>CM049426.1:54184391-58984391 GCA_026929855.1 Poa annua | reverse complement strand
CCCATACTGGCTTGACCCGTTCCACCTAACATCCCCTACATCTGCTTGTCAAGCCGGAGAGAGTCTACGCAACATAATTGATCAAGCCAGAGCCCATATGGCAATGGTTGCACTGGAAGCAATCGTCACTTGGAGTTCTTCAGATTCCTCTGTTCCTGGGTGGCCGTTCTCAAGTGTACATACTCGCCATAGAAATGGACATGAGTAGCCACTCAACATAAACCATCCGACCAATTACCACCCAGGTGTTTCATTCTTAACTTAGTAGAATTTAGATTTTCACAAAACAACATTTGCATAGCAACAATAATTCTACTAAGTATTGCATAGGAACCTAGACACAGGAATAAGGGATTCTACAGGTTTAGCATAGCAACACATGCATATAAAAATACACTAAGTAATGCATAAAAATAGGAAGTTTATGAGGTGTGCCACTTGCCTTTGAATGTTGTCGTTGTTCACAAACTCTTTTCAACAACGCACGTTTGCTCTCCGTTTAATCTAACAATATAAGCAAACACAATACAACAATCAACAGCAAGCACAAATCCACAATGCAAACAAACACATACTAGATGAATAAATAGGTTTTATAAAACTTTCTAAGGAAATTATGTTTATGCATGATGTGCAAAATATTCCTAAGGACTAGAAATACTTTTCCATGCCATGGAAATCTTTTGAGTTAATGCAAGGCAAATGTGTTGGTCCAAACAGGACTAAGGACTAAAGTCTTTAGTTGGATAAATACACTTTGTTTTATTTCTTCAGGAAACAAGCACTCTAATGGCTTAGCCATGATGTGCAAAATACTTAGAGAAAAATACTAAGTCAGTTGTTCCATATGATCATCATTATTATCAACTCTCTGTAAGTTGGACATTCACTATAGTGAGGGAGACAGACACCCGGCCAGCCACTTAAATTGTGGAACAGGTCTCATGTACGTGGACATGTAAGGTTTGTTTCCAGGCCGCTTCATCCCACTATGCTGCTAGGATCCAATAACATCAAGATGATAACATCATGATCAAATTTTGTTTAAGTCTGAAGACAAGATTAGGAAAGAGGGAAGATAGAAAGGGAGATGTAGTTGTCTTCCAGGCTTCATCTCCAGACTTGTAGCTTTCTTCTGGATGATGTCTTGATTGAGCTCTTGGTAGTCTTGATGAATCTTCAGACTTGATAATTTCTTGTACCCTCGAGGCTGGTCTTGGATTTACTTAGTCTTCATGAAATCTCAGAGGAGAGGGAAAAGACAGAGAGAGAGACTTAGAGAATAGAAAAGGGGGTTGGCCTTCTTGAACTTCTTCCCACTTTTCTTCTAAGTGCTTGACATCTTGGGGATGCTTCCAGAGTCTGTTTTCTTCTAAGTCCTTCATGAAGTCTCAGAGAAAAGAAAGAGAGGGAGAGAGCAAGACTTGGAATATATTTCTGGTTGGTCTTCATGTACTTCCTCTTGAATTTTCTTCTAAGTGCTTCTACTCCTTGAAGATACTTCTGAAGTCTTGTTTTTGGCTAAGTCCTTCAATGGTCTTCTAGCTCCATCTTGAAAATTACTAAGTGTCTAAGTGCATAGCACTTTTCCCAAAATACTAAGTTTGAAACTAATCCTAACTTAGAGAAAACTAAAGAAGAGGGGTTTTCCTATGAGAATAAAATATGCTATGAATGAAATGAAATTTTAATCACAAGAATCATAAAATAACTTTTGTGATTTCTTTAAATATATGCATGAATTTATAAATGCAATTTAAATAAATTCCTAGTTTTGGAAAATAAAATAAAAGGAATCATTATAAGATTAAAGTTTCCTATGACTAAATTTTTATAACCAAATCTTATAATTAATGTTAATAGACAGAGAGCATTTAATTAAATCTATTGCAATTGGATTTAATCAAAAGTAATGTTTCTATTAAAAGTTATTTCAAAATTAGTCAAACTATTCAAATTAAACACACAACTATGAAATCATTCAAAAATTACTCAAAAATATTTTATAGCAGTGGTATTAATTTACAAATATTCTAAAGTTTCTAAAACATATTTATTTGCAATTTTTGTATTTATAGATTTAAAGTTATTACAAATATACTCAAATTCTCCATTTGAAATTTGAATATTTTATACTAAGTCAAATTTGAATTTTGTCAGATCCAAATTATTCTACACATCCAGAGCTTTCCAAATATATAAACATTATTAAATTTGGAGTTGTGGTTAAAAAGTTATGGATGTTTTAATTACAGGGACTAATCTGCAAATTTTCCAATTAAAATTAAATAGAAATTCGATTTACACGCTGGCGCTGACTGTGCCGTGACGTGGCGCTGACGTGGCTGTCCACGTGGATAAGTGGATGAATCTGGATCGTTAGATCCAGATCCGATGGATCACATCTAACCGTACCGGTTCGTCCTCGTTGATCTAATCGTGACCGTTAACAGTAGATCCAAGGGCTCACTGTGCGACGAAGAGGAGGTGGCGGCGCAGTGGCCACCGGCGGCGACGAAGACGGTGGCGCGGCTCTGGCGCGGACGAGTTCGACGCTCCGGGAGGTCTCCTGGATCGCCGAGGGCACGGAGGGGCGCGGCGCGGCGTGCTGGAGACGATGGGCCTAACGCCGTCGTCTCGTTCTTCTTGGAACGGCAGGGAGGTGCGGGGGAGAAGCAATGGCGCCGGCGGTTCCGGCGAACTCCACTCCCCGCGATTCGCTGCGAAAGAGATCGAGGGAAGGGGTCAGAAGATGCGCACGGATGCGGCGTGGCAGATGGGCGTGGTCTCGGAGACGGGGAGGCTTTACCTCGCCGGGAAACGGAGGAAACGGCGGCGGCTACTTCGGTGCTCCGGCGAGCTGTTCCGGCGGCCTGGGGGCACGGTTTGATTAGGGTTTTGGGGCAAAAGAACGGCGGGGGCGTGAGGTTTATATAAGGGGCAGCAGGAGTTCGAATCCCGCACGAATCGGGAAGAAATCGTCTCCGATTCGATCTCCAGAATTTGCGTTCGTTCGGTTTGAGGAGGAAGAAGATCCGCTGACGTCAGCATGACGTCAGCCAGCATTTTATTTTCTGATTTTATTTCCTTAATGCATATCTTTTGATTTCTACCTCCAAATGATGTCAAATAAATTTCTAAAAATTTGTAAACTGTTTATCTTTCTGTTAAACCAATTGTAGGTGTGTTTTAAACATTTTTGAAAATTAATATTTTGAAATATTGCTAAATTACAAATTTGACACTTAAAGTCAAATTTGGATATATTTCTTATTTAAATTTTCCTTTGGCTAAAATAAGTTTGTAAAAATATCCACATTCCAATATGTTTGAAATTAAGTTACTTAAACTTATTTTGCTGAAATCATTCATCCTTATCTTGGCATATTATTAAGAACAACATATAAATAATGTTTTTAGGAAAATGTGAAAGATGAGGTATTCATTTTTTTTAATTGAAAATAATTTGTGCAACATTATATTTTTGATTATGATAATTCATTTTAAAACTTTATAACAACTTTGGAAAAGGTTTCTGTTTTGATTTTTATTCTTATTTAAATTCCATTAATCATTTCATGTTCTGAAATTAAACAGATGGAATTCATTTAATCCAATGAGATGTTTATTTGGCTAATTCATTAATTTAAATTTTATGAAGTTTTAAAGTTATACACTATAGGCTTATAATTTCCAAACTATATTTTGAACTTAGTTAAAGGAATGAAACCCATTTAGTACTTATATAACTTTTTGAATAATCTTGTAATTAAGTGGTTTAATTCAAATACTTATAGGGAACTAATTTATTTAAGATGAAATGAATTGTAGTTTGTAAAATAATTATCAAATTGTATTTTAAGGTTTTTGAAATACATGAGATACTAAAAGGTTTTAAACTATGACATTTGAAATATTAAACCTTTTCAATAAGTTTGGAGTCTTTTATAGTTGGTTTCCTTATGCATTTAATATTTTATTTTAATAAAAGAAAAAGTTTTAAATTTTAGTGATTTTTGAACATTCCAAAATGTTGGGATGTTACAATAGACATGGACCTGAGTAGCCACTCAACATAAACCATACAACCAATTACCACCCAGGTGTTTCATTCTTAACTTAGTAGAATTTAGATTTTCACAAAACAACATTTGCATAGCAACAATAATTCTACTAGGTATTGCATAGGAACCTAGACACAGGTATAAGGGATTCTACACAGGTTTAGCATAGCAACACATGCATATAAAAATACACTAAGTAATGCATATAAAAATAGGAAGTTTATGAGGTGTGCCACTTGCCTTTGAATGTTGTCGTTGTTCACAAACTCTTTTCAACAACGAACGTTTGCTCTCCGTTTAATCTAAACAATAATAGCAACCAACAATACCACAATCAACAAACAACAATCATCATACATGCTCATATCAAATGAACCACAAGTTTTGTAAAACTTCTAAGGAAAACATGTCATGTATGATATGCAAATTATTTCTAAGGGCTAGAGATGCATGTTATGCTATGAAAATCTCTTAAGTTAATGCAAGGCAAATAGGTGGGTCAAGAATGACTAAGGACTAAGGTCTTAAGTTGGATAAACATACTTTGTTTTATATCTTCTTGAAACAAGCACTCAAATGGCTTAGCCATGATGTGCAAAATACTTAGGGAAAAATACTAAGTCATTTGTTCAAGATGATCAACAATTATTATCAACTCTTTGTAAATTGGACATTCACTATAGTGAGAGAGACAGACACCCGGCCAGCCACTTAAATTGTGGAACAGGTCTCATGTACGTGGACATGTAAGGTTTGTTTCCAGGCCGCTTCATCCCACTATGCTGCTAGGATCCAACAACTTCAAGATGATAACATCATGATCAGAATTTGTTTAAGTCTAAAAGACAAGATTAGGAAAGAGGGAAAAGATAGAAAGAAAGATGTAGTTGTCCTCCAGGCTTCATCTCCAGACTTGTAATATTCTCCTTGATGATGTCTTGATTGAAGTTTTGATCTTCAGACTTGGTGGTTCTTGTATCCTCGAGGCTGGTCTTGGATTTACTTAGTCTTCATGAAGTCTCAGAAGAGAAGAAAAGACAGAGAGAGAGACTTAGAGAATAAAAGGGGTTGGCCTTCTTGAACTTCTTCTCACTTTTCTTCTAAGTGCTTGACATCTTGAGGATGCTTCCAGAGTCTGTTTTCTTCTAAGTCCTTCATGAACTTCTTCTTGATTTTCTTCTAAGTGCTTCTTCTCCTTGAAGATACTTCTGAAGTCTTGTTTTTGGCTAAGTCCTTCATTGGTCTTCCAGTTCCATGTTGAAGATTACTAAGTGTCTAAGTGTATAGCACTTTTCCCAAAATACTAAGTTTGAAAATAATCCTAACTTAGAGAAAATGGGGAGGAGTTTTCCTTATGGAACTATAACTATAAAATATGCTATGCATGAAATGCAATTTTTAAATCACAAGCAACATAACACTAATTTTGTAAATTTTATAACATATGCATAGAGTTATAGTTTGCAATTTAATTAGTTTCTAATTTGCAAAACATAATAACAGGAAACATATAGATTAAAATTTTATGTGTTTTATATTTTATAACACAATTTTCTTTATAGATGGTGTTAATAGCCAGAGGTGGTTTAATTATATTTAATGCAATTTGATTTAATCAAAAATAATATTTCTCTTAAAAGTTATTTCAAAATTAGTCAAACTATTCAAATTAAACTCACAACCATGAAATCATTCAAAATTTACTCAAAAATATTTTATAGCAGTGGCATTAATTTACAAATATTCTAAAGTTTCTAAAATATATTTATTTGCAATTTTTGGATTTATAGATTTAAAGTTATTACAAATATACTCAAATTCACCATTTGAAATTTGAATATTTTATACTAAGTCAAATTTGAATTTTGTCAGATCCAAAATATTCTACATGTCAAGAGCTTTCCAAATATATAAAAAAATATTAAATTTGGAGTTGTGGTTAAAAAGTTATAGATGTTTTAATTACAGGGATTAATCTGCAATTTTTCCAATTAAAATTAAAATAGAAAATTGATTTACACGCTGGCGCTGACGCGGCGCTGACTGTGCACTACGTGGCGCTGACGTGGCTAGCTGACGTGGATAAGTCACTGATCTGGGCCGTCCGATCTGGATCTGGCGGTCCAGATAAGAGTACCGGTTCGATTTTAAAGCTTCTAATCTACACCATACGATTGGGATCGGACGGCTGGGAACGATTGACCATACCGTGGCGGCGCGCTCCTCGCCGGAGAAGAGAACGACGGCGACGACGGCTCGGCCTTGGACGCTCCGGTCGATTCCGTGCCTCCCCGAATGCGTGGAGGCCAGCTCCGGACGCGGCGCAGCACGGCGAAGGGAATGGTGGCGACGGTTGGTGGCGGGGGGCTCCGGTGCTCGATCTACTCCTCGCCGGAGTTGCGGGTGGCGGTGGCCAGCCCCTGTCGATGACGGGGACGGCGTTCTGGCGCACGAAAGCAACACGGCCAAGTTAGAAAAGATGCGCAGGGGGAAAATAAAGAGAAAGAGAGCAATGAGAGAGCTCGGGAGGTCTTGTACTCGCCGGAGTTGGAGAAATTTGCCGTCGGTAATGGACGAACGGCGGCGGCGTTTGCGGGCAGCCTGGGGGCGATGAAGCTAGGGTTTGAGAGGGGAAAACGGCGGCGGGATCTGGGGTTTATATAGGGGGCTTCAGGAGATCGTATCCCGCACGAATCGGAGAGGATTCGCCTCCGATTCGAATCCATCTTCTGCGCTTTGTTCGGATAGAGGTTGAAGAAGATCTGCTGACGTCAGCATGACGTGAGCCAGTATTTTCTTTTTCTGATTTTATTTATTTAATTCATATCTTTTGATTTAAATGTCCAAATGATGTCAAATTAATTTCTAAAAATTTGTTAAAATAATATCTTGCTGTTAAACCAGTTGTGGGTATGTTTTGAATATTTTTGAAAATTAATATTTTGAAATATTGATTAATTACAAATTTGACACTTACAGTCAAATTTGAATTTCTATCTCATTTAAATTTTCCTTTGGCTAAAATAAATTTGTAAAAATACCCCCATTTCAATATGTTTGAATTTTAAGTTATTTAAACTCATTTTCAATTTCTAAATTCATTTTTGGCTTTGGTATAATTATTAATGACATAACACAACTATATGAAAATGGAAAAGATAATGTATTCCTTTTTAATTGAAAATAATTTGTGCAACATTATATTTTATGCATTTGAAACTTCATAACAACTTTGGACAAGACCTTTATTTTAATTTTATTTATTTAGGATCTATTAATCATTTCATGTTGTGAAAAATAGATGAAATTCATTTAAGCAAATGAAATGTTTATTTGGCTAATTCATTAATTTAAATTCTATGAAGTTTTAAAGTTATACACTATAGGCTTATAATTTCCAAACTATATTTGGAACTTAGTTAAAGAAATGAAAACCATTTAGTAATTATATAATCTTTTGAATAGTCTTGTATTTATGAATAGATATGGCTAAGTGGTTTAATTCAAATACTTATAAAGAACTAATTTATTTAAAATAAATTAGATTGTAGTTTGTAAAATATTTGTCAAATTATATTTTAAGGTTTTTGAAACACAGTGGATAATAAAATGTTTAAACTGTGACATTTGAAATATTAAACTCAAGTTTGAAGTCTTTCATAGTTGGTTTCCTTATACATTTAATATTTCATTTTAATAAAAGAAAAGTTTTAAATTTTAGTGATTTTTGAATATTATAAAATGTTGGGATGTTACAATGATCGTGCATGCTCTCCGTTACTTGTGTATGCTTTGGACAAGTAAAAGCTTGTAACTCCAAGAGGGGGTATTTATGCTAGATAGTAGGTTCATGTCTCTATTTAATCTAGGGCAGTGACAGAAAGATCTAAGGTTGTAGATGTATCGTTGCTACTATGGATAAAAGAGTTGTACTTTGTCTAAGGATGATGTTACTTACTTACTTTACACACAGTGCTTAAGGCAATAATCTGTTGCATGCAACTTAATACTGAAAGGGGTGCATACGCTAACCGGAAGGTGGATTATTAGTCATAGATGCGATTTGAACGGTCTATGTATATTGTTGTAATGCCCGGATGAATCTCACACTAGACATCATAACATTAGTATAAGCACTGGTTTATGGAGAGACACCACTAGTAATTTGTCTATCAATTGCCCAGTTGTAATTTGTTTACCCGCATGAATGTTATTATTATTTATGGAGAGACACCACTAGTGAATTGTGGACCCCGGTCCTTCTCTTTAATCTGATAAAACCACCACTACAAACCTGTTACGTTCTGCAAACAAACATCTTTCTTCCACACAAACGTTTAATCTTTTGTTACAGCAAGCCGGTGGAATTGACACCCTCACCGTTGAGTCGGGACAAAATACTTTGATTGTGTTATGTGCAGGCTCCACGTCCCCTACGTCGCACCAAGAATTTTTGGTGCCGTTGACATGTAGCGTACCTGCACTTAAAATATGGCAGGCATCTGTGAATAGTGCAAATCCCTGGATCGATTCATTTGCACACACAGTTTACGATGTAAAATCACAACAAAGTATCAATTTTATTACATCGATGATCCAGACTTACAAAATATTCATTACAAGTTGCATAACGCGAAGATAGATTTTAAAGAATAAGCAACAGTAATACAATAACAATGAGTCTCCATTATCTTCATGTTGCCACAGGCAAACACATGTTGGTTGCAGACTCGAAACCTTTAAACGAAACCTCACTCGTCATATGTACAAACTGCAATAAAAAAATATTGCAACAACATGGGTCGTAACCATTTAAAATGGAACTGGCAGTGACACTATGGTGGACACTTAGAGGAAAAACTCTAATAACCTATATGCATATTTGGCTGGTGGAGTTCAAGGCTATTTTGCTTAAAGACAATTTTTCCTGACTCTTTGGAAAACACTTTTATTCTATTCGAGACATCCGTGGCATGAAATCCACTGTCTCATTCTACCCTTGTTCACCCATCAAGTTTTAATTTTGAAGTTGGAATGGTGGGATGCTCCGTTGACGTCCTTGATCAGCTGCTCAAATTATTCGTACCGGGGACACGGCTAAGTACTTAGATTTTACACTCTACAGAGGTTGTGCACGTTCACCATTGTACCCATTCAGCCTAAACTATCTTCTACACTCCGGAAGTGATAAGGAAAAGGACAAGAATGAGACGAGATCTTTCAGAAGCATTTTCCCTCCCCATACTGGCTTGACCCGTTCCACCTAATGAAGGGGTTCCGGCGCAGAAAATAATAATTTTCTAGCATATGAAACCCTAACTAGTCTGGATCTATCTATCTAGTACATGTGATAACGG
The DNA here is from genome assembly GCA_026929855.1 of Poa annua. Classification (NCBI taxonomy): domain Eukaryota; kingdom Viridiplantae; phylum Streptophyta; class Magnoliopsida; order Poales; family Poaceae; genus Poa; species Poa annua. The sequence goes on along the minus strand of CM049426.1, from coordinate 58,974,970 downwards.
TGGTGGAACGGGTTACATTACCTCCATGTAGACCGACAGCGGGGATTACGCTCCCGCACAAGCGTTGACGATGAAGTCATGCGTAGCCGACCTCGAGGTCGCGGAGAACTTGCCGCGATGTTGTAGACGATGAAGTCGGGGTGTCGACGATGACCTGCGTCGACGGGCGTCGGGCGGGGGATATCGAGGTGCCGGCGGCAGGGGGGAGGCGGCGCGGCAGCTGCAGGGGGGCGAGACGACGTCGCCCAGGCTTCTCAAAAGAGTCGCCTCCGATCACTCGCAAACATACGGAGCTTAACGACAACCCCCGTTCATTCAGATCCAGCTGAAATCGCAGGGGTAGAACTTACCTGGAATCCCGCAGGGCCACGGCGCCCGGCGGTATAGCTTAGGTGGAGAGAGGAGGCAAAACGTGCGGAGAAACAGCTCGGCCGGCCTGCTGTATAATTAATTGTATTTTCCAATGAATTAATCCAATTAATATGACTTGCTATATAAAGGGGGGAGGGGGTGTGCAAACTCCCTAGCTCCCCCATGTGGGTCTAAACAAAGGAGGAGGGGGGGGGGGTGGCGCATCCACCATGGGCTGGCCGAACCAGCCATGGGGCCCACCTCCTTTGTTGGTGCGGCTCCCCCTCTTGGGCCCTCTTAGGGCCCATGTAGGTGGGAGGCCCCCTTTTTCCTTAATTTAATTAATATTAAATTAATATAAAATTTAATTAATTGATAATTAATATATTTAAATACTATTTAATATCCCGTGACTCCGAAACATTTTCCGAACCACCCGAACAACTTTCGGACATTCCTGGAACCCTTCCAGACCTTCCCGGAACTCCTTCCGGACCACCAGAACTCTTTCCGGATCATTTCTCTCTCTCCAACAAAATCCTATATTATTCCAGAACCTATCTCCTAGTGTCGTTAAGACCTTAAGTTTGTTACGCTACGGTTCGAGAACACTCCAGACATGGTCGAGACACTCCGCTCACCAATGACCGTCAGGGATACCTGGATGTATATGACGGCCCCTGTGCATTCCACGAATATCGTCGTTGAACCATAAATATGATATTCATTCCTTTTGTTTCTGTGATACTACCTTGTCCGAGATATGATTGTAGACATACCGATGTCTTTGTTGTATCTCGTTACCGACAAAGGTTATTAACTCGTCTGTGATATTACATCTCCAAGACCTAGTCATAAGCTGTGCAGCTATATAGATGTCATCTCACCGAGTGGGCCTAGAGCATCTTTCCATTACAAGAATGAACAAATCCCGCTCTTGATCCTTACGTCTCGATGCTCTTTCGGAATACCCAAGATGCACACCGTTATTGTCATGCTATATAAGACACAACGTTTGATGCTCTCAAAGCACCCCTACGAAGCATCAATGAGAACGGTCTCACGGTCTAAGGAATAAGCTATCATATTCTTATCTATTGCAAATGACAAACATCGTAATACGATCTTATTGCAATACTTTGTGTATGTCCATCATCTTATTCAACTAATAAGACGAGCCCATTGTCGACCGACGTCATTGTCCTTGATTGGGAATATCGATCAACAGTTGCCCAATGGATTAGTTCATATAGAGGCTAACTAGGGACCTGGTTGTCTATGTATCACACGTCTTTTAATAATTCTGATTAATACAGTTATAGCATAATAGACAAACCTATTATAAACTTATGAGATAATGCAATAAATACTACTTATTTATTTGCCTCTAGGGCATATCTCCTTCAGTCTCCAACTTGCACTAGAGTACAAATAAACTAGCTGCATTTTACTTCATCAAAATCCCTTATCAAGTAAGCGTCATTTGATAATGCTTGCTTGTGGAAGAGTGTTACTCTTACAATCTGTACAATATATAATTGTGCGTACTTTTGCGATTCATTGATATCAACTTGCTTGATATCACCATGTTATCCAATAACACATATGCAAATACCGTAACTAAGTGAGACTTTTGTTTCCCAGCGCTTACTCTGATTATGCTAACCAGATAACTGCCTTGAAAACACACTCAGTCATATAGAGCCCCTTGTAACAATTACAAACTTGTGATATCTACATACTTTCACACCTATGTAGAAAACTCGACATTCCAATGTCAATCCATTAACTAACGCACTTCTACTTCCAGTAAATTCTAAATTTACTTTTATAATTGCTCTTCTTCTAAGAACATCGGTCATATTTCATCGAGCTGATAATATGGTTTCTGTATGATGTCTAATATTACATAATAGACCAACATGTCATACAACCATTACTACCATGTATCATTACTCTTAATGATCAATTGGATTTCCAAGGACCATCCTTTTGATTCTATTCTGACTCCTCGGATATAATCCAAAAACAACTCGATTAACTATTTGAAATTTCCGTTCTATTCCAAATAGACACTAGCTTTCAAATAGTTTCACAACTTCATCTTTCTCATCTATTCTACTGGTACAATTTCACAATGTGTCATTTTACACGAGATGAATTTGGCTCCCACTCAAATTATGTCTCCACATATTTGAGAACACGAGCTCCCACTCAGAAACATGTCATCCACATATTTGAGTTCCAAAACTCACACTTAAAAATATGTCCTTTACATATTCCACCTGAGTAAACTAACTTTGACTCCCACTTAAAATTGACATTTTGGTCAAACCAAAATCATTGATCTATTATCAATTCGAATTCAATACAAACTACATGATTACATTAATGCAAATCCCTCAGACTTCAAGCATGTCTACATATATGTAGTCAACAAATTTGATCTTGTCCAAGACACATTTCTTGACAAGACATGCTTCCACGTCTTTCTTATAGTCACATTTCTCATATAACACTTTAAATGATGATTATAAAATCTTATTCCTATAATAAGAATTGTAGCAACAATTACTATTTGAATCCTTTCAAATGTAACTTGGATTTTCAGGCCGAAACAGCCTTTGTTCGTATTCTGATATTTTCTCAACTTTCTTTGTATTCATAAAGTGTACCTTGATCTGTCAACAAGATTTGAAACACTTAATATCGTGCTGTGACCTGACAACAATATTAAATATAACATCACTTTATTTAAAAGCTTCTTTTATGAAAATATTATGGTCTTTATGAAGAGGATTGCAAGCAGAAAACAATTTTCTAGTCTCCCTCACTCTTAATCACCAAATTTTCATTTGTAGAAATATACTCTTTGGAACACCTTCTAATATTCTACTTTTATGAATATAGGTCTGACACCTTATTTTAAGCTCCTAATTCCAATCCATAAACCATAATTCGAAAAATCATATTTTCCTCGGAATTACTTAGACAACAAACCAAGTTTTGTTTCTATTTGGTTTTGGAATACACTCTCATCCAATGCGAGCAATCTACAAAGAACCATTCATGTATATTCCGAATTATAGTATAACCATATACATGTCGACTCCACGGTCGATCCCGCGAATTCTCGTTGAGAAAAATATCTATTTTCTAAAGTGGACATTGACTGTAATGTCTCGAATATATTAAGAGATTCTAAGACAGATTCTGACAGACCATACTTTATTTAAAATAGAGCATGATTATAATACCCCACATATCACCATATATGACATTGGAATGTTGAGTTTTCTACATAGTCTTTTGTGTTGAAACCATAATTCAAAAATATTGTCCTTTGATCGAATCTTGTGAATACAATATTCACTAATCTTTCTTCTGAAAAACCCCATTTGATCTCTTATCAAATTAATTTCAGACTTATGATTTATCAGGCAAATACTCTTATTCACCAATAATCATAGAAGAATTCGGATAAAACAAAAACACCATTAATTAATTTAGTAATCATTTAAAATGACTATTAATTAATTTTCTCTCGTATTGACACTTCAATACTATTTTTCAAATTTAATCAATTCGGCACTCGAAATACTTAAATGGACCAAAATTATCCATTACTTATTTCATTGCCTTTGTGACTAAATTCGGTGGTGTTTGTTCTTTGGACACATAATTTTATCGTTCCCGCTATTATAAATGTATATCATACGCATAATGTCATTAAGATGTGATTCAAATTACTCATAATATGAAACAACTACTTTGTTTCATAACATAAAACAACTGATTTGTTCTATATGAATAATTATGTCTTGTAACATTCAAGACACCAAACTAGATCACACTCCCACTATTACAAAATGTCTTATAAAAAACTATTGATGATAACTAATATGATATCTCGAGGGCGTGAGCACTACTGGCCATTAACTTGCCATCACTTGTGCACTGTAACGTCACCCTTTTGCCGCATACTTGTGATAATCAGGGACTGTTTCATAAACAGAACAAGTATCAAATACTTTTCGTCAAGTATGAGAAGAATACATTTATATCTTCGTATATCAAATATACCGGTAGCGTCGAAGAACTCTTCTTCGATGGAATCAACTTTTAGAGATTTCAACTTGTTCACGAACGTGAAGAAGCTCATCGTGTCTATATAGCATATTCACGCACATGCTATTCACAGCTAGGAGGCAAAGCACAATCTCTATTGCACTGGAGTTCGCTATCTAGAAATCGTAGATATTCGTAAGACTTAAGTAGATGTCATACAACTTCTTCAATTGAGTCTCCAGACAGCTATGCTCCCCATGTGAATGGTCCAGAACTTTCTAAGCTGTCTGAATTGCTCAATACTCAATTCATCTTTGAAGTGAACTTTGATCGCATCAATCACAACATATGACTCCATGTGTTGAAACAACTTTCAACTCTGTTGCTAGGCATACGCTCATGAAGACCTTCACTTCCATGAAAGTATCATGATGCTTACAGAACTCATCATCTTCCTCCTTGCTAGCAGAATCATCTGGTCTAACTCCTAACTAATGTTCTAGGACATATATGATGTTGTTGTGTTGGAGAATGTTTCTAAAACCATTGTACCATCTGATGAAGTTGGATCCGTCGGCTTCTAAGGTAGAATCGGCGCTCTTGACGAAGTAACCGAAGTTTAGTTCCGTAGTCTCCAGATGTGATCGCAAGAGAGGTAAGGTAAAGTTTATAATATATAGGTGAGTTTTAGTTTATAATCATATTATCAAAACACACCACACCAAAATTATTATCCCTAAAAAATAATATTGGCGATTACACGACCCTCATCCACCACACCACCCCCGATCATCACGGCCGACAGCACAACTTCAAAGGTGGACATAAAATGTCGATCACAACAACTCTGTGACTCGGGCTCGATCTTTCGATCTTCCCGTGTTCCAAGGTGATATCTGCATATGCTAGGCTCGCCAGTCAAACCTCGAAGACCCTGCGCGTGCAACATGGCTTACACCCACTGTATGCGAACGACGAGATGTCTGACACCCGATCATCACGGCCTGCCTCATAACATAGAACTTTCTTGGTGGTGCGCAACGAGGGAGAACACAATTTTGGTATTTGTTAGGGGTCATCCTATTCATGATGCTACCGTTGTATATCTAGCATATAAGCAATCAATAGGATGCACACACAACAACACACAATAATGATGCAATGAAGTGCGATGTGACATGGTCGATGCGCCTGGACCTTCATGGCGCCATGTGCCTAGCCCCCGGCGCCCCGGCATGGCTCCGAGTCTACGGAGCCCTCCATTGCCTCCAACAGTACGAGTAATATCAAACTTACCGTAACCATGTCACATAAAATAGCGCCTCTTCAAAACAAAGTTAGACGCCTCTAGCTTTATTTAGTTTTGCAAGTTTTACGTGGCATATATGCTTATTCGTAAGAGAATCGCTTCCCTACCTACGAAATTTGTACCACAACGTCGATCATATAATTGCATGTTTAAGCATCCCTTTCGGGTCCTCCATTGAAAATGCTTTGCCGACTAGAGAGAGAGAAACATACACCCGCCAGCCACAGATACGGTGCAAGCCGTATGTCAGTAGTGGAACCAGTCTCGCGTAAGCGTACGCGTAAAGTCGGTCAGGTCCGCTTCATCAACTCAATACCGAAGGCATCGCAAGTTCACGCTAGAGGGTAGAAAATATAAGAAAGACGTCCTCATTCAACATGAGTTCTAACCGTACCAGCAGTACTACGCATAGATCGGCTCTGATACCACTGAAGGGGTTCCGGCGCAGAAAACAATAATTTTCTAGCGTATGAAACCCTAACTAGCCTGGATCTATCTATCTAGTACATGTGATAACGGTGGCGGAACGGGTTACATTACATCCATGTAGACCGATAGCGGGGATCACGCTCCCGCACAAGCGTTGACGATGAAGCCGTGCATAGCCGACGTCGAGGTCGCGGAGAACTTGCCGCGATGATGTAGACAATGACGCCGGGGTGTCGACGATGACCTGCGTCGACGGGCGTCGGGCGGAAGATGTCGAGGTGCCGGCGGCAGGGGGGAGGCGGCGCGGCAGCTGCAGGGGGGCGAGATGACGTCGCCCAGGCTTCTCAAAAGAGTCGCTTCCGAGCACTCGCAAACATACGGAGCATAACAACAACCCCCGGTCATTCAGATCCAGCTGAAATCGCAGGGGTAGAACTTATCTGGAATCCCGCAGGGCAACAGCGCCCGGCGGTATAGCTTAGGTGGAGAGAGGAGGCAAAACGGGCGGAGAAACAGCTCGGCCGGCCTGCTATACAATTAATTGTATTTTCTAATGAATTAATCCAATTAATATGCCTTGCTATATAAAGGGGGGAGGGGGTGTGCAAACTCCCTAACTCCCCCATGTGGGACTAAACAAAGGAGGAGGGGGTGGCGCACCCACCATGGGCTGGCCGAACCAGCCATGGGGCCCACCCCCTTTGTTGGTGCGGCTCCCCCTCTTGGGCCCTCTTAGGGCCCATGTAGGTGGGAGGCCCCTTTTTCCTTTATTTAATTAATATTAAATTAATATAAAATATAATTAATATATTTAAATACTATTTAATATCCCGTGACTCCGAAACATTTTCCGAACCACCCGAACAACTTTCGGACATTCCTGGAACCCTTCCAAACCTTCCCAGAACTCCTTCCGGACCACCGGAACTCTTTCCGGATCATTTCTCTCTCTCCAACAAAATCCTTTATTATTCCAGAACCTATCTCCTGGTGTCGTTAAGACCTTAAGTTTGTTACGCTACGGTTCGAGAACACTCCAGACATGGTCGAGACACTCCGCTCACCAATGACCGTCAGGGATACATGGATGTATATGACGGACCCTGTGCATTCCATGAATATCGTCGTTGAACCATAAATATGATATTCATTCCCTTTGTTTCTGTGATACTACCTTGTCCGAGATATGATCGTAGACATACCAATGTCTTTGTTGTATCTCGTTACCGACAAAGGTTATTAACTCGTCTGTGATATAATATCTCCATGAACTAGTCATAAGCTGCGCAGCTATATAGATGTAATCTCACCTAGTGGGCCCAGAGTATCTTTTCATTACAAGAATGAACAAATCCCGCTCTTGATCCTTACGTCTTGATGCTCTTTCGGAATACCCAAGATGGACACCGTTATTGTCATGCTATATAAGACACAACGTTTGATGCTCTCAAAGCACCCCTACAAGCATCAATAAGTACGGTTTCACGGTCTAAGGAATAAGCTATCATGTTCTTATCTATTGCAAATGACAAACATCGTAATACGATCTTATTGCAATACTTTGCGTATGTCCATCATCTTATTCAACTAATAAGACGATCCCATTGTCAACCGACGTCATTGTCCTTGATCGGGAATCTCGATCAACAGTTGCCCAATGGACAAGTTCAAATAGAGGCTAACTAGGGACCTGGTTGTCTATGTATCACACGTGTATTAATAATTCCGATTAATACAGTTATAGCATAATACACAAACCTATTATAAACTTATGAGATAATGCAATAAATACTTCTTATTTATTTGCCTCTAGGGCATATCTCCTTCACCTAACACCCTCTAAATCTGCTTGACAAGCCGGGGCGAGTCCACGCAACTTAATTGATCAAGGCAGAGCCCATATTGGCAATGACTGAACTGGAAGCAATCTTCACTTGGAGTAAATTCAAATCACTTTGTTCCCTGGGTGGCCATCCAAAAGTGCACATACTCAGGAACCATAGACATGGGCTTGAGTATCCACTCAACTTCGCCTCTGTATACAACCAATCCACCCAGGAGGTTCTTTCTTAACTTAGTAGAATTTATATTTTCACAAAACAACATTTGCATAGCATCAATAATTCTACTAAGTCATTACATAGGTACCTAGACACATGGGAATAGGGAAAAATTCTAAACAGTCTTTGCATAGCAGTACTATCCACCACATGCTTATAGAAAATAGTGGGAGGTTTATGAATGTGTCACTTGCCTTTGAAAGTTGTCGGTGCTCACAACTCTTTTCAACATAACTCGGGGCCATCCGTTCAATCTAAACAATATAGACAAACCACAATACAACAATCAACATAAAACACAACAACACAACGCATACAACCACATACATAATGAACAAACAAGTTTCATAAACTTCTAAGAAAAATATGTCATGCATGATGTGCAAAATATTTCTAAGGACTAGACATGCATGTCATGCCATGAAAATCTTCTAAGCTAATGCAAGTAAAATATGTTATTCAAAAATGACTAAGGACTAAGGTCATAGGTTGAAAAAAAATAACTTTGTTATAAATCAACTTGAATAACTTGTAAGATTGCTCCAAGTCTTCTCATGATTCTTGAAATCTTCAACTCCCTTGTAGTTTTATTCTTCTTCTCATAGCACTCCAAGTCTATTTTTCAAGGTCATCAACAAATATTAACAACTCTTTATAAATTGCATATTCACTATAGTGAGAGAGACAGACACCCGGCCAGCCACTTATGATTGTGGAACAGCTCTCATGTACGTGGACATGTAAGGTTAGTCTCCAGGCCGCTTCATCTCACTATTTCGATCCAACATACTTCAAAGGTGGTAATATCATGATGAAAAAGGGGTTTATGTCCAAAGTTAAAGAAAGATAGGAATGGTAAAAAGAGATAGAGAAGATGTAGTTGGTCTTCCAGGGATCATCTCCAGGATTACTTGCATCTTTCTCCTTGGTGATGTCTTCATTGAAATTTTGTAGACTTCATGGTTTTTGTTTCTCCAGGGTTGATCTTGGATATAACTTATTCATCATGAGGTCTAAGAGAAGAAGGGAGAAAAGAGAGAGAGGAAGCAAGCCTGAGAAAATGTAGCTGGTTGGTCTTCATGAACTTCTTCTCGCTTTTCTTCTAAGTGCTTTTGCTTCTTGGAGATGCTTCCGGAGTCTATTTTCTTCTAAGTCTTCTTTGGTTTTCTAGCTTCATGTTTAGAATCCATGTTGAGGATCCCAAGTGTCTAAGTACACGACACTTTAACAAAACACTATGTCGAAAGTAAACCTAACTAGCTACTTAGCAAAAATAAGGGAGGAGTTTCCGTATGAGGAGTATAACTATACAATAAAATATGTTATGCATGCAATGCACTTTTTTAACATAAGAAACATCATAAAAACTTATGTGATTTTTATAAAGTATGCATGAGCCTATAGATGCAATTTAAATAATTTCTATTATTTCAACTATAATAAAAGGCGTAAATACAAGATTTAAGTTTTGTGTGATTAAATTTTTATAACAAAATTTTATAAAGAGTGAAAATGGACAGGGGGCGTTTAAACCAATATTTAGAAATTGCATTTACTGAAAAATAATGTTTCTATCAAAAGTTATGTCAAAATTACTCAAACTCTTTATTTGAAATTTGAATATTTTTAAACTTGTAAAATTTTATTTCTAGCAGCACAAAAATATTCTAAAAGTCAAGGGCTTTAATTTGATATAAGTTTTTTCAAATTTCGATTTGTGGTTTAAAAGTTACAGTAGATCTAAGATGGAGGGGCTTTTCTGCAAAACAGTCATTTACATCTATTCGGAAATAAAATCCGGAAATTTGACAGGGCCACGTGGCTAGATCTAATTGGCTGCGCTGGGCTTGGCTTGAGCTTGGTCTTGACTCGGCTTAGTCGGAGCTGCGGCTCGGCTCGGACTGATCTGGGCCGCCAGATCCAGATCCGATGGATCCAAATCGATAGTACCGGTTCGCTAATCCAATCTAATCTAGGCTGTAAAGACGGTATCAAAGGGCTCACCGGGCTTGACCAATATGTGGCGGTGATTTTCGCTGAGGGGGAGGAAGGTGGCGGCGCTGGTGCTCGGGCGGTTGTCGCAGAGGCTTCTCCGGTGGTTATCCGGGCTTGGGAAGATAACCACGAGATTGAGCGCGATGCGGATAAGATGATGCAGGCGATGGCGGTGTCGATTGCTTCCTGGAACGACGCACGGTCGTGGACGGAGAGGTGCGGTGGCACGGCGACCTTCGGGTCGAGCTCCGCCGCTCGAATCGATGTAGAACAAAAACTAGGAGGTGTCAAGAGGTGCGCCTCGGGAAGGGGAACATAATGTTGATGGTCTCGGTTTCGGGCGCCTACTACCTTGGCCGGAATCAAAGAAATCAACGGCATCAACGTAGGAACTCCGGCGAGAAAAATTGCGAGCCTTGGGGCGCGATTTTGGGTGGAGGGAGAGGGGAAAGAGACAGGAGGGGGTGGGCTTCAAATAGGCAGGCACGGGCATCGATTAATGGCCTCAATTGCCGGCAATCAAGGAGAGAAATGTTTGGTTTACGGCAACATGGTCTCCGGCAGGAAATTACGGTATCCTGGCTGCGTTCAGGAGAGGGCTTTCGATGGGGAATGAAGTAGGAGGTCTAGAGCTTTAATTAGGACAAAACGGCGCGTGATTTGGTGGAGTAAAATGTCCGGAAACAAATAGGGAAGAAACGGCAGAATCCATGCTTTCCGTCCGTTCCCGAGCTGGAACATGATGATGACGTCATCGCTGACGTCAGTAATATTTCTTTTTCTTTCTCTGATTTTTCTTATTTCTTTCATAACGTTTGATTTAAGAATCCAAATCAAGCTAAATAAATTTCTAAAAATTTGTAAAAATATCTTTATTTTAAAACATTTGTGGGCATGTTTTGAACACTTTCAAAAATAATAATTTTGAATTATTGATTTAATGTAAATTGGACACATTATGTCAAATTTTGAAAACAGGGCTTTAATAATATTATAGTGGCAAAATAAAATTTATGAAAATACCACAATCATATAAGGTTGATATTAAGTTATTTAAAACTCATTTGCATACCAAAAATAATTTATGCAAAGTTAAGTTTGAAAAAAGATATGCATTATTTGAAACTCTATGAAAATGCATTTGGCAAAATATTTCATTCTTTATGTAGAATTTATTCATGTAAACATTTTACAAATTAGGCATGCTTTTAAATAAATTTAGCACTTTTAAATGGAGATTTTTGGGTTTAAAGTTTTTAGCTTAAATAAAAATATTCAAATCAACTATTTGGAATTAAACATTTTATGATGAAGCTGTCTTGGCAAAATTTAAAATACCTTTCCAAATATATTGGTTTTTATTAAAATTTATTATTTCATTTTAATAAAAACAAAAGTTTCAAATTTTAGTGATTTTCAAATATTCCAAAATATTGGAATGTTACAGACTACCACCCTTAAAAGGAATCTCGTCCCAGAGATTCGGAGAGGTTAGAAAGAAAATGCAAATGCTTGGGATGATTCTGATAACTCGAGAGGGGGAGTAATCCAGCTGCTGACACGGAAACTGCAAACCAGCAGAGAATGATTTCGCTGATTCGGGATGCTAGAGACACTAGTGGAAAACAGACAAGCAGTACCGGTCGGGGAGGGGCATCAGTACCGGATTTGCAACCAGTACTACCCAATCGGGACTGTTGCCCCCCTAGCATCAGTACCGGGCGTGTTGCGACCGGTACTAAAAGGCCTCCACGTGGGGCGCAGAGTGTGGTTTCGTGAGGAAACCTTTAGTACCGGTCGGTAATACCGACCGGAACTGAAGTTTTGTTTTTTTTTTATTCTATTTTTTCCATTTTATTTTCTGTTTTCTTTTCTTTACTGCAATTTCTCTTGGGTACTGCAAAAAAAATTATGTTTTCTTTTTCATCTATTGTTGTACTATACGGTACACATTAATTTGATGCATACACATAATATACTTTTCGTATAGATATTCTACGTACGCTACTACATACAACATACTATATATATATAGTACAATTTACATATAACACATATTCATACTACGATATTACATACATATAAATAATCAAGACAAGTTCTCGACATCACATTAATTATGTACATCCTCCTCATTACGTCGAGAGTTATTTTCATGTGGGATAGCTATATATTTTATAATGGTATTCTCCCTTTGGTGACATGACCTCCTCAAGAATAAATCCCGCCAACTCCTCTTGAATTGATTCTACGCGCTGATGTGATAGGATGGAAGCGTGCATGTCGTTAAGCTTCAAAGGAGATCAATATGAATATATTAGTTGCGTGTATATATATTAAATCATAATAAGATTCAAATATAGTGCAAGACAGTCACACTCACATCCATTATTCTATCACGCGATGCCTGCTCAACGCTCAAATCCTTCATGAACTCGCAGACGTAGAATCCACATAATTCATTTCCCGGGGGTTGCGTCAAGGTCTTCACAAGAATATAAATTAAGTAAATAATAATCCAAAATGATGATGAATTAAAGAGACTATGTTTAAGAGTAGTACTCTTACATCAATATATTTAATTGTCAGCTTTGGTTTCCATTCACCAGGCCGGGGGTTGCGTCAAGGTCTTCACAAGAATATAAATTAAGTAAATAATAATCCAAAATGATGATGAATTAAAGAGACCATGTTTAAGAGTAGTACTCTTACATCAATATATTTAATTGTCAGCTTTGGTTTCCATTCACCAGGCTCTTTCACGATGAATTGTTTCCAAACCCTACTCGCAAAATAAAATGAATAATGAGAGTTATTGATTACTTCATATCATGAAATGGATTAATGGTTGAATTTAACTCTGAAGCATGTCAATCAAGTCCTGGTAGTTTCATTCTGGTTTGCGTAATCAATCAAAGACTTCAACTAATCTGTTGTCAATGATAATGTACAGCAGAATCCAATGGAAGCTGTACACATTTATATAGTGAGGCTTGCATAGAACTCATGAATTAAACTTACCATCTAGTAGTTAGCAATATAGAAATGTGTTCAAGATAGTCACACTCACCCGAAGTTGTAAGGAAGAAGTATATCTGAAGCATGAGTTTGCTTCAATAGCCCGGTCAACAATGCATCCTCGCAGTCTTGGGGCTTTCGCACTAAGTTTTTGCAGTTAACTATGAATGGGTCAATGAACCCAACTTCATAGACTCTTTTCCTTTTTCACTCGACAAGCATCAACCTACATATATAATAGCATACAAAAGAATATAGTGAGGATAATTACAGGCTAAACTTGTGAGGATAATTACATGCTCAGCTAGAGACTTAGAAACAATCACTTACAGAACATAGCAACTCATGATAATCGCGTTGAGAGCACTCCGGTTGAATAACTGCCATAATTCTTCAAATTCGACACATATTTCGTTGTCGATGAAGAATTGGTCGGCCTTGTATTTCACGTAAAGCACTGACTGCCCCCTATTTGTGCATTTCTTGTACCAGTTATGCACTTTCCGCATTTGATAAGCTAGATGCACTATCTCATCAGGAGGGAGAAGATCTTCCCCGTAGACAAATTGTCGTGCTATCTCATGCGTCTCGGGGAACATTGCGTCAAATGCATCATCTGCCAAGTAGTCCCCGGCAGCACAAATATTTTTCTCAATGTTAGAACCCTTGTCTTTCTGTACCTTCAGTGGGGCGAGGGACTGTGCTTTCTGTTCTACGAGCTGGGGAACCTGCTACCCCTTCTTTTTGTTTGCAGCTTGCCGCTTCTTTTTATTCTCCTCTTCTTGGTTATAACTCTTCGAGATAGAGCGTGCATAGTTATCATCCAAAGTTCTATTGTTAGGATCATACACCATGTCTATAATGTGTTTAACACACTTAGGGTTTAGTACCTGCTTTGGCGGGGGGGGGGGGGGGGGGGGGACTTTCTTTGCAGCGCTTGCAGCGGCCCGTGCGTCCATCTCAGCTTTTAACGCTGGAGCATTTTCCTCAACTGTGTGTTCCCAAGTTAACACCGGAGCAGGCTTCAACGAAGGCCCGTACTTGAAGTTGTCCTTTGGAGCACCACTCGGCGCACCGGCAAGCATCCTCTCCCTCAGTGAGAACGACCTACTGCTGGTGGGCGGACTCTTCGCACGCTCCAGCGTGGAATCATGCGTAGGGGGACTCTTAGCACGCCCTGACGTGGACTCATGCTGAGGCAGACTCTTTGCACGCTCCGGGGTGGAGTCCCGGTGGGTTGGACTCGTGCACCGGGGAGATAGAGTCGCGCTGTGTTCCCTCGCCATATTATCAAAGTGTGGACTTGTCGGTTGATTTCTACTCGGGGGGATTGGTGGCCTACGCGTCGATTCTGGAAAAACGATGAGTTCCTTTCTCCATAAAATGATTCCACGAAACACTTCTCCCAGTGTCATCTCCCCTTCTTCTGCAGCAATGTCAAGCTCCAGTTCCTCATATCCCTTAACAATTTCATCCACACCGACTCGAGCGTAACCAGCTGGAATCGGAGGGCCATGGAAGGTTACTCCGGGCGTATTCTCCAAAGCAGTGCCGGCGGCCACCTTCATGGATAGGTTCTTCATTTTGGTGTGGAGCTCACACATCGTCTGCACCTTAATCTGATCCACGGGGTATATTGTGTCATCGGCCTGAATATAAGGCGTGGAAGACACGTTGCTTATCCGCTGAGATGCCATATCCAGTTGGTCCTCCGGCGGCTGAGATGACCTTTCGTCTCTCTCTGCATGCTTCTGCTGCAGCTCTACTATCAGGTTTTCCAATCTGACATACGTGTCAGCCTCCTGTTTCTTCTTCCTATCGCGGCACCTGTAACTGTTCTTGTACTTGTAGAACCCAACCTTCCAAGGGACGACGCCCACGCCTCGTACTTGTCCGGTGTGTTCGTCATTCCCGAGGACAAGGGTTAACTCGTCGTGCTCTCTATCGGTCTTGAAACTACCCTCTTGAACGGAAGCTACTTCTTCATCAAGATCTTTGACAATGTTGAAAATTGTTTCTATTTCTTTGGCTGCTTTGGCTGCTTAACTTTTGGCCTCAAGACAAGACTCAATTTCTGACCCTTGTGGGATGTCTCGATGTAGATGGAGTGACCATGTTTTCAATTACTTTGGCGTCTCTTGCTTCCCACAAAGGAACGGCTGTCCTGTAGCCACAGAGCCCCAAACGTTGGTGATATATATTTTTGTCCACGTTTAACTTATTTTTCCTCGATTTTTCTAGAGCTTCTTCTGATTCCTTATAGGCATTGAAATCTTCCCACTGTTCTTTTATCTTCACGTACTGCCCGTCAGTAAAATCTGGAGTTTTGCCCACCTTGATAAAATGCCGGTATAACCTTTTCTTGTAGTTCATGAATTGTTCGGCCATTTTCTGAAGAGTCCATACGAAGACTTTTTTTTTCTCGGCATTTGAGAGGCCTGTCGGTAGGTGGAAATGCGCATACATCGACTTCAGAAGTTCCTTCTTGACACGATTGTCAACAAAACTAACTGATCCTCCAGACTTCGGCTTGTGCCATTCTCGGATGGTAATCGGGGTCGTGTCCCAAACAATAACTCCGCACGGACTGACATATTTACGTGTGTGCTGCTCGGGGGCAATCGGTGCACCCGTTTTAGGGCAGATTTCTTTGATTCAAACCTTTCATCTTTCAACTTTTTGTCCGGGCCTCGTTTTCTTTTACCAGCTGATTTACTAGACTGGCTCAGTCCCGATCCGGAGGGCTAAAAGAAGAAATATTTTGTTAATCTATGTATATGTATACATATCTCAAATCATTTATCACCAGATCGGCTATGTTTACCTCGACGGTAGTCGTCGATACATTCCCATCCCCGTTAAAAATGTTCGGTCCAAAGGGAATATCTTCTACGTTAAAAATGTCGTCGTCCACCTCCTGTCCATCCTCATCCATTCCACCGGCGGACATGTCAAGATATTGCGAGCCATCATCTTCATTATCACTTTGTCTGATAAAGCAGAACAATTCCTCTTCATCAACTCTGTCGTCCATAGCTTAGCTAATACAAAAAAAGATTCAACAATTTAGTGCCATATATACAAAACATGTACATATACAGTCTAACTACAACTTCCTAGCAAGTCTAACTGGCAAATATAAATAAATTTTCCTAACAGTAGCTAAATTCTATTTAAACCTCTAAATGCACACACTAAATACTCCTAAATACTACTAAAACAATTGCATTTTCTGGAAAAAAAACACTGACGTCAGACAATTGCACACCAAATCGGAGCCGGTGACCCGCCCCCAACCGTAATGGACGGTGGCGCCGCCCTAGAATGGTCACCGAAGGAGGGCGCAACGGCTGCGGGCGGCGATGCTACGGCGGCGGCGGCGGTTTTTCTAACCCTAGCTACGGTGGCGCCAAAGAAGAGGGAAGAGTGAAGGGGATCTCACCCTCGATGGAGTTGGAGGAGACGAGGACGACGTCGGGGAGCAGCAGAGCGCGGCGTCGGCGAGCGGCGTAGCGATCGAGTTAAAGAACACGGCCACGGCCCGTCGGGAAGGCGCGCACGGAGTCGGAGAACGGCGCGTCGGGGAGGCGCACGCAGTCGAACAGCGGCATGACATCGCCTCTCACGACGGTGGCACGGTTGAAAACGACGGCGGCGGCGGGGGCGGCACCGCAGCGGGGAGCAACACCTCCTCTCCGTCGATGGTGTCCGTGAGAGTGAACTGCCAATCTGGGCGAGGAGGCATATAAGAACCCACCTTTAGTACGGGTTCGTGCCCTCAACCGGTACTAAATCACCTTCAGTACCGGTTGGTGTATGCAACCGGTACTAAAGATTTGCCGAATTGCCAAACTAATAACTGGCGTGAAACGAAAACCTGCAGTACCGGTTGGTGGATGCAACCGGTACTGAAGGTCTTTTCATTTCTTTTCTCTTTTCTGTTTTCTATTTTTTCATATGTATAGAGTTAATTGTTCAAACCAATTTAACTTAGTTTATAATAATTTGATAACGACCTGTAGCGTACCTGCACTTTAAATAAGGCAGATACCTGTGTATAGTGCAAATCCCTCGATCGATTCGTTTGCACACACAGTTTACGATGCAATATCACAACAAAGTATCAATTTTATTACATCGATGATCCAGACTTACAAAATATTCATTACAAGTTGCATAGCATAAAGCTATCTTTGAAATAGTAAACAGCGGAAAATACAATAGCAGTGAGTCTCCATCAACTTCATGTTGTCACAGGCGAAAACATGTTGGTTGAAGACTCAAAACCATTAAACGAAACCTCACTCGTCATGAGATCAATCTGCAATAAGAAAAATATTGCAACAACGTGGGTCAGATTCCATTAATAATGGAGTCTGGCAAGTGACACTATGGTGGACACTTAATGAAATAACTTTAAAGCCTATATGCATATTTGGCTAGTGGAGTTCAAGTCTATTTTGCATAAAGCCAATTTTTTCTAACTCTTTGAAAAACACTTTTCTTCTATTCAAGACATTCGTGGCATGAAAACCACGGTCTCATTCTACCCTTGTTCACCCATCAAGTTTTAATTTTTGAAATTGGAATGGTGGAATCCTCCGTTGATGTCCGTGATCAGCTGATCAAATTGTCCGTACCGGGGACACGGCTAAGTACTTAGTTTTACACTCTGCAGAGGTTGTGCACTTTCACCATTGTACCCATTCAACCCAAACTATCCTTTACACACTTGTAGTGATAAGGAAAAGGAGAAGAATGAGACGAGATCTTTTAGAAGCATTTTCCCTCCCACTCTGGCTTGACCCGTTCCACCTAACACCCTCTACATCTGCTTGTCAAGCCGGAGAGAGTCCACGCAACATAATTGATCAAGCCAGAGCCCATTGGCAATGGCTGCACTAGAAGCAATCGTCACTCGGAGTTCTTCAGATTCCTTTGTTCCCTGGGTGGCCATCCACAAGTGCATATACTCAAGTATACATCATAGAAATGGTCCTGAGTAGCCACTCAACTTCGCCTCCGTATACAACCAATCCACCCAGGAGGTTCTTTATTAACTTAGTAGAATTTAGATTTTCACAAAACAACATTTGCATAGCATCAATAATTCTACTAAGTATTGCATAGGAACCTAGACACAGGAATAAGGAATTTCTACACATGCTTATTGAAATTACTATCCTACACATGCTTATTGAAAATACACTAAGTAATGCATATAGAAAATAATAGGAGGTTTATGAGGTGTGCCACTTGCCTTTGAATGAAGTCTTTACTCACAACTCTTTTCAACGAACTCGGGTCTCTCCGTTCAGTCTAAACAATATAAACAAACAACAATAATACAATCATAAAACAAAACAACACAACACATAATAACAAGTCTCTTACACTTCTAAGGAAAACATGTCATGCATGATATGCAAATTATTTCTAAGGACTAAGATGCATGTAATGCCATGAAAATCTTTTAAGTTAAGGACTAAGGACTAAGGTCAGAAGTTGGACAAAATATCTTTGTTATAAACTATGTTGAATAAGCACTCAAATGTCTTAGCTATGATGTGCAAAAATATTTAGAGAACATACTAAGTCATTTCTTCAAGGTGGTCAACAATTATTATCAACTCTTTGTAAATTGGATATTCACTATAGTGAGAGAGACAGACACCCGGCCATCCACTTAAATTGTAGAACAGGTCTCATGTACATGGTCATGTAAGGTTAGTCTCCAGGCCGCTTCATCTCACTATGCCGCTAGAATCCAACAAACTTTAAGATGGTAATAATATGATCAAAAATTGTTTAAGTCTAAAGTGAAAGACAAGATTAGGAAAGAGGGAAAAGATAGAAAGGAAGTTGTAATTGATCTTCCAGGCTTCATCTCCAGACTTGTAATTTTTCCTTCGTGATGTCTTGATTGAAGTTTTGATAGACTGTATAAATCTTCAGACTTGATAATTCTTGTATACTCGAGGCTGGTCTTGGATTTAACTTAGTCATCAAGAGGTCCAAGAGAAGAATGGAGAAAAGAGAGAGAGAGAGAGAGAGAGGAAGCAAGACTAAGAAAATATTGCTGGATGGTCTTCATGAACTTCTTCTTGATTTTCTTCTAAGTGCTTCTACTCCTTGAAGATACTTCTGAAGTCTTATTTTCTTGGCTAAGTCCTTCATTGGCCTTCTAGCTCCAGGTTGAAAATCCTAAGTGTCTAAGTGTATAACACTTTACCAAAATGCTAAGTTGAAAATAATCCTAACTTAGGGAAAATGGGGGAGGAGTTTTCTTATGGGAACTATAACTATTAAATAAAATATGCTATGAATGAAATGCAATTTTAAATTACAAGAAACATAATACTAATTTTTGTGATATTTATAAAGTATGCATAAAGTTATAATTGCAATTCATTTAGTTTCCAATTTTGCAAAATATAATAAAAGGGTTAAATATAATATTAGAGTTTTATGTGATTAAATTTTTATAACAAAATTTTATAATTAGTATTAATAGACAGAGGGGATTAAAATAAATTTATAGCAATTGGATTTATTCAAAAATAATGTTTATGTTAAAAGTTATGTAAAAAATATTCAAACTATTCAATTTAAATATATAACTATGAGTTCATCCAAATAGTACTCAAAATTATTTTATAACAGAGGCATTATATTAAAAATATTCCAAATTTTCTGAAACAATTTTATTTGCAATTTATGGAATTATAGATTTAAAGTTATGACAAAAATACTCAAATCCTCCATTTGAAATTTGGATATTTTAAAATAAGTAAAATTTGATTTCTAACAGATCTAAAATATTCTACATGTCAAGGGCATTCCAAATATATAAAAATAATTGAATTTGGATAAATAGATAAAAGATATGATAAAACTAAGGTGCAGGGTGTTTTCTGCAAAAAGCCAGATCTGTTGACTGTATGGTTGACTCAGCGCTGACGCGGCTGCCACGCTGGCGCTGACGTGGATAAGTGGTTTGATCTGGATCGTCGATCCAGATCTGACAGACCTAAACAGATCATATTGTTTCGTTTAAGCCGATCTAATCCTGGCCGCGAGATTTGTATCGAACGGCAGAGGAGAGATGGTGCTCGCCGGGCGGCGCTCTGGTCGCCGGAGATGGAGCGCACAGTGGCGACACGAACGGCAACTGCGTTCCCGCCTATCTACGACCTACGAGGATGAACATATCGTACCGTGGGGTTCGGTAGGTCGAGGCGAGGTCGGTGGCGCGTCAAGGATCCTCGGCGTCCCCTTTTTCCTCCTTGGATTGCTTGCCGGAGTAGGCGCGGGCGGCGGTGGTCTTCGGTTGCGGACGGAGGCATTGTTCTGGGCCAAACACAAAGAGAAAAAGAAGTCATGGAGGAGCGCACGATGACGGGAAATCGAGGGAGAGGCGTGGGAGAACTGGAGAGTGTCGTTACTCACAGGAACTGAAGGGAGAAGGCGGCGGAAATGGCGGACGGTGGCGGCTTCAAGTCGAGCAGCCCGACGGCGATTGGGCTAGGGTTTTCGGGGGCTCCGAGAGAGGAGGGCAGGGGCTTTTTAAAGGGGCTGGAGGGGAGGAACGGGTCGCAGTGATTTCTCCGGAAATTGGAAGGGTATCGGGTAGCATCTCGGCCGGTGCAAGACGACGATGACGTCAGCAATGACGTCATCCGGATAATTTCCTTTTCTGTTTTTATTTATTTTATTCATATCTTTTGATTTAAAAGTCCAAATGAAGTCAAATAAGTTTCTAAAAATTTGTAAAATTAATATCTTTGTGTTAAACCAGTTGTGGGCATGTTTTGAAAAATAGTATAACACAACTATATGAAAATGGAAAGGGAAAAATAAATCATTCATTTTTAATTCAAATTAATTTGTGCACCACTATATTTTATATTAAGATAATTCATTTGAAAACTTCATAAGCAACTTTGGAAAAGATTATATATTTAATAAATTTCTTATATAGAATATATATTCATGAAAATCCTTTTTATGTTTTAAAAATAAATGAAATTCATTTAAGCTAATGAAATGTTTATTTGGATAGTTAATTAATTATAAAATCTATGAGGTTTTAAAGTTATAAACTATAGACTTGTAATATCCAAACGATGTTTTGAACTCAGGTAAATGAATAATAATCTTTTGGCAAATCGACAATGTTTTCAATAGCTTAAAATAACACTTGTAATTATTATTTTAATTTATGAATTGCTATTGCTAAGTGGATGAAATCAAATACTTACAAAGAAACTTTTCATTACATGGAAATGGTTTGAAGGCTGATAAATCATTTGTCAAAATATATATTCAGGTTTTAAGAAATACAATGGAATAATAAAATGTTTAAAATATTAAACTGAGATATTTGAAATAATAAACTCTTTCATTATACTTGAAATCTTTCATAGTTGGTTTTCTTATGCATTTAATGTTTTATTTTAATAATATGAAAAGTTTTAAATTTTTGTGATTTTTAAACATTATAAAATGTTGGGATGTTACACGACCGTTTTGACCAATTAAATAACCAATTAAATAATTTTTATAAATATCATTTCCATTTTATGAGTGCAAAAAATGACATTTTTTGTGAACAAAGTACCAAAAAAATGATGCAAAATGGTACCCATTTAATTTTCATGGAAACTAGTACACACATTACACATCACCAATATTCAACATCACCAAAGTAGTGTTATGTTTAGTACAATATTACACATCACCAATATTCTCATTTGTTCTATATATTATTCCTCCTTTTCTTCGATTGCTTAACATTGGGTCGGAACCACGGGGAATCCTCATTATTTGACATGATGCTTGGGTCAGTGTTGACTTTGAAGGGCGGAATTTCAACAAACTTATCATAATCTTCTGACATGTCTGTCTTGACCTCCACCCCACGATGTTTCTTTTTCCTGAAAGAACTATGTGGCGTTTTGGCTCGTCTGATATATTCGCTTTCATGTTTTTTCTCCTTTTGGGTTTGGTAGACATGTCTTTCACCTAGAAAACTTGAGCTACATCATTTGCTAGGACGAACGGTTCGTCTTTATAATCAAGATTGTTCAGATCCACCGTCGTCATTTTGTACATCAGGTCTACCTTGACCCCGCCTGCATTGAGCTTCACCCATTTGCACCGAAACAAAGGGACATTCAAATCAGGTCCATACTCAACTTCCCATATCTCCTCTATGTAACCATAATATGTGTCCTTTTGCCCACTGTTGTTTATTGCATCAAAGCGGACACCACTGTTTTGGTTGGTGCTCTTTTTATCTTGAGCAATCGTGTA
This sequence comes from Poa annua, assembly GCA_026929855.1. Lineage (NCBI taxonomy): Eukaryota > Viridiplantae > Streptophyta > Magnoliopsida > Poales > Poaceae > Poa > Poa annua. The sequence continues at coordinate 58,952,425 of CM049426.1, read as the reverse complement.
AAATGTATTCCCATTTATCTCGAACCCTTCGAAAGTGACTATAGTTGAAGATGGTGTCCTGGCCAACAAGTACAGCTCAACATCAACTTTGGTGTTTCCCATGAGATGTGTTTGCCACCAACCGCTGAATTTCGCCTTGTGTTCATGTTTAATCCAGAACTCATCATATACTTGGTTCTGAGATCGTAAAATATTCATGTGTTCCTCGATATACGGAGCTGCCAACGAGGAATTTTGTAGAACTATGTAGTGTGCTTCACTGAAAGAAGGTCCGTCCCTACATACTAATACTTTTTCCACTAAAGTGCCTTTGCCACTCAGTCTCCCCTCGTGTCGCGACTGAGGGACACCAATCGGATTAATGTCAGGAATAAAGTCAACACAAAACTCAATTAACTCCTCGGTTCCATATCCCTTGGAGATGCTTACTTCAGGCCTAACACGGTTATGAAAATATTTCTTTAAGACTCCCATGAACCTCTCAAATGGGAATATATTGTGCAGAAATACGGGACCGAGAATTTGAATCTCTTCGACAAGGTGAACCAAGACATGTGTCATAAAATCGAAGAAGGACGGCGGGAACACCAACTCAAAACTGACAAGACACTGGACCACATCAGTATGCAACCTTGGTAGGATCGTTGGATCGATTACCTTCTGAGATATTGCATTGAGAAATGCACAAAGCTTCACAATGGGTACTCGAACATTTTGCGACAAAAGCCCCCTCAATGCAATCGGAAGCAATTGTGTCATAATCACGTGGCAGTCATGGGACTTTAGGTTTTAAAATTTTGTTTTCCACATTTATTATTCCCTTTATATTCGACGAGAAGCCATACGGGACCTTGATACTGCTCAGACATTCAAAAAATATCGATTTCTCTTGTTTGGTTAGAGCATAGCTAGCAGGACCTTCATAGTGTTCTGGAAGCAGGCCGTCTCGTTCTTTCAAACATTTCTGGTCCTCCCGTGCTTCCTTTGTGTTTTTTGTTTCTTCCCATACACGCCCAAGTGGCCCACGCAAATATTCTTTGTCACATGCATCACGTCGATTGCAGATCGGACCTCCAGGACTTTCCAATATGGTAGCTCCCAAAATATAGATTTCTTCTTCCACATGGGTGCGAGTCCGTTAGCGTCATTCGGAACCTGTAGTCTTCCAGGACCCTTTCCAAAGATTACTAAATCCTTGACCATATCAAATATTTGATCACCGGTGCGTTCCATAGGCCTCCTACGGTGATCTGCCTCACCTTTGAAATGCTTGCCTTTCTTCCGTACGTGACCGGAAGAAATCGACGATGCCCCAAGTATACACACTTCTTACATTTATCCAAGTATATACATTCAGGATCATCCAAACAGTGTATGCATGCATGGTATCCCTTAGTTGTATGTCCTGAGATGTTACTAAGAGCAGGCCAATCATTGATCGTTACGAAAAGCAACCCTCGAAGGTCAAAATCCTCCTGTTTGTGCTTATCCCACACACGTACACCTTCTTCCCGCCACAACTCTAAAAGTCCATCAACTAATGGCCTGAGATACACATCAAGCTCGCTGCCAGGTTGCTTCGGACCATGGATAAGCACTGGCATCATAATGAACTTTCGCTTCATGCACAACCAAGGAGGAAGGTTGTAAATACATAGAGTCACGGGCCATGTTCTATGACTGCTGCTCTGCTCCCCAAAAGGATTGAAGTCGTCCGTACTTAGACCAAACCTTAAGTTCCTTGCGTCATCTGCAAAGTCCGGAAACTCTATCTCAATTTTTCTCCACTGTGACCCGTCAGCGGGGTGTCTGAACATCGCGTCCTTCTTACGGTTCTCTTTGTGCCATCGCAACATCTTGCCATGCTCTCTGTTGCTGACAAACGATTCAACCGTGGTATTATAGGAGCATACCACATCACCTTGGCAGGAACCCTCTTTCTGGGGCGCTCGACCTCAACTTCACCGGGGTCATCTCGCCTAATCTTATACCGCAGTGCACCACAAACTGGGCATCCATTCAGATTATCGTACCGCTCACCGCGGTAGAGTATGCAGTCATTAATGCATGCATGAATCTTATGCACCTCTAATCCTAGAGGGCAGACAATTTTATTTGCCTCGTATGTACTATCGGGCAACTCGTTATCCTTTGGAAGCATCTTCTTTATCTTTTTCAGCAACTTTTCAAACCCCTTGTCCGATACACCATTCTCAACCTTCCATTGCAACAAATCCAGCGTGGTACCCAACTTTTTCTGGTCATCTTCGACACCTGGGTACAATTTTTTTTTGTGATCCTCTAACATGCGCTCCAACTTCAACCACTCCCTCTGATTTATGTTGTTTCTCTGTGCATCAGCAATGGCCCGAGCAAGATCATCAGCGGGCTCATCTGGCGCCTCTTCGTCAGGCGTGTCTATCCCAGGTCCCCCCATTGTAGTAGAGTTGTATTCAGGAAACTCAGGATAGTTGTCGGGGTCCTCTTCTTCTTCATTGTCTTCCATAATGACTCCTATTTCTCCGTGTTTGGTCCAACAATTATAGCCGGACATGAAACCGGATTCAAACAGGTGGATGTGAATGGTTTTTGATTTGGAGTAACCCTTGATATTCTTACAAGCAGAACATGGACAGTACATAAAGCTATCCCACTTATTTGCCTCAGCAACACAGATAAAATCCTACACGCCGATCATGAACTCCGGAGAGCGTCGGTCAACCTACATCCATTGTCGATTCATCTGCATTATGTAAATATATCTAAAACAATTACACAATACTATATATATCATTAATAGAGAGATAATTGACCAATGCATTAATACAAGTTCACCATATTTAAAGAAATCTAATACATAGTTCTCATAAACATTCATTAAATGAAACTAACATACAACTAGTTAAAGAACTTAAATCCAACAACAAATGCGATCAAAATCGCAACTAAGGTAACTATTGAACCAACAACATAATGATACCAAGCCTATTGCCTAATGACATATTTTCTAAACTTTTTAAGCTTCAAGCGCATTGCATTCATCTTGATCTCATGATCGAAGCGCATTGCCTCCATCTTGATCTTGTTATCATCGACGACGTCGGCGATCTTAAACTCCCATTTCATCTTCTCTTGGAGACGAATACCTTCACTTATTTTCAATTTTTCTTTCAAATCAGTGTTTTCTTTTACAAAAAACTCGACAATAGGGTCGGTTGGAATTTCCGGCTCAACTACCTCCACATCCGAATAATAGAGTGGGCGAGAGCCGGTGTGGACAAATGTCAAAACCATGACACTATATATACCAAAAGAAACAAATAAGAAGATTATAGAAGTAATAATTCTATAACTAAGAATTATTAAAACAAAATAAAAAAACAAGAGGCTCACCGAGGTGGTGTCGGTGACGGGACGACGCGGGAGATCGACGACGGAGAGAAAGTGGACGAAACAACACTAGAAAAAACCACAAATCATATATTAATTTGAGCTCAAAATGCATATAAAAATAATGAAATGCCTAAGTTAAGCATTTCATCAAACAACTTGCTAGCACTACAAAAAACAAATGAGCTAAACTAGCAAGCAAATGAGCTAAACTTGAAACGCCGGAGGAGTAGATGAAGGTGCTCACCCTTGTGTAGATAGATGTGCCACCAATCTAGACAAATGTTGGAGAAAAATGTGGTGAACTAGAGCTCTAGGGAGAGGTAAGACCGCAAAAATGGAGTGTGTGCTCGAGCTGAAAAATGGAGTGTGTGGCTCGGGGGTGGGAGAAGCTCTAAGTACAGTGACCAATTCAGTACCGGTTGGAGACACCAGCCGGTACTAAAGGCGGTTGTCCTACCGCAGCTGATTCCCCAAGACCTTTAGTACCGGTTGGTGTCTCCAACCGGTACGAAAGGTCACTATGAACCGGTACTGCTTCCCCCCTTGCCTCCCGCTGTTCGGACCGGTACTGATGCCACACTAGTACCGGCCACAAACCTCGCCGGGACTGATAGTCTGGACATAAAGTCCTTTTCCACTAGTGAGAGAAAGATAGGCTTGGGTATCTGGGCTTAGGCGATTAGGTTTGAATAATCTGGGTGGCTACCACCCTTAAAAGAAAAGTTTTGTTGGTACTCAAACATTCTAGCTGATACAAGAAGATTAAGGGTGTGTTCATTTCTGGAACCAAATAGAATGGAATGTAACCATTTCATTCTAATAAACTGGAATGTCACGGTTCTATTCCGTTCTTGCGTTCGGTTGGACAACACGAGATGGAATGGAATGGTTCACATAATTTGGATTAGCAATTCAATTTCATCTAATTAGAATTAGCAATTCAATTAGCACTAACTAATTGGGAATTAAGCAATTCAATTAGTTGGCCATGTTGCGCCTGGCCCGGCCGTGGCCGTCGCCGCTGCTGGCCGTGCTGCGCCTAGAGACCTCCGGCCTCTCGCGCCCCCGCGCCCCCAGCCAGCCGCGCACTCTCCGGCGACCTCCCGTCCTCGCGCCTCTCTCGCTCGGCTCCTGGCGACCTCCGCGTCCGCGGCCGGCGACCTCCCGCGGCCGCGCTCGCCCGACTCCTGGCGAGCTCTGTGTCCTGCCTGCACCGACGACCTCCCGCCCTCGCGCCTCCCTCGCCGGGCTCCTGGCGAGCTCCACGTCCGCGGCCGCGCTCGCCCGCGCTCACTCAGCCGCTAGCTCGCCGTGCTCGCGTGCAGCCGCCGCCGCTGCCTGCTGCTTGCATCCGGCCACCGGTTCTTGCGTCCGGCTCGTTGCATGCCTGCTGCTTGCGTCCGCCGGCGTCGTTGCCTGCCTGCTGCTTGCCACCCGCACTTGCTCTGTGCTATCTTGTGAGATGGACGTCAACGAGGTTAGCGAACACGATTAGCAAGAGGCCCCCACCCATTCCACCCCATTCCACCGATTTGGCCGGACCACTCCATTCCGCATAATTGAGGAATATTCCCTTCCAAGGAACCACTTGGTTCCACGCCACTTTCCAACTAAACATATGAATGGGGTCTAGGTGTGGAACCATTCCATTACATTCCACTTGGTCCCAGAAACGAACACACCTTAAGAAAATTCATTACAAACAACATCTAATAAACATCTAGCAACAAAGTTCAAACACAAACAAACAATCTAGTATTATCACACAACCTTAGTTGGTATGAACAATACACTAACACGATATCCTCGTTCTATTTATGTGGTGGTCAAATCTACCTCCTTCGTGAGTGCTTCAAGTTCTTGTTCAACTTTCTTCGATATCTTCGAAGTGTTGGCCGAATTCTGGTCCTTCAATGGTGTTCCATGCATGTCAAACTCATGATGAATTGTAGCTTTTCCATATGAGGCAGTATAATCAGACTTATACTATAAGAACATGGTCATCTAGAGTAAGATAAGGTATTTTCAGAAGGTTGATAGTATGATGCCACTGCTATAAAATATTTTGGAGTAATATTTGAATGAATTCATAGTTATATATTTAAATTGAATAGTTCGAGTATTTTCAACATAACTATTAATAGAAATATTATTTTTGATTAAATCAAATTGCAATAAATCTAATTAAATCACCTCTGGCTATTAACACCATTTATAAAAAATTTGTTATCAAATATAAATCACGTAAAACTTTAACCTATATGTTTCCCTTTTATTATGTTTGCAAAATTAGAAACTAATTAAAATTGCAATTATAACTTTATGCATGCTTTATAAATATCACAAAAATTAGTATTATGTTTCTTGTGATTTAAAATTGCATAGCATATTTTATCTTATAGTTATATTTCCCATAAGGAAAACTCCCCCCCATTTTGTCTAAGTTAGGATTATTTTCAAACTTAGTATTTAGGTAAAAGTGCTATGCACTAGACACTTACGATTTTCAACATGGAGCTAGAAGGCCAATGAAGGACTTAGCCAAAACAAGACTTCAGAAGTACCTTCAAGGAGCAGAAGCACTTAGAAGAAAATCAAGAAGAAGTTCATGAAGACCAACCAGCAATATTTTCTAAGTCTTGCTTCCTCTCTCTTTCTTTTCTCCCTTCTTCTCTGAGTCTTCGTGAAGACTAAGTGAAATCCAAGACCAGCCTAGGTGATACAAAAATCATCAAGTCTGAAGATTATTCAAGTCTACCAAGAATTAAATCAAGACATAACCTAGAAGAAAGTTACAAGTCTGGAGATGAAGCCTGGAGGACAACTACATCTGTCTTTCTTGATCACCTTATAGACTTAGTATTTTTCTCCAAGTATTTTGCACATCATGGCTAAGCCATTAGAGTGCTTGTTTCAAGATGATATAAAACAAAGTATTTCACCCAACTCCTAACCTTAGTCCTTAGTCTTTTCGACCAACACATTTCCTTGCATTAACTTAAAAGATTTTTCAAGGCATGACATGCATTTCTAGTCCTTAGAAATGAATTGCATACCATGCATGTCATGCTTTCCTTAAAAGTTTAAGAAACTTGTTTGTATGTGTTGTGTTGTTTTATGATTGCTGTATGGTTGTTTGTTTGTATTGTTTAGACTGAACGGAGAGACCCGAGTTCGTTGAAAAGAGTTTGTGAGTAAAGACTGCATTCAAAGGCAAGTGGCACACCTCATAAACTTCCTATTATTTTCTATATGCATTACTTAGTGTATTTTGATATAAGCATGTGTAGGATAGTATTGCTATGTTAAACCTGTGTAGAAATTCCTTATTCCTGTGTCTACGCTCCTATGCAATACTTAGTAGATCTATTGATGCTATGCAAATGTTGTTTTGTGAAAATGTAAATTCTACTAAGTTAAGAATGAAACACCTGGGTGGTAAGTGGTTGTATGGTTTATGTTGAGTGGCTACTCAGGTCCATGTCTATGGTTCCTGGAGTATGTACACTTGTGAATGGCCACCCAGGAACAAAGGAATCTGAAGAACTCGGAGTGACGATTGCTTCCAGTGCAGCCATTGCCATATGGGCTCTGGCTTGATCAATTATGTTGCGTGGACTCTCTCCGGCTTGACAAGCAGATGTAGGGGGATGTTAGGTGGAACGGGTCAAGCCAGAGTGGGAGGGAAAATGCTTCTGAAAGATCTCGTATCATTCTTCTCCTTTCCTTATCACAAATGGTGTGTAAAGGATACCTTGGGTTGAATGGGTACAATGGTGAACATGCACAACCTCTGCAGAGTGTAAAACTAAGTACTTAGCCGTGTCCCCCGTACGGACAATTTGAGCAGCTGATCACGGACGTCAACGGAGGATTCCATCATTACAACTTCATAAATAAAACTTGATGGGTGAACAAGGGAAGATGAGATTTATGGTTTTCATGCCATACTCGTCTTGATTTCAAGAAAAGTGTTTTCAAAAGAGTAGGAAAAATTGGCTTTATGCAAATTAGCCTTGAACTCCACCAGCCAAATATGCATATAGGCTTTAGAGTTATTCCATTAAGTGTCCACCATAGTGTCACTTGCCAGACTCCATTTTTAATGGAATCTGACCCACGTTGTTGCGATATTTTTCTTATTGCAGATTGTTCAGATGACGAGTGAGGTTGCGTTTATAGGTTTCGAGTCTACAACCAACATGTTTTCGCCTGTGGCAACATGAAGTTGTTGGAGACCCACTGCTATTGTATTTCCGCTGTGTACTTTTTCAATGCTAGCTTTATGCTATGCAACTTGTATCGAATATTTTGTAATTCTGTATCATCGATATAATAAAATTGACGCTTTGTTGTGATATTACATCGTAAACTGTGTGTGCAAATGAATCGATCCAGGGATTTGCACTATACACAGGTATCTGCCTTATTTAAAGTGCAGGTACGCTACAGATGGTATCAGAGCCCTGTGTTGCCTGTAGGTTCTAAAACCTAGGTTTGGATTGAAATAGGATTTGACCATAGGATTGAATATCTATTTTATTCACTTTTCTAAAAACAAAACTTTTCATTTTATCTTCCTCATACTCTCATCTACTATCAACCTTCTGAAAACATCTTATCTTTTTCTAGATGACCATGTTCTTGTAGTCTAAGTCTGATTATGCTGCCTCATATGGAAGAGCTACGATTAATCATGAAGTTCTACATGCATGGAAGACCACTGACGAACCAGGATTCGACCAACACCTCGAAGATATCCATAAAAGTTGAACAAGAACTTGAAGCACTTGCGAAGGAGGTAGATTTGACCACCACCTAAATAGAATGACGATATCGTGTTAGTGTATTGATCATATCAACTCGGCTATATGACAATACTAGATTGTTTGTTTGTTGTGAACCTTGTTGCTTGATGTTTGTTAGATGTTGATTGATTATGTTATAGATGGGTTGCCTTGTTTTGTTTTATTGAACTAGGATTCCTCCATAGTAAAATTCAACTCATTTCTTTCTAAACCAACCAGATGTCTCAACCAAATACCAACACCAATGTTTTGCATACAACTATGCAACTACTATTTGAGAACCAGAGTCAGCTGTGGAATTTGATCAATGATCAACTGCAAAAGATTGATCAAAACCAAAGTGTTTTTGAAGAGGACCTTATGACCAAAACAAAGGTATGCAAAACTTGTGGAGAGATAGGACATACGTCCAAAGAATGTTCTGATGAGTGGCCCCATGGACATACCAGACATCTAGTTAAAGGATGCCCACAAGTCAGGTTACTTGCTTCCTGTGTGAAGGAACAAATCATGTCCCAATACAGTGTCAACTTTATCCCTTGGTGCAACAAGTTATCCAGCAAACCAAGCAAGGAATGCAACAGTCTCTCATGAAGACCCTGGAGGAACAAGGACAAAAGCTTAAATCCAAGAAAGTTCTTAGCCACATAAGTTGCTACAAGTGCAAAGATAAGGGACATTACGCTGATAAGTGCCCTGAGTGGAAGGAGGATAAATCTCTCCAAGGACCGAGTGGAAAACGTAAAGTACTATAACTTGCCGTATCACCACATACCATTACATTTTAAATAGTAGTACACTCTACATCAGAAAATTAAACAAGATTAAACAAAGTTCCTACACTGACCACAAAAATTTCTTTTAAGGGTGGTAGCCACCCAGATAGTTCTAACCCAGCTGCCTGAAACCCAGAGATCCCAAACCATCTTTCTTTCGAGCCTCCCCAATCATAAAATTCATCCCCTGCTAGTTTCCTGTTTCCATGTCAGAAATTTCATTTCTCAAAACATCCCGAGTTATCAGAATCATTCACGCATTTGCTTTGTCTTTCTAGCCTCTCTGAATCTCGGGGACGAGATTCCTTTTAAGGGTGGTAGTCTGTAACATCCCAACATATTATAATGTTGAAAATCACTAGAATTTAAAACTTTTGTTTTGATTAAAAGAAAATATTAAAATACATAAGAAAATCAACTATAAAAGACTTTAAACATGATAAAAAGGTTTAATATTTCAAATATTTCAGTTTAACCTTATTTTCAAAAGTTGTTTCAAGTAAACAATTTAATATCCATGGTAACTATTAAAACCTCAATATCTAATTTGACAAATGTTTTACAAACCTTCTAACAATATTCATAAATTAAAATAATATTTATAAGTGTTCTTTTTAAACTATCTAAAACATGATCTATTTGTCAAATAGTTTTTCATTCTTACAACTAAGTTCAAGCTTAGTGTTGAAATTTCAACCCTATAATTTATAACTTTAATAACTTCATATATTTTATAATAAATGGATTATCCAAATAACCATTTCATTAGCTTAAAATGAATTCCAATTATTTTCAAAACATAAAATGACTGTCATGAATATATACTCTATATAAGAAAAGAATTAAATTTAAAATCTTTTCCAAAGTTGTTTATAAAATTTTCAAATGATATATCTTAATATAAAATATAATGGTGCACAAATAATTTGAATTAAAAAAATGATTACATTACATTTTCTCTTTCCATTTCAAATAGTTGCAATGTGATATTTAATAATCTATTAAAGCTAAAATTTATTTAATATTGGAATATGAGTTTAAATAACTTAAATTCAAACATTTTGAATATGGATATTTCATAGAATTTATTTTAGCCGAAAATAAAATTTATTAAACCCTAGTTTTAAATTTAACATAAAGTGTCAAATTTGTATTTAAGCAATATTTCAAAATATTATTTTTCAAAAATGTTCAAAACATTCCTACAACTGGTTTAACACAAAGATAATAATTTTACAAATTTTTAGAAATTTGTTTGACCTCATTTGGAGTTATAAATCAAAAGTTATAAAAGAAATAAATAAAACAGAAAAGAAAAAGAGAAAAATCTGAAAGTGGGACCCACCTGTCAGGAGCAAGGCTTCTTCAAGCTCCGGCCGGGAACCACGCCCACGACCGAGCCGAAAACGGCCGATTTTAATCCCTTGATTGCGCGCGATTAAGACCACGGTTTCTTCATCCGTTTGATTCTATAAAGAGCTGACGAGCCCGGCTCACTTTCCCCTCTACTCCCCCTCCATTTCGTGCCCCGAGGTTCTCCAATTTGCCCGCCGGACTTCATTGAGCCGCCGGCCTTTTTCCTTCGAACTCCGGCGAGGAAGCAAGCCCCCACCCCTGAGACCCCCTCCACTCTCCTCCCCTCGCTCGTGCGCACCTGCGGACGCTTTCCCCATGTCTCCTCTGCTACCAATCGTGCGGGGCACGGACAACCGAAGCTCGCGGCGCCCGAGCCCCTTCGGCCACGCCTCCACGGAGCTCCGGAGCGCCCGAGACGACGCCGTCACCTCCATCTTCTTCGACACGACGCGCCGCACCAGACGTCATCTCCGCGAGCCTAGGAGACCACCGGATCCTCGAGTTCGTCCTCGCCGAGTGTGGGGACCCCTTTGACTAACCGTCAGAGATGCCCACGTTATGTAAACAGATCACGATCCCAATGATCAGTGCATCGCGATCACATAACCAACATGGTATACAAAGTTACATCATACAACTCGAATAATATAAGACTTACATAAATAATGGTCTCATGACCAAGTCTGCAAACATCGTCGCACATGACGAAAATGAACTAAGGTACAGCGGAAGATTTCGACTAACGTCGGCCCTCATCACGTCTTGACGCATTCCCACGGAGCAGTTGAGCGGGACACTCAGTTGGCGTAGTCGTCGGCGTACTCCTCCTTCTTGTCGCACATCTCCTCATTTCAACCTGGACGTTTGAATATCCAGGGACACAGCCATATGAGTACATTTACGTACTCGCAAGACCACCTCTAAGGCTTAAGTTTTCATGACAATGCAAGAAAACACTTTTCGAAAACTGGGGTGGCTGCTATATATGACTATAGGGCTTAGTTTTTGAATACCATGATTTTAGACATAGAGAATACGACATCTCTATATCTTTGTTGAAGAAAAACATTTAGAGATAGAATTCTCTTCTCTTAGATATAGCAAAGACATATCCAAGTTCAAAAACTTCATTTTGTAAAAACCTTTAAAAACACTATGATAGGGGTAACCTTTTTTTCTTCCTTGAGGTCGGACTGGTTGTCTCCCCGAGATCAACCATCCTTGCCCAAATTCCGTACCTCCCAGGTACCACTTATTTCCTCCTCGTTTTCCTTCGAAAACCTTCCTCTTTTTAAACCATAAAACATCCAGCATGCCTAGTGGGACCTTCCCAACCGTCCATGACCGCGGACGCGGCTATTCGAATAGATTTACACTCTGCAGAGGTTGTACACTTTCACCACAAGATTCGGATGGTCTGCCGTGGATCAACCACGGACTGTACAGAGACAGCATGCACACAACAGACGGCCAATCCTAATTTCCACTATGTTGATGCTGGTATCAGAATCTCCTCGTCGAGTGGGTTTGTTCTCCCCGGAACCGAGTGAGCTAGCCGTATCTTTACGGTTTCCCCTAGCCTCATACCGCCATGACAGGAGACCCACCGTTGCTTCCCGGTGGCACACGAAGTCCACTCTCTGTATGCCCATTCTCTTGCAGCATTCGGTTCCGGGGCCTCAAACCCCATCTAGCCAATTGAGGAAAATTCGAATACCAACACCAACAAGCTTCCGTTAAGCCTCGTACCCATTTTGAGGTAATGTGGTTGCACGGGTTAATTGTTCAAGCGGCAGCTAGGGTCACACTTTGTTTTTCAAAACACCTTCTTCTCCGACTACTCCCAGCAGCTCGGGTTTTCGCAAACACCTCCGATTGCTCCCAGCAACTCGGGTTTTAATAAAACACTTGCTCGCAGATTGCTCTCAGCAGTTCGGGTTTTCCTCCATAAAACATTTTTATCCAAATAGGTCCCCATCCTATAGTTTTGAGGTAAGATAACAGAATATACTATTTGAAAATCTTAATCTTCTTTATAGAGCCTTCAATGACAAGACTCATCAAGAAAGACTCTTTTTATAATACCTACAGCTATTCTAGTAGATAACTTTGGCCAAACAATATTTTGAAAAATAGTTTTCGGGTGGCAAGGTGCCACAAAGGAAGTAAAACATGCATTATTTTATTTTTGAAAACAAAACATGCTTGATAAAATAGTAGAAATCATTATAGGGGTGAGGTGGGCTTGCCTGGCTCAGCAATATGTCCTTGGTCTTGATCTTGATGTTCTTCAGGTTCATCCTCACTCCCCGTTCCTTCCCGATCGTATCTAACGTCGTAGACAGGAAAATGAACCACACTCAGAATACAAGACAAAGTCCAAAAGACCTAACAAACAGCAAGCATTGTACAAGAAATTTAGCTAACAACCAAAAGCAAACAATTCCTTTAGCTAAACAACAATAAACAACAAAGTCCATAGAGCTAAGACAAACAACAGATACTCCTAAGGGAATATACACCACAACTCTGAGTATTAAAAAGGTAGTTCTATAGAACACTAAAACAACACATCACTTAGGGGTATTGTATCATTTAACAAGAGTTGTTATATTAGTTTCAAGAAATACTTCAGACAAAAGTATCTTAACCGTTCAGGAAATACTTCAGACAAAAGTATATTAATTGTTTAGGGAAATACTTCAGACAAAAGTATCTTAACACACAAGCAAACATTAATACTAACACTAGCACACTCTCATGCAGACATGTTAATATTTCTAAGACACCACTTAGTAAGTAATCAATTCAACCAACAAAGGTTAACACTAATGTTCACCAAAGTATCAGATTAAGAGCTAAAATGGTGCACTAGGCTTATTTAACAGGACACCACAATCAAGGTCACTTCAACCAACAACCAAACAATCACATGGCAACCAAGTGTTGACAACAATTTAAAATAAGAAAGTCATATCTTAAGTATTGCAAAACACAGGGAACTACTGGATAAAATTTAACACTAAACAATCATTCATGTGCCTAACACACAAATGAAATTAGTGCAACTCTTAGGAAACAAGATGGGCTATGTGGAAACTCAAAAGTGAATGTGCTAGCAATATTTTTAGGAAATTCATTAAGGTTATTAAAGGATAACCTAAGTTTATGCACATAAGAGTTACTAAGCACATCAACAAGCTCACAAACCAAGCATATAAACACAATTGATGTTATTGTTAGGGTACAAAGTGAATAATGCTAAACATATGTAAACAATGCACCACACATTATAAAAGTGGTTTAATCAAGTCATTATGATTGAGTTAAGGTTCTGATCTTCAAAAGTTGATTAGTAATATTTCTACAATTCATATTTGTTAAGAACAGATGATGAAAAACTAATACTTCTATCAGCCCAAAAGTTGTTGTTTTGGTAAATAAAACATAACTCCTAAGATAATGTTCAGAACATCAAATCCTTCTACCACAGTACACCTAGCAACCATATGAGTGGTGAAACTTGGATTTGCAATCAAAGTTGTTTCTAAACAGAAGCTAAAAATCATGTAAATGCTACTGGTCTCAAAACCATAATGAACATAGTTTCAGTTTTAGGAATCTCCTACATGCAAGGTTAATTTCTATGGATAGGTATTGACTTAAGTTTTCTGTAGAAATTTTAGTCACTTCATTTGGACACTCCTAGCTCCATATATTTCAGTTTTAGTGGAATTCATATATTTTACCATTAATAGAGTACAACCTAAGATATAAATTATTGTTACACAAACCCAACTTTTCATGCTGAGGAAAACACATAAGTATCCAACAAACTTACTCTTAATTTATTTGTACAAACAGATATAGCACCAAACATTAGAATCAAACACATGCAATTAATCAGAAAATAAAGATAATCTTTTTCTAGTGTAATAACCTCTTGTTTAAGAGAATAATCCACCATGCACAACATATAAGCTGTAAAATTCTACCAAGCTAGGATATGATAGCTAATACCAATATCTACCACATGCAATTGGATTTACTCCAAAAAGAATTTTAAATAAAGATTTAAAATTCATCAAATAGCTACTGATGTCATTCTAAAACTTTATAGAACTTTATTTAGACACATCTCCTGCATGCAAGGCTTATAGATCTAGGTAGGTATTTTCCTAAGCTTTCCATAGAACTAAAGTTTGCAGGATTTGGATTTACAAGATTGCACATATCACACTCATACAGATATATTTTTGAGAAGGGCCAGTGCCATATGGTCAAGAAAACACACATAAATCCAATAAAATTTATTTCAAAAAATTTGCATGCACAGATCTCCCACAAATGAATTAAAGCTGAGCTATCAATTCTCTGGAAAATAAATTAGGAAAAAGGTTTAAAAAGAAAGACATCAAAACGGGCCAGATCTGCCAAGGCCCGAGCGGCGCAGCGCTGGGCCGGATCACTGCGCCCGCGCGCAGGCGAAGGGCTACGCCACCGCTGGATCGGAAACGGACGGACGGGATTAGATCCACAGGTTTTCAAACAGAGCCGTAGATGCAGAGATCAACGGCGCACAGTCTTCTTCTTCCTCACGACGGGAAACAAGGGCAGGAACCCTAGAAAACGAGTTGATCTTGAGGTGCTCACCTCGCACCTCTTCTGGACGAAGGCGACGTCGGAGGGGGATGAGGAGGGGCAAGGGAGGCCCGGGGTGGCTCGGTTTTATAGCGGCGCGTTCTGGACCGAGATGCGGGCCCGACGGCGTCCCCGATGACCACGAGCTTCGCCACGACGCCCCTGGTGCTCCTGCAACAAAAGGGGGGTGTCTCAGAGGCAGACCAGAGACAGGGGAGCAAGCTGAAGCAACAATGGTGAGAAGAGGGACTCGGAGGCGATGGCACTCGTGCTCGAAAGAGTTCGGGCTCGGGCGGAGGTTCACGATCATTTCTAGCCGAGAGAGAGATAGGGACAGCTCGAGGGAGCTCGGGGTGGTGGAGTGGAGCGAGGGGAACCGAAATGACAAGGTGAGAGGGGCTATGGAGCCTCGGCTGCAATAAGAGAGAGGTGGTGGCCGGTTGCACGGCCACGAGCATGGGCAGAGAAAGGAAGGGTGCACTGGGAGGGGATTGGGCGACAGGGGCGGTGGAGGAGCGTCAGCTGGTACTGTTGCAGGTTTTGGATGCTAGCCACTGTCTCCAAGTTGATGGAGGAGGTGAGGAAATTGCTTTGATGTCCCCTGCATGAAAGGTGCTCGACAGAAGGTCCAAAAGAACAGGACAAAAGATTTGGGGTTAGGGTTTTGGGCAAAGTCGTGCTATGGGTACACACGGGGTTTGGGGATCCAATGCACAGCAAACATAGAGGATGGGGTGAGAGGGATGAGAGTTTTAGATATAGAAGGTTTTATGGCTGATGTGATTAGTCCACTTTGCAAGGATGGATTAGTCAATCCTTTAGCTAGAAAATTATGAGACAAGATGGGCAGGTCAGAAGGGATATGGGTGAGGCATTAGGCTTAAGAGTTCAGGTCTATAGGTTAAACAACCACTAGATACAAAAATGACAAAAAGCTATCTAGTAATGCACAAATGGTCACCTTATTATGAAACACTCAAAACCAGCAAGAACTAGTGATAGATTATTTTTGGAATGTATTAAATAAGGTTATGGATGGATAGTAGAGATGCTAAGGATGAGGTTAGGTGAGTTGCATTTCCAAATTGAAAAACATAAACTCCAATTGACATGCTCTAGAAATGCTATAAATTAACAGGAGTGAAGATAAATCTTCTACTTCTCAAAAATAGCAACTATAGACATAATAACACAAAACAACATTACAAGGGGTAACACAATTCATTCAATCAAGATAAGCTAAACAAGCATTTAGATCCTAAGTTAAACTATCAACATACAATGTTGACACAAGCAACACCCACAACAATTACACATTTCAATAAGCAAATTCAATACAAATCCACTAGGGCAACCAACAAACATTTGGATAAATCACCAAATTCCAAAAGTGTATTATAAAGTTGGTGAGGTGGTGATCAACATGATTATGGCAAGGTTTTGGATAATTTAGCATCTCTTTGGGAATTGATTTCCAAAGACTAGTAAAGTTGGGATTTTGAAAAGAGAGTTGCTAAAACTAGCAACATTTCAAACTCAAAATATACCATAGCCTCCTATGTAATCTTTTGTAGTTTTGCAAACATATAATTTTGGAAATACTTTTATTTTCTAAATTAAATTGCCTTAGGGCATTTGTTAAAATCAAGACCTCACGATGACTATAGTTTGTTAAGAATAAGATATGAGAAGATATATGTGTTGTTTGAATTGTCATAATCCTGGGTTATCATAAGTCATATTATAACTTGAGTTTTAAGGTTGGTAGCTAGAGGGATCATCAACACAAATACAAATCAAAGCAAAACAAGACAAACAAAGGAAACAAGAGTAACAAACATACATTAACAAGATAGTTGAAAAAAGTTTTTGTTGGTTCCAAATTTTGGGTGCTTTATAATTAGATTTTTCTTGTTTCCAAAATTTGGGACGTTACAGATCTTCCCCCCTTAAAAGAATCTCGTCCCGAGATTCCTAAGCGTGTATTAACAAAGTGAAAGGGAAAGAGGGTCCAATGATTCTTCAATTCCCGAGGTTGTTGATTTCTGAATGAGGCTTCCTTGTTGATGAGACTTCTGATATCTTCTGGAAAACTTGGGTCCTTGCTGAAACTGTTGACTTGAAGGTCGATGATGATGCAGGGTTCTTGTAGAGCTGACTTCAAAAACTTCAGGGATTGGGGCACAAGGAACAACTTTGTCACAACTATCTAATAAAACTAGCATGTGTCTTCCCCCCTTAAAAAGGGGCAAACATGAAGGGTTAAAGTTGATGGTTAAAGTTGTCGCCGACTTTAGGGCGTTGCTGGTCTTGAGCATCATCATGATCTTCATCTTGGTCGTAGCTCCTCGATACTTGGGGCTGATGTAGATACTCGTCTCGATATTGTTGTCTTGAGGATTAGCAGTTAGACAAAGGCAAACAGTTTTTAACCTCACATGGGCGTCAGGTCGGTGGACTTGACTCTCTTTCTTTTCATAACAAGTCAGAAAGGTGCTAAGATCTGCTAAAGATGTCTAAACTTGCTTGATGTAAGGTGTTGCCAAGTGCAACAATCTTCAGTCTTCTCGCCATTCTTGCACCTTGTTGATGATGTTACCTTGATTTGTGTCCTCCTTCAATGTAGCTGACAACCCAAGTAGATGATGATATCCCAGGTTCTTGGGTTTCATAAAGCTTCGCACCAGTCTTCAAAGGTTAGTTGTATCTAAGATAGCCTAAAGTCATTACTTTATAAGAAACTAAAGTAAGGGTCAATTGGGTTAATCAAGTTGACGCGTAGAAGGCACAAATGACACTAGCTTCATGGCACATCTTCATGTAGACGATCTTCCGTGCTGGTTATCTCCGTTGTTGCTGACGTCGATCTTCTTTGCACGTCGCTGCTGGAGGTTGTCATAAAGTCTTCAAAAAGTAGAGGGTCTTGTTGATCTTGGAGTCCTTCGTGCTGCCAAAATATAAGTGAGACTTCCGTTGGCACTTCTCTTCTGATCTTGATTTGTAGGTCTTGAAAAGATTAGTAAGTAATCAAGTCATTGGTATTATATGTTGCTTAGAGGTTAGATACGTTCAGTTTGTGATGGTATACTTGTAATTCAAAAGATTTCTTTAATTAGGCAAGGCTCATCACATTACGGAGATGGCTTTCTTTGGGAGTTTCGGTATCATCTGTAGTTTATAACCCTCACATGTTAAAGTTTCGATTAGAAGGAGCACATTTTAAGAGGATTTTGAGCACAAGTTTATAAGTGCGTTAGGGTACATTTGTGGCAAAAAGGTGAGAAAAGTCTGTGTGTGGAGAAATCAAGATGTTTAAACAAATTTTAAGATATGTGCCTAATATGTATTTCCTACAAGGCGTGCTTGTGAAAGATACAAGAGAACAACATATCAACAACAAGCAAACAAACAAGGCACACACAAGCAACAATCATATCAGCAAAAGAGCACACAAGACACCTATAGAATAAAAAGGGCACTCAACAATCGCGTTAGTTGGAGAATCCAACCAAGGGTCATATCCTAGAACTCCTATGGGTCTTGGTCATTCTAGCTTGTTGGAGTCTTCATTTCATCTGCTTGGGCTCATGCTGTAAAGCTTGAGACTGTCGAAGTTGCAACTGGAGTACCATTGCTGTGGTTGAAATCTTGATAGAGAGACTGCTTCGGCAAGCAAGGGTTGCTTTGTAACTTGTTTCTTCATTTGACGACCACCTTGATGTCGTATGCAGAAATCTTGAGACTGAACTTTGCCTTCTCGGTAATAGTTACTTAGGTCTTATTTAGGTTCATCGTCAAGTTTATACAAGCTATGAATAAGGACAAGATAATAGAGAAAAGTCTTTTGAAATACTTTAAATTAGAGAGGTAAGATAGAGATGGTTTTTCAGAAAAGGTGAGGAGTGGAAACCATATTTGGCTCACCTACAAGGAAATATATTCTTGTCAAAATAGGTTTTAGCAATACATTTCCTTCCTAAGCTAACGACCAAGCTAACTAAGGTCTCCTAAGGTCAACGATGGCTCTGATACCAAGTCTGTGGGGACCCCTCTGACTAACCGTCGGAGATGCCCACGTTATGTAAACAGATCACGATCCCAATGATCAGTGCATCGCGATCACATAACCAACATGGTATACAAAGTTACATCATACAACTCGAATAATATAAGACTTACATAAATAATGGTCTCATGACCAAGTCTGCAAACATCGTCGCACATGACGAAAATGAACTAAGGTACAACGGAAGATTTCGACTAACGTCGTCCCTCATCACGTCTTGACGCATTCTCACGGAGCAGTTGAGCGGGACACTCAGTTGGCGTAGTCGTCGGCGTACTCCTCCTTCTTGTCGCACATCCTTGCCCAAATTCCGTACCTCCCAGGTACCAGTTATTTCCTCCTCGTTTTCCTTCGAAAACCTTCCTCTTTTTAAACCATAAAACATCCAGCATGCCTAGTGGGACCTTCCCAACCGTCCATGACCGCGGACGCGGCTATTCGAATAGATTTACACTCTGCAGAGGTTGTACACTTTCACCACAAGATTCGGATGGTCTGCCGAGGATCAACCACAGACTGTACAGAGACAGCATGCACACAACAGACGGCCAATCCTAATTTCCACTATGTTGATGCTGGTATCAGAATCTCCTCGTCGAGTGGGTTTGTTCTCCCCGGCACCGAGTGAGCTAGCCGTATCTTTACGGTTTCCCCTAGCCTCATACCGCCATGACAGGAGACCCACCGTTGCTTCCCGGTGGCACACGAAGTCCACTCTCTGTATGCCCATTCTCTTGCAGCATTCGGTTCGGGGGCCTCAAACCCCATCTAGCCAATTGAGGAAAATTCGAATACCAACACCAACAAGCTTCCGTTAAGCCTCGTACCCATTTTGAGGTAATGTGGTTGCACGGGTTAATTGTTCAAGCGGCAGCTAGGGTCACACTTTGTTTTTCAAAACACCTTCTTCTCCGACTACTCCCAGCAGCTCGGGTTTTCGCAAACACCTCCGATTGCTCCCAGCAACTCGGGTTTTAATAAAACACTTGCTCGCCGATTGCTCCCAGCAGTTCGGGTTTTCCTCCATAAAATATTTTTATCCAAATAGGTTCCCATCCTATAGTTTTGAGGTAAGATAACAGAATATACTATTTGAAAATCTTAATCTTCTTTATAGAGCCTTCAATGACAAGACTCATCAAGAAAGACTCTTTTTATAATACCTACAGCTATTCTAGTAGATAACTTTGGCCAAACAATATTTTGAAAAATAGTTTTCGGGTGGCAAGGTGCCACAAAGGAAGTAAAACATGCATTATTTTATTTTTGAAAACAAAACATGCTTGATAAAATAGTAGAAATCATTATAGTGGTGAGGTGGGCTTGCCTGGCTCAGCAATATGTCCTTGGTCTTGATCTTGATGTTCTTCAGGTTCATCCTCACTCCCCGTTCCTTCCCGATCGTATCTAACGTCGTAAACAGGAAAATAAACCACACTCAGAATACAAGACAAAGTCCAAAAGACCTAACAAACAGCAAGCATTGTACAAGACATTTAGCTAACAACCAAAAGCAAACAATTCCTTTAGCTAAACAACAATAAACAACAAAGTCCATAGAGCTAAGACAAACAACAGATACTCCTAAGGGAATATTGAAGGAGATATGCCCTAGAGGCAAATAAATAAGTTGTATTTATTGCGTTATCTCATAAGTTTATAATAGGTTTGTGTATTATGCTATAACTGTATTAATCGGAATTATTAATACACGTGTGATACATAGACAACCAGGTCGCTAGCAAGCCTCTATATGAGCTAGTCCATTGGGCAACAGTTGATCGAGATTCCCGATCAAGGAAAATGACGTCGGTTGACAATGGGGTCATCTTGTTAGTAGAATAAGGTGGCAGACATACGCAAAGTATTGCAATAAGATCGTATTACGATTTTTGTCATTTGCAATAGATAAGAGTGTGATAGCTTATTCCTTAGACCGTGAGACCGTACTTATTGTTGCTTCGTAGGAATGCTTTGAGAGCATCAAACGTTGTGTCTTATATAGCATGACAATAACGGTGTCCATCTTGGGTATTCCGAAAGAGCATCAAGACGTAAGGATCAAGAGCGGGATTTGTTCATTCTTGTAATGGAAAGATACTCTGGGCCCACTCTGTGATATTGCATCTATATAGCTGCGCAGCTTGTGACTAGGTCATGGAGATGTAATATCGCAGACGAGTTAATAACCTTCGTCGGTAACGAGATACAGCAAAGGCATCGGTGTGTCTACGATCATATCTTGGACAAGGTAGTATCGCAGAGACAAAGGGAATGAATATCATACTTATGGTTCAACGACGATATTCGTGGAATGCACAGGGGTAGTCATATATTTCCAGGTATCCCTGACGATCATTGGTGAGCGGAGTGTCTCGACCATGTCTGGAGTGTTCCCGAACCGTAGCGTAACAAACTTAAGGTCTTAGCGACGCTAGGAGATAGGTTCTGGAATTTTATAGGTTTTTATTGGAGAGAAAGAATTGATCCGGAAAGAGTTCCGGTGGTCCGGAAGGAGTTCCGGAGAGCTATGGAAAGGTTCCGAGAATGTCCGAAAGTTGTTCGGGTGGTTCCGAAATAGTTTCGGAGTCATGGGATATTGAATTATATATAAATATATTAATTATGAATTAATGGGATTTTTATATTAATTAAATAAAGGAAAAAGGGGGCTCCCACCTAAATGGGCCCTAAGAGGGCCCAAGAGGGGGAAACCGCACCCCACAAGGAAGGGAAGGCTTGGGCCTCCTAGTCCAACTCGGACTAGGAGTGGGAGAGCCCATGGGGGGTTCGGCCGAACCCCCCCTCCCCTCTCCTCCTTTTAGTCCCACATGGGGGAGCCAAGGGGGTTGGCACACCCCTTCCCCCTTTATATAGCAAGGCATATTAATTGATTTAATTCATAGGAAATTCAATTAATTCCCAGTTTCTCTCTCGATCTCGTGGTTCCCAAGTCGGAGCCGCGCCGAGCTGAGGAAAGGGGAATCTCTCCACCTAAGCCATACCGCAGAGCGCCGTTGCTCTGCGGGATTCCAGATAAGATCTACTCCTGCGATTTCAGCTGGATCTGAATGACCGGGAGTCGTCGCTAGGCTCCGTATGTTTGCGAGTGCTCGGAGGCTACTCTATTGAGGAGCTTGGGCGACGTCGTCTCGCCCCCTGCAGCCGCCGCGCCTCCCCCCCTGCTGCCGGCGCGCCAGCCCCGGTGCTGGCGCTCTGCCTTCTTCCGCCCGACGCCCGTCGACGCAGATCATCGTCGACACCCCGACGTCATCGACTCCGACATCGCGGCAAGTTCTCCGCGACCTCGAGGTCGGCTACGTACGACTTCATCGTCAACGCTTGTGCGGGAGCGTAATCCCCGCTATCGGTCTACATGGAGGTAATGTAACCTTTTCCGCCACCGTTATCGCATGTACTAGATAGATAGATCCTGGCTAGTTAGGGTTTCGTTCGCTAGAAAATTATTGTTTTCTGCCCCGTAACCCCTTCAGTGGTATCAGAGCCGATCTATGCGTAGTACTGCTGGTACGGTTAGAACTCATGTTGAATGAGGGCGTCTTTCTTATATTTGCTACCCTCTAGCGTGCACTTGCGATGCCTTCGGTATTGAGTTGATGAAGCGGCCCGGACCGACTTTACGCGTACGCTTACGCGAGACTGGTTCCACTACTGACATACGGCTTGCACCGTATCTGTGGCTGGCGGGTGCCTGTTTCTCTCTCTCTAGTCGGCAAAGCATTTTCAATGGAGGGCCCGAAAGGGATGCTTAAACATGCAATTATACGATTGACGTTGTGGTACAAAGTTCGTAGGTAGGGAAGCGATTCTCTTACGAATAAGCCTATTTGCCACGTAAAACTTGCAAAACTAGATAAAGCTAGAGGCGTCTAACTTTGTTTTGTAGAGGCGTTATTTTATGTGACATGGTTACGGTAAGTTTTGATATTACTCGTACTGTCGGAGGCAATGGAGGGCTCTGTAGACTCGGAGCCATGCCGGGGCACCGGGGGTCAGGCACATGGCGCCATGAAGGTCCAGGCGCATCGACCATGTCACATCGCACTTCATTGCATCATTATTGTGTGCTGTTGTGTGTGCATCCTATTGATTGCTTATATGCTAGATATACAACGGTAGCATCATAAATAGGATGATCCCTAACAAAATACCAAAATTGTGTTCTCCCTCGTTGCGCACCACCAAGAAAGTTCTACGTTATGAGGCAGGCCGTGATGATCGGGTGTCACACATCTAGTCGTTCGCATACAGTGGGTGTAAGCCATGTTGCACGCGCAGGTCTTCGAGGTTTGATTGGCGAGCCTAGCATACTCAGAGGTATGGCCTCGGAACACGGGAAGATCGAAAGATCGAGCACGAGTCATAGAGTTATGATCGACATTTTATGTCTACCTTTGAAGCTGTGCTGCCGGCCGTGATGATCGGGGGTGGTGTAGTGGATGGGGGTCGTGTCATCGCCGCTATTATTTTAGGGATAATAATTTTGGTGTGGTGTGTTTTTGATAATGAGATTATAGGACTAAAACTCACCTACATATTATAAACTTAACCTTACCTCTTTTGCGATCACATCTGTAGACTACGCAACTATACTTCGGTTACTTCCTCAAGAGCCCGGATGCTACATTAGAAGCCGACGGGTCCAACTTCATCAGATGGTACAGGGGTTTTAGAAACATTCTCGAACACAACAACATTCTATATGTTCTCGATGAACCGTTAGGAGAAGGACCAGGAGATTCTGCAAGCAAGGAGGAGGAAGATGATTTCCGTAGGCATCGAGACATATTCATTGAAGTGGAGATCACCATGACCGTATGCCTGGCACCCGAGTTGAAAGAGATGTTTCGACGCAAGGAGCCAAGCGTCATGATGGATGCGATAAAGACGCACTTCGGGGATGAATTAAAGCGTGAGCAGTTCAGGCAGCTTAGAATGTTCCAGACCATTCACATGGAGGAGCATACCTGTCTGAAGACACATTTGAAGAGATTGTATGACATCTACTTCCAGCTGACGATGGTCTTCGATTACTGGATGGCGGATTCTTGCGCCATTCGGACTGTCCTGATATCTCTACCTCCTAGCTATGAGAGGCATGTACGTAAGTACATTTTGAAAGCCGACGACATGAACTTCTACGTATTCATACGTGAGTTCCAGTCCTTGAAGGTTGATTCCATCGAAGGAGAGATCTTCGATGCTACAGGTATATATTTGATATATGCAGAATTATGAATTCGCCCATGGAATATGATGAAATTTTGATAATTTCTCTGTTTGTGAAACAGGTCCTGATTATCACGTATATGCGGCGCAGTTTGATGTGACCAGGCGCTGAAGCTGGTAGTCAAGGAGTTGATGGCCTTTTGGTGTTCACGTCCTCAAGTTATCATAGTTATCATTAATAGTTTTTGATACGATCTTTTGTAATAGTGAGCGAGTGTGTGTGTCTTGATTGTTTCAAGACAAAGTTATTCATGTAATAAGACAAAGTCAGTTGTTTTATGTTATGAAACAAGTCAGTTGCTTTATCTTATGAATAAAGTTTCCACATCTCAGTTACATTGATTGTATGATAAGTATTCATAATTGTAGATATGATAAAATAGCTTGTCCCATGAACAAAGGTTCTATTGCTAGAATAAACACCGTTCGAGTTTAGTCATAAAAGCAATGAAAGAAGTGATGGATGTTTTTGGTCCGTTTAAGTATTTCGAGTGCTAAATTGATTAAGCTTGAAATCAAGTATTGAAGTTGCAATACTAGCGGAAATTAATTGAGTATCATTTTTAAATGATTAATTAATGGTGTTTATTGGTTGATTCGAATTCCTCCATGACTTTGGCAAATAGGAGTATTTGCCCGATGAATCGTGGAGTCTGAGATTGATTTGATAACAGATCAAATGGGGTTTTTCAGAAGAAAGATTTGTGAACATGGTATTCACAGAATTCGATCAAAGGACAGTATTTTTGAATTATGTTTTCAACACAAGAGACTTGTGGAAATTTGCTTCACAGAATTATAATGTCATATATAGTGATATGTGGGGAATTATAATCATGCTCTATTTTAAATAAAGTATGGCCTGTCAGAATCAGTCTTAGAATCTCCTAATACGTTCGAAACATTATAGTCGATGTCCACTTTAGAAAATAGATATATTTCTCAACAAGAATTCGTAGGATCGACAGTAATGTCGGCGTGTATATTATTATGCGATAATTCGGAATATACATGAGAAGTTCTTTGTAAATTGCTCGCATTAGACGAGAGTGTATTCCAAAATCAATCAGAAACAAAGTTCAGTTTGTTGTCTGTGTAATTCCGAGGAAAGATGACCTTTCGAATTATGATTTATGGATTGAAATTAGAAGTTTGGAATAAAGTGTCAGACTTATGTTGTAAGACGTTCCAAAGAGTATATGTCTGCTAATGAAAGTTTAGTGATTAAGAGTGAGGGAGACTGGAAAATTGTTTTCTGCTTGCAATCCTCTTCATAAAGATCATAATATTTTCATGAAAGAAACTTCTAAATAAAGTGTTGTTATACTTAATATTGCTGTCAGGTCACAACACTGTATTAAGTATTTTAGATCTTGTTGAAAGATCAAGGTGCACTTTATGAATACAAAGAAAGTTGAGAAAATATCGGAATACGAACAAAGGCGTTTTGAGCCTGGAAATCCAAAGTTGCATTTAAAAGGATTAAGAGAGTAATTGTTGCTGCAATTCTTATTAGAGGAATAAGATTGTTTAATCGTCATATAAGAGGAATAAGACATGCTTGAAGTCTGAGGGATTTGTATTAATGTAATACTGTAGTTTGTATTAAATTCGAACTGATAGTAGGTCAATGATTTTGGTTTAACCAAGATGTCGAATTAAGTGGGAGTCGTGGTTAGTTTACTCGGGTGGAATATGTATGGAACATGTTTCTGAGTGGGAGCTCAGGAACTCAAATATGTGGATAACACGTTTTTGAGTGGGAGCATGTGTTGTCAAATATGTGGAGACATAATTTGAGTGGGAGTCGAATTCATCTTGTGTAGTTAACACATTGTGAAATTGTACCAATAGAATAGGATGAAGTTGTGAAACTATTTAAAAGTTAGTGTCTATTTTGAAATAGAACGGGAACTTTAAATAGTTAGTCGAGTTATGTTGGATTATGTCTGAGGAGTCAGAGTAGAATCAAAAGGATGGTCCTTTGGAATCCAATTGGTCATTAAGAGTAATGATGCATGAAGGTAATGGTTGTATGACATATGGGTCTATTATGTATATATTAGACATCATACAGAAACCATATTATCTGCTCGATAAAATATAACCAATGTTCTTGGAATAAGAGCAGTTATGAAAGTAAATTTGGAATTTACTGGAAGTAGATGTGCGTTAGTTAAGGGATTGACATTTGAATGTCAAGTTTTCTACATTGGTGTGAAAATATGTAGATATCGCGAGTTTGTAATTGTTACAAGGGGCTCCGCATGGCTGAGTGTGTTTTTCAGGGCAGTTATCTGGTTAGTATAATCAGAGTAAGCGCTGGGAAGCAGAAGTCTCACTTAGTTACGGTATTTGCATATATGTTGTTGGACAACATGGTGATATCAAACAAGTTGATACTAGTGAATCGCAAAAGCGTGTACAATCATGGATTGTGCAGTAACACTTTTCCACAAGCAAGCATTATCAAATGATTCTTATTTGATAAGGGATTCTGATAAAGTAAAATGCAGCTAGTTTATTTGTACTCTAGTGCAAGTGGGAGACTGAAGGAGATATGCCCTAGAGGCAAATAAATAAGTAGTATTTATTGCATTATCTCATAAGTTTATAATAGGTTTGTGTATTATACTATAACTGTATTAATCCGAATTATTAATACACGTGTGATACATAGACAACCAGGTCGCTAGCAAGCCTCTATATGAGCTAGTCCATTGGGCAACAGTTGATCGAGATTCCCGATCAAGGACAATGACATCGGTTGACAATGGGGTCATCTTGTTAGTAGAATAAGGTGGCGGACATACGCAAAGTATTGCAATAAGATCGTATTACGATGTTTGTCATTTGCAATAGATAAGAGTGTGATAGCTTATTCCTTAGACCGTGAGACCGTACTTATTGTTGCTTCGTAGGAATGCTTTGAGAGCATCAAACGTTGTGTCTTATATAGCATGACAATAACGGTGTCCATCTTGGGTATTCCGAAAGAGCATCAAGACGTAAGGATCAAGAGCGGAATTTGTTCATTCTTGTAATGGAAAGATACTCTGGGCCCACTCGGTGATATTGCATCTATATAGCTGCGCAGCTTGTGACTAGGTCATGGAGATGTAATATCGCAGACGAGTTAATAACCTTCGTCGGTAACGAGATACAGCAAAGGCATCGGTGTGTCTACGATCATATCTTGGACAAGGTAGTATCGCAGAGACAAAGGGAATGAATATCATACTTATGGTTCAACGACGATATTCGTGGAATGCACAGGGGTCGTCATATATTTCCAGGTATCCCTGACGATCATTGGTGAGCGGAGTGTCTCGACCATGTCTGGAGTGTTCCCGAACCGTAGCGTAACAAACTTAAGGTCTTAGCGACGCTAGGAGATAGGTTCTGGAATTTTATAGGTTTTTATTGGAGAGAAAGAATTGATCCGGAAAGAGTTCCGGTGGTCCGGAAGGAGTTCCGGAGAGCTATGGAAAGGTTCCGAGAATGTCCGAAAGTTGTTCGGGTGGTTCCGAAATAGTTTCGGAGTCATGGGATATTGAATTATATATAAATATATTAATTATGAATTAATGGGATTTTTATATTAATTTAATATTAATTAAATAAAGGAAAAAGGGGGCTCCCACCTAAATGGGCCCTAAGAGGGCCCAAGAGGGGGAAACCGCACCCCACAAGGAAGGGAAGGCTTGGGCCTCCTAGTCCAACTCGGACTAGGAGTGGGAGAGCCCATGGGGGGTTCGGCCGAACCCCCCCTCCCCTCTCCTCCTTTTAGTCCCACATGGGGGAGCCAAGGGGGTTGGCACACCCCTTCCCCCTTTATATAGCAAGGCATATTAATTGATTTAATTCATAGGAAATTCAATTAATTCCCAATTTCTCTCTCGATCTCGTGGTTCCCAAGTCGGAGCCGCGCCGAGCTGAGGAAAGGGGAATCTCTCCACCTAAGCCATACCGCAGAGCGCCGTTGCTCTGCGGGATTCCAGATAAGATCTACTCCTGCGATTTCAGCTGGATCTGAATGACCGGGAGTCGTCGCTAGGCTCCGTATGTTTGCGAGTGCTCGGAGGCTACTCTATTGAGGAGCTTGGGCGACGTCGTCTCGCCCCCTGCAGCCGCCGCGCCTCCCCCCCTGCTGCCGGCGCGCCAGCCCCGGTACTGGCGCTCTGCCTTCTTCCGCCCGACGCCCGTCGACGCAGATCATCGTCGACACCCCGGCGTCATCGACTCCGACATCGCGGCAAGTTCTCCGCGACCTCGAGGTCGGCTACGTACGACTTCATCGTCAACGCTTGTGCGGGAGCGTAATCCCCGCTATCGGTCTACATGGAGGTAATGTAACCTTTTCCGCCACCGTTATCGCATGTACTAGATAGATAGATCCTGGCTAGTTAGGGTTTCGTTCGCTAGAAAATTATTGTTTTCTGCCCCGTAACCCCTTCAAATATACACCACAACTCTGAGTATTAAAAAGGTAGTTCTACAGATCACTAAAACAACACATCACTTAGGGGTATTGTATCATTTAACAAGAGTTGTTATATTAGTTTCAGGAAATACTTCAGACAAAAGTATCTTAACCGTTCAGGAAATACTTCAGACAAAAGTATATTAATTGTTTAGGGAAATACTTCAGACAAAAGTATCTTAACACACAAGCAAACATTAATACTAACACTAGCACACTCTCATGCATACATGTTAATATTTCTAAGACACCACTTAGTAAGTAATCAATTCAACCAACAAAGGTTAACACTAATATTCACCAAAGTATCAGATTAAGAGCTAAAATGGTGCACTAGGCTTATTTAACAGGACACCACAATCAAGGTCACTTCAACCAACAACCAAACAATCACATGGCAACCAAGTGTTGACAACAATTTAAAATAAGAAAGTCATATCTTAAGTATTGCAAAACACAGGGAACTACTGGATAAAATTTAACACTAAACAATCATTTATGTGCCTAACACACAAATGAAATTAGTGCAACTCTTAGGAAACAAGATGGGCTATGTGGAAACTCAAAAGTGAATGTGCTAGCAATATTTTTAGGAAATTCATTAAGGTTATTAAAGGATAACCTAAGTTTATGCACTTAAGAGTTACTAAGCACATCAACAAGCTCACAAACAAAGCATATAAACACAATTGATGTTATTGTTAGGGTACAAAGTGAATAATGCTAAACATATGTAAACAATGCACCACACATTATAAAAGTGGTTTAATCAAGTCATTATGATTGAGTTAAGGTTCTGATCTTCAAAAGTTGATTAGTAATATATCTACAATTCACATTTGTTAAGAACAGATGATGAAAAACTAATACTTCTATTAGCCCAAAAGTTGCTGTTTTGGTAGATAAAACATAACTCCTAAGATAATGTTCAGAACATCAAATCTTTCTACCACAGTACACCTAGCAACCATATCAAGTGGTGAAACTTGGATTTGCAATCAAAGTTGTTTCTAAACAGAAGCTAAAAATCATGTAAATGCTACTGGTCTCAAAACCATAATGAACATAGTTTCAGTTTTAGGAATCTCCTACATGCAAGGTTAATTTATATGGATAGGTATTGACTTAAGTTTTCTGTAGAAATTTTATTCACTTCATTTGGACACTCCTAGCTCCATATATTTCAGTTTTAGTGGAATTCATATATGTTACCATTAATAGAGTACAACCTAAGATATAAATTATTGTTACACAAACCCAACTTTTCATGCTGAGGAAAACACATAAGTATCCAACAACCTTACTCTTAATTTATTTGTACAAACAGAGATAGCACCAAACATTAGAATCAAACACATGCAATTAATCAGAAAATAAAGATAATCTTTTTCTAGTGTAATAACCTCTTGTTTAAGAGAATAATCCACCATGCACAACATATAAGCTGTAAAATTATACCAAGCTAGGATATGATAGCTAATACCAATATCTACCACATGCAATTGGATTTACTCCAAAAAGAATTTTAAATAAAGATTTAAAATTCATCAAATAGCTACTGATGTCATTCTAAAACTTTATAGAACTTTATTTAGACACATCTCCTGCATGCAAGGCTTATAGATCTAGGTAGGTATTTTCCTAAGCTTTCCATAGAACTAAAGTTTGCAGGATTTGGATTTACAAGATTGCACATATCACACTCATACAAATATATTTTTGAGAAGGGCCAGTGCCATATGGTCCAGAAAACACACAGCAATCCAACCAAATTTATTTCAAAAAATTTGCATGCACAGATCTTCCACAAATGAATTAAAGCTGAGCTATCAATTCTCTGGAAAATAAATCAGGAAAAAGGTTTAAAAAGAAAGACATCAAAACGGGCCAGATCTGCCAAGGCCCGAGCGGCGCAGCGCTGGGCCGGCCCACTGCGCTCGCGCGCAGGCGAAGGGCTACGCCACCGCTGGATCGGAAACGGACGGACGGGATTAGATCCACAGGTTTTCAAACAGAGCCGTAGATGCAGAGATCAACGGCGCACAGTCTTCTTCTTCCTCACGACGGGAAACAAGGGCAGGAACCCTATAAAACGAGTTGAGCTTGAGGTGCTCACCTCGCACCTCTTCTGGACGAAGGCGACGTCGGAGGGGGATGAGGAGGGGCAAGGGAGGCCCGGGGTGGCTCGGTTTTGCAGCGGCGCGTTCTGGACCGAGATGCGGGCCCGACGGCGTCCCCGATGACCACGAGCTTCGCCACGACGCCCCTGGTGCTCCTGCAACAAAAGGGGGGTGTCTCAGAGGCAGACCAAAGACATGGGAGCAAGCTGGAGCAACAATGTTGAGAAGTGGGACTCGGAGGCGATGGCACTCGTGCTCGAAAGAGTTCGGGCTCGGGCGGAGGTTCACGATCATTTCTAGCCGAGAGAGAGATAGGGACAGCTCGAGGGAGCTCGGGGTGGTGGAGTGGAGTGAGGGGAACCGAAATGGCAAGGTGAGAGGGGCTATGGAGCCTCGGCTGCAATAAGAGAGAGGTGGTGGCCGGTTGCACGGCCACGAGCATGGGCAGAGAAAGGAAGGGTGCACTGGGAGGGGATTGGGAGACATGGGCGGTGGAGGAGCGTCAGCTGGTACTGTTGCAGGTTTTGGATGCTAGCCACTGTCTCCAAGTTGATGGAGGAGGGGAGGCAATTGCTTTGATGTCCCCTGCATGAAAGGTGCTCGACAGAAGGTCCAAAAGAACAGGACAAAAGATTTGGGGTTAGGGTTTTGGGCAAAGTCGTGCTATGGGTACACCAGGGGTGTGGGGATCCAATGCACAGCAAAAATAGAGGATGGGGTGAGAGGGATGAGAGTTTTAGATATAGAAGGTTTTATGGCTGATGTGATTAGTCCACTTTGCAAGGATGGATTAGTCAATCCTTTAGCTAGAAAATTATGAGACAAGATGGGCAGGTCAGAAGGGATATGGGTGAGGCATTAGGCTTAAGAGTTCAGGTCTATAGGTTAAACAACCACTAGATACAAAAATGACAAAAAGCTATCTAGTAATGCACAAATGGTCACCTTATTATGAAGCACTCAAAACCAGCAAGAACTAGTGATAGATTATTTTTGGAATGTATTAAATAAGGTTATGGATGGATAGTAGAGATGCTAAGGATGAGGTTAGGTGAGTTGCATTTCCAAATTGAAAAACATAAACTCCAATTGACATGCTCTAGAAATGCTATAAATTAACAGGAGTGAAGATAAATCTTCTACTTCTCAAAAATAGCAACTATAGACATAATAACACAAAACAACATTACAAGGGGTAACACAATTCATTCAAGCAAGATAAGCTAAACAAGCATTTAGATCCTAAGTTAAACTATCAACATACAATGTTGACACAATCAACACCCACAACAATTACACATTTCAATAAAGCAAATTCAATACAAATCCACTAGGGCAACCAACAAACATTTGGATAAATCACCAAATTCCAAAAGTGTATTATAAAGTTGGTGAGGTGGTGATCAACATGATTATGGCAAGGTTTTGGATAAGGATAATTTAGCATCTCTTTGGGAATTGATTTCCAAAGACTAGTAAAGTTGGGGTTTTGAAAAGAGAGTTGCTAAAACTAGCAACATTTCAAACTCAAAATATACCATAGCCTCCTATGTAATCTTTTGTAGTTTTGCAAACATATAATTTTGGAAATACTTTTATTTTCTAAATTAAATTTCCTTAGGGCATTTGTTAAAATCAACACCTCACGATGACTATAGTTTGTTAAGAATAAGATATGAGAAGATATATGTGTTGTTTGAATTGTCATAATCCTGGGTTTTCATAAGTCATATTATAACTTGAGTTTTAAGGTTGATAGCTAGAGGGATCATCAACACAAATACAAATCAAAGCAAAACAAGACAAACAAAGGAAACAAGAGTAACAAACATACATTAACAAGATAGTTGAAAAAAGTTTTTGTTGGTTCCAAATTTTGGTTGCTTTATAATTAGATTTTTCTTGTTTCCAAAATTTGGGACGTTACACCGAGCGCAGCGCCGCCGTCGGCCTCCTCTCTGGCGAAATCCCGCCGCCGGCTTTTGGTCAACTCACGGTGAGCCATCCGATCCTTCTTCTACGGCTGAGATTAGAAGTTAATTTGAATCGGTACCTTTAGATCTGGACCGTAGATCTAGATCTGGACGGCCCAGATCTATTCACTTATCCACGTAGGATCCAGTCAGCACGCACAGTCAGCGCCACGTCGTGCCTAGTCAGCGCTGACGTGGGAAATGAATTTCTCGAATTTAATTAATTTGGCAGTTTTGCAGAAAAGACCCTACACATTAGTTTCATCATATCTTTTTCTCTGTTTATCCAAATTCAAATATTTTTATATATTTGTAAAGCTCTCGACATGTAGAACATTATGGATCTGCCAAAATTGAAATTTGACTTAGTTTAAAATATTTAAATTTCAAATGGTGGAATTGAGTATTTTTGTCATAACCTTAAATCGGTAAATTCAAAAATTGCAAATAAAATTGTTTTAGAAACTTTGGAATATTTGTAAATTGATGCCACTGCTATAAAATATTTTTGAGTAATATTTGAATGAATTCATAGTTATATATTTAAATTGAATAGTTTGAGTATTTTCAACATAACTATTAATAGAAATATTATTTTTGATTAAATCAAATTGCAATAAATCTAATTTAATCACCTCTGGCTATTAACACCATTTATAAAAATTGTGTTATCAAATATAAATCACGTAAAACTTTAACCTATATGTTTCCCTTTTATTATGTTTGCAAAATTAGAAACTAATTAAAATTGCAATTATAACTTTATGCATGCTTGATAAATATCACAA
This sequence comes from Poa annua, assembly GCA_026929855.1. Classification (NCBI taxonomy): domain Eukaryota; kingdom Viridiplantae; phylum Streptophyta; class Magnoliopsida; order Poales; family Poaceae; genus Poa; species Poa annua. The sequence goes on along the minus strand of CM049426.1, from coordinate 58,918,771 downwards.
AAATTAGTATTATGTTTCTTGTGATTTAAAATTGCATAGAATATTTTATCTTATAGTTATATTTCCCATAAGGAAAACTCCCCCCCCCCCCATTTTCTCTAAGTTAGGATTATTTTCAAACTTAGTATTTAGGTAAGAGTGCTATGCACTAGACACTTAGGATTTTCAACATGGAGCTAGAAGTCCAATGAAGGACTTAGCCAACACAAGACTTCAGAAGTACCTTCAAGGAGTAGAAGCACTTAGAAGAAAATCAAGAAGAAGTTCATGAAGACCAGCAATATTGTCTAAGTCTTGCTTCCTCTCTCTTTCTTTTCTCCCTTCTTCTCTGAGACTTCGTGAAGACTAAGTTAAATCCAAGACCAGCCTAGGTGATACAAAAATCATCAAGTCTGAAGATTATTCAAGTCTACCAAGAATTAAATCAAGAATCACCTAGAAGAAAGTTACAAGTCTGGAGATGAAGCCTGGAGGACAACTACATCTGTCTTTCTTGATCACCTTATAGACTTAGTATTTTTCTCCAAGTATTTTGCACATCATGGCTAAGCCATTAGAGTGCTTGTTTCAAGATGATTTAAAACAAAGTATTTCACCCAACTCCTAACCTTAGTCCTTAGTCTTTTCAACCAACACATTTCCTTGCATTAACTTAAAAGTTTTTTCAAGGCATGACATGCATTTCTAGTCCTTTAAAATGAATTGCATACCATGCATGTCATGCTTTCCTTAGAAGTTTAAGAAACTTGTTTGTATGTGTTGTGTTGTTTTATGATTGCTGTATGGTTGTTTGTTTGTATTGTTTAGACTGAACGGAGAGACCCGAGTTCGTTGAAAAGAGTTTGTGAGTAAAGACTGCATTGAAAGGCAAGTGGCACACCTCATAAACTTCCTATTATTTTCTATATGCATTACTTAGTGTATTTTGATATAAGCATGTGTAGGATAGTATTGCTATGTTAAACCTGTGTAGAAATTTCTTATTCCTGTGTCTAGGCTCCTATGCAATGCTTAGTAGATCTATTGATGCAATGCAAATGTTGTTTTGTGAAAATCTAAATTCTACTAAGTTAAGAATGAAACACCTGGGTGGTAAGTGGTTGTATGGTTCATGTTGAGTGGCTACTCAGGTCCATGTCTATGGTTCCTGGAGTATGTACACTTGTGAATGGCCACCCAGGAACAAAGGAATCTGAAGAACTCCGAGTGATGATTGCTTCCAGTGCAGCCATTGCCATATGGGCTCTGGCTTCATAAATTATGTTGCGTGGACTCTCTCCGGCTTGACAAGCAGATGTAGGGGGATGTTAGGTGGAACGGGTCTCCAGAGTGGGAGAGAAAATGCTTCTGAAAGATCTCGTCTCATTCTTCTCCTTTCCTTATCACAAATGGTGTGTAAAGGATACCTTGGGTTGAATGGGTACAATGGTGAACGTGCACAACCTCTGCAGAGTGTAAAACTAAGTACTTAGCCGTGTCCCCGGTACGGACAATTTGAGCAGCTGATCACGGACGTCAACGGAGGATTCCATCATTCCAACTTCAGAAATAAAACTTGATGGGTGAACAAGGGAAGATGAGATTTATGGTTTTCATGCCATACTTGTCTTGATTTCAAGAAAAGTGTTTTCAAAAGAGTAGGAAAAATTGGCTTTATGCAAATTAGCCTTGAACTCCAGCAGCCAAATATGCATATAGGCTTTAGAGTTATTCCATTAAGTGTCCACCATAGTGTCACTTGCCAGACTCCATTTTTAATGGAATCTGACCAACGCTGTTGCGATATTTTTCTTATTACAGATTGTTCAGATGACGAGTGAGGTTGTGTTTATAGGTTTCGAGTCTACAACCAACATGTTTTCGCCTGTGGCAACATGAAGTTGTTGGAGACCCACTGCTATTGTATTTCCGTTGTGTACTTTTTCAATGCTAGATTTATGCTATGCAACTTGTATCGAATATTTTGTAATTCTGGATCATCGATGTAATAAAATTGACGCTTTGTTGTGATATTACATCGTAAACTGTGTGTGCAAATGAATCGATCCATGGATTTGCACTATACACAGGTATCTGCCTTATTTAAAGTGCAGGTACGCTACAGACCGAGTCAGCAAGGCAATGAGTAGCCCGAATCACAGAGATTCTGCAGTCATCAATCAATATCTCAGCTCACACGGCAATAACAACGATGGAGAAGAACTGTGTTTTGATTCTTTGACGCACAAACTCGGACGTATGAGGGAAGATCCGGCTCGCCAAGACATAACCATTGGTGAGATAGTTTCAATCGCTTACAAGTATGCAGCAACAGACAAAAGAGTAGGCGAGACGGAAGAGAAGCAAAAGAATATACGGGTCAACGCAGCGCATAACCCGGCGCCAAATAAGAACAACGGAAATCAAAACAACAACAAAAGACCCTACGATGGAGGAAATTCAGAGTTTGTTGGAACCACCCAGGCCTCAGGTTATAGAGGACCGAGACCCGGCGGAAACTTCAGAGGCGGCCCTGCGAGAGGACCAATCATCAGCAAGATATACAACATGCCGTGCCCTAGGCACGCCAAGAATGGTAAACCAGCCAGTCACACATTAGCACAATGTGCTGATATGAGAGCATGGAGGAGACATGAGCAGTCTTTGGAGCAGAACCAAGGCAACTTCAATGGAAACAACAGGAATAGTGGTAATCATGGTAACCACCGCAATAACGGTAACCCGGCCAACCAGGGGCAAGGGTCCGGTTCTCAGGGACCACCGAACAACAATGTCGGGTCAAATCAAAACCAAGGAGGAGGTTATCAACAAACTACGAAAGAGCTTCATAGTCAAGGCCAGTATAACGTGTTCACCACTAGCACGTGCAGAAGAGAACAAAAGTTAAAAGAAAGAGAGGTTATTGTCGTAGCAACAGCCTTACCAAGGTACTTAAAGTGGTCAGAACAGCCAGTTACGTGGAGCAGAGAAGATCACCCGGAAGGGATAGAACACACGGGTCTCCTAGCCTTGGTGGTTGCACCACAGGTTGATGGTTTCCGTTTGAACAAGGTTCTGATGGACTGAGAAAGCAGTATCAACATCTTATACCTGCACACATTCCAGAGGATGGGTCTATCTGAGAGCCGGCTAACACCAACATCAATATTTTTTCACGGCATAGTTCCAGGAAAGTCGGCTCACCCGATTGGCAAAATCAGATTTGAGGTAGCTTTTGGAGTAAGCAAGGCACAATACAGATCAGAGTACCTGACATTTTAGGTGGTAGATTTAAATAGCCCGTTTCACGCTATATTCGGGAGGCCGGCTTACACCAAGTTCATGGCGAGGTCGTGTTATGTTTACCACAAATTGAAGATACCGGGTCCCTAGGGGAGCATCACGGTTGAAAATCATCAGTTCCGTGACATGTCGCAGATGCGGAGCAACTGGACACTATGTCAGTGGCTGCCCAGAGTGGAAGAAGGATAAATCTCTCCAAGGACCGAGTGGAAAACGTGAGTGCTAAAAACTTTCTGTATCCACCACATGCCATTGTATTTTGAATACTTGTACGCTCTACATCAGAGAAATAAACAAGATTAAACAAAGTTTCTAGACTGACCACAAAAATTTCTTTTAAGGGTGGTAGCCCACCCAGATATCCAGTAACAACCTTTTGCTACCCTTCTCAAATCTCGAGGACGAGATTTCTTTTAAAGGGTGGTAGTCTGTAACATCCTAGGATTTTTCAAAATCTGAAAAATCAGAAAAATTAAAAACTTTTTGAAAAATATTTGTATGTCGATTTGAAAACAAAATTCATGCATGCATTCATCATTTCTTGCATTGTTTATATTTGAAATTACGATGGTTGAAATATTATTTCCACTTGAAAATCTATTTGAGAAAATATTAAAAACAAAATAATGATTATGCTATTTATCTTATTTTACTTTAATATTTTGATTGTAATTATTAGAAATAATTATTTTCATATGTTCACAATTGTGGTACCAAATTTTATTTAGCCATAAGTAAATTGATTAAATTTTTATTTTCAAATTTGACAAAAGTGTCAAATTTGCATTAAATCAAATATTCAAAATTAAAAATTTTAAAAAGTGGTCAAAACATGTCCATAAATGTTTTAAAATAAAGATATGATTTTTAAAATTTTTTAGAAATTAATTTCACTTAATTCGGAGTTCTGAAACAAAAGATATGAAAGAAATAAGAAAAAAAAACGAATTGGTCCCAGCCGGCCGACCCAAACTGGGTCGAACCGAACCTGACCCGTATCCAATTCAAACTCTCTGAAAATTCGTTTTTCCAACCACCTTTCATTCAAACACGTATATCTCGAGAAATATAACTCCAAATCCGGATCCGCTTGATCCTACGCGTTCACAACTCCGAGCCCTATCTATTCCACCATCCCTCCGCCTATATAAACCCCTGTAGCCGCCGGCATCTCTTTTATTCTTTCGTTCCACCGAAACCCTAATCAACGAAATAGTATTTCGTTCGTTCGACGAACAAAACCATCTTCAATCGCGATGGGGCCTTAATCGTTGTTGTAGATCTCGTCGATACCTTTCCATCCCAATAAGCCTCTACTCTTTTTATCAAGCGTGGAGAAAGAATTTTGAATCGTCATCCATCAGATATGAAGTCGTATTTCTCAGATCTCTTCGCGCTCGTTGCGCCAAATCGAAATTCCTCCGGTGAAAAGGTAGATCTACTCTATATCTACAACTTTCCTGTTGACAACTTTTTATTTTAACGTACGTAATTTTCTGTATAATACAGATCGTGTTTGATATTGTTCGAGTAACCAAACCATCTCAAAAGTTTGGGACGACAATACGAAAGTTGTTCCCCTGATCAAGACCTTTCTTTTGCCCCAAGCCACACCTCTTTTGGTTCAGCGAGGTGAGAGATGTTCGCGTTTTAAGTTTCGGACCAGAAAGGTATTTTGAGATTTATGACCAATCTATTCATCCACTTATGTTATAATTGTGATAATTAGAAAGAACACGTAATTCTCTATAACTTTAGTTAAGAGTGTTTTTCCATCCGAGCAACTTTATTTTTGGTCAAATTCGTAGTCAAATCCCAGTCAGCCTGCCACGTCAGCGAGTCAATTCCCACGTCAGCGGTCAAAGTCAACAGTCAACCGAAGACCGACAGTTTTACAGAAAAATCCTAGAAAAATCTATCACTACTTTTTATTGGTTTGGTCAAATTTTACAAATAAAATATTTTTGGAAAGATTATGACACGTAAAAACTTTTGGTATCATTACTTTTATGTTTTGTCAAATTAAAATTTGTTAAAATTCAAAAGTGCCATTAATGGTAATTTGAACATATCTTCAAATTTGGAATTTAAAATTTATCAAACTCTTTTGCTATAAATTTGAATGTCTAAGTATTGGCAGTAGTATTTTTCTACTAATTTTTGTAGAATAATTTTCTATGATTTTATAATTAATATGTATTGAATACTTTTAAGTGTTGTTTTAATGATTAAATTTATTAAAAATTTATTTAAAAATATTTTCATCATCTATTCGAATTATAAAGTACTTAGTCATATTATAACCACTTTGGTATTAAAATGTACTTAGAAATATTTTGCCTCTTTAAACAAAATAAATTCTTCGTTAGGAAATATTGATAACTATTTTTCGACAACACTCTTCTTTAGAAAAATTTCAACATCTTAAAATTGCTAAATATTTTCCTTAGAAAATTTTAGCATCTAGAAAACTTAGTTGTTTTATTTTGTTAAGTGTTGTCCTTAGAAATAAATTGCATTGCATGCATGACATATCTATTGTATAGTTATACTACTTATAGGAAAACTCCTTCCTTATTTTCCCTAAGTTAGGATTATTTTCAACCTAGTGTTTTGGTAAAGTGCTATGCACTTAGACACTTAGGATTTCCAAGATGGAGCTAGAAGGCCATTGAAGGACTTAGCCAAAACAAGACTTCAGAAGTATCTCCAAGAAGTAGAAGCACTTAGAAGAAAAATCAAGAGGAAGTTCATGAAGACCAACCAGAAATATTTTCCAAGTCTTGCTCTCTCTCTCTCTTTCTTTTCTCTGAGACTTCATGAAGGACTTAGAAGAAAACAGACTCTGGAAGCATCCTCAAGATGTCAAGCACTTAGAAGAAATGTGAGAAGAAGTTCAAGAAGGCCAACCTCCCTTTTATTCTCTAAGTTTTTCTCTCTGCCTTTTCTTCTTCTCTGAGAACTCAAAATCCAAGACCAGCCTCGAGGATATAAGAATCATCAAGTCTGAAGATTATTCAAGTCTACCAAGAATTCAATCAAGACATCACCAAGGAGAATGTTACAAATCTGGAGATGAAGCCTGGAGGACAACTACATATTTCCTTCTATCTTTTCCCTCTTTCCTAATCTTGTCTTTCACTTAAGACTTAAAACAATTTTTGATCATGTTATTACCCACTTGAAGTTTGTTGGATCCTAGCGGCATAGTGAGATGAAGCGGCCTGGAGACAAACCTTACATGTCCACGTACATGAGACCTGCTCCACAATTTAACTGGCTGGACGGGTGTCTGTCTCTCTCATTATAGTGAATATCCAATTTACAAAGAGTTGATAATAATTGTTGATCACCTTGAAGAATAAACTTAGTATTTTCTCTAAGTACTTTTACACATCATGACTAAGACATTAGAGTGCCTATTCAAGATGAATTATAACAAAGTTATTTTGTCAAACATATGACCATAGTCCTTAGTCATTTTGATTGACACATTTGCCTTGCATAAACTTAAAAGATTTCCATGGCATGACATGCATCTCTAGTCCTTAGAAATAATTTGCATATCATGCATGACATATTTTCCTTAGAAGTTTTAGGAAAATTATTTGTTCACTATGTATGTGCATGTATGTTTGATGATTGTTGTTTGTTGAGTGTTGTATTGTTGTTTGCTTATATTGTTTAGATTGAACGGAGAGCAAACGTTCGTTGTGAAAAGAGTTTGTGAAAAACGACAACATTCAAAGGCAAGTGGCACACCTCATAAACTTCCTATTATTTCTATATGCATTACTTAGTGTATTTTTATATGCATGTGTAGGATAATATTGCTATGCTAAACCTGTGTAGAATTCCTTATTCCTGTGTCTAGGTTCCTATGCAATACTTAGTAGAATTATTGATGCTATGCAAATGTTGTTTTGTGAAAATCTAAATTCTACTAAGTTAAGAATGAAACACCTGGGTGGTAAGTGGTTGTATGGTTTATGTTGAGTGGCTACTCAGTTCCATGTCTATGGTTCCTGGAGTATGTACACTTGTGAATGGCCACCCAGGAACCGAGGAATCTGAAGAACTCCGAGTGACGATTGCTTCCAGTGCAGCCATTGCCATATGGGCTCTGGCTTGATCAATTATGTTGCATGGACTCTTTCCGGCTTGACAAGCAGATGTAGGGGGATGTTAGGTGGAACGGGTCAAGCCAGAGTGGGAGGGAAAATGCTTCTAAAGATCTCGTCTCATTCTTCTCCTTTCCTATTCACAAATGGTGTGTAAACAATAGTTTGGGTTGAATGGATACAATGGTGAACGTGCACAACCTCTGCAGAGTGTAAAACTAAGTACTTAGCCGTGTCCCCGGTACGGTCAATTTGAGCAGCTGATCACGGACGTCAACGGAGGATTCCATCATTCCAACTTCAGAAATAAAACTTGATGGGTGAACAACGGAAGATGAGATTTATGGTTTTCATGCCATACTTGTCTTGATTTGAAGAAAGTGTTTTCCAAAGAGATAGGAAAAATTGGCTTTATGCAAAATAGCCTTGAACTCCACCAGCCAAATATGCATATAGGCTATAGAGTTATTCCATTAAGTGTCCACCATAGTGTCACTTGCCAGACTCCATTTTTAATGGAATCTGACCCAGGTTGTTGCAATATATTTCTTATTGCAGATTGATCAGATGACGAGTGAGGTTTCGTTTAAAGGTTTCGAGTCTACAACCAACATGTTTTCGCCTGTGGCAACATGATGTTGATGGAGACTCATTGCCATTGTATTTCCGCTGTTTACTCTTTCGAAGCTAGCTTTATGCTATGCAACTTGTATTGAATATTTTGTAAGTCTGGATCATCGATGTAATAAAATTGATACTTTGTTGTGATATTACATCGTAAACTGTGTGTACAAATGAATCGATCCAAGGATTTGCACTATACACAGGTATCTGCCTTATTAAAAGTGCAGGTACGCTACAATAAAAATGTTGAAACACATGTTAATTCACCTGAATTTACACGTAATACTTACGATGATCGTGATGAAATGTATGTGGAGCTTGATAATGCTTTTATTGAAGAAATTAATGCTACTAAAGAAGCTAGTGCAATGAAAAACCTTCTTGAAAAACGTGTTGTCAGATATAAATTATCTCCTGATGCTAAGTTTGCTACATCTCCCATAAACATTAAAGATAAAGTTTATGATTTCTCTCTTGATTTGGCTCATATAGCTATTATTGAAAGAGAACCTTTATGTGGAACTAAAAATGAAATTGATGTAGAACACATGAATGTATTGTCTGATTTAAGTGGAATATTTGCTGAGGACATTAAAATACGCACTTACTTTGTTGCTAAAATATTTCCTTTCTCATTAAAAGGAGAAGCTAAAACCTGGTATAATAATTTGTCTCCTGGTTCTATCACTAGTCCCAAGGGTTTTCTTGATGCTTTCTTTTCAGAAATAGTTTTCTGCTAGTGCTCAACATGATGCTTTGTTAAGAATCTATAATTTTAATCAAGATGAAGATGAGAAATTGCCTAAGGCTTGGACACGCTTTTGTTCCATTTTAAGAGGCCAGCCAAACCATTATTTGGAGAAAAATGACCTACTTGATATATTTTATAGTGGACTAACTGCTGAATCTAGGACATACTTGGATAGTTCTGCTAGTTGTGTTTTCAGAAAAAGGGCTCCCGGAGAGGCTGAGGAATTATTAGCCATGATATGCAAGAATAATGATAATTGGGATATTCCTGAACCTACTCCAACACCAACACCAACACCGAAGAAGGGAGGTATGATTGAATTAAATAAAGAAACGATGAAGGAAGCTAAAAGATCTCTTAAGGAGAGAGGTATTAAATCTGAAGATGTGAAGTATTTACCTCCTATTGAAGAATTATGCAAGCCAATTCCTCCTTCAACCGTAATTGAGGTACACTCTCTCCAAAGGTTTGATGATACAGATATCCCTTATTCTAAACCTCCTTCTCAATGCTTAGATGAATTTGATACTTTTATTACTTAGCAATGCAATTTTAATACGAGAAAGTACTCATTAAACACTTTCATATGGTTCAAACTCAAATATGAGAAAATTCTCATGCTATTTGTGATTTGCATGACATTGTTGATAGAACTTCTAATGATGTTAAAGTACTCATTAAACACTTTCATATGATTCAAACTCAAATAGATCAACTCACTAAAGTGTAAAAAGAATTGCTAGTAAATGCCTCTATAGTTAATGAAAAACATGTTTGTGAAGTAACAACTAGAGGTGGTAAATCTACTCAAGATTCTTTGTATCCTGAAGTACATTATAAAAGAATTGAACAAGATTCTCAAGGAGTTAATTAACCTAGTACTCCTTCTAGGAAAAAGAAAAAGAAACATAAAACTGTTGTAGAATCCTCTGAACCTGTTAATGATCCTAATAGTATATATGTTTCTGATGCTGAAACTGAAAGTGGTAATGAACACAACAATGATAATCCTCGTAACAATGATAATGATAAAAATCCTAATTCGGATAGAGAAGAATTAGAGGAGGAACCTAAAAACATGCTAAAAATAAAAAGTACACTCAAGAAGATTTTTTTGCTAAGAAACGAGGTAATGAAAGAGAACCTTGGGTCCAAAAACATATGCCTTTTCCTGCTAAGAAACTTAAAACAAAAGAGGAAGATCATTATAATAATTTTGTGATTAGATGAAACATTTGTTCTTGCAAATCTCTTTGACAAATGCTATTATGTTGCCTTCTTATTCTTAATATATGAAAGATATTGTTTCTAACAAAAGGAAAATTCCCAATGACAAAATATCTACTATGCTTGCTAATTATTCTTTCAATGGTAAGGTTCCAAAGAAGCTGGCTGATCCAGGTATACCAACTATTCCTTACTATATCAAAAATAAGTATGTTAAACTGCTCTATGTGACTTGGGAGCTGGAGTAAGTGCTATGTCTTTCTCTCTTTACAAGATACTTTACCTTGATAAATTGATACCTACTGATATATCTTTGCAAATGGCTGATGAATCTACTATGGTTCATGTTGGAATTTGTGAGGATGTTCCTGTTCAAATAACTGCCAATTGTTTAATTATGACTGAATTTGTTGTTCTTGAAATGCCTGAAGATGATAATATGCCTAATATTATTGGAAGACCTTTTCTCAATACTACAGGGGCTGTTATTGATTGCAATAAAGGAAAAGTAACTTTTAATATTCATGACAAGGAGCATACTATTTATTTTCCCAAGAAAGTTGATAAAATGCCTGGGGTTAATACAGTTACCAATATGAGGTCTATTAGAGTGGGAAGTATTGATTGCCCATATAAAGAAGAATAAAAACTCTCATGATTGGATCCATACCAATTCAATATAAGGTAACATGAGTGTCTCATATGGTTTAAATCTTTTATGACATATAGAATTCATTTGGTGGCAAGACTTGATGAACCTTGTTAACAAGTATATTTTAAATGCATAAAGAGGCTAAACAATTTTTTTCTCTCATTCTTGTTTTACCTACTGTAATGTTATTTAGTTTGCAAAGTTTAGTTGTATTTGGTGTTAGAAAATAATTTTTCATTATTGAATTTAATAATGCAAAATACCAGAAAATGTAAAAAATAAATTTTCTCAGAAAGTTAAAATTTTTATATCAAAAATTATATTTTTCGAGGAGGAACCTGGGAATGCAGAGAGCAACCTGGGAGGCCCACAGGGCCACCACACCACGTGGCAGCCAGCTGGCCGCGCCAGCACATGGTGTGGGGCCCACAGGCCCCTACTTGCTCTCTCTCCTTCCCCTGCCTTACTCTTGCCCGAAAAATCACTTTTGGCTAGGTCAAACTCATGTTCTTGCTGCTCATCTCCTGGGATTTCGATCTCCATATTCAGCCAATTTCTGTTGCTGAAATTTGGGGCATCTACTCTCTGATATGTGACTCCTCCGAATATCCAAGTAGAATTTTGTTTACTGATGTATATATGAAGTATTTTGCTGCTGTAGATATCTTGTTTAGTGACTTTGAATGCTTGTTCTAAGTTGAAATAAGTAGTTTTGATGCATGCTTAAGCCCCTAGCAAGTCACTATAGTAGTTTTCCTTCATTTAGTTGGCTAAAAATCAATTTTTATGATGATTGTTAAAAATTTCAGAACATGGAGTGGAATTCATATGCACTAGATCCAAGTGAGATAGTGGTTGTAACATCCCTATATTTTGGAATGTTTAAAAATCACTAAAATTTAAAACTTCTGAAAACATTTATGTATTTTGCTTTGAAAAGAAAATTTAAGCATTGCATTCATGCATACATGCATCTCATCATTCATCATCTGATGAAATCACAAAAGGTTTAAATTAAAAATCCATTATATTTCATATTACTCTAAAAATATTTATATTCTATTATTCTACTTTTATGCCAAAATAAAGGTGAATGATTTCAGCAAAATAAGTTTAAATAATCTAAATTCAAACATATTTGAATGTGGGTAATTTCCTAAAGTTTATTAAATCCCAAATTTCAAAGTTAAACTAAAATAGGTTCAAATGTATTTTATGAATATTTCAAAATAATTAATTTTCAAAAAGTTTTAAAACATGCCCACAAATGGTTTAAAGCATAGATATGAATTTTACAAAATTTTAGAAATTTTTTTGACTTCATTTGGAGTCTTAAATCAAAAGATATTGAATTAAAAAGAAAAACAGAAAAACAAAAATTGATGATGTCACTGCTGACATCATCGTCGTCTTCATCCTCTGGCCGGATTTCACGCCCGAAACCGCCAGCGATTACTCGCGTTGGTTCGCGCGATTAAGACACGGATTCACCACCCCGACCACGCCCTATAAACCCCCTCGCAACCCTCTCCATTTCCCCTCTCATTCCACTCCAAAACACGCCCCCAGGCTGCCTCAAAAGCTCGCCGGAGTTCATCCGCATCCGCCGCCGTATTTCACAAAATCCCACGAGGTGAGCAACCTCCCGCGTCCCCAAACCTCACCCGACCATTCCCCGCGTCCTTGCGCACCCGCTCATGCCCTCGGGCTATTTTTCTGTACAGAGAAACGAGCAAACGAGCTCGACCCGAGGACACCGGCACCGCCGCATCCTCTCTGCTGTGTCCGCCCGCTCCCGGAGGATTTGCTCGAAGCCGTCGCCACCATCCCCTTCGCCTACTGCGCCGCGTCCGGAGCTGGCCTTCGCGCATCCGGGGAGTCACCGGAGTGACCGTACCGTCCTCGCCGAGCGCAACGACGCCGTCGTACTCGTCTCCGGCGACCGGAGCGCCGCCACCCTTTGGTCAACCACCATGAGCCCTCCGATCTCCTTTCAACGGCCGAGATTAGATTTTTAAATCTAACCGGTACCTTTCAATTAGATCTGTTAGATCTAAATCCTACGGCCTAGATCCTTTGACTTAACCACGTCAGCGGCACAATCAGCGCACAGTCAGCTATCACGTCAGAAAATGAATTTCTCGATTTAATTTAATTTGGCACTTTTGCAGAAAAGCCCCGGCAGATTCGAACCTTTATAACTTTTTACTCACACATCCAAATTCAAATATTTTTATATATTTAGAAAGCCCTTGACATGTAGAATATTTTAGATCTGTTCAATTTCAAATTTTGACTTAGTATAAATTATTCAAATTTCAAATGGATGATTTGAGTATAATTGCAATAACTTCAAATCTATAAATCCAAAAATTGCAAATAAAATTGTTCTAGAAACTTTAAAATATTTGTAACTTGATGCCTCTGTTATAAAATATTTTTGAGTATTATTTTCATGATTTAATAGTTGTATGTTTTAATTTGAATAGTTGACTATTTTGTACATAACTATTAATAGAAACATTAATTTTGATTAAATCCAATTGCAATAAATTTAATTAAATGCCCTATGTCTATTAGCACTATTTATAAAATTTTGTTATAAAAATTTAATCACATAAAACTTTAATCTTATATGTAATTCCTTTTATTATATTTTCCAAAAATAGAAAATAATTAAAGTGCATTTATAGCCTAATGCATACTTTATAAATATCACAAATTTTTGTATGATGTTTATTATGATTAAAAAGTGCATTGCATGCATGAAATATTTTATTATATAGTTATTCTCCTAATAGGAAAACTCCTCCATTATTTTCTCTAAGTTAGGAATATTTTCAACTTAGCATTTTTGGTTAAGTGCTATGCACTTAGACACTTAGGACTTTCAATATGGAGCTGGGAGACGAATGAAGGACTTAGCCAAAACAAGACTTCAGAAGTATCTTCCAGGAGTAGAAGCACTTAGAAGAAAATCAAAAAGAAGTTCATGAAGACCAACCAACAATATTTTCTAAGTCATACTACCTCTCTCTCTTTTCTCGCTTCTCCTCTGAGACTTCATGAAGACTAAGTTAAATCCAAGACCAGCCTCGATGATACAAGAATCATCAAGTCTGAAGAATTATCAAGTCTACCAAAGATTTCAATCAAGACATCCCCAAGTAGCAAGTTACAAGTCTGGAGATGAAGCCTAGAAGAACAACTACAATTTTTCTTTCTATCTTTCCCTCCTTCCTAATCTAGAGTTAAACAACTTTGATCATGTTATTACCATCTTGAAGTTTGTTGGATCCTAGCGGCATAGTGAGATGAAGCGGCCTGGAGACTAACCTTACATGTCCACGTACATGAGACCTGTTCCACAACTTAAGTGGCTGGCCGGGTGTCTGTCTCGCACACTATAGTGAATATCCAATTTACAAAGAGTTGATAATAATTGTCGATCACCTTGAAGAATAACATATTTTGTATTGTTACTTTGTTAGTATGTTTATGTGTGTTTTGTTTGATGTGCTAGAAATTTCGGAGGGAAACGACAACAGTTGCAGTTGCTGTTGCTATTCTTCTTGTTGCCAAGGCAAGTGGCACACCCCCATAAAATTCCTAAGTATTTTCTATGCATAACTTGGTTATTTTCCTAGGCATGTGTAGAAATTAGTAGTATTGCTATGCAAGACATGTTTAGAATCTCCTATTCCATTGTGTCTAGGTACCTATGAAATGACTTAGTAGAATTTTGATGCTATGCAATTGATGAAAGGTTTTATAAAATGTTAAGTGGCTACTCAGGACCATGTCTATGAGGGTTTTCACCTGAGATAGTCTCTACTATACTTAGGATCATAGTATGTGGGGGCTTTCACCTGGGAGTGCACATCCACTAAATTAATGAATCATCTGGGTGGATTGGTTGTTTGGTTTACGTTGAGTGGCTACTCAGGACCATGTCCATGAGGATTTTCACCTAAGATAGTTTCTACTATACTTAGGATCATGAACGTGGGGGTTCTCACCTGAGAGCACACTTGTGGAAGGCCACCCAGGAACAAAGGGATGTTAGGAATAAAGGGAGAAGAATGTGAAGAACTCAAGGAGAAGTATTCCAAGTAAAGACTGCAGATGATCAAGGACAATGGAGGAATCCCAACATTCTAATTTCTTAATAAAATTTTGATAAGTAAACAACAGTGGACTACTCAGGACCATGTTCATGGGGGTTTTCACCTAAGATAGTTTCTACTATACTTAGGACCATTGAATGTGGGGGTTTTCACCTGAGGGTGCACCTAATGACGTGATATCTTTTGGCTCGCCTGGGTTAACCAGTGTTGCCAATTATGATGTTAATAAGTTTGTTTTACAAAGAGTTAGGCAAAACTGGCTTTATGCAAAATAGCCTTGAACTCCACCAGACAAATATGCATACAGGTTATAGAGTTATTCCATTAAGTGTCCACCATAGTGTCACTTGTCAGACTCCATTTTTAATGGAATCCGACCCACTCTGTTGCAAATTATTATTTGTTCCAGAATTATCTGACGAAGAGTGAGGACTACGTTTGGGTTTCGAGTCTGCACCAACATGTTCTCGCCTGTGGCGTATCATGAAGTTGGGGGCTCATTGAAGATTTATTTCCGCTGCTTTATTGTTTTTGAGCTAGCTTTGAGCTATGCAAAGATATCAAACTATTTATTTTACCAAGTCTGGATTATTCGTGAAATATTGATACAATGTTGTGATATTCATCGTAAACTGTGTGTGCAAACAAATCGATCCAGGGATTCGCACTATACACAGGTATCTGCCTTATTTAAAGTGTAGGTACGCTACAGTGGTGCAAGGGAATATGAAAGTTCATAGGTAAGAAGGAGTATTCCCTGCTATCTACCTGTGCGCACGGTTCATGGAGGTTGCAGGGATTGCACATGATTTCCATACTTTCTTGTCCAATGCAGGATTAGAGCGTTTTATTGAGGATCAACCTTTCCAATATGCTAAGTTGTCTATGTCGGTGGTGCATGATTTCCGCTGCAATTTGACCTCATCTAACCCCACTGTGCATTATAAGATTTACAATAAATCTGTGGATTTGCCTTTTGGTGTTTTCTGTTCACCGATGAGAGTTTCACATGGAGGGTCCCTAGAGAAGCTGAAAGGGAAACCAAGGCCATTGCTGGATTTGTATGAGGATATTTGTTATTGGAGGAGTTTCTCTCAGGAGGACGGTAAAATCCGGAGTATTCATCTTCCTTCCATTCGCTATTTTGCCTACTTCATTACTAAATGTGTTCTTGTTAGAAAGACAGCTGGTAAATTCGTTTGACTGATTTAGCTTTTCTAGCTACTGCTTTGCCTCGTGATAGAACTTATAATTTGGGTGCTCTGATTTCTCACCGTCTTGTTACTACCCGCGAGAGGGGAGGAATTTGTGGAGGACTAGTCGCTTCACTATTACTAGCTTTGCATTGTTTGGAGTCCCATCCTCTTGATTTTCAGCTGCCTATAGAAAAACTAGATATTGACTCAATGAAGAAACATGACTTTATTGCTGAGGATGGTAATTTGCATTTTCTCCCTTACACTATAACTTTTTCGAGGAGGAAACATTTTACAGTATCTACCATTGATAGAATTGTTATCTGGCCTGCACCTCTCCTTAACTTTGTTGACAGGGAGAACTTGTTAGTCTCAGAGGCTGAACTAGACGCACATGGGGAGAAGCCCGGCCCGGATAGTAGGGGCAATGATGAGGAGTATGGGGGTGGTTTCATTCAGCCCCCGGATACTGCTGGTTTCGTGTACCCGGATCCAGGGTACGCAGGACCTTCGGGATCTTCCTCAACCCGCAGCCGATGCAGAGTATGACTCCACGGGGCCTGACCCACCGAGTTGGAGCCATTATTCACCTTGGGGCTGAACTCCATTTAGTCCAAAAGCCTAAGCTTGGGGGGAGGTACACCGATAGCACAGTCATTTACATATCATTATTATTCGGTACTCTGTATATCCATGTTTCGTTTTAGTTTTCTTTCTTTCTTTTCATTTGATCATGCATTGTTTTGCTTTCCGTAAACTCAAAATACCAAAAAGATTTTTGTTATTTGTCTTGCTGGTTTGTTTTAGTATCTAGTATTAAAATAATTAATATTTATTTTGAGTTAAATATGCAAAAACACAAAAATATTTTAGTTTGTTGTGTGCTGTTTCGGGCAGGGACATATTTCTGCTGTCCACCGTTTAATTCATAACTCTTCACAGAAATATAGGCATGATCGGAAATTTCGTGTGCATGTTCCACAGATGTGTACGCAACTTTCATTAGTTTTGAGTTTTCTGATCTGGGCATGTTAAGGTCTTGTAAAAAATCGTCTTTGCTGGCTGTTATGTTTTAGTTCCTAAATCTGAAAACCCAAAAATATTTGTTGTTTCTTTTTGGTTTTGTATAGTTTGTTTCAGAGGTCATTACCTTCAGTTACTCCATGGAGCTTGGTTATTATTTCATATCTTTCAAGCACACAAGTGATAAGGCAATTATGATGACCTATGACAATTCGAGTTCGGTAAGAGGTTGGTAATAAACTCTATTTGTTTCTCATTTTTGTACATATACTCATTCATGTGAGCATGCTTAGATGGTTCGCATAAGTTATATGTCGATTGGTGGATGCTTAGTAGTTCCTGTTCACTTATGATCATTTCCAATTTACTTATGATGGATGTCATGTTTCTATGGATATTTGCTTGCATTGTTTGGTTCATAATATAATATGACATTGTGGTATCCTCCTCTAAATAATTCATTTGAATTGACTTGGCACATGCTTACACATGTCATGACTGAAAATAAAAGGTCAATTAATCCTTGATAATTTATTTTGTCTCAGAGTTCTAGTATCATTTTTATGCCTCCGTTAATTTTATTTTGTCGTGAGCATGATTATGACTGTTATTACTCTCTTGAATTGTCGCTTTCCCATCTTTTACTAGCCTCCACTTTTACTAAGCTAAGAATTCTTGTGCTTCCAAATCCCTGAAAACCTGTAGCGTACCTGCACTTTAAATAAGGCAGATACCTGTGTATAGTGCAAATCCCTGGATCGATTCATTTGCACACACAGTTTACGATGTAATATCACAACAAAGCGTCATTTTATTACATCGATGATCCAGAATTACAAAATATTCGATACAAGTTGCATAGCATAAAGCTAGCATTGAAAAAGTACACAGCGGAAATACAATAGCAGTGGGTCTCCAACAACTTCATGTTGCCACAGGCGAAAACATGTTGGTTGTAGACTCGAAACCTATAAACGCAACCTCACTCGTCATCTGAACAATCTGCAATAAGAAAAATATCGCAACAACGTGGGTCAGATTCCATTAAAAATGGAGTCTGGCAAGTGACACTATGGTGGACACTTAATGGAATAACTCTAAAGCCTATATGCATATTTGGCTGGTGGAGTTCAAGGCTAATTTGCATAAAGCCAATTTTTCCTACTCTTTTGAAAACACTTTTCTTGAAATCAAGACGAGTATGGCATGAAAACCATAAATCTCATCTTCCCTTGTTCACCCATCAAGTTTTATTTCTGAAGTTGGAATGATGGAATCCTCCGTTGACGTCCATGATCAGCTGCTCAAATTGTCCGTACCGGGGACACGGCTAAGTACTTAGTTTTACACTCTGCAGAGGTTGTGCACGTTCACCATTGTACCCATTCAACCCAAGGTATCCTTTACAACCCATTTGTGATAAGGAAAGGAGAAGAATGAGACGAGATCTTTCAGAAGCATTTTCCCTCCCACTCTGGCTTGACCCGTTCCACCTAACATCCCCCCACATCTGCTTGTCAAGCCGGAGAGAGTCCATGCAACATAATTGATCAAGCCAGAGCCCGTATGGCAATGGTTGCACTGGAAGCAATCGTCACTCGGAGTTCTTCAGATTCCTTTGTTCCTGGGTGGCCATTCACAAGTGTACATACTCCAGGAACCATAGACATGGACCTGAGTACCACTCAACATAAACCATACAACCACTTACCACCCAGGTGTTTCACTCTTAACTTAGTAGAATTTAGATTTTCACAAAACAACATTTGCATAGCATCAATAGATCTACTAAGTATTGCATAGGAACCTAGACACAGAAATAAGGAATTTCTACACAAGTTTAACATAGCAATACTATCCTACACATGCTTATATCAAAATACACTAAGTAATGCATATAGAAAATAATAGGAAGTTTATGAGGTGTGCCACTTGCCTTTGAATGCAGTCTTTACTCACAAACTATTTTCAACGAACTCGGGTCTCTCCGTTCAGTCTAAACAATACAAACAAACAACCATACAGCAATCATAAAACAACACAACACATACAAACAAGTTTCTTAAACTTCTAAGGAAAGCATGACATGCATGGTATGTAATTCATTTCTAAGGACTAGAAATGCATGTCATGCCTTGAAAAATCTTTAATGCAAGGAAATGTGTTGGTCGAAAAGACTAAGGACTAAGGTTAGGAGTTGGGTGAAATACTTTGTTTTATATCATCTTGAAACAAGCACTCTAATGGCTTAGCCATGATGTGCAAAATACTTGGAGAAAAATACTAAGTCTATAAGGTGATCAACCATTATTATCAACTCTTTGTAAATTGGATATTCACTAAAGTGAGAGAGACAGACACCCGGCCAGCCACTTAAATTGTGGAACAGGTCTCATGTACGTGGACATGTAAGGTTAGTTTCCAGGCCGCTTCATCTCACTATGCCGCTAGGATCCAACAAACTTCAAGATGATAATATCATGATCAAAAATTGTTTAAGTCAAATGTGAAAGACAAGATTAGGAAAGAGGGAAAAGATAGAAAGAAAGATGTAGTTGTCTTCCAGGTTTCATCTCCATACTTGATGATTCTTGTATCACCTAGGCTGGTCTTGGATTTACTTAGTCTTCATGAAGTCTCAGGGAAGAAGAAAGGACAGAGAGAAAGACTTAGGGAATAGAAGGGAGGTTGGCCTTCTTGAACTTCTTCTCACTTTTCTTCTAAGTGCTTGACAACTTTGGGATGCTTCCAGAGTCTGTTTTCTTCTAAGTCCTTCATTGGTCTTCTAGCTCCATGTTGAAAATCCTAAGTGTCTATGTGTATAACACTTTTACCAAAATGCTAAGTTGAAAATAATCCTTAACTTAGAGAAAATGGGGGAGGAGTTTTCTTATGTAAAATATAACTACAAAATAAAATATGCTATGCATGAAATGCAATTTTAAATCACAAGAAACATAATACTATTTTTTTTGATATTTATAAAGTATGCATAAAGTTATAATTTGCAATTTAATTAGTTCTTAATTTTGCCAAACATAATAAAAGGAAACGTATAGATTAAAGTTTTTATGTGATTTATATTTTATAACAGAATTTTTATAAATGGTGTTCATAGCCAGAGGTGATTTTAATTAAATTTATTGCAATTTGATTTAATCAAAAATAACATTTCTATTAATAGTTATGTTGAAAATACTCAACTATTCAAATTAAATATATAAATTAGGAACTCCTTCAATTATTACTTAAAATTATTTTATATCAGAGGCATCAATTTACAAATATTCTAAAGTTTCTAAAACAGTTTTATTTGCAATTTTTGAATTTACAGATTTAAAGTTATGACAAAAATACTCAAATTCACCATTTGAAATTTGAATATTTTAAACTAAGTCAAATTCAAGGGCTTTCCAAAAATCTAAAAATATTTGAATTTGGATAAGTGGTTAAAAAGTTATGACAGATCTAAGTGACAGGGGCTTTTCTGCAAAACAGCCATTTAAACAATTAAAAGAAAACAAATTCCACGTCAGCGCTGACTGGGCAGTGACGTGGCCGTTGACGTGGCGCTGACTGGATTAAGTCAACAAATCTAGGCCATTGGATCTGGATCGGACGGATCTAAACGGCCCGTACCGATTCGTTTTAAACTTCTAATCTACGTCGTACGTTGAAGATCGGAGGGCTCAGAGAGAGGAAGGTGCTCACCGGCGGCGCGGGGTGGCCGGAGGCGAAGACGACGGCGGCGTGGCTCGGCGATGGACGAACTCGAGGATCCGGTGGTCTCCTAGGCTCGCGGAGATGAAGTCTGGTGCGGCGCGTCGTGTCGAAGAAGATGGAGGTGGCGGCGTCGTCTCGGGCGCTCCGGAGCTCCGTGGAGGCGTGGCCGAAGGGGCTCGGGCGCCGGCGAGCTTCGGTTGTCTGTGCCCCGCACGATTGGTAGCAGAGGAGACACGGGTAAAGCGTCCGCGGGTGTGCACGAGCGAGGGGAGGAGAGTGGAGGGGGTCTCAGGGGTGGGGGCTTGCTTTCTCGCCAGAGTTCAAAGGAAAAAGGCCGGCGGCTCAATGAAGTCCGGCGAGCAAATTGGAGAACCTCGGGGCACGAAATGGAGGGGGAGTAGAGCGGAAAGTGAGCCGGGCTCGTCGGCTCTTTATAGAATCAAACGGATGAAGAAACCGTGGTCTTAATCGCGCGCAATCAAGGGATTAAAATCGGCCGTTTTCGGCTCGGTCATGGGCGTGGTTCCCGGCCGGAGCTTGAAGAAGCCTTGCTCCTGACAGGTGGGTCCCACTGTCAGATTTTAATCTTTTTCTTTTCTGTTTTATTTATTTCTTTTATAACTTTTGATTTATAACTCCAAATGAGGTCAAACAAATTTTTAAAAATTTGTAAAATTATTATCTTTGTGTTAAACCAGTTGTAGGAATTTTTTGAACATTTGACACTTTATGTTAAATTTAAATTGTTTAAATCCAAATTTAAAACTAGGAGAGTGGAGGGGGTTTAAATCCAAATTTGACACTTTGAAATATTGTTTAAATCCAAATTTGACACTTTATGTTAAATTTAAAACTAGGGTTTAATTAATTTTATTTTTGCCTAAAATACATTCTATGAAATACCCATATTCAAAATGTTTGAATTTAAGTTATTTAATAAATTTTAGCTTTAATAGATTTTTAAATATCACATTACAACTAATTGTAATGAAAAGAGAAAATGTAATGTACTCATTTTTAATTCAAATTATTTTGTGCACCATTATATTTTATATTTAAGATAAGTCATTTGAAAACTTCATAAAAAACTTTGGACAATAATGATAATGTGAGATATTTGAAATATTAAACTTTTTCCAATAAGTTTGAAGTCTTTCATAGTTGGTTTTCTTATGCATTTAATATTTTATTTTAGTAAAAATAAAAGTTTTAAATTTGTCGGGGGGCTGCCCCCCGGGTAGGGGCAGAACCCGGTATAACTCAGCAATATGCCAACAGTACTTGACCTTTGACGAAAGCAAGGGACACCCCCTGGTGTGCTGAAGGGGCAACTTGGCCCTTGAGCGTCGGAAGAGTGCTAAATGCCACCTGGCAGGCGCAAGGGTCAGCTCTAACAGCTATAAATAGACACCCCGAGCCTTCACAATGGCAGCAAAGGCATCAGCGGATGGTTCCTCTAAGAACTAGCTTCTCGAAGATGTCTTTGCCGGTAGGCTAAGACATCTTTGGGAGGCTAGGCCTAGAGATACGCATCCACGGACGAGCTCGGACACCTCCGGAAAGGATCTCGAATCTTGGTCTCCGAGGAGACTCCCGGAAGGAGGTGTATTCGGTTTTACCGGATAGATGGTCCGGGTAAGTGCTAACCGGAGTGTCTATCTCGGTCTTGATCTTATGCAGGAGAGGCTCGCGGGGGCAAGCAAGGAGGTAACCGGCATGAGGGATCCCGGTAGGCCGTCAACGGTCTGTAGCAGGCTTTTCTCGCCTGATGCGGGGGGAAATACCTTTCCGTCTGACACGGAAACATGGTCACCTCCCGCCTGACACGGAAGCATGGTCACCTCCCGCCTGACACGGGAGCGCGTCAGCCGGTACGACAACGGTACGACAAGACACGACGTGCCTAGCCCGGCAATCCGGAAAGGCTATCCGGGATGGGCAAAGACATGTCCTATCTCTGACAGGGGGACAATGATGATCCAGGACGGCGCCTTCTGTCCTTGCCGAGATGATGACGAAGGGGCTACGCCAGATAGCGCGGCGACTAGGTCGCACTAGCCGGTGACGACATGCCGGCTAGGCCTGTCCGGTGGGGCCAAGCCGGTTTAGGGTTTCCGGCCCTCCTGGACGAAACCCTATAAAAGGCACCATAACTGCTTCTGTGAGGAGAGGACCAACTTGGGAGCCAAAGCAGTAGTTGCATTTACTCCTAGAGCTTTTACTTCATACCTTGAGTTCATCTAGTTCTTCGTGTTCTTCACTTCGAGAGATCTAAGAGCAAGTTGTAGCCCTTGTACCACAGTTATATAGAGAGGAAAGGCAAGAGTAGGGGTGTTACCTCCTCACAAGGGCCCTGAACCTGGGTATATCGTGTGTGTGTTGTGTGCCTTCGTGCATTTCTTCTTGTTTGTTAGATCTCCCCTATATCGTGTTGCTGTTGTTTCTAGTTCTTAGGAGATCTCGGTTATACCGGGATCCTCCTCGTGTGGGCTATTCAGCTCCCTATCCCTCCCCGGATCCACCAACGTCCATCGGCCCCACACATTAGCCATCCTATGGCATCTGCCGTGTCACCACCACGATAGTTGGCGCCCACTGTGGGGCTGACAGAGGCGTTGGCTGGTGTACACATCCGGACGGGCTCCCCCGTTCATTTCGACGTTCGGGTTCTCTCTGGCCTGGTCGTAAGGCTAGGGGAGATGGACTTTGTCTGCGACAACGCAGGATGCTTTCGGAACAGACCCTTTCCGGTGAACGGATGTCTCATTGACTTTGGTGGTTTCACCACCTACGTCGCCACCGAAGTTATCTGTAGCTACCCGGACGTGGTCCTGGAAGCTGAGGACCCTCCCATGATCTGCGCTGCTCGGGGTCTGCGTGCCGGTCGCCCCCCGAGTTCCGTCGCGGTGATGATGGTCGGGGCAACCGAGGAGGAGTACCAGGACGCTGACGGCGACACCGGAAGCGGCCACATCCGTTTGGCCAAACCTCCTCAAGAAAGAGGTGCGGCCCGGGATGGCGATCCACAGCCGTCCCAGCCACGACGTCGTCCGGATCCTCTCTCGGGCCTGGTGGCCAAGTTGGCTGTGCCTATAACTGCTGAAGCGGATACCCAGGCCACTTCGGCTGATTTTGAGGAGCAGCGGAGGTTGCTACTCGCTGAAGAACAGGAGATCGCCGAGATCCGTCGCGAGCTCAATGCTAGCCTCCGGGAGTACAATGCAGCTCACGGATTCCTTAAGATAGACTCCCGGGACAAGCGCATCGCGGATCTACGCAAGAAAGGGAGAATGGTGAATGACGAGCTGGCAGGTGGAGCCACAACCAGTCGCACGGGAAGCCGGATTTCAGCGGGGAAGTCGGTGTACAGCTCACCGGCGAAAACTCTTAGGGCTGCCGAAGCCGCCATGCCCGAGTTGGTAGGGTTATCCGGTGAGGCCCTACGCAAACAGCAGGAGCGAGTAAACGAGTTGGTGATTGAGGCCAACCGTCAGAATCAGGCCTTCAAGAAGAAGAACCCCGGAGCAGGATCCCAAGTGCACTCAGCCAGACCCAATAGCCAGAAATCGGACGGGGAGGCCTCTTCCCCGCATCCGAGCAAAAGCAAGAGCAAGAGCCGGAGCCGGAGTCGAGGAGCCGGAGCCGGAGTCGAGGTTCCGAGCAAGCAGGGCAGCGTAACTCGGGGCAGGCGGGAAGTACCCGTGAGGACGGTAACCTGGGTGTAGGAAACAATAACCCGGTCGGCCGTGGTGATCCACCCCGGAACCCTACTCATGTTCAGGGAAACCCACAAAGGGAGGTCGCCTCTGTTCCACAGCAGGCTGTGATCCCGGCGCAGAACAGGCTCAACAATGGCAACTCGAGACTGCAGCAGCTCGGATATCAGCCCGACGAGAATCCTTTGGGATCTCGGATAGGAACCAGACAGCTGAATCCGGCAGATGCCAGATTCCGGCTCGACCGGATTCACCAATCCGAGCTAGTGGAAGAGCAAGGGCCTCCGGGACCTGCCTGCTTTGGACCCCGGATCATGCGGGAACCACCTGTTCGGAATTTTCAGCTCAACAGGGGTGCCAAGACCTATGACGGCAGCAAGAAGCCGGAGGATTGGCTAACCGACTATGTAACTGCAGTAAGCATAGCCGGGGGAAACAGACGATGGGCGGTACGATACGTACCGCAGATGTTGGAAGGACCTGCCCGGATTTGGTCGAACAACCTGAGAACTGGCAGCATAGACTGCTGGTTAGACTTTGAGGAGGCATCCATCAGCAACTTCACCCGCACGTACAAAAGGCCTGACAGGCCTCAGCAGCTCGCCATCTGTAGGCAAAGGAGTAACGAGACTGACCGGGAGTATCTTACCCGGTGGAGCAATATTCGCAATTCTTGCGAAGGAGTGGTAGAGGCACAGGCCATCTCCTGGTTTGCACAAGGATGCCGGCATGGCTCAATGTTGTGGCAGAAGTTGCAAAGAAAGATGCCGGCGACCTTGGCAGAGACCATGCGCATCGCCGATACCTATACGCTTGGAGATCCCATGCAACCCCTGGTGGATGTCGGTGACTCCAACAGGAGGAATGCGGGACCTCATCGTTCGGGATCTGGCAGGAGCCATGATCGCCAGGATTTTGGCCAGAAAAGGAGTCAGCCCGAGTACCACCATGCCGCACAGCACGTCGCAGCAGTAATCCGGGAGCAAGAGGATGCCGGCAACAGTCAGCGTCAAAAGACAAGTGGCCGGCTTGGGGTAAGAGTCAGGAGGTGCAAAAGACCTGGGTGGAACAAAAGAAGCCCCTGACATATGAGGAGATGCTGAACAAGCCATGCTGCTACCATACTCTGGAGGCCAACAAGCCCGCAAACCACTCTACTCGGCAGTGCAGCTGGTATCAGCGCACATTGCAGGAAGGCAGCTCGGGAGCTGTTCGGCCGAGTGCTCCGGCATCTCGGCCCAACATTCCGAGACCCCCTCCTCCGACATCGGGGGCCAACGCTATCCGAATCAACCCGCCTCCGCGAGGGCCCCCATCTCGGCCAGTGAATATGGTGCACACACGGAACGACAACGGTGCAGGCCCCAGTAACCAAGCCGGACAGCAGCAGGGTAACTACCGGGAAGCACATCAAAGCTATGTGGTCTTCGTGACCGAGCCCACTGACCGGAGGAGTGTGCGACAGCGTGCCCTGGAGGTGAACGCTGTGATCCCGGCGGTGCCCAAGTTCTTGCACTGGTCCGAGATGGAGATCACATGGAACCGGAAGGATCATCCCAGGGTTATGCCTAAGCCGGGGGCGTATGCCTTGGTGGTGGACCCAACTTTTGTCGGACCAAACTTCAATGTCCGCTTCAGCCGAGTTCTGATCGACAATGGCAGTGCCATTAACATCATGTACAAGGACACGATGCTGAAGCTGGGGGTGTCCATGAACACCTTGCTGCCTACCGAGACGACCTTCCACGGCATCGTGCCCGGAGTCTCTTGCTCACCCATGGGAAAAATCTGGGTTGAAGTAGTGTTCGGAATCCGGGAGAACTGCCGAACCGAGAGCTTGGAGTTCGAGGTCGTGGACCTCGAGAGCCCGTATCACGCACTGATCGGCAGGCCAGCCCTGGCCAAGTTCATGATCTCAACTCACATGGGCTACCTGAAGATGAAGATGCCGGGACCAAACGGTGTAATCACCATCTCGGGAGACCACAAGCGCTCCATGGAGTGTGCCTCGGCGGGGTCATGCTTAGCTGAGTCCCTGGTGATCGCTGAAGAAAAGAAGAGGATCCAGCAAGTGGTGGCAATGGCCAAGACCTCCCAACTCGGAATGCCCGGGATGGTGAACCCGGAGCAGGGTGCATCGTTCCAGCCCCCCAAGGAGACCAAGAAGGTGGGTGTGGACCCCAACAACCCAGAACGCCAAGTTATCATTGGCAGCAACCTGGACAGCAAATAGGAAGACGAGCTCGTCGACTTCCTCCGTGAGAATCGGGATGCTTTTGCGTGGTCGAGTGACGATCTGCAAGGTGTCCCGAGGGAGTTGGCTGAGCACTCTCTGTTTGTTAGACCGGATGCGAAGCCGGTGAAGCAACCAACTAGGCGCCTCTCGGATGAAAGAAGAGCTTCCGTCATGGAGCATCTGGCTATACTACTGGCGGCTGGATTCATAATGGAAGTGATGCACCCGGATTGGATATCAAATCCGGTCCTGGTAGAGAACAAGAAGGATGATCCCCTCCTGCTTAAGGTGTGGCGCATGTGCATTGACTTCACCAACCTCAACAAAGCATGCCCGAAGGACCCCTTTCCACTGCCCCGGATAGATCAAGTAATAGATTCCACTGCCGGGAGTGAACTTTTGACTTTTTTAGATGCCTATTCTGGTTTTCACCAGATACCTTTGAATCCGGATGATCAATTGAAAACTGCTTTTATTACCCCTTATGGGGCTTATTGCTATCGTGTCATGACTTTCGGTTTGAGGAATGCTGGTGCTACATACCAGAGGTGCATGCAGAAATGTTTGCATGACCAGATAGGCCGGAATGCCGAGGTCTATGTCGATGACATAGTCATAAAGACAAAAGAAAAAGCCTCACTAATAGATGATCTGAGGGAAACATTTAAGAACTTAAGAAGATTCCGGATGAAACTGAACCCGGATAAGTGCACATTTGGGGTTCCGGCGGGGAAATTACTCGGTTTCCTCATCTCGAGCCGAGGAATCGAGGTCAACCCGGGTAAAATTCGTGCTATCGAGAGCATGAAATTGCCCATGCGACTCAAAGATGTACAGAAGTTCACTGGTTGCCTTGCATCCTTAAGTCGGTTTGTGAGTCGACTTGGGGAGAAGGCCTTGCCCCTGTACCAATTGATGAAGAAAAGCAAAACATTTGTTTGGAACCCGCAAGCTGACGCGGCATTCAACGATTTGAAGAAGATGCTCTCAACAGCACCCGTGTTGGCATCCCCATTACCCAAGGAACCTATGCTGCTATATATCGCTGCAACCAACCGGGTAGTCAGTGTGGCAATGGTGGTAGAGAGGGAAGAAGGGGGCAAGCTGATACAAAGGCCGGTGTATTACCTCAGTGAGGTGATCTCGGAATCCAAGCAAAACTACCCGCGTTACCAGAAGATGGCGTATGGAGTATACATGGCAGTAACCAAGCTCAAGCACTACTTTCAAGAGCACCCGATCACAGTGGTATGCAAAGCTCCTCTGGCCGAGATCATCGGTTGCAAGGACGCTAGCGGCCGGGTAGCCAAATGGGCCATCCAGTTGTCTCCATACGCTCCGGCGTATGAGAGACGAGATGCCATCAAGTCGCAGGCGCTGCCGGAATTTTTGGTAGACTGGGCCGAGATGCAGTATGAACCTCCGATGCCGGATTACAATTTCTGGAGGATGCATTTCGATGGCTCAAAGGATAAGATCGGATTGGGTGCCGGAGTGGTCCTCACTTCACAAAAACAGGATGTACTGAAGTATGTTCTGCAAATCCATTTCCGGGCATCTAACAATGTCGCGGAATATGAGGCCTTGGTTCATGGACTGAACGTCGCCAAGGAGATCGGCATCCGCCGGATAGAGTGTTTCGGTGACTCCGACCTCGTAGTGCAACAGGTGTCGGGGAATTGGGATGCCCTTGATGCAAACATGGCCTTATACAGGTTTCATGTGCAGAAAGTATCCGGATTTTTCGAAGGATGCGAGTTCAAGCACATACCCAGAGGAGAAAACGTGGCAGTGGATGTCTTGTCCAAACTAGGGTCATCTCGGGATGCCATCCCACCCGGGATAGCTCTGGAGCATTTGAAGAAGCCATCTTTCAACCCTCACCCGAGTCGGATTCTATCTTCATCCCCAAGGAGCCTGGTTCAGATGCCATACCCATCGAAGTAGATGTCGGGAGCATCACATCGAACCCGGGGACTACGTCACAGTGCTCAGAGAGGCAGAGAAAGATGATGATGGAGGTGATGTCGGCAGAGCCAATGGACATAGACGCATCCGTGTTCCCGGTTCGGCCTGTCCCGGGATGGGCACATCCCATTATGGCTTACATCTTGGAAGGAACCCTCCCGGAGAATGAAGTAGAAGCCCGACAAATAATGCGAAGGTCAAAAGCATACACCGTCATCAATCAAGAGTTGTACAAGAGGAGTGTCACTGAGGTACTCCAGAGGTGTGTAGAACCGGCAGAAGGACAAGAGATGCTCCTGGAAATACATCAGGGGGAGTGTGGACATCATGCATCATCCCGGGCCCTGGTGGCGAAAGTGTTCCGGCATGGGTTCTACTGGCCCACTGCGCTGCAGCAAGCATAAGACATTGTCCGGAAGTGTGGAGGATGCCAGAGATTTGCTCACCGGATACATATGTCGGCGTCAGCACTGAAGACAATCCCTATCACTTGGCCATTTGCAGTATGGTGTTTGGATATGGTCGGGCAGTTCAAACCGGCAAGAGGCAATATGACGCACATACTGGACATGGTGGATAAATTCACCAAGTGGATAGAGGTCAAGCCAATCCGGAAGTGTGATGGACACACCGCTGTGCAATTCCTGAAGGACATCATCTTGAGATACGGATACCCGCACAGCATTATCACGGATAATGGCACCAATTTTGTTGTGGGGGAATTCGCTCGATTTTGTGCTGAGAAGGGAATCCGGCTGGATGTAGCATCAGTTGCACACCCGGAAGCGAACGGGCAAGTCGAAAGAGCAAATGCCTTGGTCTTGGCCGGCATCAAAGCTCGCCTGATCGAGCCACTGTTGAGAACTCCGGGATGCTGGATAGAGGAGTTACCGGCGGTTTTGTGGGGTCTCCGGACTACACCGAATAGATCTACCGGATACACGCCATTCTTCATGGTGTACGGTGCCGAGGCAGTACTCCCGACCGACATACAATATGATTCCCCGAGAGTGACAATGTTCACCGAGACCGAGGCAAAGGAGGCCCGAGAAGATGATGTTGATTTATTTGAAGAGGCAAGGGAATTGGCACTGTCTCGGTCGGCAATTTATCAACAAAACCTCCGTCGCTATCATAGCCGGAAAGTGCACCCGAGGGTGTTCCGAGAAGGGGATCTTGTGCTGAGGCTCATCCAACGCACGGCCGGAATGCATAAATTGTCACCTCCATGGGAGGGGCCTTTTGTGATAAGCAGGGCATTGCACAATGATTCTTATTACCTTGTAGATGCACAAGAAGCTAGGAAGGGTGTAATGGACAAATCCGGAGAGGAAACCAAACGCCCATGGAATGTAGCTCTACTTCGACCCTTCTACACATAAAGGGCTCAGTGTATGATGTATCTCAGTTTTCGGTATTCATGAAAATAAGGCACCCCGGGAGGAACCCGGGGACTGCCTGGTTATGTGCCTATTTTATTTTTGTTTTGTCAAATTCATTTGTTGTTTTATACCGGCATCTCGGGAAAGAACCCGGGGACTGCCGGGTAGCTGTCTTTTGTATTATTTGTATGCCGGGAAAGTTCCGAGTTCGATTCTCAAAGTCAGAGTTATGTATGTCATGTAAAATCATCTTGTGACTCGACTGACGCACGCCGAAATGGTAGTCAAGAGCAAAGAGAGTCAAATGTGGGGAACACGAAAATGGTCTCGGGGACTCGGAGAAGGAACTTATCCGGCATACCTATTTTTTGCTAACCCAGTTATTTTTTATGTCGGGAATTCGGTTAGCCAGAACTCGGTTTGTCTTAAGTAATGTTTGCCGTATATGGAGTTTTGTGACTCGACTGTCGAACGCCGAAATGGTAGACAAGAGCAGAAATTACCTAAGTACGGTAAACATGAAAAGGCAACTCGGGGACTCGTAACAGAATAGATTGACATAACTTGTTCAGATAGATAACTGAGTACGGAGCATAAGTGTTAAAATAGTGTATGTTACATCTTGCACCCGGCATCCCGGGGATTTAACAGTTCTACTCTTAAGATTTTTCTAAGTGGTAGGGGAAGCCGGCTTCTCGGCGGTGACATCAGCAGGAGCAGCAATCTCGGTGGCAGCAGCGGGAGCAGCGATCTCGGGAGCAGCAGCAGGAGCAGCAGTGGCTTCAGTTCTGGCGGCGGTACTCGGGGCATCAGGGCGCACCTCGGCCTCAGAGGCCTCGGGTGTCGGAGAAGTTGTAGCGTCCCGGGGAACCACGGTCTCGGTCGCAGCACCAGAGGTAGCGTCGTCTTCTTCCGGGACCTCATCATCCGCGTCACCGTTCGCGTCGGTTTCTTCGTCATCCTCGTAGTCGGATTCGGAATCAGAAGCAATGACGCTGGCGGTGAAGGCACGAATGTTGGACCACGAGGCGATGCGGTGCGCCACCTCTTGTCGCCGCTGGACCTTAGCTGGATTGCTGCACCACGGCGAGATCGTCCGCAGACGCTGGATCGCGTCCAGGTCAAGACCTTCGTACCAGCTAAGTACTTGGGTCAAGACCTGGTCGGCACCGGCCCACGCACTAGAGCGCTTCCAGGCGTGGATACGCCTCCCGGCACATCGGAGTGCGCTCGCAAGTTCGGCGACCGAGAGCGTCGCGCGGATACTCGGCCACAGCGCACCATGGACGTGGATCGCAGCGCTGAGCAGCTCCGTCCCGATCGACCGGAGAGGCACTATCCGGGCCTTCAGGGCGGTGAGGTGGTCCTCAATATCCCAAGCATCCGAGACAGCACCCTTCCCGGCACGCTTCTCCCGGGCAGCAGCAACGGCAAGAGCAGCAGCCTCACGGGAGTGCTCGAATTCCCCTTTAAAAAGAAGAGTTGTCAAGCGACTAAGGCATAAGAAGAGCAACAACAAAGAAAGAGAGCAAGGAAAACATGGGGGATGTCGGCCCACTTACTGTTAAGGTCCCGGTTCAATACAGTTAGCTCGGAGAGCCAACTATCGGACCGTGACCGGAGAAGAGCCAGCCCGGTCTCAGCGAGATGCGCGCGCTCCTCGGATTGATCCAAGGTCTCCCTTTGTTTCTTCGTCGCCTCAACGAAGCGCGTCTTCATCTCGGTCGCAGCAGCCTTGGCCTTTTCAAGCTCGCCATTGAGTCGCGCGATCTCGGCTTGCGCGGTAGCAAGTGCAGCCTTCTGATCTACCGAGATCTTGCGCGCGGCATCTCGCTCCTCCCGGAGACGCCCCTCGCACTTCTTGGACTGACCGAGGTCAGCAAGAACTCGGTTGAAGATGCTGCCGCGTTTCTTGCTGCACTCCTGAAATCAAGACAAAGAAGGATGAGTCAATCTGGGAAAAGATGTAAGGCAATCGGGAGATTCCGAGATCAGTAGCAAGTAAAGGCTAACCGGTTGGGAGGATCTCGGGGACTCGGTGTCCGAGTCCTGAAATTTTCTCTAAGATTGGAGCCTAGTGGTCTGCTATTCGGTGGAATCTAGAGCACTAAGCACCAATCTCGGGGACTAGTGGTGATGGAAAATTTTGAAACAAGCTAACCGGTTGGGAGGATCTCGGGGACTCGGTGTCCGAGTCCTGAAAATTTTCTCTAAGATTGGAACCTAGTGATCTGCAATTCGGTGGAATCTAGAGCACTAAGCACCAATCTCGGGGACTAGTGGGAAAGGAACAAATATTTATTGGAGAAAGAAAGGGAACAAACTTACCTCGGTCACCCGAGTAACATCCAGCGCGGCCACCTGGAGAGCGTGCAGAGCTTGTGCGTTGCGGCCAGGGCCGGCAGCGTGCAAGTCCCCCACGGTCTCGGAGGCGTCAGCGGCAATCCAGGCCTGGTTGTATTCGTCAACAACATGTATGCCGGAGCCGCCGGGCGCGCGAGTAGCAACAACGTCCCGGGATCCTGAAGGCCCAAAGGAGCTTACGGTTGCTCGCAACATCCGCAGGGCGGCAGTAGGGATCTCGGCGGGAGGCGGTGGTAACGATGAGAACTTACCCGTGCGCAGGGCCAAGTCTTGGGCCGAGGATGTCGGGGCAGCAGTAGGTTTGGCAGAAGTTGTTTTCTGCCCGGCAACCTTGGGGCGCGATTTCGCGACAGGTGGATCAGCTAGCCGGGAAGAAGCTGCCGGCTGTTTCTCCGACGCGGCCTTGTTTGCAGCTTGCCGGGAGGGACCACTTGGCACGAGCTGCCGGGGAGGGCTAAGGATCTCTGCCTCAAGCCCGGGCACCCTGCGCGGACTCTCCGGAAGAAGAATGTCTCCCGAGGTGGTCGTGGCCTGCACCGGGGTCTCGTCGATCACCGGACGTGCATCCGGAGTCACAACAGTAGCCGGTGCGGCACCGGAAGCAGCAGGCGCGCTTCCTCGAGTAGAAGGGCGAGGTGGAGAAGAGGCAGCCCGAGCCGGGCTGGGAGTCCGAGTTCCGGGAGGAGGAGGAACAACGGGTGACGGGAGATCGAGTGCGTCCCTGAAAGAAAATATCTCAGTAATAATTTATGGAGAGGGCAAGGTCATGTAGCATAAGGCAAAGAAAATGTACCCGGAATCCACAGTGGGAGGACCCTTCCTCCGGCGTCGAGGAGGCTTCTCGGCCGTTTGTTTGTTCGGCTTGCTCCTCTTGGGGGGGTTGCCGGAGTCATCGGCGGCGTCGGTGTCGGAAGCCGCACGCTTCCGGCTCTCGGCGCGTTTGGTCACGGCCGTCGGCTTCGGAACCACTGCTGAGGCCCAGTTAAGAGGAAGAGCGTCAATCTCATCGAGAATTCGACAGTCAATCTCATCCTCATCATCCGAAGAAACGGAAACTGCCTCTGAGGTTGAAGGATTACCCGGGGCGGCAGCTTTCACTAGAGGAACGGCAAGATGCTCCTCACCGTTGGGATCCTCCCTCGGCATCTCTTCCGGTACTGGGAAGTACGGCGCGAAATTCCCGTTGGCGTGGATAGCGTCCTCCTCGGTTTGCCGCTCGATTAACTGCGCAAATAAATCACCACATGATAACCATGTCGGTTTCCAGCAGAACCCGGGTGCGAATGCAAGTTTACGAAAGGCAGACAGGAGCACATGCTTCAGGGGTTTTTTCCGGGATCCCCCGATGGCACCCCAAGAATAGTCATCCGTCATCTTCGTCCGAGCAATAGCTCGAACGCGTCGGACGACCGCAGCATGATCTAACCCAAAAATACTGGTCCGGGTAGGGTCTAAGTTCCCGGCCATATGGCACATCTTGTGTACTCGGGTTTGGAGGGGGCAGACGCGGCGAATGATGAAGCAACGCAGGAGATCATCGCCGGCATCATATCGGTCAGCACGTTCAGGACGTCGTGCATACACCTGACTTCCTTGGTGTCCGGGAACCGTTTCCAGAGGTTGAATTTACGAGGAGGACCAATGGCGAACTCCGGCAGGTTGATGAAGTCCGGATTCGAGGATCCCGGAGCATCTCCCGAGCTCTCCCGGTTCTTCACATAGAAGAAGCTGCGCTGCCACTTCCGGCAGGACTCTAGTCCTTTGACTATTGGGAATCCGGAGTCAGCACGGGGGATGATGGTGGCAGCTCCGCAGTCGACCAGGTCTTTTACTTTCTGATCCGGATTGCGGATGACTTGGCGACGAAGGATGAAGTACCTGGCCCAGAGGTCCAGGAATGGCCACACGCCGAGATATGCTTACGAGTAGGTGGTGAAGACCGAAAGCATCATGATGGCGTTGGCGGGGAGATGATGGGGTGGAGGCTGTAAGTGTCGAGGAAGTCGCGGAAGAAGGGGCTAGCCGGAAGCCCAAACCCACGCTCAAAATGCGTGAGGAATACAACGTATTACCCGGGTTGGGGTTCCGGTTGAACCTCGTCCTCCGGGAGACGGCTCTCAACTTCCGGCGGAATCCGGTGGGTCCGATACAGCCAGTCCAGGTCGTCCTGGGTGGTCTCGGATCCATCCCAGCACCCCCGGATACTTTCTTCGCCCATGCCGGAGGAGTCCGCAGAGGTATCCGGGCTACTCTGCAGGCGCAGTGGCAGTTAGTCGGAGTTAGTCTACCGGGAGCTAAGATGCCGGATCGCAAACTCCTAAACACGACCGAGTTCATGGCAAGTAAGATCTACCGTGTGCAGATAAATCGAAACTAAAGTGAGGAAAATAAGCTCGGGCTAAACTCGAACGAGGCGTAATGCGGGCGAAAGATTTAAGTCCTACCGCAACGGTGCATCCTCGCCGCGCGCCCCGTGCCCGCCGCTCGAATCATGCTCACCGGCGGCGGCGCAGCCGCGCGTGTGTTAGGGTATGATCGAGTGCAAAGCATTGTTCCCGTAAAGAAGATCATCGGGGCGGAGAGAGGAACTCACCGGAGAAGAGGAGGTCGATGACGCGCAAGAGGAACGGCGGCGTTCGGACTCTGGCGACCGGTGAGAGCAGTGGCGTTCGGGCACGGCTGCGGCGGAGCGAATAAGAGGAAGAAGAAGAGATGACCGTTCTGGTACCCTATTTATGGGGGGATTCCGGAGCGGTTTCCAATTTTCCCGCCCACGATCCCTCCGATCGTGGGTGGGATCCGTTCTATGCAGCGCGACACGTTGCGCTCGCCGGAGCGCCCGATCCGGCCACACCGAGGGCCACACGGCCCCAACGGTTGGGCTTCGGATCGGCTGCCGCTCCCGGCGCGCGAACCCAGGCGACGGCGTGCTCGGGCAGAGGCACTCGAGTGCGTTTCTGGTCAGACGGGACGTCGGATGGGACCCAGCTCGAGATCTTGAGTTCAATACGGAGCCAACGGTCAAGATTCACTGACACTGCGGTATCCGGTTACAGGCTTCATCTTCCGGTTGAAACAGTCTCGGTAAGAGGATCTCGGGAAGAATCGATCTCGGCCTATAGTCGAAGGGTGGTGTCATATGTTCTCAGAAGATAGTTGTTATTAAAGCTGATCCGCACATCATCCGAGGTCGCTGTGCAGCACCAGCTTCGGGGACTAGTGTCGGGGGGCTGCCCCCCGGGTAGGGGCAGAACCCGGTATAACTCAGCAATATGCCAACAGTACTTGACCTTTGACGATAGCAAGGGACACCCCCTGGTGTGCTGAAGGGGCAACTTGGCCCTTGAGCGCCGGAAGAGTGCTAAATGCCACCTGGCAGGCGCAAGGGTCAGCTCTACCAGCTATAAATAGACACCCCGACCCTTCACAATGGCAGCAAAGGCATCAGCGGATGGTTCCTCTAAGAACTAGCTTCTCGAAGATGTCTTTGCCGGTAGGCTAAGACATCTTCGGGAGGCTAGGCCTAGAGATACGCATCCACGGACGAGCTCGGACACCTCCGGAAAGGATCTCGAATCTTGGGCTCCGAGGAGACTCCCGGAAGGAGGTGTATTCGGTTTTACCGGATAGATGGTCCGGGTAAGTGCTAACCGGAGTGTCTATCTTAGTCTTGATCTTATGCAGGAGAGGCTCGCGGGGGCAAGCAAGGAGGTAACCGGCATGAGGGATCCCGGTAGGCCGTCAACGGTCTGTAGCAGGCTTTTCCCGCCTGATGCGGGAGGAAATACCTTTCCGTCTGACACGGAAACATGGTCACCTCCCGCCTGACACGGAAGCATGGTCACCTCCCGCCTGACACGGGAGCGCGTCAGCCGGTACAACAACGGTACGACAAGACACGACGTGCCTAGCCCGGCAATCCGGAAAAGGCTATCCGGGATGGGCAAAGACATGTCCTATCTCTGACAGGGGGACAATGATGATCCAGGACGGCGCCTGTTGTCCTTGCCGAGATGATGACGAAGGGGCTACGCCGGATAGCGCGGCGACTAGGTCGCACTAGCCGGTGACGACATGCCGGCTAGGCCTGTCCGGTGGGGCCAAGCCGGTTTAGGGTTTCCGGCCCTCCTGGCCGAAACCCTATAAAAGGCACCATAACTGCTTCTGTGAGGAGAGGACCAACTTGGGAGCCAAAGCAGTAGTTGAATTTACTCCTAGAGCTTTTACTTCTTCATACCTTGAGTTCATCTAGTTCTTCGTGTTCTTCACTTCGAGAGATCTAAGAGCAAGTTGTAGCCCTTGTACCACAGTTATATAGAGAGGAAAGGCAGGAGTAGGGGTGTTACCTCCTCACGAGGGCCCTGAACCTGGGTATATCGTGTGTGTGTTGTGTGACTTCGTGCATTTGTTCTTGTTTGTTAGATCTCCCCTATATCGTGTTGCTGTTGTTTCTAGTTCTTAGGAGATCTCGGTTATACCGGGATCCTCCTCGTGTGGGCTATTCAGCTCGCTATCCCTCCCCGGATCCACCAACATCCATCGGCCCCACACATTAGCCATCCTATGGCATCTGCCGTGACACCACCACGACAAAATTTTAGTGATTTTTGAACATTATAAAATGCTGGGATGTTACAAAACCAAGTTATTCCAAAGAGTCCACCATAAACACCTATGAATGGCAGTTTCGAACCATTCAGCTATATTTGCATGTGCTATCTTTAAAACCTTAAAACACTTCTCAATTTATGCCACTGTTTTAAGCTCATGAGGAAGTAGTAGTTGGGCTTGTTATATTCCATACTAATTAAGTAAATGACTTGCATGCTACATCAGCTCGTCACTAATTTTGCAAAATGCTGCTTAGACCATTATAATATCAAAAGAATTTGAGAAAATTGCACTCCTCCGTGGTTTGACATTGTTTGGTGGGCCCCCGAGGATTCAGTTAGCCATGGTTATGTTAGCAAGGTTGGGAGGAGTGTCAAGCTATCAAAATGAATGAATATAAACATGCATATTACAAGTGCTTTGTTTTAAAAATAATTCGCAACCGCTCTGAACTTGCTTAGTATGGAAGATAATAAGAACTCTATTGCCTTTCAAAATGATAAGAAGCTCTAGCACATGTTAAATCCCTGCTTCTCTCAATGAAGGGCATATCTTTTACTTTACTGTTGAGTCACCATCCTTCTTTGAGCACCTTCTTGAGAGCATAATTGTCATTCCTAGTGTTATTTGATTGTCCCTTAATATGGTTAACTGTGGTGTAATCTTGATGCTTTTATCTTTGATATCTTTATCTCTAGTCTTCTCTTGAAACTCAGAGGTGCCTGGGCATTTATGTTTTGTTGTACCATTCGGGCAAGCGAGATACCACTTTATCATACTTTCTTATGAGCCTTGCAGTCCTGTGAATTTATATGTTCCATGTTATTTATCGTTGGTATAATTGGCATCTTTTCATGGTTTACATGACTATTGGGTGACACCATTTACATATGTCTTATTATGAATAGTCTTTGCATTTGTCATCATAATGAGAATATTTACATAACGTGAGCAAATGAGTTCGTGAAAATTGTTTTATCGCACTCGGTTGTTAACTGAATTGCTTGAGGACAACTAATAAGCTAAGCTTGGGGGAGTTGATACGTCCAAAATGTATCTACTTTTCCGAACACTTTTGCTATTGTTTTGCCTCTAAATTGTGTGTTTTGAATGCAACTAACACGGACTAACATTGTTTTCAGCAGAATTGCCCTGGTGTCTCGTTTTTGTGCAGAATATCAACTTTATGGAAAAACAACAGATAACATGTGGAAGTCCCTATTTTCCCCGGAGGATCCAGGAGCCAGAAGATCAAATGGAGGCGGGCAGCGAGGCGCCTACACCACGTGCTCGCACAGGTGGGGCCCTGCCACGCCAGCACCTGGTGTGGCCGACTTGGCCACACCCTCGCGACCCCCTCTCGGCTATAACACCCTCCTGACCTAAAAACGTTCGGGGGGTATCCATTTTTTCCAAAAACATCTCCGTACGCCGCCGCCACCGCGAACCCTAGTTCGGGGACCGAAGTCTATGTTCCGGCAACCTGCCGGAACAGTGAATCAAAGGGGATCATCGCCATCGTCATCGCCAATGCCTCTCCATGAACCATCCATGTTTCCTCCATCCATGTGTGAGTAATCCACCATTGTAGGCTCGTTGGGATGGTAGGGATTGGATGAGATCATTCATGTAATAGATGAAATATCATTAGGGCTTCGTGCCTAGTATCCTTTATCGGTGTTTTACGTCATTGTTTCAACTTGTTATGCTTAATGCTTGACACTAGGGCCCGAGTGCCATGATTTCAGATCTGAACATGTTATTGTATCATGAAGATAATTATTGTTTTAGATCATACCTATAAGTTGTATACACATATTATTGTCCGGAACTGATGGCCCCAAAGTGACAGCAATTGGGATAACCAGAGGGAATGGCTGTGATGTGAGGATCACATGTGTTCACGGAATGTTAATGATTTGCTCCGGTACTTTAATAAAAGGAGTACCTTAATTACCAGTAGTTTCCTTAGAAGACCCCCTGCAAACGGGCTGGCAGGACAAAAGATGTTGTGCAAGTTTCTCATTGCGAGCACGCACAATTAAATTGGAATACATGCTTATGATTAGTTAATACTTGGATGCTTAATATTATTTATGTGCAAATGCCTATGCTTTGATATTACATGAATTATCTTATCCATGCAACGCCCGTATATCCGTCCCTATGCCTGCAGTATTTTAATCCTGCTGTCTACTCCAATCACAATCACTGTCTCATTTCTACTGCTGCTATTATTTCACTATTGTCTCTGCTATAAAACTGTTGCTACAGATAATCTGTCTCGAGCAAGTCTATTCACAGGTGCAGCTGATCTGACAAATCATCTGTTAAATCTTATAAATATTCTTTGGCTCCCCTTGTGTCGAATCAATAAATTTGGGTTTTACTTCCCTCGAAGACTGTTGCGATCCCCTATACTTGTGGGTCATCACCGTCGTTGCTGCTACAACAACTACTACGTCTACTTCCTCTACAGTTGTTCGGTACGTTCATCACGTGCCGATGTGCCAGTTTAGAATGTTTGTGCTAGTAGATGTATTGTTGATGTTTGTGTTAATTAATACTTCTAGTATTTGTGAGATTAACATGCCAGTAGTTGTTGTAGAAATGTTTAATATACTGGAATTAATCATGGAAATCGTGCCTAATAATCCATCAAGGGACTGCGCACAAGTGCACTCAACGACTCCCTACTTGGAGAACGTGATGCATATCTCGAGGACGGGCACGTGGAGAGAGACGGTGGACATCGGGGGCGACGAGAAGATGTACTACCACTACAACTCCAACAGCTGTGATGGGGGACAGTTGTGCGGCCACTACGAGGCCGTTCTATGGAAGGACACCACCGACATCGGCAGCGGCCGCATCACCTGTAACTCCGGCGACAGCATGTTGGTCTGCGTATACTGGCAACTCGGGTTCGTAGATGGGCAAAACCATTCTAACTGTGTGTATATTCAGTTAGTCCATCCATCCATGTTGCTTTTTTTTTGGGAACGGGGAAGGGTTCCGAAGGACCCCGATCCTGCATTATCAAAGAAGTGGACACACTTTTACACGAAGGACCAAAACATAAATATAAATTACAAGAAGGTCTTGAAACTTTGCGTTGAGCACCCTATAGATGATAGTGGAAACACAATCAAGTCCATGTGCAGCACAACCGAAGAACAGCCTACAAGCGTTGCAGACGATTCCGAGGATAGACCCACTTGAAACTGTCACGACGTTGGATGCCACACCGAGGCCGATGAAGATCCTACCATCATGGAAGAAGAAGCTTGAGCAGCAGCGCCCAAGCACGGCAAGGCCAAGCCTATGGCCAGAGATACTGGTGGCCAAACGCCACCATCGGATAGTGGTGGCCTAACGCCGCCGTCGCTGAAGAATCGCCGCCGAGAGCGCATAATAGCAACCTACACTATGCAGTTTTCCCGAATATCTACCGCCCTTGTCGGTTGCCGAGCCCAATTCCCCCTCTCCCTCGCCATCGAGACGGACCAAGAGGAGTAGCTGAGCCAGAGAATCGCCAAGGAGGAGGCGACAACACTTATTGAAGAAGCTTGCTTTAAACCTCCCCTGCTTCGACTTCCACCATGGAAGCCTGCACAGGATACATTCAAAAGCAGCCGCCCTGCGTCGCGAGATGCGAGGACACACAAGCCGAGATGCACGACCTTATTAACAGGATCCCCAGCCTGAGCAGCACCACTTGCGCCAGCTCCTGCCACTGAAACCACGCATCATCCCAGATCAGAGCTAGGTCGTGCTAGATCCGGCCGGCGGGATCTAGTAGTCTACTCCCATTCACCACAAAGGGACAAAACCTAAATCTTCTGCACAAAGAACTATGCCCGACACCTCCCCTTGGCCATCTCGACCGGCAGCACCGGCAAAGGTGGCATCTCAAAGCTAGGAGGAGAAGGAGGAGGAGCGGGGCGGAGCAGAAAGGGGATTTTTTTTGGTCATCCATTTGATTCAACTAGATAACACCCCACGCGTTGCTACAGAAGTGATATATGTTAGACAACTTTCTATTGTAAGGAATATGAATTGAATTGTTCTATTACTTTGTTCAAAAATTAACTCATAGGCTAAAAGTAAATGTCAACGGCTTAATGAGGTGGACCATTTCAAGACTTGATTACGTGGCATGCTTGCATGTTGAGAGAAATCAAGTAGTGGGGTGCTCCTATTTAGATAGAGAAGATATATGTCGTGGGATTGTCACGGCAGATGTTACCCGGAGGTAACTTGAAGATTAGGGGCAAGACGACGTAACGCTCAGGAGATTGTCTATCTCTGCGGGGAAGAAGATGTTTTTTACGCCGATGGCGATCGCCGAGTTTAGATGACTCCGGCGTAGGAACTCTCTCTTGGGAGCTCTCTCTATTTTATCTATTTTACGTGGCTTGACTATGGATTATCGTAGCCTCTCTTCGCTTCTTTTTATATGAACTAGGAGCCGTCTTATATAGACATCCGGGTCTCCTGGTTAACATGGTAAGACTACTGGAGGTCAACTCTAACTCGTCTTGTCTTTCATATCCTCCAAATCTTGGACTCTGTGACGCGTACTGTCTCCAGGTCTTCTACAACCTTCCTTCTCTAGGTCTTCCTGAAACCTCGCCCAACGCGGACTCTTCCTGAGAGCCCGCCTGATATTTATGGGTCTTCTTTGATGACGGTTCTTCTTGCAGACTTTTCCTGAGAGCCCGCCGGTTGACGTGTCTTCCCTGGTGAGGGGTCTTCCCTGATGACGGGTCTTCCATGTTGTCGGAGAGTGACTCCCACGGAACAGGGGTAGTCACACCCTGAAGAGTAGTTCAAAAGGGGGATTGAACATGGAGGTCAAGCAACCCTCGAGAGGCACGACGACGGTGCTCACCGGGCCTGGAGAGGAACACCCACGACAGAAATGGACACCGGCCCATACCCAGGTTCACGGCCCTCAGGCTTTATGTCTCGTCAAGGAGCAGTTACCGGGGCATGGTGGGAACCCCCACTACGCGCGCCCCAGATCGTGCGCGGCTGTTACCCGTCTGAGTGGCGCGTGGCTCGGGCCGACCGGACACTTTGGGCCCACGACGCTCCGACTGTGCCCATGGGCTCAATCGTGCCCATCGCGGGCCCGGGGGCTACTGTCGGCCCAGTGAGGACTGGGGTGTGCAGAGCCCACTCTTCCCAGGCTCGCACGCTGACAGATCAGACGAAACGACTAAGGACCAAGCCACCGCTTGGAGAGACCCTCGAGATGCAACTCCTCCTGAGGGCCTGAAGAGGAAGCGAAGGCCTGAAGAGGACATGCGCTTCAAGAGACTCTCCCGAGGGTCCACCCGCCTGGAGAGAAGTCAAAAGGAATTACTCCACAGGCCGCCTTGGCCCTGAGGAGAGACTTCGCGGCTAAGCCAACTCTGCAGAGCGCACATGGCCTCTACAACAGCCGCAGGGTGACGTCGGCGCCCCTCTTGCCGTTCTGGTGATAAAGGAGTCAACAAAGCTGCGCCGCCCGCGCCAGGATAGCGGGAATTTTCCTCTTTGGTGATAAAGCGGCTAGACGGCGCAACACTCCAAGAAGATCGTCATCGTGGGCTCCACCACGATCACTGCAACCCCTGCGAGTCGTTCTGCGCTGTCTGCTGCCTGTCGGCCACCGCGCTCAACTTTATCGCGTATGGACCTAGTCCATGAAGGCTGTGAGAACGGTGGACTCCATCTCCACCACGCCACTGCCTAGTGGGAGCCCACCTTGACTATACGGCGCCAGGAGGATGCCGGAGGCGCCTATAAAAGGAGCAAGAGCTCCACCGTAGAAGGAGATCACCCAATTGCTTGCTAAACACTTGTAAACCCTAGCTCGGCAAGTAGGATAGCCATCGGCTGGAGGAGGAAGACAACCACTTTGTCCTCTCCAAGCACAAAGTGCCTCAAGAGATCCCTCGGCAAGCTCAGTTGTACTGTAACCTCTGCAGTGCAATACAGACAAGCAGGAGTAGCGGTGTTACCTCCTCCTGAGGGTCGTGAACCTGGGTACGGGCCGGTGTCCATTTATGTCGTGGGTGTTCCTCTCGTGGCGCCGGCGAGCATCGTCGTTGTGCCTCTCGAGGGTTCCTTGACCTCTGTGTTCAATCCCCCTTTCGAACTACTCTTCAGGTTGTGACTACCCCTGTTCCGTGGGAGTTACTCTCCGACATTTGGCGCGCTAGGTAGGCGATT
Organism: Poa annua; assembly: GCA_026929855.1. Lineage (NCBI taxonomy): Eukaryota > Viridiplantae > Streptophyta > Magnoliopsida > Poales > Poaceae > Poa > Poa annua. Next base: position 58,875,546 of record CM049426.1, on the reverse strand, counting down.
GAGGCGCGTCAACGACCTTCAAGCCGCCTCCGCGCCATGGCGGACACCCGCGCTACTCGCGCCGCCCGCGCCAACAGACGCGCGACAGACAGAGCACGCGCCGCGCCTGGCGCCACTGCCACGCGCGGACGGCGGGGACGTCCCCGCTGTGAGGAGCGCGCCAACTCCGGCCCTCATGTGGAGGAGCCCGAGCACGACGCCGAGCATGAAGAGGACGCGCACTCATCGCACCCGACGCAGCGCCCGAGCGGCTCCGCCCAAGGAAGGACGGACCCCGCACCACACACCGCCCTGCTCATGGCGCAAGAATTTCTCTGCTACCAGCCTACCGCTGAGGCCCACGAGCAGTGGCTGGAGCGCCTCAACCACCTCGTCGGCATCGCCACGACTTGCCCTGCTCTGTCGCAGTCCATTGTGCACCCCTCCTCGCGGGTATGGCTGCGCCAGACGCGCCTCCGCCTCCTCCGCGGCCTGTACCGGCCGCGACGCAGAGGGCTGCCTCCCACGCGTCCTCGCCCCACCACTGCCTGATCGTGCAGCGCACCGCGCCAGACGCGCGCTTGGGGATGGAGCTCCAGCGCAACCGCCAGAACCGCCTCGTGGAAGAAATTGGCCAGGCGGGCCAGTAGACCGCGGCGCGCTGCAGCACGGGGTCGCCACGTACGCCACAGGCTGCATGGCGTTCACCCGCTCCCTGCGCCGCGTGGTCTGGCCCCCAAAGTTTAGGCCGGCTCTCCCCAAGGGCTCTGACGGCTCTAGCAACCCCATCGAGTTCCTGCAACTCAACACCACCTCCATCGAGGCGGCAGGCGGAGACGACAAGGTCATGGCCAACTGGTTCTCCCACGCGCTTTGCGACTCTGCACTGTCGCGGCTTCTGAACCTCCCGGAGGACTTTGTGAACTCTTAGGAGGAGCTCTGCAAGCAATTCGTCTCCAACTTCAAGGGGACATACGAGCGCGCGCTCACCCACAACGACCTGCGCGTTGTGGTGCAGGAGAAGGATGAGACCCTCTGCAAGTACATCCAGCGCTTCAGCCAAGTGCGCAGTAAGATCACGAACATCCCTGACACCCAGGTCATCACCGCCTTCCGCGAGGGCGTCACAAACAACAGGCTGCTCGAGGAATTGGGTATCCACGACAAGGTCACCTCTGTGGTGAAGCTGTTCGACTTGGCTGACAAGTGCGCCAAGGCTGAAGAGGGACTCCTCTTCGTCAAAATGTCCTCGCGAGGGGACAACCACGCTGAGGGGTCCAAGAGCCATAAGAAGAAGGAGGAGCCCATGCGCAAGGCCACCGTGGTCCTCGCGGCAGAGCCTGACGCTAAGGGAACCCGCAGGGACTCTCCTGAGCCTGGGGAGAGAAAGGACGACCATCGCCCATTCTCCATCTACCACAACAGGTGCGGCCACTCTACGGAGACCTGCTTCGACCTCAAGAGGCTGAGCAAGGAGCGCAAACAAGCAGAGGGCAGCGGCAGCCGCGGTCGAGGTCGTGGCTACCGTGGAAGCGAGCGCAAGGGCGGCTACCAGAAGCCATCATGCAATCAGGCCAATGCCGTTGAGAAGAATGGCAACCTCCCTGACGAGGAGGATGGATGCTACCAAGCTCCGAGAGGCGCCATTGCCTGCATCCTCGGTGGGACACAGGCGCCCAAATTGAACAATCAGTTCAAGCAGTTCGCTCACGAGCTCAACGCCGCCCTCCCCAGCCTCGAGACCTCCAGGCCCCTCAAATGGTCGCAGTACACCATCGCCTTCGACACTCAGGCCCACCCCAAGTCCACCAAGACGGTTGGAACCCTCCCGCTGGTCTGCAGTCCCACCATCGACAACATCGCCGTCTCCAAGACACTCATCGATGGCGGTGCAGGCCTGAATGTCATCTCAATCGAGACGTTCGAAGCGCTTCAAGTGCCCTACGAGCGGCTCATGCACTCTAGGCCATTCACGGGAGTCACCAGCGGCTCAATCGAGCCTCTGGGGCAGGTCAGTCTTGCCGTCACCTTCGGCAACGAAGAGAACTACAGCACTGAGCACATCGACTTTGACGTTGCACATATCGGTCTGCCGTACAACGCCATCCTTGGCTACCCCGCCCTCGCGAAGTTCATGGCCGTCACACATCATGCCTATAACATGGTCAAGACTCCTGGCAGCGCTGGCACCATCACCATCCGTGTACATGTCCTGGATGCTACGCGCGCCGTCGAGACAGGCTACAAGGCAGCCGCCATGGAATTCCCTGCTGACGAGGACATGGAGCCTCTCGAGAGACCCAAGAAGAAGAAGCAGTTGTTCTCCTAGGAGCCAGCCGCGACCAAGAAGGTCTCTCTAAGCTCCAGCATCTAGGGGGCTGAAGGCTCGGGGGCAAGCGTCACCATTGGCGCTGCTCTGCCTCCCAAATAGGAAACCGCGCTCGTCGCCTTCCTCCGAGCAAACTCTGACATGTTTGCATGGACGCCGTGAGATATGTACGGTGTACCGAGGGAGGTGATTGAGTACCACTTAGCAGTGTGTCCAAACGCACGCCCCGTCAAGCGAAAAGCAAGAAAGTGAGCCCCCGAGAAGCAGGCATTCATCGTCAAAGAGGTCGAGAAGCTAAAAGCGGCAAATGTCGTCCACGAAGTCGTGCACCCCACTTGGCTCTCCAACGGCGTGGTCGTCCCAAACCCGCCGGAGGAGGCCGCCTCTGCATCGACTACACTGATGTAAACAAGGCCTGCCCCAAGGATCCTTATCCCATGCCAAGAATCGACCAGATCGTGGACTCCACGGCAGGCTGCGACCTCCTCTGCCTCCTCGATGCCTTCTCTGTTTATCACCAGATCAAAATGGCTAAGGAAGACGAGGAGAAGACGGCATTATTCACCCCTTGTGGTGTGTATTGCTATGTCTGCATGCCCTTCGGGCTGAAAAACGATGGCACCACCTTCCAGAGGCTCATGAGGATAGCACTTCGCGAGCAAATGGGCATAAATGCAGAGGATTATGTCGATGACATCATCGTCAAGTCTCGAGAGGGAGATTCTCTCCTCAGGGACCTTGAAGACACCTTCGCCAGCCTGCGCAAGGTGAACATCAAGCTCAACCCCGCCAAGTGCGTCTTCAGAGTACCTTCAGGCAAATTGCTTGGTTTCCTCGTGTCCCACCGGGGCATACAGGCAAATCCTGATAAGATAAAGGCCATAGAGGAAATGAAACCTCCACGACGGCTCAACGACATGCAACATCTAGCAGGCTGCATGGCCAGCTTGGGTCAATTCATCTCCAAATTCGGCGAGAGAGCTCTACCTTTCTTTAAAATTATGAAGAGGTCTGGCACTTTCAAGTGGACGCCTGAAGCGGAAAAAGCCTTTGAGGACTTGAAGAGGTACTTGGCCAGCCCACCAGTCATGGTAGCCCCAAGGACAGGCGAACACCTGAAGTTGTATCTATCAGCCACTCCACAGACCGCCAGCGCCGTCCTGGTGGTAGAAAGAGAAGAACCAGTCCTCCACAAGAAAAGCGCAGCCGCTCCAAAGGAAAAACCGCTTGGCAAAGAGCTCGACAAAGGGACAGGCCCCACAAACCCACCGCAAGGCCCAGAGCCACAAGCGGAGCCTGCCACAAGTCGACCTCCGCAAGCTGATCTCGCCAGGGGGGCTCAAGAGCCTCCCCAGGGCAACCCCCTTGAGGGCCCTAAAGAGCCTCCACAGGCCAACCCCCTTGAGGGCCCTAAAGAGCCCCCTCGGGAAGACAGCGCCGCACCAAAACTGACAACCCTTATCGAGCATCCTGTCTACTTCGTCAGTACAGTACTGCGGGATGCTCGCGAGCGGTACACAATGCAGCAGAAGCTCCTCATTGCGCTCCTCATCGCCTCAAGAAAGTTGCGACACTACTTCCAGGGGCACCCCATCACGGTGGTCACCTCATTCCTCCTGGAGCAAATCTTGCACAACCCTAACGCCACAGATCGTGTCGTGGGATAGAACATAGAGCTACAACCATTCAACTTGCGCTTCGATACCACAAGCGTAATAAAAAGGAGAGCGATGGCAGATTTTGTCGCCGAATGGACTGATCCAACCCCTGAAGAGCCTCTAGGAGAAGAGCCAGAGCCCTTTGGAGACAAAATGCCCAGCCACTGGACCATGAAGTTCGACGGAGCTTTCGCTTGCCGCCATGGCGGGGCTGGCGTCGTCCTGATCTCGCCCAAGGGCGGCAAGCTCTATTACGCGGTCCAGTTGTGCTTCGGAATTGACAAGATCTCCAACAAAATTGCTGAGTATGAAGGCTTGCTCGCCGGCCTGCACGCTGCCATCGCCCTAGGCATCAATCACCTACTCATCAAGGGCGACTCCCAGCTACTCGTCAACTTCTCCAACAAGAGCTACAAGCCTAAGGACGACCAAATGGACGCATACCTTGAAGAGGTCCGCAGGCTTGAGAAGCACTTCAGGGGCATGGAGCTCATAAACATCCCAAGGAAGGAAAATCAAGAGGCCGATGATATCGTCAAGCGCGCATCAAGGAGGCAAGCTCAGCTGCCAGGCGTCTTTGAAGAAAGACTCGTCAAGGCATCCATAAAGCAGCCTCAAGAGCCAAGCTCGCAAGCACAAACGAAGTGCTCCCGCCACCACCTACAACTGGGGCTCCTGATTGCGGGCCCCCTAAAGGGGAGCGTCTGTTGCTCACAGCGGCGCATCAAGAAACAAGCTGGATCGATGAGATCAAAGACTACCTCGCCAAAGGGATCCTTCCCGAGGAAGATGTTGAAGCGGAGCAAATTTCCCGCAAGGCAAAATCCTACCACATCTTCGAAGGAAATCTCTACCGCAAGCACCCAAATGGCATCGCGCTCAAATGCGTCCCTCCTGAAGAAGGCAAAATGCTGATCAAGGACATCCACTGTGGGGAATGTGGCCACCATTCGTGCTCCCGCATCCTCGCAGGCAAAGTCTTCAGGAGTGGATTCTACTGGCATCAAGCACTTCAGGATGCAGCTGACATCATCCAAGCATGTGAAGCCTGCCAATTCCACGCCAAGCAAATTCATCAGCCCGCGCTGGGACTACACACCATCCCGCTCTCCTGGCCGTTCGCGGTCTGGGGGCTGGACATCTTGGGACCATTCCCAACAACGCAAGGGGGCTATCGCTACCTCTTCGTGGCCATCGACAAGTTCACCAAGTGGCCCGAGGTGGAGGCAACGCGCACAATTCCAGCAGGCGCGGGGGTGAAATTTATCAGAGGCCTGGTCTGCCACTTTGGAGTGCCTAATCGCATCATCACCTATAATGGCTCACAATTCACCAGTGGCATCTTCAGGGCTTACTACGAGAAAATGGGCATCAAGCTCTGCTTCGCCTCGGTCGCTCATCCACAAAGCAATGGTCAAGCCGAGCGAGAAAATGCATAAGTCCTCAAGGGCCTAAAGACCAGGACCTTCGATGTCCTCAAGGGCCACGGCAAGGGCTGGATCAGCGAGCTCCCTTCGGTGCTCTGGTCCATCCGCACAACGCCACCCAAGCCTACGGGAGAAACACCATTCTCCCTAGTCTACGGAGCCAAAGCAGTCCTCCCTACAGAGATAAAGCATGGATCCCCACGGGTCCTTGACTTTAACGAGGACGAGCAAGAAGATCTCCACAAGGACGACCTGCTGCTTCTCAAGGGACTACGCCGCCGTGCCGCCCTCTGGGCCGCAAAATACCAGCATGACCTACGACGCTACCACAGCTGCAATGTGCGCTCGTGCACGCTGGAGACAGGCGAATCCTCTCCAGGGAAGGCCTCCACAAACTGTCACCCATGTGGGAAGGCCCCTACAGGGTCACCCACATCGCCAGGCCTGGCGCGGCTGGCCTTGAAACTCAAGAAGGCATCCCCATCAAGAATCCGTGGAACATCATGCACCTGCGCAAGTTCTACCCGTGATTATTGTCACGTCAAGACATCTGTCGGAAGAGGCATCTTACGGCTCAACCTCCAAGCATTTTTTGTCTCCAGAAGGATAAAAAGCAAACGTGATCATTGTCACGCCCGTGATCATTGTCACGTCAAGACATCTGGTGGAAGAGGCAGCTTACGGCTCAACCTCCAAGAATTTTTTGTCTCTAGAGGTTAAAAGCTCACGGCTTAAACCTCCAAGCTCCAAAGGCTTCTCTCGAGGGCAAAAACCCTCCGAGCTCTCCATGTAACGAGCCACCTCGACATGGGTGGTCCCCATGCTTTGACATGGTCAAAACATTAACTTGGTAACCCCAAGCATAATGAGACAATTTCGTTCCTAAGTGAACGTTGAGCTAAGGCGCCGTTGTGTAATATTTGGTGGTGAGTTTTATTTCCGCATTACTTTCTTGAAATGTGTGCTTATATCTCTCCACATGCGCACCTCGCGAGCGGGGGCTGAGTACGGTGCCAGTGTCTCAAATGACACACCAAGCAGCACTGCAAAATCCAAGGATCTGAGCTCTGGCTGGAGGGCAAGCTCCCATAAACACGCCATCTCTACAAATGACCTTGGTACTTACTCTCCTCGCGAGGAACGCCTGAGGGGACCTATAAGCGCACACAAGTCCCCGGCACCGTGTACAAGCGTTTGGGTTCACCCCTCTAACATTTACAGGGAAGAAACGTCCCTACAAGCCTGAGGAGGTAGCAGGGAAAAACCCCTAGAGAGGACCTCCTCGCCACGCAAAAACCTCTACAGGGCGAAAGCCTCGAGAAGCTAAGTCTCGCACCCATGCCTCGAGAGCCTTTTTTGCTCCGCAAGCGCACGTTTGTCCCTCAAGCGATTTCACTTTCCCTTAAACTTCATGGACTACTCGTACGACTAAGAAGGGCTCCTGAGAATCGCGACTCAGGGCTCTTACCTCTCCTAGGCTTAAACTCCCCCCGGCCTTGCTGAGTCATTGCTCTAGCATACCGAAGTGGCGGAGTCATGGCTCGAAGAGACGGGTCCTAACAATGCAGAGAACTCATAGACATGAAGATAAGACAAAAGGGACCTCTCGAGGGGCACACAAGCTAAAAACAAATTGCCGAAGAGAATATATTACATGCCCAAAAGTTGCATAGTGTATAAGCATGGAATTTTTTCAGATACAAGCACACGCAGGCACAATGATCAAAGCTCAGGAAGAGTCCGCGCCATCGTGCACCTCCTCTACGCCACCCTCCTCTGTCTCGGCAGAGGCGGCCTCCTCCTCGCTCTCCTCTGCAGCGACCTCCGCGCGCTTGAAGCGGCTGCAAAAGGCATCGACTTGCTCGCGGAGAGAGTTGGAAACTCGCCGCACATCCTTGCCCTGACGAGCCTCAGTCACGGTGGAGAGATCGAAGCCCGGCGTGAGGAGCCGGAGGTTGGTGAAGAGGCGATCCACGACCACGCCCAGGAGCTGGCGGCTCTTGACCTCGATCACCTCGCGGAGATCAGCGACGGGGTGCTCGAGCGCCGTGAAGAGCTGGTCAAAGTAGACGATGTACATGGCTGCATCACCGCGGCCTCGAACCTTAGCATGCGGCGCCTCCGCGCCCAGCTGGTCTGCGAGCTCGTTGCCCCTGGCCACCAGCGCCTGGAACATGCGCTCCCGCTGCTTCGTGAGCACGCGAACCGCCTGCGCTGTGTGAGCAGACTCCGCTGCCTGCTCCACCGCGGGAGCCACCTGCTCCTCCACGTCCTTGACAAGGGTGTTGAGGTCCTGGACGGCTGTCCTGCGGCCGTCCTCCGCCAGGTGATGAGCTTCCTTGGCGCGTTGGATGCGGACCTCAAGCTTGGAGTTGGCCTTCTCGAGCTTTGCGATCCGCCGGGCATCAGCAGCGTGCTTGAACTTGAAGCGGTCCTCCTGCTTCTTGGCCTTATCGCGGTACTCCTGGGCTTTGGTTAACCTATATTGCTTCTCGCGCTCCGTGAGGTCATCCTCCGCCTCTTTCTTCTTCGCAGCGAATCGCTCCTGGAAGCGCTCCAGGGCTTGCTGCTGGGCGGCAACCTTCTCGCCGTGCTTCTGGAGCGCCTGAGCCAAGTTCCCCTCACTCTCCTCAAGCTCCTCGCGCTTGGTGGCCAGCTCGCCCTCTGCCTGAAGCCGCTGCTCATTGCGCAGCAGCACCTCTTTCTCTCTGAAGGCTAGCTGCCGCTCGCGCTCGGCAAGGCCCTTGTGGTCCTCCTCCAGGGTTTCCTGCGTGGCTCGGTGAGCGGAGAGCAACTAGGTCTCCAGCTGGCCCAACTCGCGGCGTTTTTGCGCCAGCGAGCCCTCCATGGCTTCACGCTCGGCCGTTGCTGCGGCTAGGAGCTTGGCAACAGCGTCACGCTCCTCCTAGAGGGGCGCAAGAAGCTCGATGGCGTCACGGATGGCCCCCTCGCGGACCTCCTTGGCGAAGCGGGTGCCCTTCTCGCGCGCGGCCTGTAGCGCCTGGTCCTCCTGGAGACGAGCCTTGAGCTCCGCATGGAAGGACGCCCGCGCCCCTGCAAGCTCTTTGCGCGGCTGGGCGAGCTGCACATCCTTGAGGGCGAGGTGCACCTCCAAGCCCTCTAGGGATTCCCTCACGAGGCGGAAGGCGACCTCCTCGGTGCCCAGCGCTCCAGTCCCAGCCGCTGAGGACCAGGTCTCGGCTTGTCGAGGGCCCAGCCCCGGCGTCGAGGCCTGAGAACCTGGCCCAGGGGCGCGCTTGGGGGCTAGGCTGCACTCCGTCCCCTGCTGCGCCAAAAGTGTCCTAGCTGCCCGCGCCAGCCTGGCGCTCGTCCTCTGCAGCGGGACGGGGCGGAGACAGAGGAGCTCCCCCTGCAGATTCGCCAGCGCCTTGTGGCCTCTGGCACGCCTCTGCCTCTGGTTGCGCGGGAGGCGTGGGCGCACGAGGCGGAGTAGCCGCGCGGGCTGCAGCTGCCTCGCGCGGCGGAGTTTGCTCACGCGGTGGCGTAACCGCGCGAGGCGGAGTCGAAGTACGAGGATGGGTAGCGACCCTCTCCTCCGGCGCCCCCACCACCATTAGTTCGGGAGGCGGCGTAGAGGCCTCCGGGCGAGGCGTGGCTGCGTCCGCCCGGGGCGCTGCCGCCTTCGCCCGAGGTGTAGCCGCCTCCGCTTGAGGCACCTCCTCAGTTGGTCCTATGGAGGCCGTCTCCACATGCCTCGCGGCCTCTTCAGCCATGGCCTCAGCCGTGGCTCTCTACACATCTGCTGCCTTGTGAAGCTTACGGCGCTTCGCAGGCACAAGATCACTGACAAGAACCAAAAAAACATCTTTAAGAGAGGAGAAAATGGAAAAGAGCAAGAATCAAGCAACCAAATGCTACGAGGACGGTTTGGCGCCGGTGTTGACCCACGCCAAGCCTGGCGACCGCCAGGAGGGCTTGGCCTTGGCACCAGACGCCTCTGGGGCGCCTCGTTTTTCCTCTTGGAGGGGACATCGGACGGCCTCGCCTAGACCGGTCTACGGCCGCCTTGGTGTGTGGCTCACGCCGCCCCGGCGTGGCCTCCTCGTCAGAGGCCTCCTCCTCCTCGTCCTCCTCCTCCACGAGGCGCGAGGGCGCCACCACGAAAGTGTCGTCATCACCTGACGAGATGTCGCAAATCTCGTCAGTAAAGGGCCCGGGCGTTGAAGAGGACACCTCCCCAGCCGCGGCCTCCTCCTCGCCTCGCCCAGCTCCAGAGGCAGAGGGCGAATCTGCTCCCTCCGCTTCCTGCACCACCGGCACGGGCACCTCCTTCCCGCCAGGCCTGCCGGGGTAAACAGGGGCATCCCCTCCAAGATGGCCAGGCGCTCGTTCATGTTGTACTCATGCAGCGCCCGGAGCATCATGGAGAGCTGGTCCATAGCAGGCACCACCGGATTGATGAAGAGCGCAAACAAGACGTTGTCGACGGCGTCCTTGTCATTGTCCTCACAGTGGAGACGCATCTTGTCCTGGGGGCCTGAGTACATCCACATCGGCGTCGAATGCGCCTGAAGGGGAGCGATGCGGCGCGTCACGAAGTCTGCAGCGATGATTTTCCACGTGAGGCCCTCCTCGCGAAGGTAGCTCAAGCGGACCATCAAGATTGCGTTCCGCGCGTCGTCGAATGGGGCCTTGCCCTAGTTGGAATTCTTCACGGGCGGCGCGTCAGGAACCTCAAGGAAGGCGCAGGGCTGCTCCACCCCGAGGAAGAACCACCGCTAGCGGAAGTTGTCCAACTTCTTCGTCACCGAAGTGACGGCCTTGCCCTCGCTCCACGACATAGGGATGTAGACGATCCCCATGCCGTCCACGATGCGGAACGAAACGCATCCCGAGCGCTCGTTCTTCGCCGTGTTCCGGAGCGCGTAGAAGCACCGGAAGAGCCCCACCGTAGGCTCAAGGCCCAAGTACGCCACGCAGAGATAGGCGAACACGGCAAGAATGAGGACGGAGTTGGGGTGGAGGTGCAGCAATTGAATCTGGTAGAAGGCCAGCACCGCCTCCAAGAATGGAGAGAAGGGCGGCACCAACCCGGCAGAGACGCAGTGTTGGAAGACGGGGAAAAACCCCCGCGGGCGTTTCCCGTGCGCCGCGGCCTTGAGCGCCTTGTCGTTGCGCACCCCGAGCAGCGATGCGTCGTGCGCGACCTCGGCTGGTGCCGCCTAAGAAGAGGATCCCACGGCCGCCTTGCCCTTGTTCTTGGCTAGACTCATCGCCAGAAATTGGTGGGTCGAGGCGGCGAAAGGAACTGGCGGCGAAAGGAGGCAAGAGCGCTAGAGAGCAGAAGTGGAGAGCTCGAGAATGGCGGAGGCTTCTGCGAGAAGAAATGGAAAAGGTAACGGCTTCCCGCCCCGACGCTCAGACTTTCTGTCTCGTCAAGGAGCAGTTACCGGGGCATGGTGGGACCCCCCACTACACGGGCCCAAGATCGTGCACGGTCGTTGCCCGTCTGAGTGACGCGTGGCTCGGGCTGGCCGGACACTTTGGTCCCACGACGCTCTGACTGTGCCCATGGGCTCAATCCCGCCCATCGCGGGCCCAGGGGCTACTGCTGGCCCAGTGAGGACTGTGGTGTGCAGAGACCACTCTTCCCAGGCTCGCACGCTGACAGATCAGACGAAACGACTAAGGCCCAAGCCACTGCTTGGAGAGACCCTCGAGAGGCAACTCCTCTTGAGGGCCTGAAGAGGAAGCGAAGGCCTGAAGAGGACATGCGCTTAAAGACTCTCCCAAGGCTCCACCCGCCTGGAGAGAAGCCAACAGGAATTCCTCCATAGGCCGCCTTGGCCCTGAGGAGAGACTTCGTGGCTAAGCCAACTATGCAGAGCGCACATGGCCTCTGAAGCGGCCGCAGGGTGACGCCGGCACCCCTTTTGTGGTTCTGGTGATAAAGGAGTCAACAAAGTTGCGCCGCCCGCGCCAGGACAACTGGACCTTTCCTCTTGGGTGATAAAGCGGCTAGACGGCGCAACACTCCAAGAAGATCATAATCGTGGGCTCCACCACGATCACTGCAACCCCTGCGAGCCGTTCTGCGCGGTCTGTTGCCTGACGGTCACCGCGCTCAACTTTATCGCGTATGGACCACGTCCATGGAGGCTGTGAGAACGGTGGACTCCATCTCCACCACGCCACTGCCTAGTGGGAGCCCACCTTGACCGCACGGCGCCAGGAGGATGCCGTAGGCGCCTATAAAAGGAGCAAGAGCTCCACCGTAGAAGGAGATCGGCCAATTGCTTGCTAAACACTTTGATGACCCTAGCTCGGCAAGTAGGATAGCCATCGGCTGGAGGAGGAAGACAAACACTGTGTCCCTCTCCAAGCACAAACTGCCTCAAGAGAGCCCTCGGCAAGCTCAGTTGTACTGTAACCTCTGCAGTGCAATACAGACAAGCAGGAGTAGCGGTGTTACCTCCTCCTGAGGGTCGTGAACCTGGGTACAGGCCCATGTCCATTTCTGTCGTGGGTGTTCCTCTCCAAGTCCGGCGAGCACCGTCGTCGTGCCTCTCGAGGGTTGCTTGACCTCCGTGTTCAATGCCCCTTTCGAACTACTCTTTAGGGTGTGACTACCCCTGTTCCGTGGGAGTCACTCTCCGACACCTGTTGACGTGTCTTCCCTAGTGAGGGGTCTTCCCTGGTGACGGGTCATCATTCTGGCCGGGTTATGAAATGAGCTCTCCGGCCCAAGTGTAACCCTGCTCATGTGAAGTGCAGGGTAACCTCGCCCAAGCCTCCTGCCTGGCGGGTTACGCTTCCCTCTTCATGGGCCTACCGGGTTATGATTCGCCCAATAGTAGCCCCAAGATTAATTTGGATATGAGCTTGGCTGCTCTTCCTCGTGACCTTGATCTTGATCACATATTTCAGGTTTCAGGTGAAGCCGTAAGCTCAATCATCCAGGTTAATATCCTGAAATAAGATAAATACTTGTGGACTAAAAGTCCGGGTTACACTATTAAATCATTGGGCCGACTCCTCTTGGCGTCCCGCCTTATATAACCATGTTTTCTTCAACACGGTTTCATCTCACCCGAACTTGATTTAGCCTGCTCACATGGAGGCTGTCTTTTAAGACCCTGTTTCAAAGACCTCACGCAAAAATTCCGGCTTATTGTTTAGACCCGAAATTGATTTTGATTCTTCACCTCAAGGAACATTACTTCTTGACTCTAGCCCCCAAGTGCCGGGTAGTTGCTCGCAGCAACCTAGGACTTCAAATTTCGTACTTTAACCGTTTTTTTGTTTCAAACTGAGTAGTCCCCAAGAGTCGGATCTGCAGCTTGCTGCGTTCCGGGTCTTCCTTGAGAACTTTGAGCTTCAAACTGGGTAGCCCCCAAGTGTCGGGTTCTAGCCTACGGCAACCTAGGACTTATAGCAATTTGAGCATAACTGCCTTTCTGATGAGTAGCCCCCAAGCGCTGGGTCTGCTTCCTGCAGCTACTCGGGTCTCTCTAAATTTCATAATACCAAGTTACTTTTCTGATGGTGTACGTACACCCTGAGAATTTGCGCTATTTGTCGAACGTTATCTTGTCTTTCTGCAAATCCTTGTGGTTTAGATGACCCTTTTTTGTTTCTTTAGCTCTCTGCATAGCCGGTTTTCTCTTGACAGCTTTCGTGCGTAAAACTCTAGGACGATCAGGGTCTGCTAAGTCCCCATGGGCTTCATAATCAGATTAAAGCCAGATTTTAGCATCGGGTCACAATGGCGTCTTTGTTGGGTTAGAATAGCATCAAGCTAGCAGGGAAGTATAACCAAGAACATTGTGGCGTCTCTACCGGGTCTTGAGTTTTTAACTTGCAACTGATAGTTAGCAAGCCCCCAAGACCCCTTGTTGCATGAAAGATAAGGATCTAAAAATTGTGGCATCTCTGCCGGGTCTTGAGTTTTCATCTTATAACTTTTACTTAGTAAGCCACCAAGACACCTTGCTATATGATAGATGAGGATCTGAACCATCAAACTCTTTTCTTCAGAGAAGTTTCTCTTTTATTGATCATACGATATATACATAGCTAGCAAGCCGCGTCATTAAAACCTTACTGTCCCCTTAGGTACCCTGGTAAGGAAAAGAGCGTGTCTGAACCTTCTGCCTTTAAACTGAAGAAAAGATACAAAAAAGGGTGGAACCCGTCTCATCCGGGTCTCCTTCTGTATATGTGTAGTATGGCCTGAGCTCTGCTATATTCCAGGGCCTTTCATTTTCTGTCATTGGGTATCTCGTGTGATATGTGTTGTTTTTGTTAACTTAGTTTCTTCTCTGAGATCCACCAAGTAGTAGGATCCATTCTGTAGGTTTCTGCTGATCACAAAAGGTCCTTCCCATAGGGGAGTAAGCTTGTGAAAGTCGGCTCTGTTCTGAGCCAATCTTAGGACCAGGTCTCCCTCCTGAAAAGTCCTTGATCTAACCCGGCGGCTATGATACCAGGTCTCCCTCCTGAATAATAAAAAAATTCAATATGCTTGAAGACTTTCATAGTTGGTTTTCTTATGCATTTTAATATTTTATTTTAAATCAAACAAAAGTTTTAAATTTTAGTGATTTTTAAACATTCCAAAATATTGGGATGTTACATATGACTTGGCCCGGCGCACAATTTGTCTCGCCAGTACTTCATCTTGCGGTAACTCTTCTCTCAGCAAATAAGCGAGATACGGCTCTGTCCATGCGGGGTTTGGTGTAAGGCGGCAACCAACTGGGACTCTGTGTCATCTGGAACTGCGAACTCTTCTTCCGTTGGAAGCTTGGCTGCTGGAAGATATAACTCGGCTTTGAATACATTGGGTGGTATCGGGTCTCTCCTAGAGCCGATTCTTGATAAAGCGTCAGCTGCCTCGTTCTTTCTCCTATCGATGTGATCCACCAGGTACCCGGAAAAGAACCCGGCTACCCTGTCAACTTCTCTTCTGTATGCAGCCATATTGGCATCCTTTCGATCCCAAGTCCCTCATACTTGTTATGCAACTAGGTCTGAGTCACCATAGCAAATGATCCTCTTGATGTCCATCTCCTTGGCACTCTCAGGTTGGGTAACAAAGCTTCATACTCAGCGATGTTGTTTGTACATGGCTGAAAGTGTATCTGTAAGACATAACTTAGCTTGTCTCCATTTGGCGATGTTAAAACGACGCCAGCTCCCGAACATCCAAATAATTTGGACCTGTCAAAGTGCATGACCCAGTGCTTGATACTCGGTGCAGGGTGTAAGGGGTCAAACTCGGTCCAGTCATTGATGAAATTGGCTAAAGCTTGAGACTTGATTGTTGTCCTTGGCTCATAGTTGATGTGATAAGTCCTCATCTCGATTGCCCACTTTGCTACTCTACCTGTTGCTTCTCTGTTTATGATTATCTCTGCTAATGGAGCCGCACTAACCACTGTTATGGGGTGTTCCTGATAGTAGTATGGTATTTTCTGGCTTGCCATGAAGACTCCAAAGACCAACTTCTGTCACTATGGGTATCTCTGCTTTGACTCGGTCAGGGCCTCACTGACGTAGTAAACCGGCCTCTGAACTGGGTACTCTTTTCCTTCCTCTTTCCTATATATGACAACCACGGCGCTGACGGCTCGTGAATTGGCAGAGACATATAACAGCATTGGCTCCTTGCTTGTGGGAGCCGCTAAGACTGGCGTTGTGGACAGTGTTTTCTTCAAATCTTCAAAGGCGTCATCGGCTTCCTTGCCCCATACGAACTTGTCTGACTTTTTCAACAGCTTGTAAAGTGGAAGTGCTTTCTGTCCCATCCTAGCTATGAACCGGCTTAGGGCTGTGATGCAACCCGTCAACTTATGGACATCATTTACGCACTCCGGCTTCTTAAGGTTCATGATCGCCTTAATCTTGGCCGGGTTTGCCTCTATTCCTCTTTCTTAGACTATGAAACCCAGCAGCATGCCTGCTGGAACCCCGAACACGCACTTGGACGGGTTTAGCTTCATCTGATACTTGCAGAGATTGGTGAAGGTCTCCTTCAGGTCATCTAGAAGTGACCCGACTTTCTGTGACTTGATCACAACATCATCAACGTAAGCGTGAACGTTGCGTCCGATCTGATTCTCAAAACACTTCTGGATGCACCTCTGGTATGTTGCCACTGCGTCTTAAGGCCGAAGGACATTGTCTTGTAACAAAAAGCTCCAAAGGGTGTGATGAACGATG
Source organism: Poa annua (assembly GCA_026929855.1). NCBI lineage: Eukaryota > Viridiplantae > Streptophyta > Magnoliopsida > Poales > Poaceae > Poa > Poa annua. Next base: position 58,859,968 of record CM049426.1, on the reverse strand, counting down.
TCTTCTCTTGATCTTCCACATTAAGCTTGATCTGATGATACCCGGAATACGCATCCAGGAAACATAGCAACTCGCTGCCGGCTATGGCATCAATTATCTGGTCTATCCGGGGCAGCGCGAAAGGATCTTTCGGGCAAACCTTGTTCAGACTTGTGTAATCAACACACATTCTCCACTCTCTGTTTTTCTTCAATACGAGAACCGGGTTAGCCAGCCACTTCGGGTGATATACTTCCTTGATGAAGTCGTCCGCTAAAAGGCGGGCTATCTCTTCTCCGATAATATTTTTCCTGTCTACATTGAAACGACGCAGACCCTGCTTTACTGGCTTTGCTGCTGGGTCAACATGTAAGCTGTTCTCGGCGAGTTCGCTCGGGACACTCGGCATGTTTGAAGGAGACCATGCAAAGATATCCCGATGCTCACGGGTGAACTCGACGAGCGCGCTTTCCTATTTCGGGTCCATGTGAGACCCGATCGAGAACTGCTTGGAGGAATCTCCTTCCACGAAACCAACCATCTTAGTGTCCTGAGCAGACTTGAACTTTTTCTTCTCATCTTTGTGAGCCGGTTTTCCCAGCACGCGTTTGTCAGTCGGGTCTACCTGAGACTTGTAGTTCCTCAGCTCTTCTTCTGAACAGGCCTGATCTGCCATGATGGCGTCACCTCTGTCGCACTCGATCGCCATATCTTTGCTTCCTTCCACAGTGATGGTTCCCTGGTGACCCGGTATCTTCAGTTGAGGTAAACATAGCACGGCCTTGCCATGAACTTGGCGTAAACCGGTCTCCCGAATGAAGTGTGATACGTATTGTTCAAGTCTACCACCTCGAACGACAGATACTCTAATCTGTAATGTGCCTTGCTTACTCCAAAGGCTACCTCCAAACTGAGTTTACTTATTGGGTGAGCCGACTTTCTTGGGACTAGGCCATGAAAGATTGTTGATGTTGGTGTTAGCCGGCTCTCGGACAGACCCATCCTTTTGAACGTCTCCAGGTACAAGATCTTGATATTGCTTCCTCCGTCCATCAGAACCTTGTTCAAACGGAACCCGTCAACCTGTGGTGCAACAACTAAGGCTAGGAGACCCGGGTGTTCTATTCCTGGTGGGTGATCTTCCCGGCTCCACGTAATTGGTTGTTCTGACCACCTAAAATATCTTGGTATGGTTGTTGCTACGGCGTTGACCTCTTTTTCCTTCAACTTTTGCTCCCTTCTGGATGTGCTAGTAGTAAACACATGATACTGACCCTGACTGTGGAGCTCTTTTGGGTTCTGTTGATAGTCTCCTCCCTGGTTTTGGCTTGACCCGGCGTTGTTGTTTGGTGGTCCCTGTGAGCTGGACCCTTGGCCGTGATTGGCCGGGTTACCGTTGTTGCCGTGATTCCCGTGGTTTCCACTGTTGCCATTGTTTCCGTTGAAGTTGCCTTGGTTATGTTCTAAAGACTGCTCATGTCTCCTCCATGCTGTGATGTCAGCACATTGTGCTAACGTGTGACTTGCTGGTTTGCCGTTCTTGGCGTCTGTCGGGCATGGCATATTGTATATCTCACTGATGTTTGGTCCCCTTGCAGGACCTCCTCTGAACTTTCCGCCGGGTCTCGGCCCTCTATAACCTGTGGATTGAGTGGTTCCAACAAACTCTGAATTTCCTCCCACGTTGGGTCTTTTGTTGTTGTTGTTCTGATTGTTGTTACTCTGATTTGGAGCCGGGTTATGTCCTGCGCTTACCTGGTAGTTCTTTGGTTGCTCTTCTGTTTCGCCCACTCTTTTGTCCGTAGTTGCGTACTGGTTAGCAATTGAAACTACCTCGCCTATCGCGATATCTTGGCGAGCTGGGTCTTCCCTCATACGTCCGAGTTTGTGCGTCAGAGAATCGAAGCCACAGTTCTTCTCCATAGTTGTTTCACTGTGTGTGCTGATATGTTTGTTGATGATTGTAGGATTTCTGTAATCCGGGCTACCCACTGCCTTGCTGACTCGGTCTTCCTCATAACACATTGATCTAGATCCGCCTTGCCCCATGGTGGGCGCCAACTGTCATGGGATTATCACGGCAGATGTTACCCGGAGGTAACTTGAAGATTAGGGGCAAGGCTACTCTAGCGCTCAGGAGATTGTCTAGCTCTTAGGGGAAGAAGATGTTTTTTACCCAAGTTAGGGTCCCCTCGGTGGAGGATCACTACATCTTGCAATAAATCACTGATATGATAATATGTTACGTAGTGCGCCGATGGCGATCGCCGGGTTTAGATGACTCTGGCGTAGGAACTCTCTCTTGGGAGCTCTCTCTATTTTGTCTATTTTACTTGACTTAACTATGGCTTATCATAGCCTCTCTTCGCTTCTCTTTCTATGACCTAGGAGCCGGCTTATATAGACATCCGGGTCTCCTGGTTTACATGGTAAGAGTACTGGAGTTCTACTCTAACTCGTCTTGTCTTTCGTATCCTCCAAGTCTTGAACTCCGTGATGCGTACTGCCTCCAGGTCTTCTAGAGCCTTCTGAACAGATAGACGTCGCCTAGAGGGGGGGGTGAATAGGCGATTTAAAACTTTTTCGAGGAGCCGGAATATCCGGTCCATGAATGACCCGGAAATTCCGGTATGCTTGATAAAGGCGGAATAAAACTAGAGGTTTACTTTAACAAGCATACAACCTAGACAAATATACTACGCTCACCTATGTGCACCAACAACTTAAGCTAAGCGATACAAGTAACAAGGTGATAACAAGATAGATGACTTCAAGCATGAAGGCTATCACAATGTAAAGTGCATAAATAAAGAGCTCGGGTATAGAAATAACCGAGGCACGCGGAGACGAGGATGTATTCCCGAGTTCCACCCCAAAGGGTGTACGTCTCGTTTGGAGAGGTGTGCGCAACCACAACAGGTTAGCCGCAACGCCACAAAGGCTCACCTTCTTCTCCTGATGAACTCAACCACAAAAGTTTGCGAGTTCACCTTCCACTATTGATCTCCTTTGGGGCGGAGATCGAATCCCGTACAACACTCTTGAGGCACACACTCACAACTTAATTGGGGGCTCCCAAGTCTTGAGGCACACACCCACAACTTAATTGGGGGCTCTCAAAATGACCACAAAAGGTCTTTACCACAAAAGGTCTTGGCCACAAAAGGCCGGCCACAAAAGGCGTTAAGGGTCCAAGGACCCAAGAGTAACAAGCTCACAAGTATCACCACCACGAATCCTCGTGGAGGGCTCAAACCGATGCAAATGCAATGGCAAGAGCACACAAAGTGCTCAAGTCCTTCACTCTCAAATTCCAACAAAACAACAAATGCTTATGGGGGAATAAGATAGGAAGAACAAAGGAAACCACAAAGGAGTCAAATCCTTCACTCCAAAATCCCACCAAAAGCAACTAATGCTTATGGGGGGAGAAGAGAGGAAGAACAAAGGAAAAGAACCACAAAGGAACTCCAAGATCTAGACTCACTAGATTCCCCTAACTTAGAGGAGAGATGGATTGGTGGAAATGTGGATCTAGATCTCCTCTCTCTTTTTCCTCAAGAAATAGCAAGAATCATTGGAGGGACTGAGAGATCTCAAATCTTTGGAGGTTAACAATGGAGGAGGAGAGAGAGCACAAAAACTTGGGAACCTGTAACAGCCCAACTGTAACTTTCCTTTTTTTTGTGTGCAATAAAAATGGTTATCATGGCATCATTCCATATGTGCTTGCATTTATTTAATTTTGTGCATCAAATTCAAATTACAAATTTAAATCCTTATTTTGAATTCAAATGCTTTCAAAATAAAATCATTTGAAGTTTCCAATTATTTAGAAATAATCAAATGAGATATTAATATGACTAATTTGAAACTTGTAAAAATTGTTCAAAAGTTCTTTTATGCCTTTTCTCTTCTTTGTTTTACAAATACAAAAAGCAGGATGTTTAAAAAAGGAAAAATAAGCAAAGGAGAAAAAAAAATAAGAAAACCTGGCCGAGCCGGGCCACCACGGCCCAACTCAGCCACGGCCGATCCAACCCAGCCCGCTCCACTCTTCTCCTTCCTCGTACGGACGAGGGAGACCTCCCTTTCCAGCGCGGCATGGAGCTCGCCCTCTCTGCAGCTCGCCCCCACGCCGAGCCCCACTGCCACCTCCTCCATTTCTCTCTTTAAATCGACCGGAGCCGAAACCCTAAACCTAATTTTTCTCCTCTCCCCCGCCGCCACACGCTCCCCTCGCCCTGCCGTCGCCATGACCGGAGCTCCGTCCTCGACACCGGTGTGAACCCGTGCGCCCCCTGCCTCATCCTCACGCCAGGAGAAGCGCCGTCAAGACCAGTTCGTCCTCAACGCCGGGAGCCGCGACGGGACCTTTCCTCCTTCTTCTTCTTCCTTCGACGACCGCCGCGGCTCGGCCTCCCCTCCCCGCACCGTCCGCTCGGCCCCGACCTCCCCGAGCTCTTCCACCTCGCCATCAAACTCCCCGGGGTGAGCTCCCTCTCCTCCACCCCTTCCCGCTCGGGTTTCGTCACCGCCGCGCCTCAATTCCACCGGCGTCGAGCACGGCCGTGGCGCCTCACGCACGCGTCGAGCACGGGCACGATGCACACACGGCCTCCCGTTCGGTTCAGGGAAACGGGAACGGTTCCCCGCGTGTTCCCGCAACCACGCACCCCCCGAACGCGAGCGGCGCCGCCCCAGTTGGTCACCGGCGTCCGGTTGTCGCCGCCGGCGCCCTCTGTCTCCTTTCTAGTCAGTTTCGTCAGAGGCAAAGAACGAAGCTTTTCGTTGTTTAAAACAAAACGTAACCTAATCCTATCACTAATCTACACTAGCCTCACTGGCTAACATCACCGTGCTAGCCACCGCGCGCGCGCGAGTTCGAGACTCGCCCGGGGCAGGGAAAACCCCAAATTTTGCCCCGCGCCCTGACATCCCGGGCCCGCTCGTCAGCGACAGCCGGGCCAGCGCAGCTACTCGTGCCCCGTCAGCGCCAGGCTGGCGCGCGGGTCCCGCTGGTCAGCCGCTGTGGCTAAGATGAGCCGCGGTGCAACTCGACCAGATCCAGATCTGGATCTGTATTTTTGCACCGAGACCCCCTGGTTTCTGTCTTTTGCACCTGAACCCTTCCAGTTACTGTTTCCATCACGGTTAAGTCCCTGGATATTTCACAAACACTCCTACACTTATAAAATGCATAACTTTTAATTTATAACTCCAAATTAAATAAACTTTATATGTTTTTATATCAGAAAAATGCAATAAACATTAATATCACATTCTTATGTCATTTTGCATCATTCATTTTTAAATGCTTAGTTTAAATTAACAAATGCAATTAATTAATTAAATATGGAGTATGAGGGGTAATAATTATATAATGTCCTAATTCCATTTAATATGCTCATATCCTTTTATACCATTCTCTTTCCATGATAATAAATATTTATTTTGAGTTGAAGTTAAATAATTTGTAATCAAATACTAAATATGGAATGGGTTGGGCAATTAAGTAATTAATGTCTCTTCCATTTTAAATTAATTTGATCACCACTTCTGCTATATTAAACATTTAAATTGTTGGTTACACAAATAAATTGCACCCTAATCTTTTGCCGGGATTCCATTCCCGCTTTAATATGACCTAATCATCTCATACCATATCGCATCATCATTTGTTTGCGCATTTCTCTGTATTGATTATTGTTTCCTATTGTTTGTGTTTGGCTCTCTTTGGGTAGACGACGACGTGTCTGCTGCGAGTACCTACGACACTGAGGTTCCAGCTATCGTGCCAGGCTACGAGCTGCCAGGCAAGCTTTTGCTAACCGGTTACACGATTGTCGGGTTTTCATTCCTGCCTTTTGATCTATGCTATCCTAGTTATCGATTCTTGAATTGCGATCCCATCACATGTTTATCCTGCAGCCTATACAGTTATATCCCCACAACCCATAACCCCTTGCATGTTTATCTGTTGGCCTTTGCGAGTCGTAGTGCATGCTTAGGATTGGTTGAGCGAGTCGTTCCTTTGTCTTTATCTCATATGCTTAGTATGATATATTGTTCTACTATAATAAACTGCTGTCTTATTTTGGGGTTCTGTAATTAAAAGATAAGGCACCAGGCGGAAGGCCTTGCGAGGTGCTTTGTTCTGCTCAGTGTCGACCTAGGAACTGAGATTTTTTCCTCGGATCCAATTTTGAGCGCACTAACCACTTGTGGGTGGCCCAATGGAGTCCCCCTCGACTTTGAACGGATCCGCAGCTCGTCCATGTGCCGCAAGTAGTTTGGGTTTTCCATTCGCTCATATGCATGTGCATGATGATGATGATCGATGAGAGGGTATGTGATACGGGGGGTCATATAGGGGTGGTGCGTACGTAGCGGACAGTTCCTACTGTGGTTTGAGCCGCATGGTGCATAGGCACAAACTAATGAGTCCGCAATTGAGATTCGACCGGACTCCTGACGCGGGTAACAACTCATATGGGTGGCACTTGGACTTGCTGTAAAGAAGGAATGAGTCGTGTTGAGAGGCCCTAACGGGTTGATCATGCGAGTATGGGTACTGTAGTGCACCCCTGGAGGGTATAATCTTATCGATGAGCCGTGTCCACGGTTATGGACGACTTTGGTGATGATGCTGGCTAACAAGATCTAGACAACGTACATCTAATCATTGTTAATTAATGTGACTAGTAATATAGCATTACTTACACCCTAAATGGTAACTAAAATTGTTAACGTGTGAGTATTCCCGGATTGCTTCCACATACTTGGTTGAGGGGGTTAATTCGAGAATGGGTTATGACTGGTGTCAGTTGTAGGTGGCTACTTAAACGCTCTCTTATCCCTCTCTAATTAGACGGAAGTTTTAGCGTGTCTCTTTAGTCTGCTAGTGCGGCTGCCGCTAAGTACACTTACCCCCATATTTTGGGAATCTTACAGTTTTGTAACCTGTTAGCTTAAGCTTGTTCGATACGCTTCGGTGTATTGACCCGTTCGCGGGCTGTGGTTTTTCTGCAGTTGAGGATCATTCGCTCGACCAGTTGGGTGGATACTACGTGGAGTTCGACGACGACAGCTACGACGAGTAGTTAGAGTTCCCCTAGGCTACTTCCTGGTGGACTGCGTGGATGGGCCTTCTTTTCCGTTTCGGCCTTGAGCCCTTTGCTTCTTGTCTGTACTCAGACCGGTGTGTTTCCGCTGCATGATGTAATGTTGGGACATGTGTCCTCTGATTGGTGCCATTTGACATATTTTGCTCAGTGAGAGCTTTTGGATATTATTTCCTTTCTTTGTGTCTTAGGTTTATTCTGTGGTTTCAACTTGTTCAAAATCCGACTCGTATACCATGTGTGTATGGTTGAAGTATACGAGGTGGAAGACTTTTTGGGTTCTTGCGTGCACAATCTGGAAACGTATGTGACGTTGGGGTCGCCAAGAACTGTCGGCCGATGATCCATTCCGAGCATGGCCTGATTGTTTTTCCTGGGATTGGTAACCCCTGTATGTTCTTGGTTGTGTGGCCCAACCGATACGTTTCGTTTGTGTAGCTTGAATTCAGGGTCTGACAGTTGGTATCAGAGCTTAAACGCCCTCAGGTTCCCTTCTACTGGTCGTTGTTTGAGTCTAGAAAAATATTTTTGTAGTTATCAGGAAATCTTAAACGTGAGAGTAGGAATTCTGTTCTTTTACTTCTTTCCCCACCCACCCTCCCTGTTCTTCTGGTAAGGAAGTGTTACGATAATTCCCTTCTCACCTTAATTTTAAAATTTAGGACATCACGTGTTCTGGGTTTTCCGTAGTACCATAGTTGCAGGTGGTTTTTGTCGTTTGGTGGTTATCAACTTCTTCGGCTATGTTCAGTTTCAATCTCGAATCAATCAGTTGTTGTTCTAACTTTCTCTGGTTTTCATCTCCTTGTCATTGTACAATTTGTTCTGTGCAATCAATCCTTTTTGTTTCCGGAGGCTAACTTCTACTTCAAACTGCTATGTAGATGGCACACTATCAGGTGGTGTGTAAGACCCACTGTGAGCAGACTACCGGTTACCCGAAGCTTCTCAGAAGCATGGTTGACTATGTCGGTTTCAGCTACCTCCCGGAGTACCAGGTGTCCGAGATCCCCAGAGATTACGGACAGACCTTCTACAGAGCTACTGTTTGGATCAGTGGAGATGATGGTGATACTATGCACAAGCACGTTGCTGAGGCTTCCACTGTGGACATGGAAGTACACTTAGCAGCTTACGATGCAGCTCTGGCTCTGCGCATGGACTACTACTGCTTCAACAACAATCCGTTCTGCTACGTCCCATACTACCCCTACACGGACTCTCAGTACGAGCTCGAGGTTCTGGACATGACCGCTCAGTTTGGTCAGTCTTCAGACTCAGTTGCTGGGACTCTACGCTTGGAGCTAGCAGCAGTCCGTCAGCAGCTGCACCGGGAACTCTCTCACCTGGGGCAGTATGACAGGAGGAACGTCACACCAGACGCTTTCCGGAGGTTCCAGCTCGCTTTTCAGAGTCGTCTGTCTGCTGTGGGTGGATAGACTCCAGAGCGGGGTCCTCTGATCACTACTGATCCAGACCACGCTGGACCACTACTATACGGGACACAGACGCCCGATGCCTACTCCGTTCAGTTGCGACGCATTGTGCGAGAGTACCGCGTGTACTGCGATCGTCGCTACACCCATCGCAGCAGCCTAGTTTCGTCTTCTGAGGGAAGCGAGAGCTAGTCTTCGAGTTCTATCTTTTTCCTTGTTGTAGTAGCTATCCTTTGTACCGAAACCGTGTTGGTTGTACGGATGGTTAACTTTGTACTAGTAGCTGTCCTTGTAGTTCTGAAACCTTGGTGGTTGTACTGATGGCTAACTAAGTGTATGGTTATGAACCTTTGTTATAAGAAGCTTATCCTTGTTATCCTACAGTTTGCAACTGTTTTTCTGAGCAAGAATTCGACTTCCAAGTTTTCCCTGGCTTTGTGTATCTTGTCGCTGTTCTAATATCCAATGTCTCCAGGATGACGAACACCAGGAACAACCGCAATGCGGAAGACGCACCACAACCGCCTCCAATCACTGAGTTGCTTGGTCAGATGACCCAAGTTCTGGCTCAAATGGCCGAGAACCAAGTCTACCAGAACAACCACGGGCATCGCAATGAAGGCAATGCACGTGTGACCATCAAGGACTTCCTCGGTCTGGGCCCAAGGAACTTCGCTTCCCCCACTGAGCCGCTAGAAGTTGATGATTGGCTTCGCGAGATGGAAAGGACCCTTGATATCGCCCACGTGGCTGAGCACGACAAGGTGCCTTACGTGTCCTACCTGCTTAGGGGCAATTCTGCCTCATGGTGGGAAAACTTCCAGGCTATGAGAGCTCCCGGGGTGGTTACCACTTGGGGGGATTTCAGGGCAGCCTTCCTGCGCCACCACATCCCAGAAGGTCTCATGGACAAGATGCGCGAGCAGTTTAACTCGCTGACGCAAGGCAAGATGGACGTGATGGAGTACAATGGCGAGTTCAATCGCCTTGCTCGTTACGCTGGAGATGAGGTGAACACTGAGGTCAAGAAGATGGCCAAGTTCCGCAAGGGTTTCAACCCCGCGCTCAAGTACAAGCTGAACCTCGTCAAGGCCGACAACTTCGAGGACCTCGTCAACATCGCGCTCAATGAGGAGCATGGGCGCAAGGTCTTCGAGGAGTCGCGCAAGCACTCTCGTGAGACCGACTCTTCTTCATCGTCAATCGCCGCCGCTCCTGCTCAGAAGCGTCGGCTCTGGGTGCCTAACAGCGCCTTCGCACGAGCTACCTACGTGGCAGGACCTCCAGGAATCGCGCCTCGCCCACCGAACCCGACTCTAGCTATGAGGGGTTTCGGAGGACCGCCAAGGCCAACAGGCGCTCGCCCCAACGTGACCTGCTACCAGTGCGGGAAACCGGGCCACTACTCCAACAACTGCCCGGAGACCCGTACACTTCCTCCACCACCTCGCCCTGCTCCAACTCAGGCGATGGTCCGCGCACCTGCCCCGACTAGGCCTTTCGTCCCCAACACCAGGCCTCCGGCACGTGCTGCGCGGGTGAACCACATCAGGGCTGAGGAAGCAGAAGAACCTCCAGAAGTTTTTCTTGGTACACTTCCTGTCAGCTCTATCTCTTCTAGAGTATTGTTTGATACAGGAGCATCTCATTCTTTCGTATCAGTTAGCTTTGCGGATTTACATGGGCTAATTCTCGATCCTCTACCCAAAAACATCGCGGTTACTTCTCCCGGTATGGAAATGACTTCTTCCAAGATAAGCCACGACAATGAAATCCAAATTGGAGGCCATATCTTCTTGGCATCTCTAATAATTCTCGGCAATTCTGATATTGATGTCATTCTGGGCATGGATTGGTTGAAGGCCAATCAAGCTAAGATAGACTGTTCCACAAAGACTGTAACTCTTTCTCATCCTTCTGGACAGATAGTCTATTCTCCAAACCAAACCTCTTCAGCTCAGCTTTTCGCTCTCAATGTTGATCCTCTTCCTTCCATAGAAGCTATTCCGGTGGTCCGAGACTTTCCTGACGTATTTCCTGAAGAATTACCAGGTATGCCACCTGACAGAGTCGTCGAGTTCGTTATTGAACTAGAACCAGGCACTGCTCCTATCTCCAAACGTCCTTACAAGATGGGCCCCAAAGAACTGGCTGAGCTTAAGAGACAGCTAGAGGAGTTGGAAAGGAAAGGTCATATTCAACCTAGTACTTCTCCTTGGGGTTGTCCTACTCTGTTTGTCAAAAAGAGGGACACGACGGAGCGACTGGTTGTTGACTACCGTCCTCTGAACAAGAAAACCATCAAGAACAAGTATCCTCTCCCTCGCATCAACGATCTGTTCGATCAACTGGCTGGTGCTAAGGTTTTCTCCAAGTTGGACTTGAGGTCAGGTTATCACCAGATCAAGATCCGCAAAGAAGACATTCCAAAGACAGCTTTCACCACTCGTTATGGTCTCTACGAATACACTGTCATGTCTTTCGGTCTCACAAATGCTTCGGCGACTTTCTCACGTCTCATGAACTTCGTTTTCATGGAATACCTCGATAAGTTCGTGGTAGTCTATCTCGATGACATTCTTATCTATTCCAAAACCGAGGAAGAACACAGAGAACATCTACGTCTTATCTTGTTGAAACTCCGAGAACGCCGTCTCTACGCCAAGTTCTCCAAGTGTGAATTCTGGCTTCCTAAAGTATCCTACCTTGGTCATGTCATCTCTTCTCAAGGCATTTCTGTTGATCCAGAAAAAGTGAAGGCCATTGTTGAATGGTTGCCTCCTACATCGGTGAAACAAGTCAGGAGTTTCCTTGGCATGGCTAGCTATTGCCGTCGATTTGTTGAGAACTTCTCCAAAATCGCTAAGCCTCTCACCGATCTTACAAGGAAGGATAGAAAGTTTCTTTGGACTCCAAAATGTGATGAGAGTTTCAATCTCTTGAAAGCTAAACTCACTTCTACTCCTGTTCTAGTTGGCCCAGACACTTCCAAACCTTTCCAAATATTCTGCGATGCATCTCTTCAAGGACTAGGCGCAGTCCTCATGCAAGAACGCAAAGTTGTGGCTTATGCATCTCGCCAGTTGCAGCCTCATGAGCTCAACTATCCTACACATGATCTTGAACTTGCAGCAATCATGTATGCCCTCAAGGCTTGGAGACCTTATTTGTTGGGTCACAGCTGTGAGATCTTCACTGATCACAAGAGTCTCAAATATCTCTTCACTCAACCAGACTTGAACCTCAGGCAAACAAGGTGGCTTGAGAAACTCTCAGATTACGATCTTACCATCTCTTACACTCCAGGCAAAGCTAATGTAATGGCTGATGCTCTCAGTCGCAAGTCCTATTGCAACAACCTCATGGTTGAGGACATCCAACCTCCTATTCATGAAGAATTCAAGAAACTCAATCTTCAAGTGGTTCCCTCTGGTTATCTTGCAAACTTGATTGCCACTCCTACACTTGAGGATAAGATCCGTGCCGCACAGTTGCGTGATTCTGGTGTCAAGAATATCAAAGACAACATTGGCAAGGATAAGTACAAGAGTTTCTCTCTCGATGACAAGGGTACCTTGCTGTTTGAAGAACACATTGTAGTGCCCAAACTTGACAGCTTAAGAGAACTCATTCTCAAGGAGGCTCATGATACTCCGCTTTCTACTCACCCTGGCAGCACAAAGATGTACCAGGATCTCAAGTCAATCTATTGGTGGACCAGGATGAAGCGTGAAATTGCTTGCTATGTGTCTCATTGTGATGTTTGATGTCGTGTCAAGGCAGTTCATCAGAGCCCACCTGGACTTCTTCAACCACTGCAAATTCCTGAGTGGAAATGGGACAAGATCGAAATGGACTTCGTTACTGGGTTTCCAAAGTCCAAGAAAGGCAACGGTGCAATCTTTGTTGTCATTGATCGTCTCTCCAAAGTGGCTCACTTCTTTCCAGTCAAAGAGACAGTATCAGCTAGTCAGTTGGCAGAACTCTATATGACAAGACTGGTTCCTTTACATGGTGTTCCTTTGGCAATAAGCTCAGATCGTGGAAGTATCTTCACTTCTCGATTTTGGGATAGCTTTCAGAAAGCCTTGGGTACCAAACTTCTGTTCAGCACAGCTTACCATCCGCAGACAAGTGGACAGGTTGAAAGAGTGAACCAAATTCTGGAGGATATGCTCAGAGCTTGTGTTATCTCCTTTGGCATGAAATGGGAGGATTGCCTTCCATATGCTGAGTTTTCCTACAACAACAGCTTCCAAGCAAGTCTAGGCATGGCTCTATTTGAAGCTCTCTATGGCCGCAAATGTAGAACTCCTCTCAACTGGTCTCAAGCTGGTGAACGTCCATTCTTTGGGCCGGATATTATCCAGGAGGCTGAAGAAAAGGTTCGCATCATTCGTGACAATCTGAAGATTGCCCAGTCTCGGGAGAAAAGCTATTATGATAGCAAGCACAGGGACATGGTCTATGCACCTGGTGATCAAGCTTAACTTCGTGTCACTCCTCTGAGAGGCACGCAACGCTTTGGCATCAAAGGCAAACTCGCTCCGCGTTATGTTGGGCCTTTCAACGTTCTTTCAAGGCGTGGTGAATTGGCTTACCGTCTGGAACTTCCTCCAAACCTCTCCAAAGTGCACAATGTCTTCCACGTGTCACAACTCAAGAAGTGCTTCCAAGATCCAGGTCGTGCAGTTGATCATGGATCAATTGAACTTCGAGAAGATCTCTCTTATGTGGAACAACCGATTCGCATTCTTGACGAAGCTGAACGTCGCACCCGTAACAACACTGTCAAGTTCTACAAGGTTCAATGGTCTCATCATTCTGACAAGGAAGCTACATGGGAACGTGAAGACCATCTCCGTGCCGAGTACCCCAACCTCTTTGTTGCTCCATGAAGAATCTCGGGGCGTGATTCCTTTGAGGGGGGGAGTGTTGTAACAGCCCAACTGTAACTTTCCTTTTTTTTGTGTGCAATAAAAATGGTTATCATGGCATCATTCCATATGTGCTTGCATTTATTTAATTTTGTGCATCAAATTCAAATTACAAATTTAAATCCTTATTTTGAATTCAAATGCTTTCAAAATAAAATCATTTGAAGTTTCCAATTATTTATAAATAATCAAATGAGATATTAATATGACTAATTTGAAACTTGTAAAAAATTTTCAAAAGTTCTTTTATGCCTTTTCTCTTATTTGTTTTACAAATACAAAAAGCAGGATGTTTAAAAAAGGAAAAATAAGCAAAGGAGAAAAAAAATACGAAAACCTGGCCGAGCTGGGCCACCACGGCCCAACTCAGCCACGGCCGATCCAACCCAGCCCGCTCCACTCTTCTCCTTCCTCGTACGGACGAGGGCGACCTCCCTTTCCAGCGCGGCATGGAGCTCGCCCTCTCTACAGCTCGCCCCCACGCCGAGCCCCACTGCCACCTCCTCCATCTCTCTCTTTAAATCGACCGGAGCCGAAACCCTAAACCTAATTTTTCTCCTCTCCCCCGCCGCCGCACGCTCCCCTCGCCCTGCCGTCGCCATGACCGGAGCTCCGTCCTCGACACCGGCGTGAACCCGTGCGCCCCCTGCCTCATCCTCACGCCAGGAGAAGCGCCGTCAAGACCAGTTCGTCCTCAACGCCGGTAGCCGCGACGGGACCTTTCCTCCTTCTTCTTCTTCCTTCGACGACCGCCGCGGCTCGGCCTCCCCTCCCCGCACCGTCCGCTCGGCCCCGACCTCCCCGAGCTCTTCCACCTCGCCATCAAACTCCCCGGGGTGAGCTCCCTCTCCTCCACCCCTTCCCGCTCGGGTTTCGTCACCGCCGCGCCTCAATTCCACCGGCGTCGAGCACGGCCGTGGCGCCTCACGCACGCGTCGAGCACGGGCACGATGCACACACGGCCTCCCGTTCGGTTCAGGGAAACGGGAACGGTTCCCCGCGTGTTCCCGCAACCACGCACCCCCCGAACGTGAGCGGCGCCGCCCCAGTTGGTCACCGGCGTCCGGTTGTCGCCGCCGGCGCCCTCTGTCTCCTTTTCCGTCAGTTTCGTCAGAGGCAAAGAACGAAGCTTTTCGTTGTTTAAAACAAATCGTAACCTAATCCTATCACTAATCTACACTAGCCTCACTGGCTAACATCACCGTGCTAGCCACCGCGCGCGCGCGAGTTCGAGACTCGCCCGGGGCAGGGAAAACCCCAATTTTTGCCCCGCGCCCTGACATCCCGGGCCCGCTCGTTAGCGACAGCCGGGCCAGCGCAGCTACTCGTGCCCCGTCAGCGCCAGGCTGGCGCGCGGGTCCCACTGGTCAGCCGCTGTGGCTAAGATCAACCGCGGTGCAACTCGACCAGATCCAGATATGGATCTGGATTTTTGCACCGAGACCCCCTGGTTTCTGTCTTTTGCACCTGAACCCTTCCAGTTACTGTTTCCATCACGGTTAAGTCCCTGGATATTTCATAAACACCCCTACACTTATAAAATGCATAACTTTTAATTTATAACTCCAAATTAAATAAACTTTAGATGTTTTTATATCAGAAAAATGAAATAAACATTAATATCACATTCTTATGTCATTTTGCATCATTCATTTTTAAATGCTTAGTTTAAATTAACAAATGCAGTTAATTAATTAAATATGGAGTATGAGGGGTAATAATTATATAATGTCCTAATTCCATTTAATATGCTCATATCCTTTTATACCATTCTCTTGCCATGATAATAAATATTTATTTTGAGTTGAAGTTAAATAATTTGTAATGAAATACTAAATAAGGAATGGGTTGGGCAATTAAGTAATTAATGTCTCTTCCATTTTAAATTAATTTGATCACCACTTCTGCTATATTAAGTAACATTTAAATTGTTGGCTACACAAATAACTTGCACCCTAATCTTTTGCCGGGATTCCATTCCCGCTTTAATATGACCTAATCATCTCATACCATATCGCATCATCATTTGTTTGCGCATTTCTCTGTATTGATTATTGTTTCTTATTGTCTGTGTTTGGCTCTCTTTGGGTAGATGACGACGTGTCTGCTGCGAGTACCTACGACACTGAGGTTCCAGCTATCGTGCCAGGCTACGAGCTGCCAGGCAAGCTTTTGCTAACCGGTTACACGATTGTCGGGTTTTCATTCCTGCCTTTTGATCTTTGCTATACTAGTTATCGATTCTTGAATTGCGATCCCATCACATGTTTATCCTGCAGCCTATACAGCTATATCCCCACAACCCATAACCCCTTGCATGTTTATCTGTTGGCCTTTGCGAGTCGTAGTGCATGCTTAGGATTGGTTGAGCGAGTCGTTCCTTTGTCTTTATCTCATATGCTTAGTATGATATATTGTTCTACTATAATAAACTGCTGTCTTATTTTGGGGTTCTATAATTTTGAGCGCACTAACCACTTGTTGAGCGAGTCCTCGGATCCAATTTTGAGCGCACTAACCACTTGTGGGTGGCCCAATGGAGCCCCCCTCGACTTTGAACGGATCCGCAGCTCGTCCATGTGCCGCAAGTAGTTCGGGTTTTCCATTCGCTCATATGCATGTGCATGATGATGATGATCGATGAGAGGGTATGTGATACGGGGGGTCATATAGGGGTGGTGCGTACGTAGCGGACAGTTCCTACTGTGGTTTGAGCCGCATGGTGCATAGGCACAAACTAATGAGTCCGCAATTGAGATTCGGCCGGACTCCTGACACGGGTAACAACTCATATGGGTGGCACTTGGACTTGCTGTAGAGAAGGAATGAGTCGTGTTGAGAGGCCCTAACGGGTTTATCATGCGAGTATGGGTACTGTAGTGCACCCCTGGAGGGTATAATCTTATCGATGAGCCGTGTCCACGGTTATGGACGACTTTGGTGATGATGCTGGCTAACAAGATCTAGACAACTTACATCTAATCATTGTTAATTAATGTGACTAGTAATATAGCATTACTTACACCCTAAATGGTAACTAAAATTGTTAACGTGTGAGTATTCCCGGATTGCTTCCTCATACTTGGTTGAGGGGGTTAATTCGAGAATGGGTTATGACTGGTGTCAGTTGTAGGTGGCTACTTAAACGCTCTCTTATCCCTCTCTAATTAGACGGAAGTTTTAGCGTGTCTCTTTAGTCTGCTAGTGCTGCTGCCGCTAAGTACACTTACACCCATATTTTGGGAATCTTACAGTTTTGTAACCTGTTAGCTTAAGCTTGTTCGATACGCTTCGGTGTATTGACCCGTCCGCGGGCTGTGGTTTTTCTGCAGTTGAGGATCATTCGCTCGACCAGTTGGGTGGATACTACGTGGAGTTCGACGACGAGAGCTACGACGAGTATTTAGAGTTCCCCTGGGCTACTTCCTGGTGGACTGCGTGGATGGGCCTTCTTTTCCGTTTCGGCCTTGAGCACTTTGCTTCTTGTCTGTACTCAGACCGGTGTGTTTCCGCTGCATGATGTAATGTTGGGACATGTGTCCTCTGATTGGTGCCATTTGACATATTTTGCTCAGTGAGAGCTTTTGGATATTATTTCCTTTCTTTGTGTCTTAGGTTTATTCTGTGGTTTCAACTTGTTAAAAATCCGACTCGTATACCATGTGTGTATGGTTGAAGTATACGAGTTGGAAGAATTTTTGGGTTCTTGCGTGCACAATCTGGAAACGTATGTGACGTTGGGGTCGCCAAGAACTGTCGGCCGATGATCCATTCCGAGCATGGCCTGATTGTTTTTCCTGGGATTGGTAACCCCTGTATGTTCTTGGTTGTGTGGCCCAACCGATACGTTTCGTTTGTATAGCTTAAATTCAGGGTCTGACAGAACCATTGGGGAAGATGACCCCTTAAATAGGTTCCCAACAAATCTGTCTGTTGGGGACAGTTTTTCCCACTCGGGCCGAAAGTTCCGGGCTTACCCCGGAACTTCCGGACCCCCCAAACACCCCAAAACGCGCCCGGGAAGTATTCTCTGGTCAAACCGGAAGTTCGGCCGGAACTTTCTGGCCGGCCTGAACTGCCGGCCTAGGGCCGGAACTTCCGCCCCTGGCAGAAACGTCAACACAAAAACGATGATATCTTGACCATCCGAACTCCGTTTTCGATGATTTTTGGCTCGTTGGAATCACCACGAAGAGCTGTATAAGATCATGCAGAGAAAAATCATAGTCCAACAAGTGAGTTTAAAACCAAATGGGAGATGTAAGATCTCTAGATAATAGAACAACCGGTAAAACCTCCAACATAAAAACGCAACATGTTTTCTAAAGTAAACCCGTTTTCGATGAACTAGAGCTTGACAGGGAGATGAACCAAACTCTAATCCTCACAAGGATAAAAGCCAAATAAGAACCAAGAAATATGATATGCCAAGTATGCAAAGGTTTGAGCTCTCCACAACGATGCGATCAAGTTACTCACTTGAGAGCCCCTCTTGATAGTACGCCTATCTATCCTATAGCCCTATCAAGATCATACATTTGCCTTGATCATTCCACTTGAGTTAGATGAAGACTATCTTGATCTCTTCAAGTGGTTCATCTTTCTTGATTGCGTCCAAGCACATGCTTGATGAAGACTTCTCCAAATACTTCTCCATACCCATAATGGGAGAGTCTCGCTAGGCTCCGTCTTTGGGTATCCATAGCAAGCTCCAAGCATAGGATCTCTTCAAGAAGCTTCTATTGGTCTTGCACATCTCAACTTGATGACGATCATCACATGACGTCATCCTCCATGAGCTATATGTAATCTTCATTTGATGCAAGCCCATGGGAAGATACCTAACCTGATATAATGATATCACACACACATATATCATGGGTTAGTTCACAAAGATATACGGACAAGTGTTTACCATCCCAAGAGATACATGATCGCTCTTGGTACATCTTGTAGCTTTGTGTGTTGATCAACATCTTGATCAACCTTGTATCTTCCAACCTTTCTTCCATAATATGATGTCTTGAATACTTCAAGACATATTTGCAATATGCTCAACTCAACACATGACCATCCATCATATACATCATTGAATGGAACCTTGGTCATCAAATAAGGTTCTAGAGTCCAACACATGAGCTCCATTATTCCCATGGACACGATCTATAAAGATATCTCAATGCAAACATTAGTCCATAGCGATTGTCATATAATTACCAAAACCACACATGAGGGAAAATGCTCTTTCAATCTCCCCCATTTTGGTAATTGATGACAATCTCTTTTGAGAGGGTTTATAATATGGAATTTGACGAACAAGAATGGTTGTACTAACATCAAATACTACAAAGGTATGTGATCTTAGTCCATCCACATATATAGAGCTAAGTCCCCCATAATTTATGCACATGTGTATGAACATGAATTCATTGCATATATTGTCAACCATTACCGATGGTGGAGTTTCCACTATATATAAAAGAAAGCAACAAAAGCAAAGGCAAGGAAGGCAAACTACTTAAGAAGAAATCAAAGTACAAAAACAATTTCATATAACCCTCCAAAACTTCTCCCCCATTGGCAACGATTGTCGAAATGGGCGAAAGGCTTTAGAAGGGTAACATAATAAGATCTCCTCCAGGATTTATGCATTTCTCATTATATGATTGAAATCAAATGCACTTATCCAATGACGAATAGATGGAGGGGATCAAACTATATTGAGGATCCAACAATTGCACAAGAAAAATATCAATTGAAATCCACTAGAAGGATTCCAATTGCAAAAGAGGGATGCATTCACAAAGAAGCAATCAATCAAAGGATCCAAAACCAATTTAGCACAAGAAGATGTTATGATAAGATCAACCAAGTGTTCTAATATCAAGTGGGAACTCCCCAAGGTACATGCACAATGAAGGATTTGTATTTCAATATAGTGTGCACAACATGGAATCCTCACTTCCTCCTAGATAATTTTGAACACAAACAGGTGCAAGATTGTATAGTTAATAAAATAAGTATACCTTGCAACAAAAAAATGTTGAGCAAAAAGAGAGAAGTGGAAAATAACGACTTGCTCAACCGGGAAGGGATGGGTGTGACATGGAAATACAATTTAGGAGACTAAACAAGAATGAGCCTAAGCAACACCATAGTCTTTCAAATTATGAGGCACATAGTGCATATCATGTATTTTGCAAACAAGCACGCCCAAGAGGATAAATCAAATAGGATCACAAGCTTATTAAGAGGCAATGTGAAACCAATAGAAGAACAAAGCTTGTGTCTTTTAGAGATCACCAAAGAATCAAGAAAGTAATAAAAGGTGATCACTAAAGATTTTGAATACCAATTAAATATGTAACTACCCTCATGTGTATAAGTTTCTAAGTGGACACTAAGTTCACAAAGAAACATGCACACACAATGTAGGTACAAGGTAAAGAACATGGTATCCAAGAGGAAGTCATAAATACACCGATAAGATTTTTGCTTAAAAGCAAAGCACATAGCTCAAATTATTCTTAGAGGGTATAGATGAACTTCCAACACAAAGTTCTCAAAGCATCACAAATACCCACATAGGATAAGTGATAGTTGGGATACTTCGAGACACAAAACAAATATCACATAAGGCAAATGGTTTATGAGAATTCATCAATATTGCACATGAGAGATTTTGAAACGAATTTGCTAGATTAACATATTGGGGATCGGTGAATCATGAAGATGATTATGTAAATCTCTTTGATGTGTAATCATCCCGGCTTACTCACATTAGCAATGAAGATATTTTTAAAAGAAACTTTGCAAAAACCATATCAAATGCAACTTAGAGAAACTCATGCCAAACAACAACCTACACAAGGTTGAGAGCTAGAAGTATATGCATGAGTTAGATACTTGTTACCGAGCTAGCATTGACGGTGTAGAAGATGAGAGTTCACAGTCATCCAATCTTGGCTCCAAGAAGCACATGGTGAAGTCGTCTTCTTTAAAAAGAGGCAAGCTTCCAATGCATCTCCCATGTACCTAAAACAAATCAAGTACACAATGGTACCCAAACTAATTGGGTCCAAAGTAGTTAGACCAACTACAATACATAGGACAAACTCCACATAAATATGTGCGTATTGATATGAAATAGAATTTCATGCACATCTTAGCCATTTAGGATTTGATGGAGTTTATCCTATATATTGGATCAACGAAAGTAAGCATGCCATAAGATATACATATAGTAAATATGCATGCACAAAACTTTCAAGAACCAAACGAGATACAATTTGGACAAAACACCAATTAAATCAAGAAGCTACACAAAAGTGTGGCAAGAGAAGGATTTGTCCTCATTGTATCAAAGACTCAAACCAACACATGATTGGAGAAACCAATATGAAAATATATCAAATGAAAACAAGGTCAAGGCTAAACCAATGAGCATAAGAAATAAAACAAGCAAACATGCTTGAAGGTTTCATCTCATCCAAGAAGGTACCCTAAGAACCGTGGGATGAGATAGCCAACTCCACAAAGAGGAGTAAGATTCCAACAAATAAACCAAGCCATCTACAATTTTCATGATGGCACAAAGTACCAAGACGAAAAATGTAACATCCCAATATTTTGGAATGTTCAAAAATCACAAAAAATTAAAACTTTTATTTTTGATTAAAATAAAATATTAAAATGCATAAGAGAACCAATTATAAAAGACTCCAAGCATCTAGAAGAGTTTTAATATTTTAATTATCTTGGAAAGATCATTATCCAAGGTTGATCCAAGTTAAACAATTTATTATCCCCTATAGTTATTAAACCACAATATGTAATTTGGCAAATGTTTTACCATTTCATTATAATAAAAGGGTTTCCTTATAAATATTTGTTTCCACCACTTAGCCTTAGCAAATCATAATTTAAAATGGTCTTTACAAGTGTAATTTTAAATATTTTAAAGCAGGGGCCATTTGCCAGATGGTTTTTCTTTAGTCCCACTAAGTACAAAAACATAGTGTTGAAATTACAATCTATAGTTTATAATTTTAATAACTTCATATGTTGTATATAAATGGATTATCCAATTATATTTCATTAGCTTAAAATGATCTTCATTTATTTTCAAAACATAGAATGATTTTCAGGAGTATTTTCTTTTGTGATGTTAAATCTTAAATATTTTCCAAAGTGGTGATGAAGCTTTCAATTGGGTTATCATATTATAAATAAAATGGTGCCCAAATCACTTTAAATTAAAAATGATTACATTACATGTTCTCTACTTAAATCAAATAGGTATAATATGTGTTTAATAATCAATTAAAGTTAAACTTTATGTAATAATGGAATATGATTTTAGAAAACTTAATTCCAAAACATATTTGATTATGGGTATTTTACAAATTTTATTTAGCCAAAAGGAAACTTACTTTAATTTATAATTTCAAAATTGATATTTAGTATCAAATGGGTATTTAATGAATTTACAAAAATATAAAATTTGAAAAGTGTTCAAAACACTCCCACAACTGGTTTAACACAAAGATAATAATCTTATAAATTTTTAGAAATTTGTTTGACTTTATTTTGGAGTGATAAATCAAAAGTTATTAAGAAAATGGAAAATCAGAAAAGGAAAAAGAAAATTTCCTGACAGGCGGGACCCACCTGTCAGGGGAGGTCGTCATCTTCCTCGAGCGGGAATCACGCACCGAAAATCAGCCGGCGATCACCTTCCCTCTATTCTCACCGTGATGATCGCCTGGTGCTCCCCTCCGTCCCCATTTAAAGCCCATCTCCGCCGCCTCCTTTCCCCCCAAAAACCCTAGCCCAGCACGCCGACATGCTCGTGTAATTGCTCGTCGGACTTCGGATTTCCGCCGCTGTGTTCATCGATTTCCCGGTGTGGTAAGCCACCTCCCTGCCCGAGACCGTGCCCAGCTTATTCGCCATAGCCGCGCGCGCCTTCTAACCTCTTCCACGCACCCCTTCCGCAGCCGTTTGTCGAGGAAGGAGGTGACCGGAGCTCGTCGACGTCCGAGCCACCTCGGCCGCTTCTGCACGCCTCCACCAGGACGGTCGAGTCAACGCTGACGCCGCCGTTCTCTTCGCCGTGAAGCGCCGCTTCCGGGGAGGCAAACCACGCATCCAGGGGAGCCTCGCCGCGCCGCCGTCGTCCTCGCCGAGCGCCGCGCCGCCGCGTCCTCCATCTGCTCCGGCGACCCCGCGCCGCCCGGTGAGCCCCTTTCTCCCACATCCGTCCGATCTTTATTCAACGGTCTAGATTAGATCTTAGCCGAAGCGGTATCAGCGAACCAGAGCATGCCACGTCAGCGCCGAGTCAGCAGCCCAGTCAGCGCACAGTCAGCGCTGACGTATGAAATCATTTTTGATTTATTTAATTTGGCCATTTTGCAGAAAAGCCCCTGCCACTTATATCTGTCATAACTTTTTAACCACTTATCCAAATTCAAATATTTTTACATATTTGGAAAGCCCTTGACATGTAGAATATTTTGGATCTGACAAAATTCATTTTTGACATAGTTTAAAATATTCAAATTTCAAATGGTGAATTTGAGTATTTTGTCATAACTTTAAATCTGTAAATTCAAAAAATTCAAATAAAATTGTTTTAGAAACTTTATAAAATGTGTAATATGTTGCTTATGTTATAAAATAATTTTGAGAATTATTCGGATGATTAAATAGTTGTGTGTTTAATTTGAATAGTTTGACCTATATTTGACCTAACTTTTATTACAAACATTATTTTTGTTTAAATCCAATTTCTATACTTTCTATACATTTAATTAAAAGCCCTCTGTCTATTAACTCCATTTATAAAAAAATTTATAAATAATGCTTGAATAATTTAAAATGAATTTAAATATCATGAGACTTAATTTGATATATTCTAGCACATTATAAAGTTCATCAATTTAAAAATTTATTACTTTGCACCAAAGACATAAATAATTGTCCTAGTCTAGAGAAAGCACAAATTCTTGTTTATTAATATAATACATAACTTTAATAAGTATGTTTTTAATTAAAACCTTTTTAAATGATTTTAATTCATTTACAAGTGTATATAAATGATATTTGTTAATTAGGTGTTACTAAAAATATGAATTAAAACATTTTTCCATTTCAAATAACTAGGTTGTATTTCTAATACTATGGACTTGTCAGTTGGGATTTAAAAATGTTAGATATGATAAATTAAGAAATTCTTGAATATGAATTTGCTTAAATTTAAAATTCTGAAAACATAGCCTTAAATAAAAATAAATAAATATGGATAGTTGCTGTAAAATCTTGAACCTTACTTTTAAATTATGATTAAACCATCTTAGGACCTCTTCGTTTAAAGACCATTTCAATTGGGTCTTATGATCTTTCAATCTTTTCAAATTGAAAATGTCCAATTTAACTTTTGACTATACCTTAAACACAATCCCATAAATTCTTTTTGCATATTGAATTATGTGACACCCTTGACCAAATCCACTTCTAAGCCTTATTACGCATGTATGTTTCAATTGGTGTTGTGTTTGTTGAATTGCTTGCTTATTGGATGCCTTTTACTATATAGTTTGAAACGGGGAGCTACTTTCGACTTGGAAAAGAGTGTGTGAGAAACGACAACTTCTTCAGGCAAGTGACTTCATAAAACACCTACTATTTTATTATATTGCATATCTAGTGTTTTCAAACAGTATTTGCAAAAGTAGTATGCATGATAGGTTTTTGGGAGATTGTAGTATGCTATGCAGACCTTTTAGGTTTCCCCTTAGAAATTCCAGATTAGACCCCTATTATAATTTAGTGGAAGCACCTGCTGCAAAAATGATTGTTTTATGGTTGATTGTGATAAATGAAAATTTCCACTAAATTAATTTAACGCCTGGGTGGATTGGGTCGATCGAGGAGGTTTCAAGTTGAGTGGCTTCTCAGGGCCAAGTGTCATGGTTGTCTTCGCCCAGGGTAGTTTCTACTTACTTGGGGCCATGATATGCGGTGTTAACCTGAGTTGCTCACTTGTGGTAGGCCACCCAGGGCTATGAGATTTAAGTTTACACTGAGTCTAGTTGCTTATCGTGCAACCATTGGTCAATATGGGCTCTGTCTTGATGGAGTAAGTTGATGTGGTCCTGGGTCAAGAGATTGATGGTGGTAGAGTTGATAGGATGGTGGTAATCTCTTAGTATGATCATGGGAAAGCAACTTCTGAAAAGTCTCGTCTTGATCTTCTCCTTTTCCTTCTCACTGAAGGAGTGTAGAGGATAGTTTGGGTTGATTGAGTCTAATGGTGAAAGTGCACACCCTCTCGAGAGTTAAAACCTAAGATCTTAGCCGTGTCCCCGGCATCGGACAATTTGAGTAACTACACAAGGCTGTGTTCTGAAAATCTCCTCATCTCTAATTTCTTAATAAAACTTTGTTGGATGAACATGGGTAGGAGACATGGACTTGTCTCGAGTTTTGTCTCTGAAAGAGAAGATTATTGATTTAAGAAAACTGTTTATCAAAAGTAGGAGAAAATTTGCTTTGCGCAATAGCCTTGAGCTCCACCAGCCAAATTAAGCATATAGTAATAGTATAATAGAACATTAGAAATTAAAGTCACTTGCCACCACAATTCAATTGTGCTGACCCTTTATAGCTGGGCTGCAACTAAACCTTGCAGAATGTCCAAATGAGGAGTAAGGGGGTCGTCTTCGAGCTACAACCAACATGATTTCCCAGTGGCTTCATGGAGAAGATGTAGCTCCATGCTACCTTTAGGATTGCGTTGAACTCTGAAATAAAGTGTGAACTATTTGTTCAGCTAGCATTTCCGCTATGCTAAGTTGTAAGGATATTTGTTTTTGGATCATTTGTCTCATTCTGTAATAAATTATGACATTGTACTGTGATATTACATCTTATTGGAGAATGTGAGACTTATGTGATCCAAGTCTTTACATTATTCATATGTGCCATTGCTATCATAAGCATGGGCACTACAGATGGTATCAGAGCACGAATGTTGCCTGTAGGCTCGAAACCCCTGGGATTGGACAGAAACCAAAAGTCAAACTTTTTGTTATTTCTCTATTTATGCAATATATTTTTCTTGTTTTGTTTCTTTCCTCTTTCATCTTAATTCTAATACTCTTACCTTTTTCAAAATTTTAGATGGGAGAGTACACTAAGACCGTGTATGCTGGCATTTTGTCGGATTTCCTCTTTGGGAGGCAGCTGTCCAGGTTGACGAGTCAATTGAAGCTACCACCGCCCTATTTCCGAGGAAGGGAGGAGGAGACCGACATACCCAATGTGACGCGCTGGGAGATCCGCACAATCATGACCCCAGACCCCACGATGCCAGACTTCGAGCCCGTGGACTATGTCACCCACTACCCAGAGTGGATTGAAGGAGTAAACGTAGCTATGGTGGACTTAATAGCTCGTCTGTGCTACAAGTATCGCAACAACCTACCACCGGGTTCGCCCTTCCGTGCCTTTGGGAAGAGAGATGCACATGGCTACTCGATGGCTCACACTGGGAATCGCTTGGACCTACCCCTGATCCATAAGATGTTTGAAGACCTAGATTTTCTTTTCAACTGCTTGACCCGTGAGGTTCAACAAGCTCATGACATCGCGGATAACGCTCGGGCCGTCATACACGCGAAGACCCAAGAACTCCAGACTTCTGAAACCCTTATCGGCCACATCGAGGAACACATCCATGATCTACAGTTGCAGAACCTTGATAAGGATGAGCAGATTGCCGCACTTCAAGCACAGCTCAACCCACCTTCACCTCCACCTCTGGTAGCTGAAGAAGAAGACGACCAAGGCACTGGAGAAGTGGCTGCACCCGCAAATGTAAAGGAGGAAGAACGGGAGGAAGAAGACCCTGAAGAGGTAATTTTTGAGGAGTCAAGTGAGGAAGAAGACACACCTGAGGTGAACAACCGCGCAACAAAGCGCAAGCGGGATATCAAAGAGGAATAAGGGGAGCAAGTCAAGCAAACGTTAGTGAGACCACCATTTATCCTATCTTAGCTTATCGTATCAGTGTAGTGTATTGACCTATCAAAATGTGATATGGCAGTACCCGCGTGTTTATTTGGAACCTAAATCGTTTTTAGAGTTGAGAGTTTAAAAACCTTGAGTTTCAGGATTATTA
Source organism: Poa annua (assembly GCA_026929855.1). Lineage (NCBI taxonomy): Eukaryota > Viridiplantae > Streptophyta > Magnoliopsida > Poales > Poaceae > Poa > Poa annua. Next base: position 58,833,306 of record CM049426.1, on the reverse strand, counting down.
ATGTCTAGCGATTTTGAACCTTGAGTTGTGTTCTTGATTTGATTGCTTGATGTGTTTGTATGACCTGAAATTATTTAAGGGTGGTAGCCACCCAAAATCAAATTTATCCCTGCCGCATAAACCCTGAGAGCCCAAACTACCCTTCTTTCTAGCTTTCAATCCCCCCCCCTAAGAGTTCTTAAGTTTCCATGTCTCCAAAACCTCTCGAGTATCAGATTCATTTCAAACTTTTTCTAGTCTCTCCGAATCTCGGGGACGAGATTCCTTTTAAGGGTGGTAGTCTGTAACATCCCAATATTTTGGAATGTTCAAAAATCACAAAAATTTAAAACTTTTATTTTTGATTAAAATAAAATATTAAAATGCATAAGAGAACCAATTATAAAAGACTCCAAGCATCTAGAAGAGTTTTAATATTTTTATTATCTTGGAAAGATCATTATCCAAGGTTGATCCAAGTTAAACAATTTATTATCCCCTATAGTTATTAAACCACAATATGTAATTTGGCAAATGTTTTACCATTTCATTATAATAAAAGGGTTTTCTTATAAATATTTGTTTCCACCACTTAGCCTTAGAAAATCATAATTTAAAATGGTCTTTACAAGTGTAATTTTAAATATTTTATAGCAGGAGCCATTTGCCAGATGGTTTTTCTTTAGTCCCACTAAGTACAAAAACATAGTGTTGAAATTACAATCTATAGTTTATAATTTTAATAACTTCATATGTTGTATATAAATGGATTATCCAATTATATTTCATTAGCTTAAAATGATCTTCATTTATTTTCAAAACATAGAATGATTTTCAGGAGTATTTTTTTTGTGATGTTAAATCTTAAATATTTTCCAAAGTGGTGATGAAGCTTTCAATTGGGTTATCATATTATAAATAAAATGGTGCCCAAATCACTTTAAATTAAAAATGATTACATTAAATGTTCTCTACTTAAATCAAATAGGTATAATATGTGTTTAATAATCAATTAAAGTTAAACTTTATGTAATAATGGAATATGATTTTAGAAAACTTAATTCCAAAACATATTTGATTATGGGTATTTTACAAATTTTATTTAGCCAAAAGGAAACTTACTTTAATTTATAATTTCAAAATTGATATTTAGTATCAAATGGGTATTTAATGAATTTACAAAAATATAAAATTTGAAAAGTGTTCAAAACACTCCCACAACTGGTTTAACACAAAGATAATAATCTTATAAATTTTTAGAAATTTGTTTGACTTTATTTGGAGTGATAAATCAAAAGTTATTAAGAAAATGGAAAATCAGAAAAGGAAAAAGAAAATTTCCTGACAGGCAGGACCCACCTGTCAGGGGAGGTCGTCATCTTCCTCCAGCGGGAATCACGCACCGAAAATCAGCCGGCGATCACCTTCCCTCTATTCTCACCGTGATGATCGCCTGGTGCTCCCCTCTGTCCCCATTTAAAGCCCATCTCCGCCGCCTCCTTTCCCCCCAAAAACCCTAGCCCAGCACGCCGACATGCTCGTGTAATTGCTCGTCGGACTTCGGATTTCCGCCGCTGTGTTCATCGATTTCCCGGTGTGGTAAGCCACCTCCCTGCCCGAGACCGTGCCCAGCTTATTCGCCATAGCCGCGCGCGCCTTCTAACCTCTTCCACGCACCCCTTCCGCAGCCGTTTGTCGAGGAAGGAGGTGACCGGAGCTCGTCGACGTCCGAGCCACCTCGGCCGCTTCTGCACGCCTCCACCAGGACGGTCGAGTCAACGCTGACGCCGCCGTTCTCTTCGCCGTGAAGCGCCGCTTCCGGGGAGGCAAACCACGCATCCAGGGGAGCCTCGCCGCGCCGCCGTCGTCCTCGCCGAGCGCCGCGCCGCCGCGTCCTCCATCTGCTCCGGCGACCCCGCGCCGCCCGGTGAGCCCCTTTCTCCCACATCCGTCCGATCTTTATTCAACGGTCTAGATTAGATCTTAGCCGAAGCGGTATCAGCGAACCAGAGCATGCCACGTCAGCGCCGAGTCAGCAGCCCAGTCAGCGCACAGTCAGCGCTGACGTATGAAATCATTTTTGATTTATTTAATTTGGCCATTTTGCAGAAAAGCCCCTGACACTTATATCTGTCATAACTTTTTAACCACTTATCCAAATTCAAATATTTTTACATATTTGGAAAGCCCTTGACATGTAGAATATTTTGGATGTGACAAAATTCATTTTTGACATAGTTTAAAATATTCAAATTTCAAATGGTGAATTTGAGTATTTTGTCATAACTTTAAATCTGTAAATTCAAAATTTTCAAATAAAATTGTTTTAGAAACTTAATAAAATATGTAATATGTTGCTTATGTTATAAAATAATTTTGAGAATTATTCGGATGATTAAATAGTTGTGTGTTTAATTTGTATAATTTGACCTATATTTGACCTAACTTTTATTACAAACATTATTTTTGTTTAAATCCAATTTCTATACTTTCTATACATTTAATTAAAAGCCCTCTGTCTATTAACTCCATTTATAAAAAAAATTATAAATAATGCTTGAATAATTTAAAATGAATTTAAATATCATGAGACTTAATTTGATATATTCTAGCACATTATAAAGTTCATCAATTTAAAAATTTATTACTTTGCACCAAAGACATAAATAATTGTCCTAGTCTAGAGAAAGCACAAATTCTTGTTTATTAATATAATACATAACTTTAATAAGTATGTTTTTAATTAAAACCTTTTTAAATGATTTTAATTCATTTACAAGTGTATATAAATGATATTTGTTAATTAGGTGTTACTAAAAATATGAATTAAAACATTTTTCCATTTCAAATAACTAGGTTGTATTTTTAATACTATGGACTTGTCAGTTGGGATTTAAAAATGTTAGATATGATAAATTAAGAAATTCTTGAATATGAATTTGCTTAAATTTAAAATTCTGAAAACATAGCCTTAAATAAAAATAAATAAATATGGATAGTTGCTGTAAAATCTTGAACCTTACTTTTAAATTATGATTAAACCATCTTAGGACCTCTTCGTTTAAAGACCATTTCAATTGGGTCTTATGATCTTTCAATCTTTTCAAATTGAAAATGTCCAATTTAACTTTTGACTATACCTTAAACACAATCCCATAAATTCTTTTTGCATATTGAATTATGTGACACCCTTGACCAAATCCACTTCTAAGCCTTATTACGCATGTATGTTTCAATTGGTGTTGTGTTTGTTGAATTGCTTGCTTATTGGATGCCTTTTACTATATAGTTTGAAACGGGGAGCTACTTTCGACTTGGAAAAGAGTGTGTGAGAAACGACAACTTCTTCAGGCAAGTGACTTCATAAAACACCTACTATTTTATTATATTGCATATCTAGTGTTTTCAAACAGTATTTGCAAAAGTAGTATGCATGATAGGTTTTTGGGAGATTGTAGTATGCTATGCAGACCTTTTAGGTTTCCCCTTAGAAATTCCAGATTAGACCCCTATTATAATTTAGTGGAAGCACCTGCTGCAAAAATGATTGTTTTATGGTTGATTGTGATAAATGAAAATTTCCACTAAATTAATTTAACGCCTGGGTGGATTGGGTCGATCGAGGAGGTTTCAAGTTGAGTGGCTTCTCAGGGCCAAGTGTCATGGTTGTCTTCGCCCAGGGTAGTTTCTACTTACTTGGGGCCATGATATGCGGTGTTAACCTGAGTTGCTCACTTGTGGTAGGCCACCCAGGGCTATGAGATTTAAGTTTACACTGAGTCTAGTTGCTTATCGTGCAACCATTGGTCAATATGGGCTCTGTCTTGATGGAGTAAGTTGATGTGGTCCTGGGTCAAGAGATTGATGGTGGTAGAGTTGATAGGATGGTGGTAATCTCTTAGTATGATCATGGGAAAGCAACTTCTGAAAAGTCTCGTCTTGATCTTCTCCTTTTCCTTCTCACTGAAGGAGTGTAGAGGATAGTTTGGGTTGATTGAGTCTAATGGTGAAAGTGCACACCCTCTCGAGAGTTAAAACCTAAGATCTTAGCCGTGTCCCCGGCATCGGACAATTTGAGTAACTACACAAGGCTGTGTTCTGAAAATCTCCTCATCTCTAATTTCTTAATAAAACTTTGTTGGATGAACATGGGTAGGAGACATGGACTTGTCTCGAGTTTTGTCTCTGAAAGAGAAGATTATTGATTTAAGAAAACTGTTTATCAAAAGTAGGAGAAAATTTGCTTTGCGCAATAGCCTTGAGCTCCACCAGCCAAATTAAGCATATAGTAATAGTATAATAGAACATTAGAAATTAAAGTCACTTGCCACCACAATTCAATTGTGCTGACCCTTTATAGCTGGGCTGCAACTAAACCTTGCAGAATGTCCAAATGAGGAGTAAGGGGGTCGTCTTCGAGCTACAACCAACATGATTTCCCAGTGGCTTCATGGAGAAGATGTAGCTCCATGCTACCTTTAGGATTGCGTTGAACTCTGAAATAAAGTGTGAACTATTTGTTCCGCTAGCATTTCCGCTATGCTAAGTTGTAAGGATATTTGTTTTTGGATCATTTGTCTCATTCTGTAATAAATTATGACATTGTACTGTGATATTACATCTTATTGGAGAATGTGAGACTTATGTGATCCAAGTCTTTACATTATTCATATGTGCCATTGCTATCATAAGCATGGGCACTACAAAAAATGTTTGTCTTTCAAAGAGACATGTCATCGGGATCAAAAACCAACTGAGATAACTCATATTCAATAACGTATAGGATTGCTCCCCCAAGATTAGTGCATTACTTATGATATTGTATTTGAATACAAAATGCACACAAATGAGATCATCACTCTCCATATATATTGTTAAAGCATTAATCATGTTCAAGAAGAGCAATAAGATACCAAACAAATTTAAAGAATAGTGTTCTAAAGAGTATAGAGTAGCTTCCCCATGATTAGTGCATTATTTGAGATCTTGTATGTAAATACAAAATGCACACAAGTGGGATCATTACCCTCCATATATCCTTTTGAGCACAATGTTCAAGAAAAGCAATAAGACCCGATAACAATTAAATGGATGATGTTCTACTCAATGTAGGATAGATCCCCCAAGGATGATGCATTATTTAGAATTAAGTCTTTGAATGTAAATGCACAAGAATGGGATCCTTGCTTGTCCTAACTCAAGAAAGCACAACACAAATTATGAGTATAGCAACAAAAATATCCAAATGAAGCAAAGAATACAAAAGGATGGTTAAACCAAAACAAACTTGGCGAGAGAATAAGACAATTTAAAAACAATAGCCAATGTGAATATGATCAATAAATTTACCACAAACATATTTATCACTTGTCAAAGACAATGATTCTAGAGAGATATTTCTCGGTGGTACATGACATACATATATTCAAGATCATGTTCACAAAACATAAGCATGTGGCAAAAGATAAGAATTGAAAAAAATGCTTATATAGAGATTCTTGATGACTTCACATATTCAATGATCATACTTAAGCATCAAGAAACTCTCTCACAAACAAGATACCAAGAGATGGGCCAACAAAATGCATTTAAGCAAATATGGAACTTGTTTGAGTACCATGCCACCTAGGAACAAGATAATCACAAATATCAACTCTAGGTGACACTACCTCACATGTTCACATTTTCTAGGCTTGTAATATGCACATAGCTTATTACTCCCCCATAATGTGATAATCCATTCTTTTTATCAAGAGGCAAAAGAAACCCAACAAGAGATAGTTAATGGACATTAGAATTTGAATTTCTCATGAGTAAGACTTACCACTAAAAGAGTAGATAATAATGAAATATCACTACTAAGTGGTATTCCTCATGAATACACATTTTAGGGTGGTGAGTTACCAAAAAGCACATCACTACCTCAAAATGGGATAGTCCATTAATATCCCTACAAGAGCCAATTAAGATGAAAACAAATATACAAGAGGATCAAACATACATGGTGTGCAAACCAACATACACAAGCTTGATTACTTAACATAAGTAAGTAGAGTGCACAACACATATGAAACATTAGTAAGGTACAAAACCAAACACATGCAAGGGTGCAAGTAACATTCAGTGTATACAAATGAATTAAATACAAGTTACCGCAAGGAGGAGCATTGGATATATGCTAAGAAAATAATCCAATTGACTTGACTTGAGAGAATATGGATGATGAAGATCCCTTAATTCTTCATGATGTAGTCAATTCTCCAATGTCCTCCGCTTACACCTATTGATCAAGTTTTAGCTTGTTGGTCCCCAACCAAGTTGGGTCCTAAGAGGTTAGTCACAATAGGCTTGGCAACCCAAATGGTTCTTTTCTTGACACCACTTTGAGTACCAATAAGTTTGGCAAACATATTGCCAACCTTATCCTTCCGAAGAGAATGAACATTATCAATAGTAGTGGGGTTGGATAAGGTATCGTGAGTGCATGCAGAAGCAAAGTGATCCTTCCCACGCCATTTGTAGCAAAGTCGACTTTTACCTTTCTTCTTGGGAAGGGGAAGTTCTTCAACTTGGGAAGCTTGAGTTTGAACTTGAAATTGCTTCCCTTGTTGCTTCTCACTAAGATGCTTCTTCTTCAAAGGGCAAGATCTAACACGGTGCCCTTCAACCTTGCACTTGAAGCACACAATCTTGGCCGAATCAATAACTTGTTCTTGGCCCTTCTTCTTGATGAACTTGTGCTTCTTCTTGACATTGGACTTGTTCTTGTTATTGGAGTTGAATCCAAGTCCACTCTTGTCATGAGGAAGTTGTTGCACTCTCAACATGTTGTCGAGAGTGGAATTCCCTTCATGACACTTCTTCAAGTATTTCTTCAAAGAAGTGACTTGTGCCTTGAGCTCTTTGAGTTCATCTACATGGTTAGTTTCAACACAAATACTAGAGGAAGTAGATGCTACATTGTTAGAGCAACAAGGCAAGGAATGTAATTCATCACAAGATTTAGCAATGGTATGTGATGTAGAATTGCTAGTACTAGCACATTGCAATAAAGCATTAGTAGTATAAGTTGTGCTAGTGTCCACAAGAGGCTCACAAGATGTTACCTTCGTAGTGACCGCCTCATGAGCTAACTTTAGCCTAGCATGGGATGCTAGAAGATCATCATTAGAGCTTGAAAGCTTTTCATGATTTTCTTCCAATATCCCATACTTGCTAGTTAGCAAATCAAGTTGAGCCCTTAGCTCAACATTCTCCTTCAAAATAGATGCTTCACACAAAGTGGAGTTAGTAGCACAAGCATCATTAACATTAGAAATGGAAGGAGACAACATGACAAGCTCATTATTTAACTTAGCATTTTCTTTACTAAGCACATTACATTTAGCAATAGCATGGTCATGTAAAGGAGTGGAGGTGCTAGGTTTCTCAAGGTTTGATAACCGAGTTTGAAGTTGATCGTGAGACTTGATAAGAAGATCATGTTCACTTGTCAATGCCTTCTGAGCATTGTCAAGTGACTCAAAGTGTTCAACAAGTCTTGCATGAGCAGCCACAAATTTGGTCTTTTCATTTTGCACAATTTTACATTTAGCAAAGTGAATGTAACAGCCCAACTGTAACTTTCTTTTTTTTTGTGTGCAATAAAAATGGTTATCATGGCATCATTCCATATGTGCTTGCATTTATTTAATTTTGTGCATCAAATTCAAATTACAAATTTAAATCCTTATTTTGAATTCAAATGCTTTCAAAATAAAATCATTTGAAGTTTCCAATTATTTATAAATAATCAAATGAGATATTAATATGACTAATTTGAAACTTGTAAAAATTGTTCAAAAGTTCTTTTATGCCTTTTCCCTTATTTGTTTTACAAATACAAAAAGCAGGATGTTTAAAAAAGGAAAAATAAGCAAAGGAGAAAAAAATAAGAAAACCTGGCCGAGCTGGGCCACCACGGCCCAACTCAGCCACGGCCGATCCAACCCAGCCCGCTCCACTCTTCTCCTTCCTCGTACGGACGAGGGAGACCTCCCTTTCCAGCGCGGCATGGAGCTCGCCCTCTCTGCAGCTCGCCCCCATGCCGAGCCCACTGCCACCTCCTCCATCTCTCTCTTTAAATCGACCGGAGCCGAAACCCTAAACCTAATTTTTCTCCTCTCCCCCGCCGCCGCACGCTCCCCTTGCCCTGCCGTCGCCATGACCGGAGCTCCGTCCTCGACACCGGCGTGAACCCGTGCGCCCCCTGCCTCATCCTCACGCCAGGAGAAGCGCCGTCAAGACCAGTTCGTCCTCAACGCCGGGAGCCACGACGGGACCTTTCCTCCTTCTTCTTCTTCCTTCGACGACCGCCGCGGCTAGGCCTCCCCTCCCCGCACCGTCCGCTCGGCCCCGACCTCCCCGAGCTCTTCCACCTCGCCATCAAACTCCCCGGGGTGAGCTCCCTCTCCTCCACCCCTTCCCGCTCGGGTTTCGTCACTGCCGCGCCTCAGTTCCACCGGCGTCGAGCACGGCCGTGGCGCCTCACGCACGCGTCGAGCATGGGCACGATGCACACACGGCCTCCCGTTCGGTTCAGGGAAACGGGAACGGTTCCCCGCGTGTTCCCGCAACCACGCACCCCCCGAACGCGAGCGGCGCCGCCCCAGATGGTCACCGGCGTCCGGTTGTCGCCGCCGGCGCCCTCTGTCTCCTTTTCCGTCAGTTTCGTCAGAGGCAAAGAACGAAGCTTTTCGTTGTTTAAAACAAATCGTAACCTAATACTATCACTAATCTACACTAGCCTCACTTCCAGTTACTGTTTCCATCACGGTTAAGTCCCTGGATATTTCAGAAACACCCCTACACTTATAAAATGCATAACTTTTAATTTATAACTCCAAATTAAATAAACTTTATATGTTTTTATATCAGAAAAATGCAATAAACATTAATATCACATTCTTATGTCATTTTGCATCATTTATTTTTAAATGCTTAGTTTAAATTAACAAATGCAATTAATTAATTAAATATGGAGTATGAGGGGTAATAATTATATAATGTCCTAATTCCATTTAATATGCTCATATCCTTTTATACCATTCTCTTGCCATGATAATAAATATTTATTTTGAGTTGAAGTTAAATAATTTGTAATCAAATACTAAATATGGAATGGGTTGGGCAATTAAGTAATTAATGTCTCTTCCATTTTAAATTAATTTGATCACCACTTCTGCTATATTAAGTAACATTTAAATTGTTGGCTACACAAATAACTTGCACCCTAATCTTTTGCCGGGATTCCATTCCCGCTTTAACATGACCTAATCATCTCATACCATATCGCATCATCATTTGTTTGCGCATTTCTCTATATTGATTATTGTTTCCTATTGTCTGTGTTTGGCTCTCTTTGGGTAGACGACGACGTGTCTGCTGCGAGTACCTACGACACTGAGGTTCCAGCTATCGTGCCAGGCTACGAGCTGCCAGGCAAGCTTTTGCTAACCGGTTACACGATTGTCGGGTTTTCATTCCTGCCTTTTGATCTATGCTATCCTAGTTATCGATTCTTGAATTGCGATCCCATCACATGTTTATCCTGCAGCCTATACAGCTATATCCCCACAACCCATAACCCCTTGCATGTTTATCTGTTGGCCTTTGCGAGTCGTAGTGCATGCTTAGGATTGGTTGAGCGAGTCGTTCCTTTGTCTTTATCTCATATGCTTAGTATGATATATTGTTCTACTATAATAAACTGCTGTCTTATTTTGGGGTTCTATAATTAAAAGATAAGGCACCAGGCGGAAGGCCTTGCGAGGTGCTTTGTTCTGCTCAGTGTCGACCTAGGAACTGAGATTTTGTCCTCGGATCCAATTTTGAGCGCACTAACCACTTGTGGGTGGCCCAATGGAGCCCCCCTCGACTTTGAACGGATCCGCAGCTCGTCCATGTGCCGCAAGTAGTTCGGATTTTCCATTCGCTCATATGCATGTGCATGATTATGATGATCGATGAGAGGGTATGTGATACGGGGGATCATATAGGGGTGGTGCGTACGTAGCGGACAGTTCCTACTGTGGTTTGAGCCGCATGGTGCGTATGCACAAACTAATGAGTCCGCAATTGAGATTCGGCCGGACTCCTGACGCGGGTAACAACTCATATGGGTGGCACTTGGACTTGCTGTAGAGAAGGAATGAGTCGTGTTGAGAGGCCCTAACGGGTTTATCATGCGAGTATGGGTACTGTAGTGCACCCCTGGAGGGTATAATCTTATCGATGAGCCGTGTCCACGGTTATGGACGACTTTGGTGATGATGCTGGCTAACAAGATCTAGACAACTTACATCTAATCATTGTTAATTAATGTGACTAGTAATATAGCATTACTAACACCCTAAATGGTAACTAAAATTGTTAACGTGTGAGTATTCCCGGATTGCTTCCTCATACTTGGTTGAGGGGGTTAATTCGAGAATGGGTTATGACTGGTGTCAGTTGTAGGTGGCTACTTAAACGCTCTCTTATCCCTCTCTAATTAGACGGAAGTTTTAGCGTGTCTCTTTAGTCTGCTAGTGCTGCTGCCGCTAAGTACACTTACCCCCATATTTTGGGAATCTTACAGTTTTGTAACCTGTTAGCTTAATCTTGTTCGATACGCTTCGGTGTATTGACCCGTTCGCGGGCTGTGATTTTTCTGCAGTGAGGATCATTCGCTCGACCAGTTGGGTGGATACTACGTGGAGTTCGACGACGAGAGCTACGACGAGTAGTTAGAGTTCCCCTGGGCTACTTCCTGGTGGACTGCGTGGATGGGCCTTCTTTTCCGTTTCGGCCTTGAGCCCTTTGCTTCTTGTCTGTACTCAGACCGGTGTGTTTCCGCTGCATGATGTAATGTTGGGACATGTGTCCTCTGATTGGTGCCATTTGACATATTTTGCTCAGTGAGAGCTTTTGGATATTATTTCCTTTCTTTGTGTCTTAGGTTTATTCTGTGGTTTCAACTTGTAAAAAATCCGACTCGTATACCATGTGTGTATGGTTGAAGTATACGAGTTGGAAGACTTTTTGGGTTCTTGCGTGCACAATCTGGAAACGTATGTGACGTTGGGGTCGCCAAGAACTGTCGGCCGATGATCCATTCCGAGCATGGCCTGATTGTTTTTCCTGTGATTGGTAACCCCTATATGTTCTTGGTTGTGTGGCCCAACCGATACGTTTCGTTTGTGTAGCTTGAATTCAGGGTCTGACAGTGAAGATCACACTCCTTAGTTAGCTTAGAAATTTGGGAGTTACGAGACTCCATGATAGTTTCAAGTTGCTCTTGAAGGTGAGCATTAGTTTCTTGTTCATCTTCTAGAGATGATTGAAGAGATACCTTTTCATAGGCATCTTCTCTCTCAATCTCACCTTTTAGCTCAAGAACATCCTGAAGCTCACCTATACGGCTCAAAAGAGAGCCAAAGTGTTTCTTGCCAACTCCTTGCAAGTTAGTCATGAAATGATAAAAAACAATAATTTCTTGTTTGATTTCAAGACTAGTATCATCATCAACATCATCATCACCATGAGATATATTGGAGTGCACGGTAGGAGATACCTTAAACTCGTTAGCCATAAGGCAAAGGTGAGTAGTGGATGAAGACGATGAAGAGTTACTTGAAACACCAATGGGGTCCATGTCTTGTTCCAACAATTGTTGGGATTCCTCTACATTGTTAGCCAAACAAGTACTAGAGGAAGTAGAAACATTTTGATCATGGCAACAAGACAAGGAAAACATATCATCATGAGATTTAGTAAAGAAACTACTACATGATATGCAAGGACTATCAACACTAGCATGTATGACATTTGGAGTGCTAGAGGTGTTTAAGTCCAAAGATAGAGCATAGCAATAAGATGAGTGTGAAGTATAATCACAAGTAGATTCACCATCAAAAATGCAATTTCTATCACCACTCACCATATCATTACCTTGTGGCAAACCACATGTCGGTGAAGTGGAAGAAGACGTGAGCTCATCACGACCGGATGTGGAAGGAGGACAATCATCCTTAGAAATGTTGGACACCTCATATATATCTTGAAGTTTTGTCCATAATTCATGAGCGCTCTGAAAAGGCATGATTGACGCAAGGACTACATCCCTCTAAGCACATATAAGACCATTAGATGCTAGAGTATCGAGATAAGAGTTTTTCTCATCCTCTAAAGATAATTGTTGTGAATCCTTTGGAGGAGAAAAACCCATATCTACAATACTCTCTAAATTTGAACCCATGTCTCTAAAAAAAATTAAGCATGCGAATTTTCCAAACATCATAATTTGTGTCATCGAATCTATAAGTGGGATTGTGCACTAGATCTCTAAACGACATCTTTATCTCTATGCGGTTAGTCCTAATAATGAGATAACCTGGCTCTGATACCAATTGAACGGATAGACGTCGCCTAGAGGGGGGGTGAATAGACGATTTAAAACTTTTTCGAGGAGCCGGAATATCCGGTCCACGAATGACCTGGAAATTCCGGTATGCTTGATAAAGGCGGAATAAAACTAGAGGTTTACTTTAACAAGCATACAACCTAGACAAATATACTACGCTCACTTTCGTGCACCAACAACTTATGCTAAGCAATACAAGTAACAAGGTGATAGCAAGATAGATGACTTCAAGCACGAAGGCTATCACAATGTAAAGTGCATAAGTAAAGAGCTCGGGTATAGAAATAACCGAGGCACGTGGAGACGAGGATGTATTCCCGAGTTCCACCCCAAAGGGTGTACGTCTCGTTTGGAGAGGTGTGCGCAACCACAACAGGTTAGCCGCAACGCCACAAAGGCTCACCTTCTTCTCCTGGTGAACTCAACCACAAAAGGTTGCGAGTTCACCTTCCACTATTGATCTCCTTTGGGGCGGAGATCGAATCCCGTACAACACTCTTGAGGCACACACCCACAACTTAATTGGGGGCTCCCAAGTCTTGAGGCACACACCCACAACTTAATTGGGGGCTCTCAAAATGACCACAAAAGGTTTTGACCACAAAAGGTCTTGGACACAAAAGGCCGGCCACAAAAGGCGTCTAGGGTCCAAGGACCCAAGAGTAACAAGCTCACAAGTATCACCACCACGAATCCTCGTGGAGGGCTCAAACTGATGCAAATGCAATGGCAAGAGCACACAAAGTGCTCAAGTCCTTCACTCTCAAATTCCAACAAAGCAACAAATGCTTATGGGGGAATAAGAGAGGAAGAACAAAGGAAACCACAAAGGAGTCAAATCCTTCACTCCAAAATCCCACCAAAAGCAATTAATTCTTATGGGGGGAGAAGAGAGGAAGAACAAATGAAAAGAACCACAAAGTAACTCCAAGATCTAGACCCACTAGGTTCCCCTCACTTAGAGGAGAGATGGATTGGTGGAAATGTGGATCTAGATCTCCTCTCTCTTTTTCCTCAAGAAATAGCAAGAATCATTGGAGGGATTGAGAGATCTCAAATCTTTTAAGGTTAACAATGGAGGAGGAGAGAGAGCACCAAAAATTGGGAACCATTGGGGAAGATGACCCCTTAAATAGGTTCCCAACAAATCTGTCTGTTGGGGACAGTTTTTCCCACTCGGGCCGGAAGTTCCGGGCTTACCCTGGAACTTCCGGACCCCCCAAACACCCCAAAACGCGCCCGGGAAGTGTTCTCTGGTCAAACCGGAAGTTTGGACGGAAGTTTGGCCGGAACTTCCGGCCTAGGGCCGGAACTTCCGCCTTTGGCAGAAACGTCAACACGGAAATGATGATATCTTGACCATCCAAACTCCGTTTTCGATGATTTTTGGCTCGTTGGAATCACCACGAAGAGCTCTATAAGATCATGCAGAGAAACATCGTAGTCCAACAAGTGAGGTTAAAAAAAAATGGGAAATGTAAAATCTCTAGATAATAAAACAACCGGTAAAACCTCCAACATCAAAAACGCAACATGTTTTCCAAAGTAAACCCGTTTTCGATGAACTTGAGCTTGACATGGAGATGAACCAAACTCTAATCCTCACAAGGATAAAAGCCAAATAAGAACCAAGAAATATGATATGCCAAGTATGCAAAGATTTGAGCTCTCCACAACGATGCGATCAAGTTACTCACTTGAGAGCCTCTCTTGATAGTACGCCTATCTATCCTATAGCCCTATCAAGATCATACCTTTGCCTTCAGCATTCCACTTGAGTTAGATGAAGACTATCTTGATCTCTTCAAGTGGTTCATCTTTTTTGATTGCGTCCAAGCACATGCTTGATGAAGACTTCTCCAAATACTTCTCCATACCTATAATGGGAGAGTCTCGCTTGGCTCCGTCTTCGTGTATCCATAGCAAGCTCCAAGCATAGGATCTCTTCAAGAAGCTTCTTTTGGTCTTGCACATCTCACCTTGATGACGATCACCACATGACGTCATCCTCCATGAGCTATATGTAATCTTCATTTGATGCAATCCCATGGGAAGATACCTAACCTAATATAATGATACCACACACACATATATCATGGGTTAGTTCACAAAGCTATACGGACAAGTGTTTACCATCCCAAGAGATACATGATCGCTCTTTGTACATCTTGTAACTTTGTATGTTGATCAACATCTTGATCAACCTTGTATCTTCCAACCTTCCTTCCATACTATGATGTCTTGAATACTTCAAGACATATTTGCAATATGCTCAACTCAACACATGACCATCCATCATATACATCCTTGCATGGAACCTTGGTCATCAAATAAGGTTCTAGAGTCCAACACATGAACTCCATTATTCCCATGGACACGATCTATAAAGATATCTCAATGCAAACATTAGTCCATAGAGATTGTCATATAATTACCAAAACCACACATGAGGGAAAATGCTCTTTCACCTTCCTTCTCTAGGTCTTCCTAAAACCTCGCCCAGCGCGGACTCTTCCTGAGAGCCTGCCTGATATTGATGGGTCTTCTCTGATGACGGTTCTTCTTACGGACTCTTCCTGAGAGCCCGCCTGACAATGACGGGTCTTCCCTGATGACGGGTCTTCCCGGTTGACGTGTCTTCCCTGGTGACCAGTCTTCCGTGTTGATGTGTCTTCCCTGGTGAGGGGTCTTCCCTGGTGACGGGTCATCATTCTGGTCGGGTTATGAAATGAGCTCTCCGGCCCAAGTGTAACCCTGCTCATGTGGAGTGCAGGGTAACCTCGCCCAAGCCTCCTGCCTGGCGGGTTACGCTTCCCTCTTCATGGGCCTACCGGGTTATGATTCCCCCAACAATATGCATATTATCGAGATAGCGGCGGATTTCGAAACTCAGCTAAAAGTTGAAAATTATTGGCCATTTTAGTGGCCACGTGTTCTACCCGTTTGAGTGTAGCGTACCTGCACTTAAAAATATGGCAGGTACCTGTGTATAGTGCAAACCCCTCGATCGATTCATTTGCACACACAGTTTACGATGAATATCACAACATTGTATCAATATTACACGAATAATCCAGACTTGGCAAAATAAATAGTTCGATACGACTTTGCATAGCTTAAAGCTAGCTCGAAACAATAAAGCAGCGGAAATAAATCTTCAATGAGCCCCCATCTTCATGATACGCCACAGGCGAAAACATGTTGGTGCAGACTCGAAACCCAAAACTTAATCCTTACTCTTCGTCAGATATTTCTGCAACAAATAATAATTTGCAACAGAGTGGGTCAGATTCCATTAAAAATGGAGTCTGGCAAGTGACACTATGGTGGACACTTACTGGAATAACTCTATAGCCTATATGCATATTTGGCCGGTGGAGTTCAAGGATATTTTGCATAAAGCCAATTTTATCCTATCACTTTATAAAACAGTTTCAACATCATAGTTGGCAACACTGGCAAGTTCCAGTGGACCAAAAGATATCTCGTCCTTAGGTGCACTATCAGGTGAAAACCCCCACATTCAATGGTCCTAAGTATAGTAGAAACTATCTTAGGTGAAAACCCCCATGAACATGGTCCTGAGTAGTCCACTATTTGTTTATCAAAATTTTATTAAGAAATTAGAATGTTGGGATTCCTCCATGTTCCTTGATCAGCTGTAGTCTTTACTTGGAATACTTCTCCTTGAGTTCTTCACAATCTTCTCCATTTAGTTCTCACATCCCTTTGTTCCTTGATCAGTTGTAGTCTTTACTTGGAATACTTCTCCTTGAGTTCTTCACAATCTTCTCCATTTAGTTCTCACATCCCTTTGTTCCTGGGTGGCCTTCCACAAGTGTGCTCTCAGGTGAAAACCCCCATGTTCACGATCCTAAGTATAGTAGAAACTATCTTAGGTGAAAACCCTCATGGACATGGTCCTAAGTAGCCACTCAACATAAACCAAACAACCAATCCACCCAGATGATTCATTAACTTAGTGATGTGCACTCCCAAGTGAAAACCCCCACATACTATGATCCTAAGTATAGTAGAAACTATCTCAGGTGATAACCCTCATAGACATGGTCCTGGGTAGCCACTTAACATTTTATAAAACCTTTCATCAATTGCATAGCATCAAAATCTACTAAGTCATTTCATAGGTACCTAGACACAATGGAATAGGGAATTCTAAAGTCTTGCATAACAAATCTACTAAGTCCTACACATGCATAGGAAAATAACTAAATCATGCATAGAAAATACTTAGGAATTTTATGGGGGTGTGCCACTTACCTTGGCAACAAGAAGAAGAGCAACAGCAGCTGCAACACTTGTCGTTTCCCTCCGAAATTTCTAACACATCAAACAAACACACATAAACATACAAACAAAATAACAATACAAAAATATGTTATGCATGATGTGCAAATTACTTAGAGAAAATAATAGAGGAGTTTTTCCTATGAGGAGAATAACTATATAATAAAATATTTTATGCATGCAATGCTCTTTTTAATCATAATATGCATCATACAAAATTGGTGATATTTACAAAGTATGCATTAGGCTTTAAATGCAATTTAATTATTTCCTAATTTTGGAAAATATAATAAAAGGAATTAAATGTAAGATTAAAGTTTCATGTGATTTAACTTTTATAATAAAATTTTATAAATTGTGTTAATAGACAGAGGGCATTTAATTAAAATTTATAGCAATTGCATTTAATCAGAATTAATGTTTCTATTAATAGTTATGTCAAAAATAGTCAAACTATTCAAATTAAAACATACAACTATTAAATCATGAAAATAATGTTCAAAAACATTTTATAACAGAGGCATCATATTACAAATATTCCAAAGTTTATAAAACAATTTTATTAGCAATTTTTGGATTTATAGATTTAAAGTTATGACAAAAATACTCAAATTCACCATTTGAAATTTGAATATTATAAACTAAGTCAAATTTGAATTTTGGCAGTTCTAAAATATTCTACATGTCAAGGGCTTTCCAAATATATAAAAATATTTGAATTTGGCTAAACAGATAAAAAGTAATGATAAAAACAATATGCAGGGGGTTTTCTGTAAAACTGCCATTTAATTCAATTTAAGAAAATCGTAGAAAATCCTTCTGCCTACGTGGATCCGACGTGGCGCTGACTGTGCGCCACACGGCGCTGACGAGGCGTTGACGTGGCGTGCTCTGGTTGGACGATACCGGTTCGGAGAAAGAATTAAAGCGAGCCGACAGATCTAAATCGGACGGCCTGGATCTGACGACCAAAGGAGAGCGGCGCTAGGTCACCGGCGTATCGCCGGAGACGGTGCCCGCGGCGGCGACGCGACGTTACTCACGTTCTATCGTTCCCTGGGATGAACGGAACTCACCACAGGGTGCAGGAGGGCGCGGCGAGGATGTTGGCGAGCTGGCGGTCGTCGAAGCTTCTCGATTATTCTCCAATTGCTCACCGGAGTTGATGCGGGCGGCTGTTTACTCCGGGCCTGCACCGTTACGTCGATCTGGAGCAAAGGAAGAAGCGGGATTGTAACACCCCGGCCCACCCCCGGGTCGGGCCTGTCATCCCTGGCAGCTCTCTAGAATCTCTAGACTGGCCTCACAGATCAACACTAGTCTTTTCTGCGCACTTTGTCCTCACTCGTGCGCACCCGGGAACGAGTTCCCGGTCATTCACCCATCCTTGGATTACTCCGGGCCAAGCACGCTTAACCTCGGAGTTCTTTCCAGATGAGCTTCCGGAAAAGAAGTTGCAACTTGTTAATATGAGTATTCTATCAATCCTATTAAGCCCTGAGCCAGGATCTCACATCCTTCCCCCCTTAGAAGACCGACGCCCTCGTCGGTCAGCCCCTAGTCCAGGAACTCCCCCCCTTGGCACCCGTCCATGCGTCCAGTGCCGGCACATATCACATGTCCGCCCACTGACCCGCACACGCCCGAGTAACCGCGAGGGTTGGCTCTGATACCAATTGTAACACCCCGGCCCACCCCCGGGTCGGGCCTGTCATCCCTGGCAGCTCTCTAGAATCTCTAGACTGGCCTCACAGATCAACACTAGTCTTTTCTGCGCACTTTTTCCTCACTCGTGCGCACCCGGGAACGAGTTCCCGGTCGGTCACCCATCCTTGGATTACTCCGGGCCAAGCACACTTAACCTCGGAGTTCTTTCCAGATGAGCTTCCGGAAAAGAAGTTGCAACTTGTTGATATGAGTATTCTATCAATCCTATTAAGCCCTGAGCCAGGATCTCACAGGGATCGTGTCAAAAACGTGCGTACGGATTAAGGAAGACGGAAGGGGGAGATGGGAGGGCTCGGGGTTCACGGGTTGTCGCCGGAGTCGCGTTTTTCGCCGGCGGCAACGGCGGGGCTCCGGGGATGCTTGCGGACGGCCTGGTGGCTCTCGGGAGGTGGCGTTTGGGGCAAAAGCGAGAGGGGATCGGGGGCTATTTGAAGGAATAAACGTCACTGGAAACGGTGGTCAAAATCGACGGGTTGAAGAACAATCAAATCGGCCGTTTCAGCGAGGTCGTGGGCGTGGTCTCCGGACGCACGTTGAAGACGATGACGTGGCCCGACAGGTGGGGTCCACCCGTCTGCGACAAGAGGCAAAGAACGTGGGCTGGGCTGCGCTGGGCATCTGCTCGCTGCGCGCGCGCGCGATGGAAGATACTGGGCTTCGGCCCAGTTGGCTCAGGAATGAGGCCTCGTATATAATTTTTTGTTCAAATGATTTTCTGTTTGAAAACTTTTGAATTTGAAATAAATTCATAACTTTATCAAAACTATTCAGAAAAATCCATAAAAATACTTTTTGAAAAGCTTATTAAAAATAGTGCTTTTTGGTAGTAATTTTGTCTAAAATAAAAATTAATTAAATTGGAATATTATAGAAAATACAATTAACATATTTATGGAAATAAAACCTATTTAAACCTATAAATGATTTTTTTATTTTATTTAAGCCCTATGTGATTTAAATAACATGATGATTGGTGAGATGCATGAATGCAATGCTTAAATTTTCTTTTCCAAAGCAAAAGTACTTAAAAGTTTTCAAAAGTTTTAAATTTTTGTGATTTTTAAACATTCCAAAATATTGGGATGTTACAGACTACCACCCTTAAAAGGAATCTCGTCCTCGAGATTCGAGAAGGCTAGCAAAAGGTTTTGTTCTGGTATCGGGTTGGGCTACCACCCTTAAAAGAAAACTTTGTTGGTATTGAAACTTCAATATGAAAACTTGATTCAGAATGTACCGTTCACTTCTTCCACAGTGATGTGGTTCACATATCCTTTATCGAAAGGAGTTGACTTAGCAGCTTCTTCGGCCTTCTTCTTTGCTGGGCAGTCATTGGCGTAATGACCCTTGTTCTTGCATTTGTAACAAAGCACCTGACTAGTATCTGTGTGTTCAGGATTTGGACGGTGGTGTCCATTGTTATGGTTGTGGCCAGCAAATCCATTTCCTTTATTATCTCCATTGCTTCCCTTGGATCCACCAGGGTAATCATGACGCTGGTGGTGACTTCTCCATTATGGTGATTCCCATGTCTGTGGCCACTGTTCACATCATGAACAAGGTGCTTCTTAAATGAGGGTTCAGAGGAGTGCTTGTCCATCTTCCTCTTCCTATTTTCAGCTTTCTTTATGCTATCTTCAAGGGTGATTGCTTGATCCAGAAGTATCTGATAGTTTGGTGCATAAGCAACAGTCAGAGGTATCTTTAGCTCATCACTAAGTCCATTGAGAAATTTCGACTTCCTCTTTGCATCTGTGTCAATGTCCTCAGGCGCATATCGAGACAAGGAATGGAAGTCGTCCATATACTCCTTAAGACTTCTGTTTCCCTGACGCAGATTGCGAAACTCTTCCCGTTTAAGATTCATAATTCCCGTGGAGACATGAGCATTACGAAAACCTTCCTTGAATTCCTCCCAGGTCAAGGTGTCCAATGGGTGAGTAATCTGATAAGTTTCCCACCATTGGGCAGCAGGTCCTTCAAGTAGGTGTGCGGTAAACCTAACTTTCTCAGTGTCATCACATTCAGTTGTCACCAGATCCTTTTGTACAGAGCGTAGCCAGTCATCAGCCACCATTGGCTTTGTTGCATTCGAGAACTTGTTTGGCCTAAGCCTCAGAAATCTGGTAAGCCTATCCACTTGGGGAGGTGGTGGTGGAGGATTGTTGTTGTTATTGTTGTTGTTGCTTGCTGCAATAAACTGAGTCATCATAGTCATCAGATGAGTTTGAGCGGCCATCAGTTGTTGCATGACATCATTGTTGTTGTTGTTTTCAGGAGCACGGCGGGGAGGCATCTGTGGGTTTTAGCATAGATGAGTAAAAGATAGACAGATCTGGGGGAAACATTCCTACCCATACAAGCAATTGACACAAACAACCACAATCAATTAAATTTCCAAACATGTTTTGAGAAAACCGAACTAATCGTTCTGTAACGAAGCACCTGAGGTTCTGGAGAACACAAACGATGATACTGCCATACCACAATTTGATAGGTCAATACATCATTAGTATCTCGTAACTCTAATAGATAGGTGGTCTAGTCTATCTCCTTCCTGAGTGCATCAAGTTCCTCTTCTATTTCCTTGAGTTTGTCAAGATACTTTTGGGTGTTTTGACTGCTAAATTGAAGTCTTCTTCTAAGGTTCTCGATGGCTTCGCATGCTGCACTTCTTGCTGAGTCAAAGAATGATGTGTGGAGTATAGGGTTGGTGAACATGCAGTAGCCCTTGGTCTTGTGGTCATCTTGTTTGCTCTTGTATAGGTGAAGTTGCACCCACCAGTACTCTTGACCTTCACCTATGAAAGGGAAACCTTTGTATATTGCTTCTCCTTCAAATCCCAAGCTCTTCATGTTATCCTTAAGTGCTCTTGGAAAATCAGTCTCACTTTGTAGGGTCATGGTTATGATTGGTCCCTTCTTGAGTGATTCAATGAGGGCGGTCATCTAAGAAAAACAAGAGAAGATACTTAGAAAGGAAATAGATAAGATAGATACAAGAATGAAGTTTGAAAGGTTCTTATTTTCAGCAAAAAGAATTAAATAGATTTTCAATCCTATGGCCAAATCCTATTTCTATCCAAACCTAGGGTTTCGAACCTACAGGCAACACAGTGCTCTGATACCATCTGTAGCGTACGTGCACTTAAAAATATGGCAGGTACCTGTGTATAGTGCAAACCCCTGGATCGATTCATTTGCACACACAGTTTACGATGAATATCACAACATTGTATCAATATTACACGAATAATCCAGACTTGGCAAAATAAATAGTTCGATACGACTTTGCATAGCTTAAAGCTAGCTCGAAACAATAAAGCAGCGGAAATAAATCTTCAATGAGCCCCCATCTTCATGATACGCCACAGGCGAAAACATGTTGGTGCAGACTCGAAACCCAAAACTTAATCCTTACTCTTCGTCAGATATTTCTGCAACAAATAATAATTTGCAACAGAGTGGGTCAGATTCCATTAAAAATGGAGTCTGGCAAGTGACACTATGGTGGACACTTACTGGAATAACTCTATAGCCTATATGCATATTTGGCCGGTGGAGTTCAAGGCTATTTTGCATAAAGCCAATTTTATCCTATCACTTTATAAAACAGTTTCAACATCATAGTTGGCAACACTGGCAAGTTCCAGTGGACCAAAAGATATCTCGTCCTTAGGTGCACTATCAGGTGGAAACCCCCACATTCAATGGTCCTAAGTATAGTAGAAACTATCTTAGGTGAAAACCCCCATGAACATGGTCCTGAGTAGTCCACTATTTGTTTATCAAAATTTTATTAAGAAATTAGAATGTTGGGATTCCTCCATGTTCCTTGATCAGCTGTAGTCTTTACTTGGAATACTTCTCCTTGAGTTCTTCACAATCTTCTCCATTTAGTTCTCACATCCCTTTGTTCCTTGATCAGTTGTAGTCTTTACTTGGAATACTTCTCCTTGAGTTCTTCACAATCTTCTCCATTTAGTTCTCACATCCCTTTGTTCCTGGGTGGCCTTCCACAAGTGTGCTCTCAGGTGAAAACCCCCATGTTCACGATCCTAAGTATAGTAGAAACTATCTTAGGTGAAAACCCTCATGGACATGGTCCTGAGTAGCCACTCAACATAAACCAAACAACCAATCCACCCAGATGATTCATTAACTTAGTGATGTGCACTCCCAAGTGAAAACCCCCACATACTATGATCCTAAGTATAGTAGAAACTATCTCAGGTGATAACCCTCATAGACATGGTCCTGGGTAGCCACTTAACATTTTATAAAACCTTTCATCAATTGCATAGCATCAAAATCTACTAAGTCATTTCATAGGTACCTAGACACAATGGAATAGGGAATTCTAAAGTCTTGCATAACAAATCTACTAAGTCCTACACATGCATAGGAAAATAACTAAATCATGCATAGAAAATACTTAGGAATTTTATGGGGGTGTGCCACTTGCCTTGGCAACAAGAAGAATAGCAACAGCAGCTGCAACACTTGTCGTTTCCCTCCGAAATTTCTAACACATCAAACAAACACACATAAACATACAAACAAAATAACAATACAAAAATATGTTATGCATGATGTGCAAATTACTTAGAGAAAATAATAGAGGAGTTTTTCCTATGAGGAGAATAACTATATAATAAAATATTTTATGCATGCAATGCTCTTTTTAATCATAATATGCATCATACAAAATTGGTGATATTTACAAAGTATGCATTAGGCTATAAATGCAATTTAATTATTTCCTAATTTTGGAAAATATAATAAAAGGAATTAAATGTAAGATTAAAGTTTCATGTTATTAAACTTTTATAATAAAATTTTATAAATTGTGTTAATAGACAGAGGGCATTTAATTAAAATTTATAACAATTGCATTTAATCAGAATTAATGTTTCTATTAATAGTTATGTCAAAAATAGTCAAACTATTCAAATTAAAACATACAACTATTAAATCATGAAAATAATGTTCAAAAACATTTTATAACAGAGGCATCATATTAAAAATATTCCAAAGTTTATAAAACAATTTTATTAGCAATTTGTGGAGTTATAGATTTAAAGTTATGACAAAAATACTAAAATTCACCATTTGAAATTTGAATATTATAAACTAAGTCAAATTTGAATTTTGGCAGTTCTAAAATATTCTACATGTCAAGGGATTTCCAAATATATAAAAATATTTGAATTTGGCTAAACAGATAAAAAGTAATGATAAAAACAATATGCAGGGGGTTTTCTGTAAAACTGCCATTTAATTCAATTTAAGAAAATCGTAGAAAATCCTTCTGTCTACGTGGATCCGACGTGGCGCTGACTGTGCGCCACACGGCGCTGACGAGGCGTTGACGTGGCGTGCTCTGGTTGGACGATACCGGTTCGGAGAAAGAATTAAAGCGAGCCGACAGATCTAAATCGGACGGCCTGGATCTGACGACCAAAGAGAGCGGCGCTAGGTCACCGGCGTATCGCCGGAGATGGTGCCCGCGGCGGCGACGCGACGTTACTCACGTTCTATGGTTCCCCGGGATGAACGGAACTCACCACAGGGTGCAGGAGGGCGCAGCGAGGATGTTGGCGAGCTGGCGGTCGTCGAAGCTTCTCGATTATTCTCCAATTGCTCACCGGAGTTGATGCGGGCGGCGGTTTACTCCGGGCCTGAACCGTTACGTCGATCTGGAGCAAAGGAAGAAGCGGGATCGTGTCAAAAACGTGCACACGGATTAAGGAAGACGGAAGGGGGAGATGGGAGGGCTCGGGGTTCACGGGTTGTCGCCGGAGTCGCGTTTTTCACCGGCGGCAACGGCGGGGCTCCGGGGATGCTTGCGGACGGCCTGGTGGCTCTCGGGAGGTGGCGTTTGGGGCAAAAGCGAGAGGGGATCGGGGGCTATTTGAAGGAATTAACGTCACTGAAAACGGTGGTCAAAATCGACGGGTTGAAGAAGAATCAAATCGGCCGTTTCAGCGAGGTCGTGGGCGTGGTCTCCGGACGCACGTTGAAGACGATGACGTGGCCCGACAGGTGGGGTCCACCCGTCTGCGAGAAGAGGCAAAGAACGTGGGCTGGGCTGCGCTGGGCATCTGCTCGCTCTGCGCGCGTGCGATGGAAGATACTGGGCTTCGGCCCAGTTGGCTCAGGAATGAGGCCTCGTATATAATTTTTTGTTCAAATGATTTTCTGTTTTAAAACTTTTGAATTTGAAATAAATTCATAACTTTATCAAAACTATTCAGAAAAATCCATAAAAATACTTTTTGAAAAGCTTATTAAAAATAGTGCTTTTTGGTAGTAATTTTGTCTGAATAAAATTAATTAAATTGGATTATTATAGAAAATACAATTAACATATTTATGGTAATAAAACCTATTTAAACCTATAAATGATTTTTTTTATTTTTTTTAAGCCCTATGTGATTTAAATAACATGATGATTGGTGAGATGCATGAATGCAATGCTTAAATTTTCTTTTCCAAAGCAAAAGTACTTAAAAGTTTTTAAAAGTTTTAAATTTTTGTGATTTTTAAACATTCCAAAATATTGGGATGTTACATTGAGACCAAGTGCAATTGTATGTTTTAGATAATGAGTGCAATTGTATCTATCTTCACGGGTGGGAATTGTTTAATTTCGACAATGCACAAACTCTAGACTCTACTTGTTTTAAGAGATGATAGTGAATTTCCACCTGCTTTCGGTATTGAGCAGCCAGGAGAAGGGATCATTTGACTCGAATCAATTCCATAGAAATTTTAGAGAAATTTGATATTTTGATCTTTCGGATTATTTGGTGCATGGGTCAGTTCGATTTGTAGGACTGAATCATTAGGAAAATTTCTTAAGAATTCCATTGCACTATATGAGAAGAAAACTTTCCATCCCCTCAAACTTCATGTCAATTTTTTTGTTATTTTCCAAACGCTCTGTGACGCAAATTTCTGTTGGTTCCAAATTATATACGATGAAGTTTGATATGACCATTTCTTCCTATGTTTTCTGTAAGAACTAAAAATACCAAAAATTGCAACATGTCAAGCTTCAGCGCTGACCACTATTCCAAAAAACCAATCTGTTGAAAAGGGCTAGACAATCCACTTATACACTCAACACAACCTACCAAAAATAGTACGGAACAGAAAAGAAAAACCAAAAAAGGTACGGAAACATAACCATCTTAGCTAATCGCTCGTGCAGTTCCCGGAGTGGGTAGTTCCAACGAGCAACGATCTAGCGATGGCTACAGTTATAGCGTCACTGACTTGATCTTACTCTAAAATGTAGGACGACTTTGTGTAAGATGGATTTTCCATGAAACCAAAAATTAACTACAAAACATGTTCAAATTTATCATTTGTACCTGCAGAAACATGCCGCTGAACTAGACGTCGGCGGATAAAGACGACAGTAAGAAGGAAGTTGTGTTGTAGGGGCAACAGTAATCTCGGTGATGGAGAAGACTATGGCAACAAGATGGAGTTTTGGAGAAGTCAAAATAGCATTCTGGAACAAGGTGATGATCCACAAGTATAGGGTGTATGTCGTAGTAATTTTGATAAATAAGAGTGTCGAACTCAACGAGAAGCAGAAGGTGTTGTCAAGCGGTTTTGCTGAATAGTTCAAACACTAGCAGACGAGATTTATGAGTTTTTGATATAACAGATAAATAAAGTATGAGTAAATAGAGCGCGGCAATTATAATTGCAGCAAGTGGCCCAATCCTTTTTAAAACAAAGGACAAGCCGGTTTGTTTACTTATGATGACCAAGCGTTTGTTGAGTACACACGGGAATTCTGCCTAGTGCTTTCGCTGCATATAGATGATTAATTTTTAGTGTTTCGATAAGTGTCGTGTGAGTGAACCTATGCTAATGCACCGCACTTCGTAGGACTAATACATACTTATGATTATAGCCCTTGCAAGTATCCGCAAATATAAGAAAGTAATTAAGATAAATCTAACCTCAAGCTTAAACTTCGAGATCATGCAATCCCTCATGCATCGAGATATCAACGGGGGTTTAGCTTTCTGTCACACTCGGGCAACCCCACAATTAATATTCGAATACATAATGCATTCCCTTGGCCCATAAAGGTAAAGTGTCATGTAGTCGACGTTCACATGACACCACTAGAAGAATGACTCCACAACTTAAATATCAAAAAATTAAATATTATTGAACATAGTTTACTACTAACATCTATACTTCTCACATGTCCTCAAGAACTAAACAAACTACTCACAATACATCATTTGGAACATGATCAGAGGTGATATAATGATGGATAACAATCTGAACATAAACCTTAATTTAACGGTTTCACTCAATAGTATCAATAACAAGAGTAATCAACACCAGGAGAGTTTCCCCTATCAAATACACAAGATTCAGCCCTAGGTGTTACAGCGGGAACGGAGTGGACCGATGGAGATGACGATGTCGGCGGTGGAGATGGTGGTGTTGATGATGGTGATGGAGTGCAGCTCGATGAGAGTGACGATGGCGACTATTTCCCCCCTCCGGGAAGGAATTTCCCCGGCAGATTTCTCTTTGCCGGAGAGCTTTTCTCTCTCTGCATTCTCCGCCTCATGTAGGCGGCGGAGATGGTTTCTGCCTAACCCCCGTGCCTTAGGTTTTCGGGGGTATGAAGTACGCGAAGGGGCTCGGCCAGAGGTGGGCCAGGGCAGCCCCATCAGGTGCTGGCGCGGCAGGAAAGGGAGCCGCGCTGTGACCTGATGTGGGCCCCCCTGGGGCCCACCTGGTTCTCTCGTTTTGGCACCCTTGGTCATCTGGAAAAATAGGAACTTCTGTATTCTCGGTTCTGTTTTCTAAGCTTCGCAAATATTGTATCTTGACGGTGCTTTTTCCAGCAGAATTCAGACTCCGGTGATTCATCCTCCAATAATCATCAAACATGCAAAATAAATGAAATAATATAAGTATCATCTCTAAATATGAAATATATCAATGAATAACAGTAAATTATGATATAAAATGCTGATGCAAAATTGACGTATCACAAGGTGATTGTGATTGTCGAGCTGATCAAGCTTTTGCGGAAAAAAAGAGAGTTTAGAGCTACGCTAGCATGAGAACATCTAGCCAACCAATGTAAAACAAACACATGGAAGCCCATTCCTGCGATATGTTGATCTCGGTAACGACACGTGATGTTATGTCCTTACACGAATTAAACTTCATTATTATGTCCTTACGCAAATTTTGTAGTTCGGATCATGTTATTTATGTTGTTACCTAGCTATTGATGGTACAATTACACAATGTTCGATGATATACCTATGCCAAACTAATACATAATTTTTGTGTGATGTTCACTAGAAAATTACGTGACGTTCATCTTCAATTGCTACTCCCAGTAACTTTCTTTTTTTTATGCACGGTCCGACTTTAGTAAAGATACCAATATGATGTAGGTAAAGTTGCGAATATAGTGATGATTTAGTTAGCAGTGTGTTGAGTCAATAGTTATGAACATGGTGATGATATAGTTACCAAGGTGTTGAGTAAACAACCTCGACATCATGTTGGTGTAGTTACAAGGTCAAAATCTACATCTATGGTGACAATATGGTTACCAAGGTGTTGAGTAAGTTGTTACCCACCATGGTTATGATGAAGTTATCAGTGTGTCAAGTAAATAGTTAACAACATGATGATGAAGTTAGCAATTTGTTATATAGTTATCACTATATCATGATAATGAATTTATCATTATTAGGGTGTCGAGTAAAATTTTGATTACTATCACGGCCATGCAATTGGTACATTTTTAAAAGAAAGCAACAAGAATTAAGAGGTACAGGTTAGCTAGTTACATGAGGAGTAAAGCTATTGATAGTCAGGGTTTTAGTCAACAACAATTAATTTCCTTGCGGCCACGACTTGGCAAGAACACCGGCGGTTCTCCCATCCTTCAGGTCGGAGATGATTTGTCAGCTATGGCACCAGGAGGGCGAGCTTTGTCAGGCTGCTCGTCAAAGGTGTAGTTTCCTTGGTGCTCAATAAGTTACCAAAGTTGCAGATAGTCCTGGAGAGCAGCAACGTTTGGGTTGGGATTGATCCCGGAAATCCAAACTTTGTTGGGGAGTGCTTCTCTCACCGAGGTATTCCTCTTATAGGAGTGTATGAAAAGGCTAGGAAATTGCTGACTCAAGGGCACTCCGACTAACCAGTGCAATTTTCAAAAGTTTGTTTCTCTGCCACTGTGAATTGTGATGGTGGTGAATACTCTGAAAGCGGCACGAGTGACATTGTCAACAGGGATAGGCAAACATGCCATGGTTTTGAGTTGTATGTTGTGTCCTGCCAAAGCCAACACATTCGCAGGGCGATGCTCTTAAAAGAAAAGTTGTGAATACTCAGGCCGCCAAGGTCTTTGGGCATACAAAAGTGCACTCCAATTTACGAGGCACTTGCCGTCATGAACTGAATCGCTTGCAACCGAGAGGAATGCTATTCTCAAATCTCAACTTATCTAGCTGCTTCAGAAGCCACTTAAATGGGCGATTCTAATTAGCTGGTATGCAGGAAGGGCTGAAAGAACAATTGTAACTATGCGCTGAACAATTCCAGCAAGCGAGACATTTCATGAATTTGTCGACTATGCGCTGGAAATCGACTCGCTTGAGCCGCATGTCGGAGAGAGGCAACCCGAGGTGTGTACATGGGAACTTACCAAAACTGTAAGAATTGTCTCTGGTGGTGAAGTTCAGATCTTCATGTCGACAACAGATGGGCAAACTGCTCCTCTTGTCCAAGTTAGGTTTTAGGCCGGAAGCAGCACCGAAAAGATTCAGATGGCGATGGTGGCAAGCAGATCTGGGCGGGAGTTCAGGTTTGATGAAGATCATCACGTCATCTGCATATATAGAAGCTCTGGACCTTAAAATTTGATTTCTAATGTTTCCCACCACATTGCCGCTCTCGGTGAAAAGCTTTGCAAGACAATTCATCACTAGGAGAAATAAGAGGGCTGATTTTTTCGATAAAGGGGATTTTATTACTTAAGAGTTTAAGTATTACACCCGGTCTCTGCATAACAAAAATGCACACGGCCCCGTAAGTTCGGAAGTCTCCAATCTCAAATTTGAAGAATAAAAAATAAATACGCGAACTACATATCAAAATGAGAAATGGTAAAAAACGCCTAAGGAGGGGAGGCCCAATCCTTAGATTATGCCGCTTCCATGCCGAGAGAAAAAGTCTCTCGTTGAACCCTCCAATCGCGTACAGAGCTCCGTGAAAAGGTCGTGGTGTCCCACACGCTGAATAGGGGACCATGAACAGAGTGTAGATGTGGATCAGTAGATAACCTGCATAAGAGGAATGATAGCGGGTCGCCATGACGAAGGTCGCATCGATGGAAGAAAGGCTTACCATGGTGTTGGATTGAATACTCCCTCCATATCAAAATATATGATATTTTTGTGTAAGATATCTCCGCATGCATACAAACATATCTTAGTACAAGGTTAGCTACCAACTTGGTGCACATGCAGTTATCAACTTCATGCAGATATAGTTACCATACATCTTAGTACAAGGTTAGCTACCAACTTGGTGTATATGCAGTTATGAACTTGATGCAGATATAGTTACCATACATCTTGGTACAAAGTCAGCTACCAACTTGGTGCATATGCATTTATCAACTTGATGCAGATATAGTTACCAAAGGTATGGATTAAGTAGCTACCAACATGGAGCTGATAGCTACCTGGGTGTCAAGTGAAAAATTATTAACATGTTGCTTTGTCAAGTGAAATCAGGAGGGGACGCACCCCGATCCGTGGCCCTATTTGTTTGGGTTTTGTTTGGGCTTGTGCTTCTATTTTTTGGGTCTAAAACCAGAATCCCAAATAAAAAAGGAAATTCTTAAAAAAAGCTTCACTTTGCGAATGTCCACGCGCATGCGACTCTATTGCTGACAAGTGTCATAATTTCGTTCGTTTCTGCTTCCACCCTTTCTCCACGCGATGACAAGTGGCGGCTCACTGGTGGTGGGCAGAATACTGTACATGCATTTATTTTGAGATTCGTGTTTTGAAAACAAAATATTTTGAGAACCGTTTATCCGATTTACGAACCGTTTTCACTTCTGAACTCCTCGCGTCGAGATCTTCAAAACTAGATTATTGATAGGTTTCGACAAAAAAATTATACTTCGGACTGTAGGATTTATACAAGCTAAGTATAGTCGTACGTACAAACTGAATTTTATTTTTACGTACAAGCTGATAGGTGTAGTTGTTCGTACAACCCAAATATATTTATAAGTACAACATGTTCTGTGTTGCTATACAACCCGGTCTGTGTGTTGATGTACAACCCAATTTTTTTGCTGTACAACACAGTATGTGTTGTTATACAACCCGGTCTGTGTTGTTTGTACGTACAAACTGATCTGTGTTGATGTACAACCCGATTTGCGTTGTTGTACAGCAATGGTCTGTGTTGCTATACATCTTGTTCTGCGTTGTTGTACTAGTTTATATTTTATATAAATCTAATAATAATAGATACAGATTTAAATCTAGATCTGAATTTAAATCTGGATCTAGATGTGGGACCGTTTAATCAATTTATATACCACATGACGGCAGCAACTCACATGCAGAACCATGGAATGGAATAGACCTCCGTGAGGAACGACCTCCTAACGATACTCAATAAACAACCCACACAATTGAAAAGGCCTTGAGAAAAGCGTGGTGGCAAAATGCACTGCGCCGCGAGCGAAAGCAGCTCGGGAGGTGCTTCCCGAGATTTTGCCTGCTTCCTGAGTTTCACCGGACCAAAATGCCCCGCATAGTTCGCACTATTAACAAAAATTATGCCATCCTATATACAACCCCAGTCCACTTTGCAATCCCCAACAGTCCCGACCTATTTTCCCCTCCTCCCAGTTCTCATCCATGGCTAGCTAGGGTTAGGTTTCACTGCCCAGGCCACCGCCGTCGTTCCCCGCCGCGACGTGCAAGCGCCCATCGTATGCTCCGTTCCGGACCTCCTGCAGGTCGCGTCGCGGCCGAATCGACTAGGCGGATCACGGGTACCCGTCAGCAGTCGGGGACAGGAGCTGTTCGAGCCACCACCATCGCCGTTCAAGGTTCACTGCTACCCCGCCGGCTGTCCAACTGCTGCAGATCGGAGTTCTTCTGTACGCTGCCTCGAGCCAGCCTGTCCGCCGTCGTACACGACCACGAGATCCTGCTCGTCGACTTGGTCAAGATCTGCTCTGGCCGGAGTCCTGCTCACTGCCGACATGAGTGCTCATGGCTGCCCATCGTGAGTCCTTCTCGGGGCGCCACTCCTACTCACGGAATCGAGTTCATCTCAAGCCGCCACATCATCTCCCTTATTATTTTTGAATTATTTTGGTACATGGATAACTACGGACCATTTGGTGTACTAGCTAACAATGCTACTGCTAATTTTCCCGGGAATCGACTGTATATGCTCAAACACTCTTTAACTATCCAGTATAAAGGAATCTAGAGTTCTCGTACTTTTTTATGATGATTATGTCGATACTATGGATATCTCTTATAATATTATTTACACTTTTTTAACTAAAGCCACGAATACTTCATCTTAAAAGTCAAAAGCTAAAGGACAAAATAAATTCTCACCAAACACTCCAAAAAATTATTTTAATAAAGAGGCGTTAATTTTATCTAAAAGGTAAATTGTAAATTAAGCTCTCAAAAATAGGTAGTTCATTTCAAATACATATTTCTACAACTTCAACACTCAGGGATATTCCAGACATTTTACTCCAAAGCTACAGCAGTCATGCCTACCAAACATCTAATCTATGTTTTTCAACAGTTGCTTTCTACGGCTGTTTTTTAACAGCCCAGCTACAGTTGCTTGTAAAAAGCTGGAGGCGAAACAAACCGACTCGTAGACGTGTCATGTCCACGAGGAGGGTACGGTGGTGATGAGGAAACTACTAATTTTCTTCTTTTTGTCGCTACGTACTTTCTTGCGCCTATATGCCTCTTTCTGTGTAGTCCATATATACACTACGCCGGTGCGTTGCAAAAATATGCAAATAAATTGAATTAAACTAATGAATTTTAAACACCATAATCAACTTTTTTTGAAATTGGACCAGACTCTCTTGGTGCAATTTCGCATTGCACAATGCCCGTGCTTCACCACAGAGCATAACACCATCTACGATGTAGTGTACGATGAACTACATGTAACTAAACGAACAAAACAAACAATTATCTATTATGTCAATGGAACATTTGAGGAAGCGACAATTGTGAAATGCATGTACGATGGTACTAATCTTATTTTTTGTTATGTTTTGCCAATATAATACATGCAACGTTAACATCAAATTAGCAACCGACTAATATGTGCTCATTGATGCTAGCACATAAAATCATTTTAGTGGGCACGTAATAATCAAAAGGAGACTAATATGTCTATAGTAATCGTAATGATCATAAATATGTGTCAACGGTGTACTTACCGATTTGTAGGTAATATGGCCGTGCGTTGCAGCGGGGAAACAAATTGGATGAAAAATTTGACACAATTTACATTAAACACAAAGTGTCGTGCTTTACTACGGAACAAACTTGAGTCATTGTGAACCAGTGCCGGTGAGGCAGGCTTCTACTCACTGGGGCTTCTACCGAACAATCCTTTGTGGATGGAACGACGAGGATTAGCAAAATCCTACTTAGCTAAACAACTCTACTTACTTGAACTGACATGCAAAATGAGCACAGTGCACCATAAAGATCTTACCTCCTCGTCTCCTAGTAGAATAATGATTCTATTTCCCTTCAGTGCAACAAAAAGAGTTGAGAAAATGATTTGAAAACTTGAAGATGACAAACGCTACCTCATTGAGGAGCTTTAGCTCACTACCAAACTCTCTAACACGAAGCAAGCCGTTACGAAGCCCGGTGCCTGAAGGTGTGAGCCAGAAAGTGACGCTCGCTCGCCACCATGGCATCGAGGACCCGTAGAGCTTTGCAGCACCCAAGGGCGAGGACAACGTATGTCGCCTATGCATGTCGGAGAGCAGCCCCTGACAGATTCGACGTCGTCCAACCCCATGTATGTGCTCAACCCCACACCGTAGTTCGCCACTTGGGTGTGACACCTCTAGTCCATGTCGAACATCATCTTCCTGGCGCGTGTCGCCGTGCACTCCGATGAGGCCCTGCATCAAGAGCGCTTTTTCCCTAGCGCTTCATCTCATCAAATGAATATTATAAGTAAAACTTAATGTTCATAGTCACCTCTATAACAGAAGCATCACAACTAAAGCACGAAATACAATTCAAAGAAATTTCACTGCACCTCCTAGCCCATTATTTGTGTAATCCTCTATCAAGCATGTTTTTATAGGGAACATCAGTAGTTCAGTACAAAATCATTTCTGTTATTTACATCCAGGGTACTAAATGAATCATACAAAAACACTAATGAACTTGAACCGGCGTCAACTTCCACTTGCCTGCTCCAAGCATGTCAGTGGTTGCTTCCCTTGTTTACAGCTACATACTTTATGGAGGGCTCTTAACTGAAACACATGCATAAACCGAGTTGGAAACTTCAGGGGCAGGCATAACATGGGACCAGAATACAGAACCCCAGATTGAAAGGGCATGTGCCCTCATGTATGGTTTTGGTAATTAATGACAATCCCTAAGGACTAATGTGTGTTTTGAGCATATTGCAAGTATGGCTTGAAGTTGTCAAGCCATCACCTATATGAAGAAAGATGCTATCTTCCATGGGCTTGCAACAAGAAGATCCATTAATTTAGCTCATGGAGGATGATGTCATGCCATGATCGTCATCATGGTTAACAAGTGCAAGACCAAGGAAAGCATGTCGGAGACATGAATACGAAGCTAAGCGAGACTCTCCCTTAATGGAGTATGGGGGAGTATATGGAGGAGTCTTCATGAAGCATGTGCTAGCAAGCGCAATCAAGAAAGGTGGTCCACTTGAAGAGATCAAGATCGTCATCATCTAGCTCAAGTGGAATGCTCAAGGCAAAGGTATGATCTTGATAGGGCTATAGGATAGATAGGCGTACTATCAAGAGGGGCTCTCGAGTGAGTAACTTGATCGAATCTTTATGGAGAGCTCAAACCTTTGCATACTTAGCATATCATCTTTCTTGTTTCTTATTTGGCTTTTCTCCTTGTGAGGTTTTGGATCTTGTTGTGATCTTCATAACAAGCTCAAGTTCATCAAAAACAAAGTTCGTTTGAAAAGCTTCTTGGTTTGTGATGTTGTAGGTTTTACCGGTTGTTCCTTTTTCGAGAGGTGTTATATTTCCCCATTTGGTTTTAACCTCCCATCTTGGACTATGATGTTTTTCTTCATTATCTTGTAGAGTTCTTCGTTGGGATTACAACGAGCCAAAAATCATCGAAAACGGAGTTCGGATGGTCAAGATATTGTCGTTTTCGTGTTGGTATTTCTGCAGTTTTCGGGTGCTCGGAAATATATGAACCGGGCTCGGAGATTTCCGAATCGGGCGGATTTCAGTACTGATGTCGCCCAGAAAACTTCGGAGATCTTTCCGAAAATCTGCGGGGGTCGGAAATCTCCGGTCCTAGACCTGAAATCTTCGGTCTGAGCTGTTGTAACGGCTAGATTTGTGGGAGGGGTATAAATACCCCTCCCCTTCTTCTTCCTTGCAGTAGCACGACTTTCCCCTCTCTCTCTTGCCATTGTTGACCTTGGGAAAGCTTGCCCCCTCTCAAATCCTCCCATGATTCTTACATATCTTTGAGGGAAAAGTGAGAGGAGATCTAGATCTACAATTCTACCAATCCATCTCTCCTCTAAGTGAGGGGAACATAGTGGATCTAGATCTTTGAGTTCCTTTGTGGTTCTCCCCCTTTGTTCTTTCTCTCTCTTATCCCCCCATAAGCATTAGTTGCTTGTGGTGGGATTTGGGAGTGTAGGATTTGTCTCCTTTGTGGTTTCTTGGTTTTTCCTCTCTTATACCCCCATAAGCATTTGTTGCTTTGTTGGAATTTGAGAGTGAAGGACTTGAGCACTTTGTGTGTTCTTGCCATTGCATCGGTTTGAGCCCTCCACGAGGATTCGTGGTGGTGAAATTCGTGAGCTTGTTACTCTTGGGTCTTGGACCCTAGACGACTTAGTGGCCGCCTTTGTGGCATAGGAACTTTTGTGGTCAAGGCCTTTGTGGATAGATGGGACCTTTGTGGTCAAGACCTCTTGTGGTCATTTGGGAGCCCCCAATTCGGTTGTGGGTGTGTGCCCCAAGGTTGTTGTACGGGATTGTTCTCCGCCCCCAAGGAGTTCATAGTGGAAGGTGGACTCGGACCTTTGTGGTCGAGTTCATCGGAGAAGAAGGTGAAGCCTTTGTGGCGTTGAGCAAACCTGTTGTGGTTGCTCACACCTCTCCAACGAGACGTACACCTTTTGTGGTGGAACTCAGGAATACATACTCGTCTCCGCGTGCCTCGGTTATTCCTATACCCGAGCTCTTTACTTATGCACTTTACTTTGTGATAGCCATTGTGCTTGAAGTCCTTTACCTCGCTATCCCTTGTTGTTTGTCTTGCATAGCATAAGTTGTTGGTGCACATAGGCAAACCTAGTATATTTAGGTTGTGTCATTAATAAGTTAAACACTAAGTTTTATTCCGCATTTATTAAGCCTAAATTGTAAAAAGTGTTCCTCGCCTATTCACCCCCCCCCCCCCCTTCTAGGCGACGTCTTTCCTTTCAATTGGTATCAGAGCCCAGGTTATCTCATAATTAGGCTTTACCGCCTAGAGATAAAGATGTCGTTTAGAGAATTAGTGCACAATCCCACTTATATATTCGATGGCACTAATTATGATGTTTGGAAAATTTGCATGCTTAATATCTTTAGGGACATGGATCCTAATTTAGAGAGAATTGTAAATATGGGTTTTTCTCCTCCAAAGGATTCCCAAGAATTATCTTTAGAGGATGAGAAAAATTCTTATCTCGATACTCTAGCTTGTAATGATCTTATCTATGTTTGGAGCGATGTAGTTCTTGCGTCAATCATGCCTTGTCGGAACGCTCATGAATTATGGACAAAGCTTGAAGATATATATGATGTGTCCAACACTACCAAGGATGATTGTCCTCCTTCCACCCCCAACCGGGATGAGCTCACGTCTTCTTCCACTTCACCAACATGTGGCTTGCCACAAGGTAATGATATGGTGAGTGGTGATAGAGATTGCATTATTGATGGTGAATCTACTATTGATCATATTTCTCACCCATCTTATTGCAATGCTCTATCTTTGGACTTAAACTCCTCTAGCACCATAAATGCCTTACATGCTAGTGTCTATAGTCCTTGCATATCATGTAGTAGTTGCTTAACTAAATCACATGATGATATGCTTTCCTTGTCTTGTTGCCATGATAAAAATGTTTCTATTTCCTCTAGTACTTGTTTGACTAACAATGTAGAGGAATCCAAACAATTGTTGGAACAAGACATGGATCTCAATGGTGCTTCAAGTAATTCTTCATCTTCCTCATCATTACTCACTTTTGCCTTATGGATAAGGAGTCTAAGGTATCTCCTACCTTAAATTCCAATATATCTAATGATGATGATATTAATGATGAAAGTGATAATGATGCCTCCATTGAAAAGAACTTTGATATTGTCTCTCGTGCTCTTTTAAAGAAAAAACATGCCCATGATAGCTTCTTAGAAATCATGACCATTCTTATTGAGCGCAAGGAGACAATTGAGGCCTTGGAGACTCGTTGTGATGAAGGATGGGGTCTTGCTCGTGATTCCGCGGGTGAGATCCACAATCTTGAGATTGCACTTAAGGAAGAGCAAGAAACTCGAGTTTCTCTCGAGGAGAAGCTAGAAACTAGTGAGGAGTTAAATAATGAAATGATTGCTAAACTCACTAAAAAGTGTGACCATGCTCTTGCCAAACTAAAAATGGGCAAATCCAAATCTCTTGAGGAGACTCTTACTTTAGAATTATCTAAAGTAAAAGAAACCCGTGATAGAGCTCTTGAGGAAGCCATCAACTTCAAAAGAAAGTATAATGAGCTTGTTAAATTGTCCTCTTCTATTCCCAATGATAATGATGCTTGTGCTACTAACTCCATTTCTTGTGAAGCATCTATTTTGAAGGAAAATGTTGAGCTAAGGGCTCAACTTGAGTTGCTATCTAGCAAGTATGGGAAGTTGGAGGAAAATCTTGAAAAGCTTTCGAGCTCTAATGATGATCTTCTAGCATCCCATGCTATGCTAGAGGTTGCTCTTGAGGCAATCTCTACAAAGGTAAAATCTTGTGAGCCTCTTGTGATCACTAGCACAATTTCTAGTAAAAATACTTTATTGCCATATGCTAGTGAAGGGGTTGTGGTGCAGAAAACAATAATTTTTCTAGCGTACGAAACCCTAACTAGCCAGGATCTATCTATCTAGTACATGCGATAACGGTGGCGGAACGGGTTACATTACCTCCATGTAGACCGATAGCGGGGATTAAGCTCCCGCACAAGCGTTGATGATGAAGTCGTACGTAGCCGACCTCGAGGTCGCGGAGAACTTTCCGCGATGACGAAGACGATGACGCCGGGGTGTCAACGATGATCTGCGTCGACGGGCGTCGGGCGGAAGAAGACAGAGCGCCAGCACCAGGGTTGGTGCGCCGGCGGCAGAGGGGAGGGGGGGGCGCGGCGACTGCAGGGGTGAGACGACGTCGCCCAGGCTACTCAAAAGGAGTTACCTCCGAGCACTCACAAACATACGGAGCTTAGCGACAACCCCCGGTCATTCAGATCCATCTGAAATCGTAGGGGTAGATCTTATCTGGAATTCCGCAGAGCAACGACGCTCAGTGGTATAGCTTAGGTGGAGAGAGGGGGCAAAACGGGCGGAGAAACAGCTCGGCCGGCCTGCAATACAATTAATTGTATTTTCCAATGAATTAATCCAATTAATATGCCTCGGTATATAAAGGGGGAAGGGGCTGTGCAAACCCCTTGGCTCCCCCATGTGGGACTAAAGGAGGAGAGGGGAGGGGGGGTTCGGCCGAACCCCCCTTGGGCTTCTCCTACTCCTAGTCCAACTCGGACTAGGAGGCCCAAGCCTCCCTTTCCTTGTGTGGTGCGGCTCCCCCTTCTTGGGCCCTCTTAGGGCCCATGTAGGTGGGAGCCCCATTTTTCCTTTATTTAATTAATATTAAATTAATATAAAAATCCCATTAATTCATAATTAATATATTTATATATAATTCAATATCCCATGACTCCGAAACTATTTCGGAACCACCCGAACAACTTTTGGACATTCCTGGAAGCATTCCATACCTCCCCGGAACTCCTTCCGGACCACCGGAACT
This sequence comes from Poa annua, assembly GCA_026929855.1. Taxonomy (NCBI): domain Eukaryota; kingdom Viridiplantae; phylum Streptophyta; class Magnoliopsida; order Poales; family Poaceae; genus Poa; species Poa annua. Next base: position 58,794,426 of record CM049426.1, on the reverse strand, counting down.
CTTTCCGGATCATTTCTCTCTCTCCAACAAATTCCTATAATATTCCAGAACCTATCTCCTGGTGTCGCTAAGACCTTAAGTTTGTTACGCTACGGTTCGAGAACACTCCAGACATGGTCGAGACACTCCGCTCACCAATGACCGTCAGGGATACCTGGAAGTATATGACGACCCCTGTGCATTCCACGAATATCTTCGTTGAACCATAAATATGACATTCATTCCCTTTGTCTCTGCGATACTACCTTGTCCGAGATATGATTGTAGACACACCGATGTTTTTGTTGTATCTCGTTACCGACGAAGGTTATTAACTCGTCTGCGATATTACATCTCCATGACCTAGTCATAAGCCGCGCAGCTATATAGATGCAATATCACCGAGTGGGCCCAGAGTATCTTTCCATTACAAGAATGAACAAATCCCGCTCTTGATCCTTACGTCTTGATGCTCTTTCAGAATACCCAAGATGGACACCGTTATTGTCATGCTATATAAGACACAACGTTTGATGCTCTCAAAGCACCCCTACGAAGCATCAACAAGTACGGCCTCACGGTCTAAGGAATAAGCTATCATATTCTTATCTATTGCAAATGACAAACATCGTAATACGATCTTATTGCAATACTTTGCGTATGTCCATCACCTTATTCAACTAACAAGATGACCCCATTGTCAACCGACGTCATTGTCCTTGATCGGGAATCTCGATCAACTGTTGCCCAATGGACTAGCTCATATAGAGGCTTGCTAGGGACCTGGTTGTCTATGTATCACACGTGTATTAATAATTCCGATTAATACAGTTATAGCATAATACACAAACCTATTATAAACTTATGAGATAATGCAATAAATACTACTTATTTATTTGCCTCTAGGGCATATCTCCTTCAGTCTCCCACTTGCACTAGAGTACAAATAAACTAGCTGCATTTTACTTTATCAGAATCCCTTATCAAATAAGAATCATTTGATAATGCTTGCTTGTGGAAGAGTGTTACTGCACAATCCATGATTGTACATGCTTTTGCGATTCACTGGCATCAACTTGCTTGATATCATCATGTTGTCTAACAACATATATGCAAATACCGTAACTAAGTGACACTTCTGTTTTCCAGCGCTTACTCTGATTATACTAACCAGATAACTGCCCTGAAAAACACACTCAGCCATACAGAGCCCATTGTAACAATTACAAACTCGCGATATCTACAAACTTTCACACCAATGTAGAAAACTTGACATTCGAATGTCAATCCTTTAACTAACGCACTTCTACTTCCAGTAAATTCTAAATTTACTTTCATAACTGCTCTTCTTCCAAGAACATCGGTTATACTTCATCGAGCAGATAATATGGTTTCTGTATGATGTCTAATATTACATAATAGACCCACATGTCATACAACCATTACTTTCATGCATCATTACTCTTAATGATCAATTGGATTCCAAAGGACCATCCTTTTGATTCTATTCTGACTCCTCAGATATAATCCAAAACAACTCGACTAACTATTTAAAATTCCCGTTCTATTTCAAAATAGATACTAACTTTCAAATAGTTTCACAACTTCATCCTATTCTATTGGTACAGTTTCACAATGTGTTAACTACACAAGATGAATTCGACTCCCACTCAAATTATGTCTCCACATATTTGACAACACGAGCTCCCACTCAAAAACGTGTCATCCACATATTTGAGTTCCTGAGCTCCCACTCAAAAATATGCTCTTTACATATTCCACCTGAGTAAACTAACATTGACTCCCACTTAAATCGACATTTTGGTCAAACTAAAATCATTGATCTATTATCAATTCGAGTTTAATACAAACTACAGTATTACATTAATACAAATCCCTCAGACTTCAAGCATGTCTACACAAATGTAGTCAACAAATTTGATCTTGTCCAAGACACATTTCTTGACAAGACATGCTACCACGTATTTCTTATAGTCACATTTCTCATATAACACTTTATTTAAAATAGAGCATGATTATAATTCACCACATATCACTATATATGACATTATAATTTTGTGAAACAAATTTCCACAAGTCTTTTGTGTTGAAACCGTAATTCAAAAATATTGTCCTTTGATCGAATCTTGTGAATACAATGTTCACTAATCTTTCTTCTGAAAAACCCCATTTGATCTATTATCAAATTAATTTCAGACTTTATGATTTGTCGGGCAAATACTCCTATTTACCAAAATCATAGGAGAATTCGGATCAAGCAATAAACACCATTAATTAATCATTAAAAATGACATTCAATTAATTTCCTCTGGTATTGCAACTTCAATACTTGATTTCAAGCTTAATCAACTCGGCACTCGAAATACTTAAATGGACCAAAAACATCCATTACTTCTTTCATTGCTTTCATGACTAAACTCGACGTTGTTTGTTCTAGTAATAGAACTCTTATTCATAGGACACGCTATTTTATCATTTCTACAATTATGAATACTTATCATACAATCAATGTAACTGAGATGTGGAATCTTTATTCATAATATAAAACAACTTACTTGTTCAATAACATAAAACAACTGAACTTGTCTTATTACATGAAGAACTTTGTCTTGCAACAATCAAGACACACACACTCGCTCACTATTACAAAAGATCTTATCAAAAACTATTAATGATAACTATGATAACTTGAGGACGTAAACACCAAAAGGCCGTCAACTCCTTGATTACCAGCTTCAGCGCCAGGTCACATCAAATTGCGCCGCATATATGTGATAATTAGGACCTGTTTCACAAACAGAACAAGTATCAAATACTTCATCATATACCAAGAGGCGAATTCATAATTCTGCATATATCAAATATATACCTGTAGCATCGAAGATCTCTCCTTCGATGGAATCAACCTTCAGAGATTTGAATTCAGACACAAACTTGTAGAAGTTCATATCATCGGCCTTCAAAATGTACTTGCGTACATGCTTCTCATAGCTAGGAGGTAGAGATATCAGGACAGTCTGAATGGCACAAGAATCTGCCATCCAGTAATCGAAGACCATCGTCAGCTGGAAGTAGATGTCATACAATCTCTTCAAATGTGTCTTCAGACAGGTATGCTCCTCCATGTGAATGGTCTGGAACATTCTAAGCTGCCTGAATTGCTCACGCTTTAATTCATACCCGAAGTGTGTCTTTATCGCATCAATCATGACGCTTGGCTCCTTGCGTCGAAACAACTCTTTCAACTCGGGTGCCAAGCATACGGTCATGGTGATCTCCACTTCAATGAATATGTCTCGACGTCTACGGAAATCATCTTCCTCCTCCTCGCTAGCAGAATCTCCTGGTCCTTCTCCTAACGGTTCATCGAGAACATATAGAATGTTGTTGTGTTCGAGAATGTTTCTAAAACCGCTGTACCATCTGATGAAGTTGGACCCGTCGGCTTCTAACGTATCATCCGGGCTCTTGAGGAAGTAACCGAAGTATAGTTGCGTAGTCTACAGATGCGATCGCAAAAATAGGTAAGGAACAGTTTATAATATGTAGGTGAGTTTTAGTTTTATAATCTCATTACCTAAAACACACCACACCAAGATTATTATCCCTAAAAATAATAATGGCGATAACACGACCCCCATCCACCACACCACCCCCGATCATCACGGCCGGCAGCATAGCTTCAAAGGTGGACATAAAATGTCGATCACAACAACTCTGTGACTCGTGCTCGATCTTTCGATCTTCCTGTGTTCCGAGGCCATATTTCTAGATATGCTAGGCTCGCCAATCAAACCTCGAAGACCCTGCGCGTGCAACATGGCTTACACCCACTGTATACGAACGACGAGATGTGTGACACCCGATCATCACAGCCTGCCTCATAACGTAGAACTTTCTTGGTGGTGCGCAACGAGGGAGAACACAATTTTGGTATTTGTTAGGGATCATCCTATTTATGATGCTACCGTTGTATATCTAGCATATAAGCAATCAATAGGATGCACACACAACAGCACACAATAATGATGCAATGAAGTGCGATGTGCCTGGCCCCCGGCGCCCCGGCATGGTTCCGAGTCTACGTAACCCTCCATTGCCTCCGACAGTACGAGTAATATCAAAACTTACCGTAACCATGTCACATAAAATAACGCCTCTGCAAAACAAAGTTAGACGCCTCTAGCTTTATTTAGTTTTGCAAGTTTTACGTGGCATATAGGCTTATTCGTAAGAGAATCGCTTCCGTACCTACAAACTTTGTACCACAACGTCGATAGTATAATTGCATGTTTAAGCATCCCTTTCGGGCCCTCCATTGAAAATGCTTTGCCGACTAGAGAGAGAGAAACAGACACCCGCCAGCCACAGATACGGTGCAAGCCGTATGTCAGTAGTGGAACCAGTCTCGCGTAAGCGTACGCGTAAAGTCGGTCCGGGCCGCTTCATCAACTCAATACCGAAGGCATCGCAAGTGCACGCTAGAGGGTAGCAAATATAAGAAAGACGCCCTCATTCAACATGAGTTCTAACCGTACCAGCAGTACTACGCATAGATCGGCTCTGATACCACTGAAGGGGTTGCGGTGCAGAAAACAATAATTTTTCTAGCGTACGAAACCCTAACTAGCCAGGATCTATCTATCTAGTACATGCGATAACGGTGGCGGAACGGGTTACATTACCTCCATGTAGACGGATAGCGGGAATTACGCTCCCGCACAAGCGTTGACGATGAAGTCGTACGTAGCCGACCTCGAGGTCGCGGAGAACCGCGATGACGAAGACGATGAAGCCGGGGTGTCGACGATGATCTGCGTCGACGGGCGTCGGGCGGAAGAAGGCAGAGCGCCAGCACCAGGGTTGGTGCGCCGGCGGCAGAGGGGAGGGGGGCGCGGCGGCTGCAGGGGCGAGACGACGTTGCCCAGGCTACTCAAAAGGAGTTACCTCCGAGCACTCACAAACATACGGAGCTTAGCGACAACCCCCGGTCATTCAGATCCACCTGAAATCGCAGGGGTAGATCTTATCTGGAATTCCGCAGAGCAACGGCGCTCAGCGGTATAGCTTAGGTGGAGAGAGGGGGCAAAACGGGCGTAGAAACAGCTCGGCCGGCCTGCAATACAATTAATTGTATTTTCCAATGAATTAATCCAATTAATATGCCTCGGTATATAAAGGGGGAAGGGGCTGTGCAAACCCCTTGGCTTCCCCATGTGGGACTAAAGGAGGAGAGGGGAGGGGGGGTTCGACCGAACCCCCCTTGGGCTTCTCCTACTCCTAGTCCAACTCGGACTAGGAGGCCCAAGCCTCCCTTTCCTTGTGTGGTGCGGCTCCCCCTTCTTGGGCCCTCTTAGGGCCCATGTAGGTGGGAGCCCCATTTTTCCTTTATTTAATTAATATAAAATTAATATAAAAATCCCATTAATTCATAATTAATATATTTATATATAATTCAATATCCCATGACTCCGAAACTATTTCGGAACCACCCGAACAACTTTTGGACATTCCTGGAAGCATTCCATACCTCCCCGGAACTCCTTCCGGACCACCGGAACTCTTTCCGGATCATTTCTCTCTCTCCAACAAATTCCTATAATATTCCAGAACCTATCTCCTGGTGTCGCTAAGACCTTAAGTTTGTTACGCTACGGTTCGAGAACACTCCAGACATGGTCGAGACACTCCGCTCACCAATGACCGTCAGGGATACCTGGAAGTATATGACGACCCCTGTGCATTCCACGAATATCTTCGTTGAACCATAAATATGACATTCATTCCCTTTGTCTCTGCGATACTACCTTGTCCGAGATATGATCGTAGACACACCGATGTCTTTGTTGTATCTCGTTACCGACGAAGGTTATTAACTCGTCTGCGATATTACATCTCCATGACCTAGTCATAAGCCGCGCAGCTATATAGATGCAATATCATCGAGTGGGCCCAGAGTATCTTTCCATTACAAGAATGAACAAATCCCGCTCTTGATCCTTACGTCTTGATGCTCTTTCAGAATACCCAAGATGGACACCGTTATTGTCATGCTATATAAGACACAACGTTTGATGCTCTCAAAGCACCCCTACGAAGCATCAATAAGTACGGTCTCACGGTCTAAGGAATAAGCTATCATATTCTTATCTATTGCAAATGACAAACATCGTAATACGATCTTATTGCAATACTTTGCGTATGTCCATCACCTTATTCAACTAACAAGATGACCCCATTGTCAACCGACGTCATTGTCCTTGATCGGGAATCTCGATCAACTGTTGCCCAATGGACTAGCTCATATAGAGGCTTGCTAGGGACCTGGTTGTCTATGTATCACACGTGTATTAATAATTCCAATTAATACAGTTATAGCATAATACACAAACCTATTATAAACTTATGAGATAATGCAATAAATACTACTTATTTATTTGCCTCTAGGGCATATCTCCTTCAGCTAGTTCTAGTAATTCATCCACTCACAACATTGTTACATCTTTGAAGAATTACTCTCCATGCCTTGTTGCTCTAACAATGCAGCATCTACTTCCTCTAGTATTTGTGTTGATACTAACCATGTAGAGGAAATCAAAGAGCTCAAGGCACAAGTCACTTCTTTGAAGAAAGACTTGATCAAGGGTCATGAAGGGAAGTCCACCCTCGACAAGATGTTGAGAGCGCGAAGACTTCCTCATGACAAGAGTGTACTAGGATTCAACTCCAATATCAAGAACAAGTCCATTGACAAGATGAAGCACAAGTTCGTCAAGAAGAAGGGCCAAGAACAAGCTATTGATTCGGCCAAGATTGTGTGCTTCAAGTGCAAAGTTGAAGGGCACCATGTTAGATCTTGCCCATTGAAGAAGAAGAATCCTCTTAGTGAGAAGCAACAAGGGAAGCAACCTCAAGTTCAAACTCAAGCTTCCCAAGTTGAAGGATCTTCCCTCCCCAAGAAGAAAAGAAAAGGCCGAGTGTGCTACACATGTCGTGGGAAGGATCACTTAGCCTCTTCATGCACTCATGGTAACTTATCCAACCCCACTATACTTGATCATGCTTATTCACTTCGAAAGGATAAGGTTGGCAATTTGTTTGCCAAGTATGTTGGTACTCAAAGTGGTGTCAAGAAAAGAACCATTTGGGTTGCCAAGCCTATTGTGACTAACCTCTTAGGACCCAATTTGGTTGGGGACCAACAAGCTAAAACTTGATCAATAGGTGGAGTCGGAGGACATTGAAGACTTGGCTACATCATGAAGAGTTAAGGGATCTTCATCAACCATATTCTCTCAAGCCAAGTCAATTGGATTATATTGCCTCATCTTATATCCAATGTTCCTCCTTGCGGTAACTTGTGTTTAAATTTTATTTACATTGAAAGTTACTTGCACCCTTGCATGTGTTTGGTTTTGTACCTTACTAGTGTTTTATATGTGTTGTGCACTCTACTTACTTTTGATTGAGTAATCAAGCTTGTGTATGATGGTTTGCACACCATGTATGTTCTGGAGCCTCTTGTCTATTTGCTTTCATCTTAATTGGCTCTTTTAGGGACTTTTAATGGACTATCTCATTTTGGGGAGTGATATGCCTTTTGGTAACTCATTATCCTAAAAATGTGTATGCATGAGGAATACCACTTAGTGGTGATATTTCAATATTATCTACTCTCTTTGTGGTATGTCTTACTCATGAGAAATTCAAATTCTAATGTCCATTAATTATCTCTTGTTGGATTTCTTTTGCCTCTTGTTAACAAAGAATGGATTATCACATTATGGGGGAGTAATAAGCTATGTGCATATTACAAGCCTAGAAAATGTGAACATGTGAGGTAGTGTCATCTAGAGTTGATATTGTTGATTATCTTGTTCCTAGGTGGCATGGTACTCAAACAAGTCCCATATTTACTTAAATGCATTTTATGTCTCTCTTCTTTTGGTATCTTGTTTGTGAGAGAGTTTCTTGATGCTTAACATGATCATTGATTATTTTAAGCCATCAAAAATCTCTTTGTAAGCATGTTTTTCATTTCCCATCTTTTGCCACATGCTTATGTTTTGTGATTATGATCTTAAATATACATGAACCACCGAGAACTATCTATATACAATCATTGTCTTTGACAAGTGATAATTATATTTGTGGTAAAAGTATTGATCATATTTACATTGGCTTTTGTTCATAAATTGTCTTATTCTATCGCCAAGTTTGTTTTGGTCTAACCACCCTTTTGTCATCCTTGCTTCATTTGGATCTTTTCGTTGCTCTACTCATTTTGTATTGTGCTTTCTTTTGTTAGGACAAATAAGGATCCCATTGTTGTACATTTACATTCGAAGAATAAATTCTAAGTAATGCACCATCCTTGGGGGAGCTATCCTACATTGAGTAGAACATCATCCTTTTAATTGTTATCGGGTCTTATTGCTTTTCTTGAACTTTGTGCTCAAAAAGATATATGGAGGGTAATGATCCCACTAATGTGCATTTTGTATTTAAATACAAGATCATAAGTAATGCGCTAATCTTGGGGGAGCAATCCTTTACGTTATTGAATATTAGTTATCTTCAATTGGTATTTGATCCTGATGACATGTCTCTTTGAAAGACAAACATTTTTCATCTTGGTACTTTGTGCCATAATGAAAATTGTAGAGGGCTTGGTTTATTTGTTGGAACCTTACTCCTCTTTGTGGAGTTGGCTATCTCATCCCACGGTTCTTAGTGTACCTTCTAGGATGAGATGAAACCCTCGAGCATGTTTGCTTGTTTTATTTCTTATGCTCAATGGTTTAGCCTTGACCTTGTCTTCATTTGATATATTTTCTTATTGGTTTCTCCAATCATGTGTTGGTTTGAGTCTTTGATACAATGAGGACAAATCCTTTTCTTGCCACACTGTTGTGTAGCTTCTTGATTTAATTAGTGTTTTGTCCAAATTGTATCCCGTTTGGTTCTTGAAAGTTTTGTGCATGCATATTTACTATATATATCTTTTGTCATGCTTAGTTTCCCTTTCCAATATATAGTATAAACTCCACCAAATCCTAAATGGCTAAGATGTGCTTGAAATTCAATTTCATATCAATAGGCACATATTTATGTGGAGTTTGTGCTATGTATTGTAGTTGCTCTAACTACTTTGGACCCAATGAGTTTGGGTACCACTTTGTACTTAAATTTGTTTTAGGTACATTGGAGATGCATTGGAAGCTTGTCTCGATTACAAGGAGAAAATACTCATCATGTGCCTTTTGAGCCAAGCTTGGATGATCATGAGCACCTACCGTCTACTTCTTCAATGCTATCTCGGTAACAAGTATCTATCTCATGCATACTCTCCTAGCCCTCAACCTTGTGTAGGTTGTTTCTTGGCATGAGTCTCTCGAGTTGCTTTTGATATGGTTTTTGCGAAGTTCCCTTCAAATCGTCTTTATTACAAATATGAGCAAGCCGGGATGATTACATAGTAAAGGTAACATACTTGATCGTGTTCATGTTTCATCAATTCCAACTATGTTAATCTAGCAATTCTTCTTATTTTGTCTCATATGCAATATGGATGAATTTTCAAAATCATTTGCCGCTTGAGAGAGTGTTTACCATTCTCAAAGCATCTCAACTATCACTTATTATTTTGGGTATTTGAGATACTTTGAATAGTGTGTGTTGGAAGTCTTCCTAGCTTTGTGCTATGGGTGTAGGCAATATTCTTTGGTTTATTTAGACTTCCAAGTGAATATCATGTTCTTTATCTAGTACCTTTTTTGTGTGTGCATGTTTCTTTGTGGAGTTAGTGCCTACTTAGAAACTTATATACATGAGATTAGGTACAACTTTAATTGATATTCAAAATATTTATTGATCAGCTTTATTGCTCTCTTGATCCTTTTGTGATCTCTAAAAGGCACAAGCTTTGCATTTGATTTGGTATCCTCTTGCCTCTTAATAAGCTTGTGAATCTATTTGATGTGTTTTCATTGGTGTGCTTGTATGCGAAATACATGATATGCACTATGTGCCACTTACCTTGAAAGACTATGGGAATGCCTAGGCTCATCCTTCTTAGTCTCCTAACATGTGTTTCCATATTACATCCATCCTTTCTCGTTTGAGCAAATCTTTGATTGTCTCGTTTCTTTTCGTTTGCTCAACATTTGTTTGTTGCAAAGTGCATTCTTTCTTTTTCCGTCTTTGCACTCTTCCACTTATTGTTCAAATTAATCTAGGAAGGAACGAGGATTCCATGTTGCGCAACCTTTATTGGATTACAAATTCTTCATTGTTCATGTACCTTGGGGAGTTCCATCTTGATTCATTTGAAAACTTGATTGCTTTTATCATAACATCTTCTTGTGTCCAATTGGTTTTTGGATCCTTCGATTGCATCTTTCGAGTTGCAATTGGTATCTTTCTATTTTTTTTGATTGATATCTTTTATTTTGCATTTCTTGAATCCTCAATATAATTTGATCCCCTCCATGTATTCGTTATTGGATATATGCATTTGATTTCACTCATATCATGAGAAATGCATAATTTATGGGGAAGCTCTTATTATATTGGCCTTCTAGATTTTTCTCCCATTCCGGCAATGGATGCCAATGGGGGAGAGATTTAGAGGGTTTTAAGGGATTTAGTTCTTTTCTCTTGCAACCTTGCTTTGCTTAGTGTGTTGCATGGTTTTTTTATTTCCTTATATAAACCCTCGTAAAAGGGATTGTCATCAATTACCAAAATGGGGTAGATTGAAAGGGCATGTGCCCTCATGTATGGTTTTGGTAATTAATGACAATCCCTAAGGACTAATGTGTGTTTTGAGCATATTGCAAGTATGGCTTGAAGTTGTCAAGCCATCACCTATATGAAGAAAGATGCTATCTTCCATGGGCTTGCAACAAGAAGATCCATTAATTTAGCTCATGGAGGATGATGTCATGACATGATCGTCATCATGGTTGACAAGTGCAAGACCAAGGAAAGCATGTCAGAGACATGAATACGAAGCTAAGCGAGACTCTCCCTTAATGGAGTATGGGGGAGTATATGGAGGAGTCTTCATGAAGCATGTGCTAGCAAGCGCAATCAAGAAAGGTGGTCCACTTGAAGAGATCAAGATCGTCATCATCTAGCTCAAGTGGAATGCTCAAGGCAAAGGTATGATCTTGATAGGGCTATAGGATAGATAGGCGTACTATCAAGAGGGGCTCTCGAGTGAGTAACTTGATCGAATCTTTATGGAGAGCTCAAACCTTTGCATACTTAGCATATCATCTTTCTTGTTTCTTATTTGGCTTTTCTCCTTGTGAGGTTTTGGATCTTGTTGTGATCTTCATAACAAGCTCAAGTTCATCAAAAACAAAGTTCGTTTGAAAAGCTTCTTGGTTTTTGATGTTGTAGGTTTTACCGGTTGTTTTTTTTCGAGAGGTTTTATGTTTCCCCATTTGATTTTAACCTCCCATCTTGGAATATGATGTTTCTCTTCATTATCTTGTAGAGTTCTTCGTTGTGATTACAACGAGCCAAAAATCATCGAAAACGGAGTTCGGATGGTCAAGATATTGTCGTTTTCGTGTTGGGATTTCTGCAGTTTTCGGGTGCTCGGAAATATCCGAACCGGGCTCGGAGATTTCCGAATCGGGCGGATTTCAGTACTGATGTCGCCCAGAAAACTTCGGAGATCTTTCCGAAAATCTGCGGGGGTCGGAAATCTCCGGTCTGAGCTGTTGTAACGGCTAGATTTGTGGGAGGGGTATAAATACCCCTCCCCTTGTTCTTCCTTGCAGTAGCACGACTTTCCCCTCTCTCTCTTACCATTGTTGACCTTGGGAAAGCTTGCCCCCTCTCAAATCCTCCCATGATTCTTGCATATCTTTGAGGGAAAAGTGAGAGGAGATCTAGATCTATAATTCTACCAATCCATCTCTCATCTAAGTGAGGGGAACATAGTGGATCTAGATCTTTGAGTTCCTTTGTGGTTCTCCCCCTTTGTTCTTGCTCTCTCTTATCCCCCCATAAGCATTAGTTTCTTGTGGTGGGATTTGAGAGTGTAGGATTTGTCTCCTTTGTGGTTTCTTGGTTCTTCCTCTCTTATACCCCCATAAGCATTTGTTGCTTTGTTGGAATTTGAGAGTGGAGGACTTGAGCACTTTGTGTGTTCTTGCCATTGCATCTTGCATCGGTTTGAGCCCTCCACGAGGATTCGTGGTGGTGAAATTCGTGAGTTTGTTACTCTTGGTTCTTGGACCCTAGACGCCTTAGTGGCCGCCTTTGTGGCATAGGACCTTTTGTGGTCAAGGCCTTTGTGGCTAGTTGGGACCTTTGTGGTCAAGACCTCTTGTGGTCATTTGGGAGCCCCCAATTCGGTTGTGGGTGTGTGCCCTAAGGTTGTTGTACGGGATTGTTCTCCGCCCCAAAGGAGTTCATAGTGGAAGGTGGACTCGGACCTTTGTGGTCGAGTTCATCGGAGAAGAAGGTGAAGCCTTTGTGGCGTTGAGCAAACCTTCTGTGGTTGCTCACACCTCTCCAACGAGACGTACACCTTTTGTGGTGGAACTCGGAAATACATACTCGTCTCCACGTGCCTCGGTTATTCCTATACCCGAGCTCTTTACTTATGCACTTTACTTTGTGATAGCCATCGTGCTTGAAGTCCTTTACCTCGCTATCCCTTGTTGTTTGTCTTGCATAGCATAAGTTGTTGGTGCACATAGGCAAACCTAGTATATTTAGGTTGTGTCATTAATAAGTTAAACACTAAGTTTTATTCCGCATTTATTAATCCTAAATTGTAAAAAGTGTTCCTCGCCTATTCACCCCCCTCTAGGCGACGTCTTTCCTTTCACAGATTTTATTGAAAATGGGCTGTGCTCAACACCTGGACAACGAATCATGTGGGTCCAACTAAGATCAATCTTGTACGCTGATGAAAAACCAAATGGATCCATATTGTGATGGATGGGTTTGACTGGATAAAGTAGGACAACACCGTGTTCGATCTGCAATGTACTGACCTTAAATCAAGAGAGAGCATCGACATAGTCGGGGGGAAAACTTGCAAGAACAGGGACAATAATTCTTGATGTAGTATTTGCTATTTGGGGTGGCCTGCATTCAAGTGATATATTCATTAAAATTATTTGGTTGCTGTGATTTGAAAGAATAGATTATACTTCATGGTGAAGTCCACTACCCCTTGAGGTGCCCATCGCGCAATTGAGCAGCTTCCTTGCATCAATTTCTACTCCTTATGGCTGCGTTTTACAAAGAAAATGGTTAGTTTGAGGAAGGCTTAGGGAATTCAGTTTCTTGCTTCCGTAACATCACCTCCTCTGGAAACCAAACCCACAAAGGAAATTCAGTTTCTAGTGTTCGGGCGGAGAAACGACCCATGAAGGAGAGGGGTTGAAGAAGGGCGGGAAGGAGGAGGTGCATGCAAGAGGCCCAGGGAAGGTAGGGGAGCTTACCCGCGCCGCCGTCACTGAATTCGTCTCGTCGTCGGGCTGGAGATCGAGAGATGGGGTGGGGCTCGTGCTGAAAGGTTTGGGGAATCAGATCGTCACCAGATCGCATCGGAGAGCTCGCCGAGAAAGGGGATCACATGATTCGGAGTAGATGGCGCATGACGTGGGCCTGCGCTCGCCGTGTCGGGGCCGCTCCGGCCCGCCTCGCCGTCGGCTGATCTCGCTCCCCTGCAACAGGTCGTTGCTCCTCCCATGCCTGGACGGGGCGCTCGCGTTCTAGGTCCCAGTTCCGGCGTGTCTCGCATCGATGCTCAGCGCGGCGGTGGTGGCAGTTGGAGAGGCTACTCGTATGTCTGTTTGGCGAAGCGACAGGGATTGAAATGCAAAGAGCAAAACTTAATGTTTGGACTGCGGGTTGATTCTCTGATTTTCGAAGAATTAAACTGCAAACCGACGCGACGTACAATGTCGCTAAGCCGTATATAGTAGTACTAGTAAAATACCCGTGTGTTGCAACGGGCGAGAAATGTGAAAACAGAAACCATTAGGTTGTGTAAGCAAATCTCTTTTTTTTTCTTTTGTGTACATGAAACGTGACCGAGGAAATTATAAAGAATGTAAGCCTTCAAAATTTTGAGCGGTTGAAATAAGAAAGTAGAAAAACAAAACAAAAACATTATATATATGTGGTAACATGTCTTTGCTAGCATATAAAAAGGCATATACCAATTTTTTTGACAAAGAGCATATATTTATATCAAAAAGTTATTAAGTAAACCCAGCTTCTACAACAACATAATGCATTTTCATGTCGAGAGGTTAGAGATACTAATTGAGATATGAATTGAGTTTACGGATGCATACAACATATACATGTCAATGTTGAAAATCCATAGATATTATTGGCCGAACCACGGTACAAGTACAATATTGTCTTGTACTCTTAAGTTGTTCTACCAAGTACCTCCTATTTATTCTTTAGAAAAATAATAATATTTTGCCCTTACAGGCCATGGACTGTCGTTGGTCATCTTTGTAAGTCTATGGATCAAGTCTAACGGTGTCAAATAATTTCTCTGGTGGCTTAGTTGATATCAGACGCCAGCAAAATTGACCAACCAAAAACAACTAAAAGTTATTATTTTGTGCATGGTGGATTCTGGATTGTAATGAAAGACAGTTCTCCTATTCCCTGTGAACAATTTCTTGCATTCTCCCTCATGCTGTGTTTCTTAACTCATGCTTATTATATATGAATAAGGAAGCATGATAAAGGTAAATGAATTTTGCATGAAATAATGCAATCAATAACTATTGAGTAATCACCAGAAGCCGCAGGTGTTCTTAAGACAAAAGTTGTGTAAAACGACTACGTACAAAATGTTAGAATGGTACCACCATCTCCAATCTCATCAAGCATTACCTGATGTTGAACAAACTTGAAATATTTGTTGCAAGGCAGTGATACCGTAGAATAAATGCAACAAAGACTAATTTATCCAAGGCATAGCTGAAGTTCTGTTCCGTTGGAAGATCCTATACATCTTGAGACATATACTTATGCAGAATACTTCCTATACAACGCACAATGTTAAACTCTATGACTGAAGGTGACGCCGCCGCTAGCTGTTTCATTCCTAGCTTTTCCCAAATGTAATCAGAGACAGTTTCTAAAATGCGAAGACAATATGCCGGATTGACTCAACCGCTGGGCACAAATCACAGCCTCCCTTCCGTAAAAGCACTTCTTGATTATATTATCCCTTGTGTTTAGCTTTCCCCTGTAAACTAACCAGAGCAGGACTTTGTGCCTGTTCGGTGTTGGCTGCATCCAAACTCACTTGTATTATTCCCAACGCGTACCTATAAGCCATTGGACTGTACAATTATGTGGTTGTCAGTATCTTTCTGTGGTGATGAGTTCACGTTGGTTGCCCAAAACCCGTGGACGGAAGCCCCAATTCGTTGCAAGGAATCTCGAAGTTGTTTTAGCTAAATATGTGTCATTTGGGATAGTAGCATAGTGAACTGAGGATCCCACCGTCCTCTCACCAACAATAATTAACAACAACCTGCGTACCTGAAAATTTTGAGGCGAAGGGGATATGATGAGACACAACAAACATTGCATGCAAATGGTGGAGTATTCATATGAAAGCCATTAGATTAAACAACAGGAAGCAGTTCAAACTCTTAGTTGCGAATATCACATCAAAATGACATTTGCTCTGAAGATTCATGTGAGCAATGCACTAAACATTCAAAGGAAAAAAACAAGAATGAAATCACAATCAGACCGCACCAACCAGACAGAGTACATAACGGCAATGCTGATGGTGAGGAAGCAGCCGCAAGCTCATACACCTCCCAGGCATGTGTTAAATATGAGGGAGCCAGAGCCGCCAGGCGCTTCACTGCCACAGCAAGCCCGTGAAGTCGGAGGCAGTAATGTGTAGGGAGGACACCGAGCTCTTCTCCGGCTCTTCAGTTGGCAGGTAAGATGGGATCCGCGCGGTGAAGGGTTGGTACCTGATCGACACTCCACAACTTGATTCTATGGTCGTGGATTTTCCCTGACGTGTCGTGGACAGAATGATAGGTGGGAAAGACCTTATGGCGTCGGGAGAGGGAAGGCTAGGCTGCCGGTGCAGCGGAGGGGCTTGTTACGGTGAAGCCGTGGGCTCCAGGCGGTGAAGCTAGCTAAACAAGCCGACGTAAACTGAAAGATAAGGGAAAAGGGTTTTCAGGCAGATCATGCTAGTTATATGGACAACAGGGTACCCTGTCTTCAATAAACTGAGTCTTCATTAATTACCTGAATTAAATTGAGGCAGTGCGGGCTTACTGATGAAAAGACTGGTAATTCTAGTTTGTGTACTTGGAACATTGGTAGGGACATAAATTGTAATGTTGGCAAGAATTTTTATGGAAACAGTGATATGCAATCTAATTTGTTGAGCACGTGACTTGCAGTAATGTTGTATGATAATTTGGTTGCTGATGTCTTCCTAGGACAACCTTTCCCTAAGTTAGGCAAACCGGTTGTTAAGTACTCCTTAGTTTTCTAATTGCATCGACATATTTCTTGTGAGATTCTCTTGCTGAAACTGAAGAAGAGGGGATATCATTGTTTGATGAATTATATGGCATCTTGGAAGAATAGTTTACATGTCTCTTTGAGAATAGATGCATCACCTAAGAGAAGATATAGGTACTTGTAGCTTTCTTGTTCATGTCCAAATTATATCATGATAGATGTTCAAAGATATATGAACCAACCTAAGCTGCTACCTCAACTGCAGTTCTCGTGTCTGGTAAAGGTAAAAACTCCATGATTGTATGGTAAACATGCAGAATTTTCTCCACTTTCCATGCTACCGAAACTCTGAGATAACTAATTAAATCACCAAAAATGCCAAGGAAACACCTCTGACCGCACAGAACATAAGTATTGGACGGGCAGATTGAACCAGCATCATATTTGTGACAATTACCTAACCTGAACAAGTGGTCAGGAGGTTGAATGCTGAACTCATCTTGCAGTGCAAACGTGCCTCGTGGCCTTCATCAGTCGTGTGAAAGAACATTTCTTAATCCCTAATGTTTTGTGTGTTAGTTAACAATACCAATGATACTAATCCTATTGCTAAGCATTTCAGTTTGGGTGAAACTCATATCACAAATCCTAAAGCCAAATTGAAGAGAAAAAGAGTTTCTGAAATTCTTCCCAGACCCGGATATTCCGGTTCACCAACCCGGATATTCTGGGTCATCCCCAGAAAATTGGCTAAGTCAAGTTCAGGAGTTCTACTGACTTCAATCGGAAAATCAGCTCGGAAATTTCAAGGACCCGGATATTCCGGTTCACCAACCCGGATATTCCGAGTCAACCTCAAGAAAATTGGCTAAGTCAAGATTCAGAAGTAATACTGACTCCAATCGGAAAATCAGCTCGGAAATTTCAAGGACTCGGATATTCCGGTTCACCAATCCGGATATTCCGAGTCAACCTCAAGAAAATTGGCAAAGTCAAGATTCAGAAGTGGCACTGACTCCAATCGGAAATTCAGCTCGGAAATTTCAAGGACTCGGATATTCCGAGTCAACCTCAGAAAATCGACTAAGTCAAGTTCAGAATTGGTTCTGATCTCAACCGGAAATTCAGCTCGGATATTTTCAAAGACCCGGATATTCCGGTGCACCGGAATTTCCGGTGGTACTTATACCGGAATTTCCGGGTGACCAAGACAGCCAACGGCCAGATTTTGAGGGGGAGTATAAATACCCCCTCACTCACTCAAGAACAGAGCTCTCAGATTTTCTCTCTCCTACCATTCTTGAAAGCTCAAATCATCAAGATCTCCCAACCCCCCACCCAAATTCATAGATCTTTGGAGGATTGGAGGAGAAGGCCCGGATCTACATCCTCACCGAAGGGATTTGCATTTCTCCCCCATTCACTTGGGGATTTCGTGGCTAGGGTTTCCGGTGGGAAAACCTAGTTCACCATTGTTGTACTCTTGGTGTTACCTTGACCTTTTGTGGTCCTTGACCTTTTGTGGTCTTCTTGGGAGCCCCCAATTCAGTTGTGGGTGTGTGCCTCAAGCGTTTGTAAGGGATTCGATCTCCGCCCTAAAAGGGGATCAATAGTGGAAGGTGGACTCGAAACCTTTGTGGTTGAGTTCATCGGAGAAGAAGGTGAGCCTTTGTGGCGTTGCGGCTAACCTGTTGTGTAGCGCACACCTCTCCAAACGAGACGTACACCCTTGGGTGGAACTCGGGATTACATCTTCATCTCCGCGTGCTTCACTTGGTTCCCTTTACCCTTTGCTCCCTTACTTACTTATCGTGTTATTGCTTAGGTTCTCATTTAGGTAAATTCACCGTAGTTGCATATCTAGAGAATTTACCTTTGTGTTGAGCCTAAATTTGAAAAGACCTAAAATTTGTAATAGCACCTATTCACCCCCCCCCCTCTAGGTGCCGGATTCCCGTTCATCGTGGCTTTAGGAATTAGATTCAGGGTACCTTGTGTGTTCGTCTGCATCCTTGGCGCGAGATGGTCATCCTTCCGTGGAGCTAGCAGGTGAGAAATCACATCGAATCAGCCAGGAAATATGCAGGCAGTGTACGAAGGAACGACGTCATAGTACCTCATTCCCTCCCCCGATCCACATCAAGGAAACGTTGCCGGCAGGTTCCCTGTGCACCCGTCCCCCACCGACGGATATATGATCCCGCCACGGCCGCGGTAGAGACCGGAGGAGCCGGAGATGTGGCCTTCGTCACGGTCGAGAGGCCCGATGCCTATGGACGGCTGTGGCGGGGATGGTAGGGAATGGGTGGAGGCACGCGAGCCGCTTGCCGCAGTTGCCCGTGGCGCAGTGGAGCTTCTCCGTCCCGACGGGCGCCGCGCCGCCGAGGCCCCCGCACCGGAGCCGCTCGCCGCAGTCGCCCTGGCGCAATGCAGTTTCTCCGTGCCGGCAGGCGTGCAGCCGGCCCAGATGCGGCCGGACCAGGCTTGGGCAGGAGCCGCGCAAGAGTGGTAGGAGAGCGTTGGGGGGCGGATTATTTGGGGAAAGGAGACGGGCCGTGCGACCCGCAGCGCTCGACGGGAAGAAAGAACGGAATCGTTTTTTTCCACTTACCGGTGGCAGTGGTGGGTAATATCTCAGAAATCATAGGGGTAAAATCGGAAAAAAAAATGACGTACGACCGGAGTCCCCAAGCCATATTATATAGTAGAGATTATATAGTAGAGATGTCTAAGAAATTGCAGTCGGTCGCAGTCAGGATTCACGACCATTCCTTTTGACCAAGCAAGTGATAAGTCGATCCGTACGTCAGCTGCAGGAAACCCACACAGTTCGTTACACGGATGCACACTCCTGACGATGGATTGACATGAGCAGTTCAGAAATAGGGCGTGTCCCCGGCCTTGTCGTCCAGCCGCTTACCTTTAATTAAGGCTGGATGTGCATGCATGCCTGCTAGCCCGTCTCTCCATTCTTCCGCCACTCGTGCACGTACGACGATCGGTCTTCTTCTCCCCTTCTCGATCCCCTGCCAGCCGGATCGATCTTCTTTCGCAGCTCGCCGATCGATCTATGGAGCGCCTGCTTGGGCTGCTCAAGCTGAAGGTGGTGCGAGGGCTCAACTTGGCCATCTGCGACCCCCTCTCCCACAGCAGCGACCCCTACGTCGTCATCCACCTCGGCCAGCAGGTAGGTACTATCATTCTTTTATTTGTTGGTTAGCGATCTGAGCGGCAAATCTAAAATTTAGATGTGAATCCCCTTATTTTTTTAGCAATTTTGTGATCAATCGACCCGTCAAACAGACAATATTTGTATTCAGAAGTGCACTTTATTTATTTACCACCCTCTTTTTTCTACAGTATATAGGTAGGTACTTTAAAGCTTTCTTCATATTAATCCTGTTTCTTCAATATCTCGCCGGATAGCTCTCACATTACCGGCCCCTTGAAGGATCTTTATGCACTATCGATCCAGATTAAAAAAGCTTACCTGGCATTTTCGTTTCTTGTGATGTGCAGAAAGTAAAGTCCAGTATCAAATATAAGACCATCAACCCAGAATGGAACGAGGAACTCACCCTTTCTATCACGAACTGGACACTCCCGGTTAAGATTGTAAGTCGATCAACATCTTCACTGCTCACTGGACCTTCAGACATGTGCTGCCTTCTCCCTACAGGAATTCAGAAACTCGGCGACACAGATCAACGTTTGCCGCCTCTTGTCCCTGAAACTAAGCTCTTCTTTGGGATTTTTCATTACAGGACGTCTTTGACCATGATACTTTCACCAAGGATGACACCATGGGCGACGCAGAGTTCAGCATCGTCGACTTTGTCGAAATCGCCATGAAGGACAACCTGAGCGGCCTCCCCGATGGCACGGTGATGAAAACGATCCACCCTGAGAATGACAACTGCTTAGCAGCTGAGAGCCACATCAAATGGAAGGAGGGCAAGGTCTCCCAGGACATTTTCCTGAAGCTGAGGAACACCGAGACAGGCGAGATAGTCATGCACCTGGAGTGGGTTAGCATCCCAGGTCTCGGCCATTGATACTCACAGCTGCAAAATATGGCCGGTGCCGACGGTCGTCAGCTACTCTTTATGATTGTCATGTGCTCCCTTTATGAGCTACCAAAATAAGCAACATCCTGGTGAGACCTTGAGACCAGTAGGATGGTTGTTATGCAAGGCATGCAAGAGGCTTATGCTGCTGGGGAGTATTGCTTGTTTTCAGTTTTGGTTCTGCATACCTTATATGGCTCTCTTTTTATCCAAAAAGGTATATTTTGTCCCAGGATACCTGTATAGAACCTCTATATTTATTTACAATATATTGATCATATTGTCAACCGGCGTTGGGAACTATAGTGATTTTAACATTATACTACTACAGAGCATGTGAAATTTCTGCTTTAGCTCACAACAGCTCTCCTGAATTTGCATTTTGTTAGCTTAATAAATATCTGTCAGCTAGTTTGCATACACTGCAAACATAATGTAGTTCGTATAAAATTGTTCTATCAGCTACAAATAGAATAATCTAGGCCATTTCGCATTTGACAATACTCCCTGACTAAACATTTGGACGAAAAGGGGAGTATATACACCATCCTGACCTAGTATGTACAATTGTCTTACAACTCGAGCTGACGAAAGCATTGACTGAGCATACAGTAGAGAATGCCCAAATGGAAGCAGTATATTGGCAGCAAGTAACTAGGAAAGCAAATGCGGTGTGCTTTCATGGCTGGCGCTCCGAGAACTTTCATGTGGGCGGTGATGCTTGCCCATTTGCACATCTCGTGTAAAGTGGGTCCTCGATTTAGCATAAGGAGCTTCCCTTGCTACAAAAATGGAAAATACACCCATTCCATTATATCAAAAAAAAATTGTACACTCTGCATTGAGATTTCAAAGATTTATTATAGCTTCTTACCTGCAGCTAATTTCTGGCCGCGGATAATGTTCTGCCTCCTTTTCCACCAGCATGCCGCAAATACAACTAGGAACAGAAAAGCTACAAGTATCCCAAAAGCCATGGCAATTTTTGCAGCCACAGATAAATGAGGGCCACACTCACGTAAACCAGGAATTCCACACAACCCAGCATTGTCTGTGAAGCTGTCATTTCAGAAGTTTATAAGCTTCCCTACCATTCAAGTACTAATAAAAGCAGTAGACACTCAAATGTGTATCTAGATTGGGATTTAAGCTGCTTTGTATGTGGAGGATGCAACAACACGAAAACAAACTAACTGTAGAAACTGGTGAAGTGTGGGTCCTTACTTGAATCTAACTCTGTGTAGAGGTCTTCCTCCCAGATTGGCTGGAACCATCCCTGAAAGATCATTGCCATTTAGATTCCTGCGTTAAGATAGTATCTAGTTAAGGGGGGAGCAAGCACGATAAATCCCAACCAGAAGAACATGCGCAATTAGTGCCCTCACAGTGTCTGTAATGACGTCAGCTCACCAAGGCTCTCCGGAATAGAACCATTGAGTTCGTTGTATGACAGATCTCTACAAATATCATAATGTCAGAACGATTAAACATTGGGACTTCCCAAAAGTTGAACTTTGTTCTAAGAGAGGACAAGTTTTATGCCGAATCAAATTTGACAAAACAGCACTGATCGCAATGACATGAACTGAATGCTAAGGTTACAAAAACAGCTCCATTCTGTAGGGTATGAAAAAGATATAAGCATTTCTAAAAGATGAGTTACAGATCAGCACAGACCAGGAAATAAAGCGTCCTGAAATTTTACAAACAAAATAAAAGGACCAAGATATTTACAATCATAAGCGTGTGATGCAATCTGAACTCTGGAATCACTATTCTGATGTTCTGCATCTTTAACAAAAACAGTTTAAGCTATACAATCTCAATTGACATAACACATTAAGAGGCTGAAACAAAATCAAGATTAGGCTTGCTCCTGAAAACATACAGGTAAATATCACTTAGTGTTAAAGAAAACTTACAGCACTCGCAGCCCTGAGATGGTACCCAAACACGATGGTATATTGCCCTTTATGCTATTACCGCTGAAGTTTCTGTTTGACCAAACAGGGATTTTACTTTGTCAGGCAAAAATGAAAGTGCCAAAATACAGTAAGAAATGCAAGTAATTACATCTAAATTTCTTCAAAGGACATCCTCAAATTAGGATCATCAACAATATCGAATATGTTCCCTAGTCCACACAACTCAAACATGTCCATGATCCATTTAATTATATCTAGTTACGAACATTGGCCTGTTTGCAGCATGGGGATCTTGCAGCAAGAGTACAAATCCAACATGACTCATGTAGAATTCCCCCATTCCGGATGAGGCCTAACCATTGTGTAACAAAAAGCTTAAACGTAATTCGCTTTCAACATATCACACAAGATATCATCCAAAGATTCATGCTATAGTAGGAAGGCAAAATTCAAACACTTCTAAAACTACGAGAAAATTAAGAGTTAACTAATTGCCACCAGTCAAAAAGCGAGATGTTTTTATGATGAGTAAACAAACAAAGCTGATTTCCCTATAAGGCCTGAAACCCATCAAGGAATCAGATTTTGTGTAGAGCTTTTCTGCATCTGATTGATCCTTTTTTACAATAAAGGCCAATAAGTTAATACTCCCTCCATTTCTTAATATAAAGTGTCTAAGGTTTTGGCACGGATATTAAGACGTCAGTATTTTACATGTGGTGGGCACACTTTTTCCTTAAAAAAATCGAGAGAGAGGAATCCATAATAGTCATAAATTGAAACAGTAGGTTAAATCCCTCCATTCTTTTTTGATAAGTAAAATTGTCTATAAATCGCAATACACCTTATATTTTGAAAATTTTCTCAAAACCTTAGACACCTTCTATTAAGAAATGGAGGGAGTATCAAGTACACCGAAGCTCTGCAAAACACAATGTCAAGAGCTGGTCGATATATCGAGAATGCACACATGCCAAATTGTTACAAAAAAACAGACATGATCTCAAAAGTCATCCTGAAACGATCAACAGTGCGTAGCAGGAAAACCTCATCACCAACCCATTGGCAGCATCTAATACGAGAAACGTTATCCAAAAGCGACGCATCCAAGAAAGGACGACTGACGAGCGCTGCCATCGCTGGATTTAAACACTAAGGCAAGATCATGGGTTTTAACCCAGTAGAGCAAGTTTGAGCAATCTCCATGCAATGTCTTTAACAGGAGAACAGCGTGAAACCATCGTCATTGCCAGATACAACCAATAAATGCCAGACCTAGAGTTTAGAAGCATCTCCACCGGGGGCCTCTAAAGGACCCTCAAAGTCCCTTTGGGGAGGCGGGACACCAACAACCACCAGCGGCACCCCCCAAAGCCTTGCCCCGAGCGAATTTGTGTCCGGCATCCCTAGGAGGGCCTCCAAGTATAGAGGCCCGCCCCCTATCGGGCCTCTATACTTGGAGGCCCTCCTGGGGGTGTCGGACATCGCGTAAGGCATCGCCCTGACAGCGCTGGCCCGCACCTCATACACACGACACACCATTTTTCCCAAATGCATTGTGATTCGCAAAGTTTTTGTACATAAAATGCATACATACATAAACCAATAACCTAAACCTAATCTAACCTTAAAACTAATCTAGCCGAAGTGGCGGAATAGGTCGTCCCAGGCATCACCGGTCGGCTCCTCCTTGACCTCGCCGGCGTCTGGTCCGGTCCGGTCACCAGTGGCTCGGCTTCGTCGTCCGAGAGGACAACAATGCCGTCTACATGCGCGGAGAAGGCCTCCGCGTACTCCAAGCTCGCCGGCTGGACGGTGTTGAAGGAGAGGCATGTCGCCTTGGTCATTTGTGCCTGGAATAGCGCCTCGGCCTCCTCCTCCATCATCTGGCGCACCGGAGCGGCCGTCGAGCGCTCGTCGTCCTCCGTCTTCACCCTCTTGCTGGTGCGGACGAGGGCCGAAGCGGCAGGCCAAGTCCAGCATGGTGGGCGCCACTCCCTGTTCCATGTCGCCGGCTTGTACAGGCCGGTGTAGTCGTTGATGGACGCCTGGCGCTCCGTGGCAAGAAGCGGGCGCCACCGTGGGCTGTTCACCGCGTACGCCGGTTCTTTGTGTTGCTCCGGCGTCAGGTCCAGGCGGCGGGCGAGGGTGAGCGCGTCGAGCCCGGCCCCTTCGTCAGGCAGGGGAGGGACGGCGTATCCCATGGCGCTGGTCACCCACCGCCCGAGCAGGCGCATGCCCGGCGGAATGGGGATGCGCTCAGTCGCCATGAACTCGGCATCCTCCAGCCGGATGTTCGTCCTCAACGGCGCCGCACCGCCGCTGCTGCCGCTGCCTCCGGCCTCGCTATTGTGCGCCATCGCCGCCGGTGGAGGAAGAGGAGAGGAAGAGGGGCGTCAGTGGGAGGGAGACGGAATCGGGGATATAGCCGCGGGAGAGACGCCGCCGACGGTTCCCGAGGCCGTCAATTACTCCGGCTGACCGACACGGCCATTCAATCGGAGCGACGCGGCGGTTTGCCGCCTTGCCGGCGACAGTTCGTGCGTCCGCAAGGTGTTCGAAAATTTGCGCGCGAATGGGGGTGGGTTTTTGGGGAGTGCCGCTGTGGGCGGCGTCTAAATGTTGCCCGGACACATGTCCGGCACCCCCCAAAGGAGGCCCAATTGGGGGTTGCCGGACACTCCTTTAGAGGGCCCCGGTGGAGATGCTCTTATGACAACTAAGGAATTGTTTCTAGATACTTCAGCCCATTCCCAGTGGTCCTTCATGTTGCACGGGTTTATGACAATAGATGCATTAACAGTACAGATTTTGAGTACTTCAAGATATATAAAGCATAGCAATAATCATGACATTTAATTTATATTAAGAAACTGAAATGATCGTGCATATTGGTGTTGTGAAACAAACTTACATGCTTTGAAGATGCGGCAGCTTAGATACGTCACTAGGTATAACTCCTTTCAAACCTTGGTTGTCAAGACCTCTGCACATCCAAGTAATAGTTTAAATACTGCCCATAACAATAACTAACATAGAGGAAAATAATGAAACTGAAGTTGATATAACAAAGCAAAGGTGTGGGTAAGGCCCTAAAATAGGGAAATGGAACAAATCGTTGAATAGAAAATTGCTCTTGCAAAAATATATTAAAATGTAGCCCACTTTCCTCTCACAGCACTCTCAAAAGCAAGTTCACTAAAATAGCGCCACATGATCACATCGTTATGCTAAATATCCTCTTCAACTCTCCCTTCTCTCACCGCCGTGTGGGATTCAGGAAAACAAAATCTTTTAGTTGATGACTGGTGCACCTATGGTACAACTTCTGTCCCTGGTCATTTGTCTCATAAACGTTTTGTTGATGCACTACAGTAATTGGATGAGGGCTGGCAAGTGGCATTGTATCTTCAATCTTGCTCATGTAAAACATACCAATGTACTATTGTTAGATGTGTCCTGTGTTCATGATGCCAGGCATGAAAACGCATGGCCTGTCAAGGCCAGATCCGAACCGAGAAGTGTTTCTTTTATGCACACTATATACAATATGAAATTTATATTTTCGATTAAGGGCATTTTATTACTCAAGTATAACGAAGATACGAAGTAGCTTACACCCGGGTTCATTACATAATATGAAAATTATATTTTCATCTTAATAACTTTCTATATATATATTTGTAAGAACAATCGGGCCAGGCCTGATGTGAAACTGGCCAAGATGCGCATGGACAAGTCTAGTTTCAAATAACTGAAACTAACTAACATACAAAATAGGGCTCTCCTCGGAAAATGGCTGTTTAAGCTTCTATCCGATGAAGGGGTCTGGCAAACTTTACTCAGGAGAAAGTATATTGGAGCCAATGCAGTGTCTCAGATTTCTTGGAAATAAGGTGACTCGCATTTTTGGGCTGGCCTAATGGCAACGAAGAAATTCTTCCCATATGGTACTTTCTCTATTAAGGATGGGTCGGAGATAAGGTTCTGGGAAGATAGGTGGCTTGGACCTACCCCAATGCGAGAACAATATCATGCTTTATACAATATTGTCCTTGGACGTCACAAAAGCGATGCACTCGCTAAGGTGTTGGAGAATTTCCCGCCTAATGTGACATTCAAAAGAGATCTTATTGGTCCCCATCTAGCATCTTGGACTGAGTTGCTACACCGGTTGGCTGCGGTCAACCTGACACAAGGGACCAATAAGTTCCGGTGAAATTTACACAAAACTGGTAAATTCACGTGGACTCTATGTATAAAGCTTTAATCCAACCGGATGTGCCAGTGGAGGATAATAAAAA
The DNA here is from genome assembly GCA_026929855.1 of Poa annua. Classification (NCBI taxonomy): domain Eukaryota; kingdom Viridiplantae; phylum Streptophyta; class Magnoliopsida; order Poales; family Poaceae; genus Poa; species Poa annua. Next base: position 58,767,621 of record CM049426.1, on the reverse strand, counting down.
CCTCTGGAAGATGAAGATCTATCTCAAAAGCAAGGTCTTTGTGTAGTATCTACGTCGTGGGGTAATCTTAACAAAAGACAACCTTGTAAAACGCAATTGGCATGGGAGTAAAAAGTGTGTCTACTGTCATAAGGATGAGATAATAACGCACTTATTCTTCGAGTGTAAATTTTGTAGTTCTATATGGTCAATCATCTAGATAGGTTCTACCTTATACCCACCAACGAGCATTGCTAATATTTTTGGCAAATGGTTGAATTGTGTGGATTTTTATCCCAACATGGATGGCAACATAATTTGCGGTTCGGGCCTCCGCCAACATAGGCATTTTACAATTTCTCATCATGATATGTAATACGTCTTCTAGTTTATTTTTCGTACTTTGAACCTGTCGGCGGTGTGCATCTTGGTTATGCAGAGCCCAAGTGTAATGCTTGATACTCTTAAGTAATAAAACTCTCTTTTTCGGAAAAAAAAACTAACATAAGCAGTTTGAGTTAAGGAACATACAGGCCATCAATGACCCAATTCATTTTGGTGTCATCAAACTGACATTCAACTCCACTCCATGGATGCTGCTGAGGAATACAGGGGTCGCCATTCCAGCCAAATCGTAGAGGAAGACCAAGTGATCCCTTCAAAGCCCGCAAAGTAGTCACTACAGAGCATGGCAAATGAGAGAATCAATACAGAAACCTAGTACTAAACTCTGTCCTCTGCCAATAATCATTTGATTAGCTGTAATTTAAAGACACGGACTAGCTGTCCTCCTTGTTTACATTCAACAAAAGCAAGTTCATTAAACCATAGATCTTGTCAACCATCAATTCTTATTATGGTAAATGTCCTACTTGACTTCTTAAAGAAAGAATGTCATCTAAAAGACTGCATCAAGTGGCAGTTTCAGATAGTTCACCAATAAGAAGGTATCCAAACATAATTAGCAACATAAACTTGTTATCGCATAAAATAAAGGAAGGTTAATTTGGTATCAATCACCGACCTTCTTCAGTTAAGGTCTTCATTTCAGCTGGGATGATCTCAAACACCTCAATCGCACTAACAATGGCACGAGTTCCTTCAGCAGGCTGCAACGTGATTTTTAGTGTTGTCCCACTGACAGCAACAGTTTTATTCAGAACAAGTGCAGTAAAACGTTCTCCTGTCATCCGGACTATATCGATGTCCTTGAAAGCAGTGTCACCATTGATTAGTACATCAAATACCCTTTGCTCTTCTGCAGTTATTCCATTCTCAATCTCTGCAAAGTGCAGCCACACAGAATAGTTCTTGTTTGGGGTAACATCCATTTCGAAGGATAAGCTCGGTTGCCTATCAGTACCCACAATAGCTGATTGGTACATTGTTTGAGGATAAAAATTTGGTGCAAGCAAAGTCTCTGCTATAACATTTTCAGTCGATATAGTTTGATCGTCAGAACTAGATGACAAAGTTTTCAACCCTAACCAGAACCTGTCACCGCCCGAGTGGATACCGTTCAGATCTTCATCAAAAGCTGGCTTTCCGGAACCACATGTCAATCTTTTAGCAGTTCTAAGCATTGTCCCCTTCCCCCATAGCGGACCAAACTTATAGGCATTATCATCTATTTGGAGAACTTCGATAGAAAGAATCGATGGATCCCCATGACCTGTGCTGTGGAAGCAAACCGACAAGCTTGAGTCTTGGACAAAAACTAGCGCTTCCGCAAATGTCTTCTCATCATTGCTGCTCCAGCCCGAAAGTAAAGAACTGAACAGAGTACCCTCAACAGAAACATCAAATATTGGCTCACTATCAAGATTAGGATCAGCCACAAGGGCAAAGAACAGCCTAACTTGGTAGTGCCCATTGGGAACATTGTTGATGTAGTAACAATTTTCAGGGCCATCAGACAGGGGGAAATATCGAAGAGTTTTCAGCGGGGGTACGATAAAGCTCGGGCGAGTGGCATTAGCAAACCTGCCACCAGTATAGCCAAAATCTCGGTACCACAATGTGTTGGTAGGCGCCGTGTGGACATCGTCGAAACTCCCACAGCTTATACGTATGGTAAATGGTTCTGAAAATGAGGAAGAATTCAGAACTACAAGGCATAGCAATGCTATGCTAAGAAGCATCAAGTAAGCAATTACAGGAAAAGCAATGTACCATTTGAGTTGTACAGATGGTGCAAGAGGTTCACTGAATCATGGGAGTACAATAATAGAGAAATGAATTAAAGCTTCGTCGCCTACTTTCTTTTCCTCCTACTTAAGTTTACCATATCTCCTTCCCGAGCTTAGAGCAGATTTACCGTAAATCTTATATTTAGCACACCAAATTGCAGAGCAAGAAGGGGCAATAACTGGACTGGAAGCATTCCATATGTACGCGTGGGGGTTCCAAAAACACTCAAAATGCGACGCAATGAATTCTTCATTTTATAAAGCATAACAAACATTAACAGCCCCAAACGAAAGAAAGGGGAAGTTCCGTCCACGCAAATCTGGAAACAGAATGGTATTCCCAGATATTCGCTGACCAGGAACCAAACGGCGCCTGTTTTCGCCAACGGTAGATAATCAGGGCAACTAATCTACGCATTTGGAGGAAGATCCATCTCTTCTATAAGCACCTAACAAGGAAAGCAAAGGGGCAAAGTAGGCAGATAACTAGCCGATCAGGAAGAGTTGTCGATTTGGGTAATAACACAAATAATGGTCGCACAAATGCAAAAACTTGGCTGAGTCCCCCACCTCAGACTAGGCCACATTTAGAAAGATTTCAGAAGGAACAGTAAAAATTTAAGCTAAAACGAAAGAAGAAAAAAAACGAAGCAATCTCGCCTCACACTAGGCTACATTTAGCGAGCTTTCAGCTGGAACAGCAAGCTTTGAAGCTAAAACGAAGCAAGAAAGCTCACCTTTGTTAAGGTCAGCGGCAAGAACACCAACACCGAGAAGAGCTGACGATGCGGCGGAGACAGCGAGGAGCAGCAGCACGCGAGGAAATCTCTGCCGCATCGCGCCTCCCCCTCTCCCCTCCCTCCTTCTCAAAGAAGAAAGAATATCCTTTCTGTTCACCCTTTTGCTTCTCGGTAGTACGCCAGGACAGCCGGGTCTGAGATTTCTCTCTTGCCTTTTCTTCTCTCGGGAAATGCCGGAGCAATCAGATTGAGCTTAATTATGGTGATTGAGGCCGTTGATGCGGTCACTGTATCCCCCTCCCCACTATCTTAATGGACGCATGGGAGCTGCTCACGTTCTTGCCACCACCACATGATAGTATAGTATACAACTCACGAAGTCACGAGCTACCACCCGAGGATCTAATAATTTTGGATGGACGTGGGAATTTATGCCGAGTAAAGTGCAAGAATGTCACCCTGATACCGTTTGGTTTAGTTTACTCCCTTCGTCCCTAAGTTTTTTTTGTCCTAAGCCAAAGTTGTAAGGCGAAATTTGCCCCTGGACACCGTTAGTTTGTGTCCTTTGCTTAGACACACTAAACTTTCATGTCTTTACTAAGTATCGTTATAATTTTTTGACCGTTTGTTGTAACACATCCCACGTCAAAAAAAGGAAAGGTTGATCTTTGCGGGTGAATTGACCATTTTAAATAGTTAAATATACCTTTTTTTCTTAGACCATTCTTTAGGTTGGGTTGGATCACAGGGGCTCGGTGCCAGGTAAGTTGAACCGCACCCTTCAAATGATCAGCAAACTGCACGCCCACTATAGATCCTGGCTGGAGGCACAGCGTCGTGCGGCCGGCCGGAGAGCTGCACGGCAGGACGCGCGCAGCACCGTGGCGGCCGGACGGAGAGCTGCACAGGGGAGGAGCGATGCCGGCTGTCCAGCTTGTGCGGCGGCGCGGGGCAGATTGCTGCAGCGCCGTGCAACGGGTCGGAGCGCGCCGCCGCCTTTTGTTCCTTTTCATCTGCCTCCAAATTGTTGATCGAAAGGATACGAGATTAATTCGTGAACAAAGGTTTGACCTTTCCGACGTTTAATTATAATGGTATTTAGCAAAGACGTAGAAGTTTAATGTGTTTGGACAAATGACACAAAATAACAGTCTCTAGGAGCAAATTTCCCCAAGTTTTAATTATTTTAACCGACTTTATAGAAAAGAGTGATAACATGTATGACATCCAATTGACATATTACAAAAAATCTAGTGATGCTAACTTAGTGTAATAAATACTGCTGCTATATAAAGTTGGCCGAAATGTTAAAAATTTGGGGTTTTATCATTCTTGTCACTATGAAATCATCTCCACTCGCGGCGTCCAAACGGTCACCCAAAGGCCATCCAGACGGGCGTCATTTCTCAATCATGTCGTCCAAATCGGTAAGTTAAAAACAGAGAATTCATAAATAATGGCGGCAATTTATAGTTTCAGCCACGATCGGCCTCAGTCGGCCCCAAATTCAGAGTGTCGGCCGAGTAGGCCAAAGACAAAAAAAAATGTCAAAATATGTCGGGAGGTGGAGCTGTCGGCCATCGGATGTTGCTGCCGGCCTAGATGTTGTCGGCGGACTGGGGGCACGTAACCGTCGTCGGGCTGGGTGAGGTCGGATCAGCCTCGTCATGGACCTCGGGGTCGTGGTCATTGTCGTCGTCGTGTCCGTGGCCACACTGCTTGCCGCCGGTCTCGGCAGGTGTGGCAAGGCCGAGTTCTTGTAGGATCGCGGCGCGGAAGATGGCCTACGCCGCCATCGCCAGCGGGTCCATGGTCGAGACATCGGCGGTCAAGATCATGAAACTTGGTCGCACTTCTTGACAACGGCTCGATCTTGATATCAACCTTGTCCATCAAGGCCGACCACCTCATGTTGTTCTCGACGCTCCTCAAGCTCGGGAGTTGCATCGGTACGGGCTCCTCGCCCCTCCCGACCGCCGACTACCCGAGTTTTGGTCCGTCTTGGAAGGTGGCCTTCCCGTGCCACCATTGCCCGAGCGGCGTATGAGTTCGCCCGCTTCATCGCTCGCCGATGGATCATCGACACCGTCGATGGACCCACCACACTCTAGACACGCTAGAACACCACCGGCACCAAGTTTTTAAATTTCTTAGAATTTTTTTTTTGTTTGAGGGGTGCCTCTATGGGCTGCATAATCCATTCGACCAGACACATATCTGGCACCCCCAATTAGGCCTTAATTGGGTGTGCCGGACACGAATTTGGAGGTGCCGGTGGAGGTGTTCTTAGGGTGACCCCAACGAGGCGTCCCGATTGGAAAGGCATTTTGTGTGTTTGGGTCGCCAAAAAGACAGCGGTCTGGCCCATGTTGGCCCCTTTCTTGCCATTGCCCACAACGGGTTGATGCATCGAGTCCGGCCGAACAAGGTTTTGGCCATTTTTATCATTTTTCCCGGTCAGGGTTTTGGCCATTTTAAACTCATACATTCAAATACAAAATACAAACAATATGATTCATATAGTTAATCAAATAGTTTGTTCAAACAGATAGTTAGCTAGTTCAACCAAATAGTTAATATTATTACAACTAAATAGTTATTATTACAATGCAAAGAGTTTACGGTAGATGAAAATGGTCCTCAAACAGTTTTACAAAACAAATATTAAAACAATCCAAAGATAATGAAATGTATCAAAGGGGACTTCCCCTAGTGCTGCCACACATGCTCAACCAAATAATTTTGGATCTAAACATGAGTCGTCCTCTCATGCATATCATAATGGAAATCGAGGAACCGAGCAAAGGTGGAAGGGCCTTGGGGCTCAACCAACTCACTCCGAAACTGCAATGGTTGATCATGCAAGGTGTCATCGTGCTCATCCTTCACAATCATGTGTGCATGATCACACAACGTGTTGATGTCTATGAACGCTTCTATTCTTGTAGATAGCGTTGGGCCTCCAAGTGTAGAGGTTTGTAGAACCGCAACAAGTTTCCCTTAAGTGAATCACCCAAGGTTTATTGAACTCAGGGAGGTAGATGTCAAAGATATATCTCTCAAGCAACCCTGCAATTAAGATAGAAGAAGTCTCTTGTGTCCCCAACACACCCAATACACTTGTCAGGTCTATAGGTGCACTAGTTCGGCGAAAAGATAGTGAAATACAAGTAATATGGATGATTATAAGTGGGTAATTATAATATGAAATAAAAATGACAGCAAGCAAACATGTAGCAGAATTGGTTGTAAACGGTGTTTTTATGCTTAGAAACAAGGCCTAGGGATCATACTTTTACTAGTGGACACTCTCAACAATGATATCATAATTGAATACATAAATATCCTCTCTTCACTATGCTACTTTGGAACACTCTCATGTTGGATAACAGACACTAATTCATTGCATAGGGTTGCAAAAGCACACCTTAAACTCGTATTCCCATGTCTAGTTAACCCCACACTGTCAGCTTCAGCGTCGTAGAAGGTACTAGACAAACACCACAATTTCATAGAGGAGTCACACACGGTGCGCACACTGTCACCTTCACACCGTGGGACAAGGTGACTCCGGAGTTCACATTAATAAAACCACTTAAGTAGCATAATAGATGAAAAGTAACATCTACTTATTCAACTAGATTACAAAGATCATGATCATGTAAAGATCACACCATGGGAGAGAGAGATAAACCACATAGCTACCGGTAGAGCCCTCAGCCTCGAAGGAGAACTACTCCCTCCTTATCATGGGAGTCAGCAACGACGATGAAGATGGCGGTGGAGTCAATGGAGATGGTTCCGGGAGCAATTCCCCGCCCCGACAGGGTGCCGAAACAGAGACTTATTTCCCTAAAATTTGTTTTCGATGGCGGTGGCGCTACTGAACTTTTCGTGGATGGAGGCCGATTGTTTTAGGGTTTTAGGGCAGAGGCAATATATAGGCGGAAGGGCGATGTCGGTGGGCGCCCAAGGGGCCCACACCATGTTGTGGCTCCACCCCCTCCTGGCCACGCAAGGGCATAGTGAGGAGGTCGTGGCACTCCCCTGTGCTTGCCCTTCTGGCTCCGTGTACGTGTCGGGAAAGTAGAAACTTCGGCTTTTGTTTCGTCCGATTCCAAGAAGATTTCTAGAACAACTTTTCTGGAATACAAAAACAGCAGGGAACAATAACTAGCACTATGACATCTTGTTAATAGGTTAGTCCCAGAAAATGCATAAAAATTATATAAAGTGTATATAAAATATGTGACATCGATATAAAACAAGCATGAAACATCAGAAATTATAAATACGTTTGAGACATATCACATGTCATCACCTCCCACATAGTTTGTATGGTCCATGTTCTAACCGGATGACAAAAAATAGCCCAACATGATTCGAGGCCACTGAATGCATGCTCCACATCCTTTATAGCACTCTCTTGTTCCTGGGTTAACCTCGTCTTCTTCTCACCTTTTAGATTAGAGATGGACTTCACAAATGTAGTCCATGTAGGGTAGATGCCATCTGCTAGGTAATATGGATTTTTACACGTGTGGCTGTTGATATCGTAGGTCACGTCGGGGGCATTGCCATTGGAGAGCCTGTCAAACAGCAGAGACTACTGACGCACATTGATATCACTGTGCTTAGTCGGCAATGACAAAGAACGAGTGCCAAATCCACTAACCTTGTGATGACACGGCCTCAAGTATGACCGTGCACTCTCCAACATTGCCCTTGTACTGCCCCTGCCAAGCAAAAGGGAAAGTTTTCCATTCCTAGTGTATATAATTTATGATGCCAATAATCTCAGGGAAGCCTTTGGCCTCGTTGATTGACAATAGCCGAGTTGTGTCCTCACGGTTGGGTTTCCTCAAGTACTCGGGTCCAAACACCGCAATCACAACCTTGCAAAACCTATACATTGATTCCAAACAAGTGAATTCACTCCTCCGCACGTACTCGTCCATAAGATCATTGGCCACTCCATATGCAAGGATGCGGATTGCGGCGATGCATTTCTGGTATGACAAGAAGCAGTACACCCTGCAAACATCCTTTTTGGCCAAGAAGTAATTATCATAGTTGACCACTCCCAATCGAATCCAGTTGAACAACGACCTTCTCATTCGGAAATGGCGCCGGAAGATAGAGGATATGTCGGTTTCACCGGACGAAAGTAGTCCCCATAAAGTTGTAGGTGGCCACCTGATCTGTTCCGGTCCAATGCCAGTGAATGGCCAAACTAGGAGCCACGAAACAATGACCGCATCCTCTCCAAAGCTTCATTGACAACAAGGGTGGCAACAAGGCAATCACTGTCATCATCGGAGGACTCGTCGGAAGAGGAGTGGTGCATGATGTAGTTGCTGAAAAAAATACTCATCGAAGCTAATCATGGCCGAGATTGTACCTTCTTATCGGGACATGAATATGGTCGCGCTGCCGCAAGAATCACTGACGGCGGTGACGCTGGAAGTAGCTACGGTGCTGGCGAGGATGAAGAGTGGGGCTAGGGTGGCGGCAGGAATGGCCTACCGGTGCAAACTAGGGGTGGAGACGAGGTGGCAGTGGAATGCTGAGGAGGGAGGAAGAGGATGGGAGAGATGCACTTATGAGCGGGTCATGGGCTGACTACGGGAGGACGCAAAGATGGTCTACGGCCGATGTAAATGAGACCCAAATTTAAGCTGAGAATAAGTCTTGGCAGACAAAAAAACGGTCCACTTCCGTTTCGCTTGGGTTTTGAATTGAGTAAAATGTATGAACGGTCACTCAACTTGTCTATACGGCATGTTACGATCACTGTATTCTCAGAATACGTCGTGGCGGTCACTGAACTCATCGGAGGAGATTTATACGGTCACTCATCATGTACGTGCGTGTGTATGAGGTGACGTGTGATACGTCTCCAACGTATCCATAATTTCTTATGTTCCATGCTATGTTATAACATGTTATTACATGTTTTATATGCATTTTATATAGTTTTATGCATTTTCGGGGACTAACGTATTAACAAGATGCCACAGTGCCAGTTCCCTGTTTTCTGCTGTTTTTGATTTTGGAAAAGTACTTAAAGAAATATCCGCCAAATTGGAAATAAATCAACCAGGAATTATTTTTGGAATATTTGCGTCCAGGAAAACCGAAGACGAGACAAAGTGGGGCCTCGAGGCCACCACATCACCTGGTGGAGCGGGCCCCAATGCTGCCGCGCCGGGAGGTGGTGTGGCGCCCTCGGGCGCTCACCGACCTAAGTCTTTCGCCTACAAATACCCCCTTGACCTAAAAACAGAGCATGGTTAATCACTTTTTCCTCCACGGGCCCCGAGCCGCCGCCGTCGTCAACACCAATTCGGGAGAGATCAGAATTGCTCCCCTGCACCCTGCCGGGAGGGGGAATCGTCCCTGAAGGCCTCTACGTTACCATGACCGCCTCCGGAGTGATGCGTGAGTAGTCTACCTTGGACTACGGGTCCATAACAGTAGCTAGATGGTAGTCTTCTCCTCTTGTGCTATCATGTTTAGGTCTTGTGAGCTGCCTATCTTGATCAAGATCATCTTTATGTAATTCTCCATGTTGTGTTTGCTGGGATCCGATGAATATTGAGTACTAAAGTTATTGCTTCATAATATATCATGTGTGTGCTTTTTAATGATCTTGCATGCTCTCCGTTACTTGTGTGTGCTTTGGCCAAGTAGATGCTCGTAACTCCAAGAGGGGTATTTATGCTCGATAGTAGGTTCATGTCTCTATTAAATCTAGGGCAGTGACAGAAAGCTCTAAAGTTGTAGATGTGTTGTTGCTACTAGGGTAAAACAGTAGTACTTTGTCTAAGCATGATGTTACTTACTTACTTACTTTACACGCAGTGCTTAAGGCGATAATCTGTTGCATGCAACTTAATACTGAAAGGGGTGTGGACGCTAACCGGAAGGTGAATTATTAGTCACTGATGCGGTTGGAACGGTCTATGTATATTGTTCTAATGCCCGAATGAAGCTCACACTAGACACCATATCTTTAGTATATGCATTGAGTTGCTCATCATTATTCTGTCAATTGCATAGCTGTAATTTGTTTACCACGCATGGATGAATGTTATTATTATTTATGGAGAGACAGCACTAGTGAACTGTGGACCCCGGTCCTTCTCATTAATGTGATAAAACCAGAACTGCAAACCTGTTACTTTCGGCAAACATCACTTTTTCTTCCACACAAACGTTTAATCATTTGTGATAGCAAGCCGGTGAGATTGACAACCTCACTGTTAAGTTGAGGCAAAGAATCTTGATTGTTTGTGTGCAGGCTCCACGTCAACCACCAGGAAGCACTTTTCTGGCGCCGTTGATACCTCGGGGGAATTCTTCATCTCCTACTGGTTCGATAACCTTGGTTTCATACTGAGTGAAATTTGTTGCTGCACTACTTCACACCTTTCTCTTGGGGTCTCCCAGCAACACATCCACCATGTGCATCAACGTGGACGAGACAAGTCACTCAACTTGTATTTGGAATTCACAAACGGTCAATGCGTTGCCTGGCCATCCTGGAGAAGAGAAAAGGTGGAGGGGGCAAATTGCTAAACACTCGGTCGTCACTCGCCCTGCCGCTAGGTCCCATGGCCACCACGCACCTGGTGTGGCCGGCCATCCCCCTCCCCTTCCTTTAGTCCCACATGGGGGAGACAAGGTGTTTGCACACCCCCTCCCCCTTTATAAGGAGAGGCATATTAATTGTTTTAAATACAACCTAAAATACAATTAATGTTGTATATGCCGGCTTGAGTTAATTCTCCGCCCGCTTCTCTCTCACTCCCACGAAGCTAAACCGCAGTGTGTCGTTGCCCTGCGGGATTCCTGAAAAGGTCTACCCTGCGATCTCAGCTGGATCTGAGTGAAGTAGTTGTTAAGCTCCGTATGTGTGTGAGTACTCGGAGGCGCCACATTTGAGGTGCCAGGGCGACATCGTCTCGCCACCGCCGCTACCCTGTCGCAGCCCTGCTGCTGCCGCCGCTCCACATGCTGGACGCGTCCCTCCTTGTTGACGCCTTGTCTTCGTCAACATCATTGCGACATCGTCTACTTCGTCGCGCCAAGTTCTCCGTGACCTCAAGGTCGGCTACTTCGTCTTCGTCGACAACGCTTGTGCGGGAGCGTAATCCTCGCTGTTCGGTCTACAAGAGGTATGCGACCATTTTCACCACCATTACCGCATTACTAGATAGATAGATCCTGTCTTGTTTCGGTATTCGTTAGTTAGAAAATTATTGTTTTCTGCCAAGGAACCCCTTCAGCTTCTACACAAATTAAACTTCAACCTGCACCGACAAAATGAATTGGTCAAAAAACAGCATAAAACTTGGGTGGATATATTCACACAATTCCCTGAATTTACATTTTTGTGATTTTCTGTTTGTTCTGATCATCAATGATAATGCTAGGAGGACTACAATTCCTGGAATTACTGGAAGGTGCCGCTGCCAGATGTTGATCTGTAGTGTAACGTAGCTAGATACAGCACTAGACACACAAGTAGAGCGTGCGACAACATGACAGCCCAGCTCGTGTATACTAGTTCTCAATCTTCAGAGCAAAGTCCTCAGTTCCGTCCGACCTGTAAAGCACGAAATTTAGCAACAGGATTAGCTCGAAGTTCTCCTCGCCGCTGGTGGAGCTCGCCGTTGTCGCTTCCTCGCCTTCTTCACCCCAGCTAACTACAACAACCCCGCCGCCGCTTCCTCCACCTCCTCCAATTCCGCCGGCAACAGGTGGCGCCTCAATCTCCAGTGAGGGGATGTGGAGACGACGAACCTACGAAGGGGAGAAGGAGAATGGCGACAGAGAGGGCGACGGGGTGGAGGAATCATACGACGGCGGGGTTCCGACAGCTCAAGGGGGCGGGTGGAGGAGATGCCGCCGACTGGAGGATGGGGGCGGCGGGACGGAGATGCGACTGATGACCTAGCCCCCGCGCCCTTCATGATGCGCCGGCCCCTCATGGGCCTTTCCTGGCCCATTAAGTGGGCTGCCCCCCCTTTTCCTCTTTTTTAATTAATATTAAATTAATATAAAATATAATAATTCATATTTAATATATTTACATATTATTTAATCTCCCGTGACTCAGAAACAGTTTGCCGGACCACCCGAATTTCTTTCGGACATTCCCGCAACCCTTCCAGAACCACCGGAACCTTTTCCGGGTTATTTTTCTCTCTCCTATATCTATTATTCCAAACGATCTCCAAGCGTCGGTAAGACCTTTACCCTATGGTTCGAGAATACTCCAGACATGGTCGAGACCCCTCGCTCGCCAATGACCGCCAGGGAGACCTGGATGCATCTGACGGTCCCTGTGCATTCTACGAATATCGTCGTTGAATCATAAACATGATATTCGTTCCTTTTGTTTCTTCGATACTACCTTGTCCGAGATATGATCATAAACATGCAATGTTTATTTTATCTCGGTACCGACAAAGGTCAATTAACTCGTCTGTGATATTACATCTCCATGATCTAGTCATATGCTGCGCAACTTTATAGACGTAATCTCACCGAGTGGGCACATAGTATCTTTCCATTACGCGAATGAAAAAATCCCGCTCTTGATCCATATTTCTTAACGTACTCTTTCGAGATACACAAGATACACCTTTATTGTCACACTATATAAGACATGATGTTTGATGCACTTAGAGTATCCTACGGAGCATCAATAAATATGATCTCACGGTCTGAGTAATAAGCTATCAGATTACTTTCTTATTTTAAATGATGAACATCGTAATACGATCCTTTTGCAATACTTTGTTGGGTATGTCCATCACCTTATTCTACCAATAAGATGACCTCATTGTCAATCGACGTTGTTGTTCATGATCGGGAAATCTCGATCAACAATTGCCCAATGAACTAGTTTATATAGAGGCTTACTAGGGACTCTGGTTTATCTATGCATCACACGTGTATTAACAATTCCGATTAATATAGTTATACCATGATACAAAAACATATTATAAATTTATGAGATAATGCGATAAATACTATATATTTATTTGCCTCTAGGGCATATCTCCTTCAGTCTCCCACTTGCACTATGTAACGCCCCGGGTTTTTCCCAATTAGAAAATTGTTTGTTTTTCTTTTTGCATCAACGTGACATCATCATGCATCATTTGCATTTGTCAATCTTAATTTAAATTATTGCATGTAAATTCAACTCCATCTAATTTCTTTTCCACTTTTAAATCTAAATGCAAATCAAATTAATTTAAATGTGATATTTAAATTTCTTTTCAAATATTCAAAATTAATATATTAAATTCTGTATTTTTTAAACAATAAATATTTGCCAAAAGTTATAAATCTTTTCTTGTTCTATTTTGTTTTAAAACATGAAAACAGGAAAAGAATAAAAGAAGAAAATAATAAATAGCAGGAAAAAACCTTCCTTGGCCGAAATCCCCACTCTGGCCCATCTCACCTTCTTCCTCGTACGGACGCAGAGGAATCCCTCCCCTTTACACCGTGGCCATGCTGTTCCCCCACCATGTGCTGTCCCTCCAACCACTCCCCCTCCTACTTAGCCCCTCCTCTGCCGAACCCTAAACCTACCCCCACTCCCCCCCCCCTCCGCTGCGCCGCCGCCTCCTTTTCTTCTTCCCCATCCTCTTCTATGTCTCTGTCACACAGAAACTCCTCCGGCCACCTCCCCGCCGTCGCCCCGCCGCTCCGGCGACGTCGAAGAACATCTCCCAAGCCCCGGCGCCCCGCGTGGACTCCGTCGTCCTCCCCGTGCTCGGAATTGCTCTGGGAGCGCTCGAGTCCGTCCGAACCGTCCTCGTCTCCCTCGGCTCCGGCGGGTCCCCGCCGTGCGATTCCGGTCATCCCTGCTTCCCCGACACGAACTGCTCCTCCGCGTACACTCCCGGTGAGCTCCGCGTCTCATTCCTTCCCTCCCTTTCCCAAATTATGGCCGGGGGCGTCGATTTGGTCCTCGACCTCCTCTGGTTTCCGCCATAGCCGTGGCTCCCGCACGAAATCTCGCGCACAGGCCCGAGCCGCGCCGCCTCATCCTTGTCCTCTGAGCACCCGCACACAACAAACCACCACCTCGCATTGCTTTGCACTCAAACCCGCACCCACCCCGTCGAGATGTTCGTCGCCGGTCAGTTCGATCCACCGTGCGCCTCTGTTCTGTAACTCGTGTCAGTTTCGTCAGGCTAGCTTCTTGTCCTGTTAAAAAGAAACACATACCAGATCTGTCAACAACACAATCCCAACCCCCTGGCTAGCGCAGCGCTGGCTCCGTTCGTTCCGCGTCGCGATTTCGAACCCTGTGGCGCGTTGAGAAAAGCCACACTTTTTACTCCTTCCACGCACCCTGACAGGCGGCCCCCACGGGTCAGTGACCGCGGGAGCCCGCACCAACACACCCGCGCCAGCGAGGCTAGATGGGCCCGCACGGCAGTCGCTGTGGTGTGTCTTCTTTCGGTGAGAAAAGTCCGAGAAGAATTCCAGGCGCTGCAATTTTACACTGAGCCCCCTGAAGTTCCCTGTTTGCACAGAGGACCCTCCCCAGCACTGTTTCTATCACGAAGAGGTCCCTGCCTTTTGCAGTTTAATCCAGAAACTTAATATGTTAATAACTTTTATTATATGACTCCAAACAAAATAATCTTTATATGTTTATTTATCAGAAAAATGCAATAAATATTAATATGCCATGTGTATGCCATTTTGCATCTGTTATTTTAATTGCTTAGTATAATTTGTTAATTGCAACTAAATAATTAAATATGGAATGTTAGGGGTAATAAATATATAATGCCCTATTCCATTTAATTTAATTAGATCACCCATGCCATGCGTTGCCACGTTAACCAACATTTAATATTGCTGGTAAATAAATAACTTGCACCTAAATATTAATTGCCGGGGTTGCTTTTCCCGCTTAATTTGGATTAGTTCCTTTTGTATTGCATCTTGCCAGTTCATGCATCATTCTCACATGATCATGCTGGATCTTTGCCGTAGTTATAAAATGCATCTTTTACGCTTTCCAGTGTTTGTTGCTTCTTCGCGGATAAGACGTTGAGATGTGTGAGCAACGACAAGATCTGCTTCCATGCGGGATTCCAGGCAAGCAAAGTTTGCTTGTTTACCTATACATTGTCTTTCATTCCTGCCGTTGATCTCTGCTACCCTAGTATTCGATTCTTTATCGCGATCCCATCACATGTTATCCTGCAGCCGATACAACTTTATCCCCACATCCCATCACCTGTTGTATGTTTATCTGTTAGCCTTGCGAGTCGTAGTGCATGCTTAGAATTGGTTGTGCGAGTCGTCAGTTGGTCTTTTATTTCATATGCTTGGCTTGATAGATTATTCTACCTTAATAAAATGTTATATTATATTGGGGTAATATAATTAAAAGATAAGGCACCGGCGGAAGGCCTTGCGAGGTGCTTTGTTCTGCTAAGTGTCGACCTAGGAACTGAGATCTTGCTCCCCTAATCCAAGACTGAGCGCACTAACCACTTGTGGGAGGCCCTATGGAGCCCCCCTCGACTTTGCCTGGAACTTCAACTTGTCCGGGAGCCACACCTAGTTCGGGTTTTCCATTTGTATCATATGCATTGATGACACTAGTGTAGTATTTTACTTTGGCGGTGTGCCTTGTTACATGCATATAGTGCGCGGCCTGTTGGTGCGGAGGGGTGTGTCCTGCGGGAGTCCGCACCCTTTTGGCCGGGACCAGCATAGCTCCCGTGGCTCCTGGACTTGTTGCGGTGAAGGAAAAAAATTGGGTTGAAAGGCCCTAATGTTTTTGACTGGGTTGATCATGCGAGTATGGGTCCAGTAGTGCACCCCTGCAGGGTATAATCTTATCGATGAGCCGCGTCCGCGGTTATGGACAACTTGGTGCGTTGCCGACTAATGAGATCTAGACAACTTACACCTAAATAATGTTAATTAATTTGACTAGTAATATAGAATTACTTTCACAATAGCTGGTAACTAAAATTGTTCAATGTGTGAGTATTCCGGAATTGCTTCCTCATATTTGGTTGAGGGGGTTAATCTGAGAATGGGTTATGATTGGTGTTAGTTGTAGATGTTTACTTATGCGCTCTCTTATCCCTCTCTGATTAGACGGAAGTTGTAGCGTGTCTCTCTAGGTTGCTAGTGCTGCTGCCGCTAAGTCCACCTCCCCTATATATTGGGAGATGGTGTAGAAAGTAGGCAAGTCGGTTTTGCTTGCCAGGGAGTGCCCTGACCCTCTTTTGGGATGTGCTTTATGTGCAGTCAACAGGTTTGAAGTCTGACGACGGTAGCTTGGAAATCCCTCCGGCTTGGCTGGGCAGGGATATGGCGCCATTGCTTATCTTCAGAACTCTTAGTCCAATTTGCATCTTATCCGTAGCCGGATACTATTTTTTGCTTCCGCTATCATTTGAATCTTTGTATTGTATCATTTGTATCTTGACTCATTCGAGTTGTTGTTGTAATTATATCTTCTGTTGTATTTGTGGATGTATCGGAACTGTTGTATTGTTATCACAATTGCACCCACATAATGCGCATGTTTCGGCGTGCACATTATGTCTGGTGGGCGACCAAAAATCGTTACTATGCGGATTTCGGCGGGAGCGCTTAAATCTACATAGTATCGATTTTCGGGCGTCACACAGTAGAGTACAAATAAACCAACTGCATTATAATTTCAATCATATCCCCTTATTTAATAAGCGTTGTATGATAATGCCTACTCGTGAAAGAGTGTTAGTTCAACAATCTGTACCATAGAGAATTGTATGTTCTTTGTGATTCATTGATATCACCTTGTTTGATATCATCATGTTATCTTATAATATATATACATATACCGTAACTAAGTGAGACTTTTGTTTCCCAGCGCTTACTCTGATTCTGTTAACCAGGCAATTGGATTGTAAACACACTCAGTTATAGTGAACTCTTTGTAACATTTACAATCTCACGATATCTATATACCTTTCATATTTATGTAGAGTTTTGACATTTCAATGTCAATATAGTGCCTAATACTTTTCTACTTCTAGTAAATTCTAAATTTACTTTGATAATTGTTCTTGTTTTAAGAACACGAGTCACACTTTATCGAGCACATAATATGGTTCCTATATAATGTCTAATATCACAATATAATAGACCAACATATCTTATAACCACTATTATCGTGCAACAATACACTTAATGTTTAATTGGATTTCCAAGGACCTTTCCATTGGTTTTTATCTATTCTGACCTTTCAAAATCAATCCAAATAAAACAACTCGACTTTCTATTTAAAATTCATGTTCTATTCCAAATAGACACTATCTTTTAAATAGTTTCATAACTTCATCTTTCTAATTAATTCTTCTGGTACTATCCATGATATTGAAGGGGATCGTAGACATAAAAAAATAATTTTTCTAACAATGATAACCTTAAACTAGCTAGGATCTATACTATGCAGATACAATAATACGGAGGAGATCTGTATACATACCCTTGTAGACCGAAAACGGGGATTACGCTCCCGCATAAGCGTTGTCGATGAAGCCGACGAAGAGGACCTTGAGGTCGTGTAGAGGAAGCAGACCTCCGAGCACCACTAGCGTGGCACCTCACGGATTTTCACACACGTACGGTGAAGCCGACGACCTCCAAGCTCCAATCAAGGACGAGCAGCGGAAGACTGGAACCAGATGACCAGCAGCACGGCAGCGTGCGTATGGTGGAGAGAACTTTCTCCTTCGCGCAACTCCAACAAGGGAATCACGTTAATCAAGGAGAAAATAGAGAGAAATTGGTGTTCTTAAAAAGCCAAGGGAGCACCTCTATATAAAAATAGAGGAGGGGTGCCAACCTTGCCAGCCCCGGCCGACCAGGTGGTGCGCCGGCCCTAGGTGGGCCCCACTCGGCCCACCAAGGCCGGCCTCTCCCCCATGCGCACCAAGGAGGGGGACTTCCCCTCCCCCCTCATGGGCCTTCTTTCCACCAGAAGGCCCATTTAAGGTATGCAGCCTTTAAATTCGAAATTAACTAAATAAAAATGTATTTAACTGTTAATTACACTAATTAATATTAACCACACTATATATAATTTATTCCGGCTCCGAAAACTATTTCGTGGCTCTCTGATCTTCATCGGATCTTTCCGGGGACGCTCTCGGTGCTCTCTTTCCTAATTGCTCTTACGGTAAATATGTTGACTCCCCTTAAGTGTGTTACCCTAGCGGTTCGAGATATCAACAGACATGATCGAGATACCTCTCTGATAAATGACTAATTCGTGGGCCTGGACCCCCAGAATTAATCCATGTGATATAACGAATAACTTTGTCATTCGAACCTGGACGCCGAGTCTTATGCCTTTTGCCATGGCGATATTTAGTGTGTCCGAGACTCGTTCATAGATATCGCGATACCTAGCTTGATCTCGTTATCGACAACACTATCTTATACTCGTCCATGATATTATGTCCGGGTGACCTAGTCACATGCTTGCAAGCACATTTGACATAATCTCATCGAGTGGGCCATAGAGTATCTATCATGTTATGCGGACTGGCAAATCCCGCTCTTGATCCCTCGTCTCCACATACTCCCTTCCGATACCCGAGAGGAACACCTTTATAGTCATACTGTTAAGACATGACGTTTGATGCAATCAAAGTATCTTTCAGGAATAGCAATAAGAGTTGATCTTACGGTCAAAGGCGTAATGACTACGTCCTATAAATATTGGGTATGTCCATCACATCGTTCTACCAACGATATGTAACGTACCTTCTCTTAAAATAAGGTAGATACCTGTGTATAGTGCAAATCCCTGGATCGATTCATTTGCACACACAGTTTACGATGTAATATCACAACAAAGCGTCAATTTTATTACATCGATGATCCAGAATTACAAAATATTTGATACAAGTTGCATAGCATAAAGCTAGCATTGAAAAAGTACACAGCGGAAATACAATAGCAGTGAGTCTCTATAACTTTCATGCTGCCACAGGCGAAAACATGTTGGTTGTAGACTCGAAACCTTTAAACGAAACCTCACTCGTCATCTGATCAAATCTGCAATAAGAAAAATATTGCAACAACGTGGGTCAGATTCCATTAAAAATGGAGTCTGGCAAGTGACACTATGGTGGACACTTAATGGAATAACTCTAAAACCTATATGCATATTTGGCTGGTGGAGTTCAAGGCTATTTTGCATAAAGCCAATTTTTCCTATCTTTTTGTAAAACACTTTCTTCAAATCAAGACAAGTATGGCATGAAAACCATAAATCTCATCTTCCCTTGTTCACCCATCAAGTTTTATTTCTGAAGTTGGAAGGGTGGAATCCTCCGTTGACGTCCGTGATCAGCTGCTCAAATTGTCCGTACCGGGGACACGGCTAAGTACTTAGTTTTACACTCTGCAGAGGTTGTGCACGTTCACCATTGTACCCATTCAACCCAGATTATCCTTTACACAATTTGTGATAAGGAAAGGAGAAGAATGAGACGAGATCTTTCAGAAGCATTTTCCCTCCCACTCTGGCTTGACCCGTTCCACCTAACATCCCCCTACATCTGCTTGTCAAGCCGGAGAGAGTCCACACAACATAATTGATCAAGCCAGAGCCCATATGGCAATGGCTGCACTGGAAGCAATCGTCACTCAGAGTTCTTCAGATTCCTCGGTTCCTGGGTGGCCATTCACAAGTGTACATACTCCAGGAACCATAGACATGGACCTGAGTAGCCACTCAACATAAACCATACAACCACTTACCACCCAGGTGTTTCATTCTTAACTTAGTAGAATTTATATTTTCACAAAACAACATTTGCATAGCATCAATAATTCTACTAAGTATTGCATAGGAACCTAGACACATGAATAAGGAATTCTACACAGGTTTAACATAGCAATACTATCCTACACATGCATATAAAAATACACTAAGTAATGCAAATAGAAAATAATAGGAAGTTTATGAGGTGTGCCACTTGCCTTTGAATGTTGTCGTTGTTCACAACTCTTTTCAACGATACTCGGGACTCTCCGTTCAATCTAACAGTATAGACAAGCAACAATACAACAATCAACAGCAAGCACAACTCCACAATGCATACAAACACATACTAGATAAACAAATAAGTTTTATAAAACTTTCTAAGGAAAATATGTTTATGCATGATGTGCAAAATATTCCTCAGGGCTAGAAATGCTTTTTCATGCCACGAAAATCTTTTAAGTTAATGCAAGGCAAATAGGTTGGTCCAAAAGGACTAAGGGCTAAGGTCATGAGTTGAATAAAATATTTTGTTTCATATCATCTTGAATAAGCCCTCTAATGGCTTAGTCTTGATGTGTAGAAATATTTAGAGAAAATACTAAGTCATTTGTTCAAGATGATCAACAATTATTATCAACTCTTTGTAAATTGGACATTCACTATAGTGAGAGAGACAGACACCCGGCCAGCCACTTAAATTGTGGAACAGGTCTCATGTACGTGGACATGTAAGGTTTGTTTCCAGGCCGCTTCATCCCACTATGCCGCTAGGATCCAACAACTTCAAGATGATAACATCATGATCAAAATTTGTTTAAGTCAAATGTGAAAGACAAGATTAGAAAAGAGGGAAAAGATAGAAAGAAAGATGTAGTTGTCCTCCAGGCTTCATCTCCAGACTTGTAACTTTCTTCTGGATGATGTCTTGAATGAGCTCTTGGTAGTCTTGAGGAATCTTCAGACTTGATGATTCTTGTATCCTCGAGGCTGGTCTTGGATTTACTTAGTCTTCATGAAGTCTCAGAGGAGAAGAAAAGACAGAGAGAAAGACTTAGAGAATAAAAAGGGATTGGCCTTCTGGAACTTCTGCTCACTTTTCTTCTAAGTGCTTGACATCTTGAGGATGCTTCCAGAGTCTGTTTTCTTCTAAGTCCTTCATGAAGTCTCAAAGAAAAGAAAGAGAGAGAGAGGAAGACTTGGAAAATATTTGCTGGTTGGTCTTCATGAACTTCTTCTTGATTTTCTTCTAAGTGTTTCTACACCTTGAAGATCCTTCTGAAGTCTTGTTTTGGCTAACTCCCTCATTGGCCTTCAAGCTCCATGATGAAAATCCTAAGTGTCTAGTGCATAGCACTTTACCAAAATACTAAGTTTGAAAATAATCCTAACTTAGGGAAAATGGGGAGGAGTTTTCCTTATGGGAAATATAACTACAAAAATAAAATATTCTATGCATGAAATGGAATTTTAAACCACAAGAAACATAATACTAATTTTTGTGATATTTATAAAGTATGCATTTGGCTATAAATGCAATCTAATTAATTTCTATTTTTGGAAAATATAATAAACGGAATAATTATAATATTAAAGTTTTCTATGATTACATTTTTTATAATATAATTTTATAACTAATGTTAACAGACACGGCGCATTTTAATTAAATTTATAGCAATTTACTTTAATCGAAAATAATATTTTTATTAATAGTTATATTAAAAATACTCAAACTATTCAAATTAAATATATAACTATGAATTCGTTCAAAAATTACTCAAAAATATTTTATAGCAGTGGCATTAATTTACAAATATTCTAAAGTTTCTAGAACAATTTTATTTGCAATTTTTGGATTTATAGATTTAAAGTTATTACAAATAAAATCAAATCATCCATTTGGAATTTGAATATTTTACACTAATTCAAAATTGATTTTTGGCAGATCTACAATATTCTACATGTCGAGGGCTTTCCAGAAATATAAAGTTTATTAAATTTGGATAAGTGGTTAAAAAGTTATGACAATTCTAAGTTACAGGGTCTTTTCTGTAAAACTGCCATTTTAAAATTAATTATGAAAATAATTGCTGACGCGGATGCTGACGAGGCAAGACGTGGCGCTGACTGGATTAAGTCAACAGATCTGGGCCGTCAGATCTAGATCTGGCGGTCCAGTTCTGTCCGTACCGGTTCGTTTAATAAGATCTAATCTGGTGCGCTGGAAGGGGATCGGACGGCTCACCGAGCTTGACCAGAAGATGGCGGCGCTCCGGTCACCGGAGACGAAGGGGACGGCGGCGCGGCCTCGGGCGTGGATCGATTCGTGGCTCCGGCGATCCCCCCGGCTCGGGAAAACGACGACGACACGCGGGGCGAGGTGGGCAACTCGATGGAGACGGTGGCGTGGTCGCGTTCGTCCTGGGGAGGGAGAGCTGCTCGGTCAAAGCCACGGCGACTCCGGTGATCTCCGGTAGTGCACGATGCTCTCGAATCACTGCAGGAAACAACCGAACGCGTGACTTAGGAGATGCGCACGAGGACGGCATGGAAGAGGAGAGGGTCAGGGGCATCGGGGAAGGCTCACCTCGCCGGGGAACAAAGAAAAATGGCGGCGGTAGCAATGGAGCTCCGGCGAGCTTTTCCGGCAGCTTGGCGGCGTCTTAGGGGCTAGGGTTTGGGGCAAAAGGAAGAGGAGAGCGCGGGGTTTATATAGGCCGAAGGGGGAAAACAAAATCCGCGACAATCTCGCTCGATTTTGGAAAGAGATCGCCGGCGTGATTTCCGGCCGGAGGTTGAAGAAGATCGGCTGACGTCAGCATGACGTCACAGGTATTTTCTTTTTCTTTTCTGATTTTTCTATTTTATTTATATCTTTTGATTTATAACTCCAAATGATGTCAAATAAATTTCTAAAAATTTGTAATATTATTATCTTTGTGTTAAACCAGTTGTGGGCATGTTTTGAATATTTTTGAAAAATAATATTTTGAAATATTGATTAAATACAAATTTGACACTTAAAGTCAAATTTGAATTTCTATCTTAATTAAATTTTCTTTTGGCTAAATAATTTTTTTAAAATACCCACATTCCAATATGTTTGAATTTAAGTTATTTAAACTTGTTTTGCTGAAATCATTCATCTTTATTTTGGCATAATATTAAAGAACTAAATATAAATAATGTTTAGGAAATGTGGAATATAAGGTATTCATTTTTAATTGAAAATAATTTGTGCATCATTATATTTTATATTATGATAATTCATTAGAAAACTTCATAACAACTTTGGAAAAGATTTTTGTTTTAATTATATTCTTATGTAGAATATATTAATCATTCCATGCTTTGAAAATAGATGAAATTCATTTAAGCAAATGAAATGTTTATTTGGATAGTTCATAAATTTTAATTTATGAAGTTATTAAAGTTATAAACTATAGACTTGAAATTAACAAAACTATGTTTTGAGTTCTGGTAAAGAATGAAAACCATTTGGTAAATAGATCATGTTTTAAATAGTTTCAAAGAACACTTGCAAATATTATTTTAATTTATGAATAGCTATGGCTAAGTGGTTGAATTCAAATACTTATAAAGAAACTAATTTATTACAATAAAATGGTTTGAAGTTTGTAAAACATTTTTCAAATTAGCTGTTGAGGTTTTAAGAAATACAATGGATAATAAAATGTTTAACTTGAAACAGCTTTTGAAAATAATAATAACTGAGATATTTAAAATATTAAACTCTTTCAATATGTTTGAAGTCTTTCATAGTTGGTTTCCTTATGCATTTAATATTTTATTTTAATAAAAATAAAAGTTTTAAATTTTAGTGATTTTTGAACATTATAAAATGTTGGGATGTTACACGATATGACTCCATTGTCAACTGACACCATGTCACATGATCGGGAACCTCGATCATCGATTGCAAAAATGAACTAGTCACGCAGAAGCTACAAGGGACCTGGTTGTTTATCTACCACATGTGTATTAATGTTTCTGCTTAATGCAGTTATAGCATGGTATAAAACATATAATGAACAATTGAGATATGGCGAATAAACTATCTTTATTAAGTGCCTCTAGGGCATATCTCGTTCAGTCTCCCACTTGCACTAGAGTAACACTTAATCTAGTTTACAACTTGGTAAAAGCTCAACACCCATAGCAACTTGGTGCATGCTTGTCTCGTGGAAGAGGAATACAGTCAACAGATCTCAAACATTGAGACCTATATGTGCTTTGCAACACTTCTATGTCACCTAGTTTGACATCATCCCGTATCTTTCGATGACGCTGAAGTATATCTTAGTTGATGGAGTGAGACTCAAACCTTCGTGTAGCATGGGCCTTAAAAGTCTAAGTGATCTATTAAGGGGAACCTCATATGCTCGTAAAACAGTTTGGCCCAATCCCACTTGCTACTTCTGAAGTTGCCATATAGTTCTATACCTATGTAGATTATGCGACAGCGCATTCATATGCGACTTCACAAGCTAACCATGTCTTTCGTCAAAATAAAGGACATCTCCTATATGAGATTTCTGGTCATATGGGTCAGTGTCATAACTTGCATCATCGTAAACTTTTTACGGCAAGTTGTCTTTTCACACTTACCCTTTAGCAGAAAACATATCTTCAGTTCTCACAGACACTGAAGTATATATTTCAGTTTGTTCATTTATCAACACAAGGATCAGTCTAGAACCTGTTCTTCAACCAAGAACTTGGTTCACACCAAGTCGAGCTTTCAGTCTGATAGAATCTATGTCTGAGGCATAGAAAATGTCGAACATCATTTTATTTCATTAGCTATCACTGAAAATGCCAAGATAAACTTAATATTTACCTAGTCATACAAGCAAAAACCTTTTTCTTCGCTTGTTCTATTCTGAAACACTTTAGAATCTTAACCTCAGAAAATTTTCCGACCTAGCCCCTTTTTGATCTATAAAATTATAGATCGGATGTCTAATACTCCTAACTTCATTCATAGAAAATTGAATCACTTAAATATCCTTTATACTTTACTAGAGGATCGATATCATTCTCAATATGTCGTTACATATAAAATCATGAATGACACCTAGCTCCCACTCAAATATGCCTTCCACATATAATATCAAGAAAAGCTACTTAGCTCCCACTCACTTATTTGCAAATGCAAGTTTCTTCAACTATTTTGGATAACTCAAAAATCCTTTGATCACATCATCAAAGTGAAGATTCCAGCTCCGATATGCTTGCTTCAGCCCATGAATGGACAACTGAAGTTTGCATACAGTTTAGCATCCTCAGGATTACCAAAACATTTCATTATACTAATTACAACTCTTTCTTAATGATACCATTAATAAATATGGTTTCCTTATCCATCTATCAATTTCTCAATTTCAAATTATAGTAATTGCTAAACGACCCCAAATAGATTTAGGCTTCACCACTTGAGACAAAATCTCGCTGTGGTCAACTTTTGAATCTGTCGGAACTGTTTCACGACAAATCGATCCATATCAGTGTCCACTCTCTCATAAAATTCCATACTCTACTAACAGCATAGATGCCATCAAGAAGATCTCCCAAGTCATTAACTGGTAATCGTACGTGGATTTTATCTCGGATCATATATGACTCATAGCCATTTCTCAGACTTACGTCTACCATCTCTTTTTCATAGTTTTTAGTTCTGTCATATTCCATTAACATGACATTCATAACAAGATTGTCGTACCACACAGTGTGGAACACAACCTCGTACGCCTATGTTCTTAGTATGAGCTCAGAGTATCATGATCTTCTATCATCAACTTCTTTCCAGTTGCGGAGCATGACACCGGAAACACTTTCTGTTGCGCCACTCTGATGTCTGGAGAGAAAGTTCATCAACTTCGTCTTGCTCTACTTTCTTTCCCACTTATACCCTTGGACAAGAAACTATTTCTTTTGCAAGGTATATTCCGGTAACGCTTTTGCCTATGTCGGAAGACATGTACCCAACAAATTCTTTAGGTACGGTACACTACAAAGATTTATCCATTTTAGGTTTGATCACACCGAAACACTAAATTGCTAAAACGACAATCTAGGCTAAAAGCCATACCATCACTCATATGATATTGTCTCCATGGATTTAAATGGTTTCCCTATTATCTAACATGAATGTTATGTTTCTACCATATGACTCCAATGATCACAATAATTCGATAAGAGATTTATTTACCACACACAATCCGATAGGGTGTGATAAAGACGTCCTAACATATCATAACAGTATGGTGTTCCATGCGTCGTAATTTGTGGAACTCTTCTCACAAGTCTTCCAATGATATGCCAACATTATAACTCAAATCTATATTTCCTCGATCTGTATCGCAGGAATTTGATTTTCTTGCTAAATTCATTTCCCTACTTTATTCTGAACTTGTTTGATCGACTCAAAATTTCTAGACTAACATTTCCTAAGTGGATATCCATATATCTACTCGGAATATTCATGAAGTCTATGAAATACATACTTCCACTATACGTTAAATTACTTCATTGATTCACATACACCCATATGCATGATTCTCAGCAAGTTATACTCAAAACGTTCAGTGAAGTTTACGAAATAAAGGTCTCCACTACACGTTAATTACTTCATTGATCCACATACATCTATATGCATGATTATCAATAAGTTATATGCCCGCTTTCTGAAAACGGTGTCTTAGTTATCTTGCAAGTGTCAAAAGATCAAATCTAAGTACTTGGTAGATCCATCCGTATGGAGCTTATTCATTGACTATAACATTGACATGACTTAAACGGTAGTGCCACATGAATGTGGTGTCTTTTATTAAGTTTGTATCCATTGGCATTAATAATATGAATGTGGGAGCTTCTACCATCTAAATTAAAATCGGCTTATGATCATTACTTCATAAATATAGGACAACGATTTTGTCACTAACATATATGAACGATTGTCTCGCTAGAGGAAACACACTTATAATGATCATAAAAGAATTTATTCAAATGGTAGATCTAGAGGGAGAGTGTCTATGGCCATCACAACATTTTGTCCGCTATCATCAACGCACATCGTCGCCTCATCCTTCCAAGCTACTCAAGTAGTAAATTTGGTTTTCATAAAACATGACTAGTATTGTCATGGCGGTATCACGACAGATGCCATAGGATGGCTAATGTGTGGGGCCGATGGACGCTGGTGGATCCGGGGAGGGTTAGCGAGCTGAGAAGCTCACATGGTAAGGAACTCCAAAACGAACCCGAGAATGGTTAAGTCCGGAGGAAGATCAACAAGGAGCCTCAAGAACACTCAAGAACACCGAAGAACACACCCGAACATCTCCAAACCACAAGCAAATGCACGAAGGCAAGAAATCACACACGATATACCCAGGTTCGGGGCACTCGTGAGGAGGTAAGAATCCTACTCCTGCCTTTCCTCTCACTATATGTATGTCACAAGATCTACAACTTGCTCCTTGAGCTGTTTTGGTGATGAAATTGATGAACTAGAGAGGGAGGGGGAGTAAATGCTGTAGGAGTAAATGAGACTATAGTTTGGGCACATAAGTTGGTCGTCCCACCATCGAAGGACTTATGGCGCCTTTTATAGAGTTTCGGCCGGGAGGTCCAGAAACCCTAATCCGCTTGGTCCCACCGATCAGGCCAACAGTTATGTCGACACCGGTTACTGCGACCTAGCAGCTCAGCTATCCGGCATAGCCCTGTCATCATCATGCCAGCAAGGACCGCAGGCGCCGTCCTGAACCATCATTGTCCCCTTGTAAGAGACAAGACATGTCTTTGCCCATGCCTAGTAGCCTTTTCCGGATTGCCGGCCTAGGCATGTCCGGTCTTGTCGTAGCAGCGTCGTACCGGCTGACACGCCCCCGTGTCAGGCGGGAGGTGACTATGCTTCCATGTCAGGAGAGATAGTACTTCCCCCGTGCCAGGCGGAAAGCCTGCTCCTGCCCCTTGACCTCCGCCCGACATGCCCCATGTCGGTCTTTTACTTTAGTTATCCGACACGTCCGTCCTGCATAACAAAGACAACTAGCCAGAACCGAGGTAGGTAAGCCGGTTAACCTTTACCCGGGACGTCTAGCCGCCCCCCCGGGTTCTCCTCTACCCGGGACCATGCCGGCCGACCCCGACATACCTTCATGCCGGATGACACTTCCGGCCGACACCGGGTTCCACTTAGAATCCGGGTAGTCACCCAAGAGAAGTATCTCTAGGCCCAGTTTCACGAAGATGTCTTAGGCTCTCACCAAAGACATCTTCGAGAAACTGGTTCTTAGAGGAACCCACTGCTGATGCTTATGCCGCTCTTGGGGTCTGTGGGTCTATTTATAGTCTCCCCAGATTGCCCTTGCCGCCTCCAAGAGGCACTCTGGCCCTGACAACCACCCAAGGGTCAAGTTGCCCCTTCAGCGTTCCAAAGGACAGCTCTTAGCACTTCCCAAAGGTCATTCCATGTAGCCATACTGGTGATCTGTACCGGGTTCTGCCCTACCCGGGGGCAGCCCCCCGACACTAGTCCTCGAAGCTGGTGTTGTGCAGCGACATAAGGTGAAGTGCAGCACCAGGTTCACAAAGAGATAAACCAAGAGCCCAAAGTTAAATTTTGTTTCTGCCACAAGGAAGCTCTCTCCTGACATGACCCTTCCGAGATCGACCGAGCCGGGATGACCTATCCCGGAGAAACTGACTCAACACACTCCGGATAATCTCCCTTAGTTATTACGGTGACACGCGTTCCGCGCCACATGCCAGACATGCTCCGTCTGCCAGGCGCACCCACCCGAGGTCTCGTCAAGTCAGAGAAGTACTCGAGTGGCTTGAATTAGTGGCTTGCCGCTTGGGTTCCTGCGCCGGCATCCGCACCGGATCCTCACGCTGATCGGTGCATCCCTGTGGCCCTTGATGCGACAGATCACACGCCTCTGGGTGCGGCCACGTGTGCCCATCGCCGCAGCACGATCCCACCCACGATTTTGGATATCATGGGCGGGAAATCCGGCAACCGCCCGCGGAGTTTCCCTTTAAATAGGGGATGCGAGGAGACATCTCCTCTTCTTCCCCACACCTCCAATCGCGCCTCCGCACACCGAGCCCTTCGCCGCCACCAGAGCGCACCGCCGGAGCGCCCGCCGCCGCCGACCGAGCCCGCCGCCGTCGCCATTGGTCCTCGCCTGTCCCGCGCCGCGACACATCCTTCTCCTCCGGTATGTTTCTCGATCTCTCCTCCCGATAGAACCGTATGCGCGGCGGTTGGAGTTCATCCTTTGTTCATCAAGAACCCGCACGAATCGAGCTTGGGCTTACGCGGTAGATCCTCATTGTTGCGCATTGCAGCGTGTTTCTCGTAGCTGTAGGGTAAAGATTGTTACTTTTGCCGTGCCTCTGCTTGCACTGCCTCTGCCCGTGGTCTGCTTCTTAAGAACAGCTCAGAACCCTAATTTTGCTCCCATTAACTTCTATTTAACTTGCTCCGCTAGACCTGCCTGCTAGGATGCCGGTAAATAAATGCGGTTTTTAGCCCGGGATCTCCTTTACATCCGACATGATGACCTGACTAACAGGTCCTTCCGACTGTAGATTAGTCCCGACATGTCCTCTGAGGTCAACGAGATGGGCGATGAAAGTGTTAGGGGATGCTGGAATGGCTCAGAGGACAGCCAGTGGGATCTCGAATGGCTGTACCGTGCGCACCGGATTCCCCCCCAAGTCGAGAGTAGACTTCCAGAAGGTGAGGTCGAGCGCCAACCCGGCGAGCGAGTGGTATTCGTCAGTCATTTTGAGCGCGGGTTCGGGCTTCCGGCCAACCCGTTTTTTCTCGACAACTACAGCCTCCAACCACACCATCTCCTCGCCAACGCCATCTTGATGCTCTCCTACTTTGCCTCTTACGCGGAGGCGTATCTCGGCATCTGGCCTTTCATAGATCTGTGGGCCAAGTACTACCTCCTCCGCCGCCAAGTCATCCCCAATCCCGGTCAGAAGGTCAAGGACCTTGTTGCTTGCGGCCCTTCAACCGTCATCCCTCGCAGTGAATCCGGATTCCCGAAGATCCTGGGTCTGGAGTCCTGCCGGAAATGGCAGCGCGGCTTCTTTTCTGTGTGGAACCCGGCCGCTCCAGAAGGCGACCCGAGTTCCTCGCCCCGGATTACCTCAACCTTCCGGAGTTCGCCATGGGCTCTCCGACCGACTTCAGCCTCGGGGTAAAATCTCCTAACTCCGAGGAGGTTGATCAGATGCACGATGTCCTAACCGTTCTCGCGGAGGATCTGACGGCTGATGACCTTTTGCGGACCTTCATCAGCCACCGGGTCTGCCCTCTCTAGACCCGGCTACACAAGATGTGTTTCATCAAAGGGTTGTACGACCCAACCCGGACCAGTATCTTCGGGTTGGACAAACCCGCCGTTTATCGCCGCGTCCGAGCTATCGCTCGGACAAAAATGACCGAGGAGTTGACGTGGGGACTGGTCCCGTCCACCCGGAAACATCGACCGGACGAGGTGCGCGCACGTGCATTTACTTACATCTGCTCTATGCCGGCTGCTATGTGATACCGATATCCTTGCCTTGTTCTAAGATTCCCCGTCTCACTGTAGTTGTTCGAGCGTCAAGTCGAAGAGGACACGGTGCACGCCGGCGACAACTTCGCGGCCGACTTGCCGAAGCCCAAGAAGATGCCTGCGGTGGATCCCGACGGCGAGGACCACCTCTCGATACCCCTAGCCCGTGCTCCTGCCCCGGGTAAGCCTTCAGCTCAAGATGCTATCCGAGTTGAATCTGACGAAGATGATGACGACGACTGTCGAATCCTCGATGTAATTGATGCTCGTCCTATCAACTTCGCCCAGTCAGTGGTTCCGGCTCCCGCCGCTACGACCAAGCGCGCCGAGACCCGCAAGCGCGCCGCGTCCGAGACCGCGCAGGCCGGGAGCTCGGGTGCTGCTGTCAAGAGGTCCAAGACCAGTAAGCGCCCAGGTGACAAGGCTCCCCGGCAGAGGAAAGGTCCCCCTACCGTGTCCACTGGGTAAGCTAACATTCATCCGACTTGGCTTAGCTGGACGTTGCCCGGGATCTCTCTTGACTTGTCTTCTATTCTCGCAGGGCGGCCCTCGACATCCCGCAATCTGCCGGATCCCGACGACCGGTTAGGGATCCCGAGTCCCCGAGCTCATCCCGCGTTGCGCCTTCACCTCCACACCGCTCGGGGGGGGGGGGGGGGGGGTGCCGGCGAACAGAGTTCGGGCCCCGGCACGGCTGAAGTGCCAGCTGCGCCCACCTCGGGCGCTGTTGCGGGTACCGGGACCTCGGGTCGGCAGCCTGTGGCCACTGAGAACCCGGCCACGTAATCCGCAGCCCCCAAGATCACCGTCATCCCGGATCAGCCACGATGACCGGCGTCTCCCGTCCTTGAGGCGGTTGTAACGAGCCCCCCGTGCCAAGTTGTGCCCAGGCACCCTCGCGGCTCGTCCCGCGGAAGTCGCCGCCACCGAAGCAGCCCCCTGCCAAGACTACCCGACAACCGGATTCCCAAACCGGGAAGCAGCGCAGCCAGCGTCCCAGCCAGAAGTTGACGCCTGCCAAGTGCAGCGCTCCCCCAAGATCCTCGACTCAGGACTTTGTTTTGGCCAAGACCCCTTCTTCGCAAGGAAAGCACTCCGGTTTGCCTCCGCCTCCTGCCGATGTCCCTACTGCTGCGCTACAATCTCTACGAGCCTCTGTTAGTGTAGTTGTGCCTGCACGATCCCGGGGAGCCGGTCCATTGAGCGCGACTGCCATCACCGGCTTGCGCACGGTTGACGAGTATAACTTGGCCTGGATTGCCGCCGACGCCTCCGAGATCCCGGGAGACCTACACGCTGCTGGCTCGAGCCGCAACACACAGTCCATGCATGTGCTCCAGGTGGCGGTCTTAGAAGCTACGCGAGTAGTGGATGTAAGTCTTCTATCTCTACTAACTCTAGTCCCCGAGATTGGTGCTTAGTGATCGAGATTCAACCGAGTAGTAGATCATTAGGCGTGAATCTTTGATAAAACTTCAATCTCCAGTCCCCGAGATTCGTCCTTGGGGACCAAAACTCCGCCGAGTAGTAGGTCCTCGAGTGCGGATTTTGAAAAAAAATCGAATCTCCAGTCCCCGAGATTCGTCCTTGGGGACCAAAACTCCACCGAGTAGTAGGTCCTCGAGTGCGGATCTTGAAAAAATTCCAATCTCCAGTCCCCGAGATTCGTCCTTGGGACTCCATCGAGTAGTAGGTCCTCGAGTGCGGATCTTGAAATTTTTTCTTATTATGTCTTGTCCAACCGAAGTCTCCGAGACTAATGTCGGATCTACTCTTTTTCAGGATTGCAGCAAGAAACGCAGCAGCATCTTCCACATGCTACTTGCCGACTTCGGCCAAGCTAAGAAGTCGGAGGAGCAGCTGCGGGAGGAGCGGGACTCCGCGCGCACGATCACCATAGACCAAAAGTCTGCGCTGACCGAGGCGTAGTACGAGATCTCGCGGCTGAGCGCCGAGCTGGAGAAGGCCAAGTCTGCTGCCGCGGACCTGAAGAAAAGCTTCGTCGACGCCAGCAAGAAGCAGACGCAGACCTTAGACCAGTCCGAGGAGCATGCTCGCGCTGCCGAGACCGATCTGGCCCTTCTACGGTGCAAGCAGGATGTCTGGCTGACCAAGCTCACCGGTATCAACCGGGATATGAACAGTAAGTGTCCCGACTTCCTTTCCCCGTCTTCCTATATTTCCGACATCGCCTTATGGCTTGCCCATGTGACAATTCTTCTCTCTCAAGGGCTATTCGAGCACTCCCGGGAAGCCGCCAATCTCGCGATCACCGCCGCATGGGAGAAAATGGCAGGGAAAGGTCCGGCTTCTGACGCGTGGAACATCGACGACCACCTTATCGCGCTGAAGGCCCGGATAGTCCCACTCCGGACCATCGGTACCAGACTCCTTAGCGCGGGTGCTGCTCTTCAGGATGCCGGAAGTCGGCTGAAGGCCTGGAAACGATCATCTGCTCGCGCTGGCGCCGACCAAGTCCTGCAGCACGTACTAAGCTGGTACGAGGGTCTCAATCTGGAAATGATCAAGACGCTGCGCACAATCTCGCCGTGGTACACTGATCCTGCCAAGATCAAGCTGCGGCAGGAGACGGCGCACCGGCTTGCGAGCTGGGTAGATCCTGACTCCTTCATCACGAGTCTCTTCGAGTCTGATTCGGAGTCAGACTACGGCGATGATGGTGGTGATGATGATGCCGGCGCGGACGCTGAGACGTCGGAAGCCGGTGCCGGGGAGGAAGTCGGCAAAACTGCAGCGGCCACCGAAACCGTTATCGACGAAGATGCCGCCGACTCCCAGCCGCCCGTGATCACGTCACCCGAGAAGGTTGCCTCTGCCCCCACTGCTGCTGCTGATGCCGAGAAGACCGCGGCCGAGCCCAACGCCCCCAACAACGCCGAGAAGCCGACATCTCCTACTGTGTCTTAAGCGACTCGGGCCTGGCCCGACATCTATTCTGCCTTTTGCCTGAAAAACCTTTGCCATCCAAACATTAAATCCCCGGAATGCCGGGTGCAGATGTAATATATACAACTAAATAGAGTACTATGCTATCTCGGTTGACTCTTACTTTAACGAGTAGCATCTTATGTCAGTTTATTTCGCACCGAGTCCCCGGGTTCATTTTCTTGTTTACCATAGTTAGGTGATTTCTGCTCTTGTCTACCATATAGGCGTTCGACAGTCGAGTCACGAAACCCCGTTCACGGCATACAGTACTTACAAATATCCGAGTTCGAGCTCAAAATTATCCGACATAACAAATATAATAACAAACTGGGTTAGTAAAACACATATGCCAAAAAAACTTCTAAATCAAGCCCCCGAGTTCGTTTTCGTGTTTACCACATTTGATGCTCTTTTCTCTTGACTACCATTTCGGCGTTTGTCAATCGAGTCACAAGATTATTTCAAATGACATACAATACTTAGACTCTGAGACCGGGTTGAGAATGTTTCCGGCATACGACAATCATAAATAAAGAAGGGCAAGGCAGTCTCCGAGTTCCTCTCTGGGTTGCCGACATGCATATAATAAGTAAATAACATGAGCTAATACTGAAATGAAATGGCAGTCCCCGGGTTGCCCCCGAAGATGCCGACACGCAATTTGAACAAACACAACCATAAATTGAGCAAGGCAGCCCCCGAGTAACTTCTCAGTGTGCCGACATTTCAGTGATACGAGACTGAGATACATACACTGCGTCCTTTATGTGTAAAAGGGACGGAGTAGGGCTACATTCCATGGCCGTTTGGTTTCCTCTCCAGCTTTATGCATTACACCTTTTCTAGTCTCCTGTGCATCTACAAGGTAATAAGAATCGTTGTGCAATGCTTTGCTTACAACAAAAGGCCCCTCCCAAGGAGGTGATAGCTTATGCATTCCGGCGGTGCGCTGTATCAGCCTCAGCACCAGATCTCCTTCCCGGAATACTCGGGGATGCACTTTCCGGATATGATAGCGTCGGAGGTTCTGCTGTAGATTGTGGACCGAGATAATGCCAACTCTCTTGCCTCTTCGAGCAAAAATACATCGTTCTCTCGGGATTCTTTTGCCTAGGTCTTGGTGAATATTGTCACTCTTGGTGCGTCATAGTGGATGTCGGTTGGCAGCACTGCGTCAGCACCATACACCATGAAGAATGGCGTATATCCGTGGATCTATTAGGTGTGCTCTGGAGACCCCATAGCACTGCCGGTATCTCCTCTATCCAACATCCCGGAGTTCTCAATAGCGGCTTGATCAAACGACCTTTGATGCCGGCTAACACCAAGGCATTTGCTTTCTTGACTTGCCCATTTTCCTCTCGATGAGCCACCGAGGCCACGTCCAACAGGATTCTCTTTTCCACGCAGAACCGAGCGAATTCCCCCACAGCGAAGTTGGTGCCATTGTCCGTGATGATGCTGTGCGGGTAGCTATATCTCAGGATGATGTCCTTCAAAATGACACCGAGGTGTGCCCATCACATTTCCGGATTGGCTTGACTTCTATCCACTTGGTGAACTTGTCCACCATCACCAGCATGTGCGTCATGTTGCCTCGTGCCGGTTTGAACTGCCCCACCATGTCCAAGCACCATACAGCAAATGGTCAAGTGATAGGAATGGTCTTCAATGCTGATACCGGCATATGTATCTTGTGGGAAAATCTCTGGCATCCTCCACATTTCCGGACAATGTCTTCTGCTTGCTGCAAAGCTGTGAGCCAATATAACCCATGCCGGAATACTTTTGCAACCAACGCCTGTGATGAGGCATGGTGCCCACACTCTCCCTGATGTATCTCCAACATCATCTCTTGTCCTTCTTCCGGTTCCACGCATCTCTGAAGCACTTCGGTGACACTTCTTTTGTACAACTCTTGATTGATGATGGTGTACGCCTTGGATCTTCTCAGCACCTGTTTGGCTTCCACCTCATTCTCCGGAAGGGTACCGTCCGATATGTATGCCATGATGGGCTGTGCCCAACTCGGAACTGGCCGTACAGGGAACACGGGAGCATCTATATCCATTGGCTCAGCCGACATAACCTCTGCTTGTATGCCATGTCGAGTCCCCGAGTTCAGCAGTGCAAACCCTGTGTTCAGTGAAGTGTTCCCGACTTCTACCTCCATAGGCACGGCTTCAGATCCGTCATCCTTGGGGATAAAGATGGACTCCGACTCGGGTGACGGTTGAATAGATGGCTTCCTCAGATGCTCCAGAGCGATGCCGGGTGGGATGGCATCCTGGGATGACCCCAACTTGGACAACACATCTGCTGCTTCATTTTGTCCTCTTGGTATGTGCTTGAACTCGCAGCCTTAAAAAAATCCGGATAATTTTTGCACATGGAACCAATATGAGGCCATATTGGCGTCAATTGCGTCCCAGTTCCCCGACACCTGCTGCACCACCAAGTCGGAATCACCAAAGCACTCTATCCGGCGGATACCAATTTCCTTGGCGACATTGAGCGCATGCACCAGTGCTTCGTACTCGGCCACATTGTTAGATGCCCGGAAGTGAATCTGCAGCACATATTTCAGCACATCTTGCTTTGGTGAGGTGAGGACCACTCCGGCACCCAATCCGATCTTTGCCTTGGAACCACCGAAATGCATCTTCCAAAAATTGAAGTCGGGAAGTGGGGGTTCATACTGCATCTCGGCCCAGTCCACCAAGAAGTCCGGCAGCGCCTACGACTTAATGGTGTCTCGTCTCTCGTATGTCGGAGCATACGGAGACAACTGGATGGCCCATTTGGCAACTCGGCCGCTTGCATCTTTGCAGCCAATGATCTCGGCCAGGGGAGCTTCACACACCACAGTGATCGGCTGCTCTTGGAAATAGTGCTTGAGCTTGGTAAAGGCCAAGTACACCCCATATGCCATCTTCTGGTAGTGCGGGTGGTTCTCCTTGGAGGTGGAGATCACCTCGCTCAGATAGTATACCGGTCTCTGCACCAACTTGTCCCCTTCTTCTCTTTCAACCACTATGGCTACACTCACTACTCGGTTTGTGGCTACGATGTAGAGCAACATGGGTTCCTTGGGCAATGGGCATGCCAACACTGGTGCTGTTGAGAGCATCTTCTTCAAATCATTGAACGCCGCATCCGCTTGCGGGGTCTATACAAAAGTTTTGCTCTTTTTCATCAACTTATACAAGGGCATGGCTTTCTCCCCTAGTCGGCTAACAAACCGACTTAGGGATGCCAGGCAACCAGTGAATTTTTGCACATCTTTGAGACGTGTCGGCAGCTTCATGCTCTCTATCGCACATATC
Organism: Poa annua; assembly: GCA_026929855.1. Classification (NCBI taxonomy): domain Eukaryota; kingdom Viridiplantae; phylum Streptophyta; class Magnoliopsida; order Poales; family Poaceae; genus Poa; species Poa annua. The sequence continues at coordinate 58,731,003 of CM049426.1, read as the reverse complement.
TTACCCGGATTGACCTCAATTCCCCGACTTGATATTCGGAAATCGAGTAACTTGCCTGCTGGGACACCGAATGTACATTTATCTGGGTTCAGCTTCATCCAGAATTTTCTTAAATTTTTGAATGTTTCTCTCAGATCACCGATCAGACTAGATTTTTCTTTTGTTTTTATGACTATGTCATCGACAAAGACTTCGCATTACGGCCTATCTGGTCATGCAAGCATTTTTGCATGCATCTCTGGTATGTAGCACCAGCATTTCTCAAACCAAAAGTCATGACACGATAGCAATAAGCCCCGTACGGGGTAATAAAAGCAGTTTTCAATTGATCATCCGGGTTCAAAGGTATCTGGTGGAAACCTGAATAAGCGTCTAAAAAAGTCAAAAGCTCACACTGGCAGTGGAATCGATCACTTGATCTAACCGGGGGAGTGGAAATGGATCTTGCGAGCACGCCTTGTTGAGGTTGGTGAAGTCGATGCACATGCGCCACACCTTGAGCAGGAGGGGATCATCCTTCTTCTTCTCAACAAGGACCAGATTCGATATCGAATCTGGATGCAGCACTTCCATCACAGACCCGGCAGCTAGCAGCACTGCGAGATGCTCCATGATGGCAACTCTTCTCTCGTCCGAGAGGCGCCTAGTCGGTTGCTTCACCGGCTTTGCATCAGGCCTGACGAATAAAGAGTGCTCAGCCAACTCCCTCGGAACGCCTTGCAGGTCATCATTAGACCACGCAAAAGCATCCTGATTCTCACGGAGGAAGTCGACGAGCTCGCCTTCCTATTTTCTGTCTAGGTTGCTGTCAATGATAACACGGCGCTCCGGGTTGCTCGGGTCGATCTCCACCTTCTTGGTCTCCCTTGGTGCCTTGAATGAGGCATTCTGATCCGGGTTCACCATCCCGGGCATGCCAAGATGTGACTTCTTGGCCAGCGCGACCACCTGCTGGATCCTCTTCTTGTCTTCAATTATGACCAGGGACTCGGCTAAGGATGAGCCGACAGATGTGCACTCAATGGAGCGCTTGTGATCTCCCGAGATGGTGATCACCCGGTTTGGACCCGACATCTTCATCTTCAGGAAACCAATGTGCATGGAGATCATGAACTTGGCCAGTGCAGACCCGCCGATCAGCACATGGTATGGGCTCTCGAGATCCACGACCTCGAACTCCAAGATCTCGGTCCAGCAATTCTCCCGAGTTCCGAACAACACTTCAACCCAAATTTTGCCCATAGGAGAGCAAGAGAATCCCGACACAATGCCATGGAAAGTCGTCTCGGTTGGCAGCAGTGTGTTCATGGACACTCCGAGCTTCAGCATGGTATCCTTGTACATGATGTTAATGGCGCTGCCATTGTCAATCAGAACCCGGCTAAAGCGGATGTTGAGGCTTGGTCCGACAAAGGCCGGGTCTACCACCAAAGCGTAACCACCTGGCTTGGGCATCACCCAAGGGTGATCTTTTCGGCTCCAAGTGATCTCCATCTCGGACCAGTGCAGGAACTTGGGCAGCACCGGGATCACAACATTCACCTCTAGTGCACGCTGACGCACACTCTTCCGGTCAGTAGGCTAGGCCACGAAGACCACATAGTTCTGATGAGCTTCCCGGTAGCTGCCCAGCTGATATCTGGCTTGGTTACTCGGACCGGCATAATTGTCATTCTGACATTCACCACGTTCACCGGTCTTGGGGCCGGCTGTCTCAGGGCAGGCTGGTTTATCCGGACAACGTTGGCTCCTGACAACGGTGCAGGTGGTCTCGGAATGTTCGGCCGAGCAGCCGGTGCGTTCGGTCTAGTAGCTCCAGCACCACCTTCCCTCAAGGTGCACTGGTACCAGCTGCATTTCCGGGTAGAGTGACTCACATGCTTGTTGGACTTCATAGTGTGGTAGGAGCATGGCTTGTCCAACATCTCCTCATACGTCAGTGGCTTCCTCTGATCCACCCAGGTCTTCTGCACCTCTTGACACTGACCCCAAGATGGGCCAACCACTTTCTTGCGCTGGTTACTACCAGCATCCCCTTGGTCTCGGCCTATGGCCGCGACATGCTATGAAGCATAGTGGATGTCGGGCTGGCTCCTCTTCAGGCCAAAATCGTGGCGATCATGGTTCCTGCTTGGCCCGGAGCGGTGGTTCCCCGAGTTCCTCCTGCTGGAGTCTCCGACATCCACCACAGGTTGCAAAGTATCACCGAGCATGTATGTGTCGGCGATGCGCATGGTCTCGGCCAAAATAGCCAGCATCTTCCTCTGCAGTTTCTGCCATAGCATGGAGCCAAGTCGGCATCCCTACACAAATCAAGATATAGCCTGCGCCTCAACAACCCCTTCGCAAGAATTGCGAATGTTGCTCCACCGAGTAAGGTACTCACGGTCAGTCTTGTTATTGCTCTGTATGCAAATGGCAAGCTGCTGAGATCTGTTAAGCCTCTTGTAGGTGCTGTTGAAGCTGCTGATGAAGGCTTCCTCAAAATCTAACCAACAGTCTATGCTGTCAGTTCTAAGGTTGTTCAGCCAGATCCTGGCCGGACCTTCCAACATCTGGATCCAGCTGCCGAGTTCCTATCCGAGATCTAGAGGGTTCTCGTTTGGCTGGTACCCGAACTGCTCCAACCTCGAGTTGCCATCATCATGTCGGTTAACCACAGGAACTACAGCCTGCTACCACTACGCCTCCCACTGGGAGGCGGTTTCCATTATAAGCATAACAGAACATCGTTTTACAAACCATAAGAGAACAAAGAGCTAAAGTTTTCAGCCACAACTTAGCACAAAGCTACTTAACCGGCAAGGGGGGAGCTAGCCCAACCACACAGGGATTGAAAACACCAGGCTCAAAGTGATAACACCCTAGGACGACAGGAACAAGTCACACTATGAAACTTTCTTACTTACATACCACTTAATGCCAGCACGGCACGAGCAACCACAAAAAGAAACAAGTACTTCCCAACTGACTTTGTGCAACTTCATCTTCTTCAACCAAGGCATCACTTCTCAAGCAGAGTCATCTCCAATTTCCTCCAGTCTAGCGGACCTGCTTGTCCCTGGCTCCTCACTACAGCCTGTTGTGGCATGGAGGCGGCATCCCTCTTGCGGTTTCTCTGATTCTGCGGTGGATTCCGAGGTGGATTACCAGGGCTAACCGGGTTGTTATTTCCTACAACCCGGTTACCACCGCCATGGCCACTATGAGCCCGACCGGCATTGTTCTGCCCGGCTTGCTGTGTTCCGGCAAAGGCCAGGTCATATGTCTGCAGTTGCTTGTTTTTCCCAGAGCTGCGATATCGACTCCGGTTCTTGTTCTTACTCGGATGGGGAGAGGAAGCCTCCCCTCCTGATATGTTTCTCTCGGACCTAGCCGAGTACACCTGGGATCCTGCCAATCACGGGTTCTTCTTCTTGAAGTCTTTGTTCTGCCGACTAGCCTCAGTGAATAGCTCGTTAACCCGCTCCTTCTGCTTGCGCAGTGATTCTACGGATAGCCCAGCCAACTCGGCCATAGCTGTCTCTGCAGCCCTAAGTGTCTTGGCGGGTGAGCTGTATACCGGCTTGTCAGTCGAGGCATGGCTGGCTGTTCTGCTATGGCTAGGTGCGGCACCCCCAGCCAACTCATCGTTCACCACCCTGCCTTTCTTGCGCCGGTCCACAATGCGCTTGTCCCTGGACTCTATCCTAGGGAATCCGTGAGCTGCATTGTACTCACGGAGGCCAGCACTCAGCTCACGCCGGATCTCAGCGATCTCTTGTGCCTCAGCATGCAACAATCTGCGATGCTCTTCCAAGTCAGCCGTGTTGACTTGGGCATCAGCGTCAGCTGCCAAGGGGACAACCAACTTGGCAAAAAAACCCGAGAGAAGATCCAGCCTACGTCGATGCTTGGAGGGTTGGGGATCACCATCCCGGGCGGCAACCCGCTCCTGAGGAGGTTTCACCGCGCGAGGTCGGCCACCATTGGTGTCGTGGTTGACGGCATCCTCGAACACCTCCTCGAGTACCCCGGCCATCATGACCGTGACGCAGCTCGCAGGGCGATCGGTACGCTGATCTCGTGCAGCGCGGAACACGGGGGGATCCTTGGCATCCTGCATGACGTTCGGATAGTCGCAGATGATCTCGGTGCGACCTAGGTGGTGAAGACGCCGAAGTCGATGAGGCAGCCATTCACCGGGATAAGCCGGTTCTGGAAGCAACCAGCGTTGTCGCTGACGAAGTCTATCTTGCCGAGCCTGACGACGAGGCCAGAGAGAACGTGGATGTCAGAGTGGATGCCGGAACCCGTCCGGATGTGTACACCAGCCAGCGCCTCTGTCTGCCCCACGGTGGGGGCCAACTGTCATGGTGGTATCACGGCAGATGCCATAGGATGGCTAATGTGTGGGGGCCGATGGACGCTGGTGGATCCCGGGAGGGTTAGCGAGCTGAGAAGCTCACACGGTAAGGAACTCCGAAACACCCGAGGATGGCTAAGTCCGGAGGAAGATCAACAAGGAGCCTCAAGAACACTCAGGAACACCGAAGAACACACCCGAACATCTCCAAACCACAAGCAAATTCACGAAGGCAAGAAAGCACACACGATATACCCAGGTTCGGGGCCCTCATGAGGAGGTAAGACCCCTACTCCTGCCTTTCCTCCCACTATATGTATGTCACAAGATCTACAACTTGCTCCTTGAGCTGTTTTGGTGATGAACTTGATGAACTAGAGAGGGAGGGGGAGTAAATGCTTTAGGAGTAAATAAGACTATAGTTTTGGCACATAAGTTGGCCGTCCCTCCACAGGAGGAGTTATGGCGCCTTTTATAGAGTTTCGGCCGGGAGGGCCGGAAACCCTAATCCGGCTTGGTCCCACCGGTCAGGCCAACAGTTATGTCGACACTGGCTACTGCGACCTAGCCGCCGAGCTATCCGGAATAGCCCTGCCGTCATCATGCCGGCAAGGACCGCATGCGCCGTCCTGAACCATCATTGTCCCCTGTCAGAGACAAGACATGTCTTCGCCCATGCCTAGTAGCCTTTTCTGGATTTCCAGCCTAGGCATGTCCGGTCTTGTTGTAGCGGCGTCGTACCGGCTGACACGCCCCCGTGACAGGCGGGAGGTGACTATGCTTCCGTGTCAGGAGGGATAGTACTTCCCCCGTGTCAGGCGGAAAGCCTGCTCCTGCTCCTTGACCTCCGCCCGAGATGCCCCATGTAGGTCTTTTACTTTAGTTATCCGGCACGTACGTCCTGCAAAATGTAACATCCCAGCATTTTATAGTGTTCAAAAATCACTAAAATTTAAAACTTTTCTTTTTATTAAAATAAAATATTAAATGCATAAGAAAACCAACTATGAAAGACTTCAAACTTATTGGAAAAAGTTTAATATTTCAAATATCTCACTTTATCATTATTGTCCAAAGTTGTTTATGAAGTTTTCAAATGATTTATCTTAAATATAAATATAATGGTGCACAAAATAATTTGAATTAAAAATGAGTACATTTCATTTTCTAATTTCATTACAATTAGTTGTAATGTGATATTTAAAAATCTATTAAAGCTAAAATTTATTTAATATTGGAATATGAGTTTAAATAACTTAAATTCAAACATTTTGAATATGGGTATTTCATAGAATGTATTTTAGCCAAAAATAAAATTAATTAAACCCTAGTTTTAAATTTAACATAAAGTGTCAAATTTGGATTTAAACAATATTTCAAAATAGTATTTTTCAAAAATGTTCAAAACATTCCTACAACTGGTTTAACACAAAGATAATAATTTTACAAATTTTTAGAAATTTGTTTGACCTCATTTGGAGTTATAAATCAAAAGTTATAAAAGAAATAAATAAAACAGAAAAGAAAAAGAGAAAAAAATCTGACAGTGGGACCCACCTGTCAGGAGCAAGGCTTCTTCAAGCTCCGGCCGGGAACCACGCCCACGAACGAGCCGAAAACGGCCGATTTTAATCCCTTGATTGCGCGCGATTAAGACCACGGTTTCTTCATCCGTTTGATTCTATAAAGAGCCGACGAGCCCGGCTCACTTTCCCCTCTACTCCCCCTCCTTTTCGTGCCCCGAGGCTCTCCAATTTGCTCGCCGGACTTCATTGAGCCGCCGGCCTTTTTCCTTCGAACTCCGGCGAGGAAGCAAGCCCCCACCCCTGAGACCCCCTCCACTCTCCTCCCCTCGCTCGTGCGCACCCGCGGACGCTTTCCCCGTGTCTCCTCTGCTACCAATCGTGCGGGGCACGGACAACCGAAGCTCGCCGGCGCCCGAGCCCCTTCGGCCACGCCTCCACGGAGCTCCGGAGCGCCCGAGACGACGCCGTCATCTCCATCTTCTTCGACACGACGCGCCGCACCAGACGTCATCTCCGCGAGCCTAGGAGACCACCAGATCCTCGAGGTCATCCATCGCCGAGCCGCGCCGCCGTCGTCTTCGCCTCCGGCCACCCCGCGCCGCCGGTGAGCACCTTCCTCTCTCTGAGCCCTCCGATCTTCAACGTACGGCGTAGATTAGAAGTTTAAAACGAATCGGTACGGGCCGTTTAGATCCGTCCGATCAAGATCCAATGGCCTAGATTTGTTGACTTAATCCAGTCAGCGCCACGTCAACGGCCACGTCACTGCCCAGTCAGCGCTGACGTGGAATTTGTTTTCTTTTAATTGTTTAAATGGCAGTTTTGCAGAAAAGCCCCTGTCACTTAGATCTATCATAACTTTTTAACCACTTATCCAAATTCAAATATTTTTACATTTTTGGAAAGCCCTTGACATGAAGAATATTTTGGATCTGCCAAAATTCAAATTTGACGTAGTTTAAAATATTCAAATTTCAAATGGTGAATTTGAGTATTTTTGTCATAACTTTAAATTTGTAAATTCAAAAATTGTAAATAAAATTGTTATAGAAACTTTAGAATATTTGTAAATTGATGCCTCTGATATAAAATACTTTTGAGTAATAATTGAAGGAGTTCCTAATTTTATATATTTAATTTGAATAGTTGAGTATTTTCAACATAACTATCAATAGAAATGTTATTTTTGATTAAATCAAATTGCAATAAATTTAATTAAAATCACCTCTGGCTATGAACACCATTTAGAAATATTCTGTTATAAAATATAAATCACATAAAAACTTTAATCTATACGTTTCCTTTTATTATGTTTGGCAAAATTAAGAACTAATTAAATTGCAAATTATAACTTTATGCATACTTTATAAATATCACAAAAATTAGTATTATGTTTCTTGTGATTTAAAATTGCATTTCATGCATAGCATATTTTATTTTGTAGTTATATTTTACATAAGAAAACTCCTCCCCCATTTTCTCTAAGTTAAGGATTATTTTCAACTTAGCATTTTGGTAAAAGTATTATACACATAGACACTTAGGATTTTCAACATGGAGCTAGAAGACCAATGAAGGACTTAGAAGAAAACAGACTTTGGAAGCATCCCAAAGTTGTCAAGCACTTAGAAGAAAAGTGAGAAGAAGTTCAAGAAGGCCAACCTCCCTTCTATTCCCTAAGTCTTTCTCTCTGTCCTTTCTTCTTCCCTGAGACTTCATGAAGACTAAGTAAATCCAAGACCAGCCTAGGTGATACAAGAATCATCAAGTATGGAGATGAAACCTGGAAGACAACTACATCTTTCTTTCTATCTTTTCCCTCTTTCCTAATCTTGTCTTTCACATTTGACTTAAACAATATTTGATCATGATATTATCATCTTGAAGTTTGTTGGATCCTAGCGGCATAGTGAGATGAAGCGGCCTGGAAACTAACCTTACATGTCCACGTACATGAGACCTGTTCCACAATTTAAGTGGCTGGCCGGGTGTCTGTCTCTCTCACTTTAGTGAATATCCAATTTACAAAGAGTTGATAATAATGGTTGATCACCTTATAGACTTAGTATTTTTCTCCAAGTATTTTGCACATCATGGCTAAGCCATTAGAGTGCTTGTTTCAAGATGATATAAAATAAAGTATTTCACCCAACTCCTAACCTTAGTCCTTAGTCTTTTCGACCAACACATTTCCTTGCATTAACTTAAAAGATTTTTCAAGGCATGACATGCATTTATAGTCCTTAGAAATGAATTGCATACCATGCATGTCATGCTTTCCTTAGAAGTTTAAGAAACTTGTTTGTATGTGTTGTGTTGTTTTATGATTGCTGTATGGTTGTTTGTTGATTGTTGTATTGTTGTTTGCTTATATTGTTTAGATTGAACGAAGAGCAAACGTTCGTTGTTAAATAGAGTTTGTGAACAACGACAACATTCAAACGCAAGTGGCACACCTCATAAACCTCCTATTATTTTCTATATGCATTACTTAGTGTATTTTGATATAAGCATGTGTAGGATAGTATTGCTATGCCAAACCTGTGTAGAAATTCCTTATTCCTGTGTCTAGGCTCCTATGCAATACTTAGTAGATCTATTGATGCTATGCAAATGTTGTTTTGTGAAAATCTAAATTCTACTAAGTTAAGAATGAAACACCTGGGTGGTAAGTGGTTGTATGGTTTATGTTGAGTGGCTACTCAGGTCCATGTCTATGGTTCCTGGAGTATGTACACTTGTGAATGGCCACCCAGGAACAGAGGAATCTGAAGAACTCCGAGTGACGATTGCTTCCAGTGCAGCCATTGCCATATGGGCTCTGGCTTGATCAATTATGTTGCGTGGACTCTCTCCGGCTTGACAAGCAGATGTAGGGAGATGTTAGGTGGAACGGGTCAAGCCAGAGTGGGAGGGAAGATGCTTCTGAAAGATCTCGTCTCATTCTTCTCCTTTCCTTATCACAAATGGTGTGTAAAGGATACCTTGGGTTGAATGGGTACAATGGTGAACGTGCACAACCTCTGAAGAGTGTAAAACTAAGTACTTAGCCGTGACCCCGGTACGGACAACTTGAGCAGCTGATCACGGACGTCAACGGAGGATTCCACCATTCCAACTTCAGAAATAAAACTTGATGGGTGAACAAGGGAAGATGAGATTTATGGTTTTCATGCCATACTTGTCTTGATTTGAAGAAAGTGTTTTCCAAAGAGATAGGAAAAATTGGCTTTATGCAAAATAGCCTTGAACTCCACCAGCCAAATATGCATATAGGATTTAGAGTTATTCCATTAAGTGTCCACCATAGTGTCACTTGCCAGACTCCATTTTTAATGGAATCTGACCCATGTTGTTGCAATATTTTTCTTATTGCAGATTGTTCAGATGACGAGTGAGGTTTCGTATATAGGTTTCGAGTCTACAACCAACATGTTTTCGCCTGTGGCAGCATGAAAGTGTTAGAGACTCACTGGTATGGTATTTCCGCTGTGTTCTTTTTCAATGCTAGCTTTATGCTATGCAACTTGTATCGAATATTTTGTAATTCTGGATCATCGATGTAATAAAATTGACGCTTTTTGTGATATTACATCGTAAACTGTGTGTGCAAATGAATCGATCCAGGGATTTGCACTATACACAGGTATCTGCCTTATTTAAAGTGCAGGTACGTTACAGATGGTATCAGAGCAATGTGTTGCCTGTAGGTTCGAAAACCTAGGTTTGGATTGAAATAGGATTCAAAATCTATTTTATTCACTTTTCTAAAAACAAAACTTTTCATTTTATCTTCCTCATACTCTCATCTACTATCAACCTTCTGAAAACATCTTATCTTTTTCTAGATGACCATGTTCTTGTAGTCTAAGTCTGATTCTGCTGCCTCATATGGAAGAGCTACGATTAATCATGAAGTTCTACATGCATGGAAGACCACTGAAGAACCAGGATTCGACCAACACTTCGAAGATATACATAAAAGTTGAACAAGAACTTGAAGCACTTGCGAAGGAGGTAGATTTGACCACCACCTAAATAGAATGACGATATCGTGTTAGTGTATTGATCATATCAACTTGGCTATATGACAATACAAGATTGTTTGTTTGTTGTGAACCTTGTTGCTTGATGTCTGTTAGATATTGATTGATTTTGTTATAGATTGGTTGCCTTGTTTTTTTTTATTCAACTAGGATTCCTCCATAGTAAAAATAATTCAACCCATTGCTTTCTAAACCAAACAGATGTCTCACCCCAATACCAACACCAATGATTTGCATACAACTATGCGACTACTACTAGAGAACCAGAGTCAGCTGTGGAAGTTGATCAATGACCAACTGCCTAAGATTGATCAAAACCATAGTGATTTTGAAGAGAACCTTATGACCAAACTAAAGGCATGCAAAACTCGTGGAGAGATAGGACATACGTCCAAACAATGTCCTGATGAGTGGCCCCATGGTCTTTCCAGACATCCAGTTAGGGAATGCCCCACAAGTCAGATTTCTTTCTTTTTGTGTGAAGCAACAAATCACGTTCCAACACAGTATCAACTCTACCCCGTGGTGCAAGAAGTCAGTCAGCAAGCCAAAAAGGAGATGCAACAAAATCTCATGAAGCATGTGGAAGTACAAGAAAACAAGGAGGAACACAAAAGAGATACTAGACATATAACATGTTTTACCTGTGGAGAACTAGGACATTATTCATGGGACTGCAAAGAGAAAAGGGTTGGTCAAGATACTGAACAAAATCTTCATCAAAATGAGATTGTGGATCATACTAAGGTGAAAAAAAAAAAAGGTCACTTCCTAAGATATCCAAAAGTACCTTCAAGTGTTGCTATAAGTGTGAAGGAGATCACCTAGCTCGAAATTGTCACATCAAACGAGACTGGACTTCTTTAATTGAGATAGAATATAGCAAACAAGATTTGGAAGAACTGTTAGCCCTGGAAACACCAAAGAAGAAGAAGAACTTAAGTGACGTAATTTGCTACAAATGTAAGGACAAGGGACATTATGCCAATAAGTGCCAAGTAAAGATGAAGGAGAATTGCCTTATCCGCTCGCACAAGAAGATCACCAGTCCCGTGACATGCCGCAGATGCCCTGAGAGGAAGAAGGATAAATCTCTCCAAGGACCGAGTGGAAAACGTGAGCGCTAAAACTTTCTGTATCCACCACAAGCCATTGTATTTTGAATACTTGTACGCTCTACATCAGAGAAATAAATAAGATTAAACCAAGTTTCTAGACTGACCACAAAAACTTCTTTTAAGGGTGGTAGCCACCCAGATAATTCAAATCCAATTGCTTAAACTCAAAATTCCTAAGCTATCTTTCTTTCTACCCTCCTAATCAGAAAAATCATTCGCCGCTAATTTTCAAGTTTCCATGTCAGAAATTTATTTCTCAAAACATCTCGAGCTATCAGAATCATTTCAAGCATTTGCTTTGTCTTTCTAGCTTCTTCGAATCTCGAGGACGAGATTCCTTTTAAGGGTGGTAGTCTGTAACATCCCAGCATTTTATAATGTTCAAAAATCACTAAAATTTAGAACTTTTCTTTTTATTAAAATAAAATATTAAATGCATAAGAAAACCAACTATGAAAGACTTCAAACTTATTGGAAAAAGTTTAATATTTCAAATATCTCACTTTATCATTATTGTCCAAAGTTGTTTATGAAGTTTTCAAATGATTTATCTTAAATATAAAATATAATGGTGCACAAAATAATTTGAATTAAAAATGAGTACATTACATTTTCTCTTTTCATTACAATTAGTTGTAATGTGATATTTAAAAATCTATTAAAGCTAAAATTTATTTAATATTGGAATATGAGTTTAAATAACTTAAATTCAAACATTTTGAATATGGGTATTTCATAGAATGTATTTTAGCCAAAAATAAAATTAATTAAACCCTAGTTTTAAATTTAACATAAAGTGTCAAATTTGGATTTAAACAATATTTCAAAATATTATTTTTCAAAAATGTTCAAAACATTCCTACAACTGGTTTAACACAAAGATAATAATTTTACAAATTTTTAGAAATCTGTTTGACCTCATTTGGAGTTATAAATCAAAAGTTATAAAAGAAATAAATAAAACAGAAAAGAAAAAGAGAAAAAAATCTGACAGTGGGACCCACCTGTCAGGAGCAAGGCTTCTTCAAGCTCCGGTCGGGAACCACGCCCACGACCGAGCCGAAAACGGCCGATTTTAATCCCTTGATTGCGCGCGATTAAGACCACGGTTTGATCATCCGTTTGATTCTATAAAGAGCCGACGAGCCCGGCTCACTTTCCCCTCTACTCCCCCTCCATTTCGTGCCCCGAGGCTCTCCAATTTGCTCGCCGGACTTCATTGAGCCGCCGGCCTTTTTCCTTCGAACTCCGGCGAGGAAGCAAGCCCCCACCCCTGAGACCCCCTCCACTCTCCTCCCCTCGCTCGTGCGCACCCGCGGACGCTTTCCCCGTGTCTCCTCTGCTACCAATCGTGCGGGGCACGGACAACCGAAGCTCGCCGGCGCCCGAGCCCCTTCGGCCACGCCTCCACGGAGCTCCAGAGCGCCCGAGACGACGCCGTCACCTCCATCTTCTTCGACACGACGTGCCGCACCAGACGTCATCTCCGCGAGCCTAGGAGACCACCGGATCCTCGAGTTCGTCCATCGCCGAGCCGCGCCGCCGTCGTCTTCGCCTCCGACCACCCCGCGCTGCCGGTGAGCACCTTCCTCTCTCTGAGCCCTCCGATATTCAACGTACGGCGTAGATTAGAAGTTTAAAACGAATCGGTACGGGCCGTTTAGATCCGTCCGATCCAGATCCAATGTCCTAGATTTGTTGACTTAATCCAGTCAGCGCCACGTCAACGACCACGTCACTGCCCAGTCAGCGCTGACGTGGAATTTGTTTTCTTTTAATTGTTTAAATGGCAGTTTTGAAGAAAATCCCCTTTCACTTAGATATGCCATAACTTTTTAACCACTTATCCAAATTCAAATATTTTTACATTTTTGGAAAGCCCTTGACATGTAGAATATTTTGCATAGCATATTTTATTTTGTAGTTATATTTTACATAAGAAAACTCCTCCCCCATTTTCTCTAAGTTAAGGATTATTTTCAACTTAGCATTTTGGTAAAAGTGTTATACACATAGACACTTAGGATTTTCAACATGGAGCTAGAAGACCAATGAATGACTTAGAAGAAAACAAACTCTGGAAGCATCCCAAAGTTGTCAAGCACTTAGAAGAAAAGTGAGAAGAAGTTCAAGAAGGCCAACCTCCCTTCTATTCCCTAAGTCTTTCTCTCTGTCCTTTCTTCTTCCCTGAGACTTCATGAAGACTAAGTAAATCCAAGACCAGCCTAGGTGATACAAGAATCATCAAGTATGGAGATGAAACCTGGAAGACAACTACATCTTTCTTTCTATCTTGTCCCTCTTTCCTAATCTTGTCTTTCACATTTGACTTAAATAATTTTTTATCATGATATTATCATCTTGAAGTTTGTTGGATCCTAGAGGCATAGTGAGATGAAGCGGCCTGGAAACTAACCTTACATGTCCACGTACATGAGACCTGTTCCACAATTTAAGTGGTTGGCCGGGTGTCTGTCTCTCTCACTTTAGTGAATATCCAATTTACAAAGAGTTGATAATAATGGTCGATCACCTTATAGACTTAGTATTTTTCTCCAAGTATTTTGCACATCATGGCTAAGCCATTAGAGTGCTTGTTTCAATATGATATAAAACAAAGTATTTCACCCAACTTCTAACCTTAGTCCTTAGTCTTTTCGACCAACACATTTCCTTGCATTAACTTAAAAGTTTTTTCAAGGCATGACATGCATTTCTAGTCCTTAGAAATGAATTGCATACCATGCATGTCATGCTTTCCTTAGAAGTTTAAGAAACTTGTTTGTATGTGTTGTGTTGTTTTATGATTGATGATTGTTGTTTGTTGATTGTTGTATCGTTGTTTGCTTATATTGTTTAGATTGAACGTAGAGCAAACGTTCGTTGTTAAATAGAGTTTGTGAACAACGACAACATTCAAAGGCAAGTGGCACACCTCATAAACTTCCTATTATTTTCTATATGCATTACTTAGTGTATTTTGATATAAGCATGTGTAGGATAGTATTGCTATGCTAAACCTGTGTAGAAATTCCTTATTCCTGTGTCTAGGCTCCTATGCAATACTTAGTAGATCTATTGATGCTATGCAAATGTTGTTTTGTGAAAATCTAAATTCTACTAAGTTAAGAATGAAACACCTGGGTGGTAAGTGGTTGTATGGTTTATGTTGAGTGGCTACTCAGGTCCATGTCTATGGTTCCTGGAGTATGTACACTTGTGAATGGCCACCCAGGAACAGAGGAATCTGAAGAACTCCGAGTGACGATTGCTTCCAGTGCAGCCATTGCCATATGGGCTCTGGCTTGATCAATTATGTTGAGTGGACTCTCTCCGGCTTGACAAGCAGATGTAGGGGGATGTTAGGTGGAACGGGTCAAGCCAGAGTGGGAGGGAAAATGCTTCTGAAAGATCTCGTCTCATTCTTCTCCTTTCCTTATCACAAATGGTGTGTAAAGGATACCTTGGGTTGAATGGGTACAATGGTGAACGTGCACAACCTCTGCAGAGTGTAAAACTAAGTACTTAGCCGTGTCCCCGGTACAGACAATTTGAGCAGCTGATCACGGACGTCAACGGAGGATTCCACCATTCCAACTTCAGAAATAAAACTTGATGGGTGAACAAGGGAAGATGAGATTTATGGTTTTCATGCCATACTTGTCTTGATTTGAAGAAAGTGTTTTCCAAAGAGATAGGAAAAATTGGCTTTACGCAAAATAGCCTTGAACTCCACCAGCCAAATATGCATATAGGCTTTAGAGTTATTCCATTAAGTGTCCACCATAGTGTCACTTGCCAGACTCCATTTTTAATGGAATCTGACCCACGTTGTTGCAATATTTTTCTTATTGCAGATTGTTCAGATGACGAGTGAGGTTTCGTATATAGGTTTCGAGTCTACAACCAACATGTTTTCGCCTGTGGCAGCATGAAAGTGTTAGAGACTCACTGCTATGGTATTTCCGTTGTGTTCATTTTCAATGCAAGCTTTATGCTATGCAACTTGTATCGAATATTTTGTAATTCTGGATCATCGATGTAATAAAATTGACGCTTTGTTGTGATATTACATCGTAAATTGTGTGTGCAAATGAATCGATCCAGGGATTTGCACTATACACAGGTATCTGCCTTATTTAAAGTGCAGGTACGTTACACAAAACAAAGACAACTAGCCAGAACCGAGGTAGGTAAGCCGGTTAACCTTTACCCTAGACGTCTAGCCGCCTCCCCCCCCCGGGTTCTCCTCTACCCGGGACCATGCCGGCCGACCCCGACATACCTTCATGCCGGATGACCCTTCCGGCCGACACCGGGTTCCACTTAGAATCCGGTAGTCTCCCAAGAGAAGTATCTCTAGGCCCAGTTTCACGAAGATGTCTTAGGCTCTCACCATATACATCTTCGAGAAACTTGTTCTTAGAGGAACCCTCTGCTGATGCTTATGCCGCTCTTGGGGTCTACTTATAGTCTCCCCAGATGGCCCTTGCCGCCTCCAAGAGGCACTCTGGCCCTGACAACCACCCAAGGGTCAAATTTCCCCTTCAGCGTTCCAAAGGACAACTCTTAGCACTTCCCAAAGGTCATTCCCTGTAGCCATACTGCTGATCTATACCGGGTTCTTCCCTACCCCGGGGGCAGCCCCCCGACAAGTATCAAAAACTTAGTCACTACTGCGAGTACTTCTTAGGTTAAACATTCATAACGTGTATATCATATATACACCATCATCATTGATGACTTCCCGGCGATCTGTTTCATGTTCTTGATTCTTCTATCGTAATCAAGAACCATGAAGGTGAATGATTCCCCTTGCATGACATAGTCTATGAAAAAGCATTTGTATCTGGCAACGTTGTCTGTCATCCAGTGATTGAGCTGAGCAAGGCGTATCAATGTCATCAAGTATGACCAATGTCATCAAGTATGACTAGTGTCGTCAAGTATGACTTCCACGTTCTCCTTGAATGTGTGTATTCTTTTACATCTTGGTTGAGAAGAAAGACAGTCAACATACTGATAAACCTCATCAACCCAACTTTAGATGTATCCTGAGTTTACCGATCATCTCATATGTTCGCGATCTAACAACTCGCACCCATCGTTAATTCTCTATGGCAGAGATCATAGCATACACTGGACTATGATGATATTATCCGCACAAAAACTTGATAATCCAAATTATCCTTTTGTTCACGGAATCTCCGGGTTTATCTCCTAGCAGGTATTGTATCACAAAAAGCTAATGGTTTAAACAGGATTATCCTCAAGCTAAAGTGTAAAACTTATGAAGTTTGGACCCAACCTCCTAAGTTTCTCAATCGCAGGATTGCGCCTAATTTTTAAAGAAGGCTATACATTGGTTCTTATCTACAAAGGTTTTTCAAAACATGAAGACTTTGTTCATTATAAAATAGGGTATAAGTTTTAATAAAATAAAACTACCACAACTCCCACTCAAAACGAATATCCCTCTAATCATTTTAGTGATTACACGATCCTCATCCATTATGCAACCCCTCATCGTCAGAGCCGGCAACATAACTTCAAAGGTATACATCGACATGTCAATCACACCAACTTTGTGACTCATGCTTAACCTTTCGGTCACCGTGTTCCGATTCCATGTCTGTGCATGCTAGGCTCGCCATAATAACCTTCAACGTAAACGCTTGTGCAAACATATCTTACACCCGCTGTATGCTGTAACACCCAAATTCCCTTAAGCATAGAATTTTGGTGTTATGCTAGAATTTTCAGCCTTAGTTACAACTTTGGTGTGTGGAAAATATTGTGGCATAAATTTATCCTTGATTGTTCTTATTAGTCTTATTTATTTTTCACTAGTCATCTAAGTTGATAGAAGCACTAAAATAAAAATAGCTAAATGAAAAATTCAACCCTTATGATTTTCATGTTAATTAAAACATAGCAAAACCAGAACTTATTAGTAAGCAAACCTTACACCATTTTGGACATGCAAAAGAACCAACTTGGTCTAGGCAAGATATATTTTGGTTTGTTATCTTTAGAAATGACTTTTGGGTTTGTTTTAATATAAAACCAATGAGCTTAAGTGTGCATAAAAAATCAATGACCATTGGCCCTTATTTTCTTTTCTGATTTGATTTTCCGTCATATTTTCAATCTGTTATTTAGGGAATTAGTAGGTGAACTCAAGTTTGATCAAATTCATCCATTAGCTAGTGTTTGGTTATCTTTTGTTTTTATTTTCAAATTCAAATTTTCCTTGGGCATTTTATGAGAGGAGAAAAGGGAGAAAATGGAAGAGAAAAAGAAAACATAACCTACCCGAGCCCTATCTACCCCTCCACTCTCTCTCTCGACCCTCTCTGTTAGGGACAAGGAGGGGGACAACATCCCAGGCCCTGCGCCACTTGCCAGCCTCCCAAACCTCTCCCTCCTCCACTCAACTCCTTGACTTTTTCCACTCCGGCCACCCTGAGCTCTCCTCCCTCTCTTCTACTAGCCCGAGCGCGTCACACCCCGACAACCCACCCTTCTGCCTCTCTCCTGCCGCCCATGCCAGCTAGCAGAAACCGGGGACGACCCCTCCCCTCTCCCCTGTGTCCGAAGAAACCCTAGATCGAGTGGCAGCTACAAAACCAACCCGAGCTCACCCCTGCCCCATTTCTCCACCTCTCGTGACTCTCACACACCTCCACTCCCCTCCCTCATAACCTCGTTCGGGATCTCATTCTCTGCTGGCCACACCGAGAAGTTTTGCATTTTCTCACAGACGGCAAGAAACGGCCGTAGCCGGCGCCCCTCTGCTCCATTCTTCACCATTTTTGGCTCTCTGAGATCCCCTCTGGTAGACCTAACCCCCTCTTCTCTTGTGCCCAGGGACTACCCTTGGACGCCGCGCTCGTCCACGACCCGAAGAGCCCGTCGCCAGCGGAACCATGAACTCCGGCGATGCATGCGCGTTTTGAGGGCATCCCCAGGCTCGCCATCGACTCCTCTCTCTTATCCACCCCTCGCCGTGCCCCCTTGACGCCCGAGGTGAGCGCACCGTCCTCGCCCTCCCTTTTCCCTCTCTGGTTCGTTTCGGCGCTGGCACGACGAAGAAGATGGCCCCTGCGTCGTGGATCTGGAGATCGACGGCTGAGTTCGAACGCGGCCGGCGTTGACCTTTTTCTGCGCCACGTGCGCGCGGCTTCGCCCAGTTGGGCCGGCCCAGCTCCTTCTCCCGCGCAGTTTTGCGCTGTCCCGGGCCGATCTGGCCTAGATCCAGCCCATCCTCGCCGTTTTCTTTTGATCTTTTCTCTGTTAAAAATTGCAGAGAAATATTAGGCTAGCTTTCATTCATTTTTGTTAGATCTGTGTATGCTAAATTAGTGAGGTTAATTTTATAGCATGGCTACACGTTTTCTTAACCATGTGGCACTGGATTCTCTCCAAAATATTTTCCCAGTGTTGTGCTATACTAGATCTAGTAAAAAGTATCCTTTTCACCATTTTATTAGCAACTTGAGTTTTATAAATCCAAACCATGCAAACTATGATTCTCTGGAAAGCTTATCAAAATGTCTACCTGTATCTATAAGTCCTGCATGCAGGATATTTTTCTAACCAAAGATCTATCCTGTCTAAGAAAGACATCAGTAGGAATTTGATGATTTTTAATTCTTTAATTAAAATACTTTCTTTGGTAAATCCAATTGTAGGTGATAGATATGAGTGCTAGGTTTCATATCCTATAAGGGTAGTATTTTCAAGTATATATTTTCCGCATGGTAAATCAATTACTTAAAAACAGTAGGTTATTCCTCATGAAATGTTGGTTCAGATTCTCTGAAAATAATGTTTGTCTAGTTTTGATTGTGTGAGCTACCTCTGTCTATGCAAATATGTTTGGTGTATTTTTTGTGGAGTAGCCACAAGTTTTATCTAGCATAATACACTGGTTTGGCACCAAAATAATTTATATTTTTCTCTGTACATAAATAATGGTCAAAAGTTTACTTTATTTTAAAACAGGGATAACTTGAGATAGGATTATCCAAATTAGGTGAATCAAATTTTTACTAAAAGATAAAATTCATATCTCTCCAAGGAAATTAACTTTGCATTCAGGAGATCTATACAACAGGAACTATAACCTTTGTGGTTTGGACATCAGTAGCTATTGGATGATTTTTATCTTCTGCTTGGAAGTAGTGTTTAGTGCACAACCAATTTCCAGAGTTTTTTATAGTACTCAG
Organism: Poa annua; assembly: GCA_026929855.1. Lineage (NCBI taxonomy): Eukaryota > Viridiplantae > Streptophyta > Magnoliopsida > Poales > Poaceae > Poa > Poa annua. The sequence goes on along the minus strand of CM049426.1, from coordinate 58,711,737 downwards.
GAGTACTGTGGTAGAAGGGTTTCCCTTTTTGAACATTACTCTACAAGTTATGCCTTTTTCATTGAAACAACACCATAATGACTATTTAAATGTAATACTTGTATTTCCTGTTTTTAGATAAAAGCAAGCTTGAGTCTAAATCTTGTCAACCTTGTAATCCAGGAACTAAAATAAACCCTTACACTTGCCTCTTAAAACATTAATAGTTTTATGGTGTTCCTTGTGTGTTGTTAGCATACTCCATATCATGCCGTAGTGTAGCACTATATGATTGGTGTGTTCTGTTTGTAATTGTGTTGATGACTAGGTGAATCCCTCCTATGGATGTTTCTGTTTTATGATGCTTGTTTTCTGTTTCTTTACTTTAGATTGTTGTCAACTCGCATTTTAGGATTCACACTAGTCTCGTTTATTTCCATGTTACGGTAGATCCGCAAGCAGAGGAGGAGCTGAACGGGGTAGCTGAGCACACCTACGAAGAAGAGCAAGACCAGGGACAATACTTTGAGCAAGGCAAGCCCACCTCACCACTATAATGAATCCTACTATTTTATCAAGCATTGTTTTGTCTTCAAAATAAAATAATGCATGTCTCACTTCTATTGTGGCACCCTGCCACCCGAAAACTATTTTACCAAATATTGTTTGGCCAAAGTTATCTACTAGAGTACTGTAGGTGTTACAAAATAAGTTTTCACTTGATGAGGCTTGTTGTTGAAGGCTCCATCAAGAAGATTAAGTTATATGGTAGTATATCCTTATTCCTTTACCTCAAAACTATAGGATGGGAACCTATTTGATAAACCTATTTTACAGAGGAAAACCTGAGTTACTGAGAGCAATCAGCGAGAAAGAAAGGCTTTATGAAAACCCGAGATGCTGAGAGCATTCGGAGATGTTGCGAAAACCCGAGCTGCTCGGAGCAGTCGGAGATAGAAGTTTAATTTCGAAGTCCCTGCTGCCGCCCGAACAATTAACCCGTGCAACCAAACTACCTGACATGGGTAGGGCTTAGCCGGAAGATTGTCTATTTTAGTATTGGGGCTCTCACACTTTCTATGAGGGCTTGTAACATCCAAATTTTTAGAAAAATTTAAAACTTTGCATCCATGCATCATCATCATTAAACTTGTCATTTAAATCACATAGAATTTAAATTAAATTATTTATATATGTTTTTATTGATTTTATGTCCATTAAATTGTTATTTGAATTTATAATAATATTCCTTTTTATTCTATTTTTACCTTAGACAAAATTAATATCAAAAGGATCTATTTTTAATAAGCTTTTCATATTATATTTTTATGAATTTTTCTGAGAAGTTTTGATATAGTTTTGAACTTGTTTTATACTCAAAAGATTTAAAAACAGAAAATGAATTATAAATAGAAAAATCGAGCGGGGCCAGCAAGTGGGCCGAACTTGTTTTGAACTTGTTTCTGACAAGCTATCTACCGCGCGCGCAGCGCCGCAGCCCGCCAGCAGCCCATCCGCGCGCGCCCTCTCTCTCTCTGACAGGTGGGCCCCACCTGTCATCCCCGTCGCGACGACCCCTTCTTCCCCAAATCACGCCCACGACCTAGCCGAGAAACAACCGAATCAATTCGTTGACTCCCGGCGATTTACTCCCCATTTACCTCGCCGTTACCCCTATAAGAACCCCCTCGACCCCCTCTCTCTTTTGCCCCAAGCCCCGTACCCCGAGAGCCACCAGGCCGCCCACGAGCATCCCCGGAGCTCCGCCGTTGCCAATGACAAGTTCGACGAACTTCGGTGAGCCGCGTCCCCCTCGAGCCCTCTCTTCACTCCCTTTCGCTTTACCTTATCGTTGCGCATCTGAGTGACAAGGTCCCGTGTTTTCTTACGCAGCCGAACCCCGCGTCCGTGCTCACCGACGAGGACCTCCGCCGTGCGCATCTCCGGCGAGCGATTTCGAGAAGAGGAGGACGCTCGGCTCTTCTCCACCGCGCCACCAACCTCGCCGCGAGCTCCTCTTCATCAGGGTATGCCTCGCTATCCTCGTAGAGCAGTAGAACGTAGGGAGCGCGAACGCCGGCGATGGCGCCGCCGTGCGCTTCGTTCACCGGAGCTCTTCCGGCCGGCCGCGCCGCTCGGTTTGGGTCATTTTCACCTAGATCGTTAGATCTAAATCGGACGGCCAGGATTAGATCACTTAAAAACGAAGCGGTACGCTTGCGTGGCACACACAGTCAGCGCCGCGTCAGCGCACAGTCAGCACCACGTCAGCGCCACGTCAGATATTATTTTTCTAAGATTTTCTAAAAACCAATTTATTTGGCAGTTTTGCAGAAAACAACATGCATACTGTTTTCATCATTACTTTTTATCTGTTTAACAAAATTCAAATATTTTTATATATTTGAAATACTTAGAACCACTAGAACACTTTGGCTTCATTAGTTTTCTGTTTTGACAAATTCAAAATTTTCAAATGTTTTTAGAGTAGTTTAAGTGTTTTAGACATAACTTTAGTTAGAAAAATTATTTTTGAATAAATCAAATTGCAAAAAACTTGTTTAGATGCCCTCTGCCCAAATGTCATTTTATAAAATTTAGTTATGAAATTTTATTTAAGTAAACTAAAATTCTTGATGTTACCCTTTTATTCATGTCTAAATAAATGAAAACAAATTAAAAATTTATTCATGCATACGTCATAAAAATTCTAAGAGATACATATATTAGTTTCCTGAAATTAAAATAAATTATTGCATCTCATGCATAGCATATATTTTTCTTGGTATAAATATATTGTTTGTGTGTTTATGTGTGGCTTTTTATTTCTTTTGTTAGACTATTCTAAGGGGAACGAGAATCTTTGCAACTGTAACTGCTGCACTCCCGGTTGCCAAGGCAAGTGGCACACCTCATAAAAGTCCTAGTATTTTTTCTATGCATGAGTAGTTTATTTTCCTAAGCATGTTTAGGACTTAGTAGAAAAGCTATGCTAGACCTGTTTAGAATTCCTTATTCCTATGTCTAGGTTCCTATGCAAATACTTAGTAGAATTGTGATGCTATGCAAAACTATTTTGATAAAATGTTAAATTCTACTAAGTTATAATCAAACACCTGAGTGGAATTGGTTGCTTGGAAGTATGAGTTGAGTGTTGTCCCCAGGGGTTTTACCTGTGGGATATTCACTTGTGGATGGCCACCCAGGAACAGAGGAATCTGAAGAACTCCGAGTGAAGATTGCTTCCCGTGCAGCCATCGCCAATATGGGCTCTGGCTTGATCAACTAAGCTGCATGGACTCACCCCGGCCTGACACGTGGTGGTAGTGGTTTGTAGGTGGAGCGCGTCAGGCCAGCATGGGGAGGGAAAATGTTTCTGAAAGATCTCGTCTCATTCTTCTCCTTTTCCTTAATGGGTACAATGGTGAACGTGCACAACCTCTGCAGAGTTAAAATCTAAGTACTTAGCCGTGTCCCCGGAAACGGACAATTGAGCAGCTGAACGAGGACGTCAACGGAGGATTCCCCCATTCCAACTTATACATTAAAACTTGATGGGTGAACAAGGGTAGATTGAGACTATGGCTTTCATACCATATTTGTCTCAACGTGGTAAAGTTGTTTCAAAGAGTTAAGGAAAAACTTGCTTTCTGCAAAATAGCCTTGAGCTCCACCAGCCAAATAAGCATATAGATTATAGAGTTATTCCTCTAAGTGTCCACCATAGTGTCACTTGCCAGTTCCACTTTTAAAGATTCTGACCCACGTTGTTGCAATATATATCTTATTGCAGACTGTTCTGATGACGAGTGAGATTTTCACTAAGGGTTTCGAGTCTTCAACCAACATACTCGCCTGTGGCACATGATGATGATTGGGGACTCCATGAAGAATAATTTTCCACTGTTTACTCTGTTCACTGCTAGCTTTATGCTATGCAAATTGTAATGAATATTTTCTAAGTCTGGATCAACGTTGTAATAAATTGATACTTTGTTGTGATATTACATCGTAAACTGTGTGTGCAAACGAATCGATCCATTGATTTGCACTATACACAGGTATCTGCCATATTTTAAGTGCAGGTACTCAACAGATGGTATCAGAGCACTGTGTTGCCTGTAGGTTCGAGCCCTTAGGATTGAAAAAAAAACCTTTTGATCATAGTATTATCTACTTAAGTATTTTGGATCCTACCAACATAGTGAGATGAAGCGGCCTGGAGACAAACCTTACATGTCCGCGTACATCAGACCTGTTTCACAATTAAGTTGCTGGCCGGGTGTATGTATCTCTCACTATAGTGAATATCCAATTTGCAAAGAGTTGTTAATATTGTTGATCACACTGAGAATTGACTTAGTATTTTTGTTTTCTAAATTCATAATGCACATATGACTAGTACTTCTTTACCTTATTCATTTCTTGTTTTAATTCTTTTTTTTTCTACCTAAAGGATGACGAGTTTCCACTTCATCACTGCGGAGGACTTTGAGAACACCCGTTTTGGCTGCTACCTCCTAGACATTGGCGAGAAGATAGGTTTACCACTACCTCAAGTTAAGGGCTTCATCCTGAAGAAGTTTAACAAAGAGGGATGTTGGGGAATAAAAGCAACTCAGCCAGGACGTGGAGAAGAGCCCCCATTGGAAATCAAAATTGTTAGTGACTCCAAAGATAAAGGACTCAATCTAGTCATGCAAGACCTGACTGGGCGTCTCTGTGGACGCTACAACACAGAGTTGAGGGGCCACTACTCCATTTTCTTTGGAAGGAGAAACGAGGATGGAGAACCTTACCTTTCTGATGTCGGAGATAGAGGCAAAGCAAAGCCCCTTAGTCTTTATTTCCAGGAGCTGGAGATCCTCGTCACAGAACTTAATGAGGATAGGTGCACTGAGCTCCTGAAAAACGATGAGCTATGTGCCTTACTCAAGGAGAACGAGGAAAAGATGAAGGCTCAGGAGGAAGTGACTAAGGCCCAAGAAGAGAGGTTTGCTGCACAAGAGGAGAAGTACAAGAGACATGAGAAAAGGGTTCAAGAGAAAAACAAGACTATCAGAGAACAGAAGGCAGAACTCGAGAGCAATGAAGTCGAGTTTGAAGCTGATAGTGATTTGATCAAGCGGCTTCGTACTGAGAAGATGGAGCTGCAAGAGAAGTACCTTGCCCTGGAGAAAGAAGTGAAGGAATTAAAGGAAGTACTCGACAATGAAGGAATCGAGATTCGGGAGATTGAAGAAGAAGAAGATGACATGGTCGAGTAGTTAGTTAGTGAGACTACCAATTACTTTACACCTCATCGTTATCTTAGTCTTGTATTGACCTACCAACTTGTGGTAAGGCAGTACTTTCCCTTGTATTCCCGGAACCTCGCGAGTTTATTTTCCAAACTTTCATAGCGTTTTTAATTCAAAGGTTGAGTTGTGTGATTGTTGTTCTTATAAGCTGTTTGTTTGTTGGGGTATTTTCTCTTTAGACTTTCCGTCTAAACTCATCTATGCAAAAACCACAGATGCCTCCCCGTCGTGTGCCTGATAACAATAACAACAACGACCACAACAACAACGATGCTATACAACAGTTGATGGCCGCTCAAGCTCAGCTAATGACTATGATGACCCAGTTCATTGCGGCAACCAACAACAATAACAACAACCACAACCCGCCACCGCCACCACCCCCCAAGTGGATAGACTTACCAGATTTCTGAGGCTCCGGCCTAACAAGTTCTCCACTGCAACTGAGCCAATTGTGACAGAGAACTAGTGACTTGTGAATGTACCGACGCTGAGAAGGTGAGGTTCACTACTCATCTGTTGGAAGGACCAGCAATTCAGTGGTGGGAAACTTATCAAATCACTCACCCACTAGAAACCTTGACTTGGGAAAACTTCAAGGAAGGTTTTCGTAATGCTCATATCTCCTCGGGCATTATGAACATGAAGCAAGAGGAATTCAGAAACCTGAGACAAGGAAACAGGAGCCTTAAGGAGTACATGGCTTATTTCCCTGCCCTTTCTCGATATGCCTCTAAGGACATCAACACTGAGGCTAAGAGGAAGGAAAAATTCCTAAATGGACTGAGTGACGAGCTGAAGATTCCTTTAACAGTAGCATATGCCCCAAATTATCAAACCCTCCTAGATCAGGCTATCATACTGGAGGATAACATCAAGAAGGCTGAAAACAGGAAGAGAAAGTTGAATGTTCACAAACACCATTCTGAAACTTCTTTCAAAAGGCCTTTTCCTCAGGATACAAACCAGGGTCATAAAACTGGGCACTATCCTAGTGGAGGAAGGCACCACAAACATCATGGTCATAACCATAGTGGTGGTTTCAAGACAAACAATGGGAATCACAAAGGAAATGGAAATGCTGGCCACAACAATGGACATCATCGCCCAAATACTGAATATAAGAAAGATATCAGCCAAGTTTTATGCTTCAAGTGCAATAACAAGGGCCACTACGCCACTGGCTGCCCCGAAAAGAAGGCTGCAGAAGTTGCCAAGCCCAATCCCTTCCACAAAGGACATGTGAACCACATCAATATGGAAGAAGTGTACGATGAACCTGATGCTGTCTTTGGTACGTTCTTGCTCAATTCATGTCCAACATTAGTTTTATTTGATACTGGAGCATCGCATTCTTTCATTTCAAGAACTTTTGTAAACAAACATGGGTTAGTTGTGGAAAATATAGGAAGCCCTATTTGAGTAAGCTCTCCGGGAGGAGAAATGCTAGTAACCTCTGGGTGTAGGCAGTTGAGTCTGAAGATTGGAAAGCATCAGTTTCCTACGGACTTGATCATCCTGGAAACACAAGGCCTGGATGTTATCATAGGGATGGATTGGATGTCCCGTTATGCAGGAATCATAGACTGCGCAAATAGAACCATCACTCTCACCACACCAGAAGGCTTGAAAATCAACTTTAGATCATAGTTCGAACTAAAGAAGGCTAGGCTTAATTCTCTTAAGGGGGTTAGTCTCGGTGAGGTCCTTATAGTCAAGGAATACCCTGATGTGTTTCCGGAAGAAGTACCGGGAATGCCACCCGATAGAGATGTAGAGTTCCTCATTGAACTAAAGCCGGGTACAGGACCAATAGCTAAAAGGCCCTACCCAATGGCAACTGATGAACTGAAAGAACTCAAGAAGCAATTGGAAGAGTTTATGCAGAAACGCTTTATCCGTCCAAGTTCATCACCCTGGGGAGCCCCAATCCTTTTCGTCAAGAAGAAGGATAGTACCCAGAGATTAGTCACCGATTACCGTGACATAAATGAGCATACAGTCAAGAACAAGTATCCGCTACCCAAAATCAATGAGCTCTTCGATCAACTAGAAGGGGCTGTCGTGTTCTCCAAGATTGATCTCAGATCAGGGTACTTTCAGATGAAAGTTAGAGAGATGGATATACCCAAGACTGCCTTTGTTACAAGATGTGGTTTGTACGAGTACACAGTAATGCCTTTTGGGTTAACCAATGATCCAGCCTATTTCATGAATATGATGAATAAGGTATTTATGGATTTTCTGGACAAGTTTGTTGTTGTCTTCATCGATGACATCTTAGTCTACTCCAAAAGTCACAAAGAACATGAAGAACATTTACGTCTGGTGTTGCAAAGACTCCGAGAGCATAAGTTATATGCTAAGTTCAACAAGTGTGAATTTTGGTTAAAACAAGTAGGATTTCTAGGACACCTGGTGTCTAAAGATGGAATAGCAGTGGATCCTGAAAAAGTTGCTGCTGTGACGAATTGGGAATCACCCAAAAATGTGGGAGAAATCCGCAGTTTTCTAGGACTGGCAGGATACTACCGGAGATTCATTGAAAATTTCTCCAAGATTGCCAAAGCCTTGACTGAACTTCTGAAGAAGGGAAAGAAGTTTGAGTGGACAGAAGCTTGTGAGACCAGTTTTCAAGAATTAAAGAAACGCTTAGTGTCTGCATCAGTATTATGCTTACCAGATCTAGAGAAAGATTTCCAAGTTTATTGCGACGCTTCATATCGTGGCCTAGGAAGCGTATTGATGTAAGAAGGCAAAGTAGTGTCTTACGCCTCAAGACAACTCAAAAATCATGAAGTAAACTACCCCACTCATGATCTAGAGTTAGCCTCTGTGGTACATGCGCTAAAGATATGCAGACCATATTTATGGGGAAAGCGATGTGAAGTATTTACAGATCATAAAAGCCTCAAGTACTTCTTTACTCAGAAGGAACTAAACATGCGACAAAGGAGATGGTTAGAATTGATCAAACACTATGATTTAAGTCTACAGTACCACCCAGGGAAAGCCAACGTAGTGGCTGATGCCTTGAGCCGTAAGACTTATGTAAACGGACTCACAGCAGGAGAATTGCCTGAAGATCTATGTAAAGGATTTAAGGACCTTCAATTGGAAGTGGTACCTGAAGGATTCATAGCATCCTTAGAAGTTCAACCTCTTCTATTTAACAAAATCAAGACAGCTCAGTTAGAGGATAAAGCAGTAAAGGAAATCAAGAAGAACCTAAGTGAAGGCAAAGCAAGGGACTTTAGAGAAGATGAAGAAGGAACCGTATGGTATAAGGAACGCATATGTGTTCCTCACGATGTCGATCTTAGGAAGTTAATACTTCAAGAAGCTCATGACTCACCTTATTCCATACATCCGGGTAACACCAAGATGTATATGGATGTAAAGGAGAGGTATTGGTGGATCAATTTGATGCGAGATATTGCTGAATACATTGCAAAGTGCGACGTCTGCAGTCGTGTGAAAGCAGAACACCAAAAACCAGCAGGGTTGCTGCAACCCTTACCAATACCAGATTGGAAATGGGAACATATTGGTATGGATTTCATCACTGGTCTGCCCAGGACTAAATCAGGGTACGATTCTATATGGGTTATAGTCGATCGTCTGACGAAAGTATCTCACTTTATTCCCGTGAAGACTACTTACACTAGTGCCAAACTAGCTAACATCTATGAAGAGGATTGTGTGTCTACATGGGATTCCCAAGAAAATTGTGTCGGATAGGGGTACTCAGTTTACTTCTCATTTCTGGAATCAATTACATGAGTCTCTGGGAACCAGATTAGAGTTCAGCACAGCGTTCCATCCGCAAACGGATGGACAGACAGAAAGAGTAAACCAAATCCTAGAAGATATGTTGAGAGCATGCTCTCTAGATTATAAGTCAAGCTGGGATGATAATCTCCCATATGCCGAGTTCTCTTACAAGAACAACTATCAAGCGAGCATAGAGATGTCGCCATTTGAAGCCCTGTATGGAAGAAAGTGCACTACCCCACTACTATGGAGTGGCGTAGGAGAACGTAGTTTGTTCGGACCAGACATAATCAAGGAGGCTGAGGAAAAAGTCAGACTGATTAAAGACCGTTTAAAGATAGCACAATCCAGACAGAAGAGTTATACGTACTCCAAAAGGAGGGAAGTCACGTATGAAGTAGGCGATCGAGCCTATCTCAGAGTTTCACCTATGCGGGGAGTTAAAAGATTTGGAATCAAAGGAAAATTGGCACCTAGATTTATTGGACCTTTCAAGGTATTATCCCGCAAAGGAGAGGTTGCCTATGAATTGGAACTCCCGGAAGCACTTTCCGCAGTTCACAGTGTGTTTCATGTCAGCCAACTGAAGAAATGTCACCCAGAAATGGCAGAAACACTGCTAAGAGATACGGTGCCACTAGAGGAAGTACAACTAGAAAGTGATCTCACTTATGAAGAAAAACCCATAAAGATTTTGGAGACAGCAGAACGTGTCACCCGAACCAAGACCATCAAATTCTGTAAAGTACAGTGGAATCACCATTTAGAAGAGGAAGCAACTTGGGAAAGAGAAGATGACCTGAAAGAAGACCACCCTCACCTATTTGCTAGCCAATCCGAATCTTGAGGGCGAGATTCATCTTAAAGGGGTTAGGTTTGTAACATCCCAATTTTTAGAAAAATTTAAAACTTTGCATCCATGCATAATCATCATTAAACTTGTCATTTAAATAAAAAAATTTAAATTAAATTATTTATATATGTTTTAATTAATTTTATGTCCATTAAATTGTTATTTGAATTTATAATAATATTCCTTTTTATTCTATTTTTACCTTAGACAAAATTAATATCAAAAGGATCTATTTTTTATAAGCTTTTCATATTATATTTCTATGAATTTTTCTGAGAAGTTTTGATATAGTTTTGAAATTTTTTTATACTCAAAAGATTTAAAAACAGAAAATGAATTATAAAAAGAAAAATCAAGCCGGGCCAGCAAGTGGGCCGAAGCCCACAAGCTATGTACCGCACGCGCAGCGCCGCAGCCCGCCAGCAGCCCATCCCCGCCCGCGCGCGCCCTCTCTTTCTCTGACAGGTGGGCCCCACCTGTCATCCCCGTCGCGGCGACCCCTTCTTCCCCAAATCACGCCCACGACCTAGCCGAGAAACGGCCGAATCAATTCGGTTATTCCCGGCGATTTACTCCCCCATTTACCTCACCGTTACCCCTATAAGAACCCCCTCGACCCCCTCTCTCTTTTGCCCCAAGCCCCATACCCCGAGAGCCACCAGGCCGCCCACGAGCATCCCCGGAGCTCCGCCGTTGCCGACGACAAGTTCGACAAACTTCGGTGAGCCGCGTCCCCCTCGAGCCCTCTCTTCACCCCCTTTCGCTTTACCTTGTCGGCGCATCTTAGTGACAAGGTGCCGTATTTTCTTACGCAGCCAAACCCCGCGTCCGTGCTCACCGACGAGGACCTCCGCCGTGCGCATCTCCGGCGAGCGATTTCGAGAAGAGGAGGACGCTCGGCTCTTCTCCACCGCGCCACCAACCTCGCCGTGAGCTCCTCTTCGTCAGGGTATGCCTCGCTATCCTCGTAGAGCAGTAGAACATAGGGAGCGCGAACGCCGGCGATGGCGCCGCCGTGCGCTTCGGTCACCGGAGCTCTTCCGGCCGGCCACGCCGCTCGGTTTTGGTCATTTTGACCTAGATCGTTAGATCTAAATCGGACGGCCAGGATTAGATCACTTAAAAACGAAGCGGTACAGTCAGCGCCGCGTCAGCGCACAGTCAGCGCCGCGTCAGCGCCACGTCAGATATTATTTTTCTACGATTTTCTTAAAACCAATTTATTTGCCAGTTTTGCAGAAAACAACCTGCATACTGTTTTCAGCATTACTTTTTATCTGTTTAACCAAATTCAAATATTTTTATATATTTGAAATCCTTAGAACCAGTAGAACACTTTGGCTTAATTAGTTTTCTGTTTTGACACATTCAAAAATTTCAAATGTTTTTGAGAGTAGTTTAAGTGTTTCAGACATAACTTTAGTTAGAAAAATTATTTTTGAGTAAATCAAATTGCTAAAAACTTGTTTATATGCCCTCCGCCCAAATTTCATTTTATAAAAGTTAGTTATGAAATTTTATTTAAGTAAACTAAAATTCTTGATGTTACCCTTTTATTCATGTCTAAATAAATGAAAACAAATTAAAAAATTATTCATGCATACGTCATAAAAATTCTAAGAGATACATATATTAGTTTCCTGAAATTAAAATAAATTATTGCATCTCATGCATAGCATATATTTTTCTTTGTATGAATATATTGCTTGTGTGTTTATGTGTGGCTTTTTATTTCTTTTGTTAGACTATTCTAAGGGGAACGAGAATCTTTGCAACTGTAACTACTGCACTCCCGGTTGCCAAGGCAAGTGGCACACCTCATAAAAGTCCTAGTATTTTTTCTATGCATGAGTAGTTTATTTTCCTAAGCATGTTTAGGACTTAGTAGAAAATCTATGCTAGACCTGTTTAGAATTCCTTATTCCTGTGTCTAGGTTCCTATGAAAATACTTAGTAGAATTGTGATGCTATGCAAAACTATTTTGATAAAATGTTAAATTATACTAAGTTATAATCAAACACCTGGGTGGAATTGGTTGCTTGGCTGTATGAGTTGAGTGTTGTCCCTAGGGGTTTTACCTGTGGGATATTCACTTGTGGATGGCCACCCAGGAACAGAGGAATCTGAAGAACTCCGAGTGAAGATTGCTTCCCGTGCAGCCATTGCCAATATGGACTCTGGCTTGATCAATTAAGCTGCGTGGAATCACCCCGGCCTGACAGGTGGTGGTAGTGGTTTTTAGGTGGAGCGCGTCAGGCCAGCATGGGGAGGGAAAATGTTTCTGAAAGATCTCGGCTCATTCCTCTCATTTTCCTTAACACTTCAAGAGTGTATAGGATAGTTTGGGCTGAATGGATACAATGGTGAACGTGCACAACCTCTGTAGAGTTAAAATCTAAGTACTTAGCCGTGTCCCCGGAAACGGACAATTCAGCAGCTGAACGAGGACGTCAACGGAGGATTCCCCCATTCCAACTTATAAATTAAAACTTGATGGGTGAACAAGGGTAGATTGAGACTATGGCTTTCATACCATATTTGTCTCAACGAGGTAAAGTTATTTCAAAGAGTTAAGGAAAAACTTGCTTTCTGCAAAATAGTCTTGAGCTCCACCAGCCAAATAAGCATATAGATTATAGAGTTATTCCTCTAAGTGTCCACCATAGTGTCACTTGCCAGTTACATTTTTAATGGTTCTGACCCACGTTGTTGCAATATATGTCTTATTGCAGACTGTTCTGATGACGAGTGAGATTTTCGCTAAGGGTTTCGAGTCTTCAACCAACATACTCGCCTGTGGCACATGATAATGATTGGGGACTCCATGAAGAATAATTTTCCGATGTTTACTCTGTTCACTGCTAGCTTTATGCTATGCAAATTGTAATGAAAATTTTCTAAGTCTGGATCAGCGTTGTAATAAATTGATACTTTGTTGTGATATTACATTGTAAACTGTGTGTGCAAAAGAATTGATCCAGTGATTTGCACTATACACAAGTATTTGCCATATTTTAAGTGCAGGTACACTACAGGGCTTAGTACTCGAAGTCGGGTTGTCGTCCGGATGAGACAATACACTGCTTAGGACCAGCAGCCGGACGATTATGGCGGGTCTCCTGACGTGGCGCTGTGGAATCCCGAGGAAATACCAGGAGGTCTAGTGAAACACACGGTGGCAAGGAGAAAAAACCTACCGGGAGGCCCCGATACTAGGGTGGACATAGTGGAATGTTTTGGTCGTGCTATCCGGACCCCCTCATGCTGTCGTATGACGGGTTGTGGCAGACACGGCAGAATGACCGATAGGTGTGGGTAAAGTGTGCAACCTCTGCAGAGTGTAAATCTATTCGAACAGCCGCGTCCGCGGTCATGGACGGTTGGAATGGCCACACTGGTCGCCTATGAGAAAGAAGTTGTTTTCAAGAAAAGTGTTTTCGGTGAAACAAAGAGGTACCTGGGAGGTATGGAATTTGGGTGAGGATGGTTGATCTCGGGGAGACAACATGTTCGATCTCAAGCCAGGAAAAATGGGTATCCCTATCCTAGTGTTTTGACGAACTTTTACAAAGGAAGTTTCTGTACTTAGATATGTCCTTGCTATATCTAAGAGAAGAGAATTCTATCTCTAAATGTTTTTCTTCAATAAAGATATAGGGATGTCGTATTCTCTAAGTCTAAAATCATGGTGTTAAAAAATAAGCCCTATAGTTGTATATAGGAGCTATCCTAGTTTTTGAAAATGCTCTACTTGCATCTCCATGAAAAGCTAAAAACCTAGAGGTGGTCTTGCGAGTACGTAATTGTACTCATTTGGCTTTGTCCCTGGATATTCAAATGTCCAGATTTCAATGATGAGGCTTATGTCGAGGAGGAGGTGTATGACGACGACTTCGCCGCTTAGTGGTCACCGGTCAACTACACTTGTGGGATAAGCGTCCGGAGATGACAAGGGCCGACGCTAGCCACGGGCTTCTGCTATCTTAGTTTAATTCCGTCCTGTGTGATGAGGTTTGAAGACTTGGTCACATGACCATTCATATGTTGTAAGACTATTTATTCGTACGACTTGAATGATGTAACTCTTTGATTCCAATGTTGGTTATGTGATTGCGATGCACTGATCATTGGGATCGTGATCTTTTACATAACGTGGACATCTCGTACTAGTTTTCGAGGGGTCCTTACAGACTTGGTATCAGAGCCATCGTTGACCTTAGGAGACTTTAGCTAGGTTGAACGTCGACGTCACGCCAGAATGTTCTTCCTAAAAATTTAGGAGAGATACTTAAAATATGCAGAATATACTGCTATCCCCTCCCCTCTGTTATTAACTACTGATTAATATTATACTTGCAATAAACCTTATGTTTTTACTTATTTAAAATTTTGCACACCGTTCACTAATTCAAGCTTCATTTAAAATTTTGTGTAGATGAACAGAGAGTTCTCGTCGTCGATCCTGTTGGGGGCTGTACCCGACTCGGGTGTTTCGCGTCTCTTTCAGGAGGTTTTGCTCCAGTTGACCCGACACTTGGGACGCCCGCTACCCGAGCGGCTGATAGGGCGCTGCTTACCGATGGTTGGTGACGAGATGTCCTGGACCGTGAGGTGCACCCTTCGAGGGCCGCTAGTGCCACCTTTCGCTGAGGAGCTGATTGAGGATGCCCTTGCACCGACGCAGATGGGGGCGATAGTGACAATACTTCATAGAGCTCTCGCTCGCTTGGTGTTCGCCCACAGCGTCGAGCTGGTCGACACCCGCTTCGAGTTCTACTCCGGCCTGGACGAGTTGAGTAACCCTGTGCCGTCGCGTCCCCACCCCACTTTCAGGAACCACTTGGACGAGCTGGGGCTCTTCGTCGAGTACACCCAGTCCCAGCTGGTCACCAGTCGTTTCGAGAGTGATCTTCACCGTCTGAACCACGACGGTGCAGAGGTTCAGGTTTCGGCAGCTGAGCTGAGGATCGAGGACTTGGAGGCTCAGCTCAAGGCATCCCAGGACAAGCTGAAGACCGAGAAGCTGAAGCTCAAGACCTCGGAGGAGCGTCTAGTTGAGTCCCAGGCAGAGCTCAAGAAGGAGCGCAAGGAGCGCCGCTCCATCTTTGCGCGTTTCCAGACTACCCGCTGCTACAAGTTCCAGCTTGACGGTACGGTCGACGTGCTCATGGCGACCATTGACGCACATGACGAGCGGATCAGCGAGCTGGAGAGCGAGGTAGAGGTGCTGAGCAAGGAGAACGACGACCTCTTGTCGGATGATGAGAACCCGATGGAGGATATGGACATGGAGCCCGTGAGTGAGCAGGACGACGACGACCTTCGTGGCGAGGGCGGTGAGGACTCGGGGGCTGTTATGTCCTAGGACGAGGACCCCGACGAGCCACCCTTTGACAGTGACGCTGCCGTGGACGTGGAGTAGTTCTTCGAGTAGTCTCTTTTAGGTTAGGACCGAACCATCGCGATAAGTTGATGCGATTGTGTGATCTAGTTAGCAGGAGTGTGTCTTTGAATGATTGTAAGACTATGTCAGCTTCTGTCATGAGTTTGTGAACCGTTATGTGATGCTTTTGGAACCTTAATATGGAGAAGATCATGCCTCTTTATGAGTATTTCCTTGCTGCGATTTTACTCTTCCTTATGCTATTATTTTGTTTTGTGGATGGTGTGTTCTACCCAAGTGCTTGTTAAAAATTAAGTGGTTTGGACAGAAAGACTAAAGTATACCTTACTCTCAACTTCAGAATGGCGAGAGATCCACCACCACCTCCACCACCCGAGCCATCTTTGGCTCAAGTGTTGCACCTTCTCATGGAGGATCGCGAAGCAGCTCGCACTGAGAGGAATGCCAACCTCGCTACTCTGCAGCACCTTGCTCAGATCGTCGTCAACCAGAATGGCGGCCAAGAAAATGAGGAGCTCTGCTCCAAGCTTCGTGACTTCCAGAACACCAACCCACCAGTTTTCTCCAAGAGTGAAGTGCCGCTGGATGCTGACGACTAGATTCACATCATCGAGAATAACTTGAAGGTCGCCCAAGTTGGTGACAATGATAAGGTGGTATACGCCACCCACTACCTCTCGGGGCCTACCTGAGCATGGTGGGAGGCCGTTCGTGCTATACTACCCCAAGACGAAGTCGTGACTTGGGAGGCGTTGAAGACTAAGTTCTTGAAGCGTTATGTGCCTTCAGGGCTCGTCAGTATCATGCGAGAGAAGTTCCTGCAGCTCAAGCAAGGCGGTATGTCCGTCAGTGAGTACCTGGAGAAGTTCACCACTCTGGCAAGGTATACGCCTGCCGACACCGACACTGAGGACAAGAAGAAAGAGAGGTTCATGAACGGACTTCATGATGAGATGCAGTGCATCCTGGTGGTGATGCCCTTCACAGACCTGGAGTCTTTGGCTGATGCAGCCATTATGATGGAGCACAAGCGCAAGGCTTCGTTTGGCAACCGCAAATGCCGCCAGCAGATGCAGCAAGGCTGTAGCAGCAGCAGCCCTGCTGGAAGTTACCCCCGCCTGCACCCTTCACCTCCATGAAGGCCTGCTTATCAGACACCAAGACCTTCTTATCCGACATCAAGGCCATCATCTTTTACACCAAGACCCAGCTACCCAATCGCCCGCCTACACCTCGTCTTGGAGGTGGTTTCAACCCCGGCCTCAACTTTAATAGGCCGCCTGCTCCTAAACCAACTGGAGGATGTTTCAATTGTGGGCAGCCTGGCCATTTCTCTCGAGAGTGCCCCACTAGACAGCCCGCTGGTGGTCGCCCCAATGCGACAAAGATGAATCAAGGGCCATCCCGTGCATCCGGAGGCAAGGCCCCTTATCCGAAGAAAACAACCCCTGTCACCCGATGCGATCTGAACCACATCAGTGCAGAAGAAGCTCAGGAGGCTCCAGATCTTGTTTTGGGTGCATTCCCTGTCAACTCAGTACCTGACTCAGTTTTGTTTGATTCGGGAGCTTCCCATTCTTTTGTCCCGGAGCCGTTCGTTAAGAAGAGTGGCATGGTTCCAACTTTGTTGCACCGTCCTATGCTTGTGCAAATTCCGGGGGCCACTACTAAAGACAATGTGTCTTGCAAGGAGACTCCTGTGGAGATTCAGTGAGCCCGATTCCATGCAGACTTGGTGGTATTAGGGAAGCAAGGGATAGAAGTGGTTTTAGGAATGGATTGGATGGCGGTGAACCGTGGAATAATAGACTGCACTAACAAGTCCATCACCCTAACCACCCCGGAAGGAGAGGAGATTACACACTACTCGACCCACCATTCTACCTCGGGCCATTGCCATAAGAGTGTAGCTGAACCCATTTGGAGGAAGTACTGGTAGTTTGTGAATACCCGGACGTATTCCCCGGAGAGTTACCCGGTATGCCACCTGATCAGGATATCGACTTCATCATTGAGTTAGTACCCGATACTGGACCTATATCTCAGAAACCTTACCGGATGAATCCCTAAGAATTGGAGGAATTAAAGAAGCAACTGGATGACATGCTTAGAAAAGGGATGTTACGCCCTAGTGCATCACCCTGGGGATCTCCAGTTATTTTTGTGGATAAGAGAGACGGTACCACTCACTTGTGTGTGGACTACCGTAAGCTGAATGACGTTACTATCAAGAGCAAGTACCCTCTACCCAAAATTGAAGACATGTTTGATCAACTCAAGGGAGCTCGAGTCTTTTCCAAGATCGACCTCCGCACCGGTTATCATCAGCTGAAAGTGAGAGAATCGTACATCCCTAAAACAGCCTTCATCACTCGTTATGGATTGTTTGAATATACCGTGATGTCCTTTGCCCTGACCAATGCCCCTGCCTATTTCATGAATCTCATGAACAAGGTGTTCATGGAATACTTGGATAAATTCGTGGTTGTCTTTATCGATGACATCCTGATTTATTCCAAGTCGGAAGAGAAGAATGAAGAGCATCTGAGATTGGTTCTCGGTACCCTTCGTGAGCATCAGCTATATGCTAAGTTCAGCAAGTGCCAGTTTTGGCTGAAAGAGGTAGCCTTTCTGGGCCATGTTATCTCAGCTGGAGGAATATCTGTTGACCCAACTCATATCAAGTCCATTCTTGAATTCCCAACCCCCACTAACCAGACCGAGGTGAGGTCCATCCTCGGATTGGCTGGATATTATCGCAAGTTTGTGGAGGGATTCTCAAGCATCGCAACGCCTCTTACTCAACTGCTAAAGAAGGACCAGAAGTTTGCTTGGACCGACAAGTGTGAAGCCAGTTTCCAAGAACTAAAGAAGCGCCTTACCACTGCACCCATTTTGACCATGCCAGATGTGACAAAAGATTTTGTCATGTACTGTGATGCCTCCAAGCTTGGACTTGCGTGTGTCCTTATGCAAGAAGGCAAGATGATTTCCTACTCGTCGCGATAACTCCGCAAGCATGAGCAGAATTACCCAACCCATGATCTTGAGCTTGCTTTCGTGGTTCATGCACTCAAGACTTGGCGTCACTTTCTGATAGGCAACCGTTGTGAAATCTACACCGACCATAAGAGTTTGAAGTATATCTTCACTCAGAGGGATCTGAATATGAGGCAACGGAGATGGATAGAGCTCATCAAGGATTATAACTTGGACATTCACTATCACCCTGGAAAAGCCAACGTCGTAGCTGACGCCCTTAGTCGACAACCTTGTTCTTTCAACTCCATGATCAAGACTCGACAACCAGAACTCTGGGAAGAATTAGACAAGATGGATACAGAAGTAGTCAGTTATGGAGTTGCAGATCAACTTTTATTGCAGGCCAGGGATCAGATCAGGAAAGCACAGAAGGGTCACGAGAGTATTGAGGGCATCAAGCGAAGGATGGACGAAGAGGAAGTCCCTGGATTCACCATTGGTTCCGAGGGTACTCTTTGGTACGAAGGACGTATCTGCGTACCATCAGATCATGATTTGAAGCAGTTGATTATGAAGGAGACCCACGAGACTTTGTACTCCATCCACCCTGGTGGAACCAAGATGTACCAGGATTTAAAGCAAAATTTCTGGTGGCATGGCATGAAGCGTTAGATTCCACTCTTTGTCCAGAATTGTGACATCTGCCAAAGGGTCAAAGCAGAGCATCAACGACCAGCTGGATTACTCCAACCCCTCAAGTTACCCGAATGGAAGTGGGATGAGATCGGCATGGATTTTATCACTGGACTACCCGGATCCAATCATGGTCATGACGCCATTTGGGTCATTGTTGATAGACTAACCAAGGTTGCACACTTCTTACCTGTACGCACCACCCATCGATCTGATCAACTTGCGGACCTTTACATGTCCCGTATCGTCAGCTTTCACGGGATACCTGCTGGGGGGATCATAACCCGGTAGGCCCACCGACACAGAAGATAAGCCGGCCTGGCATGAGCCTAGGCCGGATCAAGCGTAAAGACATGGGCCGGGTGACACGTAAGCCGGAGCGCAACGTGTGCCTTGGCCCGCAAGCAAGAAGGATCCAGAAGGCTGGAGACCCAATACAAGACGGAGTTCTGCTAAGGAAAGAAGATGCTTAGAGGACTTAGAGTAGAGTCCGGGTATGATAGGAACCCGGACCCGGCATTGTACCTCCAGCGAGACCCGCCACTTATATAAGAGGGTCTCCGTGTTCCTAGAGATCTAAGTTCCATCGACACAAGTCATAGGAGAGACACATTGTAATTTCGAGACATGGAAGCTAAGGCGCCGAGTCCCGAAACCCTAATCAATAAAGACGAAACAGGAAGTAGGTCTTTACCTCACGATGACGGGCCGAACCTGGGTAAACCGTTGTTTCCCCACGCCACGCTAGACAAGCTCCTGATGTCGGAAGCCGCCATGCCCCTCATCTGAAGTTACCTCTGAGTAACATCTGTCGTGACAATCCCACGACAATTGGCGCCCACCGTGGGGCCTGCGGCCAAATATGTGTTAATCAAAGGAAAAGCGTTGCGAGGATCGCTATCGATAAGATCATCAACAATCAGCAAAGAGCAAAAAGATCGCATCGTTCATATTCTGGCTAGGAGCCAGAAACCAGTTCGCTTGAGATAGAAGAGCCTGCATCGAAGAGCCGGAAAATTACTTTCAAGTTCAGCGCACGAGAATCAAGGAATCAAATCAAGAAGGAAAGAGGCAGGCTGATCAAAACAGTCAAAGCATCGATTTGCAGGGGTCTACGGCCGACCGACAGCAATCTACACGTACATCATCACATGTCTCGAGCTGCTGGGATTCAGACCTTTAGACGACACTGAAGTTGAGTCTGGACCAGATAAAGTACCAAGAAGATAGAGAAAAAGCCAGATGGAAGATCAAGCAACGCATCTGCCGGGACAGGTCGGGGCAACACCATGCATTAGGAAAGTTACACGCTCCTCACGAGCAGATCAAAATAATCTTCTGCCAAGAAGGTCTTTTCATGTCGCCAAGAAATCAGATCGATGGAATTCAGTTTTTCTAACCTGATCAAAGAACAAACCGGGTTTGTATAGCTGTTAATCAACTCAAAAGTCAGGTCACGCATCGGACAAAGAAAAGGAATAAAAACTGGGTGCTTCTAGCACTTGATTATGTGGATCAGCAAGACAAATCTACATGCAGCACAATTTCCAAGATTAGAAAATAGGAGATGGAGAAAAAAAGATGGTCAGCGAGAAAAGAAGCAGTAGTCTACACGAAGAAACAACAAAAGCTACGATCCATGCATGATCAGCGTGAGAGCCGTCATTTATTATTAATCAAGTTAGTCGGAGGCACGCTGCTAGCTGGGTCCATAGACGTACATATCCGAGCCAGATTCAGACCGGGCAAAAGAAAATAAAGGGCAAAATCAGATCAATGAATTGTCAAGAAAAAAGGAAAAAAGGAAAAGAAAAACCAATACATTCACGCAAGCAGGTCACATGAGTCAAAGAAAATACAAAGTCGGTCAAGTTAGCAGCATTTGATTCTGAGTTAGATGCCAATCCGGCCAGCAGAAGATAATTCAAACAGCCAAATTACCACCGCGTGCTGATGCAGCAAGAGAAAAAGAAAAGACAGTCCACCGACCGGGTCATCAGCTCAAGTACGAGAAGAGGCAGGAAAGCAAACAATGTGGACTACTAATCCATGTATAGCCCGGTCCCCAAAGCAAGGAAACAGAAGAAAGTGAGCCGGAGGCCATCAGCTTGGCTCCTTTGTTCCATGGAGCAAATCCCGGAAAGGAAAAGAGATCCGGCCAGCTACATAAGAAGTTCAAACCAAGTGCTAGCACATCGCGTGAGAGATTCCCAGGGAAGGAAAAATAAAGAAAGAAAAGCCGGAACAGGAAAGTTATACTGCCTACGTGAGTTACCGCCAGACGTTAGCGGCGATACATACAAGGCAAGCACACCTGAGCGGTAGCACTCTAGTGGAGTATTCCATGTGCCATCTGGTTCCAAAGATCAGAGAGAAAAGAAGGAAGTTACTGCGTAATCAGCTCCATATATCACGCGCGACCACGGCCGGCTTTGCAGCGATTACATCGGTAACCCGGCCGTTGGCAGCCAGCTTCATAGAATTATGAGACCCGGCTGTTCGGCCGGCATATTTTTTTTTTATCAGTGGATTTATCAAAGTCGGGATATAAAATTGTCGCAAATGGAAATTTCGAAGTCAGGCTATAGAATTCGCGCAAAGGTATTTTTCAAAGTCGGGTTATATAATTCCCGCAAAGATATTTATCAAAGTCGGGCAATAGAATTCCCGTAAAGGTATTTTTCAAAGTCGGGCTATCGAATTCCCGCAAACAGATTTATTATAGTCTATTGCAGTAGTCAATTGCTGTAATATGGCTTATGCATTATCAGCACCAAGAGTGCTTCGTCATATGACAAATCAGGGGTCTTGGGGGCTTATTAACTAAACGTTATAAGTTGAAAACTCAATACTCGGCAGAGACGCCATAAAATTCAGATCATCATCTTTTATATGAAAAGGGGTCTTGGGGGCTTGTTAACTATCAGTTGCAAGTTGAAAACTCATCACCCGGCAGAGACGCCACAATATTCTTGGTTATACTTGCCTGCTAGCTCGATGTTATTCTCACCCGGCAAAGACGCAACAATGACCTGATGCTAAAAATCCGTCTTTCAATCTGGCTATGATACTCATGAGGACTTAGCAGACCCTGATCGTCCTAGAGTTTTATGCACGAAAGATGTCACGAGAAAACCGGCTATGCAGAGAGCTAAAGAAACCAAAAGGGTCATATAAACCAAAAGGATTTGCAGAACGACAAGATAACGTTCGACAAATAGCGCAAATTCTCAGGGTGCATGGACACCATCAGAAAAGTAACTCAGTATTATGAAATTCAGAGAGCCCCGAGTAAGATGCAGGCAGCAGATCCGGCGCTTGGGGGCTACTCATCAGAAAAGTAAGTTATGCTCAAATTGCTATAAGTCCCAGGTTGTCACAGGCTGGAACCCGGCACTTGGGGGCTACCCAGTTTGAATCTCAAAGTTCTCAAAGAAGACCTGGAACGCAGCAAGCTGCAGATCCGACTCCTGGGGCTACTCAGTTTGAAACTCAAAAGCTATTGAAGTAAGAATCTTGAAAGTCCTAGGTTGCTGCGAGCAACAACCCGACACTTGGGGGCTAGAGTCGGGAAGTAATATTCCCCGAGGTGAAGGATCAAAATCAAATTCGGGTCTGAAAAGTAAGCCGGAGTTTTTGCGCGAGGTCTTCATCAAACCAGAATTATAAATATCTGGAGCATCCTTCATCATAGCCTCCGTATGAGCAGGCTTAATCAGGGTCAGATGAAACCCAGTTAAAGAAAACATGGTTATATGAGGCGGAACACCAAGAAGAGTTGGCCCAATGATTTAATAGTGTAACATGGACTTTTAAACCACAAGTATTTATCTTATTTCAGGAAATTAACCCGGATTTGAGCTGTCAGGCTTCACACGAAACATGATGATCAAGATCAAGGTCATAAAGAAGAGCAAGCCAAGCTCATATCCAAATTAATCTTGAGGGCTACTGTTGGGGGAATGATAACCCGGTAGACCCATGAAGAGGGAAGCGTAACCCGGCAGGCAGGAGGCCTGGGCGAGGTTACCTTGCACTCCACATGAGCAGGGTTACACTTGGGTCGGAGAGCTCATTTCATAACCCGACAGAATTATAGCCCGACAGAATCATAACCCGGCAGTATCATAACCTGGATCTGGGTGAGGTGCCAGGCGAAACCTCGATTTGGGTGTCAGGCAAAACCCGGATTTGGGTGTCAGGCGAAACCTGGATTTGGAAGAGGTTTCAGGAAGACCCAGAGAAGGAAGGCTCTAGAAGACTCACAAGCAATATTCATCACAGAGCCCAAGACTTGGAGGATAAGAAAGACAAAATGAGATAGAGTATAACTCCAAGTAGTCTTACCATGTAAACTAGGAGACCAGGCGCCCATTTAAGCCGACTCCTAGATCATAGAAATATAGGTCAAGAGAGGATACGATAAGCCATAGTCAAGCCAAGTAAGATAGACAAAATAAAGAGAGCTCCGAAGAGAGAGCTCCCACACCGGAGTCATCGAAGCCCGGCGATCGCCATTGGCGCACCATGTAACATATTATCATATCAGTGATTCATAGCAAGACGTAGGGATCCTCCACCGAGGGGACTCGAACTTGGGTAAAAAACATATTCTTCCCCGCAGAGCTAGACAATCTCCTGAGCGCCAGAGTCGCCTTGCCCCTCACCTCAAGTTTCCACCCGAAAACATCTGCCGTGACAATCCCACGACAATACCCAAAACCATTGTGTCCGATAGAGGAACCCAATTTACCTCTCGTTCCTGGTTTAAGCTTCATGAAGCCATGGGGACAAAGTTATTTTTCAGCACCGCATATCACCCTCAGATGGGTGGACAAACGGAAAGAGTCAACCAAATTTTGGAGGATATGCTTAGATCGTGTGTGTTAGCATATGGAGCCAAGTGGGAAGACTGTTTGCCGTTTGCCGAGTTCTCCTTCAACAACAGCTATCAAGCCAGCGTGAAGATGGCACCATTCAAGGCTTTATACGGCCGCATATGTCGTACTCCTTTGAACTGGTCGCTGACCGGAGACAGTCAAGTCTTTGGAGTTGACACTTTGAGAGAAGCTGAAAAACAAGTTCAACTAATTCGCGACCGTCTTAAGGCCAAAAGAGTTATGCAGATTCCAGAAGGAGAGATTTGAGTTTTAAAACGGGAGACATGGTATATCTCCGTGTTACCCCACTCAAGGTGATGCAGCGTTTTGGGGTCAAAGGAAAATTGGCACCCCGTTTCATTGGACCTTTCAAGATCGTCAACCGAAGCGGAGAAGTTTCCTATAAACTGGAACTACCACCCCATCTATCAGAGTTTCATGATGTGTTCCACGTATCGCTGCTCCGGAAGTGTCTGCAAGTTCCCAATGGTACTCATTCTTATCAAGAGGTAGATCATCGCACCATTGACCTTAATCATGATCTCACCTACCAAGAGCGACCACTTCGTATTCTCGCCGAGGATGTCCGTGAAAGGAAAGACGTCGCCTAGAGGGGGGGGGGGGGTGAATAGGCGAGGAACACTTTTTACAATTTAGGCTTGATAAATGCGGAATAAAACTTAGTGTTTAACTTATCAATGACACAACCTAAAAAAAACTAGGTTCACCTATGTGCACCAACAACTTATGCTAAGCAAGACAAGCAACAAAGTGATAGCAAGGTAAATAACTTCAAGCACGAAGGCTATCACAATGTAAAGTGCATAAGTAAAGATCTCGGGTATAGAGATAACCGAGGCACGCGGAGACGAGGATGTATTCCCGAGTTCCACCACAAAGGTCTACGTCTCGTTGGAGAGGTGTGAGTAACCACCACGGGTTTGCTCAACGCCACAAAGGCCTCACCTTATTCTCCGATGAACTCGACCACAAAGGTCCGGGTTCACCTTCCACTATGAACTCCTTTGGGGCGGAGAACAATCCCGTACAACGTACCTTGGGGCACACACCCACAACCGAATTGGGGGCTCCCAAATGACCACAAGAGGTCTTGACCACAAAGGTCCGAACTAGACACAAAGGCCTTGACCACAAAAGGTCCTATGCCACAAAGGCGGCCACTAAGGCGTCTAGGGTCCAAGACCCAAGAGTAACAAGCTCACGAATTTCACCACCACGAATCCTCGTGGAGGGCTCAAAACGATGCAAGATGCAATGGCAAGAACACACAAAGTGCTCAAGTCCTTCACTCTCAAATTCCAACAAAGCAACAAATGCTTATGGGAGAATAAGAGAGGAAGAACCAAGAAACCACAAAGGAGACAAAACCTACACTCCCAAATCCCACCACAAGCAACTAATGCTTATGGGGGGGGGGTAAGAGAGAGCAAGAACAAATGGGGAGAACCACAAAGGAACTCAAAGATCTAGATCCACTATGTTCCGCTCACTTAGAGGAGAGATGGATTGGTAGAATTGTAGATCTAGATCTCCTCTCACTTTTCGCTCAAAGATATGCAAGAATCATGGGAGAATTTGAGAGGGGGCAAGCTTTCCCAAGGTCAACAATGGCAAGAGAGAGAGGGGACAGTCTTGCTTACCCAAGGAAGAACAAGGGGAGGGCTATTTATAGGCCCTCCCAGATTTCTAGCCGTTGGGAGTCGCCAGTCCATTAAATTTCCGAACTGAGGTCCGGAAATCTCCGGTAGGAATTCCGACGCGAGCTGAGAAAGACCAGTGCTGAAGGAAAATAAGACTTGGCGAAAAACTACAACTTGTTGTCCGGAAATATCCGAACCAGGGTCGGAGATTTCCGGACTTCGGACATCTCCGGTAGAAGATCCGGTGGAAATCTGAACTGAGTCAGTGCTGAGATCAAATAAGACTTGGCGAAAAAACTGGGAGCTGGTCATTCGGAAATCTCTGAAACTGGGACGGAAATTACCAAACCCCGGAAATTTCCTGCTGAAATCCGACTGAGAACCGACGGAGTGTAGTGCAGAAAAACAATAAGACTTAGCGAAAATTCTTCGGGTCGGAAATCTCCGAGCTAGGTCCGGACATTTCCGTCCCTTTGAAAAACTGCAGAAACAACAGAACTGAAAGATCTTTTGCATATAAACTCCGAATGATTTGAGACCAACTCCGTTGGATAGGCACTGACAAGGAAATGTTGCAAACCATAAATAGAGCAAAGTCCCCACACATGTGAAGGTGTGGAACTTTCCTCAAGGTTGAACCGGTAATATTTCCACACCGAAAACGCAACAAGTTTTCCAAACTAAAATTGTTTTCGAAGAACTTGGTGTTGTCATGAAGATCACGACAAGCACCAAAAACCAACAAGGAGAAAAGACAAATAAGAACCAAGAAAGATGATATGCGAAGCATGCAAAGGTTTGAGCTCTCCACAAAGATGCGATCAAGTGACTCACTCGAGAGCCCCTCTTGATAGTACGCCTATCTATCCTATAGCCCTATCAAGATCATACCTTTGCCTTGAGCAATCCACTTGAGCTAGATGATGACGATCTTGATCTCTTCAAGTGGACCACCTTTCTTGATTGCGCTTGCTAGCACATGCTTGATGAAGACTCCTCCATATACTCCCCCATACTCCATTATGGGAGAGTCTCGCTTAGCTTCGTCTTCATGTCTCCGGCAGCTTCCCTTAGTCTTGCACTAGTCAACCTTGATGACATCATGGCATGACATCATCCTCCATGAGCTATATTAATTTATCTTCTTGTTGCAAGCCCATGGAGGATACCATCTTTCTTCATATAGGTGATGCCTTGACAACTTCAAGCCATACTTTCAATATTCTCCATACACACATTAGTCCTTAGGGATTGTCATTAATTACCAAAACCATACATGAGGGCACATGCCCTTTCAGTCCGTTTGACCCGGAGACGGAAGATCAGATTTCTGAAGGTTCAATAGAGCAACCATTCAGAGGAAGACGCCACCTGGGAGCGTGAAGATTATTTGGAGCGTGAATTTCCTGGTTTCATTTCTTCATCAACTCTGGAATCTCGAGGACGAGATTATCCTAAGGGGGGAAGGTCTGTAACACCCCAATTTTCTTAAGCATAGAATTGTGGTGTTATGCTAGAATTTTCAGCCTTAGTTACAACTTTGGTGCGTGAAAAATATTGTGGCATAAATTTATCCTTGATTGTTCTTATTAGTCTTATTTATTTTTCACTAGTCATCTAAGTTGATAGAAGCACTAAAATAAAAATAGCCAAAAGAAAAATTCAACCCTTATGATCTTCATGTTAATTAAAACATAGCAAAACCAGAACTTATTATTAAGCAAACCTTACACCATTTTGGACATGCAAAAGAACCAACTTGGTCTAGGCAAGATATATTTTGGTTTGTTGTCTTTAGAAATGTCTTTTGGGTTTGTTTTAATATAAAACCAATGAGCTGAAGTGTGCATAAAAAATCAATGACCATTGGCCCTTATTTTCTTTTCTGATTTGATTTTCCGTCATATTTTCAGTCTGTTATTTAGGGAATTAGTAGGTGAACTCAAGTTTGATCAAAGTCATCCATTAGCAAGTGTTTGGTTATCTTTTGTTTTGAATTTCAAATTAAAATTTTCCTTGGGCATTTCATGAGAGCAGAAAAAGAAGAAAATGGAAGAGAAAAAGAAAACCTAACCTACCCGAGCTCTATCTACCCCTCCTCTCTCTCTCTCTCTCGACCCTCTCTGATGGTGACAAGGAGGGGGACAACACCCCAGGCCCTGCCCCACCTGCCAGCCTCCCAAAGCTCTCCCTCCTCCACTCAGCTCCTTGCCTTTTTCCACCCCGGCCAACCCGAGCTCTCCTCCCTCTCTTCTACTAGCCCGAGCGCGTCACACCCCGACCACCCTCCCTTCCGCCTCTCTCCTGCCGCCCATGCCAGCCAGTAGAAACCAGGGACGACCCCTCCCCTCTCCCCCGTGTCCGAAGAAACCCTAGACCGGGTGGCAGCTACAAAACCACCCCGAGCTCACCCCTGCCCCATTTGTCCACCTCTCGTGACTCTCACACACCTCCACTCCCCTCCCTCAGAAACTCGTTCGAGCTCTCATCCTCTGCTGGCCACACCAAGAAGTTTTGCATTTTCTCACCGACGGCAAGAAACGGCCGTAGCCGGCGCCACTCTGCTCCATTCTTTGCCATTTTAGG
The DNA here is from genome assembly GCA_026929855.1 of Poa annua. NCBI lineage: Eukaryota > Viridiplantae > Streptophyta > Magnoliopsida > Poales > Poaceae > Poa > Poa annua. The sequence goes on along the minus strand of CM049426.1, from coordinate 58,683,624 downwards.
CTCTATGAGATCCCCTCTGCTAGACCTAACCCCTCCCCCCTTCTCTTGTGCCCAGGGACTACCCGTGGACGCCGCGCTCGTCCACGACCCGAAGAGCCCGTCGCCGGCGGAACCATGAACTCCGGCGATGTATGCATGTTTTGAGGGTATCCCAGGGCTCGCCATCGACTCCTCTCTCTTCTCCACCCCTCGCCGTGCCCGCTTGACGCCCGAGGTGAGCGCACCGTCCTCGCCCTCCCTTTTCGCTCTCTGGTTCGTTTCGGCGCTGGCGCGACCAAGGAGATGACCCCTGCACCATCGATCTGGAGATCGACGGTTGAGTTTGAACGCGGCCGCCGTTGACCGTTTTCCGCGCCACGCGGGCACAACCTCACCTAGTTGGGCCGGCCCAGCTCCTTCTCCTGCACAGTTCCGCGTTGTCCCGGGCCGATCTGGCCCAGATCCAGCGCATCCTCTCCGTTTTCTTTTAATCTTTTCTCTGTTAAAAATTCTAGAGAAATATTAGGCTTGCTTTTATTCATTTGTGGTAGATCTGTGTATGCTAAATTAGTGAGGTTAATTTTGTAGCATAGCTACACGTATTCTTAACCATGTGGCACTAGACTCACTCCAAAATATTTTCCCAGTGTTGTGCTATACTAGATCTAGTAAAAAGTATCCTTTTCACCATTTTATTAATAACTTGAGTTTTATAAATCCAAATCATGCAAACCATGATTCTCTAGAATCAAAATGCCTACCTAGATCTAGAAGTCATGAATGCAGGAATTTTTTTAACCAAAGATCTATCCTGTCTAAGAAAGACATCAGTAGGTATGTGATGATTTTTAGTTCTTTAATTAAACTACTTTCTGGGGTAAATCCAATTGGAGGTAATATATATGAGTGCTAGGTTTCATATCCTATAAGGGTAGAATTTTACAGTATATATTTTATGCATGGTAAATCAATTACTTATAAAAGGAAGGTTATTCCTCATAAAATGTGTGTTTAGATTCTCTGAAAATAATGTTTGTCTAGTTTTGATTGTGTGAGCTACCACTGTCTATGCAAATATGTTTGGTGTATTTTTTGTGGAGTAGCCACAAGTTTTATCTAACATACCACACTGGTTTGGCACCAAAATAATTCAATTTTTCTCTGTACATAAATAATGGTCAAAAGTTTACTTTATTTTAAAACATGGATAACTTGAGCTAGGATGATCTAAATTAGGTGAATCAAATTTTTACTGAAAGATAAAATTCATATCTCTCCTAGGAAATTAACTTTACATGCAGGAGATCTATAAAACAGGAACTATAACCTTTTTGGTTTGGACATCAGTAGCTATTGGATGATTTTTATCTTCTGTTGGAAGTAGTTTTTAGTGCACAAACAATTTCCAGAGTTCTCTATAGTGCCCAAGAGTATTGTTGTAGAAGGGTTTCCCTTTTGAACAGTACTCTAAAAGTTATGCCTTTTTCATTGAAACATCACCATAATGACTATTTAAATGTAATACTTGTATTTCCTATTTTTAGATAAAAGCAAGATTGAGTCTAAATCTTGTCAACCTTGTAATCTAGGAACTAAACTAAACTCTTACACTTGCCTCTTAATACATTAATAGTTTTGTGGTGTTCCTTGTGTGCTGTTAGCATACTCCATTTCATGCCATAGTGTAGCACTATATGGTGTGTTCTGTTTGTGATTGTGTTGATGACTAGATGAATCCGTCCTATGGATGATTCTGTTTTATGTTGCTTGTTGTCTGTTTCTTTAATTTAGATTGTTGTCAACTCGCATTTTAGGATTCAGACTAGTATCGTTTATTATCATGTTATGGTAGATCCGCAAGAAGAGTAGGAGCTCAACGTGGTAGTTGAGCACACCTACGAAGAAGAGCAAGACCAGGGACAATACTTTGAGCAAGGCAAGCCCACCTCACCACTATAATCAATCCTACTATTTTATCAAGCATTGTTTTGTCTACAAATAAAATAATGCATGTTTCACTTCTTTTGTGGCACCCTGCCACCCGAAAACTATTTTACCAAATATTGTTTGACCAAAGTTATCTACTAGAGTACAGTAGGTGTTACAAAATAAGTTTTCACTTGATGAGCCTTGTTGTTGAAGGTTCCATCAAGAAGATTAAGTTATCTAGTAGTATATGCTTATTCCTTTACCTCAAAACTATAGGATGGGAACCTATTTGATAAAACTGTTTTACGGAGGAAAACCTGAGTTGCTGGGAGCAATCAGCGAGAAAAAAATGCTTTATGAAAACCCGAGATGCTGAGAGCATTTGGAGATGTTGCGAAAACCCGAGCTGCTGGGAACAGTCGGGGATGGAGGTTTAAATTCAAAGTCCCAGCTACCGCCCGAACAATTAACCCGTGCAACCACACTACCTGACATCGGTAGGGCTTAGCCGGAAGCTTGTTTGTTTTAGTATTGGGTCTCTCACACTTTCTATGAGGGCTGGGCCCTCGAAGCCGGGTTGTTGTCCAGATGAGATAATACACTGCTGAGGACCAGCAGCCGGACGATTACAGCGGGTCTCCTGACGTGGCGGTGTACCGTCCCGAGGAAAGACCAGAAGGTCTAGTGGAGCACACGGTGCCGAGGAGAACAAACCTACCGGGAGGCCCCGATACTAGGGTGGACATAGTGGACAGTTTTGGTCGTGTTATCCGGACCCCCGCATGTTGTCGTATGACGGGCCGTGGCAGACACGGCGGAATGACCAATAGGTGTGGGTAAAGTGTGCAACCTCTGCAGAGTGTAAATCTATTCGAATAGCCGCGTCCGCGGTCATGAACGGTTGGAAAGGCCACACTGGTGTAACATTCCAAAATTTGCAAAAATTTAAAACCTTGCATCCATGCATCATTCATCAATAGGCATAAAATTGCATCACACAAATACTAAATAAAACTTCAAATTATAAGTTTAAATAATTTATAATTCTAGAAAGTGTTTATTTAAACTCCTTTAATAAATATTATTTTTATCAATATTTTTATGAACAAGTATAATGTTAAAAGATTCCATTTTTAATAACCTTTCCAAAACATATTGTTATGAATTTTTCTGAAATGTTTTGAATAGGTTTAAAAATCATTTTTGAAATCAGTATTAGAAAACATATATTAATTTTATTAAAAAGAAAAGAGACCGGGCCGGCCCATTTAGCTATCCACCGCGCGCGCGTCCGAATCGGCCCAGCCAGCCGTGCGGCCCATCTCTCTCTCCCTCTCGCTGACAGGTGGGACCCACCTGTCAGTTTCGTCTTCCTCCCGCCGGAGATCGCGCCCGATTCGAAATCGGAAACCGGCCGTGATTCTCGAGTGGAATCAGCGCGAGATTGCTCCCCGCGCCCCCCCTACTTAAACCCCCACCTCCGCCGCAACCCTCCCCACCCCAAACCCTAAATTCTCCTCCGCCGGGCAGCTCACGAGCGAGCTCGGATCTCCGCCACCTCCGCCGTCGAAAACCTCGCCGTACGGAGTATTCCGACCACGCCCAAACCCGCTTTTGCCCCTCCTCGATTCCCCTTCCCGTTGCGCACGTTTGTGACTTTGTCTCGCGGGTTATTTTGCAGCCGAACGTCGTATTCGTCCATGCCCGAGGGAAACCACCGCCGCAAGCAACTCCGGCGAGCTGCACGAGACGGGGAGGACAACGCCGACGACCACCACCACGCCATCGACTCCGCCTCGACGTCCGCTACGCCTCGGTAATCTAAGTTCGTCCCATAGCCCTCTAGGACGCGAGAACGAGCAACGCCAGCCGTGGCGCCGCCGCGGTCGGGCGAACTCCGGCGACCGCGCCGCCCGTTTTTAATCAACAAACCATGGGCCGTTAGATCTAGATCCAATGGATCTAGATCGATCAAATCTCGTGCGTCCATTTTAAATTAGATCGGACGGCTCGCGCAGCCGATCCGCGTCGAAGCGGTACTGTCCAATGAGATCGCGCCACGTAGCCCTTGTTATTTCTTTTTCGCAAGGATTTTTATAAATTAAACAGAAAATATGTAAAACTTAGAAAATTCATAACTTTTGATCTGTAAGTTAAAATTTGATAAATTTTATATCCACGGATAGCCCGGATAGTGTAGTTTAATTCTATATCATTTGATTTTCTTTTTGACAAATTAAAATATGTGTAATTATCAGAGGAGTATTTCGGCTATTAAAATAATAATTTAAATAATAAAAATAATTTGGAAATAAATTTAATTGTTTTAGAGTTGTATTAATTCCCTCTGTCCAGCAATATTAATAAATGTCATATTTGAAAATCTTCATAAAACAATAAAAGTTGTAATGATGAAAATCAAGTTTTGATATTTTGTTTCAATTATTTAATTGATAAATAAAATAGGAAATACCTAGAAATTATATTTCAATCATTTAAACAGAAGATAAAAATTATTAATAAGTGTGTCCAATTATCATTGCATATCATTCATGCATACATATTTATGTTGGTGTTGTGATGTTATTGTGTTGGTATTTATTTTATTTATTGCTTGTGCTAGATTGTGAAGAAGAGGAAGGACTTGCTTGTGATTGTTATTCTTGTTGTGCTTGCTCCTCCTGTTATCAAGGCAAGTGACACTCATATTATACCCAATATTTTCTATATGCATATGTAGTATATTTTGAGTAGTGTGCATGATAAGGAATTTTGATTTATTTTATAATGCTAAGATAGTTTGTATTTTACAAATATCCTAGTAGTGTGTAGCCACCCTTTTTCCTAAGAAGCCATGAAAAGTTTTTATTAGTTGCTTAGCTATGCTATTAAAATGTTTACCATGTTATAGAAATGTTTCTAAGTGTTTCAAATCTAAAATACACATCTGGGTGGAATTGGTTGTTATGGTTTATGTTGAGTGACTTTTGGGGCTATGCTTGTGGTTGTCGTCGCCTAGGATGAATGTCTATTCTACTTAGGGCCATGAGCATGGTCGTTGTTACCAGAAGTGCACTTGTGGACGGCCACCCAGGAACGAAGAGATTACCAAGTCCCTCAAAGTTTAGAAGATTCCCGTGCAGCCTTTTGAAAATGGGCTCCGTCTAGAATAATTAAGCTGTGAGGGTGCAACCTGTCAGCTTGACAAGCAGATGTAGAGTTGATAGGTGGAACGGGTCTTGCTAGTATGGTTGCATTCTTCTTCCGAAAGTTCTTGTCTCAGTTCTCTCCTTTCCTTAATACACTCCGCGTGTATAGGATTTTTGGGTTAATTGAGTCTAAAGGTGAAAGTGCACAACCTCTGCAGAGTCAGCAATCTGAGTACTTAGCCGTGTCCCCGGAAATGGCTACTTCGAGCAACTGGACAAGGATGGGCGGAAGAATCTCAACGTTGTTTTCATAAAGTAAAAATTGACTTAAGAAAAGATTTGTTGGTGCACCTGGGCTTTATCCCTTGGTGCCCTGTCTTGATAAATAAAAGTGTTTTACAAAAGATAGGAGAAACCTTGCTTTCTGCAAAATAGCCTCCAACCCCACCAAGCCAAATATGCATATAGATTTTAGACTTGTCATTTTATTTCTACCATGGTCACTTGCCAATACATCATTGTATTGACCTCCTTCGGGGGCTGCATATTCAAATGTGCAGGTAATTCTGATGAGGAATAAGTTTTGGACTACAGTCTACACCCAACATGTCTACCTGTGGCGCATGCTTGAAGTTGAGGCTCATTGTTATTTCCTTTCGTTGTGAACTCTGAATTTTAGCTTGCTTTCATGGCTATGCAACTTGTAATAAAGCCATACTTGGCTAATAATTTTGGATCTCGTTGTAGCAATTTAATACTTATGCAATGGTACCTTATATTTTGTACTGTGGTGCTGGCAGTGATCCTGGGACTAGCACATAACACAGGTGTTCCAACTTAAATAAGAGTTGGGGCGCTACAAAATGGTATCAGAGCAAAGTGTTGCTTGTAGGTTCGAGCCCTTAGGATTGGTTAAGCCCCTTTTTGATCATAATGTTACCATCTTTGAAGTATGTTGGATCCTAGCGGCATAGTGGGATGAAGCGGCCCGAGACAAACTTTACATGTCCGTGTACATGAGACGTGTTCCACAATATAAGTGGCTGACCGGGTGTCTGTCACTCTCACTATAGTGAAAAATCCAATTTACCAAGAGTTGTTAATATTTGTTGATCACCTTAAAGATTTGACTTAGTATTTTCTAAAATAATAAAACACACTATGACTAGTACTTCCTCACCTTAAGCATTTCCTGTTTTAATTTCCTTCTTTCTACCTGAAAGGATGACGAGCTTCCACTACACCACCGCGGAGGACTTCGAGAACACCCGTTTTGGATGCTACCTCCTCGACATCGGCGAGAAGATAGGGTTACCACTGCCCCAAGTCAAGGGTTTCATCCTGAAGAAGTTTAACAAAGAGGGTTGTTGGGGAATAAAAGCAGCTCAACCAGGACGTGGAGAAGAGCCCCCACTGGAGATTAAAATGGTTAGCGACTCCAAAGATAAAGGACTCAATCTAGTAATGCAAGATTTGACTGGGCGCCTCTGTGGACGCTACAGCACAGAGTTGAGGGGCCACTACTCCATTTTCTTGGAAGGAGAAACGGAGATGGAGAACCTTACCTTTATGATGTCGGAGAAAGAGGCAAGGCAAAACCCCTTAGTATTTATTTCCAGGAGTTGGAAATCCTTGTCACGGAACTGTATGAAGATCGGCGCACGGAGCTCTTGAAGAACGATGAGCTATGTGCCTTACTTAAGGAAAACGAAGAGAAGATGAAGGCTCAAGAGGAAGTGACTAAGGCCCAAGAAGAGAGGTTCGCTGCACAAGAGGAGAGATACAAGAGGCAGGAGAAAAGAGTTCAAGAGAAGAACAAGACTATCAGGGAACAAAAGGCGGAACTCGAGAGCAATGAAGTCGAGTTCGAGGCCGATAGTGATTTGATCAAAAGGCTTCGTACTAAGAAGAGGGAGCTGCAAGAAAAGAACTCGGCACTAGAGAAGGAAGTGAAGGAACTCAAGGATGTACTCACCAATGAAGGAATCGAGATTCAGGAAATTGAAGAGGAAGAAGAGGACATGGTCGAGTAGTTAGTTAGTGAGACTACCATTTATCATACACCTCATTATCTTAGTCTTGTATTGACCTACAACCTGCTAAAACCCCACAGATGCCTCCACGTCGTGATTCCGACAACAACGAGGCTATGCAACAGCTGATGGCAGCTCAAGCCCAACTGATGACTATGATGACTCAGTTCATTGCAGCAACCAACAACAACAACAACAAAAATAACAACAACCCGCCACCTCCACCACCACCACCACGTCCAGTGGAAAGACTTGCAAGATTTCTAAGGCTTAGGCCTAATATTTTTTCCTCTGCTACTGAACCAATAGTGGCGGATGACTGGCTCTGTTAAGTCAACAAGGACTTAGTAACTTGTGAGTGTTTTGAGGCAGAAAAGGTGAGATTCACTGCACACCTATTGGAAGGACCCGCCGCCATGTCGTGGGAAACCTATCAAGTGACTCATCCCCTGGATGGCATGACATGGGATGCGTTCAAGGAAGGTTTCCGCAATGCCCACATTTCCTCTGGCATAATGAACCTGAAGAAAGAGGAATTTCGTAGCTTGTGGCAGGGAGGTAGAACTTTGAAGGAGTATATGGATGACTTCTGTATGCTATCAAGGTATGCACCAGAGGACATCGACACTGACGCTAAAAGAAAGGACAAATTCCTTAATGGACTTAGGGGAGAACTGAAAATACCCTTGTCTGTGGCATATGCTCTTAACTATCAAGTTTCGCTGGATCAAGCAATCACTCTGGACAATAACATAAGAAAGGAAGAGAATAGAAAGAGGAAGTTCGGTGCAAGTAAGGGTAACTCTGAAGGGACACACAAGAAAACCCACACATCTGAAGTCAGTGGCCATAAACCCTGGAACTATTCCAACAGTGGTAGTGAACAAAAGCATCATGGTCATAACCACAGTGGAGGATACAGAGGAAACAGTGGAGGGTACAAAGGAAATAATGGTGGGTTTAAGGGAAACCATCACCATGGCCATAATCATGGGAATGGTAATCCCTGTCCTAACTCTGAAGGGAAGAAGGACTTGTCTAATGTGACCTGCTTCAAGTGCAAGAAGACATGACATTATGCTACTGACTGCCCGTAGAGGAAGGCTGATGAAAATTCCAAGCCCAACCCTTTCCAAAAGGGGCAAGTAAACCACATCAATGTGGAAGAAATTCATGATGAACCTGATGCTGTGATTGGTAAGTTCTTGCTAAATTATTTTCCAGCATTAGTATTATTTGTTATTGGAGCATCGCATTCATTCATATCAAGGGATTTTGTAAACAAACATGGGCTAGCCGAGGAAAGCTTAGGAAAACCAATAAGAGTGAGTTCACCTGGGGGTGAGATGATAGTAAATTATGGATGTAGGCAATTAGAGTTAAAGATTGGAAAATATCTTTTTCCAACAGACTTAGTCATCCTAGAAACCCAAGGTTTGGATGTTATCATTGGAATGGATTGGATGACCCGTTTTGAAAGAATTATAGACTGTGCAAACAGAGCAATCACCCTCACCACCCCAGAGAAACAGAAGATTAAATTCAGATCAACTTTTGAACTAAAGAAAGTTAGGCTAAATTCTCTTAAGGGGGTTAGCCTTGGAGAAGTGCTGATTGTCCAGGAGTACCCAGATGTTTTTCCAGAGGAACTACCGGGAATGCCACCCGACAGAGATGTGGAGTTTCTCATTGAACTGAAACCGGGTACCGGACCAATAGCTAAGAGACCTTACCCTATGGCCGTCGATGAATTAAAAGAGCTCAAGAAGCAACTGGAGGAACACCTTCTGAAAGGATTTATCCGCCCAAGTTCTTCGCCCTGGGGAGCGCCAGTTTTATTTGTTAAAAAGAAAGATCAAACCCAGAGACTAGTCACGGACTATAGGGATATAAATGAACACACCATCAAGAACAAGTACCCGTTACCCAAGATAAATGAGCTATTTGATCAACTAAAAGGTGCTTGTGTCTTCTCCAAGATTGATCTTCGATCAGGTTACCTCCAAATGAAGGTTAGAGAGATGGATATACCAAAGACATCATTTGTTACAAGATATGGCTCATATGAGTACACAGTCATGCCATTTGGATTAACAAATGGCCCAGCTTATTTCATGAATATGATGAATAAAGTGTTCATGGACTTTCTGGACAAGTTTGTGGTAGTGTTCATAGATGACATTCTAGTCTACTTCAAGAGTCACAAAGAACATGAAGAGCATCTACGCCTAGTATTGCAGAGACTACGTGAACATAAGTTATATGCCAAATTCAGTAAGTGTGAATTTTGGTTGGAACAAGTCGCATTCCTAGGTCACATAGTATCTAAAGAGGGTATAGAAGTGGATCCTGAAAAGGTTTCAGCTGTAACCAATTGGGAGCCACCAAAGAATGTTGGAGAATTACAGAGTTTCCTTGGGCTAGCAGGATACTACCGAAGATTTATAGAAAACTTTTCCAAAATCGCCAAGGCATTGACGGAATTATTAAAGAAGGAGAAGAAATTTGAATGGACTGAGGCATGCGAAGCCAGTTTTCAGGAATTGAAGAAACGTCTAGTTTCAGCCCCAGTTCTATGCTTACCTGATTTGGAGAAAGAATTTCAAGTGTACTGTCATGCTTCACGCCAAGGTCTGGGAAGTGTGTTGATGCAAGAAGGCAGGGTGGCATCTTACGCCTCTAGACAACTCAAGAAACATGAAGAAAATTATCCAACTCATGATCTTGACTTAGCATCAGTAGTACATGCCCTAAAAACTTGGAGACCCTACCTGATGGGGAAAAGATGTGAGGTATTCACGGACCACAAAAGTTTGAAGTACATATTTACTCAGAAAGAATTGAACATGAGACAAAGAAGGTGGTTGGAACTTATCAAGGATTATGATCTAAGTCTCCAATATCACCCGGGAAAAGCAAATGTAGTAGCAGACGCCCTGAGTCGTAAAGCTTATGTGAATGGCCTCACAGCAGAAGAATTACCCAAAGATTTATGCAAGGCATTGAAGGACGTCAGATTGGAAGTAGTACCAGAAGGTTTTTGAAGGGGTTACGGTGCAGAAAACAATAATTTTTCTAGCGAACAAAACCCTAACTAGCCAGGATCTATCTATCTAGTACATGCGATAACGGTGGCGGAACGGGTTACATTACCTCCATGTAGACCGATAGCGGGGATTACGCTCCCGCACAAGCGTTGACGATGAAGTCGTACGTAGCCGACCTCGAGGTCGCGAAGATCTTGCCGCGATGTCGAAGTCGATGACGCTGGGGTGTCGATGATGATCTGCGTCGACGGGCGTCGGGCGGAAGAAGGCAGAGCGCCAGCACCAGGGCTGGTGCGCCGGCAGAAGAGGGGAGGGAGGCGCGGCGGCTGCAGGGGGCGAGACGACGTCGCCCAAGGTCCTCAAAAGAGTTGCCTCCGAGCACTCGCAAACATACGGAGCTTAGCGACAAATCCCGGTCATTCAGATCCAGCTGAAATCGCAGGAGTAGATCTTATCTGGAATCCCGCAGAGCAACAGCGCTCTGCGGTACAGCTAAGGTGGAGAGAGACCCCTTTTTCCAGCTCGGCGCGGCTCCAACTTGGGAACCACGAGATCGAGAGAGAAATCGGGAATTAATTGTATTTTCCTATGAATTAAATCAATTAATATGCCTTGGTATATAAAGGGGGAAGGGGGTGTGCAAACCCCTTGGCTCCCCCATGTGGGACTAAAGGAGGAGAGGGGAGGGGGGTTCGGCCGAACCCCCCTTGGGCTTCTCCTACTCCTAGTCCAACTCGGACTAGGAGGCCAAAGCCTCCCTTCCTTGTGGGGTGCGGCTCCCCCTTCTTGGGCCCTCTTAGGGCCCATGTAGGTGGGAGCCCCCTTTTTCCTTTATTTAATTAATATTAAATTAATATAAAAATCCCATTAATTCATAATTAATATATTTATATATAATCCAATATCCCATGACTCCGAAACTATTTCGGAACCACCCTAACAACTTTTGGACATTCCCGGAACCATTCCATACCTTCCCGGAACTCCTTCCGGACCACCGGAACTCTTTCCGGATCATTTCTCTCTCCAACAAAAACCTATAATATTCCAGAACCTATCTCCTAGCGTCGCTAAGACCTTAAGTTTGTTACGCTACGGTTCGAGAACACTCCAGACATGGTCGAGACACTCCGCTCACCAATGATCGTCAGGGATACCTGGAAATATATGACGACCCCTGTGCATTCCACGAATATCGTCGTTGAACCAAAAATATGATATTCATTCCCTTTGTCTCTGCGATACTACCTTGTCCGAGATATGATCGTAGACACACCGATGTCTTTGTTGTATCTCGTCACCGACGAAGGTTATTAACTCGTCTGCGATATTACATCTCCATGACCTAGTCATAAGTTGCGCAGCTATATAGATGCAATATCACCGAGTGGGCCCAGAGTATCTTTCCATTACAAGAATGAACAAATCCCGCTCTTGATCCTTACGTCTTGATGCTCTTTCGGAATACCCAAGATGGACACCGTTATTGTCATGCTATATAAGACACAACGTTTAATGCTCTCAAAGTATCCCTACGAAGCATTAATAAGTACGGTCTCACGGTCTAAGGAATAAGCTATCATACTTTATCTATTGCAAATGACAAACATCGTAATACGATCTTATTGCAATACTTTGCGTATGTCCACCACCTTATTCAACTAACAAGATGACCCCATTGTCAACCGACGTCATTGTCCTTGATCGGGAATCTCGATCAACTGTTGCCCAATGGACTAGCTCATATAGAGGCTTGCTAGGGACCTGGTTGTCTATGTATCACACGTGTATTAACAATTCCGATTAATACATTACAGCATAATACACAAACCTATTATAAACTTATGAGATAATGCAATAAATACTACTTATTTATTTGCCTCTAGGGCATATCTCCTTCAGTCTCCCACTTGCACTAGAGTACAAATAAACTAGCTGCATTTTACTTTATCAGAATCGCTTATCAAATTAGAATCATTTGATAATGCTTGCCCGTGGAAAAGTGTTACTGCACAATCCTTGATTGTGCATGCTTTTGCGATTTACTGACATCAACTTGCTTGATATCATTATGTTGTCTAACAACATATATGAAAATACCGTAACTAAGTGAGACTTCCGTTTCCCAGCGCTTACTCTGATTATACTAACCAGATAACTGCCCTGAAAAACACACTCAGCCATATAGAGCCCCTTGTAACAATTACAAACTCGCGATATCTACAAACTTTCACACCAATGTAGAAAACTTGACATTCAAATGTCAATCCCTTAAACTAACGCACTTCTACTTCCAGTAAATTCCAAATTTACTTTCATAACTGCTCTTATTCCAAGAACATCGGTTATATTTCATCGAGCAGATAATATGGTTTCTGTATGATGTCTAATATTACATAATAGACCCACATGTCATACAACCATTACTTTCATGCATCATTACTCTTAATGATCAATTGGATTTCAAAGGACCATCCTTTTGATTCTATTCTGACTCCTCAGATACAATCCAAAACAACTCGACTAACTATTAAAATTCCCGTTCTATTTCAAAATAGACACTGACTTTCAAATAGTTTCACAACTTCATCCTTCTTATATATTCTACTGGTACAATTTCACAGTGTGTCATTTACACAAGATGATTTCGGCTCCCACTCAAATTATGTCTCCACATATTTGAGAACACACGCTCCCACTCAAAAATATGTTCTTCACATATTTCACCTGAGTGAACTAACTATGACTCCCACTTAAATCGAAATTTTGGTCAAACCAAAATCATTGATCTACTATCAATTCGAATTTAATACAAACTACAGTATTACATTAATACAAATCCCTCAGACTTCAAGCATGTCTACATAAATGTAGTCAACAAATTTGATCTTGTCCAAGACACATTTCTTGACAAGACATGCTACCGCGTCTTTCTTATAGCCACATTTCTCATATAATACTTTATATGACGATTAAACAATCTTATTCCTCTAATAAGAATTGCAGCAACAATTACTCTCTTAATCCTTTCAAATGTAACTTTGGATTTCCAGGCTCAAAAAGCCTTTGTTCGTATTCCGATATTTCCTCAACTTTTCTTTGTATTCATAAAGTGCACCTTGATCTGTCAACAAGATCTGAAATAATTAATACAGTGCTGTGACCTGTCAGCAATATTAAATATAACAACACTTTATTTAGAAGTTTCTTTCATGAAAATATTATGATCTTTATGAAGAGGATTGCAAGCAGAAAACAATTTTCTAGTCTCCCTCACTCTTAATCACCAAACTTTCATTAGCAGACATATACTCTTTGGAACACCTTCCAACATAAGTCTGACACTTTATTTCAGGCTTCTAATTCAAATTCATAAACCATAATTCGAAAAATCACATTTTCCTCGGAATTATATAGACAACAAACTAAGTTTTGTTTCTATTTGGTTTTGGAATACACTCTCATCCAATGCGAGCAATCTACAAAGAACCACTCATGTATATTCCGAATTATCGCATAATCATATACATGTCGACACTACTGTCGATCCTACGAATTCTCGTTGAGAAAAATATCTATTTTCTAAAGTGGACATCGACTATAATGTTTCGAACATATTAGGAGATTCTAAGACTGATTCTGAGAGACCACACTTTATTTAAAATAGAGCATGATTATAATTCCCCACATATCATCATATATGCCATTATAATTTTGTGAAGCAAATTTCCACGAGTCTCTTGCGCTGAAATCATAATTCAAAAATACTGTCCTTTGATCGAATTTTGTGAATACAATGTTCACTAATCTTTCTTCTGAAAAACCCCATTTGATCTATTATCAAATTAATCTCAGACTCCATAATTTATCAGGCAAATATTCCTATTTACCAAAGTCATGGAGGAATTCGGATCAAGTAGTAAACACCATTAATTAATCATTAAAAATGACACTCAATTAATTTCCGCCCGTATTGCAACTTCAATACTTGATTTCAAACTTAATCAACTAAGCACTTGAAATACTTAAATGGACCAAGGCATCCATTACTTCTTTCATTGCTTTTATGACTAAACTCGACGGTGTTTGTTCTAGTAATAGAACTCTTATTCATAGGGTACGCTATTTTATCATTTCTACAATTATGAATACTTATCATACAATTAATGTAACTGAGATGTGGAATCTTTATTCATAAGATAAAACAACTGACTTGTTCCATAACATAAAACAACTGAACTTGTCTTATTACATGAATAACTTTGTCTTGCAACAATCAAGACACACACACTCGCTCACTATTACAAAAGATCGTATCAAAAACTATTAATGATAACTATGATAACTTGAGGACGTGAACACCAAAAGGCCATCAACTCCTTGACTACCAGCTTCAGCGCCAGGTCACATCAAACTGCGCCGCATATATGTGATAATCAGGACCTGTTTCACAAACAGAACAAGTATCAAATACTTCATCATATACCAAGGGCGAATTCATAATTCTGCATATATCAAATATATACCTGTAGCATCGAAGATCTCTCCTTCGATGGAATCAACCTTCAGAGACTGGAACTCACGTACGAACTTGTAGAAGTTCATATCATCGACTTTCAAAATGTACTTGCGCACATGCTTCTCATAGCTAGGAGGTAGAGATATCAGGACAGTCCGAATGGCAAAAGAATCTGCCATCCAGTAATCGAAGACCATCGTCAGCTGGAAGTAGATGTCATACAATCTCTTCAAATGTGTCTTCAGACAGGTATGCTCCTCCATGTGAATGGTCTGGAACATTCTAAGCTGCCTGAATTGCTCACGCTTTAATTCATCTCCGAAGTGAGTCTTTATCGCATCCATCATGACGCTTGGCTCCTTGCGTCGAAACAACTCTTTCAACTCGGGTGCCAGGCATACGGTCATGGTGATCTCCACTTCAATGAATATGTCTCGACGCCTACGGAAATCATCTTCCTCCTCCTCGCTAGCAGAATCTCCTGGTCCTTCTCCTAGCGGTTCATCGAGAACATATAGACTGTTGTTGTGTTCGAGAATGTTTCTAAAACCCCTGTACCATCTGATGAAGTTGGACCCGTCGGATTCTAATGTAGCATCCGGGCTCTTGAGGAAGTAACCGAAGTATAGTTGCGTAGTCTACAGATGTGATCGCAAAAGAGGTAAGGTTAAGTTTATAATATGTAGGTGAGTTTTAGTTCTATAATCTTATTATCTAAAAACACACCACACCAAGATTATTATCCCTAAAATAATAATGGCGATGACACGACCCCCATCCACTACACCACCCCCGATCATCACGGCCGGCAGCACAGCTTCAAAGGTGGACATAAAATGTCGATCATAACAACTCTATGACTCGTGCTCGATCTTTCGATCTTCCCGTGTTCCGAGGCCATACCTCTGAGTATGCTAGGCTCGCCAATCAAACCTCGAAGACCCTGCGCGTGCAACATGGCTTACACCCACTGTATGCGAACGACGAGATGTGTGACACCCGATCATCACGGCCTGCCTCATAACGTAGAACTTTCTTGGTGGTGCGCAACGAGGGAGAACACAATTTTGGTATTTGTTAGGGATCATCCTATTTATGACGCTACCGTTGTATATCTAGCATATAAGCAATCAATAGGATGCACACACAACAGCACACAATAATGATGCAATGAAGTGCGATGTGACATGGTCGATGCGCCTGGACCTTCATGGCGCCATGTGCCTGGCCCCCGGCGCCCCGGCATGGCTCCGAGTCTACAGAGCCCTCCATTGCCTCCGACAGTAGGAGTAATATTAAAACTTACCGTAATCATGTCACATAAAATAACGCCTCTGCAAAACAAAGTTAGACGCCTCTAGCTTTATTTAGTTTTGCAAGTTTTACGTGGCATATAGGCTTATTCGCAAGAGAATCGCTTCCCTACCTACGAACTTTGTACCACAACGTCGATCGTATAATTGCATGTTTAAGCATCCCTTTCGGGCCCTCCATTGAAAATGCTTTGCAGACTAGAGAGAGAGAGACAGACACCCGCCAGCCACAGATACGGTGCAAGCCGTATGTCAGTAGTGGAACCAGTCTCGCGTAAGCGTACGCGTAAAGTCGGTCCGGGCCGCTTCATCAACTCAATACCGAAGGCATCGCAAATGCACGCTAGAGGGTAGCAAATATAAGAAAGACGCCCTCATTCAACATGAGTTCTAACCGTTCCAGCAGTACTACGCATAGATCGGCTCTGATACCACTGAAGGGGTTACGGTGCAGAAAACAATAATTTTTCTAGCGAACGAAACCCTAACTAGCCAGGATCTATCTATCTAGTACATGCGATAACGGTGGCGGAACGGGTTACATTACCTCCATGTAGACCGACAGCGGGGATTACGCTCCCGCACAAGCGTTGACGATGAAGTCGTACGTAGCCGACCTCGAGGTCGCGAAGATCTTGCCGCGATGTCGAAGTCGATGACGCCGGGGTGTCGATGATGATCTGTGTCGACGGGCGTCGGGCGGAAGAAGGCAGAGCGCCAGCACCAGGGCTGGTGCGCCGGCAGCAGAGGGGAGGGAGGCGCGGCGGCTGCAGGGGGCGAGACGACGTCGCCCAAGCTCCTCAAAAGAGTTGCCTCCGAGCACTCGCAAACATACGGAGCTTAGCGACAACTCCCGGTCATTCAGATCCAGCTGAAATCGCAGGAGTAGATCTTATCTGGAATCCCGCAGAGCAACGGCGCTCTGCGGTACAGCTAAGGTGGAGAGAGACCCCTTTTTCCAGCTCGGCGCGGCTCCAACTTGGGAACCACGAGATCGAGAGAGAAATCGGGAATTAATTGTATTTTCCTATGAATTAAATCAATTAATATGCCTTGGTATATAAAGGGGGAAGGGGGTGTGCAAACCCCTTGGCTCCCCCATGTGGGACTAAAGGAGGAGAGGGGAGGGGAGGTTCGGCCGAACCCCCCTTGGGCTTCTCCTACTCCTAGTCCAACTCGGACTAGGAGGCCCAAGCCTCCCTTCCTTGTGGGGTGCGGCTCCCCCCTCTTGGGCCCTCTTAGGACCCATGTAGGTGGGAGCCCCCTTTTTCCTCTATTTAATTAATATTAAATTAATATAAAAATCCCATTAATTCATAATTAATATATTTATATATAATCCAATATCCCATGACTCCGAAACTATTTCAGAACCACCCGAACAACTTTCGGACATTCCCGAAACCATTCCATACCTTCCCGGAACTCCTTCCGGACCACCGGAACTCTTTCCGGATCATTTCTCTCTCTCCAACAAAAACCTATAATATTCCAGAACCTATCTCCTAGCGTCGCTAAGACATTAAGTTTGTTACGCTACGGTTCGAGAACACTCCAGACATGGTCGAGACACTCCGCTCACCAATGATCGTCAGGGATACCTGGAAATATATGACGACCCCTGTGCATTCCACGAATATCGTCGTTGAACCAAAAATATGATATTCATTCCCTTTGTCTCTGCGATACTACGTTGTCCGAGATATGATCGTAGACACACCGATGTCTTTGTTGTATCTCGTCACCGACGAAGGTTATTAACTCGTCTGCGATATTACATCTCCATGACCTAGTCATAAGCTGCGCAGCTATATAGATGCAATATCACCGAGTGGGCCTAGATTATCTTTCCATTACAAGAATGAACAAATCCCGCTCTTGATCCTTACGTCTTGATGCTCTTTCGGAATACCCAAGATGGACACCGTTATTGTCATGCTATATAAGACACAACGTTTGATGCTCTCAAAGTATCCCTACGAAGCATTAATAAGTACGGTCTCACGGTCTAAGGAATAAGCTATCATACTTTATCTATTGCAAATGACAAACATCGTAATACGATCTTATTGCAATACTTTGCGTATGTCCACCAGCTTATTCAACTAACAAGATGACCCCATTGTCAACCGACGTCATTGTCCTTGATCAGGAATCTCGATCAACTGTTGCCCAATGGACTAGCTCATATAGAGGCTTGCTAGGGACCTGGTTGTCTATGTATCACACGTGTATTAACAATTCCGATTAATACAGTTACAGCATAATACACAAACCTATTATAAACTTATGAGATAATGCAATAAATACTACTTGTTTATTTGCCTCTAGGGCATATCTCCTTCAGTTTTGTAGCCTCATTGGTAGTACAACCTACCTTGATGGACAAGATACGTGAAGCGTAGAAAGGAGATAAGGAAATAGAAGAAATCAATGTCAATCTGGAGGCAGGAAAAGCTAAAGGATTTCATGAGGATGAGCAGGGGACTTTGTGGTTTGAGAAACGTACATGTGTGACCAATGATCCTGATATTAGAAAATTAATTCTGCAAGAAGCACATGAGACACCTTATTCTATTCATCCAGGAAATACCAAGATGTATATGGATGTGAAGGAGAGATTTTGGTGGAACAATCTGAAAAGAGAAATAGCAGAATAAATCGCTAAGTGTGATGTATGCAGTCGAGTAAAGGCAAAGCATCAGAAACCAGCAGGACTTTTGCAACCTTTGAAGGTGCCGGAGTGGAAGTGGGATTCTATTGGGATGGATTTCATCACCGGGTTACCAAGGACCCGATCAGGGTATGATTCTATTTGGGTTATTGTTTGTCGGTTAACCAAAATAGTTCACTTTATACCCGTGAAGACCACCTATACGAGCGCAAAGTTAGCTGATATTTACATGAAGAGAATTGTGTGCCTACACGGCGTTCCCAAGAGTATCGTGTCTGATAGAGGAACCCAGTTCACTTCTCATTTCTGGAAGCAGTTGCACGAATCCTTGGGAACTAGATTGGAATTCAGTACGGCCTTTCATCCACAAACGGATGGCCAGACTGAAAGAGTAAATCAGATTTTAGAGGATATGTTAAGAGCTTGTGCGCTTGATTATGGATCCAGTTGGGACGATAATCTACCTTATGCTGAGTTCTCCTACAATAACAATTACCTAGCCAGCATTGAGATGGCACCCTTTAAATTTGAAGCCTTATATGGGAAGAAATGCACAACCCCTCTGTTGTGTAATGGTGTAGGAGGACGAAGTTTCTTTGGACCTGATATAATCCAAGAGGCTGAAGATAAGGTCGGGCTAATCAAAGATAGATTGAATATAGCACAGTCACGCCAGAAGAGCTACGCAAATTCTAAATGAAGAGAAGTCACCTACGAGGTGGGTGATAGAACCTATCTTAGAGTGTCACCACTCCCGGGTGTAAAGAGGTTTGGAATTAAAGGAAAGTTAGCACCTCGATTCATTGGACCATTTAAAATTCTTTCTCGCAAAGGTGATGTGGCATATGAGTTAGAACTACCAGAAGCACTGTCCGCGGTTCATAATGTATTCCATGTCAGTCAGTTAAAGAAATGTCACCCCGAGATGATGGGAGTTCCCTTAAAGGATACTGTACCTCTCGAAGAAGTGCAATTGGAGAGTGACCTGGGAACGAGAGGATGACCTCCGAGAAGACCATCCCCATCTATTTGCTGACCTTTCCGAAGCTCGAGGGCGAGCTTCCTCTTAAGGGGTTAGTCTGTAACATCCCAAAATTTGCAAAAATTTAAAACCTTGCATCCATGCATCATTCATCAATAGGCATAAAATTGCATCACAAAAACACTAAATAAAATTTCACATTATAAGTTTAAATAATTTATAATTCCAGAAAGTGTTTATTTAAACTCCTTTAATAAATATTATTTTTATCAATTTATTTATGAACAAGTATAATGTTAAAAGATTCCATTTTTAATAACCTTTCCAAAACATATTTTTATGAAATTTTCTGAAATGTTTTGAATAGGTTTAAAAATCATTTTTGAAATCAGTATTAGAAAACATATATTAATTTTTTTTAAAAGAAAAGAGATCGGGCCGGCCCATTTAGCTATCCACCGCGCGCGCGTCCGAATCGGCCCAACCAGCTGCACGACCCATCTCTCTCTCTTCCTCTTGCTGATAGGTGGGACCCACCTGTGAGCTTCGTCTTCCTCCCGCCGGAGATCACGCCCGATTCGAAATTGGAAACCGGCCGCGATTCTCGAGCGGAATCAGCGCGAGGTTGCTCCCCGCGCCCCCCCTACTTAAACCCCCACCTCCGCCGCAACCCTCCCCACCCCAAACCCTAAATTCTCCGCCGCCATGCAGCTCGCGAGCGAGCTCGGATCTCTGCCACCTCCGCCGCCGAAAACCTCGCCGTACGGAGTATTCCGACCACCCCCAAACCCGCTTTTGCCCCTCCTCGATTCCCCTTCCCATTGCGCACGTTTGTGAATTTGTCTCGCGGGTTATTTTGCAGTAGAACTCCGTATTCGTCCATGCCCGAGGGAAACCGCCGCGGCAAGCAACTCCGGCGAGCTGCACGAGACGGGGAGGACAACGCCGACGACCACCACCACGCCATCGACTCCGCCTAGACGTCCGCTACGACTCGGTAAGCTCCGTTCGTCCCATAGCCCTCTAGAACGCGAGAACGAGCAACGCTGGCCATGGCGCCGCCGCGGTCGGGCGAACTCCGGCGACCGCGCCGCCCGGTTTTAGTCAACGAACCGTGGGCCGTTAGATCTAGATCCAATGGATCTAGATCGATCAAATCTCGCGCGTCCATTTTAAATTAGATCGGACGGATCACGCAGCCGATCCGCGTCGAAGCGGTACTGTACAATGAGATCGCGCCACGTAGCCCCTGTTAATTCTTTTTCGCAAGGATTTTTATAAATGAAACAGAAAATATGCAAAACTTAGAAAATTCATAACTTTTGATCAGTAAGTTCAAATTTGATAAATTTTATATCCAGGGATAGCCCTGCCAGTGTAGTTTAATTCTGCATCATTTGATTTTCTTTTTGACAAATTAAAATATGTGTAATTATCAGAGGAGTATTTCGGCTATTAAAATAATAACTTAAATAATAAAAATAATTTGGAAATAAATTTAATTGTTTTGATTTGTATTAATTCCCTCTGTCCAGCAATATTAATAAATGTCATATTTGAAAATCTTCATAAAACAGTAAAAGTTGTAATGATGAAAATCAAGTTTTGATATTTTGTTTCATATTTAATTGATAAATAAAATAGGAAATACCTATAAATTATATTTCATTCATTTAAACAGAAGATAAAAATTATTAATAAGTGTGTCCAATTATCATTGCATATCATTCATGCATACATATTTATGTTGTTGTGATGTTATTGTGTTTGTATTTATTTTATTTATTGCTTGTGCTAGATTGTGAAGAAGAGGAAGGACTTGCTTGTGATTGTTATTCTTGTTGTGCTTGCTCCTCCTGTTATCAAGGCAAGTGACACTCATATTATACCCAATATTTTCTATATGCATATGTAGTATATTTTGAGTAGTGTGCATGATAGGGAATTTTGATTTATTTTATAATGCTAAGTTAGTTTGTATTTTACAAATATCCTAGTAGTGTGTAGCCACCCTTTTTCCTACGCAGCCATGAAAAGTTTTTATTAGTTGCTTAGCTATGCTATTAAAATGTTTACCATGTCATAGAAATGTTTCTAAGTGTTTCAAATCTAAAATACACATCTGGGTGGAATTGGTTGTTATTGTTTATGTTGAGTGACTTTTGGGGCTATGCTTGTGGTTGTCATCGCGTAGGATGAATGTCTATTCTACTTAGGGCCATGAGCATGGTGGTTGTTACCCAGAAGTGCACTTGTGGACGGCCACCCAGGAACGAAGAGATTACCAAGTCCCTCAAAGTTTAGAAGCTTCCCGTGCAGCCTTTTGACAATGGGCTCTATCTAGAATAATTAAGTTGTGAGGGTGCAACCAGTCAGCTTGACAAGCAGATGTAGAGTTGGTAGGTGGAATGGGTCTTGCTAGTATGGTTGAATTATTCTTCTGCAAGTTCTTGTCTCAATTCTCTCCTTTCCTTAATACACTCCGCGTGTATAGGATTTTTGGGTTAACTGAGTCTAAAGGTGAAAGTGCACAACCTATGCAGAGTCAACAATCTGAGTACTTAGCCGTGTCCCCGTAAATGGACTACTTCGAGCAACTGGACAAGGATGGGCGGAAGAATCTCAACATTGTTTTCATAAAGTAAAAATTGACTTAAGAAAAGATTTGTTGGTGCACCTGGGCTTTATCCCTTGGTGCCCTGTCTTGATAAATAAAGTGTTTTACAAAAGATAGGAGAAAACTTGCTTTCTGCAAAATAGCCTCCAACCCCACCAAGCCAAATATGCATATAGATTTTAGACTTGTCATTTTATTTGTACCATAGTCACTTGCCAATACATCATTGTATTGACCTCCTTCGGGGGCTGCATATTCAAATGTGCAGGTAATTCTGATGAGTAATAAGTTTTGGACTCGAGTCTACACCCAACATGTCTGCCTGTGACAAATGCTTGAAGTTGAGGCTCATTGTTATTTGCTTTCGTTGTGAACTCTGAATTTTAGCTAGCCTTCATGGCTATGCAACTTGTAAAAAAGCAATACTTGGCTAATAATTTTGGATCTCGTTGTAGCAATTTAATACTTGTGCAATGGTACCTTATATTTTGTACTGTGGTGCTGGCAGTGATCCAGGGACTAGCACATAACACAGGTGTTCCAACTTAAATAAGAGTTGGGGCGCTACAATTGGGCGCCTTGGAGAAAGAAGTTGTTGTCAAGAAAAGTGTTTTCGGTGAAACAAAGAGATACCTGGGAGGTACGGAATTTGGGTGAGGATGGTTGATCTCGGGGAGATAACCAGTTCGATCTCAAGCCAGGAAAAAGGGGTATCCCTATCCTAGTGTTTTGACAAACTTTGACAAAGGAAGTTTCTGTACTTAAATATGTTCTTGCTATATCTAAGAGAAGAGAATTCTATCTCTTAATGTTTTTCTGCAACAAAGATATAGAGATGTGGTGTTCGAAAATAAGCCCTATAGTTGTATATAGGAGCTACCCTAGTTTTCGAAAATTCTCTACATGCATCTCCATGAAAAGCTGAAAACCTAGAGGTGGTCTTGCGAGTACGTATTGTACTCATTTGGCTTTGTCCCTGGATATTCAAATGTCCAGATTTCAATGATGAGGCTTATGTCGAGGAGGAGGTGTATGACGACAACTTCGCCGCTTAGTTGTCACCGGTCAACTGCACTTGTGGGATAAGCGTCCGGAGATGACAAAG
Source organism: Poa annua (assembly GCA_026929855.1). Classification (NCBI taxonomy): domain Eukaryota; kingdom Viridiplantae; phylum Streptophyta; class Magnoliopsida; order Poales; family Poaceae; genus Poa; species Poa annua. The sequence goes on along the minus strand of CM049426.1, from coordinate 58,660,277 downwards.
GACGACGCTAGCCACGAGATTCCTCTATCTTAGTTTAATTCCGTCCTGCGTGACGAGGTTTGAAGACTTGGTAACATGACCATTCGTGTGTGGTAAGACTATTTATTCGTACGACTTGAATGATGTAACTCTTTGATACCAATGTTGGTTATGTGATTACGATGCTGACGTGGGGCTGCCTTGCGGGTAGCCCACGATAAGGCTACCTGGGCCGCGCCAAGGATGGAAAGTCCCACAGGAGGCCCACACGGGATACCATGTAACCTAGTCCAAGTCGGTTAGGATGCATAACCTGCCATATCTGTAGTTGCCATCGGCACCAACAACCCGAGACCTGGCTGCCTATAAAGCCAGGAGGGTTGCCCGTCCCAGAGGACACGCTCATAGCTACAACACAAACCCTAGCGAGATCGCAATCTCGCCATTGTAACCACAACTCGCATCAATAATCAGACAAGCAGGAGTAGGGTGTTATCCTCCGGGAGCCTGAACCTGGGTAAATCCTTGCTTGTCAGCCGTCGTGATCACCTTGCACTCATCTCTCTCCCCATCAATCAACCCGGGGTGCACAACCCTGGGACTTGTCGAGTTAACACCTCGTCAATTGGCGCCGTCTGTGGGAAAGCAAACAAGTGCTAGGATCATGGTCGCTCCGGCTCCATCCGCAATGAAGATCAGCGCGTCCGCCGTCAGGGGGTCGATCCGATTCGGCTCCTTCGAGTACGTCATCCACTCGCCAGCTCATCAATCGGTGTACGCCGATCTGGACAAAGGTATACACATCACCTTCGGCTCCATATTCTGCTGCATCAATAGTCGTGGTATACTCAGGTCTACGACTACTGCACTACGCGCGACGGCGTCACCAAAATCGCCAACCATCGCGTCCGCCGAACCCGCTGAGATCGCATCTGCCGCACCCGCGGAGATCGCGAACGCTAAACCCGCGAAGATCGCATCTGCCGCACCTGCGGAGATCGCGCCCGCCGGACCCGCTGAGATCGCATCTGCCGCACCCGCGGAGATCGCGACCGCCGAACCCGCGAAGATCGCATCTGCTGCACCAGCAGGGGCTGCGTCAACTGCACCCGCGAAGAGGGCATCTACATCGACAATCTCGGCAACGGCCGCGCGAATCGAGTCTACTACCCCAACCTCGGTCGTGCGGTCGATCAAGTCAAGATCCACCTCGACCGTCGCACCCGCACGGACGACCAGGGGCCCTCGTCCGACGGCCATGTCGCGCGCGCCCTCGTCTTCGTGGAAATCCCAGGTCTACCCCAAGCCAATCGCACTCGCCCCGGCGAGTGTGAGCACATGGACAATCGCGAAGAGACGCGACAGCGGGTGCGCCGCGCGCCACGTTGCAGCAATTTTTGACCCCGAGCAAGAAGCGGGTGACAGAAGCAGCAGCGGCAGCACCAACTCTCCAACTCAAGTCTACCCCAAGCAAGTCTTCATGGCCGGCACAGCACCGCATGACGACGAAGAAGAACCCGCATATCCGCTAGAGGTGGACATGCCGGACCAGACTAAACTTGTCATCACGCGGGACATGGCGATCCAAGCCATGAAGCATGTGGACGAGGGCACGTTCCCCCCACCCAGCGCACCTCCAGAAGACCACCTGGCGGTCCAGTACTTGCTACGCAAGGAAGGCGAACGAATTCGCGCCGAAAAAGCCGACCTGCTCAGGCGCAAAAGGGACGCGGATGCATCGAGTGCCAGGCGAGCCGCCCTCTCCTTCACATCCTCCACAGAGGTTAACCAAGGAGCACGGCAAACCAGAGCCCGTGTCCCCCACATGGCAGAAGCTGATCGAACAAGGCTCACCCGCAACCTCGACTCGTCCTTCGTCACCGAAGATGAAAACGGGATACCCGTCCCGAAGACGGCGAACGCCGCCCTGATCTCAGTCGAGACATACCTCCGGCTCACGCAGCCACGGGAGGGGGACGCGCGCTCCCTTCTCCACAAGCAACAAATTGCCTCTATAAGGGCAATCGAGGAAGCTCTGGCGGCCAAGGGGCCAAGTAACCGAGCGCACGAACCAACGACATCGGGTATCCCAGCGGCGCAGCGACAGCCAGTCAAGGACCTTCGCGACGTCCTGACACAGAAGACGGTGGACCGCAACCGCAAGTAGCGCTCGGCTAGCGCGGCAAACGCGGACGACCATGCTGACCGCGACTTCGAGCCGTGTGGCGCGGCATGCTTTAGCTTCAACATCCGCGACACCCGCATGACAAAAGGCTTCAAGTTGACGGCTGGCACACCAAAGTACGACGGGAAGCAAGACCCAAAGCTGTGGCTCGAAGACTACCTCATCGCTTGCACCTGCCAAGGCGGAACGTCGACTACGGCAATGCAGTACATCCAGCTCATGCTGACGGACTCGGTGTAACAGCCCTACTGTATCCTTCCTTTTGGTGTGCAATAAAATTGTTGAATCATGTCATCATTCCATAATTGGTTGCATTTAATTAAATATGTCTCCCAAATGTTTTCCAAATTTAAATTCTTATTTTGAATTCAAATGCTTTCAAATAAATTTATTTGAAGTTTCAAATTATTTATAATTAACCAAACTAGATATTAATATGTCTAATTTGAAACTAGCAAAAATTGCTCAAAAGTTTTTATGGGGTTCCTTTCTGTTTTGTTTTTGAAAAATACAAAAACAGGAAAGTTTTAAAAAGGAAAAAACAAAACCAGAACAAAAAAAAAATGTGGGGAGGGAGCTCCAGGCCGAACTGGGCCACTCCCTGGCCCAGCAACCCCCAGCCCGACCCAACTCTTCCTTCCTCTTCCTCCGTACACCTTTACAGCGTGGAGGAGCAGAGAGGCCATGGCGTGGAGCCTCTGCAGCTCGCCCCCACGCCCTTTGCCCGGCCCCTCTCCCCTTCTCTTTAAACCGCGCAGCCGGAGCGAAACCCTAACCCTAGACCTTCCCTCCTCGCGCCGCCGCTCGCTCTCCTCTGCATCTTTTTCCCCACCGGACCAACACCGTGGGCGAGAGGCCGAGCGCGGTTCCCCGCTGAACTCCGACCCTTCCTCCATCTCCCTCACGCCAGGACGATCGCCTCTGCCTCCTCTATCTCCTCGACGCGCACCGCAGCAGAGAAGGGCAACGCACGGAGCTCTGCTTCTTCTTCTTCCTTCGACGACGCCGCGGACCCGAGCTTCTTCCCCGACGCAGACGAACCGCTCCCGACCTCCCCGCGCCTCCGCGACTCGCCACCGTGGTTCCCTCGGTGAGCCGCCGCCGCCCTACCCTTTTCCCCCTTCGAATTCGTCACGGGTCGCCGGGATTTTTCGCTTCGCCGGCGAGCACGCACGGACCCGAGCGTGTCGAGGACGAACACGAGGACCCCACGGACTCCCGTTCGCGTCTGAGCACAAAAACGAGACCCCGCACGGTTCCGCACCCCCCTGCACACACGCACGCGCCCACCGCCGTCGAAATGGTCGCCGGCGTCGAGCTCTTGCCGCCGCCGCGCGCTGTAGAGGGCTGTCCGTCAGTTTCGTCAGAGATACCAACCAGAGCCCCCTTCTTCTTAAAACTGGGTAAAACAAAACCGCTGCTAATCCTAACACCAATCACTAACCTAACCTACCGGCTATCAGCACTGCGCTAAGGCCGAGCGCGCCGCGCGTTCGAATCCCACCTCCCGCGGGCAAGGGATGAAAAGCCCCATTTTTTTTTCTCCTCGCCCACTGACAGCCCGGGCCCGCCTGGCAGCGACTGTCCAGGCCAGCACAGTGCCTCCCCGCCCGCGTGGCACCTGGGCCCGCGCGTCAGCGACCCGGGCTAGACACCCGTGCGGTGAGAAAAGCCCGACGCGCTGCGCTTTTGCACCAGAGCCCCTGCTCCTCTGTTTGTTGCACAGCAGTCCTTCCATAAGTTTTTCCTATCACGAACAGGTCCCTGGTTATTTTCAGAGAACACCCTACACTTATAAAATGCATAACTTTTAATTTATAACTCCAAATTAAATAAACTTTATATGTTTTTATATCAGAAAAATGTAATAAACATTAATATCACATTCTTATGTCATTTTGTATTATTTATTTTAAATGCTTAGTTTAAATTAACAAATGCAATTAATTAATTAAATATGGAGTATGAGGGTAATAATTATATAATGCCCAAATTCCATTTAATATGCTCATCCCTTTTATACCATATCTTGCCATGCGATTAAATATTTAATTTGAGTTAAAAATAAATCACTTGCAATTAAAATACTAAATATGGAAGGTGTTGAGCAATTAATGCCTATTCCATTTAAATTAATTTGATCACCACACCTGCTATATATGAAGTAACATTTAAAGTGTTGGCTACCCAAATAACTTGCAACCTAATCTTTTGCCGGGATTTCATCCCCGCTTTAATATGACCTAATCATCGCATACCATGTCGCATCTTCATTTGTGTGCGCATTTCTCTGTATTGATTTTTGTTTCCTATTGTTTGTGTTTGGCTCTCTTTGGGTAGACGACGACGTGTCTGCTGCGAGTACCTACGACACCGAGGTTCCAGCTATCGTGCCAGGCTACGAGCTGCCAGGCAAGCTTTTGCTAACCGGTTACACGATTGTCGGGTTTTCATTCCTGCCTTTTGATCTATGCTATCCTAGTTATCGGTTCTTGAATTGCGATCCCATCACATGTTTATCCTGCAGCCTATACAGCTATATCCCCACAACCCATAACCCCTTGCATGTTTATCTGTTGGCCGTTGCGAGTCGTAGTGCATGCTTAGGATTGGTTGAGCGAGTCGTTCCATTGTCTTTATCTCATATGCTTAGTATAATATGTTGTTCTACTACAATAAACTGTTGTCTTATTTTGGGGTTCTATAATTAAAAGATAAGGCACCAGGCGGAAGGCCTTGCGAGGTGCTTTGTTCTGCTCAGTGTCGACCTAGGAACTGAGATTTTGTCCTCGGATCCAATTTTGAGCGCACTAACCACTTGTGGGTGGCCCAATGGAGCCCCCCTCGACTTTGAACGGATCCGCAGCTCGTCCATGTGCCGCAAGTAGTTCGGGTTTTCCATTCGCCCTTATGCATGTGCATGATGATGATGTTCGATGAGAGGTTACTTGATACGGGGGTCATACAGGGGTGGTACGTCGCGTAGCGGACAGTTCCTACCGTGGTTTGAGCCGCAAGGTGGCGTAGTCACAAACTAATGAGTCCGCAATTGAGATTCGGCCGGACTCCTGACGCGGGTAACAACTCATATGGGTGGCACTTGGACTTGCTGCAGTGAAGGAATGAGTCGTGTTGAGATGCCTTAGCGGGTTGATCATGCGAGTATGGGTACTGTAGTGCACCCCTGCAGGGTACAATCTTATCGATGAGCCGTGTCCATGGTTATGGACGACTTTGGTGATGATGCTGGCTAACAAGGTCTAGACAACTTACACCTAATCATTGTTACTTAATGTGACTAGTAATATAGTATTAATTACACCCTGAATGGTAATTAAAATTATTAAGTGTGAGTTTTCCCGGATTGCTTCCTCATACGTGGTTGAGGGGGTTAATTCGAGAATGGGTTATGACTGGTGTCAGTTGTAGGTGGATATTTAAGCGCTCTCTTATCCCTCTCTAAATAGACGGAAGTTGTAGCGTGTCTCTTTAGTCTGCTAGTGCTGCTGCCGCTAAGTACACTTACCCCCCATATTTTTGGGAACCTTACAGTTTTGTAACCTGTTAGCTTAAGTTTGTTCGATACGCTTCGGTGTATTGACCCGTTCGCGGGCTGTGGTTTTTCTGCAGTTGAGGATCCTTCGCTCGACCAGTTGGGTGGATACTACGTGGAGTTCGACGACGAGAGCTACGACGAGTAGTTAGAGTTCCCCTGGGCTACTTCCTGGTGGACTGCGTGGATGGGCCTTCTTTTCGTTTCGGCCTTGAGCCCTTTGCTTCTTGTCTGTACTCAGACCGGTTTGTTTCCGCTGCTTGATGTAATGTTGGGACATGTGTCCTCTGATTGGTGCCATTTGATATATTTTGCTCAGTGAGAGCTTTTGGATATTATTTCTTTTCTTTGTGTCTTAGGTTTATTCTGTGGTTTCAACCTGTTAAAAATCCGACTCGTATTCCATGTGTGTATGGTTGAAGTATACGAGTTGGAAGACTTTTTGGGTCTTGCGTGCACAATCTGGAAACATACGTGACGTTGGGATCGCCAAGAACTGTCGGCCGATGATCCATTCCGAGCATGGCCTGATGGTTTTCCTGGGAGTGGTAACCCCAGTATGTTCTTGGTTGTGTGGCCCAACCGGTACGTTTCGTTTGTGTAGCTTGTATTCAGGGTCTGACAGTTGGTATCAGAGCTTAAACGCCCTCAGGTTCCCTTCTACTGGTCGTTGTTTGAGTCTAGAAAAATATTTTGTAGTTATCAGGAAATCTTAAACGTGAGAGTAGGAATTCTGTTCTTTTACTTCTTTCCCCACCCACCCTCCCTGTTCTTCTGGTAAGGAAGTGTTACGATAATTCCCTTCTCACCTTAATTTTAAAATTTAGGACATCACGTGTTCTGGGTTTTCCGTAGTACCATAGTTGCAGGTGGTTTTGTCGTTTTGGTGGTTATCAACTTCTTTGGCTATGTTCAGTTTCAATCTCGAATCAATCAGTTGTTGTTCTACCTTTCTCTGGTTTTCATCTCCTGGTCATTGTACAATTCGTTCTGTGCAATCAGTCCTTTTGTTTCCGGAGGCTAACTTCTACTTCAAACTGCTATGTAGATGGCGCACTATCAGGTGGTGCGTAAGACCCACTGTGAGCAGACTACCGGTTACCCGAAGCTTCTCACAAGCATGGTTGACTTTGTCGGTTTCAGCTATCTCCCGGAGTACCAGGTGTCCGAGATCCCCAGAGATTACGGACAGACCTTCTACAGAGCTACTGTTTGGATCAGCGGAGATGATGGTGATACTGCGCACAAGCACATTGCTGAGGCTTCCACTGTGGACATGGCAGTACACTTGGCAGCTTACGATGCAGCGCTGGCTCTGCGCAGGGAATACTACTGCTTCAACGACCATCCATTCTGCTACGTTCCATACTACCCCTACACGGACTCTCAGTACGAGCTCGTGGCTCTGGACATGACCGCTCAGTTTGGCCAGTCTTCAGACTCAGTTGCTGGGACTCTACGCTTGGAGATAGCACCACTCCGTCAGCAGCTGCACCGGGCACTCTCTCACCTGGGGCAGTATGACAGGGGGAACGTCACACCAGACGCTTTCCCGAGGTTCCAGCTCGCTTTTCCGAGTCGTCTGTCTACTGTGGGTGGATACATTCCAGAGCGGGGTCCGCTCATCACTACTGATCCAGACCACGTTGGACCACTACTGTACGGGACACAGACGCCAGATGCCTACTCCGTTCAGTTGCGACGCATTGTGCGAGACCACCGCTTGTACTGCGATCGTCGCTACACCCATCGCAGCAGCCTAGTTTCGTCTTCTGAGGGAAGCGAGAGCTAGTCTTCGAGTTGTATCTTTTCCTTGTTGTAGTAGCTATCCTTTGTACTGAAACCGTGTTGGTTGTACGGATGGTTAACTTTGTACTAGTAGCTGTCCTTGTAGTACTGAAACCTTGGTGGTTGTACTGATGGCTAACTAAGTATATGGTTATGAACCTTGTTATGAGAAGCTTATCCTTGTTATCCTACAGTTTGCAACTGTTTCTCTGAGCAAGAATTCGACTTTCCAAGTTTTCCCTGGCTTTGTGTATCTTGTCGCTGTTCTAATATCCAATGTCTCCAGGATGACGAACACCAGGAACAACCGCAATGCGGAGGACGCACCACCGCCGCCTCCAATCACGGAGTTGCTTGGTCAGATGACCCAAGTTCTGGCTCAAATGGCCGAGAACCAAGTCTCTCAGAACAACAACGGGCATCGCAATGAAGGCAGTGCACGTGTGACCATCAAGGACTTCCTCGGTCTGGGCCCAAGGAACTTCGCTTCCCCCACTGAACCGCTGGAAGCTGATGATTGGCTTCGCGAGATGGAAAGGACCCTTGCTATCGCCCACGTGGCTGAGCATGACAAGGTGCCTTACGTGTCCTACCTGCTTAGGGGCAAGTCTGCCTCATGGTGGGAATGCTTCCAGGCTATGAGAGCTCCCGGGGTGGTTACCACTTGGGGGGATTTCAGGGCAGCCTTCCTGCACCACCACATCCCGGAAGGTCTCATGGACAGGATGCGCGAGCAGTTTAACTCGCTGTCGCAAGGCAAGATGGACGTGATGGAGTACAATGGCGAGTTCAATCGCCTTGCTCGTTACGCTGGAGATGAGGTGAACACTGAGGCCAAGAAGATGGCCAAGTTCCGCAAGGGTTTCAACCCCGCGCTCAAGTACAAGCTGAACCTCGTCAAGGCCGACAACTTCGAGGACCTCGTCAACATCGCGCTCAATGAGGAGCATGGGCGCAAGGTCTTCGAGGAGTCGCGCAAGCACTCTCGTGAGACCAACTCTTCTTCGTCGTCAATCGCCGCCACTCCTGCTCAGAAGCGTCGGCTCTGGGTGCCTAACAGCGCCTTCGCACGAGCTACCTACGTGCCAGGACCTCCAGGACTCGCGCCTCGCCCACCGAACCCGGCTCTTGCTATGAGGGGTTTCGGAGGACCGCCAAGGCCAACAGGCGCTCGCCCAAACGTGACCTGCTACCAGTGCGGGAAACCGGGCCACTACTCCAACAACTGCCCGGAGACCCGTACACTTCCTCCACCACCTCGCCCTTCTCCAACTCAGGCGATGGTCCGCGCACCTGCCCCGGCTAGGCCTTTCGTCCCCAACACCAGGCCTCCGGCACGTGCTGCGCGGGTGAACCACATCACGGCTGAGGAAGCAGAAGAAGCTCCAGAAGTTGTTCTTGGTACATTTCCTGTCAACTCTATCTCTTCTAGAGTGTTGTTTGATACAGGAGCATCTCATTCTTTCGTTTCAACTAAGTTTGCTGTAACTCATAGTTTACCTCACGAACCCCTCTCGAGCAATCTCACTGTCACTTCCCCCGGCGTGCAAATGACTTCGTCCAAGATATGCCTCGACAATGAAATCCAAATTGGAGGCCATATCTTCTTGGCATCTCTAATAATTCTCGGCAATTCTGATATTGATGTCATTCTGGGCATTGATTGGTTGAAGGCCAATCAAGCTAAGATAGACTACTCCACAAAGACTGTAACTCTTTCTCATCCTTCTGGACAGATAGTCTATTCTCCAAACCAAACCTCTTCAGCTCAGCTTTTCGCTCTCAATGTTGATCCTCTTCCTTCCATAGAAGCTATTCCGGTGGTCCGAGACTTTCCTGACGTCTTTCCTGAAGAATTACCAGGTATGCCACCTGACAGAGCCGTCGAGTTCTTGAACTAGAACCGGGCACTGCTCCTATCTCCAAACGTCCTTACAAGATGGGCCCCAAAGAACTGGCTGAGCTTAAGAAACAGCTAGAGGAGTTGGAAAGGAAAGGTCATATTCAACCTAGTACTTCTCCCTTGGGTTGTCCTACTCTGTTTGTCAAAAAGAGGGACACGACAGAGCGACTGGTTGTTGACTACCGTCCTCTGAACAAGAAAACCATCAAGAACAAGTATCCTCTCCCTCGCATCAACGATCTGTTCGATCAACTGGCTGGTGCTAAGGTTTTCTCCAAGTTGGACTTGAGGTCAGGTTATCACCAAATCAAGATCCGCAAAGAAGACATTCCAAAGACAGCTTTCACCACTCGTTATGGTCTCTACGAATACACTGTCATGTCTTTTGGTCTCACAAATGCTCCGGCGACTTTCTCACGTCTCATGAACTTCGTTTTCATGGAATACCTAGATAAGTTCGTGGTAGTCTATCTCGATGACATTCTTATCTATTCCAAAACCGAGGAAGAACATGGAGAACATCTACGTCTTATCTTGTCGAAACTCCGAGAACACCGTCTCTACGCCAAGTTCTCCAAGTGTGAATTCTGGCTTCCTAAAGTATCCTACCTTGGTCATGTCATCTCTTCTGAAGGCATTTCTGTGGATCCAGAAAAAGTGAAGGCCATTGTTGAATGGTTGCCTCCTACATCGGTGAAACAAGTCAGGAGTTTCCTTGGCATGGCTAGCTATTGCCGTCGATTTGTTGAGAACTTCTCCAAAATCGCTAAGCCTCTCACCGATCTTACAAGGAAGGATAGAAAGTTTCTTTGGACTCCAAAGTGTGATGAGAGTTTCAATCTCTTGAAAGCTAAACTCACTTCTACTCCTGTTCTAGTTGGTCCAGACACTTCCAAACCTTTCCAAATATTCTGCGATGCATCTCTTCAAGGACTAGGCGCAGTCCTCATGCAAGAACGCAAAGCTGTGGCTTATGCATCTCGCCAGTTGCAACCTCATGAGCTCAACTATCCTACACATGATCTTGAACTTGCAGCAATCATGTATGCCCTCAAGGCTTGGAGACCTTATTTGTTGGGGCACAGCTGTGAGATCTTCACTGATCACAAGAGTCTCAAATATCTCTTCACTCAACCAGACTTGAACCTCAGGCAAACAAGGTGGCTTGAGAAACTATCAGATTACGATCTTACCATCTCTTACACTCCAGGCAAAGCTAATGTAATGGCTGATGCTCTCAGTCGCAAGTCATATTGCAACAACCTCATGGTTGAGGACATCCAACCTCCTATTCATGAAGAATTCAAGAAACTCAATCTTCAAGTGGTTCCCTCTGGTTACCTTGCAAACTTGGTTGCCACTCCTACACTTGAGGATAAGATCCGTGCCGCACAGTTGCGTGATTCTGGTGTCAAGAATATCAAAGACAACATTGGCAAGGACAAGTACAAGAGTTTCTCTCTCGATGACAAGGGTACCTTGCTGTTTGAAGAACGCATTGTAGTGCCCAAACTTGACAGCTTAAGAGAACTCATTCTCAAGGAGGCTCACGATACTCCGCTTTCTATTCACCCTGGCAGCACAAAGATGTACCAGGATCTCAAGTCAATCTATTGGTGGACCAGGATGAAGCGTGAAATTGCTCGCTATGTGTCTCATTGTGATGTTTGCTGTCGTGTCAAGGCAGTTCATCAGAGACCACCTGGACTTCTTCAACCACTGCAAATTCCTGATTGGAAATGGGACAAGATCGAGATGGACTTCGTTACTGGGTTTCCAAAGTCTAAGAAAGGCAACGATGCAATCTTTGTTGTCATTGATCGTCTCTCCAAAGTGGCTCACTTCTTCCCAGTCAAAGAGACAGTATCAGCCAGTCAGTTGGCAGAACTCTATATGACAAGACTGGTTCCTTTACATGGTGTTCCTTTGGCAATAAGCTCAGATCGTGGAAGTATCTTCACTTCTCGATTTTGGGATAGCTTTCAGAAAGCCTTGGGTACCAAACTTCTGTTCAGCACAGCGTACCATCCGCAGACAAGTGGACAGGTTGAAAGAGTGAACCAAATTCTGGAGGATATGCTCAGAGCTTGTGTTATCTCCTTTGGCATGAAATGGGAGGATTGCCTTCCGTATGCTGAGTTCTCCTACAACAACAGCTTCCAAGCAAGCCTAGGCATGGCTCCATTCGAAGCTCTCTATGGCCGCAAATGTAGAACTCCTCTCAATTGGTCTCAAACTGGTGAACGTCCATTCTTTGGGCCGGATATTATCCAGGAGGCTGAAGAAAAGGTTCGCATCATTCGTGACAATCTGAAGATTGCCCAGTCTCGGCAGAAAAGCTATTATGATAGCAAGCACAGGGACATGGTCTATGCACCTGGTGATCAAGCTTACCTTCGGGTCACTCCTCTGAGAGGCACGCAACGCTTTGGCATCAAAGGCAAACTCGCTCCGCGTTATGTTGGGCCTTTCAACGTTCTTTCAAGGCGTGGTGAATTGGCTTACCGTCTGGAACTTCCTCCAAACCTCTCCAAAGTGCACGATGTCTTCCACGTGTCACAACTCAAGAAGTGCTTCAAAGATCCAGGTCGTGCAGTTGATCATGGATCAATTGAACTTCGAGAAGATCTCTCTTATGTGGAACAACCGATTCGCATTCTTGACGAAGCTGAACGTCGCACCCGTAACAACACTGTCAAGTTCTACAAGGTTCAATGGTCTCATCATTCTGACGAGGAAGCCACATGGGAACGTGAAGACCATCTCCGTGCCGAATACCCCAACCTCTTTGTTGCTCCATGAAGAATCTCGGGGCGTGATTCCTTTGAGGGGGGGAGTGTTGTAACAGCCCTACTGTATCCTTCCTTTTGGTGTGCAATAAAATTGTTGAATCATGTCATCATTCCATAATTGGTTGCATTTAATTAAATATGTCTCCCAAATGTTTTCCAAATTTAAATTCTTATTTTGAATTCAAATGCTTTCAAATAAATTCATTTGAAGTTTCAAATTATTTATAATTAACCAAACTAGATATTAATATGTCTAATTTGAAACTAGCAAAAATTGCTCAAAAGTTTTTATGGGGTTCCTTTCTGTTTTGTTTTTGAAAAATACAAAAACAGGAAAGTTTTAAAAAGGAAAGAACAAAACCAGAACAAAAAAAAATGTGGGGAGGGAGCTCCAGGCCGAACTGGGCCACTCCCTGGCCCAGCAACCCCCAGCCCGACCCAACTCTTCCTTCCTCTTCCTCCGTACACCTTTACAGCGTGGAGGAGCAGAGAGGCCATGGCGTGGAGCCTCTGCAGCTCGCCCCCACGCCCTTTGCACGGCCCCTCTCCCCTTCTCTTTAAACCGCGCAGCCGGAGCGAAACCCTAACCCTAGACCTTCCCTCCTCGCGCCGCCGCTCGCTCTCCTCTGCATCTTTTTCCCCACCGGACCAACACCGTGGGCGAGAGGCCGAGCGCGGTTCCCCGCTGAACTCCGACGCTTCCTCCATCTCCCTCACGCCAGGACGATCGCCTCTGCCTCCTCTATCTCCTCGACGCGCACCGCAGCAGAGAAGGGCAACGCACGGAGCTCTGCTTCTTCTTCTTCCTTCGACGACGCCGCGGACCCGAGCTTCTTCCCCGACGCAGACGAACCGCTCCCGACCTCCCCGCGCCTCCGCGACTCGCCACCGTGCTTCCCTCGGTGAGCCGCCGCCGCCCTACCCTTTTCCCCCTTCGAATTCGTCACGGGTCGCCGGGATTTTTCGCTTGGCCGGCGAGCACGCACGGACCCGAGCGTGTCGAGGACAAACACAAGCACCCCACGGACTCCCGTTCGCGTCTGAGCACAAAAACGAGACCCCGCACGGTTCCGCACCCCCCTGCACACACGCACGCGCCCACCGCCGTCGAAATGGTCGCCGGCGTCGAGCTCTTGCCGCCGCCGCGTGCTGTAGAGGGCTGTCCGTCAGTTTCGTCAGAGATACCAACCAGAGCCCCCTTCTTCTTAAAACTGGGTAAAACAAAACCGCTGCTAATCCTAACACCAATCACTAACCTAACCTACCGGCTATCAGCACTGCGCTAAGGCCGAGCGCGCCGCGCGTTCGAATCCCACCTCCCGCGGGCAAGGGATGAAAAGCCCCATTTTTTTTCTCCTCGCCCACTGACAGCCCGGGCCCGCCTGGCAGCGACTGTCCAGGCCAGCACAGTGCCTCCCCGCCCGCGTGGCACCTGGGCCCGCGCGTCAGCGACCCGGGCTAGACACCCGTGCGGTGAGAAAAGCCCGACGCGCTGCGCTTTTGCACCAGAGCCCCTGCTCCTCTGTTTGTTGCACAGCAGTCCTTCCATAAGTTTTTCCTATCACGAACAGGTCCCTGGTTATTTTCAGAGAACACCCTACACTTATAAAATGCATAACTTTTAATTTATAACTCCAAATTAAATAAACTTTATATGTTTTTATATCAGAAAAATGTAATAAACATTAATATCACATTCTTATGTCATTTTGTATTATTTATTTTAAATGCTTAGTTTAAATTAACAAATGCAATTAATTAATTAAATATGGAGTATGAGGGTAATAATTATATAATGCCCAAATTCCATTTAATATGCTCATCCCTTTTATACCATATCTTGCCATGCGATTAAATATTTAATTTGAGTTAAAAATAAATCACTTGCAATTAAAATACTAAATATGGAAGGTGTTGAGCAATTAATGCCTATTCCATTTAAATTAATTTGATCACCACACCTGCTATATATGAAGTAACATTTAAAGTGTTGGCTACCCAAATAACTTGCAACCTAATCTTTTGCCGGGATTTCATCCCCGCTTTAATATGACCTAATCATCGCATACCATGTCGCATCTTCATTTGTGTGCGCATTTCTCTGTATTGATTTTTGTTTCCTATTGTTTGTGTTTGGCTCTCTTTGGGTAGACGACGACGTGTCTGCTGCGAGTACCTACGACACCGAGGTTCCAGCTATCGTGCCAGGCTACGAGCTGCCAGGCAAGCTTTTGCTAACCGGTTACACGATTGTCGGGTTTTCATTCCTGCCTTTTGATCTATGCAATCCTAGTTATCGGTTCTTGAATTGCGATCCCATCACATGTTTATCCTGCAGCCTATACAGCTATATCCCCACAACCCATAACCCCTTGCATGTTTATCTGTTGGCCGTTGCGAGTCGTAGTGCATGCTTAGGATTTGTTGAGCGAGTCGTTCCATTGTCTTTATCTCATATGCTTAGTATAATATGTTGTTCTACTACAATAAACTGTTGTCTTATTTTGGGGTTCTATAATTAAAAGATAAGGCACCAGGCGGAAGGCCTTGCGAGGTGCTTTGTTCTGCTCAGTGTCGACCTAGGAACTGAGATTTTGTCCTCGGATCCAATTTTGAGCGCACTAACCACTTGTGGGTGGCCCAATGAAGCCCCCCTCGACTTTGAACGGATCCGCAGCTCGTCCATGTGCCGCAAGTAGTTCGGGTTTTCCATTCGCCCATATGCATGTGCATGATGATGATGTTCGATGAGAGGTTACTTGATACGGGGGTCATACAGGGGTGGTACGTCGCGTAGCGGACAGTTCCTACCGTGGTTTGAGCCGCAAGGTGGCGTAGTCACAAACTAATGAGTCCGCAATTGAGATTCGGCCGGACTCCTGACGCGGGTAACAACTCATATGGGTGGCACTTGGACTTGCTGCAGTGAAGGAATGAGTCGTGTTGAGATGCCTTAGCGGGTTGATCATGCGAGTATGGGTACTGTAGTGCACCCCTGCAGGGTACAATCTTATCGATGAGCCGTGTCCACGGTTATGGACGACTTTGGTGATGATGCTGGCTAACAAGGTCTAGACAACTTACACCTAATCATTGTTACTTAATGTGACTAGTAATATAGTATTAATTACACCCTGAATGGTAATTAAAATTATTAAGTGTGAGTTTTCCCGGATTGCTTCCTCATATGTGGTTGAGGGGGTTAATTCGAGAATGGGTTATGACTGGTGTCAGTTGTAGGTGGATATTTAAGCGCTCTCTTATCCCTCTCTAAATAGACGGAAGTTGTAGCGTGTCTCTTTAGTCTGCTAGTGCTGCTGCCGCTAAGTACACTTACCCCCCATATTTTTGGGAACCTTACAGTTTTGTAACCTGTTAGCTTAAGTTTGTTCGATACGCTTCGGTGTATTGACCCGTTCGCGGGCTGTGGTTTTTCTGCAGTTGAGGATCCTTCGCTCGACCAGTTGGGTGGATACTACGTGGAGTTCGACGACGAGAGCTACGACGAGTAGTTAGAGTTCCCCTGGGCTACTTCCTGGTGGACTGCGTGGATGGGCCTTCTTTTCGTTTCGGCCTTGAGCCCTTTGCTTCTTGTCTGTACTCAGACCGGTTTGTTTCCGCTGCTTGATGTAATGTTGGGACATGTGTCCTCTGATTGGTGCCATTTGATATATTTTGCTCAGTGAGAGCTTTTGGATATTATTTCTTTTCTTTGTGTCTTAGGTTTATTTTGTGGTTTCAACCTGTTAAAAATCCGACTCGTATACCATGTGTGTATGGTTGAAGTATACGAGTTGGAAGACTTTTTGGGTCTTGCGTGCACAATCTGGAAACGTACGTGACGTTGGGATCGCCAAGAACTGTCGGCCGATGATCCATTCCGAGCATGGCCTGATGGTTTTCCTGGGAGTGGTAACCCCAGTATGTTCTTGGTTGTGTGGCCCAACCGGTACGTTTCGTTTGTGTAGCTTGTATTCAGGGTCTGACACTCGGCACGCGGGTGGCTCACAAGCCAACCCAAAGACTCTTTCCGAACATGGGAAGAATTCCAGGACAATTTCATCAAGAGTTTCTCGGGAACATTCGCCAGGCCGACGACCTACATCGAGTTGCAGGCCTGCAAGCAAGGGAAGGATGAGTCGCTCCGCTCTTACATCCAGAGGTGGACACTCCTCCGCAATACCATGGAACCCGTATCAGAAGATCGAGTGATGGACGCCTTCATGCATGGCGTCGCTCGCCGCGACCTCCGGGAGGAATTCGGTAGGCTCCAGCCGAAGACCACAATAGAACTCATGAAGACAGCCAACCAATGGGCCGAAGGAGAGGACTACGTCCACGAAACTTCTCCCAAAAAAGAGGGCGAAACAAGCAACTGGCACGAGGCACGTCAAAAGAAGAAGGCACGTTACACCCACGATTCAATCGAATTAGTAGCGGCGGGTTATGAAACCCCCCGTGAGGACAAGCGTGACGGCAGCCGACAGTACGAGGAAAGTCGGCAGCCCAGCTCGAGTCAGTACAACCGTGGCAGCAGCAGCGTCGGCCACAATGATGGAAGTCAGAAACGCGAGTGGAAGCGCCCGTTGACCCCAGCAGAGGAGCTGATGCAACCCTGTAAGCATCACTCGTTCCGCAACCCGGAAACAGGCAAGTGGGGTTCCAACCACCTGTTGAAGGATTGCCGCAAAGCAAGAAAGATCTACCATGCCATGCAGCAAATCATTGCCCCTGTGCAGGCCGTACAAGCGGCACCGCAGCTAGCCATCCAGGCAGCTCCCGCAAACAACAACCAAGTGCAGGCGGCAGGAGCGTTCCCCCAGCCGCAACAGCAGCAACAAGGTCCGTCGACAGCAGCCGACACGTACCCAGCCGCACGGGGACAGCTGAACATGATCCAGAAGGGGCCCCCGTCGAACAGGCGGCAGAAAATCATCACACGCCAAGTACTTCAAGCCATCAACAGCCCGCGCGCGGTACCAGACTACCTGCGCGGGTCGGAGACACCAATCACATTTTCCAGGGCAGATCACCCATCGGAGGTAATCCGACCCGGGCACGCCGCACTCGTGATTGAGGCCTTGATCGGCGACTACAGACTGAAGCAGGTATTCCTGGACGGAGGCAGCGGCATCAACATCATATTCGCCGACACCCTCAGACGAATGAACAGGTGGACAGAGAAATTGCCGGAGTCGGAGACTACCTTCCACGGCATAGTACCAGGTCAAGCAATCACGCCCATGGGAACAATCACACTCGATGTCATCCTCGGTACACCCGAGCACTTCAGGAAGGAGTCGATAGACTTTGAGGTCGTCGATTGGAAGTCACAATACCACGTCATCCTAGGACGCCCAACCTTTGCCAGGTTCATGGCAGTACCCCATTACGCCTACCTGATGATAAAGTTGCCCGGGCCGAAAGGAGTGATCACTGTCCGCGGCGACTTCGGGCTCTCCAACAGCTGTGATCGCGAGTTCGCCAAGATCTCCGAGTTCTTCGGCGTCGAAGAGCACTTCAAGGCCATATCAGCCGACAACGACAAGACCATCTTCCTAGCTCGCAAGAAGCCTGCCAAAGACGCAGCGTTCAACACGAATGACGACACTGTCACCCACCAAGTCCATCCGACTGACAGCGGAAAGACGGTCAAGGTCTCATCGAGTCTGGCCCCCGCATAGGAAGGCGCGCTCGTCGAGTTCCTACGTGAGAACTGGAAAATCTTCGCATGGCAACCTTCTGACATGCGAGGGATACCCAGGGAACTCGCCGAGCACTCTCTGAAAGTCCACAAGGACGCAAGACCAGTCAAGCAATCCATGCGACGCTTCTCAGGACCCAAACGAGACGCGATCAGCATGGAAGTCGACAGATTACTGCACGCCAAGTTCATCCGGGAGATCAAGGACTCGGACTGGGTCGCCAACCCGGTTCTAGTTGAGAAAAAGAAGACGAGGAAACTACACATGTGCGTTGACTTCACCGCAGTCAACAAATGCTGCCCCAAGGACCACTTCCCGCTCCCGCGGATAGACCAGATCATCGACTCGACTGCAGGTTGCGAACGCCTGTCCTTTCTGGATGCCTACTCAGGTTACCAGCAGATCAGGCTGAAAGTCGAGGACGAAGAGAAGACAGCCTTCATCACACCCGACGGCGTTTTTTGCTACCAGACGATGCCGTTCGGGTTAAAGAACGCGGGTGCCACGTACCAGCGGACAATGCAGGCATGCCTCAAGGGGCTAATCGGGCAGATCGTCCAAGTCTACGTCGACGACATCGTCGTCACTACCCGAAAGGAGGATACCCTAGTCGACGACCTCCGCAAGGTCTTCGCCGCACTCGACGTGTATCAGATGAAGCTCAACCCAGAGAAGTGCGTGTTCGGCGTACCAGCCGGAGAGCTACTAGGGTACCTTGTATCCGCAAGAGGAATCGAAGCAAACCCCGAGAAGGTGCAGAACATACTCACAATGCCAGCACCAACCAAGCTCAGGGAGGTGCAACGATTAGCCGGCCGAGTCGCAGCTCTCAGCCGGTTCATTAGTAAGTTGGGAGAGAAAGCATTACCTTTCTACCAACTGATGAAGAAGTCAGACAAGTTCGAGTCGACACAAGAGGCGCAGGACGCATTCGACCATCTCAAGAAAACACTGACAACCTCTCCAGTCCTCGTGGCACCGCTGGAAAATGAGCCGCTGTACCTGTACGTCTCAGCAACGAACAGGGTGGTGAGAACGGTGGTCGTAGTCGAACGCGAAGAAGAAGGGCACAGTCACCCGGTGCAGAGGCCCGTCTACTACCTCAGCGAAGTACTCACCTTGTCCAAGCAGAACTACCCTCATTACCAGAAGCTGGCGTACGGAGTCTTCATGACCTCCAGAAAGGTCGTCCACTACTTCTCCGAGCACCCGATCACGGTGGTAAGCTCCTCTGGACTAGCAGACATTCTCACAAACCAGCGCGCGACAGGACGAGTCGCCAAGTGGGTTGTCGAACTAGGACCATGGGGGCTGAAGTATGCTCACCCGAAGTCCATCAAGGCCCAAGTCCTCCCGGAATTCACCACCGAGTGGATAGAAGCCCAGCTACCAAATGTCCCCGACCTGTCCAACGCATGGACAATGTACTTTGATGGCTCCAAGAAATTCAAGTCAGCCGGGGCAGGAGTCGTGCTCATCTCCCCCAAAGGCGACAAGCTCAAGTATGTCCTACAGATGAACTTGCCGACGCCGTCCAACAACGAAGCCGAGTACGAGGCCGTGATCCACGGCATGCGGATGGCCAAGAACTGTGGCGCCACGCACCTCATGATCTACGGCGACTCCTACCTGGTGGTACAGCAAACCATGAAGTCATGCGACGCCGTCGCTGACAACATGATCGCCTACAGAGACCTCTACAATCAGTTGGAAGGCAACTTCGACGGCTGCGAGCTGCGCCACATTGGCCGTGAAAGCAACGAGGAAGCCGACGTCCTCGCTAACATGGGCTCAGACAGGGTGCCAGTCCCACCCGGCGTCTTCCTCGAGTGCATCACGCAGAGATCCATCAAGACTCAGAATACAGCAAGCACTGCAACAACAAAAGGCGATGCCAACCCGCAAAGCCAAGACAAGGTCCCCATGGAGGTCATGCTCGTAGAAGCCACATGGACGGGACCGTACCTGGCATACATACTGCATCAGAAGCTGCCAGCCGACCCAGTCGAAGCAAAGCGCATCATCAGACGCTCCAAAAGTTTCACCGTCATCAACGGAGAACTCTAAAAAAGAAGCATCTCAGGAATCCTGCAAAGGTGCGTAGACCCAGTCGACGGCCAAGCCATCTTACTCGACATCCACGCGGGTATCTGCGGGCATCACGCCAGCAGTCGGGCACTGGTGGCCAAGGCGCTACGAGCCGGGTTCTACTGGCTGACAGCCATGCAGGACGCCGAGGAGCTGGTGAAGAAATGCACAGGGTGCCAGGAATTTGCCAACAAGCCACACGCGCCAGCATCAGAACTCAAAACAATACCATTAGCCTGGCCCTTCGCCCAATGGGGTCTAGACATGGTGGGCCCGCTGAAGAAATCCTCACCCGGAGGTCACACTCACCTCCTAGTTGCAGTCGATAAGTTCACAAAGTGGATCGAAGCCGTGCCCATCACAAGTTCGACTGCATCCACAGCGGTCAACTTCATCAGGTCAATCATCTTCAGATTTGGAGTACCGAACGGGATCATCACCGACAATGGCTCGAACTTCACAGCCGAAAAATTCAAGGACTTCTGCTCAGAGCAGGGGATCAAGCTCAGCTACGCGTCTGTCTCGCACCCGCAATCCAATGGGCAAGTGGAGAAAGCCAACGGCCTAGTCTGCAACGGCATCAAGAAACGACTGCGCGTGCCCCTAAAACACGCAGCGGGCGCATGGGTGGAAGAACTGCCATCGGTCCTCTGGAGTCTGCGAACAACGCCAAACAGATCCACCCAGTACACTCCATTCTTCATGGTGTACGGTGCAGAAGCGGTCCTCCCCTGCGACATCAAGTTCGATGCACCGAGAGTAGTCGCCTACGATGAGTCGGATGTAGAGGAGGCACTCGAAGACAGCAGAGACACCCTGGATGAAGCGCGCGACATCGCCCTGGCACGATCAGCCGTGTATCAGCAGGACCTGCGCAACTATCACACTCGGAGGTTGCGACCAAGAGCGTTCGTTGCAGGCGATCTGGTTCTTCGACTCAAGCAAAAGAAGGTGCACAAGCTCGCTTCCCCATGGGAGGGCCCGTACATCGTAACAGAAGCAATAGGCAACGAAGCTTACCGCCTAAAGGACTCGAAGACAGGAGCGGACTGCAGCAACCCGTGGAACGTAGCACAACTCCGCCGGTTCTACGCCTAGTTCAAAACAATCATTGTACAAGAAAATCAGCGCGGCAGGTTTCAGACGCACTCTTTCCCTTACCAGGGTACCTGAGGGGACTGGAAGGGTTTTAATGAGGCGGCCTGTTCGCAAGAATCAATAAAGTGATTTGAAGAAAATCTGTCTCCTTTACCTATCACTCAGAGGAAGCTCAAAATCCTAGGCCGCCACTCGAACCACTCGGGGGCTGCGCCACACAGGTTGAAATATAAGCTTAGGCCGCTACCCGAACCACTCGGGGGCTGCGCCATACAAGCATGTCCAAAATCCTAGGTCGCCACCCGAACCACTCGGGGGCTGCGCCACACAGGTTGAAATAAAAGCTTAGGCCGCTACCCAACTTACTCGGGGGCTGCGCCATTCAAGCATAGTCAAAAATCCTAGGCCGTCACCCGACCGACTCGGGGGCTGCGCCATACAGGTCAAGTTCAAAATCCTAGGCCGCCACCCGACACACACGGGGGCTGCGCCACACAGGTCACACTTGTAACCCTAGGCTACCACTCGACTTACTCGGGGGCTACGCCAAACAGGCCTTCTCAGAAAAATCCTCAGCCGCCACCCGAACCCACTCGGGGGCTGCGCTGTACAAGTCAAGTTCCAAATCCTAGGTCACCACCCGACATACTCGGGGGCTGCGCCAAACAGGTAACACTTGTAATCCTAGGCCGCCACTCGACCTACTCGGGGGCTGCGCCACACAGGTCTTAGCCAAAATCCTAGGCCACCACTCGAGCAACTCGGGGGCTGCGCCATACAGGTCAAGTTACAAAAATCCTGAGTCGCCACCTGTTAAAATCAGAGACTGCGGCATATAGGTCACACTTGAAAAAACCTAGGCCGTTGCCTAGCATACTAGGCGACTGCGCCATACAGGTCGCAAATCAAAACAGGCTTTTTCACTTTCGAGTAAACAGATCAACTCTCATAACTCGAAAGTACTTTAATCTGTTACATCATGCTTACACAGGCACATTTGCCCTCTATAGCTAACCCTGTACATCAGACGACAGCTACTCTAAACTGCAGGTTCGGCCTTCGGCGCATCAAGGGGACCTACAAGGCGCTCGCTCAGGTCCTGAACCTGCCGGATAATCCGGCGCGTAGCCGCCAAGGTCTCGTCAAAGTCATCGTCACCCGACAGGCCTTCAAGCACCCTCTCAAACGGAAGATGTGTCCGGTGCATCCGTACGTATGCCAGCGCCGTGTTCGCACCAGCCACAAGTTGGGCGTCGACAACCTCCTTCAGCCCTTCACCATCGCGAAACCTCTCCAGCAAGGCGGACAACCCGTTCGGCTGCGCATTATGCGGGAAGTACACACGATTGATGTGCCAGAGTGTCTTCCGGCAGTTCTCCAGAAGAAAAGCAGCGCGCCACGTACGATCAAGCATGGTGGCAAGGACGCGCCCCTCGACTGGTTCACCCAGAACTGTCGAGCTTCGTAGGAGTCGTCGGACGCCTCTCGGGTGACTCGCTCCTCAACGCGAGCCCGCTCGGCCTCCCAATCAGGATTAACATCTGCACGCATAAATTTCAAGTCAGAACGAGAAGGAAGGCCAACAAAGACGGCAGCCGCCAAAGGGATACATACCTTGCAACTGCCGACTGATCAGGTCGATCTCCCCAAGCAAAAAATCCTCACGTCGCGAGAACTCCGCCGTAGGATGCGACTGGGAACGGTGCAGCAGCCGCTCCGTATTCTTCAGGGTCGCCTCAAGCTCCACCACCTTGTTCTTCAGGTATGTGATTATCCGCTGATCATTTACACTGCGTGGAGGAGCCGGCGCCGCCCGGCGACGGCGAGCACCCGAAGAAGAAGCTGCGCCACTCGGCTCGGCCACAGGAGAAGGCGGAGCATCATCGCGCACAGCATTCTGCCAGGGATACGCAGAGTCAATACAATCATGCGACTGCAAAGCGCAGATCAACTCAGAAGAAATAAAGTCAGCAAAATCAATATTGAAGACCAAAAGACCCGACAGGGTAATATTCATTACAAAGCATGAAGTTCAAAATACAGACCGCGGTGACTGCCGCATTCCTAAAGCTACGCCTACTCTAAGGCTGCGGACTGCGACCGGGAACGGCCCTTCCGAGCGGCAGCCGCCTCGGTCGCCTTAGCAAGGGCCCTCTCGAAGAGTGCCACAAGCTGCGCGGCCAGCAGCGAGGCACGCTCCTTCACGCCACTCAGCGACGCGGTTCGGCCATCGGGTTTGCGAGGAAAACCGCTGACGACCTTCTCGAAGTCACCTGGAACCTGATGGCCTAATAGGAGCTGGAAGGTGAGCTCAGAGCCGCGTACCGTCTGCGACCGCGTGAAGTCGGCGATGGTGGTCGCGTCCTCAAACGGTGCAGCTAGGGCGTCCACGGTTGCCGGCGGCTGGTCGCCCGGGAAGATACTCTGATGCACCACAGTGAGGGCTCCAGTCGACTTCTGCAACGCAGCCGCGTACTTCTTCAGCGCGTCTGAGGCATAGGCACAGACCCGGTCGAGGAAGCCAACAACGGTCGCCAGGTCAACCGTGTCACTCGACGCGTCTTCCGGAGGAGCTCCACCGCAAGTCTCTGCGCAAAAATTCAAGGTCAAGCAAAGAAAAAGATCAAAGACTCAGTAGGCATCAAGCCGAAACTTACCCCCAAGAACACCGGCGAGTGAAAGGAGACGACCGACTTGAGTCTTCTCCTGGGCGACCCGCGCCAGCTCCCGCTCTCGAGACTCGTGAAGAGCCTTCTCAAGCTCATCAACCCGCCCAGTAGCCTGGTCCAGAGAGGCACGAAGTTGGTCCCTCTCTTTCTCCAGGCGAACATAAGCCGCGGCTGCGTCGAGCTGTTGGCGATAGTACGGCTGAAGCAAAAGCAAGATGTTAATAAAGTTGCGGGCGACTATACTAGTCACCCACACCTTCGGGGGCTACTACCATCGGGAGAGCTGATCGCGCACCCGATGAAAAATCAAGAATGCAAGAAAAAGCATAAAAGACTTACGTGGTCCAGGAGTTCAAGGTCCTCTGCAGTCGAAGGATGCACGCGGCTAGACGATGCAATGCCGGCAGGCTCAGCACGCACCTTCTCCACTACCACCGGCGTCCCCAGTCCAGTCGAAGGGGCGGATGTATGCTCCACGTCCCGAAGGGGGGAGCTAACATTGCCAGAATGGTGGCTGCAGCAAAACCAAGCACACCTGTCAACTAAAACGTCGAAAGTGCAAAGTACAACTCGAAGGATACACATCACAAAGAAGCTCACCTGCGGGTGCCGGCATCGTCGTAGCTCTCCAGGGAAGGCGAAGGCATCCGCGCGAAAGAACGAGGCGCTGCGGAGCTGACTGGAGGAACGTTCAGGGGTTCGTCCCAGCCACCCGAGGACTGCGCACCCGGAGATGTCGCGACGACCTCCTCCTCAGTAACGTCGACATCTCTGGCAGGTGACGACGCAGTGGCAGAATCGCCGCGACTCGGAAGCTTCCGCTTCTTCCGCGCGGGTTCCTCCACTTCATCCTCCTCCTCCACCTCATCACGGGGAGAATGTGCGGAGGGAATCTCTTCGTCTTCGTCCTCCTCCTCGACAAACTTCGACTCATCGTCGGGTCCGTTCTCAGGAAGAGGAGGAAGGCTGATGAACAGAGCTCGACCCTGAAGCAAGTAGATACAAGTCGAATCAAAAAAGAAAGGTAGACTCAAGTCGAACAAGGACAAAAGGAAAACAAGACAAGACTTACCTCATGAACGGGGTTCGAGGCCCCGTAAGGAGAAATCGGGCACTTGACGTTGCACATGTCCGTGGCTCAGAGGTTGGTGATGGACCTGACGTTGGCTTCCACCTCCTCATCATCCAGAGGCACGGCGCTAACGCCTTCGGCGGCCCACATCGGGTGAGGCCGGGCGCTGAGCGGCTGCACCCGAAGACGGAAGAAGGTGGCCATCAGGAAGACGCCACCCGCCTCGCGCCCAAGGGTCTTGGTCAGATCACGCAGCATGCCCAGCAGGGGCCGCACAGCCTCCTTCTCCACGGCGGACAGCGGGTGCGCCCAGGCGCCGGTCTTCCGCAGTCCACGCCCGCTGTCGAACGCGTCCAGGCCGTCCTGGTTCGACTGGACGTAGAACCACCTCCGGCGCCATCCTTGGACGGAGTCGGACTTCTTCATCTGGAAGTATGCGGTGTCAATGCGCACCTGGATTCCGAAGCCGCCCACGGGGAAGGTCAACCCGCTCTTCCCCACGTTCTTGCGAACGAGGAAGAGCGATTTCCACAACGCCCAATGGGGCGCGACACCCAAGAAGCATTCGCAGAGCACGATGAAGCCCGCTATGCTCAAGACGCCATTGGGGGTCAGATCGTGGATCTGAACCCCATAGGCATACAAGAGACCGCGCACGAAATCGTGCATGGGGAACCCGAAGCCCCGCGGAAGGAAATCCGCGAAGCAAACACGTTCCCCGTCGCGGGGAGTGGGGACGACCTCCTTGCTAGGGACGCGACCCTAGACTTGGTCGGCAGGTGGCAGCAGACCTTGCGCGCGGAAAAGCTCCACCTCGGCCTTCTTCACCGAGGACCTCTGCCAGTCGCCATCAGGTTTCTTCATCACCCCGGCTTCATCGGCGGCGGCGGAGGAGCCAGCGGCGCTCTTCGGCTTGCCCATGGTCAAGGTCGCAAGGTGTACGGACGGATTGCTCGGAGCTCTGGATGGCGGCGGAAATGGTAGAGCGCAGAGTAAAGGAAGCACAGAGCGATTGGAGAAGATGAAATCCCAAACGTCAAGACACAGTACTTATGCCTCGAAAATCAGCATCTCAACCGTCCACCGAACAAGGGCTCCGAGCGGGCACATCCAGACGTCCACGTGTCGCACGGAGAAACCAACCGTCACCGCCCACTTCGTCCACTACACACGAAAACCGAGGCGTCGTCATCGTGCCGCGCAAATTTCGCGCCCACTTCGGAGACGTGACAACTGTGGACCGCGGTCAGCTCTGACAGCGGGGCCCGCCACGTCACGTCCCATCGGGTGCAGAGGCGTGCAACAGATCGTCACCAGTGACGTCATCAAGCCAACGACTCCAAAATCAACTGAAGCAACTCGACAGAGTGATTCGAGTAGTAAGCTTCAAAGCTGAAACCAACAGGGTAGGATCAGCCAATGATCCGAGAACCATAGTAAGCTTGAGCAGCCGAATCCATCCACAAGTAAGCCAAACAGGCTGAGTAGAAGCAAGCTTCACAAGAAGATGAAGGCAAAGTAATTCGACTGCAAAGGTTACTCCCATCGGAAGTGGCCGGTTCGACCGAAGAAATCGAGTTCAAGCTCAAGATCAAGCAATCCAATGGCGCGTCCAGGAGGAAGGAGTCCTTTGTTCGACTCTACGCTTCGACCAAGCACTCGGGGGCTACTGACGTGGGGCTGCCTTGCGGGTAGCCCACGATAAGGCTACCTGGGCCACGCCAAGGATGGAAAGGCCCACAGGAGGCCCACGCGGGATACCATGTAACCTAGTCCAAGTCGGTTAGGATGCATAACCTGCCATATCTGTAGTTGCCATCGGCACCAACAACCCGAGACCTGGCTGCCTATAAAGCCAGGAGGGTTGCCCGTCCCAGAGGACACGCTCATAGCTACAACACAAACCCTAGCGAGATCGCAATCTCGCCATTGTAACCACAACTCGCATCAATAATCAGACAAGCAGGAGTCGGGTGTTATCCTCCGGGAGCCTGAACCTGGGTAAATCCTTGCTTGTCAGCCGTCGTGATCACCTTGCACTCATCTCTCTCCCCATCAATCAACCCGGGGTGCACAACCCTGGGACTTGTCGAGTTAACACCTCGTCAGATGCACTGATCATTGGGATAGTGATCTTTTACATAACATGGACATCTCGGACTTGTTTTCGAGGGGTCCTTACATATGCGAATAACGATATGTCTGACATCCGATTGTCACGGTCTGCCTCATAACGTAGAACTTTCTTGGTGGTGCACGTTGAAGGAAGAACATCAACGCTGTTTTGGAGGGATCATCTTATATTACTATCGCCGTGTAACTAATACATACTAATATATATAATCACATAATATAGATGCACACAAAACATCAATATGTAATGCGATGTGATATGGTCCTTGCGCCGATGGTCTTCTTGGCGCCCACAGTTTATAAACAATTTAATAAACCTACCTTGACCATATCATATTGCCCCTTGATACGTCTTCAACATATCTATAATTTCTTATGTTCCATGGTATGTTATATCATGCTATTACATGTTTTGTATGCATTTTATATAATTTTATGCATTTTATGAGACTAACTATTAACAAGATGCCAAAGTGCCAGTTCCCTATTTTCTGCTGTTTTTGGTTTCAGAAAAGTACTTAAGGAAATATTTTTGGAATTGGAAATAAAAGATCCTGGAATTATTTTTGAAAAAGGAACGTTCCAGAACACCAAAGACGAGACGGAGAGGGGGCCACGAGGCGGCCTCACCACCCCATGTTTTTGGTTTTTCTACATGTTTGCTTGCTGCCATTTTTATTACAGATTGCAATTAGTACTTATAATCATCCATATTACTTGTATTTCACTATCTCTTCGCATGACTAGTGCACCTATACATCTGACAAGTGTATTGGGTGTGTTGGGGACACAAGAGACTTCTCGTATCTTAATTGCAGGGTTGCTCGAGAGGGTTATCTTTGACCTCTACCTCCCTGAGTTCGATATACCTTGGGTGATTCACTTAAGGGAAAGTTGCTGCTGTTTTACAAACCTCTGCTCTTGGAGGCCCAACACTGTATACAAGAATAGAAGCGTGCGTAGACATCAAGATATTTTCTTGCGCCGTTGTGGGGAGGTGAGCGCTTGAAGGTATCTCCTTTAGATTCTGCAGCTATTATTTTTTATTTCTTATTTTTATTTTCACTAGTTAGGCTTAATGGGAAACAAAAAATATATTAGAGAGCTTTATAGTATTTAACTTGAGCTAGGACATGAAGTGTTTGAAGAGAAAATTAAAAAACCTATGGAACTTTATTTGCATGCTAGTAGCAATGTTATTAGTATGAATTCTTTAAACACCATTATTGCTAATGCTATGGAAATGTCTAAGCTTGGGGAAGTTGGTTTTGATGAGCATGATATTTTTAGTCCCCCAAGCAAGGAGGAGAAAATTTTCTTTGATGATACCTTGCCTACAATATATGATAATTATAATGATATTTTCGGTCCACCTACTATTGGGGATGTATTTTATGTTGATTACAATATGCCTCCTATATTTGATGATTATGGTGATGAGAATAATAGTGATAGCTATTTTGTTGAATTTGCTCCCACTACAATTAATAAGAATGACTATGCTTATGTGGAGAGTAGTGATTCTTTTATGCATGTGGCTCATGATAAGAATGTTTTATGCGATAGTTATATTGTTAATTTTATTCATCCTGCTACTAATGAACTTACTAATGATAATGAGGAAAGTTGCTTAAATATGCTATATGATAATGCTTTAGATGATGGTCCTATTCTTATTGATAATCCTCTATGTTTAAAAGTTGAGAATAAAAATGATATAATTGCTGCTTGTGATAGTACTCTTACTCATGAGAGTCCTACTTTGTTCTTGAATTCTCCTAACTACACCATGGAGGAGAAGTTTTCTTATGTTGAGAGATACTTATGTGGTTTGCAATTGTCTCTAGTTCCAAATATTGGTTGCAAGCATGATCTTAAACTTGATACTGATCTTAGTAATTATTTTGACAGAGGGAAGCATGCTAATGGATTTAAAATAAATTTAGTGATCCTCTTTATGTGCCTATATTATCTAAGTTGACATATTCTTGTGGTTATATTGTTGAATTTATTTCTACTACTGAAAGTTATTATGAGAGAGGGAAACATGGTTTTATGTATCTCAACAATATTAAGTTTCCTCTCTTTATGTTGAAAATTTTAAAGTTGCATTTGTTTCATGTTGCTATGATAGTTGCTTTATGTTTCAATAATTTATTCTATCACAAGACTCCTTTGCATAGGAAGTGGGTTAGACTAAAATGTGTTTCATCTTTACCTTTTGATGCTCTTATGTTTTTAAACTCTCATTTTTATGAGAGCATCATATGAATCTTCGTGCCTAGCTCAAAGGTTTTAAACAAAATCGCTTATGGGAGACAACCCACTTTTATTTCCTGTTATTTTATTTTTCTTGTGTCAAGGACTTGTCCTACCTCTGTAGCAATTCCTTTGTATCTTTATTTTATCGCAATGTTGTGTCAAGTTAAGCCTCCAGTTGAAAATTGATGCTAAAATTCAATTCCCGCGCATAAACAGATTTCTGCTGTTCACCGTTAAATTCATATCAGTTCACTGGAACGTCAGAAAAATCTGCCCTTTTTTGTGCATAATCTCCAGATATATACGCAACTTTCATTAGTTTGGATTAGTTTGGAGTTCTCTGATCTGAGCAAGTTAACTGCCTCGAAAAAAATCGTCTTCAGACTGTTCTGTTTCTGACAGATTCTGCCATTTATTTTGCAATGCCTCTTTTGCTATTTTGATTGGATCTTTTTATCCTATGAAGTATCAGTGGCTGTAGCTAATGTCAATTAGAATTGGTAGAAATTGTGTTCCTACAGAATATCATAATTTTTTGTGCACTAAACCTCTAATGAAGTTACTCTAAGTTTGGTGTGGACGAAGTTTTCAAGGATCAAGAGAGAAAGATGATATAATGTGATCAAGAGGATAGTAAAGCCAAAGCTTGGGGATGCCCTGGTGGTTCACCCACAATATATTTCAAGAAGACTCAAGCGTCAAAGCTTGGGGATGCCCAAGGCATCCCCTTCTTCATCAACAAACTATCAGGTGCTTTCTAGTGAAACTATATTTTAATTTCGTCGCATCTTATGTGCTTGCTTGAAGCGTCTGTTTGTTTTTATTTTTGTTTTTGTTATTTTCATTATGTGAATAAAACGGATCCTAGCATTCTTTTGTGTGGGAGAGAGACACGCTCCGCCTTTTCTTATGAATACTCATATTTATATTTGTCGAGTATTCTTCTCTAGCTACTGCAATACTTTCAGCCTTGTGTTTCATGCACCTCATGTTCAGAGCTGTTAGTTCTCCTATGTTATACTCTCATATCTCATTGTTCAATACTTGGAGAGTTTATGTGTGTTTGGTTGGAAACAGAAAATTCTAAATGTGGTAGATGGTATAATGAAAACATATACATGTTCTTGTAGATCATCGTCCTGAATTTTTTGTGATGCTCGGCAATTGTTTTGAGCTCTCAAGTAGATCATGTTTAAGCTTTTGCATCATGTAGTTAAAACCTATTAGTGAAGAACTACCGTAAAACCTGTTGAAATTTGGTTTTCATGTTTGGTATCTCTAAGGTCTAGATATTTTCTAGTTAAAGTGTTTGAGCAACAAGGGAGACAATGTATAGTTTTATAATGCTTGATATATGTTTCTAATATATGTCTTGTTGTCATAGTTTATACTTATGTTTGCTTCAAACAACCTTGCTAGCCAAAGCCTTGTATTGAGAGGAATACTTCTCGTGCATCCAAATCCTTGAGCCAAAACCCATGCCATTTGTCTCCACCATACCTACCTACTACATGGTATTTCCTGCCATTCCAAGAAAATACTTCGTGTGCTACCTTTTATTCAAAACTTATTGTCCATTATTTGTGTGCCTACTCGGGACGAGTGGAACTAAGCTTGGGGATGTTGATACGTCTCCAACGTATCTATAATTTCTTATGTTCCATGGTATGTTATATCATGTTATTACATGTTTTATATGCATTTATATAGTTTTATGCAATTTCTGGGACTAACCTATTAACAAGATGCCAAAATGCCAGTTCCCTGTTTTCTGCTGTTTTTGGTTTCAGAAAAGTACTTAAGGAAATATTCTCGGAATTGGAAATAAATGATCCTGAAATTATTTTTTGAAAAGGAACATTCCAGAACACCGAAGACGAGACGGAGAGGGGTCACGAGGCGGCCTCACCACCCCATGGCACGGCTCCCTTCCTGGCCGCGCCAGCAGGTGGTGTAGGCCCCTCGGGCCCCCACCGACATCGCCTTTTCGCCCATAAATACCTCATGACCTAAAAACGGACGTAGAATGGTCATTATTTCCTCCACGGGTACCGAGCGCCGCCACCATTGAAGACAAGATTCGGGGGACATAAGTCTCTGTTCCGGCAACCTGTCGAGACGGGGAATTGCCCCCGGAGCCATCTCCATCGACTCCACCACCATCCCCATCACCGTTAATGACTCCTATTATGAGGAGTGAGTAGTTCTCCCCCGCGGATGCGTGATCTACGGTAGCCATGTGGTTTATATCTCTCTCCCATGATGTGATCTTTATGTGATCATGAGCTTTGTAATCTAGTTGAATATGTGATGCTACTCTTTATCTATTATGCACTCTAAAGGTTAGTTTAATATGAACTCCGGGGTTATTCACGTGTGTAATGGTGACAGTGTGTGCACCGTGTGTGATTCCCTTTATGAAGTTGTTGGTGTTAGTTTACTCTGACTTTGAGGGTGCTCTTGTAGCCCTACACAATGAATGGTGTTTGTTATCCAACATGAGAGTGTTTGAGAGTAGTGTTTATTTATTTAATTTTGATGTCATTGTTGAGAATGTCCACTGGTGAAAGTAGGATCCCTAGGCCTTGTTTCTAAGAATTAAAACATTGTTTTCAACAAGTTTTTCTACATGTTTGCTTGCTGCCATTTTTATTACAGATTGCAATTACTACTTATAATCATCCATATTACTTGTATTTCACTATCTCTTCACATAACTAGTGCACCTATACGTCTGACAAGTGTATTGGGTGTGTTGGGGACACAAGAGACTTCTCGTATCTTAATTGCACGGTTGCTCGAGAGGGTTATCTTTGACCTCTACCTCCCTGAGTTCGAAATACCTTGGGTGATTCACTTAAGGAAAACTTGTTGTTCTACAAACCTCTGCTCTTGGAGGCCTAACACTGTCTACAAGAATAGAAGCGTGCGTAGACATCACCCCTGCAAAATAATGTTAGACGCATTCTACTTTATCTTTTGCATATTTTATGTGGCTTGGGGCTGTTGTAAATAGAACTGCTTCATACGTACGAACTTATGACCACAACAACGATCAAATAATTGCATATTTATATATCCCTCATGGGCCCTCCATTGAAAATGTAAAGACAACTAAAGAGAGAGACAGACACCCGCCAGCCACATATATGGTACAAGCCGTATGTCAGTAGTGGAACCAGTCTTGCGAAAGCGTACACGTAAAGTCAGTTCGGGCCGCTTCATCAACTCAATGTTGCCGGCACTTCAAGTGCACGCGAGAGGGTTGCAAATAAAGAACGATATCCCCGTGATGAACACGGGTTCTAAAAGCTTACATATATAACCACGCATAAATCGGCTATGACACCACTGAAGGGGATCGCAGGCAGAAAACAATAAATTTTCTAACAACGATAACCTTAAACTAGCCAGGATCTTTACTATGCAGATACAGTAATACGGAGGAGATCGGTATACATACCCTTGTAGACCAAAAAGTGGGGATTACGCTCCCGCACAAGTGTTGTCAATGAAGCCGACGAAGACGACCTCAAGGTCGTGTAGAGGAAGTAGACCTCCGAGCACCGCTAGCGTGGCACCTCGCAGAGTTACACACACGTACGGTGAAGCCGACGACCTCCAATCTCCAATCCAGGACAAGCAGCGGAAGACTGGAACCGGATGACTAGCAGCACAGTAGCGTGCGTGTGGTGGAGAGAACTTTCTCCTTGGCGCAACTCCAACAGGGGAATCACGTTAATCAAGGATAAAATAGAGAGAAATTGGTGTTCTTAAAAAGCCAAGGGAGCACCTCTATATAAAAACGGAGGAGGGCTGCCAACCTTGCCAGAAAGGCGGTGTGGGACTAATCCCACACCAGCCCCCGGCCGGCCAGGTGGTGCGCCGGCCCTAGGTGGGCCCCACTGGGCCCACCTAGGCCGGCCTCTCCCCCATGCGCACCAAGGAGGGGGACTTCCCCCCCCCCCTCATGGGCCTTCTTTCCACCAGAAGGCCCATTTAAGGTATTAAGCCATTAAAATTTCGAAATTAATTAAATAAAAATGTATTTAACTATTAATTACACTAAATATTATTAAACACACTATATATAATTTATTCCGGCTCCGAAAACTATTTTGTGGATCTCCGATCTTCATCGGATCTTTCCCGGGACGCTCCAGGTGCTCTCTTTCCTAATTTCTCTTCCGGTAAATATGTCGACTCCCCTTAAGTGTGTTACCCTAGCGGCTCGAGATATCAACAGACATGATCGGTACACCTCTCCGATCAATGACTAATTTGTGGGCCTGAACCCCCTGAATTAATCCCTGTGATATAACGAATAACTTTGTCATTCGAACCTGGACGCCGAGTCTTAAACCTTTTGCCATTGCGATACTTAGTGTGTCCGAGACTCATTCACAGATATCACGATACCTAGCATGATCTCGTTATCGACAACACTATCCTCTACTCGTCCATGATATTATGTCCGGGTGACCTAGTCACATGCTTGCAAGATCATTTGACATAATCTCACCGAGTGGGCCCTAGAGTATCTATCCTGCTATGCAGACTGGCAAATCCCGCTCATTTGACATAATCTCACCGAGTGGGCCCTAGAGTATCTATCATGCTATGCGGACAGGCAAATCCCGCTCTTGATCCCTCGTGTCAACATACTCCCTTCTTATACCCGAGAGGAACACCTTTATATTCATACTATTAATACATGACGTTTGATAGAATCAAAGTATCTTTCAGGAATAGCAATAAGAGTTGATCTCACGGTCAAAGGCGTAACGACTACGTCCTATAAATATTGGGTATGTCCATCACATCGTTCTACCAACGATATGACTCCATTGTCAACTGACACCATGTCACATGATCGGGAAGCCTCCATCATCGATTGCACAAATGAACTAGTCACACAGAGACTACTAGGGACCTGCTTGTTTATCTACCACACGTGTATTAATGTTTCCTCTTAGTACAATTATAGCATTGTATAAAACATATAATGAACAATTGAGATATGACGAATAAACTATCTTTATTAAGTGCCTCTAGGGCATATCTCCTTCAGATATGTCATTTACATACGAGGATTTTAGCTCCCACTCAAAATATTTCAACTACATATTTGAGGATTTAAGCTCCCACTCAAAATATGTCATCTACATATTTGAGGGTTTAAGCTCTCACTCAAAAATATGTCAGTCACATATAAAATTTGAGTAAACTAATTCGACTCCCACTTAAATTAGATAATTTATTTTGATATTTTGGTCAAACTAAAATCATTGATCATTTATCAATTCGAGTTTTAATACGATTTGTCAGTATTCTATTAATACATATCCCACAGACTTCAAGCATTTCTACACTTATGTAGTCAAAAAATTTGATTTTGTCCAAGACACTTTTCTTGACAAAATATGCTTCCATGTCTTTCATATAACACATTATATGATGATTAAGCAATCTTATTCTATTAATAAGATTTAGAGTAACATTTACTGTTTTAGTCCTTTTAAATGTAACTTGGATTTTAAGACTCAAAAGCCTTTGTTCGTATTCCGATATTTTCCCAATTTTCTTTGTATTTATAAGGTGTATCTTGTTCTGTCAACAAGATCTAAATACTTAATATTAAACTGTGACCTGACAGCAAATATCCTTAAAATAGCACCCTATTTAAAAAGCTTATTGTATGAAAATAATATGATCTCTTATCATCAAATTTTCATTACCATTTGAAGACATATATTATTTTCGGAACATATTCCGATATTCTACTTAATTGAAAACAGACTGGATACCTTATTTTAAGCTTCTACTTTTATTCCATTAACCATAATTCGAAAAATCATATATTTTCTTTGAATTACACAGACAACAATACAAGTTTTGCTTCTGTTGGTGTCTGGAATACACTCTCATCTTAGTATTCTACAAAGAACTATTCGTGTATATTCTTTATTATCGTATAATCATGTATACCAGGCACTTACTGTCGATCACACGAATCATCGTTGGAATCGTTTTTCCTAAAGTGGATGTCGACAATAATGTCTGGACATATTCAGAGATTCTAAAAGACTATACTTTATCTAAAATTGAGTATGATTATAATATTTCAATATCACTATATCTGATATTATAATTTTTAAACGAATTTTCACAAGTCCTTTTGTGTTGAAACAATAATCTAAAAATATTGTCTTGTTTCATCAAATCATGTGGATACAATATCCATTCACCTTTATTCTGAAAAAATTCCTTTGATCTTTTATCAAATTGTTTTCAGACTCATGTTTCCTTATGCAAATACATTTATTTACTTAGAGTCGTAGAAAGATTCGAAACAATGATATTCACCACTTATTTAATTTAATAATCATCGAGTATGACTTTCAAGTAATCTCCTTGTATATTGACATTTCAATATCCAATTTAATTTAATCAATTCAGCATATGTAATCTTTTAATAGATCGAAGTATCTATTATTTCTTACTATGCTTTTATGATTAAATTCGGTGGTGTTTTGTTCATGAAAAAAATCATTTAATCTTTGGACATATAATTTTATCATTCCTGATTTTATAAATGTATATCATGTTATCATTCGAGTAATGTAATTGAGATGTGATTGCATAAAAACTTTACTCATTTTATATAACAACTAACTTGTTTCTTAACATAAAACAACTGATTTGTTCTATTACGTATATGAATAATTTTGTCTTGTAACATTCAAGACACCAAGCAAAATCACACTCTCACTATTACAAAAGGTCTTATAAAAAACTATCAATGATAACTATAATGATAACTTGAGGACATGAGCATCACTGGCCATCAACTTCCTTGCTTGCCATCACTTGCGCACTGTCACATAATATATCTTCGCATACTTGTGATAATTAGGACCTGTTTCATAAACAGAATAAGTATCGAATACATTTCATCAAGTATCATGAGAAGAATACATTTATAACTTTGTATATCAAATATACCTGTAGCGTCAAAGATTTCGCCTTCGATGGGTTCAACCTTTCTAGATTTGAACTGGCTTATGAACATGAAGAAATTCATCGTATCTCTTCTTATAGCATAGCCACGAACATGTCTCTCATAGATGGGAGGTAAAGACATTAACACAACAGCTATCGCACATGAATCCGCCATCCAGAAGTAAGTTTCAAGTAAATGTCATACATTTTCTTCAGATGAGTTTCCATACAGGTATGTTCCTCCATCTGGAGTGAATGGAACTTTCTCAATTGTATGTATTGCTCATAATTAATTTCATCTATGAAGTGCTCCTTGATCGAATCAATCATATCATAAGGTTCCATTTGTTGAAACTGCCCTTTTAACTCTGGTACCAAGCTTATGGCCATGATGGATTGCACTTCTATGAAAATGTCACGACGCTGACAACATTCCTAATCTTCCTCTTCGTTAGCAGAATCTTTTGGTTCCTCTCCTAATCCTTGTTCTACGACATATAGTATATTGTTGTGTTTGAGAGTTCTCTAAGTTTCTCGTACCAATAGATGAAGTTGGACCCATCAGCCAACAAGGGCGAATTTCTAAGGAAGTGTTCGAAGTACAACTTGTCACGAGGGTAGAGCACCATCTACATATATGATCACAAAGAAGGTAAGGTTAAGTTTATACTAACATGAGCTCAGTTTATAATCAAATTATTTAAACATGCTCCACTAAGATAATTATCCCTACAATAATCTTAGCGATTACATGACCCCAGTTCACTATACCACCCCCCGATCGTCACGGCCGGCGGCACAGTTTCAAAGGTGGACATCAAAACTTTGATCACAACAATCATGTGACTCATGCTCTATCTTTCGATCTTCCCGAGTTCCGTGGCTATGTTTGTACATACTAGGCTCGCCAATTAAACCTCGGTGTTTTGCGCGTGCACCATAGCTTACACCCACTGTATGCGAACGACGAAATGTATGACACCCGATTGTCACGGCCTGCCTCATAACGTAAAACTTTCTTGGTGGTGCACAACGAGGGAGAACACAATTTTGGTATTTGTTAGGGATCATCCTATTATAGCTACCGTTGTATATCTAATATATAAGCAATCAATAGGATGCACATACAACAACACAATATCAAATAATGTAATTAAGTGCGATATGACATGGTCTTGCGCCTGGACCTCCATGGCGCCATGTTCCTGGACCGGGCGCCCCGGCATGGCTCCGAGTCTACGATGCCTCATTGCCTCCGACAGTACGAGTAATAAAAAACTTACCGTAACCATGTCATATATAAACGCCTCTTCAAAACAAAGTTAATTGCTTCTAGCTTTATCTAGTTTTGCAAGTTTTACGTGGCTTCTAGGCTTTCGCGAGAGAACCGTTCCCTACCTACAAACTTTTGTACCACAACGTCGATCAAACAATTGCATGTTTAAGTATCCCTTTCGGGCCCTCCATTGAAAATGCAAAGCCAACTAAAGAGAGAGAGACTGACACCCGCCAACCACCAATACGGTGCAAGTCGTATTTTAGGTGTGGAACTAGTCTCGCGGAAGCGTATGCGTAAAGTCGGTCCGGGCCGCTTCATCAATTCAATGCTGAAGGCAAAGCAAGTGCACACAAGTGTGTAGCAAAAATAAGAAAGATGTCCTCATATTTAACATGAGTTCTAACCGTACCAGCAAAACTATGCATAGATCGGCTCTGATACCACTGAAGGGGTTTCGTAGCAGAAAACAATAATTTTTCTAACTAACGAATACCAAAAAAAGCCAGGATCTATCTATCAGTAATGCGGTAACGGTGGCGGAACTGGTCACATACCTCTTGTAGACCAAATAGCGGGGATTACACTCCCGCACAAGTGTTGCCGACGAAGATGATGTAGCCGACCTCGAGGTCACGGAGAACTTGGCGCGACGAAGTAGACGATGACGCAGCGATATTGACGAAGACACAACGTCAACAAGGAGGGGCGCGTCCAATTGGTTGGGTTGCGGCAGCAGCAGGGCTGCCACAGCGCAACAGCGGTAGCGAGACGATTTCGCTCTAGCACCTCAAATGTGGCGCCTCCGAGTACTCACACACATATGAAGCTTAACAGCAACCCCCGGTCACCCAGATCCAGCTGAGATCGCAAGGGTAGACCTTTTCTAGAATCCCACAGGGCAACGGCGCACTGCGGTACAACTTCGTGGGAGAGAGAGAGAGAGAGAAATGGGCGGAGAATTAACTCCAGACGGCATATACAACATTAATTGTATTTTAGATTATATTTAAAACAATTAATATGCCTCTTCTTATAAAGGGGGGAGGGGGTGTGCAAACACCTTGCCTCCCCAATGTGGGACTAAAGAAGGGGGAGGGGGGATGGTCGGCCGGCCGCACCAGGTGCGTGGTGGGCATGGGCCCCATGCCCTGCATGGTGCGCTGACCCCTCATGGGCCTTTCCTGGCCCCCCTTTTTCCTATTTTTTAATTAATATTAAATTAATATAAAATATAATTAATTCATAATTAACATATTTACATATATTAAATCTCCCGTGACTCCGAACCAATTTCCGGACCACCCGAACATCTTTCGGACATTCCCGGAACTTTTTCCGGGTTATTTGTCTCTCTCTCCTATACCTATTATTCCAAACGATCTCCAAGCGTCGGTAAGACCTTAAGCGTGTTACCCTACGGTTCGAGAATACTCCAGAGATGGTCGAGACCCCTCGCTCGCCAATGACCGCCAGTGAGACCTAGATGCTTGTGACGGTCCCTATGCATTCTACGAAAATCGTCGTTGAACCATAAACATGATATTCATTCCTTATGTTTTTTTGATACTACCTTGTCCGAGATATGATCGTAAACATCCAATGTATGTTTTATCTCGTACCGACAAAGGTCAATTAACTCGTATGCGATATTACATCTCCATGACCTAGTCATATGCTGCTCAGATTTATAGACGTAATCTCACCGAGTGGGCCCAGAGTATCTTTCCATTTCACGAATGAACAAATCCCGCTCTTGATCCATACATCTCAACATACTCTTTCGAGATACACAAGATACACCTTTATTGTCACACTATATAAGACATGAAGTTTGATGCACTTAGAGTATCCTACGAGCAGCAATAAATATGATCTTCCGGTCTGAGGAATAAGCTATCATATTACTTTCCTATTGCAAATGATGAACTTCGTAATACGATCCTTTTGCAATAATTTGTTCGGTATGTCCATCACCTTATTCTACCAATAAGATGACCTCATTGTAAAACGACGTTATTGCCCATGATAGGGAAATCTCGATCAACAATTCCCCAATGAACTAGTTTATATAGAAGCTTACTAGGGACTCTGGTTTGTCTATGCATCACACGTGTATTAACAATTCCTATTAATACAGTTATAGCATGATACAAAAACATATTATAAACTTATGAGATAATGCGATAAATACTATATATTTATTTGCCTCTAGGGCATATCTCCTTCAGAAGCGTGAGTATGACCTCATGCTAAAGGTACTTACTCAGTACCCAGCTCCCAGCGTGAGCACTGCTTATCCGGTTCGTCAGGTTCATCGGAGTAACGAAGTGGATGCAGATTTTCATTGAGCTGCCTTTTGCAGATGCGTGCTCTGGTAGTTGTGAAGATAGTACCTATGTAATGACTCTGAAATATGGTGTATATCTTATCCATCTTTGTACAATGAAGCAGTTAGTTGGCGTTTAAGACTACCTATGTAATGCCTCTGAAATATGGTGTATATCTTGTGTTCTGCTACATAAGTAGCATTTTGGAGACTACCTATGTAATGCATGTTTGGTATATATGAATGAACACATCTCATCTGAAATATGAAGTATATGTTGGCTTCTTTGTGTGATGAAATTTAGCAGTATTTTTTATGCGTTAATATACTCAAAGCTGATTGCAATGTGCACACAAATTGGAAAACATTTTATCAGGAATATTAAGCAAGATTTGACAGCTATTTAGCAGCAATGTGAAAACATTTTGCCGGTACATCACCTGAGTAATATAACACAACAATTTGACATTGTTGTTGACAGCAATTTCACATCAGTGTAGTCATACATAGGTTTGCAAAATTGCGTGAATGAGAGCAGCAAGAGGGAAATGATGAAAATTACAAGAGTGCATTATTCAGTTTGTCTATTATTCATAGATCAAAATGACTACTTCATACATCAAAATGTCTACTTCATATAGGATTCCTAAACTCATCAAACATTGAGACTTTCTTTGACCTTTGAGGCACAAAATCACTTGCATCATCTTCTTCTTGCACTTCACTTGCCTTTGCAGCTCTCAAAGTATCCATGAGCTGAGCTCTATCTCTAGCTTGTTGTTGCATCCCAGCCCTCTTGGCAGCTGCTTACATACCCTTCTCTAGAGCCCTCTTATCTTTCTCAGCTTGCCTTTTCTCTGCTTCTTCTTGCTTCTTCTTCTCGACTACTTCTTTTTTCACCTATCACAATGTAGAAAAGTGTTGTCAATACAAACTTTTGTGATAAGTAGTACAAAATAAATGTAAACACAATTTTTTCTCACTTCAGCAATGATCCTTTGGCTCCTAGCTCTTGCTTTTTTGTTTATTTCAGCCTTCATTCTTTTCATTTCCCTGCAATTTCCCTGGCTTTTGCTGCTGCGTGCTCTGCCTTCGTCTTCTCTTGCTCAATCCTCCTTGCAGCTGCCTCCTCTGCTTTCTTGATCTTTCCTGCATACTTTGCTTCAAGTATGGCTATCTTTATGTCCTCCGCAGCATTGTTCTTCTCAGCCTGCATGGCTGATGACCCACAAGTATAGGGAATCGCAACAGTCTTCAAGGGAAGTAAAACCCAAATTTATTGATTCGACACAAGGGGAGCCAAAGAATATTTATAAGCCTTAAAAGATGAATTGTCAGTTCAGCTGCACCTGTGAATAGACTTGCTCGAGACAGATTATCAGTAGGAACAATTTTATATTAGTGATAGTAGTGAAATAATAGCAGCAGTAGAAATAATTAAGATATTAGTTGTGATTATAGTAGACAACAGGATTTAAATACTGTAGGCATAGGGACGGATGAACGGACGTTGAATGGATAGATAATTCATGTAATATCAAGACATAGGCATTTGCAGATAAATAAGATAAAGCATCTAAGTATTAATTAACTATTGGCATGTGTTCCAATTTAGTTGTGCGTGCTCGCAATGAGAAACTTGCACATCATATTTTGTCCTACCAGCCCGTTTGCAGCGGGGCTCCTAGAGAATCTACTAGTAATTAAGGTACTCCTTTTAATAAAGTACCGGAGCAAAGCATTAACATTCTGTGAACACACGTGATCCTCTCATCACAGGCATCCCCTCCGGCTGTCCCAATTATTGTCACTTTGGGGCCTTCGGTTCCGCACAATAATATGTGTATACAACTCATAGAGACAATCTAAAACAATAATTATCTTCATGATACAATAACATGTTCAGATATGAAATCATGTCACTCGGGACCTAGTGTCAAGCATTAAGCATAACAAGTTGCAACAATGATGTAAAACACCGATATCGGATACTAGGCACCATGCCCTAATGATATTACAACTATTACATGAGCGATCTCATCCAATCCTTACTATCCCCTTGAGCCTACAACGATAGATTACTCACACATGGATGGGGGAAACATGGATGGTTAATAGAGAGGCGTTGGTAATCACGATGGCGATGATTCCCTTTGATTCCCCGTCCTGGCAGAGTGCCGGAACAGAGACTTCTGGTCCCTGAATTTGTCGGCCCAGTAAGGACTGGGATGTGCAGAGCCCACTCTCCCCAGGCCTCGCATGCGGGCAGATCAGACGAAGCGACTAAGGACCAAGCCACCGCTTGGAGAGACCCTCGAGAGGCAACTCCTCTTGAGGGCCTGAAGAGAAAGCGAAGGCCCAAAGAGGACCTGCGCTTCAAGGGACTCTCCCGAGGCTCCTCCCGCCTGGAGAGAAGTCAACACGAATTCGTCGGCAGGCCGCCACGACCCTGTGGAGAAGCTTCGCGGCCAAGGAAGTGCTACAGGGCGCACATGGCCTCTGAAGTGGCCGCAGAAGTGACACGAGCACTCCAATTGCCATTCTGGTGATAAAGGAGTCAATAAAGTTGTGCCGCCTGCGCCAGGACAGCTGGGACTTTCCCCTCTGGTGATAAAGCGGCTGGACGGCGCAACACTTCAAGAAGATCGTCATCATTGGCTCCACCACGATCACTGCAACCCCTGCGAGCCGTTCTGCGCGATCTACAGCCTGTCGGCCACCGCGCCCAACTTTATCGTCGATGGACCGCGTCCATGGAGGATTGAGCAGCAGTGGACTCTAACTCCCCCGTGCCACTACCGTCTGGGAGCCCACCTTGGATGCCCGGCGCAAGGAAGACGCCCGAGGCGCCTATAAAAGGAGCAAGAGGTCCACCGTAGCGAGTGGTTGGCCAATTGCTTGGAAAACACTATCCCAACTAGTAGGATAGCCTTCGGCTTGAGGAGGAAGACGACCATTGCGTCCCTCTCCAAGCATGAACTGCCTCAAGAGAGCCCTCGGCAAGCTCAGTTGTACTGTAACCTCTGAAGTGCAATACAGACAAGCAGGAGTAGCGGTGTTACCTCTTCCAGAGGGCCGTGAACCTGGGTACGGGCCGGTGTCCATTTCTGTCGTGGGTGTTCCTCTTCAGGCCCGGCGAGCATCGTCATCGTGCCTCTCGAGGGTCGCTTGACCTCCGTGTTCAATCCTCCTCCCGAACTTCTCTTCAGGGTGTGACCACCCCTGTTCCGTGGGAGTCACTATCCGACATTTGGCACGCCGGGTAGGGGATTGAGGCGCGTCAACGACCTTCGAGCCGCCTCCGCGCCACGGAGAACACCCGCACTACTTGCTTCGCCCGCGCCAGCAGACGCGCTCCAAAAGGAGCTCGCGCCGCGCCCGGCACCACGGCCGTGCGCGTACGGCGGGGACGTCCCCATCGTGAGGAGCGCGCCAACTCTGGCCCTCATGTGGAAGAGCGCGAGCACAACTCCGAGCATCAGGAAGACGCGCAGTCGTCGCACCCGACGCAACGCCCAAGCGGCTCCGGCCTAGGGAGGACGGACCCCACGCCGCACACCGCCCTGCTCATGGCGCAAGAGCTTCTTCGCTATCAGACTACCGTGAGGCTCACGAGTAGTGGCTGGAGCGCCTGAACCACCTCGTCGGCATCGCCACGACTCGCCCCGCTCCCTCGCAGTCCGTCGTGTACCCCTCCCTCGCGGGCACGGCTGCGCCTGGCGCGCCTCCGCCTCCACCAGGGCCTGCACCGGCTGCGACGTAGAGGGCTTCCTCCCACGCGTCTTCGCCTCACGGCTGCCTTATCGTGCAGTGCACTGCGCCAGACGCGCGCGTGGGGATGGAGTTCCAGTGCAACCGGCAGAACCGCCTCGTGGGAGAAATCGGCCAGGCGGGCCAGCAGAACCACAGCGCGCTGCAGCACGGGGTCGCCACGTACGCCACAGGCTGCATGGCGTTTGAGCACTCCCTGCGCCACGTGGTCTGGCCCCCAAAGTTCAGGCCGGCTCTCCCCAAGGGCTACGACGGGTCCAGCAACCCCATCGAGTTCTGCAGTTCTACACCACCTCCATCCAGGCGGCAGGCGGAGACGACAAGGTCATGGCCAACTAGTTCTCCCACGCGCTTCGCGACTCTGCGCTGTCGTGGCTCTTGAACCTCCCTGAGGACTCTGTGAACTCTTGGGAGGAGCTCTGCAAGCAGTTCGTCTCCAACTTCAAGGGGACGTACGAGCGTGCGCTCACCCACAACGACCTGCGATGTGGCGCAGAAGAAGAATGAAACCCTCCGCAAGTACATCCAACGCTTCAGCCAAGTGCGCAATAAGATCCCGAACATACCTGACACCCAAGTCATCGCCGCCTTCCGCGAGGGCGTCACGAACATCAGGATGCTCGAGAAGCTAGGTATCCAAGACAAGCTCACCTCTGTGGTGAAGCTGTTCGACCTGGCTGACAAGTGCGCCAAGGCTGAAGAGGGGCTCCTCTTCGTCAAAATGTCCTTGAGAGGGTATGAGCACGCTGAGGGGTACAGAAGCCAGAAGAAGAAGGAGGAGCCCAAGCGCAAGGCCACCGCGGTCCTCGCGGCAGAGCCTGACGCTAAGGGCACCCGCAGGGACTCTCCCGAGCCTGGGGAGAGAAAGGACGACCAATGCCCATTCTGCATCTACAACAACAGGCGCGAAGACTCTTCGGAGACCTGCTTCGACCTCAAGAGGCTGAGCAAGGTGCACGAACGAGCAGAGGGCAGCGGCAGGCGCGGTAGAGGCCGTGGCTACCGCGG
Organism: Poa annua; assembly: GCA_026929855.1. Classification (NCBI taxonomy): domain Eukaryota; kingdom Viridiplantae; phylum Streptophyta; class Magnoliopsida; order Poales; family Poaceae; genus Poa; species Poa annua. The sequence goes on along the minus strand of CM049426.1, from coordinate 58,615,664 downwards.
AAGCGGGCGCAAGGGCGGCTACCAGAAGCCATCAGGCCAACGTTGCGGAGAAGAACAACAACCTCCCTGACGAGGAAGATGGGGGCTACATAGCTCCGAGAGGCGCCATTGCCTGCATCCTCGGTGGGGCACAGACGCCCAAATCAAACAATCAGTTCAAGCAGTTCGCTCGCGAGCTCAACGCCGCCCTCCCCAGCCTCGAGACCTCCAGGGACCTCAAATGGTCGCAGTACACCATCGCCTTCGATGCTCAGGACCACCCCAAGTCCACCATGACTGCTGGAACCCTCCCGCTGGTCTGCAGCCCCACCATCGACAACATCGCCGTCTCCAAGACAGTCATCTATGGCGGAGCAGGCCTGAATGTCATCTCAATCGAGACGTTCGAAGCGCTTCAAGTGCCCTACGAGCGGCTCATGCCCTCTAGGCCCTTCACGGGAGTCACCAGCGGCTCAATTGGGCCTCTGGGGCAGGTCAGTCTTGCCGTCACCTTCGGCAGCGAGGAAAACTACCGCCTTGAGCACATCGACTTCGACGTTGCACAGATCGGCTTGCCGTTCAACGCCATCCTCGGCTACCCCGCCCTCGCAAAGTTCATGGCCGTCACGCATCATGACTACAACATGGTCAAAATTCCCCGCAGCGCTGGCACCATCACCATCCGTGGACATGTCCTGGATGCTACGCGCGCTGTCGAGACAGCCTACAAGGCAGCCGCCATGGAGTTCCCCGCTGATGAGGACATGGAGCATCTCGAGAGACCCAAGAAGAAGAAGCAGCTGTTCTCCCAGGAGCCAGCGCCACAAAGAAAGTCTCTCTAAGCTCGAGCAGCTCGGGGGCTGAAGGCTCGGGGGCTAGCGTCAACATTGGCGCTGCTCTGTCTCCCAAATAGGAAAGCGCGCTCGTCGACTTCCTCCGGGCAAACTATGACATGTGCGCATGGACTCCATCAGATATGTCCGGTGTACCGAGGGAGGTGATCGAGCACCACCTAGCCGTGTGTCGAAACGCACGCCCCGTCAAGCAAAAAGCAAGAAAGCAAGCCCCCGAGAAGCAAGCGTTCATCATCAAAGAGGTCGAGAAGCTCAAAGCGGCAAAGGTTGTTCGTGAAGTCGCGCACCCCACTTGGCTCTCCAACGGCGTGGTCGTCCCAAAACCCGCCGGAGGAGGCCGCCTCTACATCGACTACACTGATGTCAACAAGGCCTGCCCCAAGGACCCTTATCCCATGGCAAGAATCGACCAGATCGTGGACTCCACGGCTTGCTGCGACCTCCTCTGCTTCCTCGATGCCTTCTCTGGTTATCACCAAATCAAAATGGCAAAGGAAGATGAGGAGAAAACAACATTCCTCACCCATTGTGGTGTATATTGCTATGTCTGCATGCCCTTCGGCCTGAAAAACGCTGGCGCCACCTTCCAGAGCCTCATGAGGATAGCACTTGGCGAGCAAATGGGCAGAAATGCCGAAGCTTACGTCGATGACATCGTCATCAAGTCTCGAGAGGGAGATACTCTCCTCAGGGACCTTGAAGAGACATTCGCCAGACTGCACAAGGTGAACATCAAGCTCAACCCCGCCAAGTGCGTCTTCAGAGTGCCTTCAGGTAAATTTCTTTGTTTCCTCGTGTTCCACCGAGGCGTAGAGGCAAACCCTGACAAGATCAAGGCCATAGAGGAAATGCAACCTCCACGCCGCCTCAAGGATATGCAACGTCTAGCAGGCTGCATGCCCAGCTTGGGTCGATTCATCTCCGAGTTTGGCGAAAGATCTCTGCCATTCTTCAAGATCATGAAGAGAACTAGCACCTTCAAGTGGACACCTGAAGCGGAAAAAGCCTTTGAGGACTTGAAGACGTACCTGGCCAGCCCACCAGTCATGGTTGCTCCAAGGACAGGCGAGCACCTGAAGCTGTATTTATCAACCACTCCACAGACCGCCAGCGTCGTCCTGGTGGTGGAAAAGAGAAGAGTCAGTACTCCACAAGAAGGTTGCAACCACTCCAAAGGAAAAACCACATGACGAAGAGTTTGACAAAGGCAGAGGCCCCACAAACCCACCGCCAGGCACAGAGCCACAAGCGGAGCCTACCCCAAGTCAACCTCCATAGGCCGATCTCGCCAGGGGCCCTGACGAGCCTCCACAGGCCAACCCTCCTGAGGGCCCTGATGAGCCTCCACAGGCCAACCCTCTTGAGGGCCCTGACGAGCCTCCACAGGCCAACCCCCTTGAGGGCCCTGCAGAGCCTCCTCAGGCAGAGGGCGCCAAGACTAAACTGACAACTCTTGTCGAGCATCCGTGTACTTCGTCAGTACAGTACTCAAAAAGCTCCTCACCGCGCTCCTCATCGCCTCAAGAAAGCTGCGACGCTACTTCCAGGGGCACCCCATCATGGTGGTTACCTCATTCCCTCTGGAGCAAATCCTGCCAACCCCAACGCCACAGATCGTGTCGTGGGATGGAACATAGAGCTACAGCCATTCAACTTGCGCTTCATACCACAAGGGTTATCAAAGGAAGAGCGCTGGCAGACTTTATCGCCGAATGGACTGATCCAACCCCTGAAGAGCCTCTAGGAGAAGAAACAGAGCCATCGGGAGACAAAATGCCCAGCCTATAACATCATTTTGGAATGTTTAAAAATCACGAAAAATTTAAAATTTTGTTTTGAGTAAAATAAAATATTAAAATGCATAAGAAAACCAACTAGAGAAGACTTCAAGCATCTTGAAAAAGTTTAATAGTTCTGTAGTGCCCTTGCTTGAGAAATCAATGGCACATATGAATAGTGCGGAGGACTTGGATCACATAAGTCTCGCAATTTCCAATAAGATGTAATATCACAATACAATGTCATAATCTATTACAAATCGAGACGAATGATCCAAAAACAAGTAATCCTTACAACTTAGCATAGCTAAAACGCTAGCTGAATAAATAGTTCACACTTTATTTCAGAGTTCAAACGCAAATCTAAGAATAGCATGGAGCTACATAATCTCCATGAAGCCACTGGCAAATCATGTTGGTTGTAGCTCGAAGAAGACCCCCTTACTCCTCATTCGGACATTCTGCAAGGTTTAGTTGCAGCCCAGCTATAAAGGGTCAGCACAATTGAATTGTGGTGGCAAGTGACTTTTATTTCTAATATTCTACTAAGCTATATCTATATGCTTATTTGGTTGGTGGAGCTCAAGGCTATTGCGCAAAGAAAGTTTTTTCCTACTTTTGGTAAACACTTTTTGGAACAATAACTTCTCTTTAGGAGACAACTAGGGACAAGTCCATGTCCCCTACCTATGTTCACCCATCAATGTTTTATTAAGAAATTGGAATGAAGAGATTTTCAGAAAACAGCCTTGTGTAGTTACTCAAATTGTCCGATGCCGGGAACACGGCTAAGATCTTAGGTTTTAACTCTCGATAGTGTGTGCACTTTCACCATTAGACTCAATCAACCCAAACTATCCTCTACACTCCTTTAGTGAGAAGGAAAAGGAGAAGATCAAGACGAGAGTTTTCATAAGTTGCTTTCCCATGATCATACTAAGAGATTACCACCATCCTTTCAACTCTACCACCATCAATCTCTTGACCCAGGTCCACATCAACTTACTCCATCAAGACAGAGCCCATATTGACCAATGGTTGCACGATAAGCAACTAGGCTCAGTGTAAACTTAAATCTCATAGCCCTGGGTGGCCTACCACAAGTGAGCAACTCAGTTTAACACCGCATATCATGGCCCCAAGTAAGTGAAAACTATCTTGGGCGAAGACGACCATGAGACTTGGCCCTGAGAAGCCACTCAACTTGAAACCTCCTCGATCGACCCAATCCACCAAGGCGTTTAATTAATTTAGTGGAAATTTTTATTTATCACATCAACCATAAAACAATCATTTTTGCAGCAGGTACTTCCACTAAATTATAATAGGGGTCTAACTGGAACTTCTAAGGGGTAACCTAACAGGTTTGCATAGCATAGTACAATCTCCCAAAAACCTACCATGCATACTACTTTTGCAATTACTGCTTAAAACACTAGGTATGCAATAGAATAAAATAGTAGGTGTTTTATGAAGTCACTTGCCTTATGAAAGTTGTCGTTTCTCACACACTCTTGTCCGAGTCAATAGTTGCTTCCCGTTCCAAACTATATAGTAAAAAAGGGCATCCAATAAAAAACAATTCAACAAGCACAAAAACATATTGGAACATACAAGCGTAACGAGTCTTCCCGGAAGGGTTTGGTCAAAGGTGTCACATAATTCAATATACAAAAAGAATTTATGTGTTTGGGTTTAGGGTTTCGCCAAGGGATGGTCTGGGATCAATTGAACATTTTCTACTCGAAAAGGTTGTATGGGTGTTTCCAAAGTTTCTAATGGAATGGTCTTCAAAAGTTTACACGAAGAGATGTTAAGATGGTTAAAACATAATTTAAAACTAGGATTGAAGATTTTACAACAACCATCAATATATTAAATTTCTTTTGCCTAAGGTTATGTTTTCAGAATTTATATCTAAGAAGATTTATATTCAAGAATTTCTTAATTTACTCATCTCTAAACATTTTTAATTCTCATCTTCAAAGTTTATAGTATTTGATAATAACTTAGTTATTTAAAGTGATATAACCTTTTAATTCACAATTTTAGTAACACCTAATTAACCAAATAACATTTCTACACACTTGTAAATGAACTAAATTCATTTTAAAAGGTTTTAAACAAAACCTACTTATTAAGGTCAGGAAGTATATTATTAAACAAGAATTTGAGCGTTCTCTGGACAAGGACAATTATTTATGTCTTTGGGGCAAAGTAATAAATTTTAAATTAATAAACCTTATAATGTGTTAAAATAAATCAAATTAAGCCTCTGACCTTTAAATTCATTTTAAATTGTTTAAACCTTAATTATAACAAAATTTGTAATTGGGGTTAATAGACAGAGTGCTTTTAATTAAATTTATTCAATTGGATTTAATAAAATAAAAAAATATATATAATGTTTGTATTAAAGTTATGTCAAAAATAGTCAAATTATTCAAATTAAACATGCAACTATTTAAATCATCAAAATAATTCTCAAAATTTATTTTATAACAAAGGCATCACACCACACATTTTATAAAGTTTCTAAAACATTTTTATTTGCAATTTTTGGATTAATACATTAAAAGTTATGTTAAAATTACTCAATTTCACCATTTAAAATTTGAAAATTTTAAACTAAGTCAAATTTGAATTTTGGCAGATCTAAAATATTCTTCATGTCAAGGGATTTCCAAATGTATAAAAATATTTGAATTTGGATATGGGAGTAAAAAGTTATAACTATTCGATGTGATAGGGGTGTTTCTGCAAAAGTGTCAAATTAAAATAAATTGAGAAAATCATTCTGACTGGATGCTGACGAGGCAACGATGTGGCAGCTGACTGGCTCGCTGACGTGGCTAAGTGAAGCGATCTGGATCGTCAGATCCAGATCTGACGGCCGCAAATGAATCGTACCGGTTGGGATTTAAGATCTCTCGTGCGTTGATTTCAGATCGGACGGAGAGAGGAGAAGGAGCTCACCGGGCGGTGCTTTCGGTCGCCGGAGACGAGGCAGACGGCGGCGGCGGCTCGGTCGTGGACGGCGCGGTGGCTCCGGTGCTTCCCCGAGCCTCCGGTGGTGACGGCGAGATGCGGTGCAGCGCGGAGGGCTCGATGGTGGCGACGGCGTCAACTCATGCGTCCTCGAGCGTTGGCGAGGCGCGGCCGGAGTTCCTACAAAGCCGGCGAGCGTCGGTGAACTCGTTCCACTCCAACGACTGCGGAAGAAATTCGACCAAGGGGTCACGGAGGAGCGCAAGGACAAGGGAAAAGGAAGGAGGGGGTCTCGGCCCCGTTCGTGCTCACCTTGTCGGGAAAGCAGAGAAAAACGGCGGCGGACTCGCGTTGCTCCGGCGAGCTTTTTACGGCAGCCTGGGGCAGTATTTCTTAGGGTTTTGAGGTGCGATGAGGAGGAGGGTGCGGGGTTTAAATGGGGCAGGGGAGGAAACAAATCCCGCAACAACCTCGCCGGATTTTTGGAAAGAATCGGGGGCGTGAATATCGGCCGGAGGAAGACGACGATGACGTCACGCTGACGTCACCCTTCCTTTTCTATTCTGATTTTTATTTTATTATTTCATAACTTTTGATTGAAGTGCCCAAATGAAGTCAAACAAATTTCTTAAAATTTGTAAAATAATTATCTTTGTGTTAGACCAGTTGTGGGCATGTTTTGAACATTTTTGAAAATTAATAATTTTGAAATATTGATTTAATACAAATTTGACCCTTTATGTTAAATTTAAAATTAGGGTTCAATCAATTTTATTTTTTTGCTAAAATAAATTCTATGAAGTACCTACATTAAATATGTTTGAATTTAAGTTATGTAAACTCATATTCTAATACTAAATAATTTTAGCTTTAATATATTATTAAATAACATATTACCACTATTTGTAAATGTAAAGAGGAAATGTAATGTAATCATTTTTAACTTAAAATATTTTGTGTACCATTTTATTTTATATTATGATAATTCATTCGAAAACCTTATAACAACTTTGGAAAATATTTTAGATTTAATTCTCTTCTTATAAAGAAAATATATTCATGAGAGTTCTTTTATGTTTTGAGAATAAATGAAAATCCTTTAAGCTAATGAAATATTTACTTGGATAATCCATTTGTTATAGAATATCTGAAGTTATTAAAGTCATAAACTATAGGTTGTATTTTCAACACTATGTTTTTTTGAACTTAGTTGAACCTATGAAAAACCATTTGGCAAATAGATCATGTTTTAATTTGTTTAGAATAACACTGGTAAATATTATTTTAATTTATGAATAGCTATGGCTAAGTGGTTGAAATCAAATACTTATAAGGAAACTATTTTATGACATCAAAATGGTTTGAAGTTTGTAAAACTTTTGTCAATTTCTATGTTGAGGTTTTAAGATTATACAATGGAATAATAAAAAGTTTAACCTGAAACAACTTTTGAAAATAATGTTTACTTGAGGTATCTGATATAAACTCTTTCAATGTGTTTTAAGTCTTTCATAGTTGGTTTTCTTATGCATTTCATATTTTATTTTAATGAAAAGAAAAGTTTTAAATTTTTGAGATTTTTGAACACTATAAAATGTTGGGATGTTACAGACTACCACCCTTAAAAGGAATCTCGTCCCCGAGATTCGGAGAGGCTAGAGAGAAAAGTAAAAGCTTGAAATGATTCTGTTTAATCGAGAGGTTTTGAAAACGAAATATTTTGATATGGATCTTGAAAACTTGGCGGGGAATGAATTTTACTGAATGGGGAGGCTCGAAAGAAGGGTAGTTTTGGGACCTCCGGGTTTATGCAATAGAGATTATTCTAACTGGGAGGCTACCACCCTTAAAATATTTTCAAGTCATACAAACAACACATCAAGCAATCGAACATAATCACAGCTCAAGGTTCAAAACCGCTAGATCTTAATAATCCTGAAACTCGAAGTTTTTAATTCTCAAATCCGAAAACGATTTGGGTTCCAAAATAAACACGCTGGTACTGCCATATCACATTTTGATAGGTCAATACACTAAACTGATACGATATGCTAAATAAGATAAATGGTGGTCTCTCTAACGTTGCTTGACTTGCTTCACTCATTCCTCTTTGATCTCGCGCTTGCGCTTTATTGCGCGGTTATTTACCACAGGTGTGTCTTCTTCCTCACTTGCCTCCTCAAAAAGCACCTCTTCGGGGTCTTCTTCCTCCTGTTCTTCCTCCTTTACAGTTGCGGATACAGCCACATCTCCAGTGCCTTGGTCAACTTCTTCTTCAGCTACCGGCGGTGGTGGTGAAGGTGGGTTGAGTTGTGCTTGAAGTGCGGCAATCTGCTCATGTTTGTCAAGGTTCTGCAACTGTAGATCATGGATGTGTTCCTCCATATGGCCAATAAGGGTTTCAGAAGTCTGGAGTTCTTGGGTCTTTGCGTGTATGAAGGCCCGGGCATGATCCGCGATGTCAGAAGCTTGTTGAACCTTCTTGGTTAAGCAGTTGACGAGAAAATCTAAGTCTTCAAACATTTTGTTGATGAGGGGTAGGTCCAAGCGATTTCCGGTGTGAGCCAACGAGTGGCCATGTGCATCTCTCTTCCCAAAGGCACGGAAGGGAGATTTCGGTGGTAGATTGTTGCGATACTTATAGCACAAACGTGCTATTAAGTCCACCATAGCTACGTTCACTCGTTCAATCCACGCTGGGTAGTAGGTGACATAGTCCACGGGCTCGAAGTCTGGCATCGTGGAATCTGGGGTCATGATTGTGCGGATTTCCCAACGCGTCACATTAGGTATGTCCGTCTCCTCCTTCCTTCCTCGGAAATAGGGCGGTGGTAGCTTCAATTGACTTGTCAACCTGGACAGCTGCCTCCCAAAGATGAAATCCGACAAAACACGAGCATACGCGGTCTCAGTGTACTCTCCCATCAATTTTTTTGAAAAGGTAAGAGTATTAGAATTAAAGTGAAAGAGAAAAAGAAACAAAACAAGAAAAATAGTGTATAAATAGAAAAGTAACTTAAAAATGTTTGACTTTTGGTTTCTGTCCAATCCTAGGGGTATCGAGCCTACAGGCAACATTCGTGCTCTGATACCATATGTAGTGCCCTTGCTTGAGAAAGCAATGGCACATATGAATAGTGCGGAGGACTTGGATCACATAAGTCTCTCAATTTCCAATAAGATGTAATATCACAGTACAATGTCATAATCTATTACAGATCGAGACGAATGATCCAAAAACAAGTAATCCTTACAACTTAGCATAGCTAAAACGCTAGCTGAATAAATAGTTCACACTTTATTTCAGAGTTCAAACGCAAATCTAAGGATAGCATGGAGCTACATCATATCCATGAAGCTACTGGCAAATCATGTTGGTTGTAGCTCGAAGACGACCCCCTTACTCCTCATTCGGACATTCTGCAAGGTTTAGTTGGAGCCCAGCTATAAAGGGTCAGCATAATTGAATTGTGGTGGAAAGTGACTTTTATTTCTAATATTCTACTAAGCTATATCTATATGCTTATTTGGTTGGTGGAGCTCAAGGCTATCGCGCAAAGAAAGTTTTTTCCTACTTTTGGTAAACACTTTTTGGAACAATAACTTCTCTTTAGGAGACAACTCGGGACAAGTCCATGTCCCCTACCCATGTTCACCCATCAATGTTTTATTAAGAAATTGGAATGAAGAGATTTTCAGAAGACAACCTTGTGTAGTTACTCAAATTGTCCGATGCCGGGGACACGGCTAAGATCTTAGGTTTTAACTCTCTCGAGTGTGTGCACTTTCACCATTAGACTCAATCAACCCAAACTATCCTCTACACTCCTTTAGTGAGAAGGAAAAGGAGAAGATCAAGACGAGAGTTTTCAGAAGTTGCTTTCCCATGATCATACTAAGAGATTACCACCATCCTATCAACTCTACCACCATCAATCTCTTGACCCAGGTCCACATCAACTTACTCCATCAAGACAGAGCCCATATTGACCAATGGTTGCACGATAAGCAACTAGACTGAGTGTAAACTTAAATCTCATAGCCCTGGGTGGCCTACCACAAGTGAGCAACTCAGGTTAACACCGCATATCATGGCCCCAAGTAAGTGAAAACTATCTTGGGCGAAGACGACCATGAGACTTGGCCCTGAGAAGCCACTCAACTTGAAACCTCCTCGATCGACCCAATCCACCCAGGCGTTTAATTAATTTAGTGGAAATTTTCATTTATCACATCAACCATAAAACAATCATTTTTGCAGCAGGTACTTCCACTAAATTATAATAGGGGTCTAACTGGAACTTCTAAGGGGTAACCTAACAGGTTTGCATAGCATACTACAATCTCCCAAAAACCTACCATGCATACTACTTTTGCAATTGCTGCTTAAAACACTAGGTATGCAATAGAATTAAATAGTAGGTGTTTTATGAAGTCACTTGCCTTATGAAAGTTGTCGTTTCTCACACACTCTTGTCCGAGTCAATAGTTGCTTCCCGTTCCAAACTATATAGTAAAAAAGGGCATCCAATAAACAAGCAATTCAACAAGCACAAAAACATATTGGAACATACAAGCGTAACGAGTCTTCCCGGAAGGGTTTGTCAAAGGTGTCACATAATTCAATATACAAAAAGAATTTATGTGTTTGGGTTTAGGGTTTCGCCAAGGGATGATCTGGGATCAATTGAACATTTTCAACTCGAAAAGGTTGTATGGGTGTTTCCAAAGTTTCTAATGGAATGGTCTTCAAAAGTTTACACGAAGAGATGTTAAGATGGTCAAAACATAATTTAAAACTAGGATTCGAGATTTTACAACAACCATCAATATTTAATTTCTTTTGCCTAAGGTTATGTTTTCAGAATTTATATCTAAGCAGATTTATATTCAAGAATTTCTAAATTTTCTCATCTCTAAACATTTTTAATTCTCATCTTCAAAGTTTATAGTATTTGATAATAACTTAGTTATTTAAAGTGATATAATGTTTTAATTCACAATTTTAGTAACACCTAATTAATCATATAACATTTGTACACACTTGTAAATGAACTAAATTCATTTTAAAAGGTTTTAAACAAAACCTACTTATTAAGTTCAGGAAGTATATTATTAAACAAGAATTTGAGCTTTCCCTGGACAAGGACAATTATTTATGTCTTTGGGGCAAAGTAATAATTTTTAAATTAATAAACCTTATAATTTGTTAAAATAAATCAAATTAAACCTCTGACCTTTAAATTCATTTTAAATTGTTCAAACATTAATTATAACAAAATTTGTAATTGGGGTTAATAGACAGAGTGCTTTTGATTAAATTTATACAATTGGATTTAATAAAATAATAAATAAATAAAATTAATGTTTGTATTAAAGTTATGTCAAAAATAGTCAAACTATTCAAATTAAAATGCAACTATTTAAATCATCAAAATAATTCTCAAAGTTTCTAAAACAATTTGATTTGCAATTTTTGGATTTATAGATTTAAAGTTATGATAAACTTACTCAATTTCACCATTTGAAATTTGAAACTTTTAAACTAAGTCAAATTTGAATTTTGGCAGATCTAAAATATTCTTCATGTCAAGGGCTTTCCAAATATATAAAAATATTTGAATTTGGATATGGGAGTAAAAAGTTATAACTATTCTATGTCACAGTGGTGTTTCTGCAAAAGTGTCAAATTAAAATAAATTGAGAAAATCATTTCCAGGTCAGCGCTGACTGGATGCTGACGAGGCAACGATGTGGCAGCCGACTGGCTCGCTGACGTGGCTAAGTGAAGCGATCTGGATCGTCAGATCCAGATCTGACGGCCGCAAATGAATCGTACCGGTTGGGATTTAAGATGTAATCTCGTGCGTTGATTTCAGGGACGGACAGATTAGAAGAAGCTCACCGGGCGGTGATTTCGGTCGCCGGAGACGAGGAAGACGGCGGCGACGGCTCGGTCGTGGATGGCGCAGTGGCTCCGGTGCTTCCCCGAGCCTCCGGTGGTGACGACGATATGCGGTGCGGCGCGGCGGGCTCGATGGTGGCGACGGCATCAACTCGTGCGTCCTCGGGCGTTGGCGAGGCGCGGTCGGAGTTCCTCAAACGCCGGCGAGCGTCGGTGAACTCGTTCCACTCCAACGACTGCGGAAGAAATTCGACCAAGGGGTCACGGAGGAGCGCAAGGACAAGGGAAAAGGAAGGAGGGGGTCTCGGCCCCGTTCGTGCTCACCTCGTCGGGAAAGCATAGAAAAACGGCGGCGGACTCGCGTTGCTCCGGCGAGCTTTTTCCGGCAGCCTGGGGCGGGATTTCTTAGGGTTTTGAGGGGCGCTGAGAGAGGAGGGTGCGGGGTTTAAATGGGGCAGGGGAGGAAACAAATCCCGCAACAACCTCGCCGGATTTTCGGAAAGAATCGGGGGCGTGAATCTCGGCCGGAGGAAGACGACGATGACGTCACGCTGACGTCACCCTTCCTTTTTCTTTTCTGATTTTTATTTTATTATTTCATAACTTTTGATTTAAGTGCCCAAATGAAGTCAAACAAATTTCTAAAAAAATTTAAAATTATTATCTTTGTGTTAAACCAGTTGTGGGCATGTTTTGAACATTTTTTAAAATTAATAATTTTGAAATATTGATTTAATACAAATTTGACCCTTTATGCTAAATTTAAAATTAGGGTTCAATCAATTTTATTTTTTTGCTAAAATAAATTCTATGAAGTACCTACATTCAGTATGTTTGAATTTAAGTTATGTAAACTCATATTCCAATACTAAATAATTTTAGCTTTAATATATTATTAAATAACATATTACCACTATTTGTAAATGTAAAGAGGAAATGTAATGTAATCATTTTTAACTTAAAATATTTTGTGTACCATTTTATTTTATATTATGATAATTCATTCGAAAACCTTCTAACAACTTTGGAAAATATTTTAGATTTAATTCTCTTCTTATATAGAAAATATATTCATGAGAGTCATTTTATGTTTTCAGAATAAATGAAAATCCTTTAAGCTAATAAAATATTTACTTGGATAATCCATTTGTTATAGAATATATGAAGTTATTAAAGTCATAAACTATAGGTTGTATTTTCAACACTATGTTTTTTTTAACTTAGTTGAACCTATGAAAAACAATTTGGCAAATAGATCATGTTTTAATTTGTTTAGAATAACACTGGTAATTATTATTTTAATTTATGAATAGCTATGGCTAAGTGGTTGAAATCAAATACTTATAAGGAAACTATTCTGTTACATCAAAATGGTTTGAAGTTTGTAAAACTTTTGTCAATTTCTATGTTGAGGTTTTAAGATTATACAATGGAATAATAAAATGTTTAACCTGAAACAACTTTTGAAAATAATGTTTACTTGAGGTATCTGAAATATTAAAATCTTTCAATATGTTTGAAGTCTTTCATAGTTGGTTTTCTTATGCATTTCATATTTTATTTTAATGAAAAGAAAAGTTTTAAATATTTTAAATTATTGAACATTATAAAATGTTGGGATGTTACAAGTTCAAATATCTGAAGTAATCACTATTTTCAAAAGTTGTTTCAAGTTAAAGATTTTATTATTCATTGTTTTTATTAAACCTCATTATACAATTTGACAAATGGTCTACAAACTTTAAAACCGCTTTCTTGTAATAAAAAGTTTGTTTATACGTATTTGATTTTAACCACTTAGCCATATCTTTTCATAAATTAAAATAATATTTACAAATGTTTTTTTAAACTATTTTAAACATAGTTATTTTTGCCAAATGATTTTCATTCTTTTACCTGAGTCAAAACATAGTTTTGGATATTACAAGTCTATAGTTTATAACTTTAAAACTTCATAGATTTTATAATTACTGATTTATCCAAATAGGCATTTCATTAATTTTCAAAACATAAAATGATTTTCATCAATATATTGAATATAAGAAATGGAATAAATATAGAATCTTTTCCAAAGGTATTTTATGGAGTTTTCAAATGATTGATCATAATATAAAACTTAATGGTGCACACAGTATATTGAATTAAAAACGAATACATTATGTTTCCCTTTTCATTTCAAATAAATGTGTTATGTTATTTAATACTCCCTCCGTTCCTTAATATAAGGTGTCTAAAGTTTTAAGAAAAAAATCCAAAATATAAGGTGTACTACGATTTATAGATAATTTTGTTTATCAAAAAATGAGTCACGATGTGGAATGGAGGGATTTATCCTATTGTTTTGAATTTGTGACTATTTTGGATTCCTCTCTCTCAAATTTTTTCATGAGAAAATGTGTTCTCTGCATGCAAAATACTGGCGTCTTAATATCCGTGCCAAAACCTTAGGCACCTTATATTAAGAAATGGAGGGAGTATTGTACTAAAGCAAAAATTATTTTAATATTGGAAAATGAGTTTAATTAACTTAATTTCACACCCGTATAAGTGTTGTATTTTTATAAATTTTATTTAGCCAAAACTGAAACTGTAAGCCATGTTTTCAAATTTGACATTAAGTGTCAAATTTGTATTTAATCAATAATTCATAATTTTGATTTTAGAAAAGTGTTCAAAACATGCCCACAACTGGTTTAACACAAAGATATTGTTTTTACAAATTTTTAGAAATTAATTTGACTGGGTTTGGAGTCTTAAATCAAAAGTTATGAAAGAAATAAAAAAAATCAGAAAAAGAAAAAGAAAAATCGCTGACGTCAGCATCGTCTTCAACCTCGCATGCACGGAAATAATGCCCGAAAAACTACTACGTGGGTTTCTTCTCGATTTAATTCCCGGCGATTTAAAGCACCAAACTTCACACCGTTTCTTGCTACTAAAAGCCATCGACCTCCTCCTTCTTTTGCCCCCAAAAGCCCTCTCTGAAGCGCCCCCAGGCCGCTGAATCGGCTCGCCGGAGTTCGTCTGTGCCGCCATGGATTTTCTTCGATTCCGGCCAAGGTAGCAATCCCCCGGCCCCAAGACCCTTCTCACTACCCCTCGTCATTGCACACCCCACTGACCAGCCCCACTCTTTTTACCGCAGCCCAATCCACGAGTTCGTGCACGAACTTGAGGCCGCCGCGCCGCCGCAACTTCGGCCATCATCTCCTGCCTCTCCGGGACGAGCTGCTCCATGCCACCACCTTAATTGGCTTCGTCGCGTCGCTCCGCACCCCGCCGACGTCTTCATGGAGCAAGGAGACACCCGAGGGCATCGTCGCCGTCCATGCCGAGCTCTAGCGCCGTCACCATCTCCAACTCCGACGACTTTCCGCCGCCACCTCCGGTCAAAGCAAGGTACGTCGTTCGATCGGATCTCTACGGCCGAGATTAGATCGTAAATCGAACCGGTACAAACTAATGAGATCCGTCAGATCTGGATCTGACGATCCAAATCCAAAGGAGCCGAGCCGAGCCAGAAACTCGGTTCAGCCAAGCCGCAATGGAGCCTAGACCAGCCAATCATGGCTTGCCACGTCACCCAGCAATTTTTTTGTTTTATTCAGAATAGAATAAAAAAGGCAGAATTGTAGAAAAGTCCCTGTAATTCAAACCCCTATAACTTTTTAACCACATATTCAAATTAGACAATTTTCATATATTTGGAAAGCCCTTCACTTGTAGAATATTTTAGTTCTGTTAGAATTCAAATTTGACTTAGTTTAAAATATTAAAATCTCAAATGGATGATTTGAGTATATTTGTCATACCTTTAAATCTATAATTCCAAAAATTGCAAATAAAATTGTTTTGGAATCCTTAAAATATGGGTTATATTATTCTTCTGTTAGAAAATAATTTTTGAGAATAGTTTTGATGATTTAATAATCATACCCTTAATTTGAATAGTTTGACTATTTTTGAAATAACTTTTGATAGAAAGATTATTTTTGAATAAATCCAATTGCTATAATTTATTTAAATACCCTCTGTCTACCATCACTATTTATAAATATTGTTATAAAAATTTAATCACAGAAAACTTTAATCTTGTATTTACCACTTTTATTATATTTTCCTAAAATAGAAATTAGTGAAAATTGCAA
Organism: Poa annua; assembly: GCA_026929855.1. Taxonomy (NCBI): domain Eukaryota; kingdom Viridiplantae; phylum Streptophyta; class Magnoliopsida; order Poales; family Poaceae; genus Poa; species Poa annua. The sequence continues at coordinate 58,600,012 of CM049426.1, read as the reverse complement.
TTATAACTTCATGCATATTTATAAAAAAATCACAAAAGTTGTTATGAGCTTTCTTGTGATTAAAAATTGCATTTCATGCATGACATATTTTGTAGTTATACTTTTCATAGGAAAACCTCTTCATTACTTTCTCTAAGTTAGTATTAGTTTCAACTTAGTATTTTGGTAAAGTGCTCTGCACTTAGACACTTAGGATTTTCAACATGGAGCTAGAAGGCCAATGAAGGACTTAGAAGAAAACAGACTCTGGAAGCATCTCCAAGGAGTAGAAGCACTTAGAAGAAAATCAAGAAGAAGTTCATGAAGAGCAACCAACAATATTTTCTAAGTCTTGCTTCCTCTCTCTCTCTTTTCTCCCTTCTTCTCTTAGACCTCTTGATGACTAAGTTATATTCAAGACCAACTTGGATACTATCAACACCATCAAGTCTTCAGAGCCATCAAATCTACAAAACTTTAATGAAGTCATCACATCAAGAAGAAAAGGAAGCAAGGATAAGATTCTACATTCTTTCTTTCTATCTTTTCCCTCTTTCCTAATCTTGTCTTTCACTTTAGACATAAACAATTATTGATCATGTTATTACCATCTTGAAGTTTGCTGGATCCTAGCGGCATAGTGAGATGAAGCGGCCTGGAGACTAACCTTACATGTCCACGTACATGAGACCTGTTCCACAACAAGTGGTTGGCCGGGTGTCTGTCACTATAGTGAATATCCAATTTACAAAGAGTTGTTAATAATTGTTGATCACCTTGAACAATAGGCCTAGTATTTTCTCTAAGTATTTATGCACATCATGACTAAGCCATTAGAGTGCTTATTCGAGATGATTTATAACAAAGTATTTTGTCCACCCTATGACCTTAGCCCTTAAAAATTTTTGACCAACCTAATTTCCTTGCAATAACTTAAAAGATTTTCATTGCAGGACATGCATCTCTAGTCCTTAGGAATATTTTGCACCTCATGCATAAACATATTTTTTCCTTAGAAGTTTTATAAAACTTGTTTGTTCATTATGTATGTGTTTGTATGCATTGTGTAGTTGTGTTTTATGTTGATTGTTGTATTGTTGCTTGTCTATATTGTTTAGATTGAACGAAGAGACTCGAGTTACGTTGAAAAGAGTTTGTGAGCAAAGACATCATTCGAAGGCAAGTGGCATACCTCATAAACTTCCTACTATGTGCTATATGCATTACTTAGTGTATTTTTATATAAGCATGTGTAGGATAGTATTGCTATGCTAGACCTGTGTAGAAATTCCTTACTACTCTGTCTAGGTTCCTATATAATACTTAGTAGAAATATTGATGCTATGCAAATGTTGTTTTGTGAAAATCTAAATTTTATTGAGTTAAGAATGAAACACCTGGGTGGAAAGTGGTTGTATGGTTTATGTTGAGTGGGTTCCCAGGGGATTTACCTATGGAATTACACTTGTGGACGACAACCCAGGAACAGAGGAATCTGAAGAACTCCGAGTGACGATTGCTTCCAGTGCAACCATTGCCATATGGGCTCTGGCTTGATCAACAAAGTTGTGTGGACTCGCCCCGGCTTGACAAGCAGATGTAGAGGGTGTTAGGTGGAACGGGTCAAGCCAGAGTGGGAGGGAAAATGCTTCTAAAAGATCTCGTCTCATTCTTCTCCTTTTCGTTATTACTATTAGAGTGTAAAGGATAGTTTGGGCTGAATGGGTACAATGGTGAACGTGCACAATCTCTGCAGAGTGTAAAACTAAGTACTTAGCCGTGTCCCCGGTACACACAATATGAGCAGCTGATCACGGACATCAACGGAGGATTACACCATTCCAATTTCTAAGATAAAACTTGCTGGGTGAACAAGGGTAGAATGACACAGTGGTTTTCATGCCACAAATGTCTCGAATAGAAGAAGAGTGTTTTCCAAAGAGTTAGAAAAAAATTGGCTTTATGCAAAATAGGCTTGAACTCCACCAGCCAAATATGCATATAGGTTATTAGAGTTATTCCACTAAGTGTCCACCATACTGTCACTTGCCAGACTCCATTTTTAATGGAATCTGACCCACGTTGTTGTAATATTTTTCTTATTGCAGATTGTTCAGATGGCGAGTGAGGTTTCATTTAAAGGTTTCGAGTCTGCAACCAACATATTTTCGCCTGTGGCAACATGAAGATGATGGAGACTCACTGCTATTGTATTTCCGCTGGTTACTCATTCAGTGCTACCTTTATGCTCTGCACGTTGTAAAGAATATTTTGTAAGTCTAGATAATTGATGTAATAAAATTGATACTTTGTTGTGATATTACATCGTAAGCTGTGTTTGCAAACGAATCGATCCAGGGATTTGCACTATACACATGTACCTTGCCATATTTTAAGTGCAGGTACACTACACAGCCAATGGACCATGAAGTTCGACGGAGCTTTCGCTTTCCGCCATGGCGGGGCCGGCGTTGTCCTGATCTCGCCCAAGGGCGACAAGCTCTATTACGCGGTCCAGTTGTGCTTCGGAATCGACAAGATCTCAATAACATTGCTGAGTACGAGGGCCTGCTCGCCGGCCTATGTGCCGCCATCACCCTGGGCATCAAGCACCAACTCATGAAGGGCCACTCCCAACTGCTAGTGAACTTCTCCAACAAGAGCTACAAGCCTAAGGACGACCACATGGCCGCATACCTTGAAGAGGTCCACAGGCTTGAGAAGCACTTCAGGGGCATGGAGCTCATGCACATCCCAAGGAAGGAAAATCAAGATTCCGATGACATCGCCAAGCACGCATCGAGGAGGCAAGCTCAGATGCCAGGCGTCTTCAAAGAAAGACTCGTCAAAGCATTTATAAAACAGCCTCAAGAGGTCATGCCCTCAAACACAGACGAAGTCTCCCGCAACTAGGGCTCCCGATTGCGGACCCCCCACAGGGGAGCGTCTGTTGCTCACAGTGGCGCATCAAGAAACTGGCTGGTTCGACGAGATCAAAGATTACCTCGGCAAAGGGATCCTTCCCGAGGAAGATGTTGAAGCGGAGCAAATTGCCCGCCAGGCAAAATCCTACCACATCGTCGAAGGAAATCTCTACCGCAAGTGCCCAAATGGCATCGCGCTCAAGTGCATTCCTCCTGAAGAAGGAAAAATGCTGATCAAGGACATCCACAGCGGGGAGTGCGGCCACCACTCGTGCGCTCGCACCCTCGCAGGCAAAGTCTTCAGGAGTGGCTTCTACTGGCCTCAAGCACTTCAGCATGCAGTTGACATCGTCCAAGCATGTGAAGCCTGCCAATTCCATGCCAAACAAATCCATCAGCTCGCGCTGGGACTTCAGACCATTCCGCTCTCCTGGCCGTTTTCGGTCTGGGGGCTGGATATCTTGGGACCATTCCCAACAGCACAAGGGGGATATCGCTACCTCTTCGTGGCCATCGACAAGTTCACCAAGTGGCCCGAGGTGGAGGCGACGCGCACAATCCCAGCAGGCGCGGCGGTGAAATTTATCAGAGGCCTGGTCTGCCGCTTCGGAGTGCCTAATCGCATCATCACCGACAATGGCTCGCAATTCACCAGTGGCATCTTCAGGGCTTGCTGCGAGAAAATGGGCATAAAACTATACTTCGCCTCGGTCGCTCATCCACAGAGTAACGGCCAGGCTGAGCGAGCAAATGCAGAAGTCCTCAAGGGCCTAAAGACCAGGACCTTCGACGTCCTCAAAGGCCACGGCAAGGGCTGGATCAGCGAGCTCCCTTCAGTGCTCTGGTCCATCCGCATAACGCCACCCAAGCCTACGGGAGAAACACCGTTCGCCCTCGTCTATGGAGCCGAAGCAGTCCTCCCCACAAAGATAAAGCATGGATCCCCACGGGTACTTGCCTTTAACGAGGACGAGCTAGAAGACCTCCACAACGACGACCTGCTGCTTCTCGACGTCCTACGCTGCCGTGACGCCCTCTGGGCGGCAAAATACCAGCAGGACCTGCGACGCTACCACAGCCGCAACGTGCGCTCACGCACGTTGGAGACAGGCGATCTCGTCCTCAGGCGAAACCTCTCCAAGGAAGGCCTCCACAAGCTGTCACCTATGTGGGAAGGCCCCTACAGGGTCACCCACATCGCCAGGACTGGCGCGGTTGCCTCGAAACTCAAGACGTCATCCCCGTCAAGAACTCGTGGAACATCATGCACCTGCGCAAGTTCTACCCGTGATCAGTGTGACGCCCGTGATCATTGTCACGTCAAGACATCTGGCGGAAGAGGCAGCTTACGGCTCAACCTCCAAGCATTTTTTGTCTCCAGAAGGATAAAAAGCAAACAAGATCATTGTCACGCCCGTGAACATTGTCACGTCAAGACATCTGGCGGAAGAGGCAACTTACGGCTCAACCTCCAAGCATTTTTTGTCTGTAGAGGTTAAAAGCTCACGGCTTAAACCTCCAAGCTCCAAAGGCTTCTCTCGAGGGTCAACCTTCTGAGCTCTCCATGTAACGAGCCACCTCAGGCCGTAGAGAGTCTTTGCCACTAATGGGTGGTCCCCATGCCTCGACATGGTCAAAACATTAACTTGGCAACTCCAAGCATAATGAGACAATTTCGTTCCTAAGTGAACTTTGCGCTATGGCGCCGCTATCTAATTTTTTGTGGTCAGTTTAATTTCCGCATTACTTTATTGAAATGTGCGCTTATATCTCTCCACATGCGCACCTCGTGAGCGGGGGCTGAGTACGGTGCCAGTGCCTCAAATGAACGAAATACAATTTCACTGATTAGGGTTTCGGTGGAACGAAAAGTGAAAAAGAGATGCCAGCGGCTTCAGTGGTTTATATAGGCCAAGAGATGGTGGAATAGATAGGCCTCGGAGTTGTCAGCGCGTAGGATCAATCGGATCTGGATTTGGAGTTATATTTCTTGAGATAAACGTGTTTGAAGGAAAAGTGGTTAGAAAAAATAATTTTCAGAATTCGAATCAGGTACGATGCATAGTTGTGTTCGACTCGGGCCGAGTTGGGCCGGCCCGATTCGCCTTTTTTCTTATTTCTTTTTTTTATATCTTTTGTTTAGAACTCCAAATTAAGTGCAATTAATTTCTAAAAATTTCTAAAAATCATATCTTTATTTCATAACATTTATGGACATGTTTTAAACACTTTTTAAAAATATTAATTTTCAATATTTGATTAACTTCAAATTTGACACTTCTGTCAAATTTGAAAATAGAGCTTTTAATCAATTTATTTGTGGTTAAATAAATTTGGTACCACAATTGTAAACATATAAAAATAATTATTTCCAATAAATACAATCAAATCATTGGAGTAAAAATAAGATAAATATCATAATCGCTATTTTGTTTTTTTAATATTTTCTCAAAAAGATTTTCAAGTGGAAATATTATTTCAACCATTGTAATTTCAAATATAAATAATGCAACAAAATGATGAATGCATGCATGAATTTTGTTTTCAAATCGACATACATATAGTTTTCAAAAAGTTTTTAATTTTTCTGATTTTTCAGAATTTGAAAAATCCTAGGATGTTACGGACTACCACCCTTAAAAGGAATCTTGTCCTCGAGATTCGAGTTGGCTAGCAAAAGGTTGTGACTGGATATCTGGGTGGGCTACCACCCTTAAAAGAAATGTTTGTTGGTAGTGATAACTTCGATAGGAAACTTGATTCCGAATGTACCGTTCACTTCTTACAGAGTGCGATGGTTCACATATCATTTATCAAAAGGATTTGACTTGGCAGCTTCTTCGGCCTTCTTCTTTGCTGGGCACTCGTGGGCGTAATGTCCATTTCTCTTGCACTTGTAGCAAATGATCTCGTTTAAGCTCCACTTCTTCTTTGGTGCTTCCAAGGCTAAAAATTGTTCTAAATCTTGTACATCGTATTTTATCCCAATGGACGAAGTCCTGTCTCGCTTGATGGGGCAATTTCGAGCTAAATGACCTCCTTCAAATTTATAGCAGCACTTGGAGGTACGTTTGGATGTCTTCGGAAGTGACCTTACTCTTATTTCATTTTTCACCTTAGTTTGATCCACAATCTCATTTTGATAATGATTTTGTTCAGTATCCTGACCAATCTTCTTCTGTTTGCAGCCCCATGAATGATTTCCTTGTTCTCCACAGGTAAAACATGCTATACGGGTATTATCTCTTTTGCGTTCCTCGTTGTGTTCTTGTACTTCCACACATTTCCTGAGTTTATGTTGTATTCCCTCTTTGACTTGTTGACTGACTTCTTGCACCATGGGATAGAGTTGACATTGAGTCGGGACGTGATTTGTTGCTTCATACAAAAAGCTAGTAACCATGGTTGTGGGGCATATGTCGGTTGGATAGCTGGAGACACCATGGGGCCACTCATCATGACATTCCTTGGACGTGTGTCCTATTTCTCCACACGTTTTACAGGCTTGAGGTTTTGTCAAACTACATCCTTTGCCATCCTTGTTACCAATGTCCATCTAGGGTGGGTTGATATTTTTGTTGGTCATGTTGTGATGCATCATCTGCACAATGTGGGTTTGGTTATCCAACAATTGTTGCATTCCCTGGGGTACCTCTCTGTTGTGATTGTGGACTTGATTCTGGACCATGAGTTGCATCAACTGACTTTGAGCTTCTAATAGTTGAATTGCAACTGTCATCTCATCGTTGGTGCTTGGGCGAGACATCTGTTTGGGTTTAGCATAGATGAGTAAAAGATAGAAGGATACTAGGGAAATTTTCTACCCCAAACTCAACAAACCGAGACAAATCATCTTACAAACAATATCTAACAAACATCGAGCAACAAGTTTCAACACAAACAAGCAATCTAGTATTGTCATACCACACTGAGTTGGCATGATCAATACACTATCACGGTGTCGTTGTTCTAATTAAATGGTGGTCTCTTGTCTATCTTCTTGAGTGCTTCAAATTCTTCTTTCTTCAAAATATTCTAAGTGTTTGAGCTATGAATCTGGATTCTTCAGTGTCCTTCCATGCAGGAAGTGCTTCATGTTGACTTGTAGAATTGCATATGAAGTATCGAACTCAGACTTTACGAACATGGTCAGCTAGAAAAAGATAAGATATTTTCAGAAGTTTGATATTAGACGAGAGTATAAGAGAGGATAAAATGAAAAGTTTTGTTTTGATATAACTGAATGAAAATAGATTTTCAATCCTATGGCCAAATCCTATTTTTATCCAAACTTAGGGGTTTCGAACCTACGGGCAAAACAGTGCTCTGATACCATCTGTAACGTACCTGCACTTAAAATATGACAGGTACCTGTGTATAGTGCAAATCCCTGGATCGATTCGTTTTCACACACAGTTTACGATGTAATATCACAACAAAGTATCAAATTTATTACATCGATGATCCAGACTTAAAAATATTCATTACAATTTGCATAGCATAAGGCTAGCATTGGAAAGAATACACAGCGGAAATACAATAGCAGTAAGTCTCCATCTTCATGTTGCCACATGCGAAAACTGTTGGTTGGAGACTCAAAATCCCTTATCGAAAACCTCACTCGTCATCTGAATAACCTGTAACAAATAAAATTTTGCAACAGAGTGGGTCAGATTCCATTAAAAATGGAGTCTGGCAAGTGACACTATGGTGGACACTTAATGGAATAACTCTATAGCCTATATGCATATTTGGCTGGTGGAGTTCAAGGCTAATTTGCATAAAGCCAATTTTTCCTACTCTTTTGAAAACACTTTTCTTTAAATCAAGACGAGTATGGCATGAAAACCATAATCTCATCTTCCCTTGTTCACCCATCAAATTTTAACTTAGAAATTGGAATGATAGGATCCCGTCCTTGATCAGCTGCTCAAAATTGTCCGTAACCATGGACACGGCTAAGTACTTAGTTTTACATTCTGCAGAGGTTGTGCACTTTCACCATTAGACCCAACAAACCCAAACTATCCTCAAACACACCATTTGTGCTCCCCATAATGGCCTGACGTGCTCCACCTACAAAACCTCTACCACCACCTGTCAGGCCGGGCGAGTCCACACAACTTAATCCATCCAGACAGAGTCCATTGACTAATGGTTGCACTAGAAGCAATCTTCACTTGGAGTTCTTCAGATCCTTTTGTTCCTTGGGTGGCCGTCCACAAGTGACCAGCCCTTAGAGGTCACCCCTAAGAGACAACACTCAACATAAACCATTCAAAACCAATTCCACCCAGGAGCTTCATTCTTAACTTAGTAGAAATTAACTTTTCATAAAACAACCTTTGCATAGCATCAATATTTCTACCAAGTTATCAATGGGATTCGAGACACAACTAGTGTAAGGGATATAGTAGTTTTAGCATAGCAATACCATCCAACAGATGCATATAAGAAATACACTAAGTAATGCATAGAAAATACTTCGGAAATTTATGAGGGTGTGCCACTTGCCTTGGCAACAAGGAGAGCAGGAGTATCAGTTGCAAAAGCCTTCGTTTCTCTCCGGAATTTGTAACAAGTCAATCAAGCCACAAATAAACATACAAGCATAAATGCAACACTTAGAAAAATATGACATGCATGATATGAAAAATATTCTTAAGGACTAGAGATGCACGTCATGCCATGAAATTATTCTAAGTTAATGCAGGGCAAGTGTGTTAGTCAAAATTACTAAGGACCAAGGTCATAGGTTGGACAGAATAACTTTGCTATAAAATTTAACTTGAATAAGTTGTAGTGCTGCTGCAAGTCTTCACATGCTTGGTCTTGAAATCTTCAACTCCCTTGTAGTTTTCTTCATCTTCAATTAGCACTCTAAGGACTTGGTCAAAATCACTAAGGACTTGGTTTATGTCCAAAGTGAAAGAAGAATAGGAAGGCGGAAAAACATAAAGAAAAGATGAAAATTTTCTTCTAGGCTTCCTCGTAACTTTCTCCTTGGTGTGATGTCTTCATTAAACTTTTGTAGACTTTGGTTTTTAAGACTTGATGATTCTTCAGTATTGATGATTCTTCAGAATTGTCTTTGATATAACTTAGCCACCATAAAGTCTAAGAGAAACAGAAGAAGAGAGAAAGACTTAGAGAAATAAAGGGGGATGGTCTTCTTGCAGTTCCTCTTGATTTTCTTCTCAGTGTTTTTGCTTCTTGGAGATGCCTTCGAGGTTTTGTTTTTCTTGGCTAAGTGTCAAGTGTAAGTGCATAGCACTTTACCAAAACACTAGGTTGAAAATAATCCTAACTTAGGGAAAAAATAAGGAAGAAGAGGAGTATAACTATACAATAGATATGCCATGCATGCAATGCAATTTATTTCTAAGGACAACACTTAACAAAAGAAAACAACTAAGCTTTCTAGATGCTAAAATTTTCTAAGGAAGAGATTTAGCATCTTTAAGATGTTGAAATTTTTCTAAGGAAGAGTGTTGTCGAAAAATAGTTATCAAATATTTTCTAAGGAAAAATTTACTTTGTTTAAAGAGGCAAAATATTTCTAAGTACCTTTTAATACCAAAGTGGTCATAATATGACTAAGTACTTTATGATTCGAATAGATGATGAAAATAATTTTTAATAAATTTTTATTCAATTTTAATCATTAAAATAACACTTAAAAGTATTTAATCAATATTAATTATAAAATCATAGAAAATTATTCTAAAACAATTAGTAGAAAAATTCTACTGCCAATACTTAGACATACAAATTTATAGCAAAAGAGTTTGATCAAAAATCAATTTTAAAATTGAAATTATGTTCAAAATACTAATAAAGCCACTTTTGAAAATAAACACAAATAATTCAGCAAAACATAAAATTAACTATGCCAAAAGTTTCTATGTGTCATAAGCTTTCCTAAAATATTTTATTTATAAAATTTGACCAAACCAATAAAAAGTAGCGATAGATCTAAAATCTAGGCTTGTTCTGCAAAACTGCCGGTCTTCGGTTGACTGTTGCTGACGTGCCAGGCTGACTGGGATTTGACAATGAATTTGACCAAAAATAAAGTTGCTCGGATGGAAAAAAACTCCTAACAAAAGTTGTAGAGAATTACGTGCTCTTTCTAATTCACAGTTATAACATAAGTGGATGAATAGATTGGTCACAAATCGCAAAATACCTTTCTGGTCCAAAACTTCAAACGCGAATATCTCTTAGCTTGCTGAACCAAATAAGATGAATCTTGGGGAAAAAGAAAGGTCTTGATCAGGGGAACAACTTTCGTATTGTCGTCCCAAACTTTTGAGATGGTTTGGTTAATCGAACAACATCAAACACGATCTGTATTATACAGAAAATTACGTACGTTAAGATAAAAAGTTGTCAACAGGAAAGTTGTAGATATAGACTAGATCTACCTTTTCACTGGAAGAATTTCGATTTGGCGCAACAAGCGCGAAGAGATCTGAGAAATACGACTTCAGATCTGATGGATGACGATTAGAAATTCTTCCTCCACGCTTGATAAAAAGAGTTGTGTCTTCTTGGGATGGAAAGGTATCGACGAGATCTACAACAATGATTAAGCTTGCGTCGCGATTGGAGATGGATTTGTTTGTCAAACGAACGAAATACAATTTCGCTGATTAGGGTTTCGGTGGAACGAAAAGTAAAAAAAGATGCCGGCGGCTTCAGTGGTTTATATAGGCGAAGGGATGGTGGAATAGATAGGCCTCGGAGTTGTCAACGTGTAGGATCAAGCGGATCCGGATTTGGAGTTATATTTCTTTAGATAAACCATTTTGAATGAAAAGTGGTTAAAAGAATTAATTTTCAGAATTCGAATCACGTACGATACATAGTTGTGTTCGACTCGGGCTGAGTTGGGCCGGCCCGTTTCGCTTTTTTTTCTTATTTCTTATTTCTTTTATATGTTTTGTTTTAGAACTCCGAATTAAGTGAAATTAATTTCTAAAAATTTCTAAAAATCATATCTTTATTTTAAAACATTTGTGGACATGTTTTAAACACTTTTCAAAATATTAATTTTCAATATTTGGTTAACTGCAAATTTGACACTTTTGTCAAATTTGAAAATAGAGCTTTTAATGAATTTATTTGTGGTTAAATAAAATTTGGTACAACAATTGTAAACATATAAAAATAATTATTTCCAATAAATACAATCAAATCATTAGAGTAAAAATAAGATAAATATCATAATCGCTAATTTTTTTAAAATATTTTCTCAAATAGATTTTCAAGTGGAAATAATATTTCAACCATTGTAATTTAAAATATAAATAATGCAACAAAATGATGAATGCATGCATGAATTTTGTTTTCAAATCGACATACATATAGTTTTCAAAAAGTTTTTTATTTTTCTGATTTTTCAGAATTTGAAAAATCCTAGGATGTTACAGACATGGTGTAAAAAGTAGGCAAGTCGGTTTTGAAAAATCCTCTTTTGGGCTGTGCTTTTTGTGCAGTTAACAGGTTTGAAGTCTGACGACGTTAGCTTGGGAATCACTCCGGCTTGGCTGGGCAGGAATATGGCGCCATCGCTTATCTTCAGGACTCTTAGTCCAATTTGCATCTTATCCGTAGCCGGATACTATTTTGCTTCCGCTGTCATTTGAATCTTTGTATTGTATTATTTGTATCTTGACTCGTTCGAGTCGTTGTTGTATTATATATCTTCTATTGTATTTGTAGATGTATCGGAACTGTTGTAATGTTATCACAATTCCACCCACATAATGCGCATGTTTCGGCGTGCAAATTATGTCTGGTGGGCGACCTAAAATCGTTATTATGCGGATTTCGGCGGAATCGCTTAAATCTATATAGTACCGATTTTCGGGCGTCACAACTTGCAACGCCAGGTCCTCTTGGCGACGAGCCTCGACGGCCGCATGAAAGGACGCCCACGCCCTTGCATGCTCCTCGCGCTGTTGGACGAGCTGTACATCCTCGAGGGCAAGGTGCGCCTCCAAGCCCTCTAGGGATTCCCTCACGAGGCGTTAGGCGACATCGCGGTGCCCAGCTCTCCAATCCCAGCCACAGAGGAGCAGGGCTCGACGTGAGGAGGGCCCCGCCCCGACGTCGAGGCCTGAGAACCTGGCCTAGGAGCGTGCTTGGGGGCTAGGTTGCACGTCGTCCACGGCAGCGCCAAAAGCAGCCTCGCTGCCCGCGCCAGCCTGGCGCTCGTCCTCTGCAGCAGAGCGGGGCGGAGACGGAGGAGCTCCTCCTGCGGACTCACCAGCGCATTGGGGCCCCTGCCCCGTCTCTGCCTCTGGCTGCGCGGGAGGCGTGGGCGCACGCGGCGGAGTAACCGCGCGGGTTGGAGTTGGCTCGTGCGGTGGAGTTGGCTCGCGCGGTGGCGTAGTCGCGTGAGGCGGTGTAGGAGCGCGAGGAGGGGAAGCGACCCTCTCCTCCGGAGCCTCCACCACTATTGGCTCAGGAGGCGGCGCAGAGGCCTCTGGGCGAGGCGCGGCCTCCTCCGCCTGAGGCGCAGCAGCCTCCGCCCGAGGCGTTGGCGCCTCCCCTTGAGGCACCTCCTCAGTTGGGCCTACGGAGTCCGTCTCCACAGGCCTCGTGACCTCTTCAGCCATAGCCTCAGCCGTGGCTCTCTTCACATCTGCTGCCTTGCGAAGCTTACGGCGCTTCGCAGGCACAAGATCACTGACAAGAACCAAGAAAACATCGTCAAGAGAGGATAAAGGGAAAAGGAGCAAGAGTCAAGAGACCTAGTGCCAGAGGCACTTACCCGGACGGCTGAGCGCCGGTGTCGACCCACGCCAAGCCTGGCGAGCGCCAGGAGGGCGTGGCCCTGGCACCAGACCCCTCCGGAGGCGCCACGACTTTCCTCTTGGAGGGGACGTCGGACGGCCTCGCCCAAGACATGTCCACGGCCGCCTTGGTGCGTGGCTTGCGCCGCCCCGGAGTGGCCTCCGCGTCAGAGACCTCCCTCTCCTCGTCCTCCTCCTCCACGAGGCGTGAGGGCGCCACCACGAAGGCGTCATCGTCACCTGACGAGATGTCGTAAATCACGTCAAAGAAGGGCCCAGGCCTCGAAGAGGATACCTCCCCTGCCGCGGCCTCCTCCTCGCCTTGCCCGGATCCTGAGGCTGAGCGAGAGTCTGCTCCCTCCGCTTCCTGCACCACCGGCACAGGCACCTCCTTCCCCGCCTGGCCCGCCGGGGTACACAGGGGCATCCCATCCAAGATGGCCATGCGCTCGGTCATGTTGTATTGGTGGAGAGGCCGGAGCGTGATGGGGAGCTGGTCCGCGGCAGGCACCACCGAGTTGATGAAGATCGTAGACAGGACGTTGTCGATGGCGTCCTTGTCGTTGTCGTCGCGGTGCAGCCGCATCTTGTCGTGAGGGCCTGAGTACATCCACATGAGCACCGAGTGCGCCTGGAGGGGAGCGATGCGACGCGTCACGAAGTCCGCTACGATGATTTGCCCCGTGAGGCCTTCCTCGCGAAGGAAACTCAGGCGGCCCATCAAGCTCGCGTTCCGCCCGCTGTCGAAGGGCGCTTTGCCCCAGTGGGAATTCTTCACAGGCGGCGCGTCGAGGTCCTCGAGGAAGGCGCAGGGCTGTTCCACCCCGACGAAGAACCACCGCTGGCAGAAGTCGTCCACCTTCTTCGTCACCGAAGTGACGGCCTTACCGTCGTTCCACGACATGGGGATGTAAACGCTCCCCATCCCGTCCACGATGCGGAACGAGACGCACCTTGAGCGCCCGTTCTTCGCCGTGTTCCGGAGCGCGTAGAAGCACCGTAAGAGCCCCACGTAGGCTCCAGGCCCAAGTACGCCTCGCAGAGGTAGGCGAACACGGCGAGGATGAGGACGGAGTTTGGGTGGAGATGCAGCAGGTGAATCTGGTAGAAGGCCAGCACCGCCTCCAGAAATGGAGAGAATGGCGGCACCAACCCGGCAGAGACGTAGTGCTGAAAGACCGGGAAAAACCCTCGCTGGCGTTTCCTGTGCGCAGCCGGTTGGTTCGGTCCAACACCAGGTAGCGGACTATGGAGAGCGCCTTATCATTGACGCGCACCCCAAGCAGTGCAGCACCGTGCGCAACCTTGTCTGGCGCCGCCTGGGACGAGGATCCCGCGGCAGCCTTGCCCTTGTTCTTGGCGGGACTCATCGCCGGAGTTCGGTGTGTCGCTAGAGGCGAAGGAAGACAAGAGCGCTAGAGAGCGGAAACGTCTAGCTCGAGAATGGCGGAGGCTTCTGCGAGAAGGAATGGAAACAGTAACGACTCCCTGCTCCGGCGCCCAGGCTTTATGTCTCTTCAAGGAGCAGTTACCGAGGCGTGGTGGGACCTCCCACTACGCGCGCCCCAGATCGTGCGCGACTGTTGCTCGTCTGAGCGACGCGTGGCTCGGGCTGGCCTGACATTTTGGGCCCACAACGCTCCGTCTGCGCCCATGGGCTCAGTCGCGCCCATCGTGGGACCGGGGGCTACTGTCGGCCCAGTAAGGACTGGGGTGTGCAGAGCCCACTCTCCCCAGGCCTCGCACGCGGGCAGATCAGACAAAACGACTAAGGACCAAGCCACCGCTTGGACAGACCCTCAAGAGGCAACTCCTCTTGAGGGCCTCAAGAGGAAGCGAAGGCTTGAAGAGGACCTGCGCTTCAAGGGACTCTCCCGAGGCTCCTCCCGCCTGGAGAGAAGTCAACAGGAATTCCTCCGCATGCCCCACGACCCTCTGGAGAAGCTTCACGGCCAAGGAAGTGTTGCATGGCCTCTGCAGTGTCCACAGAAGTGACGCGAGCACTCCAATTGCCATTCTGGTGATAAAGGAGTCAATAAAGTTGCGCCGCCTGCGCCAGGACAGCTGGGTTTAACCCTCTGGTGATAAAGCGGCTAGACGGCGCAACACTTCAAGAAGATCGTCATCGTGGGCTCCACCACGATCACTACAACCCCTGCGAGCCGTTTTGCGTGGTCTGCAGCCTGTCGGCCACCGCGCCCAACTTTATCGCTGATGGACCGCGTCCATGGAGGATTGAGCAGCAGTTGACGAGGTGTTAACTCGACAAGTCCCAGGGTTGTGCACCCCGGGTTGATTGATGGGGAGAGAGATGAGTGCTGGTGATCACGACGGCTGACAAGCAAGGTTTTACCCAGGTTCAGGCTCCCGGAGGATAACACCCTACTCCTGCTTCTCTGATTATTGATGCGAGTAGCGATTACAATGGCGAGATTGCGATCTCGCTAGGGTTTGCCGCGGAGGCTTTGGCGTATCTCTTTGTTGGGTGTCCTAGGGACGAGCCACCCTCCTGGCTTTATAGGTAGCCAGGTCTCGGGTGGTCGATGCCGATGGCAATTACAGATATGGCAGGTTATGCGACCTAACCGACTTGGACTAGGTTACATGGTACCCCGCGTGGGCCTTCTGTGGGCCTCCAAATCCTTGGCGCGGCCCAGGTAGCTTCATCGTGGGCTACCCGAAAGGTAGCCCCACGTCAGTAGCCCCCGAGTGCTTGGTCGAAGCGTAGAGTCGGGCAAAGAACTTCTTCCTCCTGGACGCGCCATTGGATTGCTTGATCTTGAGTTTGAACTCGATTTCTTCAGTCGAACCGGGGTCTCCCGATGGGAGTGACACCTGCAGTCGAATTATTTTGCTTTGGTCTTCTTGTTAAGCGTCAGTTCAGCCTGCTGGCTTACTTGTAGATGGATTCAGCTGATTAAGCTTACTCGATTTTCTTTGCCACCCGAATGATTCCTTCGGGTGCTCAGATTGGCACTCTGTCTTGTTCCTGAAAACGATAGTTAAAGAAATTAGACTCCGGCCGTTGAGGGCATACAGAGGATGCTTTAGTCGTTAATGCTTCGACTGAGTCTATTGGGAGCGCGAACAGTGCTCCCGATGGGAGTAGCCCCCGAGATTAAGCTGAATTGCTTGTAATTGAGGTTAATCTCGAAAAATTCTCAGTCGAAAAGAGATCTCTGATACCCTCCCGTTTAGGAACTCGCTGATGGAACCACTGTCCTTTTTTATTCGAGTGCTCATTCAGCCCGACGGCCTACTTGGTGGATTCGACAAACATATCGAGTATTTGCTCAGCCGAACGGCCTACTGTATTGTTGGACCTGTATGGCGCAGCCCCCGAGTGTTCGAGTGCGGCCTAGGTTTTTTTTGTTGGACCTGTATGGCGCAGCCCCCGAGTGTTCGAGTGACGCCCTAGGTTTGACTTAGACCTGTGCGGCGCAGCCCCCGAGTGCTTCGGGTGGCGGCCAAGGATTTTTCGAGTTATACCTGTATGGCGCAGCCTCCGTGTGCGTCGGGTGACGGCCTAGATTTTACTTAGACATGTGCGGCGCAGCCTCCGAGTGCTCGAGAGATCTCTTTTCGACTGAGAAGTTTTCGAGATTAACCTCAATTACAAGCAATTCAGCTTAATCTCGGGGGCTACTCCCATCGGGAGCACTGTTCGCGCTCCCAATAGACTCAGTCGAAGCATTAACGACTAACGCATCCTCTGTAAGCCCTCAACGGCCGGAGTCGAATTTCTTTAACTATCGTTTTCAGGAACAAGACAGAGTGCCAATCTGAGCACCCGAAGGAATCATTTGGGTGGCAAAGAAAACCGAGTAAGCTTAATCAGCTGAATCCATCTACAAGTAAGCCAGCAGGCTGAACTGACGCTTAACAAGAAGACCAAAGCAAAATAATTCGGCTGCAGGTGTCACTCCCATCGGGAGACCCCGGTTCGACTGAAGAAATCGAGTTCAAACTCAAGATCAAGCAATCCAATGGCGCGTCCAGGAGGAAGAAGTTCTTTGCCCGACTCTACGCTTCGACCAAGCACTCGGGGGCTACTGACGTGGGGCTACCTTTCGGGTAGCCCACGACGAAGCTACCTGGGCCGCGCCAAGGATTTGGAGGCCCACAGAAGGCCCACGCGGGGTACCATGTAACCTAGTCCAAGTCGGTTAGGTCGCATAACCTGCCATATCTGTAATTGCCATCGGCATCGACCACCCGAGACCTGGCTACCTATAAAGCCAGGAGGGTGGCTCGTCCCCAGGACACCCAACGAAGAGATACGCCATAGCCGCCGCGGCAAACCCTAGCGAGATCTCCATCTCGCCATTGTAATCGCTACTCGCATCAATAATCAGACAAGCAGTAGTAGGGTGTTATCCTCCGGGAGCCTGAACCTGGGTAAAACCTTGCTTGTCAGCCGTCGTGATCACCAGCACTCATCTCTCTCCCCATCAATCAACCCGGGGTGCACAACCCTGGGACTTGTCGAGTTAACACCTCTTCAGCAGTGGACTCCAACTACCCCGCGCCACTGACGTGTGGGAGCCCACCTTGGACACCGAGCGCAAGGAAGACGCCCGAGGCGCCTATAAAAGGAGCAAGAGCTCCACCGTATTCAGCGGCCGGCCAATTGCTTGCAAAACACTAGTAAACCCTAGCGCAGCTAGTAGGATAGCCTTCGTCTTGAGGAGGAAGACGACCATTGCGTCCCTCTCCAAGCATGAACTACCACAAGAGAGCCCTTGGCAAGCTCAGTTGTACTGTAACCTTTGCAGTGCAATACAGACAAGCATGAGTAGTGGTGTTACCTCCTCCTGAGGGCCGTGAACTTGGGTATGGGCTGGTGTCCATCTCTGTCGTGTGTGTTCCTCTTTAGGCCCGGCAAGCACTGTCATCGTGCCTCTCGAGGGTCGCTTGACCTCCGTGTTCAATCCTCCTCCCAAACTTCTCTTCAGGGTGTGACCACCCCTGTTCCGTGGGAGTCACTATCCGACAAAACTGAGTTTCAAGGTGGCGGCGGCGCACGGATGTGTTTCTGGGAAAAGTGTCCTGGGGCCCGTCGTTTTTAGATCAGAGGGGACTTATATCCGAGAGGGGAGCGCAAGGAGGCAACCGAGTCGGCCTCCTCATGTGCTTGCCAGCTAGGAGCCCGCCGCGCCAGCACCTAATGAGGATGGCTCGTAGCCCCCCTCCGTCTGGTCTTCTAGCTCCGTGACTTTCCCGGGAAAATAGGGACTTTCACATAATTCCTGATATTTTTCTCTAAAGTTGAATTTCTGCACAAAAATAAGACACCAGGGAAATTCTGCTGAAAACAACGTTAGTCCATGTTAGTTGCATTCAAAACACACAAATTAGAGGTAAAACAATAGCAAAAGTGTTCGGGAAAGTAGATACGTTTTGGACGTATCAATGGCCTGCAACCGTTGGGTCCTTGGATCAAGGTCCTCTAACAAAGCCCAAGCATCATGATTAAGCACCTTCATGTATTCCATATTTGCCTCAAACCTAGGAACTGTGCTGCTTCTTGCTATCCTCCATAGCTGGTTCTTCAATGAGTCACCTCTGAATTTCTGTTGAAAATTTTGCCACATGTGTCGAACACAAAACCTGTGTTCAGATTCAGGGAACACGACTTTTACTGCATTGATCAGTCTCTTCTGCTTGTCAGACATAATTGTCCATGACACTATATTTATAATGCCAAGATCATTTTTCAGTGTCTCCAGAAACCATCTCCAGCTAGCTGTGTCCTCTACCTCCACTATTGCAACTGCAATTGGGAATATACAATCATTGGGATCCATTCCAACATCAGTTAACTATTGACCTCGATATCTTGTCTTGATAAATATTCCATCAACAAAAATAGCAGGCCTACAACCTTGCAGAAAACCTCTCCTGCTAGCTTCCAAATACATGTAAGGCCTCGTAAACCTTTAATTCTCATCACTGGCAAGAAAAAAATAACTACCAGGGTTGCTCCTCCTTATCTCATTTGCATAATCCCACGACATATTGTATTGAGCTTCTTCATCACTATAAATCACCTTCATGGCCAATCTCCTAGCCCTCTGCAACTTGGCTCTTCCTGGTGTCATGTTCCACTCCTTTTGAATTATTCTAGAGAAATTCTTCATGTTCATGTCTTGATCAGCTCTCAAACTCTCCAAATATCAATCAGCCAAGAATTTGGAAGTGAATGAATGAACTTTAAAAGTTTTGGTACATCCAAATATGTGATTCTGATTGTAGGTTTTTGAAGGGGTTCCGTTGCAGAAAACAATATTTTTTCTAGCGTAAGAACGCCCGCACTAGACAGGATCTATCTATCTAGTACATGCGATAACGGTGGCGGAACAGGTTACATACCTCCATGTAGACCGATAGAGGAGATTACGCTCCCGCACAAGCGTTGCCGATGAAGTCGTACGTAGCCAACCTCAAGGTCGCGCAGAACTTGGCGAGACGAAGTAGACGATGATGACCTGCGTCGACGGGCGTCCAGCGGAAGGGGCGTGGCGCCGGCGGCAGGGGGGTGGTGTCGGCGACAGGGAAGCGGTAGGGCTGCGACGGTGGCTATACGATGTCGCACAGCCTCCTCAAATGTGGCGCCTCCGAGCACTCAAAAGCATACGAAGGTTGACAACAACCCCCGGTGACACAGATCTAGCTGAGATTGCACGAGTTGGACTTTTCTGGAATCCCGCAGGGCAACAGCGCCCAGCGGTATAGCTTTGGTGGAGAGGGAAGCCAAACGGACGGAGAAGCAGCTTGGTCGGCTTGGTACAAATTTAATTGTATTTTTGTTATTTTAATCCAATTAATATGCATTACTTATAAAGGGGGGAAGGGGAGGGGGGTCGGCCGGCCCTAGGCCAGTCCGAATAGGACTTGGGCCCCTCCCCTTCCTAGTTGGTGTGGTCCACCCTCTTGGACCTTCATGGCCCATTTAGGTGGGCTGCCCACTTTTTCTCCTTTTTAATTAATATTAAATTAATATAAAATATAATTAATTCATAATTATTATATTTACATACTATTTAATATCCCGTGACTCCGAAACATTTTCCAAACCACCCGAACATCTTTTGGACATTCCGGGAACCATCCAGACCTTCCCGGAACTCCTTCCAGACCACCGGAACTCTTTCCGGATTATTTCTCTATCTCCATTCACTTCCTATGTTATTCCAAAACATTCTCCTAGTGTCGTTAAGACCTTGAGTCTTGTTACGCTACGGTTCGAGAACACTCCAGACATGGTCGAGACCCGTTGCTCGCCAATGACCGCTAGGGATACCTGGATGCATATGACGGTCCCTGTGCATTCTACGAATATCATCGTTGAACCATAAACATGATATTCATTCCCTTTGTTTCTATGATACTACCTTGTCCGAGATATGATCGTAGACATCCGATGCCCTATTGTATCTCGTTACCGACATAGGTTATTAACTAGTCTGTGATATTATATCTCCATGACCTAGTCATCAGCTGCGCATCTATATAGATGTAATCTCACCGAGTGGACCGACAGTATCTTTCCATTACACGAATGAAAAAATCCCGCTCTTCATCCATACGTCTCAACATACTCTTTCAGGATACCCAAGATGGACATAGTTATTGTCATGTTGTATAAGTTACAACGTTTGATGCTCTCAAGTACCCCTGCGGAGTATCAATAAATACGATCTCACAGTCTAAGGAATAAGCTATCATATTACTTCCTATTGCAAATGACAAACTTCGTAATACGATCTTATTGCAATACTTTGCGTATGTCCATCACCTTATTCGACTAATAAGATGACCCCATTGTCAACCGACGTCAGTGTCCATGATCGAAAATCTCGATCAACTGTTGCCCAACGGACTAGTTTATATAGAGGCTTACTAGGGACTCTGGTTGTCTATGTATCACACGTGTATTAATAATTCTGATTAATAAAGTTATAGCATAATACAAAAACATATTATAAACTTATGAGATAATGCGATAAATATTACTTATTTATTTGCCTCTAGGGCATATCTTCTTCAGTCTCCCACTTGCACTAGAGTACGAATAAACCAGCTGCATTTTACTTAATCATAACCCCTTATCGAATAAGCGTTATATTATAATGCTTTCCTGTGGAAGAATGTTACTCTAACAATCTGTACAATGAATAATTGTATGTTCTTTTGCGATTCATTGATCTCAACCTGTTTGATATCATCATGTTATCTAATGACATATATACAAATACCGTAACTAAGTGAGACTTCTGTTTCCCAACGCTTACTCTGATTCTGTTAACCAGACAATTGCTTTGCAAACACACTCAGTCATAGAGAACTCTTTGTAACATTTACAATCTCGCGATATCTATATACTTTCATACCTATGTAGAAGACTTGACACTGCAATGTCAATCTAATGCCTAATACATTTCTACTTCTAGTAAATTCTAAATTTACTTAGATAATTGTTCTTCTTCTAAGAACATGGGTCACATTTTATCGAGCAAATAATATGGTTCCTATATGATGTATAATATCACATAATAGACCAACATATCTGATAACCACTATTATTGTGTATCATTACTCTTAATGATTAATTGGATTTCCAAGGACCTCTCCTTCTATTCTGACTCTTCAGAATCAATCAAAAACAACTCGACTCTATATTTAAAATTCTCGTTCTATTCAAAAATAGACACTAACTTATAAATAGTTTCACAACTTCATCTTTCTAATTAATTCTACTGGTACTAGTCATGATATGTCATTTACATATTATGAATATGACTCAGACTCAAATTATGTCACCTACATATTTGAGGACATGAGCTCCCACTCAAAATATGTCATCCACATATATGAGGGTCTAAGCTTCCACTCAAAAATATGTCTCTTACTTACTCTACTTGAGAAAACTAACTCCCACTTAATTTAGTAAATTCATAATTTCTTTCGATATTTTGTTCAAACCAAAATCATTGATCTTTTATCAATTCGAACTTAATACGACATGTGGTATTCCACTAATACATATCCTATAGACTTTCAAGCATGTCTACATTGTATGTAGTCAACAGAATTTGATTTTTGTCCAGGACACTTTTCTTGACAAAATATGCTTTCATGTCTTTCTTATAGTTGCATTTCTCACATAACACTTTATATAATGATAAGTAATCTTATTCCTCTAATAAGATTTAGAGTAACATTTACTGTTTTAATCTTTTAAATGTAACTTGGATTTTCAGACTCAAAAGCCTTTGTTCGTATTCTGATATTTTCTCAACTTTCTTTGTATTCATAAGGAGTACCTTGATATGTCTACAAGATCGAAAAATACTTAATATTAAACTATGACCTGACAGCAAATATTAATATAACAGCACCTTATTTAAAAGCTTCATGTATGAAAATACTATGATCTCTTTGAAGAGGATTGCAAGCAGAAAACAATTTTCAAGTCTCCTCACTCTCATCATTAGATTTTTATTTGTAGACATATTCTTTTCAGAACATATTCCAATATTCTACTTTCATGAACATAGGGCTAATACCTTATTTCAAGCTTCTAATTTCATTCCATTAACCACAAATCGAAAATCACACTTTCTTTGGAATTATACAGACAACAACACAAGTTTTGCTTCTGTTGGTATTTGGAATACACTCTCATCCTATGCGAGCATTCTACAAAGAACTATTCGTGTATATTCTGAATTATCGTTTAATCATCTATATTACGACACTATTGTCGATCACACGAATTACCGTTGAAAAAAATCCATTTTCTAAAGTGGACATCGACTATAATGTTTCGAACATATTAAGAGATTTCTAAACGAGATTCTGAAATACCATTCTTTATCTAAAATCGAGTATAATTATAATATTTCACATATCACTATATCAGATATTATAATTTTGTGAAATGAATTTTCACAAGTCTTTTGTATTGAAACCATAATTCAAAAATATTGTCCTGTTTAATCAAATCTTGCGAATTTAATATTCACTAATCTTTCTTCTGAAAATCCCTTTGATCTTTTATCAAATTATTTTTTCAGACTCATGATTTATTATGCAAATACATTTATTCACTAATAATCATAGAATAATTCGAATTGATGAACTTTACCACTTATTTAATTCAACAATCATCTAGCATGACTTTCAATTAATTTCCTTGCATATTGACACTTCAATATCCAATTTTAACTTTAATCAATTCGGCACATGCAACATTTTAATAGATCAAAGTATCCATTATTTCTTACATTTCTCATATGATCAAATTTGGTGGTGTTTGTTCTTGCAACAAAATCATACAATTCTTGGACACATAATTTTATCATTTCCGCTTTTATAAATGTACATCATACGAGTAATGTAATTAAGATGTGATTGCATATAATTTACTCATAATACAAAACAACTGCTTTGTTCCATAATATAAAACAACTGATTTGCTCTGTTATATATATGAATAACTATGTCTTGTGATATTCAAGACACTAAACTAAATCACACTCTCACTATTACAAAAAGGTCTTATAAAAAACTATTGATGATAACTAATATGATATCTTGAGGACGTGAGAACCATTTGCCATCAACTCCCTTGCTTGCCATCACTTGCGCACTGTCACATTATTCATCTCCTCAGATATGTAATAATAAAAACCTGTTTCATAAACAGAATATGTATCAAATACTTTTTATCAAATATCATGACTTTGAATATCAAATATACATGTAGTGTCGAAGAGCTCTCCTTCGATGGAATCAACTTTTAGAGATTTGAACTTGTTCACGAACGTGAATAAGCTCATCGTGTCTCTCTTTATAGCATATTCACGCATATGCTCTTCATAGCTAGGAGGTAGAGATATCAGTGCAGTCTCTATTGCACTAGAGTCCGCTATCCAGAAATTGTAGACATTCATAAGCTTGAAGTAGATGTCATACAACTTCTTCAAATGCGTCTCCAGACATGTATGTTCCTCCATGTGAAGGGTCTGGAACTTTCTTAGCTGTCTGAACTGCTCCAGCTTCATTTCATCTTTGAAGTGCGTCTTAATTGCATCAATCATGACATAAGGCTCCATGTGTCGAAACAACATTTTCAACTCTGATGGTAGGCTTACGGTCATGACGGACTCCACTTCTATGAAAATGTCACGATGCTTACGGAACTCATCATCTTCCTCCTCGCTAGCAGAATCATCTAGTCTATCTCCTAACTTTTGTTCTAGGACATATAGGATGTTGTTGTGCATGAGAATCTCCCTAAGTTTGTTGTACCACAAGATGAAGTTGAACCCATCGGCTTGCAAGTTGGAAGCCGAACTCCTAAGGAACTAACCGAAGTAGAGTTCCGTCTACAAATATGATCACAAAGAGGTAAGTTTAAGTTTATAACATATGTGAGTTTTAGTTTATAATAAAACTATTAAACACACTCCACTAAAATTATTATCCCTATAATAATCTCAGTGATTAACAACCCCCATCCACTATACCACCCCCGATCGTCACGGCCGGCGGCACAGCTTCAAAGGTGGACATAAAATGTCGATCAAAACAACTCTGTGACTCATGCTCGATCTTTCGATCTTCCCGTGTTCCGAGGCCATATATGCATATGCTAGGCTCGCCAATCAAACCTCGAAGATTTTGCGCGTGCAATATCGCTTACACCCACTGTTTGCGAACGATAAAATGTATGACACCCGATCGTCATGGCCTGCCTTATAACGTAGAACTTTCTTGGTGGTGCACAACGAGGGAGAACACAATTTAGGTATTTGTTAGGGATCATCCTATCTTGAAGCCACCGTTGTATATCTAATATATAAACAATCAACAGGATGCACAAACAACAACACAATATCAAATAATGTAATGAAGTGCGATGTGACATGGTCGTGGAGCCTGGACCTCCATGGCGCCATGATCCTGGTCCGGGCGCCCCGACATGGCTCCGAGTCTACGATGCCCTCCTTTGCCTCTGACATTACGAGTAATATCAAACTTACCGTGACCATGTCACATAAAATAACGCCTCTGCAAATCAAAGTTAGACACCTCTACCTTTATTTAGTTTTGCAAGTTTTACGTGGCTTATAGGCTTATTAGCAAGAGAACTGTTTCCCTACCTACGAACTTTGTACCACAATGTCGATCATATAATTGCACGTTTAAGCATCCCTTTCGGGCCCTCAATTGAAAATGATTTGCCGAGTAAAGAGAGAGGGACAGACACCCGCCAGACACAGATACGGTACAAGCCGCATGTCAGTAGTGGAACCAGTCTTGCGTAAGCGTACGCGTAAAGTCGGTTCGGGCCGTTTCATCAAGTCATTACCGAAGGCATCGCAAGTGCACGCTAGAGGGTAACAAATATAAGAAAGACGTCCTCATTCAACATGAGTTCTAACCGTACCAGTAGTACTATGCATAGATCGGCTCTGATACCACTAAAGGGGTTCCGTGGCAGAAAACAATAATTTTTGTAACGTAAGAACGCCCAAACTAGCCAGGATCTATCTATCTTGTACATGCGATAATGGTGGCGGAACAGGTCACATACCTCCAGGCAGACCGATAGCGGGGATTACGCTCCCGCACAAGTGTTGCCGATGAAGTCGTATGTAGCCAACCTCAAGGTCGCGGAGAACTTGGCGCGACGAAGTAGACGATGACGCGACAATGTCGATGATGACCTGCGTCGACGGGCGTCTAGCGGAAGGGGCGTGGCGCCGGCGGCTGGGGGGTGGTGCCGGCGTCTAGCGGAAGGGGCGCGGCGTCAGGGCAGCGGTAGGGCTGCGACGGTGGCGAGATGATGTCGTCCAGACTCCTCAAATGTGGTGCCTCCGAGCACTCACAAGCATACAGAGCTTAACAACAAACCGCGGTCACTCAGATCCAGCTGAGATCGCAGGAGTAGAACTTTTCTGGAATCCCATAGGGAAACGGCGCCCAACGGTATAGCTTTGGTGGAGAGGGAAATTCAAACGGGCGAAGAAGCAGCTCGGCCGGCCTGGTACAAATTTAATTGTATTTTTGATGTTTTTAATCCAATTAATATGCCTTGCTATATCAAGGGGGAAGGGGTGTGCAAACACCTTGCCTCACCCATGTGAGACTAAAGGAATAGGAGGGGAGGGGGGTTCGGCCAGCCCTAGGCCAGTCCGAATAGGACTTGGGCCCTTCCCCTTCCTAGTTGGTGCGGCTCCCCCCTCTTGGGCCTTCATGGCCCATTTAGGTGGGCTGCCCACCTTTTCTCCTTTTAAATTAATATAAAATATAATTAATTCATAATAAATATATTTACATAATATTTAATCTCTCGTGACTCCGAAACATTTTCCGAACCACCTGAACATCTTTCGGACATTCCCGGAACCATTCCAGACCTATCCGGAACTCCTTCCGGACCACCAGAACTCTTTCTGGATTATTTCTCTATCTCCATTCACTTCATATTTTATGCCAAAACATTCTCCTAGTGTAACATCCCAAATTTCACAAAAAATTAAAACTTCCAAATTTCATACCTTTGCATGCATCATGTCATTGCATTTTGCATTCACATCATTATTCATAAATGTTGAAAGAATAAAAAATTATTATTTATAAAAATGTTATAAAATGCTTCCAAATAGTTTAGTTTGGTAAAGATAAGGTTTACAAAATTATACAAATTAGTTTGAATCATTTTGGAGTTAGAAATCAGAGTTTATGAAATTTCAGAAAAAAGAAAAGGAAAAGAGAAAAAAAAAGTAGAGCTCACCGAGCCGGCCCCGCAGCGGCCCATCCCTCTCCATTCCTCTCGCGCGTGCACATGGCCCAAGCCCAGCTCGCCTCCCCTCCTAACGCTGACAGGAGGGTCCCACCTCTGACAAACCGTATCGTCCCCAACCTCTGTTGTGATCAGATTTTTTTTCACGGGAGAGTTCGATCCGAACTAAAATCAATCGAGCCGTGCTTCGCACGATTTCCCTCCGTTCGTCGTCTTTATATACCCCAGACCACCGTCGTTCCTCCACACCCAAACCATAACAAATCGCCACCGGGCTGCCTAGGTTCGATTTCGAGTCGCCTGCCATTGTTGTCGGCGAAATCCTTCGCGTTCGGTAAGCACACGCGACGCCGAGCCCTCCTATTCCTATCATCCCTCCTATTTTCGTTTATGCGCGTCTTTTTGACATACTCTCGTGATCGTTTCCACGCCAGACCAAGCCGCCCGTGTTAAACCGAAGCTAGCCGCCGCCGTCGTCGTCTCTGGCGAGGAGTTTAAGAAGGAGGGAGATACGCCCGAGTCCGTCGTCGTGCCACCAGCATCGCCTCGACCTCCTGTAACATCCCAAATTTTTCAAAAATTTAAAACTTTGCATTCATGCATCATTCATCATATTGACATCACATTTCAATCACATAAGAACTAAATAAAAATTCAATTATAAATTTAAATAAATTATAATTCCATAAAATTGTTTAATTGTACTCCATATGAAATTCCTTTATATAAAATTATTTGATAGACAAGAATGATACTAAAAGATTGTAAATTTGATAAGCTTTCCAAAACATATTTTTATGAATTTTTCTGAAATGATTTGGTTAAGTTTAAAAATTATATTTGATATGAGTTTTGAAAAAAAACAGAAAAGGATTTAGAATTAAAAGATTTGTTTTCGGAGCCGAAATGGGCCGTGGCCCGTGGCTATTCACCGCGCGCGCGTAATGCAACGGCCCGCAAGCGGCCCAGCGCTCTCTCTCTCGCTCGCTGTCGCTGACAGGTGGGACCCACCTGTCATCTCCCCCGCAGAACCATTCTTCCCCAAATCCCGCCCCCGTCGCCGACCGAAACGCATGAAATTGAATCATTTGATTGCGGGAGATTTACTACGCCGTTTACAACGCCTCTTCCTCCTATTAAAAGCCCCCGAGCTCCTCCGTGTTCTGCCCCAAACATCTCCTCCCAAGAGCCCCTGGGCTAGCCGCTAGAGACCCCGCTTCTCCGCCGTCGCCGTCGGTGAGAACCTTACCGTGCGCGCAAACCCAGCCACCCCGGACCCTCTCATCGCTCCCTCTCGCTTTACCTCTTCCTTGCGAAGCTTTATGCCACGGTTTTGAATTTGTTTCCGCAGCGCAACACCGTGTCTGTGCTCGCCCGAGGAGAACCGCCGCCTCGTGCTACTCCGGCGAGCGACTACGAGAGCAGGAGCTCACGCTGGAGACCGCTACCTCGCCACAGACCCCGCATCGATCTCCCCTACGCTGTGGTATGCCCCGTTCATCATGTAGCACCGTAGAACAGGTACACTTGGGACGCCGGCCATGGCACCGCCGCAACCGGAGCGCCTCCGGCGACTCGCGCCGCCCGCGCTTGGTCAGCGTATCCTGGACCGTTGGATCTAGATCCAACAGATCCGATTTATTTTATTTTTCGTCGCGGTTAATTAATCTAACGCGTCCGATTTCATTTAGATCTAACGGCTCTCCATCGCGATCCGCGTCGAAGCGGTACAGACGAATCAGGTCGCGCCGCGTGGCCGATTCTTTTTCTAATTCGAATAGAATTTAGAAATTAAAACAGAAAACTATTAAAACTTTCAAAATTCATAACTTTCAATCTGTAGGTCCAAATTTGATAAACTTTATATCATTGGAAAGCCCTGCCCATATAGTTTATTCCTATATCATTAGTTTGTCATTAGTGTCTTTAAAATTGTGAAATTTACAGATTGGCATTTCGGCCATTTAAATTCATAATTTAAATATTAATCTAAATCCAATTGTTGTGGAATAATAATTTTGCTCTCTGTCCAGAAAATGCAACATGAGTTTTTTATTGAAAGTTTTGTATTTAAATTGACTATAATTGATCTTTATATTTTAATTGTTAAAATAGAAAATAAAATATTGTCATTGCATTGCATGCATTAAATAAACAGAGAAAATAAAATTGATAATAAGTTGTTTTGGTTATGTTTATAACATATCATGCATGAATACATATTTATGGTTTGAAGTTTTAAGTGTTGCATGTTGTGTTTATTTATTTCTTTATTGCTTGTTGTTAGATTGTGAAGAGGAGGAAGGACTTGCTTGTGATTGTTATTCTTGCTGTGCCTGTGCCTCCTGTTACCAAGGCAAGTGACACTCATATTATACCCAATATTTTCCATATGCATATGTAGTATATTTTGAGTAGTGTGCATGATAGGGAATTTTGATTTATTTTATAATGCTAAGTTAGTTGTATTTTACAAATATCCTAGTAGTGTGTAGCGACCCCTTTTCCGAAGCAGCCATGAAAAGTTTTTATTAGTTGCTTAGCAATGCTATTAAAATGTTTACCATGTTATAGAAATGTTTATAAGTGTTTCAAATCTAAAATACACATCTGGGTGGAATTGGTTGTTATGGTTTATGTTGAGTGACTTTTGGGGCTATGCTTGTGGTTGTCGTCGCCTAGGATGAATGTCCATTCTACTTAGGGCCATGAGCATGGTGGTTGTTACCCAGAAGTGCACTTGTGGACGGCCACCCAGGAAAGAAGAGATTACCAAGTCCCTCCAAGTTTAGAAGCTTCCCGTGCAGCCTTTTGACAATGGGATCTGTCTAGAATAATTAAGTTGTGAGGGTGCAACCTGTCAGCTTGACAATCAGATGTAGAGTTGATAGGTGGAACGGGTCTTGCTAGTATGGTTGCATTCTTCTTCTGAAAGTTCTTGTCTCAATTCTCTCCTTTCCTTAATACACTATGCGTGGATAGGATCTTTGGGTTAATTGAGTCTACAGGTGAAAGTGCACAACCTCTGCAGAGTCGACAATCTGAGTACTTAGCTGTGTCCCCGGAAATGGACTACTTCGAGCAGCTGGACAAGGATGGGCGGAAGAATCTCAACAATGTTTTTCATAAAGTAAAATTTGACTAAAGAAAAGAATTGTTGGTGCACTTGGGCTTTATCCCTTGGTGCCAAGCCTTTGAGAAACAAAATGCTTTACCAAAGTTAGGAGAAAACTAGCTTTCTGCAAAACAGCCTACAACTCCACCAAGCCAAATATTCATATAGAATAGACTTTTCATTTTATACCCACCATAGTCACTTGCCAATACTTCATTGTATTGACCTCCTTCGGGGGCTGCATATTCAAATGTGTAGGTTATTCTGATGAAGAATAAGTTTGGACTCGAGTCTACACCCAACATGTCTGCCTATGGCGCATGCTTGAAGATGAGGCTCATTGTTATTTGCTTTTGTTGTGAACTCTGAATTTTAGCTAGCCTTCATGGCTATGCAACTTGTAATAAAGATATACTTGGCTCATACTTTTGGATCTCGTGTAGCAATTTGATACTTATGCAATGATACTTTATATTTTGTACTGTGGTGCTGGCAGTGATCCAGGGACTAGCACATAACACAGGTGTTCCAACTTTAATAAGAGTTGGGGCGCTACACCTCCTAATCGTCGCGGTAAGTCCCATTCATCCTCGCTCATCTCAGATCGATCGGAACGCTCGTCGCCGCCGCAGTTTTGGTTCACCGGAATAGCTCCGGCGAGAAGTGCCGCTGTTTTCTTGTCTCTTTTGTTTTGCACCGTTGGATCTGCTTTGGATGCTCTAGTTTAGATCCTCGCGAAGGGGTACGGTTCCATCCGCGATCATCCGCGTCCATCCGCGCCGTTTATCCCACATCCGCCCGCGAAGCCACTGAGCCAACCAGAAGCTGCCACGTCGCCCGAGGACCTCTGCGCGAAGAATTTGTTTTGTTTCTCACAGATTAGCCCCTGCAATTTGAATCTATCATTGATTTTTCCCTTTATCCAAAAATTATAACAAAAATTGTTTTGGAAAGCTTTTGAGGTATAGAAACTTTTTGCATCATTATATTTATATTTTGTTGAATTAATTTTGTTTAATAACAGAAGTGGCATTAATGGTAAATTAAGCATAACTATAAATATAAAATATTTTCCTCATCAAAATCTTTTGCTATGAACTTGTAGGGCTAAGTACTGGCTATAGGAATACTCTACTATTTTTGTTTAGATTATTTATGTGCTTTTGTGCAATTATTTTGATTAAAAGCTTTTTAGACATTATATAATGAATAAAATTAATTTGAAATTTTTTAAAATTGATTTTCTTCATGAATTCGAAAATATAAGAGTACTTAGCATATTATAGCACCTTTGCCACAAAAAAATACGTAGAAAATATTTGAGGAGCTTTTATTTAACTAAAAGTGCTAAAATCTTCCTTAGAAATTTTGCTAAGTGTTGTCTTTTGAAAATTATTTGAACTTCTTTGTTTCTAAGTCCTTAGTAGAAATTTGACCCCAAGTGTGTGACCTTGGTTTTTAGTCATTTTTGGACCAACAAAACTTGCCTCACATTACTCACATATATTTCATACCATGGCATGCATCTAGTCCTTAGAAATATTTTTGCACATCATACATGGCATATTTTCCTTAGTAGTTTTTATGAAACTTGTTTGTTTATGTTGTATTGTTTGTTGTGTTAGAATTTTCGGAGAGGAACGAGGACTGCAGTTGTTGTTGTTGTTCTGCTTGTTGCCAAGTCAAGTGGCACACCCCCATAAAATTCCTAACTATTTCTATGCATTACTTAGTGTATTTTCCATATGCATGTGTAGGACTTAGTATATTGCTATGCAAAACCTTAGAACTCCCTACTCCTCTGTGTCTAGGAACCTATATAATGACTTAGTAGAATTATTGATGCTATGCAAATGTGTTTTACTGGAAAACTTAAATTCTACTAAGTTAATGTAACACCTGGGTGGAATTGGTGTTGAATGGTTTATTTTGAGTGTTATTCCTTAGGGGTGATCTCTATGGGATGGTCACTTGTGGATGGCCACCGAGGGTAATAAAGGGACCAATGTTTTCTCTAAGTGAAGATTGCTTCTCGTGCAACCATTAGTCAATGGGCTCTAGCTAGATGGAGTAAGCTGCGTGGACTCGGCCCGACTTGACAGGTGGTGGTAGATGGTTAACTTGGAGCGCGTCAAGTCTGCAAGGGACGGGAAGATGCTTCTGAAAAGTCTCGTCTTAACTCTCTCCTTTTCCTTAGCACAATTTGAGTGCTTGAGGATAGTTGGGGTTAGATGGGTCTAATGGTGTGTAGCGTACCTGCACTTAAGTATATGGCAGGTACATGTGTATAGTGCAAACCCCTGGATCGATTCATTTGCACACACAGTTTACGATGAATAGCACAACATTGTATCAATATTACACGAATAATCCAGACTTGGTAAAATAAATAGTTCGATACATCTTTGCATAGCTCAAAGCTAGCTCAAAAACAATAAAGCAGCAGAAATAATCTTCAATGAGCCCCCAACTTCATGATACGCCACAAGCGAGAGCATGTTGGTGCAGACTCGAAACCCAAACATAGTCCTCACTCTTCGTCAGATATATCTGCAACAAATAATAATTTGCAACAGAGTGGGTCAGATTCCATTAAAAATGGAGTCTCACAAGTGACACTATGGTGGACACTTAATGGAATAACTCTATAACCTGTATGCATATTTGGCTGGTGGAGTTCAAGGCTATTTTGCATAAAGCCAGTTTTGCTTAACTCTTTGTAAAACAAACTTATTAACATCATAATCGGCAACACTGGTTAACCCAGGTGAGGCAAAAAAAATCACGTCCTTAGGTGCACCCTTAGGTGAAAACCCCCACATTCAATGGTCCTAAGTATAGTAGCAACTATCTTAGGTGAAAACCCCCATGAACATGGTCCTGAGTAGTCCAATGTTGTTTATCAATTTTTTTTAAGAAGTTAGAATGTTGGGATTCCTCCATGTTCCTTGATCAGTTGTAGTCTTTTCTTGGAATACTTCTCCTCGCGTTCTTCACAATCTTCTCTATTTATTCCTCACATCCCTTTGTTCCTGGGTGGCCTTCCACAAGTGTTCTCTCAGGTGAGAACCCCCACGTTCATGATCCTAAGTATAGTAGAAACTATCTTAGGTGAAAACCCCCATGTACATGGTCCTGAGTAGCCACTCAACATTAACCAAATATCCAATCCACCCAGATGATTCATTAATTTAGTGGATGTGCACTCCCAGATGAAAACCCCCACATACTATGATCCTAAGTATAGTAGAGACTATCTCAGGTGAAAACCCTCATAGACATGGTCCTGAGCAGCCACTTAACATTTTATAAAACCTTTCATCAATTGCATAGCATCAAAATTCTACTAAGTCATTTCATAGGTACCTAGACACAATGGAATAGGGGATTCTAAACATGTCTTGCATAGCAATACTAGTAAGTTCTACACATGCATAGGAAAATAACTAAGTTATGCATACAAAATACTTAGGAATTTTATGGGGGTGTGCCACTTGCCTTGGCAACAAGAAGAATAGTAACAGCAACTATAATTGTTCTCGTTTCCCTCCGAAATTTCTAACACATCAAACAAAACACACATAAACATTCTAACAAGTAAGAATACAAAAATATGTTATGCATGATGTGCAAAATACTTAGAGGAAATACTAAGTCTATTCTTCCAGGTGATCGACAATTATTATCAACTCTTTGTAAATTGGATATTCACTATAGTGAGAGAGACAGACACCCGGCCAGCCACTTAAGTTGTGGAACAGGTCTCATGTACGTGGACATGTAAGGTTAGTCTCCAGGCCGCTTCATCTCACTATGCCGCTAGGATCCAACAAACTTGAAGATGGTAATAACATGATTAAAGTTGTTTAAGTCTAGATTAGGAAGGAGGGGAAAAGATAGAAAGAAAAATGTAGTTGGTCTTCTTGGCTTCATCTCCAGACTTGTAACTTGCTTCTTGGGGATGTCTTGATTGAATTCGTTGGTAGATTTGATAATTCTTCGGACCTTATCATTCTTATATCATCGAGGCTGGTCTTGGATTTAACTTAGTCTTCATGAAGTCTCAGAGGAGAAGGGAGAAAAGAGAGAGAGGTAGTAAGACTTATAAAATATTGCTGGTTGGTCTTCATGAACTTCTTTTTGATTTTCTTCTAAGTGCTTCTACTGCTGGAAGATACTTCTAAAGGCTTGTTTTGGCTAAGTCCTTCATTGGTCTCCCAGCTCCATGTTGAAAGTCCTAAGTGTCTAAGTGCATAGCACTTAACCAAAAATACTAAGTTGAAAATATTCCTTACTTAGAGAAAATAATGGAGAAGTTTTCCTATAAGGAGAATAACTATATAATAAAATATTTCATGCATGCAATGCTTTTTTAATCATAATAAACATCATACAAAAATTTGTGATATTTATAAAGTATGCATTATGCTATAAATGCAATTTAATTATTTCCTATTTTTGGAAAATATAATAAAAGGAATTACATATAAGATTAAAGTTTTATGTGATTAAATTTTTATAACTAAATTTTATAAATAGTGCTAATAGACAGAGGGCATTTAATTAAATTTATAGCAAATGGATTTAATCAAAATTAATGTTTCTATTAAGAGTTATGTCAAAAATAGTCAACTATTCAAATAAAAACATACAACTATTAAATCATAAAATAATACTCAAAAATATTTCATAACAGAGACATCAAGTTACAAATATTCTAAAGTTTCTAGAACAATTTTATTTGCAATTTTTGGATTTATAGATTTAAAGTTATTGCAATTATACTCAAATCATCCATTTGAAATTTGAATAATTTATACTAAGTCAAATTTGAAATTTAACAGTTCTAAAATATTCTACATGTCAAGGGCTTTCCAAATATATAAAAATATTTGAATTTGGAAGTGTGAGTAAAAAGTTATAAAGGTTTGAATTTGCAGGGGCTTTTCTGCAAAAGTGTCAAATTAAATCAAATCGAGAAATTCATTTTCTGACGTGGCAGCTGACTGGGCGCTGACTGTGCCACTGACGTGGTTAAGTCAATGGATCTAGGCCGTAGGATTTAGATCTAATGGATCTATTTTAAAGGTACCGGTTCGATTTAAAAATCTAATCTCGGCCGTTGAAAGGAGATCGTAGGGCTCATGGTGGTTGACCAAAGGGTGGCGGCGCTGCGCTCGGCGAGGACGGTTCGGTCGCTCCGGTGACTCCCTGGATGCGCGGAGGGCAGCTCCGGGCGCGACGCAGCACGGCGAAGGGGATGGTGGCGACGGCGTCGAGCAAATCCTCCAGGAGCGGGCGAACACGACGGAGAGGATGCGGCGGTGCCGGTGTCCTCGAGTCGAGCTCGTTTTCTAGTTTCTCTGTACAGAAAAATAGCCCGAGGGCATGAGCAGGTGCGCAAGGACGCGGGGAATGGTCGGGTGAGGTTCGGGGACGTGGGAGGTTGCTCACCTCGCCGGATTTTGTGAAATACGGCGGCGGATGCGGATGAACTCCGACGAGCTTTTGAGGCGGCCTGGGGGCGTGTTTTGGAGAGGAACGAGAGGGGAAATGGAGAGGGTTGCGAGGGGGTTTATAGGGCGTGGTCGGGGCGGTGAATCCGTGTCTTAATCGCGCGAGTAATCGCCGACGGTTTTCGGGCGTGAAATCCGGCCAGAGGTTGAAGACGACGATGACGTCAGCAGTGACGTCATCAATTTTTATTTTTCTGTTTTTCTTTTAAATCATATCTTTTGATTTAAGACTCCAATTGAAGTCAAACAAATTTATAAAAAATTGTAAAATTCAAATCTATGCTTTAAACCATTTGTGGGCATGTTTTGAAACTTTTTGAAAATTAATTATTTTGAAATATTCATAAAATACATTTTTACCTATTTTAGTTTAAATTTGAAATAAGGGATTTAATAATTTATTTGGAGTTAAATAAAATTTATGAAATTACCCACATTAAAATATGTTTGAATTTAGATTATTCAAACTTATTCTGCTGAAATCATTCACCTTTATTTTGGCATAAAAGTAGAATAATAGAATATAAATATATTTAGAGTAATATGAAATATAAAGGATTTTAAATTTAAACCTTTTGTGATTTAATCAGATGATGAATGGTGAGATGCATGTATGCATGAATGCAATGCTTAAATTTTCTTTTAAAGCAAAATACATAAATGTTTTCAAAAGTTTTAAATTTTAGTGATTTTTAACATTCCAAAATATAGGGATGTTACAGACTACCACCCTTAAAAGGAATCTCGTCCTCGAGATTCGAGAAGGCTAGCAAAACGGTTCTGTCCGGTATCGGGTTGGGCTACCACCCTTAAAAGAAATATTTGTTGCTATTGAAAACTTCAACATGAAAACTTGATTTAGAATGTACCGTTCACTTCTTCCACAGTGATGTGGTTCACATATCCTTTATCGAAAGGATTTGACTTAGCAGCTTCTTCGGCCTTCTTATTTGCTGGGCACTCATTGGCGTAATGACCCTTGTTCTTGCATTTGTCACAGAGCACCTGACTGGTATCTCTGTGTTCAGGATTTGGACGGTGGTGTCCATTGTTATGGTTATGGCCAGGAAATCTATTTCCTTTATGGTCTCCATTGTTTCCCTTGGATCCACCATCGTGATCATGATGCTTGTGGTGACTTCCTCCATTATGGTGATTCCCATGTTTGTGGCCCTTGTTCACATCATGAACAAGAGGCTTCTTGAATGAGGGTTCAGAGGAGTGCTTGTCCATCTTCCTCTTCCTATTTTCAGCTTTCTTTATGCTATCTTAAAGGGTTATTGCTTGATCAAGAAGTATCTGATAGTTTGGTACATAAGCAACAGTCAAAGGTATCTTCAGCTCATCACTAAGTCCATTGAGAAATTTCGACTTCCTCTTTTCATTTGTGTCAATGTCCTCAGGCGCATATCAAGACAAGGAATGGAAGTCATCCATATACTCCTTAAGACTTCTTTTTCCCTGACGGAGATTGTGAAACTCTTCCCGTTTAAGATTCATAATTCCCGTGGAGACATGAGCATTGCTAAATCCTTCCTTTAATTCCTCCCAGGTCAAGGTGTCCAATGGGTGGGTAATCTGATAAGTTTCCCACCACTGGGCAGCAGGTCCTTCAAGTAGATGTGCGGTGAACCTAACCTTCTCAGCATCATCACATTCAGTTGTCACCAAATCCTTTTGTACAGAGCGTAGCCAGTCATCAGCCACCATTGGCTCTGTTGCATTTGAGAACTTGTTTGGCCTAAGCCTCAGAAATCTAGTAAGCCTATCCACTTGGGGAGGTGGTGGTGGTGGAGGATTGTTGTTGTTGTTGTTGTTGTTGTTGTTGTTGTTGTTGTTGTTGTTGTTGTTGTTGTTATTGTTATTGTTGCTTGCTGCAATAAACTGAGTCTACATAGTAATCTACTGAGCTTGAGCGGCCATCAGTTGTTGTGTGGCATCATTGTTGTTGTTGTTCTCAGAAGCACGGCGGGGAGGCATCTGTGGGTTTTAGCATAGATGAGTAAAAGATAGACATATCTAGGAGAAATATTCCTACCCATACAAGCAATTGACACAATCAACCACAATCATTAAATTTCCAAACATGTTTTCAGAAAACCGAGCTAATCGTTTTGTAACGAAGCACCCGAGGTTATGGAGAACACATACGATGATACTGCCATACCACAATTTGAGAGGTCAATACATCATTAGTATCTCGTTACTCTAATAGATAGGTGGTCTAGTCTATCTCCTTCCTGAGTGCATCAAGTTCCTCTTCTATTTTCTTGAGTTCACCAAGGTACTTTTGGGTGTTATGAAGTCTAAATCGAAGTATTGCTCTAAGGTGTTCGATAGCTTCCCATGCTGCACTTCTTGCTGAAGCAAAGAATGATGTGTGAAGTATTGGGTTGGTGAACATGCAGTAGCCATTGGTCTTGTGGTCATCTTGTTTGCTCTTGTATAGATGGAGTTGCACCCACCAGTACTCTTGACCTTCACCCATGAAAGGAAACCCTTTGTATATTGCTTCTCCTTCAAATCCCAAGCTCTTCATGTTATCCTTAAGTGCTCTTGGAAAATCAGTCTCACCTTGTAGGGTCATGGTCATCACTGGTCCCTTCTTGAGTGATCCAGTGAGGTTGGTCATCTAAAAAGAAGATAAGGTATTTAGAAAGCAAATACATAATATAGTTACAAGAGGAACATTAGAAAAGTTGTGTTTTAGTCAACTGAATAAAATGTATTTTCAATCCTATGGTCAAATCATATTTCTTTCCAAACCTAGGGTTTTGAACCTACAGGCAACAAAGTGCTCTGATACCATCTGCAGCGTACCTGCACTTAAGTATATGGCAGGTACCTGTGTATAGTGCAAACCGCTGGATCGATTCATTTGCACACACAGTTTACGATGCATATCACAACATTGCATCAATATTACACGAATAATCCAGACTTGGTAAAATTAATAGTTCGATACATCTTTGCATAGCTCAAAGCTAGCTCAAAAACAATAAAGCAGCGGAAATAATCTTCAATCAGCCCCCAACTTCATGATACGCCACAGGCGAGAACATGTTGGTGCAGACTTGAAACCCAAACATAGTCCTCACTCTTCGTCAGATATATCTGCAACAAATAATAATTTGCAACAGAGTGGGTCAGATTCCATTAAAAATGGAGTCTGGCAAGTGACACTATGGTGGACACTTAATGGAATAACTCTATAACCTGTATGCATATTTGGCTGGTGGAGTTCAAGGCTATTTTGCATAAAGCCAGTTTTGCCTAACTCTTTGTAAAACAAACTTATTAATATCATAATCGGCAACACTGGTTAACCCAGGTGAGCCAAAAGATATCACGTCCTTAGGTGCACGCTCAGGTAAAAACCCCCACATTCAATGGTCCTAAGTATAGTAGCAATTATCTTAGGTGTAAACCCCCATGAACATGGTCCTGAGTAGTTCACTGTTGTTTATCAAAATTTTATTAAGAAAAGAATGTTGGGATTCCTCCATGTTCCTTGATCAGCTGTAGTCTTTACTTGGAATACTTCTCCTCGCGTTCTTCACAATCTTCTCCATTTATTCCTCACATCCCTTTGTTCCTGGGTGGCCTTCCACAAGTGTGCTCTCAGGTGAGAACCCCCACGTTCATGATCCTAAGTATAATAGAAACTATCTTAGGTGAAAACCCCCATGGACATGGTCCTGAGTAGCCACTCAACATAAACCAAACAACCAATCCACCCAGATGATTCATTAATTTAGTGGATGTGCACTCCCAGATGAAAACCCCCACATACTATGATCCTAAGTATAGTAGAGACTATCTCAGGTGAAAACCCTCATAGAAATGGTCCTGAGCAGCCACTTAACATTTTATAAAACCTTTCATCAATTGCATAGCATCAAAATTCTACTAAGTCATTTCATAGGTACCTAGACACAATGGAATAGGGGATTCTAAACATGTCTTCATAGCAATACTACTAAGTTCTACACATGCATAGGAAAATAACTAAGTTGTGCATAGAAAATACTTAGCAATTTTATGGGGGTGTGCCACTTGCCTTGGCAACAAGAAGAATAGTAACAACAACAGTAACTGTTGTCGTTTCCCTCCGAAATTTCTAACACGTCAAACAAAACACACATAAACATACTAACAAGTAACAATACAAAAATATGTTATGCATGATGTGCAAAATACTTAGAGGAAATACTAAGTCTATTCTTCAAGGTGATCGACAATTATTATCAACTCTTTGTAAATTGGATATTCACTATAGTGAGAGAGACAGACACCCGGCCAATCACTTAAGTTGTGGAACAGGTCTCATGTATGTGGACATGTAAGGTTACTCTCCAGTCCGCTTCATCTCACTATGCCGCTTGGATCCAACAAACTTCAAGTTGATAATAACATGATCAATGTTGTTTAAGTCTAGAGTAGGAAGGAGGGGAAAAGATAGAAAGAAAAATGTAGTTGTTCTTCTAGGCTTCATCTCCAGACTTGTAACTTGCTTCTTGGGGATGTCTGTGGGGACCCCGGACTAGCTGTCCGAAATACCCTTGTGCCTACAACATCAGCGATCCCGTGATCAGTCTGTCGCTGGGCACAATCGACTGGTATCAAAGAGAACATCCATAATTACCGAAAGAATTACTTACTTGAGTGAAGCCATAATCTTCAATAAGTTATTGCAGCGGAAAACACCAATCAACGTGGGGCCCGAGTCATTTGCCAAGACACCTACAAGCAGCTGACTGGGAAGACGGCCTAGTTCGCAAAGACGTCATCGGTCTCTGGGTCTTCATCATACTTCTTCTTGAACACTGGACATGGGAATATCCAGGGACACAACCATGAGTACATTTACGTACTCGCAAACTACCCCAACATGAGCATGCGCATATTCTTTTATTTGTTTAAATAAAACTTAGTTTTCCTTGAAAACCCTATGTCTTTATTGAAAAAGGAAAGGAAGTCTTCAGAACTTTTCCCATAAATCTGCCTTTGTAAGAAGTCTCTTTAAAACTTTTTCCCAAAAGGGGGAATCTTTGTTGAAAAAGGTAAGAAGTCTCTTTAATAAACATTTTATCGAAAAATCACCATTTTATCTGTTTCTCCAAAACTCTTCCTTTTCCTGACCATAAACCGTCATGATACATATTCTCCAACAACCTCATACCGATCCGTTGGTATAGGTGTATGGAACATTCTCCACTTCCTTTTTCTTTGAAAACTCAAATCTTTTCCAAATCTTACACATGGTCGAAGTAGGGCCTCTCAACTGTCCATATCCGAGGACTCGGCTATTTGAATAGTTTTAACCCTCTAAAGAGGTAGCACGCTTTTCCCACACTCATCCGATAACTCATCGTGTCAGCCACGTTTCGCCATACCAGCGGTATGCGAAGTTGAGTCACCGACCCTAGTCTTTCCTTTTCTCATGCTAGTATAGGATCCTGCCCATATGATACTTCCCATCGACACTTAACCCAGCCCGTCGGGATCTAAGTGTGAGGACTCACATGTTTTATCTGGCGGTGTATAGGGGACATCCTTCTATCCTCCTCCTTATCTACTCATAGATGTTGAGCGAGGACCCAGGTCAGGGGTAGGTCGTCAAACCATTCCCTCATGCATAACAGAGTCATCTCCGTTGATGCAGTGTCCCATACTAATAAGAGCAAACTATATGACTAGGCCCCTTTCCCATATGTGGGTAAATGTGGTCGCACAGAGTATCGGCTGATCGACGTAAGTACTAAGACACAATGTGCTTTTCTCAAAAACCACCTTTCTCCATTTCTTTACTTCAACACCATATCATAGTGCTTCATATCCACACAAGTTTTCAAAGGAGTTTTGAATAAACAAATCTTGGTTTTTCCATCCTATAGTTTGAAAAAGAATTTCCATTTAATATCTCCATACAGGGTGTCAAAATAATATACTGGTATTTTGGAAAAAGGGTTTTCAAAATCATAGCCTTAGTGGCAACCACCACTTAAATCACATATGCTCTTTATAAGTAAAACATGTGAACCAAAATAGGTGTATAAAGATGCAAGCTCAGGGAATAGCTTGCCTGATTCCAGTATGATGTTCTTGGACTTCTTCTCACCGCTCAAGAAATAAATATCATCCTCCTCCGATAATTCCTTTCCAAATACCACTCAGGTAGCGTTTATAACTAGCGTCGCAACATGAAAATAAACAACACGCAATAAGCAAACCAAACCACGAGTGGCATATAAACAAGGGACAAACCACAAGTATCAAACTAATCACTCAAGCCACATACATAGCACTAGTTTAATCAAGCAACGAACTAAATCTATATTTACTAGGGCATTATACTCACAGGAGTATAAGACCATACACATGCCAAAATATAGAGCACCAAGGCATCCTCAATTAGAGGTAATTAGTAACCACTTTTCTCTGATCAGGAAATACTTCAGACAAAAGTTAAGTCACCAATTAATCTCTATAATTTAAATACCTCACCAAGCTAAGGTGGATACACTAACAAGATATTTAAGCTATTATTCCACTCCAACACTATCAAGTCCATCAAGCCATGCAAACATATTACTCACCAATGTGTCTAACCACTAACACTAACAGTACTAACATATTATAACATGCCAAACTACAACAACTAGCAAGCAACAGCAGCACAACAATCATTACAGCAATGCAACCTTAAATGCTCTAAATAGTCACTTCATATATCAAGCAACACAATTTGGTTTCAATTTAATTGAATTAGCCATTATTTGATTATGTCTTAATTATGGCAGAAACTAGTTGAACATGTTTAATTACATATCTTAAGTTCTGTTGATCACAAAAATACAAACTAAATTTCTACAGAAAGCTAATGATGTGTGGAAGATGACACAATTGGGTTTGGGTCATTTGGAGTTACCAAACTCCCTACACATTGTTTTGAATCCAGAAGCCAATTAATAAGGTTTTGGCTATTATTTAAATTATATTCATCTAAAAATTAAACCCTTTTAGGGATGGCTAACCATAGTTAAATGTGACCTAATAAAATAGGTTTCAACTAATTTGGATTATCAGAGTATCAGAAACAAACTAGTTTAGAATTTAAACCATTTATGGTATTTTGAATAGTGTATTTTTATTATATATCCAAATGGAGTGAAACTAGTTTAGTTGGATAGAGAATTTCATAAGCTTTCCAGAACAGTTGGATTTGCTCCATTTGGAGTTGTAAATCTAAAGTTATGAATTTCTAAAAATGGGGTTCAGTACTGGTTTTTAAATGAAATTTAAATTCGAATTTAAATCCAGAACGGATAATGATTAAAACCCTGACAGGGGGGGCCCACCAGTCAGCGACTGCTGGTGCGCGTGCGGGTTTCATTTAAACCTGACGCGTGGGACCCTCATGTCAGATTTTTAATAATTACGCGAACCGGTATGCTACCGTAGGATCACGATCTAACGGCTCACGACGCTCGCGTCGCTGGCGACCAAACCCGAGCGGCGCTGCGGCTCCGGCGACGGCGAGGTGGACGGTGCGCTCACCTATGGGCTCGGGAGGGCGTGCGGACGGTGCAGAACGACTTCGGCGACTCGGGGAAGCTCGAGGGCGTGAAGGCGAGGCTCGGGGAAGCTCCTGGCGGCGACGGCGTCGGGCTCCTTCTTCCGCGGCGGGGCTCGAACTCCGGCGAGCGATTGGCGGCGCTCCTGTGCACGATCCAGAGGGAAAAAGAGGCGGGTGAGTGCGGGGTGCATGGGGAAGGGGCTGAGGGCAGAGGGGAGCGAAGGGGAGAGGCAGCACAGCCTGGCCGCGGTCGTC
Source organism: Poa annua (assembly GCA_026929855.1). Lineage (NCBI taxonomy): Eukaryota > Viridiplantae > Streptophyta > Magnoliopsida > Poales > Poaceae > Poa > Poa annua. The sequence continues at coordinate 58,557,025 of CM049426.1, read as the reverse complement.
GTCTACCTCGGGTGCGGTGAGCTCGAGGAGACCACGGGCGGCCGGAGCTTCTCGGCAACTGCTCCGCCCTCCTGGCGGTGCTCGAGAGGGTGGTGAAGTGAGGGGGAGAGGCAGTGTGGCGGTGTGGAAAAATGCAGGGCACGGGGCGGCTTATATAGTGGCCGGGCGGCGCACGGTGGACACGGTGCAGAGGCTCCCGTGGCCGTGCTAGGCCGCCGTAGGCCGGTGGAGGGGTGCGGCTACGCTGCGGGCTGCCTGGGGAGCAAGGTGGGCAAGGAGGGGCTACGCGGCGTGCTCGGGTGCGCTCGGGCACTTGGCCCTGCCGTGAGCGCGCTTGGGCGGCGCACGGCGTGCGCGACATGGCGCGGGCGCGGCGTGCTCGGGCTGGTGCTGGTGCGTGCTGCAGGTGCGAGAGGGGACCAGGAGGCGAGGGAGAGCGAAGGGGGGCACGGAGCTGAGCGCTGCGGTGCTGCCACCTCGGACGACCGGCGCGACATGGCGACGTGCACCTGGCCGTTGCTGTCGCCGGCGTCTCCACGGCGACTCCGGCCACCGTTTGGCTCCCTCCGGCGTGCAGCGTGATCGTGGAGAAGAGGGGAGTGCAATGGAGGCATCAATTCGACCAATGATCAACGCCATGCTCGAATTGATCCAAGAGTTGGCTCGGATTAGGAAGAACAGAGTGGTGCATGCCAGGTGTTTGCTGAAATTTCTGAACCAAAACAGTAGCATTTTGGCTATTTAATTTTCCATATTTCTCTTAATTCTTTTGGGTCCAAACTTAGGATCTAGGCTAAGTATATTATTGGTGAGTGTTACAAAGTCTTTTTGAAATATTTCAATCATGAATTTCTAATTTGAATTTGAGGTTTTGAATTTGAGTTTTTGAAAGGGAATAGTTTGTAAAAATTAACTAGGAGTGTTTATAATATTACTCCATTGATTTTGGTGTGAAAATAAAATTATGCTTCTTAATTTGGAAAAATAATGTGACATGTGTCACATGGGGTTTTGTTTTTGTGATTTGTTTTATTTGTTTTCTTTTCCTCAAATTTTTAATTAGAGCTAGAATTCAACAATCTTGCAAACAATGCAACAAGCAACACTCAAGAATTAAACATACACACATTTTTATAAGAAAAGTTTTTGTTGGCCCACATTTTTGCATTACTAATTATATTAATATTCTGGGATGTTACAGACTTCCCCCCTTAAAATAAATCTCGTCCCGAGATTTGCAAGGTGGGGTGATAGGGGAGTACGAGGGCATGTGTTTTAGGCTGGTTATACTTCCGAGGTTGTGGCTTCTTTATTAAGTTCACCACGTGAGATCTTGACAGATTTATGTTGCGAGGTTTTTTTTTTTCTGTCGATAAACTTATGTGCTGAGTTCAGATCCTTTATGGTGGGGTTGTCTTGATGATTAACTCGTATGGATAGTATTGGTCGGCTGTTTCTGGATTCTACAGGGCCAAGGTGTACGGATCTAATTATCTTGTTCTGGTATACCTATTGCAGGTCTTCCCCCCTTAAAAAGGGGTCTTGAACCGGTCTTGTGGAAAGTCTCAGCTGGAGTTGACTTATGTCTTCATATTTTTCCTTCTTCAGCTGAATAAAGGAGGGACTTCATTGTTGACTCCATTCGTTATCGATCTCCGTGAAGCTTCGGTAAGAATTGCAAGAGGTCCAATCTAGGGTATCGAGTTCCCAGAGAAGTCTAAAAGTCAATTCGAGTGTCCTGAGGTAGGTGGTTTGGGGAGTGGATCGATGATTGTTCAAATGTTACGGGTTAACGGACCTTAGAAAAAGTTAGTGAAGAACCTTCCCACCCTTCGTTTTTCCCAAATGTAACTTTTTCTTTTCTTGCTTCAGAAATTCGTATCCTTGGAAAAACACTATAATTCTCCATGTGACTTTCTTATTTGGATCTTGCATGTTCCCTAAGTTATACACTTGATTTAAGAGAATTTCTTATTGTCTTTTATTTGGGTTTGAACATCATTTATCTCACCCTTGTGGTGAAGGAATCCACTTAGCCCTAGCAAAGCTTTCTATTGGTTAGTTGTATAAGAATGTGATCGTCTTTTATGACATCGAATTTCCTTAGTCATACGAGAAGAATTTGTTAACAAGGTAGCTAGTCTTGTCAACAAACTACTTTTCATATTCCAGAGGCTGAGATGCACTGAATTATCTAACGTTCTATTTAGTTTAGGGTATGACACTCAAGTGTTTGAGCATATAAAAGTGATTTGTTATCAAGTTCATGAGGCTTGTTACCAAATTACTTGTATACCACACGAACATTGGAATATCACACTATTTTTAGAGAGATTAATAATAACAGCTTATGATGTATGAGTTTCTGAATACTCAAGGATAGTTCGGTATATTAATTACTCCTTTACACACTTAAGAAATCTATTATTAATCTCTTTATCGCAGTTCCTCCTTCTTGCGGTCTCTGAGCTCGAATCTCCACAGCAGTTCCCCTTCGAGATCTTGACGCACTTGCTTCAGGTGGTGCTTGAAGGCCATTATCTGATTTTCCGGTTAGGTTGCAAAAATTTCAGGTTATTAGTTAAAGGTCGGGAGTCTTTTGTATCTTGCGAAACTGTCAGTTCTTATCGGGAGGCGGTTGAGATCAGAGGAAGTTTTCAGAAAAAAATATTTTCCCTAAGAGGGCTTATATCCGCAACAAGGTGCAACTGACGAAAAAGGATTTTTTTTATAAAAAGAGACTTTGGTTTGACTTTGTGTTGCCATCAAGGCGTGATGGTGAACGCGCAAGAAAATCAACATACTAACAGAGAAGCATAGTGCACATAAGCAAAGAGCACACAAGGTACTTCTAGTACCAAAGGATGTCCTACTCGTGGTAGTCGGGTAGTACAACTGAGGGTCCTATCATGTTTTTCCTATGGGCCTTGGTTAATATGGTTGGTGAAGTCCTCACTTTGTTGCCTTCGTCTTCCGCTGGAGAAACTGAGATTGTCGAAGGAGTAACTAGGTGGAGTTGTTGATATGGAGTTGAGGTCTTCTGAGGTCCTTTGCTTTGTTGATAATGTTGGTACTGGCGGATCCATCACCTCGACGTGGAATGTTGAGTACTTGCAATGGAAGCTTCTTCTCGTAGGTGCTAGCTAATGGGGTCTCATTTGGGTGCATCGTCAAGTATTTTGAACAGGTAAGAGATAACAGAAGAATCCTTGAAAAATCTTAAAATAGAGGGGTAAGACTTTGAGATATTTGATAAGGTGAGAGGAGGGGAAGTTATTTTTGGACTTCCTTAGATAAAAATATGTTTTTGGTAACAATATATTTTTAACCAAATATTTCTTTCCTAACTAACGTCCATGCTAACTAAGGTCTGTTACAGTCAGGATGGCTCTGATACCATGTCTGTGGGGACCCCGGACTAGCTTTCCGAAATACCCTTGTGCCTACAACATCAGCGATCCCGTGATCAGTCTGTCGCTGGGCACAATCGACTGGTATCAAAGAGAACATCCATAATTACCGAAAGAATTACTTACTTGAGTGAAGCCATAATCTTCAATAAGTTATTGCAGCGGAAAACACCAATCAACGTGGGGCCCGAGTCATTTGCCAAGACACCTACAGGCAGCTGACTGGGAAGACGGCCTAGTTCGCAAAGACGTCATCGGTCTCTGGGTCTTCATCATACTTCTTCTTGAACACTGGACATGGGAATATCCAGGGACACAACCATGAGTACATTTACGTACTCGCAAACTACCCCAACATGAGCATGCGCATATTCTTTTATTTGTTTAAATAAAACTTAGTTTTCCTTGAAAACCCTATGTCTTTATTGAAAAAGGAAAGGAAGTCTTCAGAACTTTTCCCATAAATCTGCCTTTGTAAGAAGTCTCTTTAAAACTTTTTCCCAAAAGGGGGAATCTTTGTTGAAAAAGGTAAGAAGTCTCTTTAATAAACATTTTATCGAAAAATCACCATTTTATCTGTTTCTCCAAAACTCTTCCTTTTCCTGACCATAAACCGTCATGATACATATTCTCCAACAACCTCATACCGATCCGTTGGTATAGGTGTATGGAACATTCTCCACTTCCTTTTTCTTTGAAAACTCAAATCTTTTCCAAATCTTACACATGGTCGAAGTAGGGCCTCTCAACTGTCCATATCCGAGGACTCGGCTATTTGAATAGTTTTAACCCTCTACAGAGGTAGCACGCTTTTCCCACACTCATCCGATAACTCATCGTGTCAGCCACGTTTCGCCATACCAGCGGTATGCGAAGTTGAGTCACCGACCCTAGTCTTTCCTTTGCTCATGCTAGTATAGGATCCTGCCCATATGATACTTCCCATCGACACTTAACCCAGCCCGTCGGGATCTAAGTGTGAGGACTCACATGTTTTATCTGGCGGTGTATAGGGGACATCCTTCTATCCTCCTCCTTATCTACTCATAGATGTTGAGCGAGGACCCAGGTCAGGGGTAGGTCGTCAAACCATTCCCTCATGCATAACAGAGTCATCTCCGTTGATGCAGTGTCCCATACTAATAAGAGCAAACTATATGACTAGGCCCCTTTCCCATATGTGGGTAAATGTGGTCGCACAGAGTATCGGCTGATCGACGTAAGTACTAAGACACAATGTGCTTTTCTCAAAAACCACCTTTCTCCATTTCTTTACTTCAACACCATATCATAGTGCTTCATATCCACACAAGTTTTCAAAGGAGTTTTGAATAAACAAATCTTGGTTTTTCCATCCTATAGTTTGAAAAAGAATTTCCATTTAATATCTCCATACAGGGTGTCAAAATAATATACTGGTATTTTGGAAAAAGGGTTTTCAAAATCATAGCCTTAGTGGCAACCACCACTTAAATCACATATGCTCTTTATAAGTAAAACATGTGAACCAAAATAGGTGTATAAAGATGCAAGCTCAGGGAATAGCTTGCCTGATTCCAGTATGATGTTCTTGGACTTCTTCTCACCGCTCAAGAAATAAATATCATCCTCCTCCGATAATTCCTTTCCAAATACCACTCCGGTAGCGTTTATAACTAGCGTCGCAACATGAAAATAAACAACACGCAATAAGCAAACCAAACCACGAGTGGCATATAAACAAGGGACAAACCACAAGTATCAAACTAATCACTCAAGCCACATACATAGCACTAGTTTAATCAAGCAACGAACTAAATCTATATTTACTAGGGCATTATACTCACAGGAGTATAAGACCATACACATGCCAAAATATAGAGCACCAAGGCATCCTCAATTAGAGGTAATTAGTAACCACTTTTCTCTGATCAGGAAATACTTCAGACAAAAGTTAAGTCACCAATTAATCTCTATAATTTAAATACCTCACCAAGCTAAGGTGGAGACACTAACAAGATATTTAAGCTATTATTCCACTCCAAGACTATCAAGTCCATCAAGCCATGCAAACATATTACTCACCAATGTGTCTAACCACTAACACTAACAGTACTAACATATTATAAGATGCCAAACTACAACAACTAGCAAGCAACAGAAGCACAACAATCATTACAGCAATGCAACCTTAAATGCTCTAAATAGTCACTTTATATATCAAGCAACACAATTTGGTTTCAATTTAATTGAATTAGCCATTATTTGATTATGTCTTAATTATGGCAGAAACTAGTTGAACATGTTTAATTACATATCTTAAGTTCTGTTGATCACAAAAATACAAACTAAATTTCTACAGAAAGATAATGATGTGTGGAAGATGACACAATTGGGTCTGGGTCATTTGGAGTTACCAAACTCCCTACACATTGTTTTGAATCCAGAAGCCAATTAATAAGGTTTTGGCTATTATTTAAATTATATTCATCTAAAAATTAAACCCTTTTGGGGATGGCTAACCATAGTTAAATGTGACCTAATAAAATAGGTTTCAACTAATTTGGATTATCAGAGTATCAGAAACAAACTAGTTTAGAATTTAAACCATTTATGGCATTTTGAATAGTGTATTTTTATTATATATCGAAATGGAGTAAAACTAGTTTAGTTGGATATATAATTTCATAAGCTTTCCAGAACAGTTGGATTTGCTCCATTTGGAGTTGTAAATCTAAAGTTATGAATTTCTAAAAATGGGGTTCAGTACTGGTTTTTAAATGAAATTTAAATTCGAATTTAAATCCAGAACGGATAATGATTAAAACCCTGACAGGGGGGGGCCACCAGTCAGCGACTGCTGGTGCGCGCGCGGGTTTCATTTAAACCTGACGCGTGGGACCCTCATGTCAGATTTTTAATAATTACGCGAACCGGTATGCTACCGTAGGATCACGATCTAACGGCTCACGACGCTCGCATCGCCGGCGACCAAACCCGAGCGGCGCTACGGCTCCGGCGACGGCGAGGTGGACGGTGCGCTCACCTATTGGCTCGGGAGGGCGTGCGGACGGTGCAGAACGACTTCGGCGACTCGGGGAAGCTCGAGGGCGTGAAGGCGAGGCTCGGGGAAGCTCCTGGCGGCGACGGCGTCGGGCTCCTTCTTCCGCGGCGGGGCTCGAACTCCGGCGAGCGATTGGCGGCGCTCCTGTGCACGATCCAGAGGGAAAAAGAGGCGGGTGAGTGCTGGGTGCATGGGGACGGGGCTGAGGGCAGAGGGGAGCGAAGGGGAGAGGCAGCACGGCCTGGCCGCGGTCGTCGTCTACCTCGGGTGCGGTGAGCTCAAGGAGACCACGGGCGGCCGGAGCTTCGCGGCAACTGCTCCGCCCTCCTGGCGGTGCTCGAGAGGGTGGTGAAGTGAGGGGGAGAGGCAGTGTGGCGGTGTGGAAAAATGCAGGGCACGGGGCGGCTTATATAGTGGCCGGGCGGCGCACGGTGGACACGGTGCAGAGGCTCCCGTGGCCGTGCTAGGCCGCCGTAGGCCGGTGGAGGGGTGCGGCTACACTGCGGGCTGCCTAGGGAGCAAGGTGGGCAAGGAGGGGCTACGCGGCGTGCTCGGGTGCGCTCGGGCACTTGGCCCTGCCGTGAGCGCGCTTGGGCGGCGCACGGCGTGCGCGACATGGCGTGGGCGCGGCGTGCTCGGGCTGGTGCTGGTGCGTGCTGCAGGTGCGAGAGGGGACCAGGAGGCGAGGGAGAGCGAAGGGGGGCACGGAGCTGAGCGCTGCTGCCACCTCGGACGACCGGCGCGACATGGCGACGTGCACCTGGCCGTTGCTGTCGCCGGCGTCTCCACGGCGACTCCGGCCACCGTTTGGCTCCCTCCGGCGTGCAGCGTGATCGTGGAGAAGAGGGGAGTGCAATGGAGGCATCAATTCTACCAATGATCAATGCCATGCTCGAATTGATCCAAGAGTTGGCTCGGATTAGGAAGAACAGAGTGGTGCATGCCAGGTGTTTGCTGAAATTTCTGAACCAAAACAGTAGCATTTTGGCTATTTAATTTTCCATATTTCTCTTAATTCTTTCGGGTCCAAACTTAGGATCTAGGCTAAGTATATTATTGGTGACTGTTACAAAGTCTTTTTGAAATATTTTGAAATATTTCAATCATGAATTTCTAATTTGAATTTGAGGTTTTGAATTTGAGTTTTGAAAGGGAATAGTTTGTAAAAATTAACTAGGAGTGTTTATAATATTACTCCATTGATTTTGGTGTGAAAATAAAATTATGCTTCTTAATTTGGAAAAATAATGTGACATGTGTCACATGGTGTTTTGTTTTTGTGATTTGTTTTATTTGTTTTCTTTTCCTCAAATTTTTAATTAGAGCTAGAATTCAACAATCTTGCAAACAATGCAACAAGCAACACTCAAGAATTAAACATACACACATTTTTAAAAGAAAAGTTTTTGTTGGCCCACATTTTTGCATTACTAATTATATTAATATTCTGGGATGTTACAATGTCTTGATTGAATTCTTTGGTAGATTTGATAATTCTTCAGACTTGATGATTCTTGTATCATCGAGGTTGGTCTTGGATTTAACTTAGTCTTCATGAAGTCTCAGAGGAGAAGGGAGAAAAGAGAGAGAGGTAGTAAGACTTAGAAAATATTGTTGGTTGGTCTTCATTAACTTCTTTTTTATTTTCTTCTAAGTACTTCTACTCCTGGAAGATACTTCTGAAGTCTTGTTTTGGCTAAGTCCTTCATTGGTCTCCCAGCTCCATGTTGAAAGTCCTAAGTGTCTAAGTGCATAACACTTAACCAAGAATGCTAAGTTGAAAATATTCCTAACTTAGAGAAAATAATGGAGGAGTTTTCCTATAAGGAGAATAACTATATAATAAAATATTTGATGCATGCAATGCACTTTTTAATCACAATAAACATCATACAAAAATTTGTGATATTTATAAAGTATGCATTAGGCTATAAATGCAATTTAATTATTTCCTATTTTTGGAAAATATAATAAAAGGAATTACATATAGGATTAAAGTTTTATGTGATTAATTTTTTATAACTAAATTTTATAAATAGTGCTAATAGACAGAGGGCATTTAATTAGATTTATAGCAATTGGATTTAATCAAAATTAATGTTTCTATTAATAGTTATGTCAAAAATAGTCAACTATTCAAATTAAAACATATAACTATTAAATCATGAAAATAATACTCAAAAATATTTTATAATAGAGACATCAAGTTACAAATATTCTAAAGTTTCTAGAACAATTTTATTTGCAATTTTTGGATTTATAGATTTAAAGTTATTGCAATTATACCCAAATCATCCATTTGAAATTTGAATAATTTATACTAATTTAAATTTGAAATTTAACAGTTCTAAAATATTCTACATGTAAAGGGCTTTCCAAATATATAAAAATACTTGAATTTGGATGTGTGAGTAAAAAGTTATAAAGGTTTGAATATGCAGGGGCTTTTCTGCAAAAGTGCCAAATTAAATTAAATCGAGAAATTCATTTTCTGACGTGGTAGCTGACTGGGCGCTGACTGTGCCGCTGACGTGGTTAAGTCAATGGATCTAGGCCGTAGGATTTAGATCTAACAGATCTAATTGAAAGGTACCGGTTCGATTTTAAAATCTAATCTCAGCCGTTGAAAGGAGATCAGAGGGCTCACGGTGGTTGAAAAAAGGGTGGCGGCGCTCCGGTCGCCGGAGACGAGGACGACGGCGGTGCTGCGCTCGGCGAGGACGGTCCGGTCGCTCCGGTGAGTCCCCGGATGCGCGGAGGGCTGGTCCGGGCGCGGCGCAGCACTGCGAAGAGGATGGTGGCGACGGCGTCGAGCAAATCCTCCGGGAGCGGGCGAACACGACGGAGAGGATGCAGCGGTGCCGGTATCCTCGGGTCGAGGACGTTTGATCGTTTCTCTGTACAGAAAAATAGCCCGAGGGTATGAGCAGGTGCGCAAGGACGCGGGGAATGGTCGGGTGAGGTTCGGGGACGCGGGAGGTTGCTCACCTCGCCGGATTTTGTGAAATACGGCGGCGGATGCGGATGAACTCCAGCGAGCTTTCGAGGCGGCCTGGGGGCGTGTTTTGGAGAGGAACGAGAGGGGAAATGGAGAGGGTTGCGAGGGGGTTTATAGGGCGTGGTCGGGGCGGTGAATCCGTGTCTTAATCGCGCGAATCAACGCGAGTAATCCTCGATGGTTTTCGGGCGTGAAATCCGGCGATCTCCTTATAGGGCGTGGTCGGGGAGGTTGAAGACGACGATGACGTGAGCAGTGACGTCATCAGTTTTTCTTTTTCTGTTTTTCTTTTAAATCATATCTTTTGATTTAAGACTCCAATTGAAGTCAAACAAATTTCTCAAAATTTGTAATATTCAAATCTATGCTTTAAACCATTTGTCGGCATGTTTTGAAACTTTTTGAAAATTAATTATTTTTATTCATAAAATACATTTTTACCTATTTTAGTTTAAATTTGAAATAAGGGATTTAATAATTTATTTGGAGTTAAATAAAATTTATGAAATTACCCACATTAAAATATGTTTGAATTTAGATTATTCAAACTTATTCTGCTGAAATCATTCACCTTTATTTTGGCATAAAAGTAGAATAATAGAATACAAATATTTTTAGAGTAATATGAAATATAAAGGATTTTTAATTTAAACCTTTTGTGATTTAATAATATAATGAATGGTGAGATGCATGTATGCATGAATGCAATGCTTAAATTTTCTTTTAAAGAAAAATACATAAATGTTTTCAAAAGTTTTAAATTTTAGTGATTTTTAACATTCCAAAATATAGGGATGTAACAGACTACCACCCTTAAAAGGAATCTCGTCCTCGAGATTCGAGAAGGCTAGCAAAACGGTTATGTCCGGTATCGGGTTGGGCTACCACCCTTAAAAGAAATATTTGTTGCTATTGAAAACTTCAACATGAAAACTTGATTCAGAATGTACCGTTCACTTCTTCCACAGTGATGTGGTTCACATATCCTTTATCGAAAGGATTTGACTTAGCAGCTTCTTCGGCCTTCTTCTTTGCTGGGCAGTCATTGGCGTAATGACCCTTGTTCTTGCATTTGTAACAGAGCACCTGACTGGTATCTCTGTGTTCAGGATTTGGATGATGGTGTCCATTGTTATGGTTATGGCCAGCAAATCAATTTCCTTTATGGTCTCCATTGGATCCCTTGGATCCACCATCGTGATCATGATGCTTGTGGTGACTTCCTCCATTATGGTGATTCCCATGTTTGTGGCCACTGTTCACATCATGAACAAAAGGCTTCTTGAATGAGGGTTCAGAGGAGTGCTTGTCCATCTTCCTCTTCCTGTTTTCAGCTTTCTTTATGCTATCTTAAAGGGTTATTGCTTGATCAAGAAGTATCTGATAGTTTGGTACATAAGCAACAGTTAGAGGTATCTTCAGCTCTTCACTAAGTCCATTGAGAAATTTTGACTTCCTCTTTGCATCTGTGTCAATGTCCTCAGGCGCATATCGAGACAAGGAATGGAAGTCATCCATATACTCCTTAAGAATTCTTTTTCCCTGACGGAGATTGTGAAACTCTTCCCGTTTAAGATTCATAATTCCCGTGGAGACATGAGCATTGCTAAATCCTTCCTTTAATTCCTCCCAGGTCAAGGTGTCCAATGGGTGGGTAATCTGATAAGTTTCCCATCACTGGGCAGCAGGTCCTTCAAGTAGATGTGCGGTGAACCTAACCTTCTCAGCATCATCACATTCAGTTGTCACCAGATCCTTTTGTACAGAGCGTAGCCAGTCATCAGCCACCATTGGCTCTGTTGCGTTTGAGAACTTGTTTGGCCTAAGCCTCAGAAATCTGTTAAGCCTGTCCACTTGGGGAGGTGGTGGTGGTGGAGGATTGTTGTTGTTGTTGTTGTTGTTGTTGTTGTTGTTTTTGTTGTTGTTGTTGTTATTGTTATTGTTGCTTGCTGCAATAAACTGAGTCTACATAGTCATCAGCCGAGCTTGAGCGGCCATCAGTTGCTGCATGGCATCATTGTTGTTGTTGTTCTCAGGAGCACGGCGGGGAGGCATTTGTGGGTTTTAGCATAGATGAGTAAAAGATAGACATATCTAGGAGAAATATTCCTACCCATACAAGCAATTGACACAATCAACCACAATAATTAAATTTCCAAACATGTTTTCCGAAAACCGAAATAATCGTTCTGTAACGAAGCACCCGAGGTTATGGAGAACACATACGATGATACTGCCATACCACAATTTGAGAGGTCAATACATCATTAGTATCTCGTTACTCTAATAGATAGGTGGTCTAGTCTATCTCCTTCCTGAGTGCATCAAGTTCCTCTTCTATTTCCTTGAGTTCGCCAAGGTACTTTTGGTGTTATGAAGTCTAAATCGAAGTCTTGCTCTAAGGTGTTCGATAGCTTCCCATGCTGCACTTCTTGCTGAAGCAAAGAATGATGTGTGAAGTATTGGGTTGGTGAACATGCAGTAGCCATTGGTCTTGTGGTCATCTTGTTTGCTCTTGTATAGATGGAGTTGCACCCACCAGTACTCTTGACCTTCACCCATGAAAGGAAACCCTTTGTATATTGCTTCTCCTAGAAATCCCAAGCTCTTCATGTTATCCTTAAGTGCTCTTGGAAAATCAGTCTCACCTTGTAGGGTCATGGTCATCACTGGTCCCTTCTTGAGTGATCCAGTGAGGTTGGTCATCTAAAAAGAAGATAAGGTATTTAGAAAGAAAATACATAAGATAGTTACAAGAGGAACATTATAAATTTTTTGTTTTAGTCAACTGAATAAAATAGATTTTCAATCCTATGGTCAAATCATATTTCTATCCAAACCTAGGGTTTTGAACTTACAGGCAACACAGTGCTCTGATACCATTTGTAGCGTACCTGCACTTAAGTATATGGCAGGTACCTGTGTATAGTGCAAACCCCTGGATCGATTCATTTGCACACACAGTTTACGATGAATATAACAACATTGTATCAATATTACACGAATAATCCAGACTTGGTAAAATAAATAGTTCGATACATCTTTGCATAGCTCAAAAACAATAAAGCAGCAGAAATAATCTTTAATGAGCCCCCAACTTCATGATACGCCACAGGCGAGAACATGTTGGTGCAGACTTGAAACCCAAACATATTCCTCACTCTTCGTCAGATATATCTGCAACAAATAATAATTTGCAACAGAGTGGGTCAGATTCCATTAAAAATGGAGTCTGGCAAGTGACACTATGGTGGACACTTAATGGCATAACTCTATAACCTGTATGCATATTTGGCTGGTGGAGTTCAAGGCTATTTTGCATAAAGACAGTTTTGCCTAACTCTTTGTAAAACATACTTATTAACATCATAATCGGCAACACTGGTTAACCCAGGTGAGCCAAAAGATATCACGTCCTTAGGTGCACCCTCAGGTGAAAACCCCCACATTCAATGGTCCTAAGTATAGTAGAAACTATCTTTGGTGTAAACCCCCGTGAACATTGTCCCGATTAGTCTATTGTTCTTTGAGCAGCTGTAGTCTTTACTTGGAATACTTCTCCTTGCGTTCTTCACAATCTTCTCCATTTATTCCTCACATCCCTTTGTTCCTGGGTGGCCTTCCACAAGTGTGCTCTCAGGTGAGAACCCCCACGTTCATGATCCTAAGTATAGTAGAAAATATCTTAGGTGAAAACCATCATGGACATGGTCCTGCGTAGCCACTCAACATAAACCAAACAACCAATCCACCCAGATGATTCATTAATTTAGTGGAATTGCACTTCCAGTTGAAAACCCCCACATACTATGATCCTAAGTATAGTAGAGACTATCTCAGGTGAAAACCCTCATAGACATGGTCCTGAGCAGCCACTTAACATTTTATAAAACCTTTCATCAATTGCATAGCATCAAAATTCTATTAAGTCATTTCATAGGTACCTAGACACAATGGAATAGGGGATTCTAAACATGTCTTGCATAGCAATACTACTAAGTTCTACACATGCATAGGAAAATAACTAAGTTATGCATAGAAAATACTTAGGAATTTTATGGGGGATGTGCCACTTTCCTTGGCAACAAGAAGAATAGTAACAACAACTGCAACTGTTGTCGTTTCCCTCCGAAATTTCTAGCACGTCAAACAAAACACACATAAACATACTAACAAGTAACAATACAAAAATATGTTATGCATGATGTGCAAAATACTTAGAGGAAATACTAAGTCTATTCTTCAAGGTGATCGACAATTATTATCAACTCTTTGTAAATTGGATATTCACTATAGTGAGAGAGACAGACACCCGGCCAACCACTTAAGTTGTGGAACAAGTCTCATGTATGTGGACATGTAAGGTTAGTCTCCAGAATGCTTCATCTCACTATGCCGCTAGGATCCAACAAACTTGAAGATGGTAATAACATGATCAAAGTTGTTTAAGTTTAGATTAGGAAGGAGGGGAAAAGATTGAAAGAAAAATGTAGTTGGTCTTCTAGGCTTCATCTCCAGACTTGTAACTTGCTTCTTGGGGATGTCTTGATTGAATTCTTTGGTAGATTTGATAATTCTTCAGACTTGATGATTCTTGTATCATCGAGGCTGGTCTTGGATTTAACTTAGTCTTCATGAAGTCTCAGAGGAGAAGGGAGAAAAGAGAGAGGGGTAGTAAGACTTAGAAAATATAGCTGGTTGGTCTTCATGAAATTCTTTTTGATTTTCTTCTAAGTGCTTCTACTCCTGGAAGATACTTCTGAAGTCTTGTTTTGGCTAAGTCCTTCATTGCTCTCCCAGCTCCATGTTTAAAGTCCTAAGTGTCTAAGTGCATAACACTTAACCAAAAATGCTAAGTTGAAAATATTCCTAACTTAGAGAAAATAATGGAGGAGTTTTCCTATAAGGAGAAGAACTATATAATAAAATATTTGATGCATGCAATGCACTTTTTAATCATAACAAACATCTTACAAATATTTGTGATATTTATAAAGTATGCATTAGGCTATAAATGCAATTTAATTATTTCCTATTTTTGGAAAATATAATAAAAGGAATTACATATAAGATTAAAGTTTTATGTGATTAAATTTTTATAACTGAATTTTATAAATAGTGCTAATAGACAGAGGGCATTTAATTAAATTTATAGCAACTGGATTTAATCAAAATTAATGTTTTTATTAATAGTTATGTCAAAAATAGTCAACTATTCAAATTAAAACATACAACTATTAAATCATGAAAATAATACTCAAAAATATTTTATAACAGAGACATCAAGTTCCAAATATTCTAAAGTTTCTAGAACAATTTTATTTGCAATTTTTTGATTTATAGATTTAAAGTTATTGCAATTATACTCAAATCATCCATTTTAAATTTGAATAATTTATACTAAGTCAAATTTGAAATTTAACAGTTCTAAAATATTATTCATGTAAAGGGCTTTCCAAATATATAAAAATATTTGAATTTGGATGTGTGAGTAAAAAGTTATAAAGGTTTGAATATGTAGGGGCTTTTCTGCAAAAGTGCCAAATTAAATTAAATCGAGAAATTCATTTTCTGACGTGGCAGCTGACTGGGCGCTGACTGTGCGCTGACTGTGCCGCTGACGTGGTTAAGTCAATGGATCTAGGCTGTATGATTTAGATCTAACGGATCTAATTGAAAGGTACCGGTTCGATTTAAAAATCTAATCTCGGCCGTTGAAAGGAGATCGGAGGGCTCACGGTGGTTGACCAAAGGGTGGCGGCGCTCCGGTCGCCAGAGACGAGGACGACGGCGGCGCTGCGCTTGGCGAGGACGGTCTGGTTGCTCCGGTGACTCCCCGGATGCGCGGAGGGCAGGTCCGGGCGCGACGCAGCACTGTAACATCCCTATATTCTGAAATGTTTAAAAATTCACAAAAATTTAAAACTTTTGAAAACACTTATGTATTTTTCTTTGAAAAGAAAATTTTAAGCATTGCATTCATGCATACATGCATCTCATCATTCATCATCTGATTAAATCACAAAAAGTTTAAATTAAAAATCCATTTTATTTCATAATACTTTAAAAATATTTATATTCTATTATTCTACTATTATGCCAAATAAAGGTGAGTGATTTCATCAAAATAAGTTTAAACTATTTAGTTTCAAACATATTTGAATGTGGGTAATTTCATAAATTTTATTTAACTCCAAATAAATTATTAAATCCCTAATCTCAAAGTTAACCTAAAATAGGTAAAATTGTAATTGATGAATAATTCAAAATAATTATTTTTCAAAAAGTTTCAAAACATGCCCACTAATGGTTTAAAACATAGATATGACTTTTACAAATTTTTAGAAATTAATTTGACATCATTTGGACAATTAAATCAAAAGATATGAATTAAAAGAAAAATAAGAAAAGAAAAAGAAAAATGATGACGTCAGCGTGACGTCATCGTCTTCAATCTCCGGCCGGAGACCACGCCCGAAAACGGCCGGTGTTACTCGCGTTGATTCGGGCGATTTACTCCACCAATTTGAGCGTCATTAGTTGCTATTAGTAGACCTCGACCTCCTCCATCTTTCCTCCCCGAAAGCCCTCTGCCAAATGCCCCCAGGCTCGCGAATTTGCTCGCCGGAGCCGCAACATCGCCGCCGCGAGTTTCTCCTATTCCGGCTAGAGGAAGCCACCTCCACCCCTGAGAACCCCTCCATTCTACTCCCCACCCCATCGCGCACCACACCCGCGTCCTTGACGAGTTTTATCGCGACCAAATTGTGAGGGGAAAGCACCTCCGAAGCTCGTCGCCGTCCGAGCACCTCCGGCCGCACGCCCCGGCCATCCCCAGACGCGCGTGGGCTCGGCGTCACCACCATCGCCTCCAGCACGCCGCGCCGCACCTCTCCGTGGTCTCCTCGAGGCCGGGGAGACACCGCAACTCCGGCGCCGTCCTCGTCCGAGAGCACCGCCGCCGTCGCCTCCGTCTCCGGCGAGTCGCGCCGCCAGCTGCAGACCAAAGCGAGGTGAGCCGTTCGATCTTGATTCCACGGCCACGATTAGAAGTTTTTAACGAAGAGTTATTTTCCTTTTTCAACCGTTAGATCTAGATCGTGCGGTTTAGATCGAATCACTTATCCACGTCGAATCCCAGTCAGCAGCCCAGTCAGCGCACAGTCAGCGCCCAGTCAGCGCTGACGTGTAAAATCATTTTTACGATTTAATTAATTGGCAGTTTTGCAGAAAAGCCCCTGCCTGTTCAAACTATCATATCTTTTTCTCTGTTTATCCAAATTCAAATATTTTTATATATTTGGAAAGCTCTCGACATGTAGAATATTTTGGGTCTGCCAAAATTAAAATTTGACTTAGTTTAAATATTCAAATTTCAAATGGAAGATTTGAGTATTTTCGTAATAACTTTAAATCTATAATTCCAAAAATTGCAAATAAAATGGTTTTAGAAACTTTGGAATATTTGTAATATGATGCCTCTGTTATAAAATATTTTTGAGTATTATTTTCATGATTTGATAGTTGTATGTATAATTTGAATAGTTTGACTATTTTAAATATAACTTTTGATAGAAATATTATTTTTGAGTAAATCCAATTGCAATAAATTTAATTAAGTCCCCTCTGTCTACTAATATTATTTAAAAAAAATATTATAAAATTTAGTCACATAAAACTTTAATCTTATATGTAATTCCTTTTCTTATATTTTCCAAAATTTGGAAATAATTAAATTGCATTTATAGCCTAATGCATACCTTATAAATATCACAAATTTTGTATGATATTTCTTAGGATTTAAAAGTGCATTGCATGCATAACTTATTTTCACATATAGAAATATTCCCATAGGAAATCTCTTCATTAGTTTTCTCTAAGTGAGGAATATTACCAAACTTAGTCTTTTGGTAAAAGTGCTATGCACTAGACACTTAGTATTTTCTCTAATTATTTTGCACATCATGCATAACATATTTTTGTATTGATACTTGTTAGTATGTTTATGTGTGTTTTGTTTGATATGTTAGAAATCTCGGAGGGAAACGACAACAGTTGTAGTTGCTGTTACTATTCTTCTTGTTGCCAAGGCAAGTGGCACACCTCATAAAGTTCCTAAGTATTTTCTATGCATAACTTAGTTATTTTCCTATGCATGACTAGAGCTTAGTAGATTGCTATGCAAGACTTTAGAATTTCCTATTCCATTGTGTCTAGGTACCTATGAGATGACTTAGTAGAATTTTGATGCTATGCAATTGATGAAAGGTTTTTCAAAATCTTAAGTGGCTACTCAGGACCATGTCTATGAGGGTTTTCACCTGAGATAGTCTTTACTATACTTAGGATCATAGTATGTGGGGGTTTTCACCTGGGAGTGCACATCACTAAGTTAATGAATCATCTGGGTGGATTGGTTGTTTGGTTTATGTTGAGTGGCTACTCAGGACCATGTGCATGAGGGTTTTCACCTAAGATAGTTTCTACTATACTTAGGATCATGAACGTGGGGGTTCTCACCTGAGAGTACACTTGTGGAAGGCCACCCAGGAACAAAGGGATGTGAGAAATAAATGGAGAAGATTGTGAAGGACGCAAGGAGAAGTATTCCAAGTAATGACTACAGCTGATCAAGGAACATGGAGGAATCCCAACATTCTAATTTCTTAATAAAATTTTGATAAACAATAGTGGACTACTCAGGACCATGTTCATGGGGGTTTTCACCTAAGATAGTTTCTACTATACTTAGGACCATTGAATGTGGGGGTTTTCACCTGAGAGTGCACCTAAGGACGAGATATCTTTTGGTCCACTGGAACTTGCCAGTGTTGCCAACTATGATGTTGAAACTGTTTTTATAAAGTGATAGGATAAAATTGGCTTTATGCAAAATAGCCTTGAATTCCACCGGCCAAATATGCATATAGGCTATAGAGTTATTCCAGTAAGTGTCCACCATAGTGTCACTTGCCAGACTCCATTTTTAATGGAATCTGACCCACTCTGTTGCAAATTATTATTTGTTGCAGAAATATCTGACGAAGAGTGAGGATTACGTTTTGGGTTTCGAGTCTGCACCAACATGTTTTTGCCTGTGGCGTATCATGAAGATGGACGCTCATTGAAGATTTATTTCCGCTGCTTTATTGTTTTGAGCTAGCTTTAGGCTATGCAAAGATGTATCGAACTATTTATTTTACCAAGTCTGGATTATTCGTGTAGTATTGATACAATGTTGTGATATTCATCGTAAACTGTGTGTGCAAATGAATCGATCCAGGGGTTTGCACTATACACAGGTACCTGCCATATTTTTAAGTGTAGGTACGCTACAGATGGTATCAGAGCACTGTGTTGCCTGTAGGTTCGAAACCCTAGGTTTGGATAGAAATAGGATTTGGCCATAGGATTGAAAATCTATTTCATTCATTTTGCTGAAAATAAGAACTTTTCAAACTTCATTTTTGTATCTATCTTATCTATTTCCTTTCTAAGTATCTTCTCTTGTTTTTCTTAGATGACCGCCCTCATTGAATCACTCAAGAAGGGACCAATCATAACCATGACCCTACAAAGTGAGACTGATTTTCCAAGAGCACTTAAGGATAACATGAACAGCTTGGGATTTGAAGGAGAAGCAATATACAAAGGTTTCCCTTTCATAGGTGAAGGTCAAGAGTACTGGTGGGTGCAACTTCATCTATACAAGAGCAAACAAGATGACCACAAGACCAAGGGCTACTGCATGTTCACCAACCCTATACTCCACACATCATTCTTTGACTCAGCAAGAAGTGCAGCATGCGAAGCCATCGAGAACCTTAGAAGAAGACTTCAATTTAGAAGTCAAAACACCCAAAAGTATCTTGACGAACTCAAGGAAATAGAAGAGGAACTTGATGCACTCAGGAAGGAGATAGACTAGACCACCTATCTATTAGAGTAACGAGATAGTAATGATGTATTGACCTATCAAATTGTGGTATGGCAGTATCATTGTTTGTGTTCTCCAGAACCTCGGGTGCTTTGTTACAGAACGATTAGTTCGGTTTTCTCAAAACATGTTTGGAAATTTAATTGATTGTGGTTGTTTGTGTCAATTGCTTGTATGGGAAGGAATGTTTTCCCTAGATCTGTCTATCTTTTACTCATCTATGCTAAAACCCACAGATGCCTCCCCGCCGTGCTCCTGAAAACAACAACAACAATGATGTCATGCAACAACTGATAGCCGCTCAAGCTCAGCTGATGACTATGATGACTCAGTTTATTGCAGCAAGAAACAACAACAATAACAACAACAACAACAACAATCCTCCACCACCACCACCTCCCCAAGTGGACAGGCTTACCAGATTTCTGAGGCTTAGGCCAAACATGTTCTCGAATGCAACAGAGCCAATGGTGGCAGATGAGTGGCTACGCTCTGTACAAAAGGATCTGGTGACAACTGAATGTGATGACGCTGAGAAAGTTAGGTTTACCGCACACCTACTTGAAGACCTGCTGCAAAATGGTGGGAAACTTATCAGATTACTCACCCGTTGGACACCTTGACCTGGGAGGAATTCAAGGAAGGATTTCGTAATGCTCATGTCTCCACGGGAATTATGAACCTTAAACGGGAAGAGTTTCGCAATCTGCGTCAGGGAAACAGAAGTCTTAAGGAGTATATGGACGACTTCCATTCCTTGTCTCGATATGCTCCTCAGGACATTGACACTGATGCAAAGAGGAAGTCAAAATTTCTCAATGGACTTAGTGATGAGCTGAAGATACCTCTGACCGTTGCGTATGCACCAAACTACCAGATACTTCTAGGTCAAGCAATCACCCTTGAAGATAGCATGAAGAAAGCTGAAAATATGAAGAGAAAGATGGACAAGCACTCCTCTGAACCCTCATTCAAGAAGCACCTTGTTCATGATGTGAACAGTGGCCACAAACATGGGAATCACCATAATGGAGGAAGTCACCACAAGCGTCATGATTACCATGGTGGATCCAAGGGAAGCAATGGAGATCATAAAGGAAATGGATTTGCTGGCCATAACCATAACAATGGATATCACCGTCCAAACCCTGAACACAGAGATACCAGTGAGGTGCTTTGTTACAAATGCAAGAACAAGGGTCATTACGCCAATGACTGCCCACCAAATAAGAAGGCCGAAGAAGCTACTAAGTCAAATCCTTTCGATAAAGGATATGTGAACCACATCACTGTGGAAGAAGTAAACGGTACATTCTGAATCAAGTTTTCATATTGAAATTTTCAGTACCCACAAAGTTTTCTTTTAAGGGTGGTAGCCCAACCCGATACCCAGACAGAACCTTTTGCTAGCCTTCTCGAATCTCGGGGACGAGATCCCTTTTAAGGGTGGTAGTCTGTAACATCCCTATATTCTGAAATGTTTAAAAAATCACAAAAATTTAAAACTTTTGAAAACACTTATGTATTTTGCTTTGAAAAGAAAATTTAAAGCATTGCATTCATGCATACATGCATCTCATCATTCATCATCTGATTAAATCACAAAAAGTTTAAATTAAAAATCCATTTTATTTCATAATACTTTAAAAATATTTATATTCTATTATTCTACTATTATGCCAAATAAAGGTGAGTGATTTCAGCAAAATAAGTTTAAACTATTTAGTTTCAAACATATTTGAATGTGGGTAATTTCATAAATTTTATTTAACTCCAAATAAATTATTAAATCCCTAATCTCAAAGTTAACCTAAAATAGGTAAAATTGTAATTTATGAATAATTCAAAATAAGTATTTTTCAAAAAGTTTCAAAACATGCCCACTAATGGTTTAAAACATAGATATGACTTTTACAAATTTTTAGAAATTAATTTGACATCATTTGGACAATTAAATCAAAAGATATGAATTAAAAGAAAAATCAGAAAAGAAAAAGAAAAATGATGACGTCAGCGTGACGTCATCGTCTTCAATCTCCGGCCGGAGACCACGCCCGAAAACGGCTGGCGTTACTCGCGTTGATTCGGGCGATTTACTCCACCAATTTGAGCGTCGTTAGTTGCTATTAGTAGACCTCGACCTCCTCCATCTTTCCTCCCCGAAAGCCCTCTGCCAAATGCCCCCATGCTCGCGAATTTGCTCGCCGGAGCCGCAACATCGCCGCCGCGAGTTTCTCCTATTCCGGCTAGAGGAAGCCACCTCCACCCCTGAGAACCCCTCCATTCTACTCCCCACCCCATCGCGCACCACACCCGCGTCCTTGACGAGTTTTATCGCGACCAAATTGTGAGGGGAAAGCACCTCCGAAGCTCGTCGCCGTCCGAGCACCTCCGGCCGCACGCCCCGGCCATCCCCAAACGCGCGTGGGCTCGGCGTCACCACCATCGCCTCCAGCACGCCGCGCCGCACATCTCCGTGGTCTCCTCGAGGCCGGGGAGAAACCGCAACGCCGGCGCTGTCCTCGTCTGAGAGCACCGCCGCCGTCGCCTCCGTCTCCGGCGAGTCGCGCCGCCAGCTGCAGACCAAAGCGAGGTGAGCCGTTCGATCTTGATTCCACGGCCACGATTAGAAGTTTTTAACGAAGAGTTATTTTCCTTTTTCAACCGTTAGATCTAGATCGTGCGGTTTAGATCGAATCACTTATCCACGTCGAATCCCAGTCAGCAGCCCAGTCAGCGCACAGTCAGCGCCCAGTCAGCGCTGACGTGTAAAATCATTTTTACGATTTAATTAATTGGCAGTTTTGCAGAAAAGCCCCTGCCTATTCAAACTATCATATCTTTTTCTCTGTTTATCCAAATTCAAATATTTTTATATATTTGGAAATTCCTCGACATGTAGAATATTTTGGACCTGCCAAAATTAAAATTTGACTTAGTTTAAAATATTCAAATTTCAAATGGAAGATTTGAGTATTTTCGTAATAACTTTAAATCGATAATTCCAAAAATTGCAAATAAAATTGTTTTAGAAACTTTGGAATATTTGTAATATGATGCCTCTGTTATAAAATATTTTTGAGTATTATTTTCATGATTTGATAGTTGTATGTATAATTTGAATAGTTTGACTATTTTAAATATAACTTTTGATAGAAATATTATTTTTGAGTAAATCCAATTGCAATAAATTTAATTAAGTCCCCTCTGTCTACTAATATTATTTATAAAATTTATTATAAAATTTAGTCACATAAAACTTTAATCTTATATGTAATTCCTTTTCTTATATTTTCCAAAATTTGGAAATAACTAAATTGCATTTATAGCCTAATGCATACCTTATAAATATCACAAATTTTGTATGATATTTCTTAGGATTTAAAAGTGCATTGCATGCATAACTTATTTTCACATATAGAAATATTCCCATAAGAAATCTCTTCATTAGTTTTCTCTAAGTGAGGAATATTTGGTAAAAGTGCTATGCACTAGACACTTAGTATTTTCTCTAATTATTTTGCACATCATGCATAACATATTTTTGTATTGATACTTGTTAGTATGTTTATGTGTGTTTTGTTTGATATGTTAGAAATCTCGGAGGTAAACGACAACAGTTGCAGTTGCTGTTACTATTCTTCTTATTGCCAAGGCAAGTGGCACACCTCATAAAGTTCCTAAGTATTTTCTATGCATAACTTAGTTATTTTCCTATGCATGACTAGAGCTTAGTAGATTGCTATGCAAGACTTTAGAATTTCCTATTCCATTGTGTCTAGGTACCTATGAGATGACTTAGTAGAATTTTGATGCTATGCAATTGATGAAAGGTTTTTCAAAATCTTAAGTGGCTACTCAGGACCATGTCTATGAGGGTTTTCACCTGAGATAGTCTTTACTATACTTAGGATCATAGTATGTGGGGGTTTTCACCTGGGAGTGCACATCACTAAGTTAATGAATCATCTGGGTGGATTGGTTGTTTGGTTTATGTTGAGTGGCTACTCAGGACCATGTGCATGAGGGTTTTCACCTAAGATAGTTTCTACTATACTTAGGATCATGAACGTGGGGGTTCTCACCTGAGAGTACACTTGTGGAAGGCCACCCAGGAACAAAGGGATGTGAGAAATAAATGGAGAAGATTGTGAAGGACGCAAGGATAAGTATTCCAAGTAATGACTACAGCTGATCAAGGAACATGGAGGAATCCCAACATTCTAATTTGTTAATAAAATTTTGATAAACAACAGTGGACTACTCAGGACCATGTTCATGGGGGTTTTCACCTAAGATAGTTTCTACTATACTTAGGACCATTGAATGTGGGGGTTTTCACCTGAGAGTGCACCTAAGGACGAGATATCTTTTGGTCCACTGGAACTTGCCAGTGTTGCCAACTATGATGTTGAAACTGTTTTTATAAAGTGATAGGATAAAATTGGCTTTATGCAAAATACCCTTGAACTCCACCGGCTAAATATGCATATAGGAAATAGAGTTATTCCAGTAAGTGTCCACCATAGTGTCACTAGCCAGACTCCATTTTTTATGGAATCTGACCCACTCTGTTGCAAATTATTATTTGTTGCAGAAATATCTGACGAAGAGTGAGGATTACGTTTTGGGTTTCGAGTCTGCACCAACATGTTTTCGCCTGTGGCGTATCATGAAGATGGAGGCTCATTGAAGATTTATTTCCGCTGCTTTATTGTGTTGAGCTAGCTTTAGGCTATGCAAAGATGTATCGAACTATTTATTTTACCAAGTCTGGATTATTCGTGTAGTATTGATACAATGTTGTGATATTCATCGTAAACTGTGTGTGCAAATGAATCGATCCAGTGGTTTGCACTATACACAGGTACCTGCCATATTTTTAAGTGCAGGTACGCTACAAGCACGGCGAAGAGGATGGTGGCGACGGTGTCGAGCAAATCCTCCGGGAGCGGGCGGACACGGCGGAGAGGATGCAGCGGTGCCGGTGTCCTCGGGTCGAGCTCGAGGGTATGAGCAGGTGCGCAAGGACGCGGGGAATGGTCGGGTGAGGTTCGGGGACGCGGGAGGTTGCTCACCTCGCCGGATTTTGTGAAATACGGCGGCGGATGCTAATGAACTCCGGCGAGCTTTCGAGGCGGCCTGGGGGCGTGTTTTGGAGAGGAACGAGAGGGGAAATGGAGAGGGTTGCGAGGGGGTTTATAGGGCGTGGTTGGGGCGGTGAATCCGTGTCTTAATCGTGCGAATCAACGCGAGTAATCGCCGGCAGTTTCGATCGTGAAATCCGGCCAGAGGTTGAAGACGACGATGACGTCAGCAGTGATGTCATCAATTTTTCTTTTTCTGTTTTGCTTTTAATTCATACCTTTTGATTTAAGACTCCAATTGAAGCCAAACAAATTTCTAAAAATTTGTAAAATTCAAATCTATGCTTTAAACTATCTGTGGGCATGTTTTGAAACTTTTTGAAAATTAATTATTTTGAAATATTCATAAAATACATTTCTACCTATTTTAGTTTAAATTTTAAATAAGGGATTTAATAATTTATTTGGAGTTAAATAAAATTTATGAAATTACCCACATTAAAATATATTTGAATTTAGATTATTTAAACTTATTTTGCTGAAATCATTCACCTTTATTTTGGCATAAAAGTAGAATAGTAGAATATAAATATTTTTAGAGTAATATGAAATATAATGGATTTTTAATTTAAAACTTTTGTGATTTAATCAGATGATGAATGGTGAGATGCATGTATGCATGAATGCAATGCTTATATTTTCTTTTAAAGCAAAATACATAAATGTTTTCAAAAGTTTTAAATTTTAGTAATTTTTAACATTCCAAAATATAGTGATGTTACAAACTACCACCCTTAAAAGGAATCTCGTCCTCGAGATTCCAGAAGGCTAGCAAAACGGTTATGTCCGGTATCGGGTTAGGCTACCACCCTTAAAAGAAATCTTTGTTGGTATTGAAAACTTCAACATGAAAACTTGATTCAGAATGTACCGTTCACTTCTTCCATAATGATGTGGTTCACATATCCTTTATCGAAAGGATTTGACTTAGCAGCTTCTTCGGCCTTCTTCTTTGCTGGGCACTCATTGGCGTAATGACCCTTGTTCTTGCATTTGTAACAGAGCACCTGACTGGTATCTCTGTGTTCAGGATTTGGACGGTGGTGTCCATTGTTATGGTTATGGCCAGCAAATCTATTTCCTTTATGGTCTCCATTGTTTCCCTTGGATCCACCATCGTGATCATGATGCTTGTGGTGACTTCCTCCATTATGGTGATTCCCATGTTTGTGGCCCTTGTTCACATCATGAACAAGAGGCTTCTTGAATGAGGGTTCAGAGGAGTGCTTGTCCATCTTCCTCTTCCTATTTTCAGCTTTCTTTATGCTATCTTAAAGGGTTATTGCTTGATCAAGAAGTATCTGATAGTTTGGTACATAAGCAACAGTCAAAGGTATCTTCAGCTCATCACTAAGTCCATTGAGAAATTTTGACTTCCTCTTTGCATCTGTGTCAATGTCCTCAGGCGCATATCGAGACAAGGAATGGAAGTCATCCATATACTCCTTAAGACTTCTTTTTCCCTGACGGAGATTGTGAAACTCTTCCCGTTTAAGATTCATAATTCCCGTGGAGACATGATCATTGCTAAATCCTTCCTTTAATTCCTCCCAGGTCAAGGTGTCCAATGGGTGGGTAATCTGATAAGTTTCCCACCACTGGGCAGCAGGTCCTTCAAGTCGATGTGCGGTGAACCTAACCTTCTCAGCATCATCACATTATGTTGTCACCAGATCCTTTTGTACAGAGCGTAGCCAGTCATCAGCCACCATTGTCTCTGTTGCGTTTGAGAACTTGGGGAGGTGGTGGTGGTGGAGGATTGTTGTTGTTGTTGTTGTTGTTGTTTTTGTTGTTGTTGTTGTTGTTGTTGTTGTTGTTGTTGTTGTTGTTGTTGTTGTTGTTGTTGTTGTTGTTGTTGTTGTTGTTATTGTTGTTGTTGTTGTTGTTATTGTTATTGTTGCTTGCTGCAATAAACTGAGTCATCATAGTCATCAGCTGAGTTTGGGCGGCCATCAGTTGCTGCATGGCATCATTGTTGTTGTTGTTCTCAGGAGCACGGCGGGGAGGCATCTGTGGGTTTTAGCATAGATGAGTAAAAGATAGACAGATCTAGGAGAAATATTCCTACCCATACAAGCAATTGACACAATCAACCACAATCATTAAATTTCCAAACATGTTTTCAGAAAACCGAACTAATCGTTCTGTAACGAAGCACCCGAGGTTATGGAGAACACATACGATGATACTTCCATACCACAATTTGAGAGGTCAATACATCATTAGTATCTCGTTACTCTAATAGATAGGTGGTCTAGTCTATCTCCTTCCTGAGTGCATCAAGTTCCTCTTCTATTTCTTTGAGTTCGCCAAGGTAGTTTTGGGTGTTATGAAGTCTAAATCGAAGTCTTTCTCTAAGTTGTTCGATAGCTTCCCATGCTGCAGTTCTTGCTGAATCAAAGAATGATGTGTGAAGTATTGGGTTGGTGAACATGCAGTAGCCATTGGTCTTGTGGTCATCTTGGTTGCTCTTGTATAGATGGAGTTGCACCCACCAGTACTCTTGACCTTCACCCATGAAAGGAAACCCTTTGTATATTGCTTCTCCTTCAAATCCCAAGCTCTTCATGTTATCCTTAAGTGCTCTTGGAAAATCAGTCTCACCTTGTAGGGTCATGGTCATCACTGGTCCCTTCTGGAGTGATCAAGTGAGGTTGGTCATCTAAAAAGAAGATAAGGTATTTAGAAAGCAAATACATAAGATAGTTACAAGAGGAACATTAGAAAAGTTTTGTTTTAGTCAACTGAATAAAATAGATTTTCAATCCAATGGTCAAATCCTATTTCTATCCAAACCTAGGGTTTCGAACCTAAAGGCAACACAGTGCTCTGATACCATCTGTAGCGTACATGCACTTAAGTATATGGCAGGTACCTGTGTATAGTGCAAACCCCTGGATCGATTCATTTGCACACACAGTTTACGACGAATATCACAACATTGTATCAATATTACACGAATAGTCCAGACTTGGTAAAATAAATAGTTCGATACATCTTTGCATAGCTCAAAGCTAGCTCAAAAACAATAAAGCAGCGGAATGAGCCCCCAACTTCATGATACGCCACATGCGAGAACATGTTGGTGCAGACTTAAAACCCAAACATAGTCCACACTCTTCGTCAGATATATCTGCAACAAACAATAATTTGCAACAGAGTGGGTCAGATTCCATTAAAAATGGAGTCTGAAAAGTGACACTATGGTAGACACTTAATGGAATAACTCTATAACCTGAATGCATATTTGGCTGGTGGAGTTCAAGGCTATTTTGCATAAAGCCAGTTTTGCCTAACTCTTTGTAAAACAAACTTATTAACATCATAATCGGCAACACTGGTTAACCCAGGTGAGCCAAAAGATATCACGTCCTTAGGTGCACCCTCAGGTGAAAACCCCCACATTCAATGGTCCTAAGTATAGTAGAAACTATCTTAGGTGTAAACCCCCATGAACATGGTCCTGAGTAGTCCACTGTTGTTTATCAAAATTTTATTAAGAAATTAGAATGTTGGGATTCCTCCATGTTCCTTGATCAGTTGTAGTCTTTACTTGGAATACTTCTCCTTGCGTTCTTCACAATCTTCTCCATTTATTCGTCACATCCCTTTGTTCATGGGTGGCCTTCCACAAGTGTGCTCTCAGGTGAGAACCCCCACGTTCATGATCCTATGTATAGTAGAAAATATCTTAGGTGAAAACCCTCATGGACATGGTCCTGAGTAGCCACTCAACATAAACCAAACAACCAATCCACCCAGATGATTCATTAATTTATTGGATGTGCAATCCCAGGTGAAAACCCCCACATACTATGATCCTAAGTATAGTAGAGACTATCTCAGGTGAAAACCCTCATAGACATGGTCCTGAGCAGCAACTTAACATTTTATAAAACCTTTCATCAATTGCATATCATCAAAATTCTACTAAGTCAATTCATAGGTACCTAGACACAATGGAATAGGGGATTCTAAACATGTCTTGCATAGCAATACTACTAAGTTCTACACATGCATATGAAAATAACTAAGTTATGCATAGAAAATACTTAGGAATTTTATGGGGGTGTGCCACTTGCCTTGGCAACAAGAAGAATAGTAACAACAACTGCAACTGTTGTCGCTTCCCTCCAAAATTTCTAACACGTCAACAAAACACACATAAACATACTAACAAGTAACAATACAAAAATATGTTATGCATGATGTGCAAAATACTTAGAGGAAATACTAAGTCTATTCTTCAAGGTGATCGACAATTATTATCAACTCTTTGTAAATTGGATATTCACTATAGTGAGAGAGACAGACACCCG
The DNA here is from genome assembly GCA_026929855.1 of Poa annua. Classification (NCBI taxonomy): domain Eukaryota; kingdom Viridiplantae; phylum Streptophyta; class Magnoliopsida; order Poales; family Poaceae; genus Poa; species Poa annua. Next base: position 58,528,171 of record CM049426.1, on the reverse strand, counting down.
GTCAACCACTTAAGTTGTGGAACAGGTCTCATGTATGTGGACATGTAAGGTTAGTCTCCAGGCCGCTTCATCTCGCTATTCCGCTAGGATCCAAAAAACTCCAAGATGGTAATAACATGATCAAAGTTGTTTAAGACTAGATTAGGAAGGAGGGGAAAAGATAGAAAGAAAAATGTAGTTGGTCTTCTAGGCTTCATCTCCAGACTTGTAACTTGCTTCTTGGGGATGTCTTGATTGAATTCTTTGGTAGATTTGATAATTCTTCAGACTTGATGATTCTTGTATCATCGAGGCTGGTCTTGGATTTAACTTAGTCTTCATGAAGTCTCAGAGGAGAAGGGAGAAAAGAGAGATAGGTAGTATGACTTAGAAATTATTGCTGGTTGGTCTTCATAAACTTCTTTTTGATTTTCTTCTAAGTTCTTCTACTCCTGGAAGATACTTCTGAAGTCTTGTTTCGGCTAAGTCCTTCATTGGTCTCCCAGCTCCATGTTGAAAGTCCTAAGTGTCTAAGTGCATAGCACTTAACCAAAAATGCTAAGTTGAAAATATTCCTAACTTCGAGAAAATAATGGAGGAGTTTTCCTATAAGGAGAATAACTATATAATAAAATATTTTATGCATGCAATGCACTTTTTAATCATAATAAACATCATACAAAAATTTGTGATATTTATAAAGTATGCATTAGGCTATAAATGCAATTTAATTATTTCCTATTTTTGGAAAATATAATAAAAGGAATTACATATAAGATTTAAGTTTTATGTGATTAAATTTTAATAACTAAATTTTATAAATAGTGCTAATAGACAGAGGGCATTTAATTAAATTTATAGCAATTGGATTTAATCAAAATTAATGTTTCTATTAATAGTTATGTCAAAAATAGTCAACTATTCAAATTAAAATATACAACTATTAAATCATGAAAATAATACTCAAAAATGTTTTATAACAGAGACATCAAGATCTAAAGTTTCTAGAACAATTTTATTTGCAATTTTTGGATTTATAGATTTAAAGTTATTGCAATTATACTCAAATCATCCATTTGAAATTTGAATAATTTATACTAAGTCAAATTTAAAATTTAACAGTTCTAAAATATTCTACATGTAAAGGGCTTTCCAAATATATAAAAATATTTGAATTTTGATGTGTGAGTAAAAAGTTATAAAGGTTTGAATATGCAGGGGCTTTTCTGCAAAAGTGCCAAATTAAATTAAATCGAGAAATTCATTTTCTGACGTGGCAGCTGACTGGGTGCTGACTATGCCGCTGACGTGGTTAAGTCAATGGATCTAGGCCGTAGGATTTAGATCCAACGGATCTAATTGAAAGGTACTGGTTCGATTTAAAAATCTAATCTCGGCCGTTGAAAGGAGATCGGAGGGCTCACGGTGGTTGACCAAAGGGTGGCAGCGCTCCGGTCGCCGGAGAAGAGGACGACGGCGGCGCTGCGCTCGGCGAGGACGCTCCGGTCGCTCTGGTGACTCCCCGGATGCGCGGAGGGCAGCTTCGGGCTCGGCGCAGCACGGCGAAGAGGATGGTGGCGACGGCGTCGAGCAAATCCTCCGGGAGCGGGCGGACACGGCGGAGAGGATGCAGCGGTGCCGGTGTCCTCGGGTCGATTTCGTTTGCTCGTTTCTCTGTACAGAAAAATAGCCCGAGGGTATGAGCAGGTGCGCAAGGACGCGGGGAATGGTCGGGTGAGGTTCGGGGACGCGGGAGGTTGCTCACCTCGCCGGATTTTGTGAAATACGGCGGCGGATGTGGATCAACTCCGCCGAGATTTCGAGGCGGCCTGGGGGCGTGTTTTGGAGAGGAACGAGAGGGGAAATGGAGAGGGTTGAGAGGGGGTTTATAGGGCGTGGTCGGGACGGTGAATCCGTGTCTTAATCGCGCGAATCAATGCGAGTAATCACCAGCGGTTTTGGGCGTGAAATCCAGCCAGAGGTTGAAGACGACGATGACGTGAGCAGTGACGTCATCAATTTTTCTTTTTCTGTTTTTTTTAATTCATATATTTTGATTAAAGACTCCAATTGAAGTCAAACAAATTTCTAAAAATTTGTAAAATTCAAATCTATGCTTTAAACCATTTGTGGGCATGATTTGAAACTTTTTGAAAATTAATTATTTTGAAATATTCATAAAATACATGTTTTCTTATTTTAGTTTAACTTTGAAATAAGGGATTTAATAATTTATTTGGAATTAAATAAAATTTATGAAATTACCCACATTAAAATATGTTTGAATTTAGATTATTTAAACTTATTTTGCTGAAATCATTCACCTTTATTTTGGCATAAAAGTTGAATAATAGAATATAAATATTTCTTGAGTAATATGAAATATAATAGATTTTAAATTTAAACCTTTTGTGATTTAATCAGATGATGAATGGTGAGATGCATGTATGCATGAATGCAATGCCTAAATTTTCTTTTCAAAGCAAAATACATAAATGTTTTCAAAAGTTTTAAATTTTAGTAATTTTTAACATTCCAAAATATAGGGATGTTACATGGTGAAAGTGCACAACCTCTGCAGAGTTAAAACTAAGTACTTAGACGTGTCCCCGGTTACAGACAATCTGACAGCTGGTCAAGGATTCAACGGAGGCTCCCAACATTCCAATTTCGTAAGTTAAAATTTGATGGGTAAACAAGGGTAGAAAGACTATGGTTTTCAAGCCATATTTTCGCTTACTTTGATGAAAAGTTTATACAAAAGATAGGCAAAAACTGGCTTTATGCAAAATAGCCTTGAAACTCCACCAGCCAAATAAGCATATAGGCTATAGATTTTTTCCCTTAAGTGTCCACCATAGTGTCAAGTGCCAGACTCCATTTGATATGGAATCTGACCCACTCTGTTGCAAATTATTACTTGTTACAGAAGTTTCTGGTGATGTAGCGTACCTGCACTTTAAATAAGGCAGATACCTGTGTATAGTGCAAATCACTAGATCGATTCGTTTGCACACACAGTTTACGATGTAATATCACAACAAAGTATCAATTTTATTACATCGATGATCCAGACTTATAAAATATTCATTACAAGTTGCATAGCATAAAGCTAGCTTTGAAATAGTACACAGCAGAAATACAATAGCAGTGAGTCTCTATCACTTTCATGCTGCCACAAGCGAAAACATGTTGGTTGTAGACTCGAAACCTATAAACGAAACCTCACTCGTCATCTGAACAATCTGCAATAAGAAAAATATTGCAACAACGTGGGTCAGATCCCATTAAAAATGGAGTCTGGCAAGTGACACTATGGTGGACACTTAAGTGAATAACTCTATAGCCTATATGCATATTTGGCTGGTGGAGTTCAAGGCTATTTTGCATAAAGCCAATTTTTCCTATCTCTTTGGAAAACACTTTCTTCAAATTAAGACAAGTATGGCATGAAAACCATAAATCTCATCTTCCCTTGTTTACCCATCAAGTTTTATTTCTGAAGTTGGAATGATGGAATCCTCCGTTGACGTCCGTGATCAGCTGCTCAAATTGTCCGTACCGGGGACACGGCTAAGTACTTAGTTTTACACTCTGCAGAGGTTGTGCACGTTCACCATTGTACCCATTCAACCCAGATTATCCTTTACACACCATTTGTGATAAGGAAAGGAGAAGAATGAGACGAGATCTTTCAGAAGCATTTTCCCTCCCACCTGCCTTGACCCGTTCCACCTAACACCCCCTACATATGCTTGTCAAGTCGGAGAGAGTCCACGCAACATAATTGATCAAGCCAGAGCCCGTATGGCAATGGCTGCACTGGAAGTAATGGTTACTCGGAGTTCTTCAGATTCCTCTGTTCCCTGGGTGGCCATCCACAAGTGCACGTACTCCAGGAACCATAGACATGAACCGGAGTAGCCACTCAACTTCGCCACCATTAACAACCAATCCACCTAGGAGTTTCATTAACTTAGTGGATGTGCACTCTCAGGTAAAAATCACCATGCTCACGGCCCTAAGTAGAATAGACATTCATCTTAGGCGACGACAACCATGAGCACAGTCCTGAGTAGTCACTTAACATTTTGTAAAACTTTTCATCAATTGCATAGCATCAATATATCTACTAAGTATTATATAGGAACCTAGACACGGGAGTAAGGGAATTCTACACAGGTTTAGCATAGCACTACTATCCTACACATGCATATAAAAATACACTAAGTAATGCATATAGAAAATAATAGGAAGTTTATGAGGTGTGCCACTTGCCTTTGAATGTTGTCGTTGTTCACAAACTCTTTTCAACGATACTCGGAACTCTCCGTTCAGTCTAAACAATATAAACAAACAACAATACAACAATCATAAAACAAAACAACACAACACATACAAGCATACATAATGAACAAACAAGTTTCATAACTTCTAAGGAAAACATGTCATGCATGATATGCAAATTATTTCTAAGGACTAGAGATGCATGTCATGCCATGAAATTCTTTTAAGTTAATGCAAGGCAATTAGGTTGGTCAAAATGACTAAGGACTAAAGTCATAGGTTGGACAAAATACTTTGTTATAAATCATCCTGAATAAGCACTCAATGACTTACTCATGATGTGCATAACTACTTAGAGAAAAAAACTAACTCTATTCTTCAAGGTGATCAACAATTATTAACAACTCTTGGTAAATTGGATATTCACTATAGTGAGAGAGACAGACACCCGGCCAGACACTTAAATTGTGGAACAGGTCTCATGTACGTGGACATGTAAGGTTAGTTTCCAGGCCGCTTCATCGATCACTATGCCGCTAGGATCCAACAAACTTCAAGATGGTAATAACATGATCAAAAATTGTTTATGTCTAAAGTGAAAGATAAGATTAGGAAAGAGGGAAAAGATAGTAAGAATGATGTAGTTGGTCTTCCAGGCTTCATCTCTAGACTTGTAATATTCTCCTTGAGGATGTCTTGATTGAATTCTTGGTAGCCTTGAATAATCTTCAGACTTGATAATGTTTGTATCACCTAGGCTGGTCTTGGATTTAACTTAGTCTTCAAGAGGTCTAAGAGAAGAAAGGAGAAATGAAAGAGAGAGGGAGCAAGAGTTAGAAAATATTTCTGGTTGGTCTTCATGAACTTCCTCTTGATTTTTCTTCTAAGTGCTTCTACTCCTTGGAGATACTTCTGAAGTCTTGTTTTGGCTAAGTTCTTCATTGGCCTTCTAGCTCCATGTTGAAATACTAAGTGTCTAGTGCATAGTACTTTTACCAAAATACTAAGTTTGGAAATATTCCAAACTTAGAGAAAATAATGAAGAGATTTCCTATGGGAAATATATCTATATGTGAAAATAAATTATGCATGCAATGCACTTTTAAATCCTAAGAAATATCATTCAAATTTTGTGATATTTATAAAGTATGCATTAGGCTATAGATGCAATTCAATTAATTTCTATTTTTGGAAAATATAATAAAAGGAAACATATACATTAAAGTCTTATGTGAATTAATCATAGCACAATTTTCTTATAAATGGTGTTAATAGATGGAAGGGTTTTAATAAATTTCTAGTCATAGGATTTAGTCAAAATAAAGTTTCTATTAATAGTTATGTCAAATTTACTAAATATCATATTTTAAATTTAAATAAATCTAAATTTCGCAAGGTTGGCAAATAACCGAACTAGCACAATCTATAGGTCATGGGCTTTTCAAAGATATTTTATTTACAAATTTTGACCTTACATAATTAAAACTATAATTAAAATAATGTTTTACATGTTTCTGTAAATACCAATTTAGTGCACGACTAAAATACAAGTTTTTATTATACCACTATTTTCTACACGTTCATACGATTCCATAGACTACACAAACATCAAAAACGGAGTTACGGTTGATTTAATATGAATTTTGGAAGTTATATCTAGTCAGAAAAACGGAAATATTGAATATGTGACCTACGACGTTTTTCTAAGCTGCAACCCTTCTTCAAGTGATATGTACGTAACAAGATAGAAGGAAGCACAACAGCAGCTCACCGGCGAAAGAAGATGACGGCGGCGGTGGATCGGCCGGGCGGACGCGGACGGTCGGCGTGTTGTGGTCGTCGGCGACGGGTGTGGACGGCGACGACATTTCGGAAGCTCCCGGACGCGAGGGATACGACGGCGACGCGTGTATGGACACGGCGGAGCGGAAGACGGTGTCGGAGTTGAGCGGCGATTCCTGGAGCTGCGTGGAGAGGCGGACGGAATGGCGACGGCGACGATGACCTTCGGGTCAAGCTCGGCCTCCACGATGTTGCTGTGGAAATGTAACAAGGAGGGTGTTTAAAGGAGGGCACGGACGTGGGAAAGAGGAAGGACCAAGAATCGGCGGCGGGGACTCACTCTGCTTGCCGGAATCAAACAAATACGGTGGCAGTCAAGCGAAAATCCGGCGAAGAAATTCGTCGGCCTTGGGCGTATTGGAGAGGGCTTTTGGGTGGGGGGGGGGGGGGGGGGGGTGGAGGAGGAGGTCGAGGGCTTTATATAGAATCCGACGGTGCTTGATTTGGTGCAGTAATTTGGCCGCAATACACCGGACATTAATTTCGACCCAAAACGTCCATGTTTAATGGCGGACGAAATTAGAGCAATTTAGGACATTTAAGAGAGGGCTTTTATGGGGGAATGAAAGAGGAGATCAAGGGTTTTAATTAGAAACAAACGGTGCGTCATTTGGGGGTCTAAATCAATGGGAATAAATTCGGGAAGGAGTCACGGTGAGCAGTTTCTCGTGCGTGCGTGCTGAAGCTTGAAGACGACGCTGACGTCAGCATTTTTTTCTTTTTCTTTTTGTGATTTTTCTTATTTCTTTCATAACTTTTGATTTAAGACTCCAAATCAAGTCAAATAAATTTCTAAAATTTTGTAAAAATTATATCTTTGTGTTAAACCAGTTATGGGCATGTTTTGAATACTTTTCAAAAAATCCAAATTTTGAATTATTGATTAATTACAAATTTGCCACTTAATGTCAAATTTGAAAACATGGCTTAAATAATTTCGTTTTTGGCTAACTAAAATTTATAAAAATACAACACTTATATAAGTTTAAAATTAAGTTATTTAAACTCATTTTTCAATATTAAATAATTTTTGGCTTTAGTACAATATTAAATAACATCACGCATTTATTTGAAATGAAAAGGGAAATATAATGTATTCATTTTTAATTCAAAATATTTTGTGCACCATTATATTTTATATTATGATAATTCATTTGAAAACCTTATAACAACTTTGGAAAAGATTTTTAATTTAATTCATTTCTTATATAGAAAATATATTCATGAAAGTCATTTCATGTTTTGAAAATAAATGAAAATCATTTAAGCTAATGAAATGTTTATTTGGGTTGTTAAGTAATTATAAAATCTATGAGGTTTTAAGTTATAAACTATAGACTTGTAATATAAAAATTATGTTTTGAACTCAGGTAAATGAATAATAATCTTCTAGCAAATAGACAATGTTTTCAATAGTTTAAAATAACACTTGTAATTATTATTTTAATTTATTTATAGCTAAGGCTAAGTGGTTGAAATCAATTACTTATAAGTAAACTATTTACCTAAAATAAAATGGTTTGTAATTTATAAAACATTTGTCAAATTACATATTAAGGTTTTTGAAATATAATGGATAATGTAATGTTTCATTGGAAATAACTTTTTAAAATAATGACACATTGGGAATTTTGAAATAATAGACTTTTTCAAATTGGTTGAAGTCTTTTATAGTTAGTTTTCTTATGCATTTTAATATTTTATTTTAATCAAAACAAAAGTTTTCAATTTTAGTTTTTGAACATTCCAAAATGTTGGGATGTTACAGACTACCACCCTTAAAAGGAATCTCGTCCCCGAGATTCGGAGAGGCTAGGAAGACAAAGCAAATGCTTGAATGATTCAGATAACACGGGATGTTTTGAGAAATGAAATTTCTGACATGGAAACTGGAAACTAGCAGGGGATGAATTTTCTGATTGGGGAGGCTCGAAAGAAAGATGGTTTGGGATCTTTGGGTTTCAGGCAGTTGGGTTAGAATTATCTGGGTGGCTACCACCCTTAAAAGAAATTTTTGTGGTCAGTCTAGGAACTTTGTTTTATCTTGTTTATTTCTCTGATTTAGAGCGTACAAGTATTCAAAATACAATGGCCTGTGGTGGATACGATAAGTTTTAGCACTCACGTTTTCCACTCGGTCCTTGAAGAGATTTATCCTTCTTCCACTCAGGGCAGCCACTGGCATAGTGTCCCTTATCTTTGCACTTGTAGAATCTTATGTGGCTAAGATCTTTCTTGGATTCACCCTTTTGTCTTTGTTCCTCCAGGATCTTCGAGAGAGACTGTCGTATTCCTTCCTCGGTTTGCTGGTTAGCTTGTCGCACCAAGGGATAAAGTTGACACTGAATTGGGACATGGTTTGTTCCTTCACACTGGAAGCAAGTAACCCGTCTTGTGCGGCATCCTTTAACTGGGCGTCTGGTATGACCATGGGGCCACTCATCAGAACAATCTTTGGACGTATGTCCTATCTCTCCACAAGTTTTGCATGCCTTTAGTTTGGTCATAAGGTTCTCTTCAAAATCATTATGGTTTTGATCAATCTTAGGCAGTTGGTCATTGATCAACTTCCACAACTGACGCTGGTTCTCTAATAGTAGTCGCATAGTTGTATGCAGTCATTGGTGTTGGTATTGGGGTGAGACATCTGTTTGGTTTAGAAAGCAATGAGTTGAATTATTTGTACTTATGGAGGAATCCTAGTTCAATAAAACAAAACAAGCCAACCAATCTATAACATAATCCATCAACATCTAACAAACATCAAGCAACAAGGTTCACAACAAACAAACAATCTAGTATTGTCATATAGCCAAGTTGATATGATCAATACACTAACACGATATTGTCATTCTATTTAGATGGTTGTCAAATCTACCTCCTTCGTGAGCGCTTCAAGTTCTTGTTCAACTTTCTTGGATATCTTAGAAGTGTTGGCCGAACCCTGTTTCTTCAGTGGTCTTCCATGCATGTAGAACTTCATGTTGAATTGAAACTTGTCTATATGAAGCAGTAGAATCAGACTTAGACTACAAGAACATGGTCATCTAGAAAAAGATAAGAGGTTTTTAGAAGGTTGATAGTAGATGAGAGTATGAGGAAGATAAAATGAAAAGTTTTGTTTTTAGAAAAGTGAACAAAATAGATTTTCAATCCTATGGTCAAATCCTATTTCTATCCAAACCTAGGGTTTCGAACCTACAGGCAACACAGTGCTCTGATACCATCTGTAGCGTACCTGCACTTTAAATAAGGCAGATAACCGTGTATAGTGCAAATCCCTGGATCGATTCGTTTGCACACACAGTTTACGATGTAATATCACAACAAAGTATCAATTTTATTACATCGATGATCCAGACTTACAAAATATTCATTACAAGTTGCATAGCATAAAGCTAGCTTTGAAATAGTACACAGCGGAAATACAATAGCAGTGAGTCTCTATCACTTTCATGCTGCCACAGGCGAAAACATGTTGGTTGTAGACTCGAAACCTATAAACGAAACCTCACTCTTCATCTGAACAATCTGCAATAAGAAAAATATTGCAACAACGTGGGTCAGATCCCATTAAAAATGGAGTCTGGCAAGTGACACTATGGTGGACACTTAATGGAATAACTCTATAGCCTATATGCATATTTGGCTGGTGGAGTTCAAGGCTATTTTGCATAAAGCCAATTTTTCCTATCTCTTTGGAGAACACTTTCTTCAAATTAAGACAAGTATGGCATGAAAACCATAAATCTCATCTTCCCTTGTTCACCGTCAAGTTTTATTTCTGAAGTTGGAATGATGGAATCCTCCGTTGACGTCCGTGATCAGCTGCTCAAATTGTCCGTACCGGGGACACGGCTAAGTACTTAGTTTTACACTCTGCAGAGGTTGTGCACGTTCACCATTGTACCCATTCAACCCAGATTATCCTTTACACACCATTTGTGATAAGGAAAGGAGAAGAATGAGACGAGATCTTTCAGAAGCATTTTCCCTCCCACCTGCCTTGACCCGTTCCACCTAACACCCCCTACATCTGCTTGTCAAGTCGGAGAGAGTCCACGCAACATAATTGATCAAGCCAGAGCCCATATGGCAATGGCTGCACTGGAAGCAATCGTCACTCGGAGTTCTTCAGATTCCTGTCTTCCCTTAGTGGCCATCCACAAGTGCACGTACTCCAGGAAACATAGATATGGACCGGAGTAGCCACTCAACTTCGCCACCATTAACAACCAATCCACCCAGGAGTTTCATTAACTTACTGGATTGCACTCTCAAGTAAAAATCACCATGATCACAACCCTAAGTAGAATAGACATTCATCCTAGGCGACGACAACCATGAGCACAGTCCTGAGTAGTCACTTAACATTTTGTAAAACTTTTCATCAATTGCATAGCATCAATATATCTACTAGGTATTATATAGGAACTTAGACACAGAAGTAAGGGAATTCTACACAGGTTTAGCATAGCACTACTATCCTACACATGCATATAAAAATACACTAAGTAATGCATATAGAAAATAAAAGGAAGTTTATGAGGTGTGCCACTTGCCTTTCAATGTTGTCGTTGTTCACAAACTCTTTTCAACGATACTCGGAACTCTCCGTTCAGTCTAAACAATATAAACAAGCAACAATACAACAATCATAAAAAAAAACACAACACATACAAGCATATATAATGAACAAATAAGTTTCATAACTTCTAAGGAAAACATGTCATGCATGATATGCAAATTATTTCTAAGGACTAGAGATGCATGTCATGCCATGAAATTCTTTTAAGTTAATGCAAGGCAATTAGGTTGGTCAAAATGACTAAGGACTAAAGTCATAGGTTGGACAAAATACTTTGTTATAAATCATCTTGAATAAGCACTCAATGACTTAGTCATGATGTGCATAACTACTTAGAGAAAAATACTAACTCTATTGTTCAAGGTGATCAACAATTATTAACAACTCTTGGTAAATTGGATATTCACTATAGTGAGAGAGACAGACACCCGGCCAGCCACTTAAATTGTGGAACAGGTCTCATGTACGTTGACATGTAAGGTTAGTTTCCAGGCCGCTTCATCGATCACTATGCCGCTAGGATCCAACAAACTTCAAGATGGTAATAACATGATCAAAAAAAATTATGTATAAAGTGAAAGATAAGATTAGGAAAGAGGGAAAAGATAGTAAGAATGATGTAGTTGGTCTTCCAGGCTTCATCTCCAGACTTGTAATATTCTCCTTGGTGATGTCTTGATTGAATTCTTGGTAGACTTGAATAATCTTCAGACTTGATGATGTTTGTATCACCTAGGCTGGTCTTGGATTTAACTTAGTCTTCAAGAGGTCTAAGAGAAGAAAGGAGAAATGAAAGAGAGAGGGAACAAGACTTAGAAATATTTCGGGTTGGTCTTCATGAACTTCCTCTTGATTTTTCTTCTAAGTGCTTCTACTCCTTGGAGATACTTCTGAAGTCTTGTTTTGGCTAAGTTCTTTATTGGCCTTCTAGCTCAATGTTGAAATACTAAGTGTCTAGTGCATAGTACTTTTACCAAAATACTAAGTTTGGATATATTCCAAACTTAGAGAAAATAATGAAGAGATTTCCTATGGGAAATATATCTATATGTGAAAATAAATTATGCATGCAATGCACTTTTAAATCCTAAGAAATATCATTCAAATTTGTGATATTTATAAAGTATGCATTAGGCTATAGATGCAATTCAATTAATTTCTATTTTTGGAAAATATAATAAAAGGAAACATATACATTAAAGTCTTATGTGAATTAATTTTCATAGCACAATTTTCTTATAAATGGTGTTAATAGATGGAAGGGTTTTAAATAAACTTATAGCAATTGGATTTAGTCAAAATAAAGTTTCTATTAATAGTTATGTCAAACTTACTAAATATCATATTTTAAATTCGAATAAATCTAAATTTCTCAAGGTTGGAAAATAACAGAACTAGCACAATCTATAGGTCATGGGCTTTTCAAAGATATTTTATTTACAAATTTTGACCTTACAGAATTAAAACTATAATTAAAATAATATTTTACATGTCTCTGTAAATACCAAGTTAGTGCACGACTAAAATACAAGTTTTTATTATACCACTATTTTCTACACGTTCATACGGTTCCATAGACTACAAAAACATCAAAAACGAGTTACTTGATTTAATATGAATTTTGGAAGTTATATCTAGTCAGAAAAATGGAAATATTGAATATGTGACCTACGTTGTTTTTCTAAGCTGCTACCCTTCATCAAGTGATATGTACGTAACAAGATAGAAGGAATCACAACAACAGCTCACCGGCAAAAGAAGATGACGGCGGCGGTGGATCGGCCGGGCGGACGCGGACGGTCGGCGTGCTGTGGTCGTCGGCGACGGGTGGGGAGGGCGACGACATTTCGGGAGCTCCCGGATGCGAGGGATACGACGGCGACGCGCGTATGGACACGGCGGAGCGGAAGACGGTGTCGGAGTTGAGCGGCAATTCCCGGAGCTGCGTGGAGAGGCGGACGGAGTGGCGACGGCGACGATGACCTTCGGGTCGAACTCGGCCTCCACGATTTGGCTGTGGAAATGAAGCAAGGAGGGTGTTTAAAGGAGGGCACGGACGTGGGAAAGAGGAAGGACCAAGAATCGGCGGCGGGGACTCACTCTACTTGCCGGAATCAAAGAAATACGGTGGCAGTCAAGCGAAACTCCAGCGAAGAAATTCGTCGGCCTTGGGTCGTATTGGAGAGGGCTTTTGGGGGGAATGGAGGAGGAGGTCGAGGGCTTTATATAGAATCCGACGGTGCTTGATTTGGTGCAGTAGTTTGCCCGCAATCAACCGGACATTAATTTCGACAAAAAACGTCCATGTTTAAGGGCGGACGAAATTAGAGCAATTTAGGACATTTAAGAGAGGGCTTTTATGGGGGAATGAAAGAGGAGATCAAGAGTTTTAATTAGAAACAAACGGTGCGTCATTTGGAGCTCTAAATCAACGGGAACGAATTCGGGAAGGAGGCACGGTAAGCAGTTTTTGCGTGCGTGCGTGCTGGAGCTTGAAGACGACGCTGACGTCATCATGACATCAGCATTTTTTTCTTTTTCTTTTTCTGATTTTTCTTATTTTTTTCATAACTTTTGATTTAAGACTTCAAATCAAGTCAAATAAATTTCTAAAAATTTGTAAAAATATAATCTTTGTGTTAAACCAGTTATGGGCATGTTTTGAACACTTTTCAAAATTCAAAATTTTGAATTATTGATTAATTATAAATTTGCCACTTAATTTCAAATTTGAAAACATGGCTTAAATAATTTCGTTTTTGGCTAACTAAAATTTATAAAAATACAACACTTATATAAGTTTAAAATTAAGTTATTTAAACTCATTTTTCAATATTAAATAATTTATGGCTTTAGTACAATATTAAATAACATCACATATTTATTTGAAATGAAAAGGGAAGTATAATGTATTCATTTTTAATTCAAAATATTTTGTGCACCATTATATTTTATATTATGATAATTCATTTGAAAACCTTATAACAACTTTCGAAAATATTTTTGATTTAATTCATTTCTTATATAGAAAATATATTCATGAAAGTCATTTCATGTTTTGAAAATAAATGAAAATCATTTAAGCTAATGAAATGTTTATTTGGGTTGTTAAGTAATTATAAAATCTATGAGGTTTTAAGTTATAAACTATAGACTTGTAATATCCAAATTATGTTTTGAACTCAGGTAAATGAATAATAATCTTCTAGCAAATAGACAATGTTTTCAATAGTTTAAAATAACACTTGTAATTATTATTTTAATTTATTTATAGCTAAGGCTAAGTGGTTGAAATCAATTACTTATAAGTAAACTATTTACCTAAAATAAAATGGTTTGTAATTTATAAAACCTTTGTCAAATTACATATTAATGTTTTTGAAATACAATGGATAATGTAATGTTTGAAGTCTTTTATAGTTAGTTTTGAAATAATAGACTTTTTCAAATTGGTTGAAGTCTTTTATAGTTAGTTTTCTTATGCATTTTAATATTTTATTTAATCAAAACAATAGTTTTAAATTTTAGTGATTTTTGAACATTCCAAAATGTTGGGATGTTACAGGTGAGGAGTAAGGACTACGTTTTGGTTTCGAGTCTGCACCAACATGTTTTCGCCTGTGGCGTGTCATGAAGATGGGAGGCTCATTGAAGATTTATTTCCGCTGCTTTATTGTTTGAGCTAGCTTTAAACTATAGAAAGATGTATCGAACTATTTATTTTCCCAAGTCTGGATCACTCGTGAAATATTGATACAATGTTGTGATATTCATGTCTGCAAATGAATCGATCCAGGGGTTTGCACTATACACAGGTACCTGCCATATTTTTAAGTGCAGGTACATTACAGATGGTATCAGAGCACTGTGTTGCCTGCAGGTTAGAACCCCTAGGTTTGGTTAGAAATAGTATAAAAACCTCTATAGAATATTCTTACTTTTCTTCTAAGTACTCTCAATTATGTTCTCTTGTGTTTTATCTCATACGCTTTTCTTCATAACTTAAGGATGAAGAGATTCGAGTACACTTGGGAGGAAGACTACCCGGTGTCTCGCTTTGGCAGCATCCGGTTCGTCATACTCAAGCACCTGAAGCTACCGACACCCATGATCAAGGGATGCATATTGAAGAAGTTCAAGAGAGAAGAGCTTTGGGGAATCAGAATTTGTCAATAAGGACGTGAAGGCGAAGCACCCATTGAGACCAGAATAATGGGGGTCTCCATAGAAAGAGGAATCGACGTCGTCATGCAATACACAATAGGTCGTCTCTGTGGGTGCTACTCCAAGGAACTCGAAGGACACTACTTCCTTCCTTTTGGCAGACGTAATGAAGATGGATATCCTTACTGCTATGGCACCGAGGAAATGGGCAAGGATAAGTTCATGAGCGATTACTTCCAAGGCTTAGAACTCTTAGTCTATGAACTTTACTTTGATTCCTTTGAAGAACTCTACAAAAATGATGAGTTGTGCGCCCAAGTCAAGGAGAATGAAGAGAAGATGAAGGAACAAGAGGATAATACCAAGGAACTAGAGGAGAAATTCCAGCTACAAGAGAAGAAATTTATAAGTCAAAAGAAGAGGGTCAAGCAAAGAAACAAGCAAATAAGAGAGTTGAAGGTAGAACTTTCCACCAATGAGGTGGAGCTTGAAGCTGATAGCGACTTGATCAAGCGTCTTCGTGCTGAGAAGAAGTATCTTCAAGACCAGAACATAGAGTTGGAGAAGGAAGTGGCGGGCCTCAGAAACATGCTAACCCGTGAAGGCTATGAGATCGAAGACGTTGAAAAAGAAATGGATGAAGAAGTTCTCATGATTGAAGACTAGTATAGTCAGAGAGACTAACATTTTTACTTCACGCATTTAAAATTTCGAATTTCTAAGCTTAGGATCTACCAACGTGTGGTAGAGAATAATCATGTTTTTCTTGTTATTTTGGACCCAGACTAGTGAAAGTTTAAGTTGTTTGAAGTTGTTTCTTGTTTGTTCGAAGTGTTTTCTTGGGTAGAATTAATTCCTTAGACCTTTCTATCTTTACTCATCTATGCTTAAACAACATATGCCTCCCCGTCGAGCTCCCGAGAACAACAACAATGATGCTATGCAGCAGTTGATGGCCGCCCAAGCCCAACAGATGACCATGATGACTCAGTTCATTGCAACAACAACAACAACAACAACAACAAAAACAACAATAACAACAACAACAACAACAACAACAACAATAATAATAATAACCACAACCCTCCACCACCACCACCACCCCCTCCTCCAGTGGACAGGCTTGCAAGGTTCCTTAGGCTTAGGCCAAATAAGTTCTCAATTTCAACTGAGCCACTAGTGGCTGATGACTGGCTGCGTTCTGTGCAAAAGGATCTGGTGACATCTGAATGTACTGATGCTGAGAAAGTTAGATTCACCGCACATCTGATAGAAGGACCTGCTGCACAATGGTGGGAAACTTATCAGGTTACTCACCCGCTGGACACCTTGACCTGGGAGGATTTCAAGGAAGGTTTTCGTAATGCTCATATCTCCACGGGCATTATGAATCTGAAGCAGGAAGAATTTCACAATCAGCGTCAGGGAAATAGAAGCCTTAAGGAAAGCAAAATTTCTCAAAGCACTTAGTGATGAGCTGAAGATACCTCTGACTGTTGCTTATGCCCCAAACTATCAGATACTCCTTGATCAAGCTATCACCCTTGAAGATAGTATAAAGAAAGCTGAAAACAGGAAGAGGAAGATGAACAAGCACTCCTCTGAACCCTCATTCAAGACACTTTGTTCATGAGGGGAACCATGGTTATAGGCATGGAAACCACACTGGGGGTACCTTCCACAAACATGGACACAATCATAATGGAGGATTCAAGGGAAATAATGGAGGATTCAAGGGAAACAATGGAGGATCTAATGGAGGACACAAAGGGAATGGAAATGCGGGAAATAATCATAACAATGGTCAGCATCGCCCAAATTTTGTAAAGAAGGATCTCAGTCAAGTGCTATGTTACAAGTGCAACAACAAGGGACATTATGCTAATGAATGCCCTGAGAAGAGAGTAGACACTCCTACCAAGCCCAATCCTTTCAACAAAGGACATGTGAACCACATCAATGTTGAAGAAGTACTTGATGAACCTGATGTTGTGATTGGTACGTTCCTAATCAATTCTTGTCCAGCATTAATTTTATTTGATACAGGACCATCTCATTCATTCATATCAAGAGCATTTGTTAACAAGCATGGGCTAGCGGTTGAAAACTTGGGGTGTCCAATTAGAGTAAGTTCTGAAGGGGTTACGGTGCAGAAAACAATAATTTTTCTAGCGTACGAAACCCTAACTAGCCAGGATCTATCTATCTAGTACATGCGATAACGGTGGCGGAACGGGTTACATTACCTCCATGTAGACCGATAGCGGGGATTACGCTCCCGCACAAGCGTTGACGATGAAGTCGTACGTAGCCGACCTCGAGGTCGCTGACAACTTGCCGCGATGATGAAGACGATGACGCCGGGGTGTCGACGATGATCTGCGTCGACGGGCGTCGGGCGGAAGAAGGCAGAGCGCCAGCACCAGGGGTGGTGCGCCGGCGGCAGAGGGGAAGGGGGCACGGCGGCTGCAGGGGCGAGACGACGTCGCCCAGGCTACTCAAAAGGAGTTACCAGATCCTTTTGTACAGAGCGTAGCCAGTCATCAGCCACCATTGGCTCTGTTGCGTTTGAGAACTTGTTTGGCCTAAGCCTCAAAAATCTGGTAAGCCTGTCCACTTGGGGAGGTGGTGGTGGTGGAGGATTGTTGTTGTTGTTGTTATTGTTGTTTTTGTTGTTGTTGTTGTTGTTGTTGTTGTTGTTGTTGTTGTTGTTGTTGTTGTTGTTGTTGTTGTTGTTGTTATTGTTGTTGTTGTTGTTGTTGTTGTTGTTATTGTTATTGTTGCTTGCTGCAATAAACTGAGTCATTATAATCATCAGCTGAGCTTGGGCGGCCATCAGTTGCTGCATGGCATCATTGTTGTTGTTGTTCTCAGGAGCACGGCGGGGAGGCATCTGTGGGTTTTAGCATAGATGAGTAAAAGATAGACAGATCTAGGAGAAATATTCCTACCCATACAAGCAATTGACACAATCAACCACAATCATTAAATTTCCAAACATGTTTTCAGAAAACCGAACTAATCATTCTGTAACGAAGCACCCGAGGTTATGGAGAACACATACGATGATACTTCCATACCACAATTTGAGAGGTCAATACATCATTAGTATCTCGTTACTCTAATAGATAGGTGGTCTAGTCTATCTCCTTCCTGAGTGCATCAAGTTCCTCTTCTATTTCTTTGAGTTCGCCAAGGTAGTTTTGGGTGTTATGAAGTCTAAATCGAAGTCTTGCTCTAAGTTGTTCGATAGCTTCCCATGCTGCAGTTCTAGCTGAATCAAAGAATGGTGTGTGAAGTATTGGATTGGTGAACATGCAGTAGCCATTGGTCTTGTGGTCATCTTGTTTGCTCTTGTATAGCTGGAGTTGCACCCACCAGTACTCTTGACCTTCACCCATGAAAGGAAACCCTTTGTATATTGCTTCTCCTTCAAATCCCAAGCTCTTCATGTTATCCTTAAGTGCTCTTGGAAAATCAGTCTCACCTTGTAGGGTCATGGTCATCACTGGTCCCTTCTTGAGTGATCCAGTGAGGTTGGTCATCTAAAAAGAAGATAAGGTATTTAGAAAGCAAATACATAAGATAGTTACAAGAGGAACATTAGAAAAGATTTGTTTTAGTCAACTGAATAAAATGGATTTTCAATCCAATGGTCAAATCCTATTTCTATCCAAACCCAGGGTTTCGAACCTAAAGGCAACACAGTGCTCTGATACCATCTGTAGCGTACATGCACTTAAGTAATTGGCAGGTACCTGTGTATAGTGCAAACCCCTGGATCGATTCATTTGCACACACAGTTTACGATGAATATCACAACATTGTATCAATATTACACGAATAGTCCAGACTTGGTAAAACAAATAGTTCGATACATCTTTGCATAGCTCAAAGCTAGCTCAAAAACAATAAAGCAGCGGAAATAATCTTCAATGAGCCCCCAACTTCATGATACGCCACATGCGAGAACATGTTGGTGCAGACTTAAAACCCAAACATAGTCCGTGATCAGACTTAAAACCCATTAAGACAAGTATGGCATGAAAACCATAAATCATATCTTCCCTTGTTCACCATCAAGTTTTATTTCTGAAGTTGGAATGATGGAATCCTCCGTTGATGTCCGTGATCAGCTGCTCAAATTGTCCGTACCGGGGACACGGCTAAGTACTTAGTTTTACACTCTGCAGAGGTTGTGCACGTTCACCATTGTACCCATTCAACCCAGATTATCCTTTACACACCATTTGTGATAAGGAAAGGAGAAGAATGAGACTAGATCTTTCAGAAGCCTTTTCACTCCCACCTGCCTTGACCCGTTCCACCTAACACCCCCTACATCTGCTTGTCAAGTCGGAGAGAGTCCACGCAACATAATTGATCAAGTCAGAGCCCATATGGCAATGGCTGCACTGGAAGCAATCGTCACTCAGAGTTCTTCAGATTCTTCTGTTCCCTGGGTGGCCATCCACAAGTGCACGTACTCCAGGAAACATAGATATGGACCGGAGTAGCCACTCAACTTCGCCACCATTAACAACCAATCCACCCAGGAGTTTCATTAACTTAGTGAATGTGCACTCTCACGTAAAAATCACCATGATCACGGCCCTAAGTAGAATAGACATTCATCCTAGGCGACGACAACCATGAGCACAGTCCTGAGTAGTCACTTAACATTTTGTAAAACTTTTCATCAATTGCATAGCATCAATATATCTACTAAGTATTATATAGGAACCTAGACACAAGAGTAAGGGAATTCTACACAGGTTTAGCATAGCACTACTATCCTACACATGCATATAAAAATACACTAAGTAATGCATATAGAAAATAATAGGAAGTTTATGAGGTGTGCCACTTGCCTTTCAATGTTGTCGTTGTTCACAAACTCTTTTCAACGATACTCGGAACTCTCCGTTCAGTCTAAACAATATAAACAAGCAACAATACAACAATCATAAAACAAAACAACACAACACATACAAGCATATATAATGAACAAATAAGTTTCATAACTTCTAAGGAAAACATGTCATGCATGATATGCAAATTATTTCTAAGGACTAGAGATGCATGTCATGCCATGAAATTATTTTAAGTTAATGCAAGGCAATTAGGTTGGTCAAAATGACTAAGGACTAAAGTCATAGGTTGGACAAAATACTGGGTTATAAATCATCTTGAATAAGCACTCAATGACTTAGTCATGATGTGTATAACTACTTAGAGAAAAATACTAACTCTATTGTTCAAGGTGATCAACAATTATTAACAACTCTTGGTAAATTGGATATTCACTATAGTGAGAGAGACAGACACCCGGCCAGCCACTTAAATTGTGGAACAGGTCTCATGTACGTTGACATGTAAGGTTAGTTTCCAGGCCGCTTCATCGATCACTATGCCGCTATGTAACACCCCAATTCTATTAGCCTTAACATTGTGGTGTTATTCTGAATCTTTCACCTCTTGCTGAAACTTTTGTGTGTAGAATTTGGGTAAAGAATTATTTTGTTTGCTCATCTTATGCCATGTGTGCTCCACTAGTTTTCCCTGTCATTGAAAACCCTAAAGTCTCATAGCACTAAAATAAAATATCCACTATTATGATCTTCATGGTTGTTAAAACTTAGCCAAACCAGGAGCTTTTATTAAGCAAACCCTAACTGGTTTTGGGCATGCCTTTGAAACATTCCCATCTAGGTCACATATACTTCTATACCCTGTTCTAAATTTCCACACAAGAACTTGTTTGCATATAAATATCACTAGATTTTGTGGTCATCAAATTAACATGACCATTTGGGATATTCTTTTAATTATCACCAAAATATTTATTTTCTTTGAAAGCCAAATGAGATAGTTGACTTGGGCTTTTGTAAGTTCAGTACCTCCTCTAAATTTAGGTAAGTTTGGGGTGTAGATCCATTTTACTTTTGTGGGTCATATTTAAATTTTTCAAACTTAGGTTTTCAATTTCATTTGAGCATTTCACTCAAAGCATTCACCTTCTATTTTCTCTCTCACTTTTTTCTACCCCACCTGCTGGAGGAGGAGAACAGCACCCCCTCCTGGTCCCACATGTCATGGACTAGGGTGAATCTCTCCTCTCTCTTCTCTCTTTTCTCTTATTTCTCACCCAATCCGAGCCCCCCTCCTCACTTCTCACTGGCCAGCCACTCCCCTCCCGACCAACATCCTCTCTGCCCCTCTCCACCGCCCCTGAGGACCAACCAGAACTCCCCTCCCCTCCCCCAAACCGCCCCTGCCCGAGGAGAGCCCAAGAAACCCGCCCCTGGTTTTGGAGCTGCCCCAGCTCGCCCTCTCCTCTTAAAACCCCACCCGAGGTTCCCCCACTCCTCCTCTGCTCACCCATACCACCCTCACCCAAAGCCACGCCCTCTCTCGAGCTCTGGAAGAAGAAATCTCCGTCGGAGACCGAGCCCTTCCCGCGGCATTCATCGTCGATCCTCTTCACCTTTCTCTGCCATTCTCGGCCCCTCGAGCGCGTCTCGTCGAGATCTAACTCCCCCTGCCCTCCGTTTCTCTTCTAGGTGTCCGTAGCCGTCACGCTCGTCCTCGACCCGAGAAGCTCGCCGCCGCCGTCGCCATGGTTTCTGACGTTGCATGCAAGCGCTGAGGGCACCGTCGAGCTCGCCATCGTCCCCTCCGTCGATCTCCACCCTTCCCCTGGCCCAGCGTGGTCTCTGGTGAGCGCCAGCGCCACCCTCTCCCTCCCCCTCGTCTGGTTCGTCCGCGCTGCATCGCGAGGAGGACGACGACCGTGGACCGTAGATCGCGAGATCTACGGCCAGGTTTGAACCTCTTCGTGCGCGCGCAGCCGCGCGCGTTTGGGCCGGCCCAGCTCCGTCCCCGCGCGTTTTCGCGCCGTTCTGCGTGGCATCTAGGCCGATCTGGCCCAGATCTGGCCCGTTCTGCCTGTTCCCCTTTTATTCTTTTCCTGTTAATTTCCCAGTAAATCTAAAGTTTAGCTTTAAATCATTTGTGGTAAATCTGGAATGGCTAAAATGATGGGACAAATTTTTTAACATGCATGCACGTTTTCTTAACCATGTGGCATTGGATTAGGTCCAAAATGTGTTTCCTGTTGAGTAATAAAATAGATCTAGTAAAAAGTATCTATTACACCATTTGTTTAATAACTTGGGTTCTGTAAATCCAAATCATGCAATCTTGGATCTGTTGGAAAGCTTGTAAAAATGTCTACCTAGATTGGTAAATCTTGCATGCAGGATATTATTCTAGCAAAAGTTATATTTACTCTAAGAATAACATCAGTAAGTGTTTGTTGATTTTTAACTCTTCAATAAAAACACTTTTTGAGGTAAATCCAATTGGAAGTGTTAGATATGTGTTGGTGGTATCACATACTACAAAAGTGGATTTTTCCAGTGACTTGATAATTCTTAGTGAATAAATCCCTGAACAACAGTGAAATAATCCCTTTAATTGCATTTCTGAAATTTCAGAGATTATGACATGTCTAGTTTTAATTGGTGGAGTCACCTATGTCCATAAAAATATGTTAAGGATAATTTTGTGGGATAGCCACAGGTTTTATCTAACTCACCCCACTGGATTGACCCCAAAATCATTCTTTTTATTTTCTGCACATAAATAATGGTGAGATATATATTTTATTTTAAAACTGGGATAACTTGAGCTAGGAATATCCAATTTTGATGAATAAAATCTTCACTTAAAGAGAAAACTCATATCTCACCAGAAAAGCTAATTGTGCATTCAGGAGATCTATAAAAATGAACCTATCTTCTGTTTAAGTTTGACATCAGCAGCCCTTGTCTGATTTTTAATTGTTGTTTGGTGATGAGTTTTCATGCACAGCTAATTTCCAGAGTTCCCCCTGATTGTTAGGAGTAATGTGACAAAAGGGTTTAATTTTAGGATCAGTACCTTAAGAACTATGCTTAAAACATGTAAACAGCCTCTAATAAATATTGGGTGCATTAGTTGTGTTTTCTGTTTGTGATGCTTGATGTTTGCTGTTATACTTTAGATTGTTATCAACTCGCATTTTAGGACTTATGCTAGTCTCGTCTGTTTTTCATGTTATGGTAGAATCACAACCCGAGGAAGAGCAGTACGAGGTAGCTGAGCACGACTTCGCCGAAGAGCAAGACCAGGGACAGTACCTTGAGCAAGGCAAGCCCATCTCACCATTTGATGAAATCTTATTATTGTATCAAGCATGTTTTGTTTTCAAAATAATGAATGTTTTACTTCTTTTGTAGCGCCTTGCCACCCGAAAACAATTTTTTTCCCAAATATTGTTTGACCACAGTTACCTACTAGAATAGCTGTAGGTGTTACAAGAAGAGGTTTACTTGTTGAGTCTTGTCATTGAAGGCTCTATAAAGAAGATTAAGTTTTTAGATAGTATATTCTGTTATCTTACCTCAAAACTATAGGATGGGGACCCTATTTGATAAAAAATGTTTTATGGAGGAAAATCCGAGCTGCTGGGAGTAGTCGGAAGTGTGGAAGTTGTTTTTGAAAAACAAAGTACTGCCCTAGCAGCCGCTCGAACAATTAACCCGTGCAACCACACTACCTGACATGGGTAGGGCTTAGCCGGAAACTTGTCTGTTTTAGTGTTGGGGCTCTCACGCTCTCTATGAGGGCTAGACCCTCGAAGCCGGGTTGTCGTCCGGACGAGACAATACACTGTTGAGTACCAACAGCCGGACGATTACGGCAGGTCTCCTGACGTGGCGGTGTGGTGTCCCGAGGAAAGACCATGAGGTCTGGTGGAGCACACGGTGCCGAGGAGAACCAACCTACCGGGAGGCCCCGACACTAGGGTGGTCATAGTGGAAAGTTTTGATCGTGTTATCCGGACCCCCGCATGCTGTCGTATGACGGGCCGTGGCAGACACGGCGGAATAACCGATAGGTGTGGGAAAAGTGTACAACCTCTGCAGAGTGTAAATCTATTCGAATAGCCGCGTCCGCGGTCATGGACGGTTGGAAAGGCCACTGATCTAGGCGTATGGGCAATTTGGTTTAAAAAGAGAATTGTTTCCGGGGAAAACAAAGAGACATGAAAGAGGTGCCTGGGAGGTACGGAATTTGGGTGAGGATGGTTGATCTCGGGAAGACATCCAGTCCGATCTCAAGGCAGGAGAAAGGGTTACCCCTATCCTAGCGTTTTGATAAACTTTTATAAACAAAAGTTTTGAACTTGGATATGTCCTTGTTATATCTAAGAGAAGAGAATTCTATCTCTAAATGTTTCTTCAACAAAGATATAGAGATGTCGTAGTCTCTATGTCTAAAATCATGGTATTCAAAAAATGAGCCCTATAGTCGTACATATAGCAGCCATCCCAGTTTTCCAAAAGTGTTTTTCTTGCACTATCATGAGATTTCAAAACAAAAGGTTGTCTTGCGAGTATGTAATTGTACTCATGTGGCTCTGTCCCTGGATATTCAAATATCCAGATTGCAATGAAGAGGCCTTCGTCGAGGAGGAGGTGTTTGACGACGACTTCGCCACTTAGCTGTCACCGGTCAACTGCACTTGTGGGAATCTGCGCTCGGAAATGTGAAGAGCCGTCGCTAGCCACGAGCTTCCGCTATCTTAGTTAATTCCGTCCTGCGTGACGAAGTATGTTGACTTTGGTCGTATGACCGTCTATGTGTTGTAAGACTTTTATTCGTACGACTTGAATGATGTAACTCTTTGATACCTATGTTGGTTATGTGATTGCGATGCACTGATCATTGGGATCGTGATCTCTTACATAACGTGGGCATCTCGGACTTGTCCGAGGGGTCCCTACAGACTTGGTATCAGAGCCATCGTTGACCTTAGGAGACTCTAGCTAGGATGGGCGTCGACGTCACGCAAAAATGCTTTTTCCTAAATAGCTAGGAGGAAAAGACTTAAAATATGCAGAATATACTGCTACTCCTCACTCCCCTCTGATATTAATTTTATACCTGCATTAAATCTTATGATTTTACCTGTTTAAAATTTGATACATCGTTCACTAATTAAACCTCCATTTAAAATTTTGTGTAGATGAGCGGACATTTCTCGTCATCGATTCAGTTCGGAGCTGTGCCAGATACCGGAGTTTCGTGTCTGTTCCAGGCAGACCTACTCCAGTTGACCCAGCACCTGAGGCGTCCGCTACCAGAGCTGCTGATTGGACGCTGTCTGCCCATGGTGGGAGATGAGATGTCCTGGGCTGTGAGGTGCATCCTTCGAGTGCCATTGGTGCCACCCTTCGCCGAGGAGCTGGTTGAGGATGCCCTTGCATCTACTCAGATGGGAGCATTCGTCACCGTGCTGCAGAGAGCCCTCGCCCGCTTGGTGTGTGCTCATAGTTCCGAGCTGGGCGGCACCTGCTTTGAGTTTTACTCTGGCTTGGACGAGCAGAGTAACCCTGTGCCGCCGTGTCCCCACCCCCTTCTCGGTAACCACTTGTCCGAGCTGGGACTCCTCGTCGAGTACACCCAGTCCCAGCTGGTCATTAGTCGGTACGAGAGTGACCTTCACCGTCTTAATCATGACGGAGCTGAGGTGCGGATCTCGGCAGCTGAGCTGAGGATAGAGGACTTGGAGACACAACTCGAGGCCTCTCAGGACCAGCTGAAGACCCTGGAGCTGAAGCTCAAGGCCTCGGAGGAGCGTTTAGCAGAGTCCCAGGCAGAGCTCAAGATAGAGCGCAAGGAGCGCCGTTCCACCTTCGCACGCCTCCAGACTACTCGTTTCTACAGGTTCCAGCTTGACGGGATGGTTGACATGCTCAGGTCGACCGTTGATGCCCGAGACGAGCGGATCAGCGAGTTGGAGAGTAAGGTGGAGGCTCTGAGCAAGGAGAATAATGATCTTCTGCCTGAGGATGAGGACCCTACCGAGGACGTAGATATGGAGCCCGTGAGCGAGCCGGGTGATGACGACCTTCGAGGCGAGGATGCTGAGGACTCGGGAGTTGTGATGTCTGAGGACGAGGACCCCGACGAGCCACCCTTTGACAGTGACGCTGCCGTGGACGTGGAGTAGATAGTTGCGCAGTATCTTTTGGGTTAGGACCGAACCATCGCGATAACTGTATGCGATTGTGTGGTCTAGTTAGCGTGTGTGTGTCTGGATGATTGTAAGAACTATGTCAGTCTATGTTTTGTGGCTATGCACTTGTGATGATGCTTTTGGAACCTTGCTATGGGATGGAATCATGACTTTTTAGAAATATTGTCTTGCTGAAATTTGTATGTTTTTGTGTAGGCTTGATGAACCCTTTTTGAAATACTTGTTTTAAAAATTTCTTAGTAGGATGATGATGTATGTTTATTTCTGAAATTCAGAATGGCAAGGGATCCACCCCCACCCCCACCACCCGAGCCATCTATGGCTCAGGTGCTCCGTCTTCTCATGGAGGATCGAGACGCGGCTCGCACTGAGAGAAGCGCCAATCTTGGCACCCTGCAGCATCTTGCTCAAATTGCAGTCAATCAGCCTGGTGGCCAAGGGAATGAAGAACCCCGCTCAAAGCTTCGTGACTTTCAGAACACAAATCCTCCAGTTTTCTCCAAGAGTGAAGTGCCATTGGATGCCGATGACTGGATCCGTACTATAGAGAACAACTTGAGGGTCGCCCAAGTGGGTGACAACGAGAAGGTGGTCTACGCCACTCACTACCTCTCTGGTTCTGCCCGAGCATGGTGGGAGGCCATCCGTGCCCTATTTCCACCGGAGGAAGTTGTGGCTTGGCCTGCATTCAAGACCAAGTTCTTGAAGCGTTATGTGCCCTCTGGACTCGTCAGTATCATGCGAGAAAAGTTCTTGCAGCTCAAGCAAGGCGGGATGTCGGTGGGTGAGTACTTGGAGAAGTTTACTTCTCTAGCAAGGTATGCACCCACCGATACGGATACTGAGGACAAGAAGAAAGAGAGATTCATGAATGGACTTCATGATGAAATGTAGTGCATTCTGGTGGTGATGCCTTTCCCCGACTTGGAATCATTGGCAGATGCAGCCATTATGATGGAACACAAACGCAAGGCTTCGTTTGACAACCGCAAGCGTCGCCAACTGATTCAGCAAGGCAGTAGCAGCAGCAGCCCAACAGGAAGTTATGCCCGTCCGCGCCCTTCACCTCCACCGAGACCTTCTTATCCATCACCAAGGCCTCCAACATTTGCACCAAGACCCAGCTACCCTTCTCGCCCGCCTGCACCTCTTCCAGGAAGTGGTTCCAACCCCGGCCTCAATTTTAATAGGCCGCCTGCTCCGAAGCCCACAGGAGGATGTTTCACTTGTGGACAGCCTGGACATTTCTCGCGGGAGTGCCCCACTAGATAGCCCGCTGGTGGTCACCCCAATGCGACAAAGATGAACCAAGGTCCACCCCGTCCACCTGGAGGCAAGAACCCGTACCCCAAGAAAGTAGCCCCTGTCACCCGAGGTCACCTGAATCACATCAGTGCAGAAGAAGCTCAGGAGGCACCAGATCTGGTTATGGGTACGTTCCCTGTCAACTCAGTTCCTGCATCAGTTCTGTTTGATTCGGGAGCTTCCCATTCTTTCGTTACGGAACCTTTTGTTAGGAAAAGTGGTATGGTTCCAACTTTGCTGAATCGTCCTATGAGTGTGCAAATTCCGGGGGGCACCACTAAAGCCATTGTATCTTGCAAGGAGACTCCTGTGGAAATTCAAGGGGCCCGATTCCATGCGGATTTGGTGGTATTAGGAAAGCAAGGGATAGAAGTGGTTTTAGGGATGGACTGGATGGCAGTAAATCGAGGGAAAATAGATTGCACTAACAAATCTGTCACACTAACCACCCCGGAAGGAGAAGAGATTACCCACTTCTCAACCTACCACTCCACCTCAAGTCATTGTCATAAAAGTGTAGCTGGAGCCATTTTGGAAGAGGTACCGGTAGTTTGTGACTATCCCGATGTTTTTCCCGAAGAATTGCCCGGAATGCCACCGGACAGGGATATTGAATTCATTATTGAGTTGGTACCCGGTACTGGGCCTATTGCTCAAAAACCATACCGGATGAATCCTGAGGAATTGGAGGAACTAAAGAAACAGTTGGATGACCTACTTAGGAAGGGTATGATACGCCCTAGTGCGTCACCCTGGGGGTCACCCATCATCTTCGTGGATAAGAGAGACGGTACCACCCGTTTGTGTGTGGATTACCGTAAGTTAAATGATGTGACTATTAAAAACAAATACCCCCTACCCAAGATTGAAGATCTGTTTGATCAACTCAACGGAGCTCGAGTCTTCTCCAAGATCGATCTCCGCACCGGTTATCATCAATTGAAAGTCAGAGAATCTGATATCCCTAAAACAGCCTTTGTCACTCGTTACGGATTATTCGAGTATACAGTGATGTCTTTTGGCCTGACCAATGCTCCAGCCTATTTCATGAATCTCATGAACAAGGTGTTCATGGATTACTTGGATAAATTTGTGGTTGTCTTTATTGGCGACATCTTGATTTATTCCATGTCTGAAGAGGAGCATGAAGAGCATCTGAGGTTGGTTCTCGGTACCCTACGAGAACACCAGTTGTATGCTAAGTTCAGCAAGTGCCAGTTTTGGTTGAAGCAAGTAGGCTTTCTCGGTCACGTTATTTCAGCCGGAGGGATATCCGTAGACCCTACCCACATCAAGTCCATTCTTGAATTCCCGACCCCCACCAACCAAACCGAAGTAAGGTCCATTCTTGGATTAGCCGGGTATTACCGCAAGTTTGTTGAGGGATTCTCAAGCATTGCAAAGCCCCTTACCCAACTTTTGAAGAAGGATCAGAAGTTCATTTGGTCCGACAAATGTGAAGTCAGCTTCCAGGAACTGAAAAAGCGCCTTACTACCGCACCTATCTTGACCATGCCCGATGTGACCAAAGATTTTGTGGTCTATTGCGACGCCTCCAAAGTCGGACTTGGTTGTGTCCTTATGCAAGAGGGCAAGGTGATTTCTTACTCGTCGCGCCAACTCCGCAAGCATGAGCAGAATTACCCAACCCATGACCTAGAGCTTGCTGCAGTGGTCCATGCACTCAAGACATGGCGGCATTTTCTGATGGGTAACCGTTGCGAAGTTTACACCGATCACAAGAGCCTGAAGTACATCTTCACCCAGAGGGACTTGAACATGAGGCAACGAAGATGGATAGAGCTCATCAAGGATTACGATTTGGACATCCATTACCACCCTGGAAAAGCTAACGTGGTAGCTGATGCCCTTAGTCGTCAGCCATGTTCATTTAACTCCCTGATCAAGGTTAGCCGGCCAGAACTCTGGGAAGAGCTGGATAAAATGGGTATAGAGATGGTCAGCCATGGGGCAGTCGATCAACTCTTATTGCAACCCACCCTATGGGAGCAAATCAAGCGAGCACAGAAGGGCCATGAAAGCATTGAGGGCATCAAAAGAAGGTTGGACAAAGAGGAAGTCTTTGGGTTCACCATCGACACTGAGGGTATTCTTTGGTATAAAGAGCGCATATGCGTACCGTCAGACCCTGCTTTGAAGCAGTTAATTATGAAGGAGGCTCACGAGACTTTGTATTTTATCCACCCCAGTGGAACCAAGATGTACCAGGATTTGAAGCAGAATTTCCGGTGGCATGGTATGAAGCGCGAGATTGCACTCTTCGTCCAAAACAGCGATATCTGCCAAAGGGTCAAAGCAGAGCATCAGCGACCCGCTGGATTACTTCAACCTCTCAAGTTGCCCGAATGGAAATGGGATGAGATTGGCATGGACTTCATTACTGGATTACCCCGATCCAATCGTGGGCATGACGCTATTTGGGTTATCGTGGACAGGCTTACCAAAGTAGCACACTTTTTGCCAGTGCGGACCACCCATCGATCGGATCAGCTCGCAGCGCTATACATGTCCCGCATCGTCAGTCTTCATGGAATACCTAAGACTATTGTATCAGACCGAGGAACCCAATTCACTTCTCGATTTTGGACTAAGCTTCAAGAAGAGCTCGGAACCAAACTCTTTTTCAGTACTGCTTATCACCCTCAGACAGGAGGACAAACAGAAAGAACCAAACAAGTTTTAGAGGACATGCTTAGATCTTGTGTGTTAGCTTATGGGGCCAAATGGGAGGATTGCCTGCCATTTGCCGAATTTTCCTACAACAACAGCTATCAAGCCAGTCTGAAGATGGCACCATTCGAGGCTTTGTACGGGCGTAGGTGCCGTACACCCTTGAATTGGTCGCAAACAGGAGACAGCAAATTTTTTGGAGTTGACACCCTGAGCGAAGCTGAAGAGCAAGTTCAACTCATTCGTGACCGTCTTAAGGCCGCCCAGTCTCGACAGAAGAGTTACGCCGATTCTAGGAGGCGGGAGCTTAGTTTCAAGACTGGTGATATGGTATACCTACGCGTTACTCCACTCAAGGGAATGCAGCGTTTCCATGTGAAGGGAAAGTTGGCTCCGAGATGTATAGGTCCCTTTAGAGTAAGTGGTCGAAGAGGAGAAGTGTCATATCAGCTAGACCTGCCACCCCATCTGTCAGGATTCCATGATGTATTTCATGTATCTCTGCTCCGGAAGTGTCTGCAAGTTCCTGGAGATACTCACTCATATCTAGAGGTAGATCATCACACCATTGACCTCAATCATGATCTCACCTATCGGGAACGACCACTTCGTGTTCTCGCTGAAGACATCCGTCTGACAAGGAAACGGAAGATCAGGTTCTTGAAGGTCCAATGGAGCAACCATTCGGAGGAAGAAGCCACCTGGGAGCGTGAAGAATATTTGGAACATGAATTCCCTGGTTTTCTCTCTTCTTCAAATCTGGAATCTCGGGGACGAGATTCGCCTAAGGGGGGGAAGGTTTGTAACACCCCAATTCTCTTAGCCTTAGCATTGTGGTGTTATTCTGAATCTTTCACCTCTTGCTGAAACTTTTGTGTGTAGAATTTGGGTAAAAAATTATTTTGTTTGCTCATCTTATGCCATGTGTGCTCCACTAGTTTTCCCTGTCATTGAAAACCCTAAAGTCTCATAGCACTAAAATAAAATATCCACTATTATGATCTTCAAGGTTGTTAAAACTTAGCCAAACCAGGAGCTTTTATTAAGCAAACCCTAACTGGTTTTGGGCATGCCTTTGAAACATTCCCATCTAGGTCACATATACTTCCATACCCTGTTCTAAATTTCCACACAAGAACTTGTTTGCATATAAATCTCACTAGATTTTGTGGTCATCAAATTAACTTGACCATTTGGGATATTCTTTTAATTATCACCAAAATATTTATTTTCTTTGAAAGCCAAATGAGATAGTTGACTTGGGCTTTTGTAAGTTCAGTACCTCCTCTAAATTTAGGTAAGTTTGGGGTGTAGATCCATTTTACTTTTGTGGGTCATATTTAAAATTTTCAAACTTAGGTTTTCAATTTCATTTGAGCATTTCACTCAAAGCATTCACCTTCTATTTTCTCTCTCACTTTTTTCTACCCCACCTGCTGGAGGAGGAGAACAGCACCCCCTCCTGGTCCCACATGTCATGGACTAGGGTGAATCTCTCCTCTCTCTTCTCTCTTTTCTCTTCTTTCTCACCCAATCCGAGCCCCCCTCCTCACTTCTCACTGGCCAGCCACTCCCCTCCCGACCAACATCCTCTCTGCCCCTCTCCACCGCCCCTGAGGACCAACCAGAACTCCCTCCCCTCCCCCAAACCGCCCCTGTCCAAGGAGAGCCCGAGAAACCCGCCCCTGGTTTTGGAGCTGCCCCAGCTCACCCTCTCCTCTTAAAACCCCACCCGAGGTTCCCCCACTCCTCCTCTGCTCACCCATACCACCCTCACCCAAAGCCACGCCCTCTCTCGAGCTCTGGAAGAAGAAATCGCCGTCGGAGACCGAGCCCTTCCCGCGGCATTCATCGTCGATCCTCTTCACCTTTCTCTGCCATTCTCGGCCCCTCGAGCGCGTCTCGTCGAGATCTAACTCCCCCTGCCCTCCGTTTCTCTTCTAGGTGTCCGTAGCCGTCGCGCTCGTCCTCGACCCGAGAAGCTCGCCGCCGCCGTCGCCATGGTTTCCGACGTTGCATGCAAGCGCTGAGGGCACCGTCGAGCTCGCCATCGTCCCCTCCGTCGATCTCCACCCTTCCCCTGGCCCAGCGTGGTCTCTGGTGAGCGCCAGCGCCACCCTCTCCCTCCCCCTCGTCTGGTTCGTCCGTGCTGCGTCGCGAGGAGGACGACGACCGTGGACCGTAGATCGCAAGATCTACGGACAGGTTTGAACCTCTCCATGCGCGCGCAGCCGCGCGCGTTTGGGCCGGCCCAGCTCCGTCCCCGCGCGTTTTCGCGCCGTTCTGCGTGGCATCTGGGCCGATCTGGCCCAGATCTGGCCCGTTCGGCCTGTTCCCCTTTTATTCTTTTCCTGTTAATTTCCCAGTAAATCTAAAGTTTAGCTTTAAATCATTTGTGGTAAATATGGAATGGCTAAAATGATGGGACAAATTTTGTAACATGAATGCACGTTTTCTTAACCATGTGGCATTGGATTTGGTCCAAAATGTGTTTCCTGTTGAGTGCTAAAATAGATCTAGTAAAAAGTATCTATTACACCATTTGTTTAATAACTTGGGTTCTGTAAATCCAAATCATGCAATCTTGGATCTGTTGGAAATCTTGTAAAAATGTCTACCTAGATTGGTAAATCTTGCATGCAGGATATTATTCTAGCAAAAGTTATATTTACTCTAAGAATAACATCAGTAAGTGTTTGTTGATTTTTAACTCTTCAATAAAAACACTTTTTGAGGTAAATCCAATTGGAAGTGTTAGATATGTGTTGGAGGTAGCACATACTACAAATGTGGATTTTTCCAGTGACTTGATAATTCTTAGTGAATAAATCCCTGAACAACAGTGAAATAATCCCTTTAATTGCATTTCTGAAATTTCAGAGATTATGACATGTCTAGTTTTAATTGGTGGAGTCACCTATGTCCATAAAAATATGGTAAGGATAATTTTGTGGGATATCCACAGTTTTTATCTAACTCACCCCACTGGATTGAACCCAAAATCATTCTTTTTATTTTCTGCACATAAATAATGGTCAGAAGTATATTTTATTTTAAAACTGGGATAACTTGAGCTAGGAATATCCAATTTTGATGAATAAAATCTTCACTTAAAGAGAAAACTCATATATCACCAGAAAATCTAATTGTGCATTCAGGAGATATATAAAAATGAACCTATCTTCTGTTTAAGTTTGACATCAGCAGCCCTTGTCTGATTTTTAATTGTTGCTTGGTGATGAGTTTTCATGCACAGCTAATTTTCAGAGTTCCCCCTGATTGTTAGGAGTAATGTGACAAAAGGGTTTAATTTTAGGATCAGTACCTTAAGAACTATGCTTAAAACATGTAAAGAGCCTCTAATAAATATTGGGTGCATTAGTTGTGTTTTCTGTTTGTGATGCTTGATGTTTGCTGTTATACTTTAGATTGTTATCAACTCGCATTTTAGGACTTACGCTAGTCTCGTCTGTTTTTCATGTTACGGTAGAATCGCAACCTGAGGAAGAGCAGTACGAGGTAGCTGAGCACGACTTCGCCGAAGAGCAAGACCAGGGACAGTACCTTGAGCAAGGCAAGCCCACCTCACCATTTGATGAAATCTTATTATTGTATCAAGCATGTTTTGTTTTCAAAATAATGCATGTTTTACTTCTTTTGAGGCGCCTTGTCACCCGAAAACTATTTTTTTCCCAAATATTGTTTGACCACAGTTACCTACTAGAATAGCTGTAGGTGTTACAAGAAGAGGTTTACTTGTTGAGTCTTGTCATTGAAGGCTCTATAAAGAAGATTAAGTTTTTAGATAGTATATTCTGTTATCTTACCTTAAAACTATAGGATGGGGACCCTATTTGATAAAAAATGTTTTATGGAGGAAAATCCGAGCTGCTGGGAGTAGTCGGAAGTGTGGAAGTTGTTTTTGAAAAACAAAGTACTGCCCTAGCAGCCGCTCGAACAATTAACCCGTGCAACCACACTACCTGACATGGGTAGGGCTTAGCCGGAAACTTGTCTGTTTTAGTGTTGGGGCTCTCACACTCTCTATGAGGGCTGGGCCCTCGAAACCGGGTTGTCGTCCGGAGGAGACAATACACTGTTGAGGACCAACAGCCGGACGATTACGGCAGGTCTCCTGACGTGGCGGTGTGGTGTCCCGAGGAAAGACCATGAGGTCTGGTGGAGCACACGGTGCCGAGGAGAACCAACCTACCGGGAGGCCCCGACACTAGGGTGGTCATAGTGGAAAGTTTTGATCGTGTTATCCGGACCCCTGCATGCTGTCGTATGACGGGCCGTGGCAGACACGGCGGAATAACCGATAGGTGTGGGAAAAGTGTACAACCTCTGCAGAGTGTAAATCTATTTGAATAGCCGCGTCCGCGGTCATGGACGGTTTGAAAGGCCACTGATCTAGGCGTATGGGCAATTTGGTTTAAAAAGAGAATTGTTTCCGGGGAAAACAAAGAGACATGAAAGAGGTACCTGGGAGGTACGGAATTTGGGTGAGGATGGTTGATCTCGGGGAGACATCCAGTCCGATCTCAAGGCAGGAGAAAGGGTTACCCCTATCCTAGCGTTTTGATAAACTTTTATAAACAAAAGTTTTGAACTTGGATATGTCCTTGTTATATCTAAGAGAAGAGAATTCTATCTCTAAATGTTTCTTCAACAAAGATATAGAGATGTCGTAGTCTCTATGTCTAAAATCATGGTATTCGAAAACTGAGCCCTATAGTCGTACATATAGCAGCCATCCTAGTTTTCCGAAAGTGTTTTTCTTGCACTATCATGAGATTTCAAAACAAAAGGTGGTCTTGCGAGTACGTAATTGTACTCATGTGGCTCTGTCCCTGGATATTCAAATGTCCAGATTGCAATGAAGAGGCCTTCGTCGAGGAGGAGGTGTTTGACGACGACTTTGCCACTTAGCTGTCACCGGTCAACTGCACTTGTGGGAATCTGCGCTCGGAAATGTGAAGAGCCGTCGCTAGCCACGAGCTTCCGCTATCTTAGTTAATTCCGTCCTGCGTGACGAAGTATGTTGACTTTGGTCGTATGACCGTCTATGTGTTGTAAGACTTTTATTCGTACGACTTGAATGATGTAACTCTTTGATACCTATGTTGGTTATGTGATTGCGATGCACTGATCATTGGGATCGTGATCTCTTACATAACGTGGGCATCTCGGACTTGTCCGAGGGGTCCCTACACGCTAGGATCCAACAAACTTCAAGATGGTAATAACATGATCAAAAAACAATTATGTATAAAGTGAAAGATAAGATTAGGAAAGAGGGAAAAGATAGTAAGAATGATGTAGTTGGTCTTCCAGGCTTCATCTCCAGACTTGTAATATTCTCCTTGGTGATGTCTTGATTGAATTCTTGGTAGACTTGAATAATCTTCAGACTTGATGATGTTTGTATCACCTAGGCTGGTGTTGGATTTAACTTAATCTTCAAGAGGTCTAAGAGAAGAAAGGAGAAATGAAAGAGAGAGGGAGCAAGACTTAGAAATATTTCTGGTTGGTCTTCATGAACTTCCTCTTGATTTTTCTTCTAAGTGCTTCTATTCGTTGGAGATACTTCTGAAGTCTTGTTTTGGCTAAGTTCTTTATTGGCCTTCTTGCTCAATGTTGAAATACTAATTGTCTAGTGCATAGTACTTTTACCAAAATACTAAGTTTGGAAATATTCCAAACTTAGAGAAAATAATGAAGAGATTTCCTATGGGAAATATATCTATATGTGAAAATAAATTATGCATGCAATGCACTTTTAAATCCTAAGAAATATCATTCAAAATTTGTGATATTTATAAAGTATGCATTAGGCTATAGATGCAATTCAATTAATTTCTATTTTTGGAAAATATAATAAAAGGAAACATATACATTAAAGTCTTATGTGAATTAATTTTCATAGCACAATTTTCTTATAAATGGTGTTAATAGATGGAAGGGTTTTAAATAAATTTATAGCAATTGGATTTAGTCAAAATAAAGTTTCTATTAATAGTTATGTCAAACTTACTAAATATCATATTTTAAATTTGAATAAATCTAAATTTCTCAAAGTTGGAAAATAACAGAACTAGCACAATCTATAGGTCATGAGCTTTTCAAAGATATTTTATTTACAAATTTTGACCTTACAGAATTAAAACTATAATTAAAATAATATTTTACATGTCTCTGTAAATACCAAGTTAGTGCACGACTAAAATACAAGTTTTTATTATACCACTATTTTCTACACGTTCATACGATTCCATAGACTACAAAAACATCAAAAACGGAGTTACGATTGATTTAATATGAATTTTGGAAGTTATATCTAGTGAGAAAAACGGAAATATTGAATATGTGACCTACGACGTTTTTCTAAGCTGCTACCCTTCATCAAGTGATATGTACGTAACAAGATAGAAGGAATCACAACAGCAGCTCACCGGCGAAAGAAGATGACGGCGGCGGTGGATCGGCCGGGCGGACGCGGACGGTCGGCGTGCTGTGGTCGTCGGCGACGGGTGTGGAGGGCGACGACATTTCGGAAGCTCCCGGACGCGAGGGATACGACGGCGACGCGCGTATGGACACGGCGGAGCGGAAGACGGTGTCGGAGTTGAGCGGCGATTCCCG
Organism: Poa annua; assembly: GCA_026929855.1. Taxonomy (NCBI): domain Eukaryota; kingdom Viridiplantae; phylum Streptophyta; class Magnoliopsida; order Poales; family Poaceae; genus Poa; species Poa annua. Next base: position 58,491,581 of record CM049426.1, on the reverse strand, counting down.
GAGCTGCGTGGAGAGGCGGACGGAGTGGTGACGTCAACGATGACCTTCGGGTCGAGCTCGGCCTCCACGATTTGGCTGTGGGAATGAAGCAAGGAGGGTGTTTAAAGGAGGGCACAGACGTGGGAAAGAGGAAGGACCAAGAATCGGCGGCGGGGACTCACTCTACTTGCCGGAATCAAAGAAATACGGTGGCAGCCAAGCGAAACTCCGGCGAAGAAATTCGTCGGCCTTGGGGCGTATTGGAGAGGGCTTTTGGGGGGAATGGAGGACGAGGTCGAGGGCTTTATATAGAATCCGACGGTGCTTGATTTGGTGCAGTAATTTGCCCGCAATCAACCGGACATTAATTTCGACCAAAAACGTCCATGTTTAAGGGCGGACGAAATTAGAGCAATTTAGGACATTTAAGAGAGGGCTTTTATGGGGGAATGAAAGAGGAGATCAAGAGTTTTAATTAGAAACAAACGGTGCGTCATTTGGAGCTCTAAATCAACGGGAATGAATTCAGGAAGGAGGCACGGTAAGCAGTTTTCACGTGCGTGCTGTAGCTTGAAGACGACGCTGACGTCATCATGACATCAGCATTTTTTTTTTCTAATTTTTCTTATTTCGTTCATAACTTTTGATTTAAGACTTCAAATCAAGTCAAATAAATTTCTAAAAATTTGTAAAAATATTATATTTGTGTTAAACCAGTTATGGGCATGTTTTGAACACTTTTCAAAAATCAAAATTTTGAATTATTGATTAATTACAAATTTGCCACTTAATGTCAAATTTGAAAACATGGCTTAAATAATTTCGTTTTTGGCTAACTAAAATTTATAAAAATACAACACTTATATAAGTTTAAAATTAAGTTATTTAAACTCATTTTTCAATATTAAATAATTTATGGCTTTAGTACAATATTAAATAACATCACACATTTATTTGAAATGAAAATGGAAATATAATGTATTCATTTTTAATTCAAAATATTTTGTGCACCATTATATTTTATATTATGATAATTCATTTGAAAACCTTATAACAACTTTGGTAAAGATTTTTGATTTAATTCATTTCTTATATAGAAAATATATTCATGAAAGTCATTTCATGTTTTGAAAATAAATGAAAATCATTTAAGCTAATGAAATGTTTATTTGGGTTGTTAAGTAATTATAAAATCTATGAGGTTTTAAGTTATAAACTATAGACTTGTAATGTCCAAATTATGTTTTGAACTCAGGTAAATGAATAATAATCTTCTAGCAAATAGACAATGTTTTCAATAGTTTAAAATAACACTTGTAATTATTATTTTAATTTATTTATAGCTAAGGCTAAGTGGTTGAAATCAATTACTTATAAGTAAACTATTTACCTAAAATAAAATGGTTTGAACTTTATAAAACCTTTGTCAAATTACATATTAATGTTTTTGAAATACAATGGATAATGTAATGTTTAATTGGAAATAACTTTTGAAAATAATGACACATTGGGAATTTTGAAATAATAGACTTTTTCAAATTGGTTGAAGTCTTTTATAGTTAGTTTTCTTATGCATTTTAATATTTTATTTTAATCAAAACAATAGTTTTAAATTTTAGTGATTTTTGAACATTCCAAAATGTTGGGATGTTACAGGTGAGGAGTAAGGACTACGTTTTGGTTTCGAGTCTGCACCAACATGTTTTCGCCTGTGGCGTGTCATGAAGATGGGAGGCTCATTGAAGATTTATTTCCGCTGATTTATTGTTTGAGCTAGCTTTAAACTATACAAAGATGTATCGAACTATTTATTTTCCCAAGTCTGGATCACTCGTGAAATATTGATACAATGTTGTGATATTCATCGTAAGCTGTGTGTGCAAATGAATAGATCCAGGGGTTTGCACTATACACAGGTACCTGCCATATTTTTAAGTGCAGGTACATTACAGATGGTATCAGAGCACTGTGTTGCCTGCAGGTTAGAACCCCTAGGTTTGGTTAGAAATAGTATAAAAACCTCTATAGAATATTCTTACTTTTCTTCTAAGTACTCTCAATTATGTTCTCTTGCATTTTATCTCATACCCTTTTCTTCATAACTTAAGGATGAAGAGATTCGAGTACACTTGGGAGGAAGACTACCCGGTGTCTTGCTTTGGCAGCATCCTGTTCGTCATACTCAAGCACCTGAAGCTACCGACACCCATGACCAAGGGATGCATATTGAAGAAGTTTAAGAGAGAAGAGCTTTGGGGAATCAGAATTTGTCAATAAGGACGTGAAGGCGAAGCACCCATTGAGACCAGAATAATGGGGGTCTCCATAGAAAGAGGAATCGACGTCGTCATGCAATACACAATAGGTCGTCTCTGTGGGTGCTACTCCAAGGAACTCGAAGGACACTACTCCCTTCCTTTTGGCAGACGTAATGAAGATGGATATCCTTACTGCTATGGCACCGAGGACATGGGCAAGGATAAGTTCATGAGCGATTACTTCCAAGGCTTAGAACTCTTAGTCTATGAACTTTACTTTGATTCCTTTGAAGAACTCTACAAAAATGATGAGATGTGCGCCCAAGTCAAGGAGAATGAAGAGAAGATGAAGGAACAAGAGGATAATACCAAGGAACTAGAGGAGAAATTCCAGCTACAAGAGAAGAAATTTATAAGTCAAAAGAAGAGGGTCAAGCAAAGAAACAAGCAAATAAGAGAGTTGAAGGTAGAACTTTCCACCAATGAGGTGGAGCTTGAAGCTGATAGCGACTTGATCAAGCGTCTTCGTGCTGAGAAGAAGTATCTTCAAGACCAGAACTTAGAGTTGGAGAAGGAAGTGGCGGACCTCAGAAACATGCTAACCCGTGAAGGCTATGAGATCGAAGACGTTGAAGAAGAAATGGATGAAGAAGTTCTCATGATTGAAGACTAGTATAGTTAGAGAGACTAACATTTTTACTTCACGCATTTAAAATTTCGAATTTCTAAGCTTAGGATCTACCAACGTGTGGTAGAGAATAATCTTGTTTTGCTTGTTATTTTGGACCAAGACTAGTGAAAGTTTAAGTTGTTTGAAGTTGTTTCTTGTTTGTTTGAAGTGTTTGCTTGGGTAGAATTAATTCCTTAGACCTTTCTATCTTTACTCATCTATGCTTAAACAACATATGCCTCCCCGTCGAGCTCCCGAGAACAACAACAATGATGCTATGCAGCAGTTGATGGCCGCCCAAGCCCAACAGATGACCATGATGACTCAGTTCATTGCAACAACAACAACAACAACAACAATAACAACAACAACAACAACAATAATAACCACAACCCTCCACCACCACCACCACCCCCTCCTCCAGTGGACAGGCTTGCAAGGTTCCTTAGGCTAAGGCCAAATAAGTTCTCAATTTCAACTGAGCCACTGGTGGCTGATGACTGGCTGCGTTCTGTGCAAAATGATCTGGTGACATCTGAATGTACTGATGCTGAGAAAGTTAGATTCACCGCACATCTGATAGAAGGACCTGCTGCACAATGGTGGGAAACTTATCAGGTTACTCACCCGCTGGACACCTTGATCTGGGAGGATTTCAAGGAAGGTTTTCGTAATGCTCATATCTCCACGGGCATTATGAATCTGAAGCAGGAAGAATTTCGCAATCAGCGTCAGGGAAATAGAAGCCTTAAGGAGTACATGGATGAATTTCATGCCTTGTCACGATATGCTCCTGAGGACATTGACACAGATGCAAAGAGGAAAGCAAAATTTCTCAAAGCACTTAGTGATGAGCTGAAGATACCTCTGACCGTTGCTTATGCCCCAAACTATCAGATACTCCTTGATCAAGCTATCACCCTTCAAGATAGTATAAAGAAAGCTGAAAACAGGAAGAGGAACATGAACATGCACTCCTCTGAACCCTCATTCAAGACACTTTGTTCATGAGGGGAACCATGGTTATAAGCATGGAAACCACACTGGGGGTTCCTTCCACAAACATGGACACAATCATAATGGAGGATTCAAGGGAAATAATGGAGGATTCAAGGGAAACAATGGAGGATCCAATGGAGGACACAAAGGGAGTGGAAATGCTGGAAATAATCATAACAATGGTCAGCATCGCCCAAATTTTGTAAAGAAGGATCTCAGTCAAGTGCTATGTTACAAGTGCAACAACAAGGGACATTATGCTAATGAATGCCCTGAGAAGAGAGTAGACACTCCTACCAAGCCCAATCCTTTCAACAAAGGACATGTGAACCACATCAATGTTGAAGAAGTACTTGATGAACCTGATGTTGTGATTGGTACGTTCCTAATCAATTCTTGTCCAGCATTAATTTTATTTTATACTGGACCATCTCATTCATTCATATCAAGAGAATTTGTTAACAAACATGGGCTAGCGGTTGAAAACTTGGGGTGTCCAATTAGAGTAAGTTCTGAAGGGGTTACGGTGCAGAAAACAATAATTTTTCTAGCGTACGAAACCCTAACTAGACAGGATCTATCTATCGTGTACATGCGATAACGGTGGCGGAACGGGTTACATTACCTCCATGTAGACCGATAGCGGGGATTACGCTCCCGCACAAGCGTTGACGATGAAGTCGTACGTAGCCGACTTCGAGGTCGCGGAGAACTTGCCGCGATGATGAAGGCGATGACGCCGGGGTGTCGACTATGATCTGCGTCGACGGTCGTCGGGCGGAAGAAGGCAGAGCGCCAGCACTAGGGGTGGTGCGCCGGCGGCAGAGGGGAAGGGAGCGCGGCGGCTGCAGGGGCGAGACGACGTCGCCCAGGCTACTCAAAAGGAGTTACCTCCGAGCACTCACAAACATACGTAGCTTAGCGACAACCCCCGGTCATTCAGATCCAGCTGAAATCGCAGGGGTAGATCTTATCTGGAATTCCGCAGAGCAACGGTGCTCAGCGGTATAGCTTAGGTGGAGAGAGGGGGCAAAACGGGCGAAGAAACAGCTCGGCCGGCCTGCAATACAATTAATTGTATTTTCCAATGAATTAATCCAATTAATATGCCTTGGTATATAAAGGGGGAAGGGGGTGTGCAATGGCTCCCCCATGTGGGACTAAAGGAGGAGAGGGGGGGGTCGGTCGAACCCCCCTGGGATTCTCCCACTCCTAGTCCAACTCAGACTAGGAGGCCCAAGCCTCCCTTTCCTTGTGGGGTGCGGCTCCCCCTTCTTGGGCCCTCTCAGGGCCCATGTAGGTGGGAGCCCCCTTTTTCCTTTATTTAATTAATATAAAAATCCCATTAATTCATAATTAATATATTTATATATAATTCAATATCCCATGACTCCGAAACTATTTCGGAACCACCCGAACAACTTTCGGACATTCCTGGAACCATTCCATACCTCCCCGGAACTCCTTCCGGACCACCGGAACTCTTTCCTGATCATTTCTCTATCTCCAACAAATTCCTATAATATTTCAGAACCTATCTCCTGGTGTCGCTAAGACCTTAAGTTTGTTACGCTACGGTTCGAGAACACTCCAGACATGGTCGAGACACTCCGCTCACCAATGACCGTCAGGGATACCTGGAAGTATATGACGACCCCTGTGCATTCCACGAATATCGTCGTTGAACCATAAATCTGACATTCATTCCCTTTGTCTCTGTGATACTACCTTGTCCGAGATATGATCGTAGACACACCGATGTCTTTGTTGTATCTCGTTACCGACAAAGGTTATTAACTCGTATGCGATATTACATCTCCATGACCTAGTCATAAGTTGCGCAGCTATACAGATGCAATATCACCGAGTGGGCCCAGAGTATCTTTCCATTACAAGAATGAACAAATCCCGCTCTTGATCCTTACGTCTTGATGCTCTTTCGGAATACCCAAGATGGACACCGTTATTGTCATGCTATATAAGACACAACGTTTGATGCTCTCAAAGTACCCCTACAAAGCATTAATAAGTTCGGTCTCACGGTCTAAGGAATAAGCTATCATATTCTTATCTATTGCAAATGACAAACATCGTAATACGATCTTATTGCAATACTTTGCGTATGTCCATCACCTTATTGAACTAACAAGATGACCCCATTGTCAACCGACGTCATTGTCCTTGATCGGGAATCTCGATCAACTGTTGCCCAATGGACTAGCTCATATAGAGGCTTGCTAGGGACCTGGTTGTCTATGTATCACACGTGTATCAATAATTCCGATTAATACAGTTATAGCATAATACACAAACCTATTATAAACTTATGAGATAATGCAATAAATACTACTTATTTATTTGCCTCTAGGGCATATCTCCTTCAGTCTCCCACTTGCACTAGAGTACAAATAAACTAGCTGCATTTTACTTTATCAGAATCCCTTATCAAATAAGAATCATTTGATAATGCTTGCTTGTGGAAGAGTGTTACTGCACAATCCATGATTGTACATGCTCTTGCGATTCACTGATATCAACTTGCTTGATATCACCACGTTGTCCAACAACATATATGCAAATACCGTAACTAAGTGAGACTTCTGTTTCCCAACGCTTACTCTGATTATACTAACCAGATAACTGCCCTGAAAAACACACTCAGCCATAGAGAGCCCCTTGTAACAATTACAAACTCGCGATATCCACATACTTTCACACCAATGCAGAAAACTTGACATTCTAATGTCAATCCAACAACTAACACACCTCTATTTCCAGTAAATTCTAAATTTACTTTCATAACTGCTCTTCTTCCAAGAACATCGGTTATACTTCATCGAGTAGATAATATAATTTCTGTATGATGTCTAATATTACATAATAGACCCACATGTCATACAACCATTACTTTCATGCATCATTACTCTTAATGATCAATTGGATTCCAAAGGACCATCCTTTTGATTCTATTCTGACTCCTCAGATATAATCCAAAACAACTCGACAAACTATTTAAAATTCCCGTTCTATTCAAAATAGACACTAACTTTCAAATAGTTTCACAACTTCATCCTATTCTATTGGTACAGTTTCACAATGTGTTAACTACACAAGATGAATTCGACTCCCACTAAAATTATGTCTCCACGTATTTGATAACACGAGCTCCCACTCAAAAACATGTTATCCACATATTTGAGTTCCTAAGCTCCCACTTAAAAATATGTTCTTTACATATTTCACCTGAGTGAACTAACTATGACTCCCACTCAAATCGACATTTTGGTCAAACCAAAATCATTGATGTACTATCAATTCAAATTTAATACAAACTACAGTATTACATTAATACAAATCCCTCAGACTTCAAGCATGTCTACACAAATTTAGTCAACAAATTTGATCTTGTCCAAGACACATTTCTTGACAAGACATGCTACCGCATCTTTCTTATAGTCACATTTCTCATATAACACCTTATATGACGATTAAACAATCTTATTCCTCTAATAAGAATTACAGCAACAATTACTCTCTTAATCCTTTCAAATGCAACTTGGATTTCCCGGCTCAAAAAGCGTTTGTTCCTACTCTGATATTTTCTCAACTTTCTTTGTATTCGTATAGTGCACCTTGATCTGTCAACAAGATCCGAAACACTTAATACAGTGCTGTGACCTCACAGCAATATTAAATATAACAACACTTTATTTAGAAGTTTCTTTCATTAAAATATTATGATCTTTATGAAGAGGATTGCAAGCAGAAAAAAAAATTCTAGTCTCCCTCACTCTTAATCACCAAATTTTCATTAGCAGACATATACTCTTTGGAACACCTTCCAACATAGGTCTGACACTTTATTTCAAGCTTCTAATTCCAATCCATAAACGATAATTCGAAAAATCATGTTTTCCTCGGAATTACATAGACAACAAACTGAGTTTTGTTTCTATTTGGTTTTGGAACACACTCTCATCCAATGCGAGTATCCTACAAAGAACTATTCATGTATATACCGAATTATCGTGTAATCATATACATGTCGACACTACTGTCGATCTCATGAATTCTTGTTGAGAAAAACATCTATTTTCTAAAGTGGACATCGACTATAATGTTTTGAACATATTAGGAGTTTCTAAGACTGATTCTGACAGACCACACTTTATTTAAAATAGAGCATGATTATAATTCCCCACATATCACTATATATGACATTATAATTTTGTGAAACAAATTTCCACAAGACTTTTGTGTTGAAACCATAATTCAAAAATATTGTCCTTTGATCGAATCTTGTGAATACAATGTTCACTAATCGTTCTTCTGAAAACCCCCATTTGATCTATTATCAAATTAATTTCATACTTATGATTTGTCGGGCAAATACTCCTATTTACCAAAATCATAGGAGAATTCGGATCAAGCAATAAACACCATTAATTAATCATTAAAAATGACACTCAATTAATTTCCTCTGGTATTGCAACTTCAATACTTGATTTCAAGCTTAATCAACTCAACACTCGAAATAATTAAATGGACCAAAAACATCCATTACTTCTTTCATTGCTTTCATGACTAAACTCGATGGTGTTTGTTCTAGTAATAGAACTCTTATTCACAGGACACGCTATTTTATCACTTCTACAATTATGAATACTTATCATACAATCAATGCAACTGAGATGTGGAACCTTTATTTGTAATATAAAACAACTGACTTGTTCCATAACATAAAACAACTGAACTTGTCTTTACATGAATAACTTTGTCTTGCAACAATCAAGACACACACACTCGCTCACTATTACAAAAGACCTTATTAAAAACTATTAATGATAACTATGATAACTTGAGGACGTGAAACCCAAATGGCCATCAACTCCTTGATTACCAGCTTCAGCGCCAGATCACATCAAATTGCGCCGCATATATGTGATAATTAGGACCTGTTTCACAAACAGAACAAGTATCAAATACTTCATCATATACCAAGAGGCGAATTCATAATTCTGTATATATCAAATATATACCTGTAGCATCGAAGACCTCTCCTTCGATGGAATCAACCTTCAGAGATTTGAACTCAGACACAAACTTGTAGAAGTTCATATCATCGGCCTTCAAAATGTACTTGCGCACATGCTTCTCATAGCTAGGAGGTAGAGATATCAGGACAGTCCGAATGGCACAAGAATCTGCCATCTAGTAATCGAAGACCATCGTCAGCTGGAAGTAGATGTCATACAATCTCTTCAAATGTGTCTTCAGACAGGTATGCTCCTCCATGTGAATGGTCTGGAACATTCTAAGCTGCCTGAATTGCTCACGCTCTAATTCACCCCCGAAGTTTGTCTTTATCGCATCAATCATGACGCTTGGCTCCTTGCGTCGAAACAACTCTTTCAACTCGGGTGCCAGGCATACGGTCATGGTGATCTCCACTTCAATGAATATGTCTCGACGCCTACGGAAATCATCTTCCTCCTCCTCGCTAGCAGAATCTCCTGGTTGTAACAGCCCGTTTGTAACTTTCCTTTTTGTGTGCAATAAAAATGGATATCATGTCATCATTCCATATGTGCTTGCATTTATTTAATTTTGTGCATCAAATTAAAATTACAAATTTAAATTCTTATTTTGAATCCAAATGCTTTCCAAAAAAAAATTCATTTGAAGTTTCCAATTAATTATAAATAATCAAATGAGATATTAATATGACTAATTTGAAACTTGTAAAAAGTATTCAAAAGTTCTTTTATGTCTCTTCTCTTTTTGTTTTTTACAAATACACAAATATCAGAAAGTTTTATAAAAGAAAACACCAGGAGAAAAAAAAATAGAACTGGCCGAGCTGGGCCACCAAGGCCCAACTCAGCTCACGACCCGTTCCACCCCTATCATCGTCCCCGTACGGACGAGGGAGACCTCGCTTTCCAGCTCGTCCATGGTGCCCTCCCTTGCTGGCAAGCTCGCCCCACACCGGAGCCCCACTGCCACCTCCTCCCTCCTCTCCTATTTAGCCGCCGCGGCCGCAAACCCTAACCCTAATTCTTCCCTTTCCCCCGCCGCCGCTAGCTCTCCTCTCGCTCTGCCGTCGCCATGGCCGAGGTAAGTTGAGCTCGGGTCCCCGCCACATACAGTCCACCCCCCTCCGTCCTCGTCACGCCAGCAGCACCGCCACCTCTCCTTCGTCCTCGACGCCGGGCGCAGCGACCCGGGGACGCCTCCGTCGAACCATCCGTCCCCGACACCGCCGCGGTTCCCCTGCCTTCCCCGACACCGACGAGACGCCCCCGGCCTCCCCGCGCCTCCGCTCCTCGCCACCCTGCCCTCCTCGGTGAGCCGCAGCCGATCCTTCTCTCCTCCCCTTCGTTTGCATCACGTTTTCGCCGGAATCCCACGGCGCCGGTGAGCACGCCATGGACAAGCACGGGCCCGAGCGTGTCGAGGACGAACACGAGCACCCCACGTTTTCCCCGTCAGTGGCGACCACGGGAACGGTTCCGGCACCCCTTGCCGCACCCAGCACACACTCCACACTAGCAGCGGCACTCAAAGGAGGTCGCCGGCGTCGAGTTCGTTCCGCCGTCGCGCGGTTCGGTTTCTGTCCGTCAGTTTCCTCAGAGAAACGAGAGCAGAGACCCTCTTTTTCTTAAAACGTGTTAAAACAAAACCTGTACTAAACCTAACACTAATCACTTATCTAACCTACTGGCTAACCGAGCGATCCATGCGAACCGCGAGCTCGCGCGTTCGATCCCTGGCAGTGGTGAAAAGGCCAGCCTTTTTCTTCTTTTTCGCCGCGCTGACAGGGCGGGCCCACCGGTCAGTGACCGTGGCGCCCGCAACGCTCAGTCAGCGCGTGATCAGCGCCACGCTGTCGCCAGCACCCGCTGGGCAGCCTCTCTGGCTAGGGCGCAACTGGGTGAGAAAAGTCCTGGCGCGGCAGTTTTTGCACCGGAGCCCCTGGAACCTTGTTTGATGCACAGAAGTCATTCCATATGTTTTTCCCATCACGGATAAGTCCTCGGGTTTTACATAAACAACCCTACACTTCCTTTTGCAATAACTTTTAATATATAACTCCAAAAATAAACTTTATATGTTTTCATATCAGAAAAATGCAATAAACATTATTATCATATTCTTATGTCATTTTGCATCATTTATTTTAAATGCTTAGTTTAAATTAACAAATGCAATTAATTAATTAAATAAGGAGTATGAGGGGTAATAATTATATAATGTCCTAATTCCATTTAATATGCTCTTATCCTTTTATACCATTCTCTTGCCATGCTAATAAATATTTATTTGGAGTTGAAGTTAAATAATTTGTAATCAAATACTAAATATGGAATGGGTTGGGCAATTAAGTAATTAATGTCTCTTCCATTTTAAATTAATTTGATCACCACTTCTGCTATATTAAGTAACATTTAAATTGTGGGCTACACAAATAACTTGCACCCTAATCTTTTGCCGGGATTTCATCCCCACTTTAATATGACCTAATCATGTCATACCATATCGCACCATCATTTGTTTGCGCATTTCTCTGTATTGATTATTGTTTCCTATTGTCTGTGTTTGGCTCTCTTTGGGTAGACGACGACGTGTCTGCTGCGAGTAACTACGATACTGAGGTTCCAGCTATCGTGCCAGGCTACGAGCTGCCAGACAAGCTTTTGCTAACCGGTTACACGATTGTCGGGTTTTCATTCCTGTCTTTTGATCTATGCTATCCTAGTTATCGATTCTTGAATTGCGATCCCATCACATGTTTATCCTGCAGCCTATACAGCTATATCCCCACAACCCATAACCCCTTGCATGTTTATCTGTTGGCCTTTGCGAGTCGTAGTGCATGCTTAGGATTGGTTGAGCGAGTCGTTCCTTTGTCTTTATCTCATATGCTTAGTATGATATATTGTTCTACTATAATAAACTGCTGTCTTATTTTTGGGGTTCTATAATTAAAAGATAAGGCACCAGGCGGAAGGCCTTGCGAGGTGCTTTGTTCTGCTCAGTGTCGACCTAGGAACTGAGATTTTTTCCTCGGATCCAATTTTGAGCGCACTAACCACTTGTGGGTGGCCCAATGGAGCCCCCCTCGACTTTGAACGGATCCGCAGCTCGTCCATGTGCCGCAAGTAGTTCGGGTTTTCCATTCGCTCATATGCATGTGCATGATGATGATGATCGATGAGAGGTTACTTGATACGGGGGGTCATATAGGGGTGGTGCTCACGTAGCGGACAGTTCCTACTGTGGTTTGAGCCGCATGGTGCACAGACACAAACTAATGAGTCCGCAATTGAGATTCGGCCGGACTCCTGACGCGGGTAACAACTCATATGGGTGGCACTTGGACTTGCTGTAGTGAAGGAATGAGTCGTGTTGAGAGGCCCTAACGGGTTGATCATGCGAGTATGGGTACCGTAGTGCACCCCTGCAGGGTATAATCTTATCGATGAGCCGTGTCCACGGTTATGGACGACTTTGGTGATGATGCTGGCTAACAAGATCTAGACAACTTACATCTAATCATTGTTAATCAATTTGACTAGTAACTATAGAATTACTTACACCCTAAATGGTAACTAAAATTGTAAACGTGTGAGTATTCCCGGATTGCTTCCTCATACTTGGTTGAGGGGGTTAATTCGATAATGGGTTATGACTGGTGTCAGTTGTAGGTGGCTACTTAAAACGCTCTCTTATCCCTCTCTAATTAGACGGAAGTTTTAGCGTGTCTCTTTAGGTTGCTAGTGCTGCTGCCGCTAAGTACACTTACCCACATATTTTGGGAATCTTACAGTTTTGTAACCTGTTAGCTTAAGCTTGTTCGATACGCTTCGGTGTATTGACCCGTTCGCGGACTGTGGTTTTTCTGCAGTTGAGGATTCTTCGCTCTACCAGTTGGGTAGATACTACGTGGAGTTCGACGACGAGAGCGACGACGAGTAGTTAGAGTTCCCCTGGGCTACTTCCTGGTGGACTGCGTGGATGGGCCTTCTTTTCCGTTTCGGCCTTGAGCCCTTTGCTTCTTGTCTGTACTCAGGCCGGTTTGTTTCCGCTGCTTGATGTAATGTTGGGACATGTGTCCTCTGATTGGTGCCATTTGACATATTTTGCTCAGTGAGAGCTTTTGGATATTATTTCCTTTCTTTGTGTCTTAGGTTTATTCTGTGGTTTCAACTTGTTAAAAATCCGACTCGTATACCATGTGTGTATGTTTGAAGTATACGAGTTGGAAGACTTTTTGGGTTCTTGCGTGCACAATCTGGAAACGTATGTGACGTTGGGGTCGCCAAGAACTGTCGGCCGATGATCCATTCCGAGCATGGCCTGATTGTTTTCCTGGGATTGGTAACCCCAGTATGTTCTTGGTTGTGTGGCCCAACTGATACGTTTCGTTTGTGTAGCTTGAATTCAGGGTCTGAAAGTTGGTATCAGAGCTTAAACGCCCTCAGGTTCCCTTCTACTGGTCGTTGTTTGAGTCTAGAAAAATATTTTGTAGTTATCAGGAAATCTTAAACGTGAGAGTAGGAATTCTGTTCTTTTACTTCTTTCCCCACCCACCCTCCATGTTCTTCTGGTAAGGAAGTGTTACGATATTTCCCTTCTAACCTTAATTTTAAAATTTAGGACATCACGTGTTCTGGGTTTTCCGTAGTACCATAGTTGCAGGTGTTGAAGATTGCTTTGGTCGTTTTGCTAGTTGTCAAATTCTTCGGCTATGTTAAGTTTCAATCTCGAATCAATCAGTTGTTGTTCTACCTTTCTCTGGTTTTCATCTCCTTGTCATTGTACAATTTGTTCTGTGCAATCAATCCTTTTTGTTTCCGGAGGCTAACTTCTACTTCAAACTGCTATGTAGATGGCGCACGCCCAGGTGGTGCGTAAGACCCACTGTGAGCAGACTACCGGTTACCCGAAGCTTCTCAGAAGCATGGTTGACTATGTCGGTTTCAGCTACCTCCCGGAGTACCAGGTGTCCGAGATCCCCAGAGATTACGGACAGACCTTCTACAGAGCTACTGTTTGGATCAGCGGAGATGATGGTGATACTGCGCACAAGCACGTTGCTGAGGCTTCCACTGTGGACATGGCAGTACACTTAGCAGCTTACGATGCAGCTCTGGCTCTGCGCAGGGACTACTACTGCTTCAAAAATCATCCGTTCTGCTACGTTCCATACTACCCCTACACGGACTCTCAGTACGAGCTCGAGGTTCTGGACATGACCGCTCAGTTTGGCCAGTCTTCAGACTCAGTTGCTGGGACTCTACGCTTGGAGCTAGCAGCAGTCCGTCAGCAGCTGCACCGGGCACTCTCTCACCTGGGGCAGTATGACAGGAGGAACGTCACACCAGACGCTTTCCCGAGGTTCCAGCTCGCTTTTCCGAGTCGTCTGTCTGCTGTAGGTGGATACACTCCAGAGCGGGGTCCTCTGATCACTACTGATCCAGACCACGTTGGACCACTACTGTACGGGACACAGACGCCAGATGCCTACTCCGTTCAGTTGCGACGCATTGTGCGAGAGTACCACGTGTACTGCGATCATCGCTACACCCATCGCAGCCACCTAGTTTCGTCTTCTGAGGGAAGCGAGAGCTAGTCTTCGAGTTGTATCTTTTCCTTTGTTGTAGTAGCTATCCTTTGTACCGAAACCGTGTTGGTTGTACGGATGGTTAACTTTGTACTAGTAGTTGTCCTTGTAGTACTGAAACCTTGGTGGTTGTACTGATGGCTAACTAAGTGTATGGTTATGAACCTTTGCTATGAGAAGCTTATCCTTGTTATCCTACAGTTTGCAACTGTTTTTCTGAGCAAGAATTCGACTTTCCAAGTTTTCCCTGTCTTTGTGTATCTTGTCGCTGTTCTAATATCCAATGTCTCCAGGATGACGAACACCAGGAACAACCGCAATGCGGAAGACGCACCACAACCGCCTCCAATCACTGAGTTGCTTGGTCACATGACCCAAGTTCTGGCTCAAATGTCCGAGAACCAAGTCTACCAGAACAACCACAGGCATCGCAATGAAGGCAATGCACGTGTGACCGTCAAGGACTTCCTCGGTCTGGGCCCAAGGAACTTCGCTTCCCCCACTGAGCCGCTGGAAGCTGATGATTGGCTTCGCGAGATGGAAAGGACCCTTGCTATCGCCCACGTGGCTGAGCACGACAAGGTGCCTTACGTGTCCTACCTGCTTAGGGGCAAGTCTGCCTCATGGTGGGAAAACTTCCAGGCTATGAGAGCTCCCGGGGTGGTTACCACTTGGGGGGATTTCAGGGCAGCCTTCCTGCGCCACCACATCCCAGAAGGTCTCATGGACACGATGCGCGAGCAGTTTAACTCGCTGTCGCAAGGCAAGATTGACGTGATGGAGTACAATGGCGAGTTCAATCGCCTTGCTCGTTACGCTGGAGATGAGGTGAACACTGAGGTCAAGAAGATGGCCAAGTTCCGCAAGGGTTTCAACCCCGCGCTCAAGTACAAGCTGAACCTCGTCAAGGCCGACAACTTCGAGGACCTCGTCAACATCGCGCTCAATGAGGAGCATGGGCGCAAGGTCTTCGAGGAGTCGCGCAAGCACTCTCGTGAGAGCAACTCTTCTTCATCATCAATCGCCGCCGCTCCTGCTCAGAAGCGTCGGCTCTGGGTGCCTAACAGCGCCTTCGCACGAGCTACCTACGTGCCAGGACCTCCAGGACTCGCGCCTCGCCCACCGAACCCGGCTCTTGCTATGAGGGGTTTCGGAGGACCGCCAAGGCCAACGGGCGCTCGCCCCAACGTGACCTGCTACCAGTGCGGGAAACCGGGCCACTACTCCAACAACTGCCCGGAGACCCGTACATTTCCTCCACCACCTCGCCCTGCTCCAACTCAGGCGATGGTCCGCGCACCTGCCCCGACTAGGCCTTTCGTCCCCAACACCAGGCCTCCGGCACGTGCTGCGCGGGTGAACCACATCAGGGCTGAGGAAGCAGAGGAAGCTCCAGAAGTTGTCCTCGGTATACTCCCTGTTAACCATATTCCTGCTAAGGTCTTATTTGACACAGGCGCATCGCATTCTTTTGCATCACAAGCTTTTGCACAAATGCATAATCTCTCTTTCGAGTCTATGTCCAATGGTCTTAGTGTCATCTCTCTCGGCATGCAAATGACTTCTTCCAAGATAAGCCCCAACAATGAAATCCAAATTGGAGGCCATATCTTCTTGGCATCTCTAATAATTCTCGGCAATTCTGATATTGATGTCATTCTGTGCATGGATTGGTTGAAGGCCAATCAAGCTAAGATAGATTGTTCCACTAAGACTGTAACTCTTTCTCATCCTTCTGGACAGATAGTCTATTCTCCAAACCAAACATCTTCGGCTCGGCTTTTCGCTCTCAATGTTGATCCTCTTCCTTCCATAGAAGCTATTCCGGTGGTCCGAGACTTTCCTGACGTCTTTCCTGAAGAATTACCAGGTATGCCACCTGACAGAGCCGTCGAGTTCGTTATTGAACTAGAACCAGACACTGCTCCTATCTCCAAACGTCCTTACAAGATGGGCCCCAAAGAACTGGCTGAGCTTAAGAGACAGCTAGAGGAGTTGGAAAGGAAGGCCATATTCAACCTAGTACTTCTCCTTGGGGTTGTCCTACTCTGTTTGTCAAAAAGAGGGACACGACTGAGCGACTGGTTGTTGACTACCGTCCTCTGAACAAGAAAACCATCAAGAACAAGTATCCTCTCCCTCGCATCAACGATCTGTTCGATCAACTGGCTGGTGCTAAGGTTTTCTCCAAGTTGGACTTGAGGTCAGGTTATCACCAGATCAAGATCCGCAACGAAGACATTCCAAAGACAGCTTTCACCACTCGTTATGGTCTCTATGAATACACTGTCATGTCTTTCGGTCTCACAAATGCTCCGGCGACTTTCTCACGTCTCATGAACTTCGTTTTCATGGAATACCTCGATAAGTTCGTGGTAGTCTATCTCGATGACATTCTTATCTATTCCAAAACCAAGGAAGAACACGGAGAACATCTACGTCTTATCTTGTTGAAACTCCGAGAATACTGTCTCTACGCCAAGTTCTCCAAGTGTGAATTCTGGCTTCCTAAAGTATCCTACCTTGGTCATGTCATCTCTTCTGAAGGCATTTCTGTGGATCCAGAAAAAGTGAAGGCCATTGTTGAATGGTTGCCTCCTACATCGGTGAAACAAGTCAGGAGTTTCCTTGGCATGGCTAGCTATTGCCGTCGATTTGTTGAGAACTTCTCCAAAATCGCTAAGCCTCTCACCGATCTTACAAGGAAGGATAGAAAGTTTCTTTGGACTCCAAAGTGTGATGAGAGTTTCAATCTCTTGAAAGCTAAACTCACTTCTACTCCTATTCTAGTTGGACCAGACACTTCCAAACCTTTCCAAATATTCTGTGATGCATCTCTTCAAGGACTAGGCGCAGTCCTCATGCAAGAACGCAAAGTTGTTGCTTATGCATCTCGCCAGTTGCAGCCTCATGAGCTCAACTATCCTACACATGATCTTGAACTTGCAGCAATCATGTATGACCTCAAGGCTTGGAGACCTTACTTGTTGGGGCACAGCTGTGAGATCTTCACTGATCACAAGAGTCTCAAATATCTCTTCACTCAACCAGACTTGAACCTCAGGCAAACAAGGTGGCTTGAGAAACTCTCAGATTACGATCTTACCATCTCTTACACTCCAGGAAAAGCTAATGTAATGGCTGATGCTCTCAGTCGCAAGTCCTATTGCAACAACCTCATGGTTGAGGACATCCAACCTCCTATTCATGAAGAATTCAAGAAACTCAATCTTCAAGTGGTTCCCTCTGGTTATCTTGCAAACTTGATTGCCACTCCTACACTTGAGGATAAGATCCGTGCCGCACAGTTGCGTGATTCTGGTGTCAAGAATATCAAAGACAACATTGGCAAGGATAAGTACAAGAGTTTCTCTCTCGATGACAAGGGTACCTTGCTGTTTGAAGAACGCATTGTTGTGCCCAAACTTGACAGCTTAAGAGAACACATTCTCAAGGAGGCTCATGATACTCCGCTTTCTATTCACCCTGGCAACAGAAAGATGTACCAGGATCTCAAGACAATCTATTGGTGGACCAGGATGAAGCGTGAAATTGCTTGCTATGTGTCTCATTGTGATGTTTGCTGTCGTGTCAAGGCAGTTCATCAGAGACCACCTGGACTTCTTCAACCACTGCAAATTCCTGAATGGAAATGGGACAAGATCGAGATGGACTTCGTTACTGGGTTTCCAAAGTCCAAGAAAGGCAACGATGCAATCTTTGTTGTCATTGATCGTCTCTCCAAAGTGGCTCACTTCTTTCCAGTCAAAGAGACAGTATCAGCTAGTCAGTTGGCAGAACTCTATATGACAAGACTGGTTCCGTTGCATGGTGTTCCTTTGGCAATAAGCTCAGATCGTGGAAGTATCTTCACTTCTCGATTTTGGGATAGCTTTCAGAAAGCCTTGGGTACCAAACTTCTGTTCAGCACAGCTTACCATCCGCAGACAAGTGGACAGGTTGAAAGAGTGAACCAAATTCTGGATGATATGCTCAGAGCTTGTGTTATCTCCTTTGGCATGAAATGGGAAGATTGCCTTCCGTATGCTGAGTTCTCCTACAACAACAGCTTCCAAGCAAGTCTAGGCATGGCTCCATTTGAAGCTCTCTATGGCCGCAAATGTAGAACTCCTCTCAATTGGTCTCAAGCTGGTGAACGTCCATTCTTTGGGCCGGATATTATCCAGGAGGCTGAAGAAAAGGTTCGCATCATTCGTGACAATCTGAAGATTGCCCAGTCTCGGCAGAAAAGTTATTATGATAGCAAGCACAGGGACTTGGTCTATGCACCTGGTGATCAAGCTTACCTTCGTGTCACTCCTCTGAGAGGCACGCAACGCTTTGGCATCAAAGGGAAGCTCGCTCCGCGTTATGTTGGGCCTTTCAATGTTCTTTCAAGGCGTGGTGAATTGGCTTACCGTCTGGAACTTCCTCCAAACCTCTCCAAAGTGCACGATGTCTTCCACGTGTCACAAGTCAAGAAGTGCTTCCAAGATCCAGGTCGTGCAGTTGATCATGGATCAATTGAACTTCGAGAAGATCTCTCTTATGTGGAACAACCGATTCGCATTCTTGACGAAGCTGAAAGTCGCACCCGTAACAACACTGTCAAGTTCTACAAGGTTCAATGGTATCATCATTCTGACAAGGAAGCTACATGGGAACGTGAAGACCATCTCCGTGCCGAGTACCCCAACCTCTTTGTTGCTCCATGAATAATCTCGGGGCGTGATTCCTTTGAGGGGGGGAGTGTTGTAACAGCCCGTTTGTAACTTTCCTTTTTGTGTGCAATAAAAATGGATATCATGTCATCATTCCATATGTGCTTGCATTTATTTAATTTTGTGCATCAAATTCAAATTACAAATTTAAATTCTTATTTTGAATCCAAATGCTTTCCAAAAATAAATTCATTTGAAGTTTCCAATTAATTATAATTAATCAAATGAGATATTAATATGACTAATTTGAAACTTGTAAAAAGTATTCAAAAGTTCTTTTATGTCTCTTCTCTTTTTGTTTTTACAAATACACAAATATCAGAAAGTTTTATAAAAGAAAACACCAGGAGAAAAAAAATAGAACTGGCCGAGCTGGGCCACCAAGGCCCAACTCAGCCCACGACCCGTTCCACCCCTGTCATCGTCCCCATACGGACGAGGGAGACCTCGCTTTCCAGCTCGGCCATGATGCCCTCCCTCGCTGGCAAGCTCGCCCCACACCGGAGCCCCACTGCCACCTCCTCCCTCCTCTCCTATTTAGCCGCCGCGTCCGCAAACCCTAACCCTAATTCTTCCCTTTCCCCCGCCGCCGCTAGCTCTCCTCTCGCTCTGCCGTCGCCATGGCCGAGGTAAGTTGAGCTCGGGTCCCCGCCACGGATAGTCCATCCCCCTCCGTCCTCGTCACGCCAGCAGCACCGCCACCTCTCCTTCGTCCTCGACGCCGGGCGCAGCGACCCAGGGACGCCTCCGTCGAGCCATCCGTCCCCGACACCGCCGCGGTTCCCCTGCCTTCCCCGACACCGACGGGACGCCCCCGGCCTCAATTAATCATTAAAAATGACACTCAATTAATTTCCTCTGGTATTGCAACTTCAATACTTGATTTCAAGCTTAATCAACTCAACACTCAAAATACTTAAATGGACCAAAAACATCCATTACTTCTTTCATTGCTTTCATGACTAAACTCGATGGTGTTTGTTCTAGTAATAGAACTCTTACTCACAGGACACGCTATTTTATCACTTCTACAATTATGAATACTTATCATACAATCAATGCAACTGAGATGTGGAACCTTTATTCGTAATATAAAACAACTGACTTGTTCCATAACATAAAACAACTAAACTTGTCTTATTACATGAATAACTTTGTCTTGCAACAATCAAGACACACACACTCGCTCACTATTACAAAAGACCTTATCAAAAACTATTAATGATAACTATGATAACTTGAGGACGTGAACACCAAAAGGCCATCAACTCCTTGATTACCAGCTTCAGCACCAGATCACATCAAACTGTGCCGCATATATGTGATAATTAGGACCTGTTTCACAAACAGAACAAGTATCAAATACTTCATCATATACCAAGAGGCGAATTCATAATTCTGTATATATCAAATATATACCTGTAGCATCGAAGATCTCTCCTTCGATGGAATCAACCTTCAGAGATTTGAACTCAGACACAAACTTGTAGAAGTTCATATCATCGGCCTTCAAAATGTACTTGCGCACATGCTTCTCATAGCTAGGAGGTAGAGATATCAGGACAGTCCGAATGGCACAAGAATCTGCCATCCAGTAATCGAAGACCATCGTCAGCTGGAAGTAGATGTCATACAATCTCTTCAAATGTGTCTTCAGACAGGTATGCTCCTCCATGTGAATGGTCTGGAACATTCTAAGCTGCCTGAATTGCTCACGCTCTAATTCACCCCCGAAGTGTGTCTTTATCGCATCAATCATGACGCTTGGCTCCTTGCGTCGAAACAACTCTTTCAACTCGGGTGCCAGGCATACGGTCATGGTGATCTCCACTTCAATGAATATGTCTCGACGCCTACGGAAATCATCTTCCTCCTCCTCGCTAGCAGAATCTCCTGGTTGTAACAGCCCGTTTGTAACTTTCCTTTTTCTGTGCAATAAAAATGGATATCATGTCATCATTCCATATGTGCTTGCATTTATTTAATTTTGTGCATCAAATTAAAATTACAAATTTATATTCTTATTTTGAATCCAAATGCTTTCCAAAAATAAATTCATTTGAAGTTTCCAATTAATTATAAATAATCAAATGAGATATTAATATGACTAATTTGAAACTTGTAAAAAGTATTCAAAAGTTCTTTTATGTCTCTTCTCTTTTTGTTTTTTACAAATACACAAATATCAGAAAGTTTTATAAAAGAAAACACCAGGAGAAAAAAAAAATAGACCTGGCCGAGCTGGGCCACCAAGGCCCAACTCAGCCCACGACCCGTTCCACCCCTATCATCGTCCCCGTACGGACGAGGGAGACCTCGCTTTCCAGCTCGGCCATGGTGCCCTCCCTCGCTGGCAAGCTCGCCCCACACCGGAGCCCCACTGCCACCTCCTCCCTCCTCTCCTATTTAGCCGCCGCGGCCGCAAACCCTAACCCTAATTCTACCCTTTCCCCCGCCTCCGCTAGCTCTCCTCTCGCTCTGCCGTCGCCATGGCCGAGGTAAGTTGATCTCGGGTCCCCGCCACGGACAGTCCACCCCCCTCCGTCCTCGTCACGCCAGCAGGACCGCCACCTCTCCTTCGTCCTCGACGCCGGGCGCAGCGACCCGGGGACGCCTCCATCGAGCCATCCGTCCCCGACACCGCCGCAGTTCCCCTGCCTTCCCTGACACCGACGAGATGCCCCCGGCCTCCCCGCGCCTCTGCTCCTCGCCACCGTTCCCTCCTCGGTGAGCCGCAGCCGATCCTTCTCTCCTCCCCTTCGTTTGCATCACGTTTTCGCCGAAATCCCACGCGCCGGTGAGCACGCCATGGACAAGCACGGGCCCGAGCGTGTCGAGGACGAACACGAGCACCCCACGTTTTCCCCGTCACTGTCGACCACGGGAACGGTTCCGGCACCCCTTGCCGCACCCAGCACACACTCCACACCAGCAGCGGCGCTCAAAGGAGGTCGCCGGCGTCGAGTTCGTTCCGCCGTCGCGCGGTTCGGTTTCTGTCCGTCAGTTTCGTCAGAGAAACGAGAGCAGAGACCCCCTTTTTCTTAAAACGTGTTAAAACAAAACCTGTACTAAACCTAACACTAATCACCTATCTAACCTACTGACTAACCGAGCGATCCATGCGAACCGAGAGCTCGCGCGTTCGATCCCTGGCAGTGGAGAAAAGGCCAGCCTTTTTCTTCTTTTTCGCCGCGCTGATAGGGCGGGCCCACCGGTCAGTGACCGTGGCGCCCGCAGCGCTCAGTCAGCGCGTGGTCAGCGCCACGCTGTCGCCAGGGCCCACTGGGCAGCCTCTCTGGCTAGGGCACGGCTGGGTGAGAAAAGTCCTGGCGCGGCAGTTTTTGCACCGGAGCCCCTGGAACCTTGTTTGTTGCACAGAAGTCCTTCCATATGTTTTTCCCATCACGGATAAGTCCTCGGGTTTTACAGAAACAACCCTACACTTCCTTTTGCAATAACTTTTAATATATAACTCCAAATTAAATAAACTTTATATGTTTTGATATCAGAAAAATGCAATAAACATTATTATCATATTCTTATGTCATTTTGCATCATTTATTTTAAATGCTTAGTTTAAATTAACAAATGCAATTAATTAATTAAATAAGGAGTATGAGGGGTAATAATTATATAATGTCCTAATTCCATTTAATATGCTCTTATCCTTTTATACCATTCTCTTGCCATGCTAATAAATATTTATTTTGAGTTGAAGTTAAATAATTTGTAATCGAATACTAAATATGGAATGGGTTGGGCAATTAAGTAATTAATGTCTCTTCCATTTTAAATTAATTTGATCACCACTTCTGCTATATTAAGTAACATTTAAATTGTGGGCTACACAAATAACTTGCACCCTAATCTTTTGACGGGATTTCATCCCCGCTTTAATATGACCTAATCATCTCATACCATATCGCACCATCATTTGTTTGCGCATTTCTCTGTATTGATTATTGTTTCCTATTGTCTGTGTTTGGCTCTCTTTGGGTAGACAACGATGTGTCTGCTGCGAGTACCTACGATACTGAGGTTCCAGCTATCGTGCCAGGCTACGAGCTGCCAGGCAAGCTTTTGCTAACCGGTTACACGATTATCGGGTTTTCATTCCTGCCTTTTGATCTATGCTATCCTAGTTATCGATTCTTGAATTGCGATCCCATCACATGTTTATCCTGCAGCCTATACAACTATATCCCCACAACCCATAACCCCTTGCATGTTTATCTGTTGGCCTTTGCGAGTCGTAGTGCATGCTTAGGATTGGTTGAGCGAGTCGTTCCTTTGTCTTTATCTCATATGCTTAGTATGATATATTGTTCTACTATAATAAACTGCTGTCTTATTTTTGGGGTTCTATAATTAAAAGATAAGGCACCAGGCGGAAGGCCTTGCGAGGTGCTTTGTTCTGCTCAGTGTCGACCTAGGAACTGAGATTTTTTCCTCGGATCCAATTTTGAGCGCACTAACCACTTGTGGGTGGCCCAATGGAGCCCCCCTCGACTTTGAACGGATCCGCAGTTCGTCCATGTGCCGCAAGTAGTTCGGGTTTTCCATTCGCTAATATGCATGTGCATGATGATGATGATCGATGAGAGGTTACTTGATACGGGGGGTCATATAGGGGTGGTGCTCACGTAGCGGACAGTTCCTACTGTGGTTTGAGCCGCATGGTGCGCAGACACAAACTAATGAGACCGCAATTGAGATTCGGCCGGACTCCTGACGCGGGTAACAACTCATATGGGTGGCACTTGGACTTGCTGTAGTGAAGGAATGAGTCGTGTTGAGAGGCCCTAACGGGTTGATCATGCGAGTATGGGGTACTGTCGTGGTATCGGCATAATTGATAGGAGACGGGGGTCCTCTAGCCTACGTATGGATTGTGGGGAAGAAGGTTGGTGTCGTCGAGGTCGGGATTGAACACGGTGAGTTTACCCAGCTTCGCATCCCACAGCGGTGGCGGGATCCTACGTGCTGCTATAATTCACTATGAGGCAATAGCCGTGAACAGGTTACAATGTGTTTGATGCGTATTGAAGCGTGCCCTAAAGGCTTCCTGGTGGCCGGCTTATATAGGCGGCCAGACCCCTGGATACAAGGTAAGTACTTGTCCGGCAAGTAATCAGAGTCCTAGACCTAGCCGGCTTAGTTGCCGCCTTCCGTCTTGGGCTCGGTGGCTTGATGGGCTATGACCTTCCGCCTTCCTTGGACCGTCCGCCTACTTCCTTGCACGTCAGCTATCTGGGCCGCCCGGCAGGCTTTGGCCTTACCACCCTTGGGCCACCCTGGACTAGCCGGATTGATCCATGCTGGTTATACCCCTAGTTGATATATCCCCAACATTAGCCCCCAGAAAGGTTGAAGTTCTCCAAGCGCCGGCTTCTCCTTGATTCTCCATCTGCCAAGGTTGGCGGCTGCAGGACTTGAACCATTCTGAAAATCAAAGAGGCATGCGTGTCTTGATGTTGACAGGCGGCCGCCTTTGTCCATCATGGGAAAAGACGGCTACTCGGCAATCTTTGCCGAGCATTCTTCTTGACGGTTTCCGCCTAGCCGGCTTCACGACAGTTTGAAAACAGCCTAGGCGGGAATCTCGCCATCATCACAAATTGCGGGAAAAGAGGAGGCGTGGAGATCGTGCAATCGTGTGCCGCAACGGATGCGGGACACGTGTCTGACTAAAATGCCGTTGCACAGGGAGCAACGCCTGGCCCTATAAATAGGTAGCCAAACGGTCCATTTTCTTTACCCTGCCTTTGCTCTCCGTGCGCCCTTGTCTCTTACACTTCCTCTCTCCTCGCCTCCGAACGAACTCCGGCGAACTCTTCTCCCCCGGCGACCTTTCCTCGCGGCGATGTCCACCGGTCCCGCTCATTCGACGACGTCGAGCGGCCCGGCGACCGAGGCCGCGCTTGCGACGCCGATGGGCGGCGCCATTACTCGACCCGCGGCGGCGGCGACGGCGGGCAATGTCACCGCCGTCGTCCCTCGGACTTCCTCCGCGCGCGCTCCCGCGGCGGGCTCCTCGGCTCCTCCACCAACCACCACGGCAACGGCGACGGCGAACGCCCCCGGCGACGAGGAAGAAGAAGCGGCGGACCTCGGGTCCCGCTACTGGCTGCCTTCTATCGTCGACGAAGACGCCGACCAAGATTTGGAGGCTGTCGGGTACCTCCCCACTCGGGAGGATTGCCGGTGGAGGGCCGCCTTGGGAGACATCATCCCGGCTCCGGAAGCCGGAGAACGGGTAATCCTCACCTCCCACCTGGTCAGGGGAATGGCGCTTCCGCCTTCCGCCTTCTTTAGTGAGGTCTTAGATCACTACGGGCTCCAGCCCCATAATATCGCACCCAATAGCATATTAGTCTTAGACGGCTTCACAGCTCTTTTCGAAGGCTATCTAGGTATTAGGCCTAGTTTAGACTTCTTTAGATACTGTTTCCGTTGCCGGCGACAGACGGTGCCGGACGGCGGGCTGGCGACCTGCGGCAGCGTCACCTTCAACTGCCGCCAGGGCCGCCAATGGTATCCTAAGATACCATACCTCGAGTCCGTCAAGGGCTGGACCTCCACCTTCTTCTACTGCCAAGACATGGCAGCGCCGGGCCGTCAAATCGGCATTCCGGCATTCGTCAACGCGCCGCCCATGCCTCGCCCATGCTGGGACGAGGCGGTGCCCAAGTTGACGGAGGAACTCCGCCTTATTCAAAGGCGGATCGAGTTCCTCACGAGGACGATGGCTCCCCCCCAGCTGGATGGGGTCGACACCGTCATTTGCTGGCTCGGCCGGCAAATCCTCCCCCTGCGGTACAGCCCGCACAAGATGTGTCAGTATTCGCCTACTGACACAGCCTCTCTTCGCGTGAGCGAAGAGATATTGCCGGTCGCCGACCTGGCATTCCGGCTCCGCAGCCTCGTCAAGGCGGGGTCGTTGAAGGCGGTCGAGGGCGTGCCCATGCACACCCACGACAATCCTCCCCTCGAGGTGAATATTTTCTTCCTTTGCCCCTTACTTGACAGCTTTGCCGGCTAGGATTGAGTTCCTTTAACATGTCTTCTTTTTCAGCTCTCCGAGTTGAGGGAGGATGACCTGACTCCCGACTTCTACGAGTCGGAAGCCGGGAAGACGAAGAAGCGCAAGGCGTCCGGCGCTGCTTCCTCCACGGCGAACGCCGAGAGGAAGAAACGGATCGCATCGGCTACCGAGCCGACTCTCGCCAACATTGGCGAGAATGAGGGGATTAACATCCCCCGAAGGTACTTCAACTTTGCCTTTTCCAGATGGCGAACCTTTTGAACATTGGTTGACTTATTGTGCTTGCTTTTTGTTTGACAGGGAAAGGGTCGCAACCTCCCGGTTGACGACTGACGGCTGCCGCCGATCCGGCTAGGCGCTGCACGTCCTTCAGACAAGTAGGTCTGGATATGTTTTGTATGGCCTTGATCTTCTCCGGGTTAACCTCAATTCCTCGTTCTGAGACGATGAAACCGAGGAGTTTGCCGGCTGGGACGCCGAAAATGCACTTGGCGGGATATGTTATATGCTTTTGGTTCTTCTTGCAGGGCCTTGTGTCTGCAACGTCGAGCTTGTCTCCTCGCGAGTCGAGATAAACCGGCGCCACCGCGACCTGAAGAAGGAGTGCGAGGCCAAGGACAGGCGGATCGCCGAACTGGAGGCGGCCCGCAAAAAAGATGAAGGTAGGGTTGATCCCTTTCTCCAACTATGCTTTTGACCTATGTATCCGTCAATCATTTAGCTTAGCGAATCCATATATGTAGAACTGCTAGACCACGCCCAGGATATCCTGAAGGCGTCCACTGATATGCAAGCTCTTATGAATGAAGCTTCAGACTTGGCGGCCGCCAACTTGGAGTTGAAGGCGGCTCATCAAAAAGAGATGGAGGCCCAGCAACTCAAGTTTGCGCAGGAATCCAGCCAGCTCACTGGTGAGCTGGAAAGTCTGCGCAACAAGTTGGCGGAGGCGGAGAAGATGGCTGCGGAAGAGATATCCAAGCAGACTTCTCGCGCCCAAACTGCAGAGGACGCGCTGGCAACTCATATGATTGAGTTGTCGGCTTTCCATAACTCGGTCCTTGGTAATTTCTCGCTCCTTTTTTGATACTGCCATGTTGCTTTAGCCTGAGCCAAACTTATGGCTTTATTTTTGATGCAGTTCCCGCCGGTTTAGGCGATGACAAGGTTGTCAGCCCCCGCCTGGATCGCCTTGCGCGTCTGGGCAAGCTGATCGCCGAGACTTTGGCGGCGTCCAAGCGTTTTGCCGCCAAGTTCTTCACTTCGTCTGGCAGCCAGGAGCCGACCGAGTTCAGCGACGTGCCCGCCATCTTGGAGCAGGCGACCAAATTGCACAAAAGCTCGCTGAAGTCGGCGGCGCGGGGAGGAGCCAAGACTGCCCTTGGGTTGTTCATGGCGCACTACCCCGAGGCGGAGATAGAAGCCGTCACCGAAGGCATGTCGTCGACTTACGAAGATGGTAGCGAGGTTGAGCCGGTCGCTGTGCGGGACAGCGTTGCCGGCTACGCCACGCGAGTCGCCGACATGGTGGATACTTCAATCTTCTACCGGCGCCATCCTGTGCCTGGCGGAGAGGGAGCTGAAGCTGCCGGCGCGGCCGAGGCGGAGGGGAGTGATAGTTCCGGGGCTGAAGTTGTCAGCCCCCAAGCCTGATGTAGACGCTCCCCCGAGCCATATCTTTTTTCTGTCCTTGCCTCCCACCAGCCTTATTTTGTCGGCCCCTGAAACAATGCAACATTTGTAATATTTGTATATACTTTTGCTGTTGCCTTGTTAGGCGGAGACTAGCTGACAAGTTTTACTTTGTCTTTATTTATATGGCCCGCCTTAATTTTACCCTGACTTATATGCTTGACTTTTTGTATGTTGACGAAACCTCAGCCGGTAACTTTAGCTGAAACTACCAGGGCTAGACCATTTGTTTAGAATCAGAGACCAAAGCCAACATGTTGGTGTCAAAGACATACTACTAGGCGAACCACATATAAGTAATCAGAGGCAAAGGAATTAGGCGGCGCAAAAAGTTTGTTTTTGCTTTGGGTTGGCTCGAAAGCTTCAAGTATCTACCAGTTTGAACCTTTGCACGGAGCTAGAAAATAGGTAACTTAGATACATAGGGGAAATATGATTGCAAGAAAAGATAAAAGATGGCATGCATCTCAACACAGATGAGGAACCATAGACTTTTATTTCATAATCATATTTAACTTATTACAATTATAAATTGCTAAGTGTAGAAAGGACGTAGCTGCTCAATATTCCAAGGCCGTTTTGTTTGCTCGAACGGGTCGTCAATGCCTCTCTTGCGCTTGGTTCCCCTTTTTCCTGCCGCCTTCTTGCGCATTTTCTTTTCTTCTTCGTCGCGGATATCGGCTAGGTAGTAGGAACCATTGAGCAGCGCCTTTGTGACTATAAACGGTCCTTCCCATGGCGGGGATAACTTGTGCAAGCCTTTTCTATCTTGAATTAGGCGGAGAACCAGGTCACCTGTTCTGAAGCTTCGCTTCCGCACTCTCCGGCTATGATAGCGGCGGAGTTGTTGCTGGTACAAGGCGGAGCGATGGAGAGCGACGTCTCTTTCCTCGTCTAGCAGGTCTAGGCTATCCTGTCTTGCACCTTCTACGTCTTGCTCGACGTAGGCTTGAACTCTTGGGGAATCGTACTTCATGTCGGTAGGTAGCACTGCCTCTGCGCCATATACTAAGAAGAAAGGAGTGTAGGCGGTGGATCTGTTTGGCGTTGTGCGCAAACTCCATAATACCGACTGTAACTCATCTGCCCAAGCGCCGGCTGCCCTATGTAATGGAGCTTCGAGACGAGGCTTAAGTCCTGATAGGACTAGGCCGTTTGTACGCTCTACTTGCCCATTGGATTGAGGGTGTGACACGGATGCCAAATCAAGCCGGATGCCCAGATCATTGCAGTATTCTTCTATATCGCCTTGAGACAAATTGCTGCCATTATCGGTGATAATGCTGTGTGGAACTCCAAACCGAGAGATAATTCCCCAGAGAAAGTTGGTGGCTGTTCGTGCGTCAAGTTTGCTGATCGGTTTGGCCTCGACCCATTTGGTGAACTTGTCGACAGCGACCAATAGGTGAGTGTACCCACCGCGCGCCTTTTTGAAGGGACCCACCATGTCTAAGCCCTAGACCGCGAACGGCCAGGTGATTGGGATCGTCCTTAGCTCCTGTGCCGGCAAGTGAGGTTGACGGGCGTACAACTGGCAACCTTTGCATGTTTTGACGATGTTCACGGCATCTTCTTTGGCGGTGAGCCAGTAGAAACCTTGGCGGAAAGATTTGGATACAATGGACCTAGCGGAAGCATGATGCCCGCAGGCGCCAATATGTATGTCCTTCAGAATTTCCCGGCCTTCCTCCGGTTGTATGCACCGCTGATAGATGCCACATGTGCTTCGCTTGTATAGCTCGCCTTTTATTATCGTGAATGCTTTGGCTCGCCTTATGATCTGCCTTTTTAGCACCTCATCGTCCTCCGGCAACTTTTGGTCGATTAGAAAATCGAGATATGGGACCGTCCAATCCGGCAGTGTTAAGTAGACAACGAGACTTGCCGCTTCTACCGGTTCTTCTGAGTCGGGGTCCATCAAATCGGCGCCTTTAATTGATGGCTTGTGCAATTGCTCCAGGAAGATATCTTTTGGTACCTTTTTGCGTTCCGATCCCAATCTTGCAAGTGTGTCTGCCGCCTCATTCTCAGCTCTTGGAACATGTCGGACTTCGTAGCCTACGAAGTTTTTTGCCAATTCGTCAACTTTGGCTCTGTAAGCCGCCATTGTTGCGCTTTTCGCATCCCATGTTCCGCTTACTTGCTGTGCGACCAAATCTGAGTCGCCGTAACAGAGGATTCTTTTGACGCCTAGGTCGTTTGCCACGTGTAACCCATGAAGCAAAGCTTCGTACTCGGCAACATTGTTGGTTGCTGTGAAGTGGATTTGTAACACGTAGCTAAGCTTGTCACCTTTAGGCGTACGTAGAACGACTCCAGCCCCCGAGCCTTTGAGCATCTTTGATCCGTCAAAGTGCATGACCCAATATTCTGACTCGGGGAGTGCTATTTCCTCCATAGCCTCTGTCCAGTCGGCGACAAAATCTGCAAGTGCTTGATATTTGATGGCGGTCCGTGGTTTATAGACTATATCAAAAGCGGCAAGTTCGATGCCCCATTTGGCGACTCGACCTGTTGCCTCTGCATTGTTGATTATGTCTCCCAACGGTGCCTTGCTGACCACTGTCACTGTGTGTTCCTGGAAGTAATGCCTAAGCTTTCTGGCGGCGAAGAATACACCATAAGCCAGCTTTTGGTAATGCGGATACCTCTGCTTGGAGGCGGAGAACACTTCACTGATGAAGTAGACCGGTCGCTGCTCACACGCCGCGGCTTCGCTCTCCTTTCTTTCCACAGCCAAGACAACGCTGACAACAGCTCCTGTTGCCGCGATGTACAGCAGCATTGGTTCCTGTGATCGAGGTGCTGCCAATATCGGAGCGGATATGAGGGCCTCCTTAAGTTGTTGCAAGGCGGCGTCTGCCTCTGCTGTCCACTCGAAGTTGTCGGATTTCTTCAGTAGCCGGTAGAGAGGCATTGCCTTTTCCACTAGGCGGCTTATGAAACGACTGACGGCTGCCGCCGATCCGGCTAGGCGCTGCACGTCCTTCAGACAAGTAGGTCTGGATATGTTTTGTATGGCCTTGATCTTCTCCGGGTTAACCTCAATTCCTCGTTCTGAGACGATGAAACCGAGGAGTTTGCCGGCTGGGACGCCGAAAATGCACTTGGCGGGATATGTTATATGCTTTTGGTTCTTCTTGCAGGGCCTTGTGTCTGCCAACGTCGAGCTTGTCTCCTCGCGAGTCGAGATAAACCGGCGCCACCGCGACCTGAAGAAGGAGTGCGAGGCCAAGGACAGGCGGATCGCCGAACTGGAGGCGGCCCGCAAAAAAGATGAAGGTAGGGTTGATCCCTTTCTCCAACTATGCTTTTGACCTATGTATCCGTCAATCATTTAGCTTAGCGAATCCATATTTGTAGAACTGCTAGACCACGCCCAGGATATCCTGAAGGCGTCCACTGATATGCAAGCTCTTATGAATGAAGCTTCAGACTTGGCGGCCGCCAACTTGGAGTTGAAGGCGGCTCATCAAAAAGAGATGGAGGCCCAGCAACTCAAGTTTGCGCAGGAATCCAGCCAGCTCACTGGTGAGCTGGAAAGTCTGCGCAACAAGTTGGCGGAGGCGGAGAAGATGGCTGCGGAAGAGATATCCAAGCAGACTTCTCGCGCCCAAACTGCAGAGGACGCGCTGGCAACTCATATGATTGAGTTGTCGGCTTTCCATAACTCGGTCCTTGGTAATTTCTCGCTCCTTTTTTGATACTGCCATGTTGCTTTAGCCTGAGCCAAACTTATGGCTTTATTTTTGATGCAGTTCCCGCCGGTTTAGGCGATGACAAGGTTGTCAGCCCCCGCCTGGATCGCCTTGCGCGTCTGGGCAAGCTGATCGCCGAGACTTTGGCGGCGTCCAAGCGTTTTGCCGCCAAGTTCTTCACTTCGTCTGGCAGCCAGGAGCCGACCGAGTTCAGCGACGTGCCCGCCATCTTGGAGCAGGCGACCAAATTGCACAAAAGCTCGCTGAAGTCGGCGGCGCGGGGAGGAGCCAAGACTGCCCTTGGGTTGTTCATGGCGCACTACCCCGAGGCGGAGATAGAAGCCGTCACCGAAGGCATGCCGTCGACTTACGAAGATGGTAGCGAGGTTGAGCCGGTCGCTGTGCGGGACAGCGTTGCCGGCTACGCCACGCGAGTCGCCGACATGGTGGATACTTCAATCTTCTACCGGCGCCATCCTGTGCCTGGCGGAGAGGGAGCTGAAGCTGCCGGCGCGGCCGAGGCGGAGGGGAGTGATAGTTCCGGGGCTGAAGTTGTCAGCCCCCAAGCCTGATGTAGACGCTCCCCCGAGCCATATCTTTTTTCTGTCCTTGCCTCCCACCAGCCTTATTTTGTCGGCCCCTGAAACAATGCAACATTTGTAATATTTGTATATACTTTTGCTGTTGCCTTGTTAGGCGGAGACTAGCTGACAAGTTTTACTTTGTCTTTATTTATATGGCCCGCCTTAATTTTACCCTGACTTATATGCTTGACTTTTTGTATGTTGACGAAACCTCAGCCGGTAACTTTAGCTGAAACTACCAGGGCTAGACCATTTGTTTAGAATCAGAGACCAAAGCCAACATGTTGGTGTCAAAGACATACTACTAGGCGAACCACATATAAGTAATCAGAGGCAAAGGAATTAGGCGGCGCAAAAAGTTTGTTTTTGCTTTGGGTTGGCTCGAAAGCTGCAAGTATCTACCAGTTTGAACCTTTGCACGGAGCTAGAAAATAGGTAACTTAGATACATAGGGGAAATATGATTGCAAGAAAAGATAAAAGATGGCATGCATCTCAACACAGATGATGAACCATAGACTTTTATTTCATAATCATATTTAACTTATTACAATTATAAATTGCTAAGTGTAGAAAGGACGTAGCTGCTCAATATTCCAAGGCCGTTTTGTTTGCTCGAACGGGTCGTCAATGCCTCTCTTGCGCTTGGTTCCCCTTTTTCCTGCCGCCTTCTTGCGCATTTTCTTTTCTTCTTCGTCGCGGATATCGGCTAGGTAGTAGGAACCATTGAGCAGCGCCTTTGTGACTATAAACGGTCCTTCCCATGGCGGGGATAACTTGTGCAAGCCTTTTCTAACTTGAATTAGGCGGAGAACCAGGTCACCTGTTCTGAAGCTTCGCTTCCGCACTCTCCGGCTATGATAGCGGCGGAGTTGTTGCTGGTACAAGGCGGAGCGATGGAGAGCGACGTCTCTTTCCTCGTCTAGCAGGTCTAGGCTATCATGTCTTGCACCTTCTACGTCTTGCTCGACGTAGGCTTGAACTCTTGGGGAATCGTACTTCATGTCGGTAGGTAGCACTGCCTCTGCGCCATATACTAAGAAGAAAGGAGTGTAGGCGGTGGATCTGTTTGGCGTTGTGCGCAAACTCCATAATACCGACTGTAACTCATCTGCCCAAGCGCCGGCTGCCCTATGTAATGGAGCTTCGAGACGAGGCTTAAGTCCTGATAGGACTAGGCCGTTTGTACGCTCTACTTGCCCATTGGATTGAGGGTGTGACACGGATGCCAAATCAAGCCGGATGCCCAGATCATTGCAGTATTCTTCTATATCGCCTTGAGACAAATTGCTGCCATTATCGGTGATAATGCTGTGTGGAACTCCAAACCGAGAGATAATTCCCCAGAGAAAGTTGGTGGCTGTTCGTGCGTCAAGTTTGCTGATCGGTTTGGCCTCGACCCATTTGGTGAACTTGTCGACAGCGACCAATAGGTGAGTGTACCCACCGCGCGCCTTTTTGAAGGGACCCACCATGTCTAAGCCCCAGACCGCGAACGGCCAGGTGATTGGGATCGTCCTTAGCTCCTGTGCCGGCAAGTGAGGTTGACGGGCGTACAACTGGCAACCTTTGCATGTTTTGACGATGTTCACGGCATCTTCTTTGGCGGTGAGCCAGTAGAAACCTTGGCGGAAAGATTTGGATACAATGGACCTAGCGGAAGCATGATGCCCGCAGGCGCCAATATGTATGTCCTTCAGAATTTCCCGGCCTTCCTCCGGCTGTATGCACCGCTGATAGATGCCACATGTGCTTCGCTTGTATAGCTCGCCTTTTATTATCGTGAATGCTTTGGCTCGCCTTATGATCTGCCTTTTTAGCACCTCATCGTCCTCCGGCAACTTTTGGTCGATTAGAAAATCGAGATATGGGACCGTCCAATCCGGCAGTGTTAAGTAGACAACGAGACTTGCCGCTTCTACCGGTTCTTCTGAGTCGGGGTCCATCAAATCGGCGCCTTTAATTGATGGCTTGTGCAATTGCTCCAGGCAGATATCTTTTGGTACCTTTTTGCGTTCCGATCCCAATCTTGCAAGTGTGTCTGCCGCCTCATTCTCGGCTCTTGGAACATGTCGGACTTCGTAGCCTACGAAGTTTTTTGCCAATTCGTCAACTTTGGCTCTGTAAGCCGCCATTGTTGCGCTTTTCGCATCCCATGTTCCGCTTACTTGCTGTGCGACCAAATCTGAGTCGCCGTAACAGAGGATTCTTTTGACGCCTAGGTCGTTTGCCACGTGTAACCCATGAAGCAAAGCTTCGTACTCGGCAACATTGTTGGTTGCTGTGAAGTGGATTTGTAACACGTAGCTAAGCTTGTCACCTTTAGGCGTACGTAGAACGACTCCAGCCCCCGAGCCTTTGAGCATCTTTGATCCGTCAAAGTGCATGACCCAATATTCTGACTCGGGGAGTGCTATTTCCTCCATAGCCTCTGTCCAGTCGGCGACAAAATCTGCAAGTGCTTGAGATTTGATGGCGGTCCGTGGTTTATAGACTATATCAAAAGCGGCAAGTTCGATGCCCCATTTGGCGACTCGACCTGTTGCCTCTGCATTGTTGATTATGTCTCCCAACGGTGCCTTGCTGACCACTGTCACTGTGTGTTCCTGGAAGTAATGCCGAAGCTTTCTGGCGGCGAAGAATACACCATAAGCCAGCTTTTGGTAATGCGGATACCTCTGCTTGGAGGCGGAGAACACTTCACTGATGAAGTAGACCGGTCGCTGCTCACACGCCGCGGCTTCGCTCTCCTTTCTTTCCACAGCCAAGACAACGCTGACAACAGCTCCTGTTGCCGCGATGTACAGCAGCATTGGTTCATGTGATCGAGGTGCTGCCAATATCGGAGCGGATATGAGGGCCTCCTTAAGTTGTTGCAAGGCGGCGTCTGCCTCTGCTGTCCACTCGAAGTTGTCGGATTTCTTCAGTAGCCGGTAGAGAGGCATTGCCTTTTCCACTAGGCGGCTTATGAAACGACTGACGGCTGCCGCCGATCCGGCTAGGCGCTGCACGTCCTTCAGACAAGTAGGTCTGGATATGTTTTGTATGGCCTTGATCTTCTCCGGGTTAACCTCAATTCCTCGTTCTGAGACGATGAAACCGAGGAGTTTGCCGGCTGGGACGCCGAAAATGCACTTGGCGGGATATGTTATATGCTTTTGGTTCTTCTTGCAGGGCCTTGTGTCTGCCAACGTCGAGCTTGTCTCCTCGCGAGTCGAGATAAACCGGCGCCACCGCGACCTGAAGAAGGAGTGCGAGGCCAAGGACAGGCGGCCCGCAAAAAAGATGAAGGTAGGGTTGATCCCTTTCTCCAACTATGCTTTTGACCTATGTATCCGTCAATCATTTAGCTTAGCGAATCCATATATGTAGAACTGCTAGACCACGCCCAGGATATCCTGAAGGCGTCCACTGATATGCAAGCTCTTATGAATGAAGCTTCAGACTTGGCGGCCGCCAACTTGGAGTTGAAGGCGGCTCATCAAAAAGAGATGGAGGCCCAGCAACTCAAGTTTGCGCAGGAATCCAGCCAGCTCACTGGTGAGCTGGAAAGTCTGCGCAACAAGTTGGCGGAGGCGGAGAAGATGGCTGCGGAAGAGATATCCAAGCAGACTTCTCGCGCCCAAACTGCAGAGGACGCGCTGGCAACTCATATGATTGAGTTGTCGGCTTTCCATAACTCGGTCCTTGGTAATTTCTCGCTCCTTTTTTGATACTGCCATGTTGCTTTAGCCTGAGCCAAACTTATGGCTTTATTTTTGATGCAGTTCCCGCCGGTTTAGGCGATGACAAGGTTGTCAGCCCCCGCCTGGATCGCCTTGCGCGTCTGGGCAAGCTGATCGCCGAGACTTTGGCGGCGTCCAAGCGTTTTGCCGCCAAGTTCTTCACTTCGTCTGGCAGCCAGGAGCCGACCGAGTTCAGCGACGTGCCCGCCATCTTGGAGCAGGCGACCAAATTGCACAAAAGCTCGCTGAAGTCGGCGGCGCGGGGAGGAGCCAAGACTGCCCTTGGGTTGTTCATGGCGCACTACCCCGAGGCGGAGATAGAAGCCGTCACCGAAGGCATGTCGTCGACTTACGAAGATGGTAGCGAGGTTGAGCCGGTCGCTGTGCGGGACAGCGTTGCCGGCTACGCCACGCGAGTCGCCGACATGGTGGATACTTCAATCTTCTACCGGCGCCATCCTGTGCCTGGCGGAGAGGGAGCTGAAGCTGCCGGCGCGGCCGAGGCGGAGGGGAGTGATAGTTCCGGGGCTGAAGTTGTCAGCCCCCAAGCCTGATGTAGACGCTCCCCCGAGCCATATCTTTTTTCTGTCCTTGCCTCCCACCAGCCTTATTTTGTCGGCCCCTGAAACAATGCAACATTTGTAATATTTGTATATACTTTTGCTGTTGCCTTGTTAGGCGGAGACTAGCTGACAAGTTTTACTTTGTCTTTATTTATATGGCCCGCCTTAATTTTACCCTGACTTATATGCTTGACTTTTTGTATGTTGACGAAACCTCAGCCGGTAACTTTAGCTGAAACTACCAGGGCTAGACCATTTGTTTAGAATCAGAGACCAAAGCCAACATGTTGGTGTCAAAGACATACTACTAGGCGAACCACATATAAGTAATCAGAGGCAAAGGAATTAGGCGGCGCAAAAAGTTTGTTTTTGCTTTGGGTTGGCTCGAAAGCTTCAAGTATCTACCAGTTTGAACCTTTGCACGGAGCTAGAAAATAGGTAACTTAGATACATAGGGGAAATATGATTGCAAGAAAAGATAAAAGATGGCATGCATCTCAACACAGATGAGGAACCATAGACTTTTATTTCATAATCATATTTAACTTATTACAATTATAAATTGCTAAGTGTAGAAAGGACGTAGCTGCTCAATATTCCAAGGCCGTTTTGTTTGCTCGAACGGGTCGTCAATGCCTCTCTTGCGCTTGGTTCCCCTTTTTCCTGCCGCCTTCTTGCGCATTTTCTTTTCTTCTTCGTCGCGGATATCGGCTAGGTAGTAGGAACCATTGAGCAGCGCCTTTGTGACTATAAACGGTCCTTCCCATGGCGGGGATAACTTGTGCAAGCCTTTTCTAACTTGAATTAGGCGGAGAACCAGGTCACCTGTTCTGAAGCTTCGCTTCCGCACTCTCCGGCTATGATAGCGGCGGAGTTGTTGCTGGTACAAGGCGGAGCGATGGAGAGCGACGTCTCTTTCCTCGTCTAGCAGGTCTAGGCTATCCTGTCTTGCACCTTCTACGTCTTGCTCGACGTAGGCTTGAACTCTTGGGGAATCGTACTTCATGTCGGTAGGTAGCACTGCCTCTGCGCCATATACTAAGAAGAAAGGAGTGTAGGCGGTGGATCTGTTTGGCGTTGTGCGCAAACTCCATAATACCGACTGTAACTCATCTGCCCAAGCGCCGGCTGCCCTATGTAATGGAGCTTCGAGACGAGGCTTAAGTCCTGATAGGACTAGGCCGTTTGTACGCTCTACTTGCCCATTGGATTGAGGGTGTGACACGGATGCCAAATCAAGCCGGATGCCCAGATCATTGCAGTATTCTTCTATATCGCCTTGAGACAAATTGCTGCCATTATCGGTGATAATGCTGTGTGGAACTCCAAACCGAGAGATAATTCCCCAGAGAAAGTTGGTGGCTGTTCGTGCGTCAAGTTTGCTGATCGGTTTGGCCTCGACCCATTTGGTGAACTTGTCGACAGCGACCAATAGGTGAGTGTACCCACCGCGCGCCTTTTTGAAGGGACCCACCATGTCTAAGCCCCAGACCGCGAACGGCCAGGTGATTGGGATCGTCCTTAGCTCCTGTGCCGGCAAGTGAGGTTGACGGGCGTACAACTGGCAACCTTTGCATGTTTTGACGATGTTCACGGCATCTTCTTTGGCGGTGAGCCAGTAGAAACCTTGGCGGAAAGATTTGGATACAATGGACCTAGCGGAAGCATGATGCCCACAGGCGCCAATATGTATTTCCTTCAGAATTTCCCGGCCTTCCTCCGGCTGTATGCACCGCTGATAGATGCCACATGTGCTTCGCTTGTATAGCTCGCCTTTTATTATCGTGAATGCTTTGGCTCGCCTTATGATCTGCCTTTTTAGCACCTCATCGTCCTCCGGCAACTTTTGGTCGATTAGAAAATCGAGATATGGGACCGTCCAATCCGGCAGTGTTAAGTAGACAACGAGACTTGCCGCTTCTACCGGTTCTTCTGAGTCGGGGTCCATCAAATCGGCGCCTTTATAGACTATATCAAAAGCGGCAAGTTCGATGCCCCATTTGGCGACTCGACCTGTTGCCTCTGCATTGTTGATTATGTCTCCCAACGGTGCCTTGCTGACCACTGTCACTGTGTGTTCCTGGAAGTAATGCCGAAGCTTTCTGGCGGCGAAGAATACACCATAAGACAGCTTTTGGTAATGCGGATACCTCTGCTTGGAGGCGGAGAACACTTCACTGATGAAGTAGACCGGTCGCTGCTCACACGCCGCGGCTTCGCTCTCCTTTCTTTCCACAGCCAAGACAACGCTGACAACAGCTCCTGTTGCCGCGATGTACAGCAGCATTGGTTCCTGTGATCGAGGTGCTGCCAATATCGGAGCGGATATGAGGGCCTCCTTAAGTTGTTGCAAGGCGGCGTCTGCCTCTGCTGTCCACTCGAAGTTGTCGGATTTCTTCAGTAGCCGGTAGAGAGGCATTGCCTTTTCCACTAGGCGGCTTATGAAACGACTGACGGCTGCCGCCGATCCGGCTAGGCGCTGCACGTCCTTCAGACAAGTAGGTCTGGATATGTTTTGTATGGCCTTGATCTTCTCCGGGTTAACCTCAATTCCTCGTTCTGAGACGATGAAACCGAGGAGTTTGCCGGCTGGGACGCCGAAAATGCACTTGGCGGGATTGAGCTTCATCTGATACCTCCGGAGGTTCTGAAAAGTTTCTTCCAAGTCCTCTAGGAGACCTGCCTTCTTTTTTGACATTACCGCGATGTCGTCTACATAGACGTGAACATTGCGACCGATTTGTTCGTGCAGGCAATTTTGCATACAGCGCTGGTATGTTGCCCCTGCATTCTTCAGGCCAAAAGGCATGGTAATGTAGCAGAAAGTCCCATATGGAGTTGTGAAAGATGTTTTCAGTTGATCTGACTCTCTCATCTTGATTTGGTGGTATCCTGAGTAGGCGTCCAGAAAACAAAGCAGCTCGGAGCCTGCTGTGGAGTCTACGACTTGGTCAATCCTATGCAGCGCAAAGGGATCCTTTGGGCAGCACTTGTTAACACCAGTATAGTCGATACACATCCTCAGCTCTTTATTCTTCTTTGGGACAAGTACAGGATTTGCCACCCAATCGGTGTGTACAATTTCTTTTATGAAATTGGCGGCCTTCAGCCTATTTATGTCCTTCCCTATGGCCTTGCGTCTTTCATCTCCAAAGCGTCTTGTTGCTTGCTTCACCGGCTTGGATCCTTTTATGACGTTGAGTGAGTGCTCGGCAAGTTCCCTCGGTACACCAGGCATGTCGGAAGGCGACCATGCAAAGATGTCACGATTCTCACGGAGGAACTCAACGAGCGCGCCTTCCTATTTCCTGTCAAGGTTGGAGCCGATGACAACTTGCTTAGATTTGTCACCTGGGATGAGGTCCGCCTTTTTGGTGTCTTCTGAAGCTTCGAAAGTATTCTTGACATCCATCTTTGGCTTTGGCATGGAGTTGTCTGAATCCGCCCCGAGCAGCGCGAGTTCTTCCTTGTGGATGACGGCTTCTACGAAGGCGGCCATGCCACGCTCGCACTCCTTGGCTTTCCTGAAGTTGCCGGAAACTGTGATGGTTCCGTTTTCTCCCGGCATTTTAAGCTTGCTGTATATGTAGCACGGCCTTGCCATGAACTTGGCGAAAGCCGGTCGTCCGAAGATTGCATGATAGGCGCTTTTGAAGGGGACAACTTCGAACCGGAGGAACTCTGAGCGGTAGTTCTCTTTTGGTCCGAAAGTTACCTTCAGCCTGATGCTTCCCATTGACTTTGCTTGCCTGCCGGGCACTATGCCATGAAATGTGAGGTTGCTGTGATCCAGCTGATCCTCTGACAGGTTCATGCGGCTTAGCGTGTCGTGGTACAGGATGTTGAGGCTGCTGCCGCCATCCATGAGTACCTTTGTGAGTCTGAAGTTGTCGACAATGGGGTCGACGACAAGGGCGTACTTGCCTGGGTGAGGGACGTGATCAGGGTGGTCGGACCGGTCCCAAGTGATTGTTGCCTCCGACCAGTTCAAGTACTGAGGGACGTCCGGCATTGTCGCGTTGAGTTCGCGCATCTCCGCCTTGTCCGCTTTAGCCGAAGGCGTGTCGACAAAGCACACAAGAGATTCTTTGACCTTCGGATACGGCTTCTTTTTCTTGGCGGTTGCGTCCTCTTCGCTTGAGATAGACATGTCGTCGTCATCCTCATCCTCCTTGCTGTCTTTCTTGTCGTTCTTCTTTGAGTTCTTTGACTTCCAGCCGACTGTGGGATCCTTTTTGAAGTCGTCCATGAAACGGCACTCTCCAAGCATGTGGTTGACCTTGCCCAATGAGGCGTGGATGGGACACGGCAAGAGCTTTGCCTGTTCGTAAGTGATTCGCGCCGCCTTAGGCCCTGAGCCGGCTTCGCGATTATCTTTCTTATTTTTCCACTTCTTTTTGCCGGCGTTTCCTTGGAACGCTACGGCTACCTCATTGGAAGGACCGGCTTTGTCATCCGCCGCCTGTTTGCGCTTGTTGTTCCGCTTTGGTATGATGTTGACGTCTGGGTCATCGTCCCAGGCGTCGTCATCCGCCGCCGTGTATTGGGCGGCTAGGTTGAGCATCTCACCAAGGTCCGTGATTTGCTCGCGGACGAGCCTATGACGGAGCAAGGACTTCTTCTGTAGGCCCGTGTAGAAGGCATGGATAGCCTGTGCGTCCGAAACACCATGGCAGTTGGCCTTTTCGGATATCCAGCGGCTGACAAAATCTGTCATGGTTTCGTCCGGCTTTTGGATACAGCGCTGCAAATCCGTGTAGGTATTTGGACGCTTGTATGTTCCTTGGAAGTGCTGGGAGAAAACCTTTTCCATGTCGTACCAGCTATGGATGGACTTTTCAGGAAGGTTGTCGATCCAAGCTCTTGCCGTGCCTTCCAACATGAGAGGTAGGTAGCGGACGGCAATATGGCTGCTCCCGCCGGCGATCTCTATGGCCATGGCATAGTCGGAAAGCCATGAGTCCGGCTTAACAAGGCCGTTGTACCTAGAACAGTTTTTTGACACTGATGTCATGTCCTTGGGGAACGGCTCTTTGCGGATGGCGTCACCGAAGCACTTTGGTCCAGAATATAGCGGCTCCTTTCCTCTTGCTATGTCTTGTAGGCGGTGTCGTTCGTATTTTGGCGAGCTGCCGTGCGCCTCTGTTTGCGTCCGGCTCGTCCTGCGCCGCCCGACTTATGCTGCGCCTGGGCCCTTCTACCTCCTCTCTCCTCTTGCTGCCAGTGCTATGCTGCGGAGACCGGCTGCGGCCTCTCCTTGGAGGGTCGTTGCCGGCATCTTTTCTAGGCGTCTGCCTGTTGTTCCGGCTACCGCCATTGTCGCGTCTTGGCTGAGGTGGAGGTGGTAGGTCTCCTCTGCTTCCCGTCCTTGAATTCTCGTCCCGCCTTTGTTTTGGCGGCGGTGCCTTCTTTGGAGGTGGCGTTGCCTTCCTTTTGTCGCCATGGCTACTGGAGCCAGACGGGCCTTCGGGGTCGGCACCTGGTGCAGCTTTGCACTTGCCTGACTTAGACTCTAGGTCTCCCCCGCGGGCATCCGCCATGTGGCCGTAGGAATCAGCGCGAGCTTGTTGTTCTAGGGCCTTACTTACGAAGTGTCTTGCGTTGGCCAACTTCTCTTCCGCCGTGTAAGTGTTGTCATCCAGGGTATCTAGCGCGGCAGCCGCGTTGAGGATAGGGGTGCAGAAGACAACATCCCCCCTTCTATCCACTCGCTGTGGTGCCGTACGCCAATCGAACCCTAGGTCTTGAGCCGCTGTCGTTGCTTGCGTAGGCGGCTCTTTTCCACGGCGGTTTTTTGATGACCTTTTCTCCTCGAAGAGTTGCCGGTTTGTTTTGGCCGACATCTTCTCCTGCTCTTTCTTGATCTTCTTCGCAAGGCTCTCAACGTGCTCCTCTCTTTTTCGCAGGAAGTCAGAGTGCTTAAGCATGTTAAGCCTAAGCTCTTCCACGTCGTCGAGTGGGGTGTTTTTGTTCACCGGAGTATTCATGATCTCGTCTACTTCTTTGATGACGGAGAGCAAATCCGTGGGTTTGCTGCTGCCGCCTTTCTCGAGGCCAGTTTTCTTCTTTGCGCACACCTTGTCGGAACTTTCAATGAGTTGGCCGGCAGTGGTGTCTCCGGCTTCTTCCGCCGGCTTCATTTGCGCTTCCGAAGTAACTGGGGTTGTCTCGTGACCGACAACAACCATCATAGCCAGCTTGTCAGGCATGTCTGTATCCGTTGTACCCTCTGAGGGAGCCGGATTTCCACTGGAAAAGCGGGTTTTGATCTTCTCTTCGAAGAGACTAGCATCATCATCGGAGTCAGAGTCTATGTTGACTTGAACGGTAGATCTGGATCCGGCATCTGACATCGCATCCTCCTGT
Organism: Poa annua; assembly: GCA_026929855.1. Taxonomy (NCBI): domain Eukaryota; kingdom Viridiplantae; phylum Streptophyta; class Magnoliopsida; order Poales; family Poaceae; genus Poa; species Poa annua. The sequence continues at coordinate 58,448,658 of CM049426.1, read as the reverse complement.
AGAGCAGGGAGGATTGATTCAGGATCGTTGTTTTCCGGCTGGGAGTCGGATCCCAGTCCGACAACTCCGACGAAGTGGAAATCAGATTCGGCCGACTCCTGGGAGAAGGCGGATTCAGATCCATCTTGCCGGTCGACTGCTTTGTCGAAGGGTTGGTGGGTGGGGTTGTAGAAACGCGGTAGGCCGTACGCCTCTGGCGTGTACCCGATGAAGACGTCGATCCCTCCGATCGGCACGACTGCGCATCCGATAAGGTAGTCGTCCGCCGGGAGCCAGGACTCATCCGAGTTGACGTAGCTATGGCCGTCAAACCTTGTGACGCGACCGACGGCGATCTTCTTGCCCACGCCGCCAAGTGTTCCCGCCTGGAACGTGACGCCAGGAACCTTATGCCCCACGGTGGGCGCCAACTGTCGTGGTATCGGCATAATTGATAGGAGACGGGGGTCCTCTAGCCTACGTATGGATTGTGGGGAAGAAAGTTGGTGTCGTCGAGGTCGGGATTGAACACGGCGAGTTTACCCAGCTTCGGATCCCACAGCGGTGGCGGGATCCTACGTGCTGCTATAATTCACTATGAGGCAATAGCCGTGAACAGGTTACAATGTGTTTGATGCGTATTTAAGCGTGCCCTAAAGGCTTCCTGGTGGCCGGCTTATATAGGCGGCCAGACCCCTGGATACAAGGTAAGTACTTGTCCGGCAAGTAATCAGAGTCCTAGACCTAGCCGGCTTAGTTGCCGCCTTCCGTCTTGGGCTCGGTGGCTTGATGGGCTATGGCCTTCCGCCTTCCTTGGACCGTCCGCCTACTTCCTTGCACGTCAGCTATCTGGGCCGCCCGGCAGGCTTTGGCCTTACCACCCTTGGGCCACCCTGGACTAGCCGGATTGATCCATGCTGGTTATACCCCTAGTTGATATATCCCCAACAGGTACTGTAGTGCACCCCTGCAGGGTATAATCTTATCGATGAGCCGTGTCCACGGTTATGGACGACTTTGGTGATGATGCTGGCTAACAAGATCTAGACAACTTACATCTAATCATTGTTAATCAATTTGACTAGTAACTATAGAATTACTTACACCCTAAATGGTAACTAAAATTGTTAACGTGTGAGTATTCCCGGATTGCTTCCTCATACTTGGTTGAGGGGGTTAATTCGAGAATGGGTTATGACTGGTGTCAGTTGTAGGTGGCTACTTAAAACGCTCTCTTATCCCTCTCTAATTAGACGGAAGTTTTAGCGTGTCTCTTTAGGTTGCTAGTGCTGCTGCCGCTAAGTACACTTACCCACATATTTTGGGAATCTTACAGTTTTGTAACCTGTTAGCTTAAGCTTGTTCGATACGCTTCGGTGTATTGAACCGTTCGCGGGCTGTGGTTTTTCTGCAGTTGAGGATTCTTCGCTCAACCAGTTGGGTGGATACTACGTGGAGTTCGACGATGAGAGCTACGACGAGTAGTTAGAGTTCCCCTGGGCTACTTCCTGGTGGACTGCGTGGATGGGCCTTCTTTTCCGTTTCGGCCTTGAGCCCTTTGCTTCTTGTTTGTACTCAGACCGGTTTGTTTCCGCTGCTTGATGTAATGTTGGGACATATGTCCTCTGATTGGTGCCATTTGACATATTTTGCTCAGTGAGAGCTTTTGGATATTATTTCCTTTCTTTGTGTCTTAGGTTTATTCTGTGGTTTCAACTTGTTAAAAATCCGACTCGTATACCATGTGTGTATGTTTGAAGTATACGAGTTGGAAGACTTTTTGGGTTCTTGCGTGCACAATCTGGAAACGAATGTGACGTTGGGGTCGCCAAGAACTGTCGGCCGATGATCCATTCTGAGCATGGCCTGATTGTTTTCCTGGGATTGGTAACCCCAGTATGTTCTTGGTTGTGTGGCCCAACCGATACGTTTCGTTTGTGTAGCTTGAATTCAGGGTCTGACACTGGTCCTTCTCCTAACGGTTCATCGAGAACATATAGAATGTTGTTGTGTTCGAGAATGTTTCTAAAACCGCTGTACCATCTGATGAAGTTGGACCCGTCGGCTTCTAATGTAGCATCCGGGCTTTGAGGAAGTAACCGAAGTATAGTTGCGTAGTCTACAGATGTGATCGCAAAAGAGGTAAGGTTAAGTTTATAATATGTAAGTGAGTTTTAGTTTTATAATCTCATTATCTAAAACACACCACACCAAGATTATTATCCCTAAAAATATTAATGGCGATAACACGACCCTCATCCACCACACCACCCCCGATCATCGCGGCCGGCAGCATAGCTTCAAAGGTGGACACAAAATGTCGATCACAACAACTCTGTGACTCGTGCTCGATCTTTCGATCTTCCCGTGTTCCGAGGCCATATTTCTGGATATGCTAGGCTCGCCAATCAAACCTCGAAGACCCTGCGTGTGCAACATGGCTTAGACCCACTGTATGCGAACGATGAGATGTGTGACACCCGATCATCACAGCCTGCCTCATAACGTAGAACTTTCTTGGTGGTGCGCAACGAGGGAGAACACAATTTTGGTATTTGTTAGGGATCATCCTATTTATGATGCTACCGTTGTATATCTAGCATATAAGCAATCAATAGGATGCACACACAACATCACACAATAATGATGCAATGAAGTGCGATGTGACATGGTCGATGCGCCTGGACCTTCATGGCGCCATGTGCCTGCCCCCCCCCCGGCGCCCCTGCCATGGCTCCGAGTCTACAGAGCCCTCCATTGCCTCCGACAGTACGAGTACTATCAAAACTTACCGTAACCATGTCACATAAAATAACGCCTCTGCAAAACAAAGTTAGACGCCTCTAGCTTTATTTAGTTTTGCAAGTTTTATGTGGCATATAGGCTTATTCGTAAGAGAATCGCTTCCCTACCTACGAACTTTGTACCACAACGTCGATCGTATAATTGCATGTTTAAGCATCCCTTTCGGGCCCTCCATTGAAAATGCTTTGCCGACTAGAGAGAGAGAAACAGACACCCGCCAGCCACAGATACGGTGCAAGCCGTATGTCAGTAGTGGAACCAGTCTCGCGTAAGCGTACGCGTAAAGTCGGTCCGGGCCGCTTCATCAACTCAATACCGAAGGCATCGCAAGTGCACGCTAGAGGGTAGCAAATATAACAAAGACGCCCTCATTCAACATGAGTTCTAACCGTACCAGCAGTACTACGCATAGATCGGCTCTGATACCACTGAAGGGGTTACGGTGTAGAAAACAATAATTTTTCTAGCGTAAGAAACCCTAACTAGCCATGATCTATCTATCTAGTACATGCGATAACGGTGGCGGAACGGGTTACATTACCTCCATGTAGACCGATAGCGGGGATTACGCTCCCGCACAAGCGTTGACGATGAAGTCGTACGTAGCCAACCTCGAGGTCGCGGAGAACTTGCCGCGATGATGAAGACGTTGACGCCGGGGTGTCGACGATGATCTGCGTCGACGGGCGTCGGGCGGAAGAAGGCAGAGCGCCAGGACCAGGGGTGGTGCGCCGGCGACAGAGGGGAAGGGGGCGCGGCGGCTGCAGGGGCGAGACGACGTCGCCCAGGCTACTTAAAAGGAGTTACCTCCGAGCACTCACAAACATACGGAGCTTAGCGACAACCCCCGGTCATTCAGATCCAGCTGAAATCGCAGGGGTAGATCTTATCTGGAATTCCGCAGAGCAACGGTGCTCAGCGGTATAGCTTAGGTGGAGAGAGGGGGCAAAACGGGCGGAGAAACAGCTTGGCCGGCTTGCAATACAATTAATTGTATTTTCCAATGAATTAATCCAATTAATATGCCTTGGTATATAAAGGGGGAAGGGGGTGTGCAAACCCCCTGGCTCCCCCATGTGGGACTAAAGGAGGAGAGGGGAGGGGGGGTTCGGCCGAACCCCCCTTGGGCTTCTCCCACTCCTAGACCAACTCGGACTAGGAGGCCCAAGCCTCCCTTTCCTTGTGGGGTGCGGCTCCCCCTTCTTGGGCCCTCTCAGGGCCCATGTAGGTGGGAGCCCCCTTTTTCCTTTATTTAATTAATATTAAATTAATATAAAAATCCCATTAATTCATAATTAATATATTTATATATAATTCAATATCCCATGACTCCGAAACTATTTCAGAACCACCCGAACAACTTTCGGACATTCCTGGAACAATTCCATACCTCCCCAGAACTCCTTCCGGACCACCGGAACTCTTTCCGGATCATTTCTCTCTCTCCAACAAATTCCTATAATATTTCAGAACCTATGTCATGGTGTCGCTAAGACCTTAAGTTTGTTACGCTACGGTTCGAGAACACTCCAGACATGGTCGAGACACTCCGCTCACCAATGACCGTCAGGGATACCTGGAAGTATATGACGACCCCTGTGCATTCCACGAATATCGTCGTTGAACCATAAATATGACATCCATTCCCTTTGTCTCTGCGATACTACCTTGTCCGAGATATGATCGTAGACACACCGATGTCTTTGTTGTATCTCGTTACCGACGAAGGTTATTAACTCGTCTGCGATATTACATCTCCATGACCTAGTCATAAGCTGCGCAGCTATATAGATGCAATATCACCGAGTGGGCCTAGAGTATCTTTCCATTACAAGAATGAACAAATCCCGCTCTTGATCCTTACGTCTTGATGCTCTTTCGGAATACCCAAGATGGACACCGTTATTGTTATGCTATATAAGACACAACGTTTGATGCTCTCAAAGTACCCCTACAAAGCATTAATAAGTACGGTCTCACGGTCTAAGGAATAAGCTATCATATTCTTATCTATTACAAATGACAAACATCGTAATACGATCTTATTGCAATACTTTGCGTATGTCCATCACCTTATTCAACTAACAAGATGACCCCATTGTCAACCGACGTCATTGTCCTTGATCGGAAATCTCGATCAACTGTTGCCCAATGGACTATCTCATACAGAGGCTTGCTAGGGACCTGGTTGTCTATGTATCACACGTGTATCAATAATGCCGATTAATACAGTTATAGCATAATACACAAACCTATTATAAACTTATGAGATAATGCAATAAATACTACTTATTTATTTGCCTCTAGGGCATATCTCCTTCAAGTTCCCCTGGAGGAGAAATGTTGGTATCATCTGAAGGGGTTACGGTGCAGAAAACAATAATTTTCTAGCGTATGAAACCCTAACTAGCCATGATCTATCTATCTAGTACATGTGATAACGGTGGCGGAACGGGTTACATTACCTCCATGTAGACCGATAGCGGGGATTACGCTCCCGCACAAGCGTTAACGATGAAGTCGTGCGTAGCCGGCCTCGAGGTCGCAGAGAACTTGCCGCGATGATGTAGACGATGACGCCGGGGTGTCGACGATGACCTGCGACGACGGGCGTCGGGCGGAAGATGTCGAGGTGCCGAAGGCAGGGGGTGCGCCGGCGGCAGGGGGGAGACGGCGCGACAGCTGCAGGGGGGCGAGACGACGTCGCCCAGTCTCCTCAAAAGAGTCGCCTCCAAGCACTCGCAAACATACGGAGATTAACGACAACCCCCGGTCATTCAGATCCAGCTAAAATCGCAGGGGTAGATCTTATCTGGAATCCCGCAGGACAACGACGCCCGGCAGTATAGCTTAGGTGGAGAGAGGGGGCAAAACGGGCGGAGAAGCAACTCGGCCGGCCTGCAATACAATTAATTGTATTTTTCTGTAAATAATCCAATTAATATGCCTTTCTATATAAAGGGTGGAGGGGGTGTGCAAACACCTTGCCTCCCCCATGTGGGACTAAAGGAATACGAGGGGGAGGGTGGTTCGGCCGAACCACCTAGTCCGAGTTGGACTAGGGGCCCAAGCCCCCTTCCTCCCATGGTGGTGCGGCTCCCCCCTCTTGGGCCCTCTTAGGGCCCATATAGGTGGGAGCCCCCTTTTTCCTTTATTATTTAATAATTAAATTAATATAAAATATAATTAATTCATAATTAATATATTTAAATACTATTTAATATCCCGTGACTCCGAAACAATTTCCGAACCACTCGAACAACTTTCGGACATCCCTGGAACCATTCCAGACCCTCCCGGAACTCCTTCCGGACCACCGGAACTCTTTCCGGATCATTCCACTCTCTCCAACAAAATTCTATATTATTCCAAAACCTATCTCCTGGTGTCGTTAAGACCTTAAGTTTGTTACGCTACGGTTCGAGAACACTCCAGACATGGTCGAGACACTCCACTCACCAATGACCGTCAGGGATACCAGGATGTATATGACGACCCCTGTGCATTCTACGAATATCGCCGTCGAACCATAAATGTGATATTCATTCCCTTTGTTTCTGCGATACTACCTTGTCCGAGATATGATCGTAGACATCCGATGTCTTTTTTGTATCTCGTTACCGACAAAGGTTATTAAGTCGTCTGTGATATTACATCTCCATGACCTAGTCATAAGCTGCGCAGCTATATAGATGTAATCTCACCGAGTGGGCCCAGAGTATCTTTCCATTACAAGAATGAACAAATCCCGCTCTTGATCCTTACGTCTCGATACTCTTTCGGGATACCCAAGATGGACACCGTTATTGTCATGCTATATAAGACACAACGTTTGATGCTCTCAAAGTACCCCTACAAAGCATCAAGAAGTATGGTCTCACGGTCTAAGGAATAAGCTATCATATTCTTATCTATTGCAAATGACAAACATCGTAATATGATCTTATTGCAATACTTTGCGTATGTCCATCATCTTATTCAACTAATAAGATGACCCCTTTGTCAACCGACGTCATTGTCCTTGATCGGGAATCTCGATCAACTGTTTGCCCAATGGACTAGTTCATATAGTGGCTAACTAGGGACCTAGTTGTCTATGTATCACACGTGTATTAATAATATCGATTAATACATTTATAGCACAATACACAAACCTATTATAAAGTTATGAGATAATGCAATAAATACTACTTATTTATTTGCCTCTAGGGAATATCTCCTTCAGTCTCCCACTTGCACTAGAGTACAAATAAACTAGCTGCATTTTACTTCAGCAAAATTTCTTATCAAATAAGCGTCATTTGATAATGCTTGCTTGTGCAAGAGTGTTACTCTGACAATCTGTACAATACATAATTGTGCGTTCTTTTGCGATTCATTGATATCAACTTGCTTGATATCACCATGTTATCCAATAACACATATGTAAATACCGTAACTAAGTGAGACTTCTGTTTCCCAGCGCTTACTCTGATTATGCTAACCACATAACTGCCTTGAAAACACCCTCAGACATATAGAAGCCCTTGTAACAATTACAAACTCGCGATATCTACATACTTTCACACCTATGTATAAAACTCGACATTCCAATGTCAATCCATTAACTAACGCACTTCTACTTCCAGTAAATTCTAAATTTACTTTTATAACTACTCTTCTTCTAAGAACATCGGTCATATTTCATCGAGCAGATAATATGGTTTCTGTATGACGTCTAATATTACATAATAGACCAACATGTCATACAACCATTACTACCTTGCATCATTACTCTTAATGATCAATTGGATTTCCAAGGACCATCCCTTTTGATTCTATTCTGACTCCTCAGGTATAATCCAAACAACTCGCCCAACTATTTAAAATTCCCGTTCTATTCCAAATAGACACTAACTTTCAAATAGTTTCACAACTTCATCCTTCTCATCTATTCTACTGGTACAATTTCACAATGTGTTAATTACACAAGATGAATTCGACTCCCACTCAAAATATGTCTCCACATATCTGAGAACACGAGCTCCCACTCAAAAACATGTCATCCACATATTTGAGTTCCTAAGCTTCCACTCAAAAATATGTTCTTCACATATTCCACCTGAGTGAACCAACTTCGACTCCCACTTAAAATCGACATTTTGGTCAAACCAAAATCATGGATCTATTACCTATTCGAATTCAATACAAACTACAGTATTACATTAATACAGATCCTTCAGACTTCAAGCATGTCTACATAAATGTAGTCACAAAAATTGATCTTGTCCAAGACACATTTCTTGACAAGACATGCCTCCACGTCTTTCTTATAGTCACATTTCTCATATAACCCTTTATATGATGATTAAACAATCTTATTCCTCTAATAAGAATTGTAGCAACAATTACTATTTTAATCCTTTCAAATGTAACTTGAATTTTCAAGCTGAAATAGCCTTTGTTTGTATTTTTATATTTTCTCAACTTTCTTTGTATTCATAAAGTGCACCTTGATCTGTCAACAAGATCTGAAACACTTAATATTGTGTTGTGACCTGACAGCAATATTAAATATAATAGCACTTTATCCAGAAGCTTCGTTCATGAAAATATTATGATCTTTATGAAGAGGATTGCAAGCATAAAACAATTTTCTAGTCTCCCTCACTCTTAATCACCAAATTTTCATTTGTAGACATATACCCTTTGGAACACCTTCCAATATTATACTTTTATGAATATAGGGCTGACACCTTATTTCAAGCTCCTAATTCCAATCCATAAACCATAATTCGAAAAATCATATTTTCCTCGAAATTACATAGACAACAAACCAAGGTTTGTTTCTATTTGGTTTTGGAATACACTCCCATCCAATGCGAGTAATCTACAAAGAACTATTCTTGTATATTCCGAATTATCATATAATCATATACGTGACGACACTATTTTCAATCATACGAATTTTCGTTGAGAGAAATATCTATTTTCTAAAGTGGACATCGATTATAATGTCTCGAACATATTAAGAGATTCTAAGACAGATTCCGACAGATCATACTTTATTTAAAATAGAGCATGATTATAATACCCCACATATCACCATATATGACATTATAATATTGTGAAACGAATTTCCACAAGTCTTTTGTGTTGAAACAATAATTCAAAAATATTGTCCTTTGATCGAATCTTGTGAATACAATATTTACTAATCTTTCTTCTGAAAAACCCCATTTGATCTCTTATCAAATTAATTTCAGACTCATGATTTATTAGGCAAATACTCTTATTCACCAATAATCATAGAAGAATTTGGATCAAACAAAAACACCATTAATTAATTTAATAATCATTTAAAATGACTCTTAATTAATTTCCTCTGTTATTGACACTTCAATAGTACATTTCAAACTTAATCAATTTGGTACTCGAAATACTTAAATGGACCAAAATATCCATTACTTATTGCATTGCCTTTATGACTAAATTCAATGGTGTTTGTTCTAGTAATAGAACTTTTATTCATTGGACATGCTATTTTATCATTTCTACAATTATGAACGTTATCATACAATTTATGTAATTGAGATGTGAAACCTTTATTCATGATACAAAACAACTGGCTTGTTCCATAACATAAAACAACTGAACTTGTCTTATTACATGAATAACTATGTCTTGCAACAATCAAGACACTGAACACACTTTCTCACTATTACAAAAGATCTTATAAAAAACTATTAATGATAACTATGATAACTTGAGGACGTGAACACCAATGGTCATCAACTCCTTGATCACCATCTTCAGCGCCAGGTCACATCAAACTTCGCCGCATATATGTGATAATCAGGACCTGTTTCACAAACAGAAGAAGTATCAAATACCTTATCATATATCAAGATGCGAATTCATAATTCTGTATATATCAAATATATACCTGTAGCATCAAAGATCTCTCCTTCGATGGAATCAACTTTCAGAGATTTGAATTCAGACACGAACTTGTAGAAGTTCATATTGTCAGCCTTCAAAATGTACTTGCGCACATGCTTCTCGTAGCTTGGAGGCAGAGATATCAGGACAGTCTGAATGGCACAGGAATCTGCCATCCAGTAATCAAAGACCATCGTCAGCTGGAAGTAGATGTCATACAATCTCTTCAAATGAGTCTCCAGACAGGTATGCTCCTCCATATGAATGGTCTGGAACATTCTAAGCTGCCTGAACTGCTCACGCTTCAATTCATCTCGGAAGTGTGTCTTTATCGCATCAATCATGACGCATGGCTCCTTGCGTCGAAATAACTCTTTCAACTCAGGTGCTAGGCATACGGTCATGGTGATCTCCACTTCGATGAATATGTCTCGACGCCTACGGAAATCATCCTCCTCCTCCTCGCTTGTAGAATCTCCTGGTCTTTCTCCTAACGCTTCATCGAGAACATACAAGATGTTGATGTATTAGAGGATGTTTCTAAAACCCTTGTACCAGCTGATGAAGTTGGACCCGTCGGCTTCTAAGGTAGAATCTGGGCTCTTGAGGAAGTAACCAAAGTATAGTTGCGTAGTCTACATATGTGATCGCAAAAGAGGTAAGGTAAAGTTTGTAATATATAGGTAAGTTTTAGTTTATAATCATATTATCAAAACAAACCACACCAAAATTATTATCCCTAAAATAATAATGGCGATTACACGACCCTCATCCACCATACTACCCCCGATCATCACGGCCGGCAGCACAGCTTCAAAGGTGGACATAAAATGTTGATCACAACAACTCTGTGACTCATGCTCGATCTTTCGATCTTCCCGTGTTCCAAGGCCATATCTGCATATGCTAGGCTCGCCAATCAAACCTCGAAGACCCTGCGCGTGCAACATGGCTTACACCCACTGTATGCGAACGACGATATGTCTGACACCCGATCATCACGACCTGCCTCATAACGTAGAACTTTCTTGGTGGTGCGCAACGAGGGAGAACACAATTTGGGTATTTGTTAGGGATCATCCTATTTATGATGCTACCGTTGTATATCTAGCATATAAGCAATCAATAGGATGCACACACAACAGCACACAATAATGATGCAATGAAGTGCGATGTGACATGGTCGATGCGTCTGGACCTTCACGGCGCCATGTGCCTGGCCCCCGGCGCCCCGGCATGGCTCCGAGTCTACGAAGCCCTCCATTTCCTCTAATAGTACGAGTAATATCAAACTTACCGTAACCATGTCACATAAAATAACGCCTCTGCAAAACAAAGTTAGACGCCTCTAGCTTTATTTAGTTTTGCAAGTTTTCTGTGGCATATAGGCTTATTCGTAAGAGAATCGCTTCCCTACCTACGAACTTTGTACCACAACGTCGATCGTATAATTGCATGTTTAAGCATCCCTTTAGGGCCCTCCATTGAAAATGCTTTGCCGACTAGAGAGAGAGAAACAGACACCCGCTAGCCACAGATACGGTGCAAGCCGTATGTCAGTAGTGGAACCAGTTTCGCGTAAGAGTACGCATAAAGTAGGTCCGGGCCGCTTCATAAACTCAATACCGAAGGAATCGCAAGTGCACGCTAGAGGGTAGCAAATATAAGAAAGACGTCCTCATTCAACATGAGTTCTAACAGTACCAGCAGTACTACGCATAGATCGGCTCTGATACCACTGAAGGGGTTACGGTGGCGGAACGGGTTACATTACCTCCATGTAGACCGATAGCGGGGATTACGCTCCCGCACAAGCGTTGACGATGAAGTCGTGTGTAGCCGACCTCGAGGTCGCGGAGAACTTGCCGCGATGATGTAGACGATGCCGCCAGGGTGTCGACAATGACCTGCGTCGACGGGCGTCGGGCGGAAGATGTCGAGGTGCCGGCGGTAGGGGGGTGCGCCGGCGGCTGGGGGGAGGCGGCGCGACAGCTGCAGGGGGGCGAGACGACGTCGCCCAGGCTCCTCCAAAGAGTCGCCTCCGAGCACTCGCAAACATACGGAGATTAACGACAACCCCCGGTAATTCCGATCCAGCTGAAATCACAGGGGTAGATCTTATCTGGAATCCCGCAGGGCAACGGCGCCCGGCGGTATAGCTTAGGTAGAGAGAAGGGCAAAACGGGCGGAGAAGCAACTCGGCCGGCCGGCTATACAATTAATTGTATTTTTCTGTAATAAATCCAATTAATATGCCTTGCTATACAAAGGGGGGAGGGGGTGTGCAAACACCTTGCCTCCCCCATGTGGGACTAAAGGAATACGAGGGGGAGGGGGTTCGGCCGAACCACCTAATCCGAGTTGGATTAGGGGCCCAAGCCCCCTTCCTCCCATGGTGCTGCGGCTCCCCCCCTCTTGGGCCCTCTTAGGGCCCATATAGGTGGGAGCCCCCTTTTTCCTTTATTATTTAAAAATTAAATTAATATAAAATATAATTAATTCATAATTAATATATTTAAATACTATTTAATATCCCGTGACTCCGAAAAAAAAATTTGAACCACCCGAACAACTTTCGGACATCCCTGGAACCATTCCAGACCCTCACGGAACTCCTTCCGGACCACCGAAACTCTTTCCGGATCATTTCTCTCTCTCCAACAAAATTCTATATTATTCCAAAACCTATCTCCTGGTGTCGTTAAGACCTTAAGTTTGTTACGCTACGGTTCGAGAACACTCCAGACATGGTCGAGACACTCCGCTTACCAATGACCGTCAGGGATACCTGGATGTATATGACGGCCCCTGTGCATTCTACGAATATCGTCGTCGAACCATAAATATGATATTCATTCCCTTTGTTTCTGCGATACTACCTTGTCCGAGATATGATCATAGACATCCGATGTCTTTGTTGTATCTCGTTACCGACAAAGGTTATTAACTTGTCTGTGATACTACATCTCCATGACCTAGTCATAAGCTGCGCAGCTATATAGATGGAATCTCACCGAGTGGGCCCAGAGTATCTTTCCATTATAAGAATGAACAAATCCCGCTCTTGATCCTTATGTCTCGATACTCTTTCGGGATACCCAAGATGGACACCGTTATTGTCATGCTATATAAGACACAACGTTTGATGCTCTCGAAGTACCCCTACGAAGCATCAATAAGTACGGTCTCACGGTCTAAGGTATAAGCTATCATATTCTTATCTATTGCAAATGACAAACATCGTAATACGATCTTATTGCAAACTTTGCGTATGTCCATCACCTTATTCAACTAATAAGATGACCCCATTGTCAACCGACGTCATTGTCCTTGATCGGGAATCTCGATCAACTGTTGCCCAATGGACTAGTTCATATAGAGGCTAACTAGGGACCTGGTTGTCTATGTATCACACATGTATTAATAATTCCTATTTATACAGTTATAGCTTAATACACAAACCTATTATAAACTTATGAGACAATGCAATAAATACTACTTATTTATTTGCCTCTAGGGCATATCTCCTTCATCATCTGGGTGTAGACAACTAAATCTTGAGATTGGAAAGCATCGGTGTCCAGCAGAGTTAATCATCCTAGAAACCCAAGGTCTAGATGTCATTCTAGGGATGGATTGGATGACTCAATTTGAAGGAATCATAGACTGTGCAAATAGAGCAATCACCCTCACCACTCCAGAAAAGAAGAAGATCAGATTCAAGTCAAAATTTGAAATGAAGAAGGTTAGCCTTAATTCTCTTAAGGGGGTTAGCCTTGACGATGTACTCATAGTAAGGGAATACCCAGATGTGTTTCCCGAAGAACTACCGGGAATGCCACCCGATAGAGATGTTGAGTTTCTCATTGAGCTTAAACCAGGCACAGAGCCCATAGCCAAGAGGCCATACCCAATGGCAACAGATGAACTGAAAGAACTCAAAAAACAGTTAGAGGAACAATTGCAGAAAGGTTTCATCAGTCCAAGTTCTTCACCTTGGGGAGCACCAATCTTGTTTGTTCAGAAGAAAGATAGTACTCAGAGGATAGTCACAGACTAAAGATCTTTGAATGAAGTAACCATCAAGAATAAATACCCACTTCCTAGAATCAATGATCTCTTTGACCAATTGAAAGGAGCTTGTGTGTTTTCAAAATTTATCTCAGATCTGGATACTTTCATATAAAGGTTAGGGAGTTAGACATACCTAAAACTGCTTTCACCACCCGTTACGGTCTGTATGAGTACACAATTATGCCTTTTGGCTTAACCAATGCGCCAGCATACTTCATGAATATGATGAATAAAGTGTTCATGGATTTCTTAGACAAGTTTGTCGTTCTGTTCATCGATGACATCTTAATCTACTCCAAAAGCCGTGAAGAACATAAGAAACATCTGCATCAAATTTTGCAAAGGCTTAGAGAACACAAGTTATATGGCAAGTTCAGCAAATGTGAGTTTTGGTTGGATCAAGTTGGATTCCTAGGACACATTGTGTCTAAGGATGGAATAGCAGTAGACCCAGAAAAGGTTTCAGCTGTCACGGACTGGGAGTCACCCAAGAATGTGGGAGAAATTCGTAGTTTTCTGGGACTAGCAGGATACTATAGGAGATTCATTGAAAAATTCCTCCAAAATTGTTAAAGCCTTAACAGAATTGCTACAAAAGGAGAACAAGTTTGTGTGGACTTAAGAGTGTGAAACTAGTTTTCAAGAATTGAAGAAACGTTTAGTATCAGCACATGTCCTATGTTTACCTGATCTAGAGAAAGATTTCCAAGTTTACTGCGATGCTTCGCATCGGGGACTCGGAGGTGTGTTGATGCAAGAAGGCAAAGTGGTGTCATATACCTCAAGGCGGCTCAAGAAGCATGAAATCAACTACCCCACACATGACATAGAATTAGCAGCTGTAGTACATGCTCTGGAGACATGGAGGCCATACCTTTGGGGAAAACGTTGTGAAGTATTCACAGATCATAAAAGTCTTAAATACTTTTTCACACAGAAGTAAATGAACATGCGTTAAAGGAGATGGCTGGCATTGATTAAGGACTATGACTTGAGTTTGCAATATCCCCCAGGAAAGGCTAATGTGGTAGCAGATGCCTTGAGTCATAAAACTTATGTTAACGGACTCACGGGAGGGGAATTACCAGAAGACCTATGCAAGGGACTCAAGGATCTGAGGCTAGAGATAGTACCTAAAGGTTATGTAGCCTCTCTTGAAGTGCAACCTCTTTTGATGGACAAAATCAAAGAAGGTTAGAACAAAGACAAAGTGATGAAAGAAATCAAGAAGAACTTGAGTGAAGGCAAAGCCAGAGGTTTTCGATTATATGAAGAAGGCACAGTATGGTTCAAGGAACGAATTTGTGTTCCAGAGGATGTTGATCTCAGAAAGTTGATGCTTCTGAAAGCTCATGACTCACCTTACTCCATACATCCGGGTAACACCAAGATGTATATGGATGTGAAGGAAAGGTTCTGGTGGAACTATCTAAAAAGAAATATTGCAGAATATATTGCTAAGTGTGATGTGTGTAGCCGTGTGAAGGCTAAGCATCAGAAGCCACCAGGATTACTTCAACCTCTACCAGTACCCGACTGGAAATGGGATCAGATTGGGATGGACTTCATCACAGGCCTACCCAGAACCAAGTCTGGTTATGACTCTATATGGGTTATTGTTGATCGTTTGACCAAGGTAGCTCATTTCGTGCCGGTAAAGACAACTTACACTAGTGCTAAGCTAGAAGATATCTACATGAAAAGAATAGTATGTTTGCATGGAGTCCCTAAGAAGATTGCTCAGATAGAGGCACTCAATTAACTTCCCATTTCTGGAAACAACTACATGAAGTCCTTGGAACTATTAGAGTTTAGCACAACCTTTCACCCACAAACTGATGGACAGACTGAAAGGGTAAATCAAATTTTGGAAGACATGCTGAGAGCGTGTGCCTTAGACTATAAGTCTAGTTGCGATGACAATCTTCCCTATGCTGAGTTCACTTATAATAATACTTATCAAGCCAGCATAGAGATGGCACCATTTGAAGCAATTTATGGAAGAAAATGCACTACCCCACTTTTGTGGAGTGGAGTAGGGGAAAGAAGTCTGTTTGGTCCAGATATAATCGAAGAAGCTGAAGAAAAGGTCAGGCTGATTAAGGACAGATTGAAGACAGCTCAATCCCGGCAGAAAAGTTATGCCGATTCCAAGAGAAGAAAAGTCACCTTCGATATTGAAGATAGAGCGTATCTTAGAGTCTCACCCCTTCGCGGAGTGAAGAGGTTTGGGATCAAAGGAAAACTGTCAGCAAGATTCCTTGGACCCTATAAAGTTTTGGCACGTAAAGGAGAAGTGGCATATGAGTTGGAACTACCGAAAGCACTTTCCGCAGTTCATAATGTTTTCCATGTTAAGCAGCTAAAAAATGTCACCCTGAAATGGCAGAAACTCCGCTAAGAGATACAGTGCCACTAGAAGAAGTTCAGCTGGAAAGCGATCTCACCTATGAGGAAAAACCCATAAAAATTTTGGAGACAGCTGAGAGAATTACCAGAACTAAGACCATCAAGTTTTGCAAAGTGCAATGGAATCACCATTCAGAAGAAGAAGCAACTTGGGAAAGACAAGATGACCTCAAGGAAGAACATCCTCACCTATTTGCTAGCCAGTCCTAATCTCGAGGGCGAGATTCATCTTAAGGGGGTTAGTCTTGTAACATCCCAAATTTCACAAAAACTTAAAACTTCCAAATTTCATACCTTTGCATGCATCATGTCATTGCATTTTGCATTCGCATCTTTATTCATAAATGTTGAAAGAATCAAAAATTATTATTTACAAAAACGTTATAAAATGCTTCCAAATAGCTTAGTTTGGTAAAGATAAGTTTTACAAAATTATACAAATTAGTTTGAATAATTTTGGAGTTATAAATCAGAGTTTATGAAATTCAGAAAAGAAAAGGAAAAGAGAAAAAAAATAGAGCTCACCAAGCCGGCCCCGCAGCAGCCCAGCCCTCTCCTTTCCTCTCGCGCACGCACACGGCCCAAGTCCAGCTCGCCTCCCCTCCTGACGCTGACAGGCGGGTCCCACTTCTGACAAACCGTATCGTCCCCAACCTCCGTTCTGTTCAGATTTTTTTCACCGGAGAGTTCGATCCAAACTCAAATCAATCGAGTCGTGCTCCGCATGATTTCCCTCCGTTCGTCGTCTATATATACCCCAGCCCTGCCGTTCTTCCACACCCCAAACCCTAACAAATCGCCACCGGGTTGCCTCGGTTCGAGCTCGAGTCGCCCGCCATTGCCGTCGGCGAAATCCTTTGTGTTCGGTAAGCACACGCGACGCCGAGCCCTCCTATTCCTCTCATCCCTCCTGTTTTCGTTTATGCGCATCTTTTTGACGTACTCCCGTGATCGTTTCCGCGCAAGACCGAGACGCCCGTGTTGAACCGAAGCTAGCCGTCGCCGTCGTCGTCTCCGGCGAGGAGTTTAAGAAGGAGGGAGAAACGCTCGAGTCCGTCATCGCGCCACCAGCATCGCCTCGCCCTCCCGATCGTCGCGGTAAGTCCCATTCATCCTCGCTCATCTCAGATCGATCGGAACACTCGTCTCCGCCGCGGTTTTGGTTCGCCGGAATAGCTCCGGCGAGAAGCGCTGCTTTTTTTCTTGTCTCTTTTGTTCTGCACCGTTGGATCTGCTTTGGACGCTCTAGATTAGATCCTCGCGAAGGGGTACGGTTCCGTCCGTGATCGCCTGCGTCCATCCGCGCCGTTTATCCCACATCCACCCACGAAGCCACCGAACCAACCAGAAGCTGCCACGTCACCCAAGGACCTTTGTGCAAGATTTTTTTTTGTTTCTCACAGATTAGCCAATGCAATTTGAATCTATCATTAATTTTTAACCCGTTATCCAAAAATTATAAAAAAATTGGTTGGGAAAGCTTTTGAGGTATAGAAACTTTTGGCATCATTATATTTATATTTTGTCGAATTAATTTTGTTTAATAACATAAGTGACATTAATGGTAAATTAAGCATAACTATAAATATAAAATATTTTCCTCATCAAACTCTTTTGCTATGAACTTGTAGGGCTAAGTACTCGCTATAGGAATACTCTACTATTTTTGTTTAGATTATTTATGTGCTTTTGTGCAATTATTTTGATTAGAAGCTTTTTAGACATTATATAAAGAATAAAATTAATTAGAAAATTATTAAAATTGATTTTCTTCATGAGTTCGAAAATATAAGAGTACTTAGCATATTATAGCACCTTTGCCACACAAAAAATACTCAGAAAATATTTAAGGAGCTTTTATTAAATAAAAGTGCTAAAATCTTCCTTTGAAATTTTGCTAAGTGTTGTCTTTATAAAATTATTTGAACTTCTTTGTTTCTAAGTCCTTAGTAAAAATCTGACCCCAAGTGTGTGACCTTGGTCCGTAGTCATTTTTGGACAAACAAAACTTGTCTCACATTACTCACATATATTTCATAGCATGGCATGCATCTAGTCCTTAGAAATATTGTTGCACGTCATACATGGCTTATTTTCCTTAGTAGTTTTTATGAAACTTGTTTTTTTATCCTGTATTGTTTGTTGTGTTAGAATTTTCGGAGAGGAACGAGGACTGCAGTTGTTGTTGCTGTTCTGCTTGTTGCCAAGGCAAGTGGCACACCCCCATAAAATTCATAAGTATTTCTATGCATTACTTAGTGTATTTTCCATATGCATGTGTAGGACTTAGTAGATTGCTATGCAAAACTTTAGAACTCCCTACTCCTTTATGTCTAGGAACCTATATAATGACTTAGTAGAATTATTGATGCTATAGAAATGTGTTTTACTGGAAAACTTAAATTCTTCTAAGTTAATGTAACACCTGGGTGGAATTGGTTTTGAATGGTTTATGTTGAGTGTTATTCCTTAGGGGTGATAACTTGTGGATGGCCACCCAGGGTAATAAAGCGACCAATGTTTCCTCTAAGTAAAGATTGCTTCTCGTGCAACCATTAGTCAATGGGCTCTGGCTAGATGGAGTAACCTACGTGGACTTGGCCCGACTTGGCAGGTGGTGGTAGATGATTAGCTTGGAGCGCGTCAAGTCTGCAAGGGACGGGAAGATGCTTCTGAAAAGTCTCGTCTCAACTCTCTCTCCTTTTCCTTAGCACAATTTGAGTGCTTGAGGATAGTTTGGGTTAGTTGGGTCTAATGGTGAAAGTGCACAACCTCTGCAGAGTTAAAACTAAGTACTTAGCCGTGTCCCCGCTTATGGACAATCTGAGCAGCTGATCAAGTATTCAACGGAGGCTCCCAACATTCCAATTTCCTAAGTTAAAATTTGATGGGTAAACAAGGGTAGAAAGACTATGGTTTTCAATCCATATTGTCTCTTACTTTGATGAAAAGTTTTTACAAAAGATAGGCAAAAACTGGCTTTATGCAAAATAGCCTTGAAACTCCACCAGCCAAATAAGCATATAGGCTATAGATTTTTCCCTTAAGTGTCCACCATAGTGTCACTTGCCAGACTCCATTTGATATGGATTCTGACCCACTCTGTTGCAAATTATTACTTGTTGCAGAAGTTTCTGGTGAGGAGTAAGGACTACGTTTGGGTTTCGAGTCTGCACCAACATGTTTTCGCCTGTGACGTGTCATGAATATGGGAGGCTCATTGAAGATTTATTTCCGATGCTTTATTTTTTGAGCTAGCTTTAAGCTATGCAATGATATATCGAACTATTTATTTTCCCAAGTCTGGATCACTCGTGTAATATTGATACAATGTTGTGATATTCATCGTAAACTGTGTGTGCAAATGAATCGATCCAGGGGTTTGCACTATACATAGGTACCTGTCATATTTTTAAGTGCAAATACTTTACACCTAGTGTCGTTAAGACCTTAAGTCTTGTTACGCTACAGTTCGAGAACACTCCAGACATGGTCGAGACCCTTCGCTCGCCAATGACCGCCAGGGATTCCTGGATGCATATGACGGTCCCTGTGCATTCTACGAACGACGTCGTTGAACCATAAACATTTGATGCCCTGTTGTTTCTCATTACCGACATAGGTTATTAACTCGTCTTTGATATTACATCTCCATGACCTAGTCATCAGCTGCGCAGCTATATAGACGTAATCTCACCGAGTGGGCCCAGAGTATATTTCTATTGCACGAATGAACAAATCCCTCTCTTGACCCATACGCCTCAACATACTCTTTCGGGATACCCAACATGGACACTGTTATTGTCATGCTATATAAGACACACGTTTGATGCTCTCAAAGTACCCCTACGAAGTAGCAATAAATACGATCTCGCGGTCTAAGGAATAAGCTATCATATTACTTCCTATTGCAAATGACAAACTTCGTAATACGATATTATTGTAATACTTTGCTTATGTCCATCACCTTATCCCACTAAAAAGATGCCCCATTGTCAACCAACGTCATTGTTCATGATCGGGAATCTCGATCAACTGTTGCCCAACGGACTAGTTTATATAGAGGCTACTAAGGACTCTGGTTGTCTATGTATCACACATGTATTAATAATTCCGATTAATACAGTTATAGCATAGTTCAAAAACATATTACAAACTTATGAGATAATGTGATAAATACTACTTATTTATTTGCCTCTAGGAAATATCTCCTTCAGTTATGATCATGAAACACTTGGTACTGCTTGAATATGAAGCCCACAAATTCCATTCACACCCAGCAGAGCACTTGGCGTTGATTCTCTTCTTATCATTTGTGGGAAATTTGATATCATGTCTATGAATGCAACTCCATGCTCTAATTGCTTTTTTCAACATCTCTGGAGTTTGAAAGCACTGACCAACATGGAAAATAGGATTGACCATGTCTTCCTCTGTGAATGTTTTGTATCTAGGTGGAGGCAATTTTCTTGAATTTTCATCATGAGGTGCACATAGCCCTTCCTCTTCAACCTCGTGTTCTTTGCATTCCTTCCAATTGGGTTGTTCCAGCATTTGCTTCATTTTTTGCTTTTCTTCTAATGCTCTAACCTTCGCTTTCTCCATTCCTTGCCCCTTAGGAATCTTCACTTCTCCGTCCTATGAATTGTCAACATTATCCTCAAATAAATCATCGTCACCTGCATTTATTTCATAATCTGAATCAACCATTTCCTTTGGATCAAAGTCTGAATCATCTTGATCACTGCTGTCGGCACCAACATCTTCTTCATTACTCTGTTTTCGTCTTCTCTCATTTCCTTCAGAATTCATATCTTGCACTTGTAGTGGGACATGGTCTTCTCCTTGCTGAACCAAATATGAATCCTTGTGTGCAAACACACTGTAACATCCAAATATTTTAGAATGTTTATAAATCACTAAAAATTTGAACTTTTGTCTTAGAATAAAATAAAACATTAAAAGCATAAGAAAACCACCCATAAAAGACTTCATAGCATCTTCCAAATTGTTTATTATTTAAAATATCTCAAGTAATCACTATTTTCAAATACTTGTTTCAAGTTAAACATTTTACTATCCATTGTTTTTCTTAAACCTCATTACATATTTTGACAAATGGTTTACTAACTTTCAAACCATTTTCTTGTAATAAAAAGTTTCTTTATAAGTATTTGATTTCAATCACTTAGCCATAGCTATTAAAAAATTAAAATAATATTTACAAATGTTCTTTTAAACTATTTAAAACATGGTCTATTTGACAAATAGTTTTTAATCTTTTACCTGAGTTCAAAACATACTTTTTGGAAATTCAAAGTCTATAGTTTATATCTTTAAAACTTCATAGATTTTATAATTAATGAATTATCCAAATAGGCATTTCAATAACTTAAATTATTTTCATCAATTCACAAAACATAAAATGATTTTCAAGAATAATTTCAACATAACAAAATAGAATATTTCACAAAATGTAATATATGGACTTATCAAATGATTTACCATAATATAAAATTAAATAGTGCACAAAATATTTTGATTTGAAAATGAATACATTATATTTCTCTTTTCATTTTAAGTAGTTGTAATATGTTATTTAATATTCTACTAAAGCTAAAAATGATTTAATATTAGAATATGAGTTTAAATAACTAAATTTTAAACTTCTATAAGTGTTGTACTTTTATAAATTTTATTTAGCCAAAAAAGAAATTATTTAATCCATGTTTTCAAATGTGAAATTAAGTGTCAAATTTGTATTTAATCAATAATTCAAACTTTTGTGTTTTGAAAAGTGTTCAAAAGATGCCCACATTTGGTTTAACACAGAGATATTGGATTTATAAATTTTTATAAATTTATTTGACTTCATTTGGACACTTAAAACAAAAGATATGAAATAAATAAGAAAAATCAGAAAAAGAAAAATTGCTGAGGTCAGCGATGACGTCAGTGGGCGTTTTACTCGACCAAATTGAGCGCCGTTTGTTGCTAATTGAAGCCCTTGACGTCGTCTTTCTTCCCCCCCAAAAGCACTGTCCAAAACAGCCCCATTATGGAGAATTTATTCGCTGAATCCCCGGAACTCCAAAACGGCCGATTTGATTGCATCCTTAAATTCGTGCGAATTACTCCACCGTTTCGAGTACCGCCTCCTCCTACTAATAGACCTCATTTCCCTCTATCTTTTGCCCCAAGAACCACAATCCGAGAGCCACCAGGCTGCCCACGATTGACCACGAAGCTCACCGGTGTTTGCCATGGCCGTCGCCGCCATTTCTCCGATTCCAGCCAAATTAGCAACCCCCCGACCCCGAGACGACGCCCTTCCTCTCTCCCACGTCCATGCGCACCTCTAAACACCTTCCTCGTTTCATTTCCACAGCCAAATCGTGGAGGCCGAGCTCGCCCCGAAGGTCATGGACGTCGTGGCCACTCTGTCCGCCTCTCCACGCAGCTTTGGGAAGCGTCGCTCCACTCCGACACCGTCTTCGTCTCCGCCGTGTCCAGCCGCACGTCGCCGTCGTCTCCCTCACGTCTGGGAGCCTCCGAAACATCTTCGCCGTCCCCGCCCGACACCGACGTCGTCACCTGCCTCATCTCCGGCGACCTTCTTCGGCGAGGTAAGAAACTTTCGCCCAGAACCATCCGATCGGAATCCAACGTCTAGGATTAGATCCTAATATGAATCGGTACGGGTCAATGTAATCGCGCCGCATGGCTGCTGCGTCAGCAGGCTAGTCAGTGCCCACATGGAATTTGTTTTTCGTTGAATTAGATTAAATGCCTGTTTTGCATAAAATCCCTTGCATATTAGAATTGTTGTAACTTTTTAACCACAAATCCAAATTTAACAAGTTTTATATATTTGGAAAGCCCTTGACTTTTAGAATATTTAATTTTTATTAGAATTAATATTTGACTTAGTTTAAATTATTCAAATTTCAAATTAAAAGTTTAAGTATATTTGTCATAACTTTAAATCTAAAAGTCCAAAATTTGCAAATAAAATTATTTTAGAAACCTTAGAATATTTGTTATCTTATGCCTTTGTTATAAAATATTTTCGAGTATTATTTTGATGATATAACAGTTATATGTTTAATTTGAATAGTTTGAGTAATTTTGACATAAATTTTGATAGAAACATTATTTTTGAGTAAATCCAATTGCTATAAATTTATTTAAATCCTCTATGTATATTAGCACTGTTTATAAAATTTTGGTTATAAAATTTTAGTCACGGAAAACTTTAATCTTGTATTTACCGCTTTTATTATATCTTGCTATAATAGAAATTAATTAAATTGCATTTATAGCTTCATGCATACTTTATAAAAATCACAAAAGTGAGTAAGATGTTTTTTGTGATTAAAAAGTGCATTGCATGCATAGCTTAATTTAGTGTATAGTTATACTTCTCATAGGAAAACTTCTTCATTATTTTCTCGAAGTAAGAATTATTTTCAACTTACTGTTTTGGTAAAGTGCTATGCACTTAGACACTTAGGATTCTCAACACGAAGAATAGAAGGCCAATGAAAACTTAGCCAAGAAAACAAACTCCAAAGGCATCTCCAAGAAGCAAAACACTTAGAAGAAAACCAAGAGGAACTTCAAGAAGACCAACCATTTATTTTTCTGAGTCTTTCTCTCTTATTTTCTCTTTCTCCTAGAATTCGTGGTGGCTAAGTTGTATCCAAGACCAGCCTCGGTGATACAAGAATCATCAAGTCTGAAGAATCATCAATTCTACCAAAAATTCAATCAAGACATCACCAAGGAGAAAGTTACAAGTCTGGAGATGAAGCCTGGAAGACCAACTACATCTTTCTTTCTATCTTCCCTCTTTCCTAATCTTGTCTTTCACTTTAGACATAAACATTTTTTGATCATGATATTACCATCTTTGAAGTATGTTGGATCCTAGCGGCATAGTGAGATGAAGCGGCCTGGAGACTAACCTTACATGTCCACGTACATGAGACCAGTTCCTCCGGGTGCCTGGAGGAGGGGAAGAAACCCTCTCCTCCGGAGCCTCCACCACCATTGGCTCGGGAGGTGGCGCAGAGGCCTCTGGGTGAGGCGCGGCCTCCTCTGCCTGAGGCGCAGCAGCCTCCGCCCGAGGCGCTGGCGCCTCCCCTTGAGGCACCTCCTCAGCTGGGCCTGCGGAGTCCGTCTCCACAGGCCTCGTGACCTCTTTAGCCATAGCCTCAGCCGTGGCTCTCTTCACATATGCTGCCTTGCGAAGCTTACGGCGCTTCACAGGCACAAGATCACTGACAAGAATCAAGAAAACATCGTCAAGAGAGGATAAAGGGAAAGAGAGCAACCGTCAAGAGACCGAGTGCCAGAGGAGCTTACCCGGACGGCTGAGCGCCGGTGTCGACCCACGCCAAGCCTGGCGAGCGCCAGGAGGGTGTGGCCCTGGCACCAGACCCCTCCGGAGGCGCCACGGCTTTTCTCTTGGAGGGGACGTCGGACGGCCTCGCCCTAGACCGGTCCACAGCCGCCTTGGTGCGTGGCTTGCGCCGCCCCGGAGTGGCCTCCGTGTCAGAGGCCTCCCTCTCCTCGTCCTCCTCCTCCACGAGGCGCGAGGGTGCCACCACAAAGGCGTCATCGTCACCTGACGAGATGTCGCAAATATCGTCAGTGAAGGGCCCAGGCCTCGAAGAGGGCACCTCCCCTGCCGCGGCCTCCTCCTCGCCATGCCTGGCTCCCGAGGCTGAGGGAGAGTCTTCTCCCTCCGCTTCCTGCACCACTAGCACAGGCACCTCCTTCCCCGCCTGGCCCGCCGGGGTAAACAGGGGCATCCCATCCAAGATCGCCATGCGCTCGGTCATGTTGTATTGGTGGAGAGGCCGGAGTGTGATGGGGAGCTTGTCCGCGGCAGGCACCACCGAGTTGATGAAGAGCGCAGACAGGACGTTGTCGACGGCGTCCTTGTCGTTGTCCTCGCGGTGCAGCCGCATCTTGTCGTGAGGGCCTGAGTACATCCACATGAGCACCGAGTGCGCCTGGAGGGGAGCGATGTGACGCGTCACGAAGTCCGCAATGATAATTTGCCCTGTGAGGCCCTCCTCGCGAAGGAAACTCAGGCGGCCCATCAAGCTCGCGTTCCGCGCGCCATCGAAGGGCGCTTTGCCCCAGTGGGAATTCTTCGCAGGCGGCGCGTCGGGGACCTCGAGGAAGGCGCAGGGCTGCTCCACCCCGACGAAGAACCACCACTGGCGGAAGTCGTCTACCTTCTTCGTCACCGAAGTGACGGCCTTACCGTCGTTCCACGACATGGGGATGTAAACGCTCCCCATGCCATCCACGATGCGGAACGAGACGCACCTTGAGCGCTCGTTCTTTGCCGTGTTCCGGAGCGCGTAGAAGCACCGTAAGAGCCCACCGTAGGCTCAAGGACCAAGTACGCCTCGTAGAGGTAGGCGAACACGGCGAGGATGAGGACGGAGTTGGGGTGGAGATGCAGCAGCTGAATCTGGTAGAAGGCCAGCACCGCCTCCAGAAATGGAGAGAATGGCGGCACCAACCCGGCAGATACGCAGTGCTGAAAGACCGGGAAAAACCCTCGCGGGCGTTTCCAGTGCGCAGCCGGCTTGAGCGCGGTGGCGCCATGCTCGTTAGTCCGGTCCGCCACCAGGTAATGGACTTTGGAGAGCGCCTTGTCGTTGACGCGCACCCCAAGCAGCGCAGCGCCGTGCGCAACCTTGTCTGGCGCCGCCTAGGAGGAGGATCCCGCGGCAGCCTTGCCCTTGTTCTTGGTGGGACTCATCGCCGGAGTTCGGTGTGTCGCTGGAGGCGAAGGAAGACAAGTGAGCTAGAGAGCGGAAACGAAGAGCTCGAGAATGGCGGAGGCTTCTGCAAGAAGGAATGGAGACAGTAACGGCTCCCTGCTCCGGCGACCAGGCTTTATGTCTCTTCGAGGAGCAGTTACCGGGGCGTGGTGCGACCCCCCACTACGTGCGCCCCAGATCGTGCGCGACTGTTGCTCGTCTGAGCGACGCGTGGCTCGGGCTGGCCGGACATTTTGGGCCCACAACGCTCCGCCTGCGCCCATGGGCTCAGTCGCGCCCATCGCGGGCCCGGTGGCTACTGTCGGCCCAGTAAGGACTGGGGTGTGCAGAGCCCACTCTCCCCAGGCCTCGCACGTGGGCAGATCAGACAAAACAACTCAGAACAAGCCACCGCTTGGACAGACCCTCAAGAGGCAACTCCTCTTGAGGGTCTGAAGAGAAAGCGAAGGCCTGAAGAGGACCTGCGCTTCAAGGGACTCTCCCGAGGCTCCTCCCGCCTGGAGAGAAGTCAACAGAATTCCTCCGCATGCCGCCACGACCCTTTGGAGAAGCTTCGCGGCCAAGGAAGTGTTGTATGGCGCACATGGCCTCTGCAGTGGTCACAGAAGTGACGCGAGCACTCCAATTGCCATTCTGGTGATATAGGTGTCAATAAAGTTGCGCCGCCTGCGCCAGGACAGTTGGGTTTAACCCTCTGGTGATAAACCGGCTGGACGGCGCGACACTCCAAGAAGATCGTCATCGTGGGCTCCACCCCGATCACTGCAACCCCTGCTAGCCGTTATGCGCGATCAGCAGCCTGTCGGCCACCGCGCCCAACTTTATCGCCGATGGACCGCGTCCATGGAGGATTGAGCAGTGGTGGACTCCAACTCCCCCGCGCCACTGCCGTGTGGGAGCCCACCTTGGACGCCGAGCGCAAGGAAGATGCCTGAGGCGCATATAAAAGGAGCAAGAGCTCCACCGTATTGAGCGGTCGGCCAATTGCTTGCAAAACACTTGTAAACCCTAGCCCAGCTAGTAGGATAGCCTTCGGCTTGAGGAGGAAGACGACCATTGCGTCCCTCTCCAAGCACGAACTGCCTCAAGAGAGCCCTTGGCAAGCTCAGTTGTACTGTAACCTCTGCAGTGCAATACAGACAAGCATGAGTAGTGGTGTTACCTCCTCCCGAGGGCCGTGAACCTGGGTATGGGCCGGTGTCCATCTTTGTCGTGTGTGTTCCTCTTTAGGCCCGGCGAGCACCGTCATCGTGCCTCTCGAGGGTCGCTTGACCTCCGTGTTCAATCCTCCTCCCGAACTTCTCTTCAGGGTGTGACCACCCCTGTTCCGTCGGAGTCACTATCCGACAGAATTGAGTTTCAACGTGGCGGCGGCGCACGGATGTGTTTCTGGGAAAAGTGTACAGGGGCCCGTCGTTTTTAGATCAGAGGGGACTTATATCCGAGAGGGGAGCGCGAGGAGGCAACCAAGTCGGCCTCCTCATGTGCTTGCCAGCCAGGAGCCTGCCGCGCCAGCACCTGATGAGGATGGCTCGTAGCCCCCCTCCGTCTGGTCTTCTGGCTCCGTGACTTTCCTGGGAAAATAGGGACTTTCACAAAATTCCTAATATTTTTCTCTAAAGTTGAATATCTGCACAAAAAAAAGACACCAGGTCAATTCTGCTGAAAACAGCGTTACTCCATGTTAGTTGCATTCAAAACACACAAATTAGAGGTAAAACAATAGCAAAAGTGTTCGGGAAAGTAGATACGTTTTGGACGTATCAATGGCCTGCAGCCGGATCAAGGTCCTCTAACCAAGCCCAAGCATCATGATTGAGCACCTTCATGTATGTCATATTTGCCTCAAACCTAGCAACTGTGTTTCTTCTTGCTATCCTCCATAGTCGGTTCTTCAATGAGTCACCTCTGAATTTCTGTTGAAATTTTTTCCACATGTGTCGAACACAAAACCTGTGTTCAGATTCAGGGAACACGACTTTTACTGCATTGATCAGTCTCTTCTGCTTGTCAGACATAATTGTCCATGACTCTGTATTTATAATGCCAAGATCATTTTTCAGTGTCTCGAGAAACCATCTCCAGCTAGTTGTGTCCTTCACCTCCACTGTTGCAACTGCAATTGGGATTATACAATCATTGGGATCCATTCCCACATCAGTTAACAATTGACCTCGATATCTTGTCTTGATGAATATTCCATCAACAAAAATAACAGGCCTACAACCTTGTAGAAAACCTCTCCTGCTAGCTTCCAAACACATGTAAGGCCTCGTAAACCTTGAATTCTCATCACCGGCAAGAAAGAAAGAACTACCAGGGTTGCTCCTCCTTATCTCATTTGCATAATCCCACGACATATTGTATTGAGCTTCTTCATCACTATAAATCACCTTTATGGCCAATCTTCTAGCCCTTTGCAACTTGGCTTTTCCTGGTGTCATGTTCCACTCCTTTTGAATTATTCTAGAGAAATTCTTCATGTTCATGTCTTGATCAGCTCTCAAACTCTCCAAATTCCTATCAGCCAAGAATTTGGAAGTGAATGCATGAAATTTAAAAGTTTTGGTACATCCAAAGATGTGATTATGATTGTAGGTTTTTGAAGTGGTTCCGTGGCAGAAAACAATAATTTTGTAGCGTAAGAACGCCCGCACTAGCTAGGATCTATCTATCTAGTACATGCGATAACGGTGGCGGAACAGGTTACATGCCTCCGTGTAGACCGATAGAGGGGATTACGCTCCCGCACAAGCGTTGCCGATGAAGTCGTACATAGCCAACCTCAAGGTCGCGGAGAACTTGGCGAGACGACGTAGACGATGACGATGATGACCTGCGTCGACGGGCGTCCAGCGGAAGGGGCGTGGCGTCGGCGGCAGGGGGGTGGTGTCGTCGGCAGGGCAGCGGTAGGGCTGCGACGGTGGCTATACGATGTCGCCCAGGCTCCTCAAATGTGGCGCCTCCGAGGACTCACAAGCATACGGAGCTTAACAACAACCCCCAGTGACTCAGATCCAGCTGAGATTGCAGGAGTTGAACTTTTCTGGAATCCCGAAGGGCAACGGCGCCCAGCGGTATAGCTTGGTGGAGAGGGAAAGCCAAACAGGCGGAGAAGCAACTCGGTCAGCTTGGTACAAATTTAATTGTATTTTTGATGTTTTTAATCCAATTAATATGCATTACTTATAAAGGGGGGAGGGGGTGTGAAAACACATTGCCTCCCCCATCTAGGACTAAAGGAATAGGAGGGGAGGGGGGTTCGGCCGGCCCTAGGCCAGTCCGAATAGGACTTGGGCCCCTCCCCTTCCTTGTTGGTGCGGTCCCCCCTCTTGGGCCTTCATGGCCCATTTAGGTGGGCTGCCCACTTTTTCTCTTTTTTAATAAATATTAAATTAATATAAAATATAATTATTTCATAATTATTATATTTACATACTATTTAATCTCCCGTGACTCCGAAACATTTTCTGAACCATCCAAACATCTTTCCGACATTCCCGGAACCATCCAGACCTTCCCGGAACTCCTTCCAGACCACCGGAACTCTTTCCGGATTATTTCTCTATCTCCATTCACTTCCTATATTATTCCAAAACATTCTCCTAGTGTCGTTAAGACCTTAAGTCTTGTTACGCTACGGTTCGAGAACACTCCAGACATGGTCGAGACCCTTCGCTCGCCAATGACCGCCAGGGATACCTGGATGCATATAACGGTCCCTGTGCATTCTATGAATATCATCGTTTAACCATAAACATGATATTCATTCCCTTTGTTTCTATGATACTACCTTGTCCGAGATATGATCGTAGACATCCGATACCCTTTGTATCTCGTTACCGACATACGTTATTAACTCGTCTGTGATATTACATCTCCATGACCTAGTCATCAGCTGCGCATCTATATAGACGTAATCTCACCGAGTGGACCGAGAGTATCTTTCCATTACACGAATGAACAAATCCCGCTCTTCATCCATACGTCTCAACATACTCTTTCGGGATACCCAAGATGGACACAGTTATTGTCATGTTATATAAGTTACAACGTGTGATGCTCTCAAGTACCCCTACGGAGTAGCAATAAATATGATCTCACAGTCTAAGGAATAAGCTATCATATTACTTCCTATTGCAAATGACAAACTTCGTAATACGATCTTATTGCAATACTTTGCGTATGTCCATCACCTTATTCCACTAATAAGATGACCCCATTGTCAACCGACGTCATTGTCCATGATCGAAAATCTCGATCAACTGTTGCCCAACGGACTAGTTTATATAGAGGCTTACGAGGGACTCTGGTTGTTTATGTATCACATGTGTATTAATAATTCCGATTAATAAAGTTATAGCATAATACAAAAACATATTATAAACTTATGAGATAATGCGATAAATATTACTTATTTATTTGCCTCTAGGGCATATCTCCTTCATTCTCCCACTTGCACTAGAGTACAAATAAACCAGCTGCATTTTACTTAATCATAACCCCTTATTGAATAAGCGTTATATGATAATGCTTGCCTGTGGAAGAGTGTTACTCTAACAATCTGTACAATAAATAATTGTATGTTCTTTTCCGATTCATTGATATCAACCTGTTTGATATCATCATGTTATCTAATGACATATATACAAATATCGTAACTAAGTGAGACTTCTGTTTCCCAACGCTTACTCTGACTCTGTTAACCAGACAAATTCTTTGCAAACACACTCAGTCATAGAGAACTCTTTCTAACATTTACAATCTCGCGATATCTATATACTTTCATACCTATGTAGAAGACTTAACACTCCAATGTAAATCTAATGCCTAATACATTTATACTTCTAGTAAATTCTAAATTTACTTAGATAATTGTTTTTCTTCTAAGAATATGGGTCACATTTTATCGAGCACATAATATGGTTCCTATATGATGTCTAATATCACATAATAGACCAACATATCTCATAACCACTATTATTGTGTATCATTACTCTTAATGATTAATTGGATTTCCAAGGACCTCTCCTTCTATTCTGACTCTTAAGAATCAATCCAAAACAACTCGACTCTATATTTAAAATTCCCGTTCTATTCAAAAATAGACACTAACTAATAAATAGTTTCACAACTTTATCTTTCTAATTAATTCTACTGGTACTAGTCATGATATGTCATTTACATATGATGAATCTGACTCCCATTCAAATTATGTCACCTACATATTTGAGGCATTGAGCTCCCACTCAAAATATGTAATCCACATATATGAGGGTCTAAGCTCCCACTCAAAATATGTCTCTTACTTATTCTACTTGAGAAAACTAACTCCCACTTAATTTATTAAATTCATAATTACTTTCGATATTTTTGTCAAACCAAAATCATTGATCTTTTATCAATTCGAACTTAATACGACATGTGGTATTCCACTAATACATATCCCATAGACTTTCAAGCATGTCTACATTGTATGTAGTCAACAAAATTTGATTTTTGTCCAAGACACTTTTCTTGAAAAAATATGCTTTCATGTATTTCTTATAGTTGCATTTCTCACATAACACTTTATATAATGATTAAGTAATCTTATTCCTCTAATAAGATTTAGAGTAACATTTACTGTTTTAATCTTTTAAATGTAACTTGGATTTTCAGACTCAAAAGCCTTTGTTCGTATTCTGATATTTTCTCAACTTTCTTTGTATTCATAAGGAGTACCTTGATCTGTCAACAAGATCTAAAAATACTTAATATTAAACTATGACCTGACAGCAAATATTAATATAACAGCACCTTATTTAAAAGCTTCATGTATGAAAATACTATGATCTCTTTGAAGAGGATTGCAAGCAGAAAACAATTTTCAAGTCTCCTTCACTCTCATCATTAGATTTTTCATTTGTAGACATATTCTTTTCAGAACATATTCCATTATTATACTTTCATGAACATAGGTCTAATACCTTATTTCAAGCTTCTAATTTCATTCCATTAACCACAAATCAAAAATCACACTTTCTTTGGAATTATATAGACAACAACACAAGTTTTGCTTCTGTTGGTATTTGGAATACACTCTCATCCTATGCGAGCATTCTACAAAGAACTATTCGTGTATATTCCGAATTATCGTATAATCATCTATATTACGACACTATTGTCGATCACACGAATTACCGCTGAAAAAATCTATTTTCTAAAATGGACATCGACTATAATGTTTCGAACATATTCAGAGATTTCTAAACGAGATTCTGAAATACCATTCTTTATCTAAAATAGAGTATAATAATAATATTTCACATATCACTATATCAGATATTATAATTTTGTGAAACGAATTTTCACAAGTCTTTTGTATTGAAACCATATTTCAAAAATATTGTTGTTTAATCAAATCTTGCGAATACAATATTCACTAATCTTTCTTCTAAAAATCCCTTTGATCTTTTATCAAATTATTTTTTCAGACTCGTGATTTATTATGCAAATACATTTATTCACTAATAATCATAGAAGAATTCGAATTGATGAACTTTACCACTTATTTAATTCAACAATCATCTAGCATGACTTTCAATTAATTTCCTTGCATATTGACACTTCAATATCCAATTTTAACTTTAATCAATTCGGCACATGCAACATTTTAATAGATCAAAGTATCCATTATTTCTTACATTGCTCATATGATCAAATTTGGTGGTGTTTGTTCTTGCAACAAAATCATACAATTCTTGGACACATAATTTTATCATTTCCGCTTTTATAAATGTACATCATACGAGTAATGTAATTGAGATGTGATTGCATATAATTTACTCATAATAAGAAACAACTGCTTTGTTCCATAATATAAAACAACTGATTTGTTCTATTATATATATGAATAACTATGTCTTGTGACATTCAAGACACTAAACTAAATCACACTCTCACTATTACAAAAAGGTCTTATCAAAAACTATTGATGATAACTAATATGATATCATAAGGACGTGAGAACCATTAGCCATCAACTCCCTTGCTTGCCATCACTTGCGCACTGTCACATTATACATCTCCTCAGATATGTAATAATCAGGACCTGTTTCATAAACAGAATAAGTATCAAATACTTTTTATCAAATATCATGACTTTGTATATCAAATATACATGTAGTGTCGAAGAGCTCTCCTTCGATGGAATCAACTTTTAGAGATTTGAACTTGTTCACGAACGTGAAGAAGCTCATCGTGTCTCTCTTTATAGCATATTCACGCATATGCTCTTCATAGCTAGGAGGTAGAGATATCAGCGCAGTCTCTATTGCACTAGAGCCCGCTATCCAGAAATCATAGACATTCGTAAGCTTGAAGTAGATGCCATACAACTTATTCAAATGCGTCTCCAGACAGGTATGTTCCTCCATGTGAAGGGTCTGGAACTTTCTTAGCTGTCTGAACTGCTCCAGCTTCATTTCATCTTTGAAATGCGTCTTAATTGCATCAATCATGACATAAGGCTCCATGTGTCGAAACAACATTTTCAACTCTGATGGTAGGCTTACGGTCATGACGGACTCCACTTCTATGAAAATGTCACGATGCTTACGAAACTCATCATCTTCATCCTCGCTAGCAGGATCATCTGCTCTATCTCCTAACTTTTGTTCTAGGACATACCACAAGATGAAGTTGAACCCATCGGCTTGCAAGTTGGAAGCCGAACTCCTAAGGAAGTAACCGAAGTAGAGTTCCGTCTATAGATATGATCGCAAAGAGGTAAGTTTAAGTTTATAACATATGTGAGTTTTAGTTTATAATAAAATTATTAAACACACTCCACTAAAATTATTATCCCTACAATAATCTTAGTGGTTACACAACCCCCATCCACTATACCACCCCCGATCGTCACGGTCGGCGGCACGGCTTCAAAGGTGGACATAAATGTCGATCACAACAACTCTGTGACTCATGCTCGATCTTTCGATCTTCCCGTGTTCCGAGGCCATATCTGCATATGCTAGGCTCGCCAATCAAACCTCGAAGATTTTGCGCGTGCAACATGGCTTACACCCACTGTATGCGAACGACGAAATGTATGACACCCGATCGTCACGGCCTGCCTCATAACGTAGAACTTTCTTGGTGGTGCACAACGAGGGAGAACACAATTTAGGTATTTGTTAGGGATCATCCTATTTTGAAGCCACCGTTGTATATCTAACATATAAGCAATCAACAGGATGCACACACAACAACACAATATCAAATAATGTAATGAAGTGCGATGTGACATGGTCGTTGCGCCTGGACCTCCATGGCGCCATAATCCTGGTCCGGGCGCCCCGGCATGGCTCCGAGTCTACGATGCCCTCCTTTGCCTATGACAGTACGAGTAATATCAAACTTACCGTGACCATGTCACATAAAATAACACCTCTGCAAAACAAAGTTAGACACCTCTACCTTTATTTAGTTTTGCAAGTTTTACGTGGCTTATAGGATTATTCGCAAGAGAACCGTTTCCCTACCTACGAACTTTGTACCACAACGTCGATCATATAATTGCATGTTTAAGCATCCCTTTCGGGCTGTAGCGTACCTGCACTTTAAATCAGGCAGATACCTGTGTATAGTGCAAATCCCTGGATCGATTCATTTGCACACACAGTTTACGGTGTAATATCACAACAAAGCGTCAATTTTATTACATCGATGATCCATAATTACAAAATATTCGATACAAGTTGCATAGCATAAAGCTAGCATTGAAAAAGTACACAACGGAAATACAATAGCAGTGAGTCTCTATCACTTTCATGCTGCCACAGGCGAAAACATGTTGGTTGTAGACTCGAAACCTATAAACGAAACCTCACTCTTCATCTGAACAATCTGCAATAAGAAAAATATTGCAACAACGTGGGTCAGATTCCATTAAAAATGGAGTCTGGCAAGTGACACTATGGTGGACACTTAATGGAATAACTCTAAAGCCTATATGCATATTTGGCTGGTGGAGTTCAAGGCTATTTTGCATAAAGCCAATTTTTTCTATCTCTTTGGAAAACACTTTCTTCAAAATTTAGACAAGTATGGCATGAAAACCATAAATCTCATCTTCCCTTGTTCACCCATCAAGTTTTATTTCTGAAGTTGGAATGATGGAATCCTCTGTTGACGTCCGTGATCAGCTGCTCAAATTGTCCGTACCGGGGACACGGCTAAGTACTTAGTTTTACACTCTGCAGAGGTTGTGCACTTTCACCATTGTACCCATTCAACCCAGATTATCCTTTACGCACCATTTGTGATAAGGAAAGGAGAAGAATGAGACGAGATCTTTCAGAAGCATTTTCCCTCCCACTCTGGCTTGACCCGTTCCACCTAACATCCCCCTACATCTGCTTGTCAAGCCGGAGAGGGTCCACACAACATAATTGATCAAGCCAGAGCCCATATGGCAATGGCTGCACTGGAAGCAATCGTCACTCGGAGTTCTTCAGATTCCTCTGTTCCCTGGGTGGCCATCCACAAGTACACTCTCAGGTTGACAACCCCCATGCTCATGGCCCCAAGTATAGTAGAAACTACCTTAGGCGAAGACAACCAAAAGCACAGTCCTGAGTAGACACTCAACATAAACCATTGAACCAATCCACCCAGGTGTTTCATTAACGTAGTGGATGTGTACTCTCAGGTGAAAATCACCATGCTCACGGCCCTAAGTAGAATAGACATTCATCCCTGAGTAGTCACTTATATTCATCCCTGAGTAGGCGACGACAACCATGAGCACAGCCCTGAGTAGTCACTTATATTTTGTAAAACTTTTCATCATAGCATAAATATATCTACTAAGTATTATATAGGAACCTAGACACAGGAGTAAAGGAATTCTACACAGGTTTAGCATAGCAATACTATCCTACTCATGCATATAAAATACACTAGGTAATGCATATAGAAATAATAGGAAGTTTATGAGGTGTGCCACTTGCCTTTGAATGTTGTCAATGTTCACAAACTCTTTTCAACAACGAACGTTTGCTCTCCGTTTAATCTAAACAATATAAGAAAACAACAATACAACAATCAACAAACAACAATCATCAAACATACATGCTCATATCTAGTGAACAAACAAGTTTTGTAAAACTTCTAAGGAAAACATGTGATGCATGATATTCAAATTATTTCTAAGGACTAGGAATGCATGTCATGCCATGAAAATATTTTAATTTAATGCAAGGAAATGGGTTGGTCAAAAAAAAGACTAATGACTAAAGTCATAAGTTGAATAAAATATTTTGTTTTATATCATCTTGAATAAGCCCTCTAATGGCTTAGTCTTGATGTGTAGAAATATTTAGAGAAAATACTAAGTCATTTCTTCAAGATGATCAACATTTATTATCAACTCTTCGTAAATTGGACATTCACTATAGTGAGAGAGACAGACACCCGGCCAGCCACTTAAATTGCGGAACAGGTCTCATGTACGTGGACATGTAAGGTTTGTCTGCAGGCCGCTTCATCTCACTATGCCGCTAGGATCCAACAAACTTCAAAGATGATAACATCATGATCAAAATTTGTTTAAGTCTAAAAGACAAGATTAGGAAAGAGGGAAAAGATAGAAGAAAAATGTAGTTGTCCTCCAGGCTTCATCTCCAGACTTGTAATATTCTCCTTGATGATGTCTTGATTGAAGTTTTGATAGACTTGATAAATCTTCAGACTTGGTGGTTCTTGTATCCTCAAGGCTGGTCTTGGATTTACTTAGTCATCATGAAGTCTAACAAAGAAGGAGGGAGAAAAGAAAGAAGAGGGAGAAAGACTTAGAAAATATTTCTGGTTGGTCTTCATGAACTTCTTCTTGATCTTTCTTCTAAGTGCTTCCACTCCTTGGAGATTCTTCTGGAGTCTTGTTTGGCTAAGTCCTTCATTGGTCTTCCAGCTCCATGTTGAAAATTACTAAGTGTCTAAGTGTAGCACTTCACCAAAATGCTAAGTTAAAAATATTTCTAACTTAGAGAAAAATAAAGAAGAGGAGTTTTCCTATGAGAATTATATCTACAAAATAAAATATGCTATGAATGAAATGCTATTTTATATCACAAGAAACATCAAAATAGCTTTTGTGATTTCTTTATAAATATGCATGAATTTATAAATGCAATTTTATTAATTTCTATTTTTTTGGAAAATATAATAAAAGGGAATGATTATAAGATTAAAGTTTTCTATGATTATATGTTATAACATAATTTAATAAATAGTGTTAATAGACAGATAGGATTTAAATAAATTTTATAGCAATTGGATTTATTCAAGAATAATGTTTATATTAAAAGTTATGTTGGAAATATCCAAACTATTCAATTTAAAATATATAACTATAAATTCAATCAAATATTACTTAAAATATTTTATAACAGAGGCATCACACTACAAATATTCTAAAGTTTCTAAAACAATTTTATTTGAATTTTTGGTATTATAGATTGAAAGTTATGACAAATATACTCAAATCTTCCATTTGAAATTTGAATATTTTAAACTTAGTCAAATTTGAATTTTGGCAGATCTAAAATATTCTACATGTCGAGGGATTTCCAAAAATATAAAGTTTATCAAATTTGGATAAGTGGTTAAAAAGTTATGAAGGTTTGAATATGCAGGGGCTTTTCTGCAAAAATGCCAGATCTGTTGACTGGGCGCTGACTGGATCTGACGTGGCTGCTGACGGAGCGCTGACTTTGGCGGCTGACGTGGCGTCTTGTGATTTGCAGGATTTAGATCTAAGGGCCCAGATTCAATCGACCAGACCGAGCGGCGCTAGGTCACCGGAGACCTCGCCGGAGACGATGCACGCGGCGGCGGCGCGTCGGCAACAAACGTTCTACGACATGTAGGGGGTACTGGAAGGAGCGGATCATACCAAAATGAAGAGGAGGCCGTGGCGGTCTAGATGGCGAGGCAGTGGTCTTCGAGGCGCCCTCGTCTGTTGCCAGTGGCTCGTCGGAGTAGAGAATGGCGGCGGCGAGCTCCTGTCGATGACGGGAACGGCGTTCTGGTGCGCGAGAGGAAACCTGACCAAGTCAGAAATATGCACACAGTAAAAATTAAGAGCAAGGGAGAGAGGGGAGTGCTCGGGAAGTCTCGTACTCGCCAGAGTTGGAGAAATACGGCGGCGGCAATGGCGGAGCTCCGAGGACAAACGCGAGCAGCCTGGGGGCGCTCGGGCTAGGGTTTTTAGGGGAAAAGGGAGAGGAGGAGTAGGGGGTTTGTATAGGCCGAAGGGGGAAACACATCCGCGACAAATGAGGTCAAACAAATTTCTAAAAATTTCTAAAAATGTGGGTCCCGCCTGTCAGGTTTTTCACTTTTTCTTTTCTGATTTAATTATTTCTTTTATAACTTTTGATTTATAACTCCAAATGAGGTCAAACAAATTTCTAAAAATTTCTAAAATTATTATCTTTATTTTAAACCAGTTGTGGGCATGTTTTGAATAATTTTGAAAATTAATATTTTGAAATATTCATAAAATGCATAATTACCCATTTAGGTCAACTTCGAAATTAGTAATGTAATAAATTCATTTTAGGTTAATAAATTTTTTGAAATTACCCACATACAAATATGTTCGAATTTAAGTTATTTAAACTTGTTTTGCTGAAATCATTCATCTTTATTTTGGTATAATATTAAAGAACAAAATATAAATAAATTTTTTTTTAGGAAATGTGAAATATAAGGTATTCATTTTTAATTGAAAATAATTTGTGCACCCTCATATTTTATATTATGATAATTCATTTGCAAACTTCATAACAACTTTGGAAAAGATTTTAGATTTAATTCATTTCCTTATATAGAATATATATTCATTAAAATCCCTTTATGTTTTGAAATTAAATGAAATCTTTTAAGCTAAAGAAATGTTTATTTGGATAATTCATTTATTATAAAATATCTAAAGTTATAGTTATAATTTACAGAATTGAAATTTTAGCACCATGTTTTGAACTTAGTTGAGAGGATGAAAACCATTTGGCACTAACACCATTTTTAAATAATTTGTGAATTTATGAATAGATATGGCTAAGTGGTTGAAATCAATTTCTTATAAGTAAACTATTTACTTAAGATAAAATGGATTGTAGTTTTTAAAATATTTGTCAAATTACATTTTAAGGTTTTTGAAATACAGTGGATAATAAAATGTTTAAACTGTGACATTTGAAATATTAAACTCTTTCAATAAGTTTGAAGTCTTTCATAGTTGGTTTTCTTATGCATTTAGTGTTTTATGTTAATCAAAAACAAAAGTTTTAAATTTTTGTGATTTTTGAACATTAAAAAATGTTGGGATGTCACAGACTACCACCCTTAAAAGGAATCTCGTCCCCGAGATTCGGAGAGGCTGGAAAGAAAAGCAATTGCTTGAAATGATTCTGATAACTCGAGAGGTTTAAGAGATGAAAGGTTTTGACATGGAACTAGAAAGTAGTAGGGGATGAATTTTTGGATTGGGGAGTTAGAAAGAAATACAGTTTGGGATCTCTGGATTTACGCAATGGGGTTTAATTTAACTGGGTGGCTACCACCCTTAAAAGGAATGTTTGTGGTCAGTCTAGAAACTTTGTTTAATCTGGTTTACTTCTCTGATGTAGAGCGTACAGGTATTCAAAATACAATGACATGTGGTGGATACAGAAAGTTTTAGCACTCACGTTTTCCGCTCGGTCCTTGGAGAGATTTATCCTTCTTCCTCTCAGGGCATCTGCGGCATGTCACGGAACCGGTGATCTTCTTGAGCGAGCGGATAAGGCAATTTCCCTTCATCTTTACTGGGCACTTATTGGCATAATTTCCCTTTGTAACATCCCAATTTTGCTAAAATTTAAAACTTTGCATTCATACATCATTCATCATATAGGCTTAACTTTTAATCACATAAATACTAAATAAAAATTCAATTATGAGTTTAAATAATGTTTAATCCCATTTAAATGTTTATTTAAAACTTACTTCATAAATATAATTTTCCAAATTATATAATGGGTAAGGTTATTATTAAAAATTGCTAATTTAAATAACCTTTACAAAATATATTTTTATGAATTTTTCTGAAATGTTTTGAATAGGTTTAAAAATCATTTAGTAAATCAGATTTGAAAAACAGTTTTTATTTTATTTAAAAGTTTATGTTACCAGGCCGGCCCAGACGTTATCCACCGCGCGCGCGGTCGATAACGGCCCATAGGCCCTCTCCAGCGCGCGCGCCGCTCCCCTCTCGCTGACACGTGGGCCCCACCTGTCAGCCGTCTTCCACCTCCGTCCGGAGATCGCGCCGGAGACGACGACCACGACCGAGCCGTTTCCGGGCCGGTTTCCGCCGTGATTAGCTCCCGCGCCCCCTCCTATTTATACCCCGCGAGGCCGCCTCCGACCCCCCCCCCCCCCAAAACCCTACCTCTCCGCCGTCGGGCTGCTCGGAATCGAGCTCGCCGTCGCCGCCATTACCGCCGGGCTTTTTCGCAAGTGCGGTAAGCTCCAAGCTCCTCGAGCTCCACCGAGCCCCCCCCCCCTCGCTTCCCATCCTTTTGCGCACCCGTTGAGCCCCCTTGATTGTCCCATTTCGCAGCCCAACGCCGAAAACGACCTCGACCGAGGTGCTCCGCCGCCGGCCACCATCTCCGACGAGGAAAGGAGAGGAGTCTCGACGCCGCCGCCGCGCCATCGACCTCGCCTGCTCCTCCGCGTCATTTTGGTAAGAACCGTTCGTCCTGGGGCGGTGTTTTCATACGGGAAGCGTCGAGGCCGACGCGCCGCCGCCGTGGGCGCCGCCGCCGGAGAGCCTTCCGGCGACCCGCGCGCCGCTCGGTTCGGCCGGGCGTCCCACGCCGTTGGATCTAGATCCAACGGATCTAGATCCAAACGATCCCGTGCGTCCGATCTCATTTAAATCGGACGGCTCTCGTCCACGATCCGCGCGAATCGTTTTCGTCCAATAGGATCGCGCCACGTAGCCCCATTATTTTCTTTTTCACAGGAATTTTATAAATAAAACAGAAAAATATGCAAAACTTAGAAAATTCATAACTTATGTTCTGTAAGTCCAAATTCAATGAACTTTATATCCACGGATAGCCCTGCTAGAGTAGTTTAATTCTACATCATTTGTTTTTGCTTTTGTTAAATAATAATTCATAAGATCATCCGAGGAGTAATTCGGCTATTAAATCCATAACTTAAATAATAAAAATGTTTTACAAATAAACTCAATTGTTTTAGGTTTAGGTTAACAACCTCTGCCCAAGAATATTAATATATGTCTTATTTGAAAACTTTCTTAGAACAATAAAATTTGTAATGTTATAATCTAAGTTTTGGTTACTTTGTTTTCAAATTAGTAAATTGTTAAGTGAATTGAGAAATTCCTAGAAATTGCATCTCATGCATTTAATACCAGAGAATATAAATCATGGATAAGTGTGTCTAATTCTACACATGGCATATCATGCATGCATACATCTTTTATTTGGTGTGTGAGATTTTGTGTGGATATTTATTTGTATGTATTGCTTGTGCTAGATTGTAAAGGAGAGGAAGGACCTGCTTGTGATTGCTATTCTTCTTGTGCCTGCCCCTCCTGCTGCCAAGGCAAGTGACTTCATAAAACACCTACTATTTTATTCAATTGCATATCTAGTGTTTTCAAACAGTATTTGCAAAAGTAGTATGCATGATAGGTTTTTGGGAGATTGTAGTATGCTATGCAAACCTTTTAGGTTTCCCCTTAGAAATTCCAGATTAGACCCCTATTATAATTTAGTGGAAGCAACTGCTGCAAAAATGATTTGTTTTATGGTTGATGTGATAAATGAAAATTTCCACTAAATAAATTTAACGCCTGGGTGGATTGGGTCGATCGAGGAGGTTTCAAGTTGAGTGGCTTCCCAGGGCCAAGTGTCATGGTTGTCTTCGCCAAGGGTAGTTTCTACTTACTTGGGGCCATGATATGCGGTGTTAACCTGAGTTGCTCACTTGTGGTAGGCCACCCAGGGCTATGAGATTTAAGTCTACACTGAGTCTAGTTGCTTATCGTGCAACTATTGGTCAATATGGGTTCTGTCTTGATGGAGTAAGTTGTTGTGGACCTGGGTCAAGAGATTGATGGTGGTAGAGTTGATAGGATGGTGGTAATCTTTTAGTATGATCATGGGAAAGCAACTTCTGAAAAGTCTCGTCTTGATCTTCTCCTTTTCCTTCTCACTAAAGGAGTGTAGAGGATAGTTTGGGTTGATTGAGTCTAATGGTGAAAGTGCACACCCTCTCGAGAGTTAAAACCTAAGATCTTAGCCGTGTCCCCGGCAACGGACAATTTGAGTAACTACACAAGGCTGTGTTCTGAAAATCTTCTCATCTCAAATTTCTTAATAAAACTTTTGTTTGGTGAACACGGGTAGGAGACATGGACTTGTCTCGAGATTGTCTCTGAAGGAGAAGATATTGATTTAAGAAAATTGTTTACCAAAAGTAGGAAAAAATTTGCTTTGCGCAATAGCCTTGAGCTCCACCAGCCAAATTAAGCATATAGTTATAGTATAGTAGAACATTAGTAATTAAAGTCACTTGCCACCACAATTCAATTGTGCTGACCCTTTATAGCTGGGCTGCAACTAAACCTTGCAGAATGTCCGAATGAGGAGTAAGGGGGTCGTCTTCGAGCTACAACCAACATGATTTGCCAGTGGCTTCATGGAGAAGATGTAGCTCCATGCTACCTTTAGTATTGCGTTTGAACTCTGAAATAAAGTGTGAACTATTGATTCAGCTAGCATTTCCGCTATGCTAAGTTGTAAGGATATTTGTTTTTGGATCATTCGTCTCGTTATGTAATAAATTATGACATTGTACTGTGATATTTCATCTTATTGGAGAATGTGAGACTTATGTGATCCAAGTCTTTGCATTATTCATATGTGTCACTGCTT
This sequence comes from Poa annua, assembly GCA_026929855.1. Classification (NCBI taxonomy): domain Eukaryota; kingdom Viridiplantae; phylum Streptophyta; class Magnoliopsida; order Poales; family Poaceae; genus Poa; species Poa annua. Next base: position 58,405,661 of record CM049426.1, on the reverse strand, counting down.
TCATAAGCATGGGCACTACAGATGGTATCAGAGCACGAATGTTGCCTGTAGGCTCGAAACCCCTAGGATTGGATACAAACCCTAAAATAAATATTTATAGTTAACAAATTTCGAAATACCAGACTTCTTTTCTTATAATATGTTCCTTACCTTCTACATTCTTATTTTGTTTCATCTCCTTAATTCTTATCCCTTCAAAAAATTTGTAGATGAAGAACTTCACTCGTGAGTTATCCCCGCAGAAAGTAGACTAGTACTACTTTAGTGACCAGCTCCTCAGTATTTCCAAAACCCTGAGGTTGACGCCGCCAGTCTTTAGGGGCAAAGAAATTATGTCAGAAGATTACCCTGAAGGACGCTGGAAGATCGAGGCAGAAGTTCTCCCTCGTCTTGATCCTCCTGGACCGCAGCTGATCCGTTTCCGATCTAGATACCCCAACTGGAAGAATGGAGTGGAGATGGCGATGCTGGAGACCTTGTCACGCATCATTGAGCAGTTCTATGACGAGATCAAGCCCAACTCCGTCTTTCGACACTTTGCCAGGAGGGATAGCATTGGACAACCCGTTCAACCCTCACTTAGGGGTATGAACGAGAAGCATCATGGTGTAACATCCCAATTTATCAAAAATTTAAAACCTTGCATTCTTTCATCATGCATCATGCATCATATAGGCATGGCTTTGAAATCACATAAAGAATATTTTGAGTGTTAATTATAAGTTTAAATAAAGTTGTTTTCAATAAAGAGGTCTAATTGAGCTCCTTATAAAAATCTGTATTTCATTATTTTATTTATTTAGCAAAATGATATCAAAAAGTTCTAAATTAAATTAGCTTTTCAAACCATATTTTTATGAATTTTTCTGAAATGTTTTGATAAGTTTTAAAAATCAAATTGTTTGGAAAAGGTTCAAACAGAAGAAAAAAATGTGTTTCGAGCTAACTGGGCCGAGCCCCTCTGCTATCTGCAGCGCGCGCACGAAGAAACGGCCCAGCAAACCAGCCGCGTAGCCCACCTCCCCACCTCTCTCACTTCCAGACGGGACCCACTTGTCATCTTCATCCCCAAATCGTGACGAACACAAACTCACCGAACCCTATTTTGATCCGGATCAAAATCCGTTGGAAAATCGCGTTTTAATCGCTCCCTCTTTCCCCATATAAACCCCCCCCCCCTCCACCGCCTCCTCCCGAACCCCAAAACCCTAAAAGATCGCCCCCAGGCTGCTCAGAAACCGTCCGCCGCCGTCCGCCATTGCCGCCGCCGCAATTCGTTCCGTTCCGGTGAGTATGGCGCCCCGAGCACCACCCCAACATCCCTTTGCGACTCCCTGCCTTCGTACGCACCTAACGGGCTTGCTCCGGCCTTTTTTTATGCACCAGGGCGACGTATCCGTCGACGACCCGACGCCGCCGTCCGCCGTTCATCTCCGACGAGCACGCAAGGGGAGGAGCAGACCACCTCGACCGCACCTACCGCGCCATAGAGTTCGCCACGATGTTCCGCATCAAGTGGTGAGCAAAACCCCCTCCGATCTTGCTTCTGTTAGCCGTAGCCGCAACTCCGGCGATGGCGCCGCCGCGCTCGGATGAATTCCGGCGTCACGCCGCCCGCTTCTGGCCCGAGTCGCGTGAAGCGTTGGATCTAGATCCAATGGATCTAGATCAGTCGATCCTGGGCGCCCGTTTTAAAGTAGATCGGACGGTTCGCGTTCGCGATCCGCGGCGAACCGGTACCATCCAATCGGAGCGCGCCGCATGGCCTCTTTAATTTTCTATTTCGGCTGAAAATTTGTTTTAAAAACAGAAAACAATACAAACTTACAAAATTAATAACTTTCGATCTGTTCATCCAAATTTGATAAATTTTATATCCACGTGAAGCTCTGCTCGTGTAGTTTAGTATGGTTTCATTAGTTTGTCCTTTTAGTGTATATTAAATTGCGGATTTTAATTTTTTAGCTTACGGATATTAAATCTATAACTTAATTAATAAAAATTCTTTCCAAATAAATCCAATTGTTTTAGAAGTTTATTAATGCCCTCTGTCCAGAGAGTGTAACATGAGTTTTATTTGAAACTTCTCATAATAGAATTAAGGAAATTGGTTTTAGAACTTAAAACTTCTATGGTATGCTCAATATTTTAAATGAGTAAATAAAATATTAAAATATTGATCATTGCATTCATGCATTAATAACAGAGGAAATAAAATGGTAATTATTTTTGTCTTGTCAAGTTCATTGCATAGCAAGCATGCATACATATTTTGTCTTGATATTTTTTTAAGTGTTGTGTTGTATGTTTATTTAGTTTTATTGTTTGTCTCTAGATTGTGAAGAGGAGGAAGGCCCTTGTGATTGTTATTCTTGCTGTGCTTGTTCCTCTTGCTACCAAGGCAAGTGACATTCATAATCTACCCAATGTTTTCTATATGCATTATTAGTAGATTTTGAGTAGTATGCATGATAGGGAAATTTTGAACTATCTTATAATGCTAAGTTAGTTTACACTTTGAAAATATCCTAGTAGTGTGTAGCCATCCCTCCCCATGCAGCCACCAAAAGTTTTATTAGATGCTTAGCTATGCTATAAAAAGTGTTTACTTATCATGTTATAGAAATATTGCTAAGTGTTAAAACTTTAAATGCACACCTGGGTGGAATTGGTTGTTTGGTTTATGTTGAGTGGCTTTTGGGACCATGCTTGTGGTTGTCTTTGCCTAGGATGAATTTCTATTCTACTTAGGGCCATGAGTATGGTGGTTGTCACCCAGAAGCGCACTTGTGGACGGCCACCCAGGAACAAAGAGATTTCTAAGTCCCTCCAAGTTTAGAAGCTTCCCGTGCAGCCTTTTGACAATGGGCTCTGTCTAGAATTACTAAGTTGTGAGAGTGCAACCTGTCAGCTTGACAAGCAGATGTAGAGTTGGTAGGTGGAACGGGTCTTGCTAGTATGGTTGCATTCTTCTTCTGAAAGTTCTTGTCTCAATTCTCTCCTTTCCTTAATGCACTCCGCGTGTATAGGATGTTTGGGTTAATTGAGTCTCAAGGTGTAAGTGCACAACCTCTGCAGAGTCGACAATCTGAGTACTCAGCCGTGTCCCCGGTGATGGACTACTTCGAGCAACTGGACAAGGATGGGCGGAAGAATCTCATCATAGTTTTCATAAAGTAAAATTTGACTAAGGAAAGAGTTGTTGGTGCACTTGGGCTTCATCCCTTGGCGCCAAGTCTTTGAGAAATAAAAGTGTTTTACAAAAGATAGGAGAAAACTAGCTTTATGCAAAATAGCCTACAACTCCACCAAGCCAAATATGCATATAGAATTAGACTTGTCATAATTTATCCACCATAGTCACTTGCCAATACTTCATTGTATTGACCTCCTACGGGGGCTGCATATTCAAATGTGCAGGTAATTCTGATGAGGAGTGAGTTTGGACTCGATTCTACACCCAACATGCCTGCTTGTGGCGTATGCTAGAAGAGGAGGCCCATTGCTTTTAATTTCGTTGTGAACTCTGAATATTTTAGCTAGTCTTCATGACTATGCACTTTGTAATAAAGCTATACTTAGCTATTTTTGGATCTCGTTGTAGTATTTTGATACTTATGCAATGATACTATATATTTTGTACTGTGGTGCTGGCAGTGATCAAGGGACTAGCACATAACACAGGTGTTCCATCTTTATTTAAAAGATGGGGCGCTACAACTAGTATATCTTACCTTTGTCTTGTTTTAACAAACTCTACCTTTATCACTTAAGGATGTCGTTCTTCATGTATCAAACCGCGGAGGACTTCAAGGGCATGCGCTTTGGAAGATATCTTCTAGAGTTGGTAGAACTGTTGGCACTTCCAACACCCATCATCAAGGCAAGCCAGCTGAAGCACTTCAACAAAGAAGACTTATGGGGAATTCGCCTTTACCAACAAGGGCGCCAGACTGAACCCAAGACCGAAGACATCCAGTACAAGTCGATTAGTGACTCCTTGGAGAAAGGGCTGAATCTCGTCACGCAGGAGCTAATAGGACGTCTTTGCTGGCAATTCCAGGAGGAGTTAAAAGACCACTACTTTTCTAACCTTGGCCAACGTGACGAACATGGGATTCCTTACCTTGTTAGCGAGGAAGACAAAAACAAACCAGAACCTTTGTACCCATATCTCCAAGACTTAGAACTTCACCTCTGGCAACTCGAAGAGGATAGGCGCAACGAGCTGTTGAAGAATGATGAAATAATGGCACAAGTCAAGGAGACCCAAAAGAAGATCGAAGCCCAAGAAGAGGTGGCCAACGCTCAAGAGGAGAAGTTCCGAGCTCAAGAGAAGAATTTCCAAAATCAAGAAAAGAGAATTAGAGACAAGAACAAGGAGATCAAGACCTTGAAGGATGAAATTCTGAGCAACGACGCCGAGTTCGAAGCTGATCGAGATTTGATCGAGACTCTACGCCGTGAGAAGAGAATGCTGCAAGAGAAGATTGAAGTCCTGGAGAAGGAAGCAATCGAGACTCTGCACCGTGAGACGACAATGTTACAGGAAAAGAACGAGGCCTTGGAGAAGGAGGTAAATGACTACAAGGAGATCCTTACGAAGGAAGGCATCACCATCGAGGAAGTCGAAGAAGATGAAGGAGACGTCATGGACGAAGTTTAGACTTAGTAGTTGGACCACCATATTCTCCCTCGTTTAGTTCGTCGTTCTTTTAAAACATTGATCTCCAACTTGTGGTGTGACAATGATAGAATGTTTGGTTTGCAGACTCTGTTGTTTTATTAAATCAACTTAGAATACTTGTTTCGACTTGCTAAGTAGACTTTTTCTTTTTAAGTTGTTTCTGAGTATTGATTGTGTTGACTTGGTTGCTTTGTGCATGGGAAGGATTTTTCTTCTCTTAGTTATGTCTATCTTTCACTCATCTATGCTGAAAACCCTACAGATGCCTCCTCGTCGTGATACCAACAACGATGATGCCATGCAACAACTGATGTCCGCTCAAGCTCAGTTGATGAATATGATGACTCAATTCATTGCAGCAACCAACAACAACAACAACAACAACAACAACAACCACAACAACAACAACCCGCCACCTCCACCACCACCCCAAGTGGACAGACTTGCTAGATTCCTAAGGCTTAGGCCTAATAAGTTCTCCTCTGCTACTGAACCAATAGTGGCGGATGATTGGCTCCGTTCAGTCAACAAGGACTTAGTAACTTGTGAGTGTTCTGAGGCAGAAAAAGTGAGGTTCACTGCACACCTGTTGGAAGGACCCGCAGCATTGTGGTGGGAGAATTATCAAGTGACTCATCCTTTGGATGGCATGACTTGGGATGCGTTCAAGGAAGGTTTCCGGAATGCTCACATCTCCTCAGGTATAATGAACCTGAAGAAAGAGGAATTTCGCAGCTTGAGGCAAGGAGGTAGAACTCTGAAGGAGTATATGGATGACTTATGTATGCTATCAAGGTATGCGCCAGAGGACATTGACACTGATGCAAAGAGGAAGGAAAAGTTCCTCAATGGACTTAAGGGAGAACTGAAGATACCTTTGTCTGTGGCATATACTCCAAACTATCAAGCTCTGCTGGATCAAGCTATCACCCTGGACAACAATATAAGAAAGGAAGAGAATAGGAAGAGGAAGTTCAGTGCAAGTAAGGTTCATTCTGAAGGGACATATAAGAAACAACACACCTCTGAAGTCAGTAGCCATAAACCCTGGAATCACTCCAACACTGGTAGTGGCCAAAAACATCATGGTCATAACCACAATGGAGGAAACAAAGGAAGCAATGGAGGATACAAAGGAAATAATGGAGGATACAATGGAAATAATGGTGGATCCAGGGGAAACCATCATCATGGCCATAATCATGGGAATGGTAATCACCGTCCTAACTATGAAGGGAAGAAAGACTTGTCTAATGTGACCTGCTTCAAGTGCAAGAAGACAGGACATTATGCAACTGAATGCCCAGAGAGGAAAGCTGATGAAAAATCCAAGCCCAATCCTTTCCAGAAGGGACAAGTCAACCACATCAATGTGGAAGAAGTTCATGATGAACCTGATGCTGTGATTGGTACGTTCTTGCTCAACTCCTTTCCAGCATTAGTTTTATTTGATACTGGAGCATCTCATTCATTCATATCAAGAGCTTTTGTTAACAAACATGGGTTAGCTGAGGAAAGTCTAGGAAAACCTATTAGGGTAAGTTCACCTGGAGGAGAGATGATAGTAAATTCCGGGTGTAGGCAGTTAGACTTGCAAATCGGAAAACACACCTTTCCAACAGACTTAGTCATCCTAGAAACCCAAGGATTGGATGTTATCATCGGAATGGATTGGATGACTCGTTTTGAAGGAATCATAGACTGTGCAAATAGAGTAATCACCCTCACCACCCCAGAGAAAAGGAAGATTAAGTTCAGATCAACTTTCGAACTTAAGAAGGTTAGGCTAAATTCTCTTAAGGGGGTTAGCCGTGGTGATGTGCTTATTGTCAAGGAATACCCAGATGTTTTTCCGGAGGAACTACCGGGAATGCCACCCGATAGAGATGTAGAGTTTCTCATCGAACTGAAGCCGGGAACAGGACCAATAGCTAAAAGACCTTATCCTATGGCCGTCGATGAATTGAAAGAGCTCAAGAAGCAATTAGAGGCACATATCCAGAAAGGATTCATTCGTCCAAGTTCATCGCCATGGGGAGCACCAGTCTTATTTGTTAAAAAGAAGGATCAAACCCAGAGGCTAGTCACGGATTATAGAGATATAAATGAGCAAACTATCAAAAACAAGTACCCATTACCCAAGATAAATGAACTATTTGATCAACTGGAAGGTGCTTGCGTCTTCTCAAAGATCGATCTTCGATCAGGGTACCTCCAAATGGAAGTTAGAGAAATGGATATACCCAAAACTGCATTTGTTACGAGATATGGCTCTTATGAGTACACAGTAATGCCTTTTGGATTAACCAATGCACCAGCCTATTTCATGAATATGATGAATAAAATGTTCATGGATTTTCTGGATAAGTTTGTGGTAGTGTTCATAGATGATATTCTAATCTACTCCAAGAGCCACAAAGAACATGAAGAGCACTTGCGTCTAGTATTGCAGAGACTACGAGAACATAAGTTGTATGCCAAGTACAGCAAGTGTGAGTTTTGGTTAGAACAAGTCGGATTTTTAGGCCATGTGGTGTCCAAGGAAGGTATAGCGGTGGATCCTGAAAAAGTTTCAGCTGTAACTAATTGGGAACCGCCGAAGAATGTTGGTGAATTACGAAGTTTTCTAGGCCTAGCAGGATACTACTGACGATTCATTGAAAACTTCTCCAAGATTGCCAAGGCCTTGACTGAATTATTAAAGAAGGAGAAGAAATTTGAGTGGACGGAGGCATGCGAAGCCAGTTTTCAGGAGTTGAAGAAACGTCTGGTTTCAGCCCCAGTTCTATGCTTACATGATTTGGAGAAGGAATTCCAAGTATACTGTGATGCTTCACGCCAAGGCTTGGGAACTGTGTTGATGCAGGAAGGCAGAGTGGCATCTTATGCCTCTAGACAACTCAAGAAACATGAAGCAAATTATCCAACTCATGATCTCGAGTTAGCATCAGTAGTGCATGCCCTGAAAACTTGGAGACCCTACCTGATGGGAAAAAGATGTGAGGTATTCACGGACCACAAAAGTTTGAAGTACATATTTACACAGAAGGAATTGAACATGAGACAAAGAAGATGGTTGGAACTTATTAAAGATTATGATCTAAGTCTCCAATACCATCCGGGAAAAGCTAATGTGGTAGCAGATGCTCTGAGTCGTAAGGTGTATGTGAATGGCCTTACAGCAGGAGAATTACCCGAGGATTTATGCAAGGCATTCAAGGACCTCAGATTGGAAGTAGTACCTGAAGGGTTTGTTACCTCATTAGTTGTACAGCCCACTTTGATGGACAAGATACGTGAAGCTCAGAAAGGAGACAAGGAAATAGATGAGATCAAAGTCAATTTAAGAGCTGGAAAAGCCAAAGGATTTCATGAGGATGAGCAGGGGATTTTGTGGTTTGAAAAGCGTGTATGTGTGGCCAATGATCCTGATATTAGGAAGTTAATTCTGTAAGAAGCTCAGGAAACACCTTATTCAATTCATCCGGGAAATACCAAGATGTATATGGATGTGAAAGAGAGATTTTGGTGGAATAATCTGAAAAGAGAAATAGCAGAATACATCGCTAAGTGTGATGTATGTAGTCGAGTAAAGGCAGAACATCAGAAACCAGCAGGGCTCTTACAACCCTTGAAAGTACCGGATTGGAAGTGGGATTCCATTGGGATGGACTTCATCACCGGATTACCAAGAACCAGATCGGGTTATGATTCTATTTGGGTTATTGTTTGTCGCCTAACCAAAATAGCTCACTTCATACCCGTGAAGACCACTTATACTAGTGCAAAGCTAGCCGATATTTACATGAAGAGAATTGTGTGCCTTCACGGTGTTCCTAAGAGTATCGTGTCTGATAGGGGGACCCAGTTTACTTCTCATTTTTGGAAGCAGTTGCACGAATCTTTGGGAACCAGATTGGAATTCAGTACGGCTTTCCACCCGCAGACAGATGGTCAGACTGAAAGAGTGAATCGGATTTTAGAAGATATGTTAAGAGCTTGTGCGCTCGACTATGGATCTAGTTGGGATGATAATTTGCCATACGCTGAGTTCTCCTACAACAACAGTTACCAAGCCAGCATTGAGATGGCACCGTTTGAAGCCTTATATGGAAAGAAATGCACAACCCCACTGTTGTGGAGTGGTGTAGGAGAAAGGAGTTTCTTTGGGCCTGATATAATACAGGATGCTGAAGAGAAAGTCAGGCTGATTAAGGACAGATTGAAAATAGCACAGTCACGCCAGAAAAGCTATGCAGATTCCAAGCGTAGAGAAGTCACCTACGAAGTGGGTGACAGAACTTATTTAAGAGTGTCACCACTACGGGGTGTGAAAAGGTTATGGATCAAAGGAAAGTTAGCACCTCGATTCATTGGACCATTCAAAGTCCTGTCTGTTGTTCATAATGTGTTTCATGTCAGTCAGTTGAAGAAATGTCATCCCGAGATGATGGGAGTTCCTTTAAAGGATACTATACCTCTCGAGGAGGTACAATTGGAAAGTGACCTGACATACGAGGAGAAGCCCATCAAGATATTGCAGACAGCAGAAAGAGTCACCCGTACCAAAATCATCAGGTTTTGCAAAGTCCAGTGGAATCATCACACCGAGGACGAAGCCACCTGGGAACGAGAGGATGACCTCCGAGAAGACCACCCACACCTATTTGCTGACCTTTCCGAAGCTCGAGGGCGAGCTTCTTCTTAAGGGGGTTAGTCTATAACATCCCAATTTCTCAAAAATTTAAAACCTTGCATTCTTGCATCATGCAACATGCATCATATAGGCATGGCTTTGAAATCACATAAAGAATATTTTGAATGTTAATTATAAGTTTAAATAAAGTTGTTTTCAATAAAGAGGTCTAATTGAGCTCCTTATAAAAATCTGTATTTTATTATTTTATTTATTTAGCAAAATGATATCAAAAAGTTCTAAATTAAATTAGCTTTTCAAAACATATTTTTATGAATTTTTCTGAAATGTTTTGATAAGTTTTAAAAATCAAATTGTTTGGAAAAGGTTCAAACAGAAGAAAAAAATGTGTTTCGAGCTAACTGGGCCGAGCCCCTCTGCTATCTGCCGCGCGCGCACGAAGAAACGGCCCAGCAAACCAGCCGCGTAGCCCACCTCCCCACCTCTCTCACTTCCAGACAGGACCCACTTGTCATCTTCATCCCCAAATCGTGACGAACACGAACTCACCGAACCCTATTTTGATCCGGATCAAAATCCGTTGGAAAATCGCGTTTTAATCGCTCTCTCCTTCCCCATATAAACCCCCCCCCCTCCGCCGCCTCCTCCCGAACCCCAAAACCCTAAAAGATCGCCCCCAGGCTGCTCAGAAACCGTCCGCCGCCGTCCGCCATTGCCGCCGCCGCAATTCGTTCTGTTCCGGTGAGTACGGCACCCCGAGCACCACCCCAACATCCCTCTGCGACTCCCTGCCTTCGTACGCACCTAACGGGCTTGCTCCGGCCTCTTTTTATGCACCAGGGATACGAATCCGTCGACGACCCGACGCCGCCGTCCGCCGTTCATCTCCGACGAGCACGCAAGGGGAGGAGCAGACCACCTCGACCGCACCTACCGCGCCATAGAGTTCGCCACGACGTTCCGCATCAAGTGGTGAGCAAAACCCCCTCCGATCTTGCTTCTGTTAGCCGTAGCCGCAACTCCGGCGATGGCGCTGCCGCGCTCGGATGAATTCCGGCGTCGCGTCGCCCGCTTCTGGCCCGAGTCGCGTGAAGCGTTGGATCTAGATCCAATGGATCTAGATCAGTCGATCCTGAGCGCCCGTTTTAAAGTAGATCGGACGGTTCGCGTTCGCGATCCGCGGCGAACCGGTACCATCCAATCGGAGCGCGCCGCGTGGCCTCTTTAATTTTCTATTTCGGCTGAAAATTTGTTTTAAAAACAGAAAACAATACAAACTTACAAAATTCATAACTTTCGATCTGTTCATCCAAATTTGATAAATTTTATATCCACGTGAACTCTGCTCGTGTAGTTTAGTATGGTTTCATTAGTTTGTCCTTTTAGTGTATATTAAATTGCGGAATTTAATTGTTTAGCTTTTGGATATTAAATCTATAACTTAATTAATAAAAATTCTTTCCAAATAAATCCAATTGTTTTAGAAGTTTATTAATGCCCTCTGTCCAGAGAGTATAACATGAGTTTTATTTGAAACTTCTCATAATAGAATTAAGGAAATTGGTTTTAGAACTTAAAACTTCTATGGTATGCTCAATATTTTAAATGAGTAAATAAAATATTAAAATATTGATCATTGCATTCATGCATTAATAACAGAGGAAATAAAATGGTAATTATTTTTGTCTTGTCAAGTTCATTGCATAGCAAGCATGCATACATATTTTGTCTTGTTTTTTTTTTAAGTGTTGTGTTGTATGCTTATTTAGTTTTATTTTTTGTCTCTAGATTGTGAAGAGGAGAAAGGCCCTTGTGATTGTTATTCTTGTTGTGCTTGTTCCTCTTGCTACCAAGGCAAGTGACATTCATAATCTACCCAATGTTTTCTATATGCATTATTAGTAGATTTTGAGTAGTATGCATGATAGGGAAATTTTGAACTATCTTATAATGCTAAGTTAGTTTACACTTTGAAAATATCCTAGTAGTGTGTAGCCATCCCTCCCCATGCAGCCACCAAAAGTTTTATTAGATGCTTAGCTATTCTATAAAAAGTGTTTACTTATCATGTTATAGAAATATTGCTAAGTGTTAAAACTTTAAATGCACACCTGGGTGGAATTGGTTGTTTGGTTTATGTTGAGTGGCTTTTGGGACCATGCTTGTGGTTGTCTTTGCCTAGGATGAATTTCTATTCTACTTAGGGCCATGAGTATGGTGGTTGTCACCCAGAAGCGCACTTGTGGACGGCCACCCAGGAACAAAGAGATTTCTAAGTCCCTCCGAGTTTAGAAGCTTCCCGTGCAGCCTTTTGACAATGGGCTCTGTCTAGAATTACTAAGTTGTGAGAGTGCAACCTGTCAGCTTGACAAGCAGATGTAGAGTTGGTAGGTGGAACGGGTCTTGCTAGTATGGTTGCATTCTTCTTCTGAAAGTTCTTGTCTCAATTCTCTCCTTTCCTTAATGCACTCCGCGTGTATAGGATGTTTGGGTTAATTGAGTCTCAAGGTTTAAGTGCAAAACCTCTGCAGAGTCGACAATCTGAGTACTCAGCCGTGTCCCCGGTGATGGACTACTTCGAGCAACTGGACAAGGATGGGCGGAAGAATCTCATCATAGTTTTCATAAAGTAAAATTTGACTAAGGAAAGAGTTGTTGGTGCACTTGGGCTTCATCCCTTGGCGCCAAGTCTTTGAGAAATAAAAGTGTTTTACAAAAGATAGGAGAAAACTGGCTTTCTGCAAAATAGCCTACAACTCCACCAAGCCAAATATGCATATAGAATTAGACTTGTCATAATTTATCCACCATAGTCACTTGCCAATACTTCATTGTATTGACCTCCTACGGGGGCTGCATACTCAAATGTGCAGGTAATTCTGGTGAGGAGTGAGTTTGGACTCGATTCTACACCCAACATGCCTGCTTGTGGCGTATGCTAGAAGAGGAGGCCCATTGCTTTTAATTTCGTTGTGAACTCTGAATATTTTAGCTAGTCTTCATGACTATGCACTTTGTAATAAAGCTATACTTAGCTATTTTTGGATCTCGTTGTAGTATTTTGATACTTATGCAATGATACTATATATTTTGTACTGTGGTGCTGGCAGTGATCCAGGGACTAGCACATAACACAGGTGTTCCATCTTTATTTAAAAGATGGGGCGCTACACATGGAGACCTTGGAACTCATTGCCATAACTTGGATATACTTCTGGGACAAGAGATCTTCTACAGGGCAGATTTAAGGCGCGTCCACCGTCACGTTAAGGAAAGCTTAGAAGAAGAGAAAGATATTCTTCGTGTAGAAGTTCAGGTGCTAACGAAGGAGAACAAGGAACTGGAAGACAAGATTTACCTGCAAGATGATAGGATTGCGCAGAAGGATGCCCACATTTTGGCATTGCAGGCTCAGTGTGCTCATTTGTGTGAACAAGTAAGCCAAATGGAACTTCAGGCAGAGAAGAATCATCCCCCTGACGCCCCAGAGCCCCTAGTGTTAACCTATCCCGATGAGGACACTCCCAAGGAAGCCACAGGTGTCAAGAAGCGGAAGTGTGGGAACACCCGCAAATTCATAAGGAGTTTTAAAATTTGATTAGTAAGACCACCAATTATCCTTACCTTACGAGTATTTCTCCTAGCCTCATCGAAGTTGTATTGACCCACCAATTTGTGGTGAGGCAGTACCTTGAAAACCATGTCCTAGCTTGGTTTGCAAGTCTCTAAAATATCGAATTTATAAAATACTTCGGGTGTGTCTGTTTATTTCTTGCTTGTTATGTTTCTGTGAAGTGTGTTGATGTGCATGGGTAGATTTTTCCTTTGTAGTCTCTTCTATCACTACTTACCTATGCCCACACCATACAGATGCCTCCACGTCGTGATCCTGACAACAACAATGCCAACGAAATGATGCAACAAATGATGGCAGCCCAGACACAGTTGATGACCATGATGGCTCAGTTCATGGCAAACCAAAACAATCCACCACCCCCTCCACCGCCGCCACCACCACCCCCACCCCAAGTTGACCGCCTTGCTACATTCTTGAGGCTCAGACCCAACAAATTCTCCACAGCTACTGAACCAATCGTAGCCGATGATTGGCTACGCTCTGTGAACAAGGATCTAGTTACTTGCGAGTGTACGGAATTGGAGAAAATAAGGTTCACTTCCCATCTACTGGAGGGACCAGCGGCACAGTGGTGGGAAACATATCAGATCACTCACCCACTTGAAGGATGTGACGCCCGAAAATCGGTACTATGTAGATTTAAGCGATCCCGCCGAAATCCGCATAATAACGATTTTTGGTCGCCCACCAGACATAATGTGCACGCCGAAACATGCGCATTATGTGGGTGGAATTGTGATAACATTACAACAGTTCCGATACATCCACAAATACAACAGAAGATATAATTACAACAACGACTCGAACGAGTCAAGATACAAATGATACAATACAAAGATTCAAATGACAGCGGAAGCAAAAATAGTATCCGACTACGGATAAGATGCAAATTGGACTAAGAGTCCTGAAGATAAGCAATGGCGTCATTTCCCTGCCCAGCCAAGCCGGAGGGATTCCCAAGCTAACGTCGTCGGACTTCAAACCTGTAGACTGCACATAAAGCACCTCTCAAAAGAGGGTCAGGGCACTCCCTGGCAAGCAAAACCGACTTGCCTACTTTCTACACCATCTCCCAAAATATAGGGGAGGTGGACTTAGCGGCAGCAGCACTAGCAACGTAAAGAGACACGCTACAACTTCCGTCTAATCAGAGAGGGATAAGAGAGCGCATAAAGTAAACATCTACAACTAACACCAATCATAACCCATTCTCGAATTAACCCCCTCAACCAAGTATGAGGAAGCAATTCGGGAATACTCACACGTTGAACAATTTTAGTTACCAGTTATTGTGAAAGTAATTCTATATTACTAGTCAGGTTAATTAACAATGATTAGGTGTAAGTTGTCTATGATCTTGTTAGCCAGCATCATCACCAAGTCGTCCATAACCGTGGACACGGCTCATCGATAAGATTATACCCTGCAGGGGTGCACTACTGGACCCGTACTCGTTCGATCAACCCCAAAAGCAAGCCAGAAGGTACGGCATCTCAACACGGCAAATCTCTTCTCTACAACCCATCCAGGGAACCGCATGATTGTGTGCACGGCTAATCAGGTCCAGTGCACGCGGGATACGACCTTCATAGCACTCTAAGAACGTGCCACCCTATATGAGAATCGACTACTCCATCATCATGAGATCGTTAGGTAACCATATGCATGCATCAAATGGAAAGCCCGAACTACTTGCGGCGCCCTGGATAAGAAGCGGATTAGATCGAAGCCGCGGGGGGCTCCATAGGGCCTCCCACAAGCGGTTAGTGCGCTCAAAATTGGATCCGAGGACAAGAACTGAGTTCCTAGGTCGACACTTAGCAGAACAAAACACCTTGCAAGGCCTTCCGCCGGTGCCTTATCTTTTAATTATAATACCCCAATATAAGACAACATTTTATTAAGGTAGAATAATCTATCATGCTAAGCAGGTGAAATTAAATAAGACATACAGATGACTCGCACAAACAACTCTAAGCATGCGCTACGACTCGCAAGGCTAACAGATAAACATACAACAGGTATTAGGATGTGGGGATAAAGCTGTATGGGCTGCAGGATAAACATGTGATGGGATCGCGATAAGAATCGAATACTAGGGTAGCAGAGATCAACGGCAGGAATGAAAGACAATGTATAGGTAAACAAGCAAACTTTGCTTGCCTGGAATCCCGCATGGAAGCAGATCTTGTCGTTGCTCACACATCTCAACGTCGTATCCGCCAAGAAGCAACAAACACTGGAAAGCGTAAAAGATGCATTTTACAACTACGGCAAAAGATTCAGCATGATCATGGAAGAATGATGCATGACATGGCAAGGTGCATTGCGAGATGCACTTAATCCAAATTAAGCGGAACCGGGATTCCGACAATTAATATTAATGTTAAAGTTATTTATCTACCCCACAAATTAAATGTCCATTGAGATGGTAAGGCATGGCAAAGATGATCTAGTCAAATTAAATGGAAATAGGCATCAATAGTAATTAAATGCCCACACATTCCATAATTATTATTTAGGTGAATTGCTACACCCACAAACCCAAGAGATGCAACAAATGCAATTATGATGCGATATGCACAAGATAGATGACATTTAATAAAATAGGTTTAGGGTTAGGGTTTGGGTTCGCACGTTGGATCTGGAGAGATAGGGTTCGAAACCGAAGTCTTCAGAACATAGAGGAAGTAGTCGTCGTCGGGGAAGTAGCCGTCGCGGAACCGGGGCGTCGTCGTTTGTCGGTGTCGTGGAAGTGGGCGGGTAGTCGTCCGGGTGGTTGTTGTTCGGAGCGCCAGCTTCGGGGTCGGTGGCGCACTTGTCGTATCCGGTCTTCGGGGGCACGACAACGGTTCGAGTCACGCACGAAGGCGTGCAACACAAGCGGTCACGTACATGAAGGAGCACAGCAACGGACACCGGAAGGAGCACCGGGCAACACCACAAAGGGTGGACAAACACGGAAAAACAAATGTGATGCCGGGGTCTTGCGGCCATTACGTCGAACACTTGGCGGGCGTCGGCGGCGTGCACGTGGCCGGGAAGAGGAGGCGACGTCGAGGGCGCGCGGCGGCGAGCGGGGTGGAGCGCGAAGGAGCGAGGGCGACGGCGGGCGCGTCGCGCGGGACGGAGCGCTCGGGCCGGCTCGGGAGGAGACGGAGGCGCATCGGATGGCGGCGTGCGGGCGGCCGGCGGTGGAGGACGCGACGGTGGCGCCGGGAGCTCGGGCCGGCAGCGACAGGCGGAGGCAGCGGCGCGGGCGTCGGATGGCGGCAGGGCCGGAGCACGGCGGCGTGCGGGGCGGCGGCGACAGGAGGAGCAGGGGCGGCCGGGCGCCGCGCTGGGTGGCCGGAGGGCGCAGGCGAGGGGCCGGCGGTGAGGCGCGGGGAGCTGCGGGCCGGGGCCGGAGCAGGGCGCGCGAGCGCGCGGCGAAGCGGCGGCGGGGCGGCTCGGTGGCGCGGCGGCGCTGGGGGAGGCGGCGCGCAGGGCGCGACGGAGCTCTGGTGGCGGCGGCGCAGGAGCAGGCCAGCTGGTGGCGGGGCTGGCGCGCGGGAGGCGCAGGCCGGGCGGCTCGGTGGCGCCGGGCGGCGGGGACGGCGGTCCGGCGACGGGGACGGCCGGAGCAGCTCGGGAGGGCTGGTGCGTGCGGGAGCGATTTGGTGCGGTGGTGGGCAGCGCACGGGGACGCGCTCGGGAGGAAGAAGGAGCAGGGAGGAAAAGAAAAAGAAAAGAAAAGAAAAGGAAGAAAAGAAAAGAGATGGAGGGGAAAAAGAGAGGTGGGAGGATTATTTCGCAAAAACAGGGAAAAGGAGGAGGGTGGCTGCAAAAAGTCAGGGGGTGGGAAAGAATTTTCTGTGGGGAAAACCTAGGGGTTGGTTAGATGGGCTTGGGCCTTATTTCTCTCCCCTTATTTTTTTCTGTTTTATATTTTTAAAACAAAATAGAAAAGGAATTTCAACACGAAACCTATACAAAATATTTTTAGTTTTGAATAGACAATTTAATAAACTAGTTTTTAACATTTTAAAAGATTTGAAAATAACACATTTTTAATTAATTTGAAATGCATTTGAATTTAATTGCGGGGATTGAATTTAAATGCAACAAATTAAATTAATGCGATGCAATGCCATGCCATGTCGATGCAAAAAGAAAAACTCACAAATCAAAAAGGGGATAAATCCCGGGGCGTTACAAAGGACTTACCTGGGAAATCTTTAAAGAAGGTTTCCGCAATGCTCACATCTCTACTGGGATCATGAATCTGAAAAGGGATGAGTTCCGTACCCTGAGACAGGGA
This sequence comes from Poa annua, assembly GCA_026929855.1. NCBI lineage: Eukaryota > Viridiplantae > Streptophyta > Magnoliopsida > Poales > Poaceae > Poa > Poa annua. Next base: position 58,388,380 of record CM049426.1, on the reverse strand, counting down.
AATCGTGCTCTGAGGGAGTACATGGAGGACTTCAATTCCCTCTCACGCTATGCCCCAGAAGATGTAGACACCGATGCAAAGAGGAAGTATAAGTTTCTGAATGGACTCAATGGTGAGCTGAAAATACCATTGTCTGAGGCCTATGCTCCCAATTATCAGGACCTTCTTGATCAGGCCATTACTCTGGACAGCAACATGAAGAAGGAGGAGAATAGAAAAAGGAAGTTCAGCGCCAATAAGTACAACACTAATCTGATGCAGAAGAAACCATACGTTCCTGAGAACAGTGGGGGTCACCACAGTCACAAGAGTGGAAGTGGCCACAACCATAATGGTCATATCCATGAAGTAGGAAATTCCGGATACAGAGGAAATGGACAGGGTGGTAGTGGACACAACCACCCGGTCAATGGGAACAATAGTGGAAAAGAGCCACACCGCCACAACAATGAGCCTAAACGAGATATTAGTCAAGTGACTTGCTACAAGTGTGGGAACAAGGGACATTACTCAACAGACTGCCCAGAGAAGAAGAAGGCGCCGGAAGCATCAAAGCCTAATCCTTTCCAGAAGGCACAGGTGAATCATCTTGATGTGGAAGAAGTGCATAATGAACCGGATGCAGTGATTGGTACGTTCCTACTACATACCTTTCCAGCATTAGTCTTGTTCGATATGGGAGCATCCCACTCATTCATCTCAAGAGCTTTTGTTAATAAAAACAAACTGACTACTACAAGCCTGCTAAATCCGGTTAGGGTGAGTTCCCCAGGGGGGGAAATGCTCGCACAAACCGATTGTCAAAACTTGAGTTTAGAAATTGGTAAACACTCCTTTCTGGTAAACCTGATAATATTAGAGACCCAGGGTCTGGATGTTATACTCGGTATGGATTGGTTGGCCAATTTTGAAGGAGTATTGGATTGTGCGAATAGATGCATTACACTCACCACTCCCGAGAAGAAGAAGATCAGATACAAATCCAAATTTGAATTTAAGAAAGTTAAGCTAAATTCTCTTAAGGGGGTTAGCATGGGAGACGTTCGTGTGGTAAGAGATTACCCTGATGTTTTCCCCGAAGAACTACCGGGAATGCCACCCGATAGGGATGTTGAATTTCTTATAGATTTGGTTCCCGGAACGGGACCCATAGCCAAGAGACCATATCTAATGGTTGTAGCTGAATTGAAAGAACTCAAGAAACAGTTAGAGGAGCAACTGCAGAAAGGATTCATCCGCCCAAGTTCATCACCTTGGGGAGCACCCATTCTGTTTGTAGAGAAAAAGGATAGTACTCAAAGGATAGTAACGGATTATCGAGCAATCAACGAGGTGACGATCAAGAACAAGTACCCGCTACCGAAAATTAATGAGCTCTTCGACCAGCTAGAGGGTGCTTCGGTATTCTCTAAGATCGATTTGCGATCAGGATACTTTCAAATGAAAGTAAGAGAACTAGATATACCAAAAACTGCCTTCACTACTAGATATGGATTATATGAGTACACCGTAATGCCGTTTGGTTTAACCAATGCACCGGCATACTTCATGAACATGATGAATAAAGTGTTTATGGACTTTCTGGATAAGTTTGTTGTGGTGTTCATTGATGATATCCTGATATACTCCAAGAGTCAGGAGGAACATGAAGAACACTTGCACATGATATTACAGAGACTTAGAGAACATAAGCTGTATGCCAAATTTAGCAAGTGTGAATTCTGGCTAGAAGAAGTTGGTTTTCTAGGACACGTTGTGTCGAAAAATGGAATAGCAGTAGATCCAGAAAAGGTGTCAGCTGTGACAAAATGGGAAGTACCCAAGAATGTGGCAGACATCCGTAGTTTCCTTGGACTGGCAGGTTATTATAGAAGATTTATTGAGAACTTCTCCAAACTTGCCAAACCATTGACTTCACTACTGAAAAAGGAAGTCAAATTTAAGTGGACGGAAGAATGTGGAATAAGTTTCCAGGAACTGAAGAAACGGCTGGTGTCAGCACCTGTTTTATGTTTGCCAGATATAGAGAAGGAATTCCAAGTATATTGTGATGCCTCGCACCATGGACTAGGAAGTGTCCTAATGCAAGAAGGGAAAGTGGTTTCATAAGCTTCTAGACAGCTTAAGAAACATGAGGTCAACTATCCCACCCACGATCTGGAGTTAGCATCAGTAGTGCATGCGTTAAAGACGTGGAGACCCTATCTTTTGGGAAAACGTTGTGAAGTATTCACGGATCACAAGAGCCTGAAATATATTTTCACCCAGAAGGAATTGAATATGAGGCAAAGAAGATGGTTGGAACTTATTAAGGACTATGATATGAGTTTGCAATATCACCCAGGAAAGGCTAATGTGGTGGCAGACGCTTTGAGCCGTAAGGTCCATGTAAATGGACTGACAGCGGGAAAATTGCCCGAGGATTTAAGTAGAGCATTTAAGGACCTCGGATTAGAGGTAGTACCCGAAGGATTCCTCGCAACACTGGACGTACAACCGTTCTTGATGGATAAGATTCGGGAAGGCCAGAAGGGAGACAAAGTAATGGATGAAATCAAGGTCAACCTGAGCGAAGGGAAGGCCAAGGGTTTTCGAATGGATGAGCAAGGCACCTTGTAGTTTGAGAAACGCATCTGCGTGCCGCAAGATGAGGATCTTAGAAAATTGATTCTGCAAGAAGCACATAACTCGCCTTATTCCATACACCCGGGGAACACCAAGATGTACATGGATGTAAAGGAAAGATTTTGGTGGAATAACCTGAAGAGAACATCGCGGAATATATAGCTAAGTGCGATGTATGTAGTCGAGTAAAGGCGGAGCATCAGAAGCCATCAGGATTGTTGCAACCTTTACCTATACCGGATTGGAAATGGGAACAGATAGGTATGGATTTCATTACTGGGTTACCGCGTACCAGATAGGGATATGATTCGATCTGGGTAATAGTGGATCGTTTGACAAAGGTGGCCCATTTTGTGCCAGTAAAGACTACCTACTCAAGTGCTAAGTTGGCAGAGATTTACATGAGGATAATTGTATGCCTTCATGGTATTCCCCAGAGGATTGTGTCTGACAAAGGTACCCAGTTTACCTCGCATTCTGGAAACAACTACATGAATCTTTGGGTACGAGATTAGAGTTCAGTACAGCATTTCATCCCCAAACGGATGGACAGACGGAAAGAGTAAACCAAATTTTAGAAGATATGCTGAGGGCATGTGCCTTGGACTACAAGTCTAGTTGGGATGATAATTTGCCATACGCAGAATTTTCCTATAACAACAGCTACCAAGCAAGCATAGAGATGTCGCCGTTTGAGGCACTTTATGGTAGGAAATGCACCACACCACTACTCTGGAGCGGTGTTGGAGATCGAAGTTTATTTGGACCTGATATAATCCAGGAAGCTGAAGAGAAGGTTCGAATAATTAAGGACAGATTGAAGATCGCGCAGTCCAGGCAGAAAAGCTATGCGGATTCCAAAAGGAGAGAAATCACATATGAGATAGGTGACAGGGCTTATTTAAGAGAGTCACCAATGCGTGGTGTGAAGAGGTTCGGGATCAAGGGTAAACTTGCACCTCGATTCATCGGCCCCTTTAAGATTCTTTCCCGCAAGGGAGAAGTAGCATATGAGTTAGAATTGCCGGAAGTTCTGTCAGTAGTTCACAATGTCTTCCACGTGAGTCAATTGAAGATGTGTCATCCAGAGATGACAGAAACCCCGCTACGGGATACAGTGTCATTAGAAGAAGTTCAGTTGGAAAGTGACCTGACGTATGAAGAGAAGCCAATCAAAATCTTGGAGATGGCAGAAAGGATCACACGAACCAAGACTATCAAATTTTGTAAGGTCCAGTGGAACCACCATACCGAAGAAGAAGCAACTTGGGAACGGGAGGATGATCTTCGGGAAGAACACCCACATCTTTTTGAAGGCCAAACCGAATCTCGAGGACGAGATTCATCTTAAGGGGGTTAGGTTTGTAACATCCCAATTTTGCTAAAATTTAAAACTTTGCATTCATACATGATTCATCATATAGGCTTAACTTTTAATCACATAAATACTAAATAAAAATTCAATTATGAGTTTAAATAATGTTTAATCCCATTTAAATGTTTATTTAAAACTTACTTCATAAATATAATTTTCCAAATTATATAATGGGTAAGGTTATTATTAAAAATTGCTAATTTAAATAACCTTTCCAAAATATATTTTTATGAATTTTTCTGAAATGTTTTGAATAGGTTTAAAAATCATTTAGTAAATCAGATTTGAAAAACAGTTTTTATTTTATTTAAAAGATTATGTTACCAGGCCGGCCCAGACGTTATCCACCGTGCGCGCGGTCGATAACGGCCCATCGGCCCGCTCCAGCGCGCGCGCCGCTCCCCTCTCGCTGACAGGTGGGCCCCACCTGTCAGCCGTCTTCCACCTCCGTCCGGAGATTGCGCCGGAGACGACGACCACGACCGAGCCGTTTCCGGGCCGGTTTCTGCCGTGATTAGCTCCTGCGCCCCCTCCTATTTATACCCCGCGAGGCCGCCTCCGAAACCCCACCAAAACCCTACCTCTCCGCCGTCGGGCTGCTCGGAATCGAGCTCGCCGTCACCGCCATTGCCGCCGGGCTTTTTCGCGAGTGCGGTAAGCTCCAAGCTCCTCGAGCTCCACCGAGCCCCCCCCCCCCCCTCGCTTCCCCATCCTTATACGCACCCGTTGAGCCCCCTTGCTTGTCCCATTTCGCAGCCGAACGCCGAAAACGACCTCGACCGAGGTGCTCCGCCGCCGGCCACCATCTCCGACGAGGAAAGGAGAGGAGTCTCGACGCCGCCGTCGCGCCATCGACCTCGCCTGCTCCTCCGCGTCATTTTGGTAAGAACCGTTCGTCCTGGGGCGGTGTTTTCATGCCGCCGCGGTTTTGGTTCGCCGGAATAGCTCCGGCAAGAAGCGCCGCTGTTTTCTTGTCTCTTTTGTTTTGCACCGTTGGATATGCTTTGGATGCTCTAGTTTAGATCCTCGCGAAGGGGTACGGTTCCATCCGCGATCATCCGCGTCCATCTGCGCCGTTTATCCCACATCCGCCCGCGAAGCCACTGAGCCAACCAGAAGCTGCAACGTCGCCTGAGGACCTCTGCGGGAAGAATTTGTTTTGTGTCTCACAGATTAGCCCCTGCAATTTGAATCTATCATTAATTTTTAACCCTTTATCCAAAAATTATAAAAAAAATTGTTTTGGAAAGATTTTGAGGTATAGAAACTTTTGGCACAATTATATTTATTTTTTGTCGAATTAATTTTGTTTAATAACAGCAGTGGCATTAATGGTAAATTAAGCATAACTATAAATATAAAATATTTTCCTCATCAAACTCTTTTGCTATGAACTTGTAGGGCTAAGTACTCGCTATAGGAATACTCTACTATTTTTGTTTAGATTATTTATGTGCTTTTGTGCAATTATTTTGATTAAAAGCTTTTTAGACATTATATAATGAATAAAATTAATTAGAAAATTTTTAAAATTAATTTTCTTCATGAATTCGAAAATATAAGAGTACTTAGCATATTATAGCACCTTTGCCACACAAAAAATACTTAGAAAATATTTGAGGAGCTTTTATTCAACTAAAAGTGCTAAAATCTTCCTTAGAAATTTTGCTAAGTGTTGTCTTTCGAAAATTATTTGAACTTCTTTGTTTCTGAGTCCTTAGTAAAAATTTGACCCCAAGTGTGTGACCTTGGTCCTTAGTCATTTTTGGACCAACAAAACTTGCCTCACATTACTCCCATATATTTCGTAGCATGGCATGCATCTAGTCCTTAGAAATATTTTTGCACATCATACATGGCATATTTTCCTTAGTAGTTTTTATGAAACTTGTTTGTTTATGTTGTATTGTTTGTTGTGTCAGAATTTTCAGAGAGGAACGAGGACTGCAGTTGTTGTTGTTGTTCTGCTTGTTGCCAAGGCAAGTGGCACACCCTCATAAAATTCCTAAGTATTTCTATGCATTACTTAGTGTATTTTCCATATGCATGTGTAGGACTTAGTAGATTGCTATGCAAAACCTTAGAACTCCCTACTCCTCTGTGTCCACCATAGAGTTTTCCCTTAAATGTCCACCATAGTGACACTTGCCAGACTCCATTTGATATGGAATCTGACCCACTCTATTGCAAATTATTACTTGTTGCAGAAGTTTCTGGTGAGGAGTAAGGACTACGTTTGGGTTTCGAGTCTGCACCAACATGTTTTCGCCTGTGGCGTGTCATGAAGATGGGAGGCTCATTGAAGATTTATTTCCGCTGCTTTATTGTTTGAGCTAGCTTTAAGCTATACAAAGATGTATCGAACTATTTATTTTCCCAAGTCTGGATCACTCGTGAAATATTGATACAATGTTGTGATATTCATCGTAAACTGTGTGTGTAAATAAATCGACCCAGGGGTTTGCACTATACACAGGTACCTGCCATATTTTGAAGTACAGGTACATTACAAATGGTATCAGAGCACTGTGTTGCCTGTAGGTTAAAACCCCTAGGTTTGCTTAGAAATAGTATAAAAACCTCTATAGAATATTCTTGCTTTTCTTCTAAGCACTCTCAATTATGTTCTCCTGCGTTTTATCTCATACCCTTTTCTTCATAACTTAAGGATGAAGAGATTCGGGTACACTTGCGAGGAAGACTTCTCGGTGTCTCGCTTTGGCAGCATCTTGTTCGACATACTCAAGCACCTGAAGCTACCAACACCCATGATCAAGGGATGCATATTGAAGAAGTTCAAGAGAGAAGAGCTTTGGGGAATCAGAATTTGTCAATAAGGACGTGAAGGCGAAGCACCCATTGCGACCAGTATAATGGGGGTCTCCGTAGAAAGAGGAATCGACGTTGTCATGCAATACACAATAGGTCGTCTCTGTGGGCGCTACTCCAAGGAACTCGAAGGACACTACTCCCTTCCTTTTGGCAGACGTAATGAAGATGGATATCCTTACTGCTATGGCACCGAGGACATGGGCAAGGATAAGTTCGTGAGTGATTACTTCTAAGGCTTAGAACTCTTAGTCTATGAACTTTACTTTGATTCCTATGAAGAACTCTACAAGAATGATTGTAACATCCCAACATTTTATAATGTTCAAAAATCACTAAAATTTAAAACTTTTCTTTTTATTAAAATAAAATATTAAATGCATGAGGAAACCAACTATAAAAGACTTCAAAGTTTAATATTTCAAATGTCACAGTTTAAAACATTTTATTATCCCATGTAATTCAAAATCTTAAAATATAATTCGACAAATATTTTACCAACTACAATCCATTTTATTTTAAGTAAATAGTTTACTTATAAGTATTTGAATTAAACCACTTAGCCATATCTATTCATAAATATAAGATTATTCAAAATGGTATATAATTACCAAATGGTTTGCATTCCTTTAACTAAGTTCAAAATATAGTTTGGAAATTATAAGCCTATAGTGTATAACCTTACAACTTCATAGAATTTAAATTACTGAATTAGCCAAATAAACATTTCATGTGCTTAAAGGAATTTCATCTATTTTCAAAGCATAAAATGATTAATATATTCTAAATAAGAATAAAATTAAAACAAAAATCCTTTCCAAAGTTGTTATGAAGTTTTCAAATGAATTATCATAATTAAAATATAATGTTGCACAAATTATTTTTCAATTAAAAATGAATACCCTATATTTCACATTTTCCTAAAACCATTATTTATATGTTGTTCTTAATAATATGCCAAGATAAAGATGAATGATTTCAGCAAAACAAGTTTAAATAACTTAAATTCAAACATATTGAAATGTGGGTATTTTACAAATTTATTTTAGCCAAAAGAAAATTTAAATAAGAAATATATCCAAATTGGACTTAAGTGTCAAATTTGTAATTAAGCAATATTTCAAAATATTAATTTTCAAAAATGTTTAAAACACACCTACAACTGGTTTAACAGAGAGATATTAATTTTACAAATTTTTAGAATTTTGTTTGACATCATTTGAAGTTATAAATCAAAAGATATGAATTAAGGAAATAAAATCAGAAAATAAAATGCTGGCTGACGTCATGCTGACGTCAGCGGATCTTCATCTTCCTCAAACCGAACGAACGCAAAAACTGGAGATCGATTTGGAGAAGAAATCTCCTCCGATTCGTGCGGGATTTGGTCTCCGATGCCTCCTATTTATACCCCGGACCCCGCCGCATCTTTTCCCCCTCGAAACCCTAATTAAATCTCGCCGCCAGGCCGCTGGAAAGCTCGTCGGAGTTCATCCAGCGCCGCCGCCGTTTTTCTCCGATCCCGCAACGAGGTGAGCGCTTCCCCGCCCGATACCGCGCTCCTCGTCTCTCCTATTTCGTTGCGCATCTCCTCAAGCCTTGGGGCAAAATTTTGTGCAGCCCAGCGACGGATCCTTGCACGACCCGAGCACATCGGAGTTCCCCGCACCTCCGGCCGCATTCCCACACGACTCCAGGACGAACGAGACGAAGACGACGCCACCATTCACTCCGCCTTGAAGCGCCGCGTCCGGAGCTGGTCTCCACGCGTTCGGGGAAGCAAGGAATCAACCGGAGCGTCCACGCCGAGCCACGGCGCCGTCGTCCGCGCCATCTCCGGCGAGCTGCGCCGCCACGGTAAGGTCCACGCCTCAGCACCGTCCGATCTGCGATCAAAGGCTAGGATTAGATCATTAAGACGAACCGGTACGGTTAGATGTGATCCATCGGATCTGGATCTAACGATCCAGATTCATCCACTTAACCACGTCAGCGCCGCGTGGCAGCCACGTCACTGCCCAGTCAGCTGCCACGTGGAAAACAATTTCCCTAATTAATTTTAATTGGAAATTTTGCAGAAACACCCCTGTCACTTAGATCTCTCACAACTTTTCAACCACAACTCCAAATTTAATAATTTTTATATATTTGGAAAGCTCTGGATGTGTAGAATAATTTGGATCAGACAAAATTCAAATTTGACTTAGTATAAAATATTCAAATTTCAAATGGAGAATTTGAGTATATTTATAATAACTTTAAATCTATAAATCCAAAAATTGCAAATAAATATGTTTTAGAAACTTTAGAATATATGTAAATTAATACCACTGATATAAAATAGTTTGGAGTAAATTTTGAATGATTTCATAGTTGTGTGTTTAAATTGAATGGTTTGACTAATTTTGAAATAACTTTTAATAGAAACATTAATTTTGATTAAATCCAATTGCAATAGATTTAATTAAATGCTCTCTGTCTATTCATATTAATTATAAGATTTTGTTATAAAAATTTAGTCATAGGAAACTTTAATCTTATAATGATTCCTTTTATTTTATTTTCCAAAACTAGGAATTTATTTAAATTGCATTTATAAACTCATGCATATTTATAAAGGAAATCACAAAAGTGATTTCGATGTTTCTTGTGATTTAAGATTTCATTTCATTCATAGCATATGTTATATTGTAGATATAATTCTCAAAGGAAAACCCCTCTTCAATAGTTTCTCTAAGTTAGGATTATTTTCAAACTTAGTATTTTGTGAAAAGTGCTATGCACTAGACACTTAGTAGTTTTCAAGATGGAGCTAGAAGACCATGGAAGGACTTAGCCAAAAACAAGACTTCAGAAGTATCCTCAAGGAGAAGGAACACTTAGAAGAAAATCAAGAAGAAGATCATGAAGACCAACCAGAAATATTTTCCAAGTCTTGTTCTCTCTCTCTTTCTTTTCTCTGAGACTTCATGGAGGACTTAGAAGAAAACAGACTCTGGAAGCATCCTCAAGATGTCAAGCACTTAGAAGAAAAGTGAGAAGAAGTTCAAGAAGGCCAACTCCCTTTTAATCTCCAAGTCTTTCTCTCTGTCTTTTCTTCACCTCTGAGATTTCATGAAGACTAAGTAAATCCAAGATCAGCCTCGAGGACACAAGAATCATCAAGTATGAAGATTCATCAGGACTACCCAGAACTTCAATCAAGACATCATTAAGGAGAATACTACAAGTCTGGAGATGAAGCCTGGAGGACAACTACATCTTTCTTTCCATCTTCTCACTCTTGTCTAATCTTGTCTTTTAGACTTAGTCAAAGTTTGATCATGATGTTATCATCTTGAAGTTGTTGGATCCTAGCAGCATAGTGGGATGAAGCGGCCTGGAAACAAACCTTACATGTCCACGTACATGAGACCTGTTCCACAATTTAAGTGGCTGGCCGGGTGTCTGTCTCTCTCACTATAGTGAATGTCCAATTTACAAAGAGTTGATAATAATTGTGATCAACTTGAACAAATGACTTAGTATTTTTCTCTAAGTATGTTGCACATCATGGCTAAGCCATTAGAGTGCTTATTTCAAGAAGAGATAAAATAAAGTATGTTTAGCCAACTTAAGACTTTAGCCTTAGTCCTTTTGGACCAACCAAATTGCCTTGCATAACTTAAAAGATTTCCATGGCATGAAAATGTATTCCTAGCCCTTAGTAATATTTTACATATCATGCATAAACATATTTTCCTTAGAAAGTTTTATAAACTTATTTATTCATTTAGTATGTGTTTGTTTGCATTGTGGATTTGTGCTTGCTGTTGATTGTTGTATTGTTGCTTGCTTATATTGTTTAGATTAAACGGAGAGCTAACGTTCGTTGTTGAAAAGAGTGTGTGAACAACGAGAACATTCAAAGGCAAGTGGCACACCTCATAAACTTCCTATTTTTATGCATTACTTAGTGTATTTTTATATGCATGTGTTACTATGCTAAACCTGTAGAATCCCTTATTCCTGTGTCTAGGTTCCTATGTCATACTTAGCAGAAATATTGATGCTATGCAATTGATGAAAGATTTTATAAAAGGTTAAGTGACTACTCAGGGCTGTGCTCATGGCTGTCTTCGCCTAGGATGAATTTCTATTCTACTTAGGGCTGTGAGCATGGTGATTTTTACCTGAGAGTGCACATCCACTAAGTTAATGAAACACCTGGGTGGTAATTGGTCGGATGGTTTATGTTGAGTGGCTTTTGGGACTATGCTTGTGGCTGTCTTCGCCTAGGATGAATTTCTATTCTACTTAGGGCCATGAGTATGGTGGTTTTCACCCAGAAGTACACTTGAGAACGGCCACCCAGGAACAGAGGAATCTGAAGAACTCCGAGTGACGATTGCTTCCAGTGCAGCCATTGCCATATGGGCTCTGGCTTGATCAATTATGTTGCGTGGACTCTCTCCGGCTTGACAAGCAGATGTAGGGGGATGTTAGGTGGAACGGGTCAAGCCAGTATGGGGAGGGAAAATGCTTCTGAAAGATCTCGTATCATTCTCTCCTTTCCTTATCACAAATGGTGTGTAAAGGATACTTTGGGTTGAATGGGTACAATGGTGAAAGTGCACAACCTCTGCAGAGTGTAAAACTAAGTACTTAGCCGTGTCCCCGGTTACGGACAATTTTGAGCAGCTGATCAAGGACGTCAACGGAGGATTCCACCATTCCAACTTCAAAAGTAAAACTTGATGGGTGAACAAGGGTAGAATGAGACAGTGGATTTCATGCCACGGATGTCTCGAATAGAAGAAAAGTGTTTTCAAAAGAATAGGAAAAATTGGCTTTATGCAAATTAGCCTTGAGCTCCACCAGCCAAATATTCATATAGGCTTTAGAGTTATTCCATAAGTGTCCACTATAGTGTCACTTGCCAGACTCCATTTTTAATGGAATCTGACCCACGTTGTTGCAATATTTTTCTTATTGCAGATTGATCAGATGACGAGTGAGGTTTCGTTTAAAGGTTTCGAGTCTACAACCAACATGTTTTCGCCTGTGGCAGCATGAAAGTTATAGAGGCTCACTGCTATTGTATTTCCGCTGTGTACTTTTCAAAGCTAGCTTTATGCTATGCAATTTGTAAAGAATATTTTGTAATTCTGGATCATCGATGTAATAAAATTGACCTTTGTTGTGATATTACATCGTAAACTGTGTGTGCAAATGAAACGATCCAGGGATTTGCACTATACACAGGTATCTGCCTTATTTTGAGAGCAGGTACGCTACAGATGGTATCAGAGCACTGTGTTGCCTGTAGGTTCGAAACCCCTAGGATTGGACTAAGACCCCAAAGGTTAAATAGTTAACTAAACTAGGTTTCCAAAACTTGAGTAAATGTTGAAAATTCTTTTAATATTGTCTTACATTAAGTATCATGTCTTGCATCTTTCCCTTTCTCTTAAATTCTAATACTCTTACCTATTCAAAATTCTAGATGGGAGAATACACTGAGACTGCGTATGCTGGAGTTTTGTCGGATTTCATCTTTGGGAGGCAGCTGTCTAGATTGACAAGTGTATTGAAGCTACCACCACCCTATTTCCGAGGAAGGAAGGAGGAGACCGACATACCCCATGGGATACGTTGGGAAATACGCACCATCATGACCCCGGATCCAACGATGCCAGACTTCGAGCCCGTGGACTATGTCACCTACTACCCAGAGTGGATTGAAGGAGTGAACATAGCTATGGTGGACTTAATGGCTCGTTTGTGTTACAAGTATCGATTCAAGCTAGCACCAGGATCGCCCTTCCGTGTCTTTGGGAAGAGGAATGCACATGGTCTCTCGATGGCTCGCACGGGAAATCACCTGGACGTGCCCCTTGTTAATAAGACGTTTGAAGACTTGGATTATCTCATCAACCGTCTGACCAGGAGAGTCCAACAGACTTCTGACGTCGCAAATCATGCTCAAGCCGTCATACACGCAAAACCCAAGAACTCCAGGCCTCTGAAAATCTTATTGGTCAGTTGGAGGAACTCATCCATGACCTACATTTGGAGAACCTTGGGAAGGATCAGCAAATTGCCATGCTTGAGGCTCAACTCATTCCACCTCCACCACCGCCAGTAGCTGAAGAAGGAGGTGACCAAGGCACTGGAGATGTGACTGTATCTGCAGCTACGAAGAAGGAAGGACCAGTGGAAGAAGACCCCGAAGAAGTGCTGTCTGAAGAGTCAACTGAGGGAGAAATCACGCCTGTGGCAAATAACCACGCAATAAAACGCAAGCGTAGTATTTAGGAAGGATAAGTGTAGCAATCAAAACCATGTTAGAGGGACCACCATTTATCTTTTAGCTTATCGTATCGATTTAGTGTATTGACCTATCAAATAGTGGTATGGCAGTACTGTTACTTTTGTAATTCCCCGACCTTTCGTTCGATAAACGATTAGTTCGATTTCTCAAAAGAAGTTTGAAATTTTACGTATGTGTTGTTTGTGTTGAACTTTACTGATTGATGTTTGTTAGATGATGTTTGTAATGGATTATCTTGAATTTTGGTTGTGCATTAGGATGTTGAATTATCAACAAAACTTTTCTTTTAAGGGTGGTAGCCACCTAGAAAATTCAAACCCACTCACTTAAACCCAGAAATCTCAAACTATCTTTCCTTTCATCTTTCTAATCAGAAAAACCATTCACTACAAGTTTTCAAGTTTCCATGTCCGAAATTTTATTTCTCAAGACATCTCGAGTTATCAGAATCATTCAAGCCCTTGCTTTCTTTTCTAGCCTCTCCGAATCTCGGGGACGAGATTCCTTTTAAGGGTGGTAGTCTGTAACATCCCAACATTTTATAATGTTCAAAAATCACTAAAATTTAAAACTTTTCTTTTTATTAAAATAAAATATTAAATGCATGAGGAAACCAACTATAAAAGACTTCAAAGTTTAATATTTCAAATGTCACAGTTTAAAACATTTTATTATCCCATGTAATTCAAAATCTTAAAATATAATTCGACAAATATTTTACCAACTACAATCCATTTTATTTTAAGTAAATAGTTTACTTATAAGTATTTGAATTAAACCACTTAGCCATATCTATTCATAAATATAAGATTATTCAAAATGGTATATAATTACCAAATGGTTTGCATTCCTTTAACTAAGTTCAAAATATAGTTTGGAAATTATAAGCCTATAGTGTATAACCTTACAACTTCATAGAATTTAAATTACTGAATTAGCCAAATAAACATTTCATGTGCTTAAAGGAATTTCATCTATTTTCAAAGCATAAAATGATTAATATATTCTAAATAAGAATAAAATTAAAACAAAAATCCTTTCCAAAGTTGTTATGAAGTTTTCAAATGAATTATCATAATTAAAATATAATGTTGCACAAATTATTTTTCAATTAAAAATGAATACCCTATATTTCACATTTTCCTAAAACCATTATTTATATGTTGTTCTTAATAATATGCCAAGATAAAGATGAATGATTTCAGCAAAACAAGTTTAAATAACTTAAATTCAAACATATTGAAATGTGGGTATTTTACAAATTTATTTTAGCCAAAAGAAAATTTAAATAAGAAATATATCCAAATTGGACTTAAGTGTCAAATTTGTAATTAAGCAATATTTCAAAATATTAATTTTCAAAAATGTTTAAAACACACCTACAACTGGTTTAACAGAGAGATATTAATTTTACAAATTTTTAGAATTTTGTTTGACATCATTTGAAGTTATAAATCAAAAGATATGAATTAAGGAAATAAAATCAGAAAATAAAATGCTGGCTGACGTCATGCTGACGTCAGCGGATCTTCATCTTCCTCAAACCGAACGAACGCAAAAACTGGAGATCGATTCGGAGAAGAAATCTCCTCCGATTCGTGCGGGATTTGGTCTCCGATGCCTCCTATTTATACCCCGGACCCCGCCGCATCTTTTCCCCCTCGAAACCCTAATTAAATCTCGCCGCCAGGCCGCTGGAAAGCTCGCCGGAGTTCATCCAGCGCCGCCGCCGTTTTTCTCCGATCCCGCAACGAGGTGAGCGCTTCCCCGCCCGATACCGCGCTCCTCGTCTCTCCTATTTCGTTGCGCATCTCCTCAAGCCTTGGGGCAAAATTTTGTGCAGCCCAGCGACGGATCCTTGCACGACCCGAGCACATCGGAGTTCCCCGCACCTCCGGCCGCATTCCCACACGACTCCAGGACGAACGAGACGAAGCCGACGCCACCATTCACTCCGCCTTGAAGCGCCGCGTCCGGAGCTGGTCTCCACGCGTTCGGGGAAGCAAGGAATCAACCGGAGCGTCCACGCCGAGCCACGGCGCCGTCGTCCGCGCCATCTCCGGCGAGCTGCGCCGCCACGGTAAGGTCCACGCCTCAGCACCGTCCGATCTGCGATCAAAGGCTAGGATTAGATCATTAAGACGAACCGGTACGGTTAGATGTGATCCATCGGATCTGGATCTAACGATCCAGATTCATCCACTTAACCACGTCAGCGCCGCGTGGCAGCCACGTCACTGCCCAGTCAGCTGCCACGTGGAAAACAATTTCCCTAATTAATTTTAATTGGCAATTTTGCAGAAACACCCCTGTCACTTAGATCTCTCACAACTTTTCAACCACAACTCCAAATTTAATAATTTTTATATATTTGGAAAGCTCTGGATGTGTAGAATAATTTGGATCAGACAAAATTCAAATTTGACTTAGTATAAAATATTCAAATTTCAAATGGATAATTTGAGTATATTTATAATAACTTTAAATCTATAAATCCAAAAATTGCAAATAAATATGTTTTAGAAACTTTAGAATATATGTAAATTAATACCACTGATATAAAATAGTTTGGAGTAAATTTTGAATGATTTCATAGTTGTGTGTTTAAATTGAATGGTTTGACTAATTTTGAAATAACTTTTAATAGAAACATTAATTTTGATTAAATCCAATTGCAATAGATTTAATTAAATGCTCTCTGTCTATTCATATTAATTATAAGATTTTGTTATAAAAATTTAGTCATAGGAAACTTTAATCTTATAATGATTCCTTTTATTTTATTTTCCAAAACTAGGAATTTATTTAAATTGCATTTATAAACTCATGCATATTTATAAAGGAAATCACAAAAGTGATTTCGATGTTTCTTGTGATTTAAGATTTCATTTCATTCATAGCATATGTTATATTGTAGATATAATTCTCAAAGGAAAACCCCTCTTCAATAGTTTCTCTAAGTTAGGATTATTTTCAAACTTAGTATTTTGTGAAAAGTGCTATGCACTAGACACTTAGTAGTTTTCAAGATGGAGCTAGAAGACCATGGAAGGACTTAGCCAAAAACAAGACTTCAGAAGTATCCTCAAGGAGAAGGAACACTTAGAAGAAAATCAAGAAGAAGATCATGAAGACCAACCAGAAATATTTTCCAAGTCTTGTTCTCTCTCTCTTTCTTTTCTCTGAGACTTCATGGAGGACTTAGAAGAAAACAGACTCTGGAAGCATCCTCAAGATGTCAAGCACTTAGAAGAAAAGTGAGAAGAAGTTCAAGAAGGCCAACTCCCTTTTAATCTCCAAGTCTTTCTCTCTGTCTTTTCTTCACCTCTGAGATTTCATGAAGACTAAGTAAATCCAAGATCAGCCTCGAGGACACAAGAATCATCAAGTATGAAGATTCATCAGGACTACCCAGAACTTCAATCAAGACATCATTAAGGAGAATACTACAAGTCTGGAGATGAAGCCTGGAGGACAACTACATCTTTCTTTCCATCTTCTCACTCTTGTCTAATCTTGTCTTTTAGACTTAGTCAAAGTTTGATCATGATGTTATCATCTTGAAGTTGTTGGATCCTAGCAGCATAGTGGGATGAAGCGGCCTGGAAACAAACCTTACATGTCCACGTACATGAGACCTGTTCCACAATTTAAGTGGCTGGCCGGGTGTCTGTCTCTCTCACTATAGTGAATGTCCAATTTACAAAGAGTTGATAATAATTGTGATCAACTTGAACAAATGACTTAGTATTTTTCTCTAAGTATGTTGCACATCATGGCTAAGCCATTAGAGTGCTTATTTCAAGAAGAGATAAAATAAAGTATGTTTAGCCAACTTAAGACTTTAGCCTTAGTCCTTTTGGACCAACCAAATTGCCTTGCATAACTTAAAAGATTTCCATGGCATGAAAATGTATTCCTAGCCCTTAGTAATATTTTACATATCATGCATAAACATATTTTCCTTAGAAAGTTTTATAAACTTATTTATTCATTTAGTATGTGTTTGTTTGCATTGTGGATTTGTGCTTGCTGTTGATTGTTGTATTGTTGCTTGCTTATATTGTTTAGATTAAACGGAGAGCTAACGTTCGTTGTTGAAAAGAGTGTGTGAACAACGAGAACATTCAAAGGCAAGTGGCACACCTCATAAACTTCCTATTTTTATGCATTACTTAGTGTATTTTTATATGCATGTGTTACTATGCTAAACCTGTAGAATCCCTTATTCCTGTGTCTAGGTTCCTATGTCATACTTAGCAGAAATATTGATGCTATGCAATTGATGAAAGATTTTATAAAAGGTTAAGTGACTACTCAGGGCTGTGCTCATGGCTGTCTTCGCCTAGGATGAATTTCTATTCTACTTAGGGCTGTGAGCATGGTGATTTTTACCTGAGAGTGCACATCCACTAAGTTAATGAAACACCTGGGTGGTAATTGGTCGGATGGTTTATGTTGAGTGGCTTTTGGGACTATGCTTGTGGTTGTCTTCGCCTAGGATGAATTTCTATTCTACTTAGGGCCATGAGTATGGTGGTTTTCACCCAGAAGTACACTTGAGAACGGCCACCCAGGAACAGAGGAATCTGAAGAACTCCGAGTGACGATTGCTTCTAGTGCAGCCATTGCCATATGGGCTCTGGCTTGATCAATTATGTTGCGTGGACTCTCTCCGGCTTGACAAGCAGATGTAGGGGGATGTTAGGTGGAACGGGTCAAGCCAGTATGGGGAGGGAAAATGCTTCTGAAAGATCTCGTCTCATTCTCTCCTTTCCTTATCACAAATGGTGTGTAAAGGACACTTTGGGTTGAATGGGTACAATGGTGAAAGTGCACAACCTCTGCAGAGTGTAAAACTAAGTACTTAGCCGTGTCCCCGGTTACGGACAATTTTGAGCAGCTGATCAAGGACGTCAACGGAGGATTCCACCATTCCAACTTCAAAAGTAAAACTTGATGGGTGAACAAGGGTAGAATGAGACAGTGGATTTCATGCCACGGATGTCTCGAATAGAAGAAAAGTGTTTTCAAAAGAATAGGAAAAATTGGCTTTATGCAAATTAGCCTTGAGCTCCACCAGCCAAATATTCATATAGGCTTTAGAGTTATTCCATAAGTGTCCACTATAGTGTCACTTGCCAGACTCCATTTTTAATGGAATCTGACCCACGTTGTTGCAATATTTTTCTTATTGCAGATTGATCAGATGACGAGTGAGGTTTCGTTTAAAGGTTTCGAGTCTACAACCAACATGTTTTCGCCTGTGGCAGCATGAAAGTTATAGAGGCTCACTGCTATTGTATTTCCGCTGTGTACTTTTCAAAGCTAGCTTTATGCTATGCAATTTGTAAAGAATATTTTGTAATTCTGGATCATCGATGTAATAAAATTGACCTTTGTTGTGATATTACATCGTAAACTGTGTGTGCAAATGAAACGATCCAGGGATTTGCACTATACACAGGTATCTGCCTTATTTTGAGAGCAGGTACGCTACAATGATGAGATGTGCGCCCAAGTCAAGGAGAATGAAGAGAACATGAAGGAACAAGAGGAGAAGACAAAGGAACTACAGGAGAAATTCCAGCTACAAGAGAAGAAATTTATAAGTCAAGAGAAGAGGGTCAAGCAAAGAAACAAGCAAATAAGAGAGTTGAAGGTAGAACTTTCCACCAATGAGGTGGAGCTTGAAGCTGATAGCGACTTGATCAAGCGTCTTCTTGCTGAGAAGAAGTATCTTCAAGACCAGAACTTAGAGTTGGAGAAGGAAGTGGCGGACCTCAGAAACATGCTAACCCGTGAAGGTTATGAGATCGAAGACGTTGAAGAATAAGTGGATGAAGAAGAAGTTCTCATGATTGAAGACTAGGATAGTTAGAGAGACTAACATTTTTACTTCACGCATTTAAAATTTCGAATTTCTAAACTTAGGATCTACCAACGTGTGGTAGAGAATAATCTTGTATTGCTTGTTATTTTGGACCAAGGCTAGTGAAAGTTTAAGTTGTTTGAAGTTGTTGCTTGTTTGTTTGAAGTGTTTGCATGGGTAGAATTAATTCCTTAGACCTTTCTATCTTTACTCATCTATGCTTAAACAACAGATGCCTCCCCGTCGAGCTCCCGAGAACAACAACAATGATGCTATGCAGCAGTTGATGGCCGCCCAAGCCCAACAGATGACCATGATGTCTCAGTTCATTGCAGCAACCAACAACAACAACAATAATAATAACCACAACCCTCCACCACCACCACCCCCTCCTCCAGTGGACAGGCTTGCAAGGTTCCTTAGGCTTAGCCAAATAAGTTCTCAAGTTCAACTGAGCCACTGGTGGCTGATGACTGGCTGCGTTCTGTGCAAAAGGATCTGGTGACATCTGAATGTACTGATGCTGAGAAAGTTAGGTTCACCACACATCTGATAGAAGGACCTGCTGCACAATGGTGGGAAACTTATCAGGTTACTCACCCGCTGGACACCTTGACCTGGGAGGATTTCAAGTAAGGTTTTCGTAATGTTCATATCTCCACGGGCATTATGAATCTGAAACAGGAAGAATTTCGCAATCAGCGTCAGGGAAATAGAAGTCTTAAGGAGTACATGGATGAATTTCATGCCTTGTCACGATATGCTCTTGAGGACATTGACACAGATGCAAAGAGGAAAGCAAAATTTCTCAAATGACTTAGTGATGAGCTGAAGATACCTCTGACTGTTGCTTATGCCCCAAATTATCAGATACTCCTTGATCAAGCTATCACCCTTGAAGATAGTATAAAGAAAGCTGAAAACGGGAAGAGGAAGATGAACAAGCACTCCTCTGAACCCTCATTCAAGACACTTTGTTCATGAGGGGAACCATGGTTATAAGCATGGAAACCACACTGGGGGTAACTTCCACAAACATAGACACAATCATAATGGAGGATTCAAGGGAAATAATGGAGGATTCAAGGGAAACAATGGAGGGTCCAATGGAGGACACAAAGGGAACGGAAATGCTGGAAATAATCATAACAATGGTCAGCATCGCCCAAATTTTGTAAAGAAGGATCTCATTCAAGTGCTATGTTACAAGTGCAACAACAAGGGACATTATGCTAATGAATGCCCTGAGAAGAGAGTGGACACTCCTACCAAGCCCAATCCTTTCAACAAAGGACATGTGAACCACATCAATGTTGAAGAAGTACTTGATGAACCTGATGTTGTTATTGGTACGTTCCTAATCAATTCTTGTCCAGCATTAATTTTGTTTGATACTGGAGCATCTCATTCATTCATATCAAGAGCATTTGTTAACAAACATGGGCTTGCGGTTGAAAACTTGGGGTGTCCAATTAGGGTAAGTTCCCCGGGAGGAGAAATGTTGGTATCATCTGGGTGTAGACAACTAAATCTTGAGATTGGAAAGCATCAGTTTCCAGCAGACTTAATCAACCTAGAAACCCAAGGTCTAGATGTCATTCTAGGGATGGATTGGATGACTCAATTTGAAGGAATCATAGACTGTGCAAATCGAGCAATCACCCTCACCACTCCAGAAAAGAAAAAGATCATATTCAAGTTAAAATTTGAAATGAAGAAGGTTGGCTTTAATTCTCTTAAGGGGGTTAGCCTTGGCGATGTACTCATAGTAAGGGAATACCCAGATGTGCTTCCCGAAGAACTATCGGGAATGCCACCCGATAGAGATGTTGAGTTTCTCATTGAGCTTAAACCAGGCACAAGGCCCATAGCCAAGAGGCCATACCCAATGGCAACAGATGAACTGAAAGAACTCAAAAAACAGTTAGAGGAACAATTGCGCAAAGGTTTCATCTGTCGAAGTTCTTCACCTTGGGGAGCACCAATCTTGTTTGTTCAGAAGAAAGATAGTACTCAGAGGATAGTCACAGACTAAAGATCTTTGAATGAAGTAACCATCAAGAACGAATACCCATTTCCTAGAATCAATGATCTCTTTGACCCATTGAAAGGAGCTTGTGTGTTTTCAAAAATTGATCTCGGATCTGGATACTTTCATATGAAGGTTAGGGAGTTAGACATAACTAAAACTGCTTTCACCACCCGTTACGGTCTGTATGAGTACACAGTTATGCCTTTTGGCTTAACCAATGCGCCAGCATACTTCATGAATATGATGAATAAAGTGTTCATGGATTTCTTAGACAAGTTTGTCGTTCTGTTCATCGATGACATCTTAATCTACTCCAAAAGTCATGAAGAACATAAGAAACATCTGCATCAAATTTTCCAAAGGCTTAGAGAACACAAGTTATATGGCAAGTTCAGCAAATGTGAGTTTTGGTTGGATCAAGTTGGATTCCTAGGACACATTGTGTCTAAGGATGGAATAGCAGTAGACCCAGAAAATCTTTGAGCTGTCACCGACTGGGAGTCACCCAAGAATGTGGGAGAAATTCGTAGTTTTCTGGGACTAGCAGGATACTATAGGAGATTCATTGAAAAATTCCTCCAAAATTGCTAAGCCTTAACAGAATTGCTACAAAAGGAGAACAAGTTTGTGTGGACTTAAGAGTGTGAAACTAGTTTTCAAGAATTGAAGAAACGTTTAGTATCAGCACCTGTCCTATGTTTACCTGATCTAGAGAATGATTTCCAAGTTTACTGCGATGCTTCGCATCGGGGACTCGGAGGTGTGTTGATGCAAGAAAGCAAAGTGGTGTCATATACCTCAAGGCAGCTCAAGAAGCATGAAGTCAACTACCCCACACATGACTTAGAATTAGCAGTTGTAGTACATGCTCTGGAGACATGGAGGCCATACCTTTGGGGAAAACGTTGTGAAGTATTCACATATCATAAAAGTCTTAAATACTTTTTCACACAGAAGGAAATGAACATGCGTCAAAGGAGATGGCTGGCATTGATTAAGGACTATGACTTGAGTTTGCAATATCCCCCAGGAAAGGCTAATGTGGTAGCAGATGCCTTGAGTCATAAAACTTATGTTAACGGACTCACGGCAGGGGAATTACCAGAAGACCTATGAAAGGGACTCAAGGATCTGAGGCTAGAGATAGTACCTAAACGTTATGAAGACTCTCTTGAAGTGCAACCTCTTTTGATGGAAAAAAATCAAAGAAGGTCAGAAGAAAGACAAAGTGATGAAAGAAATCAAGAAGAACTTAAGTGAAGGCAAGGACAAAGGTTTTCGATTAGATGAAGAAGGCACAGTATGGTTCAAGAAACGAATTTGTGTTCCAGAGGATGTTGATCTCAGAAAGTTGATACTTCAGAAAGCTCATGACTCACCTTACTCCATACATCCGGGTAACACCAAGATGTATATGGATGTGAAGGAAAGGTTTTGGTGGAACTATCTAAAAAGAGATATTGTAGAATATATTGCTAAGTGTGATGTGTGTAGCCGTGTGAAGGCTGAGCATCAGAAGCCAGCAGGATTACTTCAACCTCTACCAGTACCCGAATGGAAATGGGATCAGATTGGGATCGACTTCATCACAGGCCTACCCAGAACCAAGTCTGGTTATGACTCTATATGGGTTATTGTTGATCGTTTGACCAAGGTAGCTCATTTCGTGCCGGTAAAGACAACTTACACTAGTGCTAAGCTAGCAGATATCTACATGAAAAGAATAGTATGTTTGCATGGAGTCCCTAAGAAGATTGTTCAGATAGAGGCACTCAATTCACTTCCCCATTTCTGGAAACAGCTACATGAAGTTCTTGGAACTAGGCTAGAGTTTGGCACAGCCTTTCACCCACAAACCGATGGACAGACTGAAAGGGTAAATCAAATTTTGGAAGACATGCTGAGAGCGTGTGCCTTAGACTATAAGTCTAGTTGGGATGACAATCTTCCCGATGATGAGTTCTCTTATAATAATAGTTATCAAGCCAGCATAGAGATGGCACCATTTGAAGCTCTTTATGGAAGAAAATACACTACCCCACTTTTGTGGAGTGGAGTAGGGAAAAGAAGTCTGTTTGGTCCAGATATAATCGAAGAAGCTGAAGAAAAGGTCAGGTTGATTAAGGACAGATTGAAGACAGCTCAATCCCGGCAGAAAAGTTATGCCGATTCGAAGCGAAGAGAAGTCACCTTCGATATTGAAGATAGAGCGTATCTTAGAGTCTCACCCCTTCGCGGAGTGAAGAGGTTTGGGATCAAAGGAAAACTGTCACCAAGATTCCTTGGACCCTATAAAGTTTTGGCACGTAAAGGAGAAGTGGCATATGAGTTGGAACTACCGAAAGCACTTTCCGCAGTTCATAATTTTTTCCATGTTAAGCAGCTAAAAAATGTCACCCTGAAATGGCCGAAACTCCTCTAAGAGATATAGTGCCACTAGAAGTTCAGCTGGAAAGCGATCTCACCTATGAGGAAAAACCCATAAAAATTTTGGAGACAGCTGAGAGAATTACCAGAACTAAGACCATCAAGTTTTGCAAAGTGCAATGGAATCACCATTCAGAAGAAGAAGCAACTTGGGAAAGACAAGATGACCTCAAAGAAGAACATCCTCACCTATTTGCTAGCCAGTCCGAATCTCGAGGGCGAGATTCATCTTAAGGGGGTTAGTCTTGTAACATCCCAAATTTCACAAAAACTTAAAACTTCCAAATCTCATACCTTTGCATACATCATGTCATTTTATTTTGCATTCGCATCATTATTCTTAAATGTTGAAAGAATCAAAAATTATTATTTATAAAAAGGTTATAAAATGCTTCCAAATAGTTTAGTTTGGTAAAGATAAGTTTTACCAAAATTATACAAATTAGTTTGAATAATTTTGGAGTTATAAATCAGAGTTTATGAAATTTCAGAAAAGAAAAGGTAAAGAGAAAAAAAATAGAGCTCACCAAGCCGGCCCCGCAGCAGCCCATCCCTCTCCTTTCCTCTCGCGCGCGCACGGCCCAAGCCCAGCTCGCCTCCCCTCCTGACGACACAGGCGGGTTCCACCTCTGACAAACCGTATCGTCCCCAACCTCCGTTATGTTCAGATTTTTTTCACGGGAGAGTTCGATCCGAACTCAAATCAATCGAGTCGTGCTCCGCATGATTTCCCTCTGTTCGTCGTCTATATATACCCCATCCCCGTCGTTCCTCCACGCCCCAAACCCTAACAAATCGCCACCGGGCTGCCTCGGTTCGAGCTCGAGTCGCCCGCCATTGCTGTCGGCGAAATCCTTTGCGTTCGGTAAGCAGACGCGACACCGAGCCCTCCTATTCGTCTCATCCCTACTATTTTCGTTTATGCGCGTCTTTTTGACGTACTCCCGTGATCGTTTCCGCGCAAGACCGAGCCGCCCGTGTTCAACCGAAGCTAGCCGCCGTCGTCGTCGTCTCCGGCGAGGAGTTTAAGAAGGAGGGAGAAACGCTCGAGTCCGTCGTCACGCCACCAGCATCGCCTCGACCTCCCGATCGTCTCGGTAAGTCCCATTCATCCTTGCTCATCTCAGATCGATCGGAACACTCGTCGCCGTCGCGGTTTTGGTTCGCCGGAATAGCTCCGGCGAGAAGCGCCGCTTTTTTCTTGTCTCTTTTGTTCTGCACCGTTGGATATTCTTTGGACGCTCTAGATTAGATCCTCGCGAAGGGGTACGGTTCCGTCCGCGACCGTCCGCGTCCATCCGCGCCGTTTATCCCACATCCACCCGCGAAGCCACCGAACCAACCAGAAGCTGCCACGTCGCTCAAGGACCTATGTGCGAAGAATTTGTTTTGTTTCTCACAGATTAGCCGCTGCAATCTGAATCTATCATTAATTTTTAACCCATCATCCAAAAAAAATAAAAAAAATAGTTTGGGAAAGATTTTTAGGTATAAAAACTGTTGGCATCATTATATTTATATTTTGTCGAATTAATTTTGTTTAATAACAGGAGTGGCATTAATGGTAAATTAAGCATAACTATAAATATAAAATATTTTCCTCATCAAACTCTTTTGCTATGAACTTGTAGGGCTAAGTACTCGCTATAGGAATACTCTACTATTTTTGTTTAGATTATTTATGTGCTTTTGTGCAATTATTTTGATTAAAAGCTTTTTAGACATTATATAAAGAATAAGATTAATTTGAAAATTATTAAAATTGAGTTTCTTCATGAATTCAAAAATATAAGAGTACTTAGCATATTATAGCACCTTTGCCACACAAAAAATACTTAGAAAATATTTAAGGAGCTTTTATTTAACTAAAAGTGCTAAAATCTTCCTTTGAAATTTTGCTAAGTGTTGTCTTTAGAAAATTATTAGAACTTCTTTGTTTCTAAGTCCTTAGTAAAAATTTGACCCCAAGTGTGTGACCTTCCTTAGTCATTTTTGTACCAACAAAGCTTGCCTCACATTACTCACATATATTTCATAGCATGGCATGCATCTAGTCCTTAGAAATATTTTTGCACATCAAACATGGCATATTTTCCTTAGTAGTTTTTATGAAACTTGTTTGTTTATGTTGTATTGTTTGTTGTGTTAGAATTTTCGGAGAGGAACGAGGACTGCAGTTTGATGTTTCTGTTCTGCTTGTTGCCAAGGCAAGTGGCACACCCCCATAAAATTCATAAGTATTTATATGCATTACTAAGTGTATTTTCCATATGCATGTGTAGGACTTAGTAGATTGCTATGCAAAACCTTTGAACTCCCTACTCCTTTGTGTCTAGGAACCTATATAATGACTTAGTAGAATTATTGATGCTATGCAAATGTGTTTTACTGGAAAACTTAAATTGTACTAAGTTAATGTAACACCTGGGTGGAATTGGTTTTGAATGGTTTATGTTGAGTGTTATTCCTTAGGGGTAATCTCTAAGGGATGGTCACTTGTGGATGACCACCCAGGGTAATAAAGCGACCAATGTTTTCTCTAAGTGAAGATTTCTCGTGCAACCATTAGTCAATGGCCTCTGGCTAGATGGAGTAATCTACGTGCACTTGGCCTGACTTGACAGGTGGTGGTAGATGGTTAGCTTGGAGCGCGTGAATTCTGCAAGGGACGGGAAGATGCTTCTGAAAAGTCTCGTCTGAACTCTCTCTCCTTTTCCTTAGCGCAATTGGAGTGCTTGAGGATAGTTTGGGTTAGTTGAGTCTAATGGTGAAAGTGCAGAACCTCTGCAGAGTTAAAACTAAGTACTTAGTCGTGTCCTCGGTTACGGACAATCTGAGCAGCTGATCAAGGATTCAACGGAGGCTCCCAACATTCCAATTTCCTAAGTTAAAATTTGATGGGTAAACAAGGATAGAAAGACTATGGTTTTCAAGCCATATTGTCTCTTACTTTGATGAAAAGTTTTAACAAAAGATAGGCAAAAACTGGCTTTATGCAAAATAGCCTTAAAACTCCACCAGCAAAAAGTTTTCCCTTAAGTGTCCACCATAGTGTCACTTGCCAAACTCCATTTAATATGGAATCTGACCCACTTTGTTGCAAATTATTACTTGTTGCAGAAGTTTCTGGTGAGGAGTAAGGACTACGTTTGGGTTTCGAGTCTGCACCAACATGTTTTCCCCTGTGGCGTGTCATGAAGATGGGAGGCTCATTGAAGATTTATTTCCACTGCTTTATTGTTTGAGCTAGCTTTAAGCTATGCAATTATATATCGAACTATTTATTTTCCCAAGTCTGGATCACTCGTGTAATATTGATACAATGTTGTGATATTCATCGTAAACTGTGTGTGCAAATGAATCGATCCAGGGTTTTGCACGATACATAGGTACTTGTCATATTTTTAAGTGCAGGTACATTACACCTAGTGTCGTTAAGACCTTAAGTCTTGTTACGCTACGGTTCGAGAACACTCCAGACATGGTCGAGACCCTTCGCTCGCCAATGACCGCCAGGGATACCTGGATGCATATGACGGTCCCTGTGCATTCTACGAACGGCGCCGTTGAACCATAAACATTTGATGCCCTCTTGTATCTCGTTACCAACATAGGTTATTAACTCGTCTTTGATATTACATCTCCATGACCTAGTCATCAGCTGCGCAGCTATATAGACGTAATCTCACCGAGTGGGCCCAGAGTATATTTCCATTACACGAATGAACAAATCCCGCTCTTGATCCATACGTCTGAACATACTCTTTCGGGATACCCAAGATGGACACCGTTATTGTCATGCTATATAAGACACAACGTTTGATGCTCTCAAAGTACCCCTACGGAGTAGCAATAAATACGATCTCACGATCTAAGGAATAAGCTATCATATTACTTCCTACTGCAAATGACAAACTTCGTAATACGATATTATTGCAATACTTTGCTTATGTTCATCACCTTATTCCACTAATAAGATGACCCCTTGTCAACCGACGTCATTGTTCATGATCGGGAATCTCGATCAACTGTTGCCCAACGGACTAGTTTATATAGAGGCTAGTAAGGACTCTGGTTGTCTATGTATCACACGTGTATTAATAATTCCGATTAATACAGTTATAGCATAATACAAAAACATATTATAAACTTATGAGATAATGCGATAAATACTACTTATTTATTTGCCTCTAGGGAATATCTCCTTCAGTTCTGATCATGAAACACTTGGTACTGCTTGAATATGAAGCCCACAAATTCCATTCACAACCAGCAGAGCACTTGGCGTTGATTCTCTTCTTATCATTTGTGGGAAATTTGATATCCTGTCTATGAATGCAACTCCATGCTCTAATTGCTTTTTTCAACATCTCTGGAGTTTGAAAGCACTGACAAACATGGAAAATAGGACTGACCATGTCTTCCTCTGTGAATGTTTTGTATCTAGGTGGAGGCAATTTGCTTGAATTTTCATCATGAGGTGCCCATAGCCCTTCCTCTTCAACCTCGTCTTCTTTGCATTCCTTCCAATTGGGTTGTTCCAGACTTTGCTTCATTTTTTTGCTTTGCTTCTAATGCTCTAACCTTCGCTTTCTCCATTCCTTGCCCCTTAGGAATCTTCACTTCTTCATCATCTGAATTGTCAACATTATCCTCAAATAAATCATGGTCACCTGCATCTATTTCATAATCTGAATCAACCATTTCCTTTGGATCAAAGTCTGAATCATCTTGATCACTGCTGTCGGCACCAACATCTTCTTCATTACTCTGTTTTCGTCTTCTCCCATTTCCTTCAGAATTCAAATCTTGCACTTGTAGTGGGACATGGTCTTCTCCTTGCTGAACCAAATATGAATCCTTCTGTGCAAACACATTGTAACATCCCAATATTTTAGAATGTTTAAAAATCACTAAAAAATTGAACTTTTGTTTTAGATTAAAATAAAACATTAAAAGCGTAAGAAAACCACCCATAAAAGACTTCATAGCATCTTCCAAATTGTTTATTATTTGAAATATCTCAAGTAATCACTATTTTCAAAAACTTGATTCAAGTTAAACATTTTACTATCCTTTGTTTTCTTAAACCTCATTATATATTTTGACAAATGGTTTACTAACTTTCAAACCATTTTCTTGTAATAAAAAGTTTCTTTATAAGTATTTGATTTCAACCACTTAGCCATAGCTATTAAAAAATTAAAATAATATTTACAAATGTTCTTTTAAACTATTTAAAACATGGTCTATTTGCCAAATAGTTTTCATTCTTTTACCTGAGTTCAAAACATACTTTTTGGAAATTCAAAGTCTATAGTTTATATCTTTAAAACTTCATAGATTTTATAATTAATGAATTATCCAAATAGGCATTTCAATAACTTAAATTATTTTCATCAATTTACAAAACATAAAATGATTTTTCAAGAATAATTTCAACATAAGAAAATAGAATATTTCACAAAATGTAATATATGGACTTATCAAATGATTTACCATAATATAAAATTAAATAGTGCACAAAATATTTTGATTTGAAAATGAATACATTATATTTCCCTTTTCATTTTAAATAGTTGTAATATGTTATTTAATATTCTACTAAATCTAAAAATAATTTAATGTTAGAATATGAGTTTAAATAACTAAATTTTAAACTTCTATAAGTGTTGTATTTTTATAAATTTTATTTAGCCAAAAAAGAAATTATTTAATCCATGTTTTCAAATGTGACATTAAGTGTCAAATTTGTATTTAATCAATAATTCAAAATTTGGAGTTTTGAAAAGTGTTCAAAACATGCCCACAACTGGTTTAACACAAAGATATTGTTTTTACAAATTTTTACAAATTTATTTGACTTCATTTGGACACTTAAAACAAAGGATATGAAATAAATAAGAAAAATCAGAAAAAGAAAAATTGCTGACGTCAGAGATGACGTCAGCGGGCGATTTACTCGACCAAATTGAGCGTCGTTTGTTGCTAATTGAAGTCCTTGACGCGTATTTCTTTCCCCGCAAAATCCCTCTCCAAAACAGCCCCATTATGGAGAATTTATTCGCCGAATCCCCGGAACTCCAAAACGGCCGATTTGATTGCATCCATAAATTCGTGCGAATTACTCCACCGTTTCGAGTACCGCCTCCTCCTACTAATAGAACTCATTTCCCTATATCTTTTGCCCCAATAACCACAACCCGAGAGCCACCAGGCTGCCCATGATCGACCCCGAAGCTCACCGGCGTTTGCCATGGCCGCCGCCGTCATTTCTCCGATTCCGGCCAAATTAGCAAGCCCCCAACCCCGAGACGACGCCCTTCCTATCTCCCACGTTTGTGCGCACCTCTAAACACCTTCCTCGTTTCATTTCCACAGCCAAATTGTGGAGGCCGAGCTCGCCCCGAAGGTCATGGACGTCGTGGCCACTCCGCCCGCCTCTTCACGCAGCTCTGGGAAGCGTCGCTCAACTCTGACACCGTCTTCGTCTCCGCCGTGTCCAGCCGCACGTCGTCGTCGTCTCCCTCACGTCCGGGAGCCTCCGAAAAATCTTCGCCGTCCCCGCCCAACACCGACGTCGTCACCTGCCTCATCTCCGGCGACCTTCTCCGGCGAGGTAAGAAACTTTCGCCCAGAACCATCCGATCGGAATCCAACGTCTAGGATTAGATCCTAATCTGAATCGGTACGGGTCAATGTAATCGCGCCACATGGCTTCTGCGTCAGCAGGCTAGTCAGCGCCCACATGGAATTTGTTTTTCGTTGAATTAGATTAAATGCCTGTTTTGCATAAAATCCCTTGCATATTATAATTGTTGTAACTTTTTAACCACAAATCCAAATTTAACAAGTTTTATATATTTGGAAAGCCCTTGACTTTTAGAATATTTTAGTTATATTAGAATTCAAATTTGACTTAGTTTAAATTATTCAAATTTTAAATTGAAAGTTTAAGTATATTTGTCATAACTTTAAATCTAAATTCCAAAATTTGCAAATAAAATTATTTTAGAAACCTTAGAATATGTGTTATATGATGCGTTTGTTATAAAATATTTTTGAGTATTATTTTGATGATTTAACAGTTATATGTTTAGTTTCAATAGTTTGAGTAATTTTGACATAACTTTTGATAGAAACATTATTTTTGAGTAAATACAATTGCTATAAATTTATTTAAATCCTCTCTGTATATTAGCACTGTTTATAAAATTTTGGTTATAAAATTTTAGTCACAGAAAACTTTAATCTTGTATTTACCGCTTTTATTATATCTTGCTATAATAGAAATCAATTAAATTGCATTTATAGCTTCATGCATACTTTATAAAAATCACAAAAGTGAGTAAGATGTTTTTTTGTGATTAAAAAGTGCATTGCGTGCATAGCATAATTTAGTGTATAGTTATACTTCTCATAGGAAAACTTCTTCATTATTTTCTCGAAGTTAGAATTATTTTCAACTTACTGTTTTGGTAAAGTGCTATGCACTTAGACACTTAGGATTCTCAACACGAAGACTAGAAGGCCAATGAAAACTTAGCCAAGAAAACAAACTCCGAAGGCATCTCCAAGAAGCAAAACACTTAGAAGAAAACCAAGAGGAACTTCAAGAAGACCAACCGTTTATTTTTCTGTGTCTTTCTCTCTTATTTTCTCTTTCTCCTAGAATTCGTGGTGTCTAAGTTGTATCCAAGACCAGACTCGGTGATACAAGAATCATCAAGTCTGAAGAATCATCAATTGTACCAAAAATTCAATGAAGACATCACCAAGGAGAAAGTGACAAGTCTGGAGATGAAGCCTGGAAGACCACCTACATCTTTCTTTCTATCTTTTCCCTCTTTCCTAATCTTGTCTTTCACTTTAGACATAAACAATTTTTGATCATGATATTACCATCTTTGAAGTATATTGGATCCTAGCGGCATAGTGAGATGAAGCGGCCTGGAGACTAACCTTACATGTCCACGTACATGAGATCTATTCCACAAACATAAGTGGCTGGCCGGGTGTATGTCTCTCTCACTATAGTGAATATCCAATTTACAAAGAG
Source organism: Poa annua (assembly GCA_026929855.1). Lineage (NCBI taxonomy): Eukaryota > Viridiplantae > Streptophyta > Magnoliopsida > Poales > Poaceae > Poa > Poa annua. Next base: position 58,356,848 of record CM049426.1, on the reverse strand, counting down.
TTGTTAATAATTGTTGATCACCTTGAAGAATAGACTTAGTATTTTCTCTAAGTATTTATGCACATCATGACCAAGCCAATTGGGTGCTTATTCAAGATGAGTTATAGCAAATTATTTTGTCCAACTTATGACATTGGTACTTAATCTTTTTGACCCACATATTTGCATTGCAATAACTTAGAAAATTTTCATGGCATGATATGCATATCTAGTCCTTTAGAAATATTTTGCACATCATGCATGACATATTTTCCTTAGAAGTTTTATGAAACTTGTTTGTTCTTTATGTATGTGTTTGTATGTGGTGTTGTTATGTTTTATGTTTATTGTTGTTTGTCTATATTATATAGATCGAACGGAGAGCTCTGAATAACGTTGAAAAGAGTTTGTGAGTAAAGACATCATCCAAAGGCAAGTGGCACATTCATAAACCTCCTACTATTTTTATATATGCATGACTTAGTATATTTTTATATAAGCATGTGTAGGATAGTATTGCTATGCAGACATGTTTATATTCCTCCTACTCCTTTGTGTCTAGGTACCTATGTAATGACTTAGTGGAATTATTGATTCTATCCAAATGTTGTTTTGTGAAAAGTTAAATTCTAGTAAGTTAAGAATGAAACACCTGGGTGGATTGGTTGAATGGTTTATGTTGAGTGGCTACTCAGGGCTGTGCTCGTGGTTGCCTTCACCTAAGGTAGTTTCTACTATACTTAGGGCCGTGAGCATGGTGGTTTTCACCTGAGAGTACACTTGTGGATTGCCACCCAGGAACAAAGGGATTTGAAGAACTCCGAGTGAAGATTGCTTCCAGTGCAGCCATTGCCATATGGGCTCTGGCTTGATAGTGTAAGTTGCGTGGACTCGCTCCGGCTTGACAAGCAGATGTAGAGGGTGTTAGGTGGAACGGGTCAAGCCAGAGTGGGAGGGAAAATGCTTCTGAAAGATCTCGTCTCATTCTTCACCTTTTCCTTATCACTTCAGAGTGTAAAGGATAGTTTGGGTTGAATGGGTACAATGGTGAACGTGCGCAACCTCTGCAGAGTGTAAAACTAAGTACTTAGTCATGTCCCCGGTACGGATAATTTGAGCACCTGAACGAGGACGTCAACGGAGGATTCCACCATTCCAATTTCTAAGCTAAAACTTGATGGGTGAACAAGGGTAGAAGGAGATAGTGGATTTCATGCCACAGATGTCTCGAATAGAAGCAAAGTGTTTTCCCAAAGAATTAGGAAAAAATGGTTTTATACAAAATAGCCTTGAACTCCACCAGCCAAATATACATATAGATTATTAGAGTTATTCCACTAAGTGTCCACCATAGTGTCACTTGCCAGACTCCATTTTTAATGTAATCTGACCCACGTTTTTCAATATTTTTCTTATTGCAGATTGTTCAGATGACGAGAGAGGTTTCGTTTAAAAGTTTTGAGTCTGCAACCAACATGTTTTCGCATGTGGCAACATGAAGATTACGGAGACTCGCTGCTATTTTATTTCCGTTGTTTACTCTTTCAATGCTAGCTTTATGCTATGCAAGTTGTAAAGAATATTTTCTAAGTCTGGATCATCGATGTAATAAAATTGATACTTTGTTGTGATATTACATCGTAAACTATGTGTGCAAACGAATCGATACAGTGATTTGCACTATACACAGGTACCTTGCCATATTTTAAGTGCAGGCACACTACACACACCAACTGAACTGCTAGCTGAACTGCTAGCTGCTCCTAAGCCTTTTCCCATGGAGTTGTCATCATGATCCAAATACAGCTTAAAGAAATGATGCCCTTTTCCTAAAAACTGCAACATTGCTTGAGTTTGTGTGTCATCTGTGATTTCTATCAGTCCATTTGTACTAACATCCAAGTGAGGCAAACACAAATAAAATTTTATTCTTCCACCCATCTCCCATCTCCTTCACAAGATTCTCAATGATCAGTGGCGACCATGTCACACTGTAGACATGATCAAACCAAATTGAGTGTCCATTGACATACTTCTTGCTTCTAACAGAGCCCACAAAAAACCCTCCATGGTTGATTTGCACTGAGAAGTAGCTGCTACGATGACTTGTAACAAAAATATATGCAATAAGTCATGAGCTTTCTTTCAGTGACACTGAAAAATTAAGAAAAAATGCCTACACTGACAGCCAAACCCTCCCCTAAACTCACCCACAATATGAACTTCCAAGAACAAGCACAACCTCCATGAATCAGACACCTAAACACTAGGGACTCTAACTAAATCGTAATATCATGAAACAAAAGAACTTTTGCCAGAACAAAATAGAGCTCTGTGAGTAACCCTGCTCTAAACCAACAGAAAACTGAAAATCGTCGATCACAACCTAATCAGAGGAAAAAACTCAGCGTGCCGTCTCCCTCATTGATCGCTGAGTCAAGAAACGTGCACGTCTGCCTCCATACCGTACAGGGGAAGGACATCCTTCCTCACGACGCCGAGCCGCCATTGTCGCCTCAGATGTGCTGCCGAGATCGCCTTTCCCTTGGAAATTGGCAACCGTCAAGATCGCCTCGCCCCCTACCTTTCTTTCCTTCTCTCCCTCCCTCTCTGCTTTGTCCGCGCCGCTAATGGCGCTACGGCGCTGCCTGACGAATAGATCACGTGGAACCATTCTTTGCGACACAACACACAACGATTCATGTCCATGATGAGTTTTTTGCAGTTTAGACCCACCTCTTTTCTTCTCCACATTGATCCAGTCGTGCAGCGACCGTCCATGAATCTCTCAAAAAAGTTGAGTGACCTCTAGCTGTCACGTCAGCGATACACACACCAATACGTGATGACTGACCGTACAAAACCCTCTCAGACAAGTTGAGTGACCGTACCGAGTTTCTCTGGCGAGTACAGTGACGGTTCATGCATTTTACTCTTTTGAATTTGGTTCCAACTGACTGGAACAGACGCGGAGGGACTTGATGATCGGCCTTGTTTAGTTAGGAAAAACTAATAGAAGTAGTACAGTCGTTTGCGTGATGTAGAGTGTTTTTCACGAAAGAGAGACGAGATGGCGATGGTGGCGTGGTGGTACAGCAGCCTGCGTAGCTGAGACGTGCGTACAGTACATCTCATCATAGTAGTCAGCCAATCTCGTACCCCGAAACGGCAATGATAAATGCGTGCGACAGAGCTACGCGACCGCTCAAACGGTGCCGTGCCGTAAGGGCATGTACAGTGGTGTATAGTCAGCTGTCTATATAACTTGCCACGTCTGAATTTAGGTGAGGTGGAACTTGGAAGAGAGAAAATCAGGAGAGAGAAGGAGGGCGTCCGTAATTCAGGTCGATATCACTAGAAAATAGCAATTAATCTATTTTTTCCGGCCAAACCGCCGTATTCTGGACCGATGGATCTGAGCGGAGACGTGCTGTTGCGTGTTGATGGTCATAACAGTTAGCAGATTTTCCGGAACTACAGATAGCAAAACATGCAGACTATTGTAGATGGTGTTTTTACGGATGTCTAGAGGTGACGTGGAAGGTTGTTGCAGACACCAGGAGTCTGAACTAATGCACATGCCCTAAACACGGGTGCGTGCGAGGAATAGGAGGGCAGAATGGCTATCACCAGATTGTTGCGGCGAGTTAAGCGCGGTGGGACCTACTATGTCATGTCGTGCGCCCCACCAAGGCACTACTCCTACCTGACGTGCGTATCAAACTGCTACGTGACTTTTAAAAAGAGTTTCCTGTTAGCTAGAAAAAAATTCCGACGGATAATAAGGACATCTCGAGACCAAAGTCATATATATTTAATATAGTAAATTATATAAATCACCTAAAAGACAACAATAGATTGGAGAAAAGTATATTATTTGACCACGCCCATTGAATGGATATAAATAATACGAAATCCCCTCATAAAATAAATAATACGAAATAATCAGATAAGCTAAAAAAACATCGCACCTAAACTCATGTTTCTTGTGTGTATACGTAGATGTAGATAAACAATTAAACATACACGCATTCTAAGAGGTAGATCTGCACCGAATGCAGTGATGTCAAACAAAAATCTGCATGCCGCACAGGTGTACAGAAGCCATTACTGTTAGCAACCAACTGGTAAACGTAATCCTTCAACTGGAAGTTGTAACAAATTTAACAGAAGAACCAGTACTATGTGACTGTAAATACACCTTCTGCAGTTCTGGCGATCGACACGATCTAGTGATTTGCAGGTTAAATAAAATAGAAATACTCACTCCGTTCGTTCACTAACAAACTTGAGATACTTATTTATGTATAGAGAGAGTATATCAAATGAAATAACATACTGTATTAAGTTATCTTTTCATTGGTATTATGTTTTGGCATGTGGGTCAAATCGGACGTTGATTTTTTTTTGAAACGTGGGGCAAAAGCTTTGCCCTTAACCATTAAAATTAATTAAGAAGAAAGGTGCCCGGTTTATTAAAGGAAGAAACCAGGTGAAAATCATACAACGAACGCCAACACCACCGGGCCCACACAACCTCAATAACCCACACAACCTCAAGAGAATATGACCACTTCACAAAGATCCGGCCAACCATCCACCCTTGCCGGAGAGAAGAAGTCGTAACTGCTACGGGAGGAGCAGACACGGGACATTCCGATGCAGAGGAGGAGACGAACCCTCAAATGCGCTCACTGCCTGTTGCCCCTCATCGTACACCGCAGTTTCGACTTCATAGGAACAAACAAGCAAGACGAACCCACCGACCCTGTCGGAGTAGAATTGGCAATACCAACCTCACCTCCATAGGAGCCGCAAAGCTCTGGACGTCGTCGTCCCGACATCCACCGCTGCAGTATGCCCTGCATACACAGCCGACACCACTACCACCGCTCGCCCTCGAGCTACAATGCCGCACAACTCAGATGACTGTAGCTCGAGGTACACAGGACCACTGCCCGCAGACCACGGCCGCCACCCTGACGCACTGTCCAACCATCCCCGCTAGGATGCGCCGACCGAGCTGATAACCTTGTCGCCCCTGCCGCTCAAGGTCACCACCCAAAGTTGTGCCAAGCCGCAACTCCGCCTCATGGAGCTACCACCGCATGGCTGTCCGAGGCTGCCGCCTCGACACACAACCACCATCTCGAAGCCACTACCCCGACATCCAAACCCAGAAGACGAACACACCCTACAGCGGCAATAGTCACCCTCCAAAGCAACGCCTTCAAGAAGGTCACGACATTACTGTCGCCGTCACCAGCTCCGAACAGAGCTTGGTGCTAGCAGCAGCAGCGCCTTCGAGCGTCATTTTCCTTCTTGAAATTGTTTTGGAGCTTCCTCTCCTTCCTCTCCCTTCGACTGGCTTGGACATTGAATTATGAAACATGGTAGAATAGAGACATTTCATGTTACTGCTGTTATTTGTTTTTACTCTTTGTCCGATGAACGTTGCACCATTCACCATTCACCAAGAGACCAAGGCTCGGATTGTATTGTACTTCTCTCTTTTAACAACTATGGGAACACATTCCCAGACGACCGATGGAACTAGACTACTAGTGCTGAAGAAAAAGGCAATAAGACATGGTGATGTGAGATGCAGGCATCGCCAGGGAAGATTTCTCCACAAGGTACCCATACAATATTTTGAACACAACCTGAAGCTGAAATCATACATTTCTACAGTTATCTTTGAGAAATCAACCATGCTTGCAGCCTTGCCTTATTGCACCTCAATTCCCACCTAAATAAATATAAGAAAGCACAGAACGGTGAATTTGTGGGATACAAACCTGCTTTTCTGGATATAGGAAGCAAGCACTGTAAAGGTTGCAATACCTTGTATAAGCTGGGCTACCTACCTGTTAATTATATATTGTACAAAGGATTGCTCCTCTAGGCTGGCGGTAAAGAGCGCCTGCAAGTTGGGCACTCCATCTTGATATCCATCCAGCGTTGTAAACATCCCGAGTGGAATATATGCTCGCAAGGTGCCACCTACAATAGGGAGAAACAGTGAGCGCTATAAGCATACATGAATATCACATCAGGCAGCAAGGATTTCACAATTACCATGTATTCACTTGTTCTTTGGGTAAGATCAATTGTGGTCATGCAAATAACACAATCGATGGGCTGATTTGCGTTTTCCTCAACCTTCCTGTGATAGCAGTATTTCTCAGGGAGGATCTGGAAATCACAGCCAAAAGAGATAAGTAGTGTTAAAAAACAATACCTAAGTGGAATTGGCTAAATGAAAAAGTGGAATCGGCTAAATGAATGCAACTAAAGTTCACTCCAAAAAGAACAGCACAGAATGTGAGTGCTAAGGTACTATTATCACGGTAGTAATTACCTGGCGGGGAATGAAGCATCGAGAACCAAGATAATGCTGGAGCAGGAGCACTGCTGCTTGGATACCCATGAATATTGTCACAGCGATGCACCATTTCCTATCAGGTTCAATGCGCATGAAGTTGCTAGGGCAACCAAATATATATAGTGGGATGGCAACCCGGGTAGCAGTCATGCCTAAAATATACTGAGGGTGCAGTGGTTTTCTTGTATCCCGGATGACGTTGGTGACAATTTGAGGAATCCAAAAGGAGTACATCAGGAACAGAAGTGGCCGTAAGAAATTGTGCAACTCATACATGAGAAGGATTCCTCCTAGAAGAATGCCATCTGCAGAAATAAAGAAAAGTTAATAAGTTGGTATTGTTCAAGTATATGTGATGGCCCACTTTCTCTCCATCAGTTCTGATTTTAGGTTCTACTGGTTGGTGCATGAAACTTAATATGGTATCAGAGCAGGGGTTAAAATATCGGCTTTCTGAATATAATTAAAAACTTGCTTTTGCCCTCCTTCTATCCCAGCGCAGGCCTCATCGAGTCACACATGAGAGCGGGTGTTAAAGTATATGTGGATTGCCCACCTTCTATCCATCAGTTCAGACCTTTTGTTCTACTGGTTGGTTCATAGAATTTAATAGGTATATGAACCCACTGGTGTGAACATGCGAAACATGTCAGCTAATTTGGCTTTTTATAAGCTTAACAAACTTTGGCATCTTAATTACATACTAATATGAAAACATAGATTTTCCATGTCAGCAAAAGATATACAGCAACCTAATGACTTTATTAGATTGGTACCGATTCCATGAATAGCACACACCAGGCAATGTTCTTACCTACTTGCTCTCGAGGCTAGTTTGCTTTTCCTTTATGTTTGAACGACTGAACGTCTATGTTGGTTTCAAGTGGTTGACCAACTAGTGTGATTCTTAAGAAAACATGAAGAAACCAAATGATATTTAGTACTTACAAAAGCGACTGTAAAGAACAGACAGTTCTCGCCTCATTACTTCCCAACCTTCTCCACTGTTCAACGGTCTACTTGCTTTCCATATAGCAAGGAGATACCTCATCTCAAAAATAGAAAAGACAACGAATTTGAAGAAGGCAGCTGTTGCGAAGGCATTGAAGAGAGACTCTGTAGAAAGTTACAAATATGTATTAAAATTGTTAAGAGATAACACGAAATATCATAAAACAGACTTTAACCAGGGTTTAGAGAATAACTGCCACGCAACTCAATTTCATAATCAGAATGCAGAAGCGGTAAGAATATTCAATAGTTCAACTTGCTCATATTAGTATTGCAAGCTCGAAAGCACGGACACGGCAGAAACTGCCGAACTGCCGTTCTGATTCGCGGGGATACGGGGATACGGCGGGATACGCGAACTTTGCTGTATCCCAGATATTTGAAGTAAAAATAAAGAAAATAATTCAGGGATACGGGGGGACACGTTTGGGATACAGCCTGGCCCAAAAAGAGGTTCAGCCCAGTAGCATACCCTATTTTGCACGCTCTCGTACGAGCTCGCACAGAACGAGCCGTCAAATCCTGGATCGAAGCCAGCATCGCCTGTACTCGACGCCGCCGCCGCCGGCGACGCCTGGATTTCACCGGCGACCACCCCCTCCAGCACCAGCGGCAGAGACTCGTCGCAGCCTCAGGTAACCCAGCACTCTAGCTACCTCTCGCCCTCTCCTCTTTCCGCCTTTTTTGTTCTTGAGATTTTCTTGCTGCTGTTTGCCGGCTCGTTGATTAGCTGCTTGTTCTTGATAGGAAGGAGGTAGCATGGCATCTGGAAGTGAGAGTGAGAGGATGATTGATTCTCTGACTTAAGTCTCCTTTAGGATTCAGCCATGAGAGAATGAGCCCATCAGTCCTTCTCTCCATTTATGTTCCTAGCTGTTATGTAATGTACTTTTGAACTACCTATTTTGCCATTTAAACCATTCAACTATGTGGCCATCTGAGCCTTGTTAAATGTTAGCTTCTATTTATCTCATGTTCTTACTTCTTAGTGCAAATTTGACAAGGGTGGGCGAGGATCAATCAAGCAATTGACAAAAGAGACACCAAATGGGGCAGTATTCTCTGTCCTGATCTTTTGCTCATTAATTTTCTGTCTTAACTCTTTATTACATGGCATATTTTTATTTTATTTTATATATACTCGCCGTATCCCCGAATGGCTGTTTTTGAAAAATGCCGTATCCCGTATCCCCGTCCCCGTATCCGTGCTTCTTAGATTGCAAGTGTATTCTCAGAAAACTCGCACAGGCCAATCTTTCATAGTGTTGACAATATTTCAATGATCACTCATACATGGCACAATTACCAGACGCGGAAACAGGTATAGCTTTGCGACAGCCATGAGTGAAATCTCTTTACACAATATTTACTTGCTAAGTAACATATAATCATACTATACGAAATTCTTGCGGGCCACACCTTTTGGGTAATATAACTCAGCAAGAATATCGTGGAGATTGGAATATAACATCAGTATGTAACTAACAACTGATGCCAGCGCCTACCAATTGGTGCCACATTGAGTATTTTTCAGTTCATACATGTAATTTACTTTTTACCAGCATAGACTTTGCGGGAATAGCAGTCATAGAAAGGGATAATCAAAAGAAGCAAACAACTTCGACATGACATAAGACTCACCAACCAATATCCCAGCAGTCAGATGCAGTAGACAAAGATATGCATCCATGATAGCTTGCTGCCCAATCATAAGAATAGAAACCTTAGCAGCTCCCTGTAAGCAATACAGATGTACGTCAAAAAGCTTGAAGCTTGAAAGTCATGTAGACCAAGACGACTTTAACTAGAAAATTGAAAGCCATGTAGAGCAAGAGAACTTCAGTATTGCTAATGAAATTATCCCAACAAGGAAACTTACAGATTGAGTGTTGCTATGTTCCATTTGTCTAATAAGCAGCAAAACTTGGAGAAACGAGATCTAGAGTGCTCCAGTTATGAATTCACAGAGAGACAGATAGGATTTAATGAAATATTAAAATAAGTCAACAGTCACAAAGGATACAAAAGTGACCATCAGTGTATAGTTCACTGCTTTGTTGTAGTAAGCTTCAACATTCAACGACGTTGCATTTAGTAAGATAGACGAGAAGCACTCTCCATCATCATCCACAGCAGGACTTTCCATCAAGCCCTCCAAGCGGTACTTCTCATGCTCTCCTTCTAGTTTAAAAAGTAAGTACATTTACTAAAGCACTTACTAGATGTTACTGGAAGATGACATTATTAACAGAAAAACACATGCACAAGTAGAATTTGCTGGCAGAAAACAGATTAACAGTAGCCACAAATCTAAAAACACCAGAAGCAGATTAAGTACCATTTTGGTTAGACGACACCTGGACCACCTTGGCGGCAATTTCTATGTTACAATGTTTCTCCAGGTCATATGTGAGAGCTGATAAGGAAGAAGTGGCAAACATCAAAGTCGCATTCGCATCTGGTGTAAAGGAATATTCAGTGTAGAAACTAAATCTTACAATTCTTCCTTCGGTTCTTCTCTTCAGAAGAATCTTGGAATACTTGAGAGGAGAAAATCCTCAGCTGGTAAAAACATAGGAGAATGAAGCATATTAGATATAGCATGTCCATTAATTTTAAGAAGGCCTATTACTATTGATAGCAGGCAACAGTATATTTCATAATAATGTTTATAACTTTTAAGAGGTCTCCACAACTACTTTTATGGAAGTACATGGCATGGGCACTACATGCACATCTAAAGCTAGTAAAGGAGCGCAGGATTGTGGAAAGGTATGAGAATTCAAGGAGCAGTTTATATAGTATTATGTAAGATATGTAACAAAGATAGTATCCATAGACTAAACATTGACAGAACAGGAAAATTCTGCTCCTTACCAAATGGTATGGATTTGACAAGAAGTAATCCTCTTCTTGAAGTGGTTCACCATCTGCGCCACTGAAACGATCAATTCAGTTGTGTTAGATCATGTGGAAAAAAGATGATCCAAAAACTAACGCTCCATCATTATAACTGAAGACGTTGAAAACTGCAGTACTACCTTACAAAGATTGAGTCATGCAATATACACACATAAAAATAATCTGAAGGATAATAATGAGATCATTAACTGACAGTTGTCAAAGGTAACGTGCAGTAAGAGATCCCTTCATGTGTTTCCAATTATTGGAGTTGTTTGGGTTCAAATAACTCTCTTTGTTTAAGGATGATGTAATTACTAGAAGATAATATAAATTTAAGCCATGAGAACCAAATGTCAAATAAAGCCTCTTAGTAATGAAGGAAAATAATACAAGGAAGCTGAACATTTACCTGTTTGCCACCATACGCAGTTGTCTAAAAGGCCATATATACACGCCTTCTAACCTTATTTGAGCAGGCCCACGATCATGAGCATTGTCAATAACATCATGGAATGTGATCGTTCCCTGGCAGGCATATACGGTTATGACAACGTGGTAAGCAAAATGATCAGCAGAGCATGTACTGGTCAGGATTACAATAATATGGGATTGATTATGTAAAATTTGAATGCCATGAAAACGCGAATTTGGTGCACTACAGGGGGGGGGGGGGGGGGGGGGGTGATTATAGAGTGCCTTATTGTTTTCACATGGTAACAGAAGGCGTTAGAAAGGAGTCCTGTACCTGAACATAGTGTACCCCACTTATTTTTGTCGGTGTACTGAGTAACTCCAAAACCGAGTCACCCTTAGATGTCATGAACTCAAGAAATCTAGAAGAACCATTTGTGGCACCAGAAAAGCTCCAGGTTCCTGAACCATGGAACGGCGATGTTATTACACAAACCATGCCAACAGTTAAGTAAGCAGTAGCATTCTATAAATACCAAACAAGACTAGGGTAATGACCAATGCAAAAAATGTCTCATGGTCATTTCATGAAGGTCAATGTGACTAGAATCAAATTATGCATGTGGCAGCATCAAGGATAAGACAAGCTAACACTATATCCTTTATATGTCTCAGTAGCAAACTAACGAGGACAAGTCAGTATGTCACAATTCAAATACACTGTAAACAAAGCACCTGCAATGAGGATATGACAGCACCAAGTTGTATAATGTGGCTCAAAGAAACAAGCTTATTAGTATTAGTTTGTAAGGAGAAAAATGGTAACAGCGACAACTTCATTTCATTGCGTAAATTTGTGGCACAATGTACTGTAATTGAGAAATTAAGGGCAATCCCCCCTTGCTTCGGTCATACGTTTGCCCCCAGACCACAGCATGATAATTGAGTCGCGAGTCGCAAGTGAGTCGCCGACCCTGCGACTTGGTGATTAGTCGCGGCAAGTCGCTGTATAGTCACGAGTCGCCGCGGTTTTTGAAAAACGACTTGGCGATTAGTCGGCGACTATTCGGCGATTAGTCGACGACTCAAAAACCATGGACCACAGCATACATAACATACTTTAATACCTCAGACCTTAAGGCAGCTACACATCCTAATGTAGCACGTGCAGTGGAACAGTGGCAAAACAAAGTTATCAACCGAAAAACAAGCTTAGCGCTCTGACGAAACAATTGGTTGAATAAATAGGTCTACAGTATCGCCCTAAAATAAAGGAAAATATATGACTAACCTTTATATGTTCCTGTAATATTCCATGAATATGGACTCATGTCATTATCGTCCCTCTTGAAGAAGGCATGCTGCATAAACAAGCGGTCATGAGCATTATGTTCAACTGCATGCTTCCGCTAAATGTAAAGCTCAAGTGCATACATATAAAGCGCATGCTAAATGTATGCTGGTAACTCATCAGCTAACATACCCAACATCGTAAAATGAAATATAATCGATGTGAGTTGTCATTCTTTTGTTTGCCGGATCAGTAAGTGCTACAGCTCAAAAGCATTAATTAAGACCTATTGTAGTAGTATGTAACCCATGCATTATTAATTCTACTCCCACGGCTGCTTGGGTCAATCGGTAGAGTCAATCGAAATGAGTATCCGGAGTAGAAGAAAAGCCTAGTTGTCAACCCTAAGAAAGTAAGAAGCCTGTGTTGCACGAGTATAACGGGCAACCTAAGATTAAGCCCAAACAGAAATGTTTGCCCATCTTGCAGCTTCCAATAGCGCGTTTGCTCACCTCGTCGGCCCACGATCCGGAGGCGGCGGCGGCTCCCACAGACGCGACGCGCTCCCTGAGCGGCCGCAGCGCGGCGGCCGGAGGCGGGAGGGCGAGGCCGAGCACCAGCAGGACCAGCACAGCGGCCCCCGCGTCGTCTCTCATCTTGTCATCGTTGAGCGCGGGCCCTCACGATGCGGCGGGCACCATGAACGGGACGGGGGGCAGGAGGAAGGAAGGCGACGAAGCAACGGCGGCTCCCGGATGGCCGCCGGTCGGTTGGTGCGGTGGGGTTCGGGGCTGGGGCGCAAAACCTAAGAGAGGAGGGGGGAGGGAAGGGAAAGCGAAGGGTGAACGGACGGAAGGGGTCAAAGGGGCCGGGGGTGTGGTAGATGACGGCGAGGCGAGCCGACGGCGACTTTTGTTTCGGCGGACACCAAGCAACGCTTTTGCTGGTGGGGAATTGCTGCCGGGCGGCGCGGCTGGAATCGGCCTGCCTGGGCCCTGGAGTAGAAGCAGTTTTGTATTTTTTCTGGTAGAGTATAAGCAGCTCAGGCTGGGAAAACGGGTACCGCTAGCTCGAGGTATACCTGGCCATCGGGCCGGCACGGCACGGCACGCGTCGCCTGAGGCACGGCACGATAGCGGCCCGACACGCCAGGCCCGTTAGCCTAACGGGCCGTGCTCGGGCCGGCCCGCGTGCCTGCGCGCGGCCTCAGGCACGGCACGGCCGGCACGTTATGGGCCCGGCACGGCCCGGCCGACACGGTAGGCACGTTTTTTTTAATTTAAGCTGTTTTTTATCCTGTTTCATGTTTTTTTCTCTTTTATGATGTTTTATATTGGTTTATGATGTTTTATGTTGTTTTATGATGTTTTATCTTTCTTATAGTAAAAAAACACAAGACATAGTTTGATATGATCATAATAATTTTATTTAGCTAGCAAGCCGCCTCATTAAAACCTTCCAGTCCCCTCGGGTACCCTGGTAAGGAAAGAGTGCGTCTGAAACTTGCTGCTCTCCTACTTAATTGTTCATATTACAGACCGAGTTCAAATTACAAAAATAGAAAAAAAATTACAAAGAGGAAAAAAAACTATTCTTCTTCATTGCCCTAGCATTGTTTGAAGCATTATCTAAAGTTATTGCAAACACCTTAGACTCGAGGCCAAATTCTTTCACGACTTGCAAGATTTTGGCGGCTATGGCGGGACCAGTATGGCTAACATCAATTAATTCAAATCCAAGCAAAGCTTTTTTAAGTTCCCAAGTATTACTGTCCACATAATGAGCAACAACACTTAGATAATCTTGCTTAGCTCTACCACTCCAGATATCAGATGTTAATGAAACTAAAAATACACACTTTGTAAATTCATCTTTTAGATCATTAGCTAGTTCTTTAGCTAGTTTTTTCATATCCCTAGATGTAGTTTGCCTAGAAACAGGTTCATAGCGTGGATTGTGACAAGTTCTAATCCAATCAACAACAGCGGGATACGCCCCAAATCCAAGCGGTAAATCATGTGAAGCTATCACACCACATAGACCTCGACGAGATATGTCAGCATTATAGTTCCAGTTCATTACCTGCCCGTCGGGTTGGAAGGGAAGGTCGCCTTGTCTTCTCGCCATCTCCTCGGCATGCAACCTCCGGTGTGTCTTCACATGCCGCTCCAAGTGGCCGGTTCCCATGGAGGAGTTGCCGGTGAGGATCTTGTCGCAACCCGCCCACTTGCACACCGCGTCCCATTGCTTGGTGCCATCCTCGAGAATCGTTACACGATCCTCGAAATGGCCCTCGAACCACACCCAGGAGCTTCGCCTCCGCCTCTTCGTGCCGGTGGAGGTGCTTGAACTACCGCCAGAACTAGCACTAGAAGGTATCGATTGAGATGGTGGCTGAGTATAGGTGGGGTGGGGGGGTGGGGTGGGGCTTATGAAGTTGAAATCATCCACTTGAAGACCGAATTGGTCCATTGTGAAGTCGATCATCGGCTCGGGGTGATGCCCCCGGGGGTTTGGGTTGAACGGCGGGGGAGGGGGAGGGTCTTCCATGGGATGAGAAGTGTGAGAATGTATGGTGAGAAGTGTGGGTTGAGTTGAGTGTGCTGAATGTAGGGGATGTGAGGCCCTTTTTATAGCAAAAAATAGAGCTGTTTGAAGTTCAAATTTTGAAAAACGAATAAAAAACAATTTCCCGTGCCTAACGGGCCGCCACCGGGCTTATCGGGCCATCGTGCCGCGTGCGGCGTGCCGGTAGCGTGCCGGCACGACAGGCACACGCCGGCCCGACAACGGCCCGTCGACCACGCTCCCCGCCGGCGTCCCGCGTGCCGCCGGCGTCCCGCGTGCCGCCCGCGTGCCCGCGTGCCCACGCCGCGTCGCCACCCCCCGCTCCCCGCCGGCGTCCCGCAACGTGCCGCCGGGCCGTGCCGTGCCTGGCGGGCCACGGGCCGGCACGAAAGCAACCGTGCCGTGCCGGGCCGGCCCGCGTGCCTTGCCTCCGAGTTGGGCACGGGCCCGTGGCGTGCCGGGCCGAGGCACGACACGATTACAGACGGGCCGGGCCGTGCTCGTGCCGGGCCGCAGAATGCGTGCCTCGGGCCGGCCCGACAAGCACGGCCCGTTTGGCCATTTATAGCTCGAGGCCCCCGAGGCCGTGCAGCGGGCGAAGAAGGAACATGTCATCGCGTCGTTCGCGTACGTCGGGTACGTGCTGTACGAAGGGTACGAAGAATTTGTACGGTACAGACATTCAGCCGTACATTGACATAATTTAAACATATAACTATATAGACTTAAACGTATGAACTTAAACATATAACTACACATAATTAGTTTATATGCATAACTACACATACTTAGACGTATAACTACACAGATTCAGGTTGTATAGATTAAATCTTACGACTATACGGATCAGGTTGTAAAGAACAGGGTTGAACATACAACTACACATATTAGGTTATACATATCAGGTACATGTTATACGTACAACTACACACAGTTTTAGTTGGATGTATAACTACATAAACGGTGTTGTATGAATTATACACAATTCAAAGTAAAGAAAAAGTTCATCGAAACTCTTATCAATAATGGATCTAGTTTTGAAGAGGAATTCAAAAGTGAAAACAGTTCGTTATTCGGATAAATAGTTCTCAAAATATTTTATTTTAGGAAAACAAATATCAAAATAAATGGACGCAAGCCCTCTGCGCACCACCAAAAAGCCGCCACTTATCACGAGAGGAGGAAATGTGATAATTAAAATGAGAAAATTTGCGACACGTTTCGAAAACTCAGTGGATGGAAAATAGAGCTTTACAAAGCGAATCCGGCGTGTCTGGTGCTAAGTCCACTGAGAATTAATTCTCAGTCGATCCAAGTTGCGACGTCAAGCATCACTTACTAAATACGACCGACTCTCCCTTGTTTGTTCTTTACCTGGCCAATGGATGTACGGGCTTCTATTGGGCTGATTGGTCTGTTGTTTTTCCTTTCTGGGCCTACAGCCACATACACAAGCGCTACACTCAAGGAGTACCATTTTTCTTTATCTTTCCACACTGTTCTTTGTCATTAAGACGACAACAAATTCCTCTAGAAAAAGAGGATTGAAAAGATTATAATAGTTTCGATAACCCAAATTATACAAATAGTAATCTTTGGAGCTTAAGGGTAACAAAACTAATAAACCTTAGAACTAATTGATTACACTTTCTTAATGCGATTGAAAACATCTCAGTCGCAACTCACCTGCAACTCAAAAATCATCTCAATTGTAGTCACTTGTAACAAGGAAAATAACCTATTTCAAATAAAGAATCTTAGTTGCAACTCAGTTGCAACCAGAAAAAATCTCAGTTGCGACCTGCTTGCAAGTGGAAAGACCTTAGTTACAACTGAAAATCTCAGTTACAAATCCACTTGCCGATGGAAAACCCCACTTTTGAAACTCAAATTCTCAGTTACAAATTCCCACGGGTCCTTGCCTTTAACGAGTACCAGCAAGACGACCTCCACAACGACGACCTGCTGCTCCTTGAAGGACTACGACGCCGCGCCGCCCTCCGGGCGGCCAAATACCAGCAGGATCTGAGACGCTACCACAGCCGCAACATGCGTTCACGTACCCTGGAGGCAGGCGATCTCGTCCTCAGGCGAATCCTCTTCAGGGAAGGCCTCCACAATCTGTCCCCGATGTGGGAAGGCCCCTACAGGGTCACCCACATCGCCAGGCCTGGCGCGGCTCGACTCGAAACTCAAGACGACATCCCCTTCAAGAATCCATGGAACATCATGCACCTACGCAAGTTCTACCCGTGATCATCGTCACGCCCGTGATCATTGTCACATCAAGACATCTAGCGGAAGAGGCAGCTTACGGCTCAACCTCCAAGTATTTTTGTCTTCAGAGGTTAAAAGCTCACGGCTTAAACCTCACAGAAATTTTTGTATCCAGAAGGAACAAACGCGGAACGTGATCATCGTCACGCCCGTGATCATTGTCACGTCAAGACATCTGGCGAAAGAGGCAGCTTACGGCTCAACCTCCAAGCACTTTTTGTCTCTAGAGGTTAAAAGCTCACGGCTTAAACCTCCAAGCTCCAAAGGCTTCCCTCGAGGGTCAACCCTTCGAGCTCTCCACGTAACGAGCCACCTCAGGCCGTTGAGAGTCTCTGCCACTAATGGGTGGTCCCCATGCCTCGACATGGTCAAAACATTAACTTGGCAACCCCAAGCATAATGAGACAATTTCTTTCCCAAGTGAACTTAGCGCCTCGGCGCCGCTAAATAATATATGGTGGTGAGTTTTATTTACGCATTACTTTGTTGAAATGTGCGCTTATATCTCTCCACATGCGTACCTCACAAGCGGGGGCTGAGTACGGTGTCAGTGCCTCAAATGACACACCGGCAGCACTGCAAAACCCAAGGATCCGAGCTCTGGCTGGAGGGCAAGATCTCACAAACACGCCATCTCTACAGAGGACCTTGGTACTTACTCTCCTCGTGAGGAACGCCTGAGGGGACCTATAAGCGCGCACGAGTCCCATGCATCGTGTTCCAGCGTTTGGGTTCGCCCCTCTAACACCTACAGGGAAGAAATGCCCCCGCAAGCCTGAGGAGGCATCCTCTACAGGGCGAAAACCTTGAGAAGCTAAGTCTCGCACCCACGCCTTAAGAGTGTTTTCTCCCCCTCCAGCGCACGTTTGCCCCTCAAGCGACTTTGCTTGCCCTTACGCTTCATGGACTACTCACACGTCTAAGGGGGGCACTTGAGCATCGCGACTCAGGGCTCTTACCTCTCCTAGGCCTAAACTCCCCCCGGCCTTGCAGAGTCATTGCTCCTGCATACCGAAGCGGCGGAGTCATGGCACGAAGAGATGGGTCCTACCAACGCAGAGAACAAATAGACATGAATATGAGTCCAAAGAGACCTCTCGAGGGGCAAACAAGCTAAAAGCAAACAGCAGTTAAGAGTATATTACAGGCCAAAAGGTCTTAAATATCTAAACACAAGATTGTTTCAGATACAAGCGCACGCAGGCGCAATAGCGTGCGGCTCAGGCGGATGTATCGTCGTCTTCTACCTCCTCCACTGCGCCCTCCGCGGTCTCGGCAGAGGCGGACTCCTCCTCGCTGTCCTCAGCCGCAGCCTCCGCCCGCCTAAAGCGGTTGCAGAAGGCATCAACCTGCTCGCGGAGGGAGTTGGAGACCCTGTGCGCATCCTCGCCTCGGGCGGCCTCCATCACGGTGGAGAGGTCGAAGCTTGGCGTGAGGAGCCTGAGGTTGGTGAAGATGCGATCAACAACCACCCCCAGGAGTTGTCGGCTCTCGTCCTCGATCATCTCGCGAAGCTCGGCGATGGGGCTCTGGGGCGCCGCGAAGAGCTGGTCAAAATAGACCAGGTACATGGCAGCATCACCACGACCTCGGACCTCAGTGTGCGGCGCGTCCGCGCCGAGCTGCACGGCAAGATCGTTGCCCCGGGCGACCAACGCCTCGAACATACGCGCACGCTGCTTCATGAGCGCGCTAGCCGCCTGGGCCGAGTGCGACGCCTCCGCCGCCCGCTCCATCGCCGAAGCCACCTGCTCCTCCACGTCCTTGGCCAAGGAGTTGAGGCCGTGAACTGCTTCGTCGCGGGCCTCCTCCGCTCGGCGACGGCCATCCTTGGCGCTCTTCAGGCGGGCCTCCAGTTTGGAGTTGGCCTTCTCAAGCTCAGCGATCCGCTGAGCATCCGCAGCGTGCTTGGCCTTGAAGCGGTCCTCCTGCTTCCGGGCCTGGTCGCGGTACTTCTGAGAGATGGACTAGCGGAACTGCTTCTCGCGCTCCACGAGGGCCTCCTCAGCCTCCTTCTTTTTCTTGGCGAAACGCCGCTCGAAGCGCTCATAAGCAAGCTTCTGGGCAGCGACGTGCTCGTCGTACTTCGAGATCGCCTGGGCCAGGCCTCCTTCGCGCGCCTCGAGGGCCTCGCGCTGGGTGACCAGGTCCTTCTCCGTCCGAAGGTGTTGCTCGTCGCGCAGCTGCAGCTCTTTCTCCTTGAGGGCCAGCCGCTGTTCACGCTCGGCAAGGCCCTTGCGGTCCCCCTCCAGGGTATCCTGCGTAGCCTGGTGGACGGAGAGCAGTTGGGCCTCCAGTTGGCCCAGCTCGCGGTGTTTCTGCGCCAGCGAGCCCTCCATCGCCTTGCGCTCGGCTTTGGCCTCGCGCAGGAGCTCCGCAGCGACGTCGCGTTCCGCTTGGAGGGGCGCGAGAAGCTCGTCGGCGTCGCGGATGGCCCCCTCGCGGACCTCCTTGGCAAAGCGGATGGCCTCCTCGCGGGCGGCCTGCAGCGCCAAGCCCTCCAGACGGCGCGCCTCGACCGCCGCATGATAGGACGCCCACGACCTCGCCAGCTCCTCCTGCTGCCGGGCGAGTTGTATGTCCCCAAGAACGAGGTGCGCCTCCAGGCCCTCCAGGGACTCCCTCACGAGGCCAAAGGCGACCTCGCGGCGCCCCGCGCTCCAGTCCCAGCCTCGAAGTACCAACTCCTGGCTTGAGGAGGGCCCGGTTCCGGCGTCGAGCCCCGAGAGCCCGACCTCGGGGTGAGCTCGGGGGCTAGCCTGGGCTCCGCATGTGCCCGCGCCAGTGTCCTCGTCGGGGCCCGCGGCAGCAAGGCGCTCATCGCCTCCAGTCGGACGAGGAGACGAGGAGGAATTTCCCCCTGCAGGCTCGCCCGCGCCCGCTGGCGCCTCGCGCGCTTCCGTCGCGGGCTGAACGGGAGCCGTTGGCGTAGACGGCGGAGTGGGCGCACGCGGTGGCGTCGACGCGCGCGGCGGCGTTGGCTCGCACGACGAAGTTGCCTCGCGCGGAGGCGTGACCGCGCAAAGGGGAGAAGGAGCGCGAGGTGGCGTAGAGGCCTTCTCCTCCGTGGTTTCCACCACCATTGGTTCGGGGGGCGGTGCAGGTGCCTCCAGGCGAGGCGCTTCCTCCTCCGCCTGAAGCTCAGTCGCCCCCGCCTGAGGCGCAGCTGCCCCCACTTGAGGCGCCCCCTCAGCGGGGCCTGTGGAGGCCGTATCCACACGCCTCGTGGCTTCGTCAGCTGCCTTGCGAAGCCTGCGGCGCTTGGCAGGCACAAGATCGCTGACAAAAAGCCCAAGAGAAGACCATCAAGAGAGGGCAAAGCAAAGGGAAAAACAAGAACCAAAAATGACCAGGCGTCATAAACACTCACCCTGAAGGGGAAGCACCGGCATCAACCCACGCCAGGCCTGGTGAGCGCCAGGAGGGTGTGGTCTTGGCGCCTGATCCACCGGAGGCGTCCCCGCTTTTCTTTTGGAGGGGACGTCGGAGGGCCTCACCCCAGAGCGATCCACCGCAGCTTTGGTGCGAGGCCCGCGCCTTTCCGGCGAAGCATCCGCCTCGAAGGCCTCCCCCGCCTCGGTCTCCTCCTCCAACGGGCGCGAAGGCGCCACCACGAAGGCGTCATCGTCACCTGACGAGATGTCACAAACCTCGTCGGTGAAGGGCCCATGCCTCATGGGGGACATCCCTCCCATCGCGGCCTCTTCCTCACCACACCGGGCACTGGAGGCTGAGGGAGAGTCCACTCCAACGACTACACGCGCCGATGGAGCGACCACCTCATCCATCTCGCCCGCCAGGCCAAACGGGGTGAAGTCCGGCATTCCGTCCAGGATGTCCATGCGGTCACCCAGAGGGAGCTGGTGCAGAGGTTGCACGGAGCCATCGATCTTCCCGGGCACCTTCTGATTGACAAAGAGGATGCTCAAGATGGTGTCGACAACATCCGGGCCGTGGTCCTCCGGATGAAGCCGCGTTGGGTCCGAGGGGCCAGTGTACATCCACATCGGCTGATCGTGGGCCTGGAGAGGAGCAATGCGGCGCTTCACGAAGTCCGCCACGACTAACTGCCCCGTGATGCCCTCCTCCCGGAGATACTCCAAACGCCCCACCAGGTGTGCATTATCTGCTCCGCGAAGGGCAGACTTGCACCAATGAGAGTTCTTCACTGGCGGCGCCTCCGGGACGTCTAGGAACGCGCAGCGCGACTTGACGCCAATGAGAAGCCACCTCTGACGGAAGTCATCCACTTTCTTGAGCACGTCCGTGACGGGCTTGTCCCCACTCCATGGCATGGGGATGTATACACTCCCCATGCCATCCGCAGTGCGGAAAGAGACACACCCAGTTCGCTCGCCGGAAGCCGTGCACCGCAGCGAATAGAAATTCCTGAAGAGCGCCACCGAGGGGCGCACGCCCAGGTAAGCCTCGCAGAGATAGGCGAAAATGGAAAGGATGAGCACGGATTTTGGATGAAGATGAAGGAGCTGGATTTGGTAGAACTCCAATACCGCCTCCAGGAAAGGCGAGTATGGCGGCACCAGCCCGACGGTGATGGTATGGAGAAAAATGGGATAAAACCCTTGGGGGAACCCCCCGAACCGGGCAGCTCGAAGCGCGCTGGCGCCGTGCTCATTGGTCCGCCCCGCAACTAGGTTGCGGATTCTCTCCAACGCCTGAGGATCGGTGCGCGCCCCCACGAGAGCCGCGCCCTGCACCACCTCTAGGGCCTCCGCCTGGGAGGAAGACCCTGCAACGGCCTTGCCCTTGCTCTTGAGGGGACTCATCGCAAGGGGCTCGGAGCGATGGGGAAGACGGAAGGAGAAGAATCACAGGAGAGAGCGGAGGCAGAGAGCTATAGGAGGAGGAAACTTCTGTGAGAAAGATTGGAAACGGTAACGGCTCCCTGCTGCGACGCTCGGGCTTTATATCCCCTCAAGGAGCAGTTACCGGGGCATGGTGGGACCCCCATGACTCGCGCCCCGGATCGTGCGAGACCGTTAGTCGTCTGAGTGCCGCGTGGCTCGGGCCGGCCGGGCACTAAGGGCCCACGACGCTTCGCCTGAGCCCATGGGCTCAATCATGCCCATCGCGGGCCCGGGGGCTACTGTCGGCCCAGTGGGAACTGGGGTATGGAGAGCCTACTCTCCCCAGGCTTTGCACGCGGGCTGATCAGACGAAACGACTAAGGACCAGGCCTCGCCGCCTGGCGGGACCCTCGAGAGGCAATTCCCCTCGAGGGCCTGAAGAGGAAACGAGGGCTACAGGGGGTCCCTCGCTTCAAGAGACCCTCCCGAGGCGCCAGCGCGCCTGGAGGGAAGTCAACGGGAATCCCCCCTCAGACCTCCCCGGGCCTGAGGGGAAACGTCGCGGCCAAGGAAGCACGACGAGACGCACATGGCCTCTGCCACGCCCACGTGGTGACGCAAGCACCCTCGTTGCCGTTTTGGTGATAAAGTAGTCAATAAAGTTGCACCGCCTGCGGTAGGACTGTCAAGACCTTCCACTCTGGTGGTAAAGCAGGTGGACGGTGCAACCCTCCAAAGAGTACGCCATCAAGGGCTCCACCTCAGAGACTGCCTTCCCTGCGGACAGTACAGCGCGGTCGGCCACCTGTCAGCCACCACGCCCACCTTTATCGGTGATGGACCGCGTCCATGGACGAACGGGCCGCGGTGGACCCCTGCACCTCCACGCCTCTGCCGTGTGGGAACCACCTTGAAGGCCAAGCAGAAGGAGAGCGCCAGAGGCGCCTATAAAAGGACCAAGACATCCATTGTAGAGGGGGTCGGCCAATTGCTTGCAACCACGCTTGTAAACCCTAGCAATACCAAATACGATAGCCTCTGTCTGGAGGAGGAAGAAGACCATCGCTTCCCTCCCCAGGCAAGAACTTCCTCAAGGGGGCCCTCGGCAAGCTCTGTTGTACTGTAACCACCATAATCCAACACAGACAAGCAGGAGTAGCGGTCTTACCTCCTCACGAGGGCCGTTAACCTAGGTACGGGCCGGTGTCTATCTCTGACATGGGTGTTTCGTCTTCAGGTCCGGCGAGCATCGTCGCCGTGTCCCTCGAGGGTCTTGACCTCCGCGTTCAATCCCCTTCACGAACTACACTTCAGGAAGTGACTAACCCCACTTCTAGGGAGTCATAACCCGACAATTCCTGAAATGAATGGAGGTGTCTCAGAGGTTGCCAAGAGAGAGGGGAGTGAGGCAGTGCAAAGGGAGAGAGAAAAGAGGTTCGGAGCCGGAGGCATTCGAGCTCGAAAGTGTCGGGTCCGAGCGGCGGTTCTTCGACGATCTCGAGCAGGAGAGGAGGAGAGCTGGCGTGGCCTCACAGGGGGTGCGAGAGGAGAGTGAGAGGGTTGCAAACCAAAAGGTGGGAGGAGCTGGGGGAGCGTTGTGGCTTCTTATCCATGGAGTGTGGCCGGTTGGTGGATTTCAGACAGGGAGAGAGAAAGAGAGGGCTCGGGCTCAGGCATTGGATCTCGAGGGCGGTGGTGTGGGGGACAGAGAGGGTGAGGTCGGCGGCGATGTGGTCAAGCCATTAGGGAGAGGGGAGCTGAGCTCGGGTTGGGTGGAGAGGGAGGTGAGGTTTGCTCTACACACAAAGTGCTCGACAGAATGTCCAAACAAGAAAAACAAAAGAGATTTAAGCCAGGGCTAGGGAGGGTCGATGGTCAAAGCATACAGGGGGTGTGTGATGGTGTTGGCACGAATGAGGCAAGGTTTAGGGAGAGATGAGTGTTAGTTTTACATATAGAATATTATTAGGGATGATTAGACTAAGTCTCTTTGCAAATATGGATTAGTCTATCCCATGACTAGAAAAATATAACACAAGCTGGGTTGGGTAAAGGGGATATAGGTTCAGCAATTGGTTTAAGAGGTTTGGTTAAAAGGTCCAACAACAACTATTTACAAAAAAGACAAACTGCTATATTATAAACTAGATATGGTCACCTTAAAATGAAGCACACAAAACAAGCATGGATTAAGGATCAAACAATTATGTAAATTATCAAGAATGATATAGGTGGGAAGTAGAGGTGGTGATGATAAGGTTAGGTGAGTTGCATTTCCAAATTGAATTAAGTAAGTCCTACTTATCATGTTCTAGAAATGCTAAAAGTTAAAAGTTATTAAGATAGTTATCTTCTTTGTGAAAATATAAGATTTGAGTTTTCTTTTGATTCACTTCAAGGACAAAGATGTAATACACACCACAATCATAGAATAGGACATTTAAGCCTAAAAGACCTCAAACAAGCCTCACACCTAATTCTCAATATACAGATAGCCACATATCAACACAAGCAGACACCAAGTACAAGCCAAACAAATCCACAAACAAGTAAATGAATAAACACTTCAAGCATTTAGGATATAACAAGTGTAAGGTGATATGGTGACCAAATGGTCAGGAAAAGGTTTTTGGTAGAAAAAGAATTAAACAACACTTTGGAAATTGCTTTCCCTAGTCTACTAAAATGAGAGTTTTGAAAAGAAGGTTGCTAGTACTTGCAACTTATTCTTTTACAAAATGTTTTAGGACTTATGGTATGGTCCTTTGTAGCTTTTGAAAATACTTTTTTCTGTAATAAAAGGACTTTGGGTAGTTGCTAAGTTTCAGAACATGAGGGTAAATAGAGTTTGTTAAAAATAAGATAGGAGAAGATATATGTACTATTTTACTTGTAATAACATTGATAGTAACTTGTTTGTGTTTTTAAAAAAGGTTGTTATTTAGAAGGCATAAACATAAACAAAAAAACACAACATGACAAACAGAGCATAAAAGAGAAAACACATCCATTAATAAGACACTTCAAAAAGTTTTTGTTGTTTCAAAATTTTGGATCTTTTATAATTAAGTTGTTTTTGCTTCAAAAAATTGGGGTGTTACACGGACGATAACCGGAAGGTGGATTATTAGTCATAGATGCGGTTGGAACGGTCTATGGATATTGTTGCAATGCCCAAATGAATCTCATACTAGACATCATAACTATAGTATATGCATCGTTATGCACTTCTTTATTCTGTCAATTGCCCAACTAAAATTTGTTTACCCACATGTATGCTATTATTATTTATGGAGAGACACCACTAGTGAACTGTGGACCCTGGTCTTTTTCTTTAAGCTGATAAACAACCAACTGCAATCCTGTTACTTTCATTCTCTACAAACAAACATCATTTTCCACACACACGTTTAATCCTTTGTTACAGCAAGCCGGTGAGATTGACAACCTCACTGTTGAGTTGGGGCAAAGTATCTTGATTTTTTTATGCAGGTTCCAGCCTTCGATGCAAGACCTTTTCTGGCGCCGTTGACACCTCCGAAGAACTCTAGTTTCCTACTGGTTCGATAACCTTGGTTTAATAACTAAGGGGAAACTTCCTGATGTACTCTCGACACATTCCTCTTGGGTTATCCCAACGATGCGAGTGCATCACCGCCCCCATTCACTTGGGGATTTCGAGTCTATGGTTTCCATTGGGAAAACCTAGATCTCACCATTGTTGCTACTTGGTGTAAGTTTGACATTTTGTGGTCTTGGCCTGTTGTGGTCATCTTGAGAGCCCTTAATTAAGTTGTGGATGTGTGACTCAAGTTGTTGTAAGGGATTCGATCTCCGCCCCAAAGGAGATCAATAGTGGAAGGTGAACTCGCAATCTTTGAGGTCGAGTTCATCGGACAAGAAGGTTAGCCTTTGTGGCGTTGTGACCAACCTATTGTGGTGGACTGGTGTCACACACCTCTCTAAACAAGACGTACACCCTTGTGGTGGAACTCGGGATAACATCTTTGTCCCCGCGTGCTTCGACTTTGTTCCTCAATTCCTCTACCCCTTACTTACTTATTTTGCACTTATCTATCTTGTATTGCATAGCTTGTCATATAGGTAAATTCACCCTAGCTGCATATCTACAGAATTTACCTTTCGTGTCAAGCCTAAACCGAAAAAGAAATAAAAATTGAGTAGCACCTATTCACCCCCCCTAGGTGCCGGATTCCCGTTCAATTGGTATCAGAGCCAGGTTCACTTTTAAGAGCTTAACCGTTGATACGTCTCCAACATATCTATAATTTCTTATGTTCCATGCTTATATTATACCAATTGCTACATGTTTTATATACACTTTATATGGTTTAGATGCATTTTCTGGGACTAACCTATTAACAAGATGCCACAGTGACAGTTCCCTGTTTTCTGCTGTTTTTGGTTTCAGAAACCTGTTAAGGAAATATTCTCGGAATTGGACGAAACGAAAGCCAAAATCCCTATTTTTCCTACACGTTCCAGAAGTCCGAAGATCAAACAAAGGAGGGAACCGAGGCGCCGTCATGAGGTGGGGGCGCGGCTCTCCCCCCTATCGCGGCAGCACATCATGTGGGACCCTCGAGCGCCCACCGACATCGCCCTTTCGTGTACTTAAAGTCTCCGACAGGAGAATACCTAATCATTAAGCCTTTTCCCGAGAAGAGTTCCGCTGCGCCGCCGCCATCAAAGACAAGATTCGGGGGACAGAAGTCTTTGTTTCGGCACCCTGTCGGGATGGGGAATTTCCCCCGGAGCCATCTCCATGGACTCCACCGCCGTTGCTGACTCCTATGATGAGGAGTGAGTAGTTCTCCCCCGAGGTTGCGGGCTCTACCGGTAGCTATGTGTTTTATCTCTCTCTCCCATGGCGTGATCTTTATGTGATCATGAGCTTTGTAATCTAGTTGAATATGTGATGTTACTCTTTATCTATTATGCACTCTAGAGGTAACTTTAATATGAACTCCGGGGTTGTTCACGGTTGTAACGGTGACAGTGTGTGTGTAGCGTACCTGCACTTAAAATATGGAAAGGTACCTGTGTATAGTGCAAATTACTAGATCGATTCGTTTGCACATACAGTTTACGATGTAATATCACAACAAAGTATCAATTTTATTACATCGGTGATCCAGACTTGGAAAATATTCTTTTACAACTTGTATAGCATAAAGCGAGCACAGAAAGAGTAAACAGCGGAAATAAATAGCAGTGAGTTTCCATCATCTTCATCTTGCCACAGGTGAAAACATGTTGGTTGCAGACTCGAAACCTTTAAACGAAACCTCTCTCGTCATCTGAACAATCTGCAATAAGAAAAATATTGCAACAACGTGGGTCAGATTCCATTAAAAATGGAGTCTGGCAAGTGACACTATGGTGGACACTTAGTGGTATAACTCTAATAACATATATGCATATTTGGCTGGTGGAGTTCAAGGCTATTTGCATAAAGTCATTTTTTCCTAACTCTTTGGAAAACACTTTTCTTCTATTCGAGACATCCGTGGCATGAAATCCACTGTCTCATTCTACCCTTGTTCACCCTTCAAGTTTTAAATTTTGAAGTTAGAATGCTCGGATCCTCCGTTGACGTCCTTGATCAGATGCTCAAAATTGTCCGTACCGGGGACACGACTAAGTACTTAGTTTTTCACTCTACAGAAGTTGTGCACGTTCACCATTGTACCCATTCAGCCCAAACTATCCTATACACGCTTGAAGTGATAAGGAAAAAGAGAAGAATGAGACGAGATCTTTCAGAAGCATTTTCTGTAGCGCCCCATCTTTTATATAAAGATGGAACACCTGTGTTATGTGCTAGTCCCTGGATCACTGCCAGCACCACAATACAAAATATATAGTATCATTGCATAATTATCAAATTACTACAACGAGATCCAAAAATAGCTAAGTATAGCTTTATTACAAAGTGCATAGTCATGAAGACTAGCTAGAATATTCAGAGTTCAAAACGAAAGCAATAGCAAAGAGCCTCTTCTTCAAACATGCGCCACAGGCAGACATGTTGACATGTTGGGTGTAGACTCGAGTCCAAACTCATTCCTCATCAGAATTACCTGCACATTTGAATATGCAGCCCCCGAAGGAGGTCAATACAATGAAGTATTGACAAGTGACTATGGTGGATAATTTATGATAAGTCTAATTCTATATGCATATTTGGCTTGGTGGAGTTGTAGGCTATTTTGCAGAAAGCCAGTTTTCTCCTATCTTTTGTAAAACAATTTTGTTTCTCAAAGACTTGGCACCAAGGGATGAAGCCCAAGTGCACCAACAATTCTTTCCTTAGTCAAATTTTACTTTATGAAAACTATGATGAGATTCTTCCGTCCATCCTTGTCCAGTTGCTCGAAGTAGTCCATCACCGGGGACACGACTGAGTACTCAGATTGTCGACTCTGCAGAGGTTGTGTACTTTCACCTTCAGACTCAATTAACCCAAACATCCTATACACGCAGAGTGCATTAAGAAAAGGAGAGAATTGAGACAAGAACTTTCAGAAGAAGAATGCAACCATACTAGCAAGACCCGTTCCACCTACCAACTCTACATCTGCTTGTCAAGCTGACAGGTTGCACTCTCACAACTTAATTATTCTAGACAGAGCCCATTGTCAAAAGGCTGCACGGGAAGCTTCTAAACTTGGAGGGACTTAGAAATCTCTTTGTTCCTGGGTGGCCGTCCACAAGTGCGCTTCTGGGTGACAACCACCATGCTCATGGCCCTAAGTAGAATAGACATTCGTCCTTGGCAA
Source organism: Poa annua (assembly GCA_026929855.1). Taxonomy (NCBI): domain Eukaryota; kingdom Viridiplantae; phylum Streptophyta; class Magnoliopsida; order Poales; family Poaceae; genus Poa; species Poa annua. The sequence continues at coordinate 58,328,411 of CM049426.1, read as the reverse complement.
TGACAACCACAAGCATAGTCCCAAAAGCCACTCAACATAAACCATACAACCAATTCCACCCAGGTATGCATTTAAAGTTTAACACTTAGCAATATTTCTATAACCTGGTATGTAAACACTTTTTATAGCATAACTAAGCATCTAATAAAACTTTTGATGGCTGCATGGGAAGGGATGGCTACACACTACTAGGATATTTTCAAAGTGTAAACTAACTTAGCATTATAAGATAGTTCAAAAATCCCTATCATGCATACTACTCAAAATATACTACTAATGCATATAGAAAATATTGGGTAGATTATGAATGTCACTTTCCTTCGTAACAAGAGGAACAAGCACATCAAGAATAACAATCACAAGATAATCCTTCCTCCTCTTCACAATCTAGAACCAAACAATTCATAAAAATAAATAAACACTCAAATACAACACTTAGAATATCCAAAAACAAAAACATGTATGCATGCATGATATGCAATGATATTTGGACACACTTATTAATAATTTTTTCTTCTGTTATTAAATGAATGAATTATAATTTTTAGGTATTTCTTATTTTATTTATCAATTAAATAATTGCAAAACATATAGCACAAATTTGAATTCTACCATTACAACGTTTATTGTTTTATGTAATTCTTCAAATAAAACCCATGTTAATATTTCTGGATAGAGGACAATAATACAACACTATAACAATTAAATTTATTAGAAAAGCATTTTTATTATTGAAGTTATAGATTTAATAGACGAAATACTCCTCGGATAATTACACAAATTATAATTTATCAAAAGGAAAAACAAATGATGTATAAATAATCTACACTAGCAGGGCTATCCGTAGATATACAGTTTATCCAATTTGGACTTACAGATCAAAAGATACGAATTTTTCAAGTTTTAACATATTTTCTGTTTTTATTTACTAATTCTGCCGAAAATAGAAAAAAGGGGGCTACGTGTCGCAATCTGAATAGTCGATACCGTTTCGACGCGGATCGGCTCCGAGACCGTCCGATCTAACTAATCTTGGACGCTCCAGATTAAACGAGAGTAACGAAAGGGAAATTAAATGGAGCCCGTACGATCTGGATCTAACGGTCCAGATCGCACTGGCCTGACGCGAGCGGCGCGGATCGCCGGAGCTGCTCCACCCGCGGCGGAGCCATTGCCGGCGTCGCGCTCTACCAAAAATAAAAGGGAAGCAGAGACGGGTTCCGTTACCAAATGATGCCGGACGTCGAGGCGATACTGATGGCGAGGTATTCGGCGTTGTGTTGCCCTCCTCCTTCCTAGTTCGTTCGCCGGAGTTGGAGAAGCGGACGGCGGCGGCGGGTCGTGGACGAACGGGATGATCTGGTGCACAAAACAGGGCGGAAACTCGTCTATTAGATGCGCACGAGAACAAGAGGGAGCGGAGGGAGGGTAGGGAGGCACGAAACACTTGGAGATCACCGGAACCTCGAGGTTTGCGGCGGCGGAAACGACGAGATGCCGAGCTCGAAACGGGGCAGCCTAGAGGCGATGGAGTTAGGGTTTTGGGGTGCTAGAAACGGCGGCGTGGTGGGGTTTATAAAGGGTAACGCGGGGACGAGTTTGTGCCCCGCACGGCTTCGATTCGAAGTCGGGATCGGATATGCCTCGCCGACGGAAAAATCACGCTGGAGGTTGAAGACGCGGGGTGAGGTCCACCCGTCAGCGAGGTGAGAGAGGAGCGCGGGCTGTTCTTGGGCTGCTCCTGGGCCGAGGCTTAGCGCGCGCGCGGTAGATAGGGGGTTGGCCGGTCCGATTCTTCTTTTTCCTATTTTCTTTTCATTTAATTTATTTCTGTTTTCAAAACCTAATTTCAAAAATAATTTTTTAACTTAACCAAATCATTTCAGAAAAAAATATAAAAATATGTTTTAGAAGGCTTATTAAAATTAGAACCTTTTGATATCATTTTGCCAAATAAATAATCTAATAAAATAAAGATTAGTGTAAGGAGTTCAAATAAAACTCTTTATGGAATATAAATTTATTTAAACTTGTAATTAAAATTTTAAATTATTCTTTATGTGATTTAAATGCCATGCCTATATGATAAATGATGCATGAATGCAAGGTTTCAAATTTTTGCAAATTTTTGGGATGTTACAGACTAACCCCCTTAAGAGGAAGCTCGCCCTCGAGCTTCGGAAAGGTCAGCAAATAGGTGTGGATGGTCTTCTCGGAGGTCATCCTCTCGTTCCCAGGTGGCTTCTTCCTCGGTGTGATGATTCCACTGGACTTTGCAAAACTTGATGGTTTTGGTACGGGTGACTCTTTCTGCTGTCTGTAATATCTTGATGGGCTTCTCTTCGTAGGTCAGGTCACTCTCCAATTGTACCTCCTCGAGAGGTACAGTATCCTTTAAAGGAACTCCCATCATCTCGGGATGACATTTCTCTTGGGGTAGTTCTAACTCATATGCCACTTCACCTTTGCGAGAAAGGATTTTGAATGGTCCAATGAATCGAGGTGCTAACTTTCCTTTGATTCCAAACCTCTTTACACCCCGGAGTGGAGACACTCTAAGATAGGTTCTATCGCCCACCTCGTAGGTGACTTCTCTACGCTTGGAATCGGCATAGCTTTTCTGGCGTGACTGTGCTATTTTCATCCTATCCTTAATCAATCTGACTTTCTCTTCAGCTTCCTGTATTATATCAGGTCCAAAGAGACTCCGTTCTCCTACACCACTCCACAACAATGGGGTTGTGCATTTCTTTCCATATAAGGCTTCAAACGGTGCCATCTCAATACTGGTTTGGTAACTGTTATTGTAGGAGAACTTAGCGTAAGGTAGATTATCGTCCCAACTAGATCCATAATCAAGCGCACAAGCTCTTAACATATCCTCTAAAATCTGATTTACTCTTTCAGTCTGACCATCTGTTTGCGGGTGGAAAGCTGTACTGAATTCTAGTCTGGTTCCCAATGATTCATGCAACTGCTTCCAGAAATGCGAAGTGAACTGGGTCCCTCTATCAGACACGATACTCTTAGGAACGCCATGAAGGCACACAATTCTCTTCATGTAAATATCGGCTAACTTTGCACTTGTATAAGTGGTCTTGACGGGTATAAAGTGAGCTATTTTGGTTAGACGACAAACAATAACCCATATAGAATCATAACCCGATCTGGTCCTTGGTAATCCGGTGATGAAATCCATCCCAATAGAATCCCACTTCCAATCCGGTACTTTCAAAGGTTGTAAGAGTCCTGCTGGTTTCTGATGTTCTGCCTTTACTCGACTACATACATCGCACTTAGCGATGTATTCTGCTATTTCTCTTTTCAGATCATTCCACCAAAATCTCTCCTTCACATCCATATACATCTTGGTATTTCCCGGATGAATGGAATAAGGTGTATCATGAGCTTCTTGCAGAATTAACTTCCTAATATCAGGATCATTGGCCACACATACACGTTTTTCAAACCACAAAATCCCTTGCTCATCCTCATGAAATCCTTTAGCTTTTCCTGCTCTTAGATTGACTTTGATCTCTTCTATTTCCTTGTCTCCTTTCTGAGCTTCACGTATCTTGTCCATCAAAGTAGGTTGTACAACTAATGAGGTTACAAACCCTTCAGGTACTACTTCCTATCTGAGGTCCTTGAATGCCTTGCATAAATCCTCGGGTAATTCTCCTGCTGTAAGGTCATTCACATACACTTTATGACTCAGAGCATCTGCTACCACATTAGCTTTCCCCGGATGGTATTGGAGACTTAGATCATAATCTTTAATAATATCCAACCATCTTCTTTGTCTCAGGTTCAATTCCTTCTGTGTAAAAATGTACTTCAAACTTTTGTGGTCCGTGAATACCTCACATCTTTTTCCCATCAGGTAGGGTCTCCAAGTTTTCAGGGCATGCACTACTGATGCTAACTCGAGATCATGAGTTGGATAATTTGCTTCATGTTTCTTGAGCTGTCTAGAGGCATAAGATGCCACTCTGCCTTCCTGCATCAACACACTTCCCAAGCCTTGGCGTGAAGCATCACATAACACTTGGAATTCCTTCTCCAAATCAGGTAAGCATAGAACTGGGGCTGAAACTAGACGTTTCTTCAACTCCTGAAAACTGGCATCGATTGCCTCAGTCCACTCAAATTTCTTCTCCTTCTTTAATAATTCCGTCAAGGCCTTGGCGATCTTGGAGAAGTTTTCAATGAATCGTCGGTAGTATCCTGCTAGGCCCAGAAAACTTCGTAATTTTTCAACATTCTTCGGCGGTTCCCAATCAGTTACAGCTGAAACTTTTTCAGGATCTACCGCTATACCTTCCTTGGACACCACATGGCCTAGAAATCCGACTTGTTCTAACCAAAACTCACACTTGCTGTACTTGGCATACAACTTATGTTCACGTAGTCTCTGCAATACTAGACGCAAGTGCTCTTCATGTTTTTTGTGACTCTTGGAGTAGATTAGAATATCATCTATGAACACTACCACAAACTTATCCAGAAAATCCATGAACACTTTATTCATCATATTCATGAAATAGGCTGGAGCATTGGTTAATCCAAAAGGCATCACGGTGTACTCGTATGAGCCATATCTCGTAACAAATGCAGTCTTGGGTATATCCATTTCTCTAACTTTCATTTGGAGGTACCCCGACCGAAGATCGATCTTTGAGAAAACACAAGCACCTTCCAGTTGGTCAAATAGTTCGTTTATCTTGGGTAACGGGTACTTGTTTTTGATAGTTTGCTCGTTTATCTCTCTATAATCCGTGACTAGCCTCTGTGTTTGATCCTTCTTTTTAACAAATAAGACTGGTGCTCCCCATGGCGATGAACTTGGACGAATGAATCCTTTCTGGATATGTTCCTCCAGTTGCTTCTTGAGCTCTTTCAATTCATCGACGGCCATAGGATAAGGTCTTTTAGCTATTGGTCATGTTCCCGGTTTCAGTTCGATGAGAAACTCTACATCTCTATCGGGTGGCATTCCCGGTAGTTCTTCCGGAAAAACATCTGGGTATTCCTTGACAATAAGCACATCACCAAGGCTAACCCCCTTAAGAGAATTTAGCCTAACCTTCTTAAGTTCGAAAGTTGATCTGAACTTAATCTTCCTTTTCTCTGGGGTGGTGAGGGTGATTGCTCTATTTGCACAGTCTATGATTCCTTCAAAACGAGTCATCCAATCCATTCCGATGATAACATCCAATCCTTGGGTTTCTAGGATGACTAAGTCTGTTGGAAAGGTGTGTTTTCCGATCTGCAAGTCTAACTGCCTACACCCGGAATTTACTGTCATCTCCCCTCCAGGTGAACTTACCCTAATAGGTTTTCCTAGACTTTCCTCAGCTAACCCATGTTTGTTTACAAAAGCTCTTGATATGAATGAATGAGATGCTCCAGTATCAAATAAGACTAATGCTGGAAAGGAATTGAGCAAGAACGTACCAATCACAGCATCAGGTTCATCATGAACTTCTTCCACATTGTTGTGGTTCACTTGTCCCTTCTGGAAAGGATTGGGCTTGGAATTTTCATCAGCTTTCCTCTCTGGGCATTCAGTTGCATAATGTCCTATCTTCTTGCACTTGAAGCAAGTCACATTAGACAAGTCTTTCTTCCCTTCATAGTTAGGGCGGTGATTACCATTCCCATGATTATGGCCATGGTGATGGTTTCCCCTGGATCCACCATTATTTCCATTGTATCCTCCATTATTTCCTTTGTATCCTCCATTGCTTCCTTTGTATCCTCCATTGTGGTTATGACCATGATGTTTTTGGCCACTACCATTGTTGGAGTGATTCCAGGGTTTATGGCTACTGACTTCAGAGGTGTGTTGTTTCTTGTATGTCCCTTCAGAATGAACCTTACTTGCACTGAACTTCCTCTTCCTATTCTCTTCCTTTCTTATGTTGTTGTCCAGGGTGATAGCTTGATCCAGCAGAGCTTGATAGTTTGGAGCATATGCCACAGACAAGGGTATCTTCAGTTCTCCCCCTAAGTCCATTGAGGAACTTTTACTTCCTCTTTGCATCAGTATCAATGTCCTCTGGTGCATACCTTGATAGCATACAAAAGTCATCCATATACTCCTTCAGAGTTCTACCTCCCTGCCTCAAGCTGCGGAATTCCTCTTTCTTCAGTTTCATTATACCAGAGGAAATGTGAGCATTGCGGAAACCTTCCTTGAACGCATCCCAAGTCATGCCATCCAAAGGATGAGTCACTTGATAAGTCTCCCACCACAATGCAGCGGGTCCTTCCAACAGGTGTGGAGTGAACCTCACTTTTTCTGCCTCAGAACACTCACAAGTTACTAAGTCCTTGTTGACTGAACGGAGCCAATCATCTGCCACTATTGGTTCAGTAGCAGAGGAGAACTTATTAGGCCTAAGCCTTAGGAATCTAGCAAGTCTGTCCACTGGAGGTGGTGGTGGTGGAGGTGGCGGGTTGTTGTTGTTGTGATTGTTGTTGTTGTTGGTTACTGCAATGAATTGAGTCATCATATTCATCAACTGAGATTGAGCGGCCATCAGTTGTTGCATGGCATCATTGTTGTCGGTATCACGACGAGGAGGCATCTGTAGGGTTTTCAGCATAGATGAGTGACAGATAGATAGAACTAAGAGAAGCAAAATCCTACCCATGCACAAAGCAACCAAGTCAACACAATCAACACTCAAAAGACAACTAAAAAAAAATTACTTAGCAATTCGAAATAGGTATTCTAAGTTGATTTAATAAAACGACAGAGCCTGCAAACCAATCATTCTAACATTGTCACACCACAAGTTGGAGATCAATGTTTTAAAAACGACGAACTAAATGAGTAAGAACATGGTGGTCCATGACGTCTCCTTCATCTTCTTTGACCTCCTCGATTGTGATGCATTCCTTCATGAGAATCTCCTTGTAGTCGTTCACCTCCTTCTCTAAGGCCTCGTTCTTCTCCTGTAACTTTGTCTTCTCACGGTGCAGAGTCTCGATCGCTTCCTTCTCCAGGACTTCAATCTTCTCTTGTAGCATTCTCTTCTCACGGCGTAGAGTCTCGATCAAATCTCGATCAGCTTCGAACTCGACGTCGTTGCTCAGAATTTCATCCTTCAAGGTCTTGATCTCCTTGTTCTTGTCTCTAATTCTCTTTTCTTGATTTTGGAACTTCTTCTCTTGAGCTCGAAATTTTTCTTCTTACGCGTTGGCCACCTCTTCTTGGGCTTCAATCTTCTTTTGAGTCTCCTTGACTTGGGCCATTATTTCATCATTCTTTAGTAGCTCGTTGCGCCTATCCTCTTCTAGTTGCCAGAGGTGAAGTTCTAAGTCTTGGAGATAAGGGTACAAAGGTTATGGTTTGTTTTTGTCTTCCTCATCAACAAGGTAGGGTATCCCATGTTCGTCACGTTGGCCAAGGTTAGAAAAGTAGTGGTCCTGTAACTCCTCCTGGAATTGCCAGCAAAGACGTCCTATTAACTCCTGCGTGACGAGATTCAGCCCTTTCTCCAAGGAGTCACTAATCGACTTGTACTGGATGTCTTCAGTCTTGGGTTCATTCTGACGCCCTTGTTGAAAAAGACGAACTCCCCATAAGTCTTCTTTGTTGAAGTGCTTCAGCTGGCTTGCCTTGATGATGGGTGTTGGAAGCGCCAGTAGTTCTACCAACTCCAGAAGATATCTTCCAAAGCGCATGTTCTTGAAGTCCTCCGCGGTTTGATACAAGAAGAAATACATCCTTAAGCTATAAAAGTAGAAAATGTTACAATGGAAAACTTAAGGTAAGAAGTACTAGTCATAGTTTTAATTAAGTACTTAGAGGAAATAAGGGTTCTATTCAAAAAGGGTGATCAACTTTATTATCAACTCTTTGTAAGTCGGATATTCACTATAGTGAGAGAGACAGACACCCGGCCAGCCACTTATAATTGTGGAACAAGTCTCATGTACGCGGACATGTAAGGTTTGTCCCGGGCCGCTTCATCCCACTATGCCGCTAGGATCCAACATACTTCAAAGATGGTAATATTATGATCAAAAGAGGCTTAACCAATCCTAAGGGCTCGAACCTACAGGCAACACTTAGCTCTGATACCATTTTGTAGCGCCCCATCTTTTATATAAAGATGGAACACCTGTGTTATGTGCTAGTCCCTGGATCACTGCCAGCACCATAGTATAAAATATATAGTATCATTGCATAAGTATCAAATTACTACAACGAGATCCAAAAATAGCTAAGTATAGCTTTACAAAGTGCATAGTCATGAAGACTAGCTAGAATATTCAGAGTTCACAACGAAAGCAATAGCAAAGAGCCTCTTCTTCAAACATGCGCCACAGGCAGACATGTTGACATGTTGGGTGTAGACTCGAGTCCAAACTCATTCCTCACATTTGAATATGCAGCCCCCGAAGGAGGTCAATACAATGAAGTATTGGCAAGTGACTATGGTGGATAATTTATGACAAGTCTAATTCTATATGCATATTTGGCTTGGTGGAGTTGTAGGCTATTTTGCAGAAAGCCAGTTTTCTCCTATCTTTTGTAAAACAATTTTGTTTCTCAAAGACTTGGCACCAAGGGATGAAGCCCAAGTGCACCAACAATTCTTTCCTTAGTCAAATTTTACTTTATGAAAACTATGATGAGATTCTTCCGTCCATCCTTGTCCAGTTGCTCGAAGTAGTCCATCACCGGGGACACGGCTGAGTACTCAGATTGTCGACTCTGCATAGGTTGTGCACTTTCACCTTCAGACTCAATTAACCCAAACATCCTATACACGCGGAGTGCATTAAGGAAAGGAGAGAATTGAGACAAGAACTTTCAGAAGAAGAATGCAACCATACTAGCAAGACCCGTTCCACCTACCAACTCTACATCTGCTTGTCAAGCTGACAGGTTGCACTCTCACAACTTAATTATTCTAGACAGAGCCCATTGTCAAAAGGCTGCACGGGAAGCTTCTAAACTTAGAGGGACTTAGAAATCTCTTTGTTCCTGGGTGGCCGTCCACAAGTGCGCTTCTGGGTGACAACCACCATGCTCATGGCCCTAAGTATAATAGACATTCGTCCTAGGCAATGACAACCACAAGCATAGTCCCAAAAGCCACTCAACATAAACCATACAACCAATTCCACCCAGGTATGCATTTAAAGTTTAACACTTAGCAATATTTCTATAACCTGGTATGTAAACACTTTTTATAGCATAGCTAAGCATCTAATAAAACTTTTGGCGGCTGCATGGGAAGGGATGGCTACACACTACTAGGATATTTTCAAAGTGTAAACTAACTTAGCATTATAAGATAGTTCAAAAATCCCTATCATGCATACTACTCAAAATATACTACTAATGCATATCGAAAATATTGGGTAGATTATGAATATCACTTGCCTTTGTAACAAGAGGAACAAGCACAACAAGAATAACAATCACAAGATAATCCTTCCTCCTCTTCACAATCTAGCAACAAACAATTCATAAAAATAAATAAACACTCAAATACAACACTTAGAATATCCAAAAACAAAAAAATGCATGCATGCATGATATGCAATGATATTTGGACACACTTATTAATAATTTTTTCCTCTGTTATTAAATGAATGAATTATAATTTCTAGGTATTTCTTATTTTATTTATCAATTAAATAATTACAAAACATATAGCACAAATTTGAATTCTACCATTACAACGTTTATTGTTTTATGTAATTCTTCAAATAAAACCCATGTTAATATTTCTGGACAGAGGACAATAATACAACACTATAACAATTAAATTTATTAGAAAAACATTTTTATTATTTAAGTTATAGATTTAATAGCCGAAATACTCCTCGGATAATTACACAAATTATAATTTATCAAAAGGAAAAACAAATGATATAGAAATAATCTACACTAGCGTCCGTAGATATAAAGTTTATCCAATTTGGACTTACAGATCAAAAGATATGAATTTGTCAAGTTTTAACATATTTTCTGTTTTTATTTACTAATTCTGCCGAAAATAGAAAGGGAGGCTACGTGTCGCAATCTGAATAGTCGATACCGTTTCGACGCGGATCGGCTCCGAGACCGTCCGATCTAACTAATCTTGGACGCTCCAGATTAAACGAGAGTAACGAAAGGGAAATTAAACGGAGCCCGTACGATCTGTATCCAACGGTCCAGATCGCACTGGCCTGACGCGAGCGGCGCAGATCGCCGGAGCTGCTCCACCCGCGGCGGAGCTATTGCAGGCGTCGCGCTCTACCGAAAATAAAAGGGAAGCAGAGACGGGTTCCGTTACCAAATGATGCCGGACGTCGAGGCGATACTGATGGCGAGGTATTCGGCGTTGTGTTGCCCTGCTCCTTCCTAGTTCGTTCGCCGGAGTTGGAGAAGCGGACGGCGTCGGCGGGTCATGGACGAACGGGATGATCTGGTGCACAAAACAGGGCGGAAACTCGTCTATTAGATGCGCACGAGAACAAGAGGGAGCAGAGGGAGGGTAGGGAGGCACGAAACACTTGGAGATCACCGGAACCTCGAGGTTTGTGGCGGCGGAAACGACGAGATGCCGAGCTCGAAACGGGGCAGCCTAGGGGCGATGGAGTTAGGGTTTTGGGGTGCTAGAAACGGCGGCGGGGGTGGGGTTTATAAAGGGCAACGCGGGGACGAGTTTGTGCCCCGCACGGCTTCGATTCGAAGTCGGGATCGGATATGCCTCGCCGACGAAAAAATCGCGCTGGAGGTTGAAGACGCGGGGTGAGGTCCACCCGTCAGCGAGGTGAGAGAGGAGCGCATGCTGTTCTTGGGCTACTCCTGGGTCGAGGCTTAGCGCGCGCGCGGTAGATAGGGGGTTGGCCGGCCCGATTCTTCTTTTTCCTATTTTCTTTTCATTTAATTTATTTCTTTTTTCAAAACCTAATTTCAAAAATAATTTTTAAACTTAACCAGATCATTTCAGAAAAAATTATAAAAATATGTTTTAGAAGGCTTATTAAAATTAGAACCTTTTGATATCATTTTGCCAAATAAATAATCTAATAAAATAAAGATTAGTATAAGGAGTTCAAATAAAACTCTTTATGGAATATAAATTTATTTAAACATAAAATTAAAATTTTAAATTATTCTTTATGTGATTTAAATGCCATGCCTATATGATAAATGATGCATGAATGCAAGGTTTTAAATTTTTGCAAATTTTTGGGATATTACATTTTCCCTCCCCTTGCTGGCCTGACGCGCTCCACCTACAAACCACTACCACCACTTGTCAGGCCGGGGCGAGTCCACACAACTTAGTTGATGAAGCCAGAGCCCATATTGGTAATGGCTGCACGGGAAGCAATCTTCACTCGGAGTTCTTCAGATTCCTTTGTTCCTGGGTGGCCGTCCACAAGTGAATATCCCACAGGTAAAACTCCTGGGGACAACACTCAACTCATACAACCAACAACCAATTCCACCCATGTGTTTGATTATACTTAGTGGAATTTAACATTTTATCAAAAGAATTTTGCATAACATCACAATTCTACTAAGTATTTTTATGGGAACCTAGACACATGAATAAGGGAGTCTAAACATGGCTTGCATAGCAATACTATCCTACTCATGCTTACAGAAAAATAATCTACTCATGCATAGAAAGATACTAGGAAGTTTATGCGTGTGCCACTTGCCTTTGGATGATGTCTTTGCTCACAAACTCTTTTCAACGTAACTCGGGGCTCTCCGTTCAATCTAAACCAGACAAACCACAATACAACAATCAACATAAAACACAACAACACAACGCATACAAACACCTACGTAATGAAGAAACAAGTTTCATAAACTTCTAAGGAAAATATGTCATGAATGATGTGCAAAATATTTCTAAGGACTAGAGATGCATGTCATGCCATGAAAATATTCTATGTTAATGCAAGGCAAATATGTTGGTAAAAATTACTAAGGACTAAGGTCATAGGTTGGAAAAAATACTTTGCTTTATATCATCTTGAATAAGCACTCTAATGCCTTAGTCATGATGTGCAGAAATACTTAGAGAAAATACTAAGTCTATTCTTCCAGGTGATCAACAATTATTAACAACTCTTTGTAAATTGGATATTCACTATAGTGAGAGAGACAGACACCCCACCAGCCACTTAAGTTGTGGAAAAGGTCTCATGTACGTGGACATGTAAGGTTAGTCTCCAGGCCGCTTCAGCTCACTATGACGCTAGGATCCAACAAACTTCAAAGATGGTAATAACATGATCAAAAATTGTTTATGTCTAAAGTGAAAGACAAGATTAGGAAAGAGGGAAAAGATAGAAATAAGGATGTAGTTGGTCTTCAAGGTTTATCTCCAGACTTGTAACTTTCTCCTTGTTGATGTCTTGATTGAATTTTTGGTTGACTTAATAGATCTTCAGACTTGATGATTCTTGTATCATCGAGGCTGGTCTTGGATTTAACTTAGTCATCATGAGGTCTAAGAGAAGAAGGGAGAAAAGAGGGAGAGGAAGCAAGACTTAGAAAATATTGCTGGTTGGTCTTCATGAAGTTCTTCTTGATTTTCTTCTAAGTGCTTCTACTCCTTGAAGATACTTCTGAAGTCTTGTTTTCTTGGCTAAGTCCTTCATTGGCCTTCTAGCTCCATGTTTAAAATCCGAAGTGTCTAAGTGCATACCACTTTACCTAAATACTAAGATGAAATTAATACTAACTTAGAGAAAAGAAGGGAGAAGTTTTCCTATGAGAAGTATATCTATATGAGAAAATATGTTATGCATGCAATGGAGTTTTGAATCCTAAGAACATCATAATAATTTTTGTGATATTTATGAAGTATGCATTAGGCTATAAATGCAATTTAATTAACTTATATTTTTGCAAAGTATAATACAAGGAATAAATATAAGATTAAAGTTTTCTGTGATTATATTTTTATAACAAAATTTTATAAATAGTGTTAATAGACAGAGGGGATTTAAATAAATTTATAGCAATTGGATTTAGTCAAAAATGATTTTTTATCAAGAGTTATGTCAAAATTATTCAAACTATTCACATTAAACATATACCTATTAAATCATCAAAATAATACTCAAAAATATTTTATAACAGAGGCATCATATTACAAATATTCCAAAGTTTCTAAAACAATTTTATTTGCAATTTGGATTTTTAGATTTAAAGTTATGACAAATATACTCAAATCATCCATTTGAAATTTGAATATTTTAAACTATGTCAAATTTGAATTCTAACAGACCTAAATATTCTACATGTCAAGGGCTTTCCAAATATATAAAATTATTTAAATTTGGATAAACAGAGAAAAAGTAATGATAAATGTAAGGACCCCTCGGACAAGTCCGAGATGCCCACGTTATGTAAGAGATCGTGATCCGAATGATCAGTGCATCGCAATCACATAACCAACATAGGTATCAAAGAGTTACATCATTCAAGTCGTACGAATAAAAGTCTTACAACACATAGACGGTCGTACGACCAAAGTCAACAAACCTCGTCACGCAGGACGGAATTAACTAAGATAGCGGAAGCTCGTGGCTAGCGACGGCTCTCAACATCTCCGAGCGCAGATTCCCACAAGTGCAGTTGACCGGTGACAGCTAAGTGGCGAAGTCGTCGTCAAACACCTCCTCCTCGATGTAGGCCTCCTCATTGCAATCTGGACATTTGAATATCCAGCGACAGAGCCACATGAGTACAATTACGTACTCGCAAGACCACCTCTAGGCTTAAATTCTCATGATAGTGCAAGAAAACACTTTTGGAAAACTGGGATAGCTGCTATATATACGACTATAGGGCTTAGTTTTCGAAAACCATGCTTTTAGACATAGAGAATACGACATCTCTATATCTTTGTTGAAGGAAACATTTAGAGATAGAATTCTCTTCTCTTAGATATAGCAAGGACATATCCAAGTTCAAAACTTTCGTTTGTAAAAGTTTATCAAACACTAGGATAGGGGTAACCCTTTTTCCTGACTTGAGGTCGGACTGGATGTCACCCCGAGATCACCATCTTCACCCAAATTCCGTACCTCCCAGGTACCACCTTGTTGCCTCCTTATTTTCCTTCGAGAAACACTTTCCTTTTTAAAACTAAAATGCCCATACGCCTAGATCAGTGGCCTTTCCAACCGTCCATGACCGCGGACGCGGCTATTCGAATAGATTTACACTCTGCAGAGGTTGCACACTTTACCCACACCTATCGTTTATTCCACCGTGTCTGCCACGGCCCATCATACGACAGTATGCGGGGGTCCGGATAACACGATCGAAACTTTCCACTATGACCACCCTAGTATCGGGGCCTCCCGGTAGGTTTGTTCTCCTCGGCACCGTGTGCTCCACTAGACCTCTTGGTCTTTCCTCGGGACACCACACCGCCACGTCAGGAGACCTGCCGTAATCGTCCGGCTGTTGGTCCTCAACAGTGTATTGTCTCTTCCGGACGACAACCCGACTTCGAGGGCCCAGCCCTCATAGAAAGTATGAGAGCCCCAACACTAAAACAGACAAGCTTCCGGCTAAGCCCTACCCATGTCAGGTAGTGTGGTTGCACGGGTTAATTGTTCGAGCGGCTGCTAGGGCAGTACTTTGTTTTTTCAAAAACAACCTCCAGTCCTCCGACTACTCCCAGCAGCTCGGGTTTTCGCAAACATCCCCGCTTGCTCCCAGCAACTCGGGTTTTAATAAAACACTTGCTCGCCGATTGCTCCCAGCAACTCGGGTTTTCCTCCTCGAAACATTTTTATCAAATGGGTCCCCATCCTATAGTTTTGAGGTAAGATAACATAATATACTATTTGAAAACTTAATCTTCTTTATAGAGCCTTCAATGACAAGACTCATCAAGTAAAACTCCTCTTATAATACCTACAGCTATTCTAGTAGATAACTTTCGCCAAACAATATTTGGTAAAAAAATAGTTTTCGGGTGGCAAGGCGCCACAAAAGAAGTAAAACATGCATTATTTTATTTTGAAAACAAAACATGCTTGATAAAATAATAAGATTTCATTATAGTGGTGAGGTGGGCTTGCCTTGCTCAAAGTACTGTCCCTGGTCTTGCTCTTCAGCGTAGTCGTGCTCAGCTGCCTCGTACTGCTCTTCCTCGGTTTGCGATTCTACCGTAACATGAAAAACAGACGAGACTAGCGTAAGTCCTAAAATGCGAGTTGATAACAATCTAAAGTATATCAACAAACAACAAGCATCACAAACAGAAAACACAACTAATGCATTCAATATTTATTAGGGGCTGTTTACTTGGTTTAAGCATAATTCTTAAGGTACTGCTCCTAAAATTAAACCCTTCTACCACATCACTTCTGACACACATGTGGAGCTCTGAAAATTAGCTGTGCATGAAAATCTATCACCAAACAAGAATTAAAAATCAGATAAGAGCTACTGATGTCAAACTTAAACAGAAGATAGGTTCAGTTTTATAGATCTCCTGAATGCATAATTAGCCTTTCTGGTGAGATAGGAGTTTTCTCTTTAAGTGGATATTTTTTTCATCAAATTTGGACACTCCTATCTTAAGTTATCCCAGTTTTAAAATAAAGTATACTTCTGATCATTATATATGTGCAGAAAATAATAAGAATTATTTTGGTGTCAAACCAGTGGGGTGAGTTAGATAAAACCTTTGTCTATTCCACAAAATTATCCCCAACATTTATCTATGGACAGAGGTGGCTCCTTCAATTATAACTAGACATGTCATAATCTCTGAAATTTCAGAAATGCATTTTAAGAGATTATTTCCCTGTTGTTCAGGGATTTATTCACTAAGAAATATTAAGTTACTGGAAAAATCTACATTTGTAGTATATGGTACCTCCAACACATATCTAACACCTCCAATTGGATTTTCCTCAAAAAGTGTTTTTATTGAAGAGTTAAAAATCCCCAAACACCTACTGATGTTATTCTTAGACTAGGAATAACTTTTGCTAGAACATTCTCCTGCATGCAAGATTTACCAATCTAGATAGGCATTTTTACAAGCTTTCCAACAGATCCAAGATTGCATGATTTGGATTTATAACACACAAGTTATTAAACAAATGGTGAAAGAGGTACTTTTTACTAAATCTATTTTACCACAAAACAAAAAACACATTTTGGAACAATTACAACGCCACATGGTTAAGAAAACGTGCATGCATGTTACAAAATTTATCCCATCATTTTAGCCACTCTAGATTTACCACAAATGATTTAAAGCTAAACTCTAGATTTACTGGAAAAATTAACAGGAAAAAGAATAAAAGGGAAACAGGCCGAACGGGCCAGATCTGGGCCAGATCGGCCCAGAGGCCACGCGGATTCGCGCGGGAGCTGAGTTGGGCCGGCCCAAACGCGCGCGGCTGCGCGCGCACGGGGAGGTTCAAACCTGGCCGTAGATCTCGTGATCTACGGCTCACAGTCGTCGTCCTCCTCGCGACGCAGCGCGGACGAACCAGACAAGGGGGAGGGAAATGGTGGCGATGGCGCTCACCAAAGACCGCGCGGGGCCAGGGGAAGGCTGGAGATCGACAGAGGGGACAATGGCGAGCTCGACGGTGCCCTCAACTCTCGCATGCAACGTCGGAATCCATGGCGACGGCGGCGGCGAGCTTCTCGGGTCGAGGACGAGCGCGGCGGCTACGGACACCTAGAAGAGAAAAGGAGGGCAGGGGGAGTTAGATCTCGACGAGGCGCGCTCGAGGGGCCAAAAATGGCAGAGGGAGGTGGAAAGGAACGACGATGAGCACGGCGGGAAGAAATCGGTCTCCGGCGAGGTTCTTCACCTCCAGAGCTCGAGGGAGGGCGTGGCTTTGGGTGAGGGTGGTAGGGGTGAGCAGAGGAGGTGAGGGAGAGCCTCGGGCAGGGTTTTAAGAGGAGAGGGCGAGGCTGAGCACGGCTCCAAAACCAGGGGCTGGTTTTCGGGCTCCCTCGGGCAGGAGCGGTTTGGGGAAGGGGAGGGGAGTTCTGGTTGGTCCTCTAGGGCGGTGGAGAGGGGCAGAGAGGATGCTGGTCGGGAGGAGACTGCCTGGCCAGTGAGAAGAGAGGGGAGTGTGCTTCGGTTGGGTGGAGAGAAAAAGAGAAAGGAGGAAAGAGGAGGAGAGGTGACCCGAGCCCATGACAGGTGGGCCAGGGGGGTAATCATGCTGCTCTCCTTTTCCAGCAGGTGGAGTAGAAAATGAGAGAGAGAGAAAAGAAGTTTTGAGTAAAATCCTCAAACATATTCAAACCCTAAGTTTGAATAATTTAAACATTAACCACAAGAGAAAATAAATAAATCAATTACCCATGCCCACCATATTTAGTGAAACTACTGAATTTTCCAAATGCCCAAATCAAACATCTTATTTAGCTCCCAAAGAAAAGAGAACTTTTGGTGAGAAGGACAAGAATCACTCAAATGGTCATGTTATTTTGATGACTACAAAAGCTAGTGAGATTCATATGCAAACAAGCTCTTGTGTGATAATTTAGAATAGGGTATGGATTATATGTGACCTAGATGGAAATGTTTCAAATGCATGCCAAAAATCATTTAGGGTTTGCTTAATAATGGCCCCTTGTTTGGCTAAGTTTTAACAACCATGAAGATCCTAATAGTGGATATTTTATTTTGGTGCTATGTGACTTTAGTGTTTTCAATGTCAGGGAACACTAGTGGAGCACCCACAACATAAGATGTGCAAACACATTAAATCCTTACTCAAATTACTACACACAAAAGTTTCAGCAAGAGGTGAAAAATCCAGAGTAACACCACAATGCTAAAGCTAAGAGAATTGGGGTGTTACAATAAATCTAATATACAGGGGGTTTTATGCAAAACTGTAAAAATGAATTAAATAGGAAAATCATTTTCTGACGTGGATACTGACTGGGCGCTGACGAGGCGTCGAGGTGGCGTGATTTTATTGGCTGGTACCGATTCGTATGGGGGATCTAATCTGGGCCGCTGAGATCAGATCGGACGGCCTGGATCTAACGACCAAAGGAGAGCGGCGCTAGGTCACCGGCGTCTCGTCGGAGACGGTGCCCGCGGCGGCGACGCGGCGTTCCTCACGTTCTACGGTTCCCGGGATGAACGGAACTCACCAGATCGTGCAGGAGGTCGCGGCGGGGATGTTGGCGAGCTGGCGGTCGTCGGAGCTTCTCGAGTTTTCTCCAATTGCCCGCCGGAGTTAATGCGGGCGGCGGTTTGTTCCGGGCGTGCACCGTTACGTCGATCTATAGCAAAATAAGAAGCGTGATCGTGTCAAAAACGTGCGCACGGATTAAAGAGCAAGAAAGAGGGAGATGGGAGGGCTCGGGGTTCACTGGTTGTCGCCGGAGTCACGGTTTTTGCCGGCGGCAACGGCGGGGCTCCGGGGACGCTTGCGGACGGCCTGGTGGCTCTCTAGAGGTGGCGTTTGGGAAAAAGCGAGAGGGGACGGGGCTATTTGAAGGAGCAGGCAAAGGAGGGAATCACGGCTTTAATCGCTGGGATTTAAGAGTGGAAACCGTCGACCGTTTTCTGCTCTGTCGGGGGCATGATGGACGCGCGGGGGAGACGACCACGTCGGGCTGACGTGCGGGGCCCGCCTGTCAGCGAGAGGGGGAAGAGATGCGGGTTGGGCTGCGCTGGGCTGCTATCTGTCGCTCGTGCACGCGCGATAGATGCTAGGCTTCGGCCCAGTTAGCTTTTCTAATCATTTTTTTACTGTTTTCTAATTTATCTATTTTTAAATAACTTTTAAATTATGAATCCAAATCAACTCAAATTAGTTTCTATAATTTTGTAAAAACAATATCTACATTTAAAACACTTATGTTTATGTTTTGAACACTTTTCAAAATTAATAATTTTGAATTATTGCTTATATACAAATTTGATACTTTATGTCAAATTTGAAAGTTAGGGCTTTAATAACTTTATTTGTGGCTAAAATAAAATTTATGAAATTACCACATTAATATATGTTTGATATTAAGTTATCTTAAACTCATTTTCAATAACCCTTTATTTTTATTTTGGTAGAATAGTAAAATAACAATATATAATTTATTTTAAAAGATAAGGGAAATATAATGGATTCATTTTCAAACTAATAATACTTGTGCAAAATTTGTTTTCATAATATGATAATTCATTTGAAACTCCATAAATGCATTTGGAAAACAATCTACCTTTATCATATTTCTCATGTTGAAATTATTCCTGAAAATCATTTTTATGTTTTGAAGGTGGATGGAAATGATTTAAATTATTTACCTAATTATAATTTTAGGTTTAAGAAATACTTTGTATACAAGAATTTAAACTAAACTCCAAAATTTTAAATAGTGATTAGTTGGATATTTTAAATTTTAAATATCTAGAAAAAGCTATGAAGTCTTTTAAAGTTGATTTTCTTATGCTTTTATAATTTCATCTTAATCAAAATTTAAGTTTAAATTTTTAGTGATTTTTAAACCTTCCAAAATATTGGGATGTTACAGTGTGCACCGTGTGTGATTCCTTTATGACATTGTTGGTGTTAGTTTACTCTGACTTTGAGGGTGCTCTTGTCGCCCTACACAATGAGTGGTGTTTATCATCCAACATGAGAGTGTTTGAGAGTAGTATTTATTATTCAGCTTTGATGTCATTGTTGAGAATATCCACTAGTGAAAGTATGATCCCTAGGACTTGTTTCTAAGCATTGAAACACCGTTTACAATCAATTCTTCTACATGTTTGCTTGCTTCCATTTTTATTTCAGATTGCAATTACTACTTATAATCATCCATATTACTTGTATTTCACTATCTCTTCTCCGAACTAGTGCACCTATACATCTGACAAGTGTATTGGGTGTGTTGGGGACTGATACGTCTAAAACGTATCTACTTCCCCAAACACTTTTGCTATTGTTTTACCTGTAATTTGTGTGTTTTGGATGTAAGTAACGCGGACTAACGTTGTTTTCACTAGAATTACCCTGGTGTCTCCTTTTTGTGCAGAAATATCAACTTTGGAGAAAAAGCCCGAAAGACATCCATGAGTTATTTTCCATCCGAGAGGGACCCAGAACCACGAAGACCAAACGGAGGGGAGCGACGAGTGTAACACCCCAATTCTCTTAGCATTAATATTGTGCTGTTAGCCTAGATTTTTCAACCTCAGCAAAACTTTGGTGTGTGTAGAATTCTGATGCATGAGATGTTTTGTTCGCACTCATTATGCTTGTTGTGTTCCACTAGTTTTCCAAGTTGATAGAAACACTACCACAACAACTAAAATACAACATAAATTATTAGGATCTTCATGCCTGTTAAAACTTAGCCAAACTCGGAGCTGTTGTTACGCAAACCCTAAATGGTTTTTGGCATGCATTTAAAACATTTTGATCTAGGTTATATATAGTTTCATACCCTGCTCCAAGTTTTCACAGAAGAGCTTGTTTGCATATAAATCTCACTAGCTTTTGTAGCCATCAAAATAACAGGACCATTTGTATTATTCTTTTTCTTTTCCCTAAAAGTTTTCTTTTCTTTGATAGCTCAATGAGATGTTTGACTTGGGCATTGATAAATTCAGTAGTTTCAACTCAATGTTGGGAGTTTGGAAAATTGGTTTATTTTCTTTTGTGATCAATGTTTGAATAATTCAAACTTAGTGTTTGAAAATCATTTGAGGATTTTTACTAAAAACCCTCCACCCTCTCCCTCTCACTCATTTCCACTTCACCTGCTGGAAAAAGAGAACAACACCCTCTTCCCTGGCCCCACCTGTCATGGACTTGGGTCACCCCCCCTTCTCTCTTCTTCTTTTCTCTTTTCCTTCACCCAACCGGAGCACCCCTCCTCTCTTCCCACTGGCCAGGTTGAGTCATCCCGACAATCACCCTCTCTGTCCCCTCTCCACCGCCCCCAGAGCCAGTAAGAACGAGGGAGACCCACCCCTCCCTCTCACCTGCCCGAGCCAAAACCTAGATCGGGTGGCACTTGTTATAGCCACCCCGAGCTCCCCCCTTCTCATTTCTCCCCCTCCCAGTCACCTCCACATCCCACTCCTCTCCCCTCTGGCAAAAACCATCAAGCTCTCTCCCCCATTTGCTCTCGAGGACAAGAAATTCCACTCGATACCCGACGGCAAGAAACGGCTCTAGCCGATGTTCATCTTCTCTGTTTCTCGCCATTGTTGGCTCTCTGTGACCCTCTGCTAGAACTCTAACTCCTCCTCTCTTTCCTCGTTGCTCCAGGTGCTCAGATCCGTCACATTCATCCACGACCCGAGCTCGGAGGAGGCGCCATGGCGGCATGCAGAGGATCTCCCCTGCGTTGCTTCGCTTAGGGACCTGCTGCCCTGCTTCCTCTCCGCCGAATCCCACCCCTCACTCAAGCTCTGGGCGTCCGAGGTGAGCTCCTCGTCGCGCCCCTCTTCTTCTCTCTCTCTTTCTTCTCTGTTTCTCTCTCGTGTCACCGGCGCGAGGAAGAAGAAAGATCCAGAGCCGTCCGATCTGAGATCGACGGCCCTGTTTGAATCCCTCCCCCTCTAATCTCCACCGTTCGCTCCCGATCCGGCGGCCGCGTACCGCTTTGCCAGCGCGCGCGCAGCGACCGGGCCGGCCCAGCTCGCCCCCGCGGCCCATCGCCTGATCCGGCCGTTTTCGGCCTGTTTTTCCTTTTATTCTTATTTCTGTTATTTCTCCAGAGAATCTATAGTCTAGCTTTTAATCTTCTGTGGTAAATCTAGATTAGATAAAATGATGAGATTAATTTTGTAACATGCATGCAAGTTTTCTTAACCATGTGGCGTTGGATTTGTTCCAAAATGTATTTTCTGTTGGGTGGTAGAACAGATCTAGTAAAAAGTATTCTTTTCACCATTTGTTTAATAACTTAGGATTTATAAGTCCAAATCATGCAAACTTGGATACTTTGGAAAGCCTGTAAAAATGTCTACCTAGATTGGTAAATCTTGCATGCAGGAGATTACGCTAGCAAAAGTTGTATTTAGTCTAAGAATAACACCAGTAGGTGTTTGGTGAATTTTTAACTCTTAAATAAAAACACTTTTTGAGGTAAATCCACTTGGAAGTGTTAGATATGTGTTGGAGGTGTCATATGACACAAATATAGATTTTTCCAGTAAGTATTTAATACTTGTTGTTTGAATCTCTTAGAAACAGGAAAATAGTCTCTTAAAATGCATTTATGTAAATTTAGAGATTTGTGCATGTCTAGTTTTGTTTGGTGGAGCCACCTCTGCCCATGAATTAATGTTGGGGATATTTTGTGAAATATCCACAGGTTTTATCTAACTTACCCCACTGGTTTGGCATCAAAATACCCCATATTATTCCCTAGGCATAAATAATAGTCAGAAGTTTATGTTATCTCAAAACAAGGATAACTTGAGCTAGGAGTATCCAAATTTGATGAATAAAATCTCCACTTAAATAGGAAACTCATATCTCACCAGAAAAGTTAATAATGCATACAGGGGATCTATGAAACTGAATCTATCTTCTGTTTGAGTTTGACATCAGTAGATCTTAACTAATTTTTAATTCTTGTTTGGTGATAGATTTTCATGCTCAGCTAATTTTCAGAGCTCCATATGGTAGCTAGGAGGAATGTGGTAGAAGGGTTTAATTTTGGGAGCAGTACCTTAGGAGTTATGCCTTTTTCATACAAACAGACCTTGATAACTATTTAGATGCATTAATTGTATTGTCTGTTTTGCGGTGCTTGTTGCTTGTTATTATACTTTAGATTGTTATCAACTCGCATTTTAGGATTTACACTAGTCTCGTTTGTTTTCTTGTTACGGTAGAACCGCAATCAGAGGAGGAGCAGTACGAGGTAGCTGAGCACAACTACGGAGAAGAACAAGACCAGGGGCAGTACGCTAAGCAAGGCAAGCCACCTCACCACCATTATGCAATCCTACTATTTACAAAGCATGTTTTGTTTTAAAATAAAATAATGCATGTTTTATTTCTTTTGTGGTACCTTGCCACCCAAAAACTATTTTACAAAATATTGTTTGGCCAAAGTTATCTGCTAGAATACTGTAGGTATTACAAAAAGAGTTTTATTTGATGAGCCTTGTTGTTGAAGGCTCCATCAAAAAGATTAAGTTTCTAGTAGTCTACCTTCATCTACTTATCTCAAAACTATAGGATGGGGACCTATTTGATAAAACTGTTTTACGGAGGAAAACCGAGTTGCTGGGAGCAATCAGAGATGTTTGCGAAAACCCCAGTTGTTGGGAGTAGTCGAAGGAGAAAGTGTTTTGAAAAAAAAACAAAGTGTGACCCTAGCTGCCGCCCGAACAATTAACCCGTACAACCACATTACCTCAAAATGGGCACGGGGCTTAACGGAAGCTTGTTGGTGTTGGTATTCGAATATTCCTCAATTGGCTAGATGGGGTTAGAATCACCGGAACCGAATGCTGCAAGGGAATGGGCATACAGAGTGTGGACTTCGTGTGCCACCGGGAAGCAACGGTGGGTCTCCTGTCATGGCGGTGTGAGACTAGGGGGAACCGGATCGATACGGCTAGCTCACTCGATGCCGGGGAGAACAAACCCACTCGAAGAGGATATTCTTATACCAGCATTAACATAGTGGAAGCTAGGATCGGCCGTCTGATGTGTGCATGCTGTCCATGTACAGTCCGTGGTAGATCCACGACAGACCATACGAATCTTGTGCTGAAAGTGTACCACCTCTGCAGAGTGTAAATCTATTCGAATAGCCGCGTCCGCTGTCATGGACGGTTGAAAAGGTCCCACTAGGCATGCTGGCTGTTTTATGGATTCGAAAGAGAAACGTTTTCGAAGGAAGCAAGGAGGCAACAAAGTGGTACCTGGGAGGTACGGATTTTGGGTGAGGATGATTGGTCTCGGGGAGACAATCAATCCGATCTCAAGACTAGAAAAAGGGTTACCCCTATCCTAGTGTTTTGCCAAAGTTTTACAAAAGAAAGTTTTGAACTTAGATATGTCATTGTTATATCTAAGAGAAGAGAATTCTATCTCTAAATGTTTTTCTTCAACAAAGATATAGAGATGTCGTAATCTCTATGTCGAAAAGCATTGTATTCGAAAACTAAGCCCTATAGTCGTATATAGCAGCTATCCTAGTTTTCGAAAAGTGATTCCTTGCATTACCATGAAAACTTAAGCCTAGAGGTGGTCCTGCGAGTACGTAATTGTACTCATATGGCTCTGTCCCTGGATATTCAAATGTCCAGATTATGTTGAGGAGGCTTACGTCGAGTAAGAGGTGTTTGACGACGACTTCGCCACTTAGCTGTCACCGGTCAACTGCACTTGTGGGATCAGCGCTCGGAGATGTCAGGAGCCGTCGCTAGCCACGAGCTTCCGCTATCTTAGTTAATTCCGTCCTGCGTGACGAGGTTTGTTGACTTTGGTCGTATGACCGCCTATGTGTTGTAAGACTTTTATTCGTACGACTTGAATGATGTAACTCTTTGATACCTATGTTGGTTATGTGATTGCGATGCACTGATCATTGGGATCGTGATCTTTTACATAACGTGGGCATCTCGGACTTGTTTCGAGGGGTCCTTACAACGAGGCCACGTCACCACCTCCTGGCGCGGCAGCATCCTGGCCGCGCGAGGGAGTGGTCACACCGCCTTGGTCGCCTCCTCGCGACCCCCTCGCGGCTATAAGACTCTCCTGACCTACAAACGCTTGGGGGATAGCCACTTTTCCAGAGAACACCACCGTACCCCGCCGCCATCGCGAACCCTAGTTCGGGGACCAGAAGTCTCTGTTCCGGCACCCTGCCGGGACGGGGAATCGAAGGGTCTCAAAGTTTCTTTCGTTGGGTACGTTGAACGTGAGCTCTATGTGGTTGACTTTTCCGGAGTCACCACTTCTCATGCAATGTGCCTATTCGCTAATGCGGACTTGGGTCGGTTGTGGCATCGCCGCCTAGCCCATGTCAACATGAGAACTTGGCGAAGCCCCCAAAAAGGTGGCCATATCCTAGGACTAAAAGACCATGTTTGTTTCTCGAAGTATCGAATGTGTAGGGCTTGTGTTGAAGGCAAAATGCATGACTCCCACCATCCAAGAAAGACCATCATTTCATCAAAGAGGGTGTTGGAGCTTCTCTATGTTGACCTCTTTGGTCCCATTCCGGAAGCTAGTCTTGGTGGGAAGAAATATTGCTTGGTGATAGTTGATGATTATTCAAGATACAAATGGGTCTACTTCTTCAAGACGAAGATGAAGACTCAACAAACAATCATCGACTTCACCAATGAAGCTCAACGTCAACACAATGTCCCAATCTTGGTGATTAGAAGTGACAACGATTCCGAGTTCAAGAACTACAACTTGAATGTATTCCTTAGTGAAGAAGGGATTTGTCATCAATATTCCCCTGCTACCAACAAAATGGTGTAGAAGAGAGGAAGAACCACACACTCATTGAAATGGCAAGATTTATAATGGGCGAGTTCAAGTCCCCAAACAACTTTTGGGCCGAAGCCGTCAACACCGCTTGCCATTCATCCAACCGGCTTTTCTTGCGCAAATGTCTCATGAAGACGCCTTATGAAGTGCTTACCGGAAACAAGCCCACATCTCTTACTTCCGATTGTTTGGTTGTAAGTGCTTTTATCTCATCAAAGTTGCCCGTCTGGGAAAGTTTCATACTAGGTCTATTGAAGGGACGTTCATTGGTTACGGTGTCGCATCCAATACCTATAGAGTCTATGACTGTCGGAGAGTGACTCCCGAGAAACAGGGATGATCACACTCAGCAGAGAATGTTCGAAGGGGACTGGACACGGAGGTCAAACAACCCTCAACCGGCACGGCAACGGTGCTCGTCGAGCCTGAGGCGGGACATCACGACAGAGAAGGACACCAGCCCATACCTAGGTTCACGACCCTCAGGAGGAGGTAACACCGCTACTTCTGCTTGTCTGTATTGCGCTGTAGAGGGTACAGTACAATGAGCTTGATGAGGGCTCTCTTATGGCAGCATGGAGCTCAAGGAAGGAAGGCGAAGGTCTTCCTCCTCCTCGTCTATGCTACGCTCTCGTAGAGTTTTCAAGTGTTGGTCGATTGATCCGTCCAATTCCCTCCCTTGCTACGGAGGTGCTCCCTCTCCTTTTATAGGCGCCCCGGGCCTCACCCTTGCGCCCTGCGCGGTGGACGGGTTCCCACATGGTGACGAAACAGAGGATCGGGGTGCGCCGCTGTAGCGTACCTGCACTTAAAATAAGGCAGATACCTGTGTATAGTGCAAATCCCTGGATCGATTCGTTTGCACACACAGTTTACGATGTAATATCACAACAAAGTATCAATTTTATTACATCGATGATCCAGACTTAAAAAATATTCAATACAAGTTGCATAGCATAAAGCTAGCACTGAAAGAGTAAACATCGGAATTACAATAGCATTGATTCTCTATCACATTCATGTTGCCACAGGCGAAAACATGTTGGTGGTAGACTCGAAACCTTTAAACGAAACCTCACTCGTCATCTGAACAATCTGCAATAAGAAAAATATTGCAACAACGTGGGTCAGATTCCATTTAAAAATTGAGTCTGCAAGTGACACTGTGGTGGACACTTAGTGGAATAACTCTAATAACCTATATGCTTATTTGGCTGGTGGAGTTCAAGGCTATCTGCATAAAGCCAATTTTTCCTAACTCTTTGGAAAACACATTTCTTCTATTCGAGACATTCGTGGTATGACAACAACGGTCTCATTCTACCCTTGTTCACCCGTCAAGTTTTAATTTTGAAGTTGGAATGGTGGAATCCTCCGTTGACGTCCGTGATCAGCTGCTCAAATTGTCCGTACCGGGGACACGACTAAGTACTTAGTGTTACACTCTGCAGAGGCTGTGCACGTTCACCATTGTACCCATTCAACCCAAACTATCCTTTACACTCTGAAGTGATAAGGAAAAGGAGAAGAATGAGACGAGATCTTTCAGAAGCATTTTCCCTCCCACTCTGGCTTGACCCGTTCCACTTAACACCCTCTACATCGGCTTGTCAAGCCGGGGCGAGTCCACGCAACTTAATTGATCAAGCCAGAGCCTATTGGCAATGGCTACACTGGAAGCAATCATCACTCGGAGTTCTTCAGATCCCTTTGTTCCCTGGGTGGCCATCCACAAGTGCACGTACTCCAGGAACCATAGACATGGGCTTGAGTAGCCACTCAACTCGACTCCATACAACCAATCCACCCAAGAGGTTCATTAACTTAGTGGATGTGTACTCTCAGGTGACAATCACCATGCTCACGGCACTAAGTAGAATAGACATTCATCCTAGGCGACGACAACCATGAGCACAGTCCTGAGTAGTCACTTAACATTTTGTAAAACCTTTCATCAATTGCATAGCGTCAATATTTCTACTAAGTATTATATAGGAACCTAGACACAAGAGTAAGGAATTTCTACACAGGTCTAGCATAGCATTACTATCCTACACATGCTTATATAAAAATACACTAAGTAATGCATATAAAAAATAGTAGGAGATTTATGAGTGTGCCACTTGCCTTTGGATAATGTCTTGCTCACAAACTCTTTTCAACGTAACTCGAACCTCTCCGTTCAATCTAAACAATATAGACAAGAAACAATACAACAATCAACAAAAACACAACTACACAATGCATACAAACGTATACAAAAGAATCAAACAAGTTTTATAAAACTTCTAAGGAAAGTATGTCATGCATGATGTGCAAAATATTTCTAAGGACTAGAGATGCATGTCATGCCATGAAATCTTCTAAGTTAATGCAAGGCAATTAGGTTGGTCAAAAATGACTAAGGACTAAGGTCATAAGTTAGATAAAATAACTTTGTTATAATTTATCTTGATTAAGCACTCTAATGACTTAGTCATGATGTGCAGAACTGTAACACCCCAATTTTCTTAAGCATAGTATTGTGGTGTTAGGCTAGATTTTTCAACCTTAGCTAAAACTTTTGGGTGTGTAAAAATTTTGAGGCATGAACTATCTTGTTGTTCTCATTAGTCTTGTTTGGTTTCCACTAGCCATCTAAGATGATAGAAGCACTAAAACAGCAACAACTAGAAGAAAAGTTCAACTCTTGTGATCTTCATGTCTGTTAAAACTTAGCAAAACTAGGGCCTAACATTAAGCAAACCTCAATTGGTTTTTGACATGCATTTGAACCAATTTGTTTTATGACATATATAGTTTCATAACCTGTTTCAAAGAATCACAAAGGAACTAGTTAGGACATAAATCTCACAAGCTTTTGTGGTCATCAAAATAACATGACCATTTGGGTCATTCTTTTTCTTTTCCCTAAAACCCTTCTTTTCTTTTGTATGCTTAATGATGTGCTTGGTTTGTGCACTTAATAAATCAGTAACTTCACCATCATCTAGTGAGTATGGGCAAATTGTTTAATTTCATTTGTGAATATGTGGTTTGTAATTTTAAAACATGGGATTTGAATTTATTTGAAAACCTACCAAAACTTCCACTCATTTCTCTCACCTCTCTCTACCCTTGCTGCTGGAAGAGGAGAGCTGCACCCCACCCCTCTAGCCCCACATGTCATGGACCAGGGGCATTCTTCCACCACTCATCTCTTTTCCTTTTTCTCCCCCCCCAACCGGAGCTCACTCCCCTCCCTATCACTGGCCAAAGCTAGTCATCCCGACCACACCCACTCTGTTCCCCTCTCCACCACCCTCCCCAGCAAGTAGAAACCTAGTGCAACCCTGCCCTCTCTCTCTCTCTCTCTTGTCCTAACCGAAAACCCTAGATCGGGTGTTGGCTATAACTCCACCCCGAGCCCTCCCCTGTCTCATTGCTCTCCCTCACTAGGTACCCACACACCCCCACTCCCCTACCTCGGAATCTCGCTCAAGATTTTCCCCTCTGCTGCCCGTGAGAGAAGGTTTTCGCTTCGGCCACCGAAAGCTGTCGAGCTCCATTGCCGGCGTTCTACTCCTCTATTCTTCGCCATTCTTGGCTTGCCGAGCTCCCCTCTGCGAGACCTAACTCCCCCACCCTCTCTTTTGCACAGAGGAGCTCCGTGGACGTCGTGCTCGTCCTCGACCGAAACTCGAAGGGGGCGCCATGGCCGCATGCAGGGAACTCCTCCGACGTCCCCGCGCGTACGATACCACCCCCTGCTTCATCTCCGCCAAACCCTACCCCGCACGCGAGGCCTAGCGCCCTAGGTGAGCCACCCCGCGACGCCCGCGTTTCTTCTCTCCGCTGCTCTCTGAAACATGGTCGTGAGGAAGAAGAAGGCCAGGAGCCGTCGGTCTTTAGATCGACGGTCCCCTTTGAACGCGCCCAGATTAGTTCCTGGCCGTCAGATCCTCATCCGGCGGTTGCGTACCCGCTCGCCGGCGCGCGCGCAAGTTTTTGGCCGGCCTGGCTCGCACGGACGGCCCATCGCCCGTTTTGGCCCTCGTATTAGTTTTGTTTTAAAAAATCTTTTCTCTGCTTAATTCCAGAGAATTAGGGGTCTAGCTTTATTCATTTGTGGTTAATCTGTATAAGATAAAATAGTAAGGTTAATTTTTTAGCATAGCTACATGTTTTCTTAATCGTGTGGCTTTGGATTTATTCCAAAATATATTCTCTGTTGTGTGTTATAATAGATCTAGTAAAAAGTATCATTTTGACCAAATGTTTAATAACTTGAGAATTATAAGTCCAAATCATGGAAACCAAGATTCTCTGGAAAACCTATCAAAATGCCTACTTAGATCTATAAGTCTTGCATGCAGGAGATTACCCTAGCAAAAGATCCTTTAAGTTTAAGTAAAACACCAGTAGGTATTTGGTGATTTTTAAGTCTTAAATTAAAACACTTTTTGGGGTAAATCCACTTGTAGGTGGTAAATATAAGTGGAAGGTATCATATGCTATAAGAGTAGATTTTTCCAGTAGATATTTTGTGCTTGATGAATCAATTCCTTAAAACAGGAGGATTTTCCTCATGTTCAACTCTTGTGATCTTCATGTCTGTTAAAACTTAGCAAAACTAGGGCCTAATATTAAGCAAACTTCAATTTGTTTTTGACATGCATTTGAACCAATTTGGTTTATGACATATATAGTTTCATACCCTGTTTCAAAGAATCACAAAGGAACTTGTTAGGACATAAATCTCACAAGCTTTTGTGGTCATCAAAATAACATGACCATTTGGGTCATTCTTTTTCTTTTCCCTAAAACCCTTCTTTTCTTTTGTATGCTTAATGATGTGCTTGGTTTATGCACTTAATAAATCTGTAACTTCACCATCATCTAGTGAGTATGGCAAATTGTTTAATTTCATTTGTGAATATGTGGTTTGTAATTTTAAAACATGGGATTTGAATTTATTTGAAAACTTACCAAAACTTCCACTCATCTCTCTCACCTCTCTCTACCCTTGCTGCTGGAAGAGGAGAGCTGCACCCCACCCCTCTGGCCCCACATGTCATGGACCAGGGGCATTCTTCCACCACTCATCTCTTTTCCTTTTTCTCCCCCCCAACCGGAGCTCACTCCCCTCCCTCTCACTGGCCAAAGCTAGTCATCCCGACCACACCCACCCTGTTCCCCTCTCCACCACCCTCCCCAGCCAGTAGAAACCTAGTGCAACCCTGCCCTCTCTCTCTCTCTCTCTCTCTCTCTCTTGTCCTAACCGAAAACCCTAGATCGGGTGTTGGCTATAACTCCACCCCGAGCCCTCCCCTGTCTCATTGCTCTCCCTCACTAGGTACCCACACACCCCCACTCCCCTACCTCGGAAGCTCGCTCAAGATTTTCCCCTCTGCTGCCCGTGAGAGAAGGTTTTCGCTTCGGCCACCGAAAGCTGTCGAGCTCCATTGTCGGCGTTCTACTCCTCTATTCTTCGCCATTCTTGGCTTGCCGAGCTCCCCTCTGCGAGACCTAACTCCCCCACACCCTCTTTTGCGTAGAGAAGCTCCGTGGACGTCGTGCTCGTCCTCGACCGAAACTCGAAGGGGGCGCCATGGCCGCATGTAGGGAACTCCTCCGACGTCGCCGCGCGTACGAGACCACCCCCTGCTTCATCTCCGCCAAACCCTACCCCGCACGCGAGGCCTAGCGCCCTAGGTGAGCCACCCCGCGACGCCCGCGTTTCTTCTCTCCGCTGCTCTCTGAAACCTGGTCGTGAGGAAGAAGAAGGCCAGGAGCCGTCGATCTTCAGATCGACGGTCCCCTTTGAACGCGCCCAGATCTGTTCCTGGCCGTCAGATCCTCATCCGATGGTTGCGTACCCGCTCGCCGGTGCGCGCGCAAGTTTTTGGCCGGCCTGGCTCGCACGGACGGCCCATCGCCCGTTTCGGCCCTCCTATTAGTTTTCTTTTAAAAAATCTTTTCTCTGCTTAATTCCAGAGAATTAGGGGTCTAGCTTTTATTCATTTGTGGTTAATCTGTATAAGCTAAAATAGTAAGGTTAATTTTTTAGCATAGCTACATGTTTTCTTAATCGTGTGGCTTTGGATTTATTCCAAAATATATTCTCTGTTGTGTGTTATAATAGATCTAGTAAAAAGTATCATTTTCACAAAATGTTTAATAACTAGGGAATTATAAGTCCAAATCATGGAAACCAAGATTCTCTGGAAAGCCTATCAAAATGCCTACTTAGATCTATAAGTCTTGCATGCAGGATATTACCCTAGAAAAAGATCCTTTAAGTTTAAGTAAAACACCAGTAGGTATTTGGTGATTTTTAAGTCTTAAATTAAAACACTTTTTGGGGTAAATCCACTTGTAGGTGGTAAATATAAGTGGAAGGTATCATATGATATAAGAGTAGATTTTTCCAGTAGATATTTTGTGCCTGATGAATAAATTCCTTAAAACAGGAGGATTTTCCTCATGTAATGAATATCTAGAATTTCAGAGAATAAGGTTTGTCTAGTTTTGGTTGTATGAGCCACCTCTGTCCATGAAGTTTTCTTGGGGATATTTTTGTGGAGTAGCCATAATTTTTATCTAACTTACCCCACTGCTTTGGCACCAAAATAATCCATATTATTCTCTGTACCTAAATAATGGTCAGAAGTTTACTTTATTTTAAAACAGGGATAACTTGGGGTAGGATTATCCAAATTAGATGAATAAAATTTCTACTTAAAGATAAAACTCATATCTCTCCAAAGAAAGTAATTTTTCATACAGGAGGTCTATAAAACATAAACCACTTTCTTTTTGTGTTTGACATCAGTAGCTCTTAGCTGATTTTTAGTTTTTGTTTGGAAATAGATTTTCATGCACATCTAATTTTCAGAGCTTCCTATAGTAATTAGGAGTATTGTGGTAGAGGGGTTTATTTTTATGAACATTACTTCAGGAGTTATGCCTTTTCCATCTAAACAGTCCCATAATAACTATTTAAATGCATTAGTTATATTTTCTGTTTTTGGATCAGAGCAAGCTTGTGTTTAAAACTTACCAACTAAGTAATCCAGAACCTATAAGAAACCCTTACTTTTGCCTTTAAAATATTAATAGTGTTGTGGTTATTATCCTTGTGTGTGATTAGCATAACCCCTTTTTGTGTCATAAGGCAACCCTATATGTCTGGTGTGTTTTGTTGTGTTTGTGGTCACAACTGAGTGAATCCCTCCGATAGGTGGTTCTGTTTTGTGGTGCTTGTTGTTTGTTATTATACTTTAGATTGTTATCAACTCGCATTTTAGGATTTACACTAGTCTCGTTTATTTTCTTGTTACGGTAGGACCGCAATCAGAGGAGGAGCAGTACGAGGTAGCTGAGCACAACTACGGAGAAGAACAAGACCAGGGCAGTATGCTGAGCAAGGCAAGCCACCTCACCACCATTTTGCAATCCTACTATTTACAAAGCATGTTTTGTTTTAAAATAAAATAATGCATGTTTTACTTCTTTTGTGGTACCTTGCAACCCGAAAACTATTTTACAAAATATTGTTTGGGCAAAGCTATCTACTAGGAGTACTCTAGGTGTTACCAAAAAGAGTTTTCATTTATGAGCCTTGTCGTTGAAGGCTCCATAAAAAAGAATAAGTTTTTCAATAGTCTACCTTCACCTACTTACCTAAAAAACTGTAGGATGGGAACCTATTTTGACAAAACTGTTTTACGGAGGAAAACCCGAGTTGCTGGGAGCAATCGGCGAGCAAGTGCTTTATTAAAAGCCGAGTTGCCGGGAGCAATCAGACGTGTTTGCGAAACCCGAGCTGCTGGGAGTAGTCGGAGGAGAAAGTGTTTTGAAAAACAAAGTGTGACCCTAGCTGCCGCCCGATCAATTAACCCGTGCAACCACACTACCTGACATGGGTAGGGCTTAGCCGGAAACTTGTCTGTTTTAGTGTTGGGGATCTCACACTCTCTATGAGGGCTGGGCCCTCGAAGCCGGGTTGTCGTCCGGAGGAGACAATACACTGTTGAGGACCAACAGCCGGACGATTACGGCAGGTCTCCTGACGTGGCGGTGTGGTGTCCCGAGGAAAGACCATGAGGTCTGGTGGAGCACACGGTGCCGAGGAGAACCAACCTACCGGGAGGCCCCGACACTAGGGTGGTCATAGTGGAAAGCTTTGATCGTGTTATCCGGACCCCCGCATGCTGTCGTATGACGGGCCGTGGCAGACACGACGGAATGACCGATAGGTGTGGGTAAAGTGTGCAACCTCTGCAGAGTGTCAATCTATTCGAATAGCCGCATCCGCGGTCATGGATGGTTAGAAAGGTCCTACTAGGCACACTGGTTGTTTTATGCTTTCCAAAGAGAAATGTTTTTGAATGGAACAAGGAGGCAACAAACTGGTACCGGGGAGGTACGAAATTTGGGTGAGGAGGGTTGATCTTGGGGAGACAACCAGTCCAATCTCAAGTCAGGAAAAAGGGTTACCCCTATCCTAGTGTTTTGATAAACTTTTACAAAGAAAGTTTTGAAATTGGATATGTCCTTGCTATATCTAAGAGAAGAGAATTCTATCTCTAAATGTTTTCTTCAACAAAGATATAGAGATGTCGTATTCTCTATGTCTAAAATCATGGTATTCAAAAATGAGCCCTATAGTTGTATATGGGAGCCATGCTAGTTTTCGAAAATGCTTTACATGCATATTCATGAAAAACTGTAAACCTAGAGGTGGTCTTGCGAGTACGTAATTGTACTCATATGGCTTTGTCCCTGGATATTCAAATGTCCAGATTTCAATGATGAGACTTACGTCGAGGAGGAGGTGTATGACGACGACTTCACCACTTAGTTGTCACTGGTCAACTGCACTTGTGGGATCGGCGCTCGGAGATGTCAAGATCCGTCGCTAGCCACGAGCTTCCGCTATCATAGTTTAATTCCGTCCTGTGTGACGAGGTTTGTTGACTTGGTTGTATGACCGTCTATGTGTTATAAGACTTTTATTCGTACGACTTGAAGGATGTAACTCTTTGATACCAATGTTGGTTATGTCATTGCGATGCACTGATCATTGGGATCGTGATCTTTTACATAACGTGGACATCTCGTACTTGTTTCGAGGGGTCCTCACAGACTTGGTATCAGAGCCATCGTTGACCTTAGGAGACTTCAGTTAGGTTGGGCGTCGACGTCACGCAAAAATGTTTTCCTAAAAATTTAGGAGAAATACTTAAAATGTGCAGAATATACTGATATTCCCTCCCCTCTGTTATTACTTACTGACTAATACCATACCCGCATTAAAACTTATGTTTTTAGTTCACTACTCTGGCAAGGTATCATGCGAGAGAAGTTCCTGCTGCTCAAGCAAGGCGGTATGTCCGTCAGTGAATACTTGGAGAAGTTCACTACTCTGGCAAGGTATGCGCCTGCCGATACCGATACCGAGGACAAGAAGAAAGAGAGGTTCATGAATGGACTTCATGATGAAATGCAGTGCATTCTGGTGGTGATGCCTTTCACCGACATGGAGTCTTTGGCAGATGCCGCCATTATGATGGAGCACAAGCGCAAGGCTTCTTTTGACAACCGCAAACGCCGCCAACAAATGCAGCAAGGCAGTAGCAGCAGCAGCCCAGTCAGGAGTTATCCCCGCCCGCGCCCTTTACCTCCATCAAGGCCTGCATATCAGCCACCAAGGTCTTCCTATCAAATATCAAGGCCGTCAACTTTTGCACCAAGATCCAGCTACACCACTCGCCCACCTGCACCTCGTCCTGGAGGTGGTTTCAACCCCTGCCT
Source organism: Poa annua (assembly GCA_026929855.1). NCBI lineage: Eukaryota > Viridiplantae > Streptophyta > Magnoliopsida > Poales > Poaceae > Poa > Poa annua. The sequence goes on along the minus strand of CM049426.1, from coordinate 58,293,140 downwards.
CAACTTTAATAGGCCTCCCACTCCTAAGCCAACTGGAGGATGTTTCACTCCTGGCCATTTCTCTCAGGAGTGCCCCACTAGGCAGCCCGCAGGTGGTCGCCCTAATGCGACAAAGATGAATCAAGGGCCACCCCGTGCACCTGGAGGCAAGGCCCCGTATCCGAAGAAAGCAGCCCCTGTCACCCGAGGCCATCTGAACCACATCAGTGCAGAAGAAGCTCAGGAGGCGCCAAACCTGGTTATGGGTACGTTCCCTGTCAACTCAGTACCCGCTTCAGTTTTGTTCGATTTGGGAGCTTCCCATTCCTTCGTTACGGAGCCGTTCGTCAGGAAGAGTGGTATGGTTCCAACTTTGTTGCACCGTCCTATGCGGGTGCAAATTCCGGGAGCCACTACTAAAGCCATTGTGTCTTGCAAGGAGACTCCTATGGAGATTCAGGGAGCCCGATTCCATGCAGACTTGGTGGTATTAGGAAAGCAAGGGATAGAAGTTGTTTTAGGAATGGATTGGATGGCAGTGAACCGGGGAATAATTGACTGCACTAGCAAGTCCATCACCCTAACCACCCCGGAAGGAGAAGGGATTACACACTTCTCGACCCATCACTGTAGTGTACCTGCACCTAAAATATGGCAGATACCTGTGTAAAGTGCAAATCCCTGGATCGATTCGTTTGCACACACAGTTACGATGTAATATCACAACAAAGTATCAATTTATTACAACGCTGATCCAGACTTATAAAATATTCATTACAAATTTGCATAGCATAAAGCTAGCAGTGAACAGAGTAAACAGCGGAAATTATTCTTCATGGAGTCCCCAATCATCATCATGTGCCACAGGCGAGCATGTTGGTTGAAGACTCGAAACCCTTAGTAAAATTCTCACTCATCATCAGAACAGTCTGCAATAAGATATATATTGCAACAACGTGGGTCAGAACCATTAAAATGGAACTGGCAAGTGACACTATGGTGGACACTTAGAGGAATAACTCTATGACCTATATGCTTATTTGGCTGGTGGAGCTTAAGGCTATTTTGCAGAAATCAAGTTTTTCCCTAACTTTTGAAACAACTTTACCTTGTTGAGACAAATATGGTATGAAAGCCATAGTCTCATTCTACCCTTGTTCACCCATCAAGTTTTTAATTTAAAAATTGGAATGATGGAATCCTCCGTTGACGTCCTCGTTCAGCTGCTCAATTGTCCGTTTCCGGGGACACGGCTAAGTACTTAGATATTAACTCTGCAGAGGTTGTGCACGTTCACCATTGTACCCATTCAACCCAAATTACCCTTTACACACCATTTGTGATAAGGAAAGGAAAGAATGAGACGAGATCTTTCAGAAGCATTTTCCCTCCCACTCTGGCCTGACGCGCTCCACCTACAAATCCTCTACCACCACCTGTCAGGCCGGGGAGAGTCCATGCAGCTTAGTTGATCAAGCTAGAGCCCATATTGGCAATGGCTGCACAAGAAGCAATCTTCACTTGGAGTTCTTCAGATTCCTTTGCTCCTGGGTGGCCTTCCACAAGTGAATATTCCACAGGTAAATCCCCTGGGAACAACACTCAACTCATACAGCCAAGCAACCAATTTCCACCCAGGTGTTTGATTAAAACTTAGTAGACTTTATCTTTTTCATCAAAATAGTTTTGCATAGCATCACTATTCTACTAAGTATTTTCATAGGAACCTAGACACAGGAATAAAGAGGTCTAACATGGCTTGCATAGCAATACTATCCTACACATGCTTATAGAAAATAATCTACTCATGCATAGAAAAATAATAGGACTTTTATGGGGCTGTGCCACTTGCCTTGGCAACCGGGAGTGCAGCAGTTATAGTTGCAAAGATTCTCGTTTCCCTCCGAATAGTCTAATAAAGAAATAAAGAGCCACACATAAACACACAAGCAAAGGTTCATACAAAGAAAATATATGCTATGCATGATATGAGATGCAACAATTTATTTCCAACGTCAAGAAACAAATAAATGTATCTCTTTGGATTTTTATGATATATGCATGAATAATTGTTTTTTTAATTTGTTTCCATTATTTAATCATGAATAATGGGTAATGACAAGGACTTTAAAATTTCAAAATCAAATTTTGTAAAAATGACATTTGGTCAGAGGGCATCTAAACCAGTTGTTAGCAATTTGATTTATTCAAAAATAATTCTTCTAACTAAAGTTATGTCAAAAACACTTAAACTACTCTAAAAAATATTTGAAAATTTTGAATGTGTCAAAACAGAAAACTAATGAAGCCAAAGTGTTCTACTGGTTCCAAGGATCTCAAATATATAAAAATATTTAAATTTGGTTAAACAGATAAAAAGTAGTGATGAAAACAGTATGCAGGGGGTTTTCTGCAAAACTGCCAAATTAAATGATTTAATTAAAATTCAGAAAATAATATCTGACGCGGCGCTGATGCGGCGCTGACGCGGCGCGGACGTGGCGCTGACGCGGCGTACCGGTTCGGGATTTTAAGTGATCCCATCCTGGTCGTGCACGGAAGATCTAACGGTCCAGATCTAGTCGACCAGAACCGAGCGGCGCTGTCGTCCGGAGGAGCTCCGGTGACCGAGGCGCGCGGCGGCGCCATCACCGGCGTTCGCGCAACCTACGTTCTACTGCTCTACGAGGATGGCGAGGCATACCCTGACGAAGAGGAGCTCGCGACGAGGTTGGTGGCGCGGTGGAGAAGAGCCGAGCGTCCTCCTCTTCTCGAAATCGCTCGCCGAAGATGCGCATGGCGGAAGTTCTCGTCGGTGAGAACGGACACGGAGTTTGGCTGCGTACGAAAACACGAGACCTTGTCACTAAGGTGCGCAATGACAAAGTGAAACGATTTGGAGTGAAGAGAGGGCTCGAGGAGGTCGCAGCTCACCGGAGTTCGTGTAACTTGCCGTCGGCAACGGCGGAGCTCCGGGGATGCTCGTGGGCGGCCTCGTGGCTCTCGGGGTACGGGGCTTGGGGCAAAAAGGAGAGGGGGTCGAGGGGGTTCTTATAGGGGCAACGACGAGTTAATTGGGTGAGTAAATCGCCGGGAATCAACGAATTGATTCGGCCGTTTCTCGGCTAGGTCGTGGGCGTGATTTGGGGAAGAAGAGGTCGCCGGGACGGGGATGACAGGTGGGGTCCACCGGCCAGAGAGAGAGAGAGAGCGCGTGCGTGCGGGCGGGGACGGGCTGCTGGCGAGCTGGATTGCGTCGCGCGCGCGGTAGATAGCTAGTGGGCTTCGGCCCACTGGCTGGCCCGACTCTATTTTTCTTTTTTGAAAATTCTTTTCTGTTTTTTAATCTTTTGAGTATAAAACAAATTCAAAACTATATTAAAACTTCTCAGAAAAATTCATAAAAATATAATTTGAAAAGCTTATGAAAAATAGATCCTTTTGACATTATATTTGTCTAAAGTAAAAATAGAATAAAAGAAACATTATTATAAATTCAAATAACAATTTTAAGACATAAAGTCAATTAAAATATATTTAAATAATTAAATTCAAATTCTATGTGATTCATATGACAAGTTTAATGATGATGATGCATTGATGCAAAGTTTTAAATTTTTCTGAAAATTGGTATGTTACAAACCTAACCCCCTTAAGATGAATCTCGCCCTCGAGATTCGGATTGGCTAGCAAATAGGTGAGGGTGGTCTTCTTTAAGGTCATCTTCTCTTCCCCATGTCGATTCCTCTTCTGAATGGTGATTCCACTGTACTTTACAGAATGTGATGGTCTTGGTTCGGGTGACACGCTCTGCGGTCTCCAAAATCTTTATGGGTTTTTCTTCATAAGTGAGATTACTTTCTAGTTGTACTTCCTCTAGTGGCACCGTATCTCTTAGCAGTGTTTCTGCCATTTCTGGGTGACATTTCTTCAGCTGGCTGACATGAAACACACTGTGAACCGCGGAAAGTGCTTCCGGGAGTTCCAATTCATAGGCGACCTCTCCTTTGCGGGATAATACCTTGAAAGGTCCAATAAATCTAGGTGCCAACTTTCCTTTGATTCCAAATCTTTTAACTCCCCGCATAGGTGAAACTCTGAGATAGACTCGATCACCCACTTCATACGTGACTTCTCTCCTTTTGGAGTCCGCATAACTCTTCTTTCTGGATTGTGCTATCTTTAAACGGTCCTTAATCAACCTGACTTTTTCCTCAGCCTCCTTGATTATGTCTGGTCCGAACAAACTACGTTCTCCTACGCCACTCCATAGTAGAGGGGTAGTGCACTTTCTTCCATACAGGGCTTCAAATGGCGACATCTCTATGCTCGCTTGATAGCTGTTGTTGTAAGAGAACTCGGCATATGGGAGATTATCATCCCAGCTTGACTTATAATCTAGAGCGCATTCTCTCAGCATATCTTCAAGGATCTGGTTTACTCTTTCTGTCTGTCCATCCGTCTGCGGATGAAACGCTGTGCTGAACTCTAACCTAGTTCCCAGAGACTCATGTAATTGATTCCAGAAATGGGAAGTAAACTGAGTACCCCTATCCGACACAATTTTCTTGGGAACACCATGTAGACACACAATCCTCTTCATGTAGATGTCAGCTAGTTTGGCGCTAGTGTATGTAGTCTTCACGGGTATAAAGTGAGATACTTTCGTCAGACTATCGACTATAACCCATATAGAATCGTACCCTGATTTAGTCTTGGGCAGACCCGTGATGAAATCCATACCAATTTGTTCCCATTTCCAATCTGGTACTGGTTAGGGTTGTAGCAACCCTGCTGGTTTTTGGTGTTCTGCTTTCACACGACTGCACACGTCACACTTTGCAATGTATTCAGCAATATCACGCTTCAAGTTGATCCACCAATACCTCTCCTTTACATCCATATACATCTTGGTGTTACCCGGATGTATGGAATAAGGTGAGTCATGAGCTTCTTGAAGTATTAACTTCCTGAGATCGGCATTGTCAGGAACACAAATGCGTTCTTTATACCACACGGTTCCTTCTTCATCTTCTCTAAAATCTCTGGCCTTGTCTTCGCTTAGGTTCTTCTTGATTTCTTTTACTGCTTTATCCTCTAACTGAGCTGTGTTGATTTTGTTAAATAGAAGATGTTGAACTTCTAAGGATGCTATGAATCCTTCAGGTACCACCTCCAATCGAAGGTCCTTAAATCCTTTACAAAGATCTTCAGGCAATTCTCCTGCCGTGAGTCCGTTTACATAAATCTTACGGCTCAAGGCATCAACCACTACGTTGGCTTTTCCTGGGTGGTACTGTAGACTTAAATCATACTCTTTGATCAATTCTAGCCATCTCCTTTGTCGCATGTTTAATTCCTTCTGAGTAAAGAAGTACTTGAGGCTTTTATAATCCGTAAATACTTCACATCTCTTTCCCCATAAATATGGCCTGCATATCTTTAGCGCATGCACCACAGAAGCTAACTCTAGATCATGAGTGGGGTAGTTTACTTCATGACTTTTGAGTTGTCTTGAGGCGTAAGACACTACTTTGCCTTCTTGCATCAATACGCTTCCTAGGCCGCGATATGAAGCGTCGCAATAAACCTGGAAGTCTTTCTCTAGGTCTGGCAAGCATAATACCGGTGCTGACACCAAGCGCTTCTTTAATTCTTGAAAACTGTTCTCACAAGCTTCTGTCCACTCAAATTTCTTTCCCTTCTTCAGTAGTTCAGTCAAAGCCTTGGCAATCTTGGAGAAGTTTTCAATAAATCTCCGGTAGTACCCTGCCAATCCTAGAAAACTGCGGATTTCTCCCACATTTTTGGGTGATTCCCAATTTATCACAGCAGCAACTTTTTCAGGATCCACTGCTATCCCATCTTTAGACACCAGATGTCCTAGAAATCCTTCTTGTTTTAACCAGAATTCACACTTGTTGAATTTAGCATATAACTTATGCTCTCGGAGCCTTTGCAACACCAGACGTAAATGTTCTTCATGTTCTCTGTGACTTTTGGAGTAGACTAGGATGTCATCGATGAAGACAACAACAAACTTGTCCAGAAAATCCATAAATACCTTATTCATCATATTCATGAAATAGGCTGGAGCATTGGTTAACCCAAAAGGCACTACGGTGTACTCATACGAACCATATCTGGTAACAAAGGCAGTCTTGGGTATGTCCATCTCTCTAACTTTCATCTGAAAGTACCCTGATCTGAGATCAATCTTGGAGAACACGACAGCCCCTTCTAGTTGATCGAAAAGCTCATTGATTTTGGGTAGCGGTTACTTGTTCTTGATTGTATGCTCATTTATGTCACGGTAATCGGTGACTAATCTCTGGGTACTATCCTTCTTCTTGACGAAAAGGATTGGGGCTCCCCAGGGTGATGAACTTGGACGGATAAAGCATTTCTGCATAAACTCTTCCAGTTGTTTCTTGAGTTCTTTCAGTTCATCAGTTGCCATTGGGTAGGGCCTTTTAGCAATTGGTCCCGTACCCGGCTTTAGTTCTATGAGGAACTCTACATCTCTATCGGGTGGCATTCCCGGTAGTTCTTCCGGAAACACATCAGGGTACTCCTTGACTATAAGAACCTCACCGAGACTAACCCCCTTAAGAGAATTAAGTCTAACTTTCTTTAGTTCAAACTTTGATCTAAAATTTATCTTCGAACCCTCTGGAGTGGTGAGAGTGATGGTTCTATTTGCGCAATCTATGATCCCTGCATAACGGGACATCCAATCCATCCCTATGATAACATCCAGGCCTTGTGTCTCCAGGATGATCAAGTCCGTAGGAAACTGATGTTTTCCAATCTTCAGACTCAACTGTCTACAACCAGAGGTTACTAGCATTTCTCCTCCCGGAGAGCTTACTCTAATAGGGTTTCCTATGTTTTCCACAACTAACCCATGTTTGTTTACAAAAGCTCTTGAGATGAAAGAATGTGATGCTCCAGTATCGAATAAAACTAATGCTGGATATGAATTTAGCAAGAACGTACCAATGACAGCATCAGGTTCATCGTACACTTCTTCCACGTTGATGTGGTTCACCTGTCCTTTTTGGAAGGGATTGGGCTTGGCAGCTTCTGCGGCCTTTTTTTCAGGGCAATCAGTGGCGTAGTGACCCTTGTTATTGCACTTGAAGCATAGGACTTGGCTGATATCTTTCTTATATTCGGGGTTTGGGCGATGTTGTCCATTGTTGTGGCCAGCATTTCCATTTCCCTTGTGATTCCCATTGTTTCCCTTGAAACCACCACTATGGTTGTGACCATGATGTTTGTGGTTGCTTCCTCCACTAGGATAGTGGCCAGGTTTATGACCCTGGTTTGTATCTTGAGGGAAGGGCCTCTTGAAAGAAGTTTCAGAATGGTGTTTGTGAACATTCAACTTTCTCTTCCTATTTTCAGCCTTCTTGATGTTATCCTCCAGTATGATAGCCTGATCTAGGAGAGTATGATAATTTGGGGCATATGCCACTGTCAAAGGGATCTTCAGCTCGTCACTCAGCCCATTTAGGAATTTTGCCTTCCTCTTTGCCTCGGTGTTAATGTCTTCAGAGGCATAACGAGAAAGGGCATGGAAATCAGCCATGTACTCCTTAAGGCTCCCGTTTCGTTGTCTCAGGTTTCTGAATTCTTCCTGTTTCAAGTTCATAATGCCCGAGGAGATATGAGCATTACGAAAACCTTCCTTGAAATTTTCCCAAGTCAAGGTTTCTAGTGGGTGGGTGATTTGATAAGTTTCCCACCACTGGATTGCTGGTCCTTCCAACAGATGAGTGGTGAACCTCACCTTCTCAGCGTCAGTACATTCACAAGTCACTAGATCTCTGTCCACGGAACGCAGCCAGTCATCTGCCACAATTGGTTCAGTTGCAGTGGAGAACTTGTTTGGTCGGAGCCTCAGAAATCTGGTAAATCTATCCACATGGGGGGGGGGGGGTGGCGGAGGCGGGTTGTGGTTGTTGTTATTGTTGTTGGTTGCCGCAATGAACTGGGTCATCATAGTCATTAGCTGAGCTTGAGCGGCCATCAACTGTTGTATAGCATCATTGTTGTTGTGGTCGTTGTTGTTGTTATCGGGCGTACGACGGGGAGGCATCTGTGATTTTTGTATAGGTGAGTTTTTAGACGGAAAGGTCTAAGGAGAAAGATTACCCCAACAAACAAACAACCTATAAGAACAAACAAACATCACACAACTCAAAACTCTGGATTAAAAAGACATGGAAGTTTTGGAAAATAAAATCGCGAGGTTCCGTGGAATACAATGGAAGGTACTGCCTTATCACAAGTTGATAGGTCAATACAAGACTAAGATAACGATGAGGTGTAAATAGATGGTAGTCTCGCTAACGAACTACTCGACCATGTCATCTTCTTCTTCTTCAATTTCCTGAATCTCAATTCCTTCATTGTCGAGTACTTCACTTAATTCCTTCACTTCTTTCTCCAGGGCAGAGTTCTTCTCTTGCAGCTCCCTTTTCTCGGTACGAAGACGCTTGATCAAGTCACTATCAGCTTCGAACTCGACTTCATTGCTCTCGAGTTCTGCCTTCTGTTCTCTGATAGTCTTGTTTTTCTCTTGAACCCTTTTCTCATGTCTCTTGTATTTTTCCTCTTGTGAAGCAAACTTTTCTTCTTGGGCCTTAGTCACTTCCTCCTGAGCCTTCATCTTTTCCTCGTTCTCCTTGAGTAAGGCACACAACTCATCGTTCTTCAGGAGTTCAGTGCGTCTATCCTCATAAAGTTCTGTGACGAGGACCTCCAACTCCTTGAAATACAGACTAAGGGGCTTTGCTTTGCCTCTATCTCCAACATCAAAGAGGTATGGTTCTCCCTCCTCGTTTCTCTTTCCAAAGAAAATGGAGTAGTGGCCCCTCAACTCTGTGCTATAGCGTCCGCAGAGACGTCCAATCAGGTCCTGCATGACGAGATTGAGTCCTTTATCTTTGGAGTCACTAACTATTTTCATTTCCAACGGGGGCTCTTCTCCACGTCCTGACTGAGTTGCTTTTATTCCCCAACAGCCCTCCTTGTTAAACTTCTTCAGGATGAAGCCCTTAACTTGAGGTAGCGGTAAACCTATCTTCTCGCCGATGTCGAGAAGGTAGCAGCCAAAACGGGTGTCCTCGAAGTCCTCCGCAGTGGTGAAGTGGAAGCTCGTCATCCTTTAGGAAGAAAGAAAAGAATTTAAAACAAGAAATGTATAAGGTAAGGAAGTACTAGTCATATGTGTATTTATTAAATTAGAGACAAAACTAAGTCAAATCTCAATGTGATCAACAAATATAAACAACTCTTTGTAAATTGGATATTCACTATAGTGAGAGAGACAGACACCCGGCCAGCCACTTAATTGTGGAACATGTCTCATGTACGTGGACATGTAAGGTTTGTTTCCATGCCGCTTCATCTCACTTTGCCGCTAGGATCCAAAATACTTAAGTAGTTAATACTATGATCAAAAGGTTTTTCCAATCCTAAGGGCTCGAACCTACAGGCAACACAGGGCTTTGATACCATCTGTAGTGTACCTGCACCTAAAATATAGCAGATACCTGTGTATAGTGCAAATCCCTGGATCGATACGTTTTCACACACAGTTACGATGTAATATCACAACAAAGTATCAATTTATTACAACGCTGATCCAGACTTATAAAATATTCATTACAAATTTGCATAGCATAAAGCTAGCAGTGAACAGAGTAAACATCGGAAATTATTCTTCATGGAGTCCCCAATCATCATCATGTGCCACAGGCGAGCATGTTGGTTGAAGACTCGAAACCCTTAGTAAAATTCTCACTCATCACCAGAACAGTCTGCAATAAGATATATATTGCAACAACGTGGGTCAGAACCATTAAAATGGAACTGGCAAGTTACACTATGGTGGACACTTAGAGGAATAACTCTATGACCTATATGCTTATTTGGCTGGTGGAGCTTAAGGCTATTTTGCAGAAAGCAAGTTTTTCCCTAACTTTTGAAACAACTTTACCTTGTTGAGACAAATATGGTATGAAAGCCATAGTCTCATTCTACCCTTGTTCACCCATCAAGTTTTTAATTTAAAAATTGGAATGATGGAATCCTCCGTTGACGTCCTCGTTCAGCTGCTCAATTGTCCGTTTCCGGGGACACGGCTAAGTACTTAGATATTAACTCTGCAGAGGTTGTGCACGTTCACCATTGTACCCATTCAACCCAAATTACCCTTTACACACCATTTGTGATAAGGAAAGGAAAGAATGAGACGAGATCTTTCAGAAGCATTTTCCCTCCCACTCTGGCCTGACGCGCTCCACCTACAAATTCTCTACCACCACCTGTCAGGCCGGGGAGAGTCCATGCAGCTTAGTTGATCAAGCTAGAGCCCATATTGGCAATGGCTGCACAAGAAGCAATCTTCACTTGGAGTTCTTCAGATTCCTTTGCTCCTGGGTGGCCTTCCACAAGTGAATATTCCACAGGTAAATCCCCTGGGAACAACACTCAACTCATACAGCCAAGCAACCAATTTCCACCCAGGTGTTTGATTAAAACTTAGTAGACTTTATCTTTTTCATCAAAATAGTTTTGCATAGCATCACTATTCTACTAAGTATTTTCATAGGAACCTAGACACAGGAATAAAGAGGTCTAACATGGCTTGCATAGCAATACTATCCTACACATGCTTATAGAAAATAATCTACTCATGCATAGAAAAATAATAGGACTTTTATGGGGCTGTGCCACTTGCCTTGGCAACCGAGAGTGCAGCAGTTATAGTTGCAAAGATTCTCGTTTCCCTCCGAATAGTCTAATAAAGAAATAAAGAGCCACACATAAACACACAAGCAAAGGTTCATACAAAGAAAATATATGCTATGCATGATATGAGATGCAACAATTTATTTCCAACGTCAAGAAACAAATAAATGTATCTCTTTGGATTTTTATGATATATGCATGAATAATTGTTTTTTTAATTTGTTTCCATTATTTAATCATGAATAATGGGTAATGACAATGACTTTAAAATTTCAAAATCAAATTTTGTAAAAATGACATTTGGTCAGAGGGCATCTAAACCAGTTGTTAGCAATTTGATTTATTCAAAAATAATTTTTCTAACTAAAGTTATGTCAAAAACACTTAAACTACTCTAAAAAATATTTGAAAATTTTGAATGTGTCAAAACAGAAAACTAATGAAGCCAAAGTGTTCTACTGGTTCCAAGGATCTCAAATATATAAAAATATTTAAATTTGGTTAAACAGATAAAAAGTAGTGATGAAAACAGTATGCAAGGGGGTTTTCTGCAAAACTGCCAAATTAAATGATTTAATTAAAATTCAGAAAATAATATCTGACGCGGCACTGACGCGGCGCTGACGCGGCGCGGACGTGGCGCTGACGCGGCGTACCGGTTCGGGATTTTAAGTGATCCCATCCTGGTCGTGCACGGAAGATCTAACGGTCCAGATCTAGTCGACCAGAACCGAGCGGCGCTGTCGTCCGGAGGAGCTCCGGTGACCGAGGCGCGCGGCGGCGCCATCACCGGCGTTCGCGCAACCTAAGTTCTACTGCTCTATGAGGATGGCGAGGCATACCCTGACGAAGAGGAGCTCGCGGCGAGGTTGGTGGCGCGGTGGAGAAGAGCCGAGCGTCCTCCTCTTCTCGAAATCGCTCGCCGGAGATGCGCACGGCGGAGGTTCTCGTCGGTGAGCACGGACACGGAGTTTGGCTGCGTAAGAAAACACGAGACCTTGTCACTAAGGTGCGCAATGACAAAGTGAAACGATTTGGAGTGAAGAGAGGGCTCGAGGAGGTCGCAGCTCACCGGAGTTCGTTGAACTTGCCGTCGGCAACGGCGGATCTCCGGGGATGCTCGTGGGCGGCCTGGTGGATCTCGGGGTACGGGGCTTGGGGCAAAAAGGAGAGGGGGTCGAGGGGGTTCTTATAGGGGCAACGGCGAGTTAATTGGGTGAGTAAATCGCCGGGAATCAACGAATTGATTCGGCCGTTTCTCGGCTAGGTCGTGGGTGTGATTTGGGGTAGAAGAGGTCGCCGGGACGGGCATGACAGGTGGGGTCCACCGGCCAGAGAGAGAGCGCGCGCGTGCGGGCGGGGACGGGCTGCTGGCGGGCTGGATTGCGTCGCGCGCGCGGTAGATAGCTAGTGGGCTTCGGCCCACTGGCTGGCCCGACTCTATTTTTCTTTTTTGAAAATTCTTTTCTGTTTTTAAATATTTTGAGTATAAATCAAATTCAAAACTATATTAAAACTTCTCAGAAAAAATCATAAAAATATAATTTGAAAAGCTTATGAAAAATAGATCCTTTTGACATTATTTTTGTCTAAAGTAAAAATAGAATAAAAGGAACATTATTATAAATTCAAATAACAATTTTAAGGACATAAAGTCAATTAAAACATATTTAAATAATAAATTCAAATTCTATGTGATTCATATGACAAGTTTAATGATGATGATGCATGGATGCAAAGTTTTAAATTTTTCTGAAAATTGGGATGTTACAATCACTCTACCTCGGGTCATTGCCATAAGAGTGTAGTTGAAACCACTCTGGAAGAGGTACCGGTAGTATGGGAGTACCCAGATGTATTTCCCGGAGAGTTACCCGGTATGCCACCTGATCGGGATATCGAGTTCATCATTGAGTTGATACCCGGTACTGGACCTATAGCTCAAAAACCTTACCGGATGAACCCCGAAGAGTTGGAGGAATTAAAGAATCAGTTGGATGACATGCTTAGGAAAGGGATGATTCGCCCAAGTGTGTCACCCTGGGGATCACCAATTATTTTTGTGGATAAGAGAGACGGTACCACTCGCTTATGTGTGGATTACCGAAAGTTAAATGATGTGACTATCAAGAATAAGTACCCTCTACCCAAAATTGAAGACCTGTTTGATCAACTCAACGGAGCTCGAGTCTTCTCCAAGATCGATCTCCGCACCGGTTATCATCAGCTGAAAGTGAGAATCGGACATCCCTAAAACAGCCTTCATCACTCGTTATGGATTGTTCGAATATACTGTGATGTCTTTTGGCCTGACCAATTCCCCTACCTATTTCATGAACCTCATGAACAAGGTGTTCATGGAGTACTTGGATAAATTTGTGGTAGTCTTCATCGATGACATCCTGATTTATTCCAAGTCGGAAGAAGAGCATGAAGAGCATCTGATATTGCTTCTCGGTACCCTTCGAGAGCATCAGTTGTATGCTAAGTTCAGCAAGTGCCAGTTTTGGTTAAAGGAGATAGCCTTTCTTGGACATGTTATTTCAGCTGGAGGGATATCTGTTGACCCAACCCATATCAAGTCCATTCTTGAATTCCCAACCCCCACTAACCAAACCGAGGTAAGATCTATCCTCGGATTGGCCGGTTATTATCGCAAGTTTGTGGAGGGATTCTCGAGCATCGCAAAGCCTCTTACTCAACTACTGAAGAAGGACCAGAAGTTTGTTTGGACCGACAAGTGTGAAGCCAGTTTCCAAGAACTGAAGAAGCGCCTTACTACCGCACCTATTTTAACCATGCCCGATGTGACCAAAGATTTTGTGGTTTATTGTGATGCCTCCAAACTTGGACTTGGGTGTGTCCTTATGCAAGAGGGCAAGGTGTGTCCTCCAAACTCTAGTTGTGTCCTCCAAACTCATCGCGACAACTCCGCAAGAACGAGCAGAATTACCCAACTCATGATCTTGAGCTTGCTGCCGTGGTTCACACACTCAAGACTTGGCGCCACTTTTTGATGTGCAACCGTTGCGAAATCTACACCGACCACAAGAGTTTGAAGTATATCTTCACTCAGAGGGATCTGAATATGAGGCAGCGGAGATGGATAGAGCTCATCAAGGATTATGACTTGGACATCCACTCTCACCCTGGAAAAGCTAACGTCGCAGCTGACGCCCTTAGCCGACAGCCGTGTTCGTTCAACTCCATGATCAAGACTCGACAACCAGAACTCTGGGAAGAGCTAGAGAAGATGGGTATAGAAGTGGTCAGTTATGGAGCGGTCGATCAACTCTTATTGCAGCCCACTTTATGGGATCAGATCAAGACAGCACAGAAGGGTCACGAAAGTATTGAGGGCATCAAACAAAGGATGGGCGAAGAGGAAGTCCCTGGATTCACCATTGATTCTGAGGGTATCCTCTGGTACGAAGGACGTATCTGCATACCATTAGATCATGATTTGAAGCAGTTGATTATGAAGGAGGCCCACGAGACTTTGTACTCTATCCACCCCGATGGAACCAAGATGTACCAGGATTTAAAGCAGAATTTCTGGTGGCATGGCATGAAGCGTGAGATTGCACTCTTCGTCCAGAATTGTGACATCTGCCAGAGGGTCAAAGCAGAACATTAGCGACCTGCTGGATTACTCCAACCCCTCAAGTTGCCCGAATGGAAATGGGATGAGATCGGCATGGATTTTATCACTGGATTACCCCGATCTAATCGCGGTCATGACGCCATTTAGGTTATTATGGATAGACTCACCAAGGTTGCACATTTTCTCCCTGTGAGCACTCGTCACCGCTCTGATCAACTGGCGGACCTTTACATGTCGCGCATCGTCAGCCTTCATGGAATACCCAAGACTATCATATCCGATCGGGGAACTCAGTTCACTTCTCGATTTTGGACTAAGCTTCAAGAGGAGCTCGAAACCAAGCTCTTTTTCAGCACCGCATACCACCCTCAGACAGGAGGACAAATGGAAAGAGTCAACCGGATCTTAGAAGATATGCTTAGATCTTGTGTGTTAGCTTATGGGGCCAAATGGGAAAGTTGTTTGCCGTTTGCCGAGTTCTCGTACAACAACAACTATCAAGCCAGTCTGAAGATGGCACCATTGGAGGCCTTGTATGGGCGCTGATGTCGTACCCCTTTGAACTGGTCGCAGACCGGAGACAGTCAAATCTTTGGGGTTGACACTCTGAGAGACGTTGAAGAACAAGTTCAACTCATTCGTGACCATCTTAAGGCCGCCCAATCAAGGCAGAAGAGTTACGCTGATTCTAAGAGGCGTGAACTCAGCTTCAATACGGGTGATATGATATACCTACGCGTTACGCCACTTAAGGGAATGCAACGTTTTCATATAAAGGGAAAGCTGGCACCCAGGTATATCGGCCCGTTTAGAGTAATCAGTCGAAGGGGAGAAGTGTCTTATCAGTTAGACCTTCCACCTCACCTGTCAGAGTTTCACGATGTGTTTCATGTGTCTCTGCTCCGGAAATGCCTGCAAGTTCCAGATGGTACTCATTCTTATCAAGAGGTAGATCATCGCACCATTGACCTTAATCATGATCTCACATACCGAGAGCGACCACTCCGTGTTCTCGCTGAAGACGTCCGTTTGACCCGGAGGCGGAAGATCAGATTTCTGAAGGTTCAATGGAGCAACCACTTGGGTGTGTAAAATTTTTGAGGCATGAACTATCTTGTTGTTCTCATTAGTCTTGTTTGGTTTCCACTAGCCATCTAAGATGATAGAAGCACTGAAACAGCAACAACTAGAAGAAAAGTTCAACTCTTGTGATCTTCATGTCTGTTAAAACTTAGCAAAACTAGGGCCTAATATTAAGCAAACTTCAATTGGTTTTTGACATGCATTTGAACCAATTTGGTTTATGACATATATAGTTTCATACCCTGTTTCAAAGAATCACAAAGGAACTTGTTAGGACATAAATCTCACAAGCTTTTGTGGTCATCAAAATAACATGACCATTTGGGTCATTCTTTTTCTTTTCCCTAAAACCCTTCTTTTCTTTTGTATGCTTAATGATGTGCTTGGTTTATGCACTTAATAAATCAGTAACTTCACCATCATCTAGTGAGTATGGCAAATTGTTTAATTTCATTTGTGAATATGTGGTTTGTAATTTTAAAACATGGGATTTGAATTTATTTGAAAACTTACCAAAACTTCCACTCATCTCTCTCACCTCTCTCTACCCTTGCTGCTGGAAGAGGAGAGCTGCACCCCACCCCTCTGGCCCCACATGTCATGGACCAGGGGCATTCTTCCACCACTCATATCTTTTCCTTTTTCTCCCCCCCCCCCCCCAACCGGAGCTCACTCCCCTCCCTCTCACTGGCCAAAGCTAGTCATCCCGACCACACCCACCCTGTTCCCCTCTCCACCACCCTCCCCAGCCAGTAGAAACCTAGTGCAACCCTGCCCTCTCTCTCTCTCTCTCTCTCTCTCTCTCTCTCTCTCTCTCTCTCTAGTCCTAACCGAAAACCCTAGATCGGGTGTTGGCTTTAACTCCACCCCGAGCCCTCCCCTGTCTCATTGCTCTCCCTCACTAGGTACCCACACACCCCCACTCCCCTACCTCGGAAGCTCGCTCAAGATTTTCCCCTCTGCTGCCCGTGAGAGAAGGTTTTCGCTTCGGCCACCGAAAGCTGTCGAGTTCCATTGTCGGCATTCTACTCCTCTATTCTTCGCCATTCTTGGCTTGCCGAGCTCCCCTCTGCGAGACCTAACTCCCCCACCCCCTCTTTTGCGTAGAGAAGCTCCGTGGACGTCGTGCTCGTCCTCGACCGAAACTCGAAGGGGGCGCCATGGCCGCATGTAGGGAACTCCTCCGACGTCGCCGCGCGTACGAGACCACCCCCTGCTTCATCTCCGCCAAACCCTACCCCGCACGCGAGGCCTAGCGCCCTAGGTGAGCCACCCCGCGACGCCCGCGTTTCTTCTCTCCGCTGCTCTCTGAAACCTGGTCGTGAGGAAGAAGAAGGCCAGGAGCCGTCGATCTTCAGATCGACGGTCCCCTTTGAACGCGCCCAGATCTGTTCCTGGCCGTCAGATCCTCATCCGATGGTTGCGTACCCGCTCGCCGGTGCGCGCGCAAGTTTTTGGCCGGCCTGGCTCGCACGGACGGCCCATCGCCCGTTTCGGCCCTCCTATTAGTTTTCTTTTAAAAAATCTTTTCTCTGCTTAATTCCAGAGAATTAGGGGTCTAGCTTTTATTCATTTGTGGTTAATCTGTATAAGCTAAAATAGTAAGGTTAATTTTTTAGCATAGCTACATGTTTTCTTAATCGTGTGGCTTTGGATTTATTCCAAAATATATTCTCTGTTGTGTGTTATAATAGATCTAGTAAAAAGTATCATTTTCACAAAATGTTTAATAACTAGGGAATTATAAGTCCAAATCATGGAAACCAAGATTCTCTGGAAAGCCTATCAAAATGCCTACTTAGATCTATAAGTCTTGCATGCAGGATATTACCCTAGAAAAAGATCCTTTAAGTTTAAGTAAAACACCAGTAGGTATTTGGTGATTTTTAAGTCTTAAATTAAAACACTTTTTGGGGTAAATCCACTTGTAGGTGGTAAATATAAGTGGAAGGTATCATATGATATAAGAGTAGATTTTTCCAGTAGATATTTTGTGCTTGATGAATAAATTCCTTAAAACAGGAGGATTTTCCTCATGTAATGAATATCTAGAATTTCAGAGAATAAGGTTTGTCTAGTTTTGGTTGTATGAGCCACCTCTGTCCATGAAGTTTTGTTGGGGATATTTTTGTGGAGTAGCCACAAGTTTTATCTAACTTACCCCACTGCTTTGGCACCAAAATAATCCATATTATTCTTTGTACCTAAATAATGGTCAGAAGTTTACTTTATTTTAAAACAGGGATAACTTGGGGTAGGATTATCCAAATTAGATGAATAAAATTTCTAATTAAAGATAAAACTCATATCTCTACAAAGAAATTAACTTTTCATACAGGAGGTCTATAAAACATAAACCACATTCTTTTTGGGTTTGACATCAGTAGCTCTTAGGTGATTTTTAGTTTTTGTTTGGAAATAGATTTTCATGTACAACTAATTTTCAGAGCTTCCTATAGTAATTAGGAGTATTGTGGTAGAAGGATTTATTTTTATGAACAATACTTCAGGAGTTATGGCTTTTCCATCTAAACAGTCCCATAATAACTATTTAAATGCATAAGTTATATTTTCTGTTTTTGGATCAGAGCAAGCTTGTGTTTAAAACTTACCAACTTAGTAATCCAGAACCTATAAAAAACCCTTACTTTTGCCTTTAAAACATTAATAGTGTTGTGGTTATTATCCTTGTGTGTGATTAGCATAACCCCTTTTTGTGTCATAAGGCAACCCTATATGTCTGGTGTGTTTTGTTGTGTTTGTGGTCACAACTGAGTGAATCCCTCCGATAGGTGGTTCTGTTTTGTGATGCTTGTTGTTTGTTATTATACTTTAGATTGTTATCAACTCGCATTTTAGGATTTACACTAGTCTCGTTTGTATTCTTGTTACGGTAGAACCGCAATCAGAGGAGGAGCAGTACGAGGTAGCTGAGCACAACTACGGAGAAGAACAAGACCAGGGGCAGTATGCTAAGCAAGGCAAGCCACCTCACCACCATTATGCAATCCTACTATTTACAACGCATGTTTTGTTTTAAAATAAAATAATGCATGTTTTACTTCTTTTGTGGTACCTTGCAACCCGAAAACTATTTTACAAAATATTGTTTGGCCAAAGCTATCTACTATGAGTACTCTAGGTGTTACCAAAAAGAGTTTTAATTTATGAGCCTTGTCGTTGAAGGCTCCATCAAAAAGAATAAGTTTTCCAATAGTCTACCTTCACCTACTTACCTAAAAAACTATAGGATGGGAACCTATTTTGACAAAACTGTTTTACGGAGGAAAACCCGAGTTGCTGGGAGCAATCGGCGAGCAAGTGCTTTATTAAAACCCGAGTTGCTGGGAGCAATCGGAGGTGTTTGCGATAACCCGAGCAGCTGGGAGTAGTCGGAGGAGAAAGTGTTTTGAAAAACAAATTGTGACCCTAGTTGCCGCCCGAACAATTAACCCGTGCAACCACACTACCTGACATGGGTAGGGCTTAGCCAGAAGCTTGTCTGTTTTAGTGTTGGGCTCTCATACTTTCTATGAGGGCTGGGCCCTCTAAGCCGGGTTGTCGTCCGAAAGAGACAATACACTGCTGAGAACCAGCAGCCGGACGATTACATCGGGTCTCCATACGTGGCGGTGTGGCGTCCCGAGGAAAGACCAAGAGGTCTAGTGGAGCAAACGGTGCTGAGGAGAACAAACCTACCGGGAGGCCCCGATACTAGGGTGGTCATAATGGAAAGCTTTGATCGTGTTATCCGGACCCCCGCATGCTGTCGTATGACGGGCCGTGGCAGACATGGCGGAATGACCGATAGGTGTGGGTAAAGTGTGCAACCTCTGCAGAGTGTCAATCTATTCGAATAGCCGCGTCCGCGGTCATGGACGGTTGGAAAGGTCCCACTAGGCACACTGGCTGTTTTATGCTTTCCAAAGAGAAATGTTTTCGAATGGAACATGGAGGCAACAAAGTGGTACCGGGGAGGTACGAAATTTGGGTGAGGAGGGTTGATCTCGGGGAGACAACCAGTCCAATCTTAAGTCAGGAAAAAGGGTTACCCCTCTCCTAGTGTTGATAAACTTTCACAAAGAAAGTTTTGAACTTGGATATGTCCTTGCTATATCTATGAGAAGAGAATTCTATCTCTAAATGTTTTCTTCAACAAAGATATAGAGATGTCGTATTCTCTATGTCTAAAATCATGGTATTCGAAAATGAGCCCTATAGTTGTATATAGGAGCCATCCTAGTTTTCGAAAATGCTTTACATGCCTATTCATGAAAAGCTGTAAACCTAGAGGTGGTCTTGCGAGTACGTAATTGTACTCATATGGCTTTGTCCCTGGATATTCAAATGTCCAGATTTCAATGATGAGACTTACGTCGAGGAGGAGGTGTATGACGACGACTTCGCCACTTAGTTGTCACCGGTCAACTGTACTTGTGGGATCAGCGCTCAGAGATGTCAAGTGCCGTCGCTAGCCATGAGCTTCCGCATTCTAAGTTTAATTCCGTCCTGCGTGACGAGGTTTTTTGACTTGGTCGTATGACCGTCAATGTGTTGTAAGACTTTTATTCGTACGGCTTGAATGATGTAACTCTTTGATACCAATGTTGGTTATGTGATTGCGATGTACTGATCATTGGGATCATGATCTTTTACATAACGTGGACATCTCGGACTTGTTTCGAGGGGTCCTCACAATAACTACTTAGAGAAAATACTAAGTTTATTTTTCAAGGTGATCAACAATTATTATCAACTCTTTGTAAATTGGATATTCACTATAGTGAGAGAGACAGACACCCGGGCAACCACTTAAGTTGTGGAACAGATCTCATGTACGTGGACATGTAAGGTTAGTCTCCAGGCCGCTTCATCTCACTATGCCGCTAGGATCCAACAAACTTCAAAGATGGCAATAACATGATCAAAAAATGTTTATGTCTAAAGTGAAAGACACGATTAGGAAAGAAGGAAAAGATAGAAAGAAAGTTGTAGTTGGTCTTCCGGGCTTCATCTCCAGACTTGTAACTTTCTCCTTGGTGATGTCTTGATTGAATTTTTGGTAGACTTGATGAATCTTCAGACTTGATGGCTTTGAAGATTTTATGGTGTTGATAGCCTCCAGGTTGGTCTTGAATATAACTTAGTCATCATAAAATCTTAGAGAGAAGAAAAGAAAGAGAAAAAGAAGGACTTAGAGAATAAAGGGGGTTGGTCTTCTTGAACTTCTTCTTGATTTTCTTCTAGGTATTTCTACTCCTTGAAGATACTTCTGAAGTCTTGTTTTGGCCAAGTCCTGCAATGGCCTTCTAGCTCCATGTTGAAAAATCCTAAGTGTCTAAGTGCATAGCACTTTACCAAAATACTATGTTGAAAATAATCCTAACTTAGAGAGTATGAGGGAGGAGTTTACCTATGCGGAGCATAACAATATGGAAAAATATTTTATGCATGCAATGCGCTTTTTAATCATATGAAACATAATACTAATTTTTGTGATATTTATAAAGTATGCATTAGGCTATAAATGCATTTTAATTAATTTATATTTTTGCAATATATATAAAAAAGGAATAAATATAAGATTAAAGTTTTATGTGATTAAAATTTTATAACACAATTTTGTAAATAGTGTAAATAGACAGAGGGCATTTACTTAAATTTATAGCAATTTCATTTAATCAAAAATAATGTTTCTATTAATAGTTATGTCAAAAATAGTCAAACTATTCAAATTAATCATACAACTATTAAATCATGAAAATAATACTCAAAAATATTTTATAACAGAGGCATCATATTATAAATATTCCAAAGTTTCTAAAACAATTTTTATTTGCAATTTTTGGATTTATAGATTTAAAGTTATGACAAATATACTCAAAACCTCCATTTGAAATTTGAATATTTTACACTAAGTCAAATTTGAAACCTAACAGATCTAAAATATTCTACATGTCAAGGGCTTTCCAAATATATAAAAATATTTGAATTTGGATAAACAGAGAACAAATATGATAAAACTAATGTATAGGGTCTTTTCTGCAAATATGATAGATCTATTGACTGGGCGCTGACTAGATCCGACGTGGCGCTGACTGTGCATGCTGACTCGGCGCTGACATGGTTAAGTCGATGGATCTGGGCTGTTGGATCTGGATCTGACGGATCTAAACGACCCGTGTCGATTCGCATAAGACTTCTAATCTGGGGCGTTGATTTCAAATCGGACGGTTACTGGGCTAGGGTTTACCTCGCCAGTGCAGGGATCGCCGGAGACGGAGGTGACGGCGGCGATGCGGCTTGGGGAGTGACGGCGACGGTGCTTCGGTCCTCCGATGGACAAGGGAGAGCTACGACGGGGCGCGACACGTCACTGCCAAGACGATCCTGGTTTCGGCGTCGAACGGAGCGTCCAGGAGAAGCGACTGGGCACGGACGGGGAGCTTCCAGCGCAGGCGACCTTCGGTTGCAGATAAAGACGGCGAGTGGCTGAAACAATGCATAAATCCCACGCATTAGGAGATGCGCAAGAATGCTAGGAGAATAGGGGGCCAGACCATGATGGCCGGGGCTTAACGGGGTGGTCGGATATCGGAGAAAACCGCGGCGGCGGTCGAAACCACTCCGGCGAGCTGTTGGTGCAGCCTTGCGGCGCGATTGGAGTTGGAAGGAGAGGGGAAAGAACGGAGGGCTCATGGGTTATTTAAAGACGCACACGGGAGAATCTAATCGCGCAACACACGCACGGAATCGAGCCAAAATTGGAGGAGGAGTTCCGGCCGGAATTGATGGGCAGAGGTTGAAGATGATGATGTCATCGCTGACGTCATCCGGACATTTAAATTTGTTGTATTTCTGATTTCTTTTATAACTTTTGATTTAGGTGTCCAAATGAAGTCAAATAAAATTCTAAAAATTCATAAAAACAATATCTTTGTGTTAAACCAGTTGTGGGCATGTTTTGAACACTTTTAAAAATTCAAAATTTTGAATTATTGATTAAATACAAATTTGACACTTAATGCCAAATTTGAAAACATGGCTTAAACAACTTCATTTTTTACTAAATAAAAAAATTCAACACTTATATAGGTTTGAAATTAAGTTAATTAAACTAATTTTCCAATATTAAAACATTTTTGTCTTTAGTACAATATTAAATAACATAGCACATTTTTTTGAAATGGAAAGGGAAATATAATGTATTCATTTTTTAATTCAAAATATTTTGTGCACCATTAAGTTTTATATTATGATAAATCATTTGAAAAGGCCATAATATATATTGGAAAAAAATATTTCTTTAAATCATTTCTTATCTTGATATATTCATGAAATTCATTTTATGTTTTAAAAGTTGATGAAATGATTTAAATTAATGAGATGCTTATTTAGATAATTTAAATACTTATAAATATATATATAGTTTTCAAAGATATAAAATCTAGGGTTGAATTAACTAAAACCATGTTTTGAACTCAAGTAAATAATCAACACCATTTGGCAAATATACCATGTTTTATATAGTTTAAAAGAAAATTTGTAAATATTATTTTAATTTATGAATAGCTATGGCTAAGTGGTTGAAATCAAATACTTATTAAGAAACCTTTTTATTATAAGAAAATGGTTTGAAAGTTTGTAAACCATTTGTCAAAATATATAATGAAGTTTAAGAAAAACAATGGATACTAAAATGTTTAACTTGAAACAACTTCTGAAAATAGTGATTAATTAAAATAATAAACAAATTGGAAATCACTATGAAGTCTTTTATGGTTGGTTTTCTTATGATTTTAGTGTTTTTTTAATCTAAAACAAAAGTTTGAATTTTTAGTGATTTTTAAACATTCCAAAATATTGGGATGTTACAGACTACCAGCCTTAAAAGGAATCTCGTCCCCGAGATTCGAAGAGGCTAGAAGGAAAAGAAATTGCTTGGAATGATTCTGATAACTCGAGAGGTTTTGAGAAATGTAATTTCTAACATGGAAACTGGCAGGGAATGATTTTTCTGATTGGGGAAAATAGAAAGAAGGATAGTTTGGGATCTCCGGGTTTAGACAACGGGGTTTGAATTAACTGAGTGGCTACCACCCTTAAAAGAAATTTTTGTGGTCAGTCTAGAAACTTTGTTTAATCTTGTTTACTTTTCTGATGTAGAGTGTACAAGTATTCAAAATACAATGGCATGTGGTGGAAGGAATGATTAAGGACTTATTATACTCCACATAGTTTTGCATGCCTTCGGTTTGGTCATAAGACCTTCTTGAAACTCACTATGGTTTTGATCAATCTTAGGTAGGTGGTCTTTGATCATATTTTGGTTCATCAAATTCCACAACTAACTCTGGGTCTCTAATAGTAGTTGCATTGTTGTGTGCATATTGTTGGTGTTGGTATTGGGGGAGACATTTGTTTGGTTTAGAAAATAAATTAGTTGAATTATAGGTACTATGGAGGAATTCTAATTCAATAAATCAGAACAAGCCAACCAATCTCTAACAAAATCAATCAACATGGTTCAAACACAAGGAAACACATACGAGAAAATTTGCAAACTTCTTTTGAGAAATCGAAGTAATCGTTTATCGAACGAAACCCACCAACGTCATGTAATTACAAAAGTGACAGTACTGCCATACCACAATTTGATAGGTCAATACGTCATCGGATCTCGTTATTCTAATGGATAGGTGGTCTAATTTATCTTTTTGTTGAGTGCCTCGAGTTCTTCTTCTTCTTCCTTGAGTTCTTCGAGATACTTCTGGGTGTTGTGAAGTCTAAAATGAATTCTTTCTGCAAGGTACTCAATGGCTCTCCATGCTGCATTTCTTGCTGAATCAAACAATGATGTGTGAAGTATTGGGTTGGTGAACATGCAGTCACCCTCAGTCTTGTGGTCATCTTCTTTGCTCCTGTATAGATGGACTTGCACCCACCAGTACTCTTGGCCTTCATCCATGAAAGGAAAACCTTTGTATACTGCTTCTCCTTCAAAACCTAAACTCTTCATGTTATACTTAAGTGCTCTTGGAAACTCAGTCTCGCATTCCAAGGTCATGGTCATCACTGGTCCTTTCTTGAGTGATTCAATAAGGTTCTTCATCTAAGAAACAAGAGAAGAAATTTAGAAAGGAAATAGTTAAGATAGTTACAAGAATAATGTTTGAAAGGTTCTTATTTTCAGCAACCAGAATGAAATAGATTTTCAATCCTATGGCCAAATCCTATTTCTATCCAAACCTAGGGTTTCGAACCTACAGGCAACACAGAGCTCTGATACCATCTGTAGAGTATCTGGATGTAAAATAAGGCAGATACCTGTGTATAGTGCAAATCCCTGGATCGATTCGTTTGCACACACAGTTTACGATGTAATATCACAACAAAGTATCAATTTTATTACATCGATGATCCAGACTTACAAAATATTCAATACAAGTTGCATAGCATAAAGCTAGCACTGAAAGAGTAAACAGCGGAAATACAATAGCAGTGAGTCTCCATCACATTCATGTTGCCACAGGCGAAAACATGTTGGTTGTAGACTCGAAACATTTAAACGAAACCTCACTCATCATCTGAACAATCTGCAATAAGAAAAATATTGCAACAACGTGGGTCAGATTCCATTTAAAAATGGAGTCTGGCAAGTGACACTATGGTAGACACTTAGTGGAATAACTCTAATAACCTATATGCTTATTTGGCTGGTGGAGTTCAAGGCTATTTTGCATAAAGCCAATTTTTCCTAACTCTTTGGAAAACACTTTTCTTCTATTCGAGACATTCGTGGTATAACCACCACGGTCTCATTCTACCCTTATTCACCCATCGAGTTTTAATTTTGAAGTTGGAATGGTGGAATCCTCCGTTGACGTCCCTGATCAGCTGCTCAAATTGTCCGTACCGGGGACACGGCTAAGTACTTAGTTTTACACTCTGCATAGGTTGTGCACGTTCACCATTGTACCCATTCAACCCAAACTATCCTTTACACACTTATAGTGATAAGGAAAAGGAGAAGAATGAGACGAGATCTTTCAGAAGCATTTTCCCTCCCACCTTGCTTGACCC
Source organism: Poa annua (assembly GCA_026929855.1). Taxonomy (NCBI): domain Eukaryota; kingdom Viridiplantae; phylum Streptophyta; class Magnoliopsida; order Poales; family Poaceae; genus Poa; species Poa annua. Next base: position 58,267,627 of record CM049426.1, on the reverse strand, counting down.
GTTCCACCTAAGACCCTTTACATCTGCTTGTCAAGCCGGGACGAGTCCACGCAACTTAATTGATCAAGCCAGAGCCCATTGGCAATGGCTGCACTGGAAGCAATCGTCACTCGGAGTTCTTCAGATTCCTCTGTCCCTGGGTGGCCGTCCACAAGTGCACTTTTGGGTGACAACCACCATGCTCATGGCCCTAAGTAGAATAGACATTCATCCTAGGCGACGACAACCACAAGCATAGTCCCAAATAGCCACTCAACATAAACCATACCAACAAATCCACCCAGGTGTTTCATTAACTTAGTGGATGTGTACTCTCAGGTGAAAACCACCATGCTCACGGCCCTAAGTAGAATAGACATTCATCCTAGGCGACGACAACTTAGTGGAGATGGAGGAGACGGCGGCGCAGCCTCGGGAGTTGACGGCGACGTCGCTGCGAGACCACCGGATGCGCGGATGACCCCCCCCCCCCCCCGAGTGCGGCGCGGCTCGACAAAGAGGATGGGGGCGGTTGTTGGCGGCGGGGTGCTCAAATGCTCGTCCTATTCCTCACCGGAGTTGAGAAAGGCGGCGGTGATCTTTGGTCGCGCACGGGCAGCTCGATATACTGCACGTAACCATCGAACGCGAGCCTTAGGAGATGCGCAAGGACTTGGAGAAGTGCAAGGGAACGATCTCAGGCTCGGGGGTTGCTCACCTCGCCGGAGAACGGAGAAAAACAGCGGCGGAAATGGCGGAGCTTCGGAGATGAATCAAAGCAGCCTGGGGGCTCTCGGCTAGGGTTTTTTAGGGGAAACGAGAGAGGATGATCGTGAAATTTATATAGGGCAGAGGGGGAAACAAATCACGCAAGAATCGGCGTTGATTGAGACGAAATCGGAGCGATTTCCCCGGACAAAATTTACGGATGGAGGTTGAAGACGACCTTCCCCTGACAGGTGGGTCCCGATGTCAGGTTTTTCTCTTTTTCTTTTCTGTTTTATTTATTTCCTTTATAACTTTTGATTTAGGACTCCAAATGCAGTCAAACAAATTTCTATAAATTTGTAATATTCATATCTATTTATTAAAACATTAGTGGGCATGTTTTGAATACTTTTTAAAATTAATGATTTTGAAATATTGATTAAATACAAATTTGACACTATATGTAAATTTGAAACTAGGGTTTAGTTAATATTTTTTGGCTAAAATAAATTCTATGAAATACCCACATTCAAATATGTTTGAATTATTTAAACTCAAATTCCAATATTAAATCATTTTTGGCTTTAGTAGATTAATAAATAACATATTACAACTATTTGAAATGAGAAGGGAAAAATGATGTATTCATTTTTAATTCAAAATGATTTGTGCACCATTAAGTTTTATTTTATGATATATCATTTGAAAAATCCATAAAATATCCTTGGAAAATATTCTAGTTTTAATTCATTGCTTATATTGAATATATTCATGAAAACTATTTATGTTTTGAAAATAAATGCAAAACATTTAAGCTGATGAAATGTTTATTTGCATAAATAATTAATTATAAAATCCGTGAGGTTTTAAAGATATAAACTATAGAACTATAATTTCCACAACTATGTTTTGAACTCAGGTAAAAGAATCAAAACCATTTGGCAAAGTACCATGTTTTAAATAGTTCAAAAGAACACATGTAAATATTATTTTAATTTATGAAATGCTTTGGCTAAGTGGTTGAAATCAAATACTTATAAAGAAACTGTTTATTACAATAAAATAGTTTGAAAGTTGGTAAATAATTTATCAAATTATATATTAAAGTTTAAGAAATACAATGGGTAATATAATCTTGAAACAACTTTTGAAAATGATGATTATTTGAGATATTAAAAATATTAAACTTTTTCATTATGCTTGAAGTCTTTTATAGTTGGTTTTATTATGAATTTTAATATTTTAATTTAATAAAAACAAAAGTTTTAAATTTTAGTGATTTTTAAACATTCCAAAATATTGGGATGTTACACCTTCAATGGCCTTCTAGCTCCATGTTGAAAAATCCTAAGTGTCTAAGTGCATAACACTTTACCAAAATAATATGTTGAAAATAATCCTAACTTAGAGAATATGAGGGAGGAGTTTTCCTATGAGGAGAATAACAATATGGCAAAATAATTTATGCATGCAATGCACTTTTTAATCATATGAAACATCATACTAATTTTTGTGATATTTATAAAGTATGCATTAGGCTATAAATGCATTTTAATTAATTTATATTTTTGCAATATATATAAGGAATAAATATTATATTAAAGTTTTATGTGATTAAATTTTTACAACACAATTTTGTAAATAGTGTAAATAGACAGAGGGCATTTACTTAAATTTATAGCAATTTGATTTAATCAAAAATAATGTTTCTATTAATAGTTATGTCAAAAATAGTCAAACTATTCAAATTAAACATACAACTATTAAATCATGAAAATAATACTCAAAAATATTTTATAACAGAGGCATCATATTACAAATATTCCAAAGTTTCTAAAACAATTTTATTTGCAATTTTTTGATTTATAGATTTAAAGTTATGACAAATATACTCAAATCCTCCATTTGAAATTTGAATATTTTAAACAACGTCAAATTTGAATTCTAACAGATCTAAATATTCTAAATGTCAAGGGATTTCCAAATATATAAAAATATTTGAATTTGGATAAACAGAGAAAAAGATATGATAAAACTAATGTATAGGGTCTTTTCTGCAAATATGACAGATCTGTTGACTGGGCGCTGACTGGATCCGACGTGGCGATGACTGTGCATGTTGACTCGGCGCTGACATGGTTAAGTGGATGGATCTGGGCCATTGGATCTGGATCTGACGGATCTAAACTGCCCGTACCGATTCACATAAGACTTCTAATCTGGGGCGTTGATTTCAAATCGGACGGTTACTGGGCTAGGGTTTACCTCGCCGGTGCAGGGGTCGCCGGAGACGGAGGTGACGACGGCGATGCGGCTTGGGGATTGAAGGCGACGGTGCTTCGGTCCTCCGATGGACACGGGAGAGCTATGACGGGGCGCGACACGTCACTGCCAAGACGATCCTGGTTTCGGCGTCAAACGGAGCTTCCAGGAGAAGCGACTGGGCACGGACGGGGAGCTTCCAGCGCAGGCGACCTTCAGTTGCAGATGAAGACGGCGAGTGGCTGAAAGAATGCATAAATCCCGCGCATTAGGAGATGCGCAAGAACGCTAGGAGAACAGGGGGCCAGACCATGGCGGCGGGGGCTTACAGGGGTGTACGGATATCGGAGAAAACCGCGGCGGTGATCGAAACCACTCCGGCGAGCTGTTGGTGCAGCCTTGCGGCGCGATTGGAGCTGGAAGGAGAGGGGAAAGAACGGAGGGCTCGGGGGCTATTTAAAGACGCACACGGGAGAATCTAATCACGCAACACACGCAGGGAATCGAGCCGAAATCGGAGGAGGAGTTCCGGTCGGAATTGACGGGCAGAGCTTGAAGATGATGACGTCATCGCTGATGTCATCCCGACATTTAAATTTGTTGTTTTTCTTATTTCTTTTATAACTTCTGATTTAGGTGTCCAAATGAAGTCAAATAAAATTCTAAAAATTTGTAAAAACAATATCTTTGTATTAAACCAGTTGTGAGCATGTTTTGAACACTTTTAAAAATTCAAAGTTTTAAATTAGTGATTAAATACAAATTTGACACTTAATGTCAAATTTCAAAACATGGCTTAAACTACTTCATTTTTGACTAAATAAAAGAATTCAACACTTATATAGGTTTGAAATTTAGTTAATTAAACTCATTTTCCAATATAAAAATATTTTTATCTTTAGTACAATATTAAATAACATAACACATTTATTTGAAATGGAAAGGGAAATATAATGTATTCATTTTAAAATTCAAAATATTTTGTGCACCATTAAGTTTTATATTATGATAAATCATTTGAAAAGGCCATAATATATATTGGAAAACATTATGTCTTTAAATCATTTCTTATCTTGAAATATTCATGAAATTCATTTTATGTTTTAAAAGATGATGCAATGGTTTAAATTAATGAGATGCTTATTTAGATTATTTAAATACTTATAAATATATATAGTTTTCTAAGATTTAAACTCTTGGGTAGAATTTACTAAAACCATGTTTTGAACTCAAGTAAATAATCAACACCATTTGGCAAATATACCATGTTTTATATAGTTTAAAAGAAAATTTGTAAATATTATTTTAATTTATGAATAGCTATGGCTAAGTGGTTGAAATCAAATACTTATTAAGAAACCTTTTTATTATAAGAAAATGGTTTGAAAGTTTGTAAACCATTTGTCAAAATATATAATGAAGTTTAAGAAAAACAATGGTAGTAAAATGTTTAACTTGAAACAACTTATGAAAATGTGATTAATTAAAATAATAAACAAATGGAAATTGCTATGAAGTATTTTATGGTTGGTTTTCTTATGATTTTAATGTTTTTTTAATCTAAAACAAAAGTTTGAATTTTTAGTGATTTTTAAACATTCCAAAATATTGGGATGTTACAACCGCAACTGGTTGCCCGTGGACTTGGTCCATGGGCGCAAAGCCTGCCTCGGGGGCAGGAAATCCACCGTCCACGCAGGACGGTCAGCTGGTGCCGCAGAAATTATGGGGGTGCCCACGATGACATCGTCCTTGGAGCGTAGCGGCGGCCACCTGCTTTATCACCAAAGAGGAAAGCTTCGTAGTACGACGTGGAGGACACAACTTTGTTGACACCTATAATAACCAGAATGGAAACTGCGGCGCCGTCGTCACCGCGTGCAGGCGCGTACGTGATAACCCACAAGTATAGGGGATCGCAACAGTCTTCGAGGGAAGTAAAACCCAAATTTATTGATTCGACACAAGGGGAGGTAAAGAATACTTATAAGACTTAATAGCCGATTTGTCAATTCAGCTGCACCTTGAAAAGCATTAGTAACAGGGGTGATGTGAAAACAGTAGTAATATGAGAGCAGTAGTAACAGTAACACAAAGACAATGGCACCAGAGAATAGTTGTTTGCGTGGAGTTGACGGGAAAGCAATGATGACGACAGAAGGACCGGGGTTCCCAGCTATCTACACCAGTGGTAACTCTCAAGTAACAAGTATAGGGTGAACAAATTACAGTTGGGCAATTGACAACATTGAAATAACATTAAGATATAATATCCAGATTATTAATTATGTAGCCATTTTTCCATATATAGTTGTGCGTGCTCGCAATGAGAAACTTGCATAACATCTTTTGTCCTGCCAGCCCGTTTGCAGCGGGGCCTCTAGGGAAACTACTGGCAATTAAGGTGCTCCTTTTAATAGAGCACCGGAGCAAAGCATTAACACTTGATAAAAACATGTGATCCTCACATCACAGCCATTCCCTCCGGTTATCCCAATTGCTATCACTTTGGGGCCATCGGTTCCGGACAATGACATGTGCATACAACTTGTAGATACAATCTAAGCAATAAATATATAGAGCTCAAATCTAAGATCATGCCACTCGTGCACTAGTGACAAGCATTAAACATAACAAGGTTGCAGAAACAATAAATTCACAAGCTTATATAGATAGACTGATCATAATGTAACAAATCATCGGATCCCAACAAACACAACACAAATTACATCATATGGATCTCAATCATGTAAGGCAGCTCATGAGAACATTGTATTGAAGTACATGGGAGAGAGAGTACCAACTAGCTACAGCCAAGAACCCGTAGTCCATGGGGGAACTATTCACAAACCATCACAAAGTCGAAGTGGAGGTGGTGGAGTCGATGGAGATGGCTCTGGGGGTCAATCCCCGTCCCGGCAGGGTGCCGAAACAGGAACTTCTGACCCCCGAAACTTGTCGGCGATGACGGCGGCGCTCGGGACCCGAGGAGGAAAAATTGGGTATCGTGCTAGGGTTTTTGGTCTGGGAGGTATCTATGGGTGAAAGGGCGATGTCGGTGGGCGCTCGAGGGGCCCACAGCACTCTCCTGGCGCGGCCAGGAAGGGAGCCGCGCCACGGGGTGGTGAGGCCGCCTCCTGGCTCCTCTCCGTCTCTTCTTCGGTGTTATGGAACGTTCCTTTTCCAAAAATAATTCCAGGATGTTTCTTTTCCAATTCCGAGAATATTTTCTTTAAGTACTTTTCTGAAACCAAAAACAGCAGAAAACAGGGAACTGGCACTTTGGCATCTTGTTAATAGGTTAGTCCCAAAAAATGCATAAAACTATATGAAATTCATATAAAACATGTAATAACATGGTATAACATAGCATGGAACATAAGAAATTATAGTTATGTTGGAGACGTATCAACACGTCACTCTGCGGCCGCGGCAGAGGCCATGTGCGCTCTGCGACGGTAGCTTCACATCAAAGTATCTCTACAAGGCCTATGCGGCCTTGTTGAGGGATTTGCGTTGACTCCTCTCCAGGGGAGAGAGCCTTGTAGAGGGGCAGTCCCGGGAGAATCTCCTCGGGCCTTCAGATCCTCTTCAGGCCTTCGCCCCCCCCCCCCCCCCCTTTAGGCCCTCCCGAGGACTTTTAGCCCCAGAGAGTCTGTCCAAGCGTTTGGCTTGGTCCTTAGTCATTTCTTTGATACCACGCATGCGAGGGATGTGGAGAGTTGGCCTACACACCCTAGCTTCCACTTGGCCGACAGTATTCCCGGGCCAAATACGGGCGCGGCGAAGCCCACCAAGCTCAGGCAAAGCATCGTGGGCCCAAAGTGTCCAGCCGGCCCTAGACACGCGTCGGGCAGTTGTGCGTCTGCGACGCCATGATTTCCTGCATCGTGGGGGGTCCCACCACGCCCCAGTAACTGCTCAGACATGACTTAAATCCCGCGCGCCGGCTAGAGAACCGTTACTGTTTCCATTCCGTGCATCCGACCTTTCGCTCTCGTTCTCCGAGCTTCCTCACTCCGGCGATCTTCGCTTTCTTCCGCGCTTCTTTGCACTTCCTCCTTTCCTGGCGATGAGTCCAGCAAAGGGCAAAGCGGCGATGTCGAGGCTTCCCACGGACGCGTAGGGGAAGAGGTGTTTGGCCCCGCCCTGATTGGGGAGCGCTTTGATACATCTCCAACGTATCCATAATTTCTTATGTTCCATGCTATGTTATATCATATTATTACAGGTTTTATATTCATTTTATATAGTTTTATGCATTTTCTAGGACTAACCTATTAACAAGATGCCACAGTGACAGTTCCCTATTTTCTGCTGTTTTTGGTTTCTGAAAAGTACTTTAAGACATATCCGCCAAATTGGAAATAAATCAACCAGGAAATATTTTTGGAATATTTGCGTCGCGAAGAACCGAAGACGAGACGAAGAAGGGCCACGAGGGGCCCTCACCACCTGCTGGCGCGGGCCCTATCCTGGTCGCGCCACGAGGTGAGGAGACCGCCTCGGGCGGCCACTGACCTAGGTCTTTGGCCCATATAAACCCCCTGACTGAAAAACAGAGCACAGTTAATCACTTTTTCCTCCACGGGTCCAGAGCGCCGCCGCCATCACCGACAAGATTCGGGGGACAAAAGTCTCTGTTCCGGCACCCTGCCGGGACGGGGAATTCCCCCCGGAGCCATCTCCATCAACTCCACCGCCATCTCCATCGCCGTTGATGACTCCTATGATGAGGAGTGAGTAGTTATCCCCCGGGGCTGCGGGATCTACGGTAGCCATGTGGTTTATCTCTCTCTCCCATGATGTGATCTTGTATGTGATCATGAGCTTTGTAATCTAGTTGAATATGTGATGCTACTCTTTGTCTATTATGCACTCTACAGGTTACTTTAATATGAACTCAAGGGTTATTGACGTGTGTAATGGTGACAGTGTGTGCACCGTGTGTGATTCCCTTTATGACATTGTTGGTGTTAGTTTACTCCGACTTTGAGGGTGATCTTGTAGGCCTACACAATGAATGGTGTTTCTTATCCAACATGAGAGTGTTTGAGAGTAGTGTTTATTTATTTAACTTTGATGTCATTGTTTAGAATGTCCACCGGTGAAAGTAGGATCCCTGAGCCTTATTTCTAAGCATTAAAACACCGTTTCCAACAAGTTCTGCTACATGTTTGCTTGCTGCCATTTTTATTACAGATTGCAATTACTACTTATAATCATCCATATTACTCGTATTTCACTATCTCTTCGCATAGCTAGTGCACCTATACATCTGACAAGTGTATTGGGTGTGTTGGGGACACAAGAGACTTCTCGTATCTTTATTGCAGGTTTGCTTGAGAGGAATATCTTTCACCTCTACCTCCCTGAGTTTGATATGCCTTGGGTGATTTACTTAAGGGAAACTTGCTGCTGTCCTACAAACCTCTGCTCTTGGAGGCCCAACACTGTCTACAGGAATAAAAGCATGCGTAGACATCAAGCTATTTTCTGGCGCCGTTGCCGGGGAGGTGAGCGCTTGAAGGTATCTCCTTTAGATTCTGCAGTTATTACTTTTTGTTTCTTGTTTTTATTTTCACTAGTTAGGCTAATGGAAAACAACAAAAAAAATTAGAGATCTTTATGAAATTTATATTGCATTAGGACATGATACTTTTGAAACCTATGGAAATTTGTTTGCATAATAGTGGTAGTAATGTTATCAGTATAAATTATGTGGATACTATTATTGCTAAGGCTGTCGAAAAACCTAAGCTTGGGGGAGCTAGTTTAAACAAAAAAAATCTTTTTTGCTCCTCAGCTTTGGAGGAATTATTTTGCCTTGATAATGGTGTGCCTGCAATATACGATAATTCTTATGATGCTTGTGATATTCTTAAGCCACCTGAATAAATAGTGCCATTTAAAATACCTATGAAAATTGTTAAACGTGTTATGAATAACCGCTATGTAGGGGATGGAACTGTCCATCCTGGCGATCATTTGCAATTTTTACATGAATTATGCGAGTTGTTCAAGTGTGCAGGTATTTCAGTGGGCAAAGTTAAGAAGAAATTATTTCCTATATCACTTTGTGGAAGAGCTGCGGATTGGTATAAATTGTTGAAGAATCAACACTCTCTTGAATGGGAGGAGGTTGTATCTCTCTTTTATTTTAAATTTTATCCTCCAAGTGAGATTCACAAAGATTGTAATTCTTTATATAATTTCTGGCCTCTTGAAGGAGAAAGCATTTCTCAAGCCCGGGGAAGGCTGAAAACATTAATACTCAAATGTCCTAACCATGAGCTTCCTGATAATATAATTGTTAATAATTTTTATGCAAGACTTTCAGGACATTGCAAGAATTATCTAGATGCTTGTTCGGAGGGCTCTTTCACAAGTAAGAAGGTTGAAGCTAGATGGGATCTCCTTGAAACAATTTGAAACAATGCTCAAAATTGGGAGAATGGCAAAGGTAAAGAATCAGGTATGAACTATGAATATGATTGCATTAAGTCTTGTGTTGAAACTGCTACTTTTCAAGAGCTTAGTGCTTAATATGGTCTTGATTCTCATATAATTGTTGATTATTTTAGAACCTTTTCTTCTCATATTAGTGTTCCTAAAGAAAATTGGGACGTGTATCATGAACCTTTCAAAGACACTTGTATGGAAAATGAAATTGTTTTTAATGATTGCAATAAACATGCTCAAACTTCTGAAAATACTATTTCTTATAAGCATGTTAATTTTTGTGGAATACATAGACCTTGTGGAATTAATTAAATTGAAGATGAATATTGTATCCATCATAGGAATGAAAATACTCGAGGTTGGTATAAAGTTTTAAGTGATCTTGGTAAAACGAGTGGTTCCACCTATCCTTTTATTTGCTAACTTTGCTATGAAGAGGGTCATGTCGAATTTCAATGCTCAGGTTCTCATAAAGATATTGCAGGATATTTTAATGATAACATGATCCAGAGCCCGTCAAAGGCCAACGAGACGGAGGAGGGATCTCCTTCGCCGCCCTCGTCACACTCTGCAGCCGGAGCAGAGACAGTGGCTACGGGCCAGCCTTCTCCATCCCCCGAGGCCGGTGAAGAGGGGCCGCTCGAGGGTGGCGACACCGGCGCACGCAGTGCCGACATAGAGGAAGGAAACTTGTCACCTATCTCCCAGGCCCGCGCCTCTGCAGGGCCCCGCGAAGAGGCCCCCCTTCTTCCAGCTTGGCACAGGTGCTGGGTTCTCCGCACCGCGCGGGGCTTCTCAAGACCTAGCTCTCAGCAGCTTGGACTAGGGCAGAGATTTCGCGACGTCGCCTTCTGCTTGGTGCGGGAGTCCCTGGACGGGCTGGAAGCCCACCTCGCCCTTGAAGACACGGGGATCGCCCGGCGGCAAGGCGAGCTTGCAGAGGCCTGGCCGCCTTTCACGCGGCCGTGGAAGTTCATCGGCAGAGCGACCTGGCTCTGCAGGTGGAGCGCGAGGAGGTGTTGCACTTCGCCAAGGAGGTCCGCGAGGGCGCCGTGCATTAAGCCGAGGAGACCCTGGAGCCTCTCAAGGTCGAGCGCAAGGCAGCTGGGGAGGACTTGGCCGCGGCCAGGGCGGAGCGGGAGGCGGTGGAGCACTCGCTGACGGACAAGCACCGCGAGCTTGTCCAGCTTGAGGCCAAGATCCTCGCCGACTCCGAGAGCGTGCGGAAGACTCTGGACGCGGCCCGCACGACCTTGGATGCCTGGGAGCAAAGGTTGGGTGAGCGCGAGAAGGACGTGCGCCAGCGCGACGAGCAGCTGCTGCAAGCAGAGCAAGAGTTGTGGACGCAACGCGCCAACCTTGAGACCCGGGAGGGGAACCTGGTCGAAGCCCAGGTACAACCGCGAGGTAGCTACCCACAAGAAGCATGTGGAGCGCTTCAACACGGTGTTCGTCGAGCAGAAGGCGGAGGCGGAAAAGTGTTCCAAGCCCGAGAAAGGGAGTATCACGCTGCCGTCTCTAAGGACTACCGCGAGAAGTTCGAGAAGTAGGAGGGTCGCTTCAAGCCGAGGATGCCGCCCGGATCCGCGAGCTGGAAAAAATGAACGCCAAGCTGGACTCCCGGGCGAAGCGCGCTGCGGATGGTCGCCATCTTGCGGAAGAGGCTCGTGAGCGCATGTCGCAGGACCTGACCTCCCTTATGGCGTACATGGAGGAGATGAACAAGCAGGTGGGCCTGGCCGTGGAGCGAGTTGTGGAGGCTGCCGAGGGTGCTCAAGCGGCACGGGTGCTGTCGTAGCAGCGGGAGCATGTTCTAGTCCTTGGTGGCTCGGGGCCGTGATCTCGCGGCGAAGCTGGGAGTGGAGGCGTCGCACATCCCTTCCCAAGGCTACGCTGACGCGGCCCCATACCTTGTCTACTTCGACCAACTCTTCAGGGCGCTTGAGGTCGTCGCCGTGGAGCTCGGCGACGTCGTTGAGGAGGAATGCCGCCAACTCCTGGCGGTGGCGGTCGACCGCATCTTCACCAACCTCCAGCACCTTCAGCCCGACTTCGACTACACCAGGTGGCCGAGCCTCTCGAGGGGGAGAAGGGGTGGAAGATCTCCAACTCCATCCGCGACCAGGTCGACGACTTCTGCAGCCGCTTCAAGCGGGCTGAGGCGAGGGAGGACGACGGCGAGGAGGCAGGCTCTGAGGGCGAGCCTGGAGAGGAAAGGTATGCAGAGGAGGACGACGGCGAGGCTTGTGCCTGATCCTTTCCTGCATTATCATGCGCTTGCATCGCCATTTAGAAGACTTGGCTTAGAGACTTTTGCTCCACAGTCTGTAATACACTTTTAATTAGATGTTGTTGAATCCACACGTGTGCCCCTTTAAGGGCCTTTATTTCTACTTTATGACTTTGTTCGCTCTGTGTTGCTAGGACCTGTCTCTTTGCGCTATGACTCTGCCGCTGTGGTATTCCTGAGCAATGACTCAGCAAGGCCGGGGGGAGTTTAAGGCTTAGAGAGGTAAGAGCCCTCGAGGCGCGATGCTCAAGGTCCCCCCTTTGACGTGCAAGCAGTCCATGGAGTGTGAGGAAAAAGAATCGCTCGAGGGACGACGAGTGCTGAACTTAGCTTTGCGAGGCTTTTGCTCTGCAGAGGTTTTCCCTGGCGATGCTCTCTCCTTTAGGGGCCGAGTTTTGCCTCTACGAGCTTGGAAGGACTTTTGTTCCTTGCAGATGTTAGGGAGGCAAACAACGCTAGTGCATGGTAGTAAGGAATCATGTGTGTGTATAGGTTTCCTCAGGTGTATCTCGCAAGGAGAGTAAGTACCAAGGTCCTTTGGAGAAGTCGCGTGTTTTTTGGAGCATGCCCTTTAGCCAGAGCTCGGATCCCTTGGGTTTTGCAGTGCTGCTCAGTGCTCGCGAGGTGCGCATGGGAAAAATATAAGCGCACATGGAAAGGAAAAAAATTGAAAGTGAACTCACCACCATAATATTACATAGCGGCGCCTTAGCGCGTAGTTCACGCAGGAACGAAATGGTTCATTACACTTGGGGTTGCCAAGCTAACGTTCTTTCCATGTCGAGGAATGGGGACCACCCATTAGTGGCTGAGACTCTCTACGGCCTGCGGTGGCTTGTTACAAGCAGAGCTCAGAGGGCTAGCTTTGTGAATCTTGGAGGTGAAGCCATGAGCTTCCCTCTAGAGACAAAAATGCCTGACGTGACTATGATCACGGGCGTGACTATGATCACGGGTAGAACTTGCGTAGATGCACGATATTCCACGGGTTCTTGACGGGCATGCCGTCTTCGGTCTCGAGGCGTGCTGCGCCAGGCCTGGCGATGTGAGAGACCCTGTAGGAGCCTTCCCACATAGGTGAGAGCTTGTGGAGGCCTTCTCTGGAGAGGATTGCCTGAGGACAAGGTCGCCCGCCTCCAGAGTGCACGAGGGCACATGGCGGCTGTGGTAGCGTCGCAGGTCTTGCTGGTACTTTGTCGACTAAAGGCGGCACGGCGGCGCAGTCCCTCAAGAAGCAGTAGGTCATCGTTGTGGAGGTCCTCCTGCGCGTCCTCATTGATGGCAAGGACTGAAGGAGATATGCCCTAGAGGCAATTAATAAAGTGTATTCTTTATCATATCTCGTTTGTTCATAATAGGTATTTGTGTCATGCTAGAACCGTATTAAGCGGAAACATTAATACGGGTGTGATACGTAAACAACCAGGTCCCTAATAGGCTCTACTAAGACTAGTTTGGTTGCGCGATTGATGGTCGAGGTTTCCCGGTCATGGGGCATGGCGCCGGTCGGCAATGGGAGTCATATCGTTGGAGAACGATATGATGGACATACCCAGATTTGGAGGACGTAGTCGTTACGCCTTTGACCGTGAGATCAACTCTTATTGTTATTCCTGGAAGATACTTTGATCGCACCAAACGTCGTATCTTATATAGTATGACAATAACGGTGATACTTTTGGGTATCGGAAAGGAGTAGTTGAGACGAGGGGTCAAGAGCGGGATTTGCCAGTCCGCATAGCAGGATAGATACTCTCGGGCCCACTCGGTGAGATCATGTCTAATGAGCTTGCAAGCATGTGACTAGGTCACGGAGACTTGAGATCATAGACGAGTAGAAGATAGCGTTTTTCGGTAACGAGGTCGAGATTATGTATGGAGATATCTATGGAACACTCAGATGCGCTAAGTATCGCTATGGCAAAAGGTTTAAGATTTTGCGTTCAGGTTTGATAGATGAAAGTCATTCGTTATATCACAGAGATTAATTCATGGGGTCCAGGCCTACGAGTTAGTCATTGATCATAGAGGAGTCTTGGTCATACCTGTTATTATATCGAACCGCTAGGGTAACATACTTAAGGGGTTTCGACTAGACAACCGGAAAGGAAAGAGATCACCGAGAGCGTCCCGGCAGGGGTCCGATGGAGATCGGGCAGCGCCGAAAGAGTTTTCGGAGCTAGGAAAAATTATATATATTATGTTTTATATTAATTAGTGTAATTAATATGCAAATATGATTTTATATATTTATTTTCAAATTTATTTAGGCTGATTTCCCTAAATGGTCCTTCTGGTCGAAAGAAGGCCCAAGAGGGGGGGAATCCCCTTGGGGATTCGGTGGGGGCCAGGAGGGGCCGACCCAAGTGGTCCAAGGGCCCACTAGGGGGCTGGCGCATCCTCCCATGCCGCACCAGGCATGTGGGGTTTAGTCCCACATTGCCTGGTTTGCAAGTTGGCTCCCCCCTGGGAGCCTATATAAGAAGGGGCACCCCTGGCCTTTTAATTCACCAATTAATTCCCAATTTCTCTCTCGATCTCGTGATTCCCTTGTTGGAGTCACACCGAGCAGAGGAGGGGGATCTCTTCCACCATAGCCCGCTTCCGCGCTGCTGGTGTTCCGGTCCAAGTCTTCCGCTACTCGTCCTGGACTGGAGCTTCGGAGGCCGTCGTCTCCACCGTACGTGTGTGACGCCCTGCGAGGTGCTGCACTAGCGGTACTCGGAGGTCTGCTTCCTCTACACGACCTTGAGGTCGGCTTCGTCGGTCTTCATCGACAACGTTTGTGCGGGAACGTAATCCCCGCTTTCGGTTTACAAGGGTACGTATTCCGATCTCCGTTCGTACTACTATATCTGCATAGAATAGATCTTGGCATGCTTTTTGGTTATCGTTGGTAGGAAAATTTTGTTTTCTGCACACGATCCCCTTCAGTGGTATCAGAGACGATCTATCGTAGATATAGTTGTACGCTGTTAGAACCCGTGTTCTGCACGGGGGCACCGTTCCTGTTATTTGCTACCCTCTAGCGTGCACTTGTGTCTTCCAGCGGCATTAAGTTGATGAAGCGGCCCGGACCGACTTTACGCGTACGCTTACGCGAGACTGGTTCCACTACTGACATACGGCTTGTACCGTATATGTGGCTGGCGGGTGTCAGTTTCTCTCTCTTTATATGGTGTTCGCATTTTCAATAGAGGGCCCGAAAGGGATGCTTAAATATGCAATTATTGGATCGTTGTTGTGGTCATAAGGTTCGTAGGTATGAAGTGGTTCTATTTACGAAAGCCCCAAGCCACGTAAAATAAGATAAAGTAGAAGCGTCTAACTTTATTTTGCAGGGGCTATGTGATATGGTCAAGGTAGGTTTATTAAATTGTTTATAAATTGTGGGCGCCAAGAAGACCATGTCGCAATGGACTATATCACATTGCATTACATTTGATGTTTTGTGTGCATCTTATATTGTGTGATTGTATATATATAGTATATATTAGTTACACGGTGGTAGCTATATAAGATGATCCCTTCAAAAATACCACTAGTGTTCTCCCTCCAACGCGCACCACCAAGAAAGTTCTACGTTATGAGGCAGGCCGTGATGATCGGGTGTCAGACATCTCGTCGTTCGCATACAGTGGGTGTAAGCCATGTTGCACAAGCGCCAGCGTGGAGGTCTTTGGTGGCGAGCCTAGCATATTCAGAAATATGGCCTCGGAACAGGAAGACCGAAAGGTCGAGCACGAGTCACAAAATTTGTGTGGCGGACTTTTGTCTACTCTTGAAGTTGTGCCGCCGGCTCTGATGATGAGGGGTGGTGCAATGGATGGGGGTCGTGTAATCGCTTAAACGACCAGAAGGGATGTTCGTTTGAGTGGGAGTTATGTTAGTTATTTTCTAAAAATACTATAACTCAAAATTATTATGAACAAAGTCTTATGTTGTTGCAAATTCCATTGTAGATGTCTCGCCCCTCGTTTAACCTAGGTCTGTTCCTTGAGAAAGAAAAGCTTAAGACCAAGGGGTCAAACTTCATGGCCTCGTTCCGCAACCTGAGGATCCTCCTCACTCCCCATAGGGTGGCCTACGTCATTGAGGCCGCCATAGGTGACCCTCCCACAGATGATGCCTCTGAGGATGAGAAGAAGGTCTTCCAGACCAGATCGGAGGACTTTGCCTTTGTCCAGAGTGGCATGCTCTACGCCATGGAAGCCGACCTGCAGAAGCGCTTCGAGAAGATGAGCGCCTTCGAGATTATTTCTGATCTGAAGGCTGTCTTCGCGCCGCAGGCTAAAGCTGAGAGATATGAGGCTTCTGAGCTTTTCTTCTCAGCCAAGATGGAAGAGCATAACAGTGTGAGCGAGCATGTAGTCAAGATGTCTGGCTACGTTCAGCGCCTGAATGCTTTGGAATGCAAGATTCCCGATGAGCTGGCGATTGACAGGGTGTTGCAATCGTTGCCCCCTAGCTATAAAGGCTTCGTCACGAACTACAACATGCAGGGCATGGCTAAGTCCCTGGGTGAAGTGTTCGTGATGCTCAAGACTGCTGAGGTAGAGATTAAGAAGGAGCACACGCTGTTGATGGTCAACAAGGCCGTTGATTTCAAGAAATCCGGTGGCAAGGGAAAGCAGAGCTGGAAGTCCAGGAGGGAAGGCAAGATGAGTGCCAAGCCCAAGACTAACAGATCTGGTCCCAGAGCTAGCGTGGAGTGCTTCTACTGCAAGGGGAAGGGTCACTGGAAGCGCAACTGCCCCAAGTACCTGGAGGATAGGAAGTCTGGCAAGATGGTTGACAAAGAACAAGGTATATTTGATATACATGTTACAGATGTGTACCTTACATCCGCCCGGAGCAACACGTGGGTATTTGATACTGGTTCTGTTGCTCATATATGTAACTCTCAGGAGGAGTTACGGAATAGACGACGGCTGGCGAAGGATGAGGTGACGATGCGCGTCGGCAACGGATCGAGAGTCGACGTGGTGGCTGTCGGCACGCTCCCTCTACATCTACCATCGGGATTAGTCTTGGTTTTAAATAAGTGTTATTTTGTGCCATCCTTGAGTGTAAACATTATAAGTGGGTCTTGCCTGTTACAAGACGGTTATTCATTTAAATCAGTATCAAGCAGTTGTGCTATTTATATGAATGATATCTTTTATGTTGATGCTCCCGAGAATAAGGGTTTATTCTAGTTGAATCTCGATCGTAGTACTCACATCCATAACATAGAAGCCAAACGGATTAAGTGTAGTGATGCTACCGCCGTGTATATGTGGCATTGCCGTCTTGGTCATATTGGTGTAAAGCGCATGAAGCAACTCCACTCCGATAGACTTTTGGGCTCGTTGGATTACGGATCACTCGATACATGCGAATAGTGCCTTATGGGAAAAATGACCAAGATATCGTTCAAAGGTTTCGTTGAACGGGCGTCGGTTTTATTGGGGATCATACATACAGATGTGTGTGGACCGATGAGCGTTTCGATACGCAATGGTTATCGTTACTTCGTCACCTTCACTGATGACTTGAGTAGATAGGTATATATCTATTTGATGAAACACAAGTATGAAACTTTTGAAAAGTTCAAAGAATTCCAAAGTGAAGTTGAGAATCAGCTTCATAGGAAAATCAAGCACCTCCGATCCGATCGCGGTGGCGAGTACTTGAGTTTTGAGTTTGGCACACATCTGAAGAGTTGTGGCATAGTACCCCAACTTACGCCAGCCGGAACACCGCAGCGTAACGGCGTGTCCGAACGAAGTAATCGTACTCTACTGGATAGTGTTCGATCTATGATGTCTCTTACCGATTTACCAGTGTCCTTCTGGGGTTATGCGTTAGAAACAGCCGCATTCATTTTAAATAGGTCTCAGGTCCAAATCCGTTGAAACGACACCGTATGAATTATGGTATGGCCAAAATCCTAAGTTATCGTTTCTGAAGGTTTGGGGTTGTAAGGCGTACGTTAAGAAACTACAGCCCAACAAACTCGAACCGAAGTCGGAGAAAATCGTCTTTGTAGGATATCCGCGGGAAACCGTTGGGTACACCTTCTACAACCAAGCTGAGGGCAAAACTTTTGTCGCGAAGACCGGTACCTTTCTAGAGAAGGAGTTTCTCGCGAATGGAGTAAGTGGGAGGAAGGTAGACCTCGATGAGATCGTTGATCCTGAACTCGAGATTCCGAGTGGCGCAACGGAAGCAATTCCGAAAACGTCCTCCGTGGAAGGAGTGGGAGAAACTGTCGAGGAAGGTATTCTACCCCGTAGGTCTGGTAGATCTCGGATCGCACCAAAATGGTATGGTAACATGGTTTGCACCGTCATGTTAGTTGAACAAGACGAACCTACGAACTACAAGGAGGCGATGGCGAGTCTAGAGTCCGAGAAATGGCTTGAAGCCATGAAATCCGAAATAGGATCCATGTATGATAACAAAGTGTGGACTTTGATGGATATTCCCGAAGGGCGCAAGGCCGTCGAGAATAAATGGATCTTTAAGAAGAAGACTGATGCTGATGGTAATGTGACCGTCTATAAAGCTCGGCTTGTCGCAAAAGGTTTCCGACAAGTTCATGGAATTGACTACGATGAAAAAATTTCACCGATAGCGATGCTTAATTCTATTTGGATTTTGTTAGCCGTAGCTGCCTATTATGATTATGAAATCTGGCAGATGGACGTCAAAACAGCCTTCCTAAATGGAAACATTGAGGAAGAGTTGTACATGGTAGAACCGGAATGTTTTGTCGATCCAGGGAATGCTAACAAGGTGTGCAAGCTTCAGCGATCCATCTATGGATTGAAGCAGGCATCTCGGAGCTGGAATCTTCGCTTTGATAAGGTAATCAAAGGTTTTGGATTTATCCAAAATTTGGAAGAGATCTGCATTTACAAGAAAATGAGTGGGAGCTCGGTTGTGTTCTTAGCACTATATGTAGACGACATATTGCTGATTGGGAATGATGTGGAACTTCTGAATAGCGTGAAGGAATATTTAAACAGTAAATTTTCCATGAAGGACTTAGGAGAAGCTGCGTATGTCTGAGGCATAAAAATCTATCGTGATAGATCAAGGCGCCTATTAGCACTGAGTCAGAGTACTTATCTTGATAAAATACTGAAGCGTTTCGGTATGGAGAAGGCAAAGAAGGGTTCTCTGTCGGTTATCAAGAATAAGATATTGCGGAAGGCACAGTGTCCAGTAACGGAACTGGATAAGGCCGATATGACTAAACATCCTTATGCTTCAGCCATAGGATCGATCATGTATGCAATGTTGAGTACTAGACCGTATGTGGCATTAGCTCTAAGTTTGACAAGCCGGTTCCAGAGTAATCCTGGAATGCCGCATTGGATAGCTGTTAAGAGCATTCTTAAGTATCTCAATAAGACAAAAGAAATGTTCCTTGTGTATGGGGGCTGCGATGAAGAACTTGGCGTAACTGGTTACGTGGATGCAAATTTCTGCTCAGACCTCGATGACTCTAAGTCACAGACAGGTTATGTGTTCAAGGTGAATGGAGGCGTCGTGTGCTGGAGAAGTGGGAAGCAACCCATTGTCGCACAATCTACAATGGAGTCGGAGTACATTGCTGCTTGCGAAGCCGCGAATGAAGCTGTGTGGCTGAGGAAGTTCGTCATCGAACTTGGAGTGTTCCCGAGCGCGCAAGACCCCGTGATCCTCTTCTGCAACAATACGGGTGTCGTTGCTAACGCCAAGGAGCCAAGGTCTCACTCCACCGCCAAACACATTCTCCGACGCTTCCATGTGATACGTCAGTACGTACAAGGAGGCGATGTGAAGATTTGCAAAGTGCATACGGATCTGAATGTGGCAGATCCGCTGATGAAGCCTCTCCCGCTTGATAAGCATGAAAAACACCAGTTAGCTATGGGTGTTAAGCTTTTACGAAGTTGTAATCTAGATTAATTTGTACTCTAGTGCAAGTGGGAGACTGAAGGAGATATGCCCTAGAGGCAATTAATAAAGTGTATTCTTTATCATATCTCGTTTGTTCATATTAGGTATTTGTGTCATGCTAGAACCGTATTAAGCGGAAACATTAATACGGGTGTGATACGTAAACAACCAGGTCCCTAGTAGCCTCTATTAAGACTAGTTTCGTTGCGCATTTGATGATCGAGGTTTCCCGGTCATGGGGCATGGCGCCGGTCGGCAATGGGAGTCATATCGTTGGAGAACAATGTGATGGACATACCCAGATTTGGAGGACGTAGTCGTTACGCCTTTGACCGTGAGATCAACTCTTATTGTTATTCCTGGAAGATACTTTGATCGCACCAAACGTCGTATCTTATATAGTATGACAATAATGGTGATACTTTTGGGTATCGGAAAGGAGTAGTTGAGACGAGGGGTCAAGAGCGGGATTTGACAGTCCGCATAGCAGGATAGATACTCTAGGGCCCACTCGGTGAGATCATTTCTAATGAGCTTGCAAGCATGTGACTAGGTCACGGAAACATGAGATCATTGACGAGTAGAAGATAGCGTTTTTCGGTAACGAGGTCGAGATTAGGTATGGAGATATCTATGGAACGACACTCGGACGCGATAAGTATCGCTATGGCAAAAGGTTTAAGATTTTGCGTTCAGGTTTGATAGATGAAAGTCATTCGTTATATCACAGGAATTAATTCATGGGGTCCAGGCCTACGAGTTAGTCGTTGATCATAGAGGAGTCTTGGTCATACCTGTTATTATATCGAACCGCAAGGGTAACACACTTAAGGGGTTTCGACAAGACAACCGGAAAGGAAAGAGATCACCGGGAGCGTCCCGGGAGGGGTCCGATGGAGATCGGGCAGCGCCAAAAGAGTTTTCGGAGCTAGGAAAAATTATATATATATTATGTTTGATATTAATTAGTGTAATTAATATGAAACTATGATTTTATATATTTATTTTCGAATTTATTTAGGCTGATTTCCCTAAATGGGCCTTCTGGTCGAAAGAAGGCCCAAGAGGGGGGAATCCCCTTGGGGATTCGGTGGGGGCCAGGAGGGGCCGACCCAAGTGGGCCAAGGGCCCACTAGGGAGCCGGCGCACCCTCCCATGCCGCACCAGACATGTGGGGTTTAGTCCCACATTGCCTGGTTAGCAAGTTGGCTCCCCCCTGGGAGCCTATATAAGAAGGGGCACCCCTGGCCTTTTAATTCACCAATTAATTCCCAATTTCTCTCTCGATATCGTGATTCCCTTGTCGGAGTCACACCGAGCAGAGGAGGGGGATCTCTTCCACCATAGCCCGCTGCCGCGCTGCTGGTGTTCCGGTCCAAGTCTTCCGCTGCTCGTCCTGGACTGGAGCTTCGGAGGCCGTCGTCTCCACCGTACGTGTGTGACGCCCTGCGAGGTGCTGCACTAGCGGTACTCGGAGGTCTGCTTCCTCTACACGACCTTGAGGTCGGCTTCGTCGGTCTTCATCGACAACGTTTGTGCGGGAACGTAATCCCTGCTTTCGGTCTATAAGTGTACGTATTCCGATCTCCGTTCGTACTACTATATCTGCATAGAATAGATCTTGGCATGCTTTTTGGTTATCGTTGGTAGGAAAAAAATTGTTTTCTGCACACGATCCCCTTCAAGGACCCGTGGGGATCCGTGCTTGATCTTAGTGGGGAGGACTACTTTGGCTCCATAGACGAGGGCGAATGGCGTTTCACCAGTGGGCTTTGAGGGAGTTGTGCGTATGGACCAGAGCACAGATGGGAGCTCGTCGATCCAGCCCTTGTCGTGGCCCTTGAGGATGTTGAAGCTTCTTGTCTTGAGGCCCTTGAGGACTTCTTCATTTGCTCGCTCAGCTTGACCAAGGCGAAGCAGAGCTTGATGTCGAGTTTTTCGCAGTAAGACCGGAAGATGCCGCTGGTAAACTGCGAGCCATTGTCGGTGATGATGCGATTAGGCACTCCAAAGAGGCAGACCAGACTCTTGATGAATTTCACCGCTGCCCCAGTGATACGTCTCCAACGTATGCATAATTTCTTGTGTTCCATGCTATGTTATATCATGTTTATATGCATTTTATATAGTTTTATGCATTTTCTGGGACTAACCTATTAACAAGATGCCACAGTGCCAGTTCCCTGTTTTCTGTTGTTTTTGGTTTTAGAAATCTTCTTAAGGGAATATCCGCCAAATTGGAAACGAGCCAACCAGTATTTATTTTTGGAATATTTGCGACCAGAAGAACCAAAGACGAGACGAAGACGGGCCCTAAGGGGCCCACATCGCCTGCTGGCGTGGCTCAGAAGCCTGCGCCGGGAGACACCTAGGTCTTTCGCCCATAAATATGCCCCTGACCTAAAAACGTTGAACGGTTAATCACTTTTTCCTCCACAGGTCCCAAGCCGCCGCCGTCGCGGTCACCACTTCGGAGAGATCAGAACTGCTCTCCGGCACCCTGCCGGGAGGGGGAATCGTCCCCGAAGGCCTCTACATCGCCATGACCGCCTCCGGACTGATGCGTGAGTAGTCTAACTTGGACTACGGGTCCATAGCAGTAGCTAGATGGTTGTCTTCTCCTCTTGTGCTATCATATTTAGATCTTGTGAGCTGCCTATCATGATCAAGATCATATTTATGTAATTCTCCATGTTGTGTTTGCTGGGATCCGATGAATATTGAGTACTAAAGTTATTGCTTCATAATATATCATCTGTGTGCTATTTAATGATCTTGCATGCTCTCCGTTACTTGTGTATGCTCTGGCCAAATATATGCTAGTAACTCCAAGAGGGGGTATTTATGCTCGATAGTAGGTTCATGTCTCTCCTTAATCTGGGGCAGTGACAGAAAGCTCTAAGGTTGTAGATGTACTGTTGCTACTAGGGATAAAACAATAGTACTTTATCTAAAGATGATGTTTCTTACTTACTTTACACACAATGCTTAAGGCGATAATCTGTTGCATGCAACTTAATACTGAAAGGGGTGCGGACGCTAACCGGAAGGTGGATTATTAGTCATAGATGCGGTTGGAACGGTCTATGTATATTGTTGTAATGCCCGAATGAATCTCACACTAGACACCATATCATTAGTATATGCATTGGGTTGCTTATCATTATTTTGTCAATTGCCTAGCTGTAATTTGTTTACCACGCATGGATGAATGCTATTATTATTTATGGAGAGACACCACTAGTGAACTGTGGACCCCAGTCCTTCTCATTAATCTGATAAAACCACAACTGCAAACATGTTACTTTCTGCAAACATCACTCTTTCTTCCACACATACGTTTAATCCTTTTGTTACAGCAAGCCGGTGGGATTGACACCCTCACCGTTGAGTTGGGGCAAAATACTTTGATTGTGTTGTGTGCAGATTCCATGTGAACTACGTCAAGCTCTTTTCTGGCGCCGTTGATACCTCGAGGGAATTCTTCATCTCCTACTGGTTCGATGACCTTAGTTTCATACTGAGGGAAATTTGCTGCTGCACTACTTCATACCATCCTCTTGGGGTCTCCCAACAACACACCCACCGTGTGCATCACCCGGCTGGTATGCTGCGCGTCGGTTCGACCTCGGGCCACATGGTGAAATTGTCGATGGCCACGAAAGGTAGCCCCCTTGCGATCTCGGGAAGGGCCCCAGAATGTCCAGCCCCTAGACCGCGAACAGCCAGGAGAGCAGGATGGTTTGGAGCCTTAGCGTCGGCTGATGGATTTGCTTGGCGTGGTATTGGCAGGCATCGCAAGCTTGGACGGTAGTGACCGTATCCTGAAGCGTTTGCGGCCAGTAGAAGCCGCTCCTAAAGACTTTGCCTGCAAGGGTGTGCGCGCACGAGTGGTGGCCGCACTCTCCACTATGGATGTCCTTGATCAGCATTCGGCCTTCTTCAAGAGGGACACATTTGAGCGCGATCTCATTTTGGCGCTTACGGTACAGGTCTCCCTTGAGGATTTAGTAGGATTTTGCCTATCGAGCAATTCGCTCTGCTTCCGCATCTTCCTCAGGGAAGAATCCGTTTACCAGGTAGTCTTTGAGCTCATTAATCCAGCCTGTTTCCTGATGTGCCGCTGTGAGCAACAAACGCTCCCCTGTGTGAGGACCGCAATCGGGAGCCCGGGCTTCAGGAGGTGGTGGGAGTGCCTCGTCTGCGCTTGCGGTCGTATCTTCTAGTGGCTGCTTTATGGATGCCTTGATGAGCCTTTCTTCAAAGACGCCTGCTCGTTGGGCTTGCCTTCGCGATGCTTGCTTGGCGATGTCGTCGGCCTCCTGGTTTTCTTTCCTAGGGGTGCATGAGCTCCATGCCCCTGAAGTGCTTCTCGAGCTTGCGGACCTCTCCAAGGTATGCGGCCATGTGGTCGTCCATAGGCGTGTAGCTTTTGTTTGAGAAGTTGACAAGCAACTGGGACTCGCCCTTGACGAGTAAGTGCTTGACGCCCAGAGCGATGGCGGCCCTTAGGCCGGCAAGAAGGCCATCGTATTCCGCGATGTTGTTGGAGATCTTGTCAATTGTGAAGCATAGCTGGACAACGTAGTAGAGTTTTTCTCCTTTTGGTGAGGTCAAAACGATGCCTGCCCCACCGTTGCGGCAGGCGAAGGCTCCGTCGAATTGCATGGTCCAGCGGCTGGGCATCGTGTCTCCGGAGAGCTTGGCCTCTTCTCCTCGAGGCTCTTCAGGGCTTGGGCTGGTCCATTCGGCGACAAATTCTGCCAGCGCTCTTCCCTTGATGACTCTTGTGGTGTCGAAGCGCAAATTGAATGGTTGTAGCTCTATGTTCTAGCCCGCGACACGCTCTGTAGCGTTGGGGTTGCGCAGTATCTGCTGCAGGGGGGAGGAAGTGATCACCGTGATGGGGTGGCCCTGAAAGTAGTGTCGCAGTTTCCTAGAGGCGATGAGGAGCACGACGAGAAGCTTCTGCTGCATTGGGTACCGTTCCCGAGCGTCCCGCGGAACTGTACTGACGAAGCAGATGGGGTGCTCGACAAGGGTTGTCAATAGAGGTCCAGCGTTAGCTCTATGCGGAGGCTCTTCAGGGCCCTTGTCGAGATCCGCCTATGGAGGGGTCTCGGCAAGGGTGTTCGGGGCAGACTCGACTTGAGACTGTGGGTCTGGCGGTAGGTCTGTGGAGACTGCTTCTTTGCCGAGATCTTTGTCGGGCGGCTTTGGAGTTGGAGTGGGAGCGCTTTTCTTGGGGAGGACTGACTCTTCTCTTTCAGCCACAAGGACGGCGCTAGCTATTGGAGGAGTGGTTGATAGGTACAGTTTCAGATGTTCGCCTGTCCTGGGCGCTACCATGACTGGTGGGCTGGCCAAGTACCTCTTCAAGTATTCAAAAGGTTTATCTGCCTCAGGGGTCCACTTGAATGTGTCGGACTTCTTCTTGATCTTGAAGAACGGTAGGGCTCTCTCGCCCAACTTGGAGATAAAACGGCCCAGGATGGCCATACAGCCTGCTAGGCGCTGCATGTCCTTGAGCCGGCGAGGAGGTTGCATTCCTTCTATGGCCTTAATCTTGTCAGGGTTTGCTTCTATACTGCGGTGGGACACGAGGAATCTGAGGAGTTTGCCTGAAGGTACCTCGAAGACGCACTTAGCGGGGTTCAGCTTGATGTTCACCTTACGCAGGATGGCAAAGGTTTCCTCGAGATCCTTCAAGAGAGTGTCCCCATCGCGAGACTTGACCACAATGTCGTCGACATAAGCTTATGCGTTTCTGCCCATCTTCTCTCCCAAGGTTATCCTCATGAACCTCTAGAAAATGGCGCCGGCGTTCTTCAGGCCGAAAGGCATGGAAATGTAGCAATACACACCACAAGAGGTGAGGAATGCTATTTTCTCCTCGTCCCCTTTAGCCATTTTGATCTGGTGATAACCAGAGAGGGCGCCCAGAAAACAAAGGAGGTCGCAACCGGCGGTGGAGTCCATGATCTGGTCTATCCTTGGCATGGGGTATGGCGGGCAGGCTTTATTGACGTTTGTGTAGTGATACGTCCATTTTGCATCACTATTTTATTATCATAATTTACTATTATTCATTGATATATTTCATATTTGGAGATGATACTTATGTTATTTCATCTATTTGCATGATTGATGATCATTGGAGGATGGAGCTCTGGAGTCTGAAATCTGGTGGAAAAAGCACCATCGAGATACAATATTTGTGAAGCTCAGAAGACCAAACGAAACACCTAGAATTTATTATTTCACCAGATCATGAAGGAGGCCACACCAGGCCATTGCGCGGCAGCCATATTGGTCGCGCGAGCAAGTCGTGGGCCACCCTGGCCCACCTCTGGCCGTTCCCCTTCCCGTACTTGAAACCTCCAAAAACCTAATACACGGACGGTGTTCAGAATTCCTCTCCGCCGCCACCACGAGGCGGAGAAGACAGAGAGAGAAAAGCTCTCCGGCAGGCTGCATTGCCGCCGGGGAAATTCCTTCCTGGAGGGGGGAAATCACGCCATCGTCATCGTCATCGAGCTGCACTCCATCACCATCACCAACACCATCATCTCCACTGCCGACTTTGTCATCTCCATCGGTCCACTCCGTTCCCGATGTAACATCTAGGGCTAAACCTTGTGTATTTGATAGGGGAAACTCTCCCGGTGTTGATTACTCTTGTTATTGATGCTATTGAGTGAAACGGTTTAATTAGGGTTTATGTTATGATTGTTACCCATCATTATATCATCTCTGATCATGTTCCATATGATGTGTTGTGAGTAGTTTGTTAAGTTCTTGAGGACATGGGAGAAGTCTAGATGTTAGTAGTGAACTATGTTGAGTAATATTTAATGTTTTGATATTTAAGTTGTGGTGTCATTCTTCTAGTGGTGTCATGTGAATGTCGACTACATGACACTTCACCTTTATGGGCCTAGGGGGATGCATCGTGTACTCGGTTATTAATTATGGGGTTGCCGGATTGACAGAAACCTAAACCCCCGTTGATATTTCGATGCATGAGGGATATCAGGATCTCAGAGTTTAAAGATATGGTTAGATTTATCTTAATTACTTTCTTGTATTTGCGGATGCTTGCAAGGGGTATAATCATAAGTATGTATTAGTCCTAGGAAGGGTGGTGCATTAGCATAGGTTCACCCACACGAGACTTATCGAAACACTAAAGATTAATCATAAATATGAAGCGAAAGCACTAGACAGAATTCCCGTGTGTCCTCAGGAACGTTTGGTCATCATAAGTAAACAAACCGGCTTGTCCTTAGCTCTCAAAAGGATTGGGTCACTCGCTGCAATTATAATTGTCGCGCTCTATTTACTCGCACTTTATTTATCTGTTATATCAAAGCTACTGAAAACTTGTCTGCTAGTATTTAAAGTGAAATCCTCATCAAAACCGTTGTTCAACACCTTCTGCTCCTTGTTGGGTTCGACACTCTTATTTATCAAAAGTACTGTGATACACCCCCTATACTTGTGGGTCATCAAGACTATTTTTTGGCGCCGTTGCCGGGGAGTGAAGCGCTATTAGTGAGTGGAATTGGTAAGCACAACTTTAACTGTAAGTGCTGTTTTTATTTATGTCTCCTTATTTGCTTAATAATGGAGAGAGCAAATGTTACTTTCCTGTTTGGGAAGTCTTCTACTACTGCTGAGGTAGAAAATGAGGCGCCACCTGATGATATTGTGCTATATAAAATACCTATGAAAAATATTGATCGCGTTATGAATAACCGCTATGTTGGCGATGGAACTGTCCACCCCGGTGATCATTTACTGTTTTTACATGAATTATGCGAGTTGTTCAAGTGTGCAGGTACTACAATGGACGAAGTCAGGAAGAAATTATTCTCCATATCACTTGCTGGGAGAGCTGCGCATTGGTATAAACTGCTGAAGAACGAGGATTCTCGTGGATGGGAGGAAATTATACCTCTCTTTTATTCTAAATTTTATCCTCCAAGTGAAATTCACCAAGATCGGAATTCTATATATAATTTCTGGTCTCATGATGGAGAAAGTATTGCCCAAGCATGGGGGAGGTTGAAGGCATTAATGCTCAAATGCCCCATTCATGAGCTTCCTTGTAATATCATCGTTGATAACTTCTATGCAAGACTCTCCTTTGAAGATAAAACATTATTGGATACTTCTTGTGCGGGATCATTTAGTCGTAAAAAGAAGGAGTTTAACTGGGATCTTCTTGATCGTATTGAAGAAAATACTGAAGCATGGGAGAACGACAAAGGTAGGGAGTCAGGTATAAAATATGACTTTGAATGAATTAAAACTTTCATGAATACTAATGCATTTCGAAATATTAATAATGCTTATGGTCTTGACTCTCAAGTTGTTGCAAATTATTATACATCTTTTGTTGTCTATTTCGGTTTTCCCAAGAAGTGGTTTGAAAAATATCATGAACCTTATAAAGATAAATCTATTGCTCCTTTAGCTAAAAGCATTGAATTTAGTATTGTTGATCATATCATTCCTTAGCCTTATATTGATAAAATTCCTTTTTCCTGTTAAAGTGAAATAACATTCTATTATGTCTAGTGTGGTTAGTAGAAGTGGAAAGAAAGCTAAGGAACATGATGAAAAAATTAAAATTGAACCTTCTGTGGCTATTGTTAAAGAACTTGTTTCTGAAGATGTGGGAGAGGAGTGTATTATATTTTGTGATGATGCTTCTAATGTTGTTTCTCATCCTACAATGTCAAGAAAGGCTAGTGTTCCTATGTTACCTGTTAAAATTGGTGATCATTGCTATTATGGTTTATGTGATATTGGTGCAAGTTCAAGTGTTATTCCTTATGATCTTTATAGAGAAATCATGCATGAAATTGGTCCTAGTGAACTTGAAGAGATTGATGTGGTTATTCAACTTGCTAATAGAGAAACTATCTCTCCAATTGGTATTGTTAGAGATGTTGAAGTTCTATGTGGTAAGACTAAATATCCTGCTGATTTTCTCGTACTTGGTTCTGCTGCTAGTAAGACTTGTCCTATCATATTTGGTAGACCTTTTCTAAGTACTTGTGGTGATGTTATAGATTGTAAGAAAGAGAAAATCCTTACTAAATTTTCTAGTTATTTATATGAATTCAATTTTTCAAAATTTGCTAAAACTCCTTATGGAACCGAATTGCCAGTGAGGATTTTAGAGTAGAACAACTTGCTTCAATTGCTCTTGCACCTAGTAATTATATTCAGCAATTTATGGAAGATCATGAGAGTGAAACTTTTATGGACCAAAGGAATGAACTTGAGGACATATTCCTTCGTCAACCTATTCTTAAACATAATTTGAAAGTGGAAGACTTGGGTAAAACACTTCCACCTAAAGAGGATCATGTCTTGTATTTAAAACGTTTGCCTGATAATCTTAAGTATGCTCATATTGATGATAAGAAAATATATCATGTTATTATTAGTGCTAACCTTTCAGGTAAAGAAGAAGAAAGATTGTTGGAAGTATTGAAGAAACACCGTGGAGCTATGGGTTATACTTTGGATGATTTGAAAGGGATTTCTCCTACTATATGTCAACATTCTATTAATATGGAGCCCGATGCAAAGCTAGTTGTTGAACATCAACGCCGTTTAATACCTAAGATGAAAGAAGTCGTAAGAAATGAGGTATTAATACTTCTTGATGCTGGTATTATCTATCCTATTGCTGATAGTAGATGGGTTAGTCCTGTGCACTGTGTCCCTAAGAAAGGTGGAGTTACAGTTGTGCTTAATGATAATGATGAACTTATTCCTCAAAGAGTAGTTGTTGGTTATAGAATGTGCATTGATTTTAGAAAAATTAATAAAGTTACTAAGAAATATCATTATCCATTACCCTTTATTGATCAAATGTTGGAGGGATTAGCCAATAAAACTCATTTTTTCTTTCTTGATGGTTATTCTGGTTTCTCT
This sequence comes from Poa annua, assembly GCA_026929855.1. NCBI lineage: Eukaryota > Viridiplantae > Streptophyta > Magnoliopsida > Poales > Poaceae > Poa > Poa annua. The sequence continues at coordinate 58,238,040 of CM049426.1, read as the reverse complement.
CAAATTGATGTTAAAACTCAAGATCAAGAGAAAACCACATTTACTTGTCCTTATGGTACTTATGCTTATAGACGTATGCCTTTTGGTTTATGTAATGCTCCTGCTACTTTTGAAAGATGTATGTCTGCTATCTTTCATGGTTCTTGTGAGGAAATTGTGGAGGTGTTCATGGACGATTTCTTCGTCTATGGCACTTATTTTCATAATTGCTTGCACAATCTTGATAAAGTTTTGCGGAGATGTGAAGAAACTAATCTTGTTCTTAGTTGGGAGAAATGTCACTTTATGGTTAATGAAGGGATTGTTCTTGGAGATAAAATTTCTGAAAGAGCTATTGAAGTTGATAGAGCCAAAGTGGATGCAATTAGGAAAATGCCTTGCCCAGAGTTGTTAAAGGTATTCGTAGTATTCTTGATCATGCTGGTTTCTATAGAAGGTTTATCAAAGACATTGCCAAGGTATCAAAGCCTCTTACTAATCTCTTGCAAAAAGATATACCATTTGTTTTTTATGATGATTTTAAGGAAGCTTTTTTTTGGAAATATTTTAAGGATGCTTTTGAGACTCTTAAGAAAGCTTTAATAACTGCCCCTATTGTTCAACCATCTGATTGGAATTTACCATTAGAAATTATGTATGATGCTAGTGATTTTGCTGTTCGTGTTGTTCTTGGACAAAGAATAGATAATAAGTTAAATGTTATTCATTATGCTAGTAAGACTCTTGATTCTGCTCAAAAGAATTATGCTACAACTGAAAAAGAATTTCTATCTGTTGTCTTTGCTTGTGATAAATTTAGACAATACATTGTTGATTCTAAAGTTATTATTCATACTGATCAAGCTGCACTTAGATACCTTATGGAAAAGAAAGATGCAAAGCCTAGGCTTATTAGATGGGTATTACTTTTGCAAGAATTCGATTTGCATATTGTAGATAGGAAGGGTGCTGAAAATCATGTTGCTGATAATTTTTCTAGATTGGAAAACATTGCATATGACCTAAACCTGTTAATGATAGTTTTCCAAACGAACAATTGGCTGCAATAAGGGTGAGTTCACGAGATAGTCCTTGGTATGCGGATTATGCTAACTTTATTGTTTCGAAGTATTTGCCTCCAACTTTTTCAGCTCAGCAAAGAAGAAAATTCTATTATGACTTGAGGCATTATTTTTGGGATGACCCATACTTATATAAAGAAGAAGTTGATGGTATTATGCGAAGATGTGTTCCAGAGTATGAACAAAAAGAGATATTAAGAAAATGCCATAGTAGTGCTTATGGAGGACATCACACTGGAGATAGAACCGCACAAAAGGTTTTACAATCAGGTTTTTATCGGCCTACTGATGCTAAAAGGCGTGTGGTTGGTGAACCCCAAGAGGAGGGTGTGAAGTAGTGCAGCAGCTAGATTTCCCTCAGTTATGAAACAAAGGTTTATCGAACCAGTAGGAGATGAGAATTTCCCCGATGAGAATCCTTGGTGCGACGTAGAAGACGTGGAATCTGCACACAAGACATTCAATGTTATTTGTCCCAACTCAACGGTGATGATTAAACGTATATGTGGAACAAAGATGTTTGTTTGCAGAAATTGACAGGTTGGCAGTTGTGGTTTTATTAGATTAAAGAGAAGGACCGGGGTCCACAGTTCACTAGTGGTGTCTCTCCATAAATAATAACATTAATTCATGCGTGGTAAACAAATTACAGCTGGGCAATTGATAGAATAATGATGAGCAAACCAATGCATATACTGACGTTATGATGTCTAGTGTGAGATTCATTCGGGCATTACAACAATATACATAGACGGTTCCAACCACATCTATGACTAATAATCCACCTTCCGGTTAGCGTCCGCACCCCTTTCAGTATTAAGTTGCATGTAATAGATTATCGCCTTAAGCACTACTATCGAGCATAAATACCCCCTCTTGGAGTTACAAGCATCTGCTTGGCCAAAGCACACACGAGTAACGAAGAGCATGCAAGATCATTAAATAGTACACACATGATATATTATGAAGCAATAAATTTAGTACTCAATATTCATCGGATCCCAGCAAAACAAACATGGAGAATTACATAAAGATGATCTTGATCATGATAGGCAGCTCACAAGATCTAAACATGATAGCAAAAGAGGAGAAGACAACCATCTAGCTACTGCTATGGACCCGTAGTCCAAGGGTAGACTACTCATACATTAGTCCGGAGGCGGTCATGGCGACGTAGAGGCCTCCGGGGACGATTCCCTCTCCCGGCAGGGTGCCGGGGAGCAGTTCTGATCTCTCCCGAATTGGTGTTTGACGACGGCGGCGGCGCGGGACCCGTGGAGGAAATAATGAACACCGTATGATTTTTTAGGTTTTGGGGGGTACTTATAGGCGAAAGGGCAAGGTCGGTGGAGGGTTGAGGCCGCGTCACCACGTGCTCGCGCGGGCCCCATACTGGCTGTCCACTTCGTCAAGTCTTCGGTCTTCTGGAACGTTCGTAATCCAAAAATAAATCCAGGATCTTTCTTTTCCAATTTCGAGAATATTTCTTAAGTACTTTTATTAAACCAAAAACAGCAGAAAATAGGGAACTGACACTTTGGCATCTTGTGAATAGCTTAGTCTCAGAAAATGCATAAAACTTTATAAAATGCATATAAAACATGTAATAACACGATTTAACATAGCATGGAACATAAGAAATTATAGATACGTTGGAGACGTATCAACATCCCCAAGCTTAGTTCTACTCGTCCCAAGTAGGCAAGAACGATAAAAGAAGAAGAATTTCTGAAATGACATGCTTAAACACAATCTTGATCACGTAATTGTGTAAGGCATGTAAACTGAGATCAAATGAATAAGGGATGTAATTTATATTGATATCAAATGAGTAATAAATAAACAAGTAGGTGAAGCAAGCAAAGCTTTCAATGATATAATACTAGATAGCAATCAATCGTGCAAAGTAGATATTAAAGATGATTTAAGCTTCAAGCACAACAATATAATCATCTAATGCTTCCAACAAACATGAGAATTTAATGAAAGGATCAAGTCAAGCAATATCAATATGCACGTAGAAGATCAATACTTTATTTGTTCAAAAGACACAAGCAAGCGTTCAACGTTGGTTCCTGGCACCAGGATGTTCAACATTGGTTCCTGGCACCAGGATTTTGGCTAATATAATGTTAACGAAGGTTTGGAAGGGCAACGGAAGAAAGGCTCACAAAGCTGCAACTGATCAGTAGACAAGAGAAAGTCTTACGATCGAAGTTATGCAAGGAGTAGTGATTGACATAGAACGAATGCACATAGAGCTATAAGTATATGAAAGCTCTCCAATGGAACTAGTGGGGGTGCATCCAACTTCCTTGCTCACGAAGACTTAGAGCACTTTTAAGGAGGCTCATCATTGGAATATACAAGTCAAGTTCTATAGTGTAAAGTTCTCCACATAGTTATGCAACTAAGACATGAAAACTCTATCATATGGATTAAATGTGCTAAACATGAGTACAAATGATGATCATAAATGTTATGGTGCTATAACATGAGCACAAGTGTGTGATAAAGAATAGTAATGCTTGGCCCCTTTTATTTTTATTTTTTTTATTTTTTATTTCTCTTTTTTTTTCTTTTTTTGTTTCTCTTTTCGATGGGGCTCTTTTCACTTTTAGGGACAAGCATCCTAATATGATATATGATATATGACAACATAATAATTATGATAAGACAACATACTAATGATATAAGTAACTAATATGAATGTGCCATAAAATGCATATGAAAACGGTGCCTCTGCCAGTGTAGCAGGTTATGCAATGATCTATCGTAACATGGGTAAAACTACACATCAGCTTTATAGAATCACACAAATAAATATATAAGTAATGAATAAAAACAAGTCATGTAATGTAAGATGGATGTTGCATGGCGATATATCTCGGAACAGCTGTGCAAATGTTGGAGTAGGTAGGTATGGTGGATGTTTTGAGAAAGATATTTGGCTTATGTGTAGGAGAACAAGATGAAGATCTACCACGAGTTTGGATGTACCCGCGAAAAATACACCAACTCTCAATGTGAGAAAGGGCAATGCAAAGTACCGAAGAGGCTAGCAACATAGTGGTGGAAGTGTCATGAAAATCACAGTTTTAGAACTCACAAGTAAAAAGATTCCAAATAAAAATATGATCATACAAGGCATAATGAAAATTACTCCCAGAGGGATCGTGGCGAATGACAAAGTCAGCGTTGGCTTCCCCGACCCCGACCGTAGCGCATAACATAAAGTCATTACGGTTGCTTTAGGCAAATAGAAGTCATATACCAATATGCAATCAACTGGAAATTTAAGTGTGGCACAGCATCAAGTTTTTATAGACCAACCATTAATCATTCCACTTTACTAGACCATAATATTTACCATGAAGCAAATTAATATCTCAAAACAACATCAACGATTCAAGTGACACAATTTAATGATCTACAAGATTATGTGTCATTTAATTATACCATCTACCATATTTAGCATTTTCTGTTCTCAACCAAACACCAATCAACTTATTTAAAAGATAAACTCTACAAATAATTAAACAATGAGATATGAGAGTATGATATAACAAAGCTAAAGCTCTAGCAAGAGATGCACTAAAAATAAGAGCTAGAAAGCAAACAATAGCTAACGAAGAATACTCAACGAATATAAGTGAAGAATACGAGTATTCATAAGAAAAAGTGGAGCGTGTCTCTCTCCCACACAAAAGATTGCTAGGATCCATTTTATTCAGAGAATGAAAATAACAAAAGAAAAACAAACATACGCTTCAAGAAAAACACATAAGATGTGGCGGAATTAAAATATAGTTCACAAGAAAGGACCTGTTAGTTTGTTGATGAAGAAGGGGATGCCTTAGGCATCCCCAAGATTTGACGCTTGAGTCTTCTTAAAATATTGGGGTGAACCACCGGGCATCCCCAAGTTTTGGCGTTACTATCCTCTTGATCACATTATATCATCCTTCTCTCTTAATCCTTGAAAACGTCGTCCACACCAAACTTAGAGTAACTTCATTAGAGGGTTAGTGCACAAAAAATTATGATATTCTGTAGGAACACAATTTTTACCAATGCTACTGGACATTAGCTACAGCCACTGATACTTAATAGGATAAAAATATCCAATCAAAATAATAAAAGAGGCATTGCAAAATAAATGGTAGAATCTGTCAAAAACAGAACAGTCCGCAAAGACGAATTTTTTCGAGGCACTTAACTTGCTCAGATAAGAAAACTCAAAACTAATTAAAGTTGCGTATACATCTGAGAATTATGCACAATAAAGGGCAGATTTTTCTGACATTCCAGTGAATTTATATAATGTTTACGGTGGACAGGAGAAATCTGTTTCATTACAGGAATTGAATTTTAACATCAACTTTCGACTAGAGACTTAACTTGACACAACATTGCAATAAAACAAAGATACAAAGGAATTGCTACAGAGGTAGGACAAGTCCTTGACACAAGCAAAATAAAATAAAATAACAGAAAATAAAAGTGGGTTGTCTGCCATAAGCGCTCTTGTTTAACGCCTTTGAGCTAGGCACAAAAAGTAAAGCTCAAGTATTATCAAGAGATGAAGCATCAACACCATAATTTATACGAACAATAGAATCAAAAGGTAGCTTCATTCTTTTCCTAGGAAAGTGTTCCATACCTTTCTTGAGTGGGAGTTGGTACTTTATGGTATCTTCTTTCATATCAATAATAGCACCCACAGTTCTAAGAAAAGACCTTCACAACACAATTGGACAAGATGGATTGCATTCAATATCCAAGAAAATAAAATCAACGGGGACCATATTATTATTAACCATAATAGGAATATCATTTATCCTCTCTAAAGGTTTCTTCAAAGCATTATCAGCAAGAAAAACATCCAAATAGCAATGTTTCAATGGTGGCAAATCAAACATATCATAGAGCTTTTTTGGCATAACAGAAATACTTGCACCAAGGTCACACAAATCATTAGAATCAAATTTATCTACTTTCATTTTAATGATGGGCTCCCAACCATCTTCTAACTTCTTAGGGATAGAAGCTTCAAGTTTTAATTTATCTTTCCTAACTTTAATGAGAGTATTTGTAATATGAGTAGTAAAGGCCAAATTAAGAGAGCTAGCATTAGAACTTGTGGCCAATTTTTGCAAGAACTAAATAACTTCAGAGATATTACAATTATCAAAATCAAAATTATTACCATCAAATCAAACCGAACCACTTTCTCTCATGTTCTTAAAAATTTCAGCACTTTTATCAACATTAGTTTCAGCAGTTTTAGGCAATTTTAAATTTTTGGATGAAGTAGAGGAGACATTTCCTACACCAATTATGTTACCATTGATAATAGGAGGCTTACTAACATGTGAAACACCATTATTTTCAGAGGTAGTAATAGTTGAAAGTGCATTCTATGCACTCCCAGATTTTGGTGACTAATGACAACATATTAAGTATTCTAATGTTTGTGATGAAGCATGCAGGGTCTTTTACAGGTAAACTGATAAAGAGGAACACTTATTTTGGCTAAGTTTCATTTCAACTACACTTGGTTTTCGTTCAGGAATTCAGTCAGGAGATTTCCGGGGCTCGGAGATTTCCGGTCCCCAGACCGGAGATTTCCGAGCCATCCCAGTTTTTCACTAAGTCTGAATTGAAATTCATACTGACTCCAACTCAAGCTGAGCCGGAAATCCTCTCGGAGATTTTCGGCGCTCGGAGATTTCCGAGCCCCAGTCCGGAGATCTCCAAGTGACAGAGGAATTTCGACCAAGTCCAAAACTCAAAATGCGTACTGACTCCAAAACAGTTTTAGCCGGAAATGCTCCCGGAGATTTCCGGCGCTCGGAAATTTCCGGGCCCCAGTCCGGAGATCTCCGAGTGACAGAGGATTTTTGACTAAGTCAAGAAGCCCAACCAGTACTGATCCAGATTCAAGCACAGCCGGAAATTGCTCCGGAAATTTCCGGGGTCCGGAGATCTCCGGTCCTCAACCCGGAGATTTCCGGGCTGGCTGCTGTACAACATACAGATTTTGGAGAGGGGTATAAATACCCCTCCACCTACCTCCAGCATTTTAAGCTTCCAGATTTTCTCTCTCCTCCATTGGTGCCGAAGCTCGTTTCTTTCGGATCTCCCAATCTAGCCACTCAAATCCGTTGATACTTGGGGATCTGAGGGGGAAGCCACCGATCTACATCTCCACCGAAGCGATTTGATTTTCCCCCTCTATTTCTTGAGGGGCAACGTATCTAGGGTTCCTTTGTGGATAGCTAGGTTCAACCTTGTGTGTTTTGATCCTTTGTGGATTCCTTTGTGGAAGTGACCTGTTGTGGTCGTTGTGGGAGCCCCCAATTCAGTTGTGGGTGTGTGCCTCACTAATTTGTACGGGACCTTCTCCGCCCTTAAAGGAGTCCTTAGTGGAAGTGTGGATTCGCACCTTTGTGGTCGAATTCACAGGAGAATAGGGTGAGACCTTTGTGGCGTTGAGCAAACCTTTGTGGTAGCTCACACCCCTCCAACGAGACGTACACCTATGTGGTGGAACTCGGGATAAAATCTTGGTCTTCGAGTTCCTACGGTTGTTTCGTTCCACTCTCCTTTACCGCATCTTTAATTCCTGTACTTGCTTAGTGTCTTTGTTGTTTATCACTTGTATCACCTAGTTGCACTTCTAGACAACTTACTTTCCGCTAGCCTAAAACTGAAAAAGACATAAAAATTGGTCACCACCTATTCACCCCCCCCCCCCCCCCTCTAGGTGGTCAACTGCCGTTCAATTGGTATCAGAGCCAAGTTGTCTCTTAAAAGCTTCACCGCTTGAGATCAACCTTGGACAATGCAAGTTGACCCAAAAGAGGGTTCTGAAACGGACGCCGTGACTTTGGCGGCAATGCAAGAGAAAGGTGCCACTATGGCCGATATCAACTCTTTGGAAACAAAGTTGACATCGTCCATACAAACCGAGTTCAAGAAGTTTCATGATATGCTTGAGTCTCTCAAGACATCTAAGGAAACCTCTCTTGCATTGCCCTCAAAGCCTCCGGTGCTTCCGGTCATTACTCTTGATGTGGACCCCGAATTGATAAAGGGAAAGCAATTGCCTTTGGATGGGAAGGGTGATGCTAGTAGTTCCTCAACCCATCAAAACACTCCAGCATCCAATGATGAAGTGCCTAAAGGCTACAACGCCACTCCTCCCCCATCCCAATACCATACCCCCGATCCCATTATTCCTCACCCGCAAGTTTCTCATAGGGGTGATCCCCCGTTGCTTAAAGACTATACTTTTTCTCAATGGCAATACATGATGAAGTCTCATGTTTGCAGCTCTTCAATCGAGTTGTGGCGCATCATTCAAGTTGGATACAAGCCGCATGATCCGACCAACCTAACAAGAAGAGAAGTGGTGGAGGCTCAACTTGATGCCACCGCTCTCTACATGATCCAAAAGGCGGTTGGGAACAAGGACATGCCTCGTATCCAACATCTCACCACCGCCAAGGAGACATGGGATGGTCTATCCGAGTTGTTCGTTGGAAATGATAGCATGAGAAGGAACCGATATGACTCTTTGAGCAATGAAGCCGAGGGCTTCTTCAAGCTTGATAGTGAAGACCATGAGATGATGTATCAAAGATTGGTGACCATAGCCACAAGCTTTCGAGAAGTGGGTGCCTCTCATATTGATGATGCCTGGATCAAGAGGAAGTATGTTAGCTCTATGATGGCATGTGAGCCTACCGATGTCAAGAGTCTTCAAGGAAGACACAACTACCATCTCATGACGTCTAATGAGGTTATGCAAGAGATGGCCGCATACAAGGTGGCCACTAAGAATGCACAAGATGCAAGGGCAAGGGCTCTTGGAATGCAAAGAGGCACAACCAACCTCGCTTTGAAGTCTACCGTTGAGGAAGACAACAATGATGATGATCTTGGAAGCTTTGCCGCCATGTCCGAGGAAGCACTCAAGATTGCTTACAATGATCATCTTGCTCTTGCGGCTCACACCGTTTGGAACAATCCCTCAAGAGGCAAGATGCGTTTTGACAAGAATGCACCTCAAGCCGATAGGGTCTCACCCTCCAAGTCAAGGACATGTTACAATTGTCAAGACAAGTTCCATTTCGTTGCCGAGTGCCCTTATGAGAAAAGAGAAGAGCATGGTGGACGTCTAGTGCTCAAGGACAAAACCAAGATGCCTCCCAAGAAGGCCTATGGAAAGAAGAGGCCTTTTAACAAGAAGCCTCGCATCATGTTGTTGACTCAAGAGGAGTATCCCACCGATGATGAAGAGTCGGAGGAAGAAACGCCAAATGAAGTGGCTGCCCTTGCCACCACCTCGACAACTACCGTCTCTCCATCAACGACAAGAACTCCTTCAACTACGACAAGCTCTTCATCGTCTCTATTCACATCGCCTAATGAGAACTCCATCACCAAGAGCTCAAAGTGTCTTATGGAAAAGGCATCGGAGGTACCTTCATCCTCTTCCTCTCTCATGAATGAAACGAATGAGCTTGATGATGCCTCTAGCTTTCAAATCAAGCAAGAGCTTGTGGCGTTCGACTCCTTTATCACTAACTTGCAAGGTGATAGAAAGAAACATGTTGGTGCCCTCATGGTTCGTATTGGTGAGCTAGAGCATCTCAATGAAGAGAAGGGTAAGATAGAAAGAGGAGACGCTATTTCTCTATCTTATTTGAAGTCCTCTCTTGAGGAGATTGAAGAGTCTCATGCTCGTCTTGAGGAGCAACTTGAAACTATTGAGGAAACTCATAACTCCTCACATGCTAAGCTTATTAAGGATCGTGATATGTACTTTGTTAAATTCAAGGTGGCTCAACAAGATAGAGCCGAATTTGCGGTTGGGCATGTTCGACTCATTGAGGACATGGAGAAGCTCGTCATAGCTCACAAGGCTTTGGAGAGTGAACATGCTCTTCTAAAAGAGTCGTATGCCCAACTCCAAACTCGGCTAACTAACCTTGATTCTCTTAGCATCTCTACCTCTAAGTGTTCTTGTGATAATGCTAATCTTGTGAAGGAGAATGCTAGGTTGAAGAGTGAGATGACTAAGTCCTCCACATTCAAGATCATCCTTCTCAAGGGTAAACAAGTTGTTGAGACTCCCATCGTAGAGCCTCACACTCGAAAAGGAAAGGAAGGTCTTGGATATGTGCCTCCCATAAAGATGAATGCCAAGAAGGGCATTCCCAAGAGCATCAAACCCATCCAAGCCAAGAAGGCCGACTCCATTCAATCCAAGAAAGGTCTTGCGAGTAGGAATGTCACAAGGGGCAAGCCTACTCGTAAAGATCACGCCGGGGACAACAACCCTAACTATGCTTTATATGTCAATTATTATGGGAATGTTTGTGCTCGTTACATTGGACCCTACTATGGTTTTATTTCATATGCTATTTGGGTTCCTAAATATCTTGTCGCTAACCATAAAGCACCCATTGTGAAGCAATGGGTTGCTAAATGCAAGAATTGATCTCATGTAGGACCTTGCTCCCGGTGGTTCAAAATGGATAATTGATAGTGGATGTACAAGTCATATGACCGGGAGCAAAAAACTCGTTACGGAGTTGAAACCTAATGAAGATCAAGTAACCGTAACTTTTGGTGACTTATCAAGGTCTAAGGTAACCGGGTTTGGCAAAGTGGTAGTTGCCCCCGACATTTCTCTAGTCAATGTAATGCTTGTTGAATCTCTTGGCTATAATTTGTTATCCGTTCGTGCCTTAACAAAGATGGGGATCTCTCCCTTCTTTGATAAGGACATTGTGGTCCTCTTGTGGAGCAAGTCGCTAAGAGTGGCTTTCGTGGGACACGTGGAGCATGAGCTCTATGTGGTGGACTTCTCCGGAGCCACCACCTCTCAAGCCATGTGTCTCTTCGGAAAAGCCGATGTGGGTTGGCTTTGGCATCGCCGACTAGCTCACGTAAACATGCGTACTTTGCAAAGTCTGCACAAGGGAGGCCACATCCTTGGACTAAAAGATCATGTTTCCTTTTCAAGGGATCGAATTTTTAGAGCTTGTGTGGAAGGCAAGATGCATGATATTCCTCATCCAAGCAAGACCATCATATCGTCGTCCCGGATTTTGGAGCTCCTTCATGTTGATCTATTTGGACCAATTCCGGAAATAAGTCTTGGTGGCAAGAAATATTGTCTCGTGATTGTTGATGACTATTCAAGGTATACTTGGGTCTATTTCTTCAAGACCAAGGATGAAACTCAACAAGTCTTCATCGACTTCTCAAAGGAAGTTCAACGCCAACATGACCTTCCCATATTGGTTGTTCGAAGTGACAATGGGTCGGAATTCAAGAACTACACTCTTAATGACTTTCTTAGTGAAGAAGGCATTCGTCATCAATATTCCGCTGCTTACACTCCTCAACAAAATGGCGTTGCCGAAAGGAAGAACAGGACTCTCATCGACATGGCGAGATCTATGTTGGCGGAGTTCAAGTCTCCCATCAACTTTTGGGCGGAGGCTATTTCCACCGCATGTCACTCATCAAATCGCCTCTACTTCCGCAAGGGATTGAAGAAGACTCCATATGAGATCCTCACCGGCAATAAACCCAACATTGGCTACTTTCGAGTGTTTGGATGTAAGTGCTATTATCTCGTCAAGGGTGTCCGGTTGGGTAAGTTCCACTCTAAGTCTCTTGAAGGGATTTTTGTCGGATATGGTAGCGAGTCCCACACTTATAGAGTCTTTGATAAATCCTCCCGGATTATCATAGAGTCTTGTAGTGTGGAATTCGATGAAAATGATGGCTCCCAAGTGGAGCAAGTTGGTGTTTGTGATGTAGGTGATGAACAACCTTTTGATGCCATTAAGAAGATGGGGGTGGGCTTTCTACGCCCCATTGAAGTTCATCAAGAAGTTGTTCAAGATGACTCAAGTTCTCCCATCAAGGAGACCTCACCTTCACAAGAACTTCAAGGTGGCTCACCCATATAAAATGATGATTCCCTTGAAGAACAATCTCAAGATCCTCCTCAACAAGGGCATGCTATTTCTTCTCAAGATGAAGCTCATGATGAATCTCAACAAGATCTTCATCAAAAAAAAGATCATGCCTCCCCCACCAAGATTATCGAAGCCAACTCCAGTTCTCCAAGTTCTACTCAAGGGCAAGATAATCCTTCTCCACCTCATGAAGAGACTTCTCATGATGATCAAGGCCCTCAAGAAGGTCAAGACGAGGATCCAAAGGATCAAGATGGTCAAGAAATTGTCCCCACCACAAGGGCGGCAATTGAAACTCGTCGTCAAGCTCGCTTTGCAAAGTCTTTGGAACTTAGAGCATTATCTCTCGACAAGGTCATTGGTGATATTCGAGCAAAGGTCTCCACACGAAGTCAATTAGCTCACTTTAGTGAGCATCAAGCACACATTTCCATGGTCGAGCCCAAGAAAGTCTTTGATGCTCTTGAAGATCCCGATTGGCTAGGGGCTATGCATGAAGAACTTAACAACTTCGAGCGCAACAAAGTGTGGCGTCTAGTTGAGAAGCCTAAATATTGCCGCAACGTTATTGGCACTAAGTGGATCTTCAAGAACAAGCAAGATGAACATGGTATCGTCGTGAGGAACAAGGCGCGGTTGGTGGCTCAAGGTTTTTCTCAAGTCGAAGGCATCGATTTTGGGGAAAATTTCGCGCCGGTCGCAAGACTCGAATCGATACGTATTCTCATCGCTTTTGCTTCTCGCCATGGTTTCAAATTGCAACAAATGGATGTAAAATATGCTTTTCTTAATGGTCCATTGCAAGAACTTGTTTATGTTAAACAACCCCCGGGTTTTGAAAACCCCAACCATCCTCACCACGTCTATGTCTTGGACAAAGCTCTCTATGGCCTTAAACAAGCCCCCCGTGCATGGTACGAGCACTTGAGAGAGTTCTTGGTAGACCGTGGATTTGAGGTTGGGGTAATCGATCCCACTCTTTTCACTAAAAAGGTTAATGGTGAACTCTTCATTTGTCAATTATATGTCGATGACATTATCTTCGGTTCTACTAACCGTATGTTCAATGATGAGTTTTCCAAGCTAATGACCGACAAGTTCGAGATGTCCATGATGGGTGAACTCAAGTTGTTTCTTGGTTTTGAGATAAAGCAATTGAGGGAAGGGACTTTCATTTTTCAAGCCAAGTATATTCAAGATATGATCAAGAAATTCAAATTGCTTGGACTTAACGGTGTGACGACTCCTATGCAAACCAAGTGCCACCTCCAACTCAACCCCGACGGTAAAGAGGTAGACCAAAAGGAGTATCGTTCTATGATTGGGTCTCTTCTTTATTTGTGTGCTTCTAGGCCCGATATCGTTTTAAGCGTTGGAGTGTGTGCCCGTTATCAAGCCGCGCCTAAGGAAAGTCATTTGATGGCCGTGAAGAGAATCTTCAGATATTTGGTTCATACCCCTTGCTTTGGGTTGTGGTATCCCAAAGATGGCACCTTGTCTCTTTGTGGATACACCGAATCCGATTGGGCGGGCGACATTGATGATAGGAAGTCCACATCCGGTACTTGTCAATTTCTTGGAAGATCTTTGGTGAGTTGGTCCTCGAAGAAACAAAATTGCATCTCATTATCCACGGCGGAGGCCGAGTACGTCGCCGCAGCAAGCGGGTGTACCCAACTTCTTTGGATGCGGCAAACTTTAAAGGATTTTGGTGTCCTCTTGGACAAAGTGCCGCTTTTATGCGATAATGAGAGTGACATCAAAACTGCTTACAATCCGGTGCAACATTCAAGGACCAAGCACATTGAGATTCGTCATCACTTCATCCGCGATCACGTGGCACGAGGAGATATTTATCTATCATATGTTGATACAAGGGATCAATTGGCGGATATTTTCACGAAGCCCCTTGATGAAGCCCGCTTTTGCTACTTGAGGAATGAGCTCAATATCATAGATTCTCGGGTCTTGGCTTGAACTCCGTACACTCACTCCAACGTTTAAGGCTTTAAAAGACCTAGAGGTACGCATGGAATTAGGGGGAGTGTTTTCCTAATTCATTGGACTCTTCCTCCCCCTATTATGCATATAGTGACATATCATTGCTAAAACTTCAAATTAAATCTAATTTGTGAGCTTCAATGTTGAGATGTATTTATGAACCCAAGATATATCTTCGCGGTACCATGCTACAACTCATACACGGTGGCCTCGGCCACCAACACTCTTTTTTCTTTGGATTCTATTTGGTTTTATTTTTTGATTCTCACTTGCATTGTCTTTGGTTCTTTTGGGAAAACACACTCTTGTTGGTCTTCTCTTGTGTTGTATGGTTCTTGTAACTTGAGTGTGTCTTCTTTATTCAGTTTGAATGTCTATCCTAAGCCTTTCACTATCCTTTAACATGCTTGTCCCCACTCATGTCCCCTTTTTGGTTTCTTTTTCCTGGAGTTATTGGGTTTGAACGGAAATCTCCGAGCCTTACTCGGAAATCTCCGAGCCACCAGAGAATTTTGAGACTAAGTCCATTCAAAAATCAGCACTGACATGTGATGATTATTGACCGGAAATAGTCCCGGAAATTTCCGGTGTCCGGAAATTTCCGAGCTGAGACTCGGAAATCTCCGGCCCCTGCGATTTTTCGGCACTAAGTCCTTTTCATTTTCGGCACTGACATCAGGCGAAGCTGAATCGGAAATAGGCCAGGAAATCTCCGGGGTCCGGAAATCTCTGGTCCGATGTCCGGAAATCTCCGAGCGTGCCAAAGTTTTCCAGGGCTAAGTCCTTATCCGGAAATAGCCCCGGAAATCTCCGCACCCGGAGATCTCCGAGCCTCAGTCCGGAAATTTCCGGTTCAAATTTTCCTGCATATATAAGGGCACGGGTGGACCGGCCGGTTCGGCCAGTTCATCCACCCCGTGCCCTAATCATCTCTCTCCTCCGAAAATCTCCATATATTCCATTCCTTGCTGCGGGTGGATCGTTCGAGGGTTTCTTGCATGCTTCGGGGATCTGCTTCTCCTCGTCAAGGGCTTTGTTTCCATCCGGACGCTTTTCGCAATGTCTTCCGGTAACTCCTCTTATTTCAAATCAAGGACGAAACTTGTTTTCGTTTAACCTAGCCGATTTAGGAGGTTGTTGATTGTTTCCTTTGGTAGAATTGCTCCCCTAGGCATGTTCTACCTTCCACATGCACATATCTGTTTTTCATCCATAGATTTTGTTCAAATCTGTCAAAATTTTGCGTAGGCCGGAAATCTCCGAGTCTGACTCGGAAATCTCTGGACCCCGGAGATCTCCGAGTCAGACCCGGAAATCTCCGGCCTGCTCAGAATCAAAACAGCTAAGTCCAGAAACTGTGTTTGTCAAAACTTTTCTAGTATGTTCCATATTCAATCTCGGACATGAGTGCTTACCCCATATGCTTTCCATCCTCTCTATGTTGTGTATTTGCAGGTTCCAACCCTCGTGGCCGCTTCAAGCAAATTGCTTCTCGCGGAAGAGCCAAACCAGTTCACTCACGCCCTCCCAGTGGGTCCTCAAGTGAAGACAACTCGCAAACTGAGACCTCTGCCATCCTCAGGAAACCTATTGGTGCCAACAAGAAGAAGAGGACCGAGCTCCGTCTTGAAGACTTCAACAAAGGCAATTTTCGCAAGTGGCGAAGTGACCTCTCCTATAATGTGGAGTCTGATGATCCCACATACTTTTGCACTGAGATGGCATGGATCTACAGGGAAGTCTATCAGAAGATCTCTATTGACAAGCCAATCTGCCCCATGAAGTGGATTGACTTTGACAAATTAATGAAGAAGGCCGACTATTTTCGTGGTGCTGTGAAGGTTTGTGGACTTCTGGGTTTGGAGCAATTGATGAGAACTGAGTGCAACTACAGCGTCTCTCTTATCCATCAGTTCTATGCCACTGTGGTGTTTGACTCCTCAGAGGATATTGGGATGACCTGGATGTCTGGCAGGCAGCGCTTGACTTCTTCTTTCAGAGAGTTTGCTCAGATTCTTGGTTGTCCTTTCCGTGGTCTTTCTACTGCAGCTGGTGCCCGCATGCATGTCCATGGCGTGTCTTACAACAAACACGTCATGACTGATCTTTACCAGCCTAGAGGGAAGAATGGCTCTCAGAATGGCCTCCTCCCCACTTATGATATACTGCTTCGCATGTTTCGTTGGACCATTGCTCCCATTGCCGGCAATGCAGATAATATTGCCGGGGCTCTAGTAAACTTGATGGCCAAAGCTCATGATGCCTATCTTGGGGAGTATGCGGTTGAGCAGGAGGTCTATAAGGTGGATGTTATGGACTTTATTTTCCAGGAGATGTCACTAGCAGTTTTTGAGAGGAAAGTTCCTCCATATGCTCCTTATATTATGTTGCTCATCAAGAGCCTCTACAAGCTGTCTGAGCAAGACGATGATGACTTTGATGCAGCCTTTGCTACTCAGCCTCACAAGCCAGCCCTGCTTGTCCAGAAATCTGCTCACTTCGTTCAACAACAAGCCACCATGCATGAGATCAACGAGGATGACATTTTTGGTGGTCCATCTCGGGTTCCCTCCAATCCCAACATCAAGAAAGCTGCTAGGAAGAGTCGCCCCTGGGTAGTTCGAGCAATTGAGAAAATCATGAACATGAACTGTTGCATTCACAGTGAGAACTACTCCATCTACTCTCAGAACCATCGCATTATGCAGCGCCAAGAAGCAATGATGGCTCACCTGAAGATGCCTGCTCCGAAGCACCCTTTAAAGCCTCGGGTTCCTTTCAAGGATTGGAATGCAGATAGTCTCACATTTGATTGGGGTGATGCTGTGCCAGAGGACAGCGATCTTGAGAATGCTGATACTGAGGAGGAGGAGGAGGAGGAAGATGATCAGGACGAGTGTTCCGACTCTTGAGTCATGGGACGTTAGTGGAACCTCCTCCCTTTTTGGTATCTTGATGCCAAAGGGGGAGAAGTATCTCTAGAACTCTTGGGATTTGCATGGGCTAGGAGCACTTTCTTCTTTTCGTTTTGTTTCTTTCAAGTGCTCCCTTATTTCGTGACTGTTTTTGTTCGTCATGTGTGTGAGACATGAGTACTGTTAAATTCTATTGTAATAACTCTTTATCTAACTTTGTTGCTTCTATTGTGTATTTGTGTGTTTTGTAAAATCTAGGGGGAGTGTTGATCCTAAGGAATGTGCACTTTGTATTCCAAAGACATTCTTAAATAGTGCACTCACTTAGGGGGAGCTCCGTCTATATTTTGCAAATCCGTTCTCTTTTTGTGTTGTCATCATTCGCCAAAAAGGGGGAGATTGAAAGTGCATTATATGCACTCCCAGATTTTGGTGACTAATGACAACATAAAAAGTATTCTAATGTTTGTGATGAAGCATGCAGGGTCTTCTACAGGTAAACTGATAAAGAGGAACACTTATTTTGGCTAAGTTTCATTTCAACTACACTTGGTTTTCGTTCAGGAATTCAGTCAGGAGATTTCCGGGTCTCGGAGATTTCCGGTCCCCAGACCGGAGATTTCCGAGTCATCCCAGTTTTTCACTAAGTCTGAATTGAAATGCGTACTGACTCCAACTCAAGCTGAGTCAGAAATCCTCTCGGAGATTTCCGGCGCTCGGAGATTTCCGAGCCCCAGTCCGGAGATCTCCGAGTGTCAGAGGAATTTCGACCAAGTCCAAAACTCAAAATGCGTACTGACTCCAAAACAGTTTTAGCCGGAAATGCTCCCGGAGATTTCCGGCGCTCGGAAATTTCCGGGCCCCAGTCCGGAGATCTCCGAGTGACAGAGGATTTTCGACTAAGTCAAGAAGCCCAACCAGTACTGATCAAGATTCAAGCACAGCCGGAAATTCCTCCGGAAATTTCCGGGGTCCGGAGATCTCCGGTCCTCAACCCGGAGATTTCCGGGCTGGCGGCTGTACAACGGACAGATTTTGGAGAGGGGTATAAATACCCCTCCACCTACCTCCAGCATTTTAAGCTTCCAGATTTTCTCTCTCCTCCATTGGTGCTGAAGCTCGTTTCTTCCGGATCTCCCAATCTAGCCACTCAAATCTGTTGATACTTGGGGATCTGAGGAAGAAGCCACCGATCTACATCTCCACCAAAGCGATTTGATTTCCCCCCTCTATTTCTTGAGGGGCAACGTATCTAGGGTTCCTTTATGGATAGCTAGGTTCAACCTTGTGTGTTTTGATCCTTTGTGGATTCCTTTGTGGAAGTGATCTGTTGTGGTCGTTGTGGGAGCCCCCAATTCAGTTGTGGGTGTGTGCCTCACGAATTTGTACGGGACCTTCTTTGCCCTTAAAGGAGTCCTTAGTGGAAGTGTGGATTCACACCTTTGTGGTCGAATTCACAGGAGAATAGGGTGAGGCCTTTGTGGCGTTGAGCAAACCTTTGTGGTAGCTCACACCACTCCAACGAGACGTACACCTATGTGGTGGAAATCGGGATAAAATCTTGGTCTTCGAGTTCCTACGGTTGTTTCGTTCCACTCTCCTTTACCGCATCTTTAATTCATGTACTTGCTTAGTGTCTTTGTTGTTTATCACTTGTATCACCTAGTTGCACTTCTAGACAACTTACTTTTCGCTAGCCTAAAACTGAAAAAGACATAAAAATTGGTCACCACTTATTCACCCCCCCCCCCCCCCTCTAGGTGGTCAACTGCAGTTCAATAGTAAAAACTTAAACAATATTAGCCTCTTTCTCTAGTTCTTTCTCTTTTTCCCATCTAGCACGTAATTGAGCCATCATCCTAACATTTTCATCAATTTGAACTTGGATGACATTAATTTTAGCAAAGGGATTACTCTCTTTAGTTTCAGTAGGCATATCTTTAGATTTTAAAAGATCAACATCAAGGACAAGACTATCAACTTTAGATGCAAGTATATCAATTTTCCCAAGCGTTTCCTCAACAGTTTTATTAAACAAAGTTTGTGTAGTGATAAAATCTTTTAACATGGTTTCAAGTTAAGAGGTGGTAGTCCTATTATTATTATAAGAATTACCATAAAAATTACCATATGAGTTTCCATTATTATTCGAAGGATATGACTTATAGTTGTTATTATCATAATTGTTCCTATAGACATTGTTGTTGAAATTGTTACTTTTAATGAAATTCACATCAACATGCTCTTCTTGTGCAACTAAAGAAGCTAAATGAAAATTATTTGGATCCACATGTGATTTACCACTTGCAAGCATATACATAATAATATCAATTCACTCAAGGAGGAGGTTTCTTCAATAGAATTTACCTTCTTACCTTGAGGTGTCCTCTCCGTATGCCATTCAGAATAATTCACCATCATATAATCCAAGAGTTTTGTTGCAGCCCCCAAAGTGATAGACATAAAGGTTCCTCCAGCAGCTAAATCCAATAAGTTTCTTGAAGAAAATATCAGTCTTGCATAAAAGGTTTGGATGATCACCAAGCAGTCAGTTCATAGGTTGGGCAATTCTTTATCAAAGATTTCATTCTTTTCCAAGCTTGAGCAACATGCTCTTTATCAAGTTGTTTAAAATTCATGATACTACTTCTTAGAGAAATAATCTTAGCAGGAGGATAATATTTTCCTATAAAAGCATATTTCATTTTATCCAAGAATCAATACTATTCGTAGGAAATGAAAGCAACCATTCCTTAGCTCTTGCTCTCAGGGAGAAAGGAAATAATTTCAGTTTTATGATATCACCATCTATGTCCTTATATTTTTGCATTTCACATAATTCAACAAATTTATTTAGATGGGCAGCAGCATCATCAGAACTAACATCAGAGAATTGCTCTCTCATAACAAGGTTCAAGAAAGCAGGTTTAATTTCAAAGAATTCAGCTTTAGATGCAGGTGGAGCAGCAGGTGTGAATATAAAATCATTATTGTTGGTTTTTGTAAAGTCACACAACTTAGTGTTTTCAGCAGAACTCATTTTAGCAACTTAAATGACAAACCAAAATAACAATATTAAAGAAAATAATACTAAACCGAAATAAACAAAAGCAACAGAACTGAAAATAAATGACTAAACCGAATTAACAAAAGTAATGCAAGTAACTATTTTTTTGTATTTTTTATATTAAGCAAACAAGACAGTAATAAAAATAAACTAAGCAAGACAATAACAAAATAAAAAGATTGGAAGTGCGAAAACTCCCCTCACAGAAGAACACTCAAATTCCGACAACGGCGCCAGAAATTCCTTGATGCTAGCAGGCGTGTGGTTGGTGAACCCCAAGAGGAGGGTGTGATGTAGTGCAGCAGCAAGATTTTGCTAAGTTATGAAACCAAGGTTTATCGAACTAGTAGGAGAGATTTGCCCGAGGTGTCAACGGCGTCCAAAAATCCTTGGTGCGACGTAGGAGACGTGGAATCTGCACACAACACAATCAAAATATTTTGTCCCAACTCAACGGTGAGGGTGTCAATCCCACCGGCTTGCTGTAACGAAAGGATTAAACGTATGTGTGGAAGAAAGATGTTTGTTTGCAGAAAGTAACAGGTTGGCAGTTGTGGTTTTATCAGATTAAAGAGAAGGCTGGGGTCCACAGTTCACTAGTGTTGTCTTTCCATAAATAATAACATTCATTCATGCTTGCTAAACAAATTACAGCTAGTCAATTGTTAGAATAATGATGAGCAAACCAATGCATATACTAACGTTATGATGTCTAGTGTGAGATTCATTCGGGCATTACAACAATATACATAGACCGTTCCAACCGCATCTATGACTAATAATCCACCTTCCGGTTAGCGTCCGCACCCCTTTCAGTATTAAGTTGCATGCAACAGATTATCGCCTTAAGCACTATGTGTAAAGTAAGTAAGTAACATCATCCTTAGATAAAGTACTACTGTTTTATCCCTAGTAGAAACGGTACATCTACAACCTTAGAGCTTTCTGTCACTGCCCCAGATTAAATAGAGACAAGAACCTACTATCGAGAATAAATACCCACTCTTGGAGTTACAAGCATCTACTTGGCCAAAGCACACACGGGTAACGGAGAGCATGCAAGATCATTAAATAGCACACGCATGATATATTATGAAGCAATAACTTTAGTACTCAGTATTCATCGGATCCTAACAAACACAACTTAGAGAATTACATAAAGATGATCTTGATCATGATAGACAGCTCACAAGATCTAACTATGATAGCACAAGAGGAGAAGATAACCATCTAGCTACTGCTATGGACCCGTAGTCCAAGGGTAGACTTCTCAAGCATCAGTCCGGAGGCGGTCATGGCGACGTAGAGGTCTCCGGGGATGATTCCCCCCTTCCGGCAGGGTGCCGGGGAGCAGTTCTGATCTCTCCCGAATTTGTGTTTGACGACGGCTGCGGCTCGGGACCCTTGGAGGAAATAATGAACATCGTATGATTTTTTCGGTTTTGGAGGGTACTTATAGGGGAAAGGGCGAGGTCGGTGGACGGCCGAGGCCGCGTCACCACGTGCTCGTGCTCCATGCTGGCCGCGCCACGACGTGGTGACGGCCCCTCGGTCGTCCACTTCGTCAAGTCTTCGGTCTTCTTGAACATTCGTAATCCAAAAATAAATCCAGGATCTTTCTTTTCCAATTCCGAGAATGTTTTCTTAAATATTTTTCTAAAACCAAAAACAACAGAAAACAAGGAACTGACACTTTGGCATCTTGTTAATAGGTTAGTCCCAAAAAATACATAAAACTATATAAAATACATATAAAACATGTAATAACATGATATAATATAGCATGAAACATAAGAAATCACTACTGCAGAATAGGCAACTAGTGACAGCCCTAAAAAGCCCACTAGTGACGGGCGGCTTGCCCGTCACTAGTAACTAGTCACTGGTAATAGGTTACTAGTGACGGGCACTAGTATTAGCTAGTGACAGTCTTATATGAGGGCCGGTCACTAGTAAGTTTTCATGGCAGCTTTGTTCTAAGCTTAGCAGTGACGGATTTTCTAGTTTTCCCGTCACTGGTACATATTTTAGAAATAAAAAAATTAAAAATAAATATTACGGTTGCACATAGATGACACAATATGCTCACAGACGCTGATAGGTAAACAAAATATGATCATAAGTATTTTAAAATGGACATTTAAAGAACCGACAGCTCAAATATAAATGTCCAACTCTTGTGAAACGACAAAGCTTCCACCATGTGCCTCCGAGGACTCACCATCTAGCTGCCACCTAGAATAATTGCATCCCAAGCTAACGTCGATATGGAGCAGGCACCGATTTAGACAGCAAACCAGCAGACATTTAGTGGCAGCCAAACAACGGTTTAGTTCACATCACATCACGCACACAGCACCACCCAATTTGAGCTATTTAACATTCATCTGCATGGGGCGGAAAATAGAAGACTTATTCACTTATTCAGTAATAGCCCTCTACTATACTAGATTAGGTAAACCAAGATATACTATGAGTGCCTAGTAAAACCTTTTCTAGATTATTCATAGGGTCATACTGGCCACCTTGATAAGCTGATGAGCGAGAAGTTGTGAAATCTCAATGAGCATCTGGCCCTCCAGGAAAAGTTCAACAATGACACAACTGGAAAGGAGACCAACAGTTTATCCTTTGGTGGAATAAATCACTTAAATATGTAAATTTATCACAAGGTACTGCACAGAATATAAGTACCTAGTGAAGAAACAGTGGGAGATAATAAAAAAATTAAAGTAAGAAATCTTCTGATTACTAACTGAACATCACACTTCAATCTTATGAAAAAAATAACATGCAATGCAATAGTTGTTCAATTTGTTCCTTCGGTCTTCACATTTTGGTTGAATACATGGAAATAGAGATGCAAATATCACTTACTATGAATATGAACTACTTGGCTATGAACCTATATAGCCCTATCGCACCATGAGGCTGACGCAACATAGGCAGGGAAGGAGCAACTAGAACTGGAACTTAGTCATGAACAAATAGTAATGCCCCATACCTCATTGGGTGATCATGCACTTGATCAATTGGGTTGCAGCCACCTTCGTGCGTCAATCATGAACCTCCGGTGAGTCATCCGCCCTAGAAAAGCCCAGCTTCCGAGGCAACCTCGGTGTTGATGTTTTTTTTGCGAAAATGCGCTGGATGAAATCTTTCTTCCATGCAAATGGATTGGACACTAGACTAGTACCGAACTTCTGAATGTCTACACATTTTTTTAATTGAACCCAGTGACCCCTGCATGAACATGTGAACAATCCAAGCTCATCAATCATCATCAATAATATATAGCCTAAATTGAGTGCTGAGTCAAAAAACGGAATCGAAATTGCATGAAATGTGATTTAATTCAGACTGAGTAAAACATCATTACCAATACAGTGTGGATTTACATAAAATCCATATGCACATAAGAGATAAGAATAGTAATGCCCCGTACCTCATTCGGTGATCCTGTAAGCTTGGTCAATTGGGTTGTAGACGCCTTCGCTATATTATTGCAGATCCTATGGATTTTGATTCTTGATGTGGAAGATACTCATGTAGATTCTAGAACTTACATCCTGTTACTAGCATAAAAAGGAAAAAAATAACATCGGTCATGGCGAATACATGGATTGCTAGCTGCAGAAAAGAAAGAAGCAACAACACTACTACAACAACCTCTACTCGAAGCACTACTTCATCAATCTCTACTGCAGCTCCTGATACATCCCCATCCTACCCACGAACAGGATCACAGGGCGATCCGGATACATCCCCATCCTAGCATCCAAGTATCAGAGAATCGGATCGCGGAGAGTATCTCCAAATCGGTTGGTACTAACCACGAACATAAGCGTCGTACATCCAAGCATCCGATGCGAAAACACAATGGCATGGAGATCTGGGGTTACCTCGATGGAAGTTGGAACCGCCGTAGATCCTCATGGCGAAAACATTCGCCTGCTTGCTTCGACTGTTTCGAGGACAGAGCCCCTATCCCTTCTCCTTTTCCAGCACTGGCCCGGCTCCCTCCCTTCTCATTCCGCGGTGGACCGATCCCAATCTCCATGATGTACCTGCGCTTTTCTCCACCCAACATCAATCAGACGCGCTGCGCTCGCCAAAGAGCTCCCGGAGGGAACAATCTTACCTTGTCTGGGTCGGGAGACAGTTGCCGCTAGGGTGCAAGTCAACAGAGGCGAGGCGGCGGCGGCTCCTGGAGGGCCGCCAGGTGTTCGTCCTCGCCGGTGCCTCTGCCATCATGGCGGGCGTGAACTTGCGGCGCGCCTCAGAGACATCTGGCGGTGCTCCGGCCCTTCTCCGGCTCCCTCCCTCTCCGCCCGTAGATCTCCCACTGCTCTAATCGCTGGAGATGGAAACGGAGATGGAAATGAGGATTCCTCTCTCTCCGGGTGCAGTTACCACATATTAGGTGGTAGGGAAGGCACGTTTTCTCTTAAGCATCCACGTCATTTAAGGAAAACAAAATTATAAATTGTATAATTCATTATCTATTATTGTCATCCCTAGCAATTAATTATATTTTTTTAGGAAATTAAAGTTTTAAAAGAAGACAAGTGGTACAATGGTGAAATTAGCCTTCTCTTATTTCGTAACAGATCATCCCTTAACTAAGGGAAGGCAACCTTCCCTTTCTTCATTCTCTCTCCGCCACCTAGACAATTATCCTACGTGTCAACGCAAAGAGAAGGCTGACGTCACCCCATTGTACATGCCCTTATTCGATAGGTGCACGCGGCACGCGAGTCGGGTAGCATTTGAGAAACGCGGGATCTGGCGCATCGTTGGATCTCAATCGTGCGGCCAGGACGAGTAAGCAGCAGGTGATAAGATGGATCGAGAGTCGAGACCATGCATGTTTTAGTAGAAATGGCGTAGAAAAGATAAGGTTAGGGAAAGATGGATCTGTGCGGTTATTTTCTTCAATATATTAGTTACTAGGTTTTATAAACTTCCGCCACTAAATAATTTCCTGTTTTATCAGACTTCTAGTGACGGATATTTTTGTGCGCCCGTCACTAGTGTTTGATAGTGACAGTCTTATTTATTCCCATCACTAGTAATACTTACCAGTGACGGGATTAACTTACCCGTCACAAACTACTATGCGGCTATAAGCCTGTAGTGAATTATCGATACGTTGGAGACGTATCACCTACTCTTTTTAGAGATGTAAGAAAGTTTATTTTATCTTCTGATAAATGTCAAAGAGTTGGTAATATCTCTAGACGTAATGAAATGCCTATGAATTATTCTCTTATTATTAAACCGTTTGATTGTCGGGGATTTGACTTTATGGGTCATTTCCCTTTTTTAGAAGGTAATACTCATAGACTTGTTGTTGATTATGTTACTAAATGGGTAGAAGCTATACCTACTAAAAGTGCTGATCGTGATACATCATTAAAAATGTTTTAAGATATTATTTTCCCTAAGTTTGGTGTTCCTAGATATCTTATGACTGATGCAGGTTCTTGTTTTATTCATGGTGGTTTTAGAAAAGTTCTTGTTAAATATGGTGTTAATCATAGAATTGCTTCAGCTTATCATACTCAAACTAGTGGGCAAATAGAATTATGAAATAGAGAAATTAAATCTATCTTGCAAAAGACTGTTAACAAAACGAGGAAGAATTGGGCTAGTAAATTAAATGATGCAATATGGGCTTATAGAACTTCTTATAAAAATCCCATGGGTATGTCTCCTTATAAAATGATTTATGGAAAAGCTTGTCACTTGCCTTTAGAATTAGAACACAAAGCTTATTGGGCAGTTAGAGAACTAAATAGAGACTTTAAACTTGTTGGTGAGAAGAGATTACTAGATTTAAGTTCTCTAGATGAATGGAGAAGTGAAGCTTATGAAAATGCTAAACTCTTTAAACAAAAAGTTAAGACATGGCATGATAGGAGAATCCTTAAGAGAGAGTTTCATGTTGGTGAGAAAGTTCTATTGTATAGCTCTCGTCTTAGATTCTTTGTAGGGAAATTACTCTCCAAGTGGGAAGGACCATATGTCATTGTGGAGGTACGTTCGGGTGCGATAAAAATTGCTTCGCTCAAGGATGACTGTACACAAGTGGTAAATGGACAAACACTCAAACATTATATTTCTGAGACTCTTATAACGAAGATGTTGATATTATTCAAGCAATCACTCCGGAAGATTTTATTTAAGAAAATATTTCTTAGTCTACAGAACCTGAATTCGAAAAGGAATAGTTTCAGTAAGAAAAAGTTCGCGAAATTAATTTTGAGCTATGGAATATTATTTTTGGAAAATATGGAAAAATACGAGACGAAAGCGAGCAGGACATGAAGTACGAGGCGCCCACACCACGTGGTGGCATGGGGCCCATGATGGCCGCGCGAGCACCAGGTGGGGGAGCCTCGGATCTCCTCTCCTTCTTGGTTTCGCTATGTTGCCTTCCTTTTATTTTATAAAATTTTCCTATATAATCCCCCGGATCCCCCGAGGTCCGTATATCGTGTTTCTGACGTGTTCTTGTTTCGAGCTGTTTTCTGCCAGAATTTTTTCCCAGTTTTAGAGGCGTCATGGTCTCCACCAACGGCAAGGGAAAGAAGACTTTGGAGGATGAACTCCAAGGCCCCAAGCTAGAGGAAGAATTCAAGAGCGAAGACGAAAAGGGGAGAAAGAACACAAGCGCCATTACCCTCGCGCAACCGTCGCAAGCATTGGAATGGTGGAGAACCCCTCCAACCACAGGATGAGCGCACAGATGAGCACCGGAGGGAGAGTTCCACGTCATCTTCTAGCTCCAAGGACATCTTCATCAAGCACCAACTACCCTTTCCACAACTTCATCCACCTGGATCAAATTGAAAAGATGCCTAAGGTGATGCGGCCAAACCTTTGGAGTATAGATCGATCTAACAATGCAGGGAAAAGGAGCTCCACGCGCGATGGGGAGTGGGGAAACAACTCCAGGAGCTGGGATTCAAAGTTGTAGTGGTCTTGCAATTAAAATATGGCATGTACCCGTGTATAGTGCAAATCGCTGGATCGATTCGTTTGCACACACAGTTTACGATGTAATATCACAACAAAGTATCAAATTATTGCAACGCTGATCTAGACTTAGAAAATATTCATTACAACTTGCATAGCGTAAAGTTAGTAGTGAACAGAGTAAACAGCGGAAAATTATTCTTCATGAAGTCCCCATCATCAGCATGTGCCACAGGCGAGCATGTTGGTTGAAGACTCGAAACCCTTAGCGAAAATCTCACTCATCATCAGAACAGCCTGCAATAAGAAAAATATTGCAACAACGTGGGTCAGAACCATTTAAAAATGGAACTAACAAGTGACACTATGGTGGACACTTAGAGGAATAACTCTATAACCTATATGCTTATTTCGCTGGTGGAGCTCAAGGCTATTTTGCAGAAAGCAAGTTTTTACCTAACACTTTAAAACAACTTAACCTATTTGAGACAAATATGGTATGAAAGCCATAGTCTCAGTCTACCCTTGTTCACCTGTAACATCCCAACATTTTGAAATGTTAAAAAATCACTAAAATTTAAAACTTTTGTTTTGATTAAAAGAAATATTAAAATGCATAAGAAAACTAACTATAAAAAATTTCAACCAATTTGAAAAAGTCTATTATTCCAAAATTCCCAATGTGTCATTATTTTCAAAAGTTATTTCCAATTAAACATTACATTATCCATTGTATTTCAAAAACCTTAATATGTAATTTGGCAAATGTTTTATAAAGTACAAACCATTTTATTTTAAGTAAATAGTTTACTTATAAGTAATTGATTTCAACCACTTAGCCTTAGCTATAAATAAATTAAAATAATAATTACAAGTGTTATTTTAAACTATTGAAAACATTGTCTATTTGCCAGAAGATTATTATTCATTTACCTGAGTTCAAAACATAATTTGGATATTACAAGTCTATAGTTTATAACTTAAAACCTCATAGATTTTATAATTACGTAACAACCCGAATAAACATTTCATTAGCTTAAATGATTTTCATTTATTTTCAAAACATGAAATGACTTTCATGAATATATTTTCTATATAAGAATGAATTAAATCAAAAATCTTTTCCAAAGTTGTTATAAGGTTTTCAAATGAATTATCATAATATAAATATAATGGTGCACAAAATATTTTGAATTAAAAATGAATACATTATATTTCCCTTTTCATTTCAAATAAATGTGTGATGTTATTTAATATTGTACTAAAGCCAAAAATTATTTAATATTGGAAAACGAGTTTAAATAACTTAATTTTAAACTTATATAAGTGTTTTATTTTTATAAATTTTATTTAGCTAAAAACGAAATTATTTAAGCCATGTTTTCAAATTTGACATTAAGTGGCAAATTTGTAATTAATCAATAATTCAAAATTTTGATTTTTGAAAAGTGTTCAAAACATGTCCACGTACATGAGACCTGTTCCACAATTTAAGTGGCTGGCCGGGTGTCTGTCTCTCTCACTATAGTGAATATCCAATTTACCAAGAGTTGTTAATAATTGTTGATCACCCTGAAGAATAGAGTTATTATTTTCTCTAAGTAGTTATGCACATCATGACTAAGTCATTGAGAGCTTATTCAAGATGATTTATAACAAAGTATTTTGTCCAACCTATGACTTTAGTCCTTAGTCATTTTGACCAACCTAATTACCTTGCATTAACTTAAAAGAATTTTATGGCATGACATGCATCTCTAGTCCTTAGAAATAATTTGCATATCATGCATGATATGTTTTCCCTAGAAGTTATGAAACTTTTTTGTTCATTATCTATGCTTGTATGTGTTGTGTTGTTTTGTTTTATGATTGTTGTATTGGTGTTTGTTTATATTGTTTAGACTGAACGGAGCGTTCCGAGTATCGTTGAAAAGAGTTTGTGAACAACGACAACATTCAAAGGCAAGTGGCACACCTCATAAACGTCCTATTATTTTCTATATGCATTACTTAGTGTATTTTTATGTAAGCATGTGTAGGATAGTATTGCTATGCAAAACCTGTGTAGAAACACTTACTCCAGTGTCTAAGTTCCTATATAATACTTAGTAGATATATTGATGCTATGCAATTGATTAAAAGTTTTACAAAATGTTAAGTGACTACTCAGGACTGTGCTCATGGTTGTCGTCTCCTACGATGAATTTCTATTCTACTTAGGGCCGTGAGCATGGTGGTTTTCACCTGAGAGTACACATCACTAAGCTAATGAATCACCTGGGTGGATTGGTTGAATGGTTTATGTTGAGTGGCTACTCAGGGCTGTGCTTGAGGTTGTCTTCGCCTAAGATAGTTTCTACTATACTTGGGGCCATGAGCATGGTGGTTTTCACCTGAGAGTGCACTTGTGGATGGCCACCCAGGGAACAGAGGAATCTGAAGAACTCCGAGCGACGATTGCTTCCAGTGCAGTCATTGCCATATGGGCTCTGGCTTGATCAATTATGTTGCGTGGACTCTCTCCGGCTTGACAAGCGGATGTAGGGGGATGTTAGGTGGAACGGGTCAAGCCAGAGTGGGAGGGAAAATGTTTCTGAAAGATCTCGTCTCATTCTTCTCCTTTCCTTATCACAAATGGTGTATAAAGGATAATTTGGGTTGAATATGTACAATGGTTAACGTGCACAACCTCAGCAGAGTGTAAAACTAAGTACTTAGCCGTGTCCCCGGTACGGACAATTTGAGCAGCTGATCACGGACGTCAAAGGAGGATTCCATCATTCCAAATTCAGAAACAAAACTTGATGGGTGAACAAGGGAAGATGAGATTTATGGTTTTCATGCCATATTTGTCTTGATTTGAAGAAAGTGTTTTCCAAAGAGATAGGAAAAATTGGCTTTATGCAATATAGCCTTGAACTCCACCAGCCAAATATGCATATAGGCTATAGAGTTATTCCATTAAGTGTCCACCATAGTGTCACTTGCCAGACTCCATTTTTAATGGAATCTGACCCACGTTGTTGCAATATTTCTCTTATTGCAGATTGATTAAATGACGAGTGAGGTTTCGTTTAAAGGTTTCGAGTCTACAACCAACATGTTTTCGCTTGTGGCAACATGAAGTTGTTGGAGACCCACTGCTATTGTATTTCCGCTGTGTACATTTTCAATGCTAGCTTTATGCTATGCAACTTGTATCGAATATTTTGTAAGTCTGGATCATCGATGTAATAAAATTGATACTTTGTTGTGATATTACATCGTAAACTGTGTGTGCGAACGAATCGATCCAGGGATTTGCACTATACACAGGTATCTGCCTTATTTAAAGTGTAGGTACGCTACATCACCCCTCAAGTTTTTATTTAAAAGTTGGAATGGTGGAATTCTCCGTTGACGTCCTCGTTCCGCTGCTCAAATTGTCCATACCGGGGACACGACTAAGTACTTAGATTTTTAACTCTGCAGAGGTTGTGCATGTTCATCATTGTACCCATTCAACTCAAACTATCCTCTACACTCTTGAACTGATAAGGAAAAGGAGAAGAATGAGACGAGATCTTTCAGGAGCATTTTCCCTCCCCTTGCTGGCCTGACGCGCTCCACCTAAAACCACTACCACCACCTGTAAGGCCGGGGCGAGTCCACACAGCTTAGTTGATCAAGCCAGAGCCCATATTGGCAATGGCTGCACGGGAAGCAATCTTCTCTCGGAGTTCTTCAGATTCCTTTTTTCCTGGGTGGCCGTCCACAAGTGAATATCCCACAGGTAAAACCCCTGGGGACAACACTCAACTCATACAGCGAAGCAACCAATTCCACCCAGGTGTTTGATTATACTTAGTGGAATTTAACATTTTATCAAAATAATTTTGCATAGCATCACAATTCTACTAAGTATGTTCATAGGAACCTAGACACATGAGTAAGGGAGTCTAAACATGGCTTGCATAGCAATACTATCCTACACATGCTTATAGAAAAATAAACTACTCATGCATAGAAAAATACTAGGAAGTTTATGCGTGTGTCACTTGCCTTGGCAAGAGTGCAGCACTTACAGTTGCAAAGACCCTCGTTTCCCTCCGAATAGTCTAATGATATAAAATGCCACACATAAACGCACAAGAAACATAACCATACAAAAATATGCTATGCATGATATGCAATAATTCAATTTCAAGAAACTAATATATTTATCTCTTAGAATTTTTATGAAGTATACATGATGACATTTTTAATTTGTTTTCAATTATTTAGACTTGAATAAAAGGGTAACTCAAGAATTCAGTTTACTGTAATAAAATTTCTATAACCAAAATTTGTAAAAAGTGCTATTGAACAGAGGGCATCTAAACCAAATTTTAGCAATTTGATTTACTCAAAAATATTTTTTCTAACTAAAGTTATATAAAAAATACTTAAACTACTCACATGAATATTTGAAATTTTTGAATGTGTCAAAACAGAAAACTAATAATGCCAAAAGATTATATAAAAATATTTGAATTTGGCTAAACAGAACAAAATAATGATAAAAACAGTATGCAGGGTGTTTTATGCAAAATTGCCAATTAAATTAATTTAGGAAAATCGCAGAAAATTATTATCCGACGTGGCGCTGACGCGGCGCTGACTCAGCGTACCAATTCGAAAAATAACAGCATCTAATCCTACCCTCTGGATCTAGATCTAACGACCGAGATTTAATTCGTCCGAGACGAGCAGCGCGGCCCGCCGGAGTTGTCTCCGATGACCTAAACGTGGCGGTGCCCTCGCCGGAGTTCACGAAAAAGACGCTCCTACGGTCTAGGGGACGAACGGAGTTTACCTGAGTGTAGAGGAGGGCGACGCGGCGACGATGGCGAGGTGGAGGCGACCGGAGCGTCTCGGTTCTTCCTCGGTAGCTCGGACGAGACGATGCGCTGCGAAAAACAACATGAAACCGAGTCACAACGATGTGCAAAGGAAAAGAAAAGCGAAAGGGAGAGGAGAGAAAGCCCGGGGTGGCCGGAGTTCGCCGTACGGAGAGGTTTTCGCCGGCGGCAGTGGCGGGATGGCGGGGTCTCGTGCGGGCAGCCTCGTGGCTCTCGCGCAATGGGGTTGGGGACAAACGAGAGATGGGGTCGAGAGGGTCTTATAGGAGGAAACGGCGACGTAAATGGGGGAGTAAATCATCGGGAATCAATGGAATTGATTCGGCCGTTTTCCGGCGAGGACGTGGGTGCGATTTAGGGAAGGAGACGTTGCCGCGGCAGGGATGACAGGTGGGGTCCACCGGCTAGAGAGAGAGAGGGGGACGCGGGCGGGAGTGGGCTGCTGGCGGGCTTAGGCGTTGCGCGCGCGGCTGATAGCTAGTGGGCTTCGGCCCACTTGGCTGAGAAGGTTAGCCCGCCTCAATTTTTTTTACATAAATCATTTTCTGTTTTAAATCTTTTGAATACAAAACAATTTCAAAACTATATCAAAACTTCTCAGAAAAATTCATAAAAATACAATTTGAAAATCTTATTAAAAATAGAACTTGTTGGTAGCATTCTTGTCTAAAGTAAAAATAAAATAGAACGAATTTTATTATATATTAAAATAACAATTTTGTGGACTTAAAATCAATTTAAACACATAAAAGTAATTTAATTTAAATCATGTGTGATTCAAATGACAAGTTTAAAGGATCATGATGCATGAATGCAAGGTTTTAAATTTTTCTGAAAAATTGGGATGTTACAAACCTTACCCCCTTAAGATGAATCTTGCCCTCAAGATTCGGATTGGCTAGCAAATAGGTAAGGGTGGTCTTCTTTCAGGTCATCTTCTCTTTCCCAAGTTGCTTCTTCCTCTGAATGGTAGTTCCACTGTACTTTGCAGAATTTTATGGTCTTGGTTCGGAAGACACGTTCTGCTGTCTCCAAAATATTTATAGGTTTCTCTTCATAAGTGTGATCACTTTCTAGTTGTACTTCCTCTAGTGGCACCGTATCTCTTAGCGGTGTCTCTGCCATTTCTGGGTGACATTTCTTCAGCTGGTTGACATGGAATACATTGTGAACTGCGGAAAGAGCTTCCGGAAGTTCCAATTCATAGGCTACCTCTCCTTTGCGGAATAATACCTTGAACGGTCCAATAAATCTGGGTGGCACTTTTTACTCCACGCATAGGTGAAACTCTGAGATAGGCTCTATCGCCTACTTCATAAGTGACTTCCCTTCTTTTGGAGTCGGCATAACTCTTCTGTCTGGATTGTGCTATCTTTAAACGGTCCTTAATCAGTCTGACTTTTTCTGCAGCCTCCTTGATTATGTCTGGTCCAAATAAACTACGTTCTCCTACGCCACTCCACAGTAGTGGTGTAGTGCACTTCCTTCCATACAGGGCTTCAAATGGCGACATCTCTATGCTTGCTTGAAAGCTTTTGTTGTAAGAGAACTCAGCATATGGGAGATTATCATCCCAGCTAGACTTATAATCTAGAGCGCATGCTCTTAGCATATCTTCTAGGATTTGGTTTACTCTTTCAGTCTGTCCATCCGTCTGCGGGTGGAATTTTGTGCTAAACTCTAATCTGGTTCCCAATGATTCATGTAATTGATTCCAGAAATGAGAAGTAAACTGAGTACCCCTATCACAATTTTCTTGGGAACACCATGTAGACACACAATTCTCTTCATATAGATGTCAGCTAGTTTGGCACTAGTGTAAGTAGTCTTCACGGGTACAAAGTGAGCTACCTTCGTCAGACGATCAACAATAACCCAAATAGAATCATACCCTGATTTAGTCCTGGGTAGACCAGTGATGAAATCCTTACCAATCTGTTCCCATTTTCAATCTGGTACTGGTAAGGGTTGCAGCTATCCCGCTGCTTTTTGGTGTTCTGCTTTCACCCGACTACAGACGTCACACTTTGCAATGTATTCAACAATATCTCTCTTCAAATTGATCCACCAATACCTCTCCTTTACATCCATATACATATTGGTGTTACCCAGATGTATGGAATAAGGTGAGTCATGAGCTTCTTGAAGTATTAACTTCCTGAAATCAGCATTATTAGGAACACATATGCGTTCTTTATACCATACAGTTCCTTCTTCATCTTCTCTAAAGTCTCTGGCCTTGCCTTTACTTAGGTTTTTCTTGATTTCTTTTATTGCCTTATCCTCTATCTGAGCTTCCTTCATTTTGTTAATCAAAAGAGGTTGAACTTCTAAGGATGCTACGAACCCTTCAGGTACCACTTGTCGGAGTATCGGCATAATTGATAGGAGACGGGGGTCCTCTAGCCTACGTATGGATTGTGGGGAAAAAGGCTGGAGTCGTCGAGGACGGGATTGAACATGGCAAGTTTACCCAGCTTTGGATCCCGCATCGGTGGCGAGATCCTACGTGTTGTTATAATTCACTATAAGGCAATAGCCGCGAACATGTTACAATGTGTATGATGCGTATTGAAGCGTGCCCTAAAGGCTTCCTGGTGGACGGCTTATATAGGCGGCCAGACCCCAGGATACAAGGTAAGTACTTCTCCGGCAAGTAAACAGAGTCCTAGACCTAGCCGGCTTAGTTGCCGCCTTCCGTCTTGGGCTTGGTGGCTTGATGGGCTTCAGCCTTCCGCCTTCCTTGGACCGTCCGCCTACTTCCTTGTACGTTAGCTATCTGGGCCGCCCCGGCAGGCATCAGCCTTACCACCCTTGGGCCACCCTGGACTAGCCTGATTGATCCATGTCAGAGATACCCCTAGTTGGTATATCCCCAACATTAGCCCCCAGAAAGGTTGAAGTTCTTCAGGCGTCGGCTTCTTCTTGATTCTTCATTCTTCAATGTTGGCGGCTGCATGGCTTGAACCATTCCGAAAATAATGGGGAACGTGTACCTCAACATTGGCACACGGCCACCTTTATCCGACATGGAAAAGACGGCTTAGTAAAACTTGCTGGATAGCTTCACAATAAAATCTGATCCTTGGCGGCAAGTCAAACTCATGTTTTTACGGATGACGCCAGTTGGCTCACGATAGTTTGAAACCAAACGGAACGAAAATCACGCCATGATTGCAAATCGCGGGGAAAGAGGAGTTGTGGTGATCGTGCAGACGTGCACTGTTCCGCGGCGCCGGATGGTCGACACGTGTCCGGCTATTCGAGCCGTTGCACAGAGAGCAACGCACGGGCCTATAAATAGGGACCTGAGGGGTCCATTCTCTTCCTTCGCACTTCACCTCTCTGCCCTTTGTTCTCCTGCGCTCTCGCTCTCCCGAGCTTTCTTGCCACCACCGAGAGAACTCCGGCGAGCGCTGCTTCCCCGGCGACCTTCGTGCGCGGCGATGGCCACCGAACCTCAAGCTACCACATCGGCGGCGTCCAGCGAGCTCGCGACGGAGACTGCCGTGGCCACGACGATTGGCGGCGCGGTGTCGCGCTCCACGGCGGCGCACGCGGGCATTCCCGCCACCGCTCTGTCCTCTACTCCGGCCACGCACGCCCGTGCGGCGGCGGCCTCGGCGCCCTCGTCTTCTACCGCGCCGGCGGCTGCCGGCGGCGCGCCTGCCGATGAAGAGGAGGAGACAGCCAACCTCGGGTCGTGCTACTGGCTCCCCTCCGTGGTGGACGAAGACGCCCTCAAGGACCTGGAGGCGGCCGGTTACCTGCCAACCCGGGAAGACTGCAGTTGGCGGCCCGCCTTAGGGGACGTCGTCCCGGCTCCGAAAGCCGGCGAGCGGGTAATCCTCACCTCCCACTTAGTTAGGGGAATGGCCTTGCCGCCTTCCGCCTTCTATATTGAGGTGCTGGATCATTATGGGCTCCAGCCCCATAACATAGCGCCCAATAGCATCTTAGTCTTAGCCGGCTTCACAGCTCTATTTGAGGGCTATCTAGGTATTAGTCCTAGTTTAGATTTCGTTGCCGGCGCCAGACCGTGCCAGACGGAGGGCTGGCAACCTGCGGCAGTATCACTTTCAACTGCCGCCAAGGACGCCAATGGTATCCCAAGATACTTTACATCGAGTCTGTCAAGGGCTGGAGCTCCACCTTCTTCCACTGCCAAGACATGGCAGCACCGGGATGTCAATTTGGCGTCCCGGATTTTGCAACGCGCCGCCTATGCCCAAGCCATGCTGGGACGAGGCGGTCCGCAAGTTGACGGAGGAGCTCCGCCTTATCCAAAGGCGGATCGAGTTCCTCACCCGGATGATGCCCCCCTTGCTGGACGGGGTGGACACCGTCATCTGTTGGCTTAGCCGACAAATACTGCCCTTGCGGTACAGCCCGCATAAGATTTGTCAGTATTCACCTACCGCCACAGCTTCTCTTTGCGCAAGCGAACAGGGGTTACCAGCTGCCGAATTGGCGGCCCGACTTCGCAGCCTTGTCAAATCAGGGCTGGTGAAGGCGGTGGAGGGCGTGCCCATGCACACCCACGACAACCCTCCCCTCGAGGTAGACATTTCTCTTTTTGCCCTTCTTTGGCGGCTTTGCCGGCTTACTCGAGTCCTCCTTAAAACTTACTCTTTTTTGGTTAACAGCTCTCTGCTCTGAGGGAGAACGACCTGTCTCCCTACTTTTACGAGCCGGGAGCCGGGAAGACCAAGAAGCGCAAGGCGTCCGGCGCTGCTTCCTCCACGGCTAACGCCGACAAGAAGAAATGGACCGCAACGGCTACCGAGCCGGTGCTCGTCGACCTCGACGAGAACGCGGGGATTAACATCCCCCGAAGGTACTCATTTCCGCCTTAGTAATTTGTCGGCCTTCTTCATTGTTGGTGTTCATCTGGCTAACTTTGCTTTGTCGCCAGGGAGCGGGTGGCAACTTCCAAGTTGCCGGCCAAGTCTATTTTGTCCAGGGGAAGCGGCCCCTTGGCACTTCTCCGGCAACCATGCCGCCAACTCCTCAGCCCTAGGCCAGCGGCTTCATGAGCGACGCCCGCCGTCCGCGCCAGCCCCAGGTTCCGGCTTCTAGTCCACCGCCAAGGACCTCCTCTGCTGGCCGTGTGGCCAGCGCTTCTTTTCCTTTGGCTGAGGCTACGGCCAATGAAGCCGTCCGATCACGCGCCGCCAAGGAGGAGTTGCTCGAGGAGGTTGCCGGTGGGCCGTGAAGGGCAGCCCCGGCTTCTGGAGGCGGCAGGGTTAGGGATCCCTGGGAGTCCTTTAAGGAGGCCAAGGAGTCCACCCTGGCCTTTGCCGACTTCGTCGCCCAGACCTTTGCCGACCAGGAGGGTGACATTGCTGTAAGTTGTCTCTTGGGAACGTGGTAGCGTATACAGAGTCTTTCCCCCCGAGCACTTAGATGGCAAATCAATGATATTGGTTGCCGGCTTAGTGGTTTTTTGACAATATGTTGTATGCTTTTGTCTTTGTCCGCAGGGCATCCTGTCCGTCAATGTTGAGCTCATCTCGTCCAGGTCGGAGATAAACAAGCGGTATCGCGATCTGAAAAAATATTGCGATGCCAAGGATGCACGGATTGCCAACTTGGAAGCGGCCCACAAGAAAGATGAAGGTAAAATCACTGAGTTTTTGCCTTCTGCCATGTTTGTGTTTGCCGCCGCCAATCATTTAGCTAGCATATCCATATTATAGAACTGCTAGATCACGTCCAGGATATACTGAAGGCGTCTACTGATATGCAAGCTATTATGAATGAAGCCTCTGATCTGGCGGCCGCCAACTTGGCAATGAAGGAGGAGCACCAGAAGGAGATGGAGGCGCAACAGATGAAGTTTGCGCAAGAGTCTAGCCAGCTAACCGGAGAGCTGGATAGCCTGCGCAAAAAATTGGCGGAGGAGGAGAAGGCGGCTGCTGAAGAGATATCCAAGCAGACTTCTCGCGCTAAGACTGCGGAGGATGCGGTGGCAGCTCATATGATTGAGCTGTCCACCTTCCGTAACTCGGTCCTTGGTAAGTTTTTTCTCACTCTTCATTTTTGTCGTCAGTTTGGTAGCCTGAGCCAAACTGATGTTTTTGTTTTTTGATACAGTTGCTGCCGGCTTAGGTGATGACAAGGTTGTCAGCCCCCGCCTAGATCGCCTAGCGCGCCTGGGTGAGCTGATCACCGAGACTTTGGCGGCGTCTAAGATGTTTTCCGCCAAGTTCTTCATCTCCTCTGACAGCCAGGAGCCCGCCGATTTCAGCAATGTGCCCACCATGCTGGAGCAAGCCACGAAGCTACACAAGAGCTCGCTGAAGTCTGCGGCGCGGGGTGGTGCCAAAACTGCGCTAGGCTTATTCATGGCGCACTACCCCGAGGCACAGATAGAAGTCGTCACCGAGGGCATGCCGTCTGCCTATGAAGACGGCAGCGAGGTCCAGCCGGCTGCTGTACTGAACAGTGTTGCCGGCTACGCCATGCGGGTTGCCGACATGGTTGACACGACGGTCTTCTATCGGCGCCATCTTGTGCCGGTTACTGGACAAGCTAGTGTTGCCGACATGGCCGAAGCGGAGGGGAGCGATAGCTCTGGGGCTGAGGTTGTCAGCCCCCAAGCCTAATATAGGCGGCCCCCGAGCCAAATTCGTTGTTACCGGCTCCCTTTGTTTTTCCTTGACGGCTAGCCTCCACCTGCCCCTGAAATAATTATATCTCAACTTGTAATATTTGTAAATATCTTTTGGAGATGTACTGCTAGGCGGGAAGCCAGCTAACTTGTTTTATTGTGCTACTGAAGTAGGCTTTGCTTTGTTTTATTTGGCCCGCCTTAATTTTATTTTGACTTATATGCTTGACTGTTTGTATGTTGGCAAAACCTCAGCCGGGAACTTTAGCTGAAACAACCAGGGTTAGTACCATAAGTTTAAAATCAGAAACCAAAGCCAAAATGTTGGCGCCAAAGACATACTACTAGGCGAACCACATATAAGTAATCAAAAGTAAAGGAATTAGGCGGCGCAAAAAAAGATGATTTTTGCTTTGGGTTGGCTCGAAAGCTGCAAGTATCTACCAATTTGAACCCTTGCACGAAGCTAGAAATTAGGTCCTTAGATACACAGGGATATATGATTGCAAGAAAGGACAAAAGATGGCATGGTTCTCAACACAGATGAGGAACCATAGACATTTATTTCATAATCATATATAACTTATTAAAATTATAAATTGCTAAGTATAGAAAGGACGTAGCTGCTCAATGTTCCAAGTCCGTCTTGTTTGCTCGAACGGGTCGTCAATGCCTCTTTTACGCTTGGTTCCTCTCCTTCCTACCGCCTTCTTGCGCCTTTTCTTTTCTTCTGCGTCGCGGATGTCGGATATGTAGTAGTAACCATTGAGCAGCGCCTTTGTGACTATAAACGGTCCTTCCCATGGCGGCGATAGCTTGTGCAAGCCTTTTCTGTCTTGAATTAGGCGGAGAACCAGGTCACCTGTTCTGAAGCCTCGCTTCCGCACTCTCCGGCTATGATAGCGGCAAAGTTGTTGTTGGTACAAGGCGGAGCGATTTAGAGCAACGTCTCTTTCTTGATCTAACAAGTCTAGGCTATCCTGTCTTGCACCCTCTACGTCTTGCTCGATGTAGGCTTGAACTCTTGGGCAATCGTATTTCATGTCGATGGGTAGCACCGCCTCTGCGCCATATACTAAGAAGAAAGGAGTGTAGCCGGTAGATCTGTTTGTCGTTGTGCGCAAACTCCAGAGTACGGACTGTAGCTCTTCTGCACAAGCGCCGGCTGCCCTATGTAATGGAGCTTCGAGACGGGGCTTATGTCCGGAGAGGACTAAGCCGTTTGTACGCTCTACTTGTCCATTTGATTGAGGGTGTGACATAGATGCCAAATCAAACCGGATGCCTAGATCGTTGCAGTATTCTTCGATGTCGCCTTGAGATAGGTTGCTTCCATTATCAGTGATAATGCTGTGTGGAACTCCGAACCAAGAGATAATTCCCCAGAGGAAATTGGTGGATGTTCGCGCGTCAAGTTTGCTGATCGGCTTGGGCTCGACCCATTTTGTGAACTTGTCGACAGCGACCAATAGTTGGGTATACCCACCACGTGCCTTCTTGAAGGGACCAACCATGTCTAAGCCCCAGACCGCGAACGGCCAAGTGATTGGAATTGTCCTGGGTTCTTGTGCCGGCATGTGAGGTTGGCGGGCGTACAACTGGCAACCTTTGCATGTTTTCACGATGTGCGTCTTCTTTGGCGGTTAGCCTGTAGAAACCTTGGCGGAAAGCTTTGGACAGAATGGACCTGGCGGAGTCGTGATGCCCGCAAGTGCCGACATGTATGTCTTTCAGAATTTCCCGGCCTTCTTCTGACAATATGCACCGCTGATAGATACCGCACGTGCTTCGCTTGTATAGCTCGCCTTTGATGATTGTGAATGCTTTGACTCGCCTTATGATCTTCCTTTTCAACACCTCATCGTCCTCCAGCAACTTCTGGTTGATTAAAAAATCGAGATATGGGACGGTCCAATCTGGCTGTACTAAGTAGATGGCAAGACTTGCCACTTCTACTAGTTCTTCTTGTTCGGGGGTCCAACAAGTCGACGCCCTTAATGGATGGCTTGTGCAAATGTTTCAGGAAAATGTCCTTCGACACTTTTTTGCGTTCTGACCCGAGTCTGGCGAGGCTGTCTGCCGCCTCTTTCTCAGCTCTTGGAACATGCCGGACTTCGTAGCCCATGAAATTTTTGACGAATTCGTCAACTTTGGCCATGTAAGCCGCCATTGTTGCAATCTTAGCGTACCATGTGCCGCTTACTTGTTGTGCAACTAAGTCGGAGTCGCCATAACAGAGGATTCTCTTGACGCCAAGGTCGTTTGCCACATGTAGCCCGTGAAGTAAAGCTTCATACTCTGCGACGTTATTGGTTGCTGTGAAATGGATCTGCAATACGTAGCTGAGCTTATCACCTTTGGGTGTGCGCAAAACAACTCCAGCCCCCGAGCCTTTGCGCATCTTTGATCCGTCAAAGTGCATGACCCAATATTCTGACTCGGGGAGTATTGTTTCCTCCATGGTTTCTGTCCAGTCGGCAACAAAGTCTGCAAGTGCTTGTGTCTTAATGGCGGTCCGTGGTTTGTAGACTATATCGAAGGTGGCAAGCTTGATGCCCCATTTGGCAACTCGGCCTGTTGCCTCTGCGTTATTGATTATGTCTCCCAACGGTGCCCTGCTGACTACTGTCACTGTGTGCTCCTGGAAATAATGCCTAAGCATTCTGGCGGCAAAGAATACACCATAAGCCAGCTTTTGGTAATGTGGATACCTCTGCTTGGAGGCGGAGAAAACTTCACTGATGAAGTAGACCGGACGTTGCTCAGATGTCGCGGCTTTGCTTTAGGTGCTGCCAATATGGGAGCGGATACGAGAGCCTCCTTAAGTTGCTGTAAGGCGGCATCTGCTTCTACGCTCCACTCAAAATTTTCGGATTTCTTCAATAGCCGGTAGAGGGGCATTGCGTTTTCTCCGAGGTGGCTTATGAAACGACTGACGGTTGCCGCCCATCCGGCTAGGCGTTGCATGTCCTTCAGACAAGTAGGTGTGGATATGTTTTGGATAACCTTGATCTTCTCCGGGTTAACTCTGATCCCTCAATCTGAGACGATAAATCCAAGTAGTTTGCCGGCTGGAACGCCGAAAACACACTTGGCGGGATTGAGCTTCATCTGGTATTTCCGGAGATTCTGAAAAGTTTCTTCCAGATCCTGTAGGAGATCCGCCTTCTTTTTTGACATCACCGCAATGTCGTCAACATAGACGTGAACATTGCGGCTAATATGTTCGTGCAGGCAATTTTGCATACCACGCTGGTATGTTGCCCCTGCATTTTTCAGGCCAAAAGGCATCATGATGTAGCAGAAAGTCCTGTATGGAGTGGTGAAAGATGTTTTCAGCTGATCTGACTCCCTCATCTTGATTTGGTGGTACCGTGAGTAGGCGTCCAAAAAACAAAGCACCTCGGAGCCTGCTGTGGAGTCTATGACCTGGTCAATTCTAGGCAGCGCAAAGGGATCCTTTGGGCAGCACTTGTTAACACATGTATAGTCGATACACATCCTCAGATCTTTATTCCTGTAACAACCCGTTTGTAACTTTCCAAAATTATGTGTTTAGTTGTGCAATAAAATGTTGCATCACGTCATCATCCCATGTGTGCTTGCATTTAATTAAATATATTGCTTCCAATTCTTTTTCCACATTTAATTTTTCATATTTAAATTCAAATGCCTCTTCAAAGAAATTCAAATAAAGTTTCATACTTTTATAGATAATCAAATTAGATATTGATATGACTATTTTGAAATTATTAAAAATGGTGTAAAAGTTTTTGTCATATTTCTTTTCTGTTTGTGTTAAATAATAAAAATCAGAAAGGGTTTAAAAAGAAAATAAACAAAAGAAGAAAAATAAAGCAGTACAAAAAAAAAGGAGCCAGGCCGAGATGGGCCGAATCTGGCCCATCTCAGCCGAG
Source organism: Poa annua (assembly GCA_026929855.1). NCBI lineage: Eukaryota > Viridiplantae > Streptophyta > Magnoliopsida > Poales > Poaceae > Poa > Poa annua. Next base: position 58,195,599 of record CM049426.1, on the reverse strand, counting down.
CTGCCGTCCGACCGACCCACCTCCGTCGTCGTCCTCATACGGACGAGGAGAGCGAACCCCTTTTCCAGGTGGACATGGCGCTCTCCCCTCTCTGCCAAGCTCGCCCCACTGCTCGCCCCCACTCTCATCTCCTCTATTTAATCGGGCCGCACCCCGGAGAAAACCCTAACCCTAGCCTCGCTCGCCCGGAGCACCGCCGCCCCTCTCCTTCCCTGTCACCACCGAAAATCCCACCGGAGTAGCCGCCGCCATTCTTCTTCCTCCGACCTCCCCGTGCCGTCCCACCTCGCCACGAGCTTCCCCCGGTGAGCCCTCACCGGTCCCCTCTATCTCCCTCTCCGTTCCCCTTCTCTGGCGGCTCCGTTTCGCCGGAGCCGGAGGCGGCTACCACGGGCACGCGAGTGTCGACCACGGGCTCGAGCCCTCCGCGCTTTCCCTTCATGGTCGAGGACGGGAATAAAACCGACACCCCATCCCGAACCCACGCGGCACACCCACGAACGGGGTGCCGCCCAGAAAAGGTCACCGGCGTCCTCTGTCGACAGTTCGTCAGGGAATTTTCTAACACCTTCAGTTTCGTCAGAACACTAGACGTTTTAAGTTCGTCAGTAAAAATAGAAACGTGGTTCGGTTTAAAACGAAACCTATTCTAATCCTATCACTAACCCGCACCTAACCTACTGGCTAAAAGAGCCGTGCTAAGCACCGCGCGCGCCCGAGTTCGAAACTCGCCCGGGGCAGGGAGAAATCCCCAAATTTTGCCCCCGCGCACTGACAGCCCAGGCCAGCTTGTCAGCGACAGCCCGGGGCCAGCGCAGCGACTCGCGCCCCGTCAGCGCCAGGCTGGCGCTCGGGCCCGCATGTCAGCCGCTGTGGCTAGGTCTCGCCCGATGAGAAAAAGCCGAGGCGCCTGTAACTTTTACACCCGAGCCCCCTGGTTCCCAGTTTCGCACAGAAGTCCTTCCAGTTGTTTTTCCCATCACGGATAAGTCCCTGGTTTTTGCAGAAACCACCCTACACTTCAATGCAATAACTTTTAATTTATAAATCCAAATAAAATAAACTTTATATGTTTTAATATCAAAAATATTCAATAAACATTAATATAACATTCTCATGTCATTTTGCATCATTTATTTTTTTAAATGCTTAGTTTAATTTAACAAATGCAATTAATTAATTATGTATGGAATGTGTGGGGTAATAAATATATAATGCCCTAATTCCATTTAATATGCTCATATCTTTTATACCATGTCTTGCCATGATAATAAATATTTAATTTGAGTTGAAGATAAATAATTTGCAATTAATTATTAAATATGTTATGTGTTGGGCAAATAATTAATTAATGGCTATTTCCATTTAAATTAATCAGATCACCATACCTGCTATATATATTAAGTAACATTTAAATTGTTGGCTACACAAATAACTTGCACCTTAATGTTTTGCCGGGATTTCATCCCCGCTTTAAAATGACTTAATCACCTCATACCATAATGCACCATCATTTGATTGCGCATTCCTCTGTATTGATTATTCTTTCCTATTGTCTGTGTTTGGCTTTCTCTGGGTAGATGACGACGTGTCTGCTGCGAGTACCTACGATACTGAGGTTCCATCTTTTGTGCCAGGCCACGAGCTGCCAGGCAAGCTTCTGCTAACCGGTTAGACGATTGTTTGGTTTTCATTCTTGCCTTTTGATCTATGCTATCCTTGTTATCTGTAACATCCCAAAATTTGCAAAAATTTAAAATTTTGCATCCATGCATCATTCATCATTAGGCATAAAACTACATCACAAAATTATTAAATAAAACTTCAAATTATAAATTTAAATAATCTATAATTCCATAAAGTGTTTATTTAAACTCCTTTAATAAATAAAATTTGTTCAATTTATTTATGGGCAAGTATAATGTCAAAAAGTCCCATTTTTAATAACCTTTCCAAAACATATTTTTATGAATTTTTCTGAAATGTTTTGGATAGGTTTAAAAATCATTTTTGAAATCAATATTTAAAAACATATATTAATTTCATTTAAAAGGAAAAGGAAATCGGGCCGACCCGTTTAGCTAACTGCCGTGCGCGCGAGACGCAACGGCCCGCCAGCGGCCCAGCGCCCCCTCCCTCTCGCTCGCAGTCGCTGACAGGTGGGACCCACCTGTCATCTCCCCCGCGGAGCAGTTCTTCCCCAAATCACGCCCTCGCCTCCGACCGAAAACGCTCGAAATTGATTCGTTTGATTGCGGGAGATTTACTACGCCGTTTGCAACACCTCCTCCTCCTATTAAAATCCCCCGAGCTCCTCCGTGTTTTGCCCCAAACATCTCCTCCCAAGAGCCCCTGGGCTGCCCGTTAAAGACCCCGCCTCTCCGCCGTCGCCGTCGATGAGAACCTCGCCGTGCGCGCAAACCTAGCCACCCCGTACCCTCTCATTGCTCCCTCTCGCTTTACCTCTTCCTTGCGAAGCTTTTTGACACGGTTTTGAACTCGTTTCCGTAGCGCAACGCCGTGTCCGTGATCGCCCGAGGAGAACCGCCGCCTCGTGCTACTCCGGCGAGCGATTACGCGAGGAGGAGCTCACGCCAGAGACCGCTACCTCGCCACCGTCTCCGCATCGATCTCCCATACGCCGCGGTATGCCCCGTTCATCCTGTAGCACCGTAGAACTCGTACGCATGCGACGCCTGCCATGGCACCGCCGCAACCGGAGCGCCTCCGACGACTCGCGCCGCCCGCACGTGGTCAGCGTGTTCAGGACCGTTGGATCTAGATCCAACGGATCCGCTTTATTTTAATTTTACATCGCGGTTGATTTATCTGGCGCGTATGATTTCATTTAGATCTAACGGCCCCGAACGCGATCCGCGTCGAAGCGGTACGGGCGAATCAGATCGCGCCGCGTGGCCGATTCTTTTTCTATTTCGAATAGAATTTAGAAATTAAAACAGAAAACTATTAAAACTTGCAAAATTCATAACTTTTAATGTGTAAGTCCAAATTTGATAAACTTTATGTCATTGGAAAGACCTGCTCATGTAGTTTATTTCTACATCATTTGTTTTTCCTTTTGACAAATCATAAAGTGTGAAATTATCCGAGAAGAATTTCGGTTATTAAAATAATAATTTAATTTATAAAAATGTTTTGTAAATAAATTTAATTGTTCTAGTGTTGTATTAATCCCCTCTGTTCATAAATATTAATATGTGTATTATTTAAAAACTTTCACAGAACAAATAAAAGTTGTAATATTAGAAATCAAGTTTTGCAATATAGTTCTTTTCAATTATTTAAATTGATAAATAAAATAAGAAATCTCTAGAAATTGCATTTCATACATTTAAAAACAGAAGATAAAAATTATCAATAAGTGTGTCTTGTTATAATCATAGCATATCATGCATGCATACATATTTATGTTTGGTGTTGTGATGATATTGTGTTGGTATTTATTTTATGTTATTGCTTGTGCTAGAGTGTGAAGAAGAGGAAGGACTTGCTTGTGATTGTTATTCTTGTTGTGGTTGCTCCTCCTGCTACCAAGGCAAGTGACATTCATATTATCTCCCATATTTTCTATATGCATAAGTAGTATATTTTGAGTAGTGTGCATGATAGGATTTTGGATTTATTCTATAATGCTAAGTTAGTTTGTATTTTAAAAATATCCTAGTAGTGTGTAGCCACCCCTTTCTCCTATGCAGCCATGAAAAGTTTTATTAGTTGCTTAGCTATGGTATAAAAATGTTTACCCTGTTTCGGAAATGTTTCTAAGTGTTAAAAATTTAAATACATATCTGGGTGGAATTGGTTGTTTGGTTTATGTTGAGTGGCTTTTGGGACTATGCTTGTTGTTGTCGTCGCCTAGGATGAATGTCTATTATACTTAGGTCCATGAGTATGGTGTTTGTTACCCAGAAGTGCACTTGTGGACGGCCACCCAGGAACGAAGAGATTACCAAGTCCCTCCAAGTTTAGAAGCTTCCCGTGCAACCTTTTGACAATGGGCTCTGTGAGGACTCCTCTGACTAACCGTGAGAGATGCCCACGTTATGTAAACAGATCACGATCCCAATGATCAGTGCATCGCGATCACATAACACATGGTATACAAAGTTACATCATACAACTCGAATAGTATAAGACTTACATAAATAATGGTCTCATGACCAAGTCTGCAAACATCGACGCACTTGACGAATATTAACTAAGGTTCAACGGAAGCTTCGGCTAGCGTCGACCCTCGTCACGTCCTGACGCATTCCCACAAAGCAGTTGAGCGGGACACTCAGTTGGCGTAGTCGTCGGTGTACTCCTCCTTCTTGTCGTACATCTCCTCATTTCAACCTGGACGTTTGAATATCCAGGGACACAACCATATGAGTACATTTACGTACTCGCAAGAACACCTCTAAAGCTTAAGTTTTCATGATAATGCAAGAAAACACTTTTCGAAAACTGGGATGGCTTCTATATACGACTATAGGGCTTAGTTTTTGAATACCATGATTTTAGACATAGAGAATACGACATCTCTGTATCTTTGTTGAAGAAAAACATTTAGAGATAGAATTCTCTTCTCTTAGATATAGCAAGGACATATCTAAGTTCAAAACTTTCTTTTGTAAAACCTTTAAAAGCACTAGGATGGGGATACCCCTTTTTCCTTCCTTGAGATCAGACTGATTGTCTCCCCGAGACCAATCATCCTCACCCAAATTCCGTACCTCCCAGGTACCTCTTTGATGTCTCTTTGTTTCCTCCGAAAACATTTCTCTTTTAAAACCAAATTACCCATACGCCTAGATCAGTGGCCTTTCCAACCGTCCATGACCGCGGACGCGGCTATTCGAATAGATTTACACTCTGCAGAGGTTGCACACTTTACCCACACCTATCGGTCATTCCGCCGTGTCTGCCACGGCCCGTCATAAGACAGCATCCGGGGGTCCGGATAACACGATCAAAGCTTTTCACTATGACCGCCCTAGTATCGGGGCCTCCCGGTAGGTTTGTTCTCCTCGGCACCGTGTGCTCCACTAGACCTCTTGGTCTTTCCTCGGGACGCCACACCGCCACGTCAGGAGACCTGCCGTAATCGTCCGGCTGCTGATCCACAGCAGTGTATTGTCTCTTCCGGACGACAACCCGGCTTCGAGGGCCCAGCCCCCATAGAAAGTATGAGAGCCCCAACACTAAAACAGACAAGCTTCCGGCTAAGCCCTACCCATGTCAGGTAGTGTGGTTGCACGGGTTAATTGTTCGAGCGGCTGCTAGGGCAGTACTTTGTTTTTCAAAAACAACCTCCAATCCTCCGACTACTCCCAGCAGCTCGGGTTTTCGCAAACATCACCGATTGCTCCCAGCAACTCAGGTTTTAATAAAACACTTGCTCTCCGATTGCTCCCAGCAACTCGGGTTTTCCTCCGTAAAACAATTTTATCAAATAGGTTCCCATCCTAAAGTTTTGAGGTAAGTAGATGAAGGTAGACTACTAGAAAAATTAATCTTTTTGATGGACCTTCAACAACAAGGCTCATCAAGTAAAACCCATTTTGTAACACCTATAGTATTCTAGTAGATAACTTTGGCCAAACAATATTTTGTAAAATAGTTTTCGGGTAGCAAGGTGCCACAAAAGAAGTAAAGCATGCATTATTTTATTTTGAAAACAAAACATGCTTTGTAAATAATAGGGTTGCATAATGGTGGTGAGGTGGCTTGCCTGGCTCAGCAATATGTCCTTGGTCTTGGTCTTGATGCTCCTCGGGTTCATTCCTCACTTCCCGTTCCTTCCAGATCGTATCTAACGTCGTAAACAGAAAAATGAAGCACACTCAGAATACAAGACAAAGCTACAAGGACATACTAAACAGCAAGCATTGCACAAGACAGTAAGCTAACAATCGAGAGCAAACAACTCCTTTAGCTAAACAAAAACAAACAACAAAGTCCATAGAGATAAGACAAACAACAGATTATCCTAAGAAAATATACACAACAACCCTGAGTATTAAAAGGGTAGTTCTACAGAACACTAAAACAACACATCATTTAGGGTTATTATATCCTTTAACAAGAGCTGTTATACTAGTTTCAGGAAATACTTCATACAAAAGTATGTGAACACACAAGCAAGTTTTAATATTAACACTACTGGATAAAATTTAACACCAAACAATCATTCACATGCATAACACACAAATGAAATTAGTGCAACTCCTAGGAAACAAGATGAACTATGTGAAACTCAGATGTGAATGGACTGGCAATACTTTCAGGGAATTTATTAAGGCTATTAAAGGATAACCTGAGCTTCTGGACTTATGAGTTACTAAGCACATGAACACATAACAATTCAAGTAAAACAAGGAATTAACTTATTACATTTATTGGATAAATAAGATGATGTTTAAAGAGATAAAACATAACACACAAACATACCCACAAGCAAGGCATATAAACACAATTGATGTTATTATCAGGATACAAAGTGAATAATGCTAAACATAAGTAAACAATGCACCACACATTATAAAAGTGGTTCAATCAAGTAATTATTATTGAGTTAAGGTTCTGATCTTCAAAAGATGATTAGTAATGTTTATACAATTCACATTTGTTAAGAACAGATGATTAAAAGCTAATATTTCCATTACCCAAAAGTTGTTGTTTTTGTGGGTAAATCATAACTCCTAAGACAATGTTCATAAAGTAGAATCCTTCTACCACAGTACACCTAGAAACCATATCAAGTGGTGAAAATTGGATTGGCAATATAAGCTATTACCAAACAGTAGCTAAAAATCATGCAAATGCCACTGGTCTCAAAACCATAATGAATATAGTTTCAGTTTTAGGAATCTCCTACATGCAAGGTTAATTTCTATGGATAGGTATTGACCTAAGCTTTGTGTAGAAATTGCATTAACTCCATTTGGACACTCCCAACTCAAGATACTCCATTCTGAGTGAAATACATACTTTTTACTTGCTTTAATGTGCAACACAAAGCATAAATATTTTTTAGACAAAACCAGTGTGGTATGATAAACAAAACACATAGGTACTACACAAAAATACTCCTAAACCATTTGTATAAACATACAAGGCACAAACAATTAAAACTAGATACATGCAAATAACAGAAAATAAGAATATCAATTTTAAAGTGTAATAACCTACTGTTTTAGCAAATAATCTACCAAGAGAAAAATATAAGATCAAAAATTCTACCAAGATGGTATATGATAGCTAATACTCATATCTAACACATGCAATTGGATTTGCTCAAAAATGTATTTTTAATAATGAACTAAAAATCACCAAAGTGGTACTGGTGTCAATCTTAAACATGATACTACTTTAGTCATAAACATCTAGGTAGGTATTCTCACTGGCTTTCCATAGAACTGAAGTTTGCTAGATTTGGATTTATAAACCTCAAGTTTTTAAGTAAATGGTGCAAAATCCACTTCTTACAAGATTGAACATAGCACACAACTAAAAATGTATTTTTGAAAATGGCCAGTGCCATCTGGTTAAGAAAACACTTAGCTATGCTACAAAATTAATTTTAAAATTTTTCCATGCATAAATCTTCCACAAATGAATTAAAGCTAGAGAACTAGTTCTCTGGAAAAATAAAACAGGAAAAGGATTTCTACAGAAAAAAAGAAAAAGGCCGGATCAGGGGGGTGGGCTGCGTAGCCCGAGCTGGGCCGGCCCACCGGCGCTGCGCGCGCGGCGAAGCGGTACGCCATCGTAGATCTGCTGATAGACGGCCAGGATTAGAAGGAAGAGCGTTCAAAAGGGACCATTGATCTCAGATCCGACGGATCCCACGCGTCTTCTTCCTCCAGACTCGAAGGACTGGGCCAGAACACAGAGCAAGACGGCGAGCACGAGATGCTCACCCCGGGGGCTCGTTTCAAGACCAGGAGGAGCGGAGGAGGATGCGGAGAGGCATGGCATCCGAGGGGAGGTCACGGCTCGGGCGGAGAAGCTCCCAAACGACGGTGGCACCGAGCGTGTCCGCGTCGGGCACGGTGCGGCCCCGGCGGCTTCCCTGCATCAAAACGCATGAGGAGATGTCTCAGAGGAAGCCCTCGGAGAGAGGAACGGGATAGAGGTGAGCGAAAACGCAGAGGGGGACGGATGCCATGGCGCTCGTGCTCGAAGGAGCTCGGGACCGAGCGGCAAATCCTCCTCCATAGAGAGAGGAGAGGAGAGAGAGCTCGAGAGATATGGTAGGGGGTGAGTGAGAGGGGTTTTGGGAACGAAATGGGCATGGTGAGAGGGGCTATGGAGCCTCGGCTGCAATAAGAGAGGGGTGGTGGCCGGTTCATGAGGTCGGGGTGCACGGGCACGCAAGGGGGAGGGCGATGGAAAGCTATTGGTTGAATTGGGCGGTGGAGACCATCATGAGTACCCAGGGGCACGACTTGGAGCCTAGTGGACGTCGCAGCACCGTTGGAGGGGTTGGAGTAAGGGAGTGGTCTCTCCTGCCCCCAGGGTGCTCGACAGAAAGCCAAGAAGAAAAGGACAAGAAGAAAAGGAGGGCTAGGGTTTGACAAAAATCATGCTAAGATTTTCCCACATGATGGACAAGAGGAGAGGGGTAGGTTTAGTTAAATACAATCTTGGGAAAATAAGGATTAGGCCACTTTGCTAAGATGGATTAGTCAACCCCTTGACAGAAAAAAAATATAACACAAGATGGTTTGGGGGAGGGCATAAGGCTTTAACATTCTATTAAAAAGTTTAGGTCAAAGGGGTTTGATAACAACCATATCCAAAAATGGCAAGCTGATATGTTATAAACTAGACATTGTCACTTTAAAATGTAGCCCTCAACACAATCAATAATTAATGATCAAATGATTTTGTAAAATGTAAATAAGAATATATAAGGAAAATAGAGGTGATGTAGATGATACTAGATGTTTTGTATTTCCAAGATTAACAAAATAAACCCTATTTGGCATGCTCAAGAAATGGTAAAAATTAACAGGGGTGAAGATAGATTTTTATACTTTTATAAAATAGAATTTTTGATTAACACACCCCCAAACAATATTACAAGAGGTAACACATTGAACTCATGAAATATAAGAACAACCAACATTTAGATCCCAATTAAATTATATAAATCAAATATCGTCTCATACACCACCACATGAACAATCATAAAATAACACACTCAAAGCCAACAAATTAAGCACATGACAAATATGATCAAACTCACAAGAATAATAGGATAATTAACCACACTTGTAAGACACAATAACTATATTTGTGAAGTGGTGATCAATAAAAAATTATGACAAGATTTTGAAGAAAGAGGGTTAAACAACTTCTTAGTAGTAGTCTCCAAAGAAATACCAATTTAGGAATGTTGAAATAAGAGTTGCAAACACTTGCCACATATTAGGCTCAAAATATATTAGGAATTATTATAGGGTCTTATATAGTTTTGTAATCATATAGCTTTTGGAAATACTTTCAGTTTCTCAACTAAAAGTTCTTTGGGTAGTTGCTAAAATCAGAACATCATGGTGAGTATAGTTTGTTAAAAATATGATGGGTGAAATTGTATGTACTATTTTACTTGTGATAACACTGATATCAGATATCAAATTATAACTAGGTTGAGTTTTAGGGTTGTTAGCTAGAGAGGTCATCAACACAACACAAATCAAAACAAAACAAGGCAACAAAGGAAACAAGAGTGAAAAACATTCATAAGTAAAGCATTTCAAAAAGTTTTTGTTCCCTCAGAAATTTGGGTCTTTATTAAGTAAGCTTTTGTTGCTTCCAAAATTTGGGGTGTTACAGGCTCTGTCTAGAATAATTAAGTTGTGAGGGTGCAACCTGTCAGCTTGACAAGCAGATGTAGAGATGGTAGGTGGAACGGGTCTTGCTAGTATGGTTGCATCCTTCTTCTGAAAGTTCTTGTCTCAATTCTCTCCTTTCCTCAATACACTCCGTGTGTATAGGATTTTCGGGCTAATTGTGTCTAAAGGTGAAAGTGCACAACCTCTGCAGAGTCGACAATCTGAGTACTCAGTCGTGTCCCCGGAAATGGACTACTTTGAGCAACTGGACAAGGATGGGCGGAAGAATCACAACCTTGTTTTCATAAAGTAAAATTTGACTAAGGAAAAAATTGTTGGTGCACTTGGGGCTTTATCCCTTGGTGCCAAGTCTCGAGAAATAAAAGTGTTTTACAAGATGAAAGGAGAAAACTTGCTTTCTGCAAATAGCCTCCAACCCCACCAAGCCAAATATGCATATAGATTTTAGACTTGTCATTATATATCCACCATAGTCACTTGCCAATACATCATTGTATTGACCTCCTTCGGGGGCTGCATATTCAAATGTGCAGGTAATTCTGATGCTGAATGAGTTTGGACTCGAGTCTACACCCAACATGTCTGCCTGTGGCGCATGCTTGAAGATGAGGCTCCATGTTATTTCGCTTTCGTTGTGAACTCTGAACTTTAGCTAGCCTTCATGGCTATGCAACTTGTAATAAAGCCATACTTGGCTATTATTTTTGGACCTCGTTGTAGCAATTTTAATACTTATGCATTGGTACCTTATATTTTGTACTGTGGTGCTGGTAGTGATCCAGGGACTAGCACATAACACAGGTGTTCCAACTTTAATAAAAGTTGGGGCGCTACAAAATGGTATCAGAGCAAAGTGTTGCCTGTAGGTTCGAGCCCCTAGGATTGGTTAAGCCCCTTTTGGTCATAATGTTACCATTTTTTGAAGTATGTTGGATTCTAGCGGCATAGTGGGATGAAGCGGCCCGGGACAAACCTTACATGTCCTATAAGTGGCTGGCCGGGTGTCTGTCTCTCTCACTATAGTGAAAAATCCAATTTACGAAGAGTTGTTAATATATGTTGATCACCTTAAGATTTTGACTTAGTATCCTTCTAAATTAATAATACACACCATGACTAGTACTTCCTTATCTTATGCAATTCTTGTTTTAATTCGTTTCTTTCTACCTAAAGGATGACGAGCTTCCACTTCACCACCGCGGAGGACTTCGAGAACACCCGTTTTGGCTGTTACCTTCTCGACATCGGCGAGAAGATAGGGTTACCACTACCCCAAGTCAAGGGCTTCATCCTGAATAAGTTTAACAAAGAGGGTTGCTGGGGAATAAAAGCAACTCAGCCAGGACGTGGAGAAGAGCCCCCACTGGAGATCAAAATGGTTAGCGACTCCAACGATAAAGGACTCAATCTTGTCATGTAAGATTTGATTGGGCGCCTCTGCGGACGCTACAACACAGAGTTGAGGGGCCACTACTCCATTTTCTTTGGAAGGAGAAACGAGGATGGAGAACCTTACATGTATGATGTCGGAGAAAGAGGCAAGGCAAAACCCCTTAGTCTTTATTTCCAGGAGCTGGAAATCCTTGTCACTGAACTGTATGAAGATCGACGCACTGAGCTCCTGAAGAACGATGAGCTATGTGCCTTACTTAAGGAGAACGAAGAGAAGGTGAAGGCTCAAGAGGAAGTGACTAAGGCACAAGAAGAGAGGTTCGCTGCACAAGAGGAGAAGTACAGGAGGCAGGAGAAAAGAGTTCAAGAGAAGAACAAGACTATCAGGGAACAAAAGGCAGAACTCGAGAGCAATGAAATCGAGTTCGAGGCTGATAGTGACTTGATCAAAAGGCTTCGTACTGAGAAGAGGGAGCTGCAAGAAAAGAAGTCTGCCCTGGAGAAAGAAGTAAAGGAACTCAAGGATGTACTCGCCAATGAAGGGATCGAGATTCAGAAAATTGAAGAGGAAGAAGATGTCATGGTCGAGTAGTTAGTTAGTGAGACCACCATTTATCATACACCTCATCGTTATCTTAGCTTCGTATTGACCTACCAACTTGTGGTAAGGCAGTACTTTCCCTTATATCCTCGGAACCTCGTGAGTTTATTTTCCAAACTTTTATATCGCTTTCCTTAAGCCAAAGGTTTTGATTTGTTTGTTGATTGTTTTATAAGTGGTGTGTTGTTGATGGTGTGCTTGACTTGATTGTTTTGTGCATGGGTAGGATTCCTCCTTATAGTTCTATCTATCTTTTACTCATCCATGCTAAAACCCCACAGATGCCTCCACGTCATGATACCGACAACAACGAAGCTATGCAACAGCTGATGGCAGCTCAATCCCAACTGATGACTATGATGACCCAGTTCATTGGAGCAACCAACAACAACAACAACAACAACAACAATAACAACCACCCACCACCACCACCACCACCACCACCTCCAGTGGACAGACTTGCAAGATTTCTCGGGCTTAGACCTAATAAGTTCTCCTCTGCTACTGAACCAATAGTGGCGGATGACTGGCTCCGTTCAGTCAACAAGGACTTAGTAACCTGTGAGTGTTCTGAGGCAGAAAAGGTGAGGTTCACTGCACACCTATTGGAAGGACCTGCTGCCATGTGGTGGGAGACCTATCAAGTGACCCATCCCTTGGATGGCATGACTTGGGATGCGTTCAAGGATGGTTTCCGCAATGCTCACATCTCCTCTGGCATAATGAATCTGAAGAAGGAGGAATTTCATAGCTTGAGACAGGGAGGTAGAACTCTGAAGGAGTATATGGATGACTTCTGTATGTTATCAAGGTATGCACCAGAAGATATCGAAACAGATGCTAAGAGAAAGGAAAAATTCCTTAATGGACTTAGGGGAGAACTGAAGATACCCTTATCTGTGGCATATGCTCCAAATTATCAAGTTCTGCTGGATCAAGAAATCACTCTGGACAATAACATAAGAAAGGAAGAAAATAGGAAGAGGAAGTTCAGTGCAAGTAAGGGTAACTCTGAAGGGACACACAAGAAACCACACACCTCTGAAGTCAGTGGCCATAAACCCTGGAACTACTCCAACAGTGGTAGTGGCCAAAAGCATCATGGTCATAACCACAATGGAGGATACAAAGGAAACAATGGAGGGTACAAAGTAAATAATGGTGGGTTCAAGGGAAACCATCACCATGGCCAAAATCATGGGAATGGTAATCCCCGTCCTAACTATGAAGGGAAGAAAGACTTTTCTAATGTGACTTGCTTCAAGTGCAAGAACACAGGACACTATGCAACTGAATGCCCAGAGAGGAAGGCTGATGAAAATTCAGAGCCCAATCCTTTCCAGAAAGGGGCAAGTAAATCACATCAATGTGGAAGAAGTTCATGATGAACCTGATGCTGTGATTGGTAAGTTCCTGCTCAATTCCTTTCCAGCATTAGTCTTATTTGATACTGGAGCATCGCATTCATTCATATCAAGAGCTTTTGTAAACAAACATGGGCTAGCCGAGGAAATCTTAGGAAAACCTATTAGAATGAGTTCACCTGGGGGTGAGATGATAGTAAATTCGGGCTGTAGGCAGTTAGATTTAAGGATTGGAAAATATCTTTTCCCAGCTGACTTAGTCATCCTAGAAATCCAAGGTTTGGATGTTATCATCAGAATTGATTGGATGATCCGTTTTGAAGGGATCATAGACTGTGCAAATAGAGCTATCACCCTCACCACCCCAGAAAAACAAAAGATTAAATTCAGATCAACTTTCGAACTTAAGAAAGTTAGGCTAAATTCTCTTAAGGGGTTAGCCTTGGTGATGTGTTGATTGTCCAAGAGTAACCAGATATATTCCCAGAAGAATTACCGGGAATGCCACCCGATAGAGATGTGGAATTTCTCATTGAACTGAAACCGGGTACCAGACCAATAGCTAAGAGACCTTACCCTATGGCCGTCGATGAACTGAAAGAACTCAAGAAGCAACTGGAAGAACACCTTCTGAAAGGATTTATCCGTCCAGGTTCTTCGCCCTGGGGAGCGCCAGTTCTATTTGTCAAAAAGAAAGATCAAACCCAGAGACTAGTCATGGACTACAGGGATATAAATGAACACACCATCAAGAACAAGTATCCGTTACCCAAGATAAATGAATTATTTGATCAACTGAAAGGTGCATGTGTCTTCTCCAAGATTGATCTTCGATCAGGTTATCTCCAAATGAAGATTAGAGAAATGGATATACCAAAGACAGCGTTTGTTACAAGATATGGCTCTTATGAGTACACAGTAATGTCATTTGGATTAACCAATGCTCCAGCTTATTTCATGAATATGATGAATAAAGTGTTCATGGATTTACTGGACAAGTTTGGTAGTGTTCATAGATGACATTCTGATCTACTCCGAGAGTCACAAAGAACATGAAGAGCATTTGCGCCTAGTATTGCAGAGACTACGTGAACATAAGTTATATGCCAAATTCAGCAAGTGCGAATTTTGGTTGGAACAAGTCGCATTCCTAGGACACATAGTATCCAAGGAGGGTATAGCAGTGGATCCTGGAAAGGTTTCAGCGGTAACCAATTGGGAGCCACCAAAGAATGTTGGAGAATTACGAAGTTTTCTTGGTCTAGCAGGATACTACCGAAGATTTATAGAAAACTTTTCCAAAATCGCCAAGGCACTGACGGAATTATTAAAGAATGAGAAGAAATTTGAGTGGACTAACGCATGCGAAGCCAGTTTTCAGGAGTTGAAGAAACTTCTAGTTTCAGCCCCAGATCTATGCTTACCTGATTTAGAGAAAGAATTCCAAGTATACTGTGATGCTTCACGCCAAGGCCTGGGAAGTGTGGTGATGCAAGAAGGACGAGTGGCATCTTATCCCTCTAGACAGCTCAAGAAACATGAAACAAATTATCCCACTCATGATCTCGAGTTAGCCTCAGTGGTACATGCCTTGAAAACTTGGAGACCCTACCTAATGGGAAAAAAGATGTGAAGTGTTCACTGACCACAAAAGTTTGAAGTATATTTTCACTCAGAAAGAACTGAACATGAGGCAGAGAAGATGGTTAGAACTTAGCAAGGATAATGATCTAAGTCTTCAATAGCATCCTGGAAAGGCTAATGTAGTAGCTGATGCCCTGAGTCGTAAGGTTTATGTGAATGGCCTCACGGCAGGAGAAATACCTAAGGATTTATGCAAGGCATTCAAGGACCTCCGATTGGAAGTGGTACCAGATGGTTTTGTAGCCTCGTTAGTAGTACAACCAAATTTGATGGATAAGATACGTGAAGCTCAGAAGGGAGACAAAGATATTGAAGAAATCAAAGTCAATCTGAGAGCAGGAAAAGCCAAGGGATTTCATGAAGATGAGCAAGAAACCTTGTGGTTTGAAAAACGAGTATGTGTGGCAAATGATCCTGATCTTAGGAAGTTAATTCTGCAAGAAGCCCATGAAACACCTTATTCCATTCATCCAGAAAATACCAAAATGTATATGGATGTGAAGGAGAGATTTTGGTGGAACAATCTGAAAAGAGAAATAGCAGAATATATCGCTAAGTGCGATGTATGCAGTCGAGTAAAGGCTGAGCATCAGAAACCAGCAGGACTTTTGCAACCTTTGAAGGTACCGGATTGGAAGTGGGATTCTATTGGGATGGATTTCATCACCGGGTTACCAAGGACCAGATCAGGGTATGATTCTATTTGGGTTATTGTTTGTCGTTTAACCAAAATAGCTCACTTTATACCCGTAAAGACCACCTATACCAGCGCAAAGCTAGCTGATATTTACATGAAGAGAATTGTGTGCCTACACGGCGTCCCCAAGAGTATCGTGTCCGATAGAGGGACCCAGTTCACGTCCCATTTTTGGAAGCAGTTGCATGAATCACTGGGAACTAGATTGGAATTCAGTACGGCATTTCACCCGCAAACGGATGGTCAGACTGAAAGAGTAAATCATGTTTTAGAAGATATGTTAAGAGTTTGTGCGCTTGATTATGGGTCTAGTTGGGATGACAATCTACCTTATGCTGAGTTCTCCTACAATAACAGTTACCAAGCTAGCATTGAGATGGCACCCTTTGAGGCTTTATATGGGAAGAAATGCACAACCCCATTATTGTGGAGTGGTGTAGGAGAAAGAAGTTTCTTTGGACCTGATATAATCCAAGAAGCTGAAGAGAAGGTCAGATTAATTAAAGATAGATTGAAGATAGCACAGTCACGCCAGAAAAGCTACGCGGATTCTGAACATAGAGAAGTCGCCTACGAGGTGGGTGATATAACCTATCTCAGAGTGTCACCACTCAGGGGTGTAAAGAGGTTTGGAATTAAAGGAAAATTAGCACCTCGATTTATTGCACCATTTAAAATTCTGTCTCGCAAGGGTGAGGTGGCATATGAGTTAGAACTACCAGAAGCTCTCTCTGCGGTTCATAATGTGTTCCATGTCAGTCAGTTGAAGAAATGTCACCCCGAGATAATTGGAGTTCCTTTAAAGGATACAATACCTCTCGAAGAAGTACAATTGGAAAGTGACCTGACCTACGAAGAGAAACCCATCAAGATATTGCAGACCGCAGAAAGAGTCACCCGTACCAAAACCATTAAGTTTTGCAAAGTCCAGTGGAATCATCACACCGAGGAAGAAGCCACCTGGGAACGAGAGGATGACCTCCGAGAAGACCATCCACACCTATTTGCTGACCTTTCCGAAGCTCGAGGGCGAGCTTCCTCTTAAGGGGGTTAGTCTGTAACATCCCAAAATTTGCATAAATTTAAAACTTTGCATCCATGCATCATTCATCATTAGGCATAAAACTACATCACAAAATTATTAAATAAAACTTCAAATTATAAATTTAAATAATCTATAATTCCATAAAGTGTTTATTTAAACTCCTTTATAAATAAAATTTGATCAATTTATTTATGGGCAAGTATAATGTCAAAAAGTCCCATTTTTAATAACCTTTCCAAAACATATTTTTATTAGTTTTTCTGAAATGTTTTGGATAGGTTTAAAAATCATTTTTGAAATCAGTATTTAAAAACAGATATTAATTTCATTTAAAAGGAAAAGGAAATTGGGCCGGCCCGTTTAGCTAACTGCCGCGCGCGAGAGACGCAACGGCCTGCCAGCGGCCCAGCGCCCCCTCTCTCTCGCTCGCAGTCGCTGACACGTGGGACCCACCTGTCATCTCCCCCGCGGAGCAGTTCTTCCCCAAATCACGCCCTCGCCTCCGACCGAAAACGGTCGAAATTGATTCGTTTGATTGCGGGAGATTTACTACGCCGTTTGCAACACCTCCTCCTCCTATTAAAAGCCCCCGAGATCCTCCGTGTTTTGCCCCAAACATCTCCTCCCAAGAGCCGTTGGGCTGCCCGCTAGAGACCCCGCCTCTCCGCCGTCGCCGTCGGTGAGAACCTCGTCGTGCGTGCAAACCTTGCCACCCGTACCCTCTCATTGCCCCCTCTCGCTTTACCTCTTCCTTGCGAAGCTTTTTGACACAGTTTTGAACTCGTTTCCGCAGCGCAACGCTGTGTCCGTGCTCGCCCGAGGAGAACCGCCGCCTCGTGCTACTCCGGCGAGCGATTACGCGAGGAGGAGCTTACGCCAGAGACCGCTACCTCGCCACCGTCTCCGCATCGATCTCCCCTACGCCGCGGTATGCCCCGTTCATCCTGTAGCACCGTAGAACTCGTACGCATGCGACGCCGGCCATGGCACCGCCGCAACCGGAGCGCCTCCGGCGACTCGCGCCGCCCGCACGTGGTCAGCGTGTTCAGGACCGTTGGATCTAGATCCAACGGATCCGCTTCATTTTAATTTTTCATCGCGGTTGATTTATCTGGCGCGTCCGATTTCTTTTAGATCTAACGGCCCCGAATGCGATCTGCGTCGAAGCGGTACGGGCGAATCAGATCGCGCCGGGTGGCCGATTCTTTTTCTATTTCGAATAAAATTTAGAAATTAAAACAGAAAACTATTAAAACTTGCAAAATTCATAACTTTTAATCTATAAGTCCAAATTTGATAAACTTTATGCCATTGGAAAGCCCTGCTCATGTAGTTTATTTCTACATCATTTGTTTTTCCTTTTGACAAATCATAAAGTGTGAAATTATCCGAGAAGTATTTCGGTTATTAAAATAATAACTTAATTTATAAAAATGTTTTGTAAATAAATTTAATTGTTCTAGTGTTGTATTAATCCCCTCTGTTCATAAATATTAGTATGTGTATTATTTAAAAACTTTCACAGAACAAATAAAAGTTGTAATATTAGAAATCAAATTTTGCAATATAGTTTTTTTCAATTATTTAAATTGATAAATAAAATAAGAAATCTCTAGAAATTGCATTTCATACATTTAAAAACAGAAGATAAAAATTATCAATAAGGGTGTCTTGTTATAATCATAGCATATCATGCATGCATACATATTTATGTTTGGTGTTGTGATGATATTGTGTTGGTATTTATTTTATGTTATTGCTTGTGCTAGAGTGTGAAGAAGAGGAAGGACTTGCTTGTGATTGTTATTCTTGTTGTGCTTGCTCCTCCTGCTACCAAGGCAAGTGACATTCATATTATCTCCCATATTTTCTATATGCATAAGTAGTATATTTTGAGTAGTGTGCATGATAGGATTTTGGATTTATTCTATAATGCTAAGTTAGTTTGTATTTTACAAATATCCTAGTAGTGTGTAGCCACCCCTTTCTCCTATGCAGCCATGAAAAGTTTTATTAGTTTCTTAGCTATGGTATAAAAATGTTTACCCTGTTTCGGAAATGTTTCTAAGTGTTAAAATTTTAAATACACATCTGGGTGGAATTGGTTGTTTGGTTTATGTTGAGTGGCTTTTGGGACTATGCTTGTGGTTGTCGTCGCCTAGGATGAATGTCTATTCTACTTAGGGCCATGAGTATGGTGTTTGTTACCCAAAAGTGCACTTGTGGACGCCCACCCAGGAACGAAGAGATTACCAAGTCCCTCCAAGTTTAGAAGCTTCCCGTGCAGCCTTTTGACAATGGGCTTTGTCTAGAATAATTAAGTTGTGAGGGTGCAACCTGTCAGCTTGACAAGCAGATGTATAGATGGTAGGTGGAACGGGTCTTGCTAGTATGGTTGCATCATTCTTCTGAAAGTTCTTGTCTCAATTCTCTCCTTTCCTTAATACACTCCGTGTGTATAGGATTTTCGGGCTAATTGAGTCTAAAGGTGAAAGTGCACAACCTCTGCAGAGTCGACAATCTGAGTACTCAGCCGTGTCCCCGGAAATGGACTACTTCGAGTAACTGGACAAGGATGGGCGGAAGAATCACAACACTGTTTTCCTAAAGTAAAATTTGACTAAGGAAAGAATTGTTGGTGCACTTGGGGCTTTATCCCTTGGTGCCAAGTCTCGAGAAATAAAAGTGTTTTACAAGATGATAGGAGAAAACTTGCTTTCTGCAAATAGCCTCCAACCCCACCAAGCCAAATATGCATATAGATTTTAGACTTGTCATTATATATCCACCATAGTCACTTGCCAATATATCATTGTATTGACCTCCTTCGGGGGCTGCATATTCAAATGTGCAGGTAATTCTGATGCTGAATGAGTTTGGACTCGAGTCTACGCCCAACATGTCTGCCTGTGGCGCATGCTTGAAGATGAGGCTCCATGTTATTTCGCTTTCGTTGTGAACTCTGAACTTTAGCTAGCCTTCATGGCTATGCAACTTGTAATAAAGCCATACTTGGCTATTATTTTTGGATCTCGTTGTAGCAATTTTAATACTTATGCATTGGTACCTTATATTTTGTACTGTGGTGCTGGCAGTGATCCAGGGACTAGCACATAACACAGGTGTTCCAACTTTAATAAAAGTTGGGGCGCTACATTATCGATTCTGGAACTGCGATTCCATCACATGTTTATCCTGCAGCCTATACAGCTATATCCCCACAACCCATAACCCCTTGCATGTTTATCTGTTGGCCTTTGCGAGTCGTTGTGCATGCTTATAATTGGTTGAGCGAGTCGTTCCTTTGTGTTTTATCTCATATGCTTAGTATGATAGATTGTTCTACTATAATAAACTGCTGTCTTATTTTGGGGTTCTATAATCAAAAGATAAGGCCCCAGGCGGGAGCCTTGCGAGGTGCTTTGTTCTGCTCAGTGTCGACCTAGGAACTGAGATTTTGTCCTCGGATCCAATTTTGAGCGCACTAACCACTTGTGGGTGGCCCAATGGAGCCCCCTCGACTTTGAACGGATCCTCAGCTCGTCCATGTGCCGCAAGTAGTTTGGGTTTTCCATTCGCTCAGATGCATGTGCATGATGATGATGTTCGATGAGAGGTTACTTGATACGGGGGGTCATATAGGGGTGGTGCGCGCGAAGCGGACAGTTCCTACTGTGGTTTGAGCCGCATGGCGTGCAGGCACAAACTAATGAGTCCGCAGTTGAGATTCGGCCGGACTCCTAACGCGGGTAACAACTCATATGGGTGGCACTTGGACTTGCTGTAGTGAAGGAATAAGTCGTGTTGAGAGGCCCTAATGTTTTTGACTGGGTTGATCATGCGAGTATGGGTACTGTAGTGCACCCCTGCAGGGTATAATCTTATCGATGAGCCGTGTCCATGGTTATGGACGACTTTGTTGATGATGTTGGCTAACAAGGTCTAGACAACTCACACCTAATCATTGTTAATTAATTTGACAAGTAATACAGAATTACTTGCACCCTAAATGGTAACTAAAATTGTTAACGTGTGAGTATTCCCGGATTTGTTCCTCATACTTGGTTGAGGGGGTTAATTCGAGAATGGGTTATGAATGATGTTAGTTGTAGATGGCTACTCAAACGCTCTCTTATCCCTCTCTAATTAGACGGAAGTTTTAGCGCGTCTCTTTAGGTTGCTAGTGCTGCTGCCGCTGAGTACACCTACCCCCATACTTTGGGAATCTTACTGTTTTGTAACCTGTTAGCTTAAACTTGTTCGATACGCTTCGGTGTATTGACCCGTTCGCGGGCTGTGGTTTTTCTGCAGTTGAGGATTCTCCGTACGACCAGGTGGGTGGATACTACGTGGAGTTCGACGACGAGATCTACGACGAGTAGTTCGATTTCCCCTGGGCTACTTCCTGGTGGACTGCTTGTATGGGCCTTCTTTTCCGTTTCGGCCTTGAGCCCTGTACTTCTTGTCTGTACTCAGACCGGTTTGTTTTCAGCTGCATGATGTAATGTTGGGACATGTCTCCTCTGATTGGTGCCATTCGCTAGATTTTGCTCAGTGAGAGCTTTTGGATATTTATTTTCCTTTCTTTATGTCTTAGGTTTATTCTGTGGTTTCAACTTGTTAAAAATCCGACTCGTATACCATGTGTGTATGGTTGAAGTATACGAGCTGGAAGACTTTTTGGGTTCTTGCGTGCACAATCTGGAAACGTATGTGACGTTGGGATCGCCAAGAGCTGTCGGCCGATGATCCATTCCGAGCCAGGTCTGCATGTTCCTGGGATTGGTATTCCCCAGTATGCTCTTGGTTGTGTGGCCCAACCGATACGCTTTGTTTGTGTAGTCTGAATTCAGGGTCTGACTGTTGGTATCAGAGCTTAAGCGCCCACAGGTTCCCTTCTACTGGTCGTTGTTTGAGTCTAGAAAAATATTTTGTAGTTATCAGGAAAATCTTAAACGTGAGAGTAGGAATTTTGTTCTTTTACTTCTTTCCCCACCCACCCTCCCTGTTCTTCTGGTAAGGAAGTGTAACAATGTTTTTCCATTCTCATCTCTATTTTAAATTTAGGACATCACGTGTTCTGGGTTTCCGTAGTACCATCGTTGCAGGTGTTTCAAGGTTGTTTTTGTCGTTTTAGTAGTTATCAACCTCTTCGGCTATGATCAGTTGCAATCTTGAATCAATCAGTTGTTGTTCTACCTTTCACTGGATTCATCTCTTTGTCGTTGTACACTTCTTCTGTGCAATCAATCCTTTTGTTTACGGAGGCTAACTTCTACTTCAAACTGCTATGTAGATGGCGCACTCTCAGGTGGTGCGTAAGACCCACTGCGAGCAGACTACCGGTTACCCGAAGCTTCTCAGAAGCATGGATGACTATGTCGGTTTCAGCTTTCAGCCGGAGTACCAGGTGTCCGAGATCCCCAGAGATTACGGACATACCTTCTACAGAGCTGCTGTTTGGATCAAGGGAGATGAGTGTGATACTGTGCACAAGCACGTGGCTGAGGCTTCCACTGTGGACATGGCAGTACACTTGGTAGCTTATGATGCAGCTCTGGCTCTGCGCAGGGACTACTACTGTTTCAACTACCCTCCGTTCTGCTATGTTCCATACTACCCCTACACGGACTCTCAGTACAAGATCGAGGTTCTTGACAAGACCGCTCAGTTTGGTCAGTCTTCAGACTCAGTTGCTGGGACTCTACGCTTAGAGCTAGCAGCAGTCCGTCAGCAGCTGCTGCGGGCACTCTCTCACCTGGGTCAGTACGACAGGGGGAACGTCACACCAGACGCTTTCCCGAGGTTCCAGCTCGCTTTTCCGAGTCGTCTGTCTGCTGTGGGTGGATACACTCTAGAGCATGGTCCTCTGATCACTACTTCTCCATACCAAGTTGGACCACTGCTATACGGGAGACAGACGCCAGATGCCTACTCCCCTGAGTTTCGACGCATTGTGCGAGGGTACCACGTGTACTGCGATCGTCGTTACACCCATCGCATCACCGGAGATGGGTGCACAGTTTCGTCTTCAGATGGAAGCGCGAGCTAGTCTTCGAGTTGTATCTCTTCCTTTGTTGTAGTAACTATCCTTTATACTGAAATCGTGTTGGTTGTACGGATGGCTAACTTTGTACTAGTAGTTGTCCTTGTAGTACTGAAACCTTGGTGGTTGTACTGATGGCTAACTAAGTGTATGGTTATGAACCTTTGCTATGAGAAACTTATCCTTGTTATCCTACAGTTTGCAACTATTTTCTGAGCAAGAATTTCTACTTTCCAAGTTTTCCCTGGCTTTATGTATCTTCTTGCTGTTCTAATATCCAATGTCTCCAGGATGCCGAACACCAGGAACAACCGCAATGCGGAAGGCTATGAGCCGCCACCGATCACTGCGTTGCTTGGGCAGATGACCCAAGTTCTGTCTCAAATGGCTCAACAACAAGCCTACCAGAACAACCACGGGCAGCGCAATGAAGGCAATGCACGTGTGACCGTCAAGGACTTCCTCAGTCTGGGCCCAAGGAACTTCGCTTCCCCCACTGAGCCGCTGGAAGCTGATGATTGACTTCGCGAGATGGAAAGGACCCTTGCTATCGCCCACGTGGCTGAGCAAGACAAGGTGCCTTACGTGTCCTACCTGCTGAGGGGCAAGTATGCCTCATGGTGGGAAAACTTCCAGGCTATGAGAGCTCCCGGGGTGGTCACCACTTGGGGGGATTTCAAGACAGCCTTTCTGCGCCACCACATCCCATAAGGTCTCATGGACAGGATGCACGAGCAGTTTAACTCGCTGACGCAAGGCAAGATGGACGTGATGGAGTACAATGGCGAGTTCAATCGCCTTGCTCGTTACGTTGGAGATGAGGTGAACACTGAGGTCAAGAAGATGGCCAAGTTCCGCAAGGGTTTCAACCCCGCGCTCAAGTACAAGCTGAACCTCGTCAAGGCTGATAACTTCGAGGACCTCGTCAATATCGCGCTCAATGAGGAGCACGGGCGCAAGATCTTCGAGGATTCGCGCAAGCACTCTCGTGAGAGCAACTCTTCTTCATCGTCAATCGCCGCCGCTCCTACTCAGAAGCGTCGAATCTGGGTGCGTAACAGCGCCTTCGCACGAGCTACCTACGTGCCAGGACCTCCAGGACTCGCGCCTCGCCCACCGAACCCGGCTCTTGCTATGAGGGGTTCCGGAGGACCGCCAAAGCCAACGGGCGCTCGCCACAACGTGACCTGCTACCAGTGCGGGAAACCGGGCCACTACTCCAACAACTGCCCGGACACCCGTCCTCCTCCACCACCCCCTCGCCTGCTCCAACTCAGGCCATGGTCCGCGCACCTGCCCCGACTAGGCCTTTCGTCCCCAACATCAGGCCTCCGGCACGTGCTGCGCGGGTGAACCACATCAGGGCCGAGGAAGCAGAAGAAGCTCCAGAAGTTGTTCTTGGTACACTACCCGTCAACTCTATCTCTTCTAAGGTGTTGTTTGATACATGAGCATCTCATTCTTTCGTATCAGTTAGCTTTGCGGATTTACATGGGCTAATTCGCGATCCTCTCCCCAAAAACATCGCGGTTACTTCTCCCGACATGCAAATGACTTCTTCCAAGATAAGCCACGACAATGAAATCCAAATTGGAGGCCATATCTTCTTGGCATCTCTAATAATTCTCGGCAATTCAGATATTGATGTCATTCTGGGCATGGATTGGTTGAAGGCCAATCAAGCTAAGATAGACTGTTCCACAAAGACTGTAACTCTTTCTCATCCGTCTGGACAGATAGTCTATTCTCCAAACCAAACCTCTTGAGCTCAGCTTTTCTCTCTCAATGTTGATCCTCTTCCTTCCATAGAAGCTATTCCGGTGGTCCGAGACTTTCCTGACGTCTTTCCTGAAGAATTACCAGGTATGCCACCTGACAGAGCCGTGGAGTTCGTTATTGAACTAGAACCAGGCACTGCTCCTATCTCCAAACGTCCTTAGAAGATGGGCCCCAAAGAACTGGCTGAACTTAAGAGACAGCTAGAGGAGTTGGAAAGTAAAGGTCATATTCAACCTAGTACTTCTCCTTGGGGTTGTCCTACTTTGTTTGTCAAAAAGAGGGACACGACTAAGCGACTGGTTGTTGACTACCGTCCTCTGAACAAGAAAACCATCAAGAACAAGTATCCCCTTCCTCGCATCAATGACCTGTTTAATAACCTCGCTGGTGCTAAGGTTTTCTCTAAGTTGGACTTGAGGTCAGGTTATCACCAGATCAAGATCCGCAAAGAAGACATTCCAAAGACAGCTTTCACCACTCGTTATGGTCTCTACGAATATATTGTCATGTCTTTCGGTCTCACAAATGCTCCGGCGACTTTCTCACGTCTGATGAACTTCGTTTTCATGGAATACCTCGATAAGTTCGTGGTAGTCTATCTCGATGACATTCTTATCTATTCCAAAACCGAGGAAGAACACGGAGAACATCTACGCCTTATCTTGTTGAAACTCCGAGAACACCGTCTCTATGCCAAGTTCTCCAAGTGTGAATTCTGTCTTCCTAAAGTATCCTATCTTGGTCATGTCATCTCTTCTGAAGGCATTTCTGTTGATCCAGAAAAAGTGAAGGCCATTGTTGAATGGTTGCCTCCTACATCGGTGAAACAAGTCAGGAGTTTCCTTGGCATGGCTAGCTATTGCTGTCGATTTGTTGAGAACTTCTCCAAAATCGCTAAGCCTCTCACCGATCTTAATAGGAAGGATAGAAAGTTTCTTTGGATTCCAAAGTCCGATGAGAGCTTCAATCTCTTGAAAGCTAAACTCACTTCTACTCCTATTCTAGTTGGCCCAGATACTTCCAAAACTTTCCAAATATTCTGCGATGCATCTCTTCAAGGACTAGGCGTAGTCCTCATGCAAGAACGCAAAGTTGTGGCTTATGCATCTCGTCAGTTGCAGCCTCATGAGCTCAACTATCCTACACATGATCTTGAACTTGCAGCAATCATGTATGCCCTCAAGGCTTCGAGACCTTATTTGTTGGGGCACAGCTGTGAGATCTTCACTGATCACAAGAGTCTCAAATATCTTTTCACTCAACCAGATTTGAACCTCAGGCAAACCAGGTGGCTTGAGAAGCTATCAGATTACGATCTTACCATCTCTTACACTCTAGGCAAAGCTAATGTAATGGCTGATGCTCACAGTCGCAAGTCCTATTGCAACAACCTCATGGTTGAGGACATCCAACCTCCTCTTCACGAAGAATTCAAGAAGCTCAATCTTCAAGTGGTTCCTTCTGGTTATCTAGCAAGTTTGATTGCCACTATTACACTTGACGATAAGATCCGTGCCGCACAGTTGCGTGATTCTGGTGTCAAGAATATCAAAGCAAACATCGGAAGGATAAGTACAAGAGTTTTTCTCTCGATGACAAGGGTACCTTGCTATTTGAAGAACGCATTGTAGTGCCCAAGCTTGACAGCTTAAGAGAGCTCATTCTCAAGGAGGCTCATGATACTCCGCTTTCTATCCACCCTGGCAGCACAAAGATGTATCAGGATCTCAAGTCAATCTATTGGTGGACCAGGATGAAGCGTGAAATTGCTCGCTATGTGTCTCATTGTGATGTTTGCTGTCGTGTCAAGGCAGTTCATCAGAGACCACCTGGACTTCTTCAACCACTGCAAATTTCTGAGTGTAAATGGGACAAGATCGAGATGGACTTCGTTACTGGGTTTCCAAAGTCCAAGAAAGGCAACGATGCAATCTTTGTTGTCATTGATCGTCTCTCCAAAGTGGCTCACTTCTTCCCGGTCAAAGAGACAGTATCAGCTAGTCAGTTGGCAGAACTCTATATGACAAGACTGGTTCCTTTACATGGTGTTCCTTTGGCAATAAGCTCGGATCGTGGAAGTATCTTCACTTCTCGATTTTGGGATAGCTTTCAGAAAGCCTTGGGTACCAAACTTCTGTTCAGCACAGCTTACCATCCGCAGACATGTGGACAGGTTGAAAGAGTGAACCAAATTCTGGAAGATATTCTCAGAGCTTGTGTTATCTCCTTTGGCATAAAATGGGAGGATTGCCTTCCGTATGCTGAGTTCTCCTACAACAACAGCTTCCAAGCAAGTCTAGGCATGGCTCCCTTTGAAGCTCTCTATGGCCGCAAATGCAGAACTCCTCTCAATTGGTCTCAAGCGGGTGAACGTCAATTCTTTGGCCCTGATATTATCCAGGAGGCTGAGGATCGCATCATTCGTGACAATCTGAAGATTGCTCAGTCTCGGCAGAAAAGCTATTATGATAGCAAGCACAGGGACATGGTCTATGCACCTGGTGATCAAGCTTACCTTCGTGTCACTCCTCTGAGAGGCACGCAACGCTTTGGCATCAAAGGCAAGCTCGCTCCACGTTATGTTGGACCTTTCAACGTTCTTTCAAGGCGTGGTGAATTGGCTTACCATCTGGAACTTCCTCCAAACCTCTCCAAAGTGCACGATGTCTTCCACGTGTCACGACTCAAGAAGTGCTTCCAAGATCCAGGACGTGCAGTTAATCATGGATCAATTGAACTTCGAGAAGATCTCTCTTATGTGGAACAAACGATTCGCATTTTTGACGAAGCTGAACATCACACCCATAACAACAGTGTCAAGTTCTACAAGGTTCAATGGTCTCATCATTCTGACAAGGAAGCTACATGGGAACATGAAGACCAGCTTCGTGCCGAGTATCCCGACCTCTTCGTTGCTCGATGAAGAATCTCGGGGCATGATTCCTTTGAGGGGGTGGGGGGGGGTGTTGTAACTTTCCAAAATTATGTGTTTAGTTGTGCAATAAAATGTTGCATCATGTCATCATCCCATGTGTGCTTGCATTTAATTAAATATATTGCTTCCAATTCTTTTTCCACATTTAATTTTTCATATTTAAATTCAAATGCCTCTTCAAAGAAATCCAAATAAAGTTTCATACTTTTATAGATAATCAAACTAGATATTGATATGACTATTTTGAAATTATTAAAAATGGTGTAAAAGTTTTTGTCATATTTCTTTTCTATTTGTGTTAAATTATAAAAATCAGAAAAGTTTTAAAAAGAAAAATAAACAAAAGAAGAAAAATAAAGCAGTACAAAAAAAAAGGAGACATGCCGAGATGGGCCGAATCTGGCCCATCTCAGCCCAGCTGCCGTCCGACCGACCCACCTTCGTCGTCGTCCTCGTACGGACGAGGAGAGCGAACCCTTTTTCCAGGTGGACATGGCGCTCTCCCCTCTCTGCCAAGCTCGCCCCACTGCTCGCCCCCACTCTCCTCTCCTCTATTTAATCGGGCCGCACCCCGGAGAAAACCCTAACCCTAGCCTCGCTCGCCCGGAGCGCCGCCGCCCCTCTCCTTCCATGTCACCACCGAAAATCTCACCGGAGTATCCGCCGCCGTTCTTCTTCCTCCAACCTCCCCGTGCCGTCCCACCTCGCCACGAGCTTCCCCGGTGAGCCCTCACCGGTCCCCTCTCTCCCCCTCTCCGCTCCCCTTCTCTGGTGGCTCCGTTTCGCCGGAGCCGGAGGCGGCCACCACGGGCACGCGAGTGTCGACTACGGGCTCGAGCCCTCCGCGCTTTCCCTTCACGGTCGAGCACGGGAACGAAACCGGCACCCCTTCCCGAACCCACGCGGCACACCCACGCACGGGTCGCCGCCCGGAAAAGGTCACCGGCGTCCGGTTACCGCCGCCGGCGTCCTCTGTCGTCAGTTCGTCAGGGAATTTTCTAACACCTTCAGTTTCGTCAGAACACTAGACGTTTTCAGTTCATCAGTAAAAATAGAAACGTGGTTCAGTTTAAAACGAAACCTATTCTAATCCTATCACTAACCCGCACCTAACCTACTGGCTAAACGAGCCGTGCTAAGCACCGCGCGCGCCCGAGTTCGAAACTCGCCCGGGGCAGGGAGAAATCCCCAAATTTTTGCCCCTGTGCACTGAAAGCCCGGGCCCGCTCGTCAGCGACAGCCCGGGGCCAGCGCAGCGACTCGCGCCCCGTCAGCGCCAGGCTGGCGCTCGTGCCCGCATTTCAGCCGTTGTGGCTAGGTCTCGCCCGGTGAGAAAAAGCCGAGGCGCCTGTAACTTTTACACCCGAGCCCCCTGGTTCCCAGTTTCGCACAGAAGTCCTTCAAGTTGTTTTTCCTATCACGGATAAGTCCCAGGTTTTTGCAGAAACCACCCTACACTTCAATATGCAATAACTTTATAAATCCAAATAAAATAAAATTTATATGTTTAAATATAAAAAAATGCAATAAACATTAATATAACATTCTCATGTCATTTTGCATCATTTATATTTTAAATGCTTAGTTTAATTTAACAAATGCAATTAATTAATTAAGTATGGAATGTGTGGGGTAATAAATATATAATGCCCTAATTCCATTTAATATGCTCATATCTTTTATACCATGTCTTGCCATGATAATAAATATTTAATTTGGGTTGAAGATAAGTAATTTGCAATTAATTATTAAATATGTTACGTGTTGGGAAAATAATTAATTAATGGCTATTTCCATTTAAATTAATCAGATCACCATACCTGCTATAGATATTAAGTAACA
Organism: Poa annua; assembly: GCA_026929855.1. Lineage (NCBI taxonomy): Eukaryota > Viridiplantae > Streptophyta > Magnoliopsida > Poales > Poaceae > Poa > Poa annua. The sequence continues at coordinate 58,166,385 of CM049426.1, read as the reverse complement.
TTTAAATTGTTGGCTACACAAATAACTTGCACATTAATCTTTTGCCAGGATTTCATCCCCGCTGTAAAATGACTTAATCACCTCATTCCATAATGCACCATCATTTGATTGCGCATTTCTCTGTATTGATTATTGTTTCCTATTGTCTGTGTTTGAATTTCTTTGGGTAGACGACGACGTGTCTGCTGCGAGTACCTACGATACTGAGGTTCCAGCTTTTGTGCCAGGCCACGGGCTGCCAGGCAAGCTTCTGCTAACCGGTTACACGACTGTTTGGTTTTCATTCTTGCCTTTTGATCTATGCTATCCTAGTTATCGATTCTTGAACTGCGATCCCATCACATGTTTATCCTGCAGCCTATACAGCTATATCCCCACAACCCATAACCCCTTGCATGTTTATCTGTTGGCCTTTGCGAGTCGTTGTGCATGCTTATAATTGGTTGAGCGAGTCGTTCCTTTGTGTTTTATCTCATATGCTTAGTATGATAGATTGTTCTACTATAATAAACTGCTGCCTTATTTTGGGGTTCTATAATCAAAAGATAAGGCCCCAGGCGGGAGCCTTGCGAGGTGCTTTGTTCTGCTCAGTGTCGACCTAGGAACTGAGATTTTGTCCTCGGATCCAATTTTGAGCGCACTAACCACTTGTGGGTGGCCCAATGGAGCCCCCTCGACTTTGAACGGATCCTCAGCTCGTCCATGTGCCGCAAGTAGTTTGGGTTTTCCATTCGCTCAGATGCATGTGCATGATGATGATGTTCGATGAGAGGTTACTTGATACGGGGGGTCATATAGGGGTGGTGCGCGCGAAGCGGACAGTTCCTACTGTGGTTTGAGCCGCATGGCGTGCAGGCACAAACTAATGAGTCCGCAGTTGAGATTCGGCCGGACTCCTAACGCGGGTAACAACTCATATGGGTGGCACTTGGACTTGCTGTAGTGAAGGAATAAGTCGTGTTGAGAGGCCCTAATGTTTTTGACTGGGTTGATCATGCGAGTATGGGTACTGTAGTGCACCCCTGCAGGGTATAATCTTATCGATGAGCCGTGTCCATGGTTATGGACGACTTTGTTGATGATGTTGGCTAACAAGGTCTAGACAACTCACACCTAATCATTGTTAATTAATTTGACAAGTAATACAGAATTACTTGCACCCTAAATGGTAACTAAAATTGTTAACGTGTGAGTATTCCCGGATTTCTTCCTCATACTTGGTTGAGGGGGTTAATTCGAGAATGGGTTATGACTAGTGTTAGTTGCAGATGACTACTCAAACGCTCTCTTATCCCTCTCTAATTAGACGGAAGTTTTAGCGCGTCTCTTTAGGTTGCTAGTGCTGCTGCCGCTGAGTACACCTACCCCCATACTTTGGGAATCTTACTGTTTTGTAACATGTTAGCTTAAGCTTGTTCGATACGCTTCAGTGTATTGACCCGTTCGCGGGCTTTGGTTTTTCTGCAGTTGAGGATTCTCCGAACGACCAGGTGGGTGGATACTACGTGGAGTTCGACGACGAGATCTACGACAAGTAGTTAGAGTTCCCCTGGGCTACTTCCTGGTGGACTGCGTGGATGGGCCTTCTTGTCCGTTTCGGCCTTGAGGCCTTTGCTTCATGTCTGTACTCAGACCGGTTTGTTTTCCGCTGCATGATGTAATGTTGGGACATGTGTCCTCCGATTGGTGCCATTCGCTACATTTTGGTCAGTGAGAGCTTTTGGATATTTATTTTCCTTTCTTTGTGTCTTAGGTTTATTCTGTGGTTTCAACTTGTTAAAAATCCGACTCATATACCATGTGTGTATGGTTGAAGTATACGAGTTGGAAGACTTTTTGGGTTCTTGCGTGCACAATCTGGAAACGTATGTGACGTTGGGATCGCCAAGAGCTGTCGGCCGATGATCCATTCCGAGCCAGGCCTGCATGTTCCTGGGATTGGTATTTCCCAGTATGCTCTTGGTTGTGTGGCCCAACCGATACGCTTTGTTTGTGTAGCCTGAATTCAGGGTCTGACAATTCCTCTTTGGAAGAAGTACAGGATTTGCCACCAAATCGGTGTGTACAACTTCTTTTATGAAATTGGCGGCCTCAGCCTATTTATCTCCTTTCCTATAGCCTTGTGTCTCTCATCACCAAAGCGTCTTGTTGCTTGCTTCACTGGCTTAGATAACTTGATGACGTTGAGTGAGTGCTCGGCAAGTTCCCTCGGTACACCAGGCATGTCGGATGGCGACCATGAAAAGATGTCACGATTCTCACGGAGGAACTCGACGAGCGCGCCTTCCTATTTGCTGTCCAGGTTGGAGCCGATGACAACTTGCTTAGACTTATCGCCTGGGATGAGGTCCGCCTTTTTGGTGGCTTCTGAAACTTCGAAGGTCTTCTTGATATCAACCATTGGCTTGGGCATGGAGTTGTCTGGGTCCGCCTTAAGTAGTGCGAGTTCTTCCTTGTGGATGACGGCTTCTGCGAAGGCGGTTATGGCATGCTCACACTGCTTAACTTTCTTGAAGTTGCCGGAGACCATGATGGTTCCATGTTCCCCCGGCATCTTAAGCTTGCTGTATATATAGCACGACCTTGCCATGAATTTGGCAAAAGCCGGTCGTCCGAAGATTGCATGATAGCACTTTTGAAGGGAACAATTTTGAACGGAGGAACTCTGAGCGGTAGTTCTCTTCTGGTCCGAAAGTTACCTTCAACCTAATGCTCCCCATTGACTTTGCTTGTCTGCCAGGCACTATGCCATGAAAAATGAGGTTGCTATGATCAAGCTGATCCTCAGACAAGTTCATGCGGCTTAGTGTATCATAGTACAAGATGTTGAGGCTGCTGCCGCCATCCATGAGTACTTTTGTGAGCCTGAAGTTGTCGACAATGGGGCTGACGACAAGGGCGTATTTGCTTGGGTGGGGACATGATCAGGGTGGTCATACCGGTCCCAAGTGATTGCCGCCTCAGACCAATTGAAATACTGAGGGACGTCCGTCATTGTCGCGTTGAGTTCGCGCATCTCCGCCTTGTCCTCCTTAACTGAAGGTGTGCCGACAAAGCACACAAGTAACTCTTTGACCTTCGGATACGACTTATTTTTCTTGGCGGCGGCGTCGTTATCGCTTGAGATTTACATGTCGTCATCATCCTCGTCGTCCTTGCTGTCCTTCTTGTCGTACTTCCTTGACTTTTTTGACTTCCAGCCAACGGTGGGGTCCTTTTTGAAGTCGTCCATGAAGCGGTACTCGCTAAGCATGCGGTTGACTTTGTGGAGTGAGGCGTGGATGGGGCATGGCAGAAGTTTTGCCTGCTCGTAAGTGATGCGTGCCGCCTTAGGGCCTGAGCCAGCGTCAAGGTTATCTTTCTTGTTCTTCCACTTATTTTTGCCGACGTTCCCTTGGAATGCGACGGCTACCTCGTTAGATGGACCGGCTTTGTCTTCCGTTGCTTGCTTGCGCTTGTTATTCCGCCTTGGCGCGGTGCTGACGTCCGGATCATCGGCACGTGCGTCGTCGTCTGCTGCCGCGTACTGGGCGGTTAGGTTGAGCATCTCGCCAAGGACCGTGACTTGCTCGGGGACGAGCCGGTGACGGAGTAAGGACTTCTTCTGTAGGCCCGTGTAGAAGGCATGGATAGCATGTGCATCCAAAACACCATGACAGTTAGCCTTCTCGGAGATCCAACGGTTGATAAAATTTGTCATGGTTTCGTCCGGCTTGTGAACACAACGCTGCAAATCCATGTAGGTATTTGGACGCTTGTATGTTCCTTGGAAGTGCTAGGAGAAAACCTTTTCCATGTCGTACCAGCTGTGGATAGACTTTTCGGGAAGGTTTTCGATCCAAGACCTTGCCGTGCCTTCTAACATGAGAGGTAGGCAGCGGACGGCAATGTGATTGCTTCCGCCGGAAATCTCTATGGCCATGGCATAGTCGGCTAGCCATGAGTCTGACTTAACGAGGCCGTTGTACCTGGGACAATATTTAGACACTGATGTCATGTCCTTGGGGAATGACTCTCTGCGGATGGCGTGGCCAAAGCACTTTGGGCCAGAGTATAACAGTTCCCTTCCTCTTGCTATGTCTTGTAGGCAATGTCTTGCATCTTTTGGATCGAGTTGTTGTCCGCCTCTATTGGCGTTTGGCTCGTCCTGCGCTGCCCGACTTATGCTGTGCATGGGCCCATCTGCCGCCTCCTTCATTTTGCTGTCGGTGCTGCGCTGCGGAGACCGGCTTCGACCTCTCCTAGGAGGGTCGTTGCCGGCATCTTTTTTAGGTGGCTGGCCGTTATCCCGGCTACCGCCATCGATGCGCCTTGGATGGGCTGGAGGTGGCAGGTCCCCTCTGCTTCCTGTCCGCGAGTTCTCGTCCCGCCTTGGTTTTGGCGGTGGCGTCTTTTTTGGAGGTGGCGTTGCTTTCCTTTTGTCACCATGGCTACTGGGAGCCGGACGGGCCTTCGGGGTCAACGCCAGGTGCGGCTTTGCACTTTCCTGATTTGGATTCTAGATCTCCCCCGCGGGCATCCGCCATATGGCCATAGGAGTCAGCGCGATCTTGCTGTTATAAGGCCTTGCTCATGAAGTGTCTTGCATTGGCCACCTTTTCCTCCGTCGTGTAAGTCTTGTCGTCTAGGGTGTCAAGCACAGCAGCAGCGTTAAGAATGGGGGTGCAGAAGACAACATCCCCGCTTCTGTCTGTATGATGTGGTGTTGTGCGCCAGTCAAATCCTAGATCTTGAGCTGCTGTGGTCACCCGAATTGGCGGCTCCTTGTCACGGCGGTTTTTGGATGACCTTTTTTCTTCAAAGAGCTTCTTGTTTTGTTTTGCCGACATCTTTTCTTCGTCCTTCTCGATCTTCTTCGCAAGGCTCTCAACATGCTCCTCTCTTCTACGCAGGAGGTCAGAGTGCTTAAGCATATTAAGCCTAAGTTCTTCCACTTCATCGAGTGGGGTATCTGTATTCACCGGGGTGTTCATTATTTCAGCTACTTCCTTGATGACGGAGAGCAAATCCGTGGGTTTGCTGCTGCCGCCTTTTTCGAGATCAGTTTTCTTCTTCGCACGCACCTTGTCGTAACCGTCAATGAGCTGACCGGCAACGGTGTTGCCGACATCTTCTGCCAGCTTATCTTGTGGGTCAGAAGCGACTGAGGTTGACTCGTGACCGACGACAATCATCATAGCCAGCTTATCAGGCATATCTGTATCCGTTGTGTTCTCTGAAGGAACCGGATTATCACTGGAAAAGCGGTTTTTTGATTCTCTCTTCGAAGAGACTAGCATCATCATCAGAATCAGAATCTGCGTTGACTTGAACGGTAGATCTGGATCCTGCATCTGATATCGCATCCTCCCGAAGAGCAGGAAGAATTGACTCAGGATCGTTGTTTTCCAACTGGGAGTCGGATCCCAGTCCGACAACTCCGACGAAGTGGAAGTCAGATCCGGCCGACTCCTGAGAGAAGGCGGATTCAGATCCATCTTGCCGGTTGACTGCTTGGTCGAAGGGTTGGTGGGTGGGATCGTAGAAACCCGGTAGACCGTACGCCTCTGGCGTGTACCCGATGAAGACGTCAATCCCTCCGATTGGTATGATTGCGCACCCGATGAGGTAGTCATCCGCCGGGAGCCAGGACTCATTTGAGTTGACGTAGCTGTGGCCGCCATACCTTGTGACGCGGCCGACGGCGATCTGCTTGCCCACGCCGCCAAGTATTCCCGCCTGGAACGTGACGCCAGAAACCTTATGCCCCACGGTGGGCGCCAATAGTCGGAGTATCGGCATAATTGATAGGAGACGGGGGTCCTCTAGCCTACGTATGGATTGTGGGGAAGAAGGCTGGAGTCGTCGAGGACGGGATTGAACACGGCAAGTTTACCCAGCTTCGGATCCCGCAGCGGTTGCGAGATCCTATGTGCTGCTATAATTCACTATAAGGCAATAGCCGCGAACATGTTACAATGTGTATGATGCGTATTGAAGCGTGCCCTAAAGGCTTCCTGGTGGCCGGCTTATATAGGCGGCCAGACCCCAGGATACAAGGTAAGTACTTGTCCGGCAAGTAAACAGAGTCCTAGACCTAGCCGGCTGTAACATCCCAACATTTTATTATATTCAAAAATCACTAAAATTTAAAACTTTTATTTTTATTAAAATAAAACATTAAAGGCATAAGGAAACCAACTATAAAAGACTTCAAACTTATTGAAAGAGTTTAATATTTCAAATATCACAGTTTAAACATTTTATTATCCACTATATTTCAAAAACCTTAGAATATAATTTGACAAATATTTTACAAACTACAATCCATTTTATTTTAAATAAATTAGTTTCTTTATAAGTATTTGCATTAAACCACTTAGCCATATCTATTCATAAATACAAGATTATTCAAAATGGTATATAATTACTAAATGGTTTTCATTCCTTTAACTGAGTTAAAATTTTAGTTTGGAATTATAAGCCTATAGTGTATAACTTTAAAACTTCATAGAATTTAAATTAATGAATTAGCCAAATAAACATTCCATTTGCTTAAATGAATTTCATCTATGTTCAAAGCATGAAATGATTAATAGATTTTAAATAAGAATAAAATTAAAACAAAGGTCTTGTCCAAAGTTGTTATAAAGTTTCAAATGCATTATCATATTATAAAAATATAATGTTGCACAAATTATTTTCAATTAAAAATGAATACATTATATCTTCTCATTTCCATTTTCATATAGTTGTGTTATATCATTAATAATTATACCAAAGCCAAAAATGAATTTAGAAATTGAAAATAAGTTAAATAACTTAAATTCAAACATATTTGAATATGGGTATTTCATATAATTTATTTAGCCAAAATTAAAATTAATTAAACCCTAGTTTTAAATTAAACATAAAGTGTCAATTTCACATTTAATCAATATTTCTAAATTATTATTTTTGAAAAGTGTTCAAAACATACCCACAACTGGTTTAACAACTAGATATTATTTTTAAAAATTTTTAGAAATTAATTTGACATCATTTGGAGTTATAAATCAAAAGATATGAATTAAATAAATAAAACAGAAAAAGAATTACCTGGATGACGTCATCGTCAACCTCCAGCCGGAAATCTCGCCCCCGAACCCTCCAACAAATTCTTCCAAAATCCGGCGAGTTTGTTTGCGGGAATTTCTCTCTCCTCTGCCCTATTTAAACCCCACGATCTCCTCTGTCATTTGCCCCAAACCCTAGCCCCAAGGACGCCGCCAGGCCACCGTACGAGCTCGCCGGAGTTCGTCTCCTCCGCCGCCACGTTTCTCACGTTTCCGTCACGGTGAGACCTCCCCCGAGCCCCTGGTCCCCTCCTCTGTCCTCATAATCTTCATGCGCACCTCCTAAGCCTCTCGTTCGGTTATTTCGTGCAGTGAGGCGAGCGCCCCGTGCTCGACCGGAGCTCACCGGAGCGCCGCCGTACTCCTTCCGCCGCTGCCGGCCGCGCCAGGAAGCGCGACACGACGCCGTCGCCACCATCCGCATCGCCGCGACGAGTTGCACGCCGTCGTCACCTCCGTTCGTCCGGGGGAGCACCGGAGCGTCACCGGCGTCCACACCCGAGCGGAGCGCCGCCGTCCTCGACAATTCCGGCCACCGGCGCCGCCCTCTTCCGGTCAGAGCGAGGTGAACCATCCGATTCCAATCGTGCGGTGTAGATTAGAAACTTTAAAAAACGAACCGGTACTTAGATCTGGACCGCCAGATCCAGATCTGACGGCCCAGATCTGTGACTTATCCACGTCAGCGCCACGTAGACAGCACAGTCAGCGCCACGTAGACAGCACAGTCAGCGCCAGCATGTAAATCAATTTCTATTTTAATTTTAATTGGAAAATTTGCAGATTAGTCCCTGTAATTAAAACATCTATAACTTTTTAACCACAACTCCAAATTTAATAATTTTTATATATTTGGAAAGCTCCTGACATGTAGAATATTTTGGATCTGACAAAATTCAAATTTGACTCAGTATAAAATATTCAAATTTCAAATGGTGAATTTGAGTATATTTGCAATAACTTTAAATCTATAAATTCAAAAATTGCAAATAAATATGTTTTAGAAACTTTAGAATATTTGTAAATTAATGCCACTGCTATAAAATATTTTTGAGTAATTTTTGAATGATTTCATAGTTGTGAGTTTAAATTGAATAGGTTGACTAATTTTGAAATAACTTTTAATAGAAATATTAATTTTTATTAAATCAAATTGCATTAAATATAATTAAACCACCTATGGCTATTAACACCATCTATAAAGAAAATTGTGTTATAAAATATAAAACACATAAAACTCTAATCTATATGTTTCCTGTTATTATGTTTGCAAATTAGAAACTAATTAAATTGCAAACTATAACTTTATGCATATGTTATAAAATTTACAAAAATTAGTGTTATGTTGCTTGTGATTTAAAATTGCATTTCATGCATAGCATATTTTATAGATATATTTTCCATAAGGAAAACTCCTCCCCATTTTCTCTAAGTTAGGATTATTTTCAAACTTAGTATTTTGGGGAAAAGTGCTATGCACTAGACACTTAGTAATTTTCAACATGGAGCTGGAAGACCAATGAAGGACTTAGCCAAAAACAAGACTCCAGAAGTATCTTCAAGAAGAAGAAACACTTAGAAGAAAATCAAGAAGAAGTTCATGAAGGACTTAGAAGAAAACAGGCTCTGGAAGCATCCTCAAGATGTCAAGAACTTAGAAGAAAAATGAGAAGAAGTTCAAGAAGGCCAACCCCCTTTTATTCTCTAAGTCTCTCTCTCTGTCTTTTCTTCTCTTCTGAGACTTCATGAAGACTAAGTAAATCCAAGACCAGTCTCGAGGATACAAGAATCATCAAGTCTGAAGATTCATCAAGACTACCAAGAACTCAATCAAGACATCATCCAGAAGAAAGTTATAAGTCTGGAGATGAAGCCTGGAGGACAACTACAACTTTCTTTCTATCTTTCCCTCTTTCCTAATCTTGTCTTTAGACTTAAACAAATTTTGATCATGATGTTATCATCTTGAAGTTGTTGGATTCTAGCAGCATAGTGGGATGAAGCGGCCTGGAAACAAACCTTACATGTCCACGTACATGAGACCTGTTCCACAATTTAAGTGGCTGGCCGGGTGTCTGTCTCTCTCACTATAGTGAATGTCCAATTTACAAAGAGTTGATAATAATTGTTGATCATCTTGAACAAATGACATAGTATTTTTCTCTAAGTATTTTGCACATCATGGCTAAGCCAGTAGAGTGCTTGTTTAAAGATGATATAAAACAAAGTATTTTTATCCAACTTGAGACCTTAGCCCTTAGTCCTTTTTGGACCACTCTATTTACCTTGCATTAACTTAAAAGATTTTCCATGGCATGGCTTGCACCTCTAGTCCTTAGAAATAACTTGCATATCATGCATGTCATGTTTTCCTTAGAAGTTTAAGAAACTTGTTTGTAAGTGTTGTGTTGTTTTCTGATTGTTGTATTGTTGTTTGTTTGTATTGTTTAGACTGAACGGAGAGTCCCGAGAATCGTTGAAAAGAGTTGTGAACACGACAACATTCAAAGGCAAGTGGCACACCTCATAAACTTCCTATTTTTATATGCATTACTTAGTGTATTTTTATATGCATGTGTTGCTATGCTAAACCTGTGTAGAATTCCTTATACCTGTGTCTAGGTTCCTATGCAATACTGGTAGAATTATTGATGCTATGCAAATGTTGTTTTGTGAAAATCTAAATTCTACTAAGTTAAGAATGAAACACCTGGGTGGTAATTGGTCGGATGGTTTATGTTGAGTGGCTACTCAGGTCCATTTTTATGGTTCCTAGAGTATGTACACTTGAGAATGGCCACCCAGGAACAGAGGAATCTGAAGAACTCCGAGTGACGATTGCTTCCAGTGCAGCCATTGCCATATGGGCTCTGGCTTGATCAATTATGTTGTGTGGACTCTCTCCGGCTTGACAAGCAGATGTAGGGGGATGTTAGGTGGAACGGGTCAAGCCATGTGGGAGGGAAAATGCTTCTGAAAGATCTCGTCTCATTCTCTCCTTTCCTTATCACAAATGGTGTGTAAAGGATACTTTGGGTTGAATGGGTACAATGGTGAAAGTGCACAACCTCTGCAGAGTGTAAAACTAAGTACTTAGCCGTGTCCCCGGTTACGGACAATTTTGAGCAGCTAATCAAGGACGTCAACGGAGGATTCGACCATTCCAACTTCAAAAGTAAAACTTGATGGGTGAAAAAGGGAAGATGAGATTTATGGTTTTCATGCCATACTCGTCGATTACAAGAAAAGTGTTTTCAAAAGAGTAGGAAAAATTGGCTTTATGCAAATTAGCCTTGAGCTCCACCAGCCAAATATTGCATATAGGCTTTAGAGTTATTCCATAAGTGTCCACCATAGTGTCACTTGCCAGACTCCATTTTTAATGGAATCTGACCCACGTTGTTGCAATATTTTTCTTATTGCAGATGTGATCAGATGACGAGTGAGGTTTCGTTAAAGGTTTCGAGTCTACAACCAACATGTCTTCGCCTGTGGCAGCATGAAAGTTATAGAGGCTCTCTGCTATTGTATTTCCGCTGTGTACTTTTCCAAATGCTAGCTTTATGCTATGCAACTTGTATCGAATATTTTGTAAGTCTGGATCATCGATGTAATAGAATTGATACTTTGTTGTGATATTACATCGTAAACTGTGTGTGCAAATGAATCGATCCAGGGATTTGCACTATACACAGGTATCTGCCTTATTTTAAGAGCAGGTACGCTACACCGGCTTAGTTGCCGCCTTCCGTCTTGGGCTTGGTGGCTTGATGGGCTTCGGCGTTCCGCCTTCCTTGGACCGTCCGCCTACTTCCTTGTACGTCAGCTATCTGGGCTGCCCGGCAGGCATCAGCCTTACCACCCTTGGGCTACCCTGGAGTAGCCGGATTGATCCATGTCAGAGATACACCTAGTTGGTATATCCCCAACACCACTTCCAATCGAGGGTCCTTAAATCCCTTACATAGATCTTCAGGCAATTCTCCTACCGTGAGTCTGTTTACATAAGGCTTACGGCTCAAGGCATCAACCACTACATTGGCTTTCCCTGGGTGGTACTGTAGACTTAAATCATAGTCCTTGATCAATTCTAACCATCTTCTTTGACGCATGTTTAATTCCTTCTAAGTAAAGAAGTACTTGAGACTTTTATGATCTGTGAATACTTCACATAGTTTTCCCCATAAATAAGGTCTCCATATTTTCAGCGCATGTACTACAGAAGCTAACTCTAGATCATGAGTGGGGTAGTTTACTTCATGATTTTTGAGTTGACTTGAGGCATAAGACACTACTTTGCCTTCTTGCATCAACACACTTCCTAGACCACGATATGAAGCGTCGCAATAAACTTGGAAATCTTTCTCTAGATCTGGTAGGCATAAGACTGGTGCAGACACTAAGCGCTTCTTTAGTTCTTGAAAATTGGTCTCACAAACTTCTGTCCACTCAAATTTCTTTCCCTTATTCAGTAACTCAATCAAAGCCTTGGCAATCTTGGAGAAATTTTGTAGCGTACTTGCACTTAAAATATAGCAAGGTACCTGTGTATAGTGCAAATCCCTGGATAGATTCGTTTGCACACACAATTTACGATGTAATATCACACCAAAGTATCAATTTTATTATATCGATGATCCAGACTTGGAACATATTCTTTTACAACTTGCATAGCATAAAGCTAGCACAAAAAGAGTAAATAGCGGAAATACATAGCAGTGAGTCTCCATCATCTTCATGTTGCCACAGGCGAAAACATGTTGGTTGTAGACTCGAAACGTTTAAACGAAACCTCACTCGTCATCTGATCAATCTGCAATAATAAAAATATTGCAACAACGTGGGTCAGATTCCATTAAAAATGGAGTCTGGCAAGTGACACTATGGTGGACACTTAGTGGAATAACTCTAATAACCTATATGCATATTTGGCTGGTGGAGTTCAAGGCTATTTTGCATAAAGCCAATTTTTCCTAACTCTATGGAAAACACTTTTCTTCTATCGAGACATTCGTGGTATGACAACCACTGTCGCTTTCTACCCTTGTTCATCCATCAAGTTTTATATTTCTTAAGTTGGAATGGTGGAATCCTACGTTGACGTCCGTGATCAGCTGCTCAAATTGTTCGTACCGGGGACACAGCTAAGTACTTAGTTATACACTCTGCAGAGGTTGTGCACGTTCACCATTGTACCCATTCAACCCAAACTTAACTTTACACTCTTATAGTGATAAGGAAAAGGAGAAGAATGAGACGAGATCTTTCAGAAGCATTTTCCCTCCCACTCTGGCTTGACCCGTTCCACTTAACACCCTCTACATCTGCTTGGCAAGCCGGGGCGAGTCCACATAACTTAGTTGATCAAGCCAGAGCCCATATGGAAATGGCTGCACTGGAAGCAATCGTCACTCGGAGTTCTTCAGATTCCTCTGTTCCCTTGGTGGCCATCCACAATTGCACGTACTCCAGGAACCATAGACATGGGCCTGAGTAGCAACTCAACTCGACTCCATACAACCAATCCACCCAGAAGGTTCATTAACTTAGTGGATGTGTACTCTCAGGTGAAAATTACCATGCTCACGGCCCTAAGTAGAATAGAAATTCATCCTAGGGGACGACAACCATGAGCACAGCCCTGAGTAGTCACTTAACATTTTGTAAAACTTTTCATCAATTGCATAGCATCAATAATCCTACTAAGTATTGCATAGGAACCTAGACACAGGAGTATGGAATTTCTACACAGGTCTAGCATAACAATACTATCCTACACATGCTTATATAAAAATACACTAAGTAATGCATATAGAAAATAGTAGGAGGTTTATGAGGTGTGCCACTTGCCTTTGGATGATGTCTTTACTCACAAATTCTTTTCAACGTAACTCGAGTCTCTTTGTTCAATCTAACAATATAGACAAGTAACAATGCAACAATCAACATAAAACACAACACAATGCATACAAACACATACATAATGAAAAAAAAATCATAAGACTTCTAAGGAAAATATGTCATGCATGATGTGCAAAATATTTCTAAGGACTAGAGATGCATGTCATGCTATGAAAATCTTCTAAGTTAAGTGCAGGGAAAATTTGTTGGTCAAAATGACTAAGGACTAAGGTCATAGGTTGGACAAAAATACTTTGTTATAAATCATCTTCAATAAGCACTCTAATGGCTTAGCCATGATGTGCAAAATACTTAGAGAAAAATACTAAGTCTATTCTTCAAGGTGATCAACAATTATAAACAACTCTTTGTAAATTGGATATTCCCTAGAGAGAGAGAGACAGACACCCGGCCAGCCACTTATGTTGTGGAACAGGTTTCATGTACGTGGACATGTAAGTTTAGTCTCCAGGCCGCTTCATTTCACTATGCCGCTAGGATCCAACAAACTTCAAGATGGTAATAACATGATCAAAAATTGTTTATGTCTAAAGTGAAAGACAAAATTAGGAAAGAGGGAAAAGATAGAAAGAAGCATGTAGAATCTTCTCATTGCTTCCTTTTCTTCTTGATGTGATGACTTCATTGCAATTTTGTAGACTTGATGGTGTTGATAGCCTCCAGGTTGGTCTTGAATATAACTTAGTCATCCAGGGGTCTAAGAGAAGAATGGAGAATAGAGAGAGAGAGGAAGCAAGACTTAGAAAATATTGCTGGTTGGTCTTCATGAACTTCTTCTTGATTTTCTTCTAAGTCCTTCTACTCCTCGAAGATACCTCTGAAGTCTTGTTTTCTTGGCTAAGTTGTTCATTGGCCTTCTAGCTCCATGTTGAAAATCCGAAGTGTCTAAGTGCATAGCACTTAACCAAAATACTAAGTTGAAAATAATCCTAACTTAGAGAAAATAATGAAGAAGTTTTCCTATGGGAAGTATAACTACAAATTAAAATATGCATGAAATGCAATTTTTAATCACAAGAAAGCATCAGAACAACTTTTGTGATTTTTATAAATATGCATAAAGTTATAATTCCAATTTAATTAATTTCTATTATAGGAAAATAAAATAATAGGGTAAATACAAGATCAAAGTTTTCTGTGATTAAAATTTTATAACAAAATTTTATAAATGGTGTTAATAGACAAGAGGGGATTATTTAAATTTATAGCTATTGAATTTACTCAAAAATAATTTTTATATCACAAGTTATGTCAAAAATAGTCAAACTATTCAAATTCAACATATAACTATTAAATCATCAAAATAATACTCAAAAATATTTTATAACAGAGTAATCATATTACAAATATTCCAAAGTTTCTTAAACAATTTTATTTGCAATTTTTGGATTTATAGTTTTAAAGTTATGACAAATATACTCAAATCATCCATTTCAAATTTTAATATTTTAAATTAAGTCAAATTTGATTTCTAACAGATAGAAATTATTCTACATATCAAGGGCTTTCCAAATTTATAAAATTTGTCAAATTTGGATATGTGGTTAAAAAGTTTTGAGAGTTTAAATTTACAGGGACTAATCTGTAAACTGCCGATTTAATTTAAATAGGAAAACAATTTCTGACGTGGCAGCTGACTGGGCACTGACTGGGATCTGACTGGGCACTGACGCGGATCTAATCTGGATCGTCAAATCCAGATCTGACGGCTAAGATCTATATACCGGTTCGGTTTAAATGAATCTAATCCTCGCCGTTATAAGCAGATCGGACGGTCAGGATCGTGTTGACCAAACCTGGGCGGCGACCTCGCCGGAGAAGAAATGATGGCGGTGGTGCGGCCTCGGGCGGGGACCGGCCGGTCACTGCGGTGCTCCCCGGGATGCGCAAACAGCTTCTCCGGGCGCGCCGCGACACGGCGAAGAAGATGGTGATGGTGGCGTCGCCGATTTCTTCTCGCAGCGTTGTGGGTGCGTGGCCAGAGTGGTGGTTGCAGGAGCGACCTTTGGGTCGAGCACACTCCGCTCGATTTTCTACGACAAGAAATCGAAACCAGGGTTTATAAGATGCACAAGAGGTAGGGGAAAAGGAAGAGCCAGGAAGTAACGACGGAGTCGCACCGTGGTTGCCGGAGTTTGAGAAATACGGCGGCGGATGCGGAGGAACTCCGGTGAGCGAATGCAGCGGCCTTGCGGCGTCCTAGATGCTAGGGTTTGGGGCAAACGAGAGAGCAGGGCGTGGGGTTTAATATAGGCCGAAGGGGGAAACCAATTCGCGGCAATTTCGCTCGGATTTGGGAAGGAATCGGAGAGCAATTTCAGGAGGGAAATTCGGACGGAGGTTGAAGAAGGGTGACGTCATCCCTGACGTCATAGGGGATTTTCTTTTTTTCCTTTTTCTGATTTCGTTTATAACTTTTGATTTAAACATCCAAATGATGTCAAATAAAATTCAATAAATTTGTAAAAATCATATTTGTGCGTTAAACCATCAGTGGGCATGTTTTGAAAACTTTTTAAAATTTATAATTTTGAAATCTTGGTTTAATACACATTTGACACTTAATGTCAAATTTTAAAATATAGCTTAATTAAATTTCCTTTTGGCTTAATAAATTTTATGAAATACCCACATTCAAATATGTTTGAATTTAAGATATTTTACACTCATTTATCAATAACTTCATATTTTATTTTGGTATACTAGTGGAATACAACATATAAATAATTTTAAGGAAATGAGAAATATAATGGATTTAATTTTTAATTCAAAATATTTTGTGCACTATTATGTTTTATATTATGCTAATTAATTTGAAAACTCCATAACATACCTTTGAAAAAGATTTTAGATTCATTTCATTTTTATATTGAATATATTCATGAAAATCCTTTTATGTTTTGAAAATTAATAAAAATCATTTAAGCTAATGAAATGCTTATTTGGATAATTAATTAATTATATAATCTATGTACTTTTAAAGTTATAACCTATAGACTTGTAATTTATAAAACTATGTTTTAAAACTCAGGTAAAAGAATAAAAAACTATTTTATAAATTTGTCATACTTTAGTTAACTTTTAGGTACCTTGCAAGGATGGTTTTTGAGTTTAATAATTAGTCAAAGGTTAAATATTCAAAATCAACTAATGAAACTTTTTATAAGATGAAGGTGTATTTTAATAATTTTAATCTATCTTGCCAAATGTAATGGTTTCTATTATAACTTTAATATTTTATTTTAATAAAAACAAAAGTTTCAAATTTTAGTGATTTTCAAACATTATAAAATGTTGGGATGTTACAGACTACCACCCTTAAAAGGAATCTCGTCCCCGAGATTCGGAGAGGCTAGAAAGAAAAGCAGGTGCTTGGAATGATTCTGATAACTCGAGAGGTTTTGAGAAATGTAATTTCTAACATGGAAACTTGAAAACTGGAAGGGAATGATTTTTTCGATTGGGGAGGCCAGAAATAAAGATAGTTTGGGATCTCCGGGTTTAAGCACCTGGGTTTGAGTTTAACTGAGTGGGCTACCACTTAAAAGAAATTTTTGTGGTCAGTCTAGAAACTTTGTTAAATCTTGCTTACTTTCCTGATGTAGAGTGTACTAGTATTCAAAATACAATGGCATGTGGTGGATACGGAAAGTTATATCACTCGCGTTTTCCACTCGGTCCTTGGAGAGATTTATCCTTCTTCCACTCAGGGCAGCCACTGACATAGTGCCCTGTTACTTCGCATTTGCGGCATGTCGTGGGACTGATGATTTTCTTGTGCGAGCGGATATGGCAGTTCTCCTTCATCTTTTCTGGGCATTTATCAGCATACTGTCCCTTGTCCATACATTTGTAGCAAATTACGTCGCTTAAGTTCATCTTCTTAGGTGTTTCCAGGGCTAGAAGTTCTTCCAAATCTTGTTTGCCATATTTTATCTCAATTAAAGAAGTCCAGTCTCGTTTGATGTGACAGTTTCGAGCTAGGTGATCTCCTTTACACTTATAGCAACACTTGGAGATACTTTTGGATATCTTCGGGTGTGACTTTACTCTCACTACATTTTCCATCTTGGTAGGAACTACAGTCGTCCTTGGATAATGATTTGGTTCAGTGTCCTTACCAATCTTCTTCTTTATGCAGTTCGATGAATAATGTCCTTGTTCTTTGCACTTGTAGCAATTGGTGTGGCTAAGATCTTTCTTGGATTTAACCTTTTGTCCTTGTTCCTCTAAGGTCTTCATGAGAGACTTTTGCATTCCTTACTTGGTTTGCTGGATAACTTGTTGCACCAAGGGATAAAGTTTACACTGTATTGGGACATGATTTGTTCCTTCACACAAAAAGCAAGTAACCTGACTTGTGGGGCATCCCTTAACTAGATGTCTTGTATGACCATGGGGCCACTCATCAGGACATTCTTTGGACGTATGTCCTATCTCTCCACAAGTTTTGCATGCCTTCGGTTTGGTCTTAAGACTCTCTTGATACTCACTATGGTTTTGATCAATCTTAGGCAGGTGGTCATTGATCAAATTCCCCAACTGATTCTGATTCTCTAATAGTAGTCGCATTGTTGTGTGCAAATCATTGGTGTTGGTATTGGGGTGAGACATTTGTTTGGTTTATAAAATAATGAGTTGAATTATAGGTACTATGGAGGAATTCTAATTCAATAATTCAGAACAAGGAAACCAATCACTAACAAATCAATCAACATGGTTCAAACACAAGCAAACACATACTTGAAAATTTCAAACTTCTTTTGAGAAACTGAACTAATCGTTTATCGAACAAAACAGACCAATGTCATGGAAGGACGAAGATTGATAGTACTGCCATACCACAGTTCGATAGGTCAATACGTCATCGGATCTCGTTATTCTAATGGGTAGGTGGTCTAATCTATCTTTTTCTTGAGTGCCTCGAGTTCCTCTTCTACTTCCTTGAGTTCTTCAAGATGCATCTGGGTGTTGTGAAGTCTAAACCGAAGTCTTTCTGCAAGGTACTCGATGGCTCTCCATGCTGCATTTCTTGCTGAATCAAAGAATGATGTGTGAAGAATTCGGTTGATGAACATGAAGTCACCCTCAGTCTTGTGGTCATGTTCTTTGCTCCTGTATAGATGAACTTGCACCCACCAGTACTCTTGGCCTTCATCCATGAAAGGAAAACCTTTGTATACTGCTTCTCCTTCAAAACCCAAGCTTTTCATGTTATCCTTAAGTGCTCTTGGAAACTCTGTCTCACATTCCAAGGTCATGGTCATCACTGGTCCCTTCTTGAGTGATTCAATGAGGGCGGTCATCTAAAAACAAGGGAAGATAATTAGAAAGGAAATAGTTAAGATAGTTACAAGAATGATGTTTGAAAAGTTCTTATTTTCAGCAAACTGAATGAAATAGATTTTCAATCCTATGGCCAAACCTAATTCAATCCAAACCTAGGGTTTTGAACCTAGAAGACAACACTGCTCTGATACCAACTGTTGCGTACCTGCACTTAAAATATGGCAAGGTACCTGTGTATAACGCAAATCCCTGGAACAATTCGTTTGGACACATAGTTTACGATGTAATATCACAACAAAGTATCAATTTTATTACATCGATGATCCAGACTTGGAAAATATTCTTTTACAACTTGCATAGCATAAAGCTAGCACAGAAAGAGTAAACAGCGGATATACATAGCAGTGAGTCTCCATCATCTTCATGTTGCCACAGGCGAAAACATGTTGGTTGTAGACTCGAAACCTTTAAACGAAACCTCACTCGTCATCTGATCAATCTGCAATTAGAAAAATATTGCAACAACGTGGGTCAGATTCCATTAAAAATGGAGTCTGGCAAGTGACACTATGTTGGACACTTAGTGGAATAACTCTAATAACCTATATGCATATTTGGCTGGTGGAGTTCAAGGCTATTTTGCACAAAGCCAATTTTTCCTAACTCTTTGGAAATCACTTTTCTTCTATCGAGACATTCGTGGTATGACAACCACTGTCTCTTTCTACCCTTGTTCACCCTTCAAGTTTTATATTTTTGAAGTTGGAATGGTGGAATCCTCCGTTGACGTCCGTGATCAGCTGCTCAAATTGTCCGTACCGGGGACACGGCTAAGTACTTAGTTTTACACTCTGCAGAGGTTGTGCACATTCACCATTGTACCCATTCAAACCAAACTATCCTTTACACTCTTATAGTGATAAGGAAATGTAGTGCCCATGCTTATGAAAGCAGTGACACATATGAATAATGTAAAGACTTGGATCACATAAGTCTCACATTCTCCAATAAGATGAAATATCACAGTACATTGTCATAATTTATTACAGAACGAGACGAATGATCCAAAAACAAATATCCTTACAACTTAGCATAGCGGAAATGCTAGCTGAATCAATAGTTCACACTTTATTTCAGAGTTCAAACGCAATACTAAAGGTAGCATGGAGCTACATCTTCTCCATGAAGCCACTGGCAAATCATGTTGGTTGTAGCTCGAAGACGACCCCCTTACTCCTCATTCGGACATTCTGCAAGGTTTAGTTGCAGCCCAGCTATAAAGGGTCAGCACAATTGAATTGTGGTGGCAAGTGACTTTAATTCCTAATGTTCTACTATACTATACCTATATGCTTAATTTGGCTGGTGGAGCTCAAGGCTATTGCGCAAAGCAAATTTTTTCCTACTTTTGGTAAACAATTTTCTTAAATCAATATCTTCTCCTTCAGAGACAATCTCGAGACAAGTCCATGTCTCCTACCCATGTTCACCCAACAAAAGTTTTATTAAGAAATTTGAGATGAGGAGATTTTCAGAACACATCCTTGTGTAGTTACTCAAATTGTCCGTTGCCGGGGACACGGCTAAGATCTTAGGTTTTAACTCTCGAGAGGGTGTGCACTTTCACCATTAGACTCAATCAACCCAAACTATCCTCTACACTCCTTTAGTGAGAAGGAAAAGGAGAAGATCAAGACGAGACTTTTCAGAAGTTGCTTTCCCATGATCATACTAAGAGATTACAACCATCCTATCAACTCTACCACCATCAATCTCTTGACCCAGGTCCACAACAACTTACTCCATCAAGACAGAGCCCATATTGACCAATGGTTGCACGATAAGCAACTAGACTCAGTGTAGACTTAAATCTCATAGCCCTGGGTGGCCTACCACAAGTGAGCAACTCAGGTTAACACCGCATATCATGGCCCCAAGTAAGTAGAAACTACCCTGGGCGAAGACAACCATGACACTTGGCCCTGAGAAGCCACTCAACTTGAAACCTCCTCGATCGACCCAATCCACCCAGGCGTTAAATTTATTTAGTGGAAATTTTCATTTATCACATCAACCATAAAACAAATCATTTTTGCAGCAGTTGCTTCCACTAAATTATAATAGGGGTCTAATCTGGAATTTCTAAGGGGAAACCTAAAAGGTTTGCATAGCATACTACAATCTCCCAAAAACCTATCATGCATACAACTTTTGCAAATACGGTTTGAAAACACTAGATTTGCAATAGAATAAAATAGTAGGTGTTTTATGAAGTCACTTGCCTTGGCAGCAGGAGGGGCAGGCACAACAAGAATAGCAATCACAAGCAGGTCCTTCCTCTCCTTCACAATCTAGCACAAGCAATACATACAAATAAATATCCACACAAAATCTCACACGCCAAATAAAAGATGTATGCATGCATGATATGCCATGTGTAGAATTAGACACACTTATCCATGATTTATATTCTCTGATATTAAATGCATGAGATGCAATTTCTAGGAATTTCTCAATTCACTTAACAATTTATTAATTTGAAAACAAAGTAACCAAAACTTAGATTATAACATTACAAATTTTATTGTTCTAAGAAAGTTTTCAAATAAGACATATATTAATATTCGTGGGCAGAGGTTGTTAACCTAAACCTAAAACAATTGAGTTTATTTGTAAAACATTTTTATTATTTAAGTTATGGATTTAATTGCCGAATTACTCCTCGGATGATCTTATGAATTATTATTTAACAAAAGCAAAAACAAATGATGTAGAATTAAACTACTCTAGCAGGGCTATCCGTGGATATAAAGTTCATTGAATTTGGACTTACAGAACATAAGTTATGAATTTTCTAAGTTTTGCATATTTTTCTTCTGTTTTATTTATAAAATTCCTGCGAAAAAGAAAATAATGGGGCTACGTGGCGCGATCCTATTGGACGAAAACGATTCGCGCGGATCGTGGACGAGAGCCGTCCGATTTAAATGAGATCGGACGCACGGGATCGTTTGGATCTAGATCCGTTGGATCTAGATCCAACGGCGTGGGACGCCCGGCCGAACCGAGCGGCGCGCGGGTCGCCGGAAGGCTCGCCGGCGGCGCGTCGTCCTCGACGCTCCCCGCATGAAAACACCGCCCCAGGACGAACGGTTCTTACCAAAATGACGCGGAGGAGGAGGCGAGGTCGATGGCGCGGCGGCGGCGTCGAGACTCCTCTCCTTTCCTCGTCGGAGATGGTGGCCGGCGGCGGAGCACCTCGGTCGAGGTCGTTTTCGGCGTTCGGCTGCGAAATGGGACAAGCAAGGGGGCTCAACGGGTGCGCAAAAGGATGGGGAAGCGAGGGGGGGCTCGGTGGAGCTCGAGGAGCTTGGAGCTTACCGCACTCGCGAAAACCCCCGGCGGCAATGGCGCCGACGGCGAGCTCGATTCCGAGCAGCCCGACGGCGGAGAGGTAGGGTTTGGGGGGGGGGGTTTCGGAGGCGGCCTCGCGGGGTATAAATAGGAGGGGGCGCGGGAGCTAATCACGGCGGAAACCGTCCCGGAAACGGCTCGGTCGTGGTCGTCGTCTCCGGCGCGATCTCCGGACGGAGGTGGAAGACGGCTGACAGGTGGGGCCCACCTGTGAGCGAGAGGGGAGCGGCGCGCGCGCTGGAGCGGGCCGATGGGCCGTTATCGACCGCGCGCGCGGTGGATAACGTCTGGGTTGGCCTGGTAACATAATCTTTTAAATAAAATAAAAACTGTTTTTCAAATCTGATTTACTAAATGATTTTTAAACCTATTCAAAACATTTCAGAAAAATTAATAAAAATATAATTTGGAAAGGTTATTTAAATTAGCAATTTTTAATAATAACCTTACCCATTATATAATTTGGAAAATTATATTTATGAAGTAAGTTTTAAATAAACATTTAAATGGGATTAAACATTATTTAAACTCATAATTGAATTTTTATTTAGTATTTATGTGATAAAAAGTTAAGCCTATATGATGAATGATGTATGAATGCAAAGTTTTAAATTTTAGCAAAATTGGGATGTTACAGGAAAAGGAGAAGAATGAGACGAGATCTTTCAGAAGCATTTTCCTTCCCACTCTGGCTTGACCGGTTCCACCTAACACCCTCTACATCTGCTTGTCAAGCCGGGGCAAGTCCACGCAACTGAGTTGAACAAGCCAGAGTCCATATGGCAATGGCTGCACTGGAAGCAATCGTCACTCGGAGTTCTTCAGATTCCTCTGTTCCCTGGGTGGCCATCCACAAGTGCACGTACTCCAGGAACCAAAGACATGAGCCTGAGTAGCCACTCAACTCGACTCCATACAACCAATCCACCCAGGAGGTTCATTAACTTAGTGGATGTGTACTCTCAGGTGAAAATTACCATGCTCACAGCCCTAAGTAGAATAGAAATTCATCCTAGGTGACGACAACCATCAGCACAACCCTTAGTAGTCACTTAACATTTTGTAAAACTTTTCATCAATTTCTTAGCATCAATAATCCTACTAAGTATTGTATAGGAACCTAGACACAGGAGTAAGGAATTTCTACACAGGTCTAGCATAGCAATACTATCCTACACATGCTTAGATAAAAATACACTAAGTAATGCATATAGAATATAGTAGGAAGTTTATGAGGTGTGCCACTTGCCTTTGGATGATGTCTTTACTCACAAACTCTTTTCAACGTAACTCGAGTCTCTCCGTTCAATCTAACAATATAGACAAGTAACAATACAACAATCAACATAAAACACAACACAATGCATACAAACACATACATAATGAACAAACAAATTTCATAAGACTTCTAAGGAAAATATGTCATGCATGATGTGCAAAATATTTCTAAGGACTAGAGATGCATGTCATGCTATGAAAATCTTCTAAGTTAAGTGTTGGGAAAATTTATTGGTCAAAATGACTAAGGACTAAGGTCATAGGTTGGACGAAAATAATTTGTTATAAATCATCTTGAATAAGCACTCTAATGGCTTAGCCATGATGTGCAAAATACTTAGACAAAAATACTAAGTCTATTCTTCAAGGTGATCAACAATTACTAACAACTCTTTGTAAATTGGATATTCACTATAGTGAGAGAGACAGACACCCGGCCAGCCACTTATGTTGTGGAACAGGTCTCATGTACGTGGACATGTAAGGTTAGTCTCCAGGCCGCTTCATCTCTCTATGCCGGTAGGATCCAACAAACTTCAAGATGGTAATAACATGATCAAAAATTGTTTATGTCTAAAGTGAAAGACAAGATTAGGAAAGAGGGAAAGATAGAAAGAAGAATGTAGAATCTTCTCCTTGCTTCCTTTTCTTCTTGATGTGATGACTTCATTGCAATTTTGTAGACCTGATGGCTCTGAAGACTTGATGGTGTTGATAGCCTCCAGGTTGGTCTTGAATATAACTTAGTCATCCAGGGGTCTAAGAGAAGAAGGGAGAATAGAGAGAGAGGAAGCAAGACTTAGAAAATATTGCTGGTTGGTCATCATGAACTTCTTCTTGATTTTCTTCTAAGTGCTTCTACTCCTTGAAGATACTACTGAAGTCTTGTTTTCTTGGCTAAGTCCTTCATTGGCCTTCTAGCTCCATGTTGAAAATCCTAAGTGTCTAAGTGCATAGCACTTTACTAAAATACTAAGTTGAAAATAATGCTAACTTAGAGAAAATATTGAAGAAGTTTTCCTATGGGAAGTATAACTACAAAATAAAATATGCTATGCATGAAATGCAATTTTTGATCACAAGAAAGCATCAGAACAACTTTTGTGATTTTTATAAATATGCATAAAGTTATAATTGCAATTTAATTAATTTCTATTATAGGAAAATAAAATAAAAGGGTAAATACAAGATCAAAGTTTTCTGTGATTAAATTTTTATAACAAAATTTTATAACTGGTATTAATAGACAGAGGGGATTTAATTAAATTTATAGCAATTGGATTTACTCAAAAAAAATCTTTCTATCACAAGTTATGTCAAAAATAGTCAAACTATTCAAATTCAACATATATCTATAAGTCATCAAAATAATACTCAAAAATATTTTATAACATAGTAATCATATTACAAATATTCCAAAGTTTCTAAAACAATTTTATTAGAAATTTTGGATTTATAGTTTTAAAGTTATGACAAATATATTCAAATCATCCATTTGAAATTTGAATATTTTAAACTATGTCTAATTTGAATTCTAACAGATCTAAATTATTCTATAAGTCAAGGGCTTTCCAAATTTGGATATGTGGTTAAAAAGTTATGAGAGTTTAAATTTACAGGGGCTCATCTGTAAAATTGCCGATTTAATTTAAATAGGAAAACAATTTCTGACGTGGCTGCTGACTGGGCGCTGACTGGGATCTGACTGGGCGCTGACGCGAATCTGATCTGGATCATCAGATCCAGATCTGACGGCTAAGATCTATATACCGGTTCGGTTTAAATGAATCTTATCCTAACCGTTATAAGCAGATCAGACGGTCAGGATCGTGTTCACCAAACCTGGGCGGCGACCTCGCCGGAGAAGAAATGATGGCGGCGGCGCGGCCTCGGGCGGGGACCGGCCGGTCACTGCGGTGCTCCCCGGGATGCGCGGACGGCTTCTCCGGGTGCGACGCGACACGGCGAAGCAGATGGTGATGGTGGCGTCACCGATTTCTTCTCGCAGCGTTGTGGGTGCGTGAGCGGAGTGGTGGTTGCGGCGGCGACCTTCGGGTCGAGCACACTCCGCTCGATTTGCTACGACAAGAAATCAAAACCAGGCTTTAGAAGATGCACAAGAGGTAGGGGAAAAGGAAGAGCCAGGAAGTAACGGCGGAGTCGCACCCTGGTTGCCGGAGTTTGAGAAATACGGCGGCGGATGTGGAGGAACTCTGGTGAGCGAATGCGGCGGCCTGGCGGCGTCTTAGATGCTAGGGTTTGGGGCAAACGAGAGAGGAGGGCGTGGGGTTTAATATAGGCCGAAGGGGGAAACCAATTCGCGACAATTTCGATCGGATTTGGAAAGGAATCGGAAAGCAATTTCGGGAGGGAAATTCGAACGGAGGTTGAAGAAGGGTGACGTCATCCCTGACGTCACAGGGGATTTTCTTTTTTTTTTCCTTTTTCTGATTTGTTTTATACCTTTTGATTTAAACATCCAAATGATGTCAAATAAAATTCTATAAATTTGTAAAAATCATATCTGTGCTTTAAACCTTTAGTGGGCATGTTTTGAAAACTTTTTAAAATTTATAATTTTGAAATATTGGTTTAATACACATTTGACACTTAATGTCAAATTTTAAAATATAGCTTAATTAAATTTCCTTTTGGCTAAACAAATTTTATCAAATACCCACATTCAAATATGTTTGAATTTAAGATATTTTACACTCATTTATACATAACCATTCATATTTTATTTTGGTATACTAGTGGAATACAACATATAAATAATTTTAAGGAAATGAGAAATATAATGGATTTAATTTTTAATTCAAAATATTTTGTGCACTATTATATTTTATATTATGCTAATTAATTTGAAACCTCCATGACATACCTTGGAAAAATATTTTAGATTCCTTTCATTTCTAATATTGAATATATTCATGAAAATCCTTTTATGTTTTGAAAATTAATGAAAATCATTTAAGCTAATGAAATGCTTATTTGGATAATTAATTAATTATATAATCTATAAAGTTTTAAAGGTATAAACTATATACTTGTAATTTCTAAAACTATGTTTTAAACTCAGGTAAAAGAATGGAAACCATTTTATAAAGTTGTCATACTTTAGTTAACTTTTAGGTACCTTGCAAGGATGGTTTTTGAGTTTAAGAATTAGTCAAAGGATAAATATTCAAAATCAACTAATGAAACTTTTTATAGGATGAAGGTGTATTTGAATAATTTTAATCTATCTTGCCAAATGTAATGGTTTCTATTATAATTTTAGTATTTTATTTTAATAAAAACAAAAGTTTCAAATTATAGTGATTTTCAAACATTATAAAATGTTGGGATGTTACAAATTTTCAATGAATCTCCGGTAGTATCCTGCCAGTCCTAGAAAACTGCGGATTTCTCCCAATTTCTTGGGTGATTCCCAATTTGTCACAACAGCAATTTTTTCAGGATCCACTGTTATTCCATTCTTAGACACCAAGTGTCCTAGAAATCCTACTTGTTCTAACCAAAATTCACACTTGTTGAACTTAGCATATAACTTATGGTCTCGGAGTCTTTGCAACACCAGGCGTAAATGTTCTTCATGTTCTTTGTGACTTTTGGAGTAGACTAAGATGTCATCGATAAAGACAACGACAAACTTGTCCAGAAAATACATAAATACCTTATTCATCATATTCATGAAATAGGCTGGAGCATTGGTTAACCCAAAAGGCATTACTGTGTACTCATACGAGCTATACCTTGTAACAAAGGCAGTCTTGGGTATATCCATCTATCTAACTTTCATATGAAAGTACCCTGATCTGAGATCGATCTTGGAGAACACAACGACCCCTTCTAATTGATCGAAGAGCTCATTGATTTTGGGTAGCGGGTACTTGTTCTTGATTGTATGCTCATTTATGTCACGGTAATCAGTGACTAATCTCTGTGTACTATCCTTCTTCTTGACGAAAAGGATTGGGGCTCTGTAGCGCCCCATCTTTTAAATAAAGATGGAACACCTGTGTTATGTGCTAGTCCCTGGATCACTGCCAGCACCACAGTACAAAATCTATAGTATCATTGCATACGTATCAAATTACTCTCTGGGCATTCAGTTGCATAATGTCCTGTCTTCTTGCACTTGAAGCAAGTCACATTAGACAAGTCTTTCTTCCCTTCATAGTTAGGACGGTGATTACCATTCCCATGATTATGGCCATGGTGATGGTTTCCCCTGGATCCACCATTATTTCTATTGTATCCTCCATTATTTCCTTTGTATCCCCCATTGTTTCCTTTGTATCCTCCATTGTGGTTATGACCATAATGTTTTTGGCCACTACCTGTGTTGGAGTGATTCCAGGGTTTATGGCTACTGACTTCAGAGGTGTGTTGTTTCTTATATGTCCCTTCCGAATGAACCTTACTTGCACTGAACTTCCTCTTCCTATTCTCTTCCTTTCTTATGTTGTTGTCCAGGGTGATAGCTTGATCCAGCAGAGCTTGATAATTTGGAGTATATGCCACAGACAAGGGTATCTTCAGTTCTCCCCTAAGTCCATTGAGGAACTTTTCCTTTCTTTTTGCATCAGTATCAATGTCCTCTGGTGCATACCTTGATAGCATACATAAGTCATCCATATACTCCTTCAGAGTTCTACCTCCCTGCCTCAAGCTGCGAAAGTCCTCTTTCTTCAGGTTCATTATACCTGAGGAGATGTGAGCATTCCGGAAACCTTCCTTGAACGCATCCCAAGTCATGCCATCCAAAGGATGAGTCACTTGATAAGTCTCCCACCACAATGCTGCGGGTCCTTCCAACAGGTGTGCAGTGAACCTCACTTTTTCTGCCTCAGAACACTCACAAGTTACTAAGTCCTTGTTGACTGAACGGAGCTAATCATCCGCCACTATTGGTTCAGTAGCAGAGGAGAACTTATTAGGCCTAAGCCTTAGGAATCTAGCAAGTCTGTCCACTGCAGGTGGTGGTGGAGGTGGCGGGTTGTTGTTGTTGTGGTTGTTGTTGTTGTTGTTGGTTGCTGCAATGAATTGAGTCATCATATTCATCAACTGAGCTTGAGCGGCCATCAGTTGTTGCATGGCATCATCGTTGTTGGTATCACGACGAGGAGGCATCTGTAGTGTTTTCAGTATAGATGAGTGAAAGATAGACAGAACTAAGAGAAGAAAAATCCTACCCATGCACAAAGCAACCAAGTCAACACAATCAACACTCAAAAGACAACTAAAAAGAAAAAGTCTACTTAGCAAATCGAAACAAGTATTCTAAGTTGATTTAATAAAACAACAGAGTCTGCAAACCAATCATTGTATCATTGTCACACCACAAGTTGGAGATCAATGTTTTTAAAAAAGAACGACGAACTAAACGAGGGAGAACATGGTGGTCCAACTACTAAGTCTAAACTTCGTCCATGACGTCTCCTTCATCTTCTTCGACTTCCTCGATGGTGATGCCTTCCTTCGTAAGGATCTCCTTGTAGTCATTCACCTCCTTCTCCAAGGCCTCGTTCTTCTCCTGTAACATTGTCGTCTCACGGTGCAGAGTCTCGATTTCTTCCTTCTCCAGGACTTCAATCTTCTCTTGTAGCATTCTCTTCCTACGGCGTAGAGTTTCGATCAAATCTCGATCAGCTTCGAACTCGACGTCGTTGCTCAGAATTTCATCCTTCAAGGTCATGATCTCCTTGTTCTTGTCTCTAATTCTCTTTTCTTGATTTTGGAACTTCTTCTCTTGAGCTCGGAATTTCTCCTCTTGAGCGTTGGCCACCTCTTCTTGGGCTTCAATCTTCTTTTGAGTCTCCTTGACTTGTGCCATTATTTCATCATTCTTCAACAGCTCGTTGCGCCTATCCTCTTCGAGTTGCCAGAGGTGAAGTTCTAAGTCTTGGAGATATGGGTACAAAGGTTCTGGTTTGTTTTTGTCTTCCTCGCTAACAAGGTAAGGTATCCCATGTTCGTCACGTTGGCCAAGGTTAGAAAAGTAGTTGTCTTTTAACTCCTCCTGGAATTGCCAGCAAAGACGTCCTATTAGCTCCTGCGTGACGAGATTCAGCCCTTTCTCCAAGGAGTCACTAATCGACTTGTACTGGATGTCTTCGGTCTTGGGTTCAGTCTGGCGCCCTTGTTGGAAAAGACGAATTCCCCATAAGTCTTCTTTGTTGAAGTGCTTCAGCTGGCTTGCCTTGATGATGGGTGTTGGAAGTGCCAATAGTTCTACCAACTCTAGAAGATATCTTCCAAAGCGCATGTCCTTGAAGTCCTCCGCGGTTTGATACATGAAGAACGACATCCTTAAGTGATAAAGATAGAGTTTCTTAAAACAAGACACTAGGTAAGAAATACTAGTTGTGGTGTACTTAAGTACTTAGAGAAAAAGAAGTTCTTTTCTAAAAGGTGATCAACACTATTATCAACTCTTTGTAAGTCGGATATTCACTATAGTGAGAGAGATAGACACCCGGCCAGCCACTTATAATTGTGGAACAGGTCTCATGTACGCGGACATGTAAGGTTAGTCCCGGGCCGCTTCATCCCACTATGCCGCTAGGATCCAACATACTTCAAAGATGGTAATATTATGATCAAAAGAGGCTTAACCAATCCTAAGGGCTCGAACCTACAGGCAACACTTTAGCTCTGATACCATTTTGTAGCGCCCCATATTTTAAATAAAGATGGAACACCTGTGTTATGTGCTAGTCCCTGGATCACTGCCAGCAGCACAGTACAAAATATATAGTATCATTGCATATGTATCAAATTACTACAACGAGATCCAAAAATAGCTAAGTATAACTTTATTACAAAGTGGATAGTCATGCAGACTAGCTAAAATATTCAGAGTTCACAACGAAAGTAATAGCAATGAGCCTCTTCTTCAAGCATGCGCCACAGCCAGACATGTTGGGTGTAGACTCGAGTCCAAACTCACTCCTCATCAGAATTACCTGCACATTTGAATATGCAGCCCCCGTAGGAGGTCAATACAATGAAGTATTGGCAAGTGACTATGGTGGATAAATTATGACAAGTCTAATTCTATATGCATATTTGGCTTGGTGGAGTTGTAGGCTATTTTGCAGAAAGCCAATTTTCTCCTACCTTTTGTAAAACAATTTTGTTTCTCAAAGACTTGGCACCAAGGGATGAAGCCCAAGTGCACCAACAATTCTTTCCTTGGTCAAATTTTACTTTATGAAAACTATGATGAGATTCTTCCGTCCATCCTTGTCCAGTTGCTCGAAGTAGTCCATCACCGGGGACACGGCTGAGTACTCAGATTGTCGACTCTGCAGAGGTTGTGCACTTTCACCTTGAGACTCAATTAACCCAAACATCCTATACACGCGGAGTGCATTAAGGAAATGAGAGAATTGAGACAAGAACTTTCAGAAGAAGAATGCAACCGTACTAGCAAGAACCGTTCCACCTACCAACTCTACATCTGCTTGTCAAGCTGACAGGTTGCACTCTCACAACTTAGTAATTCTAGACAGAGCCCATTGTCAAAAGGCTGCACGGAAAGCTTCTAAACTTGGAGGGACTTAGAAATCTCTTTGTTCCTGGGTGGCCGTCCAAAAGTGCGCTTCTGGGTGAAAACCACCATGCTCATGGCCCTAAGTAGAATAGACATTCATCCTAGGCAAAGACAACCACAAGCATAGTCCCAAAAGCCACTCAACATAAACCAAACAACCAATTCCACCCAGGTGTGCATTTAAAGTTTTAACCCTTAGCAATATTTCTATAACATGGTAAGTAAACACTTTTTATAGCATAGCTAAGCATCTAATAAAAACTTTTGATGGCTGCATGGGAAGGAATGGGTACACACTACTAGGATATTTTCAAAGTGTAAACTAACTTAGCATTATAAGATAGTTCAAAAATTCCCTATCATGCATACTACTCAAAAATCTACTAATAATGCGTATAGAAAACATTGGGTAGGTTATGAATGTCACTTGCCTTGGTAACAAGAGGAACAAGCACAGCAAGAATAACAATCACAAGAAGGGCCTTCCTCCTCTTCACAATCTAGAGACAAACAATAAAAATAAATAAACACACAAACACAACACTTAAAAATAGCAAGACAATAATATGTATGCATGCTTCATATGCAATGAATTTAACAAGACAAAGTAATTACCATTTTATTTCCTCTGTTATTAGTGCATGAAATGCAATGATCAACATTTTATTATTTTATTTAATCATTTAAATTATTGAGCATAACATAGAAATATTAAGCCCTACAACCAAATTCTTTGATTCTATTATGAAAAGTTTCAAATAAAATCCAAGTTACACTCCCTGGACAAAGGACAATACTACAATTTTAAAACAATTGGATTTATTTGGAAAACATTTTTATTATTTAAGTTTTAGATTTAATAGCCGAAATACTCCTCGGATAAAAACACAAATTATAATTTATCAAAAGGAAAAACAAATGATGTACAAATAATCTACACTAGCAGGGCTATCCGTAGATATAAAGTTTATCAAATTTGGACTTAGAAATCAAAAGTTATGAATTTCTAAAGTTTTGCAAAATTTTCTGTTTTATTTTATAACAATTTCCTGCGAAAAAGAAATAAGGGCTACGTGGCGTGATTCTGTTGGAGGATACCGCTTCGGTGCGGATCGGGCGCGCAAACCGTCCAATCTACTTTAAAACGGGCGCTCGGGATTGCAGGGATCTAGATCCGTTGGATCTAAATCCAACGGTTCGAAATTAGAGACCCGGCGCGGGCGGCGCGAGTCGCCGGAAACACCTCCGACCGCGGCGGCGCCACGGCCGGCATTGTTCGTACTCACGGAAGGAGAGGCTACGGGACAGATGAGTCGTACCAGGGTGGAGAAGGCGATGAGGCGGTCACGATGGCGTGGTTGGAGGCCGCGTCGCGTATTCGTTCGCCGGAGATCTCTCGTCGGAGTTGGAGATGCGGGTGGCGGCGTCGGTCGCGGACGGTGGCGAGGGCTCGCTGCGTAAACAAATGGAACACCGTGTCAAAAGCATGCGCACGGACGAAGGGAAACGAGGGGAGGAGAAGAGAGGGTCCGGGATGGCCGGAGTATCCCGTACGGTGAGCTTCACGGCGGCGGAAACGGCGAGATGCCGAGCTCGAAACGGGGCAGCCTAGGGGCGATGGAGCTAGGTTTTTGGGCGGACTCGAACGGCGGGATCGCGGGGTATAAATAGGGGGCGAAGGCACGGATTAAAACCGCTTCCAACGACCCGAATCGATCTCGAGTTGGGGATGAGTTCGGCGCCGGAAAATCCGTCGGGAGGTTGAAAAAGGCACGACGCCTGCGTGCGGGCCCCGCGCGTCAGAGAGAGAGAGAGGCGAGGCATGGGCTGGGCTGCTCGTGGGCCGATGGGAGCTGCGCGCGCGGTAGATAGGGCTCGGCCGGCCCGTTAAGAAATCTTTTTAATTAAACTCTTTTTCTGTTTTAAAACTTTTAAAAACAATTTGATTTTTAAATCCTATCAAAACATTTCGGAAAAATTCATAAAAATATGTTTTGAAAAGCTAATTTAATTTAGAACTTTTTGATATCATTTTGCTAAATAAATAAAATAATAAAATAAAGATTTTTATAAGGAGCTCAATTAGACCTCTTTATGGAAAACAACTTTATTTGAACTTATAATTAAAATTTAAATTATTCTTTATGTGATTTAAATGCCATGCCTATATGATGCATGAATGCAAAGTTTTAAATTTTTGAGAAATTTGGGATGTTACAGACTAACCCCCTTAAGAGGAAGCTCGCCCTCGAGGTTCGGAAAGGTCAGCAAATAGGTGTGGGTGGTCTTCTCGAAGGTCATCCTCTCGTTCCCAGGTGGCTTCGTCCTCGGTGTGATGATTCCACTGGAGTTTGCAAAACTTGATGGTTTTGGTACGGGTGACTCTTTCTGCTGTCTGTAATATCTTGATGGGCTTCTCTTCGTATGTCAGGTCACTCTCCAATTGTACCTCCTCGAGGGGTACAGTATCCTTTAAAGGAACTCCCATCATCTCAGGATGACATTTCTTCAACTGACTGACATGGAACACATTATGAACATCAGATAGAACTTCGGGTAGTTCTAACTCATATGCCACTTCACCTTTGCGAGAAAGAATTTTGAATGGTCCAATGAATCGAGGTGCTAACTTTCCTTTGATTCCAAACCTTTTCACACCCCGAAGTGGTGACACTCTTAAATAGGTTCTATCACCCACTTCGTAGGTGACGTCTCTATGCTTGGAATCTGCATAGCTTTTCTGGCGTGTCTGTGCTATTTTCAATCTGTCCTTAATTAGCCTGACTTTCTCTTCAGCATCATGTATTATATCAGGTCCAAAGAAACTCCGTTCTCCTACACCACTCCACAACAGTGGGGTTGTGCATTTCTTTCCATATAAGGCTTCATACGGTGCCATCTCAATGCTGGCTTGGTAACTGTTGTTGTAGGAGAACTCAGCGTATGGTAAATTATCATCCCAACTAGATCCATAGTCGAGCGCACAAGCTCTTAACATATCCTCTAAAATCTGATTCACTCTTTCAGTCTGACCATCTGTTTGCGGGTGGAAAGCCGTACTGAATTCCAATCTGGTTCACAAAGATTCGTGCAACTGCTTCCAGAAATGAGAAGTGAACTGGGTCCCTCTATCAGACACGATACTCTTAGGAACGCCGTGAAGACACACAATTCTCTTCATGTAAATATCGGTTAACTTTGCACTAGTATAAGTGGTCTTCACGGGTATGAAGTGAGCTATTTTGGTTAGGCGACAAACAATAACCCAAATAGAATCATAACCCGATCTGGTCCTTGGTAATCCGGTGATGAAGTCCATCCCAATAGAATCCCACTTCCAATCTGGTACTTTCAAAGGTTGTAAGAGCCCTGCTGGTTTCTGATGTTCTGCCTTTACTCGACTACATACATCGCACTTAGCGATGTATTCTGCTATTTCTCTTTTCAGATTATTCCACCAAAATCTCTCTTTCACATCCATATACATCTTAGTATTTCCCGGATGAATAAAATAAGGTGTCTCATGAGCTTCTTGCAGAATTAACTTCCTAATATCAGGATCATTGGCCACACATACACGTTTTTCAAACCACAAAATCCCTTGCTCATCCTCATGAAATCCTTTAGCTTTGCCTGCTCTTAGATTGACTTTGATCTCTTCTATTTCCTTGTCTCCTTTCTGTGCTTCACGTATCTTGTCCATCAAAGTGGGTTGTACAACTAATGAGGTTACAAACCCTTCAGGTACCACTTCCAATCTGAGGTCCTTGAATGCCTTGCATAAATCCTCGGGTAATTCTCCTGTTGTAAGGCCATTCACATACACTTTACGACTCAGAGCATCTGCTACCACATTAGCTTTCCCCGGATGGTATTGGAGACTTAGATCATAATCTTTAATAAGCTCCAACCATCTTCTTTGTCTCATGTTCAATTCTTTCTGTGTAAATATGTACTTCAAACTTCTGTGGTCCGTGAATACCTCACATCTTTTTCCCATCAGGTAGGGTCTCCAAGTTTTCAGGGCATGCACTACTAATGCTAACTCGAGATCATGAGTTGGATAATTTGCTTCATGTTTCTTGAGTTGTCTAGAGGCATAAGATGCCACTCTTCCTTCCTGCATCAACACACTTCCCAAGCCTTGGCGTGAAGCATCACAATACACTTGGAATTCCTTCTCCAGATCAGGTAAACATAGAACTGGGGCTGAAACCAGACGTTTCTTCAACTCCTGAAAACTGGCTTCGCATGCCTCAGTCCACTCAAATTTCTTCTCCTTCTTTAATAATTCCGTCAAGGCCTTGGCAATCTTGGAGAAGTTTTCAATGAATCGTCGGTAGTATCCTGCTAGGCCCAGAAAACTTCGTAATTCACCAACATTCTTCAGCGGTTCCCAATTAGTTACAGCTGAAACTTTTTCAGGATCCACCGCTATACCTTCCTTGGACACCACATGGCCTAAAAATCCGACTTGTTCTAACCAAAACTCACACTTGCTGTACTTGGCATACAACTTATGTTCACGTAGTCTCTGCAATACTAGACGCAAGTGCTCTTCATGTTCATTGTGACTCTTGGAGTAGATTAGAATATCATCTATGAACACTACCACAAACTTATCCAGAAAATCCATGAACACTTTATTCATCATATTCATGAAATAGGCTGGTGCATTGGTTAATCCAAACGGCATTACTGTGTACTCGTATGAGCCATATCTCGTAACAAATGCAGTCTTGGGTATATCCATTTCTCTAACTTTCATTTGGAGGTACCCCGATCGAAGATCGATTTTTGAGAAAACACAAGCCCCTTCCAGTTGGTCAAATAGTTCGTTTATCTTGGGTAACGGGTACTTGTTTTTGATAGTTTGCTCGTTTATATCTCTATAATCCGTGACTAGCCTCTATGTTTGATCCTTCTTTTTAACAAATAAGACTGGTGCTCCCCATGCCGATGAACTCGGACGAATGAATCCTTTCTGGATATGCTCCTCCAGTTGCTTCTTGAGCTCTTTCAATTCATCGACGGCCATAGGATAAGGTCTTTTAGCTATTGGTCCTGTTCCCGGCTTCAGTTCGATGAGAAACTCTACATCTCTATCGGCTGGCATTCCCGGTAGTTCCTCCGGAAAAACATCTGGGTATTCCTTGACAATAAGCACATCACCAAGGCTAACCCCCTTAGGAGAATTTAGCCTAACCTTCTTAAGTTCGAAAGTTGATCTGAACTTAATCTTCCTTTTTTCTGGGGTGGTGAGGGTGATTGCTCTATTTGCACAATCTATGATTCCTTCAAAACGAGTCATCCAATCCATTCCGATGATAACATCCAATCCTTGGGTTTCTAGGATGACTAAGTCTGTTGGAAAGGTGTGTTTTCCGATTTGCAAGTCTAACTGCGTACACCTGGAATTTACTATCATCTCCCCTCCAGGTGAACTTACCCTAATAGGTTTTCCTAGACTTTCCTCAGCTAACCCATGTTTGTTTACAAAATCTCTTGATATGAATGAATGAGATGCTCCAGTATCAAATAAGACTAATGCTGGAAAGGAGTTGAGCAAGAACGTACCAATCACAGCATCAGGTTCATCATGAACTTCTTCCACATTGATGTGGTTCACTTGTCCCTTCTGGAAAGGATTGGGCTTGGAATTTTCATCGGCTTTCCTCTCTGGGCATTCAGTTGCATAATGTCCTGTCTTCTTGCACTTGAAGCAAGTCACATTAGACAAGTCTTTCTTCCCTTCATAGTTAGGACGGTGATTACCATTCCCATGATTATGGCCATGGTGATGGTTTCCTCTGGATCCACCATTATTTCCATTGTATCCTCCATTATTTCCTTTGTATCCCCCATTGTTTCCTTTGTATCCTCCATTGTGGTTATGACCATAATGTTTTTGGCCACTACCTGTGTTGGAGTGATTCCATGGTTTATGGCTACTGACTTCAGAGGTGTGTTGTTTCTTATATGTCCCTTCCAAATGAACCTTACTTGCACTGAACTTCCTCTTCCTATTCTCTTCCTTTCTTATGTTGTTGTCCAGGGTGATAGCTTGATCCAGCAGAGCTTGATAATTTGGAGTATATGCCACAGACAAGGGTATCTTCAGTTCTCCCCTAAGTCCATTGAGGAACTTTTCCTTTCTTTTTGCATCAGTATCAATGTCCTCTGGTGCATACCTTGATAGCATACAGAAGTCATCCATATACTCCTTCAGAGTTCTACCTCCCTGCCTCAAGCTGCGAAATTCCTCTTTCTTCAGGTTCATTATACCTGAGGAGATGTGAGCATTCCAGAAACCTTCCTTGAACGCATCCCAAGTCATGCCATCCAAAGGATGAGTCACTTGATAAGTCTCCCACCACAATGCTGCGGGTCCTTCCAACAGGTGTGCAGTGAACCTCACTTTTTCTGCCTCAGAACACTCACAAGTTACTAAGTCCTTGTTGACTGAACGGAGCCAATCATCCGCCACTATTGGTTCAGTAGCAGAGGAGAACTTATTAGGCCTAAGCCTTAGGAATCTAGCAAGTCTGTCCACTGGAGGTGGTGGTGGAGGTGGTGGGTTGTTGTTGTTGTGGTTGTTGTTGTTGTTGGTCGCTGCAATGAATTGAGTCATCATATTCATCAACTGAGCTTGAGAGGCCATCGGTTGTTGCATGGCATCATCGTTATTGGTATCACGACGAGGAGGCATCTGTAGTGTTTTCAGTATAGATGAGTGAAAGATAGACAAAACTAAGAGAAGAAAAATCCTACCCATGCACAAAGCAACCAAGTCAACACAATCAACACTCAAAAGACAACTAAAAAGAAAAAGTCTACTTAGCAAATCGAAACAAGTATTCTAAGTTGATTTAGTAAAACAACAGAGTCTGCAAACCAATCATTCTATCATTGTCACACCACAAGTTGGAGATCAATGTTTTTTAAAAAGAACGACGAACTAAACGAGGGAGAACATGGTGGTCCAACTACTAAGTCTAAACTTCGTCCATGACGTCTCCTTCATCTTCTTCGACTTCCTCGATGGTGATGCCTTCCTTCGTAAGGATCTCCTTGTAGTCATTCACCTCCTTCTCCAAGGCCTCGTTCTTCTCCTGTAACATTGTCGTCTCACGGTGCAGAGTCTCGATCGCTTCCTTCTCCAGGACTTCAATCTTCTCTTGTAGCATTCTCTTCTCACGGCGTAGAGTCTCGATCAAATCTCGATCAGCTTCGAACTCGACGTCGTTGCTCAGAATTTCATCCTTCAAGGTCTTGATCTCCTTGTTCTTGTCTCTAATTCTCTTTTCTTGATTTTGGAACTTCTTCTCTTGAGCTCGGAATTTCTCCTCTTGAGCGTTGTCCACCTCTTCTTGGGATTCAATCTTCTTTTGAGTCTCCTTGACTTGTGCCATTATTTCATCATTCTTCAACAGCTCGTTGCGCCTATCCTCTTCGAGTTGCCAGAGGTGAAGTTCTAAGTCTTGGAGATATGGGTACAAAGGTTCTGGTTTGTTTTTGTCTTCCTCGCTAACAAGGTAAGGTATCCCATGTTCGTCACGTTGGCCAAGGTTAGAAAAGTAGTGGTCTTTTAACTCCTCCTGGAATTGCCAGCAAAGACGTCCTATTAGCTCCTGCGTGACGAGATTCAGCCCTTTCTCCAAGGAGTCACTAATCGACTTGTACTGGATGTCTTCGGTCTTGGGTTCAGTCTGGCGCCCTTGTTGGAAAAGACGAATTCCCCATAAGTCTTCCTTGTTGAAGTGCTTCAGCTGGCTTGCCTTGATGATGGGTGTTGGAAGTGCCAATAGTTCTACCAACTCTAGAAGATATCTTCCAAAGCGCATGTCCTTGAAGTCCTCCGCGGTTTGATAAATGAAGAACGACATCCTTAAGTGATAAAGGTAGAGTTTCTTAAAACAAGACACTAGGTAAGAAATACTAGTTGTGGTGTACTTAAGTACTTAGAGAAAAAGAAGTTCTTTTCTAAAAGGTGATCAACACTATTATCAACTCTTTGTAAGTCGGATATTCACTATAGTGAGAGAGACAGACACCCGGCCAGCCACTTATAATTGTGGAACAGGTCTCATGTACGCGGACATGTAAGGTTAGTCCCGGGCCGCTTCATCCCACTATGCCGCTAGGATCCAACATACTTCAAAGATGGTAATATTATGATAAAAAGAGGCTTAACCAATCCTAAGGGCTCGAACCTACAGGCAACACTTTAGCTCTGATACCATTTTGTAGCGCCCCATATTTTAAATAAAGATGGAACACCTGTGTTATGTGCTAGTCCCTGGATCACTGCCAGCAGCACAGTACAAAATATATAGTATCATTGCATACGTATCAAATTACTACAAAGAGATCCAAAAATAGCTAAGTATAGCTTTATTACAAAGTGCATAGTCATGCAGACTAGCTAAACTATTCAGAGTTCACAACGAAAGTAATAGCAATGAGCCTCTTCTTCAAGCATGCGCCACAGGCAGACATGTTGGGTGTAGACTCGAGTCCAAACTCACTCCTCAACAGAATTACCTGCACATTTGAATATGCAGCCCCCGTAGGAGGTCAATACAATGAAGTATTGGCAAGTGACTATGGTGGATAAATTATGACAAGTCTAATTCTATATGCATATTTGGCTTGGTGGAGTTGTAGGCTATTTTGCAGAAAGCCAGTTTTCTCCTATCTTTTGTAAAACAATTTTGTTTCTCAAAGACTTGGCACCAAGGGATGAAGCCCAAGTGCACCAACAATTCTTTCCTTGGTCAAATTTTACTTTATGAAAACTATGATGAGATTCTTCCGTCCATCCTTGTCCAGTTGCTCGAAGTAGTCCATCACCGGGGACACGGCTGAGTACTCAGATTGTCGACTCTGCAGAGGTTGTGCACTTTCACCTTGAGACTCAATTAACCCAAACATCCTATACACGCGGAGTGCATTAAGGAAAGGAGAGAATTGAGACAAGAACTTTCAGAAGAAGAATGCAACCATACTAGCAAGATCCGTTCCACCTACCAACTCTACATCTGCTTGTCAAGCTGACAGGTTGCACTCTCACAACTTAGTA
The DNA here is from genome assembly GCA_026929855.1 of Poa annua. NCBI lineage: Eukaryota > Viridiplantae > Streptophyta > Magnoliopsida > Poales > Poaceae > Poa > Poa annua. Next base: position 58,126,742 of record CM049426.1, on the reverse strand, counting down.
ATTCTAGACAGAGCCCATTGTCAAAAGGCTGCACGGAAAGCTTCTAAACTTGGAGGGACTTAGAAATCTCTTTGTTCCTGAGTGGCCGTCCACAAGTGCGCTTCTGGGTGACAACCACCATGCTCATGGCCCTAAGTAGAATAGACATTCATCCTAGACAAAGACAACCACAAGCATAGTCCCAAAAGCCACTCAACATAAACCAAACAACCAATTCCACCCAGGTGTGCATTTAAAGTTTTAACCCTTAGCAATATTTCTATAACATGGTAAGTAAACACTTTTTATAGCATAGCTAAGCATCTAATAAAAACTTTTGATGGCTGCATGGGAAGGAATGGGTACACACTACTAGGATATTTTCAAAGTGTAAACTAACTTAGCATTATAAGATAGTTCAAAAATTCCCTATCATGCATACTACTCAAAAATCTACTAATAATGCGTATAGAAAACATTGGGTAGGTTATGAATGTCACTTGCCTTGGTAACAAGAGGAACAAGCACAGCAAGAATAACAATCACAAGAAGGGCCTTCCTCCTCTTCACAATCTAGAGACAAACAATAAAAATAAATAAACACACAAACACAACACTTAAAAATAGCAAGACAATAATATGTATGCATGCTTCATATGCAATGAATTTAACAAGACAAAGTAATTACCATTTTATTTCCTCTGTTATTAGTGCATGAAATGCAATGATCAACATTTTATTATTTTATTTAATCATTTAAATTATTGAGCATAACATAGAAATATTAAGCCCTACAACCAAATTCTTTGATTCTATTATGAAAAGTTTCAAATAAAATCCAAGTTACACTCCCTGGACAAAGGACAATACTACAATTTTAAAACAATTGGATTTATTTGGAAAACATTTTTATTATTTAAGTTTTAGATTTAATAGCCGAAATACTCCTCGGATAAAAACACAAATTATAATTTATCAAAAGGAAAAAAAATGATGTACAAATAATCTACACTAGCAGGGCTATCCGTAGATATAGAGTTTATCAAATTTGGACTTACAAATCAAAAGTTATGAATTTCTAAAGTTTTGCAAAATTTTCTGTTTTATTTTATAACAATTTCCTGCGAAAAAGAAATAAGGGCTACGTGGCGTGATTCTGTTGGAGGATACCGCTTCGGTGCGGATCGGGCGCGCAAACCGTCCAATCTACTTTAAAACGGGCGCTCGGGATTGCAGGGATCTAGATCCGTTGGATCTAAATCCAACGGTTCGAAATTAGAGACCCGGCGCGGGCGGCGCGAGTCGCCGGAAACACCTCCGACCGCGGCGGCGCCACGGCCGGCATCGTTCGTACTCACGGAAGGAGAGGCTACGGGACAGATGAGTCGTACCAGGGTGGAGAAGGTGATGAGGCGGTCACGATGGCGTGGTTGGAGGCCGCGTCGCGTCTTCGTTCGCCGGAGATCTCTCGTCGGAGTTGGAGATGCGGGTGGCGGCATCGGTCGCGGACGGTGGCGAGGGCTCGCTGCGTAAACAAATAGAACACCGTGTCAAAAGCATGCGCACGGACGAAGGGAAACGAGGGGAGGAGAAGAGAGGGTCCGGGATGGCCGGAGTATCACGTACGGTGAGCTTCACGGCGGCGGAAACGACGAGATGCCGAGCTCGAAACGGGGCAGCCTAGGGGCGATGGAGCTAGGTTTTTGGGCGGACTCGAATGGCGGGATCGCGGGGTATAAATAGGGGGCGAAGGCACGGATTAAAACCGCTTCCAACGACCCGAATCGATCTCGAGTTGGGGATGATTTCGGCGCCGGAAAATCCGTCGGGAGGTTGAAAAAGGCACGACGCCTGCGTGCGGGCCCCGCGCGTCAGAGAGAGAGAGAGGCGAGGCGCGGGCTGGGCTGCTCGTGGGCCGATGGGAGCTGCGCGCGCGGTAGATAGGGCTCGGCCGGCCCGTTAAGAAATCTTTTTAATTAAACTCTTTTTCTGTTTTAAAACTTTTAAAAACAATTTGATTTTTAAATCCTATCAAAACATTTCAGAAAAATTCATAAAAATATGTTTTGAAAAGCTAATTTAATTTAGAACTCGTGCACACCCGGGAAGGACTTCCCGATCGGTCACCCATCCTTAGAGTACTCCAGGCCAAACACGCTTAACCTTGGAGTTCTTTCCAGATGAGCTTCCGGAAAAGAAGTTGCAACTTGTTGATATTAGTATTCTATCAATCCTATTAAGCCCTAAGCCAGGATCTCACATCCTTCCCCCCTTAGAAGACCGACGTCCTCGTCGGTCATCCCCCAGTCCAGGAACTCCCCCCTTGGCACCCGTCCATGCGTCCAGTGTCGGCACATATCACATGTCCGCCCACTGACCCGCACACGCCCGAGTAACCGCGAGGGTCGGCTCTGATACCAATTGTAACACCCCGGCCCACCCCTGGACCGAGCCTATCACGCCTGGCAGCTCTCTAGGATCTCTAGACTAGCCCCGTAGATCAACACTAGTCTTTTCAGCGCACTTTGTCCTCACTCGTGCGCACCCGGGAAGGACTTCCCGGTCGGTCACCCATCCTTAGAGTACTCCAGGCCGAGCACGCTTAACCTCGGAGTTCTTTCCAGATGAGCTTCCGGAAAAGAAGTTGCAACTTGTTGATATGAGTATTCTACCAATCCTATTAAGCCCTGAGCCAGGATCTCACATCTGAGCCAGGATCTCACATCCTTCCCCCCTTAGAAGACCGACGTCCTCGTCGGTCAGCCCCCAGTCCAGGAACTCCCCCCTTGGCCCCCTCCCTCTTTTTACAAGATTGAATATAGAGCACACATACAAACATATTTTTGAGAAAGCCCAGTGCCACATGGTGAAGAAACCACATAGCTACTCAAAACAATTTGAATCAACCAATTTGGATAAGTAAATCTCCCAGAAACGAATTAAAGCTAAGCTAGTCATTCTCTGGAATTTAAACAGAGAAAGATTATAAAAGGAAAAACAAAGAAACGGGCCAGATCCGGTGCAGGCCGAGGCGCGCGAGCTGGGCCGGCCCACTGAGCTGCACGCGCAAGAGGCATCCTGCCGCCGGATCGAAAACGGACGGACGAGATTAGACAGGGAGGGTTCAAACGCCGGCCGTTGATGTAGAGATCGATGGCTCTGGCCCGTTCTTCCTCCTCGCGACGGGGGCCATGGCGCAGAAACCCTAGGGGAAGAGGCCAGGAACGAGCCGCTCACCTCGGGCACATGCAGGACGGATGAGAGGATCCAAGCCGGTGCGGAGGCTCGGGGAAGCCGAGTGGAGGTCGCAGATCTTGTCGTCGAGCAGCAGAACGGACGGAACATCGAGGATGGCCGGAACGGGCACGGCGTGGCCGCGACGACCTCGGGGCTCCTGAAACCAAATGGCTATGTGAAGAAGGTTGCCTAAGATTAGGGGAGCGAGAGGAGACAGAGGAATAGAGAAGAGAGGGGATGCATTGTTGCCAATCATGCACGCAAGAGCTCGGGCAGAGCGGCGTTCATCACTCGTTCACGGGCAGAGGAGAGGGAGAGATCCCTCGGGAGTTCACAGAGAGGTGGAGTGAGGGAGGAGGGACGGAATGGGCAAGGTTGGGAGGGGAGAAGGAGCCTCGGGGTTTCTACACACAGTGGGTGGCATGGGCATGGGCACGAGAGAGAGAGAGGAAAGAAGGAGAGGGCTTGGGCAGGGATTGGCGAGGGAGGGCGGTGGAGAGAAGCATCATTGCTCTTCTTCCCATTTTGGAAGCAAGCTCTTGGCCACGGGCTGATGGAGGGGAGTGAGTAAAGAAGAGGTCGTCTCCTTCACGCCTGGTGTTTTACAGAAGGTCCAAGAGAAAAGGACAGACGATTTCTGAGCTAGGGTTTTGGGCAAAGTCGTGATTGAGTGTTTCCACAGGCATGTGGGGGTTAATGCATGTCTAAGACCACAATTAGGGGAGAGGGGTGTGAAGGTTATGTCATGCGACAAATTGTTGGTTGAAAGGACTAGGCCACTAAACTAGGATGGATTAGTCAATCCATTGACTAGAAATTTATGAGACAAGAAGTGCTGATTAGAGGAGACACTAATGAAGCATCCAAATCAAGAATGGAGGTCATAAGCCCAAACAGGAGCTAAAGATATAAATGCCAAAATGCAATCCCATATCCTCACCAATGGTCACCTTAGAAACTAAGACTCAAAACAAGGAAGAAAAAGTGATTAATCATTTTTATAAAAATGTAAGAAGGTTATAAATGAAAGGTAGAGATGATGATGATGAGGTTAGGTGAGTTGCATTACTAATTTGAATAAAATAAAACCTAATTATCATGCTCTACAAAGGCTAAAAATTAATGGAAATGAAGATAGCTATTTCTTATTTGAAAAAGGATAATATTTGAGTTTCTCCTATAATCAAACATAATAATAAAAAGTTAAACACACCATAAACATATGGCACAACATTAAAGCATGAATGATCTCAATTAAAATATATAAATAAAATGTTGTATCAAACACCACCACATAAACACACATAAAAAAACACACTGATGGGAAACAATATTAGCACATAACATAAAGGTCAACCACACATACAAATAGATAATCATTCCCACTTTAAGTTAAACCACTGTATTAGTGAGGTGGTGATCAATACAATAATGACAAGATTTTTATGGAAAGAAGACTAAACCACTTTCTAGTAATAGCTTCCAAAGACATATTAAATTAGGAGTTTTTGGAATGGAAAATGCTAAGACTAGCAACACATTAAGGTCAAAATATAACATAGCCCCCTATATAATCCTTTGTAGTTTTTCAAACATATAATTTTGGAAATACTTTTATTTTCTCAATTAAACTGTCTCTGGGTAATTGTTAAAATCAAGACCTCATGATGACTATAGTTTGTTAAGAATAAGATAGGAGAAGATACATGTATTGTTTTACTTGTCATAATCCTGGATTTTCAGAAGTCATATTATAACTTGAGTTTTAAGGTTGATAGCTAGAGAGGTCCTCAACACAAACACAAATCAAAACAAAACAAGACAAACAAAGGAAACAAGAGTGAAAAACATTCATAAGAATGCATTTCAAAAAGTTTTTGTTCCCTCAGAAATTTGGGTCTTTATTAATTAAGTTTTTGTTGCTTCCAAAATTTGGGGCGTTACAATACTTCCCATGTTTATGACCATGGTTTGTATCATGAGGAAAATGCCTTTTGAATGAAGGTTCAGAATGGTGTTTATTGATATTCAGCTTCCTCTTCCTGCTTTTAGCCTTCTTGATGTTATCTTCCAATATGATGGCCTGATCTAGGACGGTCTGATAATTTGGGGTATATGCGACTGTCAGAGGAATCTTCAGTTCGTCACTCAGTCCATTGAGAAATTTTGCTTTACTCTTAACATCGGTGTTAATGTCCTCAAGAGCATCTCGGGACAGGGCATGGAAGTCATCCATATACTCCTTAAGACTCATGTTTCCTTGCCTCAGGTTTCTGAATTCTTCTTGTTTCAAGTTCATAATGCCCGAAGAGATATGAGCATTACGAAAACCTTCCTTGAAGTTTTCACGAGTCAGGGTTTCTAGTGGGTGAGTGATCTGATAAGTTTCCCACCACTGAATTGCTGGTCCCTCCAACAGTTGAATCTCACTTTTTCAGCGTCGGTACATTCACAGGTCACTAAATCTCTGTCCACTGAATGCAGCCAGTCATCTGCCACAATTGGCTCAGTTGCATTGGAGAACTTGTTTGGCCGGAGCCTTAGAAATCTGGTAAGTCTTTCCACTTGGGGAGGTGGTGGCGGTGGCGGGTTATGGTTATTGTTGTTGTTATTGTTGTTGGTTGCCGCAATGAACTGAGTCATCATAGTCATTAGCTGAGCTTGAGCGGCCATCAACTGTTGTATAGCATCATTGTTGTTGTTGTTGTTGTCGGGTGCACGGCGGGGAGGCATCTGTGCTTTTAGCATAGATGAGTTTAGATGGAAAGAACTAAGGAAAGTTTCTACCCGAACAAACAGACAACTTAAAAAAAACAATCAACACACAAAACAAATTCTTGTGAATAAAACACGATCTAAACGTTTGGAAGATAAACCCGCGGGGTTCTGGAAAATACAAGGAAAAGTACTGCCTTATCACAAGTTGGTAGGTCAATACAAAACTAAAGATAACCATGAGGTGAAAAGTAAATGGTAGTCTCACTAACTAACTACTCGACCATATCATCTGCTTCTTCTTCAATATCTTGAATCTCGATTCCTTCATTGTCGAGTACCTCCTTGATTCCCTTCACTTCTTTCTCTACGGCAGAGTTCTTTTCTTGCAGCTCCCTCTTCTCAGTACGAAGCCGCTTGATCAAGTCACTATCAGCATGAAACTCGACTTCATTGCTCTCGAGTTCTGCTTCTGCTCTCTGATAGTCTTGTTCTTCTCTTGAACTCTTTTCTCATGTCTCTTGTACCTCTCTTCTTGTGCAGCAAACCTCTCTTCTTGGGCCTTAGTCACTTCCTCTTGAGCCTTCACCTTCTCCTCGTTCTCCTTGAGTAAGGCACATAACTCATCGTTCTTCAGGAGTTCAGTGCGCCTATCTTCATAAAGCTCTGTGACGAGGATTTCCAATTCCTGAAAATATAGGCTAAGGGGCTTTGCTTTGCCTCTATCTCCGACCTCAAAAAGGTAAGGTTCTTCATCCTCGTTTCTTCTTCCAAAGAAAATGGAGTAGTGGCCCCTCAACTCTGTGTTGTAGCGTCCGCAAAGGCGCCCAATTAGGTCTTGCATGACTAGATTGAGTCCCATATCCTTGGAGTCACTAACAATTTTAATCTCTAACGGGGGCTCTTCACCACGTTCTGGTTGAGTTGCTTTTATCCCCCAACAATCCTCTTTGTTAAACTTCTTCAGGATGAAGCCCTTGATCTGAGGTAGCGGTAACCCTAACTTCTCGACGATGTCGAGGAGGTAGCAGCCAAAACGGGTGTTCTCGTAGTCCTCCGCGGTGGTGAAGTGGAAGCTCGTCATCCTCTAGGTAGAAAAGGAAAAATAATTAAAACAGGAAATGCATAAAGTAAAGAAGTACTAGTCATGATGTGCATTATTATTTTGGAAAATAATAAGTCAAAATCTTAAGGTGATCAATAAATATTAACAACTCTTTGTAAATTGGATATTCACTGTAGTGAGAGAGACAGACACCCGACCTACCACTTATGATTCTGGAACATGTCTCATGTACGTGGACATGTAAGGTTAGTCTCCAGGCCGCTTCATCTCACTATGCTGCTAGGATCCAAAATACTCAAGGAGATAATACTATGATCAAAAAGGGATTTATCCAATCCTAAGGGCTCGAACCTACAGGCAACACAGTGCTCTGATACCATCTGTAGTGGACATGCACTTAAAATATGGCAGGTACCTGTGTATAGTGCAAATCCCTGAATCGATTCGTTTGCACACACAGTTTACGCTGTAATATCACAACAAAGTATCAATTTATTACAACGCTGAGCCAGACTTATGAAATATTAATTATAACTTGCATAGCATAAAGCTAGCAGTGAACAGAGTAAACAGCAAAAAATTATTCTTCATGGAGTCCCCATCATCAGCATGTGCCACAGGCGAGCATGTTGGTTGAAGACTCGAAACCCTTAGCGAAAATTTCACTGGTCATCAGATTAGTCTGCAATAAGAAAAATATTGCAACAACGTGGGTCAGAACCATTTAAAAATGGAACTGGCAAGTGACACAATGGTGGACACTTAGAGAAATAACTCTATAACCTATATGCTTATTTGGCTGGTAGAGCTCAAGGCTATTTTGCAGAAAGCAAGTTTTCCCCTAACACTTTGAAACAACTTTACCTAGTTGAGACAAATATGGTATGAAAGCCATAGTCTCAATCTACCCTTGTTCACCCCTCAAGTTTTAATTTAGAAGTTGGAATATCCTCCGTTGACGTCCTCGTTCAGCTGCTCAAATTGTCCGTACTAGGGACACGGCTAAGTACTTAGATTTTTAACTCTGCAGAAGTTGTGCACGTTCACCATTGTACCCATTCAGCCCAAACTATCCTCTACACTCTTTAAGTGATAAGGAAAAGGAGAAGAATGAGACGAGATCTTTCACAAGCATTTTCCCTCCCCTTGCTGGCCTGACGCGCTCCACCTACAAACCACTACCACCACCTGTCAGGCCGGGGCGAGTCCACACAGCTTAGTTGATCAAGCCAGAGCCCATGTAGCGTACCCGCACTTTAAATAAGGCAGATACCTGTGTATAGTGCAAATCCCTGGATCGAATCGTTTGCACACACAGTTTATGATGTAATATCACAACAAAGTATCAATTTTATTACATCGATGACCCAGACTTACAAAATATTCGATACAAGTTGCATAGCATAAAGCTAGCATTGAAAAAGTACACAGCGGAAATACGATAGCAATGAGTCTCCTTCTCTTTCATGTTGCCACAGGCGAAAACATGTTGGTTGCAGACTCAAAACCTTTAAACGAAACCTCACTCGTCATCTGAACAATCTGCAATAAGAAAAATATTGCACCAACGTGGGTCAGATTCGATTAAAAATGGAGTCTGGCAAGTGACACTATGGTGGACACTTAATGGAATAGTTCTATAGCCTATATGCATATTTAGCTGGTGGAGTTCAAGGCTATTTTGCATAAAGCCAATTTTTCCTATCTCTTTGGAAAACACTTTCTTCAAATCAAGACAAGTATGGCATGAAAACCATAAATCTCATCTTCCCTTGTTCACCCATCAAGTTTTATTTCTGAAGTTGGAATGGTGGAATCCTCCGTTGACGTCGATGATCAGCTGCTCAAATTGTCCGTACCGGGGACACGGCTAAGTACTTAGTTTTACACTCTGTAGAGGTTGTGCACGTTAACCATTGTACCCATTCAACCCAAACTATCCTTTACACACTTATAGTGATAAGGAAATGAGAAGAATAAGACGAGATCTTTCAGAAGCATTTTCCCTCCCCATGCTGGCCTGACGCGCTCCAACTACAAACCACTACCACCACCTGTCAGGCCGGGGCGAGTCCACGCAGCTTAGTTGATCAAGCCAGAGCCCATATTGGCAATGGCTGCACAAGAAGCAATCTTCACTCAGAGTTCTTCATATCCCTTTGTTCCTGGGTGGCCATCCATAAGTGAATATCCCACAGGTAAAACTCCTGGGGACAACACTCAACTCATACAGCAAAGCAACCAATTCCACCCAGGTGTATGATTAATGTTAGTAGAATTTAACTTTTTATCAAAATAGTTTTTGCATAGCATCACAATTCTACTAAGTATTTTCATAGGAACCTAGACACAGGAATAGGGAATTCTAAACATGGCTTGCATAGCAATACTATCCTACACATGCTTATAGAAAATTAATCTACTCATGCATAGAAAAATAATATGACTTTTATGGGGGGTGTGCCACTTGCCTTGGCAACCGGGAGTGCAGCAGTTACAGTTGTAAGGATTTTCGTTTCCCTCTGAATAGTCTAACAAAAGAAATAAAGAGCCACACATAAACACACAAGCAATATGTTCATACAAAGAAAAATATATGCTATGCATGAGATGCAATAATTTATTGTAATGTCAAGAAACAAATATATGTATCTCTTTGAATGTTTGTGATATATGCATGAGTAAATTTTTAATTTGTTTTCATTTATTTAGACATGAATAAAGGGTAACATCAAGAGTTTTAGTTTCCTTAAATAAAATTTCATAATCAAATTTTGTAGAAATGACATTTGGGCAGAGGGCATCTAAACAAGTTTTTAGCAATTTGATTTACTCAAAAATAATTTTTCTAAATAAAGTTATGTCAAAACACTTAAACTACTCTAAAAAATATTTGAAAATTTTGAATGTGTCAAAACAGAAAACTAATGAATGCAAAACATTCTACTGGTTCTAAGGATTCCAAATATATAAAAATATTTAAATTGGGATAAACAGATAAAAAGTAATGATAAAAACAGTAAGCATGGTGTTTTCTGCAAAACTGCCAATTAATTGATTTAAGAAAAAAATTCAGAAAATAATATCTGACGCGGCGTTGACGCGGCGTACCGGTTCGGGTTTTTAAGTGAACTAATCCTGGGCGTCCGATTTAGATCTAACAATCTAGGTTAAAATGACCGAAACCGAGCGGCGCGGCCGGCCGGAGGAGCTCCGGTGACCGAAGCGCACGGCGACGCCATCACCGGCGTACGCGCCCCCTACGTTCTACTGCTCTACGAGGATAGCGAGGCATACCCTGACGAAGAGGAGCTCGCGGCGAGGTTGGTGGCACGGTGGAGAAGAGCCGAGCGTCCTCCTCTTCTCGAATTCGCTCGCCGGAGATGCGCACGGCGGAGGTTCTCGTCGGTGAGCACGGACACGGAGTTCGGCTGCGTAAGAAAACACGAGACCTTGTCACTAAGGTGCGCAATGACAAGGTGAAACGAGTAGGAGTGAAGAGAGGGCTCGAGGGGGACGCTGCTCACCGGAGTTCGTCGAACTTGCCGTTGGCAACGGCGGAGCTCCGGGGATGCTCGTGGGCGGCCTAGTGGCTCTCGGGGTACGGGGCTTGGGGCAAAAGAGAGAGGGGGTCGAGGGGGTTCTTATAGGGGCAACTGCGAGTTAATTGGGGGAGTAAATCGCCGGGACTCAACGAATTGATTCGGCCGTTTCTCGGCTAGGTCGTGGGCGTGATTTGGGGAAGAAGGGGTCGCCGCGACTGGGATGACAGGTGGGGCCCACCTATCAGAGAGAGAGGGCGCGCGCGGGCGGGGATGGGCTGCTGGCGGGCTGCGGCGCTGCGCGCGCGGTAGATAGCTTGTGGGCTTCGGCCCACTTGCTGGCCCGGCTCGATTTTTCTTTTTATAATTTATTTTCTGTTTTTAAATCTTTTGAGTATAAAACAATTTCAAAACTATATCAAAACTTCTCAGAAAAATTCATAAAATATAATTTGAAAATATTATTAAAAATATATCCTTTTGATATCAATTTTGTCTAAGGTAAAAATAGAATAAAAAGGAATATTATTATAAATTCAAATAACAATTTAATGAACATAAAATCAATTAAAAAATATATAAATAATTTAATTCAAATTCTATGTGATTTAAATGACAAGTTTAATGATGATGATGCATGGATGCAAAGTTTTAAATTTTTCTAAAAATTGGGATGTTACAAACCTAACCCCCAAGATGAATCTCGCCCTCGAGATTCGGATTGGCTAGCAAATAGGTGAGGGTGGTCTTCTTTAAGGGGCATCTTCTCTTTCCCAAGTTGCTTCCTCTTCTGAATGGTGATTCCACTGTACTTTACAGAATTTGATGGTCTTGGTTCGGGTGACACGTTCTGCTGTCTCCAAAATCTTTATGGTTTTTCTTCATAAGTGAGATCACTTTCTAGTTGTACTTCCTCTAGTGGCACCGTATCTCTTAGCAGTGTTTCTGCCATTTCTGGGTGACATTTCTTCAGCTGGCTGACATGAAACACACTGTGAACTGCGGAAAGTGCTTCCGGGAGTTCCAATTTATAGGCAACCTCTCCTTTGCGGGATAATACCTTGAAAGGTCCAATAAATCTAGGTGCCAATTTTCCTTTGATTCCAAATCTTGTAACTCCCCGCATAGGTGAACTCTAAGATAGGCTTGATCGCCTACTTCATACGTGACTTCCCTCCTTTTGGAGTCCGCATAACTCTTCTGTCTGGATTGTGCTATCTTTAAACTGTCCTTAATCAGTCTGACTTTTTTCCTCAGCCTCCTTGATTATGTCTGGTCCGAACAAACTACGTTCTCCTACGCCACTCCATAGTAGTGGGGTAGTGCACTTTCTTCCATACAGGGCTTCAAATGGCGACATCTCTATGCTCTCTTGATAGCTGTTGTTGTAAGAGAACTCGGCATATGGGAGATTATCATCCCAGATCGACTTATAATCTAGAGCGCATGCTCTCAGCATATCTTCTAGGATTTGGTTTACTCTTTCTGTCTGTCCATCCGTCTGCGGATGGAACGCTATGCTGAACTCTAATCTGGTTCCCAGAGACTCATGTAATTGATTCCAGAAATGAGAAGTAAACTGAGTACCCCTATCCGACACAATTTTCTTGGGAACCCCATGTAGACACACAATCCTCTTCATATAGATGTCAGCTAGCTTGGCACTAGTGTAAGTAGTCTTCACGGGTATAAAGTGAGATACTTTCATTACACGATCGACTATAACCCATATAGAATCGTACCCTGATTTAGTCCTGGGCAGACCAGTGATGAAATCCATACCAATATGTTCCCATTTCCAATCTGGTATTGGTAAGGGTTGCAGTAACCCTGCTGGTTTTTGGTGTTCTGCTTTCACACGACTGCAGACGTCACACTTTGCAATGTATTCAGTAATATCTCGCTTCAAATTGATCCACCAATACCTCTCCTTTACATACATATACATCTTGGTGTTACCCGGATGTATGGAATAAGGTGAGTCATGAGCTTCTTGAAGTATTAACTTCTTAAGATCGGCATCGTCAGGGACACATATACGTTCCTTATACCATACGGTTCCTTCTTCATCTTCCCTAAAGTCCCTTGCTTTGCCTTCACTTAGGTTCTTCTTGATTTCCTTTACTACTTTATCCTCTAACTGAGCTGCCTTGATTTTGTTAAATAGAAGAGGTTGAACTTCTAAGGATGCTATGAATCCTTCAGGTACCACTTCCAATCAAAGGTCCTTAAATCCTTTACATAGATCTTCAGGCAATTCTCCTGTCGTGAGTCTGTTTACATAAGTCTTACGGCTCAAGGCATCAGCCACTATGTTGGCTTTCCCTGGGTGGTATTGTAGACTTAAATCATAGTATTTGATTAATTCTAACCATCTCCTTTGTCGCATGTTTAATTCCTTCTGAGTAAAGAAGTACTTGTGGCTTTTATGATCTGTAAATAATTCACATCGCTTTCCCCATAAATATGGTCTCCATATCTTTAGCGCATGTACCATAGAGGCTAACTCTAGATCATGAGTGGGGTAGTTTACTTCATGATTTTTTAGTTGTCTTGAGGCGTAAGGCACTACTTTGCCTTCTTGCATCAATACGCTTCCTAGGCCACGATATGAAGCGTCGCAATAAACTTGGAAATCCTTCTCTAGATCTGGTAAGCATAATACTGGTGCAGACACTAAGCGTTTCTTTAATTCTTGAAAACTAGTCTCACAAGCTTCTGTCCACTCAAATATCTTTCCCTTCTTCAGTAGTTCAGTCAAGGCCTTGGCAATCTTGGAGAAGTTTTCAATGAATCTCCGGTAGTATCCTGCCAGTCCTAGAAAACTGCGGATTTCTCCCACATTTTTGGGTGATTCCCAATTCGTCACGGCAGCAACTTTTTCAGGATCCACTGCTATCCCATCTTTAGACACCAGGTGTCCTAGAAATCCTACTTGTTTTAACCAAAATTCACACTTGTTGAACTTAGCATATAACTTATGCTCTCGGAGTCTTTGCAACACCAAACATAAATGTTCTTCATGTTCTTTGTGACTTTTGGAGTAGACTAAGATGTCATCGATTAAGACAACAACAAACTTGTCCAGAAAATCCATAAATACCTTATTCATCATATTCATGAAATAGGCTGGAGCATTGGTTAACCCAAAAGGCATTACTTTGTACTCATACGAACCATATCTTGTAACAAAGGCAGTCTTGGGTATATCCATCTCTCTAACTTTCATCTGAAAGTACCCTGATCTGAGATCAATCTTGGAGAACACGACAGCCCCTTCTAGTTGATCGAAAATCTCATTGATTTTGGGTAGCGGATACTTGTTCTTGATTGTATGCTCATTTATGTCACGGTAATCGGTGACTAATCTCTGCGTACTATCCTTCTTCTTGACGAAAAGGATTGGGGCTCCCCAGGGTGATGAACTTGGACGGATAAAGCCTTTCTGCATAAACTCTTCCAATTGCTTCTTGTGTTCTTTCAGTTCATCAGTTGCCATTGGGTAGGGCCTTTTAGCTATTGGTCCTGTACCCGTCTTTAGTTCAATGAGGAACTCTACATGTCTATCGGGTGGCATTCCCGGTAGTTCTTCCGGAAACACATCAGGGTATTCCTTGACTATATGGACCTCACCGAGACTAACCCCCTTAAGAGAATTAAGCCTAACCTTCTTTAGTTCGAACTTTGATCTAATGTTGATTTTCAAGCCTTCTGGTGTGGTGAGAGTGATGGTTCTATTTACGCAGTCTATGATTCCTGCATAACGGGACATCCAATCCGTCCCTATGATAACATCCAGGCCTTGTGTTTCCAGGATGATCAAGTCCGTAGGAAACTGATGCTTTCCAATTTTCAGATTCAACTGCCTACACCCAGAGGTTACTAGCATTTCTCCTCCCGGAGAGCTTACTCTAATAGGGCTTCCTATATTTTCCACAACAATCCCATGTTTGTTTACAAAAGCTCTTGAAATGAATGAATACGATGCTCCAGTATCAAATAAAACTAATGCTAGACATGAATTGAGCAAGAACGTACCAATGACAGCATCTGGTTCATCCTATACTTCTTACACATTGATGTGGTTCACATGTCCTTTCTGGAAGGGATGGGCTTGGCAGCTTCTGCAGCCTTCTTTTCGGGGCCGTCTGTGGCGTAGTGGCCCTTGTTATTGCACTTGAAGCATAAAACTTGGCTGATATCTTTCTTATATTCAGGATTTGGGCGATGATGTCCATTGTCGTGGCCAGCATTTCCATTTCCTTTGTGATTCCCATTGTTTCCCTTGAAACCACCACTATGGTTGTGACCATGATGTTTGTGGTTGCTTCCTCCACTAGGATAGTGCCCAGGTTTATGACCCTGTTTTGTATCCTGAGGAAAAGGCCTTTTGAAAGAAGTTTAAGAATGGTGTTTGTGAACATTCAACTTTCTCTTCCCGTTTTCAGCCTTCTTGATGTTATCCTCCAGTATGATAGCCTGATCTAGGAGGGTTTGATAATTTGGGGCATATGCTACTGTTAAAGGAATCTTCAGCTCGTCACTCAGCCCATTTAGAAATTTTGCCTTCCTCTTAGCCTCAGTGTTGATGTCCTCAGAGGCATATCGAGAAAGGGCATGGAAATCAGCCATATACTCCTTAAGGCTCCTGTTTCGTTGTCTCAGGTTTCTGAATTCTTCTTGCTTCAAGTTCATAATGCCCGAGGAGATATGAGCATTAAGAAAACCTTCCTTGAAGCTTTCCCAAGTCAAGGTTTCTAGTGGGTGAGTGATTTGATAAGTTTCCCACCATTGAATTGCTGGTCCTTCCAACAGATGAGTAGTGAACCTCACCTTCTCAGCGTCGGTACATTCACAAGTCACTAGATCTCTGTCCACGGAACGTAGCCAGTCATCTGCCACAATTGGCCTAGTTGCAGTGGAGAACTTGTTAGGCCGGAGCCTCAGAAATCTGGTAAGCCTATCCACTTGGGGGGGTGGTGGCGGTGGTGGGTTGTGGTTATGGTTGTTTTTATTGTTGTTGGTCGCCGCAATGAACTGGGTCATCATAGTCATTAGCTGAGCTTGAGCGGCCATCAACTGTTGTATAGCATCGTTTTTTGTTGTGGTCGTTGTTGTTGTTGTTATCGGGCACACGGCGGGGAGGCATCTACGGTTTTTGCATAGATGAGTTTTTAGACGGAAAGGTCTAAAGAGAAAATACCCCAACAAACAAACAGCTTAAAAGAACAACAATCACACAACTCAACCTTTGGATTAAAACGACATGAAAATTTTGGAAAATAAAACTCGCGAGGTTCCGGGGATACAAGGGAAGGTACTGCCTTACCACAAGTTGGTAGGTCAATACAAGACTAAGATAACGATGAGGTGTAAGATAAATGGTAGTCTCACTAACTAACTACTCGACCATGCCATCTTCTTCTTCTTGAATTTCCTGAATCTCGATTCCTTCATTGTCGAGTACTTCCTTTAATTCCTTCACTTCTTTCTCCAGGGCAGAGTTCTTCTCTTGCAGTTCTCTCTTCTGAGTACGAAGCCGCTTGATCAAGTCACTATCAGCCTCAAACTCGACTTCATTACTCTCGAGTTCTGCCTACTGTTCTCTGATAGTCTTGTTCTTCTCTTGAACCCTTTTCTCATGTCTCTTGTACTTCTCCTTTTGTGCAGCAAACCTCTCTTCTTGGGCCTTAGTCACTTCCTCCTGAGCCTTCATCTTTTCCTCGTTCTCCTTGAGTAAGGCACATAGCTCATCGTTCTTCAGGAGCTCAGTGCGCCTATCCTCATAAAGTTCTGTGACGAGGATCTCCAGCTCCTGGAAATAAAGACTAAGGGGCTTTGCTTTGCCTCTATCTCCGACATCAAATAGGTAAGGTTCTCCATCCTCGTTTCTCCTTCCAAAGAAAATGAAGTAGTGGCCCCTCAACTCTGTGTTGTAGCGTCCACAGAGACGCCCAATCAGGTCTTGCATGACTAGATTGAGTCCTTTATCTTTGGAGTCACTAACAATTTTGATTTCCAATGGGGGCTCTTCTCCACGTCCCGGCTGAGTTGCTTTTATTCCCCAACAGCCCTCTTTGTTAAACTTCTTCAGGATGAAGCCTTAACTTGAGGTAGCGGTAAACCTATCTTCTCGCCGATGTCGAGAAGGAAGCAGCCAAAACGGGTGTCCTCGAAGTCCTCCGCAGTGGTGAAGTGGAAGCACGTCATCCTTTAGGTAGAAAGAAAAGAATTAAAATAAGAAATGCATAAGGTAAAGAAGTACTAGTCATATGTGCATTATTAATTTAGAAAAATACTAAGTCAAATCTCAATGTGATCAACAAATATTAACAACTCTTTGCAAATTGGATATTCACTATAGTGAGAGAGACAGACACCCGGCCAGCCACTTAATTGTGGAACAGGTCTCATGTACGCGGACATGTAAGGTTTGTCTACAGGCCGCTTCATCTCACTATGCCGCTAGGATCCAAAATACTTAAGTAGATAATACTATGATCAAAAGGTTTTTCCAATCCTAAGGGCTCGAACCTACAGGCAACACAGTGCTCTGATACCATCTGTAGCGTACTCGCACTTTAAATAAGGCAGATACCTGGGTATAGTGCAAATCCCTGGATCGAATTGTTTGCACACAGAGTTTATGATGTAATATCACAACAAAGTATCAATTTTATTACATCGATGATCCAGACTTAGAAAATATTCTTTACAACTTGCATAGCATAAAGCTAGCAGAGAAAGAGTAAACAGTGGAAATAAATAGCAGTGAGTCTCCATCATCTTCTCTTGCCACAGGCGAAAACATGTTGGTTGCAGACTCGAAACCTTTAAACGAAACCTCTCTCGTCACCTGAACAATCTGCAATAAGAAAAATATTGCAACAACGCGGGTCAGATTCCATTAAAATGGAGTCTGGCAAGTGACACTATGGTGGACACTTAGAGGAATAACTCTAATAACCTATATGCATATTTGGATGGTGGAGTTCAAGGCTATTTTTCATAAAGCCAATTTTTCCTAACTTAACACCCTCTACATCTATTTGTCAAGCCGGGGCGAGTCCACGCCACTTAGTTGATCAAGCCAGAGCCCATTGGCAACGGCTGCACTGGAAGCAATCTTCACTCAGAGTTCTTCAGATCCCTTTGTTCCCGGGTGGCAATCCACAAGTGCACTCTCAGGTGAAAACCACCATGCTCACGGCCCTAAGTATAGTAGAACTACCTTAGGCGAAGACAACCACGAGCACAACCCTGAGTAGCCACTCAACATAAACCATTCAACCATTCCACCCAGGTGTTTCATTTTATCTTGTTAGAGATTAACTTTTCCATAAAACAACTTTTGCATAGCACCTCAACAAACTACTAAGTCATTACATAGGTACCTAGACACAATCGAGTAGTGAAATCTAAACATGGCTTGCATAGCAATAATATCCTACACATGCTTATAGAAAAATACTCTTCTCATGCATAGAAAAACATTAGGAAGTTTATGCGTGTGCCAGTTGCCTTTGGAGGTTGTCAGTGCTCACAACTCTTTTCAACTTAACTTGACGCTCTCCGTTCAATCTAAACAATATAGACATACAACAATACAACAATCAGCATAAAATACAACACAACGCATACAAACGCATACATAATGAACAAAAAAGTTTCATAAAACTTCTAAGGTTAATTTTGTTTCTAGTTGATACACAGCGGAAATACGATAACAGTGAGTCTCCATCTCTTTCATGTTGCCACAGGCGAAAACATGTTGGTTTCAGACTCGAAACCTTTAAACGAAACCTCACTCGTCATCTGAACAATCTGCAATAAGAAAAATATTACAACAACGTGGGTCAGATTCCATTAAAAATGGAGTCTGGCAAGTGACACTATGGTGGACACTTAATGGAATAACTCTATAGCCTATATGCATATCTGGCTGGTGGAGTTCAAGGCTATTTTGCATAAAGCCAATTTTTCCTATCTCTTTGGAAAACACTTTCTTCAAATCAAGACAAGTATGGCATGAAAGCCATAAATCTCATCTTCCCTTGTTCACCCATCAAGTTTTATTTTTGAAGTTTGAATGGTGGAATCCTCCGTTGACGTCCGTGATCAGCTGCTCAAATTGTCCATACCGGGGACACGGCTAAGTACTTAGTTTTACACTCTGCAAAGGTTGTGCACGTTCACCATTGTACCCATTCAACCCAAACTATCCTTTACACACTTATAGTGATAAGGAAAGGAGAAGAATAAGACGAGATCTTTCAGAATCATTTTCCGTCCCCATGCTGGCCTGACGCGCTCCAACTACAAACCACTACCACCACCTGTCAGGCCGGGGCGAGTCCACGCGGTTTAGTTGATCAAGTCGGAGCCCATATTGGCAATGGCTGCACGAGAAGCAATCTTCACTCGGAGTTCTTCAGATCCCTTTGTTCCTGGGTGGCCATCCACAAGTGAATATCCCACAGATAAAACTCCTGGGGACAACACTCAACTCATACAGTCAAGCAACCAATTCCACCCAGGTGTTTGATTAATACATAGTAGACTTTAACTTTTTATCAAAATAGTTTTTGCATAGCATCACAATTCTACTAAGTATTTTCATAGGAACCTAGACACAGGAATAGGGAATTCTAAACATGGATTGCATAGCAATACTATCCTACACATGCTTATAGAAAAATAATCTACTCATGCATAGAAAAATAATAGGACTTTTATGGGGGGTGTGCCACTTGCCTTGGCAACCGAGAGTGCATCAGTTACAGTTGCAAGGATTTTCGTTTCCCTCTTAATAGTCTAACCAAAGAAATAAAGAGCCACACATAAACACACAAGCAATATGTTCATACAAAGAAAAATATATGCTATGCATGAGACGCAATAATTTATTTTAATGTCAAGAAACAAATATATGTATCTCTTTGAATGTTTGTGATGTATGCATGAATAAATTTTTAATTTGTTTTCATTTATTTAGACATGAATAAAGGGTAACATCAAGAGTTTTAGTTTCCTTAAATAAAATTTCATAATCAAATTTTATAGAAATGACATTTGGGCAGAGGGCATCTAAACAAGTTTATAGCAATTTGATTTACTCAAAAATAATTTTTCTAAATAAAGTTATGTCAAAACACTTAAACTACTGTAAAAAATATTTGAAAATTTTGAATGTGTCAAAACAGAAAACTAATGAAGCCAAAACATTCTACTGGTTCTAAGGATTCCAAATATATAAAAATATTTAAATTTGGATAAACAGATAAAAAGTAATGATAAAAACAGTAAGCATGGTGTTTTCTGCAAAACTGCCAATTAATTGATTTACGAAAAAAATCAGAAAATAATATCTGACGCGGTGCTGACGCGGCGAACCGGTTCGGGTTTTTAAGTGAACTAATCCTGGGTGGCCGATTTAGATCTAAAGATCTAGGTCAAAATGACCGAAACCGAGCGGCGCGGCCGGCCGGAGGTGCTCCGGTGATCGAAGCGCACGGCGGCGCCATCACCGGCGTTCGCGCTCCCTACGTTCTACTGATCTACGAGGATAGCGAGGCATACCCTCACGAAGAGGAGCTCGCGGCGAGGTTGGTGGCGCGGTGGAGAAGAGCCGAGCGTCCTCCTCTTCTCGAATTCGCTCGCCGGAGATGCGCACGGCGGAGGTTCTCGTCGGTGAGCACAGACACGGAGTTCAGCTGCGTAAGAAAACACGAGACCTTGTCACTAAGGTGTGCAATTACAAGGTGAAACGAGTGGGAGTGAAGAGAGGGCTCGAGGGGGACGCTGCTCACCGGAGTTCGTCGAACTTGCCGTCGGCAACGGCGGAGCTCTAGGGATGCTCGTGGGCGGCCCGATGGCTCTCGGGGTACGGGGCTTGGGGCAAAATAGAGAGGGGGTCGAGGGGGTTCTTATAGGGGCAACGGCGAGTTAATTGGGGGAGTAAATCGTCGGGAATCAACGAATTAATTTGGCCGTTTCTCGGCTAGGTCATGGGCGTGATTTGGGGAAGAAGGGGTCGCCGCGACGGGGATGACAGGTGGGGCCCACCTGTCAGAGAGAGAGAGGGTTCGCGCGGGCGGGGATGGTCTGCTGGTGGGCTGCGGCGCTGCGCGCGCGGTAGATAGCTTGTGGGCTTCGGCCCACTTGCTGGCCCGACTCGATTTTTCTTTTTATAATTTATTTTCTTTTTTTAAATCTTTTGAGTATAAAACGATTTCAAAACTATATCAAAACTTCTCAGAAAAATTCATAAAAATATAATTTGAAAAGCTTATTAAAAATAGATCCTTTTGATATCAATTTTGTCTAAGGTAAAAATATAATAAAAAGGAATATTATTATAAATTCAAATAACAATTTAATGGACATAAAATCAATTAAAACATATATAAATAATTTAATTTAAATTCTATGTGATTTAAATGACAAGTTTAATGATGATGATGCATGGATGCAAAGTTTTAAATTTTTCTAAAAATTGGGATGTTACAGCCCATATTGGCAATGGCTGCACGGGAAGCAGTCTTCTCTCAGAGTTCTTCAGATTCCTTTGTTCCTGGGTGGCCGTCCACAAGTGAATATCCCATAGGTAAAACCCCTGGGGACAACACTCAACTCATACAGTCAAGCAACCAATTCCACCTAGGTGTTTGATTATACTTAGTGGAATTTAACATTTTATCAAAATTATTTTGCATAGCATCACCATTCTACTACGTATTTTCATAGGAACCTAGACACATGAGTAAGGGATTCTAAACATGGCTTGCATAGCAATACTATCCTACACATGCTTATATAAAAATAATCTACTCATGCATAGAAATATAATAGGAAGTTTATGCGTGTGCCAGTTGCCTTTGGAGGTTGTCAGTGCTCACAACTCTTTTCAACTTAACTTGACGCTCTCCGTTCAATCTAAACAATATAGACATACAACAATACAACAATCAGCATAAAACACAACACAACGCATACAAACGCATACATAATGAACAAAAAAGTTTCATAAAACTTCTAAGGTTAATTTTGTTTCTAGTTGATACACAGCGGAAATACGATAACAGTGAGTCTCCATCTCTTTCATGTTGCCACAGGCGAAAACATGTTGGTTTCAGACTCGAAACCTTTAAACGAAACCTCACTCGTCATCTGAACAATCTGCAATAAGAAAAATATTACAACAACGTGGGTCAGATTCCATTAAAAATGGAGTCTGGCAAGTGACACTATGGTGGACACTTAATGGAATAACTCTATAGCCTATATGCATATCTGGCTGGTGGAGTTCAAGGCTATTTTGCATAAAGCCAATTTTTCCTATCTCTTTGGAAAACACTTTCTTCAAATCAAGACAAGTATGGCATGAAAGCCATAAATCTCATCTTCCCTTGTTCACCCATCAAGTTTTATTTTTGAAGTTTGAATGGTGGAATCCTCCGTTGACGTCCGTGATCAGCTGCTCAAATTGTCCATACCGGGGACACGGCTAAGTACTTAGTTTTACACTCTGCAAAGGTTGTGCACGTTCACCATTGTACCCATTCAACCCAAACTATCCTTTACACACTTATAGTGATAAGGAAAGGAGAAGAATAAGACGAGATCTTTCAGAATCATTTTCCGTCCCCATGCTGGCCTGACGCGCTCCAACTACAAACCACTACCACCACCTGTCAGGCCGGGGCGAGTCCACGCGGTTTAGTTGATCAAGTCGGAGCCCATATTGGCAATGGCTGCACGAGAAGCAATCTTCACTCGGAGTTCTTCAGATCCCTTTGTTCCTGGGTGGCCATCCACAAGTGAATATCCCACAGATAAAACTCCTGGGGACAACACTCAACTCATACAGTCAAGCAACCAATTCCACCCAGGTGTTTGATTAATACATAGTAGACTTTAACTTTTTATCAAAATAGTTTTTGCATAGCATCACAATTCTACTAAGTATTTTCATAGGAACCTAGACACAGGAATAGGGAATTCTAAACATGGATTGCATAGCAATACTATCCTACACATGCTTATAGAAAAATAATCTACTCATGCATAGAAAAATAATAGGACTTTTATGGGGGGTGTGCCACTTGCCTTGGCAACCGAGAGTGCATCAGTTACAGTTGCAAGGATTTTCGTTTCCCTCTTAATAGTCTAACCAAAGAAATAAAGAGCCACACATAAACACACAAGCAATATGTTCATACAAAGAAAAATATATGCTATGCATGAGACGCAATAATTTATTTTAATGTCAAGAAACAAATATATGTATCTCTTTGAATGTTTGTGATGTATGCATGAATAAATTTTTAATTTGTTTTCATTTATTTAGACATGAATAAAGGGTAACATCAAGAGTTTTAGTTTCCTTAAATAAAATTTCATAATCAAATTTTATAGAAATGACATTTGGGCAGAGGGCATCTAAACAAGTTTATAGCAATTTGATTTACTCAAAAATAATTTTTCTAAATAAAGTTATGTCAAAACACTTAAACTACTGTAAAAAATATTTGAAAATTTTGAATGTGTCAAAACAGAAAACTAATGAAGCCAAAACATTCTACTGGTTCTAAGGATTCCAAATATATAAAAATATTTAAATTTGGATAAACAGATAAAAAGTAATGATAAAAACAGTAAGCATGGTGTTTTCTGCAAAACTGCCAATTAATTGATTTACGAAAAAAATCAGAAAATAATATCTGACGCGGTGCTGACGCGGCGAACCGGTTCGGGTTTTTAAGTGAACTAATCCTGGGTGGCCGATTTAGATCTAAAGATCTAGGTCAAAATGACCGAAACCGAGCGGCGCGGCCGGCCGGAGGTGCTCCGGTGATCGAAGCGCACGGCGGCGCCATCACCGGCGTTCGCGCTCCCTACGTTCTACTGATCTACGAGGATAGCGAGGCATACCCTCACGAAGAGGAGCTCGCGGCGAGGTTGGTGGCGCGGTGGAGAAGAGCCGAGCGTCCTCCTCTTCTCGAATTCGCTCGCCGGAGATGCGCACGGCGGAGGTTCTCGTCGGTGAGCACAGACACGGAGTTCAGCTGCGTAAGAAAACACGAGACCTTGTCACTAAGGTGTGCAATGACAAGGTGAAACGAGTGGGAGTGAAGAGAGGGCTTGAGGGGGACGCTGCTCACCGGAGTTCGTCGAACTTGCCGTCGGCAACGGCGGAGCTCTAGGGATGCTCGTGGGCGGCCCGATGGCTCTCGGGGTACGGGGCTTGGGGCAAAATAGAGAGGGGGTCGAGGGGGTTCTTATAGGGGCAACGGCGAGTTAATTGGGGGAGTAAATCGTCGGGAATCAACGAATTAATTTGGCCGTTTCTCGGCTAGGTCATGGGCGTGATTTGGGGAAGAAGGGGTCGCCGCGACGGGGATGACAGGTGGGGCCCACCTGTCAGAGAGAGAGAGGGTTCGCGCGGGCGGGGATGGTCTGCTGGTGGGCTGCGGCGCTGCGCGCGCGGTAGATAGCTTGTGGGCTTCGGCCCACTTGCTGGCCCGACTCGATTTTTCTTTTTATAATTTATTTTCTTTTTTTAAATCTTTTGAGTATAAAACGATTTCAAAACTATATCAAAACTTCTCAGAAAAATTCATAAAAATATAATTTGAAAAGCTTATTAAAAATAGATCCTTTTGATATCAATTTTGTCTAAGGTAAAAATATAATAAAAAGGAATATTATTATAAATTCAAATAACAATTTAATGGACATAAAATCAATTAAAACATATATAAATAATTTAATTTAAATTCTATGTGATTTAAATGACAAGTTTAATGATGATGATGCATGGATGCAAAGTTTTAAATTTTTCTAAAAATTGGGATGTTACAGCCCATATTGGCAATGGCTGCACGGGAAGCAGTCTTCTCTCAGAGTTCTTCAGATTCCTTTGTTCCTGGGTGGCCGTCCACAAGTGAATATCCCATAGGTAAAACCCCTGGGGACAACACTCAACTCATACAGTCAAGCAACCAATTCCACCTAGGTGTTTGATTATACTTAGTGGAATTTAACATTTTATCAAAATTATTTTGCATAGCATCACCATTCTACTACGTATTTTCATAGGAACCTAGACACATGAGTAAGGGATTCTAAACATGGCTTGCATAGCAATACTATCCTACACATGCTTATATAAAAATAATCTACTCATGCATAGAAATATAATAGGAAGTTTAAGCGTGTGCCACTTGCCTTGGCAACCGGGAGTGCAACAGTTACAGTTGCAAAGACCCTCGTTTCCCTCCGAAAAGTCTAACAAAATAAAATTCCACACATAAACGCACAAGAAACATAACCATACAAAAATATGCTATGCATGAGATGCAATAATTCAATTTCAAGAAACTAATATATTTATCTCTTAGAATTTCTATGAAGTATGCATGATGACATTTTTAATTTGTTTTCAATTATTTAGACTTGACTAAAAGGGTAACTCAAGAATTTAATTTTCTGTAATAAAATTTCTACAACCAAAATTTGTAGAAAGTTCTATTGAACAGAGGGCATCTAAACCAAATTTTAGAAATTTGATTTACTCAAAAATAATTTTTCTAACTAAAGTTATGTCAAAACATAAAACTAATGATGCCAAAATATTCTACTGGTTCTAAGGATTCTAAATATATAAAAATATTTGAATTTGGCTAAACAGAAGAAAAAATGATAAAAATAGTATGCAGGGTGTTTTATGCAAAACTGCCAATTAAATTAATTTAGGAAAATCGCAGAAAATTATTATCCGACGTGGCGCTGATGCGGCGCTGACTCAGCGTACCGATTCGAAAAATAACAGCATCTAATCCTAGCCTTTGGATCTAGATCTAACGGTCGAGATTTAATTCGTCCGAGACGAGCGGCGCGGCCCGCCGGAGTTGTCTCCGGTGACCTAACCGTGGCGGTGCCCTCGCCCGAGTTCACGAAAACGATGCTCCTATGGTCTAGGGGACGAATGGAGTTTACCTGAGCATAGAGGAGGGCGACGTGGTGACGATGGCGAGGTGGAGGCGACCGGAGCGTCTCGGTTCTTCCTCGGTGGCTCACCGGAGTGGACGGAGGCGGCGGCGTGTTTCGGGTGAGCTCGGACGAGACGATGTGCTGCGAAAAACAACATGAAACCGTGTCACAATGATGCGTAAAGGAAAAGAAAAGCAAAAGGGAGAGGAGAGAAAGCCCGAGGTGGCCAGAGTTCGCTGTACGGAGAGGTTTTCGCCGGCGGCAGTGGCGGGATGGCGGGGTCTCGTGCGGGCAGCCTCGTCGCTCTCGGGCAATGGGGTTGGGGGAAAAGGAGAGATGGGTCAAGGGGGTCTTATAGGAGGAAACGGCGACGTAAATGGGGGAGTAAATCACCAGGAGTCAATGGAATTGATTCGGCCATTTTCTGACGAGGACATGTGCGCGATTTGGGGAAGGAGACGTTGCCGTGGCAGGGATGACAGGTGGGGTCCACATGCCAAAGAGAGAGAGAGAGAGGGGGACGTGGGCGGGAGTGGGCTGCTGGCGGGCTTAGGCGTTGCGCGCGCGGCTGATCTTCAGCCCACTTGACTGAGAAGGTTAGCCCGCCTCAATTTTTTACATATATAAATCATTTTCTGTTTTAAATCTTTTGAATACAAAACAATTTCAAAACTATATCAAAACTTTTCAGAAAAAATCATAAAAATATAATTTGAAAAGCTTATTTAAAATAGAACTTGTTCGTAGCATTCCTGTCTAAAGTAAAAATATTTAAAAGGAAGATTATTATATATTTAAATAACAATTTTGTGGACTTAAAATCAATTTAAACTCATAAAAGTAATTTAATTTAAATCATGTGTGATTCAAATGACAAGTTTAAAGGATGATGATGCATGAATGCAAGGTTTTAAAATTTTCTGAAAAATTGGGATGTTACAAAAGTCTGATATATTCATGAGCCGTATTGAACACAACACATAGATGATTCGTGCCCTCGCTTACAAGATTGACGAACTGAAGGAGTTGGTGAGAAGCTTATCACGGATTCTCCATGACCACCAAAGGAGTAATTCATCATCGGTATTGCCATCTCCCTTAGCTTGTTCCAAGCTTGGGGGCAGTGCCACGGTATCACCATTATCTTTCATCTTTTACCTTTTAGTAGTGTCAGATCATGAGTAGAGAAATTATCGTATATGATGGTTTGCAATGTGGAAGTATCTCTCTTTTATTTGGTTATCTATGTATCCCTTCGTGTGAGTTGCCGTTATGGAATATCAATAAGAAGTGTTATCATTTACTTTCTGCACAATTTATTTTAGTTTTTAATTTCTATCATATATGACTGATCTTGTCGTTAGTATTGGTATCACTTTGGGAACATATAGAAAATCTTTTGGCTTTGGCAAACTTAGCATTGGTCAGTAGCTACAATACTTTAAGACTTAAGTGGAAAAAGAATTACACGTAGATATAGCACTCATTGATCTTTCTCACTTGTAGATTATAAGCTTAGTATTCACAACTTAAAATTGTGTGTGCCTTCAAGTAAGAATTGCATGATTGTCTTTACTACATTTATATTTGTTTGTATCCATCAACTCTTATTCTTGCTATGAAGGGGATCGCAAGCAGAAACAATAACTTTCCTAGCAACGATATTCTTAAACTAGCCAGAATCTATACTATGCAGATATAGTAATACGGAGGAGATCGGTATACATACCCTTGTAGATCGAAAAGCGGGGATTACGCTCCCGAACAAGCATTGGCAATGAAGACGGCGTAGCCGACGTAGAGGACGTAGACCTCCCAGCACCACTAGCGTGGCACCTCGCAGAGCGTCACACACATACGGTGGAGACGACGGCCTCCAAAGCTCCAGTTCAGGACTAGCAGCGGAAGACTTGGACCGGAACACCAACAACACGACATCGGGCGTATGGTGGAGTGTACTCTCTCCTCGGCGCAACTCCGACAAAGGGAATCAGAAAATCGAGTAGAAAATAGAGAATATTTGGGTGAATTAAAAGGTCAGGGGTGCCCCTCTATATAAAGGGGCAAGAGGGCTGCCAACCTTGCCAGCCGGTCGGTGTGGGACAAAGCCCCCACACCAGCCACGACCGTCCATCGTGCACCGGCCCTGGGTGGGCCCAAAGTGGCCCACCTAGGGGCAGCCAAACTCCCCTCTCCCTTTGGGGGGAAACTCACCCCCCCCCCCCTCATGGGCCCTCTTTGCACGAGAGGGCCCATTAAGGGTATTTGGCCTTTAAAAAATCAGGAAAAATATATAAATTATATTTAACTAAGTTACAGTTAACATTAAATACATATTACATAATTTATCCCGGCTCCAAAAACTATTTCGTCGCTGCCCGATCTCTATCGGACCATTCCGGGACGTTCCCGGTGTTCTCTTTTTCTTTATCTTCCTTTCTGGTAAATATGTCGAAACCCCTTAAGTGTGTTACCCTAGCGGTTCGATATAATAATAGACATGCTCGAGACCCCTGTTCGATCAATGATTAATTCGTGGGCCTGAACACCTTGAATTAACCCCTGTGATATAACGAATGACTTTTGTCGATCGAACCTAGACGTCGAGTCTTAAACCTTTTGCCATAGCGATACTTAGCGTGTCCAAGACTCGTTCATAGATATCTCCATACCTAGCTTGATCTCGTTACCGACAACACTATCTTCTACTCATCTGTGATATTATGTCCTGGTGACCTAGTCACATGTTTGCAAACTCATTTGACATAATCTCACCGAGTGGGCCCTAGAGTATCTATCCTGCTATGCGGACAGGCAAATCCCGCTCTTGATCCCTTTTCTGAACAACTCCCTTCCGATACCCGAGAGAGACACCTTTATTGTCACACTATATAAGATATGACGTTTGATGCAATCAAAGTATCTTTCAGGAATAACAATAAGAGTTGATCTCACGGTCGAAGGCGTAATGACTAATTCATACAAATATTGGGTATGTCCATCACGTCATTCTCCCAATGACATGACTCCATTGTGAACTGACAAATGTCACATGATCGGGAAACCTCGATCATTGATTGCACAATAAACTAGTCACGTAGAGGCTTGATGGTGCTAAGCGAGTGGTTGGTGAATCCCCATG
Source organism: Poa annua (assembly GCA_026929855.1). Classification (NCBI taxonomy): domain Eukaryota; kingdom Viridiplantae; phylum Streptophyta; class Magnoliopsida; order Poales; family Poaceae; genus Poa; species Poa annua. The sequence continues at coordinate 58,098,067 of CM049426.1, read as the reverse complement.
AGGAGGGTGTGAAGTTGCAGAGCACTAAGATTTCCCTCAGTTATGAAACCAAGGTTATCAAACCAGTATGAGATAAATGTTCCCCTCGAGGTATCAACGGTGCCAGAAACTCTTGGTGTGGCAACGGAGACGTGGAATCTGCACACACATCACAATCAGTATTTTGCCCCAACTCAACGTTGAGGGTGTCAATCCCACCGGCTTGCTATAACAACAGATTAAACGTATGTGTGGAAAAAAGATGTTTGTTTGCAGAAAGTAACAGATTTGCAGTTGTGTATCAGAATAATGAGAAGGACCGGGGTCCACAGTTCACTAGTGGTGTCTCTTCATAAATAATACATTCATTCATGCGTGGTAAACAAATTATGGCTGGGCAATTGATAGAATAATGATAAGCAAACCAATGCATATAGTAACGTTATGATGTCTAGTGTAAGATTCATTCGGGCATTACAACAATATACATAGACCGTTCCAACCGCATCTATGACTAATAATCCACCTTCCGGTTAGCGTCCGCACCCCTTTCAGTATTAAGTTGCATGCAACAGATTATCGCCTTAAGCACTGTGTGTAAAGTAAGTAAGTAACATCATCCTTAGATTAAGTACTATTGTTTTATCCCTAGTAGCAACAGTACATCTACAACCTTAGAGCTTTCTGTCACTGCCCCAGATTTAATAGAGACATGAACCTACCATCGAGCATAAATACCCCCTCTTGGAGTTACGAGCATCTACTTGGCCAAAGCACACACAAGTAACGGATTGCATGCAAGATCATTAAATAGCATACACATGATATATTATGAAGCAATAACTTTAGTACTTAATATTCATCGGATCCTAGCGAACACAACATGGAGAATTACATAAAGATGGTCTTGATCATGATAGGCAGCTCACAAAATCTAAACATGATAGCACAAGAGGAGAAGACAACCATCTAGCTACTGTTATGGACCCGTAGTCCAAGGGTAGACTAATCAAGCATCAGTCTGTAGGCGGTCATGGCGAGGTAGAAGCCTCCGGGGACGATTACCCCTCCCGGCAGGGTGCCAGGGAGAAGTTCTGATCTCTCCCGAAGTGGTGGTGACGACGGCGGCGGCTCGGGACTCGTGGAGGAAAAAGTGTTCAACCCTGCTATGTTTTTAGGTGAGGGGGGTTTATATGGGTGAAAGACCCAGGCTGGGGCCCGCGCCAGTAGGTGATGAGGGCCCCTCGCGGCCCTTCTTTGTCTAGTCTTCGGTTCTACGCGACGCAAATATTCCAAAAATATTTCCTGGTTGATCTATTTCCATTTTGGCGGATATTTCTTTAAGTGGAGTTGGTGGAGTTGATGGAGATGGCTCCGGGGGTCGATCCCCGTCCCGGCAAGGTGCCGGGACAGGAACTTTTGACCCCCGAAACTTGTCGGCGATGGCGGTGGCGCTCGGGGCCCGTGGAGAAAAAAGTATCTAACCGTCCGAGATTTTTAGGTGAGGGGCATATTTATGGGCGTAAGACCTAGGTCAGTGGGCGCCCGAGGGCGCCACACCACCTCCCGGCGCGGCTCCTGATGTGGCCGCGCCAGCAGGCGATGTGAACCCCTCGGGGCCCGTCTTCGTCTCGTCTTCGGTTCTTCGTGATGCAAATATTCCAAAAATAATTCCTGGTTGACTCGTTTCCAATTTGGCGGATATTTCCTTAAGTACTTTTCTGAAACCAAAAACAGCAGAAAACAGGGAACTGGCACTGTGGTATCTTGTTAATAGATTAGTCCCAGAAAATGCTAAAACTATATAAAATGCATATAAAACATGTAATAATATGATATAACATAGCATGGAACATAAGAAATTATGTATACGTTGGAGACATACCAAGGCTACTAGGGACCTGGCTGTTTATCTACCACACGTGTATTAATGTTTCCTATTAATACAGTTATAGCATGGTATAAAACATATAATGAACAATTGAGATATGACTAAATTTCAAAAAAAAAGAGATATGACTAATAAAATGTCTTTATTAAGTGCCTCTAGAGAATATTCCCTTCAGTCTCCCACTTGCACTAGAGTAACACGTAATCTAGTTTACAACTTGGTAAAAGCTCAACACCCATAGCATCTTGATGCATGCTTATCTCGTGGAAGAGGAATACAGTAAACAAATATCACACATTGAGACCTATATGTGCTTTGCAACATTTTAATGTCACCTATGACATCATCGCGTATCTTACGATGACGGTGAAATATATACTAGTGGATGGAGTGAGACTCGAACCTTTACGTAGCATGGGACTTAAAAATCTAAGAGATCTATTAAGGGGAACCACATATGCTCGGAAAACTGCTCAGTCCAATCACACTTGCTACTTCTGAAGCTGCCATATATTTCTATACCGATGCGGATTATGCGACAGTGCATTCATATGCGACTTCGCAAGCTAACCATGTCTTTCTTCAAAATAAAGGACATCTCCTATATGAGATTTCTAGTCGTATGGGTCAGTGTCATAACTTGCATCATCGTAACCGTTTTACGGCAAGTTGTCTTTCCACTCTTACCCTTTACTAGAAAACATATCTTCAGTTCTCACAGACACTGAAAAATATACTTAACGTTTGTTCATTGATCCACACAAGGATCACTATAGAACCCGTTCTTCAACCAAGAACTTGGGTCACACCAAGTCGAGCTTTCAGTCTGATAGAATCTATGTCTAATACATAGAGAATGTCAAACATCATTTGTTGTCACTGAAAATGCCAAGATAAACTTAATATTTCACCTAGTCATACAAGCAAGAACCTTTTTCTTCGCTTGTTCTATTCTAAAACACTTCAGAATCTTAACCTAGGAAAATACTCCGACCTAGTTTTATTAAGCACCTTTTGATCTATACAATTATAGATTGGATGCCTAATACTCCTAACTTCATTCATAGAAAATTTAATCACTTAAATAATCCTTTATAGTTTACTAGAGGATCTGTATCATTCTCAATATGTCGTTACATATAAAATCATGAGGGACATCTAGCTCGCGCTCAAATATGCTTTCCACATATAAGATCAAGAAAAGATACTTAGCTCCCACTCACTTCTTTGCAAATGCTAGTTTCTTCAACTATTTTGGACAATTCCAAAATCCTTTGATCACATCATCAAAGTGAAGTTTCCAGCTCCGATATGCTTGCTTCAGCCCATGAATGGACAACTGAAGTTTGCATACATGTTTAGCATCCTCAGGATCACCAAACCATTTCATTGTACTAATTACAACTCTTTCTTAATGATACCATTAAGAAACATGGCTTTTGTGTCCATCTATAAATTTCATAATTCGAAATTATAGTAATTGCTAAACGACCCCGAATAGATTTAGGCTTCGCCACTTGAGACAAAATCTCGTTACGGTCAACTTTTGAATCTGTCGGAACTGTTTTACGACAAATCGATCCTTATCAGTGTCTACTCTCTCATAAATTCCATATTCTATTAACAGCCTAGATGCCATCTAGAAGACCTCTCAAGTCATTACCTGGTAATCGTACATGGATTTTTATCTCGGATCATATATGACTTATAGCCATTTCTCGGACTTAGGTCTACCATCTCTTCTTCGTAGTTCGTAGGTCTGTCATAGTCCATTAACATGACCTTCATAACAAGATTGTCGTAACACACAGTGTGGAACACAACCTCGTATGCCTACGTTCTTAGTATGAGCTCAAAGCATCATGATCTTTTATCATCAACTTCTTTCCAGTTCTGGAGCATGACACCGGAAACACTTTCCGTTGCGCCACTCTGATGTCTGGAGAGAAAGTTCATCAACTTTGTCTTGCTCTACTTTCTTTCCCACTTATACCCTTGGACAAGAAACTATTTCTTTTGCAAGGTATATTCCGGCAACGTTTTTGCCTATGTCGTGAGACATGTACCCAACTAATTCTTTAGGTGAGGCACACTAAAAAGATTTATCCATTTAGGTTTTGATCACATCGAAACACTAAATTGCTAAAACGACAATCTAGGCCAAAAAGCCATGCCATCACTTATATGGTATTGTCTCCATGGATTTAAATGGTTTCCCTATTATCTAACGTGAATGGTACGTTTATACCATATGACTCCAATGATCACAATAATTCGATAAGAGATTTATTTAGCACACACTATCCGATAGGGTGTGATTACGACGTCCTAACATACCATCACATTATGCTGTTCCATGTGACATAATTTGTGAAACTCTTCTCACAAGTCTTCCAATGATATACCAACATTATAACTCAATTTTTTATTTTCTCGATCTATATCGCAGGAATTTGATTTTCTTGTTAAATTTAATTTCCTACTTCATTCTGAGATTGTATGATCGAATCAAAATTTCCAGACTAACATTCCCTAAGTGGATATTCATATATCTACTCGGAATATTCATGAAGTCTATGAAACAAAGACTTCCACTATACGTTAAAGTACTTCATTGATTCACAAACACCCATATGCACGATTCTCAACAAGTTATACTCATAACGTTCAGTGAAGTTTACGAAATAAAGGTCTTCACTACACGTCAATTACTTCATTGATCCACATACATCTATATGCATGATTATCAATAAGTTATATGCTCGCTTACCGAAAACGATGTCTTAGTTATCTTGCAAGTGTCAAAAGATCAAATCTAAGGACTTGTAGATCCATCCGTATGGAGCTTATTCATTGAGTATAACATTGACACGACTTAAAACGGTAGTGCCACACCAATGTGGTGTCTTTATTAAGTTTGTATCCTTTGGCATTAATATTATGAATGTGGGAGCTTCTTACAACTAAATTCAAATCGGCTTATGATCATTACTTCATAAATATAGGACAACGATTTTGTCACTAACATATATGAACAATTGTCTCTCTAGAGGAAACATACTTATAACGATCATACTAACAGGCGATCATGAAAGAATTTATTCAAATGGTAGATCCAGAGGGAGAGTGTCTATGGCCATCACAACTTTTTTTTCTGCCATCATTAACACGCATTGTCTCCTCATCCTTCCAAGCTACTCAAGTAGCAAATCTGCTTTTCATAAAACATGACTAGTATTAAAACTTAGTCACTACTGCGAGTACTTGCTTAGGTAAAACATTCATAACGTGTATATCATATATACACCATCATCATTGATGACTTCCTGGCGATCTGTTTCATCTTCTTGATTCTTCCAACGCAATCAAGAACCACGAATGTGAACGATTTCCCTTGCATGACATAGTCTATGACAAAACATTTGCATCTGGCAACGTTGTCTGTCATCCAGTAATCGAGTTGAACGAGTCGTCTCAATGTCATCAAGTATGACCATATGTCATCAAGTATGACTGCCACGTGCTCCATCAATGTGTGTATTCTCTTCCATCTTGGTTGAGAAGAAAAACAGTCAACGTACTGATAAACTTCATCAACCCAACTTTAGGTGTATCTTGAGTTTAGCGATCATCTCATATGTTCTCGATCTAACAATCGTACTCACCGTTGATTCTCTGTGGCAGAGATCATAGCATACACTGGACTATGATGATATTATCCGCGCAAAACTTGATAATCCAAATTATCCTTTTGTTAACAGAATCTCCGGGTTTATCTCCTAGAGGGTATTGTATCACACAGAGCTAACGGTTCAAACAAGGAGTATCCTCAAGCTAAAGTATAAAACTACGAAGTTTGGACCCAACCTTTTTAAGTTTCTCAATCGCAGGAATGCGCCTAATTTTAAAGAAGGCTATTACATTGGTTAATATCTACAAAGGTTTTACAAAACATGAAGACTTTGTTCATTATATTTTGAGTTCTAGTATTTTAGAAAATAAATCTAAGAACTCCCACTCAAACGAATATCCCTCAATTCGTTTTAGTGATTAAACGATCCTCATCCATTACGTAACCCCTCATCGTCAGAGCCGGCAACATAACTTCAAAGGTAGACATCGACATGTCAATCACAACAACTCTGTGACTCATGCTTAACCTTTCGGTCACCGTTTTCCGAGGCCATGGCTGCACATGCTTGGCTCGCCACAATAACCTTCAACGTAAACGCTCGTGTAAGACTGTCTTACACCCACTGTATGCGAACGACGATATGTCTGACACCCGATCGTCACTGCCTGCCTCATAACGTAGAACTTTCTTGGTGGTGCACGTTGAAGGGAGAACACCAATGGTATTTTGGAGGGATCATCTTATATTACTACCGCCTTGTAACTAACATATGCTAATATATATAATCACACAATATAAGATGCACACAAAACATCAATATGTAATGCGACGTGATATGGTCCTTGCGCCAATGGTCTCCTTGGCGTCCACAGTTTGTATATAATTTAACAAACCTACCTTGACCATATCACATTGCCCCTGTAAAATAAAGTTAGACGCGTTCTACTTTATCTTTTGCATATTTTACATGGCTTGGGGCTGTCGTAAAAATAACCGCTTCTTACCTACGAACTTATGACCACAACAACGATCCAATAATTGCATGTTTAAGCATCCCTTTCGGACCCTCCATTGAAAATGCAAAGCCAACTAAAGAGAGAGACAGACACCCGCCAGCCACAGATACGGTACCAGCCGTATGTCAGTAGTGGAACCAGTCTCGTGTAAGCGTACGCGTAAAGTCGGTCTGGGCCGCTTCATCAACTCAATGCTGCCGGAATTGCAAGGGCACGCTAGAGGGTAGCAAATAAGAGAACGATGCCCCCGTGAAGAACACAGGTTCTAAAAGCGTAGAACTATATCTACGCATAGATCGGCTCTGATACCACTGAAGGGGATCGTAGGCAGAAAACAATAATTTTCCTAGCAACGATATCCTTAAACTAGCCAGAATCTATACTAGGCAGATATAGTAATACGGAGGAGATCGGTATACAAACCCTTGTAGACCGAAGAGCGGGAATTACGCTCCCGCACAAGCGTTGACGATGAAGACGACGTAGCCGATCTCAAGGTCGTGTAGAGGACGTAGACCTCCCAGCACCACTAGCGTGGCACCTCGTAGAGCGTCACACACATATAGTGGAGACGACGGCCTCCGAAGCTCCAGTTCAGGACGAGCAGCGGAAGACTTGGACCGGAACACCAACAACACGGCAGCGGGCGTATGGTGGAGAGTACTCTCTCCTTGGCGCAACTCCGACAAAGGGAATCATGAAATCGAGGAGAAAATAGAGAATAATAGGGTGAATTAAAAGGCCAGGAGTGCCCCTCTATATAAAGGGGCAAGAGGGCTGCCAACCTTGCCAGCGGGTGGTGTGGAACTAAGCCCCCATACCAGCCACGACCATCCATGGTGCGTCGGCCCTAGGTGGGCCCAAAGTGGCCCACCTAGGGCAAGCCGAACTCGCGTCTCCCTTTGGGGGGGAACTCCCCCCCCCCCCCCTCATGAGCCCTCTTTGCATGAGAGGGCCCATTAAGGGTATTTTGCCTTTAAAAAATCAGGAAAATATATAAAATTATATTTAACTATTAATTACATTAATTAATATTAAATACATATTACGTAATTTATCCAATCTCCGAAACCTATTTCGTGCTGCCAGATCTCTATCGGACCATTCCGGGATGTTCCCGGTGTTCTCTTTTTCTTTAATTTCCTTTCCGATAAATATGTCGAAACCCCTTAAGTGTGTTACCCTAGCGGTTTGATATAATAATAGACATGATCGATACCCCTCTCCGATCAATGATTAATTTGTGGGTCTGGACACCTTGAATTAACCCCTGTGATATAACGAATGACTTTTGTCAATCGAACCTAGACGTCGAGTCTTAAAACTTTTGCCACAGCGATACTTAGCGTGTATGAGACTCGTTCATAGATATCTCCATACCTAGCTTGATCTCGTTACCGACAACAATATCTTCTACTCGTATGTGATATTATGTCTTCTTGACCTAGTCACATGTTTGCAAACTCATTTGACATAATCTTACCGAGTGGGCCCTAGAGTATCTATCCTGCTATGCGGACTGGAAAATCCCGCTCTTGATCCCTCGTCTCAACTACTCCCTTCCGATACACGAGAGGGACACCTTTATTGTCACACTATATAAGATATGACGTTTGATGCAATCAAAGTATCTTTCAGGAATAACAATAAGAGTTGATCTCACGGTCAAAGGCGTAATGACTACGTCCTACAAATATTGGGTATGTCCATCACGTCATTCTCCCAATGACATGACTCCATTGTCAACTGACATAAATGTCACATGATCGAGAAACCTTGATCATCGATTGCACAATGAACTAGTCACGTAGAGGCTACTAGGGACCTGGTTGTTTATCTACCACACGTGTATTAATGTTTCCTCTTAATACAGTTATAGCATGGTATAAAACATATAATGAACAATTGAGATATGACTAATAAACTATCTTTATTAAGTGCCTCTAGAGCCTATTCCCTTCATGCTACCCCACCTTGCTAGCCAAAGACCTGTATCGAGGGGGAATGCTTCTCATACATCCAAACCTTAAACCAAAACCCTTTCGATATGTGTCCACCATATCTACCTACTATGTGGTATTTTGCGCCACTCCAAGTAAATAGTTCATGTGCTATCTTTATTCAAAACTATTATCCCCTATTTGTGTCAATGTTTACTATTTGGAGAGGATACTTATGTTATTTCATCTACTTTTCATGATTGATGATCATTGGAGGATGGAGCTCCAGAGTCTGAATTCTGCTGGAAAAAGCACCATCGAGATACAATATTTGCGAAGCTCAGAAGACCAAACGAAACACTTGGAAGTTATTATTTCACCAGATCATGAAGTAGGCCAAAAGGGGAGTGGCCCAAGGGGCCCACACCCTGGCCCACCTCTGGCCGTGCCCCTTCGCGTACTTGAAGCCATTGAAAACCTAATACATGGACGGTGTTCAGAATTCCTCTCCGCCGCCACCACGAGGCGGAGAAGAAGAGACAGAAAAGCTCTCCGGCAGGCTGCGTTGCCACCGGGGAAATTCCTTCCCGGAGGGGGGAAATCGTCACCATCGCACCGTCATCGAGCTGTACTCCATCACCATCACCAACACCACCATCTCCACCGCCGACGCCTTCATCTCCATCGGTCCACTCCGTTCCTGATGTAACATCTAGGGCTAAACCTTGTGTATCTGATAGGGGAAACTCTCTCGGTGTTGATTACTCTTTTTATAGATGCTATTGAGTGAAATCGTTGAATTAGGGTTTATGTACAGATTGTTACCCATCATTATATCATCTCTGATCATGTTCCATATGATGTGTTGTGAGTAGTTCGTTAAGTTCTTGAGGACATGGGAGAAGCCTAGATGTTACTAGTGAACTATGTTGAGTAATATTTAATGTTTTGATATTTAAGTTGTGGTATCATTCTTCTAGTGGTGTCATGTGAACATAGACTACATAACACTTCACCTATATGGGCCTAGGGGAATGCATCGTTTGCTCGGTTATTATTTGTGGGGTTGTCGAAGTGACAGACACCTAAACCCCCGTTGATATTTCGATGCATAAGGGATAGCAGGATCTCAGAGTTTAAAGCTATGGTTAGATTTATCTTAATTACTTTCTTGTATTTGCGGATTCTTGCAAGGGGTATAATCATAAGTATGTCCTAGGAAGGGTGGTGCATTAGCATAGGTTCACCCACACGACACTTATGTAAACACTAAAGATTAATCATCAATATGAAGTGAAAGCACTAGACAGAATTCCCGTGTGTCCTTAGGAACGTTTGGTCATCATAAGTAAACAAACCGGCTTGTCCTTTGCTCTCAAAAGGATTGGGCCACTCGCTGCAATTATAATTGCCGCGCTCTATTTACTCGCACTTTATTTATCTGTTATATCAAAGTCTACAGAAAACTAGTCTACTAGTATTTACAGTGAAATCCTCATCAAACCCGCTTATCAACACCTTCTGCTCCTCGTTGGGTTCGACACTCTTATTTATCGAAAGTACTGCGATACACCCCCTATACTTGTGGGTCATCATGTAGTCGATGTAGAGTCAGCCTCCTCCAGCAGGTTTAGCGACGACCACGCCGTTGGAGAGCTAAGTGAGGTGCGCGACTTCGCGGACAACATTTGCCGCTTTTAACTTCTCTTCTTCCTTGACGATGAATGCTTGCTTCTCGAGGGCTTGCTTCCGCGCTTTTTGCTTGACCAGGCGTGCGTATGGACACACAGCTAAGTGGTTTTCGATCACCTCCCTTGGTACACCAGACACAATTCTACGGAGTCCATGCGAACATGTCAGAGTTTGTACGGAGAAAGGCGACGAGCGCGCTTTCCTATTTGGGAGGCAAGGCAGCGCCTATGGTGACGCTAGCCCCCGAGCCACTGGTGCTCAGCGACACCTTCTTCGTGGAAGATTGCTCTTGAGAGAACATCTATTTCTTCTTCTTGGGCCTCTCGAGAGGCTCCATGTCCTCGTCAGCCGGGAACACCATGGCGGCTGCCTTGTAGGCGCTCTCAACTGCGCGCGTGGCATCCAGGATATGACCATGGATGGCGATGGTGCAGAGCTGCCGGGGATCTTGAACATGTTGTAGGCATGATGCGTGACGGCCATGAACTTTGCGAGGGCGGGGTAGCCGAGGATGGCGTTATACGGCAGGCCAATGTGCACGACGTCGAAGTCGATCAGCTCCGTGTGGTAGTTCTTCTGTGTGCCGAAAGTGACGGCTAGCCGGACCTTCCCCAGAGGCTCAATTGAACCACTGGTGACCCCTGTGAATGGCCTGGAGGGCATGAGCCACTCGTAAGGCACTTGAAGCGTCTCGAAGGTCTCGACAGAGATGACATTCAGGCCAACGCCCCCATCAATGAGCGTCTTGGAGACATCAATGTTGTTGATGGTGGGGGAGCAGACCAGGGGGAGGGTTCTAACAGTCTTGGTCGACTTGGGGTGGTCCTTGGAGTCGAAGGCGATGGTGTACTGAGACAACTTGAGGGGCTTGGAGGTCTCGACGCTTGGGAGCGCGGCGTTGAGCTCGCGGGCGAACAGCTTGAACTGGTTGTTAGACTTGGTCGCCTGAGCAACGCCGAGGATGCAGGCCATAGCCTCCCGTGGGGCCTGGTAGCCTCCAGCTTCCTCGTCGGGGAGGTTTTTGTTCTTCTCGACGGCGTTGGCTTGAGTGCCGGCAGTCTCTGGTAGCCGCCCTTGCGTCCACCTACGCGGTAGCCGCGGCCTCGTCCATGGCCCCCGCTGCCCTCTTCTTGCTCGCGCTCCCTGCTCAGCCTCTTGAGGTCGAAGCAGTTCTCTATAGCGTGGTCGCGCCTGTTGTGGTAGATGCAGAACGGACGATTGTCCTCCTTTTTGTCGCCAGGCTCAGGGGAGTCTCTGCGGGCGTCCTTGGTGTCTGGCTCAGCCGCTAGGACAGCGGTGGGCTTGCGCTTGGTTTCTTCCCGCTTCTTGTGACTCTTGGATCACTCGGCCTGGTTGTCTCCCCGCTAGGTCATCTTGACAAAGAGGAGTCCCTCTTCAACCTTGGCGCACTTGTCAGCCAGGTCGAATAGCTTTACCACAGAGGTGAGTTTGTCGTGAATGCCCAGCTTCTCGAGCATCATGCGGTTTATGAAGCCCTCTCTGAAGGCAGCGATGACTTGAGTGTCGGGGATGTTCGGGATCTTGTTACGCACTTGGCTAAAGCGCTGGATGTACTTGCGTAGGGTCTCATCTTTCTTCTGCACCACAGCGCGTAGGTCATTGTGGGTGAGAGCACGCTCATATGTGCCCTTGAAGTTGGCGACGAACTCCTTGCAGAGCTCCTCCCATGAGCCGACGGAGTCTTCAGGCAGGATGAGGAGCCACGACAGCGCGGAATTCCTAAGCGTGTGTGAGAACCAGTTGGCCATGACCTTGTCGTCCCCTCCTGCGGCTTGGATAGAGGTGGTGTAGAGCTGCAGGAACTCGATGGGGTTGCTGGAACCGTCGTAGCCCTTGGGGAGGGCAGGCCTGAGCTTGAGTGGCCAGACCACGCGACCTAGAGCGCGGGAGAAGGCCATGCAGCCGGTGGCGTACGTGGCGATTCCGCTCTAGAGAGCCCTGCGGTTCTGCTGCCCCGCCTAGCCGATTTCCTCCAAGAGGCGGTTCTAGAGGTCCATCTGGCGCTCCACCCCCACCAGCGCGTCTGGCACGGTGCGCTGCACGATTTGGCAACCGCGTGGCGAGGACGCATGGGAGGCACCCCTCTTTGTCGTGGCCGGAGGCGGTTCTGGTGGTGGCGGAGGCGCATCCGGCGCGGCCGTTACTCCGTAGGAGTGGTGAACCATCGACCGCGACGGAGCGGGGCGCGTCGTTGCGATGTCGACGAGGTGGTGGAGACGGGCGAGCCACTGGTCGTGGTCCTCCGGGTTGGGCCGGTAGCGGTGGAGTTCCTACGGCATGAGCAACGCGGTGTGTGGACCGGGCTCTGGACGTCCTTGACGGCACGTGCTCGGGCGCCGAGACGGGTGCGAGAAATCAGCATCCTTGTGGTGCTCGGAGAAGTCCTCGTTGCTGCGGCGGTTGCCGCCGTGGTGATCCTCGCTCTCGGGCTCCTCCACGTGCGGGCCAGTGTTGGCGCGGTCCGCTGCGCGAGGACGGCGACCGCGAGTGGCGGCGGCGCCGGGCTCGGTATGAGACCCTCCAGCTGCCCGCTTGTTGGCGCGGGTCGTGCGGGTTTCCATCATGGCGCGGAGGCTGGTCGAAGGTTGCAGACGCGGCTCAGTCCCCCACCCGGCGTGCCAAATGTCGGAGAGTGACTCCCGAGAAACAGGGATGGTCACACTCTGCAGAGAATGTTCGAAGGGGACTGAATTCGGAGGTCAAACAACCCTCAACCGGCACGGCGACGGTGCTCGTCGAGCCTGAGGAGGGACATCACGACAGAGAAGGACACCATCCCGTACCCAGGTTCACGGCCCTCAGGAGGAGGTAGCACCGCTACTTCTACTTGTCTGTATTGTGCTGCAGAGGGTTCAATACAATGAGATTGCAGAGGGCTCTCTTATGGCAGCGTGGAGCTCAAGGAAGGAAGGCGAAGGTCTTCTTCCTCCTTGGGCGAGCTCAAATATGCTACGCTCTCATAGAGTGTTCAAGTGTTGGTCGATTGATCCGTCCCAATCTCTCCCCTTGCTATGGAGGTGCTCCCTCTCCTTTTATAGGCTCCCCGGGCCTCATCCTTGCGCCCTACACAGTGGACGGGTTCCCACATGGTGACGAAACGGAGGATCGGGGTGCACCGCAGCTAGGTTGCCCCTGGACTCGGTCCATGATCTCAAAGCCTGCCTCGGGGGCAGGAAAGCCACCGTCCGCGCAGGACGGTCAACTGGTGCCGCAAAGATCATGGGGGTGCCCACGGTGACGTCGTCCTTGGAGCGTAGCGCCGGCCACCTTCTTTATCACCAAAGAGGAAAGCTTCATAGTTTGGCGCGGAGGGCACAACTTTGTTGACTCCTTTAATCACCAGAATGGCAACTGCGGTGCCGTCGTCATCGCATGCAGGTGCGCGCTTTAGTCTGCGGCCGCGGCAGAGGCCATGTGCGCTCTGCGACGGTTGCTTCGCAGCGAAGTATCTCTACAAGGCCTATGCGGCCTTGTGGAGGGATTTGCGTTGACTCCTCTCTAGGGGAGAGAGCCTCGTAGAGGGGCAGTCGCGGGGAGAGTCTCCTCAGGCCTTTGCTCCCCCTATAGGCCCTCCCGAGGGCTTTTAGCCCCAGAGAGTCTCTGCAAGCGTTTGGCTTGGTCCTTAGTCATTTCTTCGATACCGCACGTGCAACGGTTGTGCAGAGTGGCCCTGCACACCTAGTTTCCACTGGGCCGACAATGACAATACTCAGTTATCCCTAATGAGGTCTAATGTTGGAGGGAAGTTGTTTTGGAATTGCAACATGAAATTTTCAAAACCATACAAAAGATTCATTTTGGAGTGACTAAGAAAGATCCATAGTTAGTTTTTCATTTTCATATTTTAAACTTGTTTAAATGTTGGTCAAACTTTGGTTTGACCGAATTTAAAATAACCATAATAAATTCAAAAATTATTAAAAAAATTGAAAAACCTACACACATAGTTTTCATATGTCATATACTAACGACTAGTTGAAAAACTTGGTCTACATAAATTCAAATGAGGACGGCATGGATCTCATGTGATATCGCATAACTCAAATGTGCAAATGAGAATTGCAACATGATAATTTCAAAATACTCACAAAAGAATTATTTAGGAGTGACTAAGAATGGTCTAGCCTTAGTTCGCGCCCAAATTTAATACAAATGTGCGCATGTGCGCGCCGAGAGCACGACGGGCGCGTTCTGAGCGCGTAGAGAGTGTGCACTTAAGGTGTTCGATAAAAGTACAATAACAAATATTGCTGGTGATGCTTCTGTTGAAAAACGACTCCAGCACGCCTTGCTTCCGTATGTGCAAGTGGTTTTTAGTTTTACCCTTTGCGAGACGTGCTGGAGTCGAAGCGGCTGGAGTCGCAATAACGTGTCGCCGCTTCCAATGGCGCAAACGGAAGCGACGCATGCTGCAGTCGTAACGTCTGGTCGCGTCGGCGCCCTGCAGATGCTGCGTCGGCGTCAATGCGCGGCCAGGTGAAGGGGTGGCCGCGTTAATGCAGGCCACCCAACCCTGCTCCTCTGGCCGCCTTTACAACCCGACACAGCGCAGCCCTAGCTCATCTCCTCACACCAACAGTTCCTCCCCTCTCTTCTTCTCCCCAAGGAAACATAGGCCACCATTGCTGGCAGCAACGCCACTTGCAGTTGGAGGAACTACGGCGTCGCAACGAGGACGCGGAGATGGCCAAGGCGTTCGAGCGAGTCATGTGGGGCGAGGATGCCAAGACCGCTCCTACCTACGTGCTCTCGCTGGAGACCGCGTAGCTTAGTAGCCGCCACAAGCTACTGGTGGACAACGACGCCACCCTTCCATACAGGTGAGTGAGGAGCGCCGTGTACATTCTAGTGGCACCGCAGCTCAGCGGGTAGGACAGCGTCGAGTTAATAAAGCGCAAGTGGACGGAGATGCTGTGCGAGCAAAAGCTCGACCCCAAGCACTCCATCTCGACGCTCTACTGGCACGCCGTGGTGGGCAAGGAGTACGAGGCGCGTCTTATAGCGGTCTACAAGAGCCGACACCGGAGTTGTCCTCAACGGACAATGACTGTGACGGCGAGGACGGCGACGCCAGCGACGATGACGACACCCCGAGCTGCCCGATCTGCCTCTACAACCGGCTGCATCTTGGTCAACAGCGTCGCTGTCACCGAAGAAAGGGGCGACACAAGACGAAGAGGCTTACCATAAAACGCCCTCGCATGTCACGACGGTGAATCAAAAACGGCGGCGAAGCCAGAAGCCTCGGCCCGCTTAGCCGAGGCTACGTGAATGTTTCAGCTGGTGTTGCCCATGGGAACTGTGATGAGCCATGGCCAGAGGTGAAGCTCTGACTTGGTTCGCATCTTTTCCCCTCACCGGGATGAAGCGGCATCTCTTCTCCGGACGTCAAGAAATACGGTGATGAGCGATGCTCGTGCACGAAGATGCATATGCCATCTCGCTCGCCCCTAAACCCTTTGTTTAGATTTAGTTTGTTAAATCTCGTTTAGATTTGGAATTATAAGTTTGTTAAATCTCGTTTAAATGTTTGAATCAATGTGCATTCATCGTTTATGTTGTTCATCGGCGGCGGTTCAAGTGCCCGCAAGGTGTTCGATAGTATGCATTCATGTTGAATTCGATTCCGAAACACCTCAATCTTCTTCATCGGCGGCGGTTCGTGTGCCCGCAAGGTGTTCGACAATATGTATTCAAGTTGAGTTCGTTTCCGAACTACCTCAACCCTGTAGTAGGATGAAACTGTACTCTACAATTGACCAGCGAAACGGGCGGAACGGCGAGGCCTGAATCTGTCGCCATAGATGCGTTTTCCAAGCGGAGGTGAAGTGCACCACCAGCGGACAGGGAGAGACAGGGCGGGGCGGGGCGGCGCTAGGGCGGCGGTGGCGTGGGGCGGAACAGGGGGGCGACCTACCAACAGTTCAATTCGAAAACAGCTGCCTAAAGGAAATCCCAACCGAGCCGCACACTAGCCGACCCGCAGAAATTCAAGCCGAGCCGTGCCAGGCTGACCCCACCAGTCCAGCCAAGCGCGGGTCAAAAGAGGTTGACCAGAGGGAAACGAGCATTTGACCGATTTGCGAGTCAGGTAGGACATGGATAAAAGAAACAAACTAGGTATGGCACAACCATATAGAACTCAGAATTACTCCCCTCACTTGCTAGCTGAGAGACTGGCAGTGGATCCCACACTTGCCATGTCGATCAGTAAATACAACTTGCTGGATCAGGCGGTGACCATCGTTGACACACGGTCGTGTCATCAGTACCATAAAATTGTATTCGTCCAGTATGGTTACAGTATTGATTTTTGGCTTAAAGTTCAGTTATAATATTCATGTACTCTTCATTTTCTTTTTGAACAGGGGGTGGGCTGACGCCCAAAATAGCTCAGAAGCACATTACATCAGTGATTACAACTCCTTCGTACTGAACTTTGGAGACAGTTTGAAGGATGGGACAATGAGATGAGCTATGAGCTATGTTCCTACAGGAACAAGTAGGCTGAGATCCAAAAGACCTGTGAGCCTGATGAGCACAATTATGGGCAACGCCATTGAGATTTCTTTTGATGTGGAAGATTGTTGATCTCAAATTCTTGGTCGCCTCCTGAAATAGCAAAACCTTATCACGAATTTCCCAAGGCACATCATCATCTGCAGCTGACGAAGCAGCCACAACACGTGCCAGATTCAAACAGTCTGTGAAGAAGAACGGATGGTGAAGCTCCAAATTTGCTGCAACAGAACCTGCAATCAAAAGCGCAAAAGCTTCTGCTTGAATGGGTGAGGCAACAAACTTATGAGACGCTTGGATGAAAACATCAATGTTTCCATGATGGTCAGGAAAGTGGCAATAAATGCCAAATCCTGCTGGAAGCACGTCCGAGTTTCCATTTTCCTTCCATGATGCATCCACATACAGCTTGGGTCCTGCAAAACACAAATCATTCGAGACAGAAGAACCTTGAGGGGGCTGGCGTATTTGGATAATTGGCTCCATCTGGAGAGCAGGAGCCGGCCTCTCCGGAGCAATTTCGAGGTTTGTCAGGAGAGCTTTGGCATTGATACTAATTTGATGCGGCCGACCCTCCCTCCTGTTGAAAAGCTGCTCATTTCTAGACTTACACAAGCACCACATAAAAGTAAATATGTTGTCAATGGAGACATAGGGATGGTCCAGATAAAGAAAGTTTGAGATGATCTGAGTAAGCGAAGAGCAGTTCTGAGCTAACAAATCAGGCCGAAAAAACCAAGGATCTAGAAACCAGGCTGCACGAGCAAAGGGGCAGTTAAAGAAAATATGAGTATCATCCTCTACCAGGTTACATCTACAGCAAAGCTTGTCGATGTGCGAGGAGAAGCGCGACCCTCTGTTCCCTGTAGCCAGAGCTCGTCTGAGAAAACGCCAGTCAAAGGTCTTTATCCGTGGGAGCAGAGTCTTGGAGGACCAGACCAAATTTAGGATCTTCTTCGTAGGTTCATCTACCTGCACCGGGGAGGGGAACACCAGCCAACTGCAACGTGGACAGAGCTACTGCATAAGCTGATTTGGCAGAACATTTACCATTGGGGGCCGACCTCCAACAAAGAATGTCTTGCTCATTTGAAGCAAGGATCATCGTGTTTTTGATGACCGAAGCGGCGGGATCTCTGAAAAGGGAGTCAATGAGAGCTAAATTCCATACTTTTGAGTCGTGCTCCCAAAGGTCTTTGATAGTACTGGGATATCTGAAATCCTGGGGTTGTATAATGAGATCATCATAAAGAGTTGTCCAGGAGGAACACCACGGGTGATTCCAGATGGCGGTGGATCCATCAGCCAGCTGGATGGTTGATTGCCTGTAAGTTCCGAATTCCCAGACCTCCATCTTTTTTTGGCGCGCAAATGTCCTTCCAAGCTCTGAGACACAAGGCTTTTTTAGAAGAAGAGACTCCTGTCCACCAGAAAGTTCTAAAAATTGCATTTAATTTAGCGATAATTTTTTTGGTAAAGATGATGCTGGACATATATGTAACACCCGGAATTTATCTCCTTTTAGTTTTGTGTGTTTTCTTTTTGCATCAACATGGCATCGCATTGCATCTCATTAATTTAATTTGTTGTATTTAAATTTAATTTTCACAATTAAATTCAAATGCAGTTCAAATTAATTAAAATTGTGTTATTTAAAATCTTTTGCAAATGTTAAAAAACTAGTTTATTAAATTGTCTATTCAAAACTAAAACTATTTTGTATAGTTTTCGTATTCAAATTCCCTGTCTATTTTTTTAAAAAAAATATAAAACAGAAAAGTTTAAAATGGAGAGAAATAAAAACCCAAAAGCCCATCTAACCCAAACCCTAGGTTTTCCCCCCTGAAAACTTTTTCCCACCCCCTGCATTTTTGCAGCCGCCCCCCTCCACTTTCTCCTTTTCCTTTTTTTCCTTTTACCCCTCCTTTCTCTTTTCTTTTCCTTTTTCTTTTCTTTCTTTCCTTTTTCCTTCTTCCTTCCTTCTTTTTCCTCACTCCTCCTCCCGCACGTCCCGCACGAGAAAGAGCCGGCCCGAGCCAGCACCCGACGCCCAGCTCCCACCGGCCCGCCACCGCCGCCGCCTCCGGCCGCCGGTCGCGCGCCGCCGCCGCGCCCCCCGCGCCACCTCGCCTGCCCCCTGCGCCCGCCGCTCGCCGCCGCCTCCGGCCCGACTCCCCAGCGCCGCGCGCGCCGCCGCCGCCCCGCACCCCGTCGCACTCCTGCCCCCGTGCCCCCCGCCGGCCGCCGCGCCGTCGCGTCGCCGCCACCGCAGCGCGCCGCCTCCCAAGCGTGCCCGCTCCCGTGAGCCCCAGCCGCACCAGCGCCGCCGGCCGCTCCTCGCCTCCCGCTCGCGTCCTCCACGCCGCGCGCCCCCGGCCTGCGCTCCCCACGCGCCTCGGTCGCCGTGCTTCCCCTGCATCTGCCCCTGCTCCGGCCTCCGACGCGCCCGCGCGCGCCGCCGCCTCCGGCCGCCCCGGCCTGCTCCGCCTTCCGTGCCGCCCGCGCCTCGCTGCCGACGCCTCCTCCACGCCGCCTCGCCCGCGCGCGCCCGCCGCCGTGCGCGTGCTCGCAGCTTCGGCCTCCTTCCATCCGTCTGTTTCCGCGTCCGGTGGCGTCCCCGCATCCGCCGCCCGCAAGGTGTTCGACGCAATGCCCGAAAGACTTTCGGCGTCGCAATTTTGTCCGAGTTGTCCACCTGTCGGGGGGCTGCCCCCCGGGTAGGGCAGATCCCAGTACAGAGCAGCAGTATGGCAACAGTAATTGACCTTTGGGGCCGAGCAAGGGTCATCCTATGGTGCACCGAAGGGACAACTTGACCTTTCGAAGGTGGTTGGACCCAAGGTGTCTCTTGAAGGGCGCAAGGGTCAGCCCTGGAAACTATAAATAGCCCCCAGGCCTTCAGAGCAACATAAGCACCAGCAGATGGTTCCTCTAAGAACTAACTTCTCGAAGATGTCTTTGGTAACAGCCTAAGACATCTTCGGGAGTCTAGTCCTAGAAGTACTCATCCTATGTGGTAGTTCGGAGCAGGGGTGGAACTCGGACGCAACCGGGAAGGATCTCGGACTTCTCGGTATGTCGGAGTCCCCCGGTAAGATCCCGGGTAGAGGAGAACCCGGATAATCCGGATAGGCTCCCCGGGTAGATACTAATCGACTTACCTATCTCGGTTCTGGCTAGTTGTCTTTGGTGTGCAGGAAGGACATGCCGAACTGAACACGGAGACCAGCATGAGGGCATGTCGGTCGGAAGTCAGAGGTCTGGCGCAGGCTTTCCGCCGGACACGGGGGGAAGTCCCATTACTCCTATCACGGAAGCACGGTCACCTCCCGCCTGACACGGGAGCGTGTTAGCCGGTACGATGACGATACGACAAGATCGGACATGCCTAGCCCGGCAATCCGGAAAAGGCTACTAGGGCATGTGCGAAGACATGTCTTGTCTCTGACAAGGGGACAATGATGATCCAGGACGGCGCCTGCAGTCCTTGCCGAAATGATGACAACAGGGCTATACCGGGTAGCTCGGCGGCTAGGTCGCACTAGCCGGTGTCGATATAACCGTTAGGCCTGTCCGGTGGGGCCGTGCCTGAACGGGAATCCGGCACCTAGAGGGGGGGGGTGAATAGGTGCTATTACAAATTTTAGGTCTTTTCAAATTTAGGCTCGACACAAAGGTAAATTCTCTAGATATGCAACTACGGTGAATTTACCTAAATGATAATCTAAGCAATAATAAGATAAGCAAGTAAGGGAGCAAAGGTAAAGGGAACCAAGTGAAGCACGCGGAGACGAAGATGTAATCCCGAGTTCCACCCAAGGGTGTACGTCTCGTTTGGAGAGGTGTGCGCTACCACAACAGGTTAGCCGCAACGCCACAAAGGCTCACCTTCTTCTCCTATTGATCCCCTTTTAGGGCGGAGCTCGAATCCCTTACAAACGCTTGAGGCACACACCCACAACTGAATTGGGGGCTCCCAAGAAGACCACAAAAGGTCAAGGACCACAAAAGGTCAAGGTAACACCAAGAGTACAACAATGGTGAACTAGGTTTTCCCACCGGAAACCCTAGCCACGAAATCCCCAAGTGAATGGGGAAGAAATGCAAATCCCTTCGGTGAGGATGTAGATCCGGGCCTTCTCCTCCAATCCCCCAAAGATCAATGAATTTGGGTGGGGGGATTGGGAGATCTTGATGATTTGAGCTTTCAAGAATGGTAGGAGAGAGAAAATCTGAGAGCTCACTGTTCTTGAGTGAGTGAGGGGGTATTTATACTCCCCCTCAAAATCTGGCCGTTGGCTGTCTTGGTCACCCGGAAATTCCGGTTTAAGTAACACCGGAAATTCCGGTCACCCGGAATATCCGGGTCTTTGAAAATATCCGAGCTGAATTTCCGGTTGAGATCAGAACCAATTCTGAACTTGACTTAGTCGATTTTCTGAGGTTGACTCGGAATATCCGAGTCCTTGAAAATTTCCGAGCTGAATTTCCGATTGGAGTCAGTACCACTTCTGAATCTTGACTTAGCCAATTTTTCTTGAGGTTGACTCGGAATATCCGGGTTGGTGAACCGGAATATCCGAGTCCTTGAAATTTCCGAGCTGATTTTCCGATTGAAGTCAGTACCACTTCTGAATCTTGACTTAGCCAATTTTCCTGAGGTTGACTCGGAATATCCGGGTTGGGGAACCGGAATATCCGAGTCCTTGAAATTTCCGAGCTGATTTTCCGATTGAAGTCAGTAGTACTTCTGAACTTGACTTAACCAATTTTCTGGGGTTGACTCGGAATATCCGGGTTGGTGAACCGGAATATCCGAGTCCTTGAAGAATTCAGAAACTCTTTTTCTCTAGAATTTGGCTTTATGATTTGTGATATGAGTTTCACCCAAACTGAAATACTTAGCAATAGGATTAGTATATCATTGGTATTGTTAACTAACACACAAAACACTAGGGATTAAGAAATGTTCTTTCAGTGCCGGATTAGGGTTTCCGGCCCTCCCGGCCGGAACTCTATAAAAGGCGCCATAACTGCTTCGGTGGGAGCATAACCAACTTGAGGGCCAAAACTATAGTCTCATTTACTCCTAGAGCAGTTACTCCCTCCTTCTTTCTAGTTCATCTAGTTCATCACCCAAAGAGCTCAAGGAGCATGTTGTAGATCTTGTGCCATACTTATATTGAGAGGAAAGGCAGGAGTAGTGTAGCGCCCCATCTTTTAAATAAAGATGGAACACCTGTGTTATGTGCTAGTACCTGGATCACTGCCAGCACCACAGTACAAAATATATAGTATCATTGCATAAGTATCAAATTACTACAACGAGATCCAAAAATAGCTAAGTATAGCTTTATTATAAAGTGCATAGTCATGAAGACTAGCTGAAAAGTTTAGAGTTCACAACAAAAGTAATAGCAATGAGCCTCCTCTTCTAGCATACGCCACAGGCAGACATGTTGGGTGTAGAATCGAGTCCAAACTCACTCCTCATCAGAATTACCTGCACATTTGAATATGCAGCCCCTGTAGGAGGTCAATACAATGAAGTATTGGCAAGTGACTATGGTGGATAATTTATGACAAGTCTAATTCTATATGCATATTTGGCTTGGTGGAGTTGTAGGCTATTTTGCAGAAAGCCAGTTTTCTCCAATCTTTTGTAAAACAATTTTGTTTCTCAAAGACTTGGCACCAAGGGATGAAGCCCAAGTGCACCAACAATTCTTTCCTTAGTCAAATTTTACTTTATGAAAACTATGATGAGATTCTTCCGTCCATCCTTGTCCAGTTGCTCGAAGTAGTCCATCACCGGGGACACGACTGAGTATTCAGATTGTCGACTCTGCAGAGGTTGTTCACTTTCACCTTGAGACTCAATTAACCCAAACATCCTATACACGCGGAGTGCATTAAGGAAAGGAGAGAATTGAGACAAGAACTTTCAGAAGAAGAATGCAACCATACTAGCAAGACCCGTTCCACCTACCAACTCTACATCTGCTTGTCAAGCTGACAGGTTACACTCTCACAACTTAGTAATTCTAGACATAGCCCATTGTCAAAAGGCTGCACGGGAAGCTTCTAAACTTGGAGGGACTTAAAAATCTCTTTGTTCCTGGGTGGCCGTCCACAAGTGCGCTTCTGGGTGACAACCACCATGCTCATGGACCTAAGTAGAATAGACATTCATCCTAGGCAAAGACAACCACAAGCATAGTCCCAAAAGCCACTCAACATAAACCAAACAACCAATTCCACCCAGGTGTGCATTTAAAGTTTAACACTTAGCAATATTTCTATAACATGGTAAGTAAACACTTTTTATAGCATAGCTAAGCATCTAATAAAAACTTTTGATGGCTGCATGGAAAGGGATGGCTACACACTATTAGGATATTTTCAAAGTGTAAACTAACTTAGCATTATAAGATAGTTCGAAAATTCCCTATTATGCATACTACTCAAAAATCTACTAATAATGCATATAGAAAACATTGGGTAGATTATGAATGTCACTTGCCTTGGTAACAAGAGGAACAAGCACATCAAGAATAACAATCACAAGGGCCTTCCTCCTCTTCACAATCTAGAGACAAACAATAAAACTAAATAAAGACACAAACACAACACTTAAAATATCAAGACAAAAATATGTATGCATGCTTGATATGCAAAGAACTTAACAAGACAAAATAATTACCATTTTATTTCCTCTGTTATTAATGCATGAAATGCAATGATCAATATTTTAATATTTTATTTAATCATTTAAAATATTGAGCATACATAGAAGTTCTAAGCCCTAAAACCAAATTCTTTAATTCTATTATGAAAAGTTTCAATAAAACTCAAGTTGCACTCTCTGGACAGAGGGAAATAATAAAAGCTAAAACAATTGGATTTATTTCGAAAGAATTTTTATTAATTAAGTTATAGATTTAATAGCCGAAAAGCTAAACAATTAAATTCCGCAATTTAAAATACACTAAAAGACAAACTAATGAAACCGTACTAAACTACACGAGCAGAGCTTCACGTGGATATAAAATTCATCAAATTTGGATGAACAGATCGAAAGTTATGAATTTTGTAAGTTTGTATTGTTTTTCTGTTTTTTAAATATAAAATCTAGCCGAAATAGAAAATAAAGAGGCCACGCGGCGCACTCCGATTGGATGGTACCGGTTCGCCGCGGATCGCGAACGCGAACCGTCCGATCTACATAACGGTGGACGCTCCAGATCAACTGATCTAGATCCATTGGATCTAGATCCAACGCTTCACGCGACTCGGGCCAAAAGCAGGCGGCGCGACCGCCGGAGTTCATCCGAGCGCGGCGGCGCCATCGCCGGAGTTGCTGCTACCGTTAAACTTGATGCGGAACGTCGTGGCGATCTCTATGGCGCGGTAGGTGTTGTCGAGGTGGTCTGCTCCTCCCCTTGCTTGCTCGTCGGAGAAGAACGGCGGACGGCGGCGTCGGGTCGTCGACGGATACGTCGCCCTGGTGCATAAAAAGAGACCGGAGCAAGCCCGTTAGGTGCGTACGAGGGCAGGGAGTCGCATAGGGGTGTTGGGGTGGTGCTCGGGGTGCCGTACTCACCGGAACTGGACGAATCGCGGCGGCGGCAATGGCGGAGATGGAAGCTCGAGTTCCCGTGATTACGGCGAGTAGTGGTTAGGGTTTTCGGCGCGGGGAACGGCGGCGGAGATGGAGGTTTATATGGTGGTGGCTAGGGAACAAATCCCGCAAGGATCAGAGTGGAAAAATCCACCGGATCGAGCCGTAGATCTCGTGATCTACGGTCCACAGTCGTCGTCCTCCTCGCGACGCAGCGCGGACGAACCAGACGAGGGGGAGGGAGAGGGTGGCGCTGGCGCTCACCAGAGACCACGCTGGGCCAGGGGAAGGGTGGAGATCGACGGAGGGGGTGATGGCGAGCTCGAGGGTGCCTTCAGCTCACGCATGCAACGTCGGAATCCATGGCGACGGCGGCGGCGAGCTTCTCGGGTCGAGGACGAGCGCGGCGGCCACGGACACCTAGAAGAGAAAAGGAGGGCAGAGGAGTTAGATCTCGACGAGGCGCGCTCGAGGGGCCAAGAATGGCAGAGAGAGGTGAAGAGGATCGACGATGAATGCCGTAGGAAGAGCTCGGTCTCCTACGGCGATTTCCTCTTCCAGAGCTCGAGAGAGGGCGTGGCTTTGGGTGAGGGTGGTATGGGTGAGCATAGGAGGAGTGGGGGAACCTCGGGTAGGGTTTTAAGAGGAGAGGGCGAGTTGGGGACAGCTCCAAAACCAGGGGCTGGTTTTCGGGTTCTCTCGGGCAGGGGCGGTTTGGGGAAGGGGAGGGGAGTTCTGGTTGGTCCTCTGGGGCGGTGGAGAGGGGCAGAGAGGATGTTGGTCGGGAGGGGACTGGCTGGCCAGTGAGAAGAGAGGAGAGGGGCTCGGATTGGGTGGGAAAGAAAAGAAAAGAGAGAAGAGAGATAGACCCTAGCCCATGACATGTGGGACCAGGGGGGGGTACGATTCTCCTCTTCCAGCAGGTGGAGTATAATTGAGAGAGAGAGAAAAGAAGTTGAAAACTTTGAGTGAAATGCTCAAATGAATTTGAAAATCTAAGTTTGAATTATTCAAATATGACCCACAAAAGTAAAATGGGTCTACACCCCAAACTTACCTAAATTAAGAGAAGGTACTGAACTTACAAAAGCCCAAGTCAACTATCTCATTTGGCTTTCAAAGAAAAGAAATCTTTTGGTGATAAATAAAAGAATATCTCAAATGGTCATGTTAATTTGATGACCACAAAAGCTAGGGAGATTCATATGCAAACAAGCTCTTGTGTGATAATTT
This sequence comes from Poa annua, assembly GCA_026929855.1. Lineage (NCBI taxonomy): Eukaryota > Viridiplantae > Streptophyta > Magnoliopsida > Poales > Poaceae > Poa > Poa annua. Next base: position 58,072,521 of record CM049426.1, on the reverse strand, counting down.
AGAACAGGGTATGGAAGTATATGTGACCTAGATGGAAATGTTTCAAAGGCATGCCAAAAACCATTTAGGGTTTGCTTAATAATAGCCCCTGGTTGGCTAAGTTTTAACAACCATGAAGATCATAATAGTGGATATTTTATTTTGGTGCTATGAGACTTTAGTGTTTTCAATGTCAGGGAACACTACTGGAGCACACATAGCATAAGATGTGCAAACAAAATAAATCCTTACTCAAATTTCTACACACAAAAGTTTCAGCAAGAGGTGAAAAATTTAGAATAACACCACAATGCTAAAGCTAAGAGAATTGGGGTGTTACAGACCTTCCCCCCTTAGGAGAATCTCGTCCCCGAGATTCCAGATTTGAAGAAGAGAGAAAACCAGGGAATTCATGCTCCAAATACTCTTCACGCTCCCAGGTGGCTTCTTCCTCCGAATGGTTGCTCCACTGGACCTTCAGGAATCTGATCTTCCGTCTCCGCGTCAGACGGACGTCTTCAGCGAGAACACGAAGTGGTCGTTCCCGATAGGTGAGATCATGATTGAGGTCACTGGTGTGATGATCTACCTCCTGATATGAGTGAGTATCCCAAGGAACTTGCAGACACTTCCGGAGCAGAGATACATGAAATAAATCATGGAATCCGGACAGATGGGGTGGCAGGTTTAGCTGATATGACACATCTCCTCTTCGACCACGTACTCTAAAGGGACCTATATATCTCGAGCCAACTTTCCCTTCACATGGAAACGCTGCATTCTCTTGAGTGGAGTAACACGTAGGTATACCATATCACCAGTCTTGAAACTAAGCTCCCGCCTCCTAGAATCGGCGTAACTCTTCTGCCGGGACTGGGCGGCCTTAAGACAGTCACGAATGAGTTGAACTTGCTCTTCGGCTTCCCTCAGGGTGTCAACTCCAAAAAATTTGCTGTCTCCTGTTTGCGACCAATTCAAGGGTGTACGGCACCTACGCCCGTACAAAGCCTCGAATGGTGCCATCTTCAGACTGGCTTGATAGCTGTTATTGTAGGAAAATTCGGCAAACGGCAGGCAATCCTCCCATTTGGCCCCATAAGCTAACACACAAGATCTAAGCATGTCCTCTAAGACCTGGTTGGTTCTTTCTGTTTGTCCTCCTGTCTGAGGGTGATAAGCAGTACTGAAAAAGAGTTTGGTTCCGAGCTCTTCCTGAAGCTTAGTCCAAAATCGAGAAGTGAATTGGGTTCCTCGGTCTGATACAATAGTCTTAGGTATCCCATGAAGGCTGACGATACGGGACATGTATAGCGCTGCGAGCTGATCCGATCGATGGGTGGTCCGCACTGGCAAAAAGTGTGCTACCTTGGTGAGTCTGTCTACAATAACCCAAATAGCGTCATGCCCACGATTGGATCGGGGTAATCCAGTAATGAAGTCCATGCCAATCTCATCCCATTTCCACTCGGGCAACTTGAGAGGTTGAAGTAATCCAGCGGGTCGCTGATGCTCTGCTTTGACCCTTTGGCAGATATCGCAATTCTAGACGAAGAGTGCAATCTCGCGCTTCATGCCATGCCACCAGAAATTCTGCTTCAAATCCTGGTACATCTTGGTTCCACCGGGGTGGATAGAATACAAAGTCTCGTGAGCCTCCTTCATAATTAACTGCTTCAAAGCAGGGTCTGACGGTACGCATATGCGCTCCTTATACCAAAGAATACCATCAGCGTCGATGGTGAACCCAAGGACTTCCTCTTTGTCCAATCTTCTTTTGATGCCCTCAATGCTTTCATGGCCCCTCTGTGCTCGCTTGATTTGCTCCCATAAGGTGGGTTGCAACAGGAGTTGATCGACTGCCCCATAGCTGACCACCTCTATACCCATCTTATCCAGCTCTTCCCAGAGTTCTGGCCGTCTAACCTTGATCAGGGAGTTGAATGAACATGGCTGACGACTAAGGGCATCAGCTACCACGTTAGCTTTTCCAGGGTGGTAATGGATGTCCAAATCGTAATCCTTGATGAGCTCTATCCATCTTCGTTGCCTCATGTTCAAGTCCCTCTGGGTGAAGATGTACTTCAGGCTCTTGTGATCGGTGTAAATTTCGCAACGGTTGCCCATCAGAAAGTGCCGCCATGTCTTGAGTGCATGGACCACCGCAGCAAGCTCTAGGTCATGGGTTGGGTAATTCTGCTCATGCTTGCGGAGTTGTCGCGATGAGTAGGAAATTACCTTGCCCTCTTGCATAAGAACACAACCAAGTCCGAGTTTGGAGGCATCGCAATAAACCACAAAATCTTTGGTCACATCTGGCATGGTTAAGATAGGTGCGGTGGTAAGGCGCTTTTTCAGTTCCTGGAAGCTGGCTTCACATTTGTCGGACCAAATGAACTTCTGATCCTTCTTCAATAGTTGGGTAAGGGGCTTTGCAATGCTTGAGAATCCCTCAACAAACTTGCGGTAATACCTAGCTAATCCAAGAATGGACCTTACTTTAGTTTGGTTGGTGGGGGTTGGGAATTCAAGAATGGACTTGATGTGGGTAGGGTCTACGGATATCCCTCCGGCTGAAATAGCGTGGCCGAGAAAGCCTACTTCTTTCAACCAAAACTGGCACTTACTGAACTTAGCATACAACTGGTGTTCTCGTAGGGTACCGAGAACCAACCTCAGATGCTCTTCATGCTCCTCTTCTGACTTGGAATAAATCAAGATGTCGTCAATAAAGACAACCACAAATTTATCCAAGTAATCCATGAACACCTTGTTCATGAGATTCATGAAATAGGCTGGAGCATTGGTCAGGCCAAAAGACATCACTGTGTACTCGAACAATCCGTAACGAGTGACAAAGGCTGTCTTAGGGATATCAGATTCTCTGACTTTCAATTGATGATAACCGGTGCGGAGATCGATCTAGGAGAAGACTCGAGCTCCATTGAGTTGATCAAACAGATCTTCAATCTTGGGTAGGGGGTATTTGTTTTTAATAGTCACATCATTTAACTTACGGTAATCCACACACAAACGGGTGGTACCGTCTCTCTTATCCACGAAGATGATGGGTGACCCCCAGGGTGACGCACTGGGGCGTATCATACCCTTCCTAAGTAGGTCATCCAACTGTTTCTTTAATTCTTCCAATTCTTCAGGATTCATCCGGTATGGTTTTTGAGCGATAGGCCCAGTACCGGGTACCAGCTCAATAATGAACTCAATATCCCTATCCGGTGGCATTCCGGGCAATTCTTCGGGAAAAACATCGGGATAGTCACAAACTACTGGTACCTCTTCCAAAATGGCTCCAGCTACACTTTTATGACAATGACTTGAGGTGGAGTGGTAGGTTGAGAAGTGGGTAATCTCTTCTCCTTCCGGGGTGGTTAGTGTGACAGATTTGTTAGTGCAATCTATTTTCCCTCGATTTGCTGCCATCCAGTCCATCCCTAAAACCACTTCTATCCCTTGCTTTCCTAATACCACCAAATCCGCATGGAATCGGGCCCCTTGAATTTCCACAGGAGCCTCATTGCAAGATACAATGGCTTTAGTAGTGGCCCCCGGAATTTGCACACTCATAGGACGATTCAGCAAAGTTGGAACCATACCACTTTTCCTAACAAAAGGTTCCGTAACGAAAGAATGGGAAGCTCCCGAATCAAACAGAACTGATGCACGAACTGAGTTGACAGGGAACGTACCCATAACCAGATCTGGTGCCTCTTGAGCTTCTTCTGCACTGATGTGATTCAGATGACCTCGGGTGGCAGGGGCTGCTTTCTTGGGATACGGGTTCTTGCCTCCAGGTGGACGGGGTGGCCCTTGGTTCATCTTTGTCGCATTGGGGCGACCACCAGCGGGCTGTCTAGTGGGGCAATCCCGCGAGAAATGTCCAGGCTGTCCACAAGTGAAACATCCTCCTGTGGGCTTTGGAGCAGGCGGCCTGTTAAAGTTGAGGCCGGGGTTGGAACCACTTCCAGGACGAGGTGCAGGCGGGCGAGGAGAGTAGCTGGGTCTTGGTGCAAAGGTTGGAGGCCTTGGTGATGGATAAGAAGGTCTTGGTGGAGGTGAAGGGCGTGGACGGGGATAACTTCCAGTTGGGCTGCTGCTGCTACTGCCTTGCTGCATCAGTTGGCGACGCTTGCGGTTGTCAAACGAAGCCTTGCGTTTGTGTTCCATCATAATGGCTGCATCTGCCAATGATTCCAAGTCGGTGAAAGGCATCACCACCAGAATGCACTGCATTTCATCATGAAGTCCATTCATGAACCTCTCTTTCTTCTTGTCCTCTGTATCGGTATCGGTGGGCGCATACCTTGCTAGAGAAGTAAACTTCTCCAAGTACTCACCCACTGACATCCCGCCTTGCTTGAGCTGCAAGAACTTCTCTCGCATGATACTGACGAGTCTAGAGGGCACATAACGCTTCAAGAACTTGGTCTTGAATGCTGGCCAAGCCACAACTTCCTCCGGTGGCAACAGAGCTCGAATGGCCTCCCACCATGCTCGGGCAGAACCAGAGAGGTAGTGAGTGGCGTAGACCACCTTCTCGTTGTCACCCACTTGGGCGACCCTCAAGTTGTTCTCTATAGTACGGATCCAGTCATCGGCATCCAGTGGCACTTCACTCTTGGAGAAAACTGGAGGATTTGTGTTCTGAAAGTCACGAAGCTTTGAGCGGGGTTCTTCATTCCCTTGGCCACCATTCTGATTGACTGCAATTTGAGCAAGATGTTGCAGGGTGGCAAGATTGGCGCTTCTCTCGGTGCGAGCCGCCTCGCGATCCTCCATGAGAAGACGGAGCACCTGAGCCATAGATGGCTCGGGTGGTGGGGGTGGATCCCTTGACATTCTGAATTTCAGAAATAAACACACATTATCATTCTACTAAGAAACTTTTAAAACAAGTTTTTGAAAAAGGGTTCATCAAGCATACACAAAAACATACAAATTTCAGCAAGACAATATTCCGAAAAAGACATGATTCCATCCCATAGCAAGGTTCCAAAAGCATCATCACAAAGTGCACAACCACAAAACATTGACTGACATAGTTCTTACATCATCCAGACACACACACGCTAACTAGACCACACAATCTCATACACTTATCGCGATGGTTCGGTCCTAACCACAAAGATACTGCGCAACCAACTACTCCACGTCCACGGCAGCGTCACTGTCAAAGGGTGGCTCGTCGGGGTCCTCGTCCTCAGACATCACAGCTCCCGAGTCCTCAGCATCCTCGCCCCGAAGGTCGTCGTCATCCTGCTCGCTCACGGGCTCCATATCTATGTCCTCGGTAGGGTCCTCATCCTCAGGCAGAAGATCATCATTCTCCTTGCTCAGAGCCTCCACCTTACTCTCCAGCTCGCTGATCCGCTCGTCTCGGGCATCAACGGTCGACCTGAGCATGTCAACCATCCCGTCAAGCTGGAACCTGTAGACCTGAGCATGTCAATGATTCTCCTTGCGCTCTATCTTGAGCTCTACCTGGGACTCCGCTAAACGCTCCTCCGAGGCCTTGAGCTTCAGCTCCAGGGTCTTCAGCTGGTCCTGAGAGGCCTCGAGTTGCGTCTCCAAGTCCTCTATCCTCAGCTCAGCTGCCGAGATCCGCACCTCAGCTCCGTCATGATTAAGACGGTGAAGGTCACTCTCGTACCGACTAATGACCAGCTGGGACTGGGTGTACTCGACGAGGGGTCCCAGCTTGGCCAAGTGGTTACCGAGAATGGGGTGGGGACACGGCGGCACAGGGTTACTCTGCTCGTCCAAGCCAGAGTAAAACTCAAAGCGGGTGCCGCCCAGCTCGGAACTATGAGCACACACCAAGCGGGCGAGAGCTCTCTGCAGCACGGTGACGAATGCTCCCATCGGAGTAGATGCAAGGGCATCCTCAACCAGCTCCTCGGCGAAGGGTGGCACCAATGGCCCTCGAAGGATGCACCTCACAGCCCAGGACATCTCATCTCCCACCATGGGCAGACAACGCCCAATCAGCAGCTCTGGTAGCGGACGCCTCAGGTGCTCGATCAACTGGAGTAGGTCTGCCTGGAACAGACGCGAAACTCCGGTATCTGGCACAACTCCCAACTGAATCGATGACGAGAACTGTCCGCTCATCTACACAAAATTTTAAATGGAGGTTTAATTAGTGAACGATGTACCAAATTTTAAACAGGTAAAATCATAAGATTTAATGCAGGTATAAAATTAATCAGTGAATACTAATAGAGGGGAGTGAGGAGTAGAAGTATATTCTGCATGTTTTAAGTATTTTTCTCCTAACTATTTAGAAAAAAAACATTTTTGCGTGACGTCGACGCCCATCCTAGCTAAAGTCTCCTAAGGTCAACGATGGCTCTGATACCAAGTCTGTAGGGACCCCTCGGACAAGTCCGGGATGCCCACGTTATGTAAGAGATCACGATCCCAATGATCAGTGCATCGCAATCACATAACCAACATAGGTATCAAAGAGTTACATCATTCAAGTCGTACGAATAAAAGTCTTACAACACATAGACGGTCATACGACCAAAGTCAACAAACCTCGTCACGCAGGACGGAATTAACTAAGATAGCGAAAGCTCGTGGCTAGCGACGGCTCTTCACATCTCCGAGCGCAGATTCCCACAGTGCAGTTGACCGGTGACAACTAAGTGGCGAAGTCGTCGTCGTACACCTCCTCCTCGATGTAGGCCTCCTCATTGCAATCTGGACATTTGAATATCCAGGGACAGAGCCACATGAGTACAATTACGTACTCGCAAGAACACCTTTAGGTTTAAATTCTCATGATAGTGCAAGAAAAACACTTTTGGAAAACTGGGATGGCTGCTATATATACGACTATAGGGCTCAGTTTTCGAATACCATGATTTTAGACATAGAGAATACGACATCTCTATATCTTTGTTGAAGAAACATTTAGAGATAGAATTCTCTTCTCTTGGATATAGCAAGGACATATCCAAGCTCAAAACTTTCGTTTATAAAAGTTTATCAAAACACTAGGATAGGGGTAACCCTTTCTCCTGCCTTGAGATCGGACTGGATGTCTCCCCGAGATCAACCATCTTCACCCAAATTCCGTACCTCCCAGGTACCTCTTTGATGTCTCTTTGTTTTCTCCGGAAACATTTCTCTTTTTAAACCAAATTGCCCATACGCCTAGATCAGTGGCCTTTCCAACCGTCCATAACCGCGGACAAAGCTATTCAAATAGATTTACACTCTGCAGAGGTTGCACACTTTACCCACACCTATCGGTTATTCCGCCGTGTCTGCCACGGCCCGTCATACGACAGCATGCGGGGGTCCGGATAACACGATCAAAACTTTCCACTATGACCACCCTAGTATCGGGGCCTCCCGGTAGGTTTGTTCTCCTCGGCACCGTGTGCTCCACCAGACCTCATGGTATTTCCTCGGGACACCACACCGCCACGTCAGGAGACCTGCCGTAATCGTCCGGCTGTTGGTCGTCAACAGTGTATTGTCTCTTCCGGACGACAACCCGGCTTCGAGGGCCCAGCCCTCATAGAAAGTGTGAGAGCCCCAACACTAAAACAGACAAGCTTCCGGCTAAGCCCTAACCATGTCAGGTAGTGTGGTTGCACGGGTTAATTGTTCGAGCGGCTGCTAGGGCAATACTTTGTTTTTTCAAAAACAACTTCCACACTTCCGACTAAGCTCGGGTTTTCCTCCATAAAACACTTTTGTTCAATTGGGCCCCCATCCTATAGTTTTGAGGTAAGATAACAGAATATACTATTTGAAAACTTAATCTTCTTTATAGAGCCTTCAATGACAAGACTCAACAAGTAAACCTCTTCTTGTAATACCTACAGCTATTCTAGTAGGTAACTTTGGTCAAACAATTTTTGGGAAAAATAGTTTTCGGGTGGCAAGGCGCCACAAAAGAAGTAAAACATGCATTGTTTTATTTTGAAAACAAAACATGCTTGATAAAATAATAAGATTTCATTATAGTGGTGAGGTAGGCTTGCCTTGCTCAAGGTACTGTCCCTGGTCTTGCTCTTCGGCGAAGTCGTGCTCAGCTACCTCGTACTGCTCTTCCTCGGGTTGCGATTCTACCGTAACATGAAAAACAGACGAGACTAGCGTAAGTCCTAAAATGCGAGTTGATAACAATCTAAAGTATAACAACAAACAACAAGCATCACAAACAGAAAACACAACTAATGCATCCAATATTTATTAGGGTCTGCTTACATGTTTTAAGCATAATTCTTAAGGTACTGCTCCTAAAATTAAACCCTTCTATCACATTACTCCTAACAATCATGGGGAACTTTTAAAATTAGCTGTGCATGAAAACTCATCACCAAAAAATAATTAAAAATCAGATAAGGGCTGCTGATGTCAAACTCAAACAGAAGATAGGTTCAGTTTTATAAATCTCCTGAATGCATAATTAACCTTTCTGGTGAGATATGAGTTTTCTCTTTAAGTGAAGATTTTATTCATCAAATTTGGATATTCCTAGCTCAAGTTATCCCAGTTTTAAAATAAAATATACTTTTGACCATTATTTATGTGTAGAAAGTAATAAGAATTATTTTGGTGTCAAACCAGTGGGGTGAGTTAGATAAAACCTGTGGCTACCCCACAAAAATATTCACAACATTTATCTATGGACAGAGGTGGATCCACCAATTAAAACTAGACATGTCATAATCTCTGAAATTTGAGAAATGCATTTTAAGAGATTATTTCACTGTTGTTCAGGGATTTATTCACTAAGAAATATCAAGTTACTGGAAAAATCCACATTTGTAGTATGTGATACCTCCAACACATATCTAACACTTCCAATTGGATTTACCTCAAAAAGTGTTTTTATTGAAGAGTTAAAAATCAACAAACACCTACTGATGTTCTTCTTAGAGTAAATATAACTTTTGCTAGTCTAACATCCTGCATGCAAGATTTAACAATCTAGATAGACATTTTTACAAGCTTTCCAACAGATCCAAGATTGCATGGTTTGGATTTACAGAACCCAAGTTATTAAACAAATGGTGTAATAGATACTTTTTACTAGATCTATTTTAGCACTCAACAGGAAACACATTTTGGACCAAATCCAATGCCACATGGTTAAGAAAACGTGCATGCATGTTACAAAATTTATCCCATAATTTTAGCCACTCCAGATTTACCACAAATGATTTAAAGCTAAACTCTAGATTTACTGGAAAATTAATAGGAAAAAGGATAAAAGGGGAACAGGCCGAACGGGCCAGATCTGGGCCAGATCGGCCCAGAGGCCACGCAGAACGGCGCGAAATCGCGCGGGGACGGAGCTGGGCCGGCCCAAACGCGCGCGGCTGCGCGCGCACGGGGAGGTTCAAACCTGGTCGTAGATCTCGTGATCTACGGTCCACGGTCGTCGTCCTCCTCGCGACGCAGCGCGGACGAACCAGACAAGGGGGAGGGAGAGGGTGGCGCTGGCGCTCAACAGAGACCACGCTGGGCCAGGGGAAGGGTGGAGATCGACGGAGGGGGTGATGGCGAGCTCGAGGGTGCCTTCAGCTCACACATGCAACGTTGGAATCCATGGCGACGGCGGCGGCGAGCTTCTCGGGTCGAGGACGAGCGCGGCGGCCACGGACACCTAGAAGAGAAAAGGAGGGCAGGGGGAGTTAGATCTCGACGAGGCGCGCTCGAGGGGCCAAGAATGGCAGAGAGAGGTGAAGAGGATCGACGATGAATGCGTAGGAAGAGCTCGGTCTCCGACGGCGATTTCCTCTTCCAGAGCTCGAGAGAGGGCGTGGCTTTGGGTGAGGGTGGTATGGGTGAGCAGAGGAGGAGTGGGGGAACCTCGGGTAGGGTTTTAAGATGAGAGGGCGAGTTGGGGACAGCTCCAAAACCAGGGGCTGGTTTTCGGGTTCTCTCGGGCAGGGGCGGTTTGGGGAAGGGGAGGGGAGTTCTGGTTGGTCCTCTGGGGCGGTGGAGAGGGGCAGAGAGGATGTTGGTCGGGAGGGGACTGGCTGGCCAGTGAGAAGAGAGGAGAGGGGCTCGGATTGGGTGGGAAAGAAAAGAAAAGAGAGAAGAGAGAGGAGAGATAGACCCTAGCCCATGACATGTGGGACCAGGGGGGGGGGGTACGGTTCTCCTCTTCCAGCAGGTGGAGTATAATTGAGAGAGAGAGAAAAGAAGTTGAAAACTTTGAGTGAAATGCTCAAATGAATTTGAAAATCTAAGTTTGAATTATTCAAATATGACCCACAAAAGTAAAATGGGTCTACACCCCAAACTTACCTAAATTAAGAGAAGGTACTGAACTTACAAAAGCCCAAGTCAACTATCTCATTTGGCTTTCAAAGAAAAGAAATCTTTTGGTGATAAATAAAAGAATATCTCAAATGGTCATGTTAATTTGATGACCACAAAAGCTAGGGAGATTCATATGCAAACAAGCTCTTGTGTGATAATTTAGAACAGGGTATGGAAGTATATGTGACCTAGATGGAAATGTTTCAAATGCATGCCAAAAACCATTTAGGGTTTGCTTAATAATAGCCCCTGGTTGGCTAAGTTTTAACAACCATGAAGATCATAATAGTGGATATTTTATTTTGGTGCTATGAGACTTTAGTGTTTTCAATGTCAGGGAACACCAGTGGAGCACACATAGCATAAGATGTGCAAGCAAAATAAATCCTTACTCAAATTTCTACACACGAAAGTTTCAGCAAGAGGTGAAAAATTTAGAATAACACCACAATGCTAAAGCTAAGAGAATTGGGGTGTTACATACCTCCTCGAGGGGTACAGTATCCTTTAAAGGAACTCCCATCATCTCGGGATGACATTTCTTCAACTGACTGACATGGAACACATTATGAACAGCAGACAGCACTTCGGGTAGTTCTAACTCATATGCCACTTCACCTTTGCGAGAAAGAATTTTGAATGGTCCAATGAATCGAGGTGCTAACTTTCCTTTGATTCCAAACCTTTTCACACCCCGAAGTGGTGACACTCTTAAATAGGTTCTATCACCCACTTCGTAGGTGACTTCTCTACGCTTGGAATCTGCATAGCTTTTCTGGCGTGACTGTGCTATTTTCAATCTGTCCTTAATCAGCCTGACTTTCTCTTCAGCATCCTGTATTATATCAGGTCCAAAGAAACTCCGTTCTCCTACACCACTCCACAACAGTGGGGTTGTGCATTTCTTTCCATAGAAGGCTTCAAACGGTGCCATCTCAATGCTGGCTTGGTAGATGTTGTTGTAGGAGAACTCAGCATATGGTAAATTATCATCCCAACTAGATCCATAGTCGATCGCACAAGCTCTTAACATATCCTCTAAAATCTGATTCACTCTTTCAGTCTGACCATCTGTTTGCGGGTGGAAAGCCGTACTGAATTCCAATCTGGTTCCCAAAGATTCGTGCAACTGCTTCCAAAAATGAGAAGTGAACTGGGTCCCCCTATCAGACACGATACTCTTAGGAACGCCGTGAAGGCACACAATTCTCTTCATGTAAATATCGGCTAGCTTTGCACTAGTATAAGTGGTCTTCACGGGTATGAAGTGAGCTATTTTGGTTAGGCGACAAACAATAACCCAAATAGAATCATAACCCCATCTGGTCCTTGGTAATCCGGTGATGAAGTCCATCCCAATAGAATCCCACTTCCAATCCGGTACTTTCAAAGGTTGTAAGAGCCCTGCTGGTTTCTGATGTTCTGCCTTTACTCGACTACATACATCACACTTAGCGATGTATTCTGCTATTTCTCTTTTCAGATTATTCCACCAAAATCTCTCTTTCACATCCATATACATCTTGGTATTTCCCGGATGAATAGAATAAGGTGTCTCATGAGCTTCTTGCATAATTAACTTCCTAATATCAGGATCATTGGCCACACATACACGTTTTTCAAACCACAAAATCCCTTGCTCATCCTCATGAAATCCTTTAGCTTTTCCAGCTCTTAGATTGACTTTGATCTCCTCTATTTCCTTGTCTCCTTTCTGAACTTCATGTATCTTGTCCATCAAAGTGGGTTGTACAACTAATGAGGTTACAAACCCTTCAGGGACTACTTCCAATCTGAGGTCCTTGAATGCCTTGCATAAATCCTCGGGTAATTCTCCTGCCGTAAGGCCATTCACATACACTTTACGACTCAGAGCATTTGCTACCACATTAGCTTTCCCCGGATGGTATTGGAGACTTAGATCATAATCTTTAATAAGTTCCAACCATCTTCTTTGTCTCATGTTCAATTCCTTCTGTGTAAATATGTACTTCAAACTTTTGTGGTCCGTGAATACCTCACATATTTTTCCCATCAGGTAGGGTCTCCAAGTTTTCAGGGCATGCACTACCGATGCTAACTCGAGATCATGAGTTGGATAATTTGCTTCATGTTTCTTGAGTTGTCTAGAGGCATAAGATGCCACTCTGCCTTCCTGCATCAACACACTTCCCAAGCCTTGGCGTGAAGCATCACAATATACTTGGAATTCCTTCTCCAAATCAGGTAAGCATAGAACTGGGGCTGAAACCAGACGTTTCTTCAACTCCTGAAAACTGACTTCGCATGCCTCAGTCCACTCAAATTTCTTCTCCTTCTTTAATAATTCCGTCAAGGCCTTGGCAATCTTGGAGAAGTTTTCAATGAATCGTCGGTAGTATCCTGCTAGGCCCAGAAAACTTCGTAATTCACCAACATTCTTCGGCGGTTCCCAATTAGTTACAGCCGAAACTTTTTCAGGATGCACCGCTATACCTTCCTTGGACACCACATGGCCTAAAAATCCGACTTGTTCTAACCAAAACTCACACTTGCTGTACTTGGCATACAACTTATGTTCACGTAGTCTCTGCAATACTAAACGCAAGTGCTCTTCATGTTCTTTGTGACTCTTGGAGTAGATTAGAATATCATCTATGAACACTACCACAAACTTATCCAGAAAATCCATGAACACTTTATTCATCATATTCATGAAATAGGCTGGTGCATTGGTTAATCCAAAAGGCATTATTGTGTACTCATAAGAGCCATATCTCGTAACAAATGCAGTCTTGGGTATATCCATTTCTCTAACTTTCATTTGGAGGTACCCTGATCGAAGATCGATCTTTGAGAAAACACAAGCACCTTCCAGTTGGTCAAATAGTTCGTTTATCTTGGGTAACGGGTACTTGTTTTTGATAGTTTGCTCGTTTATATCTCTATAACCCGTGACTAGCCTCTGGGTTTGATCCTTCTTTTTAACAAATAAGACTGGTGCTCCCCATGGCGATGAACTTGGACGAATGAATCCTTTCTGGATATGTTCCTCCAGTTGCTTCTTGAGCTCTTTCAATTCATCGACGGCCATAGGATAAGGTCTTTTAGCTATTGGTCCTGTTCCCGGCTTCAGTTCGATGAGAAACTCTACATCTCTATCGGGTGGCATTCCCGGTAGTTCTTCCGGAAAAACATCTGGGTATTCCTTGACAATAAGCACATCACCAAGGCTAACCCCCTTAAGAGAATTTAGCCTAACCTTCTTAAGTTCGAAAGTTGATCTGAACTTAATCTTCCTTTTCTCTGGGGTGGTGAGGGTGATTGCTCTATTTGCACAGTCTATGATTCCTTCAAAATGCGTCATCCAATCCATTCCGATGATAACATCCAATCCTTGGGTTTCTAGGATGACTAAGTCTGTTGGAAAGGTGTGTTTTCCGATTTGCAAGTCTAACTGCCTACACCCGGAATTTACTATCATCTCTCCTCCAGGTGAACTTACCCTAATAGGTTTTCTTAGACTTTCCTCAGCTAACCCATGTTTGTTTACAAAATCTCTTGATATGAATTAATGAGATGCTCCAGTATCAAATAAAACTAATGCTGGAAAGGAGTTGAGCAAGAACGTACCAATCACAGCATCAGGTTCATCATGAACTTCTTCCACATTGATGTGGTTCACTTGTCCCTTCTGGAAAGGATTGGGCTTGGAATTTTCATCAGCTTTCCTCTCTGGGCATTCAGTTGCATAATGTCCTGTCTTCTTGCAATAGAAGAAGGTAACATTAGACAAGTCTTTCTTCCCTTCATAGTTAGGACGGTGATTACCATTCCCATGATTATGACCATGGTGATGGTTTCCCCTGGATCCACCATTATTTCCATTGTATCCTCCATTATTTCCTTTGTATCCTCCATTGCTTCCTTTGTATCCTCCATTGTGGTTATGACCATGATGTTTTTGGCCACTACCAGTGTTGGAGTGATTCCAGGGTTTATGGCTACTGACTTCAGAGGTGTGTTGTTTCTTATCTGTCCCTTCAGAATGAACCTTACTTGCACTGAACTTCCTGTTCCTATTCTCTTCCTTTCTTATGTTGTTGTCCAGGGTGATAGCTTGATCCAGCAGAGCTTGATAGTTTGGAGTATATGCCACAGACAAAGGTATCTTCAGTTCTCCCTTAAGTCCATTGAGGAACTTTTCCTTCCTCTTTGCATCAATGTCAATGTCCTCTGGCGCATACCTTGATAGCATACAGAAGTCATCCATATACTCCTTCAGAGTTCTACCTCCTTGCCTCAAGCTGTGAAATTCCTCTTTCTTCAGGTTCATTATACCTGAGGAGATGTGAGCATTCCGGAAACCTTCCTTGAACGCATCCCAAGTCATGCCATCCAAAGGATGAGTCACTTGATAAGTCTCCCACCACAATGCTGCGGGTCCTTCCAACAGGTGTGCAGTGAACCTCACCTTTTCTGCCTCAGAACACTCACAAGTTACTAAGTCCTTGTTGACTGAACGGAGCCAGTCATCCACCACTATTGGTTCAGTAGCAGAGGAGAACTTATTAGGCCTAAGCCTTAGGAATCTAGCAAGTCTGTCCACTGGAGGTGGTGGTGGAGTTGGCGGGTTGTTGTTGTTGTGGTTGTTGTTATTGTTGTTGGTTGCTGCAATGAATTGAGTCATCATATTCATCAACTGAGCTTGAGCGGCCATCAGTTGTTGCATGGCATCATCGTTGTTGGTATCACGACGAGGAGGCATCTGTAGGGTTTTCAGCATAGATGAGTGAAAGATAGACAGAACTAAGAGAAGAAAAATCCTACCCATGCACAAAGCAACCAAGTCAACACAATCAACACTCAAAAGGCAACTTAAAAAGAAAAAGTCTATTTAGCAAATCGAAACAAGTATTCTAAGTTGATTTAATAAAACCACAGGGTCTACAAACCAATCATTCTATCATTGTCACACCACAAGTTGGAGATCAATGTTTTAAAAAGAACGACGAACTAACGAGGGAGACCATGGTGGTCCAACTACTAAGTCTAAACTTCGTCCATGACGTCTCCTTCATCTTCTTCGACTTCCTCGATGGTGATGCCTTCCTTCGTAAGGATCTCCTTGTAGTCATTCACCTCCTTCTCCAAGGCCTCGTTCTTCTCCTGTAACATTGTCGTCTCACGGTGCAGAGTCTCGATCGCTTCCTTCTCCAGGACTTCAATCTTCTCTTGTAGCATTCTCTTCTCACGGCGTAGAGTCTCGATCAAATCTCGATCAGCTTCGAACTCGACGTCGTTGCTCAGAATTTCATCCTTCAAGGTCTTGATCTCCTTGTTCTTGTCTCTAATTCTCTTTTCTTGATTTTGGAACTTCTTCTCTTGAGCTCGGAATTTCTCCTCTTGAGCGTTGGCCACCTCTTCTTGGGCTTCAATCTTCATTTGAGTCTCCTTGACTTGTGCCATTATTTCATCATTCTTCAACAGCTCGTTGCGCCTATCCTGTTCGAGTTGCCAGAGGTGAAGTTCTAAGTCTTGGAGATATGGGTAAAAAAGGTTCTGGTTTGTTTTTGTCTTCCTCGCTAACAAGGTAGGGTATCCCATGTTCGTCACGTTGGCCAAGGTTAGAAAAGTAGTGGTCTTTTAACTCCTCCTGGAATTGCCAGCAAAGACGTCCTATTAGCTCCTGCGTGACGAGATTCAGCCCTTTCTCCAAGGAGTCACTAATCGACTTGTACTGGATGTCTTCGGTCTTGGGTTCAGTCTGACGCCCTTGTTGGATAAGACGAATTCCCCATAAGTCTTCTTTGTTGAAGTGCTTCAGCTGGCTTGCCTTGATGATGGGTGTTGGAAGTGCCAACAGTTCTACCAACTCTAGAAGATATCTTCCAAAGCGCATGTCCTTGAAGTCCTCCGCGGTTTGATACATGAAGAACGACATCCTTAAGTGATAAAGGTAGAGTTTGTTAAAACAA
Source organism: Poa annua (assembly GCA_026929855.1). NCBI lineage: Eukaryota > Viridiplantae > Streptophyta > Magnoliopsida > Poales > Poaceae > Poa > Poa annua. The sequence continues at coordinate 58,056,277 of CM049426.1, read as the reverse complement.
GACACAAGGTAAGAAATACTAGTTGTGGTGTACTTAAGTACTTAGAGAAAGAGAAGTTCTTTTCTAAAAGGTGATCAACACTATTATCAACTCTTTGTAAGTCGGATATTCACTATAGTGAGAGAGACAGACACCCGGCCAGCCACTTATAATTGTGGAACAGGTCTCATGTAAGCGGACATGTAAGGTTAGTCCCGGGCCGCTTCATCCCACTATGCCGCTAGGATCCAACATACTTCAAAGATGATAATACTATGATCAAAAGAGGCTTAACCAATCCTAAGGGCTCGAACCTACAGGCAACACTTTAGCTCTGATACCATTTTGTAGCGTCCCATCTTTTAAATAAAGATGGAACACCTGTGTTATGTGCTAGTCCCTGGATCACTGCCAGCACCACAGTACAAAATATATAGTATCATTGCATAAGTATCAAATTACTACAACGAGATCCAAAAATAGCTAAGTATAGCTTTATTACAAATTGCATAGTCATGAAGACTAGCTGAAAAGTTCAGAGTTCACAACGAAAGTAATAGCAATGAGCCTCCTCTTCTAGCATACGCCACAGGCAGACATGTTGGGTGTAGAATCGAGTCCAAACTCACTCCTCATCAGAATTACCTGCACATTTGAATATGCAGCCCCCGTAGGAGGTCAATACAATGAAGTACTGGCAAGTGACTATGGTGGATAATTTATGACAAGTCTAATTCTATATGCATATTTGGCTTGGTGGAGTTGTAGGCTATTTTACAGAAAGCCAGTTTTCTCCTATCTTTTGTAACAATTTTTTTTTCTCAAAGACTTGGCACCAAGGGATGAAGCCCAAGTGCACCAACAATTCTTTCCTTAGTCAAATTTTACTTTATGAAAACTATGATGAGATTCTTCCGTCCATCCTTGTCCAGTTGCTCGAAGTAGTCCATCACCGGGGACACGGCTGAGTATTCAGATTGTTGACTCTGCAGAGGTTGTGCACTTTCACCTTGAGACTCAATTAACCCAAACATCCTATACACGCGGAGTGCTTTAAGGAAAGGAGAGAATTGAGAAAAGAACTTTAAGAAGAAGAATGCAACCATACTAGCAAGACCCGTTCCACCTACCAACTCTACATCTGCTTGTCAAGCTGACAGGTTGCACTCTCACAACTTAGTAATTCTATTCAGAGCCCATTCTCAAAAGGCTGCACGGGAAGCTTCTAAACTTGGAGGGACTTAGAAATCTCTTTGTTCCTGGGTGGCCGTCCACAAGTGCGCTTCTGGGTGACAACCACCATGCTCATGGCCCTAAGTAGAATAGACATTCATCCTAGGCAAAGACAACCACAAGCATAGTCCCAAAAGCCACTCAACATAAACCAAACAACCAATTCCACCCAGGTGTGCATTTAAAGTTTAACACTTAGCAATATTTCTATAACATGGTAAGTAAACACTTTTTATGGCATAGCTAAGCATCTAATAAAAACTTTTGATGGCTGCATGGAAAGGGATGGCTACACACTACTAGGATATTTTCAAAGTGTAAACTAACTTAGCATTATAAGATAGTTCAAAAATTCCCTATCATGCATACTACTCAAAAATCTACTAATAATGCATATAGAAAACATTGGGTAGATTATGAATGTCACTTGCCTTGGTAACAAGAGGAACAAGCACATCAAGAATAACAATCACAAGGGCCTTCCTCCTCTTCACAATCTAGAGACAAACAATAAAACTAAATAAACACACAAACACAACACTTAAAATATCAAGACAAACATATGTATGCATGCTTGATATGCAAAGAACTTAACAAGACAAAATAATTACCATTTTATTTCCTCTGTTATTAATGCATGAAATGCAATGATCAATATTTTAATATTTTATTTAATCATTTAAATTATTGAGCATACATAGAAGCCGCCCCTGCTCCTCCCTCCTGCCACCAGTCGCCGGAGCCGTCCCACACGCCGCCCCCAGCTCCCTGCCGCCGACCGCGTGCGCGCCGTCGCCGCCGCAGCGCACGCCGCCGTCCGCGCGCGCCGCCATCCGCGCGCGTGCTCCCCTGCTCCGCCTCCCGCGCGTGCCGCCGCGCCCCCGGCCTCCTCACTACCGCCACGCACGCCCCGCGTCGCCCTGTGCTCCTCCACGCCGCCGCCGCGCCACCTTGCGCGCCCGCCGCGCGCCGCAGTGCGTCCCCGCTGCCTCCTCTTCACGGCCGTGTGCACGCCGCCGCCACCACCCGCAAGGTGTTCGACACAATGCCCAAAAGACATTCAACATCGCAATTTTGTCCGAGTTGTCCACCCTTCATGGTGTTGCTACGTGCGCCGCGCGTGCCTCTTCCGGTGCCGCATTTCTGTGACCGCCCGTGTTCGTGTCGCGGTGCAAGTTATTTATTTTCCAGCAATATTAAATGTTGGTTAGCATGGCAACACATGGCAAAGGTGTTCTAGTCAAATTAAATGGAATTGGGCAATACATATATTGATTTGCCCCACACATTCCATATTTATTATTTAGGTTATTTGCTACACCCGCAAACCCAAGAAATGCAACACATGTAATTATGATGCGATATGCATGCACAAGATAGATGACATTTTATAAAATAGGTATAGGGTTAGGGTTTGGGGTTCGCACGTTGGATCGGGAGAGACAGGCATCGTCGTTTGTCGGTGTCGTGGAAGTGGTCGGGTAGTCGTACTCGGTCATACCCGTTGACGGGCGCGGGCACGGAGGAGCACGGCAAACGGACACCGGAAAGAAAGCGCGCACGGGCGGGAACCGCGACACGAACACGGGCGGTCACAGAAATGCGGCACATGAAGAGGCACGCGCGGCGCACGTAGCAACACCACGAAGGGTGGACAACTCGGACAAAATTGCGACGCCGAATGTCTTTTGGGCATTGTGTCGAACACCTTGCGGGTGGTGGCGGCGGCGTGCACACGGCCGTGAAGAGGAGGCAGCGGGGACGCACTGCGGCGCGCGGCGGGCGCGCAAGGTGGCGCGGCGGCGGCGTGGAGGATCACGGGGCGACGCGGGGCGTGCGTGGCGGCAGTGAGGAGGCCGGGGGCGCGGCGGCACGCGCGGGAGGCGGAGCAGGGGAGGACGCGCGCGGACGGCGGCGTGCGCTGCGGCGGCGACGGCGCGCACGCGGTCGGCGGCAGGGAGCTGGGGGCGGCGTGCGGGACGGCTCCGGCGACTGGTGGCAGGAGGGAGGAGCAGGGGCGGCGGCGACCGGGCCGGAGGTGGCCAGCGCGGCGGCGTCGGTTGCGCGGCAGGGGGCGGCGAGGCAGAGGCGGCGCAGCGCGGCGGGCGCACGGCGGCGGGGCAGCAGTGGAGGGAGGAGCTGGCGCGCGGCGGCCCAGGGCCCACGGGCGCGTCGGCGCTCGGCCAGCGGCGAGGTACGGCGCCGCGGCGTGGGGGCGCGCCGGCCGACGGCGGCGGCGCACGGGGCGCGCCCGGGGGCGGCGGGGTGCGACGAGCGGGCCGGCGGGCGCGCGGCTCGGGGCCCGGCGGCGGCCGGAGGTGCGTGGCGGCGGGGGTCGACGGCCGACGGCGCGCTGGCGCGGGGCGCTGGGGCGCTCGGGAGGGAGCACAGGCGCGCGGGTGCTCGGGCAGGTCTGCCGTGCGGGATTGAGAAGAAAGAGAAGAGAGAGAGAAAAAAAAAGAAGAAGAGAAGAAAAGAAAAAGGAAAAGAGAGAAAGGAGGGGGAAAAAGAGAAAAGGAAAAAGGGAGAAGTGGAGGGGGGCGGCTGCAAAAATTGCAGGGGGTGGGAAGAAATTTCTGTGGGGAAACCTAGGGTTTGAGTTAGATGGGCTTGGGCTTTATTTTCTCCCATTTAAACTTTTCTGTTTTATATTTTTAAAACAAAATACACAGGGAATTTAAACACGAAAACTATACAAAATATTTTTAGGTTTGAATAGACAATTTAATAAACAAGTTTTTAACATTTTTAATATATTTGAAAATAACACATTTTTAATTAAATTGAAAAGCATTTGAATTTAATTATGGAAAATTAATTTAAATGCAACAAATTAAATTAATGCGATGCGATGCCATGTCGATGCAAAAAGGAAACTCACAAATCAAAAGGGGATAAATCCCGGGGCGTTACAAGTTCTAAGCCCTAAAACCAAATTCTTTAATTCTATTATGAAAAGTTTCAATAAAACTCAAGTTGCACTCTCTGGACAGAGGGCAATAATAAAAGCTAAAACAATTGGATTTATTTGGAAAGAATTTTTATTAATTAAGTTATAGATTTAATAGCCGAAAAGCTAAACAATTAAATTCCGCAATTTAAAATACACTAAAAGACAAACTAATGAAACCATACTAAACTACACGAGCAGAGCTTCACGTGGATATAAAATTCATCAAATTTGGATGAACAGGTCGAAAGTTATGAATTTTGTAAGTTTGTATTGTTTTTCTGTTTTTAAATATAAAATCTAGCCGAAATAGAAAATAAAGAGGCCACGCGGCGCACTCCGATTGGATGGTACCGGTTCGCCGCGGATTGCGAACGCGAACCGTCCGATCTACATAACGGTGGACGCTTCAGATCAACTGATCTAGATCCATTGGATCTAGATCCAACGCTTCACGCGACTCGGGCCAAAAGCAGGCGGCGCCATCGCCGGAGTTGCTGCTACCGTTAAACGAAGCAAGTTCGGAGGGGGTTTTGCTCACCACTTGATGCGGAACGTCGTGGCGATCTCTATGGCGCGGTAGGTGCTGTCGAGGTGGTCTGCTCCTCCCCTTGCTTGCTCGTCGGAGAAGAACGGCGGACGGCGGCGTCGGGTCGTCGACGGATACGTCGCCCTGGTGCATTAAAAGAGACCGGAGCAAGCCCGTTAGGTGCGTACGAGGGCAGGGAGTCGCAGAGGGGTGTTGGGGTGGTGCTCGGGGTGCCGTACTCACCGGAACTGGACGAATCGCGGCGGCGGCAATGGCGGAGATGGAAGCTCGAGTTCCCGTGATTACGGCGAGTAGTGGTTAGGGTTTTGGGCGCGGGGAACGGCGGTGGAGATGGAGGTTTATATGGTGGCGGCTAGGGAACAAATCCCGCAAGGATCGGAGTGGAAAAATCCACCGGATCGAGCCGTATCCCGCGCGGACTCCGCTTGGAGGTTGAAGATCCACCTGACAGGTGGGTCCCACCTGTCAGCGTGAGGAGGGAAATGGGCTGCTGCTGGGTTGCTATCCGCTGCGCGCACGACGGTTAGCAGATGGGCTAGGCCCAGTTAGCTCGTTACGGATTTTTTTTATTTAAACACCTTTTTTGTTTTAAACCTTTTCAATACAATTTGATTTTTAAATCTTATCAAAACATTTCAGAAAAAATCATAAAAATATGTTTTGAAAAGCTAATTTAATTTAGAACTTTTTGATATCATTTTACTAAATAAATAAAATAATAAAATACAGATTTTTATAAGGAGCTCAATTAGACCTCTTTATGGAAAACAACTTTATTTAAACTTATAATTAAAATTTAAATTATTCTTTATGTGATTTCAATGTCATGCCTATATGATGCATGATGCATGAATGCAAAGTTTTAAATTTTTGAGAAATTTGGGATGTTACAAGTAGGGGTGTTACCTCCTCGCGAGGGCCCCGAACCTGGGTACATCGGGTGTGTGACTTCGCCTTCGTGCATTTGTGTGTGTTTGCTAGATCTTTGAGTGTTCTTCGGTGATATTGTGTGTTCCGGCGTCTCCTACGGTGTGAGCTCTCTAGCTCGTTAGCCCTCCCCGGATCCACCAGCGTCCATCGGCCCCACACATTAGCCATCCTATGGCATCTGCCGTGACACCACCACGACAGTTGGCGCCCACCGTGGGAGGATACTATGATACCACTACAGAACAATCCCGGTGAGGCTCAGGGTAGCCATGGTGGTGGTAACCGGGGTGTAGGAAACAATGTCCCGGCTAGCCGTGGTAATCCACCTCGGAATCCACCACAAAGTCAGGGAAACCGGCAGCGAGATACCGCTCAGTCCCACAGCAAGCCATAGTCTCTGTGGTTAAAAGGAACGATGATGGCAATTCGAGGTTGCAACAACTCGGATACCAGCCTAACGAGAATCCCTTGGGATCTCGGATAGGAACTCGGAACCTAGATCCAGCGGATGCTAGGTACCGGCTCGATCGAATTCATCAGTCCGAGTTGGTGGAGGAGCAAGGCCCTCCGGGACCTGCCTGTTTCGGACCTCGGATCATGCAGGAGCCAGCTGTGCGAATTTTCCAGCTCAACAGGGGTGCCAAGACCTATGACGGCAGCTCGAAGCCGGAAGATTGGTTAACCGACTATGTAACTGTCGTAAGCATAGCCGATGGAAACAGACGCTGGGCAGTACGATATGTGTCGCAGATGTTGGAAGGACCTGCCAGGATCTGACTAAATAACTTGAGGACTGACAACATAGACTATTGGTTAGATTTCGAGGAGGCCTTCATCAGCAACTTCACCAGCACGTACAAGAGGCCCAACCGACCTCAGCAGCTTGCCATCTGCAGGCAGAGGAGCAATGAAACTGACCGAGAGTACCTTACTCGGTGGAGCAACATCCGCAATTCTTGCGAAGGTGTTCGAAGCACATGCCATATCGTGGTTTGCGCAAGGATGCCGACATGGCTCTATGCTTTGGCAAAAGCTGCTAAGAAAGATGCCGACAACCTTGGCAGAAACCATGCGCATCGCCAAAACCTACACGCTTGGAGATCCCATGCAACCCCTGATGAATGTCGGAGACTCCAACAGGAGGAATGCGGGGAATCAGCGCTCGGGGTCGAGCAGGAGCAATGATCGCCACGAATTCGGTCAGAAGAGGAACCAGCCCGAGTTCCACTATGCCTCGCAGCACGTTGCAGCAGTTGGCCGAGATCAGGGGATGCCGGAAATAATCAGCGGCAGAAAGTGATTGGCCCGGCTTGGGATCAGAGTCAGGAAGTACAGAAAACTTGGGTGGACCAAAAGAAGCCCCTGACGTATGAAGAGATGTTGAACAAGCCATGCTGCTACCATACGTTGGGTCCAACAAGCCTGCAAACCAGTCTACCCGGCAATGTAGCTGGTACCAGCGCACGCTGCAGGAGGGCAGCGCTGGGGCTACTCGGCCGAATGCTCCGGCATCACGGCCCAACATTCCGAGACCCCCTCCACCACTATCCGGTGCCAATGCAGTCCGGGTTAATCAGTACACCCAGGGACCTCCCCCAAGACCAGTAAATATGGTCCACACCAGGAATGACAATGGCGCTGGTCCGAGTAACCAACCCGGGCACCAGCAAAGCAACTACCGGGACGCACATCAGAGTTATGAGGTGTTCGTGACCGATCCTACTGACCGAAAGAGTGTGCGACAGCGTGCTCTGGAAGTGAATGTTGTGATCCCGGCGGTGCCCAAGTTCCTGCACTGGTCCGAGATGGAGATCACCTGGAGTCGGAAGGATCATCCCCGGGTTATGCCCAAACCTGGTGGCTATGCTCTGGTGGTGGACCCGACCTTTGTCGGACCAAGCCTCAATGTCCACTTCAGCCGGGTTCTAATTGACAATGGCAGTGCCATTAACATTATGTACAAGGATATCATGCTGAAGCTGGGAGTGTCCATGAACACGCTGCTCCCAACCGAGACCACCTTTCACGGCATTGTGCCCGGAGTCTCCTGCTCCCCTATGGGCAAAATTTGGGTTGAGGTATTATTTGGAACCCGGGAGAACTGCCGGACTGAGAGCTTGGAGTTCGAGGTTGTGGATCTGAAAAGTCCCTACCATGCACTCATTGGTAGGCCGGCACTGGCCAAATTCATGATCTCCACTCACATGGGGTACCTGAAGATGAAGATGTCGGTGCCAAATGGAGTGATCACTGTCGCGGGAGACCACAAGCGCTCCATGGACTGTGCATCGGCCGGCTCAAACTTAGCCGAGTCCCTGGTCATTGCTGAGGAGAAGAAGAGAATTCAGCAAGTGGTTGCACTGGCCAAGACCTCGCAACTCGGCATACCCGGGATGGTGAACCCGGAGCAGAACGCCTCATTCCAGGCACCAAAGGAGAGCAAGAAGGTGGAAGTCGACCCCAGCAACCCAGAGCGCCAGGTCATCATTGGCAGCAACCTGGACAGCAAATAGGAAGGCGAGCTCGTCGACTTCCTCCGTGAGAATCGGGATGCTTTTGTGTGGTCGAGTGACGATCTGCAAGGCGTTCCGAGGGAGTTGGCGGAGCACTCACTATTCGTCAGGCCTGACGCTAAGCCAGTGAAGCAACCAACTAGGTGCCTCTTGGATGAGAGAAGAGCTGCTATCATGGAACATCTTGCAGTACTTCTAGCTGCCGGGTTCGTGATGGAAGTGCTGCATCCGGATTGGATATCGAATCCAATCTTGGTAGAGAAGAAGAAAGATGATCCCCTCCTGCTTAAGGTGTGGCGCATGTGCATCGACTTCACCAACCTCAACAAGGCATGCCCAAAAGATCCGTTTGCACTTCCCCGGATAGATCAAGTGATCGATTCCACTGCTGGAAGTGAACTTTTGACTTTTTTAGATGCCTATTCTGGTTTCCACCAGATACCTTTGAATCCGGATGATCAATTGAAAACTGCCTTTATTACCCCGTATGGGGCTTATTTCTATCGTGTCATGACTTTTGGTTTGAGAAATGCTAGTGCTACATACCATAGATGCAAGAAAAAATGTTTACATGACCAAATAGGCCGGAATGCCGAAGTCTATGTCGATGACATTGTCATAAAAACAAAAGAAAAATACTCTCTGATCGATGATCTTAGGGAGACATTTAAAAAATTTAAGAAGATTCCGGATGAAGTTGAATCCGGACAAATGTACATTCGGTGTTCCGACAGGCAAGCTACTTGGTTTCCTCATATCAAGCCGGGGAATTGAGGTCAACCCGGGTAAGATACGTGCAATCGAAAGCATGAAGTTATCAGTACGTCTCAAGGATGTGCAGAAATTTACAGGCTGTCTGGCATCCTTAAGTCGGTTTGTGAGCCGGCTAGGAGAGAAAGCTTTGCCCTTGAACCAGTTGATGAAGAAGAGCAAAACATTTGTATGGACCCCGCAGGCTGATGCGGCGTTCAATGATTTGAAAAAGATGCTCTCAACAGTGCCAGTGTTGGCATCCCCGTTACCCAAGGAGCCTATGCTGCTGTACATAGCTGCCACTAACCGGGTAGTGAGTGTAGCCATCGTAGTGGAAAGAGATGAAGGGGATAAGCTGATACAGAGACCGGTGTACTATCTGAGCGAGGTGATCTCAACATCAAAACAAAACTACCTGCACTATCAGAAGATGGCCTACGGAGTATACTTGGCAGTCACCAAGCTCAAGCATTGTTTCCAAGAACACCCGATCACGGTGGTATGTGAAGCTCCCCTCGCGAGATCATCGGCTGTAAGGATGCTAGCGGACGAGTTGCCAAATGGGCCATCCAGTTGTCTCCGTACGCTCCGGCATACGAGAGACGCGACGCCATTAAGTCGCAGGCGCTGCCGGACTTCTTGGTGGACTGGGCCGAGATGCAGTATGAACCTCCAATTCCCGACTACAACTTCTGGAGAATGCATTTCGATGGTTCCAAGGCCAAGATTGGATTGGGTGCCGGAGTAGTCCTCACCTTACCGAAGCAAGATGTGTTGAAGTATGTACTACAAATTCATTTCCGGGCATCTAACAATGTGGCCGAGTACGAGGCTTTGGTTCATGAACTGAATGTCGCCAAGGAAATCGGTATCTGCCGGATATAGTGCTTCGGTGATTCTGACCTCGTGGTGCAGCAGGTATCGGGGAACTGGGATGCAATTGACGCCAACATGGACTTATATCGGTTCCATGTGCAGAAAATATCAGGATTTTTCGAAGGATGCGAATTCAAGCACATACCCAGTGGGTAAAACGAAGCAGCAGATGTGTTGTCCAAGCTAGGGTCATCCCGGGATGCCATCCCACCCGGCATCGCTCTCGAACATCTGAGGAAGCCGTCTATCCAGACTTACCTGAGTCGAAATCTATCTTCATCCCCAAGGAACCTGGTTCGGAAGCCGTACCTATGGAGGTGGAAGTCGGGAGCACTACATTGAACCCGGGGACTGCACCACAGAGCTCGGAGATGGCAAACGACATGTCTATGGAGGTGATGTCAGCAGAACCAATGGACATAGATACTCCCGTGTTCCCGGTTCGACCTGTCCCGGGATGGGCACAACCCATCATGGCATACATATCGGATGGAACCCTCCCGGAGAACGAGGTGGAAGCCCGGCGAATACTGTGAAGATCCAAGGCATACACCATCAATCAAGAGCTGTAGAAGAGAAGTGTCACTGAGGTGCTCCAGAGATGTGTGGAACCTGAGGAGGGCCAAGAGATGCTGTTGGAAATACACCAGGGAGAATGTGGACATCATGCATCGTCTCGGGCGCTGGTGGCGAAAGTATTTCGGCATGGGTTCTATTGGCTCACCGCCTTGCAGCAAGCAGAGGACATTGCCTGAAAATGTGGAGGGTGCCAGAGGTTTGCCCATAGAATACACATGCCGGCATCAGCAGACAAAACCATCCCTATCACTTGGCCATTTGTTGTATGATGCTTGGACATGGTCGGACAATTCAAACCGGCAAGAGGCAATATGACACACATGCTGGTGATGTTGGACAAGTTTACCAAATGGATAGAGGTCAAACCAATCCGGAAATTCGACGGACACACCTTGGTCCAATTCTTGAAGGACATCATCCTGAGCTACGGGTACCCGCACAACATCATCACAGATAATGGTACCAACTTTGTTGTGGGGGAATTTGCTTGGTTTTGTACGGAGAAAAGAATCCGGTTAGATGTGGCATCAGTAGCTCACCCGGAAGCAATTGGCCAAGTCGAGAGAGCAAATGGCTTGGTGTTGGCCGGCATCAAAGCCCGCCTGATCGAGCCGCTATTGAGAACTCTGGGATGTTGGATAGAGGAGATACCGGCAGTATTGTGGTGTCTCCGGACCACACCGAATAGATCTACCGGATATACGCCATTCTTCATGGTGTATGGTGCCGAAGCGGTGCTCCCAACCGACATACAGTATGTTGCACCAAGGGTTACAATGTTCACCGAGACCGAGGCAAAGGAAGCCCGGGAGGATGATGTTGACTTGCTCGAGGAAGCAAGGGAATTGGCATTGTCTCGGTCTGCAATTTATCAGCAGAACCTCCATCGCTATCATAGCCGGAAGGTGCATCCCATAGTATTCCAAGAAGGGGATCTCGTGCTAAGGCTCATCTAACGCACATCCGGGATGCATAAACTCTCACCTCCGTGGGAGGGGCCTTTTGTTGTAAGCAAGGCATTGCATAATGATTCTTATTACCTTGTAGATGCATAGGAAGCTAGAAAAGGTGTAATGGACAAAGCTGATGAGGAGACCAAGCGGCCATGGAATGTAGCCTTTCTCCGTCCCTTTTACACTTAAAGGGCGCAATGTATGTATCTCGGTTTTTATCAATGAAATTTTGGCACCCCGAGGTGTTACTCGGAGACTGCCTGGCCAAAATGTGTTATTTATCCTGACTTACATGTCGGCATCCCCGGGAGGAACCCGGGGACTGCCTATTTTTATTGTACTTTGATTTTTGCTATTCATCTGTTCTGTGCGTGTCGGCAACCCAGGGAGGAACCCGGGGACTGCCTTGTACTTATTTTTGTTTAGTATATGCCGGACAAATTCTAAACTCGGTTTCTAAGTCGGAGTAATGTATGTCATGTGAAATAATCTTGTGACTCGACTGACGAACGCCGAAATGGTAGTCAAGAGCAAAGAGCATCAAGTGTGGGAAACACGAAAACGAACTCGGGGACTCAGAATAGGAATTCTTCCGGCATATGCGTCTTACTTATCCATTTTTTTGTTTTTTTATTATGTCGGGAATTTAACAACTGGAACTCGGATATTCATAAGTAATGTATACCATAAACGGAGTTTCGTGACTCGACTGTCGAACACCGAAATGGTAGACAAGAGCAGAAATTGCCTAGCTACGACAAACATGAAAATGAATTCGGGGACTTGTAGCAAAATAAACCGGCATAACTTGTCTTGCGTAGGGAGGAATATGGTACGAATTAAAAGTATATTACAACTAAACCCAGCATCCCGGGGATTTAATGTTTCTACAATTAGGTGTTCTCAGACCAGGCAGCATAGTTGGGTAGAGCAATAAAGGAGCAGTAGGAGAAGCGGGCTTCTCAGGTTGATCAGCAGCAGGGGGAACAACGACGGTCTCCTCTGCACTGGCGGTGGTGTTCGGAGTGGCCGCGTTCGTCTCGTCTTGAGGGATCTCGGGTGGAGAAGGAGCGCCGACATCCCGGGAAGCTGTGGTCTCGGTGGTCACGGTTGTCTCGGCATCGTCGACCTTGGGTATCTCGGCATCCGCGTCACCGGTATCCCCCGTCTCACCGTCATCTTCGTAATCTGACTTGGAGTCAAAGGCAATAAGGCTCGTGATGAAGGAGCCGGGATCCGCTCAGCCGGCGAGACGATGAGCAGTCTCTTGGCGTAGCTGAATCTTTGTCGGGTCGGTGTACCACTCCGAGACGACGCGCATGCTCTTGATCACTTCGAGATCGAGCCCCTCGTACAAGCTCAGCACATGCTTCAATGCTTGGTCGGCACCAGCGCGAGCACCGGACCGTTTCCAGGCGTGAAGCCGGTTATAGGCATCCTGGAGCGCGGTGGCCAATTCGGTGACCGAGAGATTACCGGAAACGCCAGGCCACAGGGCACCATGCGCGTGAACGGCCGCGCTAAGGATCTCGGTGCCGATCGACCGGAGAGGTACCATCCGGGCCTTCAAGGCGATGAGATGGTCATCGATGTCCCATGAGTCTGAGACAGGACGCTTTCCGGCGCGCTTCTCCCGGGCGGCAGCGATCGCGAGGTTAGCGGCTTCTCGGGAATGCTCGAAGTCTCCTTTAGAAAGGAGAACTGTCACATGGACAAGCCATGAGGCGATATCGGCAAAAAGAGGAAGACGAAAAAAGAGAACTCGATGCACTTACTGTTCATATCCCGGTTGAGACCGGTGAGCTCGGTCAGCCAAACATCTTGCTTCGACCGGAGAAGGGCCAACTCGGTCTCGGCAACGTGCGCACGCGCCTCGGATTGGTCCAAGGTTTCCTTCTGCTTCTTGGTAGCATCCACAAAACGCGTCGTTAAGTCTGCAGCAGTGGACTTGGCCTTCTCCAGCTCGGCGTTTAGCCGCGCAATCTCGGATTGGGCATCGGATAAGGCAGATTTTTGATCCACCGAGATCTTTCGCGCCGCGTCCCGCTCATCCCGAAGTCGCCCCTCTGACCTCTTGGACTTACCGAAATCAGCGAGAAGCCGGGGGAAGACGCTGCTGCGTTTTTTGCTGCAGTCCTGTAAGCGGTGTGTATCCGATATCAGTCTCGGGGACTTCAACGGAGAATGAGATAGCAAGATGTATATTCGAGATCCACAGTTATGAACCAACTCGGTGGAGAGGATTTCGGGGACTAGGAATTGAAAGTTTCTTTCTTTGTTTTTTGAGATTATAACCTAGTGATTTGCTACTCGAGGGAGTCTAGAGCACTAAGCACTAATCTCGGGACTAGTGGGGGTAGAAGACAGAAACTTACATCAACAACCCAAGTAAGATCCAACACAGCCAACTGAAGAGCGTGCAGGGCTTGAGCGCTGCGGCTCGGGTCGGCAGCGTGCAAATCCCCCACGACCTCGAATGCATCGGCAGCAATCCAGGCCTGGTTGTACTCTTCAAAAACGCGCAAGCCGGTCGCGGCGGACGCGCTCGCCGTGACGACCTCCCGGGATCCTAGGGACACAAAGGAGCTTACGGACGCTCGCAGGGCCTGCAAGGCAGCGGTGGGGATCTCGGCAGGAGGTGGCGGAAGCCCGGAAAACTTACCCGAGGCAGAAGAACCCTTGGTCAGGACCAAGTCCTGGGTTGAGGACTTCCGAGGAGCGTGGGATTTGGCAATGACGCTCTTCTGACCCGATCCCTGGCCGCACTGCTTCCCGGGTTGGAGGTCCGCTTGCCGCGCAGGCTGGGTGCTGGACGGCTTTGGAGGTGGAGTCTTCCGAGTAGCTACCCGGGCAGGGGCTCGGGGTACAACCTGCTGAGGAGGGCTTGGCACGTCCGCTTCAAGAGGCGGAGACGCTACTCGGCGCGGTGTAGTCAGAAGGATAGTATCTTCAGCGCCTGGGGTCGCCCGAGCGGGGACTCGGTCACCACTTGATGCTCACCCGGAGTCTACGTATCGGTGGCAGCGCGGGATGTAGGGACCTCGGTCGGGGCAGAACCGGACTCAGGCTGACCAGCATCCGGTGCTCGGCGCTAAGGTGGAGAAGGAGCAGCCCGGGGTGTACTGGGAGACCTGGATCCCGGAGGACGGGAACCGGCATATGGCGGAACGTCGAGAGCCGCTCTGCAATAAAAAAGAATGTCAGAAAGGACCTCGGGAGAAACCGAGATAGAGCCACTCGGGGGTTTGAAATGTCATACCCGGAGGACACGGTGGGAGGACCTCTCTTCCGCCGGGCAGGCTTGTCGCCCGGCTGCTTGGTGACCCTGGTCTTTTTGGCGGCCACGCCCGAGCCACCGGCATGTGCGGTATCGGACACCGCGTGTTTGCGGCTCTCAGCGCGCTTCGTGCCAGCTGTAGGGTCCGGGACCACTGGCAGGGCGTATTTGAGAGGACGGGCGTCAATTACATCTAGTATTCGACAATCATCTATATCCTCATCAGATCCGATGGAGATAGCCTCTGGAGCTGAAGGCTTACCCGGAGCGGCAGCACGAGCTAATGGGAATCGAGAGGTGATCCTCGCCATCAGGATCCTCTTCCGGTATCTTTTCGGGCACCGGGAGGTTGGGAGCGAACTGGTTATTGCAGTGCATCATGTTTTCTTCGATCTGTCGCTCGAACAACTGCAAGAAAGGAGGGAGGTCAACAAGAAAAAAAGGGTTATAAGTTATAGTAGTCGGTATAGAAAGGATCTCGGTGAAATCCGGGTTGCACACCTCCTCCAACGGTTTCCTGCGGGAGGCAGGAGGCAGTCCCCAGGACCAATTCTCCGCCTTCTTTGTCCGGGCAATAGCTCGGACGCGACGGTAAACCGCAGCTTTATCCAGAGGGAAAAAACCGGTGCGGGTTGGGTCATACAGACCATACATGAAGCAGATCTTGTGTACCCGGGTTTGAAGAGGGCAAACCCGGCGGGCTATGAAGGTGCGAAGGAGGTCATCACCCGTCATATCCTCCGTGAGTACGGTCAGGACGTCGTGCATGCTCTCGACCTCCTCTGAATCCGACATCTGGCTCCAGAGCTCGAAGTCGCGGGAGGGCCCATGGCAAACTCGGGCAGATTAATAAAATCCGGAGCGGAGGAACTCGGAGAATCTCCCGAGACCACCCAGTTAGGCATGGAGAAGAAGCTACGCTGCCATTTCCGGCAAGACTCCAGCCCTTGAATCTTGGGGAATCCGGAGTCGGCACGCGGGATGATGGTTGCAGCCCAGCAATCGACCAAGTCCTTCACTTTCTGGTCGGGGTTGGGGATGACTTGCCGGCGGAGAAGAAAGTACTTGCTCCACAGGTCCACGAAGGGCCAAACGCCGAGGTACCCCTCCGCGTAGGAAGCGAAGCAGGATAGGGTCATGATGGCGTTGGCGGGAAGGTAATGTGGTTGGAGGTCGTAAGTGTCAAGAAACTCACGGAAGAATGGGCTAGCCGGAAGCCCAAACCCGCGCCCGAAGTGCGTGAGGAATACTACCCGCTCGCCGGGTTGGGGCTCCGGCTCGACCTCCCCGGTCGGAAGTCGGCTTTCCACTTGAGGGGGAATCCGGTGGGTTCGATATAGCCAGTTGAGATCCCCTTGGTGGGTCTCGGATCCGTCCCAGCATCCTCTGACACTTATGTAAGGTCCGGTTAGTCGGGTTAGCATGTCAGTACTGGAGGAAATCGGGTTAAAAACCACTTCTACTGACCGATATCCGGATGAATGGATCTACCAGAGCAAAATAATTGGAGATTATTGGAAACAAATATCAAGGTTCTAAAAGCAACGATGCACGGGCTTGGGTGGCGCAAACAGAGGCATGTTCAAGGAGCATATATTCGTCAACCAACTACAACAAACACTACGCTTTGCGCTCTAAGCAAGATCTACCGAGCGGCCTCGCAATGGATTCATGAAGGTTTGGAAACAACACCCGAAGAACACAAACCACCATGATCGTGGATCAATCTACGTGGCGGATTGCGAAACTCACCGGAGATGATGGAGGTGATGGGGCGCGTGAGAGGCGCGGACCAATGTCGACTGCGGCGAGCTCGGTCGGCGGCGCTGGGCACTCGAGCGGAACACGGCGACGGCGGCGGAGCACTCGGGAGGTGTGCGGGAGAAGGATGCGATGTGGGGAAGAAGAGGAGGCGACTCCGCCGTTCCCCCTATATATGGGGAACCGTGGGGGACGGTTTCCAAATTTCCCGCCCCAGATCTCCCAAATCGTGGGTGGGATCGTACTGCGCCGATGCGGGCACGTGGCGGCGCCGGGAGGCGTGCAATGGGCCACACCGGAGGCCACATAGCACGAACGGTTCGCATTCGGATCCGGTGCGGATCCCGGCTCGCGAACCCGAGCAACACGGTGTTAAGTCAAGAGGCACTCGAGTGTCTTTCTCTCGTGACAAGACCCCGGGTAGGACCCCCTTTGCAAGGGAGCATTGTCTGGCACGGGGAGCGAGGTGCATGCCGTCATGCCGACGCCCTGGTTGGAATCTAGGAATCTCAAGTCCTATTCCCCGGGTGGGTCTTCCTGCCTAGAGGGATCCCGGAAATAAGATGTCGGTATAGACCATACCGGTCTCATGGGGTAAAGTCATTTTTGGCTTCTTAATTGATTCTCTTCTTAAAGCAGATCCCGCACATCGTCTTAGCTCGCTGTACAGCACCAGCGTCGGGGACTAGTATCGGGGGGCTGCCCCCCGGGTAGGGCAGATCCCGGTACAGAGCAGCAGTATGTTAACAGTAGTTGACCTTTGGGCCGAGAAAGGGTCATCCTATGGTGCACCGAAGGGACAACATGACTTTTCGAAGGTGGTTGGGCCCAAGGTGTCTCTTGGAGGGCGCAAGGGTCAGCCCTGGAAACTACAAATATCCCCCTAGGCCTTCAGAGCAGCATAAGCACCAGCGGATGGTTCCTCTAAGAACTAGCTTCTCGAAGATGTCTTTGGTAACAGCCTAAGACATCTTCGGGAGGCTAGGCCTAGAAGTACTCATCCTAAGTGGTAGTCCGGAGCAGGGGTGGAACTCGGACGCAACCGGGAAGGATCTTGGACTTCTCGGTATGTCGGAGTCCCCCCGGTAAGATCCCGGGTAGAGGACAACCCGGATAATCCGGATAGGCTCCCCGGGTAGATACTAATCGACTTACCTATCTCGGTCCTGGCCAGTTGTCTTTGGTGTGCAGGAAGGACATGCTGAACTGAACAAGGAGACCAGCATGAGGGCATGTCGGTCGGAAGTCAGAGGTCTGGTGCAGGCTTTCCGCCGGACACGGGGGGAAGTCCCATTCCCCCTGGCACGAAAGCACGGTCACCTCCCGCCTGACACGGGAGCGTGTCAGCCGGTACGATGACGCTACGACAAGATCGGACATGCCTAGCCCGGCAATCCGGAAAAGACTACTAGGGCATGGGCGAAGACATGTCTTGTCTCTGACATGGGGACAATGATGATCCAGGACGGTGCCTGCAGTCCTTGCCGGAATGATGACAACAGGGCTATACCGGCTAGCTCGGAGGTTAGGTCGCACTAGCCGGTGTCGACATAACCGTTAGGCCTGTCCGGTGGGGCCGTGCCGGATTAGGGTTTCCGGCCCTCCCGGCCGAAACTCTATAAAAGGCGCCATAACTGGTTCGGTGGGATCATGACCAACTTGAGGGCCAAAACTATAGTCTCATTTACTCCTAGAGCAGTTACTCCCTCCTTCTTTCTAGTTCATCTAGTTCATCACCCAAAGAGCTCAAGGAGCATGTAGTGCCCATGCTTATGAAAGCAATGGCACATATGAATAATGTAAAGACTTGGATCATATAAGTCTCACATTCTCCAATAGATGTAATATCACAGTACAATGTCATAATTTATAACAGAACGAGACGAATGATCCAAAAACAAATATCCTTACAACTTAGCATAGCGGAAAATGCTAGCTGAATAAATAGTTCACACTTTATTTCAGAGTTCAAACGCAATACTAAAGGTAGCATGGAGCTACATCTTCTCCATGAAGCCATTGGCAAATCATGTTGGTTGTAGCTCGAAGACGACCCCCTTACTCCTCATTCGGACATTCTGCAAGGTTTAGTTGCATCCCAGCTATAAAGGGTCAGCACAATTGAATTGTGGTGGCAAGTGACTTTGATTCTTAATGTTCTACTATACTATAACTATATGCTTAATTTGGCTGGTGGAGCTCAAGGCTATTGCGCAAAGCAAATTTTTCTCCTACTTTTGATAAACAATTTTCTTAAATCAATATCTTCTCCTTCAGAGACAATCTCGAGACAAGTCCATGTCTCCTACCCATGTTCACCCAACAAAAGTTTTATTGAGAAATTTGAGATGAGGAGATTTTCAGAACACAGCCTTGTGTAGTTACTCAAATTGTCCGTTGCCGGGGACACGGCTAAGATCTTAGGTTTTAACTCTCGAGAGGGTGTGCACTTTCACCATTAGACTCAATCAACCCAAACTATCCTCTACACTCCTTTAGTGAGAAGGAAAAGGAGAAGATCAAGACGAGACTTTTCAGAAGTTGCTTTCCCATGATCATACTAAGAGATTACCACCATCCTATCAACTCTACCACCATCAATCTCTTGACCCAGGTCCACAACAACTTACTCCATCAAGACAGAGCCCATATTGACCAATGGTTGCACGATAAGCAACTAGACTCAGTGTAGACTTAAATCTCATAGCCCTGGGTGGCCTACCACAAGTGAGCAACTCAGGTTAACACCGCATATCATGGCCCCAGGTAAATAGAAACTACCATGGGCGAAGACAACCATGACACTAGGCCCTGAGAAGCCACTCAACTTGAAACCTCCTCGATCGACCCAATCCACCCAGGCGTTAAATTTATTTAGTGGAAATTTTCATTTATCACATCAACCATAAAACAATCATTTTTGCAGCAGTTGCTTCCACTAGATTATAATAGGGGTCTAATCTGGAATTTCTAAGGGGAAACCTAAAAGGTTTGCATAGCATACTACAATCTCCCAAAAACCTATCATGCATACTACTTTTGCAAATACTGTTTGAAAACACTAGATATGCAATAGAATAAAATAGTAGGTTTTTTATGAAGTCACTTGCCTTATGAAAATTGTCGTTTCTCTCACACTCTTGTCGAAGTCAATGGGTGCTCCCCGTTTCAAACTATATAGTAAAAAGGACACCCAATAAACAAGCCATTCAACAAACACAAAACATATTGAACAAAACAAGCGTAACGAGTCTTCTTGGAAGGGTTTGGTCAAGGGTGTCACCTGATTCAATATACAAAAAGAATTTATGTGTTTGGGTTTAGGGTTTTGCCAAGGGATGGTCTGGAGTCAAAGAATACTTTCAACTCGAGAAAGTTGTATGGGTGTTTCCAAGTTTTCTAATGAAATGGTTTTCAAAAGTTTGCCCCAAAGGGATATCATGTAGACTTAATCACAATTTAAAAGCAAGGTTTAACACTTTAGTACAACTGTAAAACAATTAGTTTCATTTACCCAAGATTATGTTTAGAATTAAACTTAACCAAAATCAAATTCAAGAATTTCTTACTTTTCTCATATCAATACATTTTTAATTCCCAACTTCAAAGTTTGTAGTATTAATAATAACTTAGTTATTTAAATTGTTATAATGGTTTTAGATCACATTTTTAGTAACACCTAATTAACCAATATCATTTATATACACTTGTAAATGAATTAAAATAATTTAAAAAGGTTTTAAATAAAACTTACTTATTAAAGTTATGTATCATATTAATAAACGGGAATTTGAGCTTTCTCTAGACTAGGACAATTATTTATGTCTTGGCGCAAAGAAATAAATTTTTAAATTAATGAACTTTATAATGTGCTAGAATATATCAAATCAAGTCTCATGATCTTTAAATTCATTTTAAATTATTCAAGCATTATTTGTAACAAAATTTTATAAATGGTGTTAATTGACAGAGGGCTTTTAATTAAATGTATAGCAATTGGATTAAATCAAAATAATGTGTGTATTAAAAGTTATGTAAAAAATAGTCAAACTATTCAAATTAAACACACAACCATTTAGTTATCAAAATAATTCTCAAAATTATTTTATAACAGATGCAACATATTACACATTTTATAAAGTTTCTAAAATAATTTTATTTACAATTTTTGAATTTACAGATTTAAAGTTATGACAAAAATACTCAATTTACCATTTGAATTTTGAATATTTTAAACTAAGTCAAATTTGAATTTTGGCAGATCCAAAATATTCTAAATGTCAAGGGCTTTCCAAATATGTAAAAATATTTGAATTTGGAGAAGTGGTTAAAAAGTTATGATAAATCTAAATGGCAGGGGCTTTCCTGCAAAACTGCCATTTAATCTAATTAAAAGAAATTAATATCCACGTGTGCGCTGACTGGGCGCTGACTGGACCTGACGTGGCATGCTGACGTGGATAAGTCAACAGATCTGGGCCGTCAGATCTGGATCTGGCGGTCCAGATCTTGTCTGTACCGGTTCGTGTAAAAGATCTAATCTACACCGTAGATTGCAGATCGGACGGCTTACAGTGAGTTGACCAAAGGCCGGCGGCGGGATTTCGCCGGAGACGAGGCCGACGGCGGCGCTGCGCCCGGCGAGGACGCTCCGGTCGCTACGGTGCGTCCCCGGATGAATGGGGGGCAGCTCCGAGCGCGGCGCGTCGCGTAGATGACGAAGGAGTTGGCGCCGTCGTCTTGTTCTTCCTGGAATGGCGGGGGAGATGCGGCCGGGGTTGCTCGATGCCGACGAGCTTCGGTTCCTTCTCTCCTCCCGATTGTCTGTCGTGGAGAAGGGAAAAAAGGAGCCTGCCGGTGCGCACGGACACGAGGAGAAGGACGGGCGCGGTCTCGGTTCCGGGGTGTGACTCTCGTCGCCGGAATCGAAGAAATGTAGCAGCGGCTCGAAGAACTCCGGCGAGCGAAATGGGGCAGCCCGGCGGCGTGAATCGAAGAGGAAGGAGAGGGGAAAGGTGGCGGGGGTGTCGGGCTTTAAATAGGGACCGAGAGGGGGCATCACGCGATCATCACGGCGCGGATTGGACTCCGGCGATCTCGGGCGAGATTCCCGTGCGGGAGGTTGAAGACAACCTCTCCCCCTGATAGGTGGGTCCCACTGTCAGGGATTTTTCTTTTTCTGATTTTCTATTTTCTTAATAACTTTTGATTTATAACTCCAAATGAAGTCAAACAAATTTCTAAAAATGTGTAAAATTATTATCTCTGTGTTGAACCAGTTGTGGGAGTGTTTTAAACACCTTTCGAAATAATAATTTCAAAATATTGATTAAATGCAAAATTGACACTTTATGTTTAATTTAAAACTAGGGTTTTAATAAATTTTAATTTGGCTAAAATAATTTCTATGCAATACCCATATTCAATTATGTTTGAATTTAATTTATTTAAACTTGTTTTTCTGAAATCATTCATCTTTATTTTGGCATAATATTAAAGAACTAAATATAAATAATTTTAAGGAAATGGGAAATATAATGAATTCCATTTTTAATTATAAATGTTTTGTACACCATTATGTTTTATATTATGCTTAATCATTTGAGAAACTTCATAACAACTTTGGAAAAGATTTTAGATTTAATTCTTTTCTTATATAGAATAATATATTCCTGAAATCATTTTATGTTTTAAAAATAAATGAAAATCATTGAATCTAATGAAATGTTTATTTGGATAATCCATTAATTATGAAATATATGAAGTTATTAAAGTTATAAACTATAGACCTGTAATGTCCAAACTATGTTTTGAATTCAGGTAAATGAATAAGAATCTTTTGGCAAATAGACAATGTTTTCAATAGTTTAAAACTAACACTTGTAATTATTATTTTAATTTATTTATAGCTAAGGCTAAGTAGTTGAAATCAATTACTTATAAGTAAACTATTTACTTAAAATAAAATGGATTGTAGTTTGTAAAATATTTGTCAAATTACATATTAAGGTTTTTGAAATACAGTAGATAATAAAATGTTTAAAGTGAGACATTTGAATTATTAAACTCTTCCCAATAAGTTTGAAGTCTTTCATAGTTGGTTTTCTTATGCATTTAATATTTTATTTTTAATAAAAAGAAAAGTTTTAAATTTTAGTGATTTTTGAACATTCCAAAATATTGGGATGTTACAGACTACCACCCTTAAAAGGAATCTCGTCCCCGAGATTCGGAGAGGCTAGAAAGACAAAGCAAATGTTTGAATGATTCTGATAACTCGGGATGTTTTGGGAAATGAAATTTCTGACATGGAAACTTGAAAACTTGGCAGCGAATGATTTTTCTGATTAGGAGGATAGAAAGAAAGATAGTTTGAGATCTCTGGGTTTAAGCGACTGGGTTTGAATTATCTAGGTGGCTACCACCCTTAAAAGAAATTTTTGTGGCCAGTCTAGGAACTTTGTTTAATCTTGTTTATTTCTCTGATGTAGAGCGTACAAGTATTCAAAATACAATGGCATGTGGTGGATACGGAAAGTTGTTAGCACTCACGTTTTCCACTCGGTCCTTGGAGAGATTTATCCTTCTTCCACTCTGGGCAGCCACTGACATAGTGTCCTGTTGCTCCGCATCTGCGACATGTCACGGGACTGATGATTTTCTTGTGTGAGCGGGTAAGGCATTTCTCCTTCATCTTTACTGGGCACTTATCAGCATAATGTCCTTTGCCTTTACATTTGTAGCAAATTACGTCACTTAAGTTCTTATTCTTCTTTGGTGTTTCCAGGGCTAACAGTTCTTCCAAATCTTGTTTGCTATATTCTATCTCAATTAAAGAAGTCCAGTCTCGTTTGATGTGACAATTTCGAGCTAGGTGATCTCCTTCACACTTATAGCAACACTTGGAGGTAATTTTGGATATCTTCGGATGTGACCTCACTCTTATTTCATTTTTCACCTTAGTATGATCCGCAATCTCATTTTGATGAAGATTTTGTTCAGTATCCTGATCAATCCTTTTCTCTTTGCAGTCCCTTGAATAATGTCCTAGTTCTCCACATGTAAAACATGTTATATGGCTAGTATCTCTTTTGTGTTCCTCCTAGTTTTCTTGTACTTCCACATGCTTCATGAGATTTTGTTGCATCCCCTTTTTGGCTTGCTGACTGACTTCTTGCACCACGGGGTAGAGTTGATATTGAGTTGGAACATGATTTGTTGCTTCACACAAAAAGCAAGAAATCTGACTAGTGGGGCATTCCCTAACTGGATGTCTGGTATGACCATGGGGCCACTCATCAGTGCATTCTTGGGACGTATGTCCTATCTCTCTACAGGTTTTGCATGCCTTTGGTTTGGTCATAAGGTCCTCTTCAAATTTACTATGGTTTTGATCAATCTTAGACAGGTGGTCATTGATCAACTTCCATAGCTGATTCTGGTTCTCTAATAGTAGTCGCATAATTGTATGCAAATCATTGGTGTTGGTATTGGGGTGAGACATCTGTTTGGTTTAGAAAGCAATGAGTTGAATTATTTGTACTTATGGGGAATCCTAGTTCAATAAAACAAAACAAGGCAACCAATCTATAACATAATCAATCAACATTTAACAAACATCAAGCAACAAGGTTCACAACAAACAAACAATCTAGTATTGTCATATCGCCAAGTTGACATGATCAATACACTAACACGATATCGTCATTCTATTTTTGGTGGTGGTCAAATCTACCTTCTTCGTGACTGCTTCAGGTTCTTGTTCAACTTTCTTGGATATCTTACAAGTGTTGGTCGAAACCTGGTTCTTCAGTGGTCTTCCATGCATGCAGAACTTCATGATTAATCGTAGCTTTTCCATATGAGGCAGCAGAATCAGACTTAGACTATAAGAACATGGTCATCTAGAAAAGATAAGAGGTTTTCAGAAGGTTGATAGTAGATGAGAGTATGAGGAAGATAAAATGAAAATTTTTGTTTTTAGAAAAGTGAATAAATAGATTTTCAATCCTATGGTCAAATTCTATTTCTATCCAAACCTAGGGTTTTCGAGCCTACAGGCAACATTCGTGCTCTGATACCATCTGTAGTGCCCATGCTTATGAAAGCAATGGCACATATGAATAATGTAAAGACTTGGATCATATAAGTCTCACATTCTCCAATAGATGTAATATCACAGTACAATGTCATAATTTATTACAGAACGAGACGAATGATCCAAAAACAAATATCCTTACAACTTAGCATCGCGGAAAATGCTAGCTGAATAAATAGTTCACACTTTATTTCAGAGTTCAAACGCAATACTAAAGGTAGCATGGAGCTACATCTTCTCCATGAAGCCACTGGCAAATCATGTTGGTTGTAGCTCCAAGACGACCCCCTTACTCCTCATTCGGACATTCTGCAAGGTTTAGTTGCTGCCCAGCTATAAAGGGTCAGCACAATTGAATTGTGGTGGCAAGTGACTTTAATTCCTAATGTTCTACTATACTATAACTATATGCTTAATTTGGCTGGTGGAGCTCAAGGCTATTGCGCAAAGCAAATTTTTCTCCTACTTTTGATAAACAATTTTCTTAAATATCTTCTCCTTCAGAGACAATCTCGAGACAAGTCCATGTCTCCTACCCATGTTCACCCAACAAAAGTTTTATTGAGAAATTTGAGATGAGGAGATTTTCAGAACACAACCTTGTGTAGTTACTCAAATTGTCCGTTGCCGGGGACACGGCTAAGATCTTA
The DNA here is from genome assembly GCA_026929855.1 of Poa annua. NCBI lineage: Eukaryota > Viridiplantae > Streptophyta > Magnoliopsida > Poales > Poaceae > Poa > Poa annua. The sequence continues at coordinate 58,031,175 of CM049426.1, read as the reverse complement.
GGTTTTAACTCTCGAGAGGGTGTGCACTTTCACCATTAGACTCAATCAACCCAAACTATCCTCTACACTCCTTTAGTGAGAAGGAAAAGGAGAAGATCAAGACGAGACTTTTCAGAAGTTGCTTTCCCATGATCATACTAAGAGATTACCACCATCCTATCAACTCTACCACCATCAATCTCTTGACCCAGGTCCACAACAACTTACTCCATCAAGACAGAGCCCATATTGACCAATGGTTGCACGATAAGCAACTAGACTCAGTGTAGACTTAAATCTCATAGCCCTGGGTGGCCTACCACAAGTGAGCAACTCAGGTTAACACCGCATCCACCAGCATCCATCGGCCCCACACATTAGCCATCCTATGGCATCTGCCATGACACCACCACGACAGTTGGCGCCCACCGTGGGAGGGTACTATGATACCACTATAGAACAATCCCGGTCAGGCTCATGGTAGCCATGGTGGTGGTAACCGGGGTGTAGGAAATAATGTCCCGGCTAGCCGTGGTAATCCACCTCGGAATCCACCACAAAGTCAGGGAAACCGGCAGCGAGATACCGCTCAGTCCCACAGCAAGCCATAGTCTCTGTGGTTAAAAGGCATGATGATGGCAATTCGAGGTTGCAACAACTCGGATACCAGCCTAACGAGAATCCCTTGGGATCTCGGATAGGAACTCGGCAGCTAGATCCAGCGGATGCTAGGTACCGGCTCGATTGAATTCATCAGTCCGAGTTGGTGGAGGAGCAAGGCCCCCCGGGACCTGCCTGTTTCGGATCTCGGATCATGCGGGAGCCAGCTGTGCGAAATTTCCAGCTCAACAGGGGTGCCAAGACCTATGACGGCAGCTCGAAGCCGGAAGATTGGTTAACCGACTATGTAACTGCCGTAAGCATAGCCGGTGGAAACAGACGCTGGGCAGTACGATATGTGCCGCAGATGTTGGAAGGACCTGCCAGGATCTGGCTAAATAACTTGAGGACTGACAGCATAGACTGTTGGTTAGATTTCGAGGAGGCCTTCATCAGCAACTTCACCAGCACGTACAAGAGGCCAACCGACCTCAGCCGCTTGCCATCTGCAGGCAGAGGAGCAATGAAACCGACCGAGAGTACCTTACTCGGTGGAGCAACATCCGCAATTCTTGCGAAGGTGTTGTCGAAGCACAGGCCATATCGTGGTTTGCGCAAGGATGCCGACATGGCTCCATGCTTTGGCAAAAGCTGCAAAGAAAGATGCCGACAACCTTGGCAGAAACCATGCGCATCGCCGACACCTACACGCTTGGAGATCCCATGCAACCCCTGGTGGATGTCGGAGACTCCAACAGGAGGAATGGGAGGATCAGCGCTCGGGGTCGAGCAGGAGCCATGATCGCCACGAACTCGGTCAGAAGAGGAACCAGCCCGAGTTCCACTATGCCTCGCAGCACGTTGCAGCAGTTGGCCGAGATCAGGGGGATGCCGGAAATAATCAGCGGCAGAAAGTGATTGGCCCGACTTGGGGTCACAGTCAGGAAGTACAGAAAACTTGGGTGGACCAAAAGAAGCCCCTGACGTATGAAGAGATGCTGAACAAGCCATGCTGCTACCATACGTTTGAATCCAACAAGCCTGCAAACCACTCTACCCGGCAATGCAGCTGGTACCAGCGCACGCTGCAGGAAGGCAGCGCTGGGGCTACTCGGCCGAATGCTCCGGCATCACGGCCCAACATTCCAAGACCCCCTCCACCACTATCCGGTGCCAATGCAGTCCGAGTTAATCAGTCCACCCAGGGACCTCCCCAAGTCCAGTAAATAAGGTGCACACCAGGAATGACAATGGCGCTGGTCCGAGTAACCAACCCGGGCACCAGCAGAGCAACTACCGGGAGGCACATCAGAGTTATGTGGTCTTCGTGACCGAGCCTACTGACCAAAAGAGTGTGCGACAGCGTGCTCTGGAAGTGAATGTTGTGATCCCGGCGGTTCCCAAGTTCCTGCACTGGTCCGAGGTGGAGATCACCTGGAGTCGGAAGGATCATCCCCGGGTTATGCCCAAACCTGGTGGCTATGCTCTGGTGGTGGACCCGACCTTTGTCGGACCAAGCCTCAATGTCCGCTTCAGTCGGGTTCTAATTGACAATGGCAGTGCCATTAACACTATGTACAAGGATACCATGCTGAAGCTAGGGGTGTCCATGAACACGCTGCTCCCGACCGAGACCACGTTTCACGGCATTGTGCCCGTAGTCTCCTGCTCCCCTATGGGCAAAATTTGGGTTGAGGTATTATTTGGAACCTGGGAGAACTGCCGGACTGAGAGCTTGGAGTTCGAGGTTGTGGATCTCAAAAGTCCCTACCATGCACTCATTGGTAGGCCGGCACTGGCCAAATTCATGATCTCCCCTCACATGGGGTACCTGAAGATGAAGATGCCGGGGCCAAATGGAGTGATCACTGTCGCGGGAGACCACAAGCGCTCCATGGACTGTGCATTGGCCGGCTCAAACTTAGCCGAGTCCCTGGTCATTGCTGAGGAGAAGAAGAGAATTCAGCAAGTGGTTGCACTGGCCAAGACCTCGCAACTCGGCAAACCCGGCATGGTGAACCCGGAGCAGAACGCCTCATTCCAGGAACCAAAGGAGACCAAGAAGGTGGGAGTCGACCCCAGCAACCTGTAGCGCCAGGTCATCATTGGCAGCAACCTGGACAGCAAATAGGAAGGCGAGCTCATCGACTTCCGCCGTGAGAATCGGGATGTTTTTGCATGGTCGACTGACGATCTGCAAGGCGTTCCGAGGGAGTTGGCTAAGCACTCCTGACGCTAAGCTGGTGAAGTAACCAACTAGGCGCCTCTCGGATGAGAGAAGAGCTGCTATCATGGAATATCTCGTAGTACTTCTAGCTATCGGGTTCGTGATGGAAGTGCTGCATACGGATTGGATATCGAATCCAGTCTTGGTAGAGAAGAAGAAAGATGATCCCCTCCTGCTTACGGTGTGGCGCATGTGCATCGACTTCACCAACCTCAAAAAGGCATGCCCAAAAGATCCGTTTCCACTTCCCCGGATAGATCAAGTGATCGATTCCACTGCCGGAAGTGAACTTTTGAATTTTTTAGATGCCTATTCTGGTTTCCACCAGATACCTTTGAATCCGGATGATCAAGTTGAAAACTTCCTTTATTACCCCGTATGGGGCTTATTGCTATCGTGTCATGAATTTTGGTTTGAGAAATGCTGGTGCTACATACCAGAGATGCATGCAAAAATGTTTACATGACCAAATAGGCCGGAATGCCGAAGTGTATGTCGATGACATTGTCATAGAAACAAAAGAAAAATCCTCTCTGATCGATGATCTTAGGGAGACATTTAAAAATTTAAGAAGTTTCCGGATGAAGTTGAATCCGGACAAATGTACATTCGGTGTTCCGGCAGGCAAGCTACTCGGTTTCCTCATATCAACCCGGGGAATTGAGGTCAACCCGGGTAAGATACGTGCAATCAAAAGCATGAAGTTACTGGTACGTCTCAAGGATGTGCATAAATTTACAGGCTGTCTGGCATCCCTAAGTCGGTTTGTGAGCCGGCTAGGAGAGAAAGCTTTGCCCTTGTACCAGTTGATGAAGAAGAGCAAAACATTTGTATGGACCCCGCAGGCTGATGCGCGTTCAATGATTTGAAAAAGATGCTCTCAGCAGCACCAGTGTTGGCATCCCCATTACCCAAGGAGTCTATGCTGCTGTACATAGCTGCCACTAACCGGGTAGTGAGTGTAGCCATGGTAGTGGAAATAGAAGAAGGGGATAAGCTGATACAGAGACCGGTGTACTATCTGAGCGAGGTGATCTCAACATCAAAACAAAACTACCCGCACTATCAGAAGATGGCCTACGGAGTATACTTGGCAGTCACCAAGCTCAAGCACTGTTTCCAAGAACACCCGATCACGGTGGTATGCGAAGCTTCCCTCGCCGAGATCATCGGCTGTAAGAATGCTAGCGGACGAGTTGCCAAATGGGCCATCCAGTTGTCTCCGTACGCTCCGGCATACGAGAGACGCGACGCCATTAAGTCGCAGGCGCTGCCGGACTTCTTGGTGGACTGGGCCGAGATGCAGTATGAACCTCCAATTCCTGACTACAACTTCTGGAGAATGCATTTCGATGGTTCCAAGGCCAAGATTGGATTGGGTGCCGGAGTAGTCCTCACCTTACCGAAGCAAGATGTGCTGAAGTATGTACTACAAATTCATTTCCGGGCATCTAACAATGTGGCCGAGTACGAGGCTTTGGTTCATTGGACTGAATGTCGCCAAGGAAATCGGTATCCGCCGGATAGAGTGCTTCGGTGATTCTGACCTCGTGGTGCAGCACGTATCGGGGAACTGGGATGCAATTGACGCCAACATGGCCTTATATCGGTTCCATGTGCGGAAAATATCCGGATTTTTCGAATGCTGCGAATTCAAGCACATACCTAGAGGGGAAAACGAAGCAGCAGATGTGTTGTCCAAGCTAGGGTCATCCCGGGATGCCATCCCACACGGCATCGCTCTCGAACATCTGAGGAAGCCGTCTATCCAGCCCTCACCTGAGTTGGAATCTATCTTCATCCCCAAGGAACCTGGTTCGGAAGCCGTACCTATGGAGGTGGAAGTCGGGAGCACTGCATTGAACCCGGGGACTGCACCACAGAGCTCGGAGATGGCAAACGGCATGTCTATGGAGGTGATGTCAGCAGAACCAATGGACGTAGATACTCCCGTGTTCCCGGTTCGACCTGTCCCGGGATGGGCACAACCCATCATGGCATACATATCGGATGGAACCCTCCCGGAGAACGAGGTGGAAGCCCGGCAAATACTGTGAAGATCCAAGGCATACACCATCAATCAGGAGCTGTACAAGAGAAGTGTCACTGAGGTGCTCCAGAGATGTGTGGAACCTGAGGAGGGCCAAGAGATGCTGTTGGAAATACACCAGGGAGAATGTGGACAACATGCATCGTCTCGGGCGCTGGTGGCGAAAGTATTTCAGCATGGGTTCTATTGGCTCACCGTTATGCAGCAAGCAGAGGACATTGTCTGAAAATGTGGAGGGTGCCAGAGGTTTGCCCATAGAATACACATGCCAGCATCAGCACACAAAACCATCCCTATCACTTGGCCATTTGTTGGATGATGCTTGGACATGTTCGGACAATTCAAACCGGCAAGAGGTAATATGACACACATGCTGGTGATGGTGGCCAAGTTTACCAAATGGATAGAGGTCAAACCAATCCGGAAATTTGACGGACACACCTCAGTCCAATTCTTGAAGGACATCATCCTGAGCTACGGGTACCCGCACAACATCATCACAGATAATGGTACCAACTTTGCTGTGGGGGAATTTGCTTGGTTTTGTACGGAGAAAAGACTCCGGTTAGATGTGGCATCAGTAGCTCACCCGGAAGCAATTGGGCAAGTCGAGAGAGCAAATGGCTGGTGTTGGCCGGCATCAAAGCCCGCCTGATCGAGCCGCTATTGAGAACTCCGAGATGTTGGATAGAGGAGATACCGGCAGTATTGTGGGGTCTCCGGACCACACCAAATAGATCTACCGGATATACGCCATTCTTCATGGTGTATTGTGCCGAAGCGGTTCTCCCAACCGACATACTGTATTTTGCACCAAGGGTTACAATGTTCACCGAGACCGAGGCAAAGGAAGCCCGGGAGGATGATGTTGACTTGCTCGAGGAAGCAAGGGAATTGGCATTGTCTCGGTCTGTAATTTATCAGCAGAACCTCCGTCGCTATCATAGCCGGAAGGTGCATCCCAGAGTATTCCAAGAAGGGGATCTCGTGCTAAGACTCATCCAACGCACAGCCGGGATGCATAAACTCTCACCTCCGTGGGAGGGGCCTTTTGTTGTAAGCAAGGCATTGCATAATGATTCTTATTACCTTGTAGATGCACGGGAAGCTAGAAAAGGTGTAATGGACAAAGCTGGTGAGGAGACCAAGCGGCCATGGAATGTAGCCTTGCTCCGTCCCTTTTACACTTAAAGGGCGCAATGTATGTATCTCGGTTTTTTATCAATGAAATTTCGGCACCCCGAGGTGTTACTCGGGGACTGCCTGGCCAAAATGTGTTATTTATCCTGACTTGCATGTAGGCATCCCCGGGAGGAACCCTGGGACTGCCTATTTTTATTGTATTTTGATTTTTGCTATTCATCTGTTCTGTGCGTGTCGGCAACCCAGGGAGGAACCCGGGGACTGCCTTGTACTTATTTTTGTTTAGTATATGCCAGACAAATTCTGAACTCGGTTTCTAAGTCGGAGTAATGTATGTCATGTGAAATAATCTTGTGACTCAACTGAGGAACGCCGAAATGGTTGTCAAGAGCAAAGAGCATCAAGTGTGGGAAACACGAAAACGAACTCGGGGACTCGGAATAGGAATTCTTCCGGCATATGCGTCTTACTTATCCGTATTTTTTTGTTTTTTTATTATGTCGGGAATTTAACAACTGGAACTCGGATATTCATAAGTAATGTATACTGTAAACGGAGTTTCGTGACTCGACTGTCGAACACCGAAATGGTAGACAAGAGCAGAAATTGCCTAGCTACGACAAACATGAAAATGAACTCGGGGACTTGTAGCAAAATAAACCGGCATAACTTGTCTTGCGTAGGGAGGAATAGGGTACGAATTAAAAGTATATTACAGCTAAACCCGGCATCCCGGGGATTTAATGTTTCTACAATTAAGTGTTCTCAGACCAGGCAGCATAGTTGGGTCGAGCAATCAAGGAGCAGTAGGAGAAGCGTGCTTCTCAGGTTGATCAGCAGCAGGGGGAACAACGACGGTCTCCTCTGCACTGGCGGTGGTGTTCGGAGCGGCCGCGTTCGTCTCGGCTTGAGGGATCTCGGGTGGAGAAGGAGCGCCGACATCCCGGGAAGCTGTGGTCTCGGTGGTCACGGTTGTCTCGGCATCGTCGACGTTGGGTATCTCGGCATCCGCGTCACCGGTATCCCCCGTCTCACTGTCATCTTCGTAATCTGAGTCAGAGTCAGAGGCAATAAGGCTTGTGATGAAGGAGCCGGGATCCGCCCAGCCGGCGAGACGATGAGCAGTCTCTTGGCGTAGCTGAATCTTGGCCGGGTCGGTGTGCCACTCCGAGACGACGCGCACGCTCTTGATCACTTCGAGATCGAGCCCCTCGTACCAGCTCAGCACATGCTTCAATGCTTGGTCGGCACCAGCGCGAGCACCGGACCGTTTCCAGACGTGAAGCCGGTTACTGGCATCCTGGAGCGCGGTGGCCAATTCGGTGACCAAGAGATTACCGGAAACGCCATGCCACAGGGCACCATGCGCGTGAACGGCCGCGCTAAGGAGCTCGGTGCCGATCGACCGGAGAGGTACCATCCGGGCCTTCAAGGCGATGAGATGGACATCGATGTCGCATGAGTCCGAGACAGGATCCTTTCCGGCGCGCTTCTCCTGGGCGGCAGCGATCGCGAGGTTAGCGGCATCTCGGGAATGCTCGAAGTGTCCTTTAGAAAGGAGAACAGTCACATGGACAAGCCATGAGGCGATATCGGCAAAAAGAGGAAGACGAAAAAAGAGAACTCGTTGCACTTACTATTCATATCCCGGTTGAGACTGGTGAGCTCGGTCAGCCAAACATCTTGCTTCAACCGGAGAAGGGCCAACTCGGTCTCGGCAAGGTGCGCGCGCGCCTCGGATTGGTCCAAGGTTTCCTTCTGCTTCTTGGTAGCGTCCACAAAACGCGTCTTTAAGTCTGCTGCAGTGGACTTGGCCTTCTCCAGCTCGGCGTTTAGCCGCGCAATCTCGGATTGGGCATCGGATAAGGCAGATTTTTGATCCACCGAGATCTTTCGCGCGGCGTCCCGCTCATCCCGAAGTCGCCCCTCTGACCTCTTGGACTGACCGAAATCAGCGAGAAGCCGGTGTAAGACGCTGCTGCGTTTTTTGCTGCAGTCCTGTAAGCGGTGTGTATCCGATATCAGTCTCGGGGACTTCAACGGAGAACGAGATAGAAAGACGTATATTCGAGATCCACAGTTATGAACCAACTCGGTGGAGAAGATCTCGGGGACTCGGAATTGAAAGTTTCTTTCTTTGTTTTTTAAGATTAGAACCTAGTGATCTGCTACATGAGGGAGTCTAGAGCACTAAGCACTAATCTCGGGGACTAGTGGGGGTAGAAGAAATAAACTTACATCAATAACCCGAGTAACATCCAGCACAGCCACCTGAAGAGCGTGCAGGGCTTGAGCGCTGCGGCTCGGGCCGGCAGCGTGCAAATCCCCCACGACCTCAGAGGCATCGGCAGCAATCCAGGCCTGGTTGTACTCGTCAACAACGCGCAAGCCGGTCGGGGCGGACGCGCTCGCCGTGACGACCTCCCGGGATCCTGGGGACACAAAGGAGCTTACGGACGCTCGCAGGGCCTGCAAGGCAGCGGTGGGGATCTCGGCAGGAGGTGGCGGTAGCCCGGAAAACTTACCTGAGGTAGAAGAACCTTTGGTCAGGACCAAGTCATGTGTTGAGGACTTCGGAGGAGCGTTGGATTTGGCAATGACGCTCTTCTGACCCGATCCCTAGACACACTGCTTCCCGGGTTGGAGGTCCGCTTGCCGCGCAGGCTGGGTGCTGGACAGCTTTCGAGTAGCTACCCGGTAGGGGCTCGGGGTACAACCTGCTGAGGAGGGCTTGGCACGTCCACTTCTAGAGGCGGAGACGCTACTCGGCGCGGTGTAGTTAGAAGGATAGTATCTTCAGCGCCCGAGGTCGCCCGAGCCGGGGACTCGGTCACCACTTGATGCTCACCCGGAGTCCCTGTATCGGTGGCAGCGCGGGATGTAGGGACCTCGGTCGGGGCAGAACCGGACTCAAGCTGACCGGCATCCGGTGCTCGGCGCCGAGGTGGAGAAAGAGCAGCCCGGGATGGACTGGGAGACCTCGATCTCGGAGGACGGGAACCGGCAGATGGCGGAACGTCGAGAGCCGCTCTGCAATCAAAAAGAATGTCAGAAAGGACCTCGGGAGAAACCGAGATAGAGCCACTCGGGGGTTTGAAATTTCATACCCGGAGGACACGGTGGAGGACCTCTCTTCAGCCGGGCAGGCTTGTCGCCCGGCTGCTTGGTGACCCTAGTCTTTTTGGCGGCCGCGCCCGAGCCACCGGCATGTGCGGTATCGGACACCGCGCGTTTGCGGCTCTCGGCGCGCTTCGTGCCAGCTGTAGGGCCCGGGACCACTGGCAGGGCGTATTTGAGAGGACGGACGTCAATTACATCTAGTATTCAGCAATCATCGTCATCCTCATCAGATTCGATGGAGATAGCCTCTGGAGCTGAAGGCTTACCCGGAGCGGCAACACGGGCTAAGGGAATCGAGAGGTGATCCTCGCCATCAGGATCCTCTTCCGGCATCTTTTTGGGCACCGGGAGGTTGGGAGCGAACTGGTTATTGCGGTGCATCATGTTTTCTTCGATCTGTCGCTCGAACAACTGCAAGAAAGGAGGGAGGTCAACAAGGAAAAAAGGGTTGTAAGTTATAGTAGTCGGTATAGAAAGGATCTCGGTGAAATCCGGGTTGCACACCTCCTCCCGCGGTTTCCTGCGGGTGGCAGGAGGCAGTCCCTAGGACCAATTCTCCGCCTTCTTTGTCCGGGCAATAGCTCGGACGCGACGGTAAACCGCAGCTTTATCAAGAGGGAAAAAACTGGTGCGGGTTGGGTCATACAGACCATACATGAAGCAGATCTTGTGTACCCGGGTTTGAAGAGGGCAAACCCGGCAGGCTATGAAGGTGCGAAGGAGGTCATCACCCGTCATATCCTACGTGACGACGGTCAGGACGTCGTGCATGCTCTCGACCTCCTCTGAATCCGACATTTGGCTCCAGAGCTCGAAGTCGTGGGGAGGGCCCATGGCAAACTCTGGCAGATTAATGAAATCCGGAGCGGAGGAACTCGGAGAATCTCCCGAGACCACCCGGTTACGCACGTAGAAGAAGCTACGCTGCCATTTCCGGCAAGACTCCAGCCCTTGAATCTTGGGGAATCCGGAGTCGGCACGCGGGATTATGGTTGCAGCCCCGCAATCGACCAAGTCCTTCACTTTCTGGTCGGGGTTGGGGATGACTTGCCGGCTGAGAAGAAAGTACTTGCTCCGCAGGTCCACGAAGGGCCAAACGCCGAGGTACCCCTCCGCGTAGGAAGCGAAGCAGGCTAGGGTCATGATGGCGTTGGCGGGAAGGTGATGTGGTTGGAGGTCGTAAGTGTCGAGAAACTCACGGAAGAATGGGCTAGCCGGAAGCCCAAACCCGCGCTCGAAGTGCGTGAGGAATACTACCTGCTCGCCGGGTTGGGGCTCCGGCTCGACCTCCCCGGTCGGAAGTCGGCTTTCCACTTGAGGGGGAATCCGGTGGGTTCGATATAGCCAGTCGAGATCCCCCTGGTGGGTCTCGGATCCGTCCCAGAGTCCTCTGACACTTTCGTCACCCATCTCGGAGGGTCCGAAGGACATATCCGAGCTAGTCTGCAGGCGTAAGGTCCGGTTAGTCGGGTTAGCATGTCAGTAGTGGAGGAACTCGGGTTAAAAACCCCTTCTACTGACCGATATCCGGATGAATGGATCTACCGGAGCAAAATAATTGGAGATTATTGGAAACAAATATCAAGGTTCCAAAAGCAGCGATGCACGGGCTGGGGTGGCGCAAACAGAGGCATGTTCAAGAGGCATCTATTCGTCAACCAACTACAACAAACACTACGCTTTGCACTCTAAGCAAGATCTACCGAGCGACCTCGCAATGGATTCATGAAGGTTTGGAAAAAACACCCAAAGAACGCAAGACACCATGACCGTGGATCAATCTACGTGGCGGATTGCGAAACTCACCGGAGATGATGGAGGTGATGGGGCGCGTGAGAGGCGCGGACCAATGGCGACTGCGGCGAGCTCGGTCGGCGGCGCTGGGCGCTCGGGCGGAACGCGGCGACGGCAGCGGAGCGCTCGGGAGGTGTGCAGGAGAAGGAGGCGATGTGGGGAAGAAGAGGAGGCGACTCCACCGTTCCCCCTATTTATGGGGAACCGCGGGGGACGGTTTCCAAATTTCCCGCCCACGATCTCCCAAATCGTGGGTGGGATCGTGCAGCGCCTATGCGGGCACGTGGAGGCGCCGGGACGCGCGCAATGGGCCACACCGGAGGCCACAGAGCGCCAATGGTTCACATTCGGAACCGGTGCGGATCTCGGCTCGCGAACCCGAGCAGCACGGCGTTAAGTCAAGAGGCACTCGAGTGTCTTTCTTTCGTGACAAGACCCCGGGTGGGACCCCCTTTGCAAGGGAGCATTGTCCAGCACGGGGAGCGAGGTGCATGCCGTCATGCCGACGCCCGGGTGGGAATCTAGGAATCTCAAGTCCTATTCCCCGGGTGGGTCTTCCTGCCTAGAGGGATCCCGGAAATAAGATGTCGGTATAGACCATACCGGTCTCATGGGGTAAAGTCATTTTTGGCTTCTTAATTGATTCTCTTCTTAAAGCTGATCCCGCACATCAGCTTAGCTCGCTGTACAGCACCAGCTGCGGGGACTAGTGTCGGGGGGCTGCCCCCGGGGTAGGGCAGATCCCGCTACAGAGCAGCAGTATGGCAACAGTAATTGACCTTTGGGGCGGAGCAAGGGTCATCCTATGGTGCACCGAAGGGACAACTTGACATTTCGAAGGTGGTTGGGCCCAAGGTATCTTTTGGAGGGCGCAAGGGTCAGCCCTGGAAACTATATAAAGCCCCCCAGACCTTCAGAGCAGCATAAGCACCAGCGGATGGTTCCTCTAAGAACTAGCTTCTCAAAGATGTCTTTGGTAACAGCCTAAGACATCTTCGGGAGGCTAGGCCTAGAAGTACTCATCCTAAGTGGTAGTTGGGAGCAGGGGTGGAACTCGGACGCAACCGGGAAGGATCTCGGACTTCTCGGTATGTCGGAGTCCCCCGGTAAGATCACGGGTAGAGGAGAACCCGGATAATCCAAATAGGCTCCCCGGGTAGATACTAATCGACTTACCTATCTCGTTTCTGGCCAGTTGTCTTTGGTGTGCAGGAAGGACATGCCGAACTGAACAAGGAGACCAGCATGAGGGCATGTCGGTCGGAAGTCAGAGGTCTGGCGCAGGATTTCCGCCGGACACGGGGGGAAGTCCCAGTCCTCCTGGCACGGAAGCACGGTCACCTCCCGCCTCGTGTCAGCCGGTACGATGACGCTACGACGAGATCGGACATGCCTAGCCCGGCAATCCGGAAAAAGTCTACTAGGGCATGGGCGAAGACATGTCTTGTCTTTGACAAGGGGAAAATGATGATCCAGGATGGCGCCTGCAGTCCTTGCCGGAATGATGACAACAGGGCTATACCGGGTAGCTCGGCGGCTAGGTCGCACTAGCCGGTGTCGACATAACCGTTAGGCCTGTCCGGTGGGGCCGTGCCGGATTAGGGTTCCCGGCCCTCCCGGCCAGAACTCTATAAAAGGCGCCATAACTGCTTCGGTGGGAGCATGACCAACTTGAGGGCCAAAACTATAGTCTCATTTACTCCTAGAGCAGTTACGCCCTCCTTGTTTATAGTTCATCTAGTTCATCACCCAAAGAGCTCATGGAGCATGTTGTAGATCTTGTGCCATACTTATATTGAGAGGAAAGGCAGGAGTAGGGGTGTTACCTCCTCACGAGGGCCCCGAACCGGGGTACATCGGGTGTGTGACTTCGCCTACGTGCATCTGTGTGTGTTTGCTAGATCTTTGAGTGTTCTTCGGTGATATTGTGTGTTCCGGCGTCTCCTACGGTGTGAGCTCTCTAGCTCGCTAGCCCTCCCCGGATCCACCAGCGTCCATCGGCCCCACACATTAGCCATCCTATGGCATCTGCCGTGACACCACTACGACACGACCCTTCGTGGTGTTGCTACATGCGCGTGCGCGTCCTCTTCCGGTGCCGCGTTTCCGTGACCGCCCGTGTCTCTGTCGCGGTACCCGTGTGCGCTTATTTCCGGTGTCTGTTTGCCGTGCTCCTACGTGCCCGCACCCGTCAACGAGGATGACCGAGTACGACTACTTCCCACCCACTTCCACGACACCGACAAACGACGATCCCCCGGTTCCGCGACGACTACTTCCACGACGACAACTACTTCCTCTACGGACCAAAGACGTCGGTTTCAAACCCTAGTTCACCCGATCCGACGTACGGAACCAAACCCTAACCCTACACCTATTTTATTAAATGTCATTTATCTTGTGCATATCAAATCATTTTTTTTGCATGTGTTGCATCTCTTGGGTTTGCGGGTGTAGCAAATCACCTAAGTAATAAATATGGAATGTGTGGGGCAAATCAATATATGTATTGTCCAATTCCATTTAAATTGACTAGATCACCCATGCCATGTCTTTCTATGTTAATCAACATTTAATTTGGTGAGTAGATAAATAACTTGCACCTAAGTATTAATTGTCGGAACCCCGGTTCCACTTAATTTGTCTTAAGTGCATCTCAAATTGCATCTCGCCATGCCATGCATCATGCTCATATGATCATGCTGGACCTTTTGCCGTAGTTGTAAAATGCATCTTTTACGCTTCCAGTGTTTGTTGCTTCTTCGCGGAAAAAGATGTTGAGATGTGTGAGCAACGACAAGATCTGCTTCCATGCGGGATTCCAGGCAAGCAAAGTTTGCTTGTTTACCTATACATTGTCTTTCATTCTTGCCTTTTGATCTATGCTATCCTAGTTACCGATTCTTGAACTGCGATCCCATCACATGTTTATCCTGCAGCCTATACAGCTATATTCCCACAACCCATAACCCCTTGCATGTTTATCTGTTGGCCTTTGCGAGTCGTAGTGCATGCTTAGAATTGGTTGAGCGAGTCGTTCCTTTGTCTTCTATTTGATATGCTTAGTATGATAGAATTATTCTACCTTAATAAAATGTTGCCTTATATTGGGGTTATAATTAAAAGATAAGGCACCAGGTGGAAGGCCTTGCGAGGTGATTTGTTCTGCTCAGTGTCGACCTAGGAACAGAGATTTTGTCCTCGGATCCAATTTTGAGCGCACTAACCACTTGTGGGTGGCCCTATGGAGCCCCCCTCGACTTTGAACGGATCTACAGCTTGTCCATGTGCCACAACTAGTTCGGGTTTTCCATTTGCTCATATGCATGTGCACGATGATGATGATTGATGAGAGGTTATGTGATATGGGGGTCATATAGGGGTGGTGCGCGCGAAGCGGACAATTCCTACTGTGGTTTGAGCCGCATGGCGCGCAGGCACAAACTAATGAGTCCGCAATTGAGATTCGGCCGGACTCTTGACGCGGGTAACAACTCATATGGGTGATACTTGGACTTGCTGTAGTGAAGGAACGAGTCGTGTTGAGAGGCCCTGATGCTTGCTTGGGTTGATCATACGAGTATGGGTACAGTAGTGCACCCCTGCAGCGTATAATCTTATCGATGAGCCGTGTCCACGGTTATGGACGACTTTGGTGATGATGCTGGCTAACAAGATCTAGACAACTTGCACCTAATCAATGTTAATTAATTTGACTAGTAATATAGAATTACTTTCACAATAAATGGTAACTAAAACTGTTCAACGTGTGATTTTCCCGAATTTCTTCCTCATACTTGGTTGAGGGGGTTAATCCGATAATGGGTTATGATTTGTGTTAGGAGTAGTTGTTTACTTATGCGCTCTCTTACCCCTCTCTAATTAGACGGAAAATGTAGCGTGTCTCTCTAGGTTGCTAGTGTTGCTGCCGCTAAGTCCACCTCCCCTATATTTTGGGAGATGGTGTAGAAAGTAGGCAAGTCGGTTTTGCTTGCCAGGGAGTGCCCTGACCCTCTTTTGGGCTGTGCTTTATGTGCAGTTAGCAGGTTTGAAGTCTGACGACGTTACCTTGGGAATCCCTCCGGCTTGGCTGGGCAGGGATATGGCGCCATCGCTTATCTTCATGACTCTTAGTCCAATTTGTATCTTATCCGTAGTCGGATATTATTTTTCTTCCGCTGTCGCTTGAATCTTTGTATTGTATCATTTGTATCTTGACTCGTTCGAGTCGTTGTTGTATTTATATCTTTTGTTGTATTTGTGGATGTATCGGAACTGTTGTAATGTTATCACAATTCCACCCACATAATGCGCATGTTTCAGCATGCACATTATGTCTGGTGGGTGACCTAAAATCGTTATTATGCGGATTTCGGCGGGATCGCTTAAATCTACATAGTACCGATTTTAGGGCGTCACAAAGTATTAAGCGGAATCGGAATTCCAAAAATTAATATTTATGTTCGAGTTGGCCGCCCACGCGTGTCGCCGCTGCTCCGGCCGCCTGCGCCTCGCTGCCGCCGCCTACTCCGCGCCGCCCGTGCTGCCGCCCCACGCCGCCGCCGCCTCCACCCGCGCCGTCCGCGCGTCCGCACCGCCGACGCCCACGCAGCGCCCCCCGCGCGCGCTCTCCATGCCGCCGCCGCCGTGCCGCGCGCCTCCGCCTGTGCCGGTCGCCGCCGCCTTGTGCATCCGCTCTGCCGGTTTCTCCGTCCGGTGGCGTCCCCACATCCGCCGCCCGCAAGGTGTTCGACATAATGTCCGCAAGTTCCCGGCGTCGCATTTTTTGTGTGTCCGAGTTGTCCACCCTTCGTGGTGTTTCTACGTGCGCGTGCGCGTCCTCTTCCGGTGCCGCGTTGTCGTGACCACCGTGTCCGTGTTGCGGTGCACGCCCCGTGTGCGCCTAAATCCGGTGTCTGTTTGCCGTGCTCCTACGTACCCGCGCCCGTCAACGATGATGACCGAGTACGACTACCCCGCCCACTTCCACGACACCGACAAACGACGATGCCCCGGTTCCGCGACGACTACTTCCACGACGATGACTACTTCCTCTACGGACCGAAGACGTCGGTTTCGAACCCTAGTTCACCCGATCCGACGTACGAACCCAAACCCTAACCCTATACCTATTTTATAAAATGCCATCTACCTTGAGCATATCAAATCATCCTTGCATATGTTGCATCTCTTGGGTTTGGTGGTGTATCAAATCACCTAAATAATAAATATGGAATGCGTGGGGCAAATCAATATATGTATTGCCCGATTCCATTTGAATTGACTAGATCATCCATGCCATGTCTTGCCATGTTAACCAACATTAAATATTGTTGAGTAGATAAATAACTTGAACATAAATATTAATTGTCGGAATCCCGGTTCCGCCTCATTTCGATTAAGTGCATCTCGCAATGCATCTTGCCATGTCATGCATCATTCTCCCATGATCATGCTGGATCTTTGCCGTAGTTATAAGATGCATCTTTTACGCTTCCCAGTGTTTGTTGCTTCTTCGCGAATAAGACGTTGAGATGTGTGAGCAACGACAAGATCTGCTTCATGCGGGATTCCAGGCAAGCAAAGTTTGCTTGTTTACCTATACATTGTCTTTCATTCCTGTCGTTGATCTCTGCTACCCTAGTATTCGATTCTTTATCGCGATCCCATCACATGTTTATCCTGCTGCCTATACAACTTTATCCCCACAACCCAGAGCCCCTTGCATGTTTATCTGTTGGCCTTGCGAGTCATAGCGCATGCTTAGAGTTGGTTGTGTGAGTCGTCTGTTGGTCTTATGTTTCATCTGCTTAGTATGATAGATTGTTCTACTTTAATAAAATGCTATCTTGTGTTGGGGTATTATAATTAAAAGATAAGGCACCAGGCGGAAGGCCTTTCGAGGTGCTTTGTTCTGCTCAGTGTCGACCTAGGAACTGAGATTTTGTCCTCGGATCCAATTTTGAGCGCACTAACCACTTGTGGGAGGCCCTATGGAGCCCCCTCGACTTTGAACGGATCTACAGCTTGTCCATGTGCCGCAACTAGTTCTGGTTTTCCGTTTGCTCATATCCATGTGCATGATGATGATGATTGATGAGAGGTTACATGATACGGGGGGTCATATAGGGGTGGTGCGCGCGAAGCGGACAGTTCCTACTGTGGTTTTAGCCGCATGGCACGCATGCACAAACTAATGAGTCCGCAATTGAGATTCTGCCGGACTCTTGACGCGGGTAACAACTCATATGGGTGGCACTTGGACTTGTTATAGTGAAGGAATGAGTCGAGTTGAGAGGCCCTGATGCTTGCTTGGGTTGATCATACGAGTATGGGTATAGTAGTGCACCCCTGCAGGGTATAATCTTATCGATGAGCCGTGTCCACGGTTATGGACGACTTGGTGATGATGCTGGCTAACAAGATCTAGACAACTTACACCTAATTAATGTAATTAACTTGACTAGTAATATAGAATTACTTTCACAATAAATGGTAGTTCAATGTGTGAGTTTCCCGGATTGCTTCCTCATACTTGGTTAAGGGGTTAATCCGAGAATGGGTTATGATTGGTGTTAGTTGTAGATGTTTATCTTATGCGCTCTCTTATCCCTCTCTAATTAGACGGAAGTCGTAGCGTGTCTCTTTAGGTTGCTAGTGCTGCTGCCGCTAAGTCCACCTACCTCATATTTTGGGAGATGGTGTAGAAAGTAGGCAAGTCGGTTTTGCTTGCGAGGGAGTGCCCTGACCCTCTTTTGGGTTGTGCTTTATGTGCAGTTAACAGGTTTGAAGTCTGACGATGTTAGCTTGGGAATCCCTCCGGCTTGGCTGGGCAGGGATATGGCGCCATCGTTTATCTTTAGGACTCTTAGTCCAATTTGCTTCTTATCCGTAGTCGGATACTATTTTTGCTCCCGCTGTCATTTGAATCTTTGTATTGTATTATTTGTATCTTGACTCGTTCGAGTCGTTGTTGTATTATATATCTTCTACTGTATTTGTGGATGTATCGGAACTGTTATAATGTTATCACAATTCCACCCACATAATGCGCATGTTTCGGCTTGCACATTATGTCTGGTGGGCGACCTAAAATCGTTATTATGCGGATTTCGGCGGGAGCACTTAAATCTACATAGTACCGATTTTAGGGCGTCCAGATGATGTTGGACATATAGTAAACCGGAATGGAAGAGAAAACAGATTTTATCAATTCCAGTCTGGCAGCATGGGACAGAGTATTAGCCTTGTAGGTGGTAAGCTTAAACTTGAATTTATCAAGAATAAAATTGTAAGCCTCCGACCGGTTTTTTGCAGGAAGAATTAGAGGATTACCCAAGTGAGTGAAAGTAGAATCAATCGTAGGAACAGGGAAGAGGTGCAGAATGTCTGCTTTAACATTATCCGGTACCCACTTACTGAAAATGATACCTCATTTCGTCCAATTTGGGAGTTGTCCCGAGGCTTGACAGAACTCTGAAATGGCTTGCTTGATCTTAAGAGCCTCAACCCTGCATGCCTTACCACAAATGAGAAGATCATCAGCAAATAACAGAGAATGTATCGGGGGATAATTGCTTCCGAGCGAGACCCCTGAAAGGAGGGCAGAATCAAGAGCGTCCTGCAAGGCAAGAGATAATTCATTTATCGCAAGGACAAAAAGGTAAGGGGAGAGTGGACATCCTTGGCGAATTCCTCTGTCACTCATAAAGTTAGAGAAAGCTTGGCCGTTTATGATCACCGAAAAGGAGGGAGAAGAGATGCATGCATGAATGAGATTAATAAAGTGCCCATGCAATCCTCTTCTATTAAGAGCAGCAGTGATAAAAGGCCATTCCAGACGGTCGAAAGCTTTTGCAAGGTCGATTTTTAACATGAAGGCTTTATCTTTCCAGGAAGCGAGCTGAAAAGAGTGCGTGATTTGTCACTAATGCGCCGCCCTTTAACGAAAGCCGGCTGCGTAGGATTAATATAATCCGGCAAGTGGGTTTTAAGCCTGTTAGCTAAACATTTGGCAAGTAATTTGTAAATGACATTACAAAGACTGATAGGTCTATAATCAGCGGGCACAACAGGCACAAGTTTCTTAGGAATGAGGGCTATATGAGTTTCATTTAAGTGCTCCGGAATCATCCCAGTGACAAAGAAATTCCTAACCAGAGTAAGCATCTCATCACATTTCCAGTCCCAAGTGGCCAAGTAAAACTCGACATTGAAACCATCCGGGCCAGGAGAAGCGTTTCTTTTCATGTCAGAGAGGGTGTCGAACAGCTCTTTTTTGCCAGGGATAGAGTAGGTAGGGTCAGTAGAATTGAGAGGCAAAAGAGAATCAAAATGCCTACAGCGAGAGGTGTTTGTGGTTGCAAAAATCGATTTAAAATAGGTTACAAAGGTTTGAGCAATCTTATTCGCCATGCAATGAGTTAAGTTTCTTTCATCTTTGATGGAAATAATAGTGTTCCTTCTTCTTTTAGCAATAGCACGATGGAAATAGGCAGTATTTCGATCACCATCCTTAACCCAGTTTTTCTTAGCTCTCTGCACATAAGAGTCATTTAGCTTCGTTAAAGTTTGCTCATACCTTTGAACTAAAACACCTTCGGCCGCATGATCCTGTAAATGGGTGGGCTGCATCTGAATTTTTGAAATGTTTTCCTCCAACTCCTTGAGCTCCTCCTGCAAAGGCCTCTTCTTTCTGCACCACACTTTTAAGTTTGCTGAGAGCTTCGCGGTTTTTGCATGGAAAGAACTATCAGTGGAGTTCATCCAAGAGTGCATAGCAAAATTTTGGAAATCATCTTCTTTGAGCCACCAGTTCTCAAATTTGAAGGAGTTTTTTATCTTATTCATCTTACCTTCCGTGGAGAACAGAATTGGAGTATGGTCGCTATTACAATGAAGGAGTGGCATATTGTAAACATTAGAGACAGGATTATTGATGCACCACTCATGATTGACCAAACATCTGTCGAGGCGTTGAAAGAGGGGCTTAGAGGAAAAACGCCTATTAGTCTAGGTGTAGGCAGGACCCGAGAACCCAATATCAAACAAGCCACAAGACTTAATACAAGAACGGAAAGAGGCTAGACGAGAACGGCTAATAATGGGAGAGCTTTTATCAGTATCATACAAGATTTCATTAAGGTCTCCTAAACAAATGTTGGAGATATATCAACTAGGAGTGTAACAAACATGGATTAATCCGGCTAGTCCAGGGTGGCCCAAGGGTGGTAAGGCTGAAACCTGCCGGGCGGCCCAGATAGCTGACGTACAAGGAAGTAGGCGGACGGTCCAAGGAAGGCGGAAGGCCGAAGCCCATCGAGTCACCAAGCCCAAGACGGAAGGCGGCAACTAAGCCGGCTAGGTCTAGCACTCTGTTTACTTGCCGGACAAGTACTTGCCTTGTACCCTGGGGTCTGGCCGCCTATATAAACCGGCCACCAGGGAGCCTTTCGGGCAGACGCTTCAATACGCATCGTACACATTGTAACCTGTTCACGGCTATTGCCTCATAGTGAATTATAGCAGCACGTAGGATCTCGCCACCGCTGTGGGATCCGAAGCTGGGTAAACTCGCCGTGTTCAATCCCGTCCTCGACGACACCAACCTTCTTCCCGACAATCCATACATAGGCTAGAGGACCCCCGTCTCCTATAAATTATGCCGATACCACGACAGTTGACGCCCACCGTGGGGCATAAGGTTCCTGGCGTCACGTTCCAGGCGGGAACACTTGGCGGCGTGGGCAAGCAGAACGCCGTCGGTCGCGTCACAAGATATGGCGGCCACAGCTACGTCAACTCGGATGAGTCCTGGCTCCCGGCGGACGACTACCTTATCGGATGCGCAATCGTACCGATCGGAGGGATCGACGTCTTCATCGGGTATACGCCAAAGGCGTACGGCCTACCGCGTTTCTACAACCCCACCCACCAACCCTTCGACCAAGCAGTCGACCGACAAGATGGATCTGAGTCCGCCTTCTCCCGGGAGTCGGCCGAATCCGATTTCCACTTCGTCGGAGTTGTCGGACTGGGATCATACTCCCAGCCGGAAAACAACGATCCTGAGTCAATCCTCCCTGCTCTCCAGGAGGATGCGATGTCGGATGCCGGATCCAGATCTACCGTTCAAGTCAACGTAGACTCTGACTCTGATGATGATGCTAGTCTCTTCGAAGAGAAGATCAAAACCCGCTTTTCCAGTGGTAATCCGGTCCTTCAGAGGGCACAGCGGATACTGACATGCCTGACAAGCTGGCTATGATGGTTGTTGTCGGTCACGAGACAACCCCAGTTGCTTCGGAAGCTCAAAAAAGCCGGCGGAAGATGCCGGCGACACCACTGCCGGTCAACTCATTGAAAGTTCCGACAAGGTGCGCGCAAAGAAGAAAACTGGTCTCGAGAAAGGCGGCAGCAGCAAACCCACGGATTTGCTCTCCGTCATCAAAGAAGTAGACGAGATCATGAATACTCCGGTGAATAAAGACACCCCACTTGACGAAGTGGAAGAGCTTAGGCTTAACATGCTTAAGCACTCTGACTTCCTGCGAAAAAGAGAGGAGCACGTTG
This sequence comes from Poa annua, assembly GCA_026929855.1. Taxonomy (NCBI): domain Eukaryota; kingdom Viridiplantae; phylum Streptophyta; class Magnoliopsida; order Poales; family Poaceae; genus Poa; species Poa annua. The sequence continues at coordinate 58,009,690 of CM049426.1, read as the reverse complement.
AGAGCCTTGCGAAGAAGATCGAGAAAGAACAGGAGAAGATGTCGGCCAAAACAAGCCGGCAACTCTTTGAGGTGAAAAGGTCATCAAAAAACCGCCGTGGCAAAGAGCCGCCAACGCAAGCAACGACAGCGGCTCAAGATCTCGGGTTCGACTGGCGTACGGCACCACAACGCGTGGACAGAAGGGGAGATGTTGTCTTCTGCACCCCCGTCCTCAACGCGGCTGCCGCACTAGATACCCTGGACGACAACACTTACACGGCGGAAGAAAAGCTGGCCAATGCAAGACACTTTGTTAGCAAGGCCCTAGAACAACAAGCTCGCGCTGATTCCTACGGCCACATGGCGGATGCTCGCGGGGGAGACCTAGAGTCTAAGTCAGGAAAGTGGAAAGCTGCACCTGGCGCCGACCCCGAAGGCCCGTCTGGCTCCAGTAGCCATGGGGACTAAAGGAAGGCAACGCCACCTCCAAAGAAGACGCCACCGCCAAAGCCAAGGCGGGACGAGAATTCAAGGACAGGAAGCAGAGGAGACCTGCCACCTTAATCCCAGCCAAGACACGACAACGGCGGTAGCCGGAACAATATGCCGCCGCCTAGGAAAGATGTCGGCAACGACCCTCCCAGGAGAGGTCGAAGCCGGTCTCCGCAGCGTAGCACCGGAAGCAAGAAGAAAGAGGAGGCAGAAGGACCCAGGCGCAGCATAAGCCGGGCAGCGCAGGACGAGCCAGACGCAAACAGAGGCACGCGGCAGCTCGATCCAAAAGACGCACGACACCGCCTACAAGACATAGCAAGAGGAAAGGAGCCGCTATACTCTGGACCAAAGTGCTTCGGTTACGCCATCCGCAGAGAGCCGTTCCCTAAGGACATGACATCAGTGTCAAAAAACTGTTCTAGGTACAACGGCCTCGTTAAGCCGGATTCATGGCTAGCCGACTATGCCATGGCCATAGAAATTGCCGGCGGGAGCAGCTTCATTGCCGTCCGTTACCTACCTCTCATGTTGGAGGGCACGGCAAGGGCTTGGATCGACAACCTTCCTGAAAAGTCTATCCATAGCTGGTACGACATGGAAAAGGTTTTCTCCCAGCACTTCCAAGGAACATACAAGCGTCCAAATACCTACACGGATTTGCAACGCTGTATCCAAAAGCCGGACGAAACCATGACAGATTTTGTCAGCCGTTGGATATCCGAAAAAGCCAACTGTCATGGTGTTTCAGACGCACAGGCTATCCACGCCTTCTACACGGGCCTGCAGAAGAAGTCCTTGCTCCGTCATCGGCTCGTCCGCGAGCAAATCACGGACCTTGGTGAGATGCTCAACCTAGCCGCCCAATACGCGGCGGCGGATGACGACGCCCGGGACGATGACCCAGACGTCAACATCATACCAAAGCGGAACAACAAGCGCAAGCAGGCGGCAGATGACGAGGTAGCCGTAGCATTCCAAGGGAATGCCGGCAAAAAGAAGTGGAAGAATAAGAAAGATGGTCGCGACGCCGGCTCATGGCCTAAGGCGGCGTGAATCACCTATGAACATGCAAAACTTTTGCCATGTCCCATCCACGCCTCACTGGGCAAGGTCAACCATATGCTTGGCGAGTGTCGTTTCATGGACGACTTCAAAAAGGACCCCACAGTCGGCTGTAAGTCAAAGAAGTCAAAGAAGAACGACAAGAAAGACAACAAGGAGGATGAGGATGACGACGACATGTCTATCTCAAGCGAGGATGATGCGGCAGCCAAGAAAAAGAAGCCATATCCGAAGGTCAAGGAATCCCTTGTGTGTTTTGTCGGCACGCCTTCGGCTAAGGTGGATAAGGCGGAAATGCGCGAACTCAACGCGACAATGCCGGACGTCCCTCAGTATTTGAACTGGTCGTAAGCAACGATCACCTGGGACCGGTCCGACCACCCTGATCATGTTCCTCACCCAGGCAAGTACGCCCTCGTCGTCGATCCCATTGTCGACAACTTTAGACTCACAAAGGTACTCATGGATGGCGGCAGCAGCCTCAACATCCTGTACTATGACACACTAAGCCGCATGAACCTATCAGAGGATCAGATGGACCACAACAACCTCACTTTTCACGGCATAGTGCCCGGCAGGCAAGCAAAGTCAATGGGGAGCATTAGGCTAAAGGTAACTTTCGGACCAAAAGAGAACTACCGCTCAGAGTTCCTCCGGTTCGAAGTTGTCCCTTTCAAAAGCGCCTATCATGCAATCTTCGGACGACCGGCTTTCGCCAAGTTCATGGCAAGGCCGTGCTATATATACAACAAGTTCAAAATGCCGGGGGAGCACGGAACCATCACGATTTCCAGCAACTTCAAGAAAGCCAAGGAGTGCGAGCATGGCATGGCCGCCTTCGCAGAAGCCTTCATCCACAAGGAAGGACTCGCGCTGCTCGGGGCGGATTCAGACAACTCCATGCCAAAGCCAAAGATTGATGTTAAGAAGACCTTCGAAGCTTCAGAAGACACCAAAAAGGCGGACCTCATCCCAGGTGACAAGTCTAAGCAAGTTGTCATCGGCTCCAACCTTGACAGCAAATAGGAAGGCGCGCTCGTCGAGTTCCTCCGTGAGAATCGTGACATCTTTGCATGGTCGCGTTCCGACATGCCTGGTGTACCGAGGGAACTTGCCGAGCACTCACTCAACGTCATAAAAGGATCCAAGCCGGTGAAGCAAGCAACAAGACGCTTTGGAGATGAGAGACGCAAGGCTATAGGAAAGGAGATAAATAGGCTGAAGGCCGCCAATTTCATAAAAGAAGTTGTACACACTGATTGGGTGGCAAATCCTGTACTTGTTCCAAAGAAGAGTAAAGAGCTGAGGATGTGTATTGACTATACCGGTGTTAACAAGTGCTGCCCAAAGGATCCCTTTGCGCTGCCTAGAATTGACCAAGTCGTAGACTCCACAGCAGGCTCCAAGCTGCTTTGTTTTTTGGACGCCTACTCAGGATACCACCAAATCAAGATGAGAGAGTCAGATCAGCTGAAAACATCTTTCACCACTCCATACGGGACTTTCTTCTACATTACGATGCCTTTTGGCCTGAAGAATGCAGGGGCAACATACCAGCGCTGTATGCAAAATTGCCTGCACGAACAAATCGGCCGCAATGTTCACGTCTACGTAGACGACATCGCGGTGATGTCAAAAAAGAAGGCAGATCTCCTAGAGGATTTGGAAGAAACGTTTCAGAATCTCCGGAGGTATCAGATGAAACTCAATCCCGCCAAGTGCGTTTTCGGCGTTCCAGCCGGCAAACTGCTCGGGTTTATCGTCTCAGAACGAGGGATCGAGGTTAATCCAGAGAAGATCAAGGCCATCCAAAACATATCCAGACCTACTTGTCTGAAGGACGTGCAACGTCTAGCCGGATCGGCGGCAGCCGTCAGTCATTTCATAAGCCGCCTACGGGAAAAGGCAATGCCTCTCTACCGGCTATTGAAGAAATCCGACAACTTTGAGTGGACAGCAGAGGCAGACGCCGCCTTACAACAACTTAAGGAGGCCCTCATATCCGCTCCGATATTGGCAGCACCTCGATCACAGGAACCAATGCTACTGTACATCGCGGCAACAGGAGCTGTTGTCAGCGTTGTCTTGGCTGTGGAAAGAAAGGAGAACGAAGCCGCGACGTGACGACCGGGCTACTTCATCAGTGAAGTATTCTCCGCCTCCAAGCAGAGGTATCCGCATTACCAAAAGCTGGCTTATGGTGTATTCTTCGCTGCCAGAAAGCTTAGGCATTACTTCCAGGAACACACAGTGACAGTAGTCAGCAAGGTACCGTTGGGAGACATAATCAACAATGCAGAGGCAACAGGTCGAGTTGCCAAATGGGGCATCGAACTTGCCGCCTTTGATATAGTCTATAAGCCACGGACCGCCATTAAGTCTCAAGCGCTTGCAGATTTTGTCGCCGACTGGACAGAAGCCATGGATGAAACGACACTCCCCGAATCAGAATATTGGGTCATGCACTTTGACGGATCAAAGATGCTCAAAGGCTTGGGGGCTGGAGTCGTTCTACGCACGCCTAAAGGTGACAAGCTTAGCTACGTGTTGCAAATCCACTTCACAGCAACCAACAACGTTGCCGAGTACGAAGCTTTGCTTCATGGGTTACACGTGGCAAACGACCTAGGCGTCAAAAGAATCCTCTGTTATGGCGACTCAGATTTGGTCGCGCAGCAAGTAAGCGGAACATGGGATGCGAAAAGCGCAACAATGGCGGCTTACAGAGCCAAAGTTGACGAATTCGCAAAAAACTTCGCGGGCTACGAAGTCCGGCATGTTCCAAGAGCTGAGAACGAGGCGGCAGACACACTTGCAAGACAAGGATCGGAACGCAAAAGGTACCAAAAGATATCTTCCTGGAACATTTGCACAAGCCATCCATTAAAGTCGCCGATTTGGTGGACCCCGATGCAGAAGAACCGGTAGAAGCGGCAAGTCTCGCTGTCTACTTGACACAGCCGGATTGGACAGTCCCATATCTCGATTTTCTAATCGACAGAAAGTTGTCGGAGTACGATGAGGTGCTAAAAAGGCAGATCATAAGGCGAGCCAAGGCATTCACGATAATAAAAGGCGAGCTATACAAGCGAAGCACGTGCGACACCTATCAGCGGTGCATACAGCCGGAAGAAGGCCGGGAAATTCTGAGGGACATATATATTGGCACCTGCGGGCATCATGCTTCCGCCAGGTCCATTGTATCCAAAGCTTTCCGCCAAGGTTTCTACTGGCTTACCGCCAAAGAAGACGTCGAGAACATCGTAAAGACAAGCAAAGGCTGCCAGTTGTACGCTCGTCAACCTCACTTGCCGGCACAAGAACTAAGGACGATTCCAATCACCTGGCCGTTCGCGGTCTGGGGCTTAGACATGGTGGGTCCCTTCAAGAAGGCGCGTGGTGGGTATACCCACCTATTGGTTGCTGTCGACAAGTTCACCAAATGGGTCGAGGCTAAACCGATCAGCAAACTTGACGCACGAACAGCCACCAATTTCCTCTGGGGAATTATCTCTCGGTTTGGAGTTCCACACAGCATTATCACTGATAATGGCAGCAACCTATCTCAAGGCGACATAGAAGAATACTGCAGCGATCTGGGTATCCGGCTTGATTTGGCATCCGTGTCACACCCTCAATCCAATGGACAAGTAGAGCATACAAACGGCCTAGTCTTATCAGGACTTAAGCCTCGTCTCGAAGCTCCATTACACAGGGCAGCCGACGCTTCGGCAGATGAGTTACAGTCGGTACTATGGAGTTTGCGCACAACGCCAAACAGGTCTACCGGCTACACTCCTTTCTTCTTAGTATATGGCGCTGAGGCGGTGCTACCTACCGACATGAAATACGATTCCCCAAGAGTTCAAGCCTACATCGAGAAAGACGTAGAAGGTGCTAGACAGGATAGCCTAGACCTGCTAGACGAAGAAAGAGACGTCGCTCTACATCGCTCCGCCTTGTACCAGCCACAACGTCGCCGCTATCATAGTCGGAGAGTGCGGAAGCGAAGCTTCAGAATAGGTGACCTGGTTCTCCGCCTAATTCAAGACAGAAAAGGCTTGCACAAGTTATCCCCGCCATGGGAAGGACCGTTTATAGTCACAAAGGCGCTGCTCAACGGTTCCTACTACCTGGTCGACATCCGCGACGAAGACGAAAAGAAGAGGCGCAAGAAGGCGGCAGGAAAAAGGGGAACCAAGCGCAAAAGAGGCATTGATGATCCGTTCGAGCAAACAAGACGGCCTTGGAATATTGAGCAGCTACGTCCTTTCTACACTTAGCAATTTATAATTGTAATAAGTTAAATATGATTATGAAATAAAAGTCTATGGTTCCTCATCTGTGTTGAGAAGCATGCCATCTTTTGTCTTTTCTTGCAATCATATTTCCCCTATGTATCTAAGTTACCTATTTTTCTAGCTCCGTGCAAAGGTTCAAACTGCTACATACTTGCAGCTTTCGAGCCAACCTAAAGCAAAAATAAACTTTTTGCGCCGCCTAATTCGTTTACCTCTGATTACTTATATGTGGTTCGCCTAGTAGTATGTTTTGGACACCAACATGTTGGCTTTGGTCTCTGATCCTAAACGCATGGTTTAACCCTGGTTGTTTCAGCTAAAGTTACCGGCTGAGGTTCGTCAACATACAAAAAGTCAAACATATAGGTCAGGGTAAAATTAAGGCGGGCCATATAAAGAAGGCAAAATAAAACTTGTCAGCTAGTTTCCGCCTAGCAGAACAACATCAAAAGTATATACAAATATTACAAGTCAAATTTGCATTGTTTTCAGGGGCTGACAAATCAAGCTAGAAGGAGGCAAGGACAGAAAGCTATGGCTCGGGGGAGCGTCTACATCAGGCTTAGGGGCTGACAACTTCAGCCCCGGAACTGTCACTCCCCTCCGCCTCGGCCGTGTCGGCAGCTCCAGCTTCCCCTCCGGCAGGCACAGGATGGCGCCGGTAGAAGATTGAAGTGTCCACCATATCGGAAACACGCGTGGCGTAGCCGGCAATGCTGTCCAGAACAGCGGCCGGCTCAACCTCGCTTCTGTCTTCATATGTAGACGGCATGCCTTCGGTAACGGCTTCTATCTCCGCCTCGGGGTAGTGCGCCATGAATAGCCCAAGTGCAGTCTTGGCACCACCCCGCGCCACCGACTTCAGCGAGCTCTTGTGCAGTTTGGTAGCCTGATCCAACATAGCAGGCACGTCGCTGAATTCGGTCGGTTCCTGGCTGCCAGAGGAGATGAAGAACTTGGCGGCAAACCGCATGGACGTCGCCAAAGTCTCGGTGATCAGGTCGCATAGACGCGCAAGGCGATCCAGGCGGGGGCTGGCAACCTTGTCGTCGCCCAAGCCGGCGGGAACTGCATCAAAAACAAAACCATCAGTCTGGCTAAGGCTAAGCAAAATGGCAAAATCAAAGTAAGGAGTGAAAAATTACCAAGGACCGAGTTATGGAAAGCGGACAGCTCAACCATATGAGCCGCCAACGCATCCTCAGCAGTTTGGGCGCGAGAAGTCTGGTTGGAGATTTCCTCGGCAGCCGTCTTCTCCGCCTCCGCCAACTTCTTGCGCAAGCTTTCCAGCTCACCAGTGAGCTGGCTAGATTCCTGCGCAAATTTGAGTTGCTGAGCCTCCAACTCCTTCCGGTGATCCTCCTTCATCACCAAGTTGGCGGCTGCCAAATCGGAAGCTTCATTCATAAGAGCTTGCATATCAGTGGACGCCTTCAGTATATCCTGGGCATGGTCTAGCAGTTCTACAAATATGGATTCGCTAACTAAATGATTGAGGGCAACATAAGTCAAAAATATAGCTGAAGGCAACAAGGATAAACCCTACCTTCATCTTTTTGGCGGGCCGCCTCCAACTCGGCAATCCGCAGGTCCTTGGCCTCGCAGTCCTTCTTCAGTTCGTGACACCGCTGGTTTATCTCGACTCGGGAGGAGACAAGCTCAACGTTGGCGGACACAAGGCCCTACAGGAAAAAGCAAAGGCATAAAACATATTGTCGAATAACCACTAAGCCGGCAGTCAATTTTTTTTTTGACCTGCCATCTAAGTGCTCGGGGGAAAGACTATGTATATGCCGGAGTTGTAAAAACTTACAGACAGGTCGCCCTCCAAGTCGGCGAAGGCCTGGGAGGTGAAGTTGGCAAAGGCCAAGGCTGACTCCTTGGCCTTCGTGAAGGTGGACCAAGGGTCCCTAACTTTGCCGCCTCCTGCAGTCGGGGCTGCCCTCTGGGACCCGCCGGCAGCCGCCTCCAGCAACCCTTCCTTGGCGGCGCGCGATTAAGCAGGTTCATCGGCCGTAGCCTCAGCCAAAAGGAGGGGAGTCGTGGGAGCGCGGTCAGCGGAGGAAATCCTTGGCGGCGCGCCAGAAGCCGGAGCCGGGGGCTGGCGACAAGCGTCGCCCATAAAGCTGCCGGCCCGGGGCTGGGGAGTTGGCGGCACAGTAGCAGGCGAGCTGCCTTGAGGCCGCTTACCCTTGCTAAGAAGCCTGGTCGGCAGCCGGGAAGTAGCGACCCTTTCCCTGTCAATAAAAAGCAAGCACAGTCAATTGGGTGCCAGTATTGAAGAAGTTTGTCGTCTATTAAAGGCATAATTGAGTACCTTCGGGGGATGTTAATCCCCGCGTTCTCGTCAAGATTGACGAGAGCCGGCTCGGTAGCCGATGCGATCCGTTTCTTCCTCTCGGCAATCACCGTAGAGGAAGCGGCGCCGGATGCCTTGCGCTTCTTCATCTTCCCGGCTTCCGACTCGTAGAAGCCGGGAGCCAGGTCATCCTCCCCCAAGTCGGAGAGCTGAAAAAGAAGACAAGTGTTAATGGAACTCAAGATTAGCCGGCAAAGTCAAAAAGGGGCAAGGAACAAGATATCTACCTCGAGGGGAGGGTTGTCGTGGGTGTGCATAGCACGCCCTCCACCGCCTTCACCAGCCCCGCCTTGACGAGGCTGCGGAGCCAGAACGCCAGGTCGGAAAGCGGCAACCTCTCTTCGCTTACGCGGAGGGAGGCCGTGGCAGTAGGAGAATACTGACACATTTTGTGCGGGCTGTACCGCAGGGGGAGAATCTGCCGGCCGAGCCAGCAGATGACGGTGTCGACCCCGTCCAGCAGAGGGGGAGCCATCGTCAGTGTGAGGAATTCAATCCGCCTTTGGTAAAGGCGGAGTTCCTCCGTCAGCTTGGGCACCACCTCGTCGCAGCATGGCCTGGGCATAGGCGGCGCGTTGACGAATTCCAGGATGCCAAATTGGCGGCCCGGAGCTGCCATGTCTTGGCAGTAAAAGAATGTGGAGGTCCAGCCCTTGACGGATTCAAGGTATGGTATCTTAGGATACCATATGCGGCCCTGGCGGCAGTTGAAAGTGACACTGCCGCAGGTTGCCAGCCCGCCGTCCGGCACAGTCTGTTGCCGGCAACGGAAGCAGTATCTGAAGAAGTCTAGACTAGGCCTAATACCTAGGTAGCCTTCGAACAGAGTTGTGAAGCCGGCTAAGACTAAGATGCTATTGGGTGCTATGTTGTGGGGCTGGAGCCCATAGTGATCTAAAACCTCGCTAAAGAAGGAGGAAGGCGGCAGCGCCATTCCCCTAACTAAGTGGGAGGTGAGGATTACCCGCTCCCCGGCTCTCGGAGCCGGGATGACGTCTCCGAAGGCGGCCCTCCATTGGCAGTCTTCCCGAGTGGGGAGGTAGCCGACGGCCTCCAAGTCTTGGAGGGTGTCTTCGTCGACTATGGAGGGAAGCCAGTAGCGGGACCCGAGGTCCGCCGCTTCCTCTTCCTCGTCGACGGGAGCGCCTCTCGCCGTCGTCGCCACGGTGGACGATGGAGGAGCCGAGGAGAATGCCGCCGACGCGCGCGCGGTAGGAATCCGAGGGGCGACGGTGGCGACATTGCCCGTCGCCGCCGTCGCGGGACGAGATATCGCTCCGCCCATCACTGCCGCGGGCGTGGTTTCGGTCGCCGGACCGCTGGACGCCGTGGAAGGAAGGTCTTGGCCGGTGGACATCGCCGCGCACGGAGGTCGTCATAGGAGATGTGCTCGCCGGAGTTCGCTCGGAAGCAAGAAACGGAGAAGTGGAAGGGCAAGAGGTCGAGGAGAGCAAAGGCAGGGCGGCGAAAATGAGCCGTTCGGTTCCCTATTTATAGGGCCAGGCGTTGCTCCCTGTGCAACGGCGCTTTTAGTCGGACACGTGTCCAGCATCCGTTGCAACGCATGATCACACGATCTCCACGCCTCCTCTTTTCCCGCGATTTGTGATCATGGCGAGATTCCCGCCTAGGCCGTTTTCAAACTGTCGTGAGCCGGCTAAGTGGAATCCGTCAAGAAGAGTGCTCGGCGAAATTGCAGAGTAGCCGTCTTTTCCCGTGTTGGATAAAGGCGGCCGCGCGTCAGTATCAAGACGCACGTGCCTCGTTGATTTTCAGAATGGTTCAAGTCCTGCAGCCACCAACATTGGCAGATGAAGAATCAAGAAGAAACCGGCGCCTGGAGAACTTCAACCTTTCTGGTGGATAATGTTGGGGATATATCAACTAGGGGTGTAACCAACATGGATTAATCCGGCTAGCCCAGGGTGGCCCAAGGGTGGTAAGGCTGAAGCCTGCCGGGCGGCCCAGATAGCTGACGTACAAGGAAGTAGGTGGACGGTCCAACGAAGGCGGAAGCCCATCGAGTCACCAAGCCCAAGACGGAAGGCGGCAACTAAGCCGGCTAGGTCTAGGACTCTGTTTACTTGCCGGACAAGTACTTGCCTTGTACCTTGGGGTCTGGCCGCCTATATAAACCGGCCACCAGGGAGCCTTTAGGGCAGACGCTTCAATACGCATCGTACACATTGTAACCTGTTCACGGCTATTGCCTCATAGTGAATTATAGCAGCACGTAGGATCTCGCCACCGCTGTGGGATCCGAAGCTGGGTAAACTCGCCGTGTTCAATCCCGTCCTCGACGACACCAACCTTCTTCCCCACAATCTATACATAGGCTAGAGGATCCCCGTCTCCTATCAATTACGATACCACGACAACAAAGCATATGAAGGTTGCAGTTATCGTACACAAAATGAGCAACCTGGTTCCAGATAGCAGAAACTAGGCGATGGTAGGGGTCTGCATAAACACAGATAAGACCAAACTTCTGATTGGAGCCTAAGACAGTACCAGTAGCTAGGATAAGGTGGAAATCTGAACTGTGTACATCTAACTTGACTTCATCTGACCACAAGAGCCACAGCCCCCCCCCCCCCCCCCCCCCCCGAACGCTTCCGAGAAGGCACTACAACACTGTCAGCCATGTTAAACCGAGTAGCAATATTGGTAGCAGAGAACTTTGAGGATTTAATTTCAGAGATGAAAGTTACCTGAGGTTTAGTAGCTGAAATCATCCTGGCAAGGTGCATCATTTTAGGATTGCCAAGGGCCTTGCCCACCCCTTGGCAATTTCATCCCAAAGATTTCATTGATCCCCTGGCGCCTTGAAGGCTGGCGTCTTAGCATTATCGGTTGTTCCGGTCTTGTCAGAGAAAACATGGTTCTGAATGCCCAGCAGGATATCATCAGCATTGGATGTAGGTTGAGCTTGGGTTCCATCATCTTCTTGCTGATTGGTGCCACAAGGAAAAGCACCAACATACCCGTCCATGTGGTATGTGCTAACCATCCTAGGAGGAGAGAAAGTCCCCACACGAGAGTCGACAGTCCCAATTGAGGAGCCTTCTGGAGAATGAATTGTGTACTCAAATGGGTCATAGTAGGGCGGAGAGCGATCCATTTGCGGTGAAGGAGCTCTGCCTGATGAACTAGAGTGGGCGCGCAGACAGACTCCCAAAGTAGCACTGCTTCTGTCGCACATAGCCCTGCCGCCCCCCATCTGACTGGCTCCTCTAGAACGATGCCAAGAGGCAGCACCAGGGCGAACGACAGTAGTGCCCACAGGAGGTCGGTAGTTACCTCTAGGCGTAGGTGCTTGAACAGGCTCCCATCGAGACCATCTGCGACGAGACCCACCTTTTGCAGAGGGGGGCTTTAGAATTGCACTACTTGGCAGTGGCAGCTGCATGCTCTGCATCCCAGGATGCCTACACGGTCTGAAATCGCCTCTCTTCCTCGGGGGCCTCTGACAGTACCAGCTTCACCTCCTTCGGGACTAGATTTGAGACTGTTGGATTGGAGACTGGATTGGAGACAGGAAGGGTCTTGACCCAGGACAGAGAGCTGAGCTCTGGTGCCGAGATTGATCTCCTCCTTGCCAGCAGCTTGCGGAAGTGACGTTATGATGACACCCCTTTTCTTAAGTGGTAGCTCCGGAGGTTCCGAGGTGGGTGCCCTTCTTTTGGACAAAAGAGATTCAGTGTTAAATTGGCTGCACACCGGCGACAGAGAGAGAGAGAGCTTCTTTCCCTTTTGGCAAACAGGTAGTGATATCCGCAACTTCCAGGTGTTCTCCTACCGACCGATTGCTTGGAGTATGAGACATAACTCTGTCTGACTTGGCTTCAGGAGGGGGTGAGCCAGTTAAACCAGGTGGAGGCCGAGTTTGAACTGCATGCTGCTTCGTGTCCCGGCTGTGAGACATCTGGCTTGGAGCGATTTCTTTTATCGGCAAATGCAGAGCTTCCTGCTGGGCTTGAGCTTGTTGCTTTTCCTGGGCCGTAAGCAACATGGTTTGCTCAGATAAAGATAGCAGCCCGGGAGCCTGCTGAGGCATGGCGTTGGATTCAACTTGGTGTGAGCCCACTGGGCCTGAGAGTTGAAAATCCATCTCCTCAAACTGGCAGGAAGGAGCGATGAGGTCTGAACGGTTGACAATCTGAACTGTGCAGTCATCAAAATTCCTTGCCTCTAGACTGCTTGCTCTTGGAACGTGGCTATCATGCATACCTTGGCTTTGCCTGTCGACCCTGCCTCTCTGAGCTCCGTGTTGACCTTTATGGGCAGTGAGTTCTGGATTGTCTAGGTTTTCCACCACTGTTCCTTGTCCATGCGGTTCATCAGTGTTCTTGTTTATTCGATTTGCTTCCATTGCCTGAATTACTGCGATTGTACTGGCTTCATCAAGGTTAAGATTTATCAGCTGATCTACATCAAACATCCTACTGAGGTTAGGAGGCTGAAAAAATTGAGAGCTACTGTAGATTGGATTGGAACTTGGCAGTTGCGGCACCTAATCAGAATTAACTATCGAGGGGCCATATCTTTGAAAAGGAACTTCATCAGCTTGCAAGCCCGATTTCATCCTAGCAGTGATTATGTTCTGCCTAAGCTGACAATTTCCAGAGGAATGGAACATAACACCCCAAAACAAACAAATTCTGGCAATCTTTTCGTAGTGCAAATAGACCAGAGATTCTTGATGTCTGTTGAACTGCACCTTAATCTTGTCAACCACTGGACTACCCACTGCATGCTTTATAATTCCCCACATATAATCCGTATGGCCTGTTAGCATATTTTCTGAGGGCTCATGAAACTCCGAGGGGATCCCAACAGCTTTGAGAATATCTAGCAGAACTTTGATCGATCTATTTTGCTTAGGGACTCCATAAGCTCTGATAGTAACATAAACATGGTTAAATCGATACCTGGGTTCCAGATTTGGCTGAATAGTCTTGTCTTGCTTTATGAGGAGCTCTTCCTCATCATCAGCCGCCAGCTCCATCAGCAAAGTCTCAGATTGCACCAGCCAAGGCTGTTTTTTGAAAACCCACATCATATCGTCAGAAGTCCTAAATATAGCTTTAAAGATGTACCTGTGAACCTGAACAACGTCACCATAAGCCTGTCTCCAAGCCTTCCTCAGAATCTGCTGCATGATCGAAAAGCTCGGAACTCTGACTGGGCCTCCAGTAGCCGCAATCTTTAGATACAAGCAGAATAAATTCCTTCCCTCTGCTTGGCTGTCTTGGACATCAGAGTTGATGGAAAGCGCCTGCAGAGTGAACTCGAGTTGGGGGACCGCCGGAGGCTGGAGAATCCCTATATCGTAAGGAACCAAGGGACTCCCTGCTTGCCGGATCGGAGAGCTTGTATTATCGCAGATCTGAGCCAAGGAGGCCATAGATCCGATATGCAGGGTATCATTGACCTCGCCTCTCTGTGACTGGAGAGACTCCGACATGAGGACCAAAGTATCCAGGGGAGGAGAAACCAGAGGGGAAGGAAGTGGATGCGAATCAGACCAGGGCGGTGACCGGCTTGAGGAGCCAGCCACAGGGCGGGAGTTGGGATTCATTAGGCGCAGGGGAAAGGGAAGATCTGCTCGGAGCTAGGAGCTAGGAGAAGCAGCAGAGGGGAGGAGAGAGGCATAACGCCATGCACCACAGGGGATCGCTTCGACTCCCTAACAGCTGACCTGCTTCATGTAATCTTCATGGAAGCCTCTACCCTCAGTAGTCAGTGTGAATACCATGGGTACCGTACCGTTGATTTTCGCCCCAAGACCGCACCACGTTTTTTAAATTCAATTTAAGGTGAAATGGACAGATTTTACACATTTTTTAAACTTGAGCACAAGATGAATTAACTAAAGATATATAAGTTTAGAGCTCACGGCGCATTCTCAGGGCATCAGCGACGTTCAGCCGCTGGAACATGGACCCTGCGGCCTTTTTTTTCCTCTGCCACGCGAATGAGTCTCGTGAATTCCTATGCGTGCATAGATGTGTACGGGCAGCTCTTCTCTCCCTCGATCTCTTTCCAGCGCCACCACCCTCTCCTTGCCCAGCACCACCCCCAGCTCTCTCACCGGCCGCCGCCCTCTTCTCTGCCCAGAGGTCCCTCGCGGGCTGTCAGTTTCTCCTCTGCTGTTCCCCGTCCCCATGTTCACGCCGAGCTCCATCGTCGGCCTCTCCTCTGCCCCGAGCTCCCCAACACCTCGCCGACCTCTCCTTTGCCTATCCCCGTCCCCAGCACTTCGCCGACCTCTCCGCTTCCCCGCCCTAGCCCGAACTCCATCGCCGGCCTCTTCTTTGCGCCGACCTCTCATCCTCGCCGAGCTCCATCCCTCTAAAACTCAATAAAAACAGGGCGGCGGCGGCCGGAATCGCGGCGCCTCAAGGCTCCTGGATCGATTCCTCGACGAATCAGTCTTTATGGATCGATTCGCGGCTACCCTCTCTATAAATTGAAAAATAAGAAGTGTGCCTCAGCACGGTGAGTCGGGATGATTCGTCGGCCTCTATCATGGCCGGCATGCCGTCCATTTCCGATACGGCAAGGGTGAAGGCATCGACGAATGCTGGCTGACTTGTGAGGTCCTAATCTTGTGTGGGACCGCAGTGTCAGGTGTATCTTGTGTGGTTCGATGGCAGCAGCCGGGGTGTTTTGTGTGAGGCGTGGTTATAGCCTTTGGCTACAGTTTGTAAGAAAGTTTAGGAGATAAATGAAATCTAAATTTCCCTATCTCTTCGTCTACTTTCCCTGTCTTCTTCTTTCTTCCCCAAACTATCCAGGTCCATCGGAGGGGTGGTGTTACAGTGGTATCAGAGACTCGTAGATCCTAGTGGTATGTGGATGTGGGTGCGCTACGCCTCGGCTACGCGGTAATTTCCCTTCGAGATCGATCCTCACCGTGGCGGCGAAGAAGCAGAGCGTCTTGGAACGGGGGTTCGCCGACGTCAAGCATACGATGGAGCAGCTCATCGCCAAGCTCACCGACCGCCTCGACACCATGAACGGCGAGATCAAGTACTCCTTCCGTGAAGTGTTTGACACCCTCAAGGCGCAGGAGGATAAGATCGAGCTCGTGCGGCAAAAGACGAATTTGCTCGAAAATTCGCTGCACAAAGTACGGGCGGATGCAGCGGAGAACCGAGGCGCCTCTCCCACCGAGCACATCGGGAAGAGTGATGGATTGCTGCCATGTCCTCCTCCTCTTCCTCAGTTGGCTTTGCCGATCTGCGTGGATCCGCATCGGGAGCACGGAGCAGAAGCATCTGGTGCCGAGCGTCGCGGCTACGTGCCGAAGATGGATTTCCCCAAGTTTGCGGGTCCTTCACCAACGATTTGGGCAGATCAATGTTTGGCCTATTTCCGTGTGTATTAATTGCAGGAGTCACTATGGGTAACGACAGCCACTATCAACATGGTAGATAGGGCTGCGCTATGGTTGCAGGCCTATAAAACAGAGCATACGTTGGGCAATTGGGATCAATTCCTTGCTGCTGTTTTGGATGAATTCAATACTGCTGAGCATGAGTGTGTTCTTACTGAACTGATACAATTGCGGCAGACTAGCTCTGTTGATGTCTTTTGGAGCCAATTCAGTGAACTCAAGTACAAGCTCCGGGTGCATGACCCAACAGCCAGTGAGAAATCGTTGGTGCTACAATTTTTGCATGGCCTCAAGGATGATGTCCGTGCAGGGGTGGAGCTGCACGCACCGGTGACCGTTGCCAAGGCAGCTGCCTTAGCGCGCAAACAGGAGGCGATCCTTGAGCGTATGCGTCGTCCAACACCGCGTGGAGCTGGGTTGCCTCGGTTGCCAGCGCCACCACCTCGTGCTGATGCGCAACCACAAGCTGCTTGTCACAATGCGGGTGAACTTTGGCGCGCCCGTCTGCTTAAGGAGTTCCGTCGAGCGAATGGGCTCTGCTATGGTTGTGGTGACAAATACACACCCGGTCATGTGTGTTCACAACGTCCTCCTCTAGTAGTTCCACGAACACCCCAATTGCATGCTATAGTGGGTCAGGACGGAGGCAACAAACTTTCAGATGACACTTTGAACGAGTTGTTGGCGGATGACACCGAGCAAGTGACTGATTGTACAATTTCCTTGAATGCTATGTTTGGTGATAGCGCAGCTAACACGATTCGTCTACGAGCACTTAGTGGAAATCAGGTCCTTCTCATGTTAGTGGACAGTGGTTCTACTCATAGTTTTATCAGTACTGCCATGGCTCGGCGCCTGGGGTGCCCTACCATCAAGATCACACCGCTTCAGGTACGTGTCGCTGGAGGGGGCATGTTGCCATGTGACACAATGGTGCAAAACTTTCAGTGGCTAGTACATAACCACTCCTTTGCCGCTGATCTTCGCGTGGTTGATTTGGGGGGCTATGATGCAGTTTTGGGGGTTGATTGGTTAGCACCTTTTGGCAATACTGTCTGCAATTGGCAAGAGCAAACAATGGACTCTCAATGCAATGGCGAAACAATTCATTTGCAGGGAGTCCAGGATACTGTTAAGGGTGTTGCTACGGAGGTGTCAGCAGAGCGATTGTCCAAATGATTTTCTGGGAATGATATTTGGGCATCTGCTCTTGTTACGCCCATGTATACTGATGATTCAACATTTGTTCCTCCTGAAATTGATATTGTGTTGCAGCAGTATGATTTTGTGTTTGGCGAGCCTACTGAGCTTCCTCCTCACCGCACTTATGATCACTATATTCCCTTGGCTCCTGATGCACATCCTTTCAACCTCCGTCCTTACCGCTACACCCCGCTGCAAAAGGATGAGATTGAGCGTCAAGTGGCTGCTATGATCGGTGCGGGAACCATTGTTCCTAGTGCTAGTCCATTTGCATCCCCGGTGTTATTGGTGAAAAAGAAGGATGGGAGTTGGCGGTTTTGTGTGGATTATCGCTGTCTCAACTCGCTAACTGTGAAGAACAAATTTCCCCTTCCGGTGATCGATGAACTCCTAGATGAATTGGCGGGCACACAATACTTTTCCAAGTTGGACCTTCGAGCGGGATATCACCAAATCTGTATGTGTCCTGATGATGAAGCCAAGACGGCATTCAAGACCCATCATGGCCATTTCCAGTTCCGCGTCATGCCATTTGGATTAACAAATGCACCTGGTACTTTCAAGTGTTTGATGAACTCCATATTTGCTCCGCACATTCGGAAATTTGTGCTTGTCTTTGTGGATGATATCTTAGTCTACAGCCGCACATTGGAAGATCATGTTCAGCACTTGACCACTGTGTTTGATACTCTGACCCGCCATCAGTTGTTTGTGAAACGTTCAAAATGGTCATTTGCACAAAAGTCTTTGGAATATCTCGGTCATATCATCTCTGCACAGGTTATGGCCTCGGATCCAGCAAAGACAACAACAATGATCCACTGGCCACGACCGACAACCATCACGGAATTAAGAGGATTTCTTGGTCTTACGGGATACTACCGCAAATTTGTCAAGAATTACGGCATTATAGCTCGTCCTTTGACCAATTTATTGAAGAAGAAATCTTTTTTGTGGACCGACGATGCCACAACAGCTTTTGAGCAACTGAAGACTGCCATGACAACCACACCGGTCTTGGTTCTTTCTGATTTCAACTTGCCATTCGAGGTAGAAACTGATGCATGTGATCACGGTATCGGTGTTGTCCTCATGCAGTGCAGTCACCCTATGGCTTATATGAGCAAAGCACTTGGTGAAGCCAACAAAAAACTATCAATTTATGAGAAGGAGTTTCTTGCTGTGATGTTAGCTGTTCATAAGTGGCGACCATATTTACAACGAGGTCCGTTTGTGATCAGAACAGACCATCGCAGCCTGTGCCATCTGGAAGATCATCAACTACATACTGATCTTCAACGCCGTGCCATGACCAAGTTGGTTGGCTTGCAGTTTCAGTTTCAGTACAAAAGGGGAACAGATAATGCAGCGGCAGATGCTCTCTCACGCAGAGGCCCTCTGTTTGCACTTTGTGCTATCAGTGATTGTGCTCCTCATTGGATTCAAGAGGTGATCCATTCTTATGACATGGACGTCGAGGCCTCAAAATTATATGCTGAGCTAGCTGTCTGTCCGGATCCGGTGCGTGGTCTCAGTCTTGATGGTGGACTCATCAAGCGGTATGGACAAGTTTTGGTGGGCTCTAACGCTGGACTTCGCACAAAGCTTATTCATGCACTTCATGCAAGTGCAGTGGGTGGCCATTCTGGAATTCACGCAACATATGAACGTGTAAAGCGCTCATTCTATTGGCCCAGACTCAAGATGGACGTGGAAAACTTAGTGAAACAGTGTGAAATCTGTCAACATGCTAAACATGAGCTACTGCCACCAGCAGGTAAACTACAACCCTTACCAATTCCCAAAGGCCCCTGGCAAGATATTTCCCTTGACTTTGTGGAAGGTTTGCCTTGCTCTGATTCTTTCAATTGCATCTTGGTGATTGTGGACCGCTTCACAAAGTACTCTCATTTTGTGCCATTGAAACACCCTTTCACTGCTCAGACAGTAGCAACAAACTTTTTGGACACTGTGGTCAAGCTGCATGGACCACCCATGTCCGTTGTGTCGGATCGTTACAGAGTGTTTACAAGTAACTTCTGGCAGGATTTATTCAAGCTCATGCATACAGAGCTCAATATGTCAACTACTTATCATCCAGATTCAGACGGGCAAACCGAACGGGTGAATCAAAGTCTTGAGATGTATTTGCGCTGCTCCGTCCATGATCGACCAAAAAAAAGGGCCGCATGGCTTCCTCTTGCTGAGTATTGGTACAATACTTCACACCATTCTTCTCTTGGTTGTTCGCCCTTTCAGACGCTTTATGGTTATGCTCCAAATGAAACATTGGTTCCTGTATCTACAACCACACCTGTATCTGATGCAGCACAACTGTTGGCTGACCATGAACACTGAAGGAGATATGCCCTAGAGGCAATTAATAAAGTGTATTCTTTATCATATCTCGTTTGTTCATAATAGGTTTTTGTGTCATGCTAGAACCGTGTTAAGCGGAAACATTAATACGGGTGTGATACGTAAACAACCAGGTCCCTAGTAGCCTCTACTAAGACTAGTTTCGTTGCGCGATTGATGATCGAGGTTTCCCGGTCATGGGGCATGGCACCGGTCGGCAATGGGAGTCATATCGTTGGAGAACGATGTGATGGACATACCCAGATTTGGAGAACGTAGTCGTTACGCCTTTGACCGTGAGATCAACTCTTATTGTTATTCCTGGAAGATACTTTGATCGCACCAAACGTCGTATCTTATATAGTATGACAATAACGGTGATACTTTTGGGTATCGGAAAGGAGTAGTTGAGACGAGGGGTCAAGAGCAGGATTTGCCAGTCCGCATAGCAGGATAGATACTCTCGGGCCCACTCGGTGAGATGATGTCTAATGAGTTTGCCAGCATGTGATTAGGTCACGGAGACATGAGATCATGAACGAGTAGAAGATAGCGTCGTCGGTAACGAGGTCGGGATTAGGTATGGAGATATCTATGGAACGACGCTCGGACATGCTAAGTATCGCTATGGCAAAAGGTTTAAGACTTTGCGTTCAGGTTTGATAGATGAAAGTCATTTGTTATATCACAGGGATTAATTCATGGGGTCCAGGCCTACGAGTTAGTCGTTGATCATAGAGGAGTCTTGGTCATACCTCTTATTATATCGAACCGCTAGGGTAACACACTTAAGGGGTTTCGACAAGACAACCAGAAAGGAAAGAGATCACCGGGAGCGTCCCGGGAGGGGTCCGATGGAGATCGGGCAACGCCGAAAGAGTTTTCGGAGTTAGGAAAAATTATATATATTATGTTTGATATTAATTAGTGTAATTAATATGCAAATATGATTTTATATATTTATTTTCGAATTTATTTAGGCTCATTTCCCTAAATGGGCCTTCTGGTCGAAAGAAGGCCCAAGAGGGGGGGAATCCCCTTGGGGATTCGGTGGGGGGCCAGGAGGGGCCGACCCAAGTGGGCCAAGGGCCCACTAGGGGGCCGACACACTCTCCCTAGCCGCACCAGGCATGTGGGGGTTAGTCCCACATTGCCTGGTTAGCTAGTTGGCTCCCCCCTGGGAGCCTATATAAGAAGGGGCAGCCCTGGCCTTTTAATTCACCAATTAATTCCCAATTTCTCTCTTGATCTCGTGGTTCCCTTGTCGGAGCCGCGCCGAGCTGAGGAGGGGGGTCTCTTCCACCATAGCCCGCTGCCGCGCTGCTGGTGTTCCGGTCCATGTCTTCCGCTGCTCGTCCTGGACTGGAGCTTCGGAGGCCGTCGTCTCCACCGTACGTGTGTGACGCCCTGCGAGGTGCTGCGCTAGCGGTACTCGGAGGTCTGCTTCCTCTACACGACCTTGAGGTCGGCTTCGTCGGTCTTAATCGACAACGTTTGTGCGGGAACGTAATCCCCGCTTTCGGTCGACAAGGGTACGTATTCCGATCTCCGTTCGTACTACTATATCTGCATAGAATAGATCTTGGCATGATTTTGGGTTATCGTTGGTAGGAAATTTTTTGTTTTCTGCACACGATCCCCTTCAGTGGTATCAGAGCCGATCTATCGTAGATATAGCTGTACGCTGTTAGAACCCGTGTTCTGCACGGGGGCACCGTTCCTGTTATTTGCTACCCTCTAGCGTGCACTTGTGTATTCCAGCGGCATTGAGTTGATGAAGCGGCCCGGACCGACTTTACGCGTACGCTTACGCGAGACTGGTTCCACTACTGACATACGGCTTGTACCGTATATGTGGCTGGCGGGTGTCAGTTTCTCTCTCTTTAGTTGGTCTTCGCATTTTCAATGGAGGGCCCGAAAGGGATGCTTAAATATGCAATTATTGGATCGTTGTCGTGGTCATAAGGTTCGTAGGTATGAAGCGGTTCTATTTACGAAAGCCCCAAGCCACTTAAAATATGCAAAAGATAAAGTAGAAGCGTCTAACTTTATTTTGCAGGGGCTATGTGATATGGTCAAGGTAGGTTTATTAAATTGTTTATAAACTGCGGGCGCCAAGAAGACCATGGCGCAATGGACTATATCACATTGCATTACATTTGATGGTATGTGTGCATCTTATATTGTGTGATTGTGTGTATAGTATACATTAGTTACACGGCGGTAGCTATATAAGATGATCCCTTCAAAATACCACTAGTGTTCTCCCTCCAACGCGCACCACCAAGAAAGTTCTACGTTATGAGGAAGGCCGTGATGATCGGGTGTCAGACATCTCGTCGTTCGCATACAGTGGGTGTAAGCTATGTTGCACAAGCGTCAGCGTGGAGGTATTTGGTGGCGAGCCTAGCATATTCAGAAATATGGCCTCGGAACAGGAAGACCGAAAGGTCGAGCACGAGTGACAAAATTGGTGTGGCGGACTTTTTGTCTACTCTTGAAATTGTGCCGCCGGCTCTGATGATGAGGGGTGGTGCAATGGATAGGGGTCGTGTAATCGCTTAAACGACCAGGAGGGATGTTCGTTTGAGTGGGAGTTATGTTAGTTATTTTCTAAAATACTATAACTCAAAATTATTATGAACAAAGTCTTATGTTGTTGCAAATTCCATTGTAGATGTCTCGCCCCTCGTTTAACCTAGGTCTGTTCCTTGAGAAAGAAAAGCTTAAGACCAATGGGTCAAACTTCATGGCCTTGTTCCGCAACCTGAGGATCCTCCTCACTCCCCATAGGGTGGCCTACGTCATTGAGGCCGCCATAGGTGACCCTCCCGCAGATGATGCCTCTGAGGATGAGAAGAAGGTCTTTCAGACCCGATCGGAGGATTCTGCCTTTGTCCAGAGTGGCATGCTCTACGCCATGGAAGCCGACCTGTAGAAGCGCTTCGAGAAGATGAGCGCCTTCGAGATTATTTCTGATCTGAAGGCTGTCTTCGCGCCGCAGGCTAAGGCTGAGAGATATGAGGCTTCTGAGCTTTTCTTCTCGGCCAAGATGGAAGAGCATAGCAGTGTGAGCGAGCATGTAGTCAAGATGTCTGGCTACGTTCAACGCCTGAATGCTCTGGAATGCAAGATTCCCGATGGGCTGGCGATTGACAGGGTGTTGCAATCGTTGCCCCTAGCTACAAAGGCTTCGTCATGAACTACAACATGCAGGGCATGGCTAAGTCCCTGGGTGAAGTGTTCGTGATGCTCAAAACTGCTGAGGTAGAGATTAAGAGGGAGCACACGCTGTTGATGGTCAACAAGGCCGTTGATTTCATGAAATCCGGTGGCAAGGGAAATCAAAGCTGGAAGTCCAAGAGGGAAGGCAAGTTGAATGCCAAGCCCAAGACTAACAGATCTGGTCCCAGAGCTAGCGTGGAGTGTTTCTACTGCAAGGGGAAGGGTCACTGGAAGCGCAACTGCCCCAAGTACCTGGAGGATAGGAAGTCTGGCAAGACGGTCGACAAAGAGCAAGGTATATTTGATATACATTTTATAGATGTGTACCTTACATCCGCCCGGAGCAACACGTGGGTATTTGATACTGGTTCTGTTGCTCATATATGTAACTCTCAGGAGGAGTTACGGAATAGACGGCGGCTGGCGAAGGATGAGGTTACGATGCGCGTCGGCAACGGATCGAGAGTCGACGTGGTGGCTGTTGGCACGCTCCCTCTGCATCTACCATCGGGATTAGTTTTGGTTTTAAATAAGTGTTATTTTGTGCCATCCTTGAGTGTAAACATTATAAGTGGGTCTTGCCTGTTACAAGACGGTTATTCATTTAAATCAGTGTCAAGCAATTGTGCTATTTATATGAATGATATCTTTTATGTTGATGCTCCCGAGAATAACGGTTTATTCTTGTTGAATCTCGATCGTAGTACTCACATCCATAACATAGAAGCCAAACGGATTAAGTGTAGTGACGACACCGCCATGTATTTGTGGCATTGTCGTCTTGGTCATATTGGTGTAAAGCGCATGAAGCAACTCCACTCCGATGGACTTTTGGACTCGTTGGATTTCGGATCCCTCGATACATGCGAACCATGCCTTATGGGCAAAATGACCAAGACACCGTTCAAAGGTTTCGTTGAACGGGCGTTGGATTTGTTGGGGATCATACATACAGATGTGTGTGGACCGATGAGCGTTTCGACATGCAATGGTTATCGTTACTTCGTCACCTTCACTGATGACTTGAGTAGATACGGTTATATCTATTTGATGAAACACAAGTCTGAGACTTTTGAAAAGTTCAAAGAATTCCAAAGTGAAGTTGAGAATCAGCTTAATAGGAAAATCAAGCACCTCCGATCCGATCGCGGTGGCGAGTACTTGAGTTTTGAGTTTGGCACACATCTGAAGAGTTGTGGCATAGTACCCCAACTTACGCCGGCCGGAACACCGCAGCGTAACGGTGTGTCCTAGCGACGTAATCGTACTCTACTGGATAGTGTTCGATCTATGATGTCTCTTACCGATTTGCCAGTATCCTTCTGGGGTTATGCGTTAGAAACAGCCGCATTCATTTTAAATAGGGCTCCGTCCAAATCCGTTGAAACGACACCGTATGAATTATGGTATGGCCAAAAGCCTAAGCTATCGTTTCTGAAGGTTTGGGGTTGTGAGGCGTACGTTAAGAAACTACAGCCCGACAAACTCGAAGCGAAGTCGGAGAAAGTCGTATTTGTAGGATATCCGCGGGAAACCGTTGGGTACACCTTCTACAACCAAGCTGAGGGCAAAAACTTTTGTCGCGAAGACCGTTACCTTTCTAGAGAAGGAATTCTCGCGAAAGGAGTAAGTGGGAGGAAGGTAGACCTCGATGAAATCGTTGATCCTGAACTCGAGATTCCGAGTGGCGCAACGGAAGCAATTCTGGAAACGTCCTCCGTGAAAGGAGTGGGAGAAACTGTCGAGGAAGGTATTCTACCTCGTAGGTCTGGTAGATCTCGGATCGCACCAGAATGGTATGGCAACATGGTTTGCACCGTCATGTTAGTTGAACAAGACGAACCTACGAACTACAAGGAGGCGATGGCGAGTCTAGAGTCCGAGAAATGGCTTGAAGCCATGAAATCCGAAATAGGATCCATGTATGATAACAAACTGTGGACTTTGATGGATATTCCCGAAGGGCGCAAGGCCGTCGAGAATAAATGGATCTTTAAGAAGAAGACTGATGCTGATGGTAATGTGACCGTCTATAAAGCTCGGCTTGTCGCAAAGGGTTTCCGACAAGTTCATGGAATTGACTACGATGAAACTTTTTCACCGGTAGCGATGCTTAAGTCTATTCGGATTTTGTTAGCAGTAGCTGCCTATTATGATTATGAAATCTGGCAGATGGACGTCAAAACGGCCTTCCTAAATGGAAACATTGAGGAAGAGTTGTACATGGTACAGCCGGAAGGTTTTGTCGATCCAGGAAATGCAAACAAGGTGTGCAAGCTTCAGCGATCCATCTATGGATTGAAGCAGGCATCTCGGAGCTGGAATCTTCGTTTTGATGAGGTAATCAAAGGTTTTGGATTTATCCAAAATGTGGAAGAGACCTGCATTTACAAGAAAATGAGTGGGAGCTCGGTTGTGTTCTTAGCACTGTATGTAGACGACATATTGCTGATTGGGAATGATGTGGAACTTCTGAATAGCGTGAAGGAATATTTAAACAGTAAATTTTCCATGAAGGACTTAGGAGAAGCTGCGTATGTTTTAGGCATAAAAATCTATCGTGATATATCAAGGCGCCTATTAGCACCGAGTCAGAGTACTTATCTTGATAAAATACTGAAGCGTTTCGGTATGGAGAAGACAAAGAAGGGTTCTCTGCCGGTTGTCAAGAATAAGATATTGCGGAAGGCACAGTGTCCGGTAACGGAACTGGATAAGGACGATATGACCAAACATCCTTATTCTTCAGCCATAGGATCGATCATGTATGCAATGTTGAGTACTAGACCGGATGTGGCATTAGCTCTAAGTTTGACAAGCCGGTTCCAGAGTAATCCTGGAATGCCGCATTGGGTAGCTGTTAAGAGCATTCTTAAGTATCTCAATAAGACAAAGGAAATGTTCCTTGTGTATGGTGGCTGCGATGAAGAACTTGGCGTAACGGGTTACGTAGATGCAAGTTTCTGCTCAGACCCCGATGACTCTAAGTCACAGACAGGTTACGTGTTCAAGGTGAATGGAGGCGCCGTGTGCTGGAGAAGTGGGAAGCAACCCATAGTTGCACAATCTACAATGGAGTCGGAGTATATCGCTGCTTGCAAAGCCGCGAATGAAGCTGTGTGGCTGAGGAAGTTCGTCATCGAACTTGGAGTGTTCCCGAGCGTGCAAGACCCCGTGATCCTCTTCTGCGACAATACGGGTGCCATTGCGAACGCCAAGGAGCCAAGGTCTCACTCCACCGCCAAACACATTCTCCGACGCTTCCATGTGATACGTCAGTACGTACAAGGAGGCGATGTGAAGATTTGCAAAGTGCATACGGATCTGAATGTGGCAGATCCGCTGACGAAGCCTCTCCCGCTTGATAAGGATGAAAAGCACCAGTTAGCTATGGGTGTTAAGCTTTTACCAAGTTGTAATCTAGATTAATTTGTACTGTAGTGCAAGTGGGAGACTGAAGGTGATATGCCCTAGAGGCAATTAATAAAGTGTATTCTTTATCATATCTCGTTTGTTCATAATAGGTTTTTGTGTCATGCTAGAACCGTGTTAAGAGGAAACATTAATACGGGTGTGATACGTAAACAACCATGTCCCTATTAGCCTCTACTAAGACTAGTTTCGTTGCACGATTGATGATCGAGGTTTCCCGGTCATGGGGCATGGCGCCGGTCGGCAATGGGAGTCATATCGTTGGAGAACGATGTGATGGACATACCCAGATTTGGAGAACATAGTTGTTACGCCTTTGACCGTGAGATCAACTCTTATTGTTATTCCTGGAAGATACTTTGATCGCACCAAACGTCGTATCTTATATAGTATGACAATAACGGTGATACTTTTGGGTATCGGAAAGGAGTAGTTGAGACGAGGGGTCAAGAGCGGGATTTGCCAGTCCGCATAGCAGGATAGATACTCTCGGGCCCACTCGGTGTGATGATGTCTAATGAGCTTGCAAGCATGTGACTAGGTCACAGAGACATGAGATCATGAACGAGTAGAAGATAGCCTCGTCGGTAACGAGGTCGGGATTAGGTATGGAGATATCTATGGAACGACGCTCGGACATGCTAAGTATCGCTATGGCAAAAGGTTTAAGACTTTGCGTTCAGGTTTGATAGATGAAAGTCATTCGTTATATCATAGGGATTAATTCATGGGGTCCAGGCCTACGAGTTAGTCGTTGATCATAGAGGAGTCTTGGTCATACCTGTTATTATATCGAACCGCTAGGGTAACACACTTAAGGGGTTTCGACAAGACAACCGGAAAGGAAAGAGATCACCGGGAGCGTCCCGGGAGGGGTCCGATGGAGATCGGGCAACGCCGAAAGAGTTTTCGGAGTTAGGAAAAATTATATATATTATGTTTGATATTAATTAGTGTAATTAATATGCAAATATGATTTTATATATTTATTTTCGAATTTATTTAGGCTGATTTCCCTAAATGGGCCTTCTGGTCGAAAGAAGGCCCAAGAGGGGGGGAATCCCCTTGGGGATTCGGTGGGGGGCTAGGAGGGGCCGACCCAAGTGGGCCAAGGGCCCACTAGGGGGCCGGCGCACCCTCCCTAGCCGCACCAGGAATGTAGGGGTTAGTCCCACATTGCCTGGTTAGCTAGGTGGCTCCCCCTGGGAGCCTATATAAGAAGGGGCACCCCTGGCCTCTTAATTCACCAATTAATTCCCAATTTCTCTCTCGATCTCGTGGTTCCCTTGTCGGAGCCGCGCCGAGCTGAGGAGGGGATCTCTTCCACCATAGCCCGCTGCCGCGCTGCTGGTGTTCCGGTCCAAGTCTTCCGCTGCTCGTCCTGGACTGGAGCTTCGGAGGCCGTCGTCTCCACCGTACGTGTGTGACGCCCTGCGAGGTGCTGCGCTAGCGGTACTCGGAGGTCTGCTTCCTCTACACGACCTTGAGGTCGCCTTCGTCGGTCTTCATCGACAACGTTTGTGCGGGAACGTAATCCCCGCTTTCGGTCCACAAGGGTACGTATTCCAATATCCGTTCGTACTACTATATCTGCATAGAATAGATCTTGGCATGCTTTTGGGTTATCGTTGGTAGGAATTTTTTTGTTTTCTGCACACGATCCCCTTCAAACACAACCTGCTAGTTCTCCGTCAGAATTTGGCAAAGGCACAAGCACGCATGAAGTTGTATGCTGATCGGCACCGCACTGAACGTGAGTTTGTTGTTGGAGATAAAGTGTGGCTCAGACTCCAGCCTTATGTTCAGAATTCCGTTGCAAATCGTCCATTTCCGAAGCTGGCTCACAAGTTCTATGGGCCATATTTGGTTCTCCGAAGGGTCGGGCACGTTGCTTATGAGTTGAAGCTGCCTGATGGGTGTCAGGTACATCCCGTCTTTCATGTGTCTCAATTGAAACCATACGCTGCGGATTACACTCCAGAATTTGTTGGGGATGCTCCTGTCCACCGTTGCATGACGCCATGATTCAGCCAGCGGCAATACTGGAACGCCGCTTGGTCCAAAAAGGAGGAGCTGCCGTTGTTCAGCTCAAGATAGCATGGGAAGGCATGCCAGATTCCTCCGCTACCTGGGAAGACTATGAAATCATGAAGAAAACTTTTCCAGCTTGGGATGCTTGGGGACAAGCATCAGCTTCAGGGGCGGCTACTGTCATGGCCGGCATGCCGTCCATTTCCGATACGGCAAGGGTGAAGGCATCGACGAATGCTGGCTGACTTGTGAGGTCCTAATCTTGTGTGGGACCGCAGTGTCAGGTGTATCGTGTGTGGTTTGATGGCAGCAGCCTGGGTGTTGTGTGTGAGGCGTGGTTATAGCCTTTGCCTACAGTTTGTAAGAAAGTTTAGGAGATAAATGAAATCGAAATTTCCCTATCTCTTCGTCTACTTTCCCTGTCTTCTTCTTTTTTCCCCAAACTATCCAGGTCCGTCGGTGTCGTGGTGGTGTCACGGCAGATGCCATAGGATGGCTAATTTGGGGGGCCGATGGACGTTGGTGGATCCGGGGAGGGATAGCGAGCTGAAGAGCTCACACGGGGAGGATCCCGGTAAAACCGAGATCTCCCAAGAACTGGGAACAAGAACAAAGCGCAAAGGGGAAGATCTAACAAATACAAAGAAATGCACGAAGGCACACAACACACAGACGATATACCCAGGTTCAGGGCCCTCGTGAGGAGGTAACACCCCTACTCCTGCCTTTGCTCTCTATATATTGGTGATATAAGGACTACAACTTGCTGCAAGATCAGCCGAAGGATGAAGTACGAAGAACTAGATGAACTCAAGGTGAAGAGGAATAACTGCTCTAAGAGTAAATGTGACTATAGCTTTGGCTCTGAAGTTGGCCTCTTGCTCTCAGGAGCAGTTATGGCGCCTTTTATAGAGGTCTGGCCAGGAGGGCCGGAAACCCTAATTTGTCTTGGCCCCACCGGACAGGCCTAGCCGGGATGTCGTCACCGGCTAGTGCGACCTAGTCGCCGGACTATCCGGAGTAGCCCCTTCGTCATCACCTCGTTAAGGACGGCAGGCGCCGCCCTACATCATCATTGTCCCCTTGTCAGAGACAAGACATGTCTTTGCCCATCCCGGATAGCCTTTTCCGGATTGTCGGGCTAGGCATGTCAGGTCTTGTCGTACCACGCTCGTACCGGCTGACGCGCTCCCGTGTCAGGCGGGAGGTGACCATGCTTCCGTGTCAGGCGGGAGGTGACCATGCTTCCGTGTCAGGCGGGAGGTGATCATGCTTCCGTGTCAGGCGGAATGGTACTTCCCCCCGCTATAAACGGGAAAGCCTGCTACGGACCGTTGACGGCCTACCGGAAGCCCTTACTCCGGATACCTCCTTGCCTGCCACTGAACCTCTTCTGCACAAGATCAACACCGAGAGTCGCTCCGGTTAGTACTTACCCGGAATACCTATCCGGTAAAGCCGAGTACACCTCCACCCGGAAGTCTCCCCGGAGTCCTAGATCCGGGATCCTTCCCGGAGACGTCCGAGCTCGTCTCAGGATGAGTATCTCTAGGCCTAGCCTCCCGAAGATGTCTTAGCCTACCAGCAAAGACATCTTCGAGAAGCTAGTTCTTAGAGGAACCACCCGCTCATGCTTGTGCTGCGACTGTGAGGACTGGGGGTGTCTATTTATAGCTGCCAGAGCTGACCCTTGCGGTTGCCAGGAGGCACTTTGCCCTCTTCCAGTGCCTAAGGGTCAGGTTGCCCTTTCGGCACACCAGGAGGTGTCCCTTGCTGTCGCCAAAGGTCAAGCACTGTTGATATTTACCGGATTATACCGGGATCTGCCCCTACCCGGGGGTAGCCCCCCGACACTCGTCCCCGAAGCTGGTGCTGCACAGCGACCTCGGATGATGTGCGGGATCAGCTTTAAACAACAACCATTTTCCGAGAACCAATTATGCCATCCTTTTATTCCATGTCGAGATCGCTTCTTCCCGAGATCTTTTTACCGAGATCTTTTTACCGAGATCTTCCCACCAAGATTGCCTTAACCGGGAGGCGAAGCCTGCGACCGGATAGTACCATGCCAGTGAATCTCGACCGTTGATCTCCCGATGAATTCGAGACACTAAGTCAGGGCCCACCCGACGTCCCGTCTGCGCAGAGACGCACTCGAGTGCCTCTGCGCACGCACGGCGTCGCTTGGGTTCCCGCGCCGAGGAGCCGCATCCGATCCGGAATCCAACCGTTGGGGCCGTGTGGCCCTCGGTGTGGCCGGATCGGGCGCTCCGGATAGTGCCACGTGTCCTGGGGCACAAAACAGATCCCACCCACGATCGTGGAGATCGTGGGCGGGAAAATCGGAAACCGCTCCGGAATCCCCCCCCCCATAAATAGGGAGCCGAAACGGTCTCCTTCACTTCTTCTTCTTCGCTTCTCTTCTCCTTCACCATCTCGAACTCGTCGCCGCCGCTGCGCTCGTCGCCCGCACGACGTCCCGCTCGCCGTTCGCCGGAGCTCGCACCGCGCCGTCCCTCTCGCACGTCGCCGATCTTCTCCTTCAACGGTGAGTTGTTCATCTCCGCTCCGATGCGTTTCTTCGGTAGAGTAACCGCCCGACTCCGGCCGTGCCCTAGCACAAGCACGGTTGCGCCGCCGTCGGCGACCATATTCGAGCGGCGCGCACGAGGCGCACGGTGATGAATCACCGTGGCGCTAGAAAGTATATCGGTCACCCGCATTTGTGCCTCGCTTGAGTCAAGCCCGAGTCTTTTTTCCTCCCTTTTATCTCGAATTTTCCGCACACGGTAGATCTTGTTTCTTATGAACCCGGTAGCGTTTAGCAGTTTGTGCCCCAACATCCTCGTTTCCTATAGACTAACTCCGACTAACCGCCGTTGCGTCTGCAGAGTAGCCCGGATACCCCTGCGTACTTCTCCGACATGGGTGAAGAGCGTGCTCGGGGGTGCTGGGATGGGTCCGAGACGAAGCAGTCCGATCTGGACTGGCTGTATCGGACTCACCGGATTCCCCCGGAAGTCGAGAGCCGTCTACCGGGAGAGGAGGTTGCACCGGAACCCCAACCCGGGGAATTCGTGGTATTCCTATCGCATTTCGAGCGCGGGTTTGGGCTTCCGGCTAGCCCCTTCTTCCGCGACTTCCTCGACACGTACGACATCCAACCTCATCATCTTCCCGCCAACGCCATCATGATGCTCTCGGTCTTCACCACCTACGCGGAGGCGTATCTCGGCATCTGGCCATTTGTGGATCTCTGGGCCAAGTATTTCATCCTTCGCCGCCAAGCCATCCCCAATCCGGATCAGAAGATAAAGGACTTAGTCGACTGCGGAGCGGCCACCGTCATCCCTCGCGCGGACTCCGGATTCCCCATAGTCAAGGGACTAGAGTCTTGCCGGAAATGGCAGCGTAGCTTCTTCTACGTGAAGAACCGGGAGCCCTCGGGAGATGGTCCGGGGTCCTCGAACCCGGACTTCATCAATTTGCCGGAATTCGTCATGGGTCCTCCGCGCGAATTCCGTCGCTGGAAGCATCTTCCCGATAACGACGAGATCAAATACATGCACGATGTTCTGCATGTGCTAACTCAGCAGATGACCGGGGATGATCTCTTGCGCTGCTTCATTGTCCGCCGGGTCTGCCCCCTTCAAAACCGAGTGCACAAGATGTGCCACATGTCCGGGAACTTCGATCCCACTAGGACCAGTATCCTTGGGCTAAAACACGGGGGGGTCGTCCGTCGTGTCCGAGCTATTGCCCGGACGGAGATGACGGAGGACTATACTTGGGGGCTCCTTGGGGGATGTCGGAGAAGACCATGCGACCAGGTGCTTATATCAGTCTTTCGTGCCTTCGCCTTCGTGCATGCGCTGACTTGGACACCGACACGGCCTAACTTGTTTGCGCAGTTGTTCGAGCGTCAACACGAAGAAGACGCCGTCCACGTCAACGGGAATTACACGCCAGACTTCCCGAAACCGGACGCGATGCCGAGAGAGGATCCCGACGGCGAGGACCACCTCGCCATCCCTTTCGTCAAGGCCCCGGGTAATCCTTCAACTCCAGAGGCAGTTTTCATTTCTTCGGTTGATGAGGATGAGATTGACTGCGAGATCCTTGACGTTATTGACGCTCTTCCTCTGAATTGGGCCCCAGCAGTGGTTCTAAAACCGACAACCGGGACCAAACGTGCCGAGAGCCGGAAGCGCGCGGCTTCCGACACCGAGGGGGCCGATAATTCCGGCAACCCCCCCAAGAAGAGCAAACCGACTAAACAGACCACCGAGAAGCCTGCTCGGCGCCGGCAGAGGGGTCCTCCCCTTGTGGATTCCGGGTACGTCTTTCTTGCCTCATGTTATTTGACTACGTTTTCTCCACAACTCTTACTAAGACATTTCCTTTCAGTGATGCGCTCGAGCTCCCGACACCTGTTGTTCCTCCTCCTCCGGGAACTCGGACTCCTAGCCCGGCTCGGGCCTCTCCTTCACCTCTTCGCCCTTCTGCTCGGGGAAGTGAAGCCGCCGCCTCCGGTGCCGCACCGGCGAGCGTCGCGACCTCAGATGCACCTCCGGTGATCGACGAGATCGCGGTGCAGGCCACGACCATCTCGGGAGAAGTGCTTCTTCCGGAGAGCCCGCGCCGGGTTTCTGGGCTGGTGGCAGAGATCATCAGCCCCCGTCGGGAACCTGCGGCAAGTGGCGCCTCTCGGCCAGCCGCGACTAAGATCATCCCGGAGAAGCAGCGTACAGCCTCCTCCCGGCCAGCAGAGCAAGCTCCCAAGTCTCGCGGCAAGGCTGCTGGGCAGAAAACGCCTTCTGCCCCACCCGCAGCTGCCCCGACACCGTCGTCTCAGGACTTGGTGCTGCGCCCGGGTACGTTTTCCTCGTTACCACCGCCTCCCGCCGAGATCCCTACTGCTGCCTTGCGGATGTTGCGAGCAACGGTTAGCTCCTTTGTATCTTCAGGATCCCGGGATGTTGCTGCCACCCGCGCTGCCGGCAGCTCCGGCATTCGGGTTGTTGATGACTTCAACAAGGCCTGGCTTGCCGCCGACGCTTCCGAGACTGCAGGGGACTTGCACGCTGCAGGCCCGAGCCGCAGCGCTCAAGCCCTGCATGCTCTCTAGGTGGCCGCGCTGGATGTCACCCGAGTAAGCGAGGTAAGCTTTCCCTCTTTCGAAAAACGTATTTGTTCCTTCCACCACCACTAGTCCCCGAGATTGGTGCTTAGTGCTCTAGATTCCACCGAATAGCAGATCACTAAGTTCCAATCTTAGAGAAAAATCCAGGACTTGGACACCGAATCCCCGAGATCCTCCCAACCGGATAGGTTGCTTCAAAATTTTCTCCACCACTAGTCCCCGAGATTGGTGCCTAGTGCCCTAGATTCCACCGAATAGCAGATCACTAGGTTCCAATCTTAGAGAAAAATCCAGGACTTGGACATCGAGTCCCCGAGATCCTCCCAACCGGATAGGTAGCTTCAAAATTTTCTCCACCACTAGTCCCCGAGATTGGTGCCTAGTGCTCTAGATTCCACCGAATAGCAGATCACTAGGTTCCAATCTTAGAGAAAAATCCACGACTCGGACACCGAGTCCCCGAGATCCTCCCACCTGGGTTTTTTACACTTTTTCCATATTAACTTCGCCTTCTTTGTCTTGCTTCCAGGAGTGCAGCCAAAAACGCCGCAACATCTTCAACCGGGTTCTCTCTGAACTCGGCCAATCCAAGAAATCCGAGGAGCGGTTCCGGGAAGATCGAGACGCAGCGCGCCAGATCTCGGTGGACCAGAAGACTGCTCTTTCCAGCGCGCAATCCGAGATCGCGCGGCTGAACGGCGAGCTCGGAAAGGTCCAGGCTGCTATGTCCGAGATGAAGACGCGCTTCATCGAGGCGACCAAGAAGCAGAAAGAGACCCTGGACCAATCGGTGGCACGTGCGGATAACGCCGAGACTGAGCTGGGTCTTCTCCGGTCGCGCTCTGATTCTTGGCTCAACGAACTCACCGTGTTGAACCGGGATCTCAACAGTGAGTTGTCCGACATCCCTCTTCTCTGTTATTTTCTTTATTTGCTGTTGCTTTTCTTATGCCTTAGCCGTTTGACAGCTCTTCTTTTTAAAGGAGAGTTTGAGCATTCCCGGGAAGCTGCCGCCAAAGCTGTTGCCGCCTTCCGCGAGAAGCGCGCCGGGAAGGGTCCCATCTCGGATGACTGGGACATCGAGGATCACCTCGTCGCCCTGAAGGCCCGGATAGTACCCCTCCGGTCTATCGGGACGGATCTGCTCAGCGCTGCGGTCCACGTCCACGGCGCATTGTGGCCAAGTATCCGGGGGACGCTCTCGCTGCCCGAGCTCTCGAGCGCACTTCGGGGTGCCGGGAGGCGCATCCACGCCTGGAAGCTTTCCGGTGCACGAGCTGGCGCCGACCAGGTCTTGACCCAAGTACTCAGCTGGTACGAGGGTCTCGATCTGGAGGCAATCCTGCGCCTGCGGACGGTCTCTTCGTGGGTCACCGATCCGGAGAAGATCCGGCGCCGACAAGAGGTGGCGCATCGCTCCGCTGTGTGGTCAAGCTTCCGTACGTTCATCCCTAGCGTCATCCCTTCCGACTCGGAATCAGATTACGAGGACGACGAAGACGATGTCGTTTCCGGCGAGGCGGAAGACGAATCCCCGGAAGGAGATGACGCCGCTTCCGTTGCCGCGCCCGAGAAGGTGGTCTCCCAGGATGCAGCGACTTCGCCAAGACCGGAGGTCCCCGAGACCGAGGTGCTTCCCGAGGCCCCGAGTATCGCTGCTGTCACCGAATCCGAAGTCGCCCCCGTCGCTGCTCCCGCTGCTGCTGCTGCCCCTGCTCCTGAGGTCGTTGCTCCCGAGGTCGCTGCTCCCGAGGTCTCCGTCGAGAAGCCGACTTCCCCTACTGCTTAAAACACTTAAGTAGCAAATTCGTTAAATCCCCGGGATGCCGGGTGCAAGATGTATCGTACACTTATGTTATTTCTGTTTCATTGTGAACTATTTATTCGAACAATTTATGTCAATGTACTCAGCTTTTAGTTCCCGAGTTGCCTTTCATGTTTACCGTACTTAGGTAATTTCTGCTCTTGTCTACCGTTTCGGCGTTCGACAGTCGAGTCACAAAACTCCACATACGGCATACATTACTTAAAACAATCCGAGTTCCTACTAACCGGATTCCCGACATAAAAAACAACTTAGTGAAAACAAGCATGCCGGATAAGTTCCTGCTCCAAGTCCCCGAGACCATTTTCGTGTTTCCCACCTTCCCTCTCTTTGCTCTTGACTACCATTTCGGCGTTCGTCAGTCGAGTCACAAGATAATTTCACATGACATACATTACTTTGTCCTTGAGAATCGAACTCGGAACTTTCCCGGCATGCGCTCAATACAAAAAATAACTATTCGGCTGTCCCCGGGTTCCTTCCCGGGATGCCGGTAAAGAATAATAAACAAGCTTAACAAAACAGAAGTAATAAGGAGCACAGAACCAGGCAGTCCCCGGGTTTCTCCCGGGGTGCCTTACTTCCATAAATATTGAAAATTGAGACACATACACTGAGTCCTTTAAGCGAAAAAGGGGCGAAGTAGAGCTACATTCCATGGACGTTTGGTTTCCTCACCGGATTTGTCCATTACACCTTTCCTAGCTTCCTGTGCATCTACAAGGTAATAGGAATCATTGTGCAATGCCCTGCTTATCACAAAAGGTCCCTCCCATGGAGGTGACAACTTATGCATTCCTGCCGTGCGTTGGATGAGCCTCAACACCAGATCTCCCTCTCGGAACACCCTCGGGTGTACTTTCCGGCTATGATAGCGACGGAGGTTTTGCTGATAAATTACAGACCGAGAGTGCCAATTCTCTGGCCTCTTCGAGTAGGTCAACATCATCTTCTCGGGCCTCCTTTGCCTCAGTTTCGGTGAACATTGTTACTCTCGGAGAATCATACTGTATATCGGTTGGGAGTACTGCCTCAGCTCCATATACCATGAAGAATGGGGTGTACCCGGTAGATCTATTCGGTGTAGTCCGGAGACCCCATAATACTGCCGGTAATTCCTCTATCCAGCATCCCGGAGTTCTCAATAGTGGTTCGATCAAGCGAGCTTTGATGCCCGCTAAGACTAAGGCATTTGCTCTTTCGACTTGCCCATTTGCTTCCGGGTGTGCGACTGATGCTACATCCAGCCGGATTCCCTTTTCAGCACAAAATCGAGCGAATTCCCCCACAGCAAAGTTTGTTCCATTATCTGTGATAATGCTGTGTGGGTATCCGTATCTCAAGATGATGTCTTTCAGGAATTGCACAGCGGTGTGTCCATCGCACTTCCGGATTGGCTTGACCTCTATCCACTTTGTGAATTTGTCCACCATGACAATTATATGTGTCATATTGCCCCTTGTCGGCTTGAATTGCCCGACCATGTCCAAACACCATACTGCGAATGGCCAAGTGATGGGGATTGTTTTCAGTGCTGACGCCGGCATGTGTATCCGGTGAGCAAATCTCTGACATCCCCCACATTTCCGGACAATATCTTCTGCTTGCTGCAATGCAGTGGGCCAGTAGAACCCATGCCGGAACGCCTTTGCCACCAGGGCCCGGGATGATGCATGATGTCCGCACTCCCCTTGATGTATTTCCACCAGCATCTCTTGTCCTTCTGCTGGTTCCACACATCTTTGGAGTACCTCGGTGACACTTCTCTTGTACAGTTCTTGATTGATGACAGTGTATGCTTTTGATCTCCGCAGTATTTGCCGGGCTTCCACCTCATTCTCCGGGAGAGTCCCCTCCAAGATGTAAGCCATAATGGGTTGTGTCCATCCCGGGACTGGTCTAACCGGGAACACGGGAGTGTCTATGTCCATTGGTTCTGCCGACATCACCTCTATCATCATCTTTCTTTGCCTCTCCGAGCACTGGGACGCAGTCCCCGGGTTCGATGTTATGCTCCCGACATCTACTTCCATGGGTACGGCATCTGAACCAGGCTCCTTGGGGATGAAGATAGATTCTGACTCGGGTGATGGTTGAATAGATGGCTTCCTCAGATGCTCTAGGGCTATCCCGGGTGGGATGGCATCCCGGGATGACCCTAGCTTGGACAAGACATCCGCTGCTTCGTTTTCTCCTCTGGGCACATGCTTGAACTCGCACCCGTAAAAAAATCCGGAAATTTTCTGCACATGAAACCTGTACAAGGCCATGTTTGCATCAAGGGCATCACAATTCCCCGACACCTGTTGTACTACGAGATCTGAGTCACCAAAGCACTCTATCCGGCGGATGCCGATTTCCTTGGCGACGTTGAGTCCATGAACCAAGGCCTCATATTCTGCGACATTGTTGGATGCCCGAAAATGAATCTGCAGCACATACTTCAGTACGTCTTGCTTTGGGGAAGTGAGGACCACTCCGGCACCCAACCCGATCTTAGCCTTAGAGCCATCGAAATGCATCCTCCAGAAATTGTAATCCGGTATCGGAGGTTCATACTGCATCTCGGCCCAGTCTACCAAAAAGTCCGGCAGCGCCTGCGACTTGATGGCATCTCGTCTCTCGTATGCCGGGGCATACGGAGACAACTGAATGGCCCATTTGGCTACCCGGCCGCTAGCATCCTTGCAACCGATGATCTCGGCGAGAAAGGCTTCGCACACCACTGTGACCGGATGTTCCTGAAAGTAGTGCTTGAGCTTGGATACTGCCATTTATACTCCATATGCCATCTTCTGGTAGTGCGGGTAGTTCTGCTTTGATTCCGAGATCACCTCACTGAGGTAATACACCGGCCTCTGTATCAGCTTACCCCCCTCTTCCCTTTCTACTACCATCGCCACACTGACTACCCGGTTGGTTGCGGCAATATACAGCAACATAGGTTCCTTGGGTAACGGGGATGCCAACACAGGTGCTGTTGAGAGCATTTTCTTCAGATCATTGAACGCCGCATCCGCCTGCGGGGTCCAAACGAATGTTTTGCTCTTCTTCATCAGTTGATACAGAGGCAAGGCCTTCTCCCCAAGTCGGATCACAAACCGACTTAGGGATGCCAGACACCCGGTAAACTTCTGCACATCCTTGAGACGCACGGGCAACTTCATGCTCTCAATAGCACGAATTTTACCCGGGTTGACCTCAATTCCTCGGCTGGAGATGAGGAAACCGAGTAATTTCCCTGCTGGCACACCAAATGTACACTTATCCGGGTTCAACCTCATCCGGAATCTTCTCAGGTTCTTAAACGTTTCCCTCAGATCATCTATTAACGAGGCTTTTTCTTTAGTTTTTATGACTATGTCATCGACATAGACCTCGGCATTCCGGCCTATCTGGTCATGCAAGCATTTCTGCATGCATCTCTGGTATGTAGCACCAGCATTTCTTAACCCGAAAGTCATAACACGATAGCAATAAGCCCCATAAGGGGTAATGAAAGCAGTTTTTAATTGATCATCCGGGTTCAAAGGTATCTGGTGAAAACCAGAATAAGCATCTAGAAATGTTAAAAGTTCACTCCCGGCAGTGGAGTCTATCACTTGATCTATCCGGGGCAGCGGAAAGGGATCTTTCGGGCATGCCTTGTTGAGGTTGGTGAAGTCGATGCACATGCGCCACACCTTAAGCAGGAGGGGATCATCTTTCTTCTTCTCCACCAGGACCGGATTCGAAATCCAATCCGGGTGCAGCACCTCCATGATGAATCCGGCAGCCAGCAGTATAGCCAGATGCTCCATGACAGCAGCTCTTCTCTCATCCGAGAGGCGCCTAGTTGGTTGCTTCACCGGCTTCGCATCCGGTCTAACAAACAGAGAGTGCTCAGCCAACTCCCTCGGGACGCCTTGCAGATCGTCACTCGACCACGTAAAGGCATTCCGATTCTCACGGAGGAAGTCGACGAGCTCGCCTTCCTATTTGCTGTCCAGGTTGCTGCCAATGATAACTTGGCGCTCCGGGTTGCTGGGGTCCACGCACACCTTCTTGGTCTCCTTAGGGGGCTGAAATGACGCCCCCTGCTCCGGGTTCACCATCCCGGGCATTCCGAGTTGGGAGGTCTTGGCCATCGCCACCACCTGCTGGATCCTCTTCTTCTCCTCCGCGATCACCAGAGATTCTGCCAAGCACGATCCCGCTGAGGCACATTCCATGGAGCGCTTGTGGTCTCCCGAGATGGTGATTACACCGTTAGGTCCCGGCATCTTCATCTTGAGGTAGCCCACATGAGTTGAGATCATGAATTTGGCCAGGGCCGGTCTGCCGATCAGTGCATGATACGGGCTTTCGAGGTCCACGACCTCGAACTCCAAGCTCTCGGTTCGGCAGTTTTCCCGGGTTCCGAATAGCACCTCAACCCAGATCTTTCCCATGGGCGAGCAAGAGATTC
The DNA here is from genome assembly GCA_026929855.1 of Poa annua. Lineage (NCBI taxonomy): Eukaryota > Viridiplantae > Streptophyta > Magnoliopsida > Poales > Poaceae > Poa > Poa annua. Next base: position 57,970,426 of record CM049426.1, on the reverse strand, counting down.
CGGGCACAATGCCATGGAAGGTAGTCTCGGTGGGCAGCAGGGTGTTCATGGATACTCCCAACTTCAGCATCGTGTCCTTATACATGATGTTAATGGCACTGCCATTGTCAATTAGAACCCGGCTGAAACGGACGTTGAGGTTGGGTCCGACAAAAGTTGGGTCTACCACCAAGGCGTATGCTCCCGGCTTGGGCATAACCCGGGGGTGATCCTTCCGACTCCAGGTAATCTCCATCTCGGACCAGTGCAAGAATTTGGGCACTGCCGGGATCACAGCATTCACCTCCAGGGCACGCTGCCGCACACTTTTTCGGTCAGTGGGCTCGGTCACAAAGATCACGTAGCTCTGATGTGCCTCCCGATAGTTGCTCTGCTGGTGTCCGGCTTGGTTACCGTTTTCATTCCGGGTATGCACTACATTCACTGGGCGAGGTGGGGGTCCTCTCGGAGGAGGGGGAAGTCGCACAGCGTTGGCCCCCGATGTCGGAGGAGGAGGTCTCGGGATATTGGGCCGAGATGCCGGAGCATTCTGCCGAACAGCTCCCGAGCTGCCCTCCTGCAACGTACGCTGATACCAGCTGCACTGCCGAGTAGAATGGTTTGCGGGCTTGTTGGCCTCCAGAGTGTGGTAGCAGCATGGCTTGTTCAGCATTTCCTCATACGTCAAGGGCTTCTTCTGCTCTACCCAAGTCTTTTGTACCTCCTGACTCTGACCCCAAGCCGGGCCACTTGTCTTTTGACGCTGGCTGTTGCCGGCATCCTCCTGCTCCCGGGTTACTGCTGCGACATGCTGCGCGGCATGGTGGTATTCGGGCTGATTCCTCTTGTGGCCGAACTCCTGGCGATCATGGCTCCTGCTCGGTCCCGAACGCTGAGGTCTCGCATTCCTCCTGTTGGAGTCTCCGACATCCACCAGGGGTTGCATGGGATCTCCAAGCGTATAGGTGTCGGCGATGCGCATGGTTTCTGCCAAGGTTGTTGGCATCTTTCTCTGCAATTTCTGCCACAGCATAGAGCCATGCCGGCATCCTTGCGCGAACCAGGAGATGGCCTGCGCCTCCACCACTCCTTCGCAAGAGTTGCGAATATTGCTCCACCGGGTAAGGTACTCCCGGTCAGTCTCATTGCTCCTTTGCCTACAGATGGCGAGCTGTTGAGGCCTGTTGGGCCTCTTGTACGTGCTGGTAAAGTTACTGATGAATGCCTCTTCAAAATCTAACCAGCAGTCTATACTGCCAGTTCTCAGATTGTTCAACCAGATTCGGGCTGGTCCTTCCAACATCTGCGGTACATAACGTACCGCCCACCGTCTGTTTCCACCGGCTATGCTTACTGCAGTTACATAGTCGGTCAGCCAATCCTCCGGCTTCTTGCTACCGTCATAGGTCTTGGCACCTCGGTTGAGCTGAAAGTTTCGAACAGGAGGTTCTCGCATGATCCGAGGTCCAAAGCAGGCAAGTCCCGGAGGTCCTTGCTCTTCCACCAACTCGGACTGGTGAATCCGGTCGAGCCGGAATCTGGTGTCTGCCGGGTTCAACTGCCTGGTTCCTATCCGAGATCCCAAAGGGTTCTCGTCCGGTTGATATCCGAGCTGCTGCAACCTTGAGTCGCCATCATTGAGCCTGTCCTGTGCAGGGACCAGGGCCTGCTTGGGAACGGAGACGACCTCCCTCTGCGGGTTTCCCTGAACGTGCGGAGGATTCCGGGGTGGATTACCACGGCTAGCCGGGTTATTATTTCCTACACCCAGGTTACCATCCCCACGGGTACTTCCCGCCTGTCCCGAGTTACGCTGTCCGACCTGCCCGGCTTGCTGGATACCGGCGAAAGCTGGGTCATATGTCTGTAGCTGTTTGTTCTTTCCGGAACCTCGGCTCCGGCTCCGGCTCTTGCTTTTGCTCTTGCTTCTGCTTGGATGTGGGGAAGAGGCCTCCCCATCTGACCTCTGGCTGTCGGGTCTGGCCGAGTACACCTGGGATCCTGCCCCGGGGTGCTTCTTCTTGAAGGCCAGATTCTGACGATTGGCTTCTATCACCAACTCGTTCACCCTTTCCTGCTGCTTGCGCAGGGCTTCACCGGATAGCCCTGCCAACTCGGCCATGGCGGCTTCGGCGGCCCTAAGGGTCTTCGCTGGTGAGCTGTACACTGGCTTTCCCGCAGAAACCCGACTCCCTGTGTTACTGGTGGTGGCTCCACCAGCCAGCTCCTCATTCACCATTCTTCCTTTCTTGCGCAGATCTGCAATGCGCTTCTCCCGGGAGTCGATCTTAGGGAATCCGTGTGCTGCATTGTACTCCCGGAGGCTAGCGCTGAGCTCGCGGCGGATCTCGGCGATCTCCTGCGCCTCAGCGAGTAGCAACTTCCGCAGCTCCTCTAACTCAGCCGACGTGGCCTGCGCATCTGCTCCGGTAGTTACCGGTACAGCCAACTTTGCCACGAGCCCCGAGAGGGGATCCGGACGACGTCGCGGATGGGATGACTGCGGATCTCCATCCCGGGCCGCAGGCCTCTCCTGCGGGGGTTTGGCTAAACGGGGGTGGCCGTCAGTATCGCCATCAGCATCTTGATATTCCTCCTCGGTTGCCGCGACCATCATTACTGCGACGGAACTCGGGGGGCGACCGGCACGCAGACCCCGAGCTGCGCAGAGCATGGGAGGATCCTCAGCTTCCAGGACTACGTCCGGATAGCTACGGACGACCTCGGTGGCCACGTAGGTGGTGAAACCACCGAAATCGATGAGACACCCGTTTACCGGGAACGGTCTGTTCCGGAAACATCCTGCATTGTCACAGACGAAGTCCATCTCCCCCAGTCTTACGACTAGGCCAGAGAGAACCCGAACGTCGAAATGAACGGGGGAGCCCGTCCGGATGTGTACACCAGCCAACGCCTCTGTCCGCCCCACGGTGGGCGCCAACTGTCGTGGTGGTGTCACGGCAGATGCCATAGGATGGCTAATTTGGGGGGCCGATGGACGTTGGTGGATCCGGGGAGGGATAGTGAGCTGAAGAGCTCACACGGGGAGGATCCCGGTAAAACCGAGATCTCCCAAGAACTGGGAACAAGAACAAAGCGCAAAGGGGAAGATCTAACAAATACAAAGAAATGCACGAAGGCACACAACACACAGACGATATACCCAGGTTCAGGGCCCTCGTGAGGAGGTAACACCCCTACTCCTGCCTTTGCTCTCTATATATTGGTGATATAAGGACTACAACTTGCTGCAAGATCAGCCGAAGGATGAAGTACGAAGAACTAGATTAACTCAAGGTGAAGAGGAATAACTGCTCTAAGAGTAAATGTGACTATAGCTTTGGCTCTGAAGTTGGCCTCTTGCTCTCAGGAGCAGTTATGGCGCCTTTTATAGAGGTCTGGCCAGGAGGGCCGGAAACCCTAATTTGTCTTGGCCCCACCGGACAGGCCTAGCCGGGATGTCGTCACCGGCTAGTGCGACCTAGTCGCCGGACTATCTGGAGTAGCCCCTTCGTCATCACCTCGTTAAGGACGGCAGGCGCCGCCCTACATCATCATTGTCCCCTTGTCAGAGACAAGACATGTCTTTGCCCATCCCGGATAGCCTTTTCCGGATTGCCGGGCTAGGCATGTCAGGTCTTGTCGTACCACGCTCGTACCGGCTGACGCGCTCCCGTGTCAGGCGGGAGGTGACCATGCTTCCGTGTCAGGCGGGAGGTGACCATGCTTCCGTGTCAGGCGGGAGGTGATCATGCTTCCGTGTCAGGCGGAATGGTACTTCCCCCCGCTATAAACGGGAAAGCCTGCTACGGACCGTTGACGGCCTACCGGAAGCCCTTACTCCGGATACCTCCTTGCCTGCCACTGAACCTTTTCTGCACAAGATCAACACCGAGAGTCGCTCCGGTTAGTACTTACCCGGAATACCTATCCGGTAAAGCCGAGTACACCTCCACCCGGAAGTCTCCCCGGAGTCCTAGATCCGGGATCCTTCCCGGAGACGTCCGAGCTCGTCTCAGGATGAGTATCTCTAGGCCTAGCCTCCCGAAGATGTCTTAGCCTACCAGCAAAGACATCTTCGAGAAGCTAGTTCTTAGAGGAACCACCCGCTCATGCTTGTGCTGCGACTGTGAGGACTGGGAGTGTCTATTTATAGCTGCCAGAGCTGACCCTTGCGGTTGCCAGGAGGCACTTTGCCCTCTTCCAGTGCCTAAGGGTCAGGTTGCCCTTTCGGCACACCAGGAGGTGTCCCTTGCTGTCGCCAAAGGTCAAGCACTGTTGATATTTACCGGATTATACCGGGATCTGCCCCTACCCGGGGGTAGCCCCCCGACAGTCGGAGGGGTGGTGTTACAGCCTCCTCCTCCGTCTCCTGTAAACCAGCATCCAAATGGTCGAGGTGGTTCTGCTCTTCTCCTTGGGCTGTTTATTTGTCTGCAGATTGGTTCGTTCAGATTTTATTGTCTTTTTCCTCACCATGAACGTGCTGTTTTTTCTTTGTGTTTCCTGCTTTTTATTAGGTGGTGAGTGCTGGCTGGTGGTTATTTAACGGTTTCGAATAGCTTTACTTTTACATCAAGATCGTTGTAGATTTTTTGATTCAGAATAGTGGTGTCTTTTGTGCTGCTGGTATCTACGATTTAGAATGACCTGTGTGAGCATATTTTTTTGTGGTGGTCTCTTGGATTTCGATAATAGTTGTGTGGAATAGTTTATATTTCAGCTGTACTACAGAGGAGACATCATGTATCCAGGTAATTAGTTCGTGGGTTTGAAATAGCTTACTTTACATGAAGATCGTTGTTCTCTAATTCAGAATAGTGATACTTTATGTTAGGTTGTAACTTGTAAGATTGAGTAGATCCGATGTGCAGCTGTTTTTTCTGCATATTCGAAATGGTAATGCAAGCAAGAACATGTCATATCATCTTTTACTTGGAAATTAAGAATTAAAATTCAGATTTGTCAGATGCCAATTTGGAGCTATTTTCCAACATGTTCACAAACGTGATACAATCGTGGGCATGCCATCATAGGTTTTAGTCACAATATTTTTTGTTTCTTGAGTTTTCAGATTTCATATGTGAATGTCATATGTTTGACCTAATGTCAGTATATAATCTGACATGTCACTTACTTTGGTATTTACAAGTAAATATGATCTTGCAGATTATGGAGATCAAATCACCTACCGGAAGCACACAAAAAAAACATTCCATTTGTATTTACTCAATGAATTTTTTGTGTACGATATCAAGAATGTTTCAGTTTTTTTACTTCCTTTCCTTTTACTCCGTTGCCATTGGGAAACAAGTTCTATAGATATATTACCTACTTAAATTATCAAGTCTAACAATTGCTGGACTGTCCAGCAAAAATGCCCTGGCCGATGAGGTTGTTTCAACTATTTTCTAAAGAAGTTGTTATGAAACTATGTATGTTGGACTACAGGTTTGCCTAACAGTGCTACAGATGTTCTGAGTAATATGGAGCTGAACAGAAGTGTCAAATATCCCATGTAAGTAGCCCATACTCATGTTTCATGGGTGATATGTTTTAGATGGAAAATTGTTGTGTCTATAAAAGGAAATAGAACGAGATATTTGGGTATGTCTGACATGTTAACTCCCTTGTAGCAACGATAAAAGTTACTGGCTAATCTATTTTTTTTTCTTTTTATGTAAAGTTATCACTGAATCTTCTTGGCTATATTATCTTAACTCCCATGTAGCTACAACGGTTACAGAAATAATTTGATAGGTAGAAATCAAATAGTATCACTGACTGTTTTGTATTCACTCTAAAATTTTGTTTTGTAGGTGAAATGGCATGGGAAAGTTAGTTGAATAAAGACATTGGTACATGTGGCAAAGATGCCTTAGAGGGGTCACACCACTATGACAGGAATCTGCATGCCAAGTATGACTATCAGACGGATACCATGTGCGTTGTATGCACTCAGTAGAGTTCTTAGTTGTGACAACGTAAAGTTCAAAGATCAAACTATGCCATTCTCACCGAGAGAGACCGCAAGGAAATGACCGAGAAACTTCTTCTACAGAAGGTACGACACAGCATAAATCAAAGCCAACTTCTAAATATCACTGAATTTACATGCTCCTTTGGCCACTGAATGTTCATTTTATAAATGTGGATACTTAATTTACATGTTTAGAAGAGTAGAAATCCAAGAGACCAGGCCCTCAACACACATGGGGACAAGAAATGAAAAAAGAAGGTGCCATGTCAAAGCGAACGGTAAGTGATGTGCGATAAAGTTTTGTGTAACGCCCCGGGATTTTCCCCAAGTAGAAAATTGTTTGTTTTTCTTTTTGCATTAACATGACATCATCATGCATTATTTGTATTTGTCAAACTTGAAATTCAAATTGTTGCATTTAAATTCAAACTCCACCTTTGTTCAAATGCAATTCAAATAAAATGAAATGTGATATTTCAAATCTTTTGCAAATATTAAAAAACTAGTTTATTAAAATTGTTTATTTGAAACTAAAGATATTTGCTAAAAGTTTTTATATTAATTTCTTTTCTATTCTCCAAAACACAAAAACAGGAAAGAATAAAAGAAGAGAAATAAAAAACCTAGAAAAAACTTACCTTCCTGGGCCGAAGCCCACTTCCCTGGCCCAACTCCTTCTGGCCCAAGCCCACCCCCCTTTGTCATTTACCTTTGTACGGTACGAGCTTTACAACTAGGCGCCATGGAGCCCACTGCCTCACCCACTCCCCTCTCCCTTTAAGCCTCCACCCAGCCCTCTGGAAACCCTAGCCTCTCCCCCACACTCCCATCGCGCATTCGCCACCGTCCCTCCTCTTTCCCCTCCGATCTCCTATGTTTTTCTTCTCCACCGAAAGATCGCCGGAGACCCTCGCCGTTGAGCCGCTGCTACGCCACCGTCGAAGGTCCGAGGAGCTGCCCTGAAGCACCGCCGCGTCGTCGCCTCCCTCTCCCCCGAAGAAATCGAGCCGGGAGCACATGTTTCCTACGCCCTCGTCCACTTCGTCCCCGACTCCGACGGAGCGCGCCGTTGCAATTACTTGCCTCCGGTCGTCCTCGCGCGCGATCGACTCCCCCAGCACCCTCAACGTGAGCTCCTCCTCCGATTTTCGCCTTTTCCTCCTCGTTTTACCGCCGGGAACGTCGGGTTCATCCACGCCCTTCCTCCGCCTCCGCCATGGCCGGACCAAACGGGTTCGTGCACGAACGAGAGTTCCCCGCACCTCCCCCTTCACCTCTGTGCGACCACACTCACACACAACACACCCAGCACGCACGCCCGCGCCCCAGCGCCACCAACCCGTGGTCGACGTCGGCGCAATCTTTTGCTCCGCCGTTGCTTCAGTTCAGTTCGTCAGAAACTCGGTTCGTTTTCAGTTATGTCAGAACAGTTCGGAGATTCAGTATACAAAGCAATCTGCACCTAATCTGTCAACAACTCAATTCCGGCCCAGTGGCTAGCGCAGCCACCCCTCCACCCGCGCGCTGAGGCGAGTTCCCCTGGCCTAGTTGAATAAAAGGTCCTTTTTGTTTATCCACGCGCACTGAAAGGCGGGCCCCACGGGTCAGTGACCGCGGGAGCCCGCAGCGGCCAGCGCAGCGCGCCGTCAGCGTCAAGTCAGCCTGGCCCCGTGCGTCAGTCTCTCGGGTTAGGGCCAGGCGCCGTAACCAGAGCCCCCTGCCTTTCTGTTTTTGCGCAGAGAACCTCACCAGCACTCTTTCAGTCACGGATAGGTCACTGAACTTTACAGAAACACCCCTAAACAATATGTTAATAATTTTTAATCTATAACTCCAAATTAAATAATCTTTATATGCTTATTTATCAGAAGAATGCAATGAATATTAATATGCCATTTGTATGCCATTTTGCATCTTTTATTTTAATTTCTTAGTGTAAATGTTAATTGCAACTAAATAATTAAATATGGAATGTGTGGGGTAATGAATAAATAATGCCCTATTCCATTTAATTTAATTAGATCACCCATGCCATGTGTTACCATATTAATCAACATTTAATATTGTTGAGTAGATAAAATAACTTGCACCTAAATATTAATTGTCGCGGTTGCTTTCCCGCTTAATTTGGATTAACTCCATCTTGCTTTGCATCTTGCCATGTCATGCATCATTCACATATGATCATGCTGGATCTTTGCTGTAGTTGTAAGATGCATCTTTTACCCTTTTCCAGTGTTTGTTGCTTTTTCGCAGATAAGACGTTGAGATGTGCGAGCAACGATAAGATCTTCTTCCATGCGGGATTGCAGGCAAGCAAAGTTTGCTTGTTTACCTATACATTGTCTTTCATTCTTGCCGTTGATCTCTGCTACCCTAGTATTCGATTCTTTATTGCGATCTCATCACTTGTTTATCCTGCATCCCATACAGTTTTATCCCCACAACCTAATACATGTTGCTTGTTTATCTTTTGGCCTTACAAGTCGTAGCGCATGTTTAGAGTTGTTTGTGCGAGTCGTCTGTTGGTCTCTGATTTAACATGCTTAGTATGATAGGTTATTCTACCTTAATAAAATGTTGTCTTATGTTTTGGTATTATAATTAAAAGATAAGGCACCGGCGGAAGGCCTTGCGAGGTGCTTTGTTCTGCTAAGTGTCGACCTAGGAACTAAGATTTTATCCTCGGATCCAATTTTGAGCGCACTAACCACTTGTGGGAGGCCCTTTGGAGCCCCCCTCGACTTTGACTGGAACTTCAACATGTCCGGGAGCCGCAACTAGTTCGGGTTTTCCATTTGTCTCATATGCACTGATACTAGTGTAGTATTTTACTTTGGCGGTGTGGCTTGTTACATGCATATAGGGCGCGACCTGTTGGTGCGGAGGGGTGTGTCCTGCGGGAATCTGCACCCTTTTGGCCGGGACCAACATAGCTCCCGTGGCTCCTCGGACTTGTTGCGGTGAAGAAAAAGAGTTGGGTTGACAAGCTCTAATGTTTTTGACTGGGTTGATCATGCGAGTATGGGTCCAATAGTGCACCCCTGCAGGGTATAATCTTATCGATGTCCACGGTTATGGACGACTTGGTGATGATGCGGCTAACAAGATCTAGACAACTTGCACCTAATTAAATTAATTAATTTGACTTGTAATATAGAATTACTTTCACAATAAATGGTAACTAAAACTGTTCAATGCGTGAGTTTTCTTGAATTGCTTCCTCATACTTGGTTAAGGGGGTTAATCCAAGGATCGGTTATGATTGGTGTTAGTAGTAGTTGGTTACTTATGCGCTCTCTTATCCCTCTCTAATTAGACAGAAGTTGTAGCGTGTCTATTTAGTCTACTAGTGCTGCTGCCGCTAAGTCCACCTTCCCCATATTTTGGGAGATGGTGTAGAAAATAGGAAAGTTAGTTTTGCTTGCCAGGGAGTAGGGGTGTAAACGGATCGGATCATATTTTGCCTTTACCATATCCTTTATCATAATTTTTCATCAGATTCGGAGCGGATCGGATAATGACCGGATGCGGATTCAGATGCGGATATCCATGATGGCGGATTCAGAGGCGGAAACGGGGCGGATTCGGTGTGGTAACAAAATTAATCGGATATATAGGTGTACATGTAAATTGTCAAACCATATATACAAAAATAATTGTTCGATAATATAATAACAATCAAACTTGTAATTCATAGTCTTTACAAAGACTATTTACGTGAGATGTTGTTCGACTAACAAACTCGTTATGTTACTAGCTGCAAATTATGCTATATTAGACTAGAAATTTTGGTAGAAAATCGGATTATTCGGATGTAAACCATCGGATAATCCTATTTAAATTTCAGATAATTCATATTTTAGCCTATTTTACATACCATATCCTATACCATATCCGGGTGTCAAGTTCGGAATCGGATATCCTTATCCGTCGGATTCATTAAAACCGGATACGGATTGTTGAAAACGGTTTCGGAATTGGATATGATGCGGAAATTATCCTATCCGTTTACACCCCTACCAGGGAGTGCCCTGACCCTCTTTTGGGCTGTGCTTTATATGCAGTTAACATGTTTGAAGTCTGACGACGTTAGATTGGGAATCTCCCTCCGGCTTGGCTGGGCAGGGATATGGCGTCATCGCTTATCTTTAGAACTCTTAGTCCAATTTGCTTCTTATCCGTAGTCGATACTATTTTGCTTCTGCTGCCATTTGAATCTTTGTATTGTATCATTTGTATCTTGACTCGTTCGAGTCGTTGTTGTATATTATATATCTTTTGTTGTATTTGTGGATATATCAGAACTGTTGTAATGTTATCACAATTCCACCCACATAATGCGCATGTTTGGTGGGTGACCTAAAATCGTTATTATGCGGATTTCGGCGGGAGCGTTTAAATCTACATAGTACCGATTTTGAGGCGTCATATTTTGCAATGCATCTTATTAAGGCAATTGTATAGGATATTTATGTAGCTTCCGGGCATGCCCTTTCAGATATGTCTGTCTTTTGTATCTCAATTATGGGTTCTCCAAGTCGTATTCTGGTTGTCAAAAATCCTTAATTAATTTAACAAGTGAGTCTACGAAACGGACCATATCTTAATTATGTCTGCTAATGGATTGATTGCTTTGGTTTTCAGACCTTGAGTGTTGTGCTAAATTTCTGTCCAATGACATGTGCTGTCAAATTAGCCAGCACTGTAACATGTCCACTGATTATTCGTTGCTAAGTTGAATGTGTTGTTTGTGTTAAATATACATGTCTGCTACCAAATCAGTACCTGGACTTTATATTACCTCCTGTAGTGTACCTATTTTGCTTACTTTTTTCTCAAGTTCCTAAACTCTATATTGCCTCTTGTCAAAATAAAAAACTCTATATTGCCTCCTGTAGTGTTCCTATTTTACTTATTTTTTTCTAGAACTCACTGTTGTTGTCTAGAAGATCTAGATGATTTAATCTATATCCTTCACCTATAAAAATATATGATCCGACTAGCATAATCAAATACTCAACCGCAAGACATAACAAGTAAAAAACATCAAACAAAACTAAGACATTTAGCGAATCACGCTAGCCACATTGTGCAACAACACCATGTAGGCGGCGCGGCGAAGCGCGCACCCATCTAGAATACTCTAACTTGTGTGCACACGAATGTTTATTTGTTACACCAAATAATTATGTGGTCCAGATGCATGATATAAGTGCACATAGCGGACGTGTTCAGTGACCGTCAGTGCAATTTACTCAAGAATCGGCATGCCTGCATAGCCATAATAACATAAAGAACCGATGTGGTCGCAAGACTGAAAAAGCTCAAAGTACACTATCAAATTTGCATCCCTCAAGGCTGAACATCGAGTTAAATCAAGCACGCTCCGGCTATCTCGGAAAAACCTCCACAGGTGCACACCACGGACGTTGCTACCGCAGATGCACAACCACAGTCTGATTGTGATTTGCATCATGAACTAACGCGTAGATCAACCATCGTTCAGGCGATGTAGTTTGCCTTCTCTTGTTGCATCGCGTCCACCATCTTGGACCATTTCGTGCGGATTGTGATCACCACCAGCGTGCCGGTCTGGGTCGACAGTCCGCAGATCAGACCCAGCCATAAACCCTTCACAAAAAAAATTAACATCAGTCCAGTGATGTAGCTGCTGATTTTTCATGTCCGAAATCAGCCTGCATGCTTTGGCGCATCGACGCGATGTCAAGGACGAGACCTTCAGAATCACGTACCTTCATGTAGAAGTCGAGCTTAAAGGCGAAGAAGATGGCCAGCGGCATGCCGACGAAGTAGAAAGACACCAGGTTCGTCATCGCCGCCAGGTGCTGCCATCCGCAGCCCCTCGCCACCCCTGCAGCACGCACGCGAATGCATTCATCAGTCGTTTGCTCAATTGTTTGTTTAGCGCTAGCAGTGCATTCGAGTCTCTGATTTTGTGTCCGTGAAATGAAATCATCCTTGCAGGATAGTGATTCTCGGCGGTTGGTTTCTTCGTACCTGACAGCACGCCCTGGGTGGACTCGACCACGATGGAGATCATCATGAAAACGGGGTGATGGCCGCGAACTCCGCCGCGATCACCGCGCTGCCGCTGAAGAGGCTCGCCCAGAGGCCGTGGCCGAAGCCCAGTAGCAGGATGAAGGAGAGCCCCAGGAACACTGACATCTTCAACGTCACTGCCACCGCGTTCTTTGCCCCGTCCACGTTCCCGGCCCCGATCTCATTCGACACCCGGGTGCTGCAAACAAAAGGCAGAAGCAACGAAACTTGAATAAAGCTCGTACTAACGGCGACAGAGGAAGGAATTGCGGTCGGCCTGGAGTTTGGAAGCACACGGTAGGCACAGTACGTACCTCACCGCGGCACTGAACCCGTAGGTGATCATGTAGGCAATGGCCTCCGTGCTCACACTGCATTTAGAAATTAAACATGGATGAAGTCGATTCATACCACCACGAATCATGGATCCTGACCTACGTAGTATATATATCTAGCAGGATTGAACACTGTTTCTGAAGCTCTATCAGTCAGACTGTAACGTACCACATGGCGATCAACGACGTGCTCACTGTGGAATTCGGCAGCAAGCCGGCGATCAGCACCAGGAGCTCGAACGCCCAGTACTCCAAGCTGCACTCTGTACGAAAATGCCAGGTTATATGCTACTACTCCAGTATCAAGTCCAGTCAGACAGACGACGTAAAAATATGTCAGTGACAGACCAGACCATGATGGCGGACGGCGTTGCGAGCTTGATCGTCGGCATCACAAAGTTGAAGGCGTCAACGGAGAAGCCCTTCCACGTCTCCTTGAACTCCTTGGACCATATCACGTACCCGAGCAGCATGAGGCAGGAGAGCCAGAAGGTGGCGGAGATGGCCGCGGACGCGCCGGCGAGGCCCCAACCGAGCACGTTCACCAGTAGGTGGTTCAGCGCGACATGGAGCGCGAACGGCACCGTGGAGCAGACGACGAGCGGCAGGACGACGGACTGCGTCTGCAGGTACCGCAGTACGCACTGCAGGAAGGAGAAGGCGAACAGGCCGGGGATCTGGTACCGGATGAACACCGCGGCGACACGGGAGACGGGACACCTCGGCTTCCTGATGAAGGAACAGCAGCAGCAGCTCCGTGAACCACCACAGGACGGAGATGAGCACGGACACAACCGCGGACATGATGAGTGACAACTGGAGGTACAGCCCCAACATGCGGTACAGCCGGGCGCCGTAGGCCTGCCCGCAGAGCGTCTCCAGGGCGCCACTCATGCCGGTCTGAAAACGTTGTCCAATTTTGCAAATGCGTTAATAATACTTTAAACATAAATGCATCACACTGAGTATTGCACGTTGTTTAGTTAAATACATCGGATGCAATTCTGCGTGTTCATCTGCAAAACAAGCAATGAAGTTTTTTTTTCTGTTTTCTGTCAGATTGTATCGTGAAATAAGCCCATCATGATTATCTTCAACAAGAACACATCTTATTCATGATAACCTGATCCTGACTGTTAAACACATGATACTTCAAAGGGCCGACCTATCGAATCCGCGCGAGCCAATTTCAAGCCCCAGCGGGGCGACGCAATGGATATCAGTCCGTTTTTTTGTCCGTCTTGATCCATTCCTGTCTTAAATTTGAGTCTCGTTTGCGTCGGTCGCAGACACGAGCGGACCATCAGTGTGTCCTCCTCTAGTCTATCCCTGACCCGCCGATCAGTGCAAACGCTTGCGTCATTTCTCTCCTCCTTTCTCGCCCGTACCGGCGCCACCCCGCACCGCCCCCGATTTTGCATCGGCTCACCCGCACTCATATTCGTACCTGTCGGTACCGGACCGCTTCTCACTCACCACGGCCGGTGATTCTCTCGGCCGCGTGGCCATATCACCGCCCCGGTAACAAAGGTACGGTCTTGGTCATAGAAAGTTTCGATGAGTATTATTTTAACAACTACATCATGCACCACTCCTCATCTGATGAGTCCTCCGATGATGACATTGATGGCCTCATTGCCACGCTTGTCGTCAATGAAACTATGGACATGATGCTTCCATTGTTTCGTGGCTCGTTGTCGGGCCCTTCACCGGCTTTGGCCCGAAACAGATCAGCTAGCCACCTACAACTATGCACGGACTATTTTCATCTGCTAAAATCAACCTATCCTCAAAAACTTGTCTGGCGCCGTTTCCAAATGAGAAGTTCCGACTACTTCTTGGCCAGAAACGATGCTTGCATGGTGTACGGCTTCTTGTATATGGTGTTGCATATGGTGTTGCCAGTGATCCTACGGGCGAGTACGTGCTGACGAGTGAGTCCACATGTCTGGAATCCATGTATAAATTTTACAAAGCTGTTATTGCGGTGTTCAGCAAAGAGTACTTGAGGAGCCCAATCAAGAGGACATGGCTCGGCTCTTGTCAATCAACGAGGCTAAAATGATCGACAACATAGATTGTATGGATTGGGAGTGGAGGAACTGCCCTTTTGCTTAACAGGGACAGTACATGGGCCATATGGAGAGTGCACGGTCATACTTGAGGCTGTGTGGATTTGACAATCATCAATGTGCTGCAGAGGTCTCCGGTGTTTAACATGCTCTCCAAAGGCAATGCCTCTGAGATGACCTTCGAGATCAACGGTCACACATACAACAAGCCATATTACTTAGCTGATGTCATCTATCCTACCGTGGAGCACAAAGACCATGTGAGAGGTAATGAAAACTTGTGTGATCATGCACAACATGTGGAGGATGAGCGTGATGACATATTGCTTGATCAAGCATGGCAGTTTCATAGTGAGTTGGTTGAACCCAAGGACCCTCTACTTTTACTCAGTTTCTTGACTTTCACTATGATATGTGTGAGAGGATGACTCCTCCAAAATGATTTGGTTGAGTATACTACGGAAACGAGTAGCTCCATTGATATATTTTATTATCTTTGGATTATAATAATAATTATTTGATTCATAAAACAATTTGGATTGTAATAATGACTATTTGCTTCGTATTTTTTTGAATTGTAATAATAACTATTTGCCTAAACTAAATAAGTATTTGATTGAATAACTATTTGTTTCAACTAACTATTTGATCTACTCTTTGAATTATATTGTTTATACTGTATATATGAAGGTAAGAGTTCGAAATGATCAAAACCCTGGTTGGAACAAAGAAAAATGATCAAACGGCCAAGAAACTAGACGGGCGGACTCAATGCGTCACCTCATTGGGGTTAGTGATAAGAAAGGACGAATCACGAATGTGAACCAAACCCGTGTCCGTTTGGCGACCCAAATGGATTAAATCCTGACAAAATCGATATCCTTAACAACCCTTTGCGTTATGTCCAAGACCAACTGTTTATGTTTACATAAATCAAACGGTCCAAGGACCGGCCACTCCTGCCAGAGACCCGGTATGATCATGCTCTCTTGTGAATTGTGATCAACTCTGGTTCCCGAGTTACTGGCGCTGAACTTGGAACTTGCTAGGACTTCCTACAGATTACTGAGGTTGCTGCGTATGGACCGACGTATTGCCTGTCTTTCATCGTGCGGCCGCCCACGCTGCGGTGGCAGCGGTCAGAAGGATTTTCGTCAATTTTGATCCAAGAGAGGAGCGTAGTGATGGAATGCACATGGTTCCCGTGCTACAACCTACAATGACACAGTTGCCCTCGGTTTGGTCCAGCTTTCGGCTGCTACAAAAAAAAAATCCATGTTTTAAACGGGATGTTCTAGAACCATTTGTTAGGCTCACACAAACACCACTTAGTACATATAAAAATGTGAAATTTCAAAATGAGTTGTTTTTTTCCTTTGTACAGTCACAGTTTTGTCTTTCTCTGGAGCCCAAAATGTACACTTTTTTAGCAACCTACTTTTTTTTTCTAAATTCATTGACTTAGATTTAGTACTCCCTCTATATCAAAATAAGTGTCTCAAGTCTCTTAAAAAGAGATGTATCTAAACATGAAACCATGTCTAGATACATCTCCTTTTTAAGAGACTTAAGACACTTATTTTGGAACGGAGGAAGTATAACTTGCACTAATTATTAGTCAATTAATTCATAACGGAGGGTGTAGTTCTTGTATTTAATAACAAAGAAAATACATGACAAGAATTTCTATTCTTACGTAAAGGACTTCAGTAGTAAAGCATATGATTATGTCGGACAAGAGTGGGTGAGTCGGTTAGTCGTGACTGATTCAAACCAGAAACGGTCCGGAGCTTGAGAAATGATCATGACCAACAGGACAAGCTAGCGGTGACAAAGTGAATTTCTTCTCCCTTCAATTAATGAACTACTCACTCCGTTCAAATTAGATGACTCTCTTTTGTCAAAAAGTGGATATATCTAGATATGTTGTGAGTCTAGATACATCCAATTTTTGACAAAAAGAGTCATCTAATATAAAACAGAGGGAGTAACTCCGTGTGGCAGGTGGAGAAATTTCTGACATATAGTGCCACCATAGAACACATCTCTGATGTGCAGATACATAGGTGCATTAAGCAAATGCTATGTCGCCAATAACTCCCTCACTCATGGGTACAAACGGTGTATGTCACTACTAGATCATGAACTAAATCGGACCGGATTTGTGAATCATCAGGAGAGAATCCCTCTTCCTCACACATGCATACTACTCGCGCGTCTGTTCCACTGAATTAAAGCCACAAGTTTGTCCAACGCCGAGAGACATAGACCGATCTCCACTTTTTTTAACAAAAGAAAGTCATCTAATTTAGAATGGATGAAGTACTAGAAGAGTATACGTATTTTGTTTTTCTACTGCACCTAGAAATGCGTCTGCAAAATAGCGACAACATTGTCGTTGATTTTTCTTCCGTGATCACCATGCAGGACCGAATGAGGAGAAGAAGGAGGGCGAGATACAACCCAGAAACTGCCGTCCCTAGCAGGCGGTCACCAGGCCGCGTAAGCGACGAAAGGAAAAAGAAAGAGACACATCAATGTGTTTTGTGCTCTACATGTGGTTGGAGGCTTAGCCGGAGTGCTGGCCGATCAATTGTTTCATGATCAAGTACATTTTGATGAATTCTCTATAATTTATGCGGAAGGAAAATCCAACTCGATCTGCAGTATATAGATCATGAAAAAAAGCATGCTATTTCTTCGCTAATAGCACACCATAGCATACCTAGAGGGTCCATGCTAAATTTTACCATTTTTGCACGGTATGAAGCTATTCATGAAATAGCACGCTATATCACGCTAAACCGTCATAACTTTAGCATGCTTTTTTCTTTTTCCAGTATATCAGCGCAAAGTACCGAGTTTTCCATCTTAAGAAGAAGTAAGAAATCCTTTTATATTTATTTTGATGATGACATACAATTTACAAGTTCCACTTCTAAATGGAAACATGCCCTAAAATGCTGATAGTTCTGAATAAACAATTTATGTTAAGTTGTTGGCCCGTGATATGTTGATTTTAGGTTTCTATACACTTGAAGAATGTTTTTCATACTTGGATATGCATATATTATTCTACCATTTTCTAGACTATATTCTTTATTCTTAATAAAAAATGTTTTATCGATTAGGTATTTTTTATAACGCTATTTGTGGCATGGATTTGGCTTTGACATTTATATCGGATCAAGTGGTTTTGCATGGATTTATGCCTCATGTTTATGTTTGTGCCATCGATTTGGCCCTGACATTTGTATCTGGTTAAGTGGTTTTGCATGTATTGTTAATTGACAAATATTTTACCGAAATTCTTAATATTTGGACCATATGTTACATTTTTTTCACCACGCTATTTTGTAATGTGGTTTCGTTATAGCATGCTATACCTTGTATAGCTTCTGGAGTAGGGTCACGCTATTTTTGATAGCAAGTTATTTTTTCATTGATATAAATATAGATATGGTAGACGAGCAAGCTGCTTTGTTAAACACGAATTTAATTTGTGGACACGAGCAAAGTATGGACGCCGAAAAGAGTTCGACATGCATGTCCATGCCGGCTGGCCCCCATGCTTGTATTGTCATCTTCACCTTCGCTTGCTGCTTCCGATCCACCCATCCGACGTCGCCGTACGTGAGAAGCCAAAGCATGATATTAATCGCTATTACCACGACATCGGAAAATGGAACCCGAGCTAATTAAGCTAGGCCGAACATATAGTTTTATGTAAATCTCTACTGAACTGAAAAGCCTATTAGAAAAACTCATTTCCTAAAAAAATAAAGGGTTTAAAACCCGATTTGTAGACAACCATTGCGGCTGCTATGAAGTCAATGGAGTGCGAGAGTGGCGTTAATTAAAAGTCCACCATCTAACCCGACAGTAAAGAAATACGAGAGTAGCAGGTAAGGAGCGGACCGATCCGCATAAGATTGAAAATATCCGAGCGCTGACAGATGCACGTCAATTGAAAACTGTTGTAACTTGCAATATGATACTCGGACCCCTCCTACTATTATAAATCGTCATTACCACGATCGTGTTCAAGCAATATGATACTCGTAGTACTGAGATGCACAGCACGAAGGCACGTGGGACGATAGATAGATGTTCACCATCGATCATGCCTATTCAGATAAAATAATAAATGCACGGTCGAACCAAATCTGGCAAAGAGCATGTGGTAGCAGTGTAGTAGTACTTACAACGAAGGCGTAGCCTGTGACGGTGGCCCAGGAGTTGCCGAGCGTGGCGCCGGCGAGGTGGACGTCGCCGAGGTGGCCGGAGAACATCACGGAGACCAGCGGGATGGCGTAGTAGGACATGTTGGTCACCACCATCGGCACCGCGAACTATAGCTGCGCCCACGCCTCCTCCGTGGCGATCACGCACCGCAGCCCCCACCGAGGCGACAGCGGCTTCACCTCGCCGAGCAGTAGCGGAGCCGAAGACATGTCGTCGATGTCGGCAGGACGGACAAGAGTGGAGGTTTTCGTTGAGGTGGAAAGGGAACGGGAGAAGAAGAGAAGATCGGGTCGCAGTCTCGCATAGAGGAGCTAAGCTAGTGGAAGGAAGTAGTCGATCCGATCCTTCCGTTGGAACCGTTTCGGCTCGCTCTGTTCTTGCCGTACGTGGCCTGCTCATGCATTAGATGCGAATTTAGCCCATTCGAACGGAGCCTGGTTGGAGCTCCAGCTTATACGTTTAATCCCGGTTATGGTACGTATATTTCGTGGGCTGAACACTGGGTGGTGACAACAGTTTTTTTCATGTCCGTTCTTTGTACATTGAGAGACTATATTGTTAAGTACCGATCTGCCTAACTAAGAGAACAAGAAGAACACAAGATCATCCCGGAATTGCTGCGAGATGTATTAATTCGAGATACACATCTCAGATCCGAGTCTGCTACCAAGCCAACCTTTCCTCAACCACTCTCTGGATACATTCCCCTCTCCTTGAGAACCAATTTGCCCCTCTCACGCCCTAAAACCGATACTATGTAGATTTAAGCGCATCCGCCGAAATCCGCATAATAAAGATTTTAGGTCGCCCACCAGACATAATGTGCACACCGAAACATGCGCATTATGTGGGTGAAATTGTGATAACATTACAACTGTTCCGATACATCCACAAATACAACAAAAGAGATAAATACAACAACGACTCGAACGAGTCAAGATACAAATAATACAATAACAAGATTCAAATGACAGCGGAAGCAAAAATAGTATCCGACTACGGATAAGATGCAAATTGGACTAAGAGTCCTGAAGATAAGCGATGGCGCCATATCCCTGCCCAGCCAAGCCGGAGGGATTCCCAAGCTAACGTTGTCAGACTTTAAACCTGTTGACTGCACATAAAGCACATCCCAAAAGAGGGTCAGGGCACTCCCTGGCAAGCAAAACCGACTTGCCTACTTTCTACACCATCTCCCAAAATATAGGGGAGGTGGACTTAGCGGCAGCAGCACTAGCAACCTAAAGAGACACACTACAACTTCCGTCTAATTAGAGAGGGATAAGAGAGCGCATAAAGTAAACATCTACAACAAACACCAAACATAACCCATTCTCGAATTAACCCCCTCAACCAAATATGAGGAAGCAATTCGGGAAACTCACACGTTAAACAGTTTTAATTATAATTTATTGTGAAAGTAATTCTATATTACTAGTCAAATTAATTAACTTTAATTAGGTGCAAGTTGTCTAGATCTTGTTAGCCAGCATCATCACCAAAGTCGTCCATAACCGTGGACACGGCTCATCGATAAGATTATACCCTGCAGGGGTGCACTACTGTACCCATACTCGCATGATCAACCCAAGCAAGCATCAGGGCTTCTCAACACGACTTATTCCTTCACTACAGCAAGTCCAAGTGCCACCCATATGAGTTGTTACCCGCGTCAGGAGTCCGGCCGAATCTCAATTGCGGACTCATTAGTTTGTGACTACACCACCATGCGGCTCAAACCACAGTAGGAACTGTCCGCTTCGTGTCGTACCGCACCTATATGACCCCCCGTATCACATAACGTCTCATCATCATCATCATCATCATGCACATGCATATGAGCAAATGGAAAACCCGAACTACTTGCGGCACATGGACAAGCTGTAGATCCGTTCAAAGTCGAGGGGGGCTCCATAGGGCCTCCCACAAGTGGTTAGTGCGCTCAAAATTGGATCCGAGGACAAAATCTCAGTTCCTAGGTCGACACTGAGCAGAACAAATCACCTCGCAAGGCCTTCCGCCTGGTGCCTTATCTTTTAATTATAATTCCCCAACTTAATACAACATTTTATTAAGGTAGAATAATCTATCATACTAAGCAGATGAAACAAAAGACCAACAGACGACTCGCACAATCAACTCTAAGCATGCGCTACGACTCGCAAGGCCAACAGATAAACAAACAACATGTGATGGGATGTGGGGATAAAGCTGTATGGGCTGCAGGATAAACATTTTATGAGATCGCAATAAGAATCGAATACTAGGGTAGCAGAGATCAACGGCAGAAATGAAAGACAATGTATAGGTAAACAAGCAAATTTTGCTTGCCTGGAATCCCGCATGGAAGCAGATCTTGTCGTTGCTCACACATCTCAACGTCGTATCCGCGAAGAAGCAACAAACACTGGAAGCGCAAAAGATGCATTTTACAACTACGGCAAAAGATCCAGCATGATCATGGGACAGATGAATGACATGGCAAGATGCAATGCGAGATGCCCTTAATCCAAATTAAGCGGAACCGGGATTCCGACAATTAATATTTAGGTGCAAGTTATTTATTTACCAGCAATATTAAATGTTGGTTAGCATGGCAACACATGGCATGGGTGATCTAATTAAATTAAATGGAATAGGGCATTATATATTTATTACCCCACACATTCCATATTCAATTATTTAGGTGATTTGCTACCCCCGCAAACCCAAGAAATGCAACAAATGTAATTATGATGCAAAATGCACAGGATAGATGATATTTAATAAAATAGGTATAAGGTTAGGGTTTGGGTTCGCACGTTGGATCGGGGGAGATAGGGTTCGAAACCGACGTCTTCGGTCCGTAGAGGAAGTAGTCGTCGTCGGGGAAGTAGTCGTCGCGGAACCGGGGCATCGTCGTTTGTCGGTGTCGTGGAAGTGGTCGGGGTAGTTGTACTCGGTCATCACCGTTGACGGGCGCGGGCACGTAGGAGCACGACAACGGACACAGGAAAGAAAGCGCGCACGGACGGGCACCGCGACACGGGCACAGGCGGTCACGGCCACGCGGCACCGGAGGAGGACGCGCACGTGCACGGGGCAGCACCTCGAAGGGTGGACAAACACGGGCACAAAAATAACGCCGGGGTCTTGCGGGCATATCACCGAACACCTTGTGGGCGGCGGGTGCAGGGGCGTCACCGGACGGGGAAAACGGCGAAGCGGAGCGAAGGCGCGGAGCGGATGAGAAGGCAGCGGGGACGGCGCGCTGCGGCGCGCGGGGCGGAGTGCACGGCGACGGCAACCGGCGCGGGTGGAAACGGGCGTGCGGGCACGCTGGCGGCGGCATGCACTGGCGAGAGCACGGGCACAGCGGACGTAGGCGACGGCGTGGGGCGGAGGCGGTGCCGGTAAGCGGCGCGGCAGCGGTCGGGAGAGCTCGGGAGAGGCGCGGCCGGCGGAGCAGGGCGCAGCGGCCGGATGGAGCAGGGGCGCGGCGCCGGCGTGCGCAGGCCGGAGGGCGCGGGAGGCGAGGAGCTCGGGCCGCGGTGGAGGTGGCCGGAGGCGGTGCGGCTCGGGGCAGCCGGAGGCGGGGACGGCGGCGCTGGGGGAGGCGCGGCCGGCGCTGCGCTGGGGGAGGCGGTGCGGCCGGGGACGGCGGCGGCGCAGGGCGCGCGACAGATGGCGCGCCGGCGGCGGGGTCAGGCCGCGGGCGGCGGCCAGCGAGCGGGGGGAGGCGCAGGGCGCGGGCATGGCGGCGGGGAAGCAGAGGGCGCGCGGCGAACGCGGAGGGGAGGCCGGGCGGCGAGCGTGGCGGCGCGGTGGCGCAAGGGCATGCGGGCGCGGCGCGCACGAGCGGCCAGAGGAAGAAGGAGTTTTTTTTCTCCCGTGCGGAAAGAAAAGGAAAGAGGAGAGAGAAGAAAAAAAAAGAAGAAGAGAAGGAGGGGGAAAATGGAAAAAGGAAAAAGAAGAGAGTGGAGGGGGGCGGCTGCAAAATTTCCAGGGGGTGGGAAGAAATTTCTGGTGGGAAAAACCTAGGGTTTGGTTAGATGGGCTTGGGCTTTATTTTTCTCCCGTTTAAACTTTTTCTGTTTTATATTTTTAAAACAAAAACGAGAAGGAATTTGAATACGAAACCTTTACAAAATATTTTAAGTTTTGCAATAGACAATTTAATAAACTAATTTTTAACATTTGCCAAAGATTTGAAATAAAACATTTTTAATTAATTTGAAATGCATTTGAATTTAATTGTGGAAATTTAATTTAAATGCAACAAATTAAATTAATGAGATGCAATGCGATGCTATGACGATGCAAAAAGAAAACACACAAAATTAAAAGGGGATAAATCCCGGGGCGTGACAATCGACACCACTAACAAGGGATCGCGTCCCGCGATCCACGCCGAGACCACAAGAAGAGAGGGGTAACTATCGAGTCTTCACGCTCCGGGATGAACTTCTCGACACCACTAACAATGGATTGTTGCTCCACCTTGAAATTCTCGACACCACTAACAAGGGATTGTTGCTCACGACGAAGACGACTCCGAAAGATCGAACCTAATAGGGTAAAAGGCAAGAAATCGTCCACCCACACGTAGGATCCTAAAACTTTGAAAGTTGGATAAGAGAAGAGACTCAAAACAAGTAAGGTAAGAGGAAATAGAATATAGATAAGGAATAAAACGAAACCTATTGAGATATTTTTCAAAAATAATTTAAGTCAAATAGTTTTCGACACTCTAGAAACAACGACCGTTAGCGAGGTTATCCTACAGGCTTTTGTGGACCCGCTGCTTCGATAACAATTCGTATCGAAACAACAAGGAGATCGAAACCAAGGCTCTGATACCACTTTGTGACGCCCTAAAATCGATACTATGTAGATTTAAGCGCATCCGCCGAAATCCGCATAATAACGATTTTAGGTCGCCCACCAGACATAATGTGCACACCGAAACATGCGCATTATGTGGGTGGAATTGTGATAACATTACAACAGTTCCGATACATCCACAAATACAACAAAAGAGATAAATACAACAACGACTCGAACGAGTCAAGATACAAATAATACAATACAAAGATTCAAATGACAGCGGAAGCAAAAATAGTATCCGACTACGGATAAGATGCAAATTGGACTAAGAGTCCTGAAGATAAGCGATGCCGCCATATCTCTGCCCAGCCAAGCCGGAGGGATTCCCAAGCTAACGTCGTCAGACTTTAAAAATGTTGACTGCACATAAAGCACATCCCAAAAGAGGGCAGGGCACTCCCTGGCAAGCAAAACCGACTTGCCTACTTTCTACACCATCTCCCAAAATTATAGGGGAGGTGGACTTAGCGGCAGCAGCACTAGCAACCTAAAGAGACACGCTACAACTTCCGTCTAATTAGAGAGGGATAAGAGAGCGCATAAAGTAAACATCTACAACAAACACCAAACATAACCCATTCTCGAATTACCCCCCTCAACCAAATATGAGGAAGCAATTCGGGAAACTCACACGTTAAACAGTTTTAATTATAATTTATTGTGAAAGTAATTCTATATTACTAGTCAAATTAATTAACTTTAATTAGGTGCAAGTTGTCTAGATCTTGTTAGCCAGCATCATCACCAAAGTCGTCCATAACCGTGGACACGGCTCATCGATAAGATTATACCCTGCAGGGGTGCACTACTGTACCCATACTCGCATGATCAACCCAAGCAAGCATCAGGGCTTCTCAACACAACTTATTCCTTCACTACAGCAAGTCCAAGTGCCACCCATATGAGTTGTTACCCGCGTCAGGAGTCCGGCCGAATCTCAATTGCGGACTCATTAGTTTGCGACTACGCCACCATGCGGCTCAAACCACAGTAGGAACTGTCCGCTTCGTGTCGTACCGCACCTATATGACCCCCCGTATCACATAACCTCTCATCATCATCATCATCATCATGCACATGCATATGAGCAAATGGAAAACCCGAACTACTTGCGGCACATGGACAAGCTGTAGATCCGTTCAAAGTCGAGGGGGGCTCCATAGGGCCTCCCACAAGTGGTTAGTGCGCTCAAAATTGGATCCGAGGACAAAATCTCAGTTCCTAGGTCGACACTGAGCAGAACAAAGCACCTCGCAAGGCCTTCCGCCTGGTGCCTTATCTTTTAATTATAATTCCCCAACTTAATACAACATTTTATTAAGGTAGAATAATCTATCATACTAAGCAGATGAAACAAAAGACCAACAGACGACTCGCACAATCAACTCTAAGCATGCGCTACGACGGGCAAGGCCAACAGATAAACAAACAACAGGTGATGGGATGTGGGGATAAAGCTGTATGGGCTGCAGGATAAACATGTGATGAGATCGCAATAAGAATCGAATACTAGGGTAGCAGAGATCAACGGCAGAAATGAAAGACAATGTATAGGTAAACAAGCAAATTTTGCTTGCCTGGAATCCCGCATGGAAGCAGATCTTGTCGTTGCTCACACATCTCAACGTCGTATCCGCGAAGAAGCAACAAACACTGGAAGCGCAAAAGATGCATTTTACAACTACGGCAAAAGATCCAGCATGATCATGGGACAGATGAATGACATGGTAAGATGCAATGCGAGATGCCCTTAATCCAAATTAAGCGGAACCGGGATTCCGACAATTAATATTTAGGTGCAAGTTATTTATTTATTTACCAGCAATATTAAATGTTGGTTAGCATGGCAACACATGGCATGGGTGATCTAATTAAATTAAATGGAATAGGGCATTATATATTTATTACCCCACACATTCCATATTGAATTATTTAGGTGATTTGCTACCCCCGCAAACCCAAGAAATGCAACAAATGTAATTATGATGCGAAATGCACAAGATAGATGATATTTAATAAAATAGGTATAAGGTTAGGGTTTGGGTTCGCACATTGGATCGGGGGAGATAGGGTTCGAAACCGACGTCTTCGGTCCGTAGAGGAAGTAGTCGTCGTCGGTGAAGTAGTCGTCGCGGAACCGGGGCATCGTCGTTTGTCGGTGTCGTGGAAGTGGTCGGGGTAGTTGTACTCGGTCATCACCGTTGACGGGCGCAGGCACGTAGGAGCACGACAACGGACACCGGAAAGAAAGCGCGCACGGACGGGCACCGCGACACGGGCACGGGCGGTCACGGCCACGCGGCACCGGAGGAGGACGCGCACGCGCACGGGGCAGCACCTCGAAGGGTGGACAAACACGGGCACAAAAATAACGCCGGGGTCTTGCGGGCATATCACCGAACACCTTGTGGGCGGCGGGTGCGGGGCGTCACCGGACGGGGAAAACGGCGAAGCGGAGCGAAGGCGCGGAGCGGATGAGGAGGCAGCGGGTACGGCGCGCTGCGGCGCGCGGGGCAGAGTGCACGGCGGCGGCAACCGGCGCGGGTGGAAACGGGTGTGCGGGCGCGCTGGCGGCGGCGTGCGCTGGCGAGAGCACGGGCACGGCGGACGTAGGCGACGGCGTGGGGCAGAGGCGGCGCCGGTAAGCGGCACGGCAGCGGTCGGGAGAGCTCGGGAGAGGCGCGGCCGGATGGAGCAGGGGCGCGGCGCCGGCGTGCGCAGGCCGGAGGGCGCGGGAGGCGAGGAGCTCGGGCCGCGGTGGAGGTAGCCGGAGGCGGTGCGGCTCGGGGCAGCCGGAGGCGGGGACGGCGGCGTTAGGGCGTGCGGCGGGCGCGGCCGGCGGCGGCGTGGCGGCGCTGGGGGAGGCGCGGCCGGCGCTGCGCTGGGGGAGGCGGTGCGCCCGGGGACGGCGGCGGCGCAGGGCGCGCGACAGATGGCGCGCCGACGGCGGGGTCGGGCCGCGGGCGGCGGCCAGCGAGCGGGGGGAGGCGCAGGGCGCGGGCATGGCGGCGGGGAAGCAGAGGGCGCGCGGGGAACGTGGAGGGGAGGCCGGGCAGCGAGCGGGGCGGCGCGGTGGCGCAAGGGCATGCGGGCGCGGCGCGCACGGGAGGCCAGAGGAAGAAGGAGTTTTTTTTCTCCCGTGCGGAAAGAAAAGGAAAGAGGAGAGAGAAGAAAAAAAAAGAGAAGGAGGGGGAAAATGGAAAAAGGAAAAAGAAGAGAGTGGAGGGGGGCGGCTGCAAAATTTCCAGGGGGTGGGAAGAAATTTCTGGTGGGAAAAACCTAGGGTTTGGTTAGATGTAACATCCCAACATTTTGGAATGTTCAAAAATCACTAAAATTTAAAACTTTTCTTTTATTAAAATAAAATATTAAAAGTATAAGGAAACCAACTATAAAAGACTTCAAAGTTTAATATTTCAAATGTCACAGTTTAAACATTTTATTATCCACTGTGTTTCAAAAACCTTAAAATATAATTTGACAAATATTATACAAACATCAATCCATTTTATTAGTTCCTTATAAGTATCTGAATTAAACCACTTAGCCATATCTATTCATAAATATAAGATTATTCAAAATAGTATATAATTACTAAATGGTTTTAATTCCTTTAACTAAGTTCAAAATATAGTTTGGAAATTATAAGCCTATAGTGTATAACTTTACAACTTCTTGGATTTTAAATTACTGAATTAGCCAAATAAACATTTCTTTTGCTTAAAGGAATTTCATCTATTTTCAAAGCATGAAAGGATTAATATATTCTAAATAAGAATAGAATTAAAACAAAAATCCTTTCCAAAGTTGTTATAAAGTTTTCAAATGAATTAATTAAAATATAATGTTGCACAAATTATTGTCAATTAAAAATGAATACCCTATATTTCACTTTTCCTAAAACATTGTTATATGTGTTCCTTAATATTATGCCAAAATAAAGATAAATGATTTCAGCAAAATAAGTTTAAATAACTTAAATCCAAACATATTGAAATGGGGGTATTTTTACAAATTTATTTTAGCCAAAGGAAAATTTAAATGAGAAAGAAATTCAAATTTGACTTTAAGTGCCAAATTTGTAATTAAGCAATAATTCAAAATATTAATTTTCAAAAATATTTAAAACATACCCACAACTGGTTTAACAGCAAGATATTATTTTTACAAATTTTTAGAAATTAATTTGACATAATTTGGAGTTATAAATCAAAAGATATGAATAAAAGAAATAAAATCAGAAAAAGAAAATAGTCGCTGACGTCAGCAGTGACGTCAGCTGTTCATCTCCTACCTTAACCGAACGAGCGCAGATTTTGGAGATCGAATCGGGGACGATTTCCTCTCCGATTCGTACGGGATTCGTTCTCCTGCAGCCCCTATTTAAACCCCGGACACCGCCGCATCTTTTCCCCCTTGGAACCCTAACTAAATCACGCCGGAAAGCTCGCCGGAGTCCACCGTGTCCGCCGCCGTTTTCCACGTATTTCGCGTCGAGGTGAGCTCCTCCCCGCCCGATACCGCGCTCCTCGTCTCTCCTGTTGCGTTGCGCACCTCCTCATGCCTTAGGGCCAATTTTTGTGCAGCCGAACGTCACAACCGAGCTCGCCGGAACCTCGCCGCTCCGCCCGCGCCTCCTCGTCGCTGCACGGCAGCCGAGCCTACGCCGCCACCTCCATCGCCCTCCCCGCGACGCGTCGCGCTCGGGGCTACCCTCCGTTCATCCGGGGAGGTACAGGAACGACCGGAGCGTCGTCGACCGAGGCAGCACCGCCGTCCCCTCCATCGTCGGCCACCGGAGCGCCGCCCGGTATGGTCCTCCGTTCCCCACCGTTCGATCTAAATTTTACGGTGCAGATTAGATATTTTAAAACGAAGCGGTACGCTCCGATCTTGACCGTCAGATCCAGATCTGACGGCCCAGATCAGATGACTTAACCACGTCAGCGCCTACGTGGCATGCCCCGTCAGCGCACAGTCAGCGCTGACGTGTATAATCAATTTCGTAATTAAATTTAATCGGCAGTTTTGCAGAAACACCCCTGTCACTTAGATCTCTCACAACTTTTCAACCACAACTCCAAATTTAATAATTTTTATATATTTGGAAAGCTCTGGAGGTGTAGAATAATTTGGATCAGACAAAATTCAAATTTGACTTAGTATAAAATATTCAAATTTCAAATGATGAATTTGAGTATATTTGTAATAACTTTAAATCTATAAATCCAAAAATTGCAAATAAAAATGTTTTAGAAACTTTAGAATATGTGCAAATTAATGCCACTGCTATAAAATATTTTTGAGTAATTTTTGAATGATTTCATAGTTGTGTATTTAGTTTGAATAGTTTGACTAATTTTGAAATAACTTTTAATAGAAACATTATTTTTGATTAAATCCAATTGCAATAGATTTAATTAAAAGCTCTCTGTCTATTAACACTGATTATAAAGTTTTGTTATAAAAATTTAGTCATAGGAAACTTTACTCTTATAATTATTCCTTTTATTATATTTTCCAAAATTAGAAATTAATTAAATTGCATTTATAAATTCATGCATATTTATAAATAAAACACAAAAGTTATTTTTATGTTTCTTGTGATTTAAGATTTCATTGCATATTTTATATTGTAGATATAATTCTCAAAGGAAAACCCCTCTTCAATAGTTTTCTCTAAGTTAGGATTATTTTCAGACTTAGTATTTTGTGAAAAGTGCTATGCATTAGACACTTAGTAATTTTCAAGATGGAGCTAGAAGACCATTGAAGGACTTAGCCAAAAACAAGACTTCAGAAGGATCTTCAAGGAGAAGAAACACTTAGAAGAAAAGTGAGAAGAAGTTCAAGAAGGCCAACCCCCTTTCTATTCTCTTAAGTCTTTCTCTCTGTCCTTTCTTCTCCTCTGAGATTTCATGAAGACTAAGTAAATCCAAGACCAGCCTCGAGGATACAAGAATCATCAAGTCTGAAGATTCATCAGGACTACCCAGAACTTCAATCAAAACATCATAAGAAGAATATTACAAGTCTGGAGATGAAGCCTGGAGGACAACTACATCTTTCTTTCTATATTTTCCCTCTTTCCTAATCTTGTCTTGACTTAAACAAATTTTGATCATGATGTTATCATCTTGAAGTTGTTGGATCCTAGCAGCATAGGCGGATTAAGCGGCCTGGAAACAAACCTTACATGTCCACGTACATGAGACCTGTTCCACAATTTAAGTGGCTGGCCGGGTGTCTGTCTCTCTCACTATAGTGAATGTCCAATTTACAAAGAGTTGATAATAATTGTGATCATCTTGAACAAATGACTTAGTATTTTTCCCTAAGTATTTTGCACATCATGGCTAAGCCATTTGAGTGCTGGTTTCAAGAAGTTATAAAACAAAGTATGAGTATCCAACTTAAGACTTTAGTCCTTAGTCCTTTTGGACCAACACATTTGCCTTGCATAAACTTAAAAGATTTCCATGGCATGAAAAGTATTTCTAGCCTTAGGAATATGTTGCACATCATGCATAAACATATTTTCCTTAGAAAGTTTTATAAAACTTATTTATTCATCTAGTATGTGTTTGTATGCATTTTGAGTTTTGCTTGCTGTTGATGGTTGTATTGTGGTTTGCTTATATTGCTTAGATTAAACGGAGAGCAAACGATCGTCGTTGAAAAGAGTTGTGAACAACGACAACATTCAAAGGCAAGTGGCACACCTCATAAACTTCCTATTTTATATGCATTACTTAGTGTATTTTTATATGCATGTGTTGCTATGCTAAACCTGCGTAGAATCCCTTATTCCTGTGTCTAGGTTCCTATATCATACTCAGCAGAAATATTGATGCTATGCAATTGATGAAAGATTTTTACAAAATGTTAAGTGACTACTCAGGACTGTGCTCATGGCTGTCTTCGCCTAGGATGAATTTCTATTCTACTTAGGGCTGTGAGCATGGTGATTTTTACCTGAGAGTGCACATCCACTAAGTTAATGAAACACCTGGGTGGTAATTGGTCGGATGGTTTATGTTGAGTGGCTTTTGGGACTATGCTTGTGGTTGTCTTCGCCTAGGATGAATTTCTATTCTACTTAGGGCCATGAGTATGGTGGTTTTCACCCAGAAGTACACTTGAGAACGGCCACCCAGGAACAGAGGAATCTGAAGGAACTCCAAGTTTAGAAGCTTCCAGTGCAGCCTTTTGACAATGGGCTCTATCTAGAACGACTAAGTTGTGAGAGTGCAACCTGTCAGCTTGACAAGCAGATGTAGAGTTGATAGGTGGAACGGGTCTTGCTAGTATGGTTGCATTCTTCTTCTGAAAGTTCTTGTCTCAATTCTCTCCTTTCCATAATACACTCC
Organism: Poa annua; assembly: GCA_026929855.1. NCBI lineage: Eukaryota > Viridiplantae > Streptophyta > Magnoliopsida > Poales > Poaceae > Poa > Poa annua. The sequence continues at coordinate 57,939,516 of CM049426.1, read as the reverse complement.
GCGTGTATAGGATATCTCGGACAAATTGAGTCTTAAGGTGAAAGTGCACAACCTCTGCAGAGTGTAAAACTAAGTACTTAGCCGTGTCCCCGGTTACGGGCAATTTTGAGCAGCTGATCAAGGACGTCAACGGAGGATTCCACCATTCCAATTTCTAAGTTAAAAGTTGATGGGTGAACAAGGGAAGATGAGATTTATGGTTTTCATGCCATACTCGTCTTGATTTCAAGAAAAGTGTTTACAAAAGAGTAGGAAAAATTGGTTTTATGCAAATTAGCCTTGAGCTCCACCAGCCAAATATTCATATAGGCTTAGAGTTACTGCCTTAAGTGTCCACCATAGTGTCACTTGCCAGACTCCATTTTTAATGGAATCTGACCCACGTTGTTGCAATATTTTTCTTATTGCAGATTTGATCAGATGACGAGTGAGGTTTCGTTTAAAGGTTTCGAGTCTGCAACCAACATGTTTTCGCCTGTGGCAGCATGAAAGTTATAGAGGCTCACTGCCATTGTATTTTCCGCTGTGTACTTTTTCAATGCTAGCTTATATGCTATGCAACTTGTATCAAATATTTTGTAATTCTGGATCATCGATGTAATAAAATTGACCTTTGTTGTGATATTACATCGTAAACTGTGTGTGCAAATGAATCGATCCAGGGATTTGCACTATACACAGGTATCTGCCTTATTTTGAGAGCAGGTACGCTACATTAGATGGGTTTGGGCTTTATTTTTCTCCCGTTTAAACTTTTTCTGTTTTATATTTTTAAAACAAAAACGAGAAGGAATTTGAATACGAAACCTTTACAAAATATTTTAAGTTTTGCAATAGACAATTTAATAAACTAATTTTTAACATTTGCCAAAGATTAGAAATAACACATTTTTAATTAATTTGAAATGCATTTGAATTTAATTGTGGAAATTTAATTTAAATGCAACAAATTAAATTAATGAGATGCAATGCGATGCTATGACGATGCAAAAAGAAAACACACAAAATTAAAAGGGGATAAATCCCGGGGCGTTACAGCCCCCAAGCTGGTGCTGCCGGGAAGTGTTAACGAAGTGCTTCGGCGTCTTCCTAGGTTGCCAAGGTTTCAGGCAACCCTGACCATTGAATCAGAACTTGTGAGACTGCAGACGAGCCCTTACGCACCATCCGCCTTTGCAGCACTTTAAAAGGATCCTGCAGGTTAGCATCAGGTTCTAGTAATTCAGTTTGTACCTACACTGCAGCGCCAATTACTTTCTTGAGTTGAGATACGTGAATGACCGGGTGGATCTTGCTGGAATCAGGCAACTCTAGGCGGTAAGCCACACGCCCCACACGCGCTTGCACACAATACGGTCCGTAGAACTTAAAGGCCAGTTCTGATTGGATCTTGGTGCCACTGATGTCTGAATGTAAAGTTGGAGGTTGAGGAACACCTGATCATAGACAACGAACTCCCTGAAGGTCCTCTTCTTATCAGCCGAATTCTTCATTTTCTACCGCGCGCAAAGTAACTGTTGCCGGAGCAATGCTGTGACAGTGGTTCGTTCCTCTAACCACTTCTGAAGTTCTAGCACCACACAAGATTCTTCAGTTATGCTAAAGTGACGAGGTGTATGATTATACAGTACTTAAATGGGGATTTGTTGATATTGTACCAATATTCAGCCAGTGATAACCATTGAGCCCAGCGGCGAGGATAGGTGTAACACCCCAAATTTTGGAAGTAACAAAAACTTAATTAATAAAGACCCAAATTTCTGAGGGAACGGAAACTTTTTGAAATGTCTTGTTAATGGATGTGCTTTCCCTTGTACGCTCTGTTTGTCGAGTTGTGTTTTGGTGTTTGTGTTGATGACTTCTAAATAACAACCTATTAAAACTCAAGTTATAGTATGACTTCTGAAATCCAGGATTATGGTAATTAAAACAATACATATATCTTCTTCTATCTTATTCTTAACAAACTATAGGCATCATGAGGTCTTGATTTTAACAATTACCCAAAGACAGTTTAATTGAGAAAATAAAAGTATTTCCAAAACTACATGTTTGCAAAACTACATAGGACCATATAATAATTCTTAAATTATATTGGATGTTAATATGTTGCAAGCATTACCAACTCTCTTTTCCAAAACACCAATTTAATTAGCCTCTGGAAATAAATGCTCAACTTGTTGGAGTAATTCTATTTATACCAAGATCCATGTCTGGATCATTATGATCACCACCTCACCTTATACTGGTTTAATTATATTCCTACCAAAAATACCCTGTTTTGATTCTGTTGATCACCTCCTCACAAATATTTTTTATCTATATTAAAAGTATGGCTATTGATCCAATTGTGTGGGTGTTTATCTATTTTTATGTGTGGTTGACCTATATGTTATGTGTTTAAACTGTTTCCCATGAGTGTGTTATTTTATGTGTGTTCATGTGGTGGTGTATGACATAACATCTTGTTTATATAATTTAATTGAGACCATTCATGCTTTAAATGTTGTGCCATATGATAAAGGTGTGTTTAACTCTTTATTATAATGTGTGATTTTAGGAGTAACTCAAATATTTTCCTTTTTCAAATATGAAATAACCATCTTCTTTTCCCTTAATTTCTAGTCTTTCTAGAACATGACCATTAGAGTTTATTTTATTCAATTGGGAAATGCAACTCACCTAACCTCATCCTTCTCATCTCTACTATCCACACATAACCTTATTTAAAATATTCAAAAATGTTTGATCATAAATTCATGCTTGTTTTTAGTGCTTCATATTAATGTGACCACATGTGATGTTAATAGACAGCATCTTGTCATTTTTGCATCTAGTGATGTTGAAACCTTTTGACCTAATCTTTTTAGCCAAGTACTGCACCTATGCCCCTTCTAATCAAATCTTCTTGCATCTTGATTTCCTTGTCATAGAATTGACTTGTTCTTCTTAGCAAAGTCACCTAATCAACATCTCCCACAAATATTTAAACCTCTCAAAATCTACCCCTCTCCTCATGTCCAGCTAGTTGGAGTGAGTGTGCATTGGACTCCCACACCCCTGGAAAATCCTTACCCAAGACTTTGCCCAAAACCCTAGAGCTGAATTCATTTGTCCTTTTCTCTTGGACCTTCTGTCGAGCATTTAGCAGGCAGGAGAACTCCTCCCCATCATTTCACCCCTCCAACCGCTCTGGTCCCTTAGCTTGTGTCCAAACAAGCAACAGAGCAAAGCACTCATCACCCCACCGTCTTCCCGAGCCAATCGGTGGCCCCTGCTCTCTCTCCCCCTTGCCTTGCCCGTGTCCACGAAATGGCCACCCTCTTGGACAAAAGGGCCCCGAGCCTCTATCTCCCTCTCCCACCTTGCCATTCCGGTTCCCCTCGCTCCACTCCACCACCCCGAGCTCCCTCGGACATGATAAGTATCGCTATGGCAAAAGGTTTAAGACTTTGCGTTCAGGTTTGATAGATGAAAGTCATTCGTTATATCACATGGATTAATTCATGGGGTCCAGGCCTACGAGTTAGTCGTTGATCATAGAGGAGTCTTGGTCATACCTGTTATTATATCGAACCGCTAGGGTAACACACTTAAGGGGTTTCGACAAGACAACCGGAAAGGAAAGAGATCACCGGGAGCGTCCCGGGAGGGGTCCGATGGAGATCGGGCAGCGCCGAAAGAGTTTTCGGAGCTAGGAAAAATTATATATATTATGTTTGATATTAATTAGTGTAATTAATATGTAAATATGATTTTATATATTTATTTTCGAATTTATTTAGGCTGATTTCCCTAAATGGGCCTTCTGGTCGAAAGAAGCCCCAAGAGGGGGGGAATCCCCTTGGGGATTCGGTGGGGGGCCAGGAGGGTCCGACCCAAGTGGGCCAAGGGCATGTGGGGGTTAGTCCCAAATTGCCTGGTTAGCTAGTTGGCTCCCCCCTGGGAGCCTATATAAGAAGGGGCACCCCTGGCCTTTTAATTCACCAATTAATTCCCAATTTCTCTCTCGATCTCGTGGTTCCCTTGTCGGAGCCGCGCCGAGCTGAGGCGGGGGATCTCTTCCACCATAGCCCGCTGCCGAGCTGCTGGTGTTCCGGTCCAAGTCTTCCGCTGCTCGTCCTGGACTGGAGCTTCGGAGGCCGTCGTCTCCACCGTACGTGTGTGACGCCCTGCGAGGTGCTGCGCTAGCGGTACTCGGAGGTCTGCTTCCTCTACACGACCTTGAGGTCGGCTTCGTCGGTCTTCATCGACAACGTTTGTGCGGGAATGTAATCCCCGCTTTCGGTCTACAAGGGTACGTATTCCGATCTCCGTTCGTACTACTATATCTGCATAGAATAGACCTTGGCATGCTTTTGGGTTATCGTTGGTAGGAAATTTTTTGTTTTCTGCACACGATCCCCTTCAAACACAACCTGATAGTTCTCCGTCAGAATTTGGCAAACGCACAAGCACGCATGAAGTTGTATACTGATCGGCACCGCACTGAACGTGAGTTTGTTGTTGGAGATAAAGTGTGGCTCAGACTCCAGCCTTATGTTCAGAATTCCGTTGCAAATCGTCCATTTCCGAAGCTGGCTCACCAGTTCTATGGGCCATATTTGGTTCTCCGAAGGATCGGGCACGTTGCTTATGAGTTGAAGCTGCCTGATGGGTGTCAGGTACATCCCGTCTTTCATGTGTCTCAATTGAAACCATACACTGCGGATTACACTCCAGTATTTGTTGGGTATGCTCCTGCTCCACCGTTGCATGATGCCATGATTCAGCCAGCGGCAATACTGGAACACCGCTTGGTCCAAAAAGGAGGAGCTGCCGTTGTTAAGCTCAAGAATGCATGGGAAGGCATGCCAGATTCCTCCGTTACCTGGGAAGACTATGAAATGATGAAGAAAACTTTTCCAGCTTGGGATGCTTGGGGACAAGCATCAGCTTCAGGGGCGGCTACTGTCATGGCCGGCATGCCGTCCATTTCCGATACGGCAAGGGTAAAGGCATCGACGAATGCTGGCTGACTTGTGAGGTCCTAATCTTGTGTGGGACCGCAATGTCAGGTGTATCGTGTGTGGTTCGATGGCAGCAGCCTGGGTGTTGTGTGTGAGGCGTGGTTATAGCCTTTGGCTACAGTTTGTAAGAAAGTTTAGGAGATAAATGAAATCTAAATTTCCCTATCTCTTCGTCTACTTTCCCTGTCTTCTTCTTTCTTCCTCAAACTATCCAGGTCCATCGGAGGGGTGGTGTTACAGCATCCTCCTACGTCTCCTGGAAACCAGCATCCAAATGGTCGAGGTGGTTCTGCTCTTCTCCTTGGGCTGTTTATTTGTCTGCAGATTGGTTCGTTCAGATTTTATTGTCTTTTTCCTCACCATGAACGTGCTGTTTTTTCTTTGTGTTTCCTGCTTTTTATTAGGTGGTGAGTGCTGACTGGTGGTTATTTAACGGTTTCGAATAGCTTTACTTTTACATCAAGATCGTTGTAGATTTTTTGATTCAGAATAGTGGTGTCTTTTGTGCTGCTGGTATCTACGATTTAGAATGACCTGTGTGAGCATATTTTTTTGTGGTGGTCTCTTGGATTTCGATAATAGTTGTGTGGAATAATTTATATTTCAGCTGTACCACAAAGGAGACATCATGTATCCAGGTAATTAGTTCGTGGGTTTGAAATAGCTTACTTTACATGAAGATCGTTGTTCTCTAATTCAGAATAGAGATACTTTATGTTAGGTTGTAACTTGTAAGATTGAGTAGATCCGATGTGCAGCTGTTTTTTCTGCATATTCGAAATGGTAATGCAAGCAAGAACATGCCATCTCATCTTTTACTTGGAAATTAAGAATTAGAATTCAGATTTGTCAGATGCCAATTTGGAGCTATTTTCCAACATGTTCACAAACGTGATACAATCGTGGGCATGCCATCACAGGTTTTAGTCACAATATTTTTTGTTTCTTGAGTTTTCAGATTTCATATGTGAATGTCATATGTTTGACCTAATGCCAGTATATAATCTGACATGTCACTTACTTTGGTATTTACAAGTAAATATGATCTTGCATTTTATGGAGATCAAATCACCTACCAGAAGCACACAAAAAAACATTCCATTTGTATTTCCGCAATGAATTTTTTGTGTACGATATCAAGAATTTTTCAGTTTTTTTACTTCCTTTCCTTTTACTCCGTTGCCATTGGGAAACAACTTCTATAGATATATTACCTACTTAAATTATCAAGTCTAACAATTGCTGGACTGTCCAGCAAGAATGCCCTGGCTGCTGAGGTTGTTTCAACTATTTTCTAAAGAAGTTGTTCTTATGAAACTATGTATGTTGGACTACAGGTTTGCCTAACAGTGCTACAGATGTTCTGAGTAATATGGAGCTGAACATAAGTGTCAAATATCCCATGTAAGTAGCCCATACTCATATTTCATGGGTGATATGTTTTAGATGGAAAATTGTTGTGTCTATAAAAGGAAATATAACGAGATATTTGGGTATGTCTGACATGTTAACTCCCTTGTAGCAACGATAAAAGTTACCGGCTAATCTATTTTTTTTTCTTTTTATGTAAAGTTATCACTGAATCTTCTTGGCTATATTATCTTAACTCCCATGTAGCTACAATGGGTTAAAAGTCATTCTAATGAAATAGACTTTTTATCTGATTTTCCTTTATTCTCACTATCCAGAAATCTTAGGATTTCTCCATCCGAAGATTTTGTGTGTGCAAATTGTTCCTATATAGGAGGTAAACATTCCAGCATTTGGTAGCTATGTATCTACCATATTTTCTAATATTTGTACTGGTTGATGATGTTGCCTTAATATAATAAACCAACAACGGTTACAGAAATAATTTGATAGGTAGAAATCAAATAGTATCACTGACTATTTTGTATTCACTCTAAAATTTTTTTTTGTAGGTGAAATGGCATGGGAAAGTTAGTTGAATAGAGACATTGGTACATGTGGCAAAGATGCCTTAGAGGGGTCACACCACTATGACAGGAATCTGCATGCCAAGTATGACTATCAGACGGATACCATGTGCGTTGTATGCACTCAGTAGAGTTCTTAGTTGTGACAACGTAAAGTTCAAAGATCAAACTATGCCATTCTCACCGAGAGAGACCGCAAGGAAATGACCGAGAAACTTCTTCTACAGAAGGTACGACACAGCATAAATCAAAGCCAACTTCTAAATATCACTGAATTTACATGCTCCTTTGGCCACTGAATGTTCATTTTATAAATGTGGATACTTAATTTACATGTTTAGAAGAGTAGAAATCCAAGAGACCAGGCCCTCAACACACATGGGGACAAGAAATGAAAAAAGAAGGTGCCATGTCAAAGCGAACGGTAAGTGATGTGCGATAAAGTTTTGTGTAACGCCCCGGGATTTTCCCCAACTAGAAAATTGTTTGTTTTTCTTTTTGCATTAACATGACATCATCATGCATTATTTGAATTTGTCAAACTTGAAATTCAAATTGTTGCATTTAAATTCAAACTCCACCTTTGTTCAAATGCAATTCAAATAAAATGAAATGTGATATTTCAAATCTTTTGCAAATATTAAAAAACTAGTTTATTAAAATTGTTTATTTGAAACTAAAGATATTTGCTAAAAGTTTTTATATTAATTTCTTTTCTATTCTCCAAAACACAAAAACAGGAAAGAATAAAAGAAGAGAAATAAAAAACCCAGAAAAAACTTACCTTCCTGGGCCGAAGCCCACTTCCCTGGCCCAACTCCTTCTGGCCCAAGCCCACCCCCCTTTGTCATCTACCTTTGTACGGTACGAGCTTTACAGCTAGGCGCCATGGAGCCCCACTGCCTCACCCACTCCCCTCTCCCTTTAATCCTCCCCCCGAGCCCTCTGGAAACCCTAGCCTCTCCCCCACTCTCCCATCGCGCATTCGCCACCGTCCCTCCTCTTTCCCCTGCGATCTCCTCTGTTTTTCTTCTCCACCGAAAGATCGCCGGAGACCCTCGCCGTTGAGCCGCTGCTACGCCACCGTCGAAGGTCCGAGGAGCTGCCCCGAAGCTCCGCCGCATCGTCGCCTCCCTCTCCCCCAATTTGGTACTCACCCCTCTCTTCTTGTGGTCTCGACGTGGATCGTGGGACGCGATCCCTTGTTAGTGGTGTCGATTGTAACGCCCCGGAGATTTCTCCAATTAAATTGTTTGTTTTAGTTTTGCATTATCATGTCATCATGCATTGGTCATCTCATTAATTTAATTGTTGCATTTAAATTCAGTTCCCACTTTTAAATTCAAATGCATTTCAAATTAATTAAAATGTGATTCTTCAAATCTTTTGCAAATGTTAAAAATTAGTTTCTTAAATAGCCTATTTGAAACTAAAACTATTTTGTAAAGTTTGCTTATTCAAATTCCTTTCCTATTTTGTTTTAGAAATATAAAACAGAAAAGAATAAAAAAAGAAACCAGAGAACAAAAAACTCTTACCTGGCCGAAGCCCACCCTCTGGCCCAGCTTAGGCCCAGCCCATCCCCTCTGCTTCTTCTTCCTACGGACGGTCAACGGAGGAGAAAAAGCGAGCTCCTCCCCCACCATGTGCCCCTGCTCCCTCCCCTTTCCCCTTCCCCCTCCATTATAGCTGGCCCCTCCTCCCCCATCTCCGAAACCCTAGCGCCCCTCCTTTCCCATCCATTAAATTCAAACGCAGTCACCACGGTCACCCCCGCCGCCTCCCGAGCACGGGAATGGAAACATCGCTGCCACTTCTTTGGTCCTGCAAGAACTCCGAGCCCGCAATCGCAAGGATGGCCGCCGCCGAGCACATCTTCCTCGTCCGTCCGTGGTCGCCGCCTCCTTGTTCTAATTCCTATCGCCGTCGATCTCGAACCGTACGACTACTCCGCGTCCCCTCGGTGAGCTCTGGTCTTCCCTCTCCTTCTCCCTCGTGCTCTGGGTCTCGCCATCGTGCGCAGCCGCCGCGCCTATGCTTCTGTCGCCGGCCGCGTGTTCCTCCGGTGATCGAACCTGCAAGTCTGAGTTTAGTTCAGTTTCGTCCGTTTAGCGATAGCTTCTCGTGTTAAAATCCAACATGAGTCCAAGTATAACACAATCACGCACTCAACCCAGTGGCTAGCGCAGCCATCCCTCTCGTGTGTCGGAGACCCGAGTTCGATCCCTCGCCCGGCCAAATAAAACCCCTTTTTCCCATTTTTGCGCACACTGACAGGGCGGGTCCCGCTGGTCAGTGACCACGGGAGCCCGCACTGCACACACAAGTCTGCGTGGTGCCTGGGTCCCGCGCGTCAGTCGATGTGGCTAGCCTCACTTCTGGAGCAAAAAGCCCAAATCCTGATCTGGATCTAGATCTTTGCGCTCAGCCCCCTGCTCTTTCTGTTTTCTTCAAAGAGAACCTCGCCAGCACTTTTCCATCACTAACAGGTCCCTGTGAATTACAGAAAAAACCCTAAAACGAAAATGCTAATAACTTTTAATCTATAACCTCAAATAAAATAATCTTTATATTTTTATTTATCCAAAAAATGCAATGAACATTAATATGCCATTCTTATGCCATTTTGCATCTTTTATTTTAATTGCTTAGTGTAATTTATTTGTTGCACCTAAATAATTAATATGGGATGTGTGGGGTAATTATTATATATATATTGCCCCATTCCATTTAATTTTAATAGAACACCCATGCCATGTGTTACCATATTAACCAACATTTAATATTGTTGAGTAGATAAATAACTTGCACCTAAATATTAATTGTCGGGGTTGCTTTCCCGCTTAATTTGGATAAATTTCATTTTTTTTGCATCTTGCCATGTCATTCTCGTATGATCATGCTTGATCTTTTTTCGTAGTTGTAAAATGCATCTTTACTGCTTTCCAATGTTTGTTGCTTCTTCGCGGATAAGACGTTGAGATGTGTGAGCAACAACAAGATCTTCTTGCATGCGGGATTCCAGGCAAGCAAAGTTTGCTTGTTTACCGATACATTGTCTTTCATTCCTGCCGTTGATCTCTGTTACCCTAGTATCCGATTCTTTATCGCGACCCCATCACATGTTATCTTGCAGCCTATACAGCTTCATCCCCACAACCTATTACATGTTGTTTGTTTATCTGTTGGCCTTGCGAGTCGTAGTGCATGGTTAGAGTTGGTTGTGCGAGTCGTCTGTTGGTCTTTTATTTTCATATACTTAGTATGATAGATTGTTCTACCTTAATAAAATGCTGTCATCTGTTGGGTATTATATTTAAAAATAAGGCACCGGCGGAAGGCCTTGCGAGGTTCTTTGTTCTGCTAAGTGTCGACCTAAGAACTGAGATTTTGTCCTCGGATCCAATTTTGAGCGCACTAACCGCTTGTGGGGGCCCTATGGAGCCCCCCACAGCTTCGATCTAATCCGCTTCTTATCCAGGGCGCCGCAAGTAGTTCGGGCTTTCCATTTGATGCATGCATATGGTTACATAACGATCTCATGATGATGGAGTAGTCGATTCTCATATAGGGTGGCACGTTCTTACAGTGCTATGAAGGTTGATCCCGTGGGCACTTGACCTGATTAGCCGTGCACACAATCATGCGGTTCCCTGGATGGGTTGTAGATAAGAGATTTGCCCTCTTGAGATGCCCTACCTTGTGGCTTTTCTTTTTGGGGTTGATCAAACGAGTACGGGTCCAGTAGTGCACCCCTGCAGGGTATAATCTTATCGATGAGCCGTGTCCACGGTTATGGACGACTTGGTGATGATGGTGGCTAACAAGATCTAGACAACTTGCACCTAATTAATGTTAATTAAATTGACTAGTATTATAGAATTACTTTCACAATAAATGGTAACTAAAACTGTTCAATGTGTGAGTTTCCCGAATTGCTTCCTCGTACTTGGTTGAGGGGGTTAATCCGAGATTGGGTTATGAGTGGTGTTAGTTTTAGTTGGTTACTTATGCGCTCTCTTATCCCTCTCTAACTACATAGAAGTTGTAGCGTGTCTCTATTATGTTGCTAGTGCTGCTGATCCTAAGTCCACCTACCCCATATGTTGGGAGATGGTGTAGAAAGTAGGCATGTTGGTTTTGCTTGCCAGGGAGTGCCCTGACCCTGTTTTGGGCTGTGCTTTATGTGCAGTTAACAGGTTTCAAGTCCGACGATGTTAGCTTAGGAATCCCTCCGGCTTGGCTGGGCGGGATATGGCGCCATTGCTTATCTTCAAGCCTCTTAGTCCAATTTGCATCTAATCCATAGTCGGATACTATTTTTGCTTCCGCTGTCATTTGTATCTTTGTATTTGTAACATTTGTATCTTGACTCGTTCGAGTCATGTTGTATATTATATCTTCTATTGTTGTTGTGGATGTATCGGAACTGTTGTAATGTTATCACAATTCCACTCACATAATGCGCATGTTTCGGCGTGCACATTATGTCTGGTGTGCGACCTAAAATCGTTGTTATGTAGATTTCGGCAGGATCGCTTAAGTCTACATAGTATCGATTTTGGGGCGTCACAAAGTGGTATCAGAGCCTTGGTTTCCATCTCCTTGTTGTTTCGATACGATTGGTTATCGAAGCAGCGGGTCCGCAAAAGCCTGTAGGATAACCTCGCTAACGGACGTTGTTTTTAGAGTGTCGAAACTATTTGACTAAAATTATTTTTTAAATATCTCAATAGGTTTCTTTTTATTCCTTACCTCTATTCTATTTCTCCTCTTATCTTATTTGTTTTGGAGTCTCTTCTCTTATCCAACTTTCAAAGTTTTAGGATCCTACGTGTGGGTGGACGAATTCTTGCCTTTTATCCTATTAGGCTCGATCTTCGCAAATCTTCGTCGATGGAGCAACTCTTTTTGTTAGTGGTGTCAAGAAGTTCAAGGTGGAGTTAGAACTTCTTGTTAGTGGTGTCGCGAATTTCGAGGTGGAACAACAATCCCTTGTTAGTGGTGTCGAGAAGTTCATCGCGGAGCAAAAAGATTCGGTACTCACCCCTCTCTTCTTGTGGTCTCGACGTGGATCGTGGGACGCGATCCCTTGTTAGTGGTGTCGATTGTAACGCCCCGGAGATTTCTCCAATTAAATTGTTTGTTTTAGTTTTGCATTATCATGTCATCATGCATTGGTCATCTCATTAATTTAATTGTTGCATTTAAATTCAGTTCCCTCTTTTAAATTCAAATGCATTTCAAATTAATTAAAATGTGATTCTTCAAATCTTTTGCAAATGTTAAAAATTAGTTTCTTAAATAGCCTATTTGAAACTAAAACTATTTTGTAAAGTTTGCTTATTCAAATTCCTTTCCTATTTTGTTTTTAATAATATAAAACAGAAAATAATAAAAAAAGAAACCAGAGAACAAAAAACTCTTACCTGGCCGAAGCCCACTCTCTGGCCCAGCTTAGGCCCAGCCCATCCCCTCTGCTTCTTCTTCTTCTTACGGACGGTCAACAGAGGAGAAAAAGCGAGCTCCTCCCCCACCATGTGCCCCTGCTCCCTCCCCTTTCCCCTCCATTATAGCTGGCCCCTCCTCCCCCATCTCCGAAACCCTAGCACCCCTCCGTTCCCCTTCATTAAATTCAAACGCAGTCACCACGGTCACCCCCGCCGCCTCCCGAGCATGGAAATGGAAACGTCGCTGCCACTTCTTTGGTCCTGCAAGAACTCCGAGCCCGCAGTCGCAAGGATGGCCGCCGCCGAGCACATCTTCCTCGTCCGTCCATGGTCGCCGCCTCCTTGTTCTAGTTCCTATCGCCGTCGATCTCGAACCGTACGACTACTCCGCGTCCCCTCGGTGAGCTTGTGTCTTCCCTCTCCTTCTCCCTCGTGCTCTGGGTCTCGCCATCGTGCGCAGCCGCCGCGCCTATGCTTCTGTCGCCGGCCGCGTGTTCCTCCGGTGATCGAACCTGCAAGTCTGAGTTTAGTTCAGTTTCGTTAGTTTAGCGATAGCTTCTCGTGTTAAAATCCAACATGAGTCCAAGAATAACACAATCACGCACTCAACCCAGTGGCTAGCGCAGCCATCCCTCTCGTGCGTCGGAGACCCGAGTTCGATCCCTCGCCCGGCCGAATAAAACCCCTTTTTCCCATTTTCGCGCACACTGACAGGCGGGTCCCGCTTGTCAGTGACCACGGGAGCCCGCACTACACACACGCCTGCGTGGCGCCTGGGCCCGCGCGTCAGTCACTGTGGCTAGCCTCACCTCCGGTGCAAAAAGCCTAAATCCTGATCTGGATCTAGGTCATTGCGCTGAGCCCCCTACTCTTTCTATTTTCTTCAAAGAGAACCTCGCCAGCACTTTTCCATCATGAACAGGTCCCTGTGAATTACAGAAAAAACCCTAAAACTAAAATGCTAATAACTTTTAATCTATAACCTCAAATAAAATAATATTTATATTTTTATTTATCCAAAAAATGCAGTGAAAATTAATATGCCATTCTTATGCCATTTTGCATCTTTTATTTTAATTGCTTAGTGTAATTTATTTGTTGCACCTAAATAATTAATATGGGATGTGTGGGGTAATTATTATATATATTGCCACATTCCACTTAATTTTAATAGAACACCCATGCCATGTGTTACCTTATTAACCAACATTTAATATTGTTGAGTAGATAAATAACTTGCACCTAAATATTAATTGTCGGGGTTGCTTTCCCGCTTAATTTGGATAAATTTCATTTTTTTTGCATCTTGCCATGTCATTCTCATATGATCATGCTTGATCTTTTTTCGTAGTTGTAAAATGCATCTTTTACGCTTTCTAGTGTTTGTTGCTTCTTCGCGGATAAGACGTTGAGATGTGTGAGCAACGACAAGATCTTCTTCCATGCGGGATTCCAGGCAAGCAAAGTTTGCTTGTTTACCGATACATTGTCCTTCATTCCTGCCGTTGATCTCTGTTACCCTAGTATCCGATTCTTTATCGTGATCCCATCACATGTTATCTTGCAGCCTATACAACTTCATCCCCACAACCTATTACATGTTGTTTGTTTATATGTTGGTCTTGCGAGTCGTAGTGCATGGTTAGAGTTGGTTGTGCGAGTCGTCTGTTGGTCTTTTATTTTCATATACTTAGTATGATAGATTGTTCTACCTTAATAAAATGCTGTCATCTGTTGGGTATTATATTTAAAAATAAGGCACCGGCGGAAGGCCTTGCGAGGTGCTTTGTTCTGCTAAGTGTCGACCTAAGAACTGAGATTTTGTCCTCGGATCCAGTTTTGAGCGCACTAACCGCTTGTGGGGGCCCTATGGAGCCGCCCGCAGCTTCGATCTAATCCGCTTCTTATACATGGCGCCGCAAGTAGTTCGGGCTTTCCATTTGATGCATGCATATGGTTACATAATGATCTCATGATGATGGAGTAGTCGATTCACATATAGGGTGGCACGTTCTTACAGTGCTATGAAGGTTGATCCCGTGGGCACTTGACCTGATTAGCCGTGCACACAATCATGCGGTTCCCTGGATGGGTTGTAGATAAGAGATTTTCCCTCTTGAGAGGCCCTTCCTTCTGGCTTTTCTTTTTTGGGTTGATCAAACGAGTACGGGTCCAGTAGTGCACCCCTGCAGGGTATAATCTTATCGATGAGCCGTGTCCACGGTTATGGACGACTTGGTGATGATGTTGGCTTACAAGATCTAGACAACTTGCACCTAATTAATGTTAATAAATTTGACTAGTAATATAGAATTACTTTCACAATAAATGGTAACTAAAACTGTTCAATGTGTGAGTTTCCCGAATTGCTTCTTCATACTTGGTTGAGGGGGTTAATCCGAGTTGGGTTATGAATGGTGTTAGTTGTAGTTTTGTTACTTATGCGCTCTCTTATCCCTCTCTTATTAGATGGAAGTTGTAGCGTGTCTCTATTAGGTTGCTAGTGTTGCTGATACTAAGTCCACCTACCCCATATTTTGGGAGATAGTGTAGAAAGTAGGCAGGTTGGTTTTGCTTGCCAGGGAGTGCCCTGACCCTCTTTTGGGTTGTGCTTTATGTGCAGTTAACAGGTTTGAAGTCCGACTACGTTAGCTTGGGAATCCCTCCGGCTTGGCTGGGCAGGGATATGGCGTCATTGCTTATGTTCTGGACTCTTAGTCCAATTTGCATCTTATCCATAGTCGGATACTATTTTTGCTTCCGCTGTCATTTGTATCTCTGTATTTGTAACATTTGTATCTTGACTCGTTTGAGTCGTGTTGTATATTATATCTTCTGTTGTTGTTGTGGATGTATCGGAACTGTTGTACTGTTATCTCAATTCCAACCACATAATGCGCATGTTTTGGCGTGCACATTATGTCTTGTGGGCGACCTAAACTCGTTGTTTTGCGGATTTCGGTGGGATCACTTAAATCTACATAGTATCGATTTTGGGGCATCACATTCCCTGTATAGGTTGTAGAGAAGAGATTTTTCGTGTTGAGATACCCTACCTTCTAGCTTGCTTTTGGGGTTGATCGAACGAGTATGGGTCCAGTAGTGCACCCCTGCAGGGTATAATCTTATCGATGAGCCGCGTCCACGGTTATGGACGACTTGGTGCGTTGCCGACTAACAAGATCTAGACAATTTGCAGCTAATTAATGTTAATTGGTTTGATATTAATATAGAATTACTTTCACAATAAATGATAACTAAAATTGTTCAGTATGTGAGTTTCCCGAATTGCTTCCTCATACTTGGTTGAGGGGGTTAATCCGAGAATGGGTTATGATTGGTGTTAGTTGTAGTTGGTTACTTATGCGCTCTCTTATCCCTCTCTAATTAGACGAAAGTTGTAGTGTGTCTCTGTAGTTGTCTAGAGCTTGCGCGCTGCCGCTAAACCTTCCTAAGGAGATGTGCTCACCTGTTCGGAATGCATATTACGCATTCGTTAGAACTCTCCTTAATGCTTGCCTTGCTATCATTACCGATAGTATTGACACATGTATATGGGCTGTATTCATGTGCAGTTAACAGGTTTGAAGTCTGACGACGTTAGCATGGGAATCCCTCCGGCTTGGGCTGGGCAGGGATATGGCGCCATCGGTTATCTTCAGGACTCTTAGTCCAATTTGCATCTTATCCGTAGTCGGACACTATTTTGCTTCCGCTGTCATTTGTATCTTTGTATTGTATCATTTGTATCTTGACTCTTTCGATTCGTTGTTGTATATATATCTTTTGTTGTTGTTGATGTATCGGATAACCTCGCAACAGTCGTTGTTTCTAGAGTGTCCAAACTATTTGACTAAAATTATTTTGAAAATATCTCATTTGTATTCTTTTTATTCCTTACCTCTATTCTATTTCTCCTCTTATCTTATTTGTTTTTGGAGTGTCTTCTCTTATCCAACTTTCAAAGTTTTAGGATCCTACGTGTGGGTGGACGATCTCTTGCATTTTAACCTATTTAGTTCAATCTTCGGGAGTCATCTTCAACATGAGCAACTCTTCTTGTTAGTGGTGTCGAGAAGTTCAATGGAGTCAGAACTTCTTGTTAGTGGTGTTGAGTTTTTCAAGGTGGAGTAACAATCCCTTTTTAGTGGTGTCGAGAAGTCATCACGGAGCATGAAGACTCGGAAGTTACCCCTCTCTTCTGGTTGTATCGGCGTGGATCGCGGGACGCGATCCCTTGTTAGTGGTGTCCATTGTAACGCCCCTGGATTTATCCCCAATTAATTTTGTTTATTTTTCTTTTTACATCATCATGTCATCATGCATCATTTTTCACCTTGTATGTTTTAATAAATAACTTAAAATACTATTTGGAAATAATTGTAAAACTATTTCAAATTAGAGTGTTGTCAATTATTTGGTAAACCTTTATCTTTCCTTGATTTTTCTCTCTTCCTAAATCTTATTTTTCTTTTCTTATCCTCTCTTTCAATTTTTCTGGAAATGGAGAAATCATCAATTTCAAAATGGGCTGAATTCTCCTCTTGCTTTTGGCCCAGCCCATTCGACCAGTCTCTTTCTTCTCTGTACAGAATCATGAGTAGAACCTGACCTCCTCTCCTCCCTGGCATGGCTGCCCCACCTCCCACCTTCTCTCCTCCCCTCCTTAAAGCCTTCCCCTCTCCCCAAGTCCTAACCCTAGCATCCTCCTCCCTCTTCCCCAGCACCGCCGCCGCTACCATCTCCTCCCTCTCTCTGTTCTTGCTCTCCTCCCCGAGCTTCACCCATGGCTGGATAATGGAGCTCCACAGCCCCGTCGCCATGATCATCGTCGTGCTAATCTGAGACCGGGAATGGAGCCGCCACACCTCCCTCGTCGTCATCACCCGATTCCGGAGCTGGAGCCGCACCGAATCACCGTCGATGGAGTCATCTTCTTCCTCCGACCGAGTGCACCACCGAGATATCCTCCATCTACTTCCTCTTCGCCCTCCCCGACCCCGTACCACGACCTCCCCGAGGTGAGCCGCCTCCCTCTGCCATTTTTGGCCCCTCGAGCGCGCCTCGTCGAGATCTAACTCCCCCTGCCCTCATTTTCTCTTCTAGGTGTCCGTAGCCGCCGCGCTCGTCCTCGACCCGAGAAGCTCGCCGCCGCCGTCGCCATGGATTGCGACGTTGCATTCGAGAGTTGAGGGCACCGTCGAGCTCGCCATCGTCCCCTCCGTCGATCTCCACCCTTCCCCTGGCCCCGCGCGGTCTCTGGTGAGCGCCATCGCCACCATTTCCCTCCCCCTCGTCTGGTTTGTCCGCGCTGCGTGGCGAGGAGGACGACGACCGTGAGCCGTAGATCACGAGATCTACGGCCAGGTTTGAACCTCCCCGTTCGCGCGCAGCCGCGCGCGTTTTGGCCGGCCCAGCTCCGCCCCCGCGCGAATCCGCGCTGCTCTGCGTGGCCTCTGGGCCGATCTGGCCCAGATCTGGCCCGTTCGGCCTGTTTCTCTTTTATTCTTTTCCTGTTAATTTTTCCAGTAAATCTAGAGTTTTAGCTTTAAATCATTTGTGGTAAATCTAGAGTGGCTAAAATGATGGGATAAATTTTGTAACATGCATGCACGTTTTCTTAACCATGTGGCGTTGGACTTGTTCCAAAATGTGTTTTCTGTTTTGTGGTAAGATAGATTTAGTAAAAAGTACCTATTTAACCATTTGTTTAATAACTTGTGTGTTATAAATCCAAATCATGCAATCTTGGATCTGTTGGAAAGCTTGTAAAAATGCCTATCTAGATTGGTAAATCTTGCATGCAGGAGATTAGTCTAGTAAAAGTTGTGTTTAGTCTAAGAATAACATCAGTATGTGTTTGGGGATTTTTAACTCTTCAATAAAAACACTTTTTGAGGTAAATCCAATTGGAAGTGTTAGATATGTGTTGTAGGTACCATATACTACAAATGTAGAATTTTCGAGTAACTTGATATTTCTTAGTGAATAAATCCCTGAACAACAGGGAAAAAATCTCTTAAAATGCATTTCTGAAACTTCAGAGATTATGACATGTCTAGTTTTAATTGGTGGAGCCACCTCTGTCCATAGATAAATGTTGGGGATAATTTTGTGGAATAGCCACAGGTTTTATCTAACTCACCCCACTGGTTTGACACCAAAATAATTCTTATTATTTTCTGCACATAAATAATGATCAGAAGTATATTTTATTTTAAAACTGGGATAACTTAAACTAGGAGTGTCCAAATTTGATGAATAAAATCTCCACTTAAATAGAGAACTCCTATCTCACCAGAAAGGCTAATTATGCATTCAGGAGATCTATAAAACTGAACCTATCTTCTGTTTAAGTTTTACATCAGTAGCTCTTATCTGATTTTTAATTCTTGTTTGGTGATAGATTTTCATGCACAGCTAATTTTCAGAGCTCCACATGTGTGTCAGCAGTGATGTGGTACAAGGGTTTAATTTTAGGAGCAGTACCTTAAGAATTATGCTTAAAACATGTAAACAGCCCCTAATACATATTGAATGCATTAGTTGTGTTTTCTGTTGTGATGCTTGTTGTTTGTTGATATACTTTAGATTGTTATCAACTTGCATTTTAGGACTTACGCTAGTCTCGTCTGCTTTTCATGTTACGGTAGAATCGCAACCCGAGGAAGAGCAGTACGAGGTGGCTGAGCACGACTACGTTGAAGAGCAAGACTAGGGACAGTACTTTGAGCAAGGCAAGCCCACCTCACCACTATAATGAAATCTTATTATTTTATCAAGCATGTTTTGTTTTCAAAATAAAATAATGCATGTTTTACTTCTTTTATGGCGCCTTGCCACCCGAATACTATTTTTACCAAATATTGTTTGGCCAAAGTTATCTACTAGAATAGCTGTAGGTATTATAAGAAGAGTTTTACTTGATGAGTCTTGTCATTGAAGGCTCTATAAAGAAGATTAAGTTTTCAAATAGTATATTCTGTTATCTTACCTCAAAACTATAGGATGGGGACCCATTTGATAAAAATGTTTCGAGGAAGAAAACCCGAGTTGCTGGGAGCAATCGGCGAGCAAGTGTTTTATTAAAACCCGAGTTGCTGGGAGCAAGCGGGGATGTTTGCGAAAACCCGAGCTGTTGGGAGTAGTCGGAGGACTGGAGGTTGTTTTTGAAAAACAAAGTACTGCCCTAGCAGCCGCTCGAACAATTAACCCGTGCAACCACACTACCTGACATGGGTAGGGCTTAGCCGGAAGCTTGTCTGTTTTAGTGTTGGGGCTCTCATACTTTCTACGAGGGTTGGACCCTCGAAGCCGGGTTGTCGTCCGGAAGAGACAATACACTGTTGAGGACCAACAGCCGGACGAGTGCAGCAAGTCTCCTGACATGGCGGTGTGGTGTCCCGAGGAAAGACCAAGAGGTCTAGTGGAGCACACGGTGCCGAGAAGAACAAACCTACCGGGAGGCCCCGATACTAGGGTGGTCATAGTGGAAAGTTTTGATCGTGTTATCCGGACCCCCGCATACTGTCGTATGATGGGCCGTGGCAGACACGGCGGAATAGCCGATAGGTGTGGGTAAAGTGTGCAACCTCTGCAGAGTGTAAATCTATTCGAATAGCCGCGTCCGCGGTCATGGACGGTTGGAAAGGCCACTGATCTAGGCGTATGGGCATTTTGGGTCTTGAAAATAGGAAAGAATAGGTTTCTCCGGGATATTCGAGCAGGCATAAGTTGGTACCTGGGAGGTACGGAATTTGGGTGAAGATGGTTGATCTCGGGGAGACATCCAGTCCGATCTCAAGTCAGGAAAAAGGGTTACCCCTATCCTAGTGTTTGATAAACTTTTTATAAACGAAAGTTTGGAACTTGGATATGTCCTTGCTATATCTAAGAGAATAGAATTCTATCTCTAAATGTTTTCTTCAACAAAGATATAGAGATGTCGCATTTCAGCGAAGAGAATTCTATCTCTAAATGTTTTCTTCAACAAAGATATAGAGATGTCGTATTCTCTATGTCTAAAATCATGGTATTCGAAAACTAAGCCCTATAGTCGTATATATAGCAGCTATCCCAGTTTTCCAAAAGTGTTTTCTTGCACTATCATGAGAATTTAAGCCTAGAGGTGGTCTTGCGAGTACGTAATTGTACTCATGTGGATCTGTCCCTGGATATTCAAATGTCCAGATTGCAATGAGGAGGCCTACATCGAGGAGGAGGTGTTTGACGACGACTTCGCCACTTAGCTGTCACCGGTCAACTGCACTTGTGGGAATCTGCGCTCGGAGATGTTGAGAGCCGTCGCTAGCCACGAGCTTCCGCTATCTTAGTTAATTCCGTCTTGCGTGACGAGGTTTGGTGACTTTGGTCGTACGACCGTCTATGTGTTGTAAGACTTTTATTCGTACGACTTGAATGATGTAACTCTTTGATACCTATGTTGGTTATGTGATTGCGATGCACTGATCATTGGGATCGTGATCTCTTACATAACGTGGGCATCTCGGACTTGTCCGAGGGGTCCTTACAATGCGTCTTTTATGCTTTTCACTATTTGTTGATTCTTCGCGGATAAGACGCTGAGATGTGTGAAGAATGACAAGATCTTCTTCCATGCGGGATTCCAGGCAAGCATTTCCCATTTGATCACCTATGCATGCCTTTTTCCTTTATTGCTAGCCTTGTGATACGATGCTTGTGTCTCGATCCTATTCCATGTTTACCTTGCAGCCATGATATAGCCCCCACCTCAACATCCATTAACTGTTGCATGTTTATCTGATGGCCTTGCGAGTCGTAGCGCATGCTTAGAGTGGGTTGTGCGAGTCGTCTGTATGTCTTATGTATCACATGCTTAGTATGATAGACTATTCTACCTTAATCTAATGATGTCATATGTTGGATAAGTGTCGACCTAGGAACTGAAATATTGCTCCCCTAATCCAAGTTTGAGCGCACTAACCACTTGTGGGAGGCCCTATGGAGCCCCTCGCGGCTTCGATCTAATCGGCTTCTTATCTAGGGCGCCGCAAGTAGTTCGGGCTTTCCATTTGATGCATGCATATGGTTACATAACGATCTCATGATGATGGAGTAGTCGATTCTCATATAGTGCGGCACGTTTTTAGAGTGTTACGAAGTTCCGGGTATGGTACTGAGTAACCGTGCACGCAATCATGCGGTTCCCTCGATCGGTTGTAGAGAAGATATTTGTCGTGTTGAGATACCCTACCTTCTAGCTTGCTTTTGGGGTTGATCGAACGGGTATGGGTCAAGTAGTGCACACCTGCATGGTATAATCTTATCATTGAGCCGCGTCCACGGTTATGGACGACTTGGTGCGTTGCCGACTAATAAGATCTAGAAAACTTGTACCTAATTAATGTTAATTGAATTGACTAGTAATATAGAATTACTTTCACAATAAATGGTAACTAAAATTGTTCAGTATATGAGTTTCCCGAATTGCTTCCTCATACTTGGTTGAGGGGGTTAATCCGAGAATGGGTTATGATTGGTGTTAGTTGTAGGGTGTTACTTATGCGCTCTCTTATCCCTCTCTAATTAGACGAAAGTTATAGTGTGTCTCTGTAGTTGTCTAAAGCTTGCGCGATGCCGCTAAATCTTTCTAAGGAGATGCGCTCACCTGTTTGGAATGCATATTACGCATTTGTTAGAACTCATCTTAATGCTTGCCTTGCTATCATTACCGATAGTATTGGCTTTTGTATATGGGCTGTATTCATGTGCAGTTAACAGGTTTGAAGTCTGACGACGTTAGCTTGGGAATCCCTCCGGCTTGGACTGGGCAGGGATATGGCACCATCGGTAATCTTCGGGACTCTTAGGCCAATTTGCATCTTATCCGTAGTCGGATACTATTTTGCTTACGCTGTCATTTTGTAGTGACCTCACCTTTTATTATAAGGTGGAAGTCCCCGTGTTAATGTGCTAGTCCCTGGATCAAATGCTAGCACCACAGTTTAAGATGAATATCATGCAAAAGTGTCAAATACTTTATTAAAGCGCATGATCCGGTGTTACAAATATCTCTTACAACTTGCATAACCTGAAAAGGCTAGCAAAATTTCCAAGAGTAGCAGCGGAAAATAGTAGATACAATGAGCCTCATCATCTTCATGTGCCACAGGCAAAGCATGTTGGTTGTAGACTCGAAATCCTATCGAATGCTCACTCGTCGTCTGTCAAATCTGCAAGGTTTAGTTGCTGCCCAACTATAAAGGGTCAGCACAATTGAATTGTGGTGGCAAGTGACTTTGATTTCTAATATTCTACTAAGCTATATCTATATGCTTATTTGGCTGGTGGAGCTCAAGGCTATTGCGTAAAGCAAGTTTTCTCCTACTTTTGATAAACAATTTTCTTAAATCAATATCTTCTCTTTCAGAGACATCTCGAGACAAGTCCATGTCTCCTACCCATTTTCACCCAACAAAGTTTTATTAAGAAATTGGGATGAAGAGATTTTCAGAATACAGCCTTGTGTAGTTACTCAAATTGTCCGATGCCGGGGACACGGCTAAGATCTTAGGTTTTAACTCTCGAGAGTGTGTGCACTTTCACCATTAGACTCAATCAACCCAAACTATCCTCTACACTCATTTAGTGAGAAGGAAAAGGAGAAGATCAAGACGAGACTTTTCAGAAGTTGCTTTCCCATGATCATACTAAGAGATTACCACCGTCCTATCAACTCTACCACCATCAATCTCTTGACCCAGGTCCACATTAACTTACTCCATCAAGACAGAGCCCATATTGACCAATGGTTGCACGATAAGCAACTAAACTCAGTGTAAACTTAAATCTCATAGCCCTGGGTGGCCTACCACAAGTGAGCAACTCAGGTTAACACCGCATATCATGGCCCCAAGTAAGTGGAAACTATCTTGGGCGAAGACAACCATGAAACTTGTCCCTGAGAAGCCACTCAAGTTGAAACCTCCTCGATCGACCCAATCCACCCAGGCGTTAAATTAATTTAGTGGAAATGTTCATTTATCACATCAACCATAAAACAATCAGTTTTGCAGCAGGTACTTCCACTAAATTATAATAGGGGTCTAATTGGAATTTCTAAGGGGTAGCCTAACAGGTTTGCATAGCATACTACAAATCTCCCAGAAACCTATCATGCATACTACTTTTGCAAATACTGCTTAAAACACTAGGTATGCAATAGAATAAAATAGTAGGTGTTTTATGAAGTCACTTGCCTTATGAAAGTTGTCGTTTCTCACACACACTAGTCCAAGTCAATGGTTGCTCCCCGTTTCAAACTATACAATAAGGTGCATCCAATAAACAAACAATCCAACAAGCATATATCATTCAAATAATCAATCAAGCGTAATAAGGCTTAGAAGTGGATTTGGTCAAGGATGTCACATAATTCAATATGCAAAAAGAATTAATGTGATTGCGTTTAGGGTATAGTCTAAAGTCAAATTGGACAATTTTCAATTTGAAAGGATTGAAAGATCACAGGATCCTAATGAATTGGTCTTTAAACGTTTACACGAAGAGATGCTAAGATGGTTTAATCATAATTTAAAAGCAAGGTTCAAGATTTTACAACAACCATCCATATTTAATTTCTTTTACCTAAGGTTATGTTTTCAGAATTTAAATTTAAGCAAATTCATATTCAAGAATTTCTTAATTTATCATATCTAACATTTTTAATTCCCAACTGAAAAGTTCATAGTATTAAAATTACAACCTAGATATTCGAAATGGCATAATGTTTTAAATCACATTTTTAGTAACACCTAATTAACCAATAACATTTATATACACTTGTAAATGAACTAAAATCATTTAAGAGGTTTTAAATAAAACTTACTTATTAATGTTATGTAATAATTTGATAACATGGATTTGAGTTTCTCAGAACAAGGACAATTATTTATGACATTTGTGCAAAGGAAATAATTTAAATATATTAATAAATATTTACACTATGCCCAAGTTAACTAAAATAAGTTTCTGATTTTTAAATCCATTTTAAATTATTCAAACTTTACTTAAAATATTGGATCATTATTCTTCTAATCTTAAGATTTCCAAAAATATTTTATTTGGAAATTTTGGACTTATGAATTTAAAACTAAGTCAAAAATGCTCACACTCCTAATTTGAAAATTGAATCTGTTTAGATTAGTCAAATTTGAAATTTAAAAGTTCCAGCAGATTCTACTTGTCGAGGGCTTTAATTTGATATAAAATTTGTCCAATTTGGGTAAAGGGTTAAAAAGTTATGATAAATCTAAGTGGCAGGGACTTTTCTGCAAAATAGACAATTAAATTCTATCCGGAAATAAAACAGAAAAAGATTTGCCACGTGGCGTACTGCGATAGGCTGGTTTCTAGGGTTAACAGGGGCCGCAGGATTTAAAGAAGATCGGGCGGTCCAGATCCGTTCGTACCTTTTCGGCCTAGATCTAATCTGGGTCATTGATGGAAGATCGGACGGCTTCGGCCGCGCTGACCAGGACAGGGCGGCGCAACTTCGCCGACGACGTGGAAGACGGCGGCGGCGGCCTCGGTTTGGACCGTGGCGACGCTGTGGAGCTCCCCTGGCCTCGGGGAGACGTCGGAGACGCTCGGCACAACGTTCCAGAGGCGATGGCGAGGCCGGTTTCGTGTCGTTCTTCTCGGAGTGGCGACCTCGGGCGGATGAAGGAGCACGGACGCCGGCGAGCTTGGGCTCCTGTTTGTGCTCGTCGTTCAGCAACAGAAATCAGAGGAGGGGTCAGGACGAAGCGCACGGCCATGGCGAGTCAGATGAAGGGGGTCTCGGGCGAGGGGATTCGGTTATCTCCCCGGCATCGACAATTTCGCGACGGCGGCACGTGCGGACTCCGGCGAACAATAGTGGCGGCTTGGCGGCGTTATTTTGATGGGGAGTAGAGGGGAAATGGAGGCGGGGACGCGGGGATTAAATAGGGCAGGAGAGGGAAACAAATTCCGCCACACACGCTCGGAATCGAGCCAAAATTGGAGGAGGAGTTTCGGCCGGAATTCTTGGGCTGGAGGTTGAAGACGTGCTGACGTCATCACTGACGCCAGCGATTTTTTCTTTTTCTGATTTTTCCAATTAATTCATAACTTTTGATTTAAATGTCCAAATGATGTCAAATAAAATTCTAAAGATTTGTAAAAATAATATCTTTGTGTTAAACCAGTTGTGGGCACATTTTGGATTTTTTGAAAATTAATATTTTGAAATATTCTTTAAATACAAATTTGACACTTTATGTTAAATTTAAAACTAGGGTTTAATTAATTTTATTTTTGGCTAAAATAAATTATATGAAATACCCACATTCAATTATGTTTGAATTCAAGTTATTTAAACTCATTTTCAAATACTAAATTCATTTTTGGATTTAGTATTATTAAATAGTATAACACAACTATATGAAAATGAAAAAGGGAAATATAAAGTATTCATTTTTAATTCAAAACAATTTGTGCACCATTATATTTTATATTAAGATAATTTATTTGAAAACTTCATAACAACTTTGAAAAAGATTTTAGATTTAATTCATTTCTTATATAGAACATATATTCATGAAAATAATTTTATGTTTTGAAGATAAATGAAAATCATTTATGCTAATGAAATGTTTATTTGGATAATTCATTAATTATAAAATATTTGAAGTTTTAAAGTTATGAATTATAAACTTATAATTTCCAAAAAAATTAATTTGAATTTAGTTAAATGAATGAAAACCATTTGGCAAAAATACCATTTTAAATAGTCTTGAATTTATGAATAGATATGGCTAAGTGGTTGAAAATCAATTGCTTATAAGTAAACTATTTTATTAGAATACAGTGGTTTGAAGTTTGTAAAATATTTGTCAAATTACATATTAAGGTTAATGAAATACAAGGGATAATAAAATGTTTACTTGAACAACTTTTGAAAATAATGATACATTGAGATATTTGAAATATTAAACTCTTTCAATATGTTTGAAGTCTTTCATAGTTTGTTTTCTTATGCATTTAATGTTTTATTTTAATCAAAAACAAAAGTTTTAAATTTTAGTGATTTTTGAACATTATAAAATGTTGGGATGTTACACATTTGTATCTTTGTATTGTATCATTCGTATCTTGACTCGTTCGAGTCATTGTTGTATATATATCTTTTGTTGTTGTGGATGTATCGGAACCGTTGTAATGTTATCACAATTCCACCTACATAATGCACCTGTTTCGGCGTGCACATTATGTCTGGTGGGCGACCAAAAATCGTTAGTGTGCGGATTTCGGCGGGATTGCTTAAATCTACATAGTATCGATTTTGGGGCGTTACAATCCTTGCGAAGGAGTGCAAACCTCTTCTCCGTCATGATCGACGAAGACCAGCCGCCGGACTCCTTCTTGAGAGCGGCGGGGATGGTGGTAGCAGCCAGCTCCTTCCTCTTCTTTCCGGCCGCGGCAGCAGAGGCAGACGCCGCGGAGCTCTTTTTGGGCGCCATCGCGAGAGTGGGAAGCAGAAACGAAACAAGAACGCACACGCGCGCAAGAACGGAGATTCGATATATATAGGTGCAAAAACAAAGAAAGGGCGCGCGAGAGGAAGAAGATGAAGCAAGGAACGCAGGGGCAAATGGCAAGGTAAAATAATTCGCAGCGGAGAAACCGGTATTATCCGAAGACAAAGAAGTTCATCGTGGCCATTTGAGCAAAACTACCACGACACGTGGCGCAATCGGAGAGCAACCGTCGCAGGCCACGCAGCCCACTATGCACGCAAACCAAGGAGATCATCATCACGCCTGCGAAAATCTCGCCACGTCATGTCAAATCAGAACTGAACCGGGGTCCACAACAGTCAAAGGGATGGGCCCACTATGTCACGTCCCATCAAAGTGTGATTCGCACGCCAAGAGGGTCACGCATGACATCATTTGCCTGGCAGACGGGCCAAACGTAGAAAAACTAAAACGGTGTTATCTCCGACTGAACCAAGGAAGATTTCGCAAATTAAATGACTTGCTATTGAAAACATCAATATGGCAAAGAAGAAACTCCCATCGGGAGAGGGTATAAGTCTTCGACGGGCATAAAAACAAAAAATTGAGATTATCCTCTATTACAAGCAATAAAGCACAATCTAGGGGGCTACTTCCATCGGGAGCATTGTCGTGCACCCGATAGAATCAAAAGCATAAAGGCATATAGTTGAAAAATAGCATTCAAAAGCACAAAAACGTAAAAGATTCCCGAGTAAAAATCAGTCTATGATGTCTCGGATGCTGCATACATAAAATGCAAAGGTAAGACCTATCGATCAGTCGAAATGGGTCGAGGACCAGTCCAGCTGTGTTAAATCCTTGAATTTTCCGTATCAACATATACAAAGAAAATCACGGTGGACGCGCTGGGTAGCAAATTGAAACTGCAGAACGACATCATTAAGTCCATCGACTGGCCTGAGGCGAGTCTGTCTGGTATGTTCCAGGCTCGAGCCCAAGGACTCGAAAATTGATTAAAGACTAGTAAGGTTTGGCCCAAGTACAGTTAACTGGTCTCGACTCATCGAATAAACCCGGTTCTACTTAGTCCAAATCCTTTGGCATAATTCATAGTCGAAAGACAAAACCTAGGGATATCTTATCAAAAGCATTAACATGAGACGTGCACTATGTAGTGAGTCCATGACTGATTCTCCGAATTAGCCAAGCACTCAGGGGCTAATGAAGAGGTTATACTAAATGGGTACCCCTTCGTGTGGGTACCTGGTGCACGTAATGACTAAAGCCCAATTGTCAATAGACTGAAGAAGCCCAACAAGCCCAAGTCGAAGACTTCTACCATAGATAGACATAGTCGGTTGTACTTTCCATATCTGTAAACCTAGTTGGTTACTACCCGAGACCTGTACTTCTATATAATGGACAGGAGGGTGGCCGATCAAGGACACGCCCAATCAGAACCACCAAACCCTGGCAAGATCGACATCTTGCTAGACCCTTGTACTCAACGCATATTCACAATCAATAAAAGACAAGCAGGAAGTAGGGGTGTGATACGTCCATTTTGCATCACAATTTTATATCATAATTTGCTGCTATTCATTGATATATATCGTATTTGGAGAGGATACTTATGTTATTTCATCTAATTTACATGATTGGTGATCATTAGCGGATGGAACTCCGGAGTCTGGATCCTGCTGGAAAAAGCATCGTCAAGATACAATATTTGCGAAGACCAAAAGAACAAAGTGGACATCCTGGAAGACCAAAAGCCCTCCTGGCCGCGTGAGCAGGTGGTGTGGCCGCCCTGGCCTACCACTTGGCGAACCCCTTCGCATACTTCTTCCCCCCGAAGACCTAAAAATACCACGTTGTCTAGAAACCATCTCCGCAGCCACCACGAGGCGGAGAAGACAGAGAGAGAAAAGCTATCCGGCAGGCTGCGTTGCCGCCGGGGAAATTCCCTCCCGGAGGGGGGGGAGGGGAAATCGTCGCCATCGTCACCGTCATCGAGCTGCACCCCATTGCCATCGCCAACACCACCATCTCCACCGCCGACGCCGTCATCTCCATCCATCCACTCTGTTCCCGCTGTAACATCTAGGGCTAAACTTTGTGTATTTGATAGGGGAAACTCTCCCGGTGTTGATTGCTATTGTTATTGATGCTATTGAGTGAAACCGTTGAATTAGGGTTTATGTTCAGATTGTTATCCATCATTATATCACCTCTGATCATGTTCCGTATGGTGTGTTGTGAGTAGTTCGTTGTGTTCTTGACGACATGGGAGAAGTCTAGATGTTAGTAGTGAACTATGTTGAATAATATTTGATATTTAAGTTGTGGTGCCATTCTTCTAGTGGTGTCATGTGAACGTCGACTAAATGACACTTCACCTTTATGGGCCTAGGGGAATGCATCATGTACTCGGTTATCATTTGTAGGGTTGCCGGAGTGACAGAAACCTAAACCCCCGTTGGTATTCCGATGCACGATGGATCGCAGGATCTCATAGTTTAAGGCTATGGTTAGATTTATCTTAATTAGTTTCTTGTATTTGCGGATGCTTGCAAGGGGTATAATCATAACTATGTAATAGCCCTGGGAAGGGCGGTGCATTAGCATAGGTTCACCCACACGACACTTATCCAAACACTAAAGATTATTTATCAGTAAGAAGCGAAAGCACTAGACAGAAATCCTATGTGTCCTCAAGAAAGTTTGGTCATCATAAGTAAACAAACCGGCTTGTCCTTTGCTCTTAAAAGGATTGGGCCACTCGCTGCAATTATACTTGCTGCGCTCTATTTTCTCGCACTTTGTTTAACTGTTATATCAAAGTCTACTGAAAACTTGTCTACTAGTGTTTACAGTGAAATCCTCATCACAACTTGTCAACACCTTCTGGTCCTCGTTGGGTTCGACACTCTTATTTATTGAAAGTACTGCGATACACCCCCTATACTTCTGGGTCATCAGGGTGTTACCTCACTTGAGGGCCCTGAACCTGGGTAACCCCCGCTTGTCAGCCGACGAATCTACCAACACTACGTGTTCTCTACCTCATAACTCTTACCCTAGGCTAGTAACCATGGGTATTATGGGGGCATCCGTCGTCAACAACTTTGTGAAAGAATCAAGTCAAGCAATATCAATATGCACATAGAAGATCAACTCCTTATTTGTTCAAAAGAAACAAGCAAGCATTAAACGTTGGTTCCTGGCACCAGGATATTTTGGCTAAGAGAATGTTAACGGGGGTTTGGAAGGCCAACGGAAGAAAGGCTCACAAAGTTGCAAGTGATCATTAGACAAGAGAAAGTCTTACAATCGAAACGATGCAAGGAGTAGTGATTGCCACACAACGGATGCACATAGAGCTATAAGTATATGAAATCTCTCCAATGGACTAGTGGGGGTGCATCAAACTTGCTTGCTCACAAATACCTATAACACATTTGAGGAGGCTCATCATTTGAATATACAAGCCAAATTCTATAGTGTAAAGTTCCCCGCATAGTTATGCAAGTAAGACATGAAAACTCTCTCATATGGAGTAAATGATGATCATAAATGATATGGTGCTATAACATGAGCACAAGTGATGACTATAAATGATATGGTGCTATAAGATGAGCACAAGTGTGTGATAAAGAATAGTAATGATGCCCCCTTTTTTATTTTATTTTTTCTTTCTCTTTTGTTTTTGTTTTTCTCTTTTTTTCTATTTTTTTCTTTTTCTTTTTCTCTTTTCGATGGCCTCCATGGCTCTTTTCACTTTTAGGGGCAAGCATCCTAATATGATATATGACAACACACTAATGATGATATGACAACATACTGATGATACAAGTAACTAAAATGAATGAGACATAATATGTATATGACAACGGTGCCTCTGCCATTGTAGCGGGTTATGCAATGATCTAGCCTAACATGTGTAAAACCACACATCATCTTTATAGAATCACGCAAAGCAATATATAAGTAATGAATGACAACAAGTCATGTAATGTAATATGGATGTTGCATTGCAATATATCTCGGAACAGCTATGGAAATGTGGTAGTAGGTAGGTATGGTGGATGTTTTCAGGAAGATATTTGGCTTATGTGTAGAAGAACAAGATGAATCTCCCATGAGTTTGGATGTACCTGTGAATATGCACCAACTCTCACTGTGAGAAATGGCAATGTAAAGTACCGAAGAGGCTAGCAATATGGCGGTGGAAGTGCCATGAAAACCGCAGTTTTAGAACTCACGAATAAAAAGATTTCAAATAAAGATATGATCTTACAAGGCATAACAAAAATTACTTCTAGGGGTGCTGTGGAAAATGAACAAGTCACTGTTGGGGACCCGACCGTAGTGCATAACACAAAGTCATTACGGTTGCCTTAGACATGTAGAAGTCATATACCATTATGCAATCAACTGGAAATTTAAGTGTGGCACGACTTCAAGTTTTTCTAAACCAACCATTAATCATTCCACTTTACTAAACCATTATGTTTACCATTAAGCAAATTAATATCTCAAAACAACATCAATTATTCAAGTGACACAATTTAATGATCTACAAGATTATTTATCATTTAGTTGTACCATCTACGACATTTAGCATTTTCTGTTCTCAACCAAACACCAATCAACTTATTTAAAGGATAAACTCTACAAGTAATTAAACAATGAGATATGAGAGTATGATATAATAAAGCTAACATCTCTAGCAAGAGATGCATGAAAAACAAGAGCTAGAAAGCAAACGATAACATGAGAAGAATACTCAACAAATATAAGTGAAGAATACGAGTATTCATAAGAAAAAGCGGAGCGTTTCTCTCTCCCAAAAGGGAATGCTAGGGTCCATTTTATTCAGAGAATAACAATAACAAAAAAACAAACAAAAACAAACAGATGCTTCAAGCAAGCACATAAGATGTGACGGAATTAAAATATAGTTTCACTAGAAAGGACCTGATAGTTTGTTGAGGAAGAAGGGGATGCCTTGGGCATCCCCAAGCTTTGACGCTTGAGTCTTCTTGAAATATATTGGGGGTGAACCACGGAGGAATCCCTAAGCATTGGCTTTCCTATCCTCTTGATCACATTATATCGTCCTTCTCTCTTGATCCTTGAAAACTTACTCCACACCAAACTTAGAGTAAACTCCATTAGAGAGTTAGTGCACAAAAAAATATGATATTCTGTAGGAACACAATTGCTACCAATGCTACTGTACATTAGCTACAGCCATTGATACTTCATAGGATAAAAAGATCCAATCAAAATAGCAAAAGAGGCATTGCAAAATAAATTGCAGAATCTGTCAAAAACAGAACAGTCTGCGAAGACGAATTTTTTTGAGGCACTTAACTTGCTCAGATCAGAAAACTCAAAACTAATGAAAGTTGCACATATACATACATACATACATACATACATATATATTTAGGGTAGCGCTATTTGACTCCCTTGGAGTAGAATAGTTATTCTACACCCACCCCATATCTTGTAAATCGTAAAGAATTTTTACGTCACGTAAATTTTGTTGTACTTCGTAAGTTAATAGGAATATAAAAAATATTAACATGACGTAAAACCTTATTTATGTGCATATATAAAACAATTACGTAAAATACGTAATTTTATCTATTTTTATATGACTTATATATTGCATTTCTTATGTAGATTTTTTAGTTATGGGGCAAAATAAATGTAATTATTTGGATCATTTATAAAAACAATATAAGAAATCTCGGGTGTAAAATAATTTATCCTGCATCTGGGTGCAGAATAGGGTCCCTATATATATATATATATATATATATATATATATATATATATATATATATATATATATATATATATATATATATATATATATATATATATATATATATATGAGGATCACGCACAAAAGAGGGCAGATTTTTTTGATTTTTCTGTGAAGAGTTACGAATTAAACGGTGGACACCGGAAAACTTTTTCTGCATAGGAATCCAAATTTAGCATCAACTTTCAACTAGAGGCTTAACTTGACACAACAATGCAATAAAATAAAGATAAAAAGGAATTGGTACATAGGTAGGACAAGTCCTTGACGCAAACAAAATAAAATAACAGGATATAAAAGTGGGTTGTCTCCCATAAGCACTTTTGTTTAACGCCTTTGAGCTAGGCACAAAAAGTGAAAACTCAAGTATTATCAAGAGATGAAGCATCAACACCATAATTTGAACGAACAATAGAATCAAAAGGTAGCTTCATTCTTTTTGTAGGGAAGTGTTCTATACCTTTCTTGAGTGGGAATTGGTACTTGATGGTACCTTCTTTCATATCAATAATAGCACCCATTGTTCTAAGAAAAGGTCTTCCCAACACAATTGGACAAGAATGATTGCATTCAATATCCAAGACAATGAAATCAACGAGGACCAGGTTATTATTAACAATAATAGGGACATCATTGATCCTCCCCGAAGGTTTCTTCAAATCATTATCAGCAAGAAAAATATCCAAATAGCAATGTTCCAATGGTGGCAAATCAAACATATCATAGAGCTTTTTAGGCATAACAAAAATACTTGCACCAAGGTCACACAAAGCATTGCAATCAAATTTATCTACTTTCATTTTAATGATGGGCTCCCAACCATCTTCTAACTTCATAGGGATAGAAGCTTCAAGTCTTAATTTATCTTCCCTACCTTTAATGAGAGCATTTGTAATATGAGTAGTAAAAGCCAAATTTAGAGAGCTAGCATTAGGACTTGTGGCCAGTTTTTACAAGAACTTAATAACTTCAGAGATATTACAATTATCAAAATCAAAATTATTATCATCATAGCAAACCGAACCACATTCTACCATGTTCTTAAAATTTTGGGCAGTTTTAAATTTTTGGAAGAAGTAGAGGAGACATTCTCAACACCAACTATGTTACTGTTGATAATAGGAGGCTTACTAACATGTGAAACACCATTATTCTCAGAGGTAGTAATAGTAAAAACTTAAACAATATTAGCCTATTTATCTAGTTCATTATCTCTTTCCCATCTAGCATGTAACTGAGCCATCATCCTAACATTTACATCAATTTAAACTTGGATAGCATTAATTTTAGCAAAGGGATTACTATATATAGTTTCAGTAGGCATGATTTTAGATTTTAAAATATCAACATCAAGGACAAGACTATCAACTTTAGAAGCAAGTATATCAATTTTTCCAAGCTTTTTCTCAACAGTTTTATTAAACAAAGTTTATGTAGTGATAAAATCTTTTAACATAGTTTCAAGTTCAGAGGTGGTACTCCTATTATTGTTATAAGCACTACCATAAGAATTACCATAAGAGTTACCATTATTATTCGAAGGATATGGCTTATAGTTGTTATTTCCATAATTGTTCCTATAGGGATTGTTGTTGAAATTGTTACTGTTAATGAAGTTTACATCAACATGCTCTTCTTGTGCAACTAAAGGAGCTAAGGGAACATTATTTGGATCAACATGGGATTTAGAACTTCCAAGCATAGACATAATAATATCAATCTTTTCACTCAAGGAGGAGGTTTCCTCAACATAATTTACCTTCTTACCTTGAGGTGTCCTTTCCTTATGACATTCAGAATAATTCACCATCATATCATCCAAGAATTTTGTTGCAGCCCCCAAAGTGATGGACATAAAGTTACCTCCAGCTGCTGAATCTAATAAGTTTCTTGAAGAAAAATTCAGTTCTGCATAAAAGGTTTGAATGATCATCCAAGCAGTCAGTCCATGGGTTGGACAATTCTTAATCAAAGACTTCATTCTTTCCCAAACTGGAGCAACATGTTCATTATCAAGTTTTTTAAAATTCATGATGCTACTTCTTCGAGAAATAATCTTCACAGGAGGATAGTATTTTCGAATAAAAGCATCTTTGCATTTAATCCATGAATCAATACTATTCCTAGGCAATGCAAGCAACCATTATTTAGCTATTCCTCTCAAGGAGAAAGGAAATAATTCCAATTTTATGATATCACCATTTATATCCTTATATTTTTGCATCTCCCATAGTTCAACAAAATTATTTAGATGGGCAGTAGCATCATCAGAACTAACATTAAATAATTGCTCTCTCATAACAAGGTTCAATAAAGCATGTTTAATTTCAAAGAATTCAGCTTTAGATGCAGGTGGAGCAATAGGTGTGCATATAAAATCATTATTGTTGGTGCTAGTAAAGTCACACAACTTAGTATTCTCAGCAGAACTCATTATAGGAAATTAATTAACAAACTGAAATAATAATATTAAGAAAATAAAGACAAACCGAAATAACTGAAGCATACCTGCACTTAAAATATGGCAAGGTACCTGTGTAGTGCAAATCTCAGGATCGATTCGTTTACACACACAGTTTACGATGTAATATCACAACAAAGTATCAATTTTATTTTATCGATGATCCAGACTTAGAAAATATTCTTTACAACTTGCATAGCATAAGGCTAGCACTGAAAGAGTAAACAGCGAAAATAAGATAGCAATGAGTCTCCATCATCTTCATGTTGCCAAAGTCGAAAACAAGTTGGTTGCAAACACGAAATCCCTTAACGAAACCTCACTCGTCATCTGAATAACCTGTAATAAATTTTTTTTTGCAACAGAGTGGGTCAGATTCCAAAAAAAATGGAGTCTGGCAAATGACACTATGGTGGACACGTGGACACTTAATGGAATAACTCTATAGCCTATATGCATATTTGGCAGGTGGAGTTCAAGGCTAATTTGCATAAAGCCAATTTTTCTTCCTTTTTTTAAAACACTTTTCTTATAATCAAGACAAGTATGGCATGAAAACCATAATCTCATCTTCCCTTGTTCATCCATTATTTTAACTTAGAAATTGGAATGGTAGGATCCTCCGTTGACGTCCTTGATCAGCTGCTCAAAATTGTCCGTAACCGGGGTCATGGCAAAGTACTTAGTTTTTAACTCTGTAGAGGTTCTGCACTTTCAACATTAGACCCAACCAACCAAAACTTCCTCAAGCACACCATTTGTGCTAAGGAAAAGGAGAGAGTTGAGACGATTCTTTTCAGAAGCATTTTCCCACCCCATAACGGCCTGGCACGCTCCACCTACAAAACCTCTACCACCACCTGTGAGGCCGGGGCGAGTCCACACAACTTAATCCATCTAGCCAGAGACCATTGGCTAATGGTTGCACTGGAAACAATCTTCACCTGGAGTTCTTCAGATCCTTTTGTTCCCTGGGTGGCCGTCCACAAGTGATCATCCCTTAGAGGTCACCCCTAAGAGACAACACTCAACAAAAACCACATACAACCAATTCCACCCAGAAGTTTCATTCTTAACTTACTAGAAATTAACTTTACATAAAACACCTTTTGCATAGCATCAATATTTCTACCAAGTTATCAATAGGATTCTAGACACAACTAGTGTAAGGGATATAGTAGTTTCAGCATAGCAATACTATCCAGCACATGCATATAAGAAATACACTAAGTAATGCATAGAAAAATACTAAGGAAGTTTATGAGGGTGTGCCACTTGCCTTGGCAACAAAGAGAGCAGGAGTATCAGTTGCAAAAGCCTTCGTTTTTCTCCAGAATTTCTAACAAGTAAAACAGCCACAAATAAACACACAACTATAAATGCAACACTTAGAAAAATATGACATGAATGATATGAAAAATATTCTTAAGGACTAGAGATGCATGTCATGCCATGAAATTATTCGAAGTTAATGCAGGGCAAGTGTGTTAGTCACAATTACTAAAGACCAAGGTCATAGGTTGGATAGAATAACTTTGCTATAAATCAACTTGAATAAGTTGTAATGCTGCTGCAAGTCTTCACATGCATTCTCGAAATCTTCAACTCCCTTGTAGTTTTCTTCATCTTCAATTAGCACTCTAAGAACTTGGTCATAATCACTAAGGACTTGGTTTATGTCCAAAGTGGAAGAAGAATAGGAAGGCAGAAATAGATAAAGAAAAGATGTATTTTTTTCTAGGCTTCCTCGTAACTTTCTCCTTGGTGTGATGTCTTCATTGAACTTTTCTAGACTTTGGTATATCAGACTTGATGATTCTTCAGTATTGATGATTCTTTAGGGTTGTCCTTATATAACTTAGCCACCACGAAGTCTAAGAGAAAGAGAAGAAGAGAGAAAGACTTAGAGAAATAAAGGGGATGGTCTTCTTGCAATTCCTCTTGATTTTCTTCGAAGTGTTTTTGCTTCTTGGGGATGCCTTTGGAGTTTTGTTTTTATTGGCTAAGTATTCATTGGCCCTCTAGTCTTCATGTTGAGAATCTCAAGTGGCTAAGTGCATATAGCACTTTAGCAAAACACTATGTTGAAAATAATTCTAGCTTAGAGAAAATAAGGAAGACGTATATCTACACAACATATGCTATGCATGCAATGCAACTTATTTCTAAGGACAACACTTAACAAAATAAAACAACTAAGTTTTCTAGATGCTAACATTTAATAAGGAAAATATTTAGCATCTTTAAGATGTTGAAATTTTTCTAAGGAAGAGTGTTGTCCAAAAAATGGTTATCAGATATTTTCTAAGAAAGAATTTACTTTGTTTAAAGAGGCAAAATATTGCTAAGTACTTTTTAATACCAAAGTGGTCATAATATGACTAAGTACTTTATAATTCGAATAGATGATGAAAATTATTTTTAATCAAATTCAATCATTAAAGCAACACTTAAAAAGTATTTAATCAATATTAATTACAAAATCATAGAAAATTATTCTACAAAAATTAGTAGAAAAATCCTACTGCCAATAGTTAGTCATTCAAACTTATAGCAAAAGAGTTTGATCAATTACAAATTTTGAATTTGAAGTTAAGTTCAAAAATACTATTTAAAGCCACTTTTAAATAATTTACCGATAACAAGTTTATGCACGAAGTAAAGTGGAAAAATCATATTTTTAATAAATTCAACAGATTATTCTGATTTCAAGGATATAAAGTTTGCTGAATTTGGAGTTAAAGTTTAAAAGTTATGAATTTTCAAAATTTGACAATTTTTTTGGAATTTAAAAAAACTAAGGCGACATGGCGTCTTCTGATTGGCTGCCTCCGCTGACTGTCGCGCTGACTGGACGATGACCGGGCGGTTGACCATGAATTTGACCGAAATTAAAGTTGCTCGGATCGGAAAAAAATCTATACAAAAGTTGTAGAGAATTACGCGATCTATATAACTAACATAATTATATCATGAGTGGATGAATAGATTAGTCACAAATCACATTATACCTTTCTGGTCTGAAACTTCAAACGTGAATATCTTTCAGCTCGATGAACCAAATAAGACGAATCTTGGGGCAAATGAAAGTTCTTGATCAAGGGAACAACTTTCATTTTATCGTTCCAAATTTTTAAGATGGTTTGGTTCTTCGAATAACATCAAACACGATATTTGTTATACAGAAAATTACGTACGTTAAAATAAAATAATGTCAATAGGAAAGTTGTAGATATAGACTAGATCTACCTTCTCACAAAAGGGATTTCGATTTGGCGCAACGAGTGCAAAGAGATCTGAGAAATACGACTTCAAATCTGATGGATGACGATTCGAAATTTTTCCTCCATGCTTGATAAAAAGAGTTGACACTTATTGGGATGGTAAGTTATCGATGACATCTACAACAATGATTAAGCTTCCGTCGCGATTGGAGATGGTTTTGTTTTGTCGGGTAATGACTCCCTAGAAGTGGGGGTAGTCACTTCCTGAAGTGTAATTCGTGAAGGGAATTGAACGCGGAGGTCAAGACCCTCGAGGGACCTGGCGATGTTGCTCGCCGGACCTGAAGACGAAGCACCCACTGCAGAGAAAGACAACGGCCCGTACCCAGGTTCACGACCCTCGTGAGGAGGTAAGACCGCTACTCCTGCTTGTCTGTATTGAGTTATGGAGTTTACAGTACAACCGGCCATGCCGAAAGCCCCCTTGAGGCAGTGCCTGGGGGGGGGGGGGATGATGACCTTCTTCCTCCTCCATGCAGAGGCTATCCTACTTGGGATTGCTAGGGTTTACAAGCGTTGTGGAATCAGAAAGGCCGACCTC
Source organism: Poa annua (assembly GCA_026929855.1). Taxonomy (NCBI): domain Eukaryota; kingdom Viridiplantae; phylum Streptophyta; class Magnoliopsida; order Poales; family Poaceae; genus Poa; species Poa annua. The sequence continues at coordinate 57,900,470 of CM049426.1, read as the reverse complement.
CTCTATGATGGAAGTATTCTCCCTTTTATAGGCGCCTCCGGCGCTCTCCTTCTGCTTGTCCTTCGAGGTGGTTCCCACATGGCAAAGGCATGGAGGAGCAGGAGTCCACCGCGGCCCATTCTTCCATGGACGCCGTCCATTGCTGATAAAGGTGGGCGTGGTGGCCGACCAGCAGCCGACCGCGTAGTTCTGCTGCAGGGGTGGTAGTCTCTGAGGTGGAGCCCGTGATGACGTTCTCCCTTGGAGGGTTGCGCCGTCCACCTGCTTTATCGCCAGAGTAGAAGGTCCTGGCAGTTTCGCAGCAGGCGGTGCGGCTTTATTGACCCCTTTATCGCCTAAAACGACAACGGGGGTGCTTGCGTCACCAAGTGGGCGTGGCAGGGGCCATGTGCGTCTTGCTGTACTTCCTTGGGCGTGACGTTTCCCATCAGGCCGGAGGAGGCCTGAGGGGGGTTCCAGTTGGGTTCCCTCGAGGCGCGCTGGCGCCTCGGGAGGGTCCCTTGAAGCGAGGGATCCCCTAAGACCCTCGTTTCCTCTTCAGACTCTCGAGGGGAATTCCCTCTCGAGGGTCCCGCAAGGAAGTGATGTCTGGTCCTTAGTAGTTTCGTCTGACTGGCCAGCGTGCGAGGCCTGGGGGGAGTGGGCTCTCCATACCCCAGTTCCCACTGGGCCGACATGTTCGTCAAAGGAACGAAATACAATTTCGCTAATTAGGGTTTCGGTGGAACAAAAAGATAAAAGATATGCCGGTAGCTACAGGGGTTATATAGGCGAAGCGACGGTGGAATAGATAGGCCTCAGAGTTTTCAACGCATAGGATCAAACGGATCCGGCTTTGGAGTTATAGTTCTCGAGATAAATGTGTTTGAATGGAAAGTGGTTAGAAATACAAATTTTCAGTTTTTAGGTACGATTTCGATTCCGCCTCGGTCGGCTGATGGCCCGATTCATTTTATTCCTTTTTCTTTTCTTGTATATCTTTTTTAATAACTCTGAATTAAGTAAAATTAATTTCTAAAAATCATTTCTTTATTTTAAAACATTTGTGGATATGTTTTGAACACTTTTTAAAAATATTAATTTTCATTATTTGATTAACTGCAAATTTGACACTTTTGTAAAATTTGTAAATAGATGTTTTAATGAATTTATTTATGTTTAAATAAAATTTGGTACCACAATTGTAAACATATAAAAATAATTATTTTAATAAATATAATCAAATCATTAAAGTAAAAATAAGATAAATAGCATAATCGCTATTTTGTTTTTAATATTTTCTCAAAAATATTTTCAAGTGGAAAATAATATTTGAACCATTGTAATTTCAAATGTAAACAATGCAAGAAAATGATGAATGCATGCATGAATTTTGCTTTCGAATCGACATACATATAGTTTTGAAAAAGTTTTTATTTTTTTGATTTTTTAGAATTTGAAAAATCCTAGGATGTTACAGACTACCACCCTTAAAAGGAATCTCGTCCTCGAGATTTGAGAACGCTAGGAAAAGGTTGTGACTGGTTTAACCAGGTGCACTACCACCCTTAAAAGAAATCTTTGTTGGTAGTGAAAACTTCGATATGAAAACTTGATTCAGAATGTACCGTTCACTTCTTCCACACTTATCAAAGGAACTTGGCTTGACAGCGGCTTCGGCCGCTTTCTTTTCTGGGCACTCTGTGGAGTAGTGTCATTGCTTCTTGCAATTGTAACAAGTGATGTGGTTGATGTTTTTCTTGGGTTCCACATTTGGACGGTGATTGTGGTTAGGAGCATCGTATCTGTTTCCCTTGTGGTTTCCATTGCTTCCCTCATTGTGGTCCCTAGAAAGAAATATACTCCACATCGTTCCATTTATGAACTCATTCTTCCTCTTCTTAGGACAACAATTGGCATAGTGTCCTTTATCATTGCATTTGTGCACGTCAAGAGACTGATGTCTTTCTTCTGCGAGCGGATAAGGTTGTTCTCATTTATCTTTACCGGGCATCTATTAGAAGAATTTGGCTTGGCAGTTTCCTCAGCCTTGTTTGCTCGGCACTTATTGTCGTAATGGCCATTTTTCTTGCACTTGTAGCAAATGATCTCGTTTAAGCTCCGCTTCTTCTTTGGTGCTTCCAAGGCTAACAATTCTTCTATGTCTTGTTCATCATATTTTATCCCAATGGACGAAGTTCTGTCTCGTTTGATGTAAGAATTTCGAGCTAAGTGATGTCCTTCACATTTATAGCAACACTTGGAGGTATCTTTGGATGCCTTCGGTTGTCACTTTACTCTTACTTCAGTTTTCATCATGGGGCCATTCATCATGACATTCCCTTGATGTGTGTCCTATTTCTCCACACTTTTTGCAGGCTTGAGGTTTTGTCATACTACTTCCTTTGAAATCCTTGTTACCAATGTCCATCTGGGCTGGGTTGATATAACTGTTGGTCATGTTGTGACGCATCATCTGCACAATGTGGGTCTGGTTATCCAACAGTTGTTGCATTCCCTGGGGCAACTCTCTGTTGTGATTGTGGATTTGATTCTAGACCTTGAGTTGCATCAACTGACTCTGAGCTTCTAATAGTTGAATTGAAACTGTCATCTCATCGTTGGTGCTTGGGCGAGACATATGTTTGGGTTTAGCATAGATGAGTAAAAGATAGAAGGATACTAAGGAAAATTTCTTCCCCAAACTCAACAAACCGAGGCGACTCATCTTACAAACAATATCTAATAAACATCAAGCAACAAGTTATAAACTCAAACAAGCAATCTAGTATTGTGATACCACACTAAGTTGGCATGATCAATACACTATAACGGTGTCGTTGTTCTAATTAAATGGTGGTCTCGTGTCTATCTCCTTGTTTAGTGCTTCAAGTTCTTCCACTTCTTGGATATCTTCGAATTGTTTGCCGAATCCTGTTTCTTCAATGGTCATCATGTAGTGCTTCGTATTGACTTGTAGAATTGCATAAGTAGTATCGAGCTCAGACTTTACGAACCTGGTCATCAAGAAAAAGATAAGGTATTTTCATAAGTTTGATATTAGATGAGAGTATAAAAGAGGATAAAATGAAAAGTTTTGTTTTGAGATAACAGAATAAAATATATTTTCAATCCTATGGCCAAACCTATTTCTATCCAAACTTAGGGGTTTCGAACCTACAGGCAACACAGTGCTCTGATTCCATCTGAAGCGTACCTGCACTTAAAATATGGCAAGGTACCTGTGTATAGTGCAAATCACTGGATCGATTCGTTTGCACACACAGTTTACGATGTAATATCACAACTAAGTATCAATTTTATTACATCGATGATCCAGACATAGAAAATATTCTTTACAACTTGCATAGCATAAGGCTAGCACTGAAAGAGTAAACAGCGGAAATAAGATAGCAATGAGTCTCCATCATCTTCATGTTGCCACAGGCGAAAACATGTTGGTTGCAGATTCGAAATCCCTTAACGAAACCTCACTCATCATCTAAATAACCTGTAACAAATAAATTTTTGCAACGGAGTGGGTCAGATTCCAAAAAAAATGGAGTCTGGCAAGTGACACTATGGTGACACGTGGACACTTAATGGAATAACTCTATAGCCTATATGCATATTTGGCTGGTGGAGTTCAAGGCTAATTTGCATAAAGCCAATTTTTCCTATTCTTGTGAAAACACTTTTCTTAAAATCTAGACAAGAATGGCATGAAAACCATAATCTCATCTTCCCTTGTTAACCCATAAAATTTTAACTTAGAAATTGGAATGGTAGGATCCTCCGTTGACGTCCTTGATCAGCTGCTCAAAATTGTCCGTAACCGGGGACACGGCTAAGTAGTTAGTTTTTAACTCTGCAGAGGTTGTGCACTTTCACCATTAGAGCCAACCAACACAAACTATCCTCAAGCACACCATTTGTGCTAAGGAAAAGGAGAGAGTTGAGACGAGACTTTTCAGAAGCATTTTCCCACCCCATAACGGCCTGGCACGCTCCACCTACAAAACCTCTACCACCACCTGTCAGGCCGGGGCGAGTCCAAGCAACTTAATCCATCTAGCCAGAGCCCATTGACTAATGGCTGCACTGGAAACAATCTTCACTTGGAGTTCTTCAGATCCTTTTGTTCCCTGGGTGGCCGTCCACAAGTGACCATCCCTTAGAGGTCACCCCTAAGAGACAACACTCAACAAAAACCACATACAACCAATTCCACCCAGGAGTTTCATTCTTAACTTAGTAGAAATTAACTTTTCATAAAACAACCTTTGCATAGCATCAATATTTCTACCAAGTTATCAATAGGATTCTAGACACAAGTAGTGTAAGGGATATAGTAGTTTCAGCATAGCAATACTATCCAACACATGTATATAAGAAATACACTAAGTAATGCATAGAAAAATACTTAGGAAGTTTATGAGGGTGTGCCACTTGACTTGGCGACAGGGAGAGCAGGAGTATCAGTTGCAAAAGCATTCGTTTCTCTCCGGAATTTCTAGCAAGTAAAACAGCAACAAATCAACATACAAGCATAAATGCAACACTTAGAAAAATATGACATGCATGATATGAAAAATATTCTTAAGGACTAGAGATGCATGTCATGCCATGAAATTATTCTAAGTTAATGCAGGGCAAGTGTGTTAGTCAAAATTACTAAAGACCAACGTCATAGGTTGGAAAGAATAACTTTGCTATAAATCAACTTGGATAAGTTGTAATGTTGCTGCAAGTCTTCACATGCATTCTCAAAATCTTCAACTCCCTTGTCGAAATCTTCATCTTCAATTAGCACTCTAAGGACTTGGTCATAATCACTAAGGACTTGGTTTATGTCCAAAGTGGAAGAAGAATAGGAAGTCAGAAATAGGTAACGAAAAGATGTATTTTTTCTTCTAGGCTTCCTCGTAACTTTCTCCTTGGTGTGATGTCTTCATTGAACTTTTGTAGACTTTGGTTTTTCAGACTTGATGATTCTTCAGTATTGATGATTCTTCAGAGTTGTCTTGGATATAACTTAGCCACCACGAAGTCTAAGAGAAAGAGAAGAAGAGAGAAAGACTAAGAGAAATAAAGGGGGATGGTCTTCTTGCAGTTGCTCTTGATTTTCTTCTAAGTGTTTTTGCTTCTTGGAGATGCCTTCGGAGTTTTGTTTTTCTTGGCTAAGTATTCATTGGCCTTTTAGTATTCATGTTGAGAATCTCAAGTGTCTAAGTGCATAGCACTTTAGCAAAACACTATGTTGAAAATAATTCTAACTTAGAGAAAATAAGGAAGACGTATAACTATACAACATATGCTATGCATGCAATGCAACTTATTTCTAAGGAAAACACTTAACAAAATAAAACAACTAAGTTTTCTAGATGCTAACATTTTCTAAGGATAATATTTAGCATCTTTAAGATGTTGAAATTTTTCTAAGGAAGAGTGTTGTCCAAAAATGGTTATCAGATATTTTCTAGTAAAGAATTTATTTTGTTTAAAGAGACAAAATATTTCTAAGTACTTTTTAATACCAAAGTGGTCATAATATGACTAAGTACTTTATAATTCGATTTGATGATGAAAATTATTTTTAATCAATTTCAATCATTAAAGCAACACTTAAAAAGTATTTAATCAATATTAATTACAAAATCATATAAAATTATTCTACAAAAATTAGTAGAAAAATCCTACTGCCTATAGTTAGTCTTTCAAACTTATAGCAAAAGAGTTTGATCAATTACAACTTTTAAATTTGAAGTTAAGTTCAAAATACTATTTAAAGCCACTTTTAAACAATTTACCGATGACAAGTTTATGTTGGAATTAAAAGTGTTAAATTATATTTTTATTAAATTCCACATATTATTATGATTTCATGGATATAAAGTTTGCTGAATTTGGAGTTACGGTTTAAAAGTTATGAATTTTCAAAGTTTGACAAATTTTCTGTAATTTAAAAAAAAACTATGGCGACGTGGCGTCTTCTGATTGGCTGCCTCCGCTGACTGGACGCTGACCGGGCGGTTGATTATGAATTTGATCAAAATTAAAGTTGCTCAGATCGGAAAATAATCTATAAAAAAATTATAGAGAATTACGCGATCTATCTAACTAACATAATTATATCATGAGTGGATGAATAGATTAGTCACAAATCGCATTATACCTTTCTGGTCCGACACATCAAACGTGAATATCTCTCTGCTCGCTGAACCAAATAAGACGAATCTTGGGGCAAATGAAAGTTCTTGATGAAGGGAACAACTTTCATCTTATCGTCCCAAAGTTTTGAGATGGTTTGGTTACTCGAATAACATCAAACACAGTATGTGTTATACAGAAAATTAGGTACGTTAAAATAAAATAATGTCAACAGGAATGTAGGGACCCCTCGGACAAGTCTGAGATGCCCAGGTTATGTAAGAGATCACGATCCCAATGATCAGTGCATCGCAATCACATAACCAAAATAGGTATCAAAGAGTTACATCATTCAAGTCGTACGAATAAAAGTCTAACAACACATAGACGGTCATACGACCAAAGTCAACATACTTCGTTACGTAGGACGGAATTAACTAAGATAGCGGAAGCTCGTGGCTAGCGACGTCTCTTCACATTTCCGAGCGTAGATTCCCACAAGTGCAGTTGACCGGTGACAGCTAAGTGGCGAAGTCGTCGTCAAACACCTCCTCCTCGACGAAGGCCTCTTCATTGCAATCTGGACATTTGAATATCCAGGGACAGAGCCACATGAGTACAATTACGTACTCGCAAGACCACCTTTTGTTTTGAAATCTCATGATAGTGCAAGAAAAACACTTTTGGAAAACTGGGATGGCTGCTATATGTACGACTATAGGGCTCAGTTTTCGAATACCATGCTTTTAGACATAGAGACTACGACATCTCTATATCTTTGTTGTAGAAACATTTAGAGATAGAATTCTCTTCTCTTAGATATAACAAGGACATATCCAAGTTCAAAACTTTTGTTTATAAAAGTTTATCAAAACGCTAGGATAGGGGTAACCCTTTCTCCTGCCTTGAGATCGGACTGGATGTCTCCCCGAGATCAACCATCCTCACCCAAATTCCGTACCTCCCAGGTACCTCTTTCATGTCTCTTTGTTTTCCCCGGAAACAATTCTATTTTTAAACCAAATTGCCCATACGCCTAGATCAGTGGCCTTTCCAACCGTCCATGACCGCGGACGCGGCTATTCGAATAGATTTACACTCTGCAGAGGTTGTACACTTTTCCCACACCTATCGGTTATTCCGCCGTGTCTGCCACGGCCCGTCATACGACAGCATGCGGGGGTCCGGATAACACGATCAAAACTTTCCACTATGACCACCCTATTGTCGGGGCCTCCCGGTAGGTTGGTTCTCCTCGGCACCGTGTGCTCCACCAGACCTCATGGTCTTTCCTCGGGACACCACACCGCCACGTCAGGAGACCTGCCGTAATCGTCCGGCTGTTGGTCCTCAACAGTGTATTGTCTCATCCGGACGACAACCCGGCTTCGAGGGCCCAGCGCTCATAGAGAGTGTGAGAGCCCCAACACTAAAATAGACAAGTTTCCGGCTAAGCCCTACCCATGTCAGGTAGTGTGGTTGCACGGGTTAATTGTTCGAGCGGCTGCTAGGGCAGTACTTTGTTTTTCAAAAACAACTTCCACACTTCCGACTACTCCCAGCAGCTCGGATTTTCCTCCATAAAACATTTTTTATCAAATAGGGTCCCCATCCTATAGTTTTTAGGTAAGATAACAGAATATACTATCTAAAAACTTAATCTTCTTTATAGAGCCTTCAATGACAAGACTCAACAAGTAAACCTCTTCTTGTAACACCTACAGCTATTCTAGTAGGTAACAGTGGTCAAACAATATTTGGGAAAAAAATAGTTTTCGGGTGGCAAGGCGCCACAAAAGAAGTAAAACATGCATTATTTTGAAAACAAAACATGCTTGATACAATAATAAGATTTCATCAAATGGTGAGGTGGGCTTGCCTTGCTCAAGGTACTGTCCCTGGTCTTGCTCTTCGGCGAAGTCGTGCTCAGCTACCTCGTACTGCTCTTCCTCGGGTTGCGATTCTACCGTAACATGAAAAACATACGAGACTAGCGTAAGTCCTAAAATGCGAGTTGATAACAATCTAAAGTATAACAGCAAACATCAAGCATCAGAAACAGAAAACACAACTAATGCACCCAATATTTATTAGAGGCTGTTTACATGTTTTAAGCATAGTTCTTAAGGTACTGATCCTAAAATTAAACCCTTTTGTCACATTACTCCTAACAATCAGGGGGAACTCTGGAAATTATCTGTGCATGAAAACTCATCACCAAACAACAATTAAAAATCAGACAAGGGCTGCTGATGTCAAACTTAAACAGAAGATAGGTTCATTTTTATAGATCTCCTGAATGCACAATTAGCTTTTATGGTGAGATATGAGTTTTCTCTTTAAGTGAAGATTTTATTCATCAAAATTGGATATTCCTAGCTCAAGTTATCCCAGTTTTAAAATAAAATATACTTCTGACCATTATTTATGTGCAGAAAATAAAAAGAATGATTTTGGGGTCAATCCAGTGGGGTGAGTTAGATAAAACCTGTGGCTATCCCACAAAATTATCCTTAACATATTTTTATGGACATAGGTGACTCCACCAATTAAAACTAGACATGTCATAATCTCTGAAATTTCAGAAATGCAATTAAAGGGATTATTTCACTGTTGTTCAGGGATTTATTCACTAAGAATTATCAAGTCACTGGAAAAATCCACATTTGTAGTATGTGATACCTCCAACACATATCTAACACTTCCAATTGGATTTACCTCAAAAAGTGTTTTTATTGAAGAGTTAAAAATCAACAAACACTTATTGATGTTATTCTTAGAATAAATATAACTTTTGCTAGAATAATATCCTGCATGCAAGATTTACCAATCTAGGTAGACATTTTTACAATCGTTCCAACAGATCCAAGATTGCATGATTTGGATTTACAGAACCCAAGTTATTAAACAAATGGTGTAATAGATACTTTTTACTAGATCTATTTTAGCACTCAACAGGAAACACATTTTGGACCAAATCCAATGCCACATGGTTAAGAAAACGTGCATGCATGTTACAAAATTTGTCCCATCATTTTAGCCATTCCAGATTTACCACAAATGATTTAAAGCTAAACTTTAGATTTACTAGGAAATTAACAGGAAAAGAATAAAAGGGGAAATGGCCGAACGGGCCAGATCTGGGCAAGATCGGCCCAGATGCCACGTAGAACGGCGCGAAAACGCGCGGGGACGGAGCTGGGCCGGCCCAAACGCGCGCGGCTGCGCGCGCACGGAGAGGTTCAAACCTGGCCGTAGATCTCGCGATCTACGGTCCACGGTCGTCGTCCTCCTCGCGACGCAGCGCGGACGAACCAGACGAGGGGGAGGGAGAGGGTGGCGCTGGCGCTCAATAGAGACCACGCTGGGCCAGGGGAAGGGTGGAGATCGACGGAGGGGACGATGGCGAGCTCGACGGTGCCCTCAGCGCTTGCATGCAACGTCGGAAACCATGGCGACGGCGGCGGCGAGCTTCTCGGGTCGAGGACGAGCGCGACGGCTACGGACACCTAGAAGAGAAACGGATGGCAGGGGGAGTTAGATCTCGACGAGACGCGCTCGAGGGGCCGAGAATGGCAGAGAAAGGTGAAGAGGATCGTCGATGAATGCCGCGGGAAGGGCTCGGTCTCCGACGGCGATTTCTTCTTCCAGAGCTCGAGAGAGGGCGTGGCTTTGGGTGAGGGTGGTATGGGTGAGCAGAGGAGGAGTGGGGGAACCTCGGGTGGGGTTTTAAGAGGAGAGGGCGAGCTGGGGCAGCTCCAAAACCAGGGGCGGGTTTCTCGGGCTCTCCTCGGGCAGGGGCGGTTTGGGGGAGGGGAGGGGAGTTCTGGTTGGTCCTCAGGGGCGGTGGAGAGGGGCAGAGAGGATGGTTGTCGGGAGGGGAGTGGCTGGACAGTGAGAAGTGAGGAGGGGGGCTCGGATTGGGTGAGAAAGAAGAGAAAAGAGAGAAGAGAGAGGAGAGATTCACCCTAGTCCATGACATGTGGGACCAGGAGGGGGAGCTGTTCTCCTCCTCCAGAAGGTGGGGTAGAAAAGAGTGAGAGAGAAAATAGAAGGTGAATGCTTTGAGTGAAATGCTCAAATGAAATTGAAAACCTAAGTTTGAAAAATTTAAATATGACCCACAAAAGTAAAATGGATCTACACCCCAAACTTACCTAAATTTAGAGGAGGTACTGAACTTACAAAAGCCCAAGTCAACTATCTCATTTGGCTTTCAAAGAAAATAAATATTTTGGTGATAATTAAAAGAATATCCCAAATGGTCATGTGAATTTGATGACCACAAAATCTAGTGAGATTTATATGCAAACAAGTTCTTGTGTGGAAATTTAGAACAGGGTATGGAAGTATATGTGACCTAGATGGGAATGTTTCAAAGGCATGCCCAAAACCAGTTAGGGTTTGCTTAATAAAAGCTCCTGGTTTGGCTAAGTTTTAACAACCATGAAGATCATAATAGTGGATATTTTATTTTAGTGCTATGAGACTTTAGGGTTTTCAATGACAGGGAAAACTAGTGGAGCACACATGGCCATAAGATGAGCAAACAAAATAATTCTTTACCCAAATTCTACACACAAACGTTTCAGCAAGAGGTGAAAGATTCAGAATAACACCACAATGCTAAGGCTAAGAGAATTGGGGTGTTACAGACCTTCCCCCCCTTAGGAGAATCTCGTCCCCGAGATTCCAGATTTGAAGAAGAGAGAAAATCAGGGAATTCATGTTCCAAATATTCTTCACGCTCCCAGGTGGCTTCTTCCTCCGAATGGTTGCTCCATTGGGCCTTCAAGAACCTGATCTTCCGTTTCCTTGTCAGACGGATGTCTTCAGCGAGAACACGAAGTGGTCGTTCCCGATAGGTGAGATCATGATTGAGGTCAATGGTGTGATGATCTACCTCCAGATATGAGTGAGTATCTCTAGGAACTTGCAGACACTTCCGGAGCAGAGATACATGAAATACATCATGGAATCCTGACAGATGGGGTGTCAGGTCTAGCTGATATGACACTTCTCCTCTTCGACCACTTACTCTAAAGGGACATATATATCTCGGAGCCAACTTTCCCTTCACATGGAAACGCTGCATTCCCTTGAGTGGAGTAACGCGTAGGTATACCATATCACCAGTCTTGAAACTAAGCTCCCGCCTCCTAGAATCGGCGTAACTCTTCTGTCGAGACTGGGCGGCCTTAAGACGGTCACGGATGATTTGAACTTGCTCTTCAGCTTCCCTCAGGGTGTCAACTCTAAAAAAATTGCTGTCTCCTGTTTGCGACCAATTCAAGGGTGTACGGCACCTACGCCCGTATAAAGCCTCGAATGGTGCCATCTTCAGACTGGCTTGATAGCTGTTGTTGTAGGAAAATTCGGCAAACGGCAGGCAATCCTCCCATTTGGCCCCATAAGATAACACACAAGATCTAAGCATGTCCTCTAAAACCTGGTTGGTTCTTTCTGTTTGTCCTCCTGTCTGAGGGTCATAAGCAGTACTGAAAAAGATTTTGGTTCTGAGCTCTTCCTGAAGCTTAGTCCAAAATCGAGAAGTGAATTGGGTTCCTCGGTCTGATACAATAGTCTTAGGTATTCCATGAAGACTGACGATGCGGGACATGTATAGCGCTGCGAGCTGATCCGATCGATGGGTGGTCCGCACTGGCAAAAAGTGTGCTACTTTGGTAAGCCTGTCCACGATAACCCAAATAGCGTCATGCCCACGGTTGGATCAGGGTAATCCAGTAATGAAGTCCATGCCAATCTCATCCCATTTCCATTCGGGCAACTTGAGAGGTTGAAGTAATCCAGCAGGTCGCTGATGCTCTGCTTTGACCCTTTGGCAGATATCGCAGTTTTGGACGAAGATTGCAATCTCGCGCTTCATACCATGCCACCAGAAATTCTGCTTCAAATCCTGGTACATCTTGGTTCCACCGGGGTGGATAGAATACAAAGTCTCGTGAGCCTCCTTCATAATTAACTGCTTCAAAGCAGGGTCTGACGGTACGCATATGTGCTCTTTATACCAAAGAATACCCTCAGTGTCGATGGTGAACCCAAAGACTTCCTCTTTGTCCAACCTTCTTTTGATGCCCTCAATGCTTTCATGGCCCTTCTGTGCTCGCTTGATTTGCTCCCATAGGGTGGGTTGCAATAAGAGTTGATCGACTGCCCCATGGCTGACCACCTCTATACCCATTTTATCCAGCTCTTCCCAGAGTTCTGGCCGTCTAACCTTGATCAGGGAGTTAAATGAACATGGCTGACGACTAAGGGCATCAGCTACCACGTTAGCTTTTCCAGGGTGGTAATGGATGTCCAAATCGTAATCCTTGATGAGCTCTATCCATCTTCGTTGCCTCATGTTCAAGTCCCTCTGGGTGAAGATGTACTTCAGGCTCTTGTGATCGGTGTAAACTTCGCAACGGTTACCCATCAGAAAATGCCGCCATGTCTTGAGTGCATGGACCACTGCAGCAAGCTCTAGGTCATGGGTTGGGTAACTCTGCTCATGCTTGCGGAGTTGGCACGACGAGTAAGAAATCACCTTGCCCTCTTGCATAAGGACACAACCAAGCCCGAGTTTGGAGGCGTCGCAATAGACCACAAAATCTTTGGTCACATCGGGCATGGTCAAGATAGGTGCGGTAGTAAGGCGCTTTTTCAGTTCCTGGAAGCTGACTTCACATTTGTCGGACCAAATGAACTTCTGATCCTTCTTCAAAAGTTGGGTAAGGGGCTTTTCAATGCTTGAGAATCCCTCAACAAACTTGCGGTAATACCCGGCTAATCCAAGAATGGACCTTACTTCGGTTTGGTTGGTGGGGGTCGGGAATTCAAGAATGGACTTGATGTGGGTAGGGTCTACGGATATCACTCCGGCTGAAATAACGTGACCGAGAAAGCCTACTTCCTTCAACCAAAACTGGCACTTGCTTAACTTAGCATACAACTGGTGTTCTCGTAGGGTACCGAGAACGAACCTCAGATGCTCTTCATGCTCCTCTTCAGACTTGGAATAAATCAAGATGTCGTCAATAAAGACAACCACAAATTTATCCAAGTAATCCATGAACACCTTGTTCATGAGATTCATGAAATAGGCTGGAGCATTGGTCAGGCCAAAAGACATCACTGTATACTCGAATAATCCGTAACGAGTGACAAAGGCTGTTTTAGGGATATCAGATTCTCTGACTTTCAATTGATGATAACCGGTGCGGAGATCGATCTTGGAGAAGACTCGAGCTCCGTTGAGTTGATCAAACAGATCTTCAATCTTGGGTAGGGGGTATTTGTTTTTAATAGTCACATCATTTAACTTACGGTAATCCACACACAAACGGGTGGTACCGTCTCTCTTATCCACGAAGATGATGGGTGACCCCCAGGGTGACGCACTAGGGCGTATCATACCCTTCGTAAGTAGGTCATCCAACTGTTTCTTTAGTTCCTCCAATTCCTCAGGATTCATCCGGTATGGTTTTTGAGCGATAGGCCCAGTACCGGGTACCAACTCAATAATGAATTCAATATCCCTATCCGGTGGCATTCCGGGCAATTCTTCGGGAAAAACATCGGGATAGTCACAAACTACCGGTACCTCTTCCAAAATGGCTCCAGCTACACTTTTATGACAATGACTTGAGGTGGAGTGGTAGGTTGAGAAGTGGGTAATCTCTTCTCCTTCCGGGGTGGTTAGTGTGACAGATTTGTTAGTGCAATCTATTTTCCCTCGATTTACTGCCATCCAGTCCATCCCTAAAACCACTTCTATCCCTTGCTTTCCTAATACCACCAAATCCGCATGGAATCGGGCCCCTTGAATTTCCACAGGAGTCTCCTTGCAAGATACAATGGCTTTAGTGGTGGCCCCCGGAATTTGCACACTCATAGGACGATTCAGCAAAGTTGGAACCATACAACTTTTCCTAACAAAAGGTTCCGTAACGAAAGAATGGGAAGCTCCCGAATCAAACAGAACTGATGCAGGAACTGAGTTGACAGGGAACGTACCCATAACCAGATCTGGTGCCTCCTGAGCTTCTTCTGCACTGATGTGATTCAGGTGACCTCGGGTGACAGGGGCTGCTTTCTTGGGGTACCGGTTCTTGCCTCCAGGTGGACGGGGTGGACCTTGGTTCATCTTTCTCGCATTGGGGCGACCACCAGCGGGCTGTCTAGTGGGGCACTCCCGCGAGAAATGTCCAGGCTGTCCACAAGTGAAACATCCTCCTGTGGGCTTCGGAGCAGGCGGCCTATTAAAATTGAGGCCGGGGTTGGAACCACTTCCTGGACGAGGTGCAGGCGGGCGAGAAGGGTAGCTGGGTCTTGGTGCAAATGTTGGAGGCCTTGGTGATGGATAAGAAGGTCTCGGTGGAGGTGAAGGGCGCGGACGGGCATAACTTCCTGTTGGGCTGCTGCTGCTAATGCCTTGCTGCATTAGTTGGCGACGCTTGCGGTTGTCAAACGAAGCCTTGCGTTTGTGTTCCATCATAATTGCTGCATCTGCCAATGATTCCAAGTCGGGGAAAGGCATCACCACCAGAATGCACTGCATTTCATCATGAAGTCCATTCATGAATCTCTCTTTCTTCTTGTCCTCAGTATCCGTATCGGTGGGCGCATACCTTGCTAGAGAAGTAAACTTCTCCAAGTACTCACCCACCGACATCCCGCCTTGCTTGAGCTGCAAGAACTTCTCTCGCATGATACTGACGAGTCCAGAGGGCACATAACGCTTCAAGAACTTGGTCTTGAATGCAGGCCAAGCCACAACTTCCTCCGGTGGCAATAGGGCACGGATGGCCTCCCACCATGCTCGGGCAGAACCAGAGAGGTAGTGAGTGGCGTAGACCACCTTCTCGTTGTCACCCACTTGGGCGACCCTCAAGTTGTTCTCTATAGTACGGATCCAGTCATCGGCATCCAATGGCACTTCACTCTTGGAGAAAACTGGAGGATTTGTGTTCTGAAAGTCACGAAGCTTTGAGCGGGGTTCTTCATTCCCTTGGCCACCAGGCTGATTGACTGCAATTTGAGCAAGATGGTGCAGGGTGGCAAGATTGGCGCTTCTCTCAGTGCGAGCCGCCTCTCGATCCTCCATGAGAAGACGGAGCACCTGAGCCATAGATGGCTCGGGTGGTGGGGGTGGGGGTGGATCCCTTGCCATTCTGAATTTCAGAAATAAACATACATCATCATCCTACTAAGAAATTTTTAAAACAAGTTTTTGAAAAAGGGTTCATCAAGCCTACACAAAAACATACAAATTTTAGCAAGACAATATTTCTAAAAAGTCATGATTCCATCCCATAGCAAGGTTCCAAAAGCATCATCACAAGTTCATAGCCACAAAACATAGACTGACATAGTTCTTACAATCATCCAGACACACACACGCTAACTAGACCACACAATCGCATACACTTATCGCGATGGTTCGGTCCTAACCCAAAAGATATTGCGCAACTATCTACTCCGCGTCCACGGCAGTGTCACTGTCAAAGGGTGGCTCGTCGGGGTCCTCGTCCTCAGACATCACAACTCCCGAGTCCTCACCATCCTCGCCTCGAAGGTCGTCATCACCCGGCTCGCTCACGGGCTCCATATCTACGTCCTCGGTAGGGTCCTCATCCTCAGGCAGAAGATCATTATTCTCCTTGCTCAGAGCCTCCACCTTACTCTCCAACTCGCTGATCCGCTCGTCTCGGGCATCAACGGTCGACCTGAGCATGTCAACCATCCCGTCAAGCTGGAACCTGTAGAAACGAGTAGTCTGGAGGCGTGCGAAGGTGGAACGGCGCTCCTTGCGCTCTATCTTGAGCTATGCCTGGGACTCTGCTAAACGCTCCTCCGAGGCCTTGAGCTTCAGCTCCAGGGTCTTCAGCTGGTCCTGAGAGGCCTTGAGTTGTGTCTCCAAGTCCTCTATCCTCAGCTCAGCTGCCGAGATCCGCACCTCAGCTCCGTCATGATTAAGACGGTGAAGGTCACTCTCGTACCGACTAACGACCAGCTGGGACTGGGTGTACTCGACGAGGAGTCCCAGCTCGGCCAAGTGGTTACCGAGAATGGGGTGAGGACACGGCGGCACAGGGTTACTCTGCTCGTCCAAGCCAGAGTAAAACTCAAAGCGGGTGCCGCCCAGCTCGGAACTATGAGCACACACCAAGTGGGCGAGGGCTCTCTGCAGCATGGTGACGAATGCTCCCATCTCAGTAGATGCAAGGGCATCCTCAACCAGCTCCTCGGCGAAGGGTGGCACCAATGGCCCTCGAAGGATGCACCTCACAGCCCAGGACAGCTCATCTCCCACCATGGGCAGACAGCGTCCATTCAGCAGCTCTGGTAGCGGACGCCTCGGGTGCTGGGTCAACTGGAGTAGGTCTGCCTGGAACAGACGCGAAACTCCGGTATCTGGCACAGCTCCCAACTGAATCGATGACGAGAAATCTCCGCTCATCTACACAAAATTTTAAATGGAGGTTTAATTAGTGAACGATGTATCAAATTTTAAACAGGTAAAATCATAAGATTTAATGCAGGTATAAAATTAATCAGTGAGTAATATCAGAGGGGAGTGAGGAGTAGTAGTAGATTCTGCATATTTTAAGTCTTTTCCTCCTAGCTATTTAGGAAAAAGCATTTTTGCGTGACGTCGACGCACATCCTAGCTAGAGTCTCCTAAGGTTAACGATGGCTCTGATACCAAGTCTGTAGGGACCCCTCGGACAAGTCCGAGATGCCCACGTTATGTAAGAGATCACGATCCCAATGATCAGTGCATCGCAATCACATAACCAACATAGGTATCAAAGAGTTTCATCATTCAAGTCTTACGAATAAAAGTCTTAAAACACATAGACGGTCATAGGACCAAAGTCAACATACTTCGTCACGCAGGACGGAATTAACTAAGATAGCGGAAGCTCATGGCTAGCGACGGCTCTTCACATTTCCGAGCGCAGATTCCCACAAGTGCAGTTGACCGGTGACAGCTAAGTGGCGAAGTCGTCGTCAAACACCTCCTCCTCGACGAAGGCCTCTTCATTGCAATCTGGACATTTGAATATCCAGGGACAGAGCCACATGAGTACAATTACGTACTCGCAAGACCACCTTTTGTTTTGAAATCTCATGATAGTGCAAGAAAAACACTTTTGGAAAACTGGGATGGCTGCTATATGTACGACTATAGGGCTCAGTTTTCGAATACCATGATTTTAGACATAGAGACTACGACATCTCTATATCTTTGTTGAAGAAACATTTAGAGATAGAATTCTCTTCTCTTAGATATAACAAGGACATATCCAAGTTCAAAACTTTTGTTTATAAAAGTTTATCAAAACGCTAGGATAGGGGTAACCCTTTCTCCTGCCTTGAGATCGGACTGGATGTCTCCCCGAGATAAACCATCCTCACCCAAATTCCGTACCTCCCAGGTACCTCTTTCATGTCTCTTTGTTTTCCCCGGAAACAATTCTCTTTTTAAACCAAATTGCCCATACGCCTAGATCAGTGGCCTTTCCAACCGTCCATGACCGCGGACGCGGCTATTCGAATAGATTTACACTCTGCAGAGGTTGTACACTTTTCCCACACCTATCGGTTATTCCGCCGTGTCTGCCACGGCCCGTCATACGACAGCATGCGGGGGTCCGGATAACATGATCAAAACTTTCCACTATGACCACCCTAGTGTCGGGGCCTCCCGGTAGGTTGGTTCTCCTCGGCACCGTGTGCTCCACCAGACCTCATGGTCTTTCCTCGGGACACCACACCGCCACGTCAGGAGACCTGCCGTAATCGTTCGGCTGTTGGTCCTCAACAGTGTATTGTCTCGTCCGGACGACAACCCGGCTTCGAGGGCCCAGCCCTCATAGAGAGTGTGAGAGCCCCAACACTAAAACAGACAAGTTTCCAGCTAAGCCCTACCCATGTCAGGTAGTGTGGTTGCACGGGTTAATTGTTCGAGCGGCTGCTAGGGCAGTACTTTGTTTTTTAAAAACAACTTCCACACTTCCGACTACTCCCAGCAGCTCGGATTTTCCTCCATAAAACATTTTTTATCAAATAGGGTCCCCATCCTATAGTTTTGAGGTAAGATAACAGAATATACTATCTAAAAACTTAATCTTCTTTATAGAGCCTTCAATGACAAGACTCAACAAGTAAACCTCTTCTTGTAACACCTACAGCTATTCTAGTAGGTAACTGTGGTCAAACAATATTTGGGAAAAAAATAGTTTTCGGGTGGCAAGGCGCCACAAAAGAAGTGAAACATGCATTATTTTGAACACAAAACATGCTTGATACAATAATAAGATTTCATCAAATGGTGAGGTGGGCTTGCCTTGCTCAAGGTACTGTCCCTGGTCTTGCTCTTCGGCGAAGTCGTGCTCAGCTACCTCGTACTGCTCTTCCTCGGGTTGCGATTCTACCGTAACATGAAAAACAGACGAGACTAGCGTAAGTCCTAAAATGCGAGTTGATAACAATCTAAAGTATAACAGCAAACATCAAGCATCACAAACAGAAAACACAACTAATGCACCAAATATTTATTAGAGGCTGTTTACATGTTTTAAGCATAGTTCTTAAGGTACTGATCCTAAAATTAAACCCTTTTGTCACATTACTCCTAACAATCAGGGGGAACTCTGGAAATTAGCTGTGCATGAAAACTCATCACCAAACAACAATTAAAAATCAGACAAGGGCTGCTGATGTCAAACTTAAACAGAAGATAGGTTCATTTTTATAGATCTCCTGAATGCACAATTAGCTTTTCTGGTGAGATATGAGTTTTCTCTTTAAGTGAAGATTTTATTTATCAAAATTGGATATTCCTAGCTCAAGTTATCCCAGTTTTAAAATAAAATATACTTCTGACCATTATTTATGTGCAGAAAATAAAAAGAATGATTTTGGGGTCAATCCAGTGGGGTGAGTTAGATAAAACCTGTGGCTATCCCACAAAATTATCCTTAACATATTTTTATGGACATAGGTGACTCCACCAATTAAAACTACACATGTCATAATCTCTGAAATTTCAGAAATGCAATTAAAGGGATTATTTCACTGTTGTTCAGGGATTTATTCACTAAGAATTATCAAGTCACTGGAAAAATCCACATTTGTAGTATGTGATACCTCCAACACATATCTAACACTTCCAATTGGATTTACCTCAAAAAGTGTTTTTATTGAAGAGTTAAAAATCAACAAACACTTATTGATGTTATTCTTAGAGTAAATATAACTTTTGCTAGAATAATATCCTGCATGCAAGATTTACCAATCTAGGTAGACATTTTTACAAGCTTTCCAACAGATCCAAGATTGCATGATTTGGATTTACAGAACCCAAGTTATTAAACAAATGGTGTAATAGATACTTTTTACTAGATCTATTTTAGCACTCAACAGGAAACACATTTTGGACCAAATCCAATGCCACATGGTTAAGAAAACGTGCATGCATGTTACAAAATTTGTCCCATCATTTTAGCCATTCCAGATTTACCACAAATGATTTAAAGCTAAACTTTAGATTTACTAGGAAATTAACAGGAAAAGAATAAAAGGGGAAATGGCCGAACGGGCCAGATCTGGGCAAGATCGGCCCAGATGCCACGCAGAACGGCGCGAAAACGCGCAGGGACGGAGCTGGGCCGGCCCAAACGCGCGCGGCTGCGCGCGCACGGAGAGGTTCAAACCTGGCCGTAGATCTCGCGATCTACGGTCCACGGTCGTCGTCCTCCTCGCGACGCAGCGCGGACGAACCAGACGAGGGGGAGGGAGAGGGTGGCGCTGGCGCTCACCAGAGACCACGCTGGGCCAGGGGAAGGGTGGAGATCGACGGAGGGGACGATGGCGAGCTCGACGGTGCCCTCAGCGCTTGCATGCAACGTCGGAAACCATGGCGACGGCGGCGGCGAGCTTCTCGGGTCGAGGACGAGCGCGACGGCTACGGACACCTAGAAGAGAAACGGATGGCAGGGGGAGTTAGATCTCGAGGAGACGCGCTCGAGGGGCCGAGAATGGCAGAGAAAGGTGAAGAGGATCGTCGATGAATGCCGCGGGAAGGGCTCGGTCTCGACGGCGATTTCTTCTTCCAGAGCTCGAGAGAGGGCGTGGCTTTGGGTGAGGGTGGTATGGGTGAGCAGAGGAGGAGTGGGGGAACCTCGGGTGGGGTTTTAAGAGGAGAGGGCGAGCTGGGGCAGCTCCAAAACCAGGGGCGGGTTTCTCGGGCTCTCCTCGGGCAGGGGCGGTTTGGGGGAGGGGAGGGGAGTTCTGGTTGGTCCTCAGGGGCGGTGGAGAGGGGCAGAGAGGATGGTTGTCGGGAGGGGAGTGGCTGGACAGTGAGAAGTGAGGAGGGGGGCTCGGATTGGGTGAGAAAGAAGAGAAAAGAGAGAAGAGAGAGGAGAGATTCACCCTAGTCCATGACATGTGGGACCAGGAGGGGGAGCTGTTCTCCTCCTCCAGAAGGTGGGGTAGAAAAGAGTGAGAGAGAAAATAGAAGGTGAATGCTTTGAGTGAAATGCTCAAATGAAATTGAAAACCTAAGTTTGAAAAATTTAAATATGACCCACAAAAGTAAAATGGATATACACCCCAAACTTACCTAAATTTAGAGGAGGTACTGAACTTACAAAAGCCCAAGTCAACTATCTCATTTGGCTTTCAAAGAAAATAAATATTTTGGTGATAATTAAAAGAATATCCCAAATGGTCATGATAATTTGATGACCACAAAATCTAGTGAGATTTATATGCAAACAAGTTCTTGTGTGGAAATTTAGAACAGGGTATGGAAGTATATGTGACCTAGATGGGAATGTTTCAAAGGCATGCCCAAAACCAGTTAGGGTTTGCTTAATAAAAGCTCCTGGTTTGGCTAAGTTTTAACAACCATGAAGATCATAATACTGGATATTTTATTTTAGTGCTATGAGACTTTAGGGTTTTCAATGACAGGGAAAACTAGTGGAGCACACATGGCATAAGATGAGCAAACAAAATAATTCTTTACCCAAATTCTACACACAAAAGTTTCAGCAAGAGGTGAAAGATTCAGAATAACACCACAATGCTAAGGCTAAGAGAATTGGGGTGTTACAAGGAAAGTTGTAGATATAGACTAGTCTATCTTCTCACCGGAGGGATTTCGATTTGGCGCAACGAGTGCAAAGAGATCTGATAAATATGACTTCAGATCTGATGGATGACGATTCGAAATTCTTACTCCATGCTTGATAAAAGGAGTTGAGACTTGTTGGGATGGAAATGTATCGACGAGATCTATAACAATGGTCAAGCTTCCGTCGTGATTGGAGATGGTTTTGTTCGTCAAAGGAACGAAATACAGTTTCGCTAATTAGGGTTTCAGTAGAACGAAAAGATGAAAAGATATGTCGGCGGCTACAGGGGTTTATATAGTCAAAGCGATAGTGGAATAGATAGTCCTCGGAGTTGTCAACGCGTAGGATCAAACGGATCCGGCTTTGGAGTTATAGTTCTCGAGATAAACGTGTTTTAATGGAAAACAGTTAGAAATACAAATTTTCAGTTTTTAGGTACGATTTCCATTCCGCCTCGGTCGGCTGGGTTTGGGCCGGCCGGTGGCCCGATTCAATTTTTTCATTTTTTTTATTTTTTATTTCGTTCATATATTTTGTTTTTTAACTCCAAAATAAGTAAAATTAATTTCTAAAAATTTCTAAAAATCATATCTTTATTTTTAAACATTTGTGGATATGTTTTGAACACTTTTTAAAAATATTAATTTTCATTTTTTGATTAACAGCAAATTTGAGACTTTCGTCAAATTTGAAAATAGAGGTTTAATGAATTTATTTGTGGCTAAATAAAATTTGGTACCCCAATTGTAAACATATAAAAATAATTATTTTTAATAAATATAATCAAATCATTAAAGTAAAAATAAGATAAATAGCATAATCCCTGTTTTGTTTTTAATATTTTCTCAAATAGATTTTCAAGTGGAAAATAATATTTGAACCATTGTAATTTCAAATGTAAACAATGCAAGAAAATGATGAATGAATGAACGAAGGGTTTTTTTGCCCCCGACCCGCTCCTCGTCGCCGCCTCCAGGCGACGGGGGGGCGGAAACCCTAGCCCGCCGCCGCCCCGCCGGCATCGTCGCTCCTCTCTCCTCGTCGCCCCCCCGGCGCCGGTGAAGGGGGCGGCGGGGATTCGCCCCTCGGCCACTGCTCGGCCGGCCTGGAGGGATGCCGCCGGGAAGACTGCCGCCGCCGTCCGCCCTCGTCTCCCTGCCGGCGCCCCACCCCTCGCTCCTCCTTGCGCGTGATGTGTGCCGCCGCGCTGTCATGGCTGGGGGCGGCCTCTTCCGTTTCGGGCTTTTCCGGGCCAGATTTGGGCCTCAGATGGGCCTGGCAGGCGGCTCCACCATCCGTTGACGTTCAGGCTGCTGCTGGCCGGTGTGGTGCGGTGTTGGGCGGGGCTTGGTGTCTGTGATCGCCGTGCTTTGTTTCCCGCTCTCCGGCCGTCGATCCCAGCTCCGGGGCTGCTGTCGGCTTGACGGCGCTCGACTTTGCCCTCTGATGGTTGCAATGGTGGCAACCTCCACTCTCTGCCATCTTCCTGCAACGGGGCGCCGTTAGGGAGGGCCGGTGATATGGCTTTGCAGATGGCGGCAATGGTGGTGACGTGTGGCCTACGTGGGGCGCCATCGTGGTGGGGAGTCGAGCCACCTCTGTCTTGCCATTAGTGTCATGCTGGTGTGATCCATGGTTCTGCAGATGCCGGCCATGGATGCGGTCTTCTCTCCGATGCAAGGTGAGCCGTGGCAGTGGTGGTGGTTGCTTCTACTTGCCGGTTGCTAGATCCTCGCGTCGGATCCTTGTCGGAATATTTTGGTGTGTAAGGCGTGGGTGGTCTTCGTATGTGCTCTAGGCTAGCTCACCCTTTGGGTAGTCGAACCCAGGTGGGGTTGGGGTTGCACTCGGTGGTCCTACACCGTGCGATTACGACAATGACCCCCATGTGCTTTAGCTTCAGTCGGTGACACACAGGCGTTGTGGCGTCGTCTCGCCGCGCACGCCTCTTCGGACATGGCCCCGACACAGGGAGGTGTCGGCGCACCGTGTGGCCTTGGGTGCGAGTTGGCTTTCAACTTCGTCGATGGTGCAGTGTCGTGGTTGGATCTCTGCTATCATGTCCTTTGGATCCTCCTTGTGGTCGATGTGCTTGGGTCGTGATGAGCTTCTCATCAGTCAACTGTCTCTGAGATATTCTCCTGGAGTGACCCTCTCTCCTGTTGTTTGTGTGTGTGTTTTTATGTAGCGTACCTGCACTTTAAATAAGGCAGATACCTGTGTATAGTGCAAATCCCTGGATCGATTCGTTTCCACACACATTTTACGATGTAATATCACAACAAAGTATCAATTTTATTACATCGATGATCCAGACTTACAAAATATTCATTACAAGTTGCATAGCGTAAAGTAAGCTTTGAAATAGTACACAGCGGAAATACAATAGAAGTGGGTCTCCAACAACTTCATGTTGCCACAGGCGAAAACATGTTGGTTGTAGACTCGAAACCTTTGAACGAAACCTCACTCGTCATCTGAATAATCTGCAATAAGAAAAATATTGCAACAACGTGGGTCAGATTCCATTAAAAATGGAGTCTGGCAAGTGACACTATGGTGGACACTTAATGGAATAACTCTATAGCCTATATGCATATTTGGCTGGTGGAGTTTAAGGCTAGTTTGCATAAAGCCAATTTTTTCTATCTCTTTGGAAAACACTTTCTTCAAATCAAGACAAGTATGGCATGAAAACCATAAATCTCATCTTCCATTGTTCACCCATCAAATTTTATTTCTGAAGTTGGAATGTTGCAATCCTCCGTTGACGTCCTCGTTCAGCTGCTCAATTGTCCGTTTCCGGGGACACGGCTAAGTACTTAGATTTTTAACTCTGCAGAGGTTGTGCACGTTCACCATTGTACCCATTCAACCCAAATTATGCTTTACACACCATTTGTGATAAGGAAAGGAGAAGAATGAGACGAGGTCTTTCAGAAGCATTTTCCCAACCATCTGCCTTGACCCGTTCCACCTAACACCCCCTACATCTGCTTGTCAAGTCGGAGAGAGTCCACGCAACATAATTGATAAAGTCAGAGCCCATATGGCAATGGCTGCACTAGAATCAATTGTCACTCGGAGTTCTTCAGATTCCTCTGTTCCTGGGTGGCCATTCACAAGTGTACATACTCCAGGAACCATAGACATGGCCTGAGTAGCCACTCAACATAAACCATACAACCTCTTACCACCCAGGTGTTTCATTAACTTAGTGGATGTACTCTCGGGTGAAAATCACCATGCTCACGGTCCTTAGTAGAATAGACATTCATCCTAGGCGACGACAACCGTGAGCACAGCCCTGAGTAGTCACTTAATATTTTGTACAACTTTTCATCAATTGCATAGCATCAATATTTCTGCTAAGTATGATATAGGAACCTAGACACAGGAGTAAGTGTTTCTACACAGGTTTTGCATAGCAATACTATCCTACACATGCTTATATAAAAATACACTAAGCAATGCATATAGAAATAATAGGAAGTTTATGAGGTGTGCCACTTGCCTTTGAATGTTGACGTTGTTCACAAACTCTTTTCAACAACAAACGTTTGCTCTCCGTTCAATCTAAACAATATAAGCAAACATCAATCATCAAACATACATGCTCATATCTAGTGAACAAACAAGTTTCATAAAACTTCTATGGAAAACATGTCATGCATGATATGCAATTTATTTCTAAGGACTAGAGATGCATGTCATGCCATGAAAATCTCTTAAGTCTTAAGTGAAAGAAAAGATTAGGAAACAGGGAAAAGGTAGAAGAAAGATATAGTTGGTCTTCCAGGCTTCATCTCCAGACTTGTAATATTCTCCTTGGTGATGTCTTGATTGAATTCTTGGTAGACTTGAATAATCTTCAGACTTGATGATTTTTGTATCACCTAGGCTGGTCTTGGATTTAACTTAGTCTTCAAGAGGTCTAAGAGAAGAAAGGAGAAATGAAAGAGAGAGGGAGCAAGACTTAGAAAATATTTCTGGTTGGTCTTCATGAACTTCTTCTTGATTTTTCTTCTAAGTGCTTTTGCTCCTTGAAGGTACTTCTGAAGTCTTGTTTTGGCTATGTCCTTCATTGGCCTTCTAGCTCCATGATGAAAATCCTAAGTGTCTCAGTGTATCACTTTACCAAAATGCTAAGTTGAAAATATTTCTTACTTACAGAAAATGGGGAAGGAGTTTTCTTATGGGAAATATAACTACAAAATAAAATATGATATGCATGAAATGCAAATTTTAAATCACAAGAAACATAATACAAATTTTTGTGATATTTATAAACTATGCATAAAGTTATAATTGCAATTCAATTAGTTTCTAATTTTGCAAAATATAATAAAAGGAATAAATATAAGATTAAAGTTTTCTATGATCAAATTTTTATAACATAATTTTATAAAGAGTGTTAATAGACAGGGGGCATTTAATTAAATTTATAGCAATTTGATTTAATCAAAAATATTTGTTTATTAATACTTATGTCGAAAATACTCAAACTATTCAATTTAATCATACAACTATTAAATCATCAAAACTAATACTAAAAATTATTTTATAACAGAGGCATATTATAACACATACTCCAAAGTTTCTAAAACAATTTTTTTGCAATTTTTAGATTTATAGATTTAAAGTTATTACAAATATACTCAAATTCACCATCTAAATATTCTACATGTCAAGGGCTTTCTAAATATATAAAAATATTTGAATTTGGATAAACAGAGAAAAAGATATGATAATTTGAATAGACAGGGGCTTTTATGCAAAACTGCCATTTTTAATTTAATTAGAAAAAGAAATTCCACGCTGGCGCTGACTGTGCGCTGACTGGGCTGACACGCTGGCGCTGACGTGGATAAGTGACTGGATCTGGGCCGTCAGATCAGGATCTGGCGGTCCAGATCTATCCGTACTGGTTCGTTTAGAACTTCTAATCTGGGCCTTTGAAAACAGATCGGACGCTCACCGTGTGATGGAGAGGAGGTGGCGGCGCTTCTTGCCGGAGTTGGAGAGGACGACGGCGCCGACGGCTCGGGCGAGGAGGCTCCAGCCGTCCTAGAGCTTCCCCGGACACGTGAAGACCTCGAAAATGCGCGTACTGTTGCGGTGGAGACAAAGGTCGCGTCGGTGTAGCGCGACGCTCCTTCCTGCGACGATCTCGGTGGGCGAATCCGTGCGCGGCGTCGGTGTGTTTTCTGTCGTGCTTGTCCTCCGCAAATTTCTGCAGGAAAAGATCGCCCGAAGGCCTGAGGGGACTCGTACGGGAGCGGGGTAAAAGAGGGGAGATTTTCGGTCACATGAGGGGGCTTATTTTGCCGGGAGTTGAATAAAACGCGGCGGCGGCAATGGCGACTCCGGCGCTCAAATTCCTCGGCCTGGCGGCGGATTGGGCTAGGTTTCGAGGGGGAAAAGAACGGAGGGCTCGGGGGCTTTATATGGAGACCGAGGGGAACACCACGTGACCATCACGGCGCGGATTGGAAGCTCCGGCGATCTCAGGCGTGATTCCCATGCGAGAGGTTGAAGACAACCTCTTCCCCTGACAGGTGGGTCCCACTGTCAGGTTTTTCTCTTTTTCTTTTCTGTTTTATTTATTTCTTTTATAACTTTTGATTTATAACTCCAAATGAGGTCAAACAAATTTCTAAAAATTTGTAAAATTATTATCTTTGTGTTAAACCAGTTGTAGGAATGTTTTGAACATTTTTGAAAAATAATATTTTGAAATATTGCTTAAATACAAATTTGACACTTTATGTTAAATTTAAAACTAGGGTTTAATTAATTTTATGTTTTGGCTAAACTAAATTCTATGAAATACCCATATTAAAAATATTTGAATTTAAGTTATTTAAACTCATATTCCAATATTAAATAAATTTTAGCTTTAATAGATTATTAAATATCACATTACAACTATTTGTAATGAAAAGAGAAAATGTAATGTAATCATTTTTAATACAAATTATTTTGTGCACCATTATATTTTATATTTAAGATAAATTATTTGAAAATTTCATCAAAAACTTTGGAAATGATTTTAGATTTAATTCATTTCTTATATAGAATATATTAATCAGTTCATGCTTTGAAAATAAATGAAATTCATGTAAGCAAATGAAATGTTTATTTGGGTAATTCATTAATTTTAAAATATATGAAGTTATTAAAGTTATAAACTATAGACGTGTAATATCCAAACTAAGTTTTGAACTCAGGTAAAATAATATTCTTTTGGCAAATAGAAAATGTTTTCAATAGTTTAATATAACACTTGTAATTATTATTTTAATTTATGAATTGCTATTGCTAAGTGGTTGAAATCAAATACTTACAAGGAAACTTTTTATTACATGAAAATGTTTTGAAATTTTGTAAGACATTTATCAAATTACATATTGAGGTTTTTAAATGAAATACAATGGAATAATAAAATGTTTAACTTGAAACAACCTTTGAAAATAATGTTTAACCTAAGATAATTGAAATATTAAATTCTTTCAATATGTTTGAAGTCTTTAATAGTTGGTTTTCTTATGTATTTAAATGTTTTATTTTAATCAAAACAAAAGTTTTAAATTTTAGTGATTTTTGAACATTCCAAAATGTTGGGATGTTACATTTTATTTTATTTCTCCTCGCTTGTATCCGCCTGTAAACTCTTGTGCATTTGAACCTATCTTGTAGAGGCTGCAAAGTCTCATAGGCAACATTTGATTATAAAGTTCAGGCTGGCTCTAAGAGCCCGCGGTAGTCATAGTAAAAAGAAAATGATGAATGCATGCATGAATTTTGTTTTCAAATCGACATACATATAGTTTTCAAAAAGTTTTTAATTTTTCTGATTTTTCAGAATTTGAAAATCTTAGGATGTTACAATAACAAAAGCAAAAAAAACTGAAAACAGATAACAAACCGAAATAAACAAAGTAATGCAAGTAACATTTTATTTTTGTGTTTTTTATATTAAGCAAATAAGACAGTAAAAAAAATAAACTAAGCAAGACAATAACAAAATAAAAAGATTGGAAGTGCGAAAACTCCCCTCGCTGTGGAATGCTCAAATCCCCGGCAATGGCGCCAGAAATTCTGGATGTTCACGGTGGTGTGTGGTTGGGAAACCCCAAGAGGAAGGTGTGAAGTAGTGTAGCAACAAGATTTCCCTCAGTTATGAATCCAAGGTTATCGAACCAGTAGGAGATAAGAATTCCCCCGAGGTTTCAATGGCGCCAGAAGTTCTTGGTGGCGTGTAGTTGACGTGGGGCCTGCACACAACACAATCAAAGTATTTTGTCCCAACTCAACGGTGAGATTGTCAATCCCACCGGTTTGATGTAACAAAAGGATTAAACGTATGTGTGGAAGAAAGATGTTTGTTTGAATATCCAAGGTTATCCCAGTTTTTCACTAAGTCTGAATTGAAATGCGTACTGACTCCAACTCAAGCTGAGTCAGAAATCCTCTCGGAGATTTCCGGCGCTCGGAGATTTCCGAGCCCCAGTCCGGAGATCTCCGAGTGTCAGAAGAATTTCGACCAAGTCCAAAACTCAAAATGCGTACTGACTCCAAAACAGTTTTAGCCGGAAATGCTCCCGGAGATTTCCGGCGCTCGGAAATTTCCGGGCCCCAGTCCGGAGATCTCCGAGTGACAGAGGATTTTCGACTAAGTCAAGAAGCCCAACCAGTACTGATCAAGATTCAAGCACAGCCGGAAATTCCTCCGGAAATTTCCGGGGTCCGGAGATCTCCGGTCCTCAACCCGGAGATTTCCGGGCTGGCGGCTGTACAACGGACAGATTTTGGAGAGGGGTATAAATACCCCTCCACCTACCTCCAGCATTTTAAGCTTCCAGATTTTCTCTCTCCTCCATTGGTGCTGAAGCTCGTTTCTTCCGGATCTCCCAATCTAGCCACTCAAATCTGTTGATACTTGGGGATCTGAGGAAGAAGCCACCGATCTACATCTCCACCAAAGCGATTTGATTTCCCCCCTCTATTTCTTGAGGGGCAACGTATCTAGGGTTCCTTTATGGATAGCTAGGTTCAACCTTGTGTGTTTTGATCCTTTGTGGATTCCTTTGTGGAAGTGATCTGTTGTGGTCGTTGTGGGAGCCCCCAATTCAGTTGTGGGTGTGTGCCTCACGAATTTGTACGGGACCTTCTTTGCCCTTAAAGGAGTCCTTAGTGGAAGTGTGGATTCACACCTTTGTGGTCGAATTCACAGGAGAATAGGGTGAGGCCTTTGTGGCGTTGAGCAAACCTTTGTGGTAGCTCACACCACTCCAACGAGACGTACACCTATGTGGTGGAAATCGGGATAAAATCTTGGTCTTCGAGTTCCTACGGTTGTTTCGTTCCACTCTCCTTTACCGCATCTTTAATTCATGTACTTGCTTAGTGTCTTTGTTGTTTATCACTTGTATCACCTAGTTGCACTTCTAGACAACTTACTTTTCGCTAGCCTAAAACTGAAAAAGACATAAAAATTGGTCACCACTTATTCACCCCCCCCCCTCTAGGTGGTCAACTGCAGTTCAATAGTAAAAACTTAAACAATATTAGCCTCTTTCTCTAGTTCTTTCTCTTTTTCCCATCTAGCACGTAATTGAGCCATCATCCTAACATTTTCATCAATTTGAACTTGGATGACATTAATTTTAGCAAAGGGATTACTCTCTTTAGTTTCAGTAGGCATATCTTTAGATTTTAAAAGATCAACATCAAGGACAAGACTATCAACTTTAGATGCAAGTATATCAATTTTCCCAAGCGTTTCCTCAACAGTTTTATTAAACAAAGTTTGTGTAGTGATAAAATCTTTTAACATGGTTTCAAGTTAAGAGGTGGTAGTCCTATTATTATTATAAGAATTACCATAAAAATTACCATATGAGTTTCCATTATTATTCGAAGGATATGACTTATAGTTGTTATTATCATAATTGTTCCTATAGACATTGTTGTTGAAATTGTTACTTTTAATGAAATTCACATCAACATGCTCTTCTTGTGCAACTAAAGAAGCTAAATGAAAATTATTTGGATCCACATGTGATTTACCACTTGCAAGCATATACATAATAATATCAATTCACTCAAGGAGGAGGTTTCTTCAATAGAATTTACCTTCTTACCTTGAGGTGTCCTCTCCGTATGCCATTCAGAATAATTCACCATCATATAATCCAAGAGTTTTGTTGCAGCCCCCAAAGTGATAGACATAAAGGTTCCTCCAGCAGCTAAATCCAATAAGTTTCTTGAAGAAAATATCAGTCTTGCATAAAAGGTTTGGATGATCACCAAGCAGTCAGTTCATAGGTTGGGCAATTCTTTATCAAAGATTTCATTCTTTTCCAAGCTTGAGCAACATGCTCTTTATCAAGTTGTTTAAAATTCATGATACTACTTCTTAGAGAAATAATCTTAGCAGGAGGATAATATTTTCCTATAAAAGCATATTTCATTTTATCCAAGAATCAATACTATTCGTAGGAAATGAAAGCAACCATTCCTTAGCTCTTGCTCTCAGGGAGAAAGGAAATAATTTCAGTTTTATGATATCACCATCTATGTCCTTATATTTTTGCATTTCACATAATTCAACAAATTTATTTAGATGGGCAGCAGCATCATCAGAACTAACATCAGAGAATTGCTCTCTCATAACAAGGTTCAAGAAAGCAGGTTTAATTTCAAAGAATTCAGCTTTAGATGCAGGTGGAGCAGCAGGTGTGCATATAAAATCATTATTGTTGGTTTTTGTAAAGTCACACAACTTAGTGTTTTCAGCAGAACTCATTTTAGCAACTTAAATGACAAACCAAAATAACAATATTAAAGAAAATAATACTAAACCGAAATAAACAAAAGCAACAGAACTGAAAATAAATGACTAAACCGAATTAACAAAAGTAATGCAAGTAACTATTTTTTTGTATTTTTTATATTAAGCAAACAAGACAGTAAAAAAAATAAACTAAGCAAGACAATAACAAAATAAAAAGATTGGAAGTGCGAAAACTCCCCTCGCTGTGGAATGCTCAAATCCCCGGCAATGGCGCCAGAAATTCTGGATGTTCACGGTGGTGTGTGGTTGGGAAACCCCAAGAGGAAGGTGTGAAGTAGTGTAGCAACAAGATTTCCCTCAGTTATGAATCCAAGGTTATCGAACCAGTAGGAGATAAGAATTCCCCCGAGGTTTCAATGGCGCCAGAAGTTCTTGGTGGCGTGTAGTTGACGTGGGGCCTGCACACAACACAATCAAAGTATTTTGTCCCAACTCAACGGTGAGATTGTCAATCCCACCGGTTTGATGTAACAAAAGGATTAAACGTATGTGTGGAAGAAAGATGTTTGTTTGAATAAAGTAGCTGGTTTGCAGGTGTGGTTTTTTCAGATTAAAGAGAAGGACCAGGGTCCACAGATCACTAGAGGTGTCTCTCAATAAATAATACTAACATTCATGTGGTAAACAAATTACAGTTGGGCAATTGATATAATAATGATGAGCAAACCAATGGATATACCAACGTTATGATGTCTAGTGTGAGATTCATTCGGGCATTACAACTATATATGTAGAACGTTCCAACCGCATATATGAATAATAATCCACCTTCTGGTTAGTGTCCCCGCTCCTTTTAGTATTAAGTTGCATGCAATAGATTATCACCTTAAGCAATGTGTGTAAAGTAAGTTACTTCATCCTTACACAAAGTACTATTATTTTATCCCTAGTAGCAATAGTACATCTACAACCTTAGAGCTTTCAGTCACTACCCCAGATTATATAGATACATGAACCTACTATCGAGCATAAATACCCCCTCTTGGAGTTACAAGCATCTACTTGGCTAGAGCATACACAAGTAACAGAGAGCATGCAAGATCATTAAATAGCACACACATGATATATTCTGAAGCAATAACTTTAGTACTCAATATTTATCGGATCCCAGCAAACACAACATGAGGAATTACATAATGGTGATCTTGATCATGATAGGCAGCTCACAAGATCTAAACATGATAGCACAAGAGGAGAAGACAAGCATCTAGATACTGCTATGTACCCGTATTCCAAGGGTAGACTACTCACGCATCAGTCCGGAGGCGGTCATGGCGACGTAGAGGCCTCCGGGGACGATTCCCCCTCCCGGCAGGGTGCCGGGGAGAAGTTCTGATCCCTCCCGAATTGGCGTTGACGACGGTGGCGGCTCGGGACCCATGGAGGAAATATTGAACAAGGTGCTAGAGTTTTTGGCCGAAGGGGTACTTGTAGGCGAAAGGGCGAAGGCGGTGGAGGACCGAGGGCCCCACACCTGGTCCTCACGTGGCCCAACTTTATTGTTTCGAAGTGTTTGTCTCTAACCTTTTCTGCTCAACAAAGAAGAAAAATCATTTATGACTTGAGGCATTATTTCTGGGATGGCCCACACTTGTATAAAGAAGGAGTTGATGGTGTTATGCGAAGATGTGTTCCGGAGTATGAAGAAAAAGAGATATTGAGGAAGTGCCATAGTAGCGCTTATGGAGGACATCACGCTGGAGATAGAACCGCACAAAAGGTTTTACAATCAGGTTTTTATTGGCCTACTCTCTTTAAAGATGCAAGAAAGTTTATTTTATCTTGTGATGAATGTCAAAGAGTTGGTAATATCTCTAGAAGTAATGAAATGCCTATGAATTATTCTCTTGTTATTGAACCGTTTGATTGTTGGGGATTCGACTTTATGGGTCCTTTCCCTACTTCAGAAGGTAATACACATATTCTTGTTGTTGTTGATTATGTTACTAAATGGGTAGAAGTCATTCCTACTAAACGTGATGATGGTGAAACATCATTAAAAATGCTTCAAGATATTATTTTCCCTAGGTTTGGTGTTTCTAGATATCTTATGACTGATGGAGGTTCTCATTTTATTCATGGTGGTTTTAGAAAAGTTCTTGCTAAATATGGTGTTAATCATAGAATTGCTTCATCTTATCATCCTCAAACTAGTGGGCAAGTAGAATTAGCAAATAGAGAAATTAAATCTATCTTGCAAAAGACTGTTAATAGAAGGAGGAAGAATTGGGCTAGTAAATTAAACTATGCATTGTGGGCTTATAGAACTGCTTATAAAAATCCCATGGGTATGTGTCCTTATAAAATGGTTTATGTAAAAGCATGTCACTTGCCTCTAGAATTAGAACACAAAGCTTATTGGACAGTGAGAGAATTAAATAGAGATTTTAAACTTGCCGGTGAGAAAAGATTACTTAATTTGAGTTCTTTAGATGAATGGAGAAGTGAAGCGTATTAAAATGCTAAACTCTTTAAAGAAAAAGTTAAAAGATGGCATGATAAGAGAATCCTTAAGAGAGAATTTCATGTTAGTGAGAAAGTTCTATTGTATAGTTCTCGTCTTAGATTCTTTGCAGGAAAATTACTCTCAAAGTGGGAAGGACCATATGTTATTGTGGAGGTGTTTTGTTCGGGTGCGATAAAAATTGCTTCGCTCAAGGATGACTCTTCACAAGTGGTAAATGGACAAAGACTCAAGCATTATATTTCTGGAGATTCTTATAATGAAAATGTTGATATTATTCAAGGAATTACTCCGGAGAATTAAATTAAGGAAAATATTTCTGAGTTCGCAGAACCTGATTTAGAAAAGGTACAGTTTCGGTAAGAAAAAGTTCGTGAATTTAATTTTTGGATATCTGATATTTATTTCTGGAAAGGATGGAAAAATATGAGACAAAAACGAATAGGACATGAAGTCTGAGGCGACCACACCACCTCATGGTGCGGGCCCAATGCTCGCCTGTAACATCCCAACATTTTATAATGTTTAAAAAATCACTAAAATTTAAAACTTTTGTTTTTGGTTAAAATAAAACATTGAATGCATAAGAAAACCAACTATGAAAGACTTCAAACTTATTGAAAGAGTTTATTAATTCAAATATCTCAATGCATTATTCTTTTAAAAGGTTGTTCAAGTTAAACATTTTATTATTCCATTGTATTTTCTTAAAACCTCAATATCTAACTTGACATGTCTTACAAAATTTCAAACCATTTATTTTAATAAAAAGTTTCTTTATAAGTATTTGAAATTCAACCACATAGCCATAGCTATTCATAAATTAAAATAATATTTACAAGTGCTCTTTTAAACTATTTAATACATGATCTATTTGCCAAATGGTTTTCATTCTTCTTAAGTTCAAAACATAGTTTTAGAAATTACAAGTATATAGTTTATAACTTTAAAACTTTATAGATTTTATAATTAATGAATTATCCAAATAGGCATTTCATTAATTTTAAAAACATAAAATGATTTTCATGAATATATTCAATATAAGAAATGGAATAAATCTTGAATCTTTTCCAAAGGTATTTATGGAGTTTTCAAATGATTTATCATGATATAAAACTTAATGGTGCACAAAATAAAATTGAATTAAAACTTGAATCCATTATAATTTCTATTACTTTAAAAATATTTATATTCTATTACTTTACTATTATGCCAAAACAAAAATGAATGGTTACTTAAAATGAGTTTTAAATAACTTAATATCAACCATATAATAGTGTGGTAATTTCATAAATTTAATTTAACCCCAAATGAATTTATTAAATTATTAATATCAAAGTTGACCTAAATGAGCAAATTTGCATTTTATAAATAATTCAAATTTATTAATTTTAAAAAGTTTTCAAGCATGCCCACAACTGGTTTTAAACATAGATATGAATATTACAAATTTTTAGAAATTGATTTGACTTGATTTGGAGTCTTAAATCAAAAGATATGAATTTATTGGAAAATCAGAAAAAGAAAAAGAAAAATGCTGACGTCAGCGATGACGTCATCGTCGTCTTCCTCCGGCCGAGAATCACGCCGTCGATCTCGTTTCCATAATCCGTCGCGAGGTTTGCGCTTCCCCTCTGCCCCCTACAAATACCCCACGACCTCCTCTTCCTTTTGCCCCAAACCATAGCCCATAAGACGCCCCCAGGCCGTCGCGAAAGCTCGCCGGAGTCCGCAACTTCCGCCACCGTATTCCTCTATTTTCCGGCGACACGGTACGACCCCGCCGCCCATTCCTCGTTCTCTGCCCCTCCCGCACTTGTGCGCATCTCCTAAGACCATGGTTCGATTGTTTCGTGCAGTGTATTGGGCACCTCGTGCACGACCCGAGCTCGCCGGCGTTCGAGCCAACTCTGACCGCGTCTCGTCGTTCCAGGACGTGTGCGGCGTCGCCAGAACTGCCATCGGCTTTGCCACCTCTCGCCGCTCCTCTCCATCGTCTTCTCGAGGACGGGGAGACACCGTAGCATCGCCGGCGTCCACGCCCGAGCGTCGCCGCCGCTGTCATCTTCGACTCCGGCGAGAAAGCCCGCCACGGTATGACCAGCTCCTCTCCGCCGTCTGATCTCCTTCCAACGGCCACGATTAGATCCTTTAGCCGAACCGGTACGAGCTGACGAGATCCGTTGGATCTGGATCTGATGATCCTGATCTAATTCACTTATCCAAGTCAGATCCCAGTCAGCTGCTCAGTCATCGCACACGTGGAAATTGTTTTCTTTAATTAGATTAAATTGGCAGTTTTGCAGAAAAGCCCCTGTCTATTCAAACTATCATATCTTTTTAACCACTCATCCAAATGTGATAAATTTTATATTTTTGGAAAGCCCTTGACATGTAGAATATTTTAGATCTGTCAAAATTCAAATTTGACTTAGTTTAAAATATTCAAATATCAGATGGTGAATTTGAGTATATTTGTAATAACTTTAAATCTATAAATCCAAAAATTGCAAATAAAATTGTTTTAGAAACTTTAGAATATTTGTAACTTGATGCCTCTATTATAAAATATTTTTGGAGTATTATTTTCATGATTTGATAGTTATATATTTAATTTGAATAGTTTGACTATTTCTGACATAACTATTAATAGAAATATTATTTTTGATTAAATCAAATTGCTACATATTTAATTAAATGCCCCCTGTCTATTAACACTATTTATAAAATTTTGTTATGAAAATTTAATCATAGAAAACTTTAATCTTATATTTATTCCTTTTATTATATTTTCCAAAAATAGAAACTAATTAAATTGCATTTATAAATTCATGCATATTTATAAAGAAATCAAAAAAGTTATTTTGATGCTTTCTTGTGATTAAAAATTGCATTTCATGCATAACATATTTTATTATATAGTTATATCCCTCATAGGAAAACCTCTTCATTATTTTCTCTAAGTTAGGATTATTTTCAACTTAGCATTCTGGTAAAGTGCTATGCACTTAGACACTTAGGATTTTCAACATGGAGCTAGAAGGCCATTGAAGGACTTAGCCAAAACAAGACTTCAGAAGTATCTTCAAGGAGTAGAAGCACTCAGAAGAAATGCAATAAGAAGTTCATGAAGACTAACCGGCAAATATTTTCTAAGTCTTGCTTCCTCTCTCTTTCTTCTCTCCCTTCTTCTCTGAGACTTCATGAAGACTAAGTTAATTCCAAGACCAGCCTCGGTGATACAAAAATCATCAAGTCTGAAGATTATTCAAGTCTACCACGAATTCAATCAAGACATCACCAAGGAGAATATTACAAGTCTGAAGATGAAGCCTGGAAGACCAACTACATCTTTCTTTCTTTCTTTTCCCTCTTTCCTAATCTTGTCTTCCATTTCAGACTTAAACAATTTTTGATCTTGTTATTACCATCTTGAAGTATGTTGGATCCTAGCGGCATAGTCTGATGAAGCGGCCTGGAGACTAACCTTACATGTCCACGTACATGAGACCTGTTCCACAATTTATGTGGCTGGCCGGGTGTCTGTCTCTCTCACTATAGTGAATATCCAATTTACAAATAGTTGATAATAATTGTTGATCACCTTATAGACTTAGTATTTTCTCCAAGTATTCATGCACATCATGGCCAAGCCATTTGAGTGCTTATTCAAGATTATTTATAACAAAGTTATTCTGTCCAACTTCAGATCTTAGTCCTTAGTCATTTTTTACCAACACATTTCCTTGCATTGACTTAAAAGATTTTCATGGCATGACCTGCATCTCTAGTCCTTAGAAATAATTTGCATATCATGCATGACATGTTTTCCTTAGAAGTTTCAGAAACTTGTTTGTATGTGTTGTGTTGTTTTGTTTAATGATTGTTGTATTGTTGTTTGTTTATAATGTTTAGACTGAACAGAGAGACCCGAGTTCGGTGAAAAGAGTTTGTGAGTAAAGACTTCATTCAAAGGCAAGTGGCACACCTCATAAACTTCCTACTATTTTCTCTATGCATTACTTAGTGTATTTTTATATAAGCATGTGTAGGATAGTATTGCTATGCTAAACCTGTGCACAAATTCCTTATTTCTGTGTCTAGGCTCCTATGCAATACTTAGTAGAATTATTGATTCTATGCAAATGTTGTTTTGTGAAAACCTAAATTCTACTAAGTTAAGAATGAAACACCTGGGTGGTAAGAGGTTGTTTGGTTTATGTTGAGTGGCTACTCAGGCCATGTCTATGGTTCCTGGAGTACGTACACTTGAGAATGGCCACCCAGGAACAGAGGAATCTGAAGAACTCCGAGTGACGATTGCTTCCAGTGAAGCCATTGCCAATGGGCTCTGGCTTGATCAACTATGTTGCGTGGACTCTCTCCGGCTTGACAAGCAGATGTAGAGAGTGTTAGGTGGAACGGGTCAAGCCAGGTGGGAAGGAAAAATGCTTCTGAACGATCTCGTCTCATTCTTCTCCTTTTCCTTATCACTATAAGTGTGTAAAGGATAGTTTGGATTGAATGGGTACAATGGTGAACGTGCACGACCTCTACAGAGTGTACAACTAAGTACTTAGCCGTGTCCCCGGTACGGACAATTTGAGCAGCTGATCACGGACGTCAACGGAGGATTCCACCATTCCAACTTCAGAAATAAAACTTGATGGGTGAACAAGGGTAGAATGAGACAGTGGTTTTCATGCCACGAATGTCTCGAATAGAAGAAAAGTGTTTTCCAAAGAGTTAGGAAAAATTGGTTTTATGCAAAATAGCCTTGAACTCCACCAGCCAAATATGCATATAGGTCATTAGAGTTATTCCTCTAAGTGTACACCATAGTGTCACTTGCCAGACTCCATTTTTTATGGAATCTGACCCACGTTGTCGCAATATTTTTCTTATTGCAGATTGTTCAGATGACGAGTGAGCTTTCGTTTAGAGGTTTCGAGTCTACAACCAACATGTTTGTTTTTCGCCTGTGGCAACATGAAGTTGATGGAGACTCACTGCTATTGTATTTCCGCTGTTTACTCTTTCAAAGCTAGCTTTATGCTATGCAAATTGTATTGAATATTTTGTAAGACTAGATCATCGATGTAATAAGATTGATACTTTGTTGTGATATTACATCATAAACTGTGTGTGCAAACGAATCGATCCAGGGATTTGCACTATACACAGGTATCTGCCTTATTTAAAGTGCAGGTACGCTACAGATGGTATCAGAACACTGTGTTGCGTGTAGGTTCGAAACCCTAGGTTTGGATAGAAATAGGATTTGGCCATAGGATTGAAAACCTATTTTCATTCAGTTATTCAAAACAAAACTTTTCATTTTTTTTCTTGTACTCTCATCAACTATCAACATTCTGATATTTTTTATCTTAATCTAGATGACCATATTCTTATAGTCTAAGTCTGATTCTACTGCTTCATATGGAAAAGCTTCAATTCAACATGAAGTTCTACATGCATGGAAGACCACTGGAGAACCAGGATTCGGCCAACACTTCGAAGATTTCCTAGAAAGTTGAACAAGAACTTAAGCACTCAAGAAAAAGATAGATTTGACCACCTACCCATTAGAATAACGAGATCCGATGACGTATTGACCTATCAAATTGTGGCATGGCAGTACTGTCACTTCTGTATTACCATGACGTTGGTGTATTTTCGTTCGATAAACGATTAGTTTGGTTTTTCAAAAGAAGTTTGAAGATTTTGTTATGTTTGTGTTAGCTTGTGTTTGAACCATGTTGATTGATTTGTTAGAGATTGCTTGCCTTGTTCTGATTTATTGAACTAGGATTTCTCCATAGTACCTATAATCAACTCATTTATTTTGTAAATCAAACAGATGTCTCTCCCTAATACCAACACCAATGATTTGCACACCACAATGCGACTACTATTAGAGAACCAGAGTCAGCTGTGGAATTTGATCAATGACCACCTGCCTAAGATTGATCAAAACAATAATGAGTTTTGAGAGAGTCTTATGATCAAACCGAAGGCATGCAAAACTTGTGGAGAGATAGGACATACGTCCAAAGAATGCACTGATGAGTGGCCCCATGGTCATACCAGACATCCAGTTAGGGAATGCCCCACAAGTCAGATTACTTGCTTTTTGTGTGAAGCAACAAATCACGTTCCAACTCAATGTCAACTCTACCCCGTGGTGCAAGAAGTCAGTCAGCAAGCCAAAAAGGGGATGCAACAAAATCTCATGAAGTATGGGGAAGTACAAGAAAACAAGTAGGAAAACAAAAGAGATACTAGCCATATAACATGTTTTACCTGTGGAGAACTGGGACATTATTCATGGGACTGCAAAGAGAAAAGGATTGGTCAGGATACTAAGCAAAATCTTCATCAAAATGCGATTGTGGATCATACTAAGGTGAAAAATGAAATAAGAGTAAGGTCACTTCCGAGGACATCCAAAAGTACCTCCAAGTGTTGCTATAAGTGTAAAGGAGACCACCTAGCTAGAAGTTATCACATCAAACGAGACTGGACTTCTTTAATTGAGATATAATATAGCAAACAAGATTTGGAAGAACTGTTAGCCCTGGAATCACCAAAGAAGAAGAAGAACTTAAGTGAAGTAATTTGCTACAAATGTAAGGACAAGGGACATTATGCTGATAAGTGCCCAGAAAAGATGAAGGAGAAATGCCTTACCCGCTCGCACAAGAAAATCATCAGTCCCGTGACTTGTCGTAGATGCGGAGCAACATGACACTATGTCAGTGGCTGCTCTGAGTGGAAGAAGGATAAATCTCTCCAAGAACCGAGTGGAAAACGTGAGTGCTAAAACATTTCGTATAACACCACATGACATTGTATTTTGAATACTTGTACACTATACATCAGAGAAATAAACAAGATTAAACAAAGTTTCTAGACTGATTACCAAAAATTCCGTTTAAGGGTGGTAGCCCACCCAGTCAATTCAAACCCAGTTTCTTAAACCCAGTTAATTTAAACCCAGTCGCGTAAACCCAGCGATCCCAAGCTATCTTTCTTTCGGGCCTTATCAATCAGAAAAATCCTCCCCTTCGAGCTTTTCAAGTTTTCATGTCAGAAATTTCATTTCTCAAAACCTCTCGAGTTATCTAAAGTACTCCAAACATTTGCTTTTCTTTCAAGCTTCCCCGAATCTTGGGGACGAGATTCCTTTTAAGGGCGGTAGTCTGTAACATCCCAACATTTTATAATGTTCAAAAAATCAAAAAATTTAAAACTTTTGTTTTTGGTTAAAATAAAACATAAAATGCATAAGAAAACCAACTATGAAAGACTTCAAACTTATTGAAAAAGTTTATTAATTCAAATATCTCAATGCATCATTATTTTAAAAAGTTGTTCAAGTTAAACATTTTATTATTCCATTGTATTTTCTTAAAATCTCAATATCTAACTTTACATGTTTTACAAAATTTCAAACCATTAATTGTAATAAAAAGTATCTTTATAAGTATTTGAAATTCAACCACATAGCCATAGCTATTCATAAATAAAAATAATATTTACAAGTGTTCTTTTAAACTATTTAAAACATGATCTATTTGCCAAATGGTTTTCATTCTTCTTAGGTGCAAAACATAGTTTTAGAAATTACAAGTATATAGTTTATAACTTTAAAACTTTATTGATTTTATAATTAATGAATTATCCAAATAGGCATTTCATTAATTTTCAAAACATAAAATGATTTTCATGAATATATTCAATATAAGAAATGGAATAAATCTTGAATCTTTTCCAAAGGTATTTATGGAGTTTCAAATGATTTTTTATGATATAAAACTTAATGGTGCACAAAATAAAATTGAATTAAAACTTCAATCCATTATAATTTCTATTACTTTAAAAATATTTATATTCTATTACTTTACTATTATGCCAAAACAAAAATGAAAGGTTACTAAAAATGAGTTTTAAATAACTTAATAATCAACCATATAACATTGTGGTAATTTCATAAATTTCATTTAACCCCAAATGAATTTATTAAATTATTAATATCAAAGTTGACCTAAATGAGCAAATTTGCATTTTATGAATAATTCAAATTTATTAATTTTAAAAAGTTTTCAAACATGCCCACAACTGGTTTAAAAAATAGATATGAATATTACAAATTTTAGAAATTGATTTGACTTGATTTGGAGTCTTAAATCAAAAGATATGAATTAATGGGAAAATCAGAAAAAGAAAAAGAAAAATGGTGACATCAGTGATGACGTCATCGTCATCTTCCTCCGGCCGAGAATCACGCCGTCGATCTCGTTTCCAAAATCCGTCGCGAGGTTTGCGCGCTTTGCTTCCCCTCTGCCCCCTACAAATACCCCACGACCTCCTCTTCCTTTTGACCCAAACCCTAACCCCTAAGACGCCCCCAGGCCGTCGCGAAAGCT
Organism: Poa annua; assembly: GCA_026929855.1. Lineage (NCBI taxonomy): Eukaryota > Viridiplantae > Streptophyta > Magnoliopsida > Poales > Poaceae > Poa > Poa annua. The sequence goes on along the minus strand of CM049426.1, from coordinate 57,858,437 downwards.
CGCTGGAGTTCGCAACTTCCGCCGCCGTATTCCTCTGTTTTCCGGTGACACTGTACGACCCCGCCGCCCATTCCTCGTTCTCTGCCCCTCCCGCACTCGTGCGAATCTCCTAAGACCCAGGTTCGATTGTTTCGTGCAGTGTATTGGGCACCTCGTGCACGACCCGAGCTCGACGGCGTTCGAGCCAACTCCGACCGCGTCTCGTCGTTCCAGGACGTGTGCGGCGTCGCCAGAACTGCCATCGGCTTCGCCACCTCTCGCCACTCCTCTCCATCGTCTTCTCGAGGACGGGGAGACACCACAGCATTGCCGGCGTCCACGCCCGAGCGCCGCCGCCGCTGTCATCTTCGACTCTGGCGAGAAAGGCCGCCACGGAATGACCAACTCCTCTCCGCCGACCGATCTCCTTCCAACTGCCCCGATTAGATCCTTTAGCCGAACCGGTACGAGCTGACGAGATCCGTTGGATCTAGATCTGATGATCCAGATCTAATTCACTTATCCAAGTCAGATCCCAGTCAGCAGCTCAGTCAGCGCACACGTGGAAATTGTTTTCTTTAATTAGATAAATTGGCAGTTTTGCAGAAAAGCCCCTGTCTATTCAAACTATCTTATCTTTTTAACCACTCATCCAAATTTGATAAATTTGATATTTTTGGAAAGTCCTTGACATGTAGAATATTTTAGATCTGTCAAAATTAAAATTTGACTTAGTTTAAAATATTCAAATTTCAGATGGTGAATTTGAGTATATTTGTAATAACTTTAAATCTATAAATCCAAAAATTGCAAATAAAATGATTTAGAAACTTTAGAATATTTGTAACTTGATGACTCTATTATAAAATATTTTTGAGTATTATTTTCATGATTTCATAGTTATATATTTAATTTGAATAGTTTGACTATTTTTTACATAACTATTAATAGAAATATTATTTTTGATTAAATCAAATTGCTATAAATTTAATTAAATGCCCCCTGTCTATTAACACTATTTATAAAATTTTATTATGAAAATTTAATCATAGAAAACTTTAATCTTATATTTATTCCTTTATTTATATTTTCCAAAAAAAAAATTAATTAAATTGCATTTATAAATTCATGAATATTTATAAAGAAGTCACAAAAGTTATTTTGATGCTTTCTTGTGATTAAAAATTGCATTTCATGCATAACATATTTTATTATATAATTATATCCCTCATAGGAAAACTTCTTCATTATTTTCTCTAAGTTAGGATTATTTTCAACTTAGCATTTTCGTAAAGTGCTAGGCACTTAGACACTAAGGATTTTCAACATGGAGCTAGAAGGCCATTGAAGGACGTAGCCAAAACAAGACTTCAGAAGTATCTTCAAGGAGTAGAAGCACTTAGAAGAAATTCAAGAAGAAGTTCATGAAGACTAACCAGCAAATATTTTCTAAGTCTTGCTTCCTCTCTCTTTCTTCTCTCCCTTCTTCTCTAAGACTTCATGAAGACTAAGTTAATTCCAAGACCAGCCTCGGTGATACAAAAATCATCAAGTCTGAAGATTATTCAAGTCTACCACGAATTCAATCAAGACATCACCAAGGAGATTATTACAAGTCTGGAGATGAAGCCTGGAAGACCAACTACATCTTTCTTTCTTTCTTTTCCCTCTTTCGTAATCTTGTCTTCCATTTCAGACTTAAACAATTTTTGATCTTGTTATCACCATCTTGAAGTATGTTGGATCCTGGCGGCAAAGTGAGATAAAGCGGCCTGGAGACTAACCTTACATGTCCACGTACATGAGACATGTTCCACAATTTAAGTGGTTGGCCGGGTGTCTATCTCTCTCACTATAGTGAATATCCAATTTACAAATAGTTGATAATAATTGTTGATCACCTTATATACTTAGTATTTTCTCCAAGTATTCATGCACATCATGGCTAAGCCATTTGAGTGCTTATTCAAGATAATTTATAACAAAGTTATTATGTCCAACTTCAGATCTTAGTCCTTAGACATTTTTGACCAACACATTTCCTTGCATTGACTTAAACGATTTTCATGGCATGACCTGCATCTCTAGTCCTTAGAAATAATTTGCATATCATGCATGACATGTTTTCCTTAAAAGTTTAAGAAACTTGTTTGTATGTGTTGTTTTGTTTTATGATTGTTGTATTGTTGTTTGTTTATATTGTTTAGATTGAACGGAGAGACCCGAGTTCGGGTAAAAGAGTTTGTGAGTAAAGACTGTGACGCCCGAAAATCGGTACTATGTAGATTTAAGCGTTCCCGCCGAAATCCGCATAATAATGATTTTAGGTCGCCCACCAGACATAATGTGCACGCTGAAACATGCGCATTATGTGGGTGGAATTGTGATAACATTACAACAGTTCCGATACATCCACAAATACAACAGAAGATAAATTACAACAACGACTCGAACGAGTCAAGATACAAATGATACAATACAAAGATTCAAATGACAGCGGAAGCAAAATAGTATCCGTCTACGGATAAGAAGCAAATTGGACTAAGAGTCCTGAAGATAAGCAATGGCGCCATATCCCTGCCCAGCCAAGCCGGAGGGATTCCCAAGCTAACGTCGTCAGACTTCAAACCTGTTAACTGCACATAAAGCATAACCCAAAAGAGGGTCAGGGCACTCCCTGGCAAGCAAAACCGACTTGCCTACTTTCTACACCATCTCCCAAAATATAGGGGAGGTGGACTTAGCGGCAGCAGCACTATCAACCTAAAGAGACACGCTACAACTTCCGTCTAATCAGAGAGGGATAAGAGAGCGCATAAGATAACCAACTACTACTAACACCAAACATAACCCATTCTCGAATTAACCCCCTCAACCAAGTATGAGGAAGCAATTCGGGAAACTCACACGTTGAACAGTTTTAATTACCATTTATTGTGTAAGTAATTCTATATTACTAGTCAGGTTAATTAACAATGATTAGGTGTAAGTTGTCTAGATCTTGTTAGCCAGCATCATCACCAAAACGTCCATAACCGTGGACACGGCTCATCGATAAGATTATACCCTGCAGGGGTGCACTACTGGACCCATACTCGCATGATCAACCCAGTCAAAAACATTGGGGCCTTTCAACCCAACTCTTTCCCTTCACCGCAACAAGTCCAGGAGCCACGGGAGCTATGCTGGTCCCGGCCAAAAGGGTGCGGACTCCCGCAGGACACACCCCTCCGCACCAACAGGCCGTGCCCTATATGCATGTAACAAGGCACACCGCCAAAGTAAAATACTACACTAGTATCATCAATGCATATGAGACAAATGGAAAACCCGAACTAGGTGCAGCTCCCGGACAAGTCGAAGTTCCAGTCAAAGTCGAGGGGGGCTCCATTGGGCCTCCCACAAGTGGTTAGTGCGCTCAAAATTGGATCCGAGGACAAAATCTCAGTTCCTAGGTCGACACTTAGCAGAACAAAGCACCTCGCAAGGCCTTCCGCCTGGTGCCTTATCATTTAATTATAATACCCCAACACAAGATAACATTTTATTAAAGTAGAACAATCTATCATACTAAGCATATGTAACTTAAGACCAACAGACGACTCGCACAGTCAACTCTAAGCATGCGCTACGACTCGCAAGGCCAACAGATAAACAAACAACAGGCGATGGGATGTGGGGATAAAGCTGTATAGGCTGCAGGATAAACATGTGATGAGATCGCAATAAAGAATCGTAAACTAGGGTAGCAGAGATCAACGGCAGGAATGAAAGATAATGTATAGGTAAACAAGCAAACTTTGCTTGCCTGGAATCCCGCACGGAAGCAGATCTTGTCGTTGCTCACACATCTCAACGTCGTATCCGCGAAGAAGCAACAAACACTGGAAAGCGTAAAAGATGCATTTTACAACTATGGCAAAAGATTCAGCATGATCATACGAGAATGATGCATGGCATGGCAAGATGCAACGCAATGCAGGTAATCCAAATTAAGGGGGAAAACAACCCCATCAATTAATATTTAGGTGCAAGTTATTTATTTACTCATCAATATTAAATGTTGGTTAACATGGCAACACATGGCATGGATGATCTTATTAAATTAAATGAAATAGGGCAATAATAAAATAAAGCCACACATATTCCATATTTAATTATTTAGGTGCGACAAATAAATTACAATAAGCAATTAAAATAAAAGATGCAAAATGGCATATGAATGTCATATTATTGTTTATTGCATTTTTCTGTTAATAAAACATATAAAGATTATTTAATTTGGAGTTATAGAATTAAAGTTATTAGCATTTTAAGTTTTGGACTAAACTGCAAAATGCAGGGACCTGTTCGTGATGGAAAAGATATCAGTGAGGGCTTAGGGGAGAAAACAGAGAGCACATGGGCTTGGTGCAAATATGCCAGGCGCCTCTCTCACTGACAGGTGGGACCCTGCTGTCATCGAGAGGAAAGAAATAAAAAATGGGCTTTTAATGCCAAGGAGGGGATTCGAACTCGGCAAGCACAGGTTGTAGACATGAGCCAAACCACTGGGCTGCGTTGCTTGTTTTGACAGGAAAAAGAACTGACTTTTTATGAAGCAATCGGGAGACGTTCTCTTGAACAAAACAGAAAACAGAGAAAAGGTGTGGTAATTGTGGATGCAGTGGGGTTCGAACTCGGGCCTCCGGGCGTGCCCATGAGAGTGGATCGGTGGTGCTAGCAAAGGGACCGGATCAGTGTTTGTGACAGCTATCAGGAAACAATGAAATTAACCTGTAGTGTCCCGTTTAACTGAAAACAGATCTTCAGACTTTTTGCTCGGGAACGGAGTAACAGAGGCCGGCGGCGTTGATCCGCAGCGAGCGCTGCGGGTGCGCGAGCCCGACCTGGGGGGTGCAGGCAGAGACCTGGATGTGGTGCGGGGTGGAGGCACAGGAGGTCGACCAGAGTATCAGCTCGGGCAGGGGCAGGGGAGCACCAAGGGTCCGAGCTTGTGCGCTTCCATGGCGGACAGAAAATCCCCTCCGCGAGGAACGACTAAAACAGGACGATATCGAGACTTAGGAGAGGGGGAAACGAGAGAGGAGCTCATGTAGAGGGTGCGGATGTAGCCGATCGAGCTCGACGATGATAGGAGGCGGCGAATTTCTCCTAAGAAGAGCTTCGGTCGGAGAGGAAGAAGATGACGCCGGCGGCGTCCTCGGCGTCCTTGGCTTGATTCTTCACGCGTGCACGAACGGGACGACGAGGCTCAGCTCTAGGGGGTCTCCACGGTGCTTCATCGGTGCCGGAGAGACGGCGCCACGGTGAGGCACCTCGGTGCTTTTTTCATGGTGGAAGAAACAGAGGAGATGGAGGGAGAAGAATAGAGGGAAGTGACGGCGGCGCCTCGAGGGAGGAGGAGGAGCTAGGGTTTTGAGGGGAGCAGGTGCTGCGGCTAAAAGGAGGGGGGGAAAGGGAGCAGGTGGAGGTGGGGGCAAGGTGCAGAGAGGGAGCGAGCACCACGCCATGTGCGTGCTCCTCTCTGTCTCTCTCGTACGGAGGAGGAGGGAGGGAAAAGCGGGCCGGTGGAGATGGGCCAGAAAAAAAAAAGGATTCGGCCCTACAAAGTTTGTTTTTATTTTTCTTCTGGGTTTTAATTCTTTTACTTATTTATTTTTCTGTTTTAGTGTTTTTAAGAAAATAGAAAAAGAAGAGAGATAGAAACATTTAGCAAAAAATACATAGTTTCAAAAATATACAATTTAATATATTATTTGAATAGTTGGTAAGAATTTAAATACCACATTAATTTGATTTGCATTTAGATTTGAAACTGGAAAAGAATTTAAATGGAGTTATATGCAATTAAACAAATGAATTGACAATTGCATGATGATATGATGATATGATGATGCAAAAGAAAAACAAATGAAAACTCAAAAAATTGGGATAAATCCCGGGGCGTTACAAAGACTTCATTCAAAGGCAAGTGGCACACCTCATAAACTTCCTACTATTTTCTATATGCATTACTTAGTGTATTTTTATATAAGCATGTGTAGGATAGTATTGCTATGCTAAACCTGTATAGAAATTCCTTATTCCTGTGTCTAGTCTCCTATACAATACTTAGTAGAATTATTAAATCTATGCAAATGTTGTTTTGTGAAAACCTAAATTCTACTAAGTTAAGAATGAAACACCTGGGTGGTAAGAGGTTGTATGGTTTATGTTGAGTGGCTACTCATGCCATGTCTATGGTTCCTGGAGTACGTACACTTGAGAATGGCCACCCAGGAACAGAGTAATCTGAAGAACTCCGAGTGACGATTGCTTCCAGTGCAGCCATTGCCAATAGGCTCTGGCTTGATCAACTATGTTGCGTGGACTCTCTCCGGCTTGACAAGAAGATGTAGAGGGTGTTAGGTGAAACGGGTCAAGCCAGGTGAGAGGAAAAATATCTCGTCTCATTCTTCTCCTTTTCCTTATCACTATAAGTGTGTAAAGGATAGTTTGGGTTGAATGGGTACAATGGTGAACGTGCACAACCTCTGCAGAGTGTAAAACTAAGTACTTAGCCGTGTCTCCGGTACGGACAATTTGAGCAGCTGATCACGGACGTCAACAGAGGATTCCACCATTCCAACTCCAGAAATAAAACTTGATGGGTGAACAAGTGTAGAATGAGACAGTGGTTTTCATGCCACGAATGTCTCGAATATAAGATAAGTGTTTTCCAAAGAGTTACGACAAATTGGTTTTATGCTTTATGCATATAGGTCATTAGAGTTATTCATCTAAGTGTCCACCATAGTGTCAGTTGCCAGACTCCATTTTTTATGGAATCTGACCCATGTTGTTGCAATATTTTTCTTATTGCAGATTGTTCTGATGATGAGTGAGGTTTCGTTTAAAAGTTTCGAGTCTACAACCAACATGTTTTTTTTTCGCCTGTGGCAACATAGAGTTGATGGAGACTCACTGCTATTGAATTTCCGCTGTTTACTCTTTCAAAGCTAGATTTATGCTATGCAAATTGTATTGAATATTTTGTAAGACTAGATCATCGATGTAATAAGATTGATACTTTGTTGTGATATTACATCGTAAACTGTGTGTGCAAACGAATCGATTCAGAGATTTGCACTACACACAAATAACTGCCTTATTTAAAGTGCAGGTACGCCAATCGCCAGCAGATGGTGAGGAGGCCTCGAAGCCCCTCTCCTACTCGGTTTCGCCTGTTGCGTTCCTTTTATTTCATATATTTTTGCTATATATTTACCTGAGACACCAGGTCCGTATATTGTGTTTTCGACGTGTTTTTGTTTCGAACTGTTTCTGTCCAGACGTCGTCTCAGGCATAGTTTTTATGGCGTCGTTATGTCGTCGTTATAACGACGATATAACGTCGTGGCGCGGTACTTTTGGCGTGTGGCGTCCACCATACTAGCGTGGCGTCGGGATGTCGTCTGTATGACGTGATTTTGCTCGCCATGACCAAAAATAGACGCCATGGATGGGTGAGCTCGATCTCCCACGTTTTGGACCAGGGGATTTGGCGCACGGGCGAACGAGGAGCAGCGATGTAAAAGAAGTGGGAATCGCGAGCGGTGGGAAGGAAAAGAAAATCGCGAAGCTCAGCCTCGGCCCGATCCACGTGCTCGTTTGAGCTGCAGCGCATCACGTCAGATCCAATCCAGTCACCGTGCATCAGGCGATCAGATCGGCAAGGTGTGCTGCTCTCCACTCTGCTCTTCTTCTCCCTGTTCATTCTCTTGGACATCTCTGGTTGTGCTCTATTTCTGTCCTCTATGTTACGAGTTTGTGATTTATATGTACTGGCTGGCTGCTTGGCTGCTGCTAGATATTGTGTTGCAACTCCAACTTCTATCCACGTGCCTATATAGTCATGTACTTCCTCTATATCATTTTATAAAATGTTTAGATAGCCTAAACTACTTTCACATAACGTCTTATATATTGCTATGGATGGAGTACAACTCATTCGTTCTAATTTAATTTGCTATTATATGCCATAAGATTGTGTCTATAATGTCGCCATGCCATACGCCACAAGCGTTATAATGTTATGAAGGGGGTCGGTCGCCATAAAACGCATTACGCCATAAAATTATGGTCGCAGGGCTCTTGCTCCGAAGACTACGCACTTCATTGCCAATGTGAACTCCTTCAAGATCTTGATCAAGTGTCTTTTGTTGGATGGGCGGACAATGAGAAGGTGAAGGCTAGGCGCAAGGACATGGACGAAAGCGTCATGAAGAAGGTGAAGAAGATGCAAGCGAAAAAGAAGGATCGCGGAAGGACGGGAACCAACAAGCCCATCTTCGTGGGATCAATTAACTCCCAACATGCTTTTTCTCATAACATGCAGGGAGCAATACCACCTATTCCGGATCTTAGCTCTTTTCCAGAAGCAACTGAAGCTCTTCGAGTCACGGATCAGTTTTGCGAATAGTACTGCGTCCTTAGGAGGGAGGTGGATATACTTCAAAAGGAGAATAATAGGCTCTACAAGATGTTGGAGCGTTACCTTACTCCAGTTCGAGTCGTTCCACCATCGGTATTGGCATCTCCCTTAGCTTGTTCCAAGCTTGGGGGGAGTGTCGCGGTATAAACCACTATCTTTCATGTTTTACCTTTTAGTAGTGTCATATCATGAGTAGGGAAGTTATCTTATATGATCGTTTGCAATGTGGAAGTATATCTCTCTTAGTTTGTTTTCTATGTATCCCTTGGTGTGAGTTGCCGTTATAGAATATTAATGAGAAGTGTTATCATTTATTTTCTGCACACTTTATTTTAGGTTGCTACTTTTATCATGTATGATTGATCTTGTCATTTAGTTTTGGTAATCACTTTGGGAACATATAGTAAATGTTTTGGCTTTGGCAAACTTAGCATTGGTCCATAGCTACAATACTTTGAGACTTAAGAGGAAAAAGAATTACATGTAGAATATAGCATTCATTGATCTTTCTCACTTGTCGATGACAAGCTTAGAATTCACAACTTAACATTGTGTGTGCTTTCAAGTAAGAATTGCATGATTGTATTTTACTACGTGTATGTTTGTTTGCATCCTTCAACTCTTATGCTTGCTACACGACCTTGCTAGCCAAAGACCTGTATCGAGAGGGAATGCTTCTCATACATCCAAACTGTAACATCCCAACATTTTATAATGTTCAAAAATCACTAAAATTTAAAACTTTTTTTTGATTAAAATAAAACATTAAATGCATATAAAAACCAAGTATAAAAGACTTCAAACATATTGATAGAGTTTAATATTTCAAATATCTCAGTTATTATAAATTTCAAAACTTGTTTGAAGTTTAACATTACATTATCCATTGTATTTCATAAAACCTCAATATGTAATTTGCAAAATGGTTTTATTCTTATACCCGAAGTCAAAACATAGTTTTGTAAATTTAAATTCTATAGTGTATAACAATAAACTTCATGGATTTTAATTAATGAATTATCCAGATAAACAATTCCTTAGCTTAAATGATTTTCTTTTATTTTCAAAACATAAAATGATTTTCATGAATATATATTCCATATAAGAAATGAATGAAATCTAAAATATTTCCCAAAGTGTTTTATTAAGTTTTCAAATGAATTATCTTAATATAAAATATAAGGGTGCACAAAATAAACTTGAATCAAAAATTGAATCCATTATATTTCCTATTAATTTAAAAATATTTATATTCTATTATTTTACTATTATACCAAAATAAAAATGAATGGTTACTAAAAATGAGTTTTAAATAACTTACTATCAACCATATAAGAATGTGGTGATTTCATAAATTTAATTTAACTCCAAATGAATTTATTAAATTACTATTTTCAAAATTGATCTAAATGGCAAATTTGCATTTTATGATTATTTCAAAATATTATTTTTCAAAAATCTTCAAAACATGCCCACAAATGGTTTAACACAAAGATAGTGCTTTTAAATTTTTTTAGAAATTTATTTGAATGAATTTGGAGTCTTAAATCAAAAGATATGAATTAAATGGAAAATCAGAAAAAGAAAAAAAAATCGATGACGTCATGCTGACGTCATCGTCTTCAACCTCTGTCCTCAAAGTCCGCCCGAAACCTCCGGCGCCTCCTTCCTCCAATTCGCCGCGATTAACGCTCCAAATCCATGCCCTCCTGCCCTATATAAATCCTCGACCCCTCCTCCGCATTTCCCCTCTCAAACCCTAGCTCGAAACGCCTCCAGGCCGTCCAATTGCATTGCCGGAGTTCGCCATTGCCGCCGCCGCGTTTATTCAACTCCCAGCGAGGTAAGCCCCCTCCTGCGACCGAGACCCTCCCCTCTTCTACCCCGCTCCCGTACGCGCCCCCTGAGGCCTTCGGGCGATCTTTTCCTGCAGAAATTTGTGGAGGACAAGCACGACAGAAGCACACCGACGCTCCGCACGGATTCGCCCACCGAGGTCGTCGCAGGAAGGAGCATCGCGATACACCGACGTGACCTTCGTCTCCACCGCGACAGTACGCGCCTCTCCGAGGTCTCCCCGTGTCCGGGGGAGCTCTAGAACGGCCGGAGCCTCCACGCCCGAGCCACCTGCGCCGTCGTCGTCTCCAACTTCGGCGAGCTGCGCCGCCCGGTAAGGTCAACGCCTCCTCGGCCGTCCGATCTGATATCCACGGCCTAGATTAGATCCTCTTCCGAACCGGTATCAGCGAATCAGGAGATGCCACGTCGATGACCCGTCATCGCCGAGTCAGATCCGCGTCAGCAGCCAGTCAGCGCCGCGTGGAATTTATTTTTTCTAATTTAGATTTAATCTGGCAGTTTTGCAGACTAGTCCCTGTAATCAAACACTTATAACTTTTTACTCACACATCCAAATTAAATGAATTTTATATATTTGGAAAGCCCTTGACATGTAGAATATTTCAGAGCTGTGAGATTTCAAATTTGACTTAGTATAAATTAATAAAATTTTAAATGGACGAGTTGAGTATATTTGTAATAACTTTAAATCTATAAATCCAAAAAATGCAAATAAAATTGTTTTAGAAACTTTGGAATATTTGCTATATGATGCCTCTGTTATAAAATAATTTTGAGTAGTATTTGAATGATTTCATAGTTATATATTTAATTTGAATAGTTTGACTATTTTGATATAACTTTTGATAGAAATATTAATTTTTGAGTAAATACAATTGCAATAAATTTAATTAAATCACCTCTGGCTATTAACACCATTTATAAAATTGTGTTATAAAATATAAATCACATAAAACTTTAATCTATATGTTTTCCTTTTATTATGTTTTGCAAAATTAGAAACTAATTAAATTGCAATTATAACTTTATACATACTTTATAAATATCACAAAAAAATTAGTATTATGTTTCTTGTGATTTAAAATTTCATTTCATGCATAGCATATTTTATTTTGTAGTTATATTTCCCATAAGAAAACTCCTCCCCCATTTTCTCTAAGTTAGGATTATTTTCAACTTAGCATTTTGGTAAAGTGTTATACGCTTAGACATTTAGGATTTTCAACCTGGAGCTAGAAGGCCAAAGAAGAACTTAGCCAAAAAATGGACTTCAGAAGTATCTGCAAGGAGTAGAAGCACTTAGAAGAAAATCAAGAAGAAGTTCATGAAGACTAACCAGCAAATATTTTCTAAGTCTTCCTTCCTCTCTCTCTCTCTCTTTTCTCCCATCTTCTTTGAGACTTCATGAAGACTAAGTTAATTCCAAGACCAACCTCGGTGATACCAGAATCATCAAGTCTGAAGATTTATCAAGTCTACAACAATTCATTCAAGACATCACCTAGGAGAATATTACAAGTTTGGAGATGAAGCCTGTAGGACCAACTACATATTTCTTTCTTTCTTTTCCCTCTTTCCTAATCTTGTCTTTCACTTTAGACATAAACAATTTTGATCATGTTATTACCATCTTGAAGTTTGTTGTATCCTAGCGGCATAGTGAGATGAAGCGGCCTGGAGACTAACCTTATATGTCCACATACATGAGACCTGTTCCATAATAAGTCGCTGGCCAGGTGTCTGTCTCTCTCACTATAGTGAATATCCAATTTACAAAGAGTTGATAATAATTGTTGATCACCTCGAAGAATAGAGTTAGTATTTTCTTTAAGTAGTTATGCACATCATGACTAAGCCATTAGAGTGCTTATTCAAGTTGACTTATAACAAAGTTATTTTATCCAACTTATGACCTTAGTCCTTAGTCATTTTTGACCAACCTAATTGCCTTGCATTAACTTAAAATATTTTCATAGCATGCCATGCATTTCTAGTACTTAGAAATATTTTGCATATCATGCATAAACATATTTTTCCTTAGAAGTTTATGAAACTTTTTTGTTCATTAGGTATGTGTTTGTATGCATTGTGTAGTTGTGTTATATGTTGATTGTTGTATTGTTCTTGTCTATATTGTTAGATTGAACGGAGAGTCCCGAGTAACGTTGAAAAGAGTTTGTGAGCAAAGATAGTATCCAAAGGCAAGTGGCACACCTCATAAACTTCCTACTATTTTCTATATGCATTACTTAGTGTATTTTTATATAAGCATATGTAGGATAGTATTGCTATGCTAGACCTGTGTAGAAATTCCTTACTCCTGTGTCTAGGTTCCTATATAATACTTAGTAGAAATATTGATGCTCTGCAATTGATCAAAAGTTTTACAAAATGTTAAGTGACTACTCAGGACTGTGTTCATGGTTGTCGTCGCCTAGGATGAATTTCTATTCTACTTAGGGCCGTGAGCATGGTAGTTTTCACCTTAGAGTACACATTCACTAAGTTAATGAATCACCTGGGTGGATTGGTTGAATGGTTTATGTTGAGTGGCTACTCAGGGCTGTGCTTGTGTTTGTCTTCGCCTAAGGTAGTTTCTACTATACTTGGGGCCATGAGCATTGTCGTTTTCACCTGAGAGTGCACTTGTGGATGGCCATCCAGGGAACAGAGGAATCTAAAGAACTCCGAGTGACGATTGCTTCCAGTGCAGCCATTGCCAATGGGCTCTCGCTTGATCAATTATGTTGCGTGGACTCTCTCCGGCTTGACAAGCAGATGTAGGGGGTGTTAGGTGGAACGGGTCAAGCCAGAGTGGGAGGGAAGATGCTTCTGAAAGATCTCGTCTCATTCTTCTCTTTTTCCTTATCACTATAAGTATGTAAAGGATAGTTTGGGTTGAATGGGTACAATGGTGGACGTGCACAACCTCTGCAGAGTGTAAAACTAAGTACTTAGCCGTGTCTCCGGTACGGACAATTTGAGCAGCTGATCACGGATGTGAACCGAGGATTCCATCATTCCAACTTCAGAAATAAAACTTGATGGGTGAACAGGGTAGAATGAGATCGTGGTTGTCATGCCACAAATGTCTCGAATAGAAGAAAAGTGTTTTCCAAAGAGTTAGGAAAAATTGGCTTTATGCAAAATAGCCTTGAACTCCACTAGCCAGATATGCATATAGGCTATAGATTTATTCCATTAAGTGTCGACCATAGTGTCACTTGCCAGACTCCTTTTTTAATGGAATCTGACCCACGTTGTTGCAATATTTTTCTTATTGCAGAATTATCAGATGACGAGTGATGTTTCGTTTTAAAGGTTTTGAGTCTACAACCAACATGTTTTCGCCTGTGGGAACATGAATGTGATGGAGACTCACTACTATTGTATTTCCGCTGTTTACTCTTTAAAAGCTAGCTTTATGCTATGCAACTTGTATTGAATATTTTGTAAATCTGGATCATCGATGTAATAAAATTGATACTTTGTTGTGATATTACATCGTAAACTGTGTGTGAATCGATCCAGGGATTTGCACTATACACAGGTATCTGCCTTATTTTAAGTGCATGTACGCTACACAAACCTTGAACCAAAACCCCTGCCATCTGTGTCCATCTTATCTACCTACTATGTGGTATTTTGCGCCACTCCAAGTAAATACTTCTTGTGCTATCTTTACTCAAAATTATCCCTTATTTCTGTCAATGTCCACTAGCTCATGAGGAAATAATAGTTGGCTTTGTTATCTTCCATACTAATGAAGTAACCCATGACTTGCATGCTACATCTGTTCGTCATTTACTTTGCAAAGGGGTGGTCAGACCACTATAATATCAAAAATTGAGTTTTTCAAAAATATATGTACTCCTCCATGGTGTGAGATTGATTGGTGGGCACCCGTGAATTCGGCTAGTCATGGTTATGTTAGAAAGGTGGGGAGGAGTGTCCTGGCTGTGAAAGTAAAGAGAAAAGAAGATGAATATTATAAAGGCTTGTTTAAAAAAATTAATCCGAACCACCCCTAACTTGCTTAGTATGGAAGATGACAAGAACCACCCCTATCCTTCTATCTTAAGCAAGCATTTGAGTTGATTGTGATTCAACCATTCATACATTAATATTGTTGATCATGTCTTTTATTCTTTCTTGTTTAGCACATTGTTGGCATCTAATGAATTTGATTTTTTGAGCTATCAACCAATAAAGAGAGTTGTTTTATAAACTAAGCTCAATTGCTCATTGTTCTCTGACCAAGGACTAAGATTGCCAACATCAATTTTGGTTTTCTCTATGGACTTTACTGTGGTTTTCCTTTACTTGTTACAAGTTGATTTATATCTAAGACGACTTGTGCCTTTATACATGTGATGCTTATTGTCTGTATATTTTATAACGACACTTCACTCCATAAACCTGTGGTCATGTTTACCGAGTTCAGTTTTCGCTTGGGGACAAGCGAGGCCTAAGTTTCGGGGGGAGTTGATACGTCTATTTTGCATCACTATTTTATATCATAATTTGCTGCTATTCATTGATATATATCGTATTTGGAGATGATACTTATGTTATTTCATCTATTTTGCATGATTGATGATCATTGGGCGATGGAACTCCGCAGTCTGAATTCTGCTGGAAAAAGCATTGTCAAGATACAATATTTGCGAAGACCATAAGAACAAAGTGGACATCTGGGAATTATTTCTGATTTATTTCGTGAAGGAAGCCAAAACGAGAGCCTCAGGTGGGGCCCAGGGGGCCCACACCACCTTGTGGCGCGGTAGCCCTCCTGGCCGCACGAGAAGGTGGTGTGGCCGCCCTAGCCCACCACTTGGCGCACCCCTTCGCGTACTTCTTACCCCGAAGACCTAAAAATCCCACGTTGTCCAGAAACCATCTCCGCCGCCACCACGAGGCGTAGAAGACAGAGAAAGAAAAGCTCTCCGGCAGGCTGCGTTGCTGTCGGGGAAATTCCCTCCCGGAGGAGGGAAATCGTCGCCATCGTCACCGTCATCGAGTTGCACTCCATCACCATCGCTAACACCACCATCTCCACAGCCAACACCGTCATCTCCATCCATCCACTCCGTTCCCGATGTAACATCTAGGGCTAAACTCTGTATAAATAGGGGAAACTCTCCCGGTGTTGATTGCTATTGTTATTAATGCTATTGAGTGAAACCGTTGAATTAGGGTTTATGTTCAGATTGTTATCCATCATTATATCACCTCTGATCATGTTCCATATGGTGTGTTGTGATTAGTTCGTTGTGTTCTTGAGGACATGGGAGAAGTCTAGATGTTAGTAGTGAACTATGTTGAATAACATTTGATGTTTTGATATTTAAGTTGTGGTGCCATTCTTCTAGTGGTGTCATGTGAACGTCGACTACATGACACTTCACCTTTACGGGCCTAGGGGAATGCATCGTGTAATCGGTTATCATTTGTGGGGTTGCCACAGTGACAGAAACCTAAACCCCCGTTGGTATTCCGATGCACGAGGGATCGTAGGATCTCAGAGTTTAAGGCAATGGTTTGATTTATCTTAATTACTTTCTTGTATTTGCGGATGCTTGCAAGGGGTATAATCATAAGTATGTATTAGTCCTAGGAAGGGCGGTGCATTAGCATAGGTTCACCCACACGACACTTATCCAAACACTAAATATTATTCATCGGTATGAAGCGAAAGCACTAGAGAAAAATACCGTGTGTCCTCAAGAACGTTTGGTCATCATAAGTAAACAAACCGGCTTGTCCTTTGCTCTCAAAAGGATTGGGCCACTCGCTGCAATTATATTTGCCGCGCTCTATTTACTCGCACTTTATTTATCTGTTATATCAAAGTCTACTGAAAACTTGTCTACTAGTGTTTACAGTGAAATACTCATCAAAACCACTTGTGAACACGTTCTGCTCCTCGTTGGGTTCGACACTCTTATTTATCGAAAGTACTGTGATACACCCCCTATACTTGTGGGTCATCAGGGCGTTACCTCACTCGAGGGCCCTGAACCTGGGTAACTCCCGCTTGTCAGCCGATGAATCTACCAACACTACGTGTTCTCCACCTCATAACTATTACCCTAGGCTAGTAACCATGGGTATTATGGGGGCGTCCCTCGTCAACAACTTTGTGAAAGGATCAAGTCAAGCAATATCAATATGCACGTAGAAGATCAACTCCTTATTTGTTCAAAAGAAACAAGCAAGCGTTCAACGTTGGTTCTTGGCACTAGGATATTTTGGCTAAGAGAATGTTCACGGAGGTTTGGAAGGCCAACAGAAGAAAGGCTCACAAAGTTGCAAGTGATCATTAGACAAGAGAAAGTCTTACAATCAAAGCTATGCAAGGAGTAGTGATTGCCACACAACGGATGCGCATAGAGCTATAAGTATATGAAAGCTCTCCAATGGAACTAGTGGGGGTGCATCCAACTTGCTTGCTCACGAAGACCTAGAGAACTTTTGTGGAGGCTCATCATTGGAATATACAAGACAAGTTCTATAGTGTAAAGTTCCCCACATAGTTATGCAAGTAAGACATGAAAACTCTCTCATATGGAGTAAAGGAGCTAAACATGAGCACAAATGATGATCATAAATGATATGGTGCTATAACATGAGCACAAGTGATGACTATAAATGACATGGTGCTATAACATGAGCACAAGTGATGACTATAAATGACATGGTGCTATAACATGAGCACAAGTGTGTGATAAAGAATAGTAATGTTGCCCCCTTTTTATTTTATTTTATCTTTCTCTTTTGTTTTTGTTTTTCTCTTTTTTTTCTATTTTTTTCCTTTTTATGTTTCTCTTTTCGACGGCCTCCATGGCTCTTTTCACTTTTAGGGGCAAGCATCCTAATATGATATATGACAACACACTAATGATGATATGAGAGCATACTGATTATTCAAGTGACTAATATGAATGAGACATAATATGTATATGACAACGCTGCCTCTGCCAGTGTAGCAGGTTATGCAATGATCTTGTGTAACATGTGTAAAACCACACATCATCTTTATAGAATCACGCAAAACAATATATAAGTAATGAATGACAACAAGTCATGTAATGTAATATGGATGTTGCATTGCAATATATCTCGGAACAGCTATGGAAATGTGGTAGTAGGTAGGTATTGTAACATCCCAAATGTAACCTTCCTTAAATGTGTGCTTGGTTGTGCAATAAAGTGTATCCTCATGTCATCATTCCATTTGTGTTTGCTTTTAATTAAATAAGTTGCTTTCAAATTCAAATTCTACATTTAAATTCAAATGCATTTTTCAAATAAATTAAAAAGTGATGTTTCAAATCTTTTCAAATAATCATACCAATAAATTGTTTTGTCTATTTTAAAACTATTAAAATTTTCCAAAAGTTTTTATCCCTTTCCTTAGTCTATTTTTCTTTAATAATACAAAACCAGAAAAGAATAAAAACAACAGAAAAAGAAAAGAAAGAAAAAAAAGAAGAGAAGGGCTCACCTGGCCAAAGCTGGGCCGAAGCCGGCCCACCTCAGCCCACTCAACCCAGCCCACGGTCTGCCTTGTTCTTCTCCCTCCTCTGTACGGTTTCCAGCGAGGACAAGCACGCCATGGCTCTCTGGCTAGTTGCCCCCACTGCTCCTCACCTGCCCCTCTCCTCCTAGAACCCGTATCGCCACCGAACCCTAGCACCATCCTTCTCCCTTTCCTCTCCTCGCGCCGCCACCTTCTTGCTCTTTTTCCCTCTCTGTTTTTCCCCCAATAAGTTCACCGGAGAAGCTCCCCGTCAGGTTCGCCGCCATGATCTTCCCTGAGCCAGGAGCACGACAAGGGCTCCGCCTTACCTTCCTCTCCCTCCTCTTCGTCCGCGACACCCCGGAAGCCACGGAGATCCCCGCAGCAAGGTTTCTTCACCGACGATGGTGCGGCCCCGCCTCTCCTTCCCGAGACCATCCGATCGTCTCCGGACTCCCCCGAGTCCCCTTCTCTCGCCAGCGAACTCCCCAAGGTAAGCATCATCCCCTCCAACCTTTTTCTCCTGCCAATCCCGCTCTGTTCGCCGTTTATTCGTCGGGGCCGGAGATGTCCGCATGGCCATGGCTAACTTCCGCAAGTCGAGCACGGAGACGACGCTCTGGGCCCTCTCCTTCGCAGCTAAGCACCAAAACGGAACCGCCGCTCCTCGGCTAACACACGGCACACACGCACGCAGCGGCGTCGCCCCGATTTCGTCACCGCGTCCTATTCTGCTCCGCCGCCGCGCGATGCTCTCTGAAGAAACTCAGTGTTCGTCAGTTAACACTTGTGCCTTCAGTTTCGTCAGGTTATAAAAACCGCGCCTTTTTACCAATAAAAGTAAATCGACGTCAATCCTAACAACAACACGATCCCGCCCGAGTGGCTAGCTGCGCCGATCCAACCACACTCGTGCGCGCACGAGTTCGAATCCTCCCCTGGCTGTTGAATAATAAAAGCCAAACCTTTTATTTGTTTTGGGTCCCTGACATGTGGGTCCCCCCTGTCATAGACTCCAGTGACAGATCGGATCTGGCATCTTGCACTGAGCCCCCTGCTCTTCGGTTTCCACACTTTAGCCCTCTCAGAAACTTTTGCTATCACGAACAGGTCCCTGAATAATTACAGAAAGAACCCTAAACTTGTTTCAGCAATAACTTTAATTCTATAACTCCAAATAAAATAATCTTTATATGTTTTAATATCACAAAAATGCAATGAACATTAATATGAAATTATTAAGCCATTTAGCATCATTTAATTTTATTGCTTAGTTTAAATTAACAATTTATTTGTTTTGGGTCCCTGACATGTGGGTCCCCCCTGTCATAGACTCCAGTGACAGATCGGATCTGGCATCTTGCACTGAGCCCCCTGCTCTTCGGTTTCCACACTTTAGCCCTCTCAGAAACTTTTGCTATCACGAACAGGTCCCTGAATAATTACAGAAAGAACCCTAAACTTGTTTCAGCAATAACTTTAATTCTATAACTCCAAATAAAATAATCTTTATATGTTTTAATATCACAAAAATGCAATGAACATTAATATGAAATTATTAAGCCATTTAGCATCATTTAATTTTATTGCTTAGTTTAAATTAACAAGTGCAACTAAATAATTAAATATGGAATGTGTGGGGTAATAAATATATAATGCCCTAATTCCATTTAATTTGATCATATCTTCGATGCCATGTCTTGCAATGCTAATAAACATTTAATTTGATGTGTAGATAAATAATTTGCACCATAATTAATAGCCAGGATTTCAACCCCGCTTTAATGTGACCTAATCATCTCATACCATATTGCAACATCAATTGTTTGCGCATTTTCTTTATTGATTATGTTTCCTATTGTCTATGTTTTGCTCTTCTCTAGGTAGACGACGACGTGCTTGCTAACGGTACCTACGATACCGAGGTTCCAACTTTCGTGCCAGGCCACGAGCTGTCAGGCAAGTTTCTGCTAACATGTTACACGGCTGTTTGGTTTTCATCCCTGCCTTTTGATCTGTGCTAGCCTAGTTTACGATTCTTGAATGGCGATCCCATCACATGTTATCCTGCAGCCCATACAACTTTATCCCCAAATCCCATCACCTGTTGTATGTTTATCTGTTAGCCTTGCGAGTCGTAGTGCATGCTTAATGTTGGTTCTGCGAGTCTGTCTATTCTATGTCACATATACTTAGCATGATAGAATGTCTACTTTAATAAAATGTTATCTTCTGTTGGGATTATAATTAAAAGATAAGGCACCGGCGGAAGGCCTTGCGAGATGCTTTGTTCTGCTTAGTGTCGACATAGGAACTCAGCTCTTGTCCTCGGATCCAATTTTGAGCGCACTAACCGCTTGTGGGAGGCCCTATGGAGCCCCCCGCGGCTTCGATCTAATCCACTTCTTATCTAGGGCGCCGCAAGTAGTTCGAGTTTTCCATTTGATGCATGCATATGGTTACATAACGATCTCATGATGATGGACTAGTCTATTCTCATATAGGGTGGCACGTTCTTAGAGTGCTATGAAGGTTGACCCCGCGGGTACTTGACCTGATTAGCCGTGCACACAATCACGTGGTTCCCTGGATGGGTTGTAGAGAATAGATTTATACCCTACCTTCTGGCCTGCTTTTTGGGGTTGATCGAACGAGTACGGGTCTAGTAGTGCACCCATGCAGGGTATAATCTTCTCGATGAGCCGTGTCCACGGTTATGGACGACTTGGTGATGATGCTGGCTAATAAGATCATCCACAACTTACACCTAGTCATTGTTAATTAACTTGACTAGTAATATAGAATTACTTTCACAATAACTGGCACTAGTGGAAAACGAGGCTTTAGTTCACCCCTTTAGCCCGGATTTAGAAATGAACCGAGACTAAAGGGGTGCAGCCTCGCGGGGTGGATTTGGGAGGGACCTTTAGTCCCGGTCGTGTTATGAACCGGGACTAAAAGGTTTTGTCATGCGACCGCAGACGCGGGTCCCAACGCCAGAACCCTTTAGTCCCGGATCGTAACACGAACTGGGACTAAAGATCCTGACCTTTGTCAACTTCTTCCACCCCAACTCCTCCATTTTCAGCCCGAGCTCGAGCTCACAAAATTTTTCTCTCCATTTCTTCTCCATTTTCTCTCCCCAAGCCTAGATAATACACAATATTTTACACCATTTGGAGAGATTGAAGACACCCCACGGTTAGCAGCTGCATCCTCTTTCCGGCATTGGTTCTTTAGCTCATTTTGCTCATTTCAAAAAAATTGTGCAAGCAAGGTGTTCGATGGAATGCCTAAGTTATGATCTCATTTATTTATATGTGCAATTTGTGCTCAAACTAATTTATGATATATGTGTTTTAGTGTCTTCCCTGTCCTTACCGCTGTCGATCGCCCGCGCCGTCCTGTCACCGGTACCATCTCGGCGAGCCTCGTGTTTTTATTTGATTTTAAAAACATAGCTTTATTGTTTTAGATGCATAGTTATTACTTCTATAATTTCCTAACCTTTATTATATCTATAGAGTCATGGTTCTGATATCCGTCCCTATCGGTCCTCGTCCGGTCTATGATTCGGATGTGGTATATTTTCAAAACTATTTATTTCATTTTGTGTTTCTGGCAATTATGGCGACCAATTTGACATAGATTTATTTTTATCTAGGAGGTAGTTGAACCGGAAATTAAACTTGACCCTATTGTCGAGTTTTTGGATAAAGAAAACAATGATTTGAAAGCAAAATTGAAAAGAAGTGAAGATCTTTATCTTCAATGCTTAGAAAGATAAGATGAAATTAGATCTCAAACTTGTAGACGTGGTCGATGGTAACGAGATCAAGATGGATGCAATGCGCTTGAAGATAAAAAGGATTAGAAAATATGCCATTAATCGGGAGGCTTGGTATCATTATGCTGTGGGTTCAGTATTTACCTTAGTTGCGATTTTGATCGCATTTGTTGTTGGATTTAAATTCTTTAGATAATTTGTATATTTATTTCAGTTACTGTATGTTTTATGAGAACTATGTATTACCAGGTGTCACTACTCTACTCTTATTTTAATGGATGACCTTGTATTAATTAATTTTCTCTTACATATTATTCATGACAGTAGTGTAATAATGGGGTTCGATATACTTTTATGTAATACAAATGAACCGACAATGGAGGTATGGTGACCGATGTTGTCCTAAGTTCATTGATGGCATGCATAATTTTCTCCATGTGGTTGAGGCAAACAAGCCGAAGAATGGTTTTATTCGTTGTCCATGCAGTGCCTGCAAGAATATGAGTGATCACTCTACCTCAAAAGTCATTCACTCCCACCTCTTGCATAATGGTTTTATGCCTGGTTATTATTGTTGGACCAAGCACGGAGAAACAAGGGTTATCATGGAGGAAAATGAAGAAAAGGAGGATAATGACAAGTATCCTTGGTTCAGTGATACTACAATGGGAGAAGACGAAACTGAAGAAGATCCCATTATTGTTGAGCCCGACGATGCACAAATGGACCGTGAAAGTGAAAACGAAAGGTTGAAGTTGGAGCGTATGTTAGCTGATCATGCCAAATTGTTGTACCCAACTTGTCAAAATGACCAGAAAAAGCTGGGTACCACACTTGAATTACTGCAATGGAAGGCATAGAATGGTACTTTTGACAAGGGATTTGAAAATTTGTTGAAAACAGTTAAGAAGATGCTTCCAAAGGATAAAGAATTGCCCTCTAGTACGTACGAAGCAAAGAAGGTGGTATGCCCTCTAGGATTAGAGGTGGATAAGATACACGCATGCATTAATGACTGCATCCTCTACCGCGGTGAGCACGAAAATTTGAATGCATGTCCTGTATGCGGTGCTTTGCGGTATAAGATCGGGCGAGATGACCCTGGTGATGCTGAGGGGGAGCCGCGCCCCAGGAAGAGGATTCCTGCAAAGGTGATGTGGTATGCTCCTATAATACCACGGTTCAAACGTTTGTTCAGCAACAGAGAGCATGCCAAGTTGTTGCGATGGCACACAGATCGTACAAAAGACTTGATGTTGAGACACCCCGCAGATGGGTCCCAGTGGAGAAAAATTGACAAAGAGTTCCCGACATTTTCAGATGACGCAAGGAACTTAAGATTTTGTCTAAGTACAGATGGCTTTAATCCTTTTGGAGAGCAGAGCTCTAGTCACAACACTTGGCCCGTGACTCTATGTATCTATAACCTTCCTCCTTGGTTGTGCATGAAGCGGAAGTACACTATGATGCCAGTTCTCATTCAAGGCCCGAAGCAACCTGGCAACGACATTGATGTGTACCTCAGGCCATTAGTTGAAGAACTTTTGTAGTTGTGGCGTGAAGAAGGTGTACGTGTGTGGGATGAGCACAAACTGGAGGAATTTGATCTACGAGCTTTGGTTTTTGTAACCATCAATGACTGGCCTGCTCTTGGCAACATTTCAGGACAGTCAAACAAGGGATACGATGCATGCACGCACTGTTTAGCTGAGACTGATAGTATACATTTAGGTAACAAGAATGTGTACCTAGGTCATCATCGGTTTCTTGTACCCAAGCATCAGTTAAGGAAGAAAGGCAAGCATTATAAATGTGAGGCAGATCATCGGGCGAGGCCTACCTGCCCTTCTAGTTCTGTTGTACATGATATGGTCAAGGATTTAAATGTAATCTTTGGAAGGGTCCTGGCGGACTCACTGTTCCGAATGACGCAAACAACCACGTACCCATGTGGAAGAAGAAATCTATATTTTGGGAGCTTCCCTATTGGATAATGCTTCACTCTGCAATCGACGTGATGCACGTGACAAAGAACATTTGCTGCAACCTGCTAAACTTCTTGGGCGTGTATGTGAAGTCAAAAGATGGGAAGTCAAAAAAAGGTACACCAAAAGGAAGGCAGGCCCATCAACGTATGAGCGAAGAGATGCATCGAGACGATACTCATTCAGAGCATCAGCCAGGTCCTGCAAGCTACTCTCTTACTAAAGAAGAGAAGAAAATATTTTTTGAGTGCCTTCACAGTATGAAGGTTCCATCTGGGTTCTCATCAAATATAAAGGGAATAATAAACATGGCAGATCAAAAATTTCAGAACCTAAAGTCTCATGACTGTCACGTGATTATGACACAATTACTTCCGGTTGCATTGAGAGGGCTTCTACCGGAAAATGTTCGAGAACCCATTGTGAAGCTATGTGCATTTCTTAATGCAATTTCTCAGAAGGTCATCAATCCACTAACTCTATAAAATTTAGAGAAGGAAGTGGTCAAATGTCTTGTCAGCTTCGAGTTGGTGTTCCCACCAACCTTCTTCAATATTATGACGCACCTTGTAGTCCACCTAGTTGAAGATGTCGGGTTATGACTCCCTAGGAAACGGGGTAGTCACTTCCTGAAGGGTAGTTCGTGAAGGGGATTGAACGCGGAGGTCAAGACCCTCGAGGGGCACGGCAACGGTGCTCGCCGGACCTGGAGACGAAACACCCACGACAGAGATAGGCACCAGCCCGTACCCAGGTTCACGGCCCTCGTGAGGAGGTAAGACCGCTATCCTGCTTGTCTGTATTGAACTATGGAGGTTACAGTACAACAAAGCTTGCCGAGAGTCCGCAGTTCTTGCCTGGGGAGGGAAGCGATGATCTTATTCCTCCTCCAGCCAGAGGCTATTCTACTCAGTAGTGCTAGGATTTTACAAGTGTTGTAGCAAGCAATCGGCCGACCGTCTCTACGATGGAGGTCTTGCTCCTTTTATAGGCGCCACAGGCACTCTTCTTCCGCTTGGCGTCCAAAGTGGCTCCCACACGGAAGTGGCGTGGAGGAGCAGGAGTCCACCACCGCGGGATCGTCCATGGACGCGTTCCATCATCGATAAAGTTGGGCGCGATGGCCGACCAGCGGTCGACCGTGCAGTACTGCTCGCAGGGACGACAGTCTTTGAGGTGGAGCCCGCGATGACGTTCCCCTTGGAGGGTTGCGCCGTCCAGCTGCTTTATCTCTAGAGAGGAACGTCTTGACAGTCCTGGAGCAGGCGGCGCAACTTTATTGACTCCTTTATCACCAAAACGGCAACGGGAGTGCCTGCGTCACCATGTGGCCGTGGCAGAGGCCATGTGCGCCCTGCCGTACTTCCTTGGCCGCGACGTTTCCCCATAGGCCTAGGGAGGCTTGTGGAGGGGTTCATGTTGACTTCCCTCCAGGCGCGTTGCGCCTCGGGAGGGTCTCGTGAAGCGAGGGTCCCCTTGAGGCCCTTGCTTCCTCTTCAGGCCCTCGAGGGGAATTGCCTCTCGAGGGTCTCGCCAAGCGGCGAGGCTTGGTCCTTAGTCGTTTTGTCTGATTAGCCCGCGTACGAGGCGTGGGGGGAGTGGGCTCTTCATACACCAGTCTCTACTGGGCCGACAGTAGCCCCCGGGCCCGCGATGGGCGCAGGCGGAGCGTCGTGGGCCCAAGGTTCCCGGCCAACCCGAGCCACGCGGCACTCAGACGAGTAAAGGTTGCGCACGATCTAGGGCGTGTTCGTGGGGGGTCCCACCACACCCCGGTAACTGCTCCTTGATGTGACATAAAGCCCAAGCGCTGGAGCAGGGAGCCGTTACTGTTTCCAATTCTTCTCGCAGAAGCCTCCGCCATCTCGAGCTCTCCGCCTCCGCTCTCTTCTGCGATTTCTGCTCC
The DNA here is from genome assembly GCA_026929855.1 of Poa annua. NCBI lineage: Eukaryota > Viridiplantae > Streptophyta > Magnoliopsida > Poales > Poaceae > Poa > Poa annua. The sequence goes on along the minus strand of CM049426.1, from coordinate 57,832,922 downwards.
TTCCGTCTTCCGCGGCACACCGAGCCCCCGGCGATGAGTCCCCTTAAGAGCAAGGGCAAGACCGCTACAGGGTCTTCCTCCCAGGCGGAGGCCTCTGAGGCCGTGAAGGGCGCAACGTTGTTGGGCGCGCGCGTCAACGAGAAGGCACTCGCCAAGGTCCGCTACCTGGTTGCGGACTGGACGAATGAGCACGGCGCCTCCGCGCTGAAGCCCGCGGCGCACGGGAAACGCCCGCGAGGGTATTTTCCAATATTCTAGCACTGCCTCGCCGCCGGGCTGGTGCCGCCTTTCTCGCCATTCCTGGAGGCGGTACTGGCATTCTATCAGGTGCAGTCGATGCATCTGCACCCCAACTCCATCCTCATCCTCGCCGTCATTGCATACCTCTGCGAGGCGTACCTGGGCTTGGAGCCCACGGTGGGGCTCTTCCGGTGCTTATACGCGCTCCGGAGCACGGCGAAGAATGAGCGCTCTGAGTGCGTCTCATTCCGCATCGTCGACAGCATGGGGAGTGTCTACATCCCCATGTCATGGAGTGAAGACAAGGCCGTCACCTCGGTGACGAAGAAGGTGGACGACTTCCACCAGAAGTGGTTCTTCGTCGGGGTGGAGCATCCCCGCGCCTTCCTCGAGGTCCCCGACGAGCCACCGTTGAAGAACTCCCACTGGGGTAAGGCGACCTTCGATGGCGCGAGGAACACGAGCCTGATGGGGCGCCTGAGTTTCCTTCACGAGGAGGGCCTCACGGGGCAGATCATCGTAGCGGACTTCGTGACGCGCCGCATTGCTCCCCTCCAGGCACACTCCGTGCCCATGTGGATGTACTCGGGGCCGAACGAAAAGATGCGGCTTCATTGCAAGGACAACGACAAGGACACCGTCGACAATGTCCTGTCCGCGCTCTTCGTCAACCCGATGGTGCCTGCCGTGGATCAGCTCCCCATGACGCTCCGGCCTCTCCATCAATACAACATGACGGAGCGCATGGCCATCTTGGAGGGGATGCCTCCGTTCACCCTGACAGGCTTGGCGGGGATGGAGGTGCCACTGCCAGCGACGCGAGGAGTGGAGGGGGCGGACTCTCCCTCGGCCTCAGGAGCTGGGCTAGGTGAGGAGGAGGCCACAACAGGGGAGATGTCTTCTTTGAGGGCCGGGCCATTCACTGACGAGGTTTGTGACATCTCGTCAGGCGATGACGATGCCTTCGTGGTGGCTCCCTCGCGCCCCATGGAAGAGGAGGCTGAGGAGGGGGAGGCCTCCGGCGCGGAAGCCTCTCCGGGAAGGCGCGGGCCTCGCACCAAGGCCGCCGTGGACCGCTCTGGGGTGAGGCCATCCAACGTCCCCTCCGGAGGGTTCAGGCGCCAAGACCATGCCCTCCTGGTGCTCACCAGGCCTGGCGTGGGTCGATACCGGCGTTCCTCCGTCGGGGTGAGTGTTCTTGACGCTTGGTCGTTTGATTCTTGTTTTCTCTTCACTTTGCCCTCTCTTGAAGATCTTTTCTTGGGTTTTTGCCAGTGATCTTGTGCCTGCAAAGCGCCGTAGGCTTCGCAAGGCCGCAGACGTGAAGAGAGCCACGGCTGAGGCCGTGGCTGTCGAGGCCAAGAGGCTTGTGGAGACGGCCTCCACAGGCCCCACTGAGGGGGTGCCTCAAGGGGAGGCGGTTGCGCTTCGGGCGGAGGCGGCAGAGCCTCAGGCGGAGGAGGACGCGCCTCGCCTAGAGGCCTATAGGCCGCCCCCCGAGCCAATGGTGGTGGAGGCCGCGGAGGAGAGGATATCCACTCCACCTCGCGCGGTCACGCCTCCGCGCGAGGCGACTCCGCCGTGCGAGCCAACACCGCCGCTCGTGTCGACGCCACCGCGTGCGCCCACTCCACCGCGCGCGCCCACCGCTCCCTCGCAGCCTGAGGTGAAAGCGAGCAAGGCGCCAGCGGGCACGGTGATGAGCGCCCTGCTGACGCGGGCGCCGAAGAGGACGCTAGCGCGGATGGGGGCGGAGCCCAGCCTAGCCCCCGAGCTCTCCCAGGGGCCAGGCCCTCAGGACTCGACGCCGGGGCTGGGCCCTCCTCAAGCCAGGAGCTAGTCCTCCACGGCTGGGACTGGAGCACGGGGCGCCGCGAGGTCGCCTTTGGCCTCGTGAGGGAGTCCCTGGAAGGCCTGGAGGCGCAACTCGCCCTCGGGGACATACAGCTTGCCCAACAGCGGGAGGAGCTCGCGAGGTCGTGGCCGTCCTTCAATGCGGCGGTTGAGGCCCGCCGACAGGAGGACTTGGCGCTGGCGGCCGCACGCGAGAAGGCCACTCGCTTCGCCAAGGAGATCCGTGAGGGGGCCATCCGCGACTAACGTGGGGCTACCTTTCGACTAGCCCACGATGAGGCTACCTGGGCCGCGCCGAGCTGGAGAAAGCCCACGGAAGGCCAACTAGGGTGCCGTGTAACCTGGTCTAAGTCGGTTAGGTCTCATAACCTGCCATATCTGTAATTGCCGTCGGCATCGATCACCCGAGACCTGGCTTACCTATAAAAGCCAGGAGGGTCGCTCGTCTCAGGACACGCCAATAACCACCACCACAAACCCTAGCGAGATCGCAATCTCGCCATTGTAATCGCTACTCGCCATCAATACCAGGCAAGCAGGAGTAGGGTGTTATCCTCCGGGAGCCTGAACCTGGGTAAATTCCCGCTTGTCAGCCGTCATGATCACCAGCGCTTATCTCTCTCCCCTTCAATCAACCTGGGGTGCACAACCCTGGGATTTGTCGAGTTACACAATCATCAATTGGCGCCGTCTGTGGGAAGGACAACAAGCGTTGGAATCATGGTCGCACCGGCTCCATCCGCGATGAAGACCGACGTCTGCACCACTCGGGAGCCCATCCGCTTCGGCTCCTTCGAGTATGCCTTCCACCCGCCGGCCCACCGCTCGGTGTACGCCGATCTGTACAAAGGTATACACATCACCTTTGGCTCCGTATACTGTTTCGTCGACAGTCGCGGCATATTCAGGTCCGTGGCAACCACGGCCCGTGCGGCGGCAGCACACGCATCGGTCACCCTCGCGCCGCAATCGCCGACACCCGCTGCGAGAGTTGCATCTGCCACGCCCGTGAAGATTGTACCTGCGTAGACTACATCGAAAACATTGGCAACGGCCGCGCAGATCGAGTCTACTCCAACCATCTCGGTCGCACGGCCGACACGGTCAAGATCTACCTCGACCACGGCTGCACATGCGCATGCGACCAAGGGGGTGCTGCCGACAGCCGCATCGCGCGCACCTTCGTGGGCCCATCAAGTCTACCCCAAACCAATCGCACTCGCCCCGGCGACTTCGAAATCTCCTTCCACGACCACGGTGACGATATCGAGAAGGCGCAACGACCACTGCGCTGCCCACCACGTAGCAGCAATTTTTGATCCAGAGCAAGATTCGGATCAAGGAAGCAGCAGCGGCAGCGTAAACACTCCTACCCAGGTTTACCCCCAGCAAGTCTTCATGGCCGGCACAGCGCCCCCAGAAGGCAACGAGGAACCCGCATATCCACTGGAGGTGGTCATGCCTGACCAAACACGACTCACCATCACGCGTGACATAGGGATCAGAGCCATGAAGCATGTCGATGATGGCACGTTCCCTCCACCTGACGCGCCTAGAGAGGATCATCTGGCGGTCCAGTACTTGCTACGCAAGGAAGGCGAGCGACTTCGCGCCGAAAAGGCCGAGCTACTCAGGTGCAAGAGGGATGCGGATGCATCGAGTGCCAGACGGGCTGCCATCTCGTTTACTTCCTCCACAGAAGTTAACCAAGGAGGACGGTGGCACAGAGCTCGGGTTCCCCTCATGACGGACGCCGATCGAGCCAGTGTCACCCGCAACCTCGACTCGTCCTTCGTCACCGAGGACGAGAACGGAATACCTGTCCCCAAAACGGTGAACGCCGCCATCATATCAGTCAAAACATATCTTCGGCTGACGCAGCCGCCAGAGGGAGACGCACGCGCCCTTCTCCTCAAGCAGCAGATCATGTCCATGAAGGCAATCGAGGAAGCTCTGGCGACCAGGGCGCCAAGCAACCGGGCACGTGAAGAACGGGAAAACCAAGCCCGCGAGCCAGCAACATCAGGGGCCCCGGCAGGGCAGCCACTAAGACAAGCCCAACCAGGCGAAGATCTTCGCAACGGCATTACACAAAGGACGGTGAACCGCAACCGCAGCCAGCATTCGGCTGACACGACGAACCTGGATGAACAGGCTGACCGCAACTTCGAGCCGTGCGGTGCCGCCTGCTTCAGCTTCAACATCTGATACACCCGTATGCCCAAAGGCTTAAAGCTGACAGCGGGAACCCCTAGGTACGATGGGAAGCAAGACCCGCGGCTGTAGCTCGAAGACTACCTCATCGCCTGCACCTGCCAAGGCGGGACGTCGACTACGGCTATGCAGTACATCCAACTCATGCTCACGGAATCAGCGCGCGGATGGCTCACAAGCCAACCCATGGACTCCTTCCGAACCTGGGAAGAATTCCAAGATACTTTCATAAAAAGTTTCTCTGGAACATACGCAAGGCCGACAACCTACATCGAGTTGCAAGCCTGCAACAAGGAAGAGACGAGTCGCTCCGCTCATACATCCAGCGGTGGACACTGCTCCGGAACACCATGGAACCCATCTCAGAAGACCGGGTGATGGATGCTTTCATGCACGGCGTCGCTCGCTGCGACCTCCGCGAGGAATTTTGTACGCTCCAGCCGAAGACCACGATCGAGCTCATGAAGATAGCCAACCAGTGGGCCGAGGGAGAGGACTACGTCCGCGACACCTCTCCAAAGAAGGAAGCCGAAACAAGTAACTGGCGCGACGGGCGCCAGAAGAAGAAACAATGTTTCACCAATCTAGACACCATCGAGCTAGTAGCGGCGGGATATCAAACCCCCCGTGACGACACACGAGATAACAGTCGCCAATATGATCAGGGTCGACAGTCCATTTCGGGGCAGTACAACCGCAGCAGCGGCAACATTAGCCACAATGATGGAAGCCATAAGCGCGAGTGGAAGCGTGCACTGACCCAAGCCGAAGAACTAATGCAACCTTGCAAGCATCACTCGTTCCGCAACCCGGAGACAGGCAAGTGAGGTGCCAACCACTTGCTGGAGGACTACCGCAAAGCGCGCAAGATTTACCAGGCTATGCAGCAGATCATCACTCCCGTGCAAGCACTGTCGGCAGCTCCGCAGCTCGCTATTCAGGCAGCACCCGCAAACCACAACACAACACAAGCGGTTGGGACCTTCCCCCAGCAGCAGCCGCAACATGAAGTCTAGACGGCGGCGCACGACGCATACCCGACTGCGCGAGGACAGCTCAACATGATCCAAAAAGGACGCCCTTCGAACAGGGCCCAGAAGCTTATCACCCGCGAAGTACTCCAGGCTACCACCAGCCCGCGCGCGGTACCTGTAGCGTACCTGCACTTTAAATAAGGCAGATACCTGTGTATAGTGCAAATCCCTGGATCGATTCATTTGCACACACAGTTTACGATGTAATATCACAACAAGGCGTCAATTTTTATTACATCGATGATCCAGAATTACAAAATATATTTGATACAAGTTGCATAGCATAAAGCTAGCATTGAAAAGTACACAGCGGAAATACAATAGCAGTGAGTCTCTATAACTTTCATGCTGCCACAGGCGAAAACATGTTGGTTGTAGACTCGAAACCTTTAACGAAACCTCACTCGTCATCTGATCACATCTGCAATAAGAAAAATATTGCAACAACGTGGGTCAGATTCCATTAAAAATGGAGTCTGGCAAGTGACACTATGGTGGACACTTAATGGAATAACTCTAAAGCCTATATGCATATTTGGCTGGTGGAGTTCAAGGCTAATTTGCATAAAGCCAATTTTTCCTACTCTTTTGAAAACACTTTTCTTGAAATCGACGAATATGGCATGAAAACCATAAATCTCATCTTCCCTTGTTCACCCATCAAGTTTTACTTTTGAAGTTGGAATGATGGAATCCTCCGTTGACGTCCTTGATCAGCTGCTCAAAATTGTCCGTAACCGGGGACACGGCTAAGTACTTAGTTTTACACTCTGCAGAGGTTGTGCACGTTCACCATTGTACCCATTCAACCCAAGGTATCCTTCACACACCATTTGTGATAAGGAAAGGAGAGAATGAGACGAGATCTTTCAGAAGCATTTTCCCTCCCACCTGGCTTGACCCGTTCCACCTAACATCCCCCTACATCTGCTTGTCAAGCCGGAGAGAGTCCACGCAACATAATTGATCAAGCCAGAGCCCATATGGCAATGGCTGCACTGGAAGCAAACGTCACTCGGAGTTCTTCAGATTCCCCTGTTCCTGGGTGGCCATTCACAAGTGTACATACTCTAGGAACCATAGACATAGACCTGAGTAGCCACTCAACATAAACCTTGCAACCACTTACCACCCAGGTGTTTCATTCTTAACTTAGTAGAATTTAGATTTTCACAAAACCACATTTGCATAGCATCAATAATTCTACTAAGTATTGCATAGGAACCTAGACACAGGAATAAGGGATTCTACACAGGTTTAGCATAGCAACACATGCATATAAAAAAATACACTAAGTAATGCATAAGAATTAATAGGAAGTTTATGAGGTGTGCCACTTGCCTTTGAATGTTGTCGTTGTTCACAAAACTCTTTTAAACAACGAACGTTTGCTCTCCGTTTAATCTAACAATAATAGCAAACAACAATACAACAATCAACAAACATACATGCTCATATCCAATGAACAACAAGTTTTGTAAAACTCCTAAGGAAAACATGTCATGTATGATATGCAAATTATTTCTAAGGCTAGAGATGCATGTCATGCTATGAAAATCTCTTAAGTTAATGCAAGGAAAATAGGTGGGTCAAGAATGACTAAGGACTAAGGTCTTAAGTTGGATAAACATACTTTGTTTCATATCTTCTTGAAACAAGCACTCTAATGGCTTAGCCATGATGTGCAAAATACTTAGAGAAAAATACTAAGTCTATAAGGTGATCAACAGTCACTATCAACTCTTTGTAAATTGGATATTTGCTAAAGTGAGAGAGACAGACACCCGGCCAGCCACTTTAAATTGTGGAACAGGTCTCATGTACGTGGACATGTAAGGTTTGTCTCCAGGCCGCTTCATCTCACTATGCCGCTAGGATCCAACAACTTCAAGATGATAATATCATGATCAAAATTGTTTAAGTCAAATGTGAAAGACAAGATTAGGAAAGAGGGAAAAGATAGAAAGAAAGATGTGGTTGTCCTCCAGGCTTCATCTCCAGACTTGTAACTTTCTTTTGGATGATGTCTTGATTGAAGTTTTGATAGACTTGATAATTCTTCAGACTTGGTGGTTCTTGTATCCTCGAGGCTGGTCTTGGATTTACTTAGTCTTCATGAAGTCTCAGAGGAGAAGGAAAGACAGAGAGAGAGACTTAGAGAATAAAAGGGGGTTGGCCTTCTTGAACTTCTTCTCACTTTTCTTCTAAGTGCTTGACATCTTGAGGATGCTTACAGAGTTTGTTTTCTTCTAAGTCCTTCATGAACTTCTTCTTGATTTTCTTATAAGTGCTTCTTCTCCTTGAAGATACTTCTGGAGTCTTGTTTTTGGCTAAGTCCTTCATTGGTCTTCCAGCTCCATGTTGAAAATCATAAGTGTCTAGTGTATAGCACTTTTTCCAAAATACAAGTTTGAAAATAATCCTAACTTAGAGAAATTGGGAATGAGTTTTTCTTATGGAAACTATAACTATAAACTATGCTATGCATGAAATGAAATTTTTAAATCACAAGAAGCATAAAAATAACTTTTGTGATTTCTTTATAAATATGCATGAATTTATAAATGCAATTTAATTAATTTCTGATTTTGTAAAATATAATAAAAGGAATAATTATAAGATTAAAGTTTCCTATGACTAAATTTTTATAACAAAATTTTATAATTAGTGTTAATAGATAGAGAGCATTTAATTAAATCTATTGCAATTGGATTTAATCAAAAATAATGTTTCTATTAAAAGTTATTCCAAAATTAGTCAAACTATTCAAATTAAACACATCACTATGAAATCATTCAAAAATTACTCAAAAATATTTTGTAGCAGTAGCATTAATTTACAAATATTCTAAAGTTTCTAAAACATATTTATTTGCAATTTTTGGATTTATGGATTTAAAGTTATTACAAATATACTCAAATTCCCCATTTGAATTTTGAATATTTTATACTAAGTCAAATTTGAATTTTATCAGATCCAAAATATTCTACATGTCAAGAGCTTTCCAAATATATAAAACGTATTAAATTTGGAGTTGTGGTTTAAAAGTTGTGAGAGATCTAAGTGACAGGGGCTTTTCTGTAAAACTGCCAAATTAATTTAAATCTGGAAAATTGTTTTCCACGTCAGCGCTGACTGGACGCTGACGTGGCCGCTGACTGGATCCACTGACGTGGATAAGTGTTTTGATCTCGGCCATAGGATTTAGATCTAACGGATCACATTGACCCCTACCGATTCGCTAACCAGATCTAATCTGGGCCGCAGAGAACAGATCGGACGGCTGGGATCGGTTGACCATACCGTGGCGGCGCGCTCCTCGCCGGAGACGATGACGACGGCGGCGCTGGCGTCTGTCGAGGACGGGGCTGGTGCTGCGGAGCTTCCCCGGACGAACGGAGGCTACGACAGCGTGCAGCTCGTCACGGCTGACAACTGAGGCAGACACCCAAGCCACTTCGGCTGACTTGGATGAGCAACGTAGGTTGCTGCTCGCCGAAGCGCAAGAGATCGCCGAGATCCGTCGTGAGCTCAGTGCTAGCCTCCGGGAGTACAATGCAGCTCACAGGTTCCTTAAGATAGACTCCCGGGACAAGCGCATCGCGGATCTGCGCAAGAAAGGCAGAATGGTGAATGATGAGCTGGCCGGTGGGGCCGCAACCAGTCATACGGGTAGCATGATCTCGGCTGGGAAACCGGTATACAGCTCGCCGGCAAAAACTCTTAGGGCTGCCGAAGCCGCCATGGCGGAGCTGGCTGGGCTATCCGGTAAGGCTCTACGCAAGCAGCAGGAGCGGGTGAATGAGTTGGTCGTCGAGGCCAACCGGCAGAACCAGGCCTTCAAGAAAAAGAACCTCGGGGCGGGATCACAAGTGCATTCAGCTAGGGCTGACAGCCAGAGATCGGGCGGAGAGGCCTCCTCCCCGCATCCGAGCAGAAGCAAGAGCAAGAGCCGGAGCCGAAGTCGGGGCTCTGGGAAAAACAAGCAGTTGCAGACTTATGACCCGGCCTTTGCCGTATCCAGCAAGCCGGGCAGCATAATTCGGGGTAGGCAGAGAGTAATCCTGCTGGTGGCAACCGGGGTGTAGGAAACAATAACCCGGCTAGCCGTGGTAATCCACCCCGGAATCCGCCACAGGTTCAGGGAAACCAACGAAGGGAGGCCGCCTCTATCCCGCAGCAAGCTGTGATCCCGGTACAAGACAGGCACACCGATGGCAACTCAAGGTTGCAGCAGCTTGGGTACCAACCCAATGAGAATCCTTTGGGATCTCGGATAGGAACCAGACAACTGGATCCGGCCGATGCCAGAATCCGGGTCGACCGGATTCACCAATTCGAGCTAGTGGAATAGCAAGGACCTCCGGGACCTGCCTGCTTTGGACCCCGGATCATGCGGGAGCCGCCTGTTCGGAACTTCCAGATCAACTGGGGTGCTAAGACCTATGACGGCAGCAAGAAGCCGGAGGACTGGTTGACCGACTATGTAACTGCAGTAAGCATAGCCAGTGGAAACAGACGCTGGGCGGTACGTTATGTGCCACAGATGTTGGAAGGACCTGCCTGGATCTGGCTGAACAACTTGAGAACCGGCAGCATACACTGCTGGTTAGATTTCGAGGAGGCGTTCATCAGCAACTTCACCAGTACGTACAAAAGGCCCAACAGACCTCAACAGCTCGCCATCTGTAGGCAAAGGAGCAACGAAACCGACCGGGAGTACCTTACCCGGTGGAGCAACATTCGCAATTCTTGCGAAGGAGTGGTAGAGGCACAGGCCATCTCCTGGTTTGCGCAGGGATGTCGGCATGGCTCAATGCTTTGGCAGAAATTGCAGAGGAAGATGCCGACGACCTTGGCAGAGACCATGCGCATCGCCGATACCTACACGCTTGGAGATCCCATGCAACCCCTGGTGGATGTCGGTGACTCCAACAGGAGGAATGCGGGACCTCAGTGTTCGGGATCGAGCAGAAGCCATGATCGCCAAGATTTTGGCCAGAAGAGGAATCAGCCCGAGTACCACCACGTTGCACAGCATGTCGCGGCTGTGACCCGAGATCAAGAAGATGCCGGCAACAGTCAGCGTCAGAAAACAAGTGGCCCGGCTTGGGGTCAGAGCCAGGAAGTACAGAAAACTTGGGTGGACCAGAAGAAGCCCCTGACGTATGAAGAAATGCTGAACAAGCCATGTTGTTACCATACCCTGGAGGCCAACAAGCCGGCAAACCACTCCACTCGGCAGTGCAGCTGGTATCAGCGCACATTGCAGGAGGGCAGCACGGGGGCTACTCGGCCGAGTGCTCCGGCATCTCGACCCAACATTCCGAGACCTCCCACTCCGGCTTCTGGAGCCAACGCGATACGAATTAATCAACCTCACCGAGGACCCCCGCCCCGACCGGTGAACATGGTGCACACCCGGAATGACAATGGTGCAGGCCCAAGTAATCAACTCGGACATCAGCAAGGCAGCTACCGGGAGGCACATCATAGCTATGTGGTCTTTGTGACCGAGACCACTGACCGGAAGAGTGTGCGGCAGCGCGCCCTGGAAGTAAACACTGTGATTCCGGCGGTGCCCAAGTTCTTGCACTGGTCCGAGATGGAGATCACGTGGAGCCGGAAGGATCATCCCCGAGTTATGCCTAAGTCGGGGGCGTATGCCTTAGTGGTAGACCCAACCTTTGTCGGACCGAGCCTCAACGTCCGCTTCAGTCGGGTTCTGATTGACAATGGCAGCGCCATTAACATCATGTACAAGGATACGATGCTGAAGCTGGGGGTGTCCATGAACACCTTGCTACCTACCGAGACAACCTTTCATGGCATTGTGCCCGGAGTCTCTTGCTCACCCATCGGTAAAATCTGGGTTGAGGTGTTATTCGGAACCCGGAAAAATTGCCGAACCGAGAGCTTGGAATTCGAGGTCGTGGACCTCGAAAGCCCGTACCACGCACTGATCGGCAGGCTAGCCCTGGCCAAGTTCATGATCTCAACTCACATGGGCTACCTGAAGATGAAGATGCCGGGTCCTAACGGCATAATCACCATCTCGGGGGCACACAAGCGCTCCATGGAGTGTGCTTCGGCCGGCTCGTGTTTAGCTGAGTCCCTGGTGATAGCTGAGGAAAAGAAGAGGATCCAGCAAGTGGTGGCGCTGGCCAAGACCTCCCAACTCGGAATGCCCGGGATGGTGAACCCGGAGCAGAGCGCGTCGTTCCAGCCACCTAAGGAGACGAAGAAGGTGGGAGTGGACCCCAGCAACCCGGAGCGCCAGGTCATCATTGGCAGCAACCTGGACAGCAAATAGGAAGGCGAGCTCGTCGACTTCCTCCGTGAGAATCGGGATGCTTTTGCGTGGTCGAGTGACGATCTACAAGGTGTTCCGAGGGAGTTGGCTGAGCACTCTCTGTTTGTTAGACCGGATGCGAAGCCGGTGAAGCAACCGACTAGGTGCCTCTCGGATGAAAGAAGAGCTGCCATCATGGAGCATCTTGCTAAACTGCTGGCTGCCGGATTCGTGATGGAAGTGCTGCACCCGGATTGGATATCGAATCTGGTCCTGGTAGAGAAGAAGAAAGATGATCCCCTCCTGCTTAAGGTGTGGCGCATGTGCATCGACTTCACCAACCTCAACAAGGCATGTCCAAAGGACCCATTTCCACTTCCCCGGATAGATCAAGTGATCGATTCCACTGTCGAGAGTGAACTCTTGACCTTTTTAGATGCCTACTCCGGTTTTCACCAGATACCTTTGAATCCGGATGATCAATTGAAAACTGCTTTTATTACCCCATATGGGGCTTATTGCTATCGTGTCATGACTTTCGGTTTGAGAAAATGCTGGTGCTACGTACCAGAGGTGCATGCAGAAATGTTTGCATGACCAGATAGGCCGGAATGCCGAGGTCTATGTCGATGACATAGTCATAAAAACAAAAGAAAAAGCCTCATTGATCGATGATCTGAGAGAAACATTTAAGAACTTAAGAAGATTCCGGATGAAGTTGAATCCGGATAAATGCACATTCGGCGTTCCGGCAGGAAAACTACTCGGTTTCCTCATCTCAAGCCGGGGAATTGAAGTCAACCCAGGTAAAATACGTGCTATTGAGAGCATGAAATTGCCGGTACGTCTCAAAGATGTGCAGAAGTTCACGGGTTGTCTAGCGTCCCTAAGTCGGTTTGTGAGTCGACTAGGTGAGAAGGCCTTGCCCCTGTACCAGTTGATGAAGAAGAGTAAAACATTCGTTTGGACCCCGCAAGCCGATGCGGTGTTCAACGATTTGAAGAGAATGCTCTCAACATCACCCGTGTTGGCATCCCCGTTGCCCAAGGAGCCTATGCTGCTGTATATTGCTGCCACTAATCGGGTAGTCAGTGTAGCCATTGTGGTAGAGAGGGAAGAAGGGGAGAAGCTGATACAGAGACCGGTGTACTACCTCAGCGAGGTGATCTCGGAATCCAAGCAGAACTACCCGCACTACCAGAAGATGGCATATGGAGTATACATGGCAGTGACCAAGCTCAAGCACTACTTCCAAGAGCACCCAATCATAGTGTTGTGCGAGGCTCCCCTCGCCGAGATCATCGGTTGCAAGGATGCTAGCGGTCGGGTTGCCAAATGGGCCATCCAGTTGTCTCCGTACGCTCCGGCATACGAGAGACGAGATGCCATCAAGTCGCAGGCGCTGCCGGACTTTTTGGTAGACTGGGCCGAGATGCAGTACGAACCTCCGATGCCGGATTACAATTTCTGGAGGATGCATTTCGATGGCTCCAAGGCCAAGATCGGGTTGGGTTCCGGAGTGGTTCTCACCTCACCAAAACAGGATGTGCTGAAGTATGTCCTACAAATTCATTTCCGGGCATCTAACAATGTCGCTGAATACGAGGCCTTGGTTCATGGACTGAATGTCGCCAAGGAGATCGGCATCCGCCGGATAGAATGTTTTGGCGATTCCGACCTCGTGGTGCAGCAGGTGTCGGGGAACTGGGATGCACTGGATGCCAACATGGCCTTGTATCGGTTTCATGTGCAGAAAATATCCGGATTTTTCGAGGGATGCGAGTTCAAGCACATACCCAGAGGAGAAAACGAGGCAGCAGATGTGTTGTCCAAGCTAGGATCATCTCGGGATGCCATCCCACCCGGGATCGCTCTCGAACACTTGAGGAAGCCATCTATTCAGCCCTCGCTCGAGTCGGATTCTATCTTCATCCCCAAGGAGCCTGGTTCGGAAGCTGTACCCATGGAAGTAGAAATCGGGAGCATCGCATCAAACCCGGGGACTGCACCACAGTGCTCAGAGAGGACAAGAAATATGATGATGGAGGTGATGTCGGCAGAACCAATGGACATAGATGTTCCCGTGTTCCCGGTTCGACCTGTCCCGGGATGGGCACAGCCCATTCTGGCTTACATCTTGGAAGGAACTCTCACGCAGAGCGAAGTAGAAGCCCGGAAGATAGTGCGGAGGTCAAAAGCATACACCGTCATCAATCAAGAGCTATACAAGAGGAGTGTCACCGAGGTACTCCAGAGGTGTGTGGAACCGGAAGAAGGCCAAGAGATGCTACTGGAAATACACCAGGGAGAATGTGGACATCATGCATCATCTCGGGCCCTAGTGGCGAAAGTGTTCTGGCATGGGTTCTACTGGCCTACTGCGTTACAGCAGGCAGAAGACATTGTCCGTAAGTGTGGAGGATGCCAGAGGTTTCTCACCGAATACATATGCCGGCATCGGCACTGAAGATAATCCCTATCACTTGGCCATTCGCGGTATGGTGTTTGGACATGGTCGGGCAGTTCAAGCCGGCAAGAGGCAATATGACACACATACTGGTCATGGTAGACAAGTTCACCAAGTGGATAGAGGTCAAACCAATCCGGAAGTGTGACGGACACACCGCCGTGCAATTCCTGAAAGACATCATCTTGAGGTACGGATACCCACACAGCATCATCACTGATAATGGCACCAATTTTGCCGTGGTGGAATTCGCTCGATTTTGTGCTGAGAAGGGAATCTGGTTTGATGTGGCATCAGTGGCACACCCGGAAGCAAACGGGCAAGTTGAGAGGGCAAATGCATTGGTCTTGGCCGGCATCAAAGCCCGCTTGATCGAACCACTGTTGAGAACTCCGGGATGCTGGATAGAGGAGATACCGGCAGTATTATGGGGTCTCCGGACCACACCAAATAGATCCACCGAGTATACGCCATTCTTCATGGTCTATGGTGCCAAGGCAGTACTCCCGACCGACATACAATATGATTCCCCGAGAGTGACAATGTTCACCGAGACCGAGGCAAAAGAGGCCCGGGAAGATGATGTTGACTTACTTGAAGAGGCAAGAGAATTGACATTGTCTCGGTCTGCAATTTATCAGCAAAATCTCTGTCGTTATCATTGCCGGAAAGTGCACCCGAGAGTGTTCCGAGAAGGAGATCTTGTGCTGAGGCTCATCCAACGCACGGCCGGAATGCATAAGCTGCCGCCTCCATGGGAGGGACCTTTTGTGATAAGCAGGGCATTGCACAATGATTCTTATTACCTTGTAGATGCACAGGAGGCTAGGAAAGGTGTAATGGACAAATCCGGTGAGGAAACCAAGCGGCCATGGAATGTAGCCCTGCTTCGACCCTTTTACACGTAAAGGGTGCAGTGTATGTTGTATTTTGATTTTATCTATCAATGAAAGTTCGGCACCCCGGGAGGAACCCGGGGACTGCCTTGTTGTGTGCCCCTTTGGTTTGTTCCATTTATTTATTGTTCCATGTCGGCAACCCGGGAAGAAACCCGGGGACTGCCTGGTACCTGTTTCTTATGTTCTCTATATGCCGGGAAAGTTCCGAGATCGATTCTCAAGTCAAAGTAAGGTATGTCATGTGAAATAATCTTGTGACTCTACTGACGAACGCCGAAATGGTAGTCAAGAGCAAAGAGCATCAAATGTGGGGAACACGAAAAGGGTCTCGGGGACTGGAGCAGGAACTTATCCGGCATATCTGTTTTACTAACCCGGTTATTTTTATGTCAGGAATTCGGCTAACTAGAACTCGGATGTTCATAAGTAATGTATGCCGTGCATGGAATTTTGTGACTCGACTATCGAACGCCGAAATGGTAGACAAGAGCAGAGATTGCCTAAGTACGGTAGACATGGAAATGAACTCGGGGACTCGTTGCAGAGTAAACCAACATAGCTCGTTTTTATATATAA
This sequence comes from Poa annua, assembly GCA_026929855.1. NCBI lineage: Eukaryota > Viridiplantae > Streptophyta > Magnoliopsida > Poales > Poaceae > Poa > Poa annua. Next base: position 57,817,346 of record CM049426.1, on the reverse strand, counting down.
CATAGTGCAAAGTACGAATTTAAAGAGTATATATTACAAGTTGCACCTGACATCCCGGGGATTTAACGAATCTACACAAGTGTTTTTAGGCAATAGGGGAAGCCGGCTTTTTGGAGGCAGCAGCAGCAGGAACGGCGGTGACAGTCTCCTCCGCGCCAGCAGCGGTACTAGGGGCATCCGGGTGCGCCTCGTCCTGAGAGGCCTCGGGTGGCGATGGAGTGGCAGCACCCCGGGAGTCCACGATCTCGGTGGCGGCACCGGAAGCGGCATCGTCTTCCTCCGGGATCTCTGCGTCCGCGTCACCAGTTGCACCAGTTTCACCATCGTCCTCGTAATCTGACTCGGAGTCAGAGGTGATGAGGCTGGTGGTGAAGACGCCGATGTCGGACCAGGACGCGATGCGGTTTGCCACCTCTTGGCACCGCTGGATCTTGGCCGGATCGGTGCACCACGGCGAGATGGTGCGCAGGCGCTGGATCACATCAAGATCGAGACCCTCGTACCAGCTAAGCACATGAGTCAAGACTTGGTCAGCACCAGCCCGCGCACCGGAGCGCTTCCAAGCGTGAAGTCGCTTGCCGGCATCTCGGAGCGCAGTCGCCAATTCGCTGACCGAGAGGGTAGCGCTGACGCCTGGCCATAGTGCTCCGTGGACATGGACGGCCGCGCTGATCAGCTCGGTCCCGATTGACCGGAGAGGCACTATCCGGGCCTTCAGGGCGGTGAGGTGGTCCTCGATGTCCCAGGAGTCCGAGACAGGACCCTTCCCGGCACGCTTCTCCCGAACAGCAGCGACTGCAAGGTTGGCGGCGTCGCGGGAGTGCTCAAATTGTCCTTTAAAAAGAAGAGCTGTCAAGCGGCTAGTTCATGAGGATGGTAGCAGTAAAAAAAATAGAGAGCAGGAGAAAAAGATGTCGGTAAACTTACTGTTTAGATCCCGGTTCAACCCGGTTAGCTCAGAGAGCCAGGTATCTGCCTGTGACCGGAGAAGCGCCAGCCCGGTCTCGGCGTGGTGCGCACGCGCCTCAGATTGATCCAAGGTCTCCTTCTGCTTCTTAGACGCCTCCACGAAGCGCGTCTTCATGTCAGTCGCGGCGAGTTTGGCCTTCTCGAGCTCGGCGCTTAGCCGCGCGATCTCGGATTGGGTCGCGGCAAGCACAGACTTTTGCTCCACCGAGACTTTTTGCGCGGCATCCCGCTCCTCCCGGACGCGCCCCTCACACTTCTTGGACTGACCAAAGTCAGCAAGAAGCCGGTGGAAGATGCTGCCACGTTTCTTGCCGCAATCCTGGATCCAAACAGGGAGAGCAATGTCAATCTCGGGAAGGATCCCGGGGACTCGGGGTGTTCCGGGATCTGTGTCAGTTAAAAGTACTCGGTAGGGAGGATCTCAGGGACTCGTGTTCAAAGTCTTGTGATTTTTTCTAAAGATTGGATCCTCGTGGTCTGCTATTCGGTGGAATCTAGAGCACTAAGCACCAATCTCGGGGACTAGTGGGGATGGAACAATTAAATTTTGGAAAAGGTAAAGGGAACAAGCTTACTTCGACCACCCGAGTGACGTCCAGCGCGGCCACCTGGAGAGCGTGTAGAGCTTGGGTGCTGCGGCTAGGGCCGGCAGCGTGCAAATCCTCCACGATCTCTGAGGCATCGGCGGCGATCCAGGCTTTGTTGTATTCTTCGACAACACGCACGCCGGAACCGCCAGGCGCGCTAGCAGCAACGACCTCCCGGGATCCTGAAGGCATAAAGGAGCTTACGGTTGCTCGCAGCGTCTGCAGGGCGGCAGTGGGGATCTCGGCAGGAGGTGGCGGTAATCGAGAAAACTTACCCGTGCTTAGGGCCAAGTCTTGGGCCGAAGATGTCGGAGGAGCAGTAGGTTTGGCGGAGGCTGTTTTCTGCCCGGCGGCCTTGCTGCGCGATTTCCCGGGAGGATGGTCAGATTGCCGGGAAGGGGCCGTGGGCTGTTTCGGCGGAGGAATCTTGCCCGGGGCCTGCCGGGAGGAGGCTCCCGGCACGACCTGCCGAGGAGGACTTGCGATGTCCGTCTCAAGTTCGGACACCCTGCGCGGGCTGTCCGGGAGGAGGATATCTCCGGATGCGGCAGTAGCCTGGGCCGGAGTCTCGTCCACCACGGGACGAGCACCCGGAGTCGCGTCGGCAGTCTGCGCGGCACCAGGGGCAAGGTGCTCGCTGTCTTGGGCAGAAGGGCGAGATGGAGAAGGAGCAGCCCGAGGCGGGCTAGGAGTACGGGATCCCAGAGGTTGGGAAGCCGCAGATGCCGGGACGTCAAGTGCCTCTCTAAATATATATATATATATATATCAGAAAAGACATCGGGAGAAGACAAAACCATGTAACTGATAGCAAAAAGGTCTTACCCGGAGTCGACTGTGGGAGGACCTCTCTTTCTGCGTGGAGGCTTCTCGGTCGTTTGCTTGTTCGGCCTGCTCTTCTTGGTGGTGGTGCCGGGTGCACCGGCAGGGGCGGTGTCGGAAGCCGCACGTTTGCGGGTCTCGGCGCGCTTCGTCACGGCCGTAGGTCTCGGAGCCACTGGCGAAGCCCAGTTGAGGGGAAGAGCGTCAATCACATCGAGTATTTGACAATCAATCTCATCCTCATCATCTGATGAAATGGAAATAGCCTCTGAGGTTGAAGGATTACCAGGAGCAGCAGCACGAGCTAGAGGAATGGCAAGGTGGTCCTCGCCGTCGGGATCCTCTCTCGGCATCTTATCCGGTACCGGGACGTTTGGCGTGAACTTCCCACCGGCATGCATCGCGTCCTCTTCGGTCTGCCGCTCGAATAACTGCACGAACAAGTCATTGCATGACAACCATGTCGGTTTCCAGCAGAATCCACGTGCAAATGTAAGTTGGCGAAAGACAGACACAAGCACCTGCCGCAGTGGTTTTTTCCGGGAACCCCCGACAAGACCCCAGGTATAGTCGACCGGCATCTTCGTTCGGGCAATAGCTCGAACGAGCCGGGCGACTGCGGCGTGGTCCAACCCGAAAATGCTGGTCCTGGTGGGATCTAACAGCCCGTCCATATGGCACATCTTGTGCACTCGGGTCTGTAGGGGGCAGACGCGGCGGATGATAGAGCAGCGCAGGAGGTCGTCGGACGTCATTTTATCCGTCAGCACATTGAGGACGTCGTGCATGCATCTGACCTCCTCGGTATACGGGAGCCGGTTTCAGAGGTCGAATTCGCGGGGAGCACCAATGAAGAACTCCGGTAGGTTGATGAAATCCGGGTTCGAGGATCCCGGACCATCTCCCGAGACCTCGCGATTCTTCACGTAGAAGAAGCTCCGCTGCCACTTCCGGCAGGATTCTAGCCCCTTGACTTTGGGGAATCCGGAGTCAGCGCGAGGAATTATAGTGGCCGCCCCGCAATCGACTAAGTCTTTGACCTTCTTATCCGGGTTGGGGATGACTTGGCGGCGGAGGATGAAGTACTTGGCCCAGAGGTCCAAGAAAGGCCACACACCGAGATACGCTTCTGTGTAGGTGGTGAAGACCGAAAGCATCATAATAGCGTTGGCCGGGAGATGATGAGGTTGAAGGCCGTAGGTGTCGAGGAAGTCGCGGAAGAAGGGGCTAGTCGGAAGCCCGAAACCACGCTCAAAATGCGTGAGGAATACAACGTATTCCCCGGGTTGGGGTTCCGGTTGGACCTCCCCCTCCGGAAGTCGACTCTCGACTTCTGGCGGAATCCGGTGCGTCCGGTACAGCCAGTCGAGATCCTTCTAGATGGTCTCGGACCCATCCCAGCACCCCCGGACACTCTCATCACCCATGTCGGAGGGACCTGAGGATGTATACGGGTTATTCTGCAGGCGGAACGGCGGTTAGTCGAGTTAGTCTACCGGGAGCTAAGACTCCGGATCACAAACTCCTAAAAGCAACCGGGTTCCTAGCAAATGAGATCTACCGCGCGTGAATAAAATAAAACTTAATCGACGCGAAATATACTCGGGTGAGAGACGGAGATGGCCTAATGCGAGTGAAAGATAAAGTGTGGAAGGCACCGTCGTCAACGCCGCGCGGCTCGTGCTCGCCGGCGGCGGCGCAACCCACGGAGGCGTGGTTTCACGGCCGAGCGCGTAGCATCGTCATCGTGGTGAAGCTCGACGTGGCGGGTGGAAGAACTCACCGGAGGGAATGAGGCCGATGACGAGCCAGAGTAGCGCGGCCCGATGGTGGAGGCGAAGCGCTCCGGCGACGAATGGCAACGGCAGGGCTTGAGCTCCGGTCGCGGCGACGGCGAGGTGCTCGAGACGGTGGTGGGAAAAATGAGGAGTTGGGGAAGAGGAAGAAGAGACCGTTCCGGTCCCCTATTTATGGGGGGGATCCGGAGCGGTTTCCGAGTTTCCCGCCCATGATCTCTCCGATCGTGGGTGGGATCAGTTTTGTGCCGCGCGGCAAGTGGCGTCCCTAGGAGCGCCCGATCCGGCCACACCGCGGGCCACAGAGCCCCAACGGTTGGACTTCGGATAGGCTGCGGCTCCCGGCGCGTGAACCCGAGCAGCGGCGTGCTGGTTCAGAAGCACTCGAGTGCGTTTCTGACTCGACAAGACCTCGGGTGGGACCCAGCCCATGATTTGGAATTTAATCCGGCGCGAATGATAATATTCACTAACGGGGCACTATCGGGTTAGGAGCATGGCCTTCCGGTCGAAAGGATCTCGGTGCGGGGATCTCGGTAAAAATCATCTCGGCATCAAATCAAAGGATCGTCTCATGTTTCCTTGGGTGATTGTTGTTATTAAAGCTGATCCCGCACATCATCCGGGGTCGCTGCGCAGCACCAGCTTCGGGGACTAGTGTCGGGGGGCTACCCCCCGGGTAGGGCAGATCCCGGCGCAATTCGGCAGTATGGCAACAGTACTTGACCTTTGGCGAGAGCAAGGGCCACCCCCTGGTGCGCTGAAGGGGCAACTTGACCTTTCGGAGCTGGTAGAGTGCAAGGTGCCTCCTGGCAGGCGCAAGGGTCATCCCTGGCGGCTATAAATAGCCACCCCGAGCCCTCATAACAGCACAAGCATCAGCGGGTGGTTCCTCTAAGAACTAGCTTCTCGAAGATTTCTTTGCTGGTAGGCTAAGACATCTTCGAGAGGCTAGGCCTAGAGATACTCATCCTAAGAGGAACTCAGGTGCATCCGGGAGTGTAGCACCCCCAAGAGCCAAGCTAGACAAATCCGAGACCTTAATCCGAGATAAGCCTAACAAGGATCTCGGAAGCCAACCGTTGAAAATAGGTAGCACAACAGAGACCCTACAACACAAGAAGCAATATATTAAGCTCTTAACAGAGCGAAGAAGCAAATATCACGAAAATATGGTCACTGACCTGTCAATCACCAATACAACGGAAGGAAAATTATGCTATTAGGCATAGAAAAACTAGCAAAAGGCCTAAGAGGCCAAAGCATAACGGCGACGTCCCAGTCCATAGATTCCAGACTGCCGTCTGGGAACCCCAACCTACTCGTCGAAGTCGATGTCCAGAAAACACACCTGTCCAAATAATCGCGCAAGGCTGAGTACAGGAGGTACTCAACAAGACTTATTTAACCTGCTACATATCCGCTCGTTCAGAGAGTACTCATGAATGTATTTTGCATAAAGCCATCTTTATTTTCAAACTGAGGGAGGAGAGAATCTCGCATCAGTAGACTTTTAAAATGGGGTAAGGGAGTAACACTAGCTTCATCCACATCTTCAATCTCCACTAGATCCTCATGAGTTGTACAACCCACCAGAATCACCCCCTCGCTCAACCCGAGGAAGCGATCCGCCCTTAGTTGGCAAGTTTTATACTTAGATTATAGTTGTCTATGATCACCGAAATAAGGTACCAAGTCGTCCATAACCGTGGACACGGCTTTCCGAAAAGATTTACCCTGCAGGGGGTGTAACTACCCACACACGCCAACCAACCGATACGCCAGCTATTAGCACTCTTCCGGGGAGTGCCGACAGGAGGGTTGGCCACAACCTTTCCCAAGCTTCGCCTATGTCCATGAGCCACAGCAGTAGATCTGACCACGCGCAGCGGTCTCTAGTGCGGTTTGCCAAGTTCAAGATCTGTGACCGCAGCCCACTTGAACCTGGCCCTAAATCTCTTCAACCCATTTTACCGCACACGCAAATGGAACACTCGAACTAGTGGCTTCACGTAGTAGGCTAGGCAAGTTGGAGTCGAGGGGGAAATGAATACCCTGTGTGGATGCACGACTAATCTTGGTTCCAAACCCAGGAACTCAGTTCCTAAGATCGACAAGAATGAGACAACCCACCACAATCCCATTGTGGCCTCTCATCCAAGTCTTTAACATATTCAACACATCTTCGATCATTCCACGTCTTTCTTCACAACTCTGATTCATCAACCGGATGGAACAGAGGGAAGATCTAGGCAGGGCTAAGCATAGCATATTCTCGCGATGCAACACTTAAGACAATCTAACCCTCAACTCAAAACCACATTTGAATTGCATGCTTAATACCAGAATCAAATACTTTGAAACCATATATGTGCAGATAAGAGGTTATGCTTGCCTTGCTCTTCGAAAACAAGATATAACACTTTTGGGAATCTTCGGCTTCACTTGATCGAGATAACCAGAAATAACTCTTCATAGATATCCTGCTTGAGTATGTCGTCGATGATTCATCAAGCCTTCGGTGTTGTCAAACTCCACTTCGGATTCGCATTCTACCGCGAGAACGGAATACCGGAAAAGAAACGGGAAACAACATTCAACCATGGCATCGATGCAATGCGCACAATGCATGACATGACAAGTTAAAGTATTGAAATGTAAATCCTACACATGGAAGATCATTTTAAATGGAGTTGGAATGCCCGAGAGGTGCCATTCGACAAATCCAATATTTAAAAGAAAGGGTGTAATTTGTTCCTCTATTATAAACATGGTTCAGAGTTGTTTAAATATGCATGATTTGGACATAATTAAATAGATCTTATTTTTCTGCAAATTTTGATATACAAATCACATTTTTCTGATTTAAAATGAATTACTTATGAATTTCCAAAGATTAAACAAATTTAAATTAATTTAAAATATTTATGAAATTAAATAATTTTTCTAAATATTTCTAAATTTAAGAAATCATTTCTGGAAAACATTAAAATTCTGACAGGGGACCCCACATGTCATAACTTAAAAGAATTACAGGAAATAGGATTAAATCATTTCAGAAAAGATAAAGAAAAAGAAAAGGAAGCGCTGACGTCTGCTGACGTCAGCAATGGAGCAGTGGCTTCTGTCGATCACGGATCGCTCAACTCTGAGCGAGAGGAGCGACGCGACGAGGCGCGGAAGACGCGCGCAGACGCGAGGAGCCAAAGGAGGGCGGTGCCGCTCGCGGATGGACACCGGAGTTGCTCCGGCGAGCGGATTTGCGGCGGCCGGAGAGCAACCACGGTGGCCGGAGCAAGCAGAGCGGGAGGGAGAGGAAAAAGAGGTCAGCGGGGACCGCAAGCTCACCAGGAGCGCGACAGAGAGGTCGAGGAGGCAAGGGGAGGTCGGAGGCGGCCGGAATCATCCGCGGAGGCCGGTGGCCGGAGTTGGAGGAGACGGCCCGATTTCGTTGATTTCTTGCTCTCCGGCAAGCACAGCTCATCGAGGAGGAAGAGGGGAGGACGGAGGACCTCCAGAGCTTCTTGTGGAGGGACGGGGTGGCTGGAAACGGCGACAATCGCCGGCGGAACGTGAGGTTCTCCGGCGTCTAGGGTTTCGAGAAATGGAGAGAATAAGAGAGGAGAAAGAGCAACGAACTTCTTCATGGTGGCGGCGGAGGTACTTGTACGGGTCTCGACGTTGGCGGCGGGGATCTTGACGCAGGGGAGTGCGACGGACGGCGGAGGAGAAGACACGGCTCCGGCGTCCTTCTGTCCAGAGGAAGAAGAAAGAAAAGAAAAGAAAGTTTTGCGGAAACCCCCCTGGGTTTTCAGAAAAACACAGAACCTTTGAAAACAGGCCCCTGGTTTGGAAAATAAATGGTTTGAGGGCCTTTTTGTGAACAGGAAATTTATACAAAAATACTAGGAGACTCAGAATTTCACAAGGAAGCCATTGACAACTTTGGATTTTGAAAATTTTGAAATCTTTTTAACACATTTAAAATAACAAGTGGTTTAGGCCACTTTAGGGTTTTCTCTTTTAATTTTTAAACTCAAATTTTGTGCAACTTTTAATTAGATGCAAATGATGCTCATGATGCACAAACAGATCTCAATTATCGATTAGCAAATTGGAGACGTTACAGATCTATCCCCCTTACAAGAATCTCATCCCCGAGATTCCTTGGGTAGGAAAAGAGATATAGAGAGGAAGGCTACACCGGTCTTGGATGATCTTATCGATCCCACGACGATCTTCTTTCTCGAAGGGTTTGATCCATGACTTCAGGGATGATTGAATACTTCATATCTCATCGGATTGTTCTTCAGCTACTCTAAAGAGAAGAGGGAAATAACTCTGGGACGAGGATCTTCGTAAAGATCGAGTATCTCATGGTCAACTCAAGGAAGGAGTGTGCAGGACAACTCTTGAGCTAACACGGATGAAACACATCAAGGTATCAGATGGAAAGGAAGGAGTTTTCAAGTTGATAAACAACTGTTCTTTGAAAGGATTAGAATATGAGCTTTGCACAAGGTCAAGATAGATGGATAACGAGATCTTGATGCAACAAAAGGAATAACCCTTTTTAGATTTCAACCATTTGGCTTACAAGATGTTTGTCCCATGATTAGAGGTCCAGGGCCCTAGGATGACTGACAAATTCACACAATGTGTGAGTTGAAAAGAATTTCGAGTACAAGCAAAAGGAAGGAAGAGCTGATCAACAAAATGTTGAAGATCACTATGAAAAGAGAATTCTCATGATGGATATGTTATCGAAGGATAAGAAAAGGATCAAGAGGATAATCGGGAGACATTCAGAATCTCCGAGATCATCGGAGGAGAGAACTTCTTCTTGATCTTCTGGATACCCATTTCAGGCTCATGATAAGTCTTAAATAGGTGAGGAGGTAAACATTGGGCTTTGGAAAGATAAATTCCATAAGGGGCAACTTTAAGAACAAGCCGCACAACAATCCTCATGGGGAGTGGTTGTTCTTGAAGATTCCAGGAATTTCAGCGATAGGCCTTCCGACTAATTGTGTCAACCACATCATCAATCTTGCCGGAGTTACAAAAGGACCTATGTCAAAATCCTTGAGGAACACCAACCATCGTTGCTGCTTGAGATTCAGCTCTGGCTAGTTGGGATGAAAGTTCAGACTAAGAACGTCCGAACAGAGAGGTGCAATGGTTAACATCGAGGAAAGGTTGCAGATTCTCAAGACGTGGACAACAATGTCAAGCTCGAAAAGATGAGCGAGATCGCAAGAATCATGCATCAGCAATTGGTCAAAAGACAAATGCACGTACATGATTAATATGCAACAAACACAATTGAGTCCTTCTTGGGAAACACCAAAGAAGATAACGAAGTTTTCTGACTTCTTCTTATTCTTGATCCAATCAGTCAGTGGCTTGGTGTGCATAAATGACTTCTTCAAGGTATGCAGGTTACAACCTGTCATCCCATGAATAATCCGCACATGCATGACCGACTAGAGATAATTCCCGAGGAAACAAAGGAAAAACTCTACTTGGATTCACGGCGACATCTTTCAGCAAATGCACGTGAACCAGAAGAGGTTACTTCCAACATCCAGAACACATACTTCGTGATGACACAAAGATGGTTCTCAAAAGTTTCCAATATTATTTCCAAAGGTTCATAATGATCCTCTTCAAACATGGAGGCAATAAGAATGTTATCGATGGGCTCAACAACAATCTTACTAAGATACTCCAATAAGATGGAATAATCTGATATATGAACGAGGCAGAAATATTGGTCAGACCAAGGACATGAAGATGTAAGCTGGCGAAACACCATAGGTAAAACATCATCAACGATGGTCCTTGGGACTGAGTTTGATTTGACGATAGCCCAAATCAAATCAAAGATTTGGAAGATAGCAAATCCATAGGATATACCATCTTACTTCAACACGACAACACCGGTGGACAGGAGTCTTGCTTATCAAAGCAAAATAATTTGGCCTTAAGAGCGTTGGTAAAACCTAACTCTTTGACCGAGTATGTGCACCAGAACAACGGACTTGGCAGCACAGTCAACTTCACTTAGTGACCGGATAACCAATCACACAAGGAATGAATCAAATGTCCTTATATGTCAAAGCAATGAAAATTTGCTAAGAATATTTGATAATCACATCAATACACTCGCCATAGCATTCCGAGCACGAGCAGCTAGGAGAAAAGCGTGGGTAAGGACGTGAAAAGCATCACTTCATCAATAAAGTCGTGAGACACATCACGACCTTTTGATATACAAGATGGTGACACCTTGAGATGGAACAGATTAGAAGCAAACAAAGCATCTTAATCTGTGGACTGCAACAATTTGACCTGGTCCTAGAAATGGACGAGGTACTGGAGTTTGTTTCTCCCTGACATCCCGAAGTGGAATGTCACGACGGACCACAAGAGCAACATGCATTAGTACACCAATGCACATTTACAACTTGGATGCCAGGTGGCATACACTGGTCGGAACATGACGGAAGAAAAGAAACATACTCAGGAAAACCCTAAGATGCAGATGATCAAGTTAGCATACATATGATAACTCGTTCTGATAAGAAAGGTGTGGCAGAGTCACCAACTTAGATGTGAGACTCATAAAGAGCATTCTTGTCGTGATCCTTTTGGTTCCATGACAGAACCTCTGCCAAAGCTAGTGGAAGGAGTAAACCTTGGATGTCGTAAGTCAATCACGACAAAACCACGAGCTTGAAGGCTAGCAGGAATTGACATTACTAGCCCTTCTGAGGAAGCAAGCATTCCTCAGGGATCAACAGAATGGATCTTGGGTTAAAGGTCAGCATCATGTACTGATAGAGTGAGCACCACATGGATAACAACCAACATGACTCAACACACCACCAACAGCACAATCTGGGACCTTCGGTTCAAGTCCAGGATGAAAAACGAAAGAAGGAGTAACTACCATTCGAGTGTCACAAAGGCACAACGATGTAGTAATCACGAGATAGCTTCAGAGACCAACCACAGCTTCCGAAGTATCAAAAGAAGAAAAAGAGATCTTCAAAGTGAAAGGAATCTGAAACATCGGAATAGAATGATGCAGAAACGGCAAGGTTGAGAGATAAGGAGGGAAAGGAATCTCTCATTACAAATGAGAGGAAGACGGATCAAAGAACACACCAGACTCCAGAAAACTTAACACTAGGTCAACTTGGCTGAGAAACGACCTGCACTTGGTGCACCTATATTTTGAATGACCAAGAGAAAGAGAGCAAAGGTTTTCAACCAAAACAAGGTAAGGTGACCCAGAATTAGAGCGATACCAGATAAGGAGTAAAAAGAAGCCTATTTAGATTTTTGGTAAATAGTTTTAGCTTTGGAATATTTTCACAACCACTAGACTCAACATCGACCAATATAAAGGTTTTCCTACAGACGGTCCTGCTTTGATACCAAAACCTGTAGCACCCCCAAGAGCCAAGCTAGACAAATCCGAGACCTTAATCCGAGATAAGCCTAACAAGGATCTCGGAAGCCAACAATTGAAAATAGGTAGCACAACAGAGACCCTACAACACAAGAAGCAATATATTAAGCTCTTAACAGAGCGAAGAAGCAAATATCACGAAAATATGGTCACTGACCTGTCAATCACCAATACAACGGAAGGCAAATTATGCTATTAGACATAGCAAAACTAGCAAAAGGCCTAAGAGGCCAAAGCATAACGGCGACGTCCCAGTCCATAGATTCCAGGCTGCCGTCTGGGAACCCCAACCTACTCGTCGAAGTCGATGTCCAGAAAACACACCTGTCCAAATAATCGCGCAAGGATGAGTACAGGAGGTACTCAACAAGACTTATTTAACCTGCTACATATCCGCTCGTTCAGAGAGTACTCATGAATGTCTTTTGCATAAAGCCATCTTTATTTTCAAACTGAGGGAGGAGAGAATCTCGCATCAGTAGACTTTTAAAATGGGGTAAGGGAGTAACACTAGCTTCATCCACATCTTCAATCTCCACCAGATCCTCATGAGTTGTACCACCCACCAGAATCACCCCCTCGCTCAACCCGAGGAAGCGATCCGCCCTTAGTTGGCAAGTTTTATACTTAGATTATAGTTGTCTATGATCACCGAAATAAGGTACCAAGTCGTCCATAACTGTGGACACAGCTTTCCGAAAAGATTTACCCTGCAGGGGGTGTAACTACCCACACACGCCAACCAACCGATACGCCAGCTATTAGCACTCTTCCGGGGAGTGCCGACAGGAGGGTTGGCCACGACCTTTCCCAAGCTTCGCCTATGTCCATGAGCCACATCAGTAGATCTGACCACGCGCAGCGGTCTCTAGTGCGGTTTGCCAAGTTCAAGATCTGTGACCGCAGCCCACTTGAACCTGGCCCTAAATCTCTTCAACCCATTTTACCGCACACGCAAATGGAACACTCGAACTAGTGGCTTCACGTAGCAGGCTAGGCAAGTTGGAGTCGAGGGGGAAATGAATACCCTATGTGGATGCACGACTAATCTTGGTTCCGAACCCAGGATCTCAGTTCCTAAGATCGACAAGAATGAGACAACCCACCACAATCCCATTGTGGCCTCTCATCCAAGTCTTTAACATATTGAACACATCTTCGATCATTCCACGTCTTTCTTCACAGCTCTGATTCATCAACCGGATGGAACAGAGGGAAGATCTAGGCAGGGCTAAGCATAGCAGATTCTCGCGATGCAACACTTAAGACAATCTAACCCTCAACTCAAAACCACATTTGAATCGCATGCTTAATACCAGAATCAAATACTTTGAAACCATATATGTGCAGATAAGAGGTTATGCTTGCCTTGCTCTTCGAAAACAAGATATAACACTTTTGGGAATCTTAGGCTTCACTTGATCGAGATAACCAGAAATAACTCTTCATAGATATCCTGCTTGAGTATGTCGTCGATGATTCATCAAGCCTTCGGTGTTGTCAAACTCCACTTCGGATTCGCATTCTACCGCGAGAACGGAATACCGGAAAAGAAACGGGAAACAACATTCAACCATGGCATCGATGCAATGCGCACAATGCATGACATGACAAGTTAAAGTATTGAAATGTAAATCCTACACATGGAAGATCATTTTAAATGGAGTTGGAATGCCCGAGAGGTGCCATACGACAAATTCCATATTTAAAAGAAAGGGTGTAATTTGTTCCTCTATTATAAACATGGTTCAAAGTTGTTTAAATATGCATGATTTGGACATAATTAAATAGATCTTATTTTTCTGCAAATTTTGATATACAAATCACATTTTTCTGATTTAAAATGAATTACTTATGAATTTCCAAAGATTAAACAAATTTAAATTAATTTAAAATATTTATGAAATTAAATAATTTTTCTAAATATTTCTAAATTTAAGAAATCATTTCTGGAAAACATTAAAATTCTGACAGGGGACCCCACATATCATAACTTAAAAGAATTACAGGAAATAGGATTAAATCATTTCAGAAAAGATAAAGAAAAAGAAAAGGAAGCGCTGACGTCTGCTGACGTCAGCAATGGAGCAGTGGCTTCTGTCGATCACGGATCGCTCAACTCTGAGCGAGAGGGGCGACGCGACGAGGCGCGGAAGACGCGCGCAGACGCGAGGAGCCAAAGGAGGGCGGCGCCGCTCGCGGATGGACACCGGAGTTGCTCCGGCGAGCGGATTTGCGGCGGCCGGAGAGCAACCACGGTCGTCGGAGCAAGCAGAGCGGGAGGGAGAGGAAAAAGAGGTCCGCGGGGACCGCAAGCTCACCAGGAGCGCGACGGAGAGGTCGAGGAGGCAAGGGGAGGTCGGAGGCGGCCGGAATCATCCGCGGAGGCCGGCGGCTGGAGTTGGAGGAGACGGCCTGATTTCGTTGATTTCTTGCTCTCCGGCAAGCACAGCTCATCGAGGAGGAAGAGGGGAGGACGGAGGACCTCCAGAGCTTCTTGTGGAGGGCCGGGGTGGCCGGAAACGGCGACAATCGCCGGAGGAACGTGAGGTTCTCCGGCGTCTAGGGTTTCGAGAAATGGAGAGAATAAGAGAGGAGAAAGGGCAACGAACTTCTTCCCGGTGGCGGCGGAGGTACTTGTAGGGGTCTCGACGTCGGCGGCGGGGATCTTGACGCAGGGGAGTGCGATGGACGGCGGAGGAGAAGACACGGCTCCGGCGTCCTTCTGTCCAGAGGAAGAAGAAAGAAAAGAAAAGAAAGTTTTGCGGAAACCCCCCTGGGTTTTCAGAAAAACACAGAACCTTTGAAAACAGGCCCCTGGTTTGGAAAATAAATGGTTTGAGGGCCTTTTTGTGAACAGGAAATTTATACAAAAATACTAGGAGACTCAGAATTTCACAAGGAAGCCATTGACAACTTTAGGGTTTTCTCTTTTAATTTTTAAACTCAAATTTTGTGCAACTTTTAATTAGATGCAAATGATGCTCATGATGCACAAACAGATCTAAATTATCGATTAGCAAATTGGGGACGTTACAGGGAGAGACCTCGGACCTTGTGGCTCCGAGTAGACTCCCGGAAGGAGAAGTACTCGGAGGTACCGGATAGGAAATCCGGGTAAGTGCTAACCAGAACGTTTATCTCGGTCCTAGCAGGTCACTAGGTATGTGCAGGAAGAACTCGCAAGGTCGAGCAAGGAGGTGACCGGCATGAGGGATGCCGGTAGGCCGTCAACGGTCTGGAGCAGGCTTTTCCGCCTGATGCGGGGGAAGTACCATCCCCCCTGACACAGAAGCATGGTCACCTCCCGCCTGACACGGAAGCATGGTCACCTCCCGCCTGACACGGGAGCATGGTCACCTCCCGCCTGACACGGGAGCGCGTCAGCCGGTACGACAACGGTACGACAAGATCGGACATGCCTAGCCCGGCAATCCGGAAAAGGCTACCGGGATGGGCAAAGACATGTCTTGTCTCTGACAGGGGGACAATGATGTTCCAGGATGGCGCCTGCCGTCCTTGCCGGAATGATAACGAAGGGGCTACGCCGGATAGCACGGCGGCTAGGTCGCACTAGCCGGTGTCGACATAACCGTTAGGCCTGTCCGGTGGGGCCAAGCCGGATTAGGGTTTCCGGCCCTCCTGGCCGGAACTCTATAAAAGGCGCCATAACTGCTCCTGTGAAGGAGAGACCAACTTGGGAGCCAAAACTCTAGTCTCATTTACTCCTAGAGCATTTACTTCCTCCTCCCTCTAGTACATCTAGTTCTTCGTGTTCTTCACCTCAAGAGCTCTAAGAGAAGGTTGTAGCCCTTATTCCACACTTATATTGAGAGCAAAGGCAGGAGTAGGGGTGTTACCTCCCCACGAGGGCCCCGAACCTGGGTACATCGTGTGTGTGTTGTGTGCCTTCGTGCATTTGTTCGTGTTTGCTAGATCTTTCCCCTTGTGCTTTGATCTTGTTTCTTGTTCTTGGGAGATCTCGGTTACACCGGGATCCTCCCCGTGTGAGCTCTTCAGCTCGCTATCCCTCCCCGGATCCACCAACGTCCATCGTCCCCACACATTAGCCATCCTATGGCATCTGCCGTGACACCACCACGACACTTGACGAGTCTTTCTTAAAAGACGCATGTCAGCTGAGCTTGCCTGTTTGATGCGCACTCGGCGATGTCATCAACCTCTTGGTTCTCCTTTCTTGGGATGTGCATGAGCTCCATTCCCCTGAAGTGCTTCTCAAGCCTACGAACCTCTTCAAGGTATGCGGCCATGTGGTCGTCCTTAGGCTTATAACTTTTGTTGGAGAAGTTGACGAGCAGCTGGGAGTAGCCCTTGACGAGTAGGTGCTTGATGCCTAGGGCGATTGCGACGCGTAGGCCAGCAAGCAGGTCTTCGTAATCAGCGATATTGTTGGAGATCTTGTCGATTCCGAAGCACAGTTAGACCGCGTAGTATAGCTTGTCGCCTTTTGGTGAGATCAAGACCACGCCAGCCCCACATTGGCGACAAGCAAAAGCTCCGTCGAACTTCATGGTCCAGTGGTTGGGCATTTTGTCTCCAGGGTTCTCTTGTTCTTCTCCCAAAGGCTCTTCAGGGGTTGGGTCAGTCCATTCGGCGACGAAGTCTGCCAGCGCTCTTCCTTTTATTACCCTTGTGGTGTCGAAGCGCAAATTGAATGGCTGTAGCTCTATATTCCATCCTGCGACACGATCTGTGGCATTAGGGTTGCGCAGGATCTGCTCCAGTGGAAAAGAGGTAACCACCGTGATGGGGAGCCCCTGGAAGTAGTGTCGCAACTTTCTTGAGGCGATGAGGAGTGCGACGAGGAGTTTCTGCTGCATTGTATATTGCTCGCGAGTATCACGCAGTACTGTGCTAACGAAGTAGACTGGATGCTCGACAAGTGTAGTCGGTCTAGACTTGGTGTCTTTTGCCTGAAGGGGCTCCGCTGGGCCCTCGAGGGGGTTGGCCTCTGGGGGCTTGTCATGGCCCTCAAGGGGGTTGGCTTGTGGGGGCTCTTCAGGCTCCCTGGCGGGATCATCTTGCAGCGGTTGACTTGGGGCGGACCTCTCTTGAGGCTTTGGGCCTGGCGGTGGTTTTGTGAGGCCTGCCCTTTCGTCGAGCTCTTCATCAGGAGGTTTTGGCTTTGGAGTGGTTGTACTCTTCTTGCGGAGTGGCTGATAGATACAGCTTCAGGTGCTCGTCTGTCCTTGGGGCGACCATTACTGGTGGGCTGGCTAGGTACTTCTTCAAGTCCTCATACGCTTGTTCAGCTTCAGGGGTCCACTTGAAAGTGCATGTTCTTTTCATGATCTTAAAGAACGGCAGGGCTCTTTCGCCGAACTTGGAGATGAATCTACCCAAGCTGGCCATACAGCCTGCTAGGCGTTGCATGTCCTTGAGCCGGCGTGGAGGTTGCATGTCCTCTATGGCCTTGATTTTGTCAAGGTTTGCCTCTATGCCCCGGTGGGACACGAGGAAACCAAGCAGTTTGCCTGAAGGCACTCCGAAGACGCACTTGGCGGGGTTGAGCTTGATGTTCACCTTGCGCAAGCTGGCGAAAGTCTCTTCAAGGTCCCTGAGGAGAGTGTTTCCCTCTCGGGATTCTACGACAATGTCTTCGACATATGCCTCGGCATTTATGCCCATTTGCTCGCAAAGTGCTATCCTCATTAGCCTCTGGAAGGTGGCTCCGACGTTTTTTATGCCAAAGGGCATGCAGACATAGCAATACACACCGCAAGGGGTGAGGAAAGCCGTCTTCTCCTCATCTTCCTTAGCCATTTTTATCTGATGTTAACCAGAGAAAGCATCGAGGAAGCAGAGGAGGTCGCAGCCTGCCGTGGAGTCCACGATTTGGTCGATTCTTGGCATGGGATAAGGGAACTTGAGGCAGGCCTTGTTCACATCAGTGTAGTCGATACAGAGGCGGCCTCCTCCGGCGGGTTTTGGGCCTACCACGCCGTTGGAGAGCGAAGTGGTGTGCGCGACTTCGCGGACGACTTTTGCCGCATTGAGCTTCTCGACCTCTTTGACGATGAATGCTTGCTTCTCGGGAGCTTGTTTTCGTTCTTTTTGCTTGACGGGGCGCGCGTTTGGACACACGGCTAAGTGGTGCTCGATCACCTCCCTCGGTACACCAGACATATCTGACGGTGTCCACGCGAACATGTCAGAGTTTGCCTAAAGGAAGGCGACGAGCGCGCTTTCCTATTTGGGAGGCAGCGCGCCACCAATGGTGACGCTATCCCCCCGAGCCCTCAGCTCCCGAGCTGCTGGAGCTTAGAGAGACTTTCTTTGTAGCGGCTGGCTCCTGTGAGAACAGCTGCTTCTTCTTCTTGGGTCTCTCGAGAGGCTCCATGTCCTCGTCTGCGGGGAACGCCATGGCGGCGGCCTTGTAGCCCGTCTCGACAGCGTGCGTAGCATCCAGGACATGTCCACGGATGGTGATTGTGCCACCGCTGTCGGGGTTCTTGACCATGTTGTAGGCATGATGCGTGAAGGCCATGAATTTCGCGCGCGCGGGGTAGCCGAGGATGGCGTTGTACGGTTGGCCGATGTGCGCAACGTCGAAGTCGATGTGCTCGGTGCGGTAATTTTCCTCGCTTCCAAAGGTGACGGCGAGCCTGACCTGCCCCAGAGGCTCGATCGAGCCGCTGGTGACTCCCGTGAAGGGCCTAGAGGGCATGAGCCGCTCGGAGGGCACTTGAAGCGCTTCAAACGTATCTGTGGAGATGACATTCAGGCCTGCTCCACCATCAACAGTGTCTTAGAGACAGCGACGTTGTCGATGGTGGGGCTGCAGACCAGCGAAAGGGTTCCAACAGTCTTGGTGGACTTGGGGTGGTCCTGAGCGTCGAAGGCGATGGTGTACTTCGACCACTTGAGGGGCCTGGAGGTCTCGGTGCTTGGGAGGGCAGCGTTGAGTTCACGGGCGAACTGCTTGAACTGATTGTTTGACTTTGGCACCTGTGCTCCACCGAGGATGCAGGCAATGGCACCTCTTGGAGCTTGATAGCCACCATCTTCCTCATCAGGGAGGTTGCCATTTTTCTCTGCAGCATTGGCATGGTTGCAAGATGGCTTCTGGTAGCCGATCTTGTGCGCGCTCCCGCAGTATCCACGACCTCGACTGCGGCCGCCACTGCCTTCTGCTTGCTCGCGCTCCTTGCTCAACCTCTTGAGGTCGAAGCAAGTCTCGGTAGAGTGACCGCGCCTGTTGTGGTAGATGCAGAATGGGCGGCGGTCGTCTTTCCTCTCTCCAGGCTCGGGAGAATCCCTGCGGGTGTCTTTCGTGTCAGACTCTGCCGCGAGAACCGCGGTGGCCTTGCGCTTGGGCTCCTCCTTCTTCTTCTGGCTCCTCGACCCCTCAGCGTGCTCGTCCCCTCTCGAGGACATCTTGACGAAGAGGAGGCCCTCTTCAGCCTTGGCGCACTTGTCCGCCAGGTCGAACAACTTCACCACAGAGGAGAGCTTGTCGTGGATGCCCAGCTTCTCGAGCATCCTGCTATTTGTGACGCCCTCGCGGAAGGCGGTGATGACTTGGGTGTCAGGGATGTTCGGGATTTTGTTGCGCACTTGGCTGAAGCGCTAGATGTACAGCGCGCAGGTCGTTGTGGATGAGGGCACACTCGTACGTCCCCTTGAAGTTGGAGACGAACTGCTTGCAGAGCTCCTCCCAAGAGTTCACAGAGTCCTCGGGGAGGTTCAGGAGCCACGACAGCGCAAAGTCGCGAAGCGCGTGGGAGAACCAGTTGGCCATGACCTTGTCGTCTCCACGTGCTGCTTGGATGGAGGAGGTGTAGAGCTGCAGGAACTCTATGGGGTTGCTGGAGCCGTTGTAGCCCTTGGGGAGAGCCGGCCTGAACTTCGGGGGCCAGACCACGCGACGCAGGGAGCGGGTGAACGCCATGCAGCCGGTGGCGTATGTGGCGACTCTGTGCTGCAGCGCGCTGCGGTTCTGCTGGCCCGCCTGGCCGATCTTATCCACGAGCATGTTCTGACAGTTGCGCTGGAGCTCCATCCCCACGCGAGCGTCAGGCGTGGTGCGCGGCACGATCAAGCAATCGTGCGGCGAGGACGTGTGCGAGGCAACCCTTTGCGTCCCAGCCGGTGCAGGTCCTGGCGGAGGCGCGTCTGGCGCGACCGTGCCTGCGAGGGAGGGGTGCATGATGGACTGCGACGGAGCAAGGCGCGTCGTGGCGATGCCGACGAGGTGGTTGAGGCGCTCCAGCCACTGCTCGTGGGCCTTAGCGGTGGGCTGGTAGCGGAGAAGTTCCTGCGCCATGAGTAGTGCGGTGTGTGGCACAGGGTCCGTCCTTCCAGGTCCGGAGCCGCTCGGGCGCCACGTCGGGTGTGATGACTGCGTGTCCTACTGGTGCTCGGAGTTGTGCTCGGGCTCTTCCGCATGAGGGCCCGAGTTGGCGCTCTCTTCACGACGGGGTCGGCCCCGTCGTGCGCGAGTGGCAGTGGCGCCTGCCGGGGCGCGCGCTCCTTCAGGCGCACGTCGGTTGACGCGGGTGGCTCGGGTAGCACGGGTGTTCGCCATGGCGTGGAGGCGGCTCAAAGGTCGTTGATGCGCCTCAAGTCCCCCTACCTGGCGCGCCAAATGTCGGGTTATGACTCCCTAGGAACAGGGGTAGTCACTTCCTGAAGGGTAGTTCGTGAAGGGGATTGAACGCGGAGGTCAAGACCCTCGAGGGGCACGGCGACGGTGCTCGCCAGACCTGGAGACGAAACACCCACGACATAGATAGACACCAGCCCGTACCCAGGTTCACGACCCTCGTGAGGAGGTAAGACCGCTACTCTTGCTTGTTTGTATTGAACTATGGAGGTTACACTACAGCAGAGCTTGCCGAGAGTCCCCTTGAGGCAGTTCTTACCTGGGGAGGGAAGCGATGATCTTCTTCCTCCTCCAGCCAGAGTCTATTCTACTCAGTAGTGCTAGGGTTTTACAAGTGTTGAAGCAAGCAATCGGCCGACCGTCTCTACGATGGAGGTTTTGCTTCTTTTATAGGTGCCTCAGGTGCTCTTCTTCCGCTTGGTGTCCAAAGTGGCTCCCACACGGTAGTGGCATGGAGGAGCAGGAGTCCACCACCGCGGGATCGTCCATGGATGCGCTCCATCCTCGATAAAGTTGGGCGCGGTGGCCGACCAGCGGCCGACCGTGCAGTACTGCTCGCAGGGACGGCAGTCTCTGAGGTGGAGCCCGCGATGACGTTCCCCTTGGAGGGTTGCGCCATCCAGCTGCTTTATCACCAGAGAGGAAGGTCTTGACAGTCCTGGAGCAGGCGGCGCAACTTTATTGACTCCTTTATCACCAAAACGGCAACGGGAGTGCCTCCGTCACCATGTGGGCGTGACAAAGGCCATGTGCGCCCTGCCGTACTTCCTTGGCCGCGACGTTTCTCCACATGCCTGGGAAGGCCTGTGGAGGGGTTCCTGTTGACTTCCCTCCAGGCGCGTTGCGCCTCGGGAGGGTCTCCTGAAGCGAGGGTCCGCTTGAAGCCCTTGCTTCCTCTTCAGGCCCTCGAGGGGAATTGCCTCTCAAGGGTCTCGCCAAGCGGCGAGGCTTGGTACTTATTCGTTTTGTCTGATTAGCCGGCGTGCGAGGCCTGGGGGGAGTGGGCTCTTCATACCCCAGTCTTCACTGGGCCGACATAAGAGATTTCTATTCTCGGTCCTGTATTTCTACACAACATGTTCCCCTTTGAGAGGTTCATGGGAGTCTTAAAAAAGTATGTGCATAACCGGCCTAGGCCAGATGGAAGCATCGTCAAGGGTTATGTAACAGAGGAGGTCATTGAGTTTTGTGTATATTTATTCCTGATCTGAAGCCGATCGGTGTTCCTGAATCACGACATGAGGGGAGACTACATGGAAAAGGCACCCTAGGAAAGAAAGCAACAATATGTCAAGACGGGGATTCTTTCACTCAAGCACACGACACCGTTCTACATAATTCCAATTTAGTGGGTCCGTATGTGGAGGAACACAAGAACGTTTACGCTCCAATTACCCAGAGAAATTTGAAGATTGTATTGATGGAGAACACATGAAGACTTTCAACAGTTGGTTAAAAAGACGTCTCATTAATGACACCAATGTTGAAGAACAGCTATACTTGTTGGCCACATCACCAGCTTCAACTATATTGACTATCCAAGGGTACGAGATAAATGGAAATATATTTTACACATCCAACATAGATAAAAAGAGCACCAACCCAAACAAGGAAGTCCGCTTTGATGCAACAAACTGCAACTAGACAAAGGACACATATTATGGTTACATAGAGGAGATATGGGAACTTGACTATGGACCTACTTTTAAGGTCCTTTGTTCAAGTGCAAATGGTTCAACCTACGAGGCGGGGTAGAGGTAGACCCACGATACGGAATGACTACAGTGGATCTCAAGAATCTTTCGTACGAGAACAAACCATTCGTCCTAGGCAGTGAAGTTGCTCTGGTTTTCTATGTGAAGGACATGTCTACCCTACCGACAAACTAAAAGATAAGCAACCGAGTACATCGCACAATGAGCCAAAGAGCTACATAGTTCATTCAGGGAAAAGAGTCATTGTGGGAGTGGAGGACAAGACAGACATGTCAGAAGATTACGATAAGTTTCATGACATTCCGCCCTTCAAAGTGAACAATGATCCAAGTATCAAGTTAAATGAAGAAGATTGTCCGTGGTTACGGCGCAATCAGAAGAACATGTAAACAATAGATAGGGAGATTATTGTTGATGTGTAATATACGAATGCTTTTTATTATGTCGATGAACTGAAGTATTTTGTAGATGCATGCATGGAACAAAACACACGGTTTCGCCTGCATACAGCCCAACGGTGGCTCGTGAGTGCCTGCATATCAAATGCACCATTGGGCGTATGCAGGGAATCCGAATGTTTTGTAATCTGTCGATATGAATTGAAGTATTTTGTAGATGCATGGAACAAAACACACGGTTGCACCTGCATAAAGACCAACGGTGGCTCATGAGTGCCTGCATATCAAATGCACCGTTGGGCGAATGCAGGGAATCCGAATGCTTTGTATTCTGTCAATGAAGTAGGGTCATGTGACTCACGAACTGGTCATGATAGTGCCCATCCAACAGCTCAGATTCTCTCAAAAGAAACACATCTTCATCCAACGGCTCACAAGTGCTTTAAAGAAACACACAGTCCATGTGCTTCTTTAGTCCCGGTTGGTGTTACCAAACGAGACTACAAATATAGGGTCATGTGACTAATAAAGTGGTCATGATAGTGCTGATCCAACAGCTCTGAAGCCCTCAAAACAAACACATCTTGATCCAACGGCTCACAAGTGCTTTAAAGAAACACACGATCCATGTGCGTCTTTAGTCCCAGTTGGTGTTATCAACCGAGACTATAAATATGAGATCTTTATCACAAACTATATCGTCGAAATGACCATAACTTGGTCATTTGGCTTGAAACTTCTAGATGTTCATACATGATAGACATTTTTGTGAAGACTTTTTTTGCAAATGTTGTAAAAAAATCAAGTTTATCATTTTTCATAGCAACTAGTACACATATAAGGATCACATGCCAAAGGATTTGATTTTTTGAGGTGTTTATCACTTTATTATATTTTTTCTTAAAAACGATCAAAACGGTCGCTATGACTAATCATCGGAAGAGGTGATATTTTCTAGAACTATCAATGGTTCTGTGATATAACCACTAATTGTGTACCTTAAATAATTTTTCCAAAAGTTTCAGACCAAACTATCAAACAGTCGTAGTTCAAATCTGAATTACTTTCGAAAAATCAACGTAAACTCAATTAACTAGGGGAAATTAGTTAGAATTCAAAGAAAAAACTCATACTTGGGGATCATCAATCATATGTGCACCAATCTTAGTGAAAATTAGTTCGGTGCCATTTGGAATCATATTTTCTGTTCTTCCTTCACAAAAAACCTCATTTTTCACTTAAAAAGGAAAATGGTATTTATGAAAATAATTTGAAGAATCCCTTTGGAAAGAATGTTTAATATACCAATATGCACCTATGTGTGGAGTATGAGATCTTTATCACAAACTATGTCGTCGAAATGACCATAACTTGGTCATTTGGCTTGAAACTTCTAGATGTTCGTACATGATAGACTTTTTGGTGAAAACTTTTTTTGCAAATGTTGTCAAAAATCAAGTTTATCATTTTTCATAGCAAGTAGTACACATATAAGGATCCCATGCCAAAGGATTTGATTTGTTGAGCTGTTTATCACTTTATTACATTTTTCTTAAAAACGATCAAAAGGGTCGCTATGACTACTCTGACGTCCGAATATCGGTACTGTGTAGATTTAAGCGATCCCGCCGAAATCCGCATAATAACGATTTTTGGTCGCCCACCAGACATAATGTGCACGCTGAAACATGCGCATTATGTGGGTGGAATTGTGATAACATTACAACAGTTCCGATACATCCACAAATACAACAAAAGATATAAATACAACAACGACTCGAACGAGTCAAGATACAAATAAGACAATACAAAGATTCAAATGCAGCGGAAGCAAAAACAGTATCCGACTACGGATAAGATGCACATTGGACTAAGAGTCCTGAAGATAAGAGATGGCGCCATATCCCTGCCCAACCAAGCCGGAGGGATTCCCAGGCTAACGTCGTCAGACTTCAAACCTGTTAACTGCACATAAAGCACATCCCAAAAGAGGGTCAGGGCACTCCCTGACAAGCAAAACCGACTTGCCTACTTTCTACACCATCTCTCAAAATATTGGGTAGGTGGACTTAGCGGCAGCAGCACTAGCAACTTAAAGAGACACGCTACAACTTCTGTATAATCAGAGAGGGATAAGAGAGTGCATAAAGTAAACATCTACAACTAACACCAATCATAACCCATTCTCGAATTACCCCCCTCAACCAAATCCGAGGAAGCAATTCGGGAAACTCACAAATTATTCAGTTTTAGTTACCATTTATTGTGAAAGTAATTCTATATTACTAGTCAAATTAATTAACAATAATTAGGTGTAAGTTGTCTAGATCTTGTTAGCCAGCATCATCACCAAAGTCGTCCATAACCGTGGACACGGCTCATCGATAAGATTATACCCTGCAGGGGTGCACGACTGTACCCATACTCGCATGATCAACCCAAGCAAGTATCAGGGCCTCTCAACACGACTCATTCCTTCACTACAGCAAGTCCAAGATCCACCCATATGAGTTGTTACCCGCGTCAAGAGTCCGGCCGAATCTGAATTGCAGACTCATTAGTTTGTGCATGCGCGCCATGCGGCTCAAACCACAGTAGGAACTGTCCGCTTCGCGCGCACACCCCCTATATGACCCCCCGTATCATGTAACCTCTCATCAATCATCATCATCATGCACATGGATATGAGCAAATGGAAAACACGAACTAGTTGCGGCACATGGACAAGCTGAAGATCCGTTCAAAGTCGATGGGGGCTCCATAGGGCCACCCAGAAGTGGTTAGTGCGCTCAAAATTGGAACCGAGGACAAAATCTCAGTTCCTAGGTCGACACTGAGCAGAACAAAGCACCTCGCAAGGCCTTCCGCCTGGTGCCTTATCATTTAAATTATAATACCCAATATAAAACAACATTTTATTAAGGTAGAATATTCTACCATACTAAGCATATGAACCATAGGACCAACAGACGACTCGCACAATCAACTCTAAGCATGCGCTACGACTCGCAAGGCCAACAGATAAACAAACAACATGTGATGGGATGTGGGGATAAAGCTATATGGGCTGCAGGATAAACATGTGATGGGATCGCGATAAGAATCAAATACTAGGGTAGCAGAGATCAACGGCAAGAATGAAAGATAATGTATAGGTAAACAAGCAAACTTTGCTTGCCTGGAATCCAGCATGGAAGAAGATCTTGTCGTTGCTCACATATCTCATCGTCTTATCCGCGAAGAAGCAACAAACACTGGAAAACGTAAAATATGCATCTTATAACTACGACAAAAGATTCAACATGATCATGAGAATGATGCATGGCAAGATGCAAAACAAATGCAATTAATCCAAATTAAGCGGGAAAACAACCCCGACAATTAATATTTAGGTGCAAGTTATTTCTCTACTCAACAATATTAAATGTTGGTTAACATGGTAACACATGGCATGGGTGATCTAATTAAATTAACTGGAATAGGGTAATAATTAAATAATACCCAACACATTCCATATTTAATTATTTAGGTGCAACAATTAAATTACACTAAGGAATTAAAATGAAAGATGCAAAATGACATAAGAATGGCATATTAATATGCATTACATTTTGTTGATCAAAATAGATATAAATTTTGTATTCATTGGAGTTGTAAAAAAAAGATATGGTATATACAAGAATACACATTTTTAGCAAAAGATAAAAGACAAAGGGTGTTATATGGCGCATGGGCAGAGTGCAACTAGCCACTGGACTGGAATCGTACGATTGTACAATTGGTTGCCCACACCAGATAACTCATATAGAGGTGTTAACTGAACTTAAATACAAAGTTTCAGACTTTGAAAGCAAAAAAAAAGAGGGAGATGAGTAAATGGTTTGAACCTCCTGAGTGCAGAGAAAGGAGCGTAGCCACTAGACTGCAGCTTGGTTAGTGATTATATAGGAGCCTGACAGAATAAGATCTATGTCCCTGGTGTAAACTGAATTTTTGGGACAACAACAATGGCACACGCCGGAGCTGGGGAAAATAAGAAAAAGGAAAGAGCTTTGGGGTTTGATCTCGCGATCTGCACGCTGAGAGAGAGGGCGGCAAGCCACTGGGCTATAGATCGATGGGTGACACAAGCGGAAGTGCACGTTAAATGAGTAGTCGCAACGACCTTAACTGAACATCGACGGAAAAACTTCAGGATATCAGAGGAACTAGAGGACGGCGACCAACTGCAGCGGAATCGGCGATCCACGGCGGTGCCGCACGAAGGCTTGCACCCAGAGCAAGGGGAGAAGGAGGGGACAGGGTTCCCGGAGGTTTCTCGCACCTTGTGGAGGTTAGGGCGAGCTCGAGTGGAGACGAAAATGTCCGGGGAGGAGGGGGCGACGGGCTCGGGGCCGGTGGAGTTGAGGCTGTCGTGGACGCCTCCGGCGACCCTGGCACACGTCCTTTAGCGGGGACACAGCGGAAGGTGCCGCGGTTCCGTTTCCGCACTAAAGAGGACAAGGGGGCGACCATGGCGGCGGCTCGGTGTGCTTCAAGCTCCGGCCATGGTGGTTCTTCGGGGGAGAGAGAGAACAGGGAGAGGAAACGGGGAAGTAGAAGGGGAAATGGCGGCGGCACGAGGAGAGAGAAAGATGGGGCGTCTAGGGTTTCCAGGGCGCTCGGGGGAGGCTTAAAAGAGAGGAGGGGGAGTGGTTGGAGTGGGGCACCTTGGCGTCACGCTCGTCTCCTCTGTTATGTCGTACGAAGAAGAAGAGGAAGAAGATAAGTGGGCTGTTTGTCGAAAAGGTAAGTGGGCTTCGGCCCAGGAAGGTATTTCTGCTGTTTTTTTTATTTCCTTTTTGTTTTATTTATTGTTTTCTGCTTTTGTATTTGAAGCAAAATATAATAGCAAAAGTGATATAGAAATTATTTAATAAATATTTATAATTTCCAAATAGACAAATTTATTTTTACTAGTTTGAATATTTGGAAAAGAATTGAAAACATCATATTTTAATTAATTTTATTTGCATTTGAAATTAAAAGTGGAAACTGAATTTAAATGCAACAATTTGAATTAATGAGATGACAAATGCAATGTCATATTGATGCAATAATAAAACAAACAATTTAATTGGAGAAATCTCCGGGGCGTTACAATCGACACCACTAACAAGGGATTGCGTCCCGCGATCCACGCCGAGACCACAAGAAGAGAGGGGTAACTACCGAGTCTTCCGGCTTCGTGATGAACTTCTCGACACCATTAACAAGGGATTGTTGCTACACCTTGAAAGTCTCGACACCAATAACAAGAAGAGTTGATCACGTCGATGAAGATTCGCGAAGATCGAACATAATAGGATAAAAGGCAAAAAATCGTCCACCCACACGTAGGATCCTAAAACTTTAAAAGTTTGGGTAAGAGAAGAGACTCCAAAACAAATAATATAAGAGGAGAAAAAGAATAGAGGTAAGAAGTAAAAAGAAACCTAGTGAGATATTTCCAAAATAATTTTTGTCAAATAGTTTTCGACACTCTAGAAACAACGACCGTTAGCGAGGTTATCCTATAAGCTTTTGCGGACCCGCTGCTTCGATAACCAATCGTATCGAAACAACAAGGAGATCGAAACCAAGGCTCTGATACCACTTTGTGATGTCCGAAAATCGGTACTATGTAGATTTAAGCGATCCCGCCGAAATCCGCATAATACTACAACAGTTCCGATACATCCACAAATACAACAAAAGATATAAATACAACTACGACTCGAACGAGTCAAGATACAAATAAGACAATACAAATATTCAAATGACAACGGAAGCAAAAACAGTATCCGACTACGGATAAGATGCAAATTGGACTAAGAGTTCTGAAGATAAGCGATGGCGCCATATCCCTGCCCACCAAGCCGGAGGGATTCCAGGATAGACTCGTCAGACTTCAAACCTGTTAACTGCACATAAAGCACATCCCAAAAGAGGGCCAGGGCACTCCCTGGCAAGAAAAACCGACTTGCCTACTTTCTACACCATCTCTCAAAATATGGGGTAGGTGGACTTAGCGGGAGCAGCACTAGCAACCTAAAGAGACAGGCTACAACTTCCGTCTAATCAGAGAGGGATAAGAGAGCGCATAAAGTAAACATCTACAACTAACACCAATCATAACCCATTCTCGAATTAACCCCCTCAACCAAATCCGAGGAAGCAATTCGGGAAACTCACACATTATTCAGTTTTAGTTACCATTTATTGTGAAAGTAATTCTAAATTACTAGTCAAATTAATTAACAATAATTAGGTGTAAGTTGTCTAGATCTTGTTAGCCAGCATCATCACCAAAGTCGTCCATAACCGTGGACACGGCTCATCGATCAGATTATACCCTGCATGGGTGCACTACTGTACCCATACTCGCATGGCATCACAAAAAAACAGGTAGATGAGTAAATGGTTTTCACTAGGATTTGAACTTCGAACCTCCTGAGTGCAGAGAAAGGAGCGTAGCCACTAGACTGCAGCTTGGTTAGTGATTATATAGGATCCCGACGGAATAAGATTTATGTCCCTGGTGTAAACTGAATTTTTGGGACAACAACAATGGCAGACACGCCGGTGCTGGGGGAAATAAGAAAAAGGAAAGAGCTTTGGGGTTTGATCTAGCGATCTGCACGCTGAGAGAGAGGGCGCCAAGCCTCTGGGCTACAGATCGATGGGTGACACAAGCGGAAGCGCATGTTAAATGAGTAGTCTCAACGACCTTAACTGAACATCGACGGAAAAACTTCAGGATATCAGAGGAACTCGAGGAAGGCGACCAACTGCAGCGAAATCGGCGATCCACGGCGGTGCCGCACGAAGGCTGGCACCCAGAGCAAGGGGAGAAGGAGGGGTCAGGGTTCCCGGAGGTTTCTCGCACCTTGGGGAGGTTGGGGCGAGCTTGAGTAGAGACGAAAAACGTCCGGGGAGGAGGGGCGACGGGCTCGGGGCCGGTGGAGTTGAGGCTGTCGTGGACGCCTCCGGCGACCCTGGCACACGTCCTTGAGCGGAGACGCAGCGGAAGGTGCCGCGGTTCCGTTTCCGCACTCACGAGGACAAGCGGGCGACCATGGCGGCGGCTCGGTGTGCTTCAAACTCCGGCCATGGTGGTTCTTCGGGGGAGAGAGAGAACAGGGAGAAGAAACGGGGAAGGAGAACGGGAAATGGCGGCGGCACGAGGAGGGAGAAAGATGGGGCGGCTAGGGTTTCCAAGGGGCTCGGGGGAGGCTTAAAAGAGGGGAGGGGGAGTGGTTGGAGTGGGGCACCATGGCGTCACGCTCGTCTCCTCTGTTATGTCGTACGGAGAAGAAGAGGAAGAAGATAAGTGGGATGTTTGTCGAACAGGTAAGTGGGCTTTGGCCCAGGAAGGTATTTCTGCTGTTTTTTTATTTCCTTTTTGTTTTTTTATTGTTTTCTGCTTTTGTATTTGAAGCAAAATAGAATAGGAAAAGTGATATAGAAATTATTTAGCAAATATTTATAATTTCCATATAGACAAATTTATTTTTACTAGTTTGAATATTTGGAAAAGAATTGAAAACATCATATTTTAATTAATTTGATTTGCATTTGAAATTAAAAGTGGAAATTGAATTTAAATGCAACAATTTGAATTAATGAGATGTCAAATGCAATGACATGTTGATGGAAAAATAAAACAAACAATTTAATTGGAGACATCTCCGGGGCGTTACAATCGACACCACTAACAAGGGATCGCGTCCCCGATCCACGCCGAGACCACAAGAAGAGAGGGGTAACTACCGAGTCTTCCGGCTTCGTGATGAACTTCTCGACACCACTAACAAGGGATTGTTGCTACACCTTGAAAGTCTCGACACCACTAACAAGAAGAGTTGATCACGTTGATGAAGATTCACGAAGATCGAACATAATAGGATAAAAGGCAAGAAATCGTCCACCCACAAGTAGGATCGTAAAACTTTGAAAGTTTGGGAAAGAGAAGAGACTCCAAAACAAATAATATAAGAGGAGAAAAAGAATAGAGGTAAGACGTAAAAAGAAACCTATTGAGATATTTCCAAAATAATTTTTGTCAAATAGTTTTCGACACTCTAGAAACAACGACCGTTAGCAAGGTTATCCTACAGGCTTTTGCGGACCCGCTGCTTCGATAACCAATTGTATCGAAACAACAAGGAGATCGAAACCAAGGCTCTGATACCACTTTGTGACGTCCGAAAATCGGTACTATGTGGCTTTAAGCAATCCCGCCGAAATCCGCATAATAACGATTTTTGGTCGCCCACCAGACATAATGTGCACGCCGAAACATGCGCATTATGTGGGTGGAATTGTGATAACATTACAACAGTTCCGAAACATCCACAAATACAACAAAAGATATAAATACAACAACGACTCGAACGAGTCAAGACACAAATAAGACAATACAAAGATTCAAATGACAGCGGAAGCAAAAACAGTATCCGACTACGGATAAGATGCAAATTGGACTAAGAGTTCTGAAGATAAGCAATGGCGCCATATCCCTGCCCAGCCAAGCCGGAGGGATTCCCAGGCTAACGTCGTCAGACTTCAAACCTGTTAACTGCACATAAAGCACATCCCAAAAGTGGGTCAGGGCACTCCCTGGCAAGCAAAACCGACTTGCCTACTTTCTACACCATCTCTCAAAATATGGGGTAGGTGGACTTAGCGGCAGCAGCACTAGCAACCTAAAGAGACACGCTACAACTTCCGTCTAATCAGAGAGGGATAAGAGAGCGTATAAAGTAAACATCTACAACTAACACCAATCATAATCCATTCTCGAATTAACCCTCTCAACCAAATCCGAGGAAGCAATTCGGGAAACTCACACATTATTCAGTTTTAGTTACCATTTATTGTGAAAGTAATTCTATATTACTAGTCAAATTAATTAACAATAATTAGGTGTAAGTTGTCTAGATCTTGTTTGCCAGCATCATCACCAAAGTCGTCCATAACCGTGGAAACGGCTCATCGATAAGATTATACCCTGCAGGGGTGCACTACTGTACCCATACTCGCATGATCAACCCAAGCAAGCATCAGGGCCTCTCAACACGACTCATTCCTTCACTACAGCAAGTCCAAGTACCACCCATATGAGTTGTTACCCGCGTCAAGAGTCCGGCCGAATCTGAATTGCGGACTCATTAGTTTGTGCCTGCGCGCCATGTGGCTCAAACCACAGTAGGAAGTGTCCGCTTCGCGCGCACCACCCCTATATGACCCCCCGTATCATGTAACCTCTCATCAATCATCATCATCATGCACATGGATATGAGCAAATGGAAAACACGAACTAGTTGCGGCAAATGGACAAGCTGAAGATCCGTTTAAAGTCGAGGGGGGCTCCATAGGGCCACCCACAAGTGGTTAGTGCGCTCATAATTGGATCGAAGGATAAAATCTCAGTTCCTAGGTCGACACTGAGCAGAACAAAGCACCTCGCAAGGCCTTCCGCCTGGTGCCTTATCATTTAAATTATAATACCCAAATATAAAACAACATTTTATTAAGGTAGAATATTCTATCATACTAAGCATATGAAACATAGGACCAACAGACGACTCGCACAATCAACTCTAAGCATGCGCTACGACTCGCAAGGCCAACAAATAAACAAACAACATGTGATGGGATGTGGGGATAAAGATGTATGGGCTGCAGGATAAACATGTGATGGGATCGCGATAAGAATCGAATACTAGGGTAGCAGAGATCAACGGTAAGAATGAAAGACAATGTATAGGTAAACAAGCAAACTTTGCTTGCCTGGAATCCCGCATGGAAGCAGATCTTGTCGTTGCTCACATATCTCATCGTCTTATCCGCGAAGAAGCAACAAACAATGGAAAACGTAAAATATGCATCTTATAACTACGGCAAAAGATTCAGCATGATCATGAGAATGATGCATGGCAAGATGCAAAACAAATGCAATTAATCCAAATTAAGCGGGAAAACAACCACGACAATTAATATTTAGGTGCAAGTTATTTCTCTACTCAACAATATTAAATGTTTGTTAACATGGTAACACATGGCATGGATGATCTAATTAAATTAACTGGAATAGGGTAATAATTAAATAATGCCCAACACATTCCATATTTAATTGTTTAGGTGCAACAATTAAATTACACTAAGCAAGTAAAATGAAAGATGCAAAATGGCATATTAATGTGCATTACATTTTGTTGATCAAAATAGATATAAACTTTGTATTCATTGGAGTTGTAAAACAAAAGATATGGTATAAACGAGAATACACATTTTTAGCAAAAGATAAAAGACGAAGGAACGGCCTCGGTAGAATTCGAACTTGGGCTGTTGCGCATGGGCAGAGTGCAACTAGCCACTGGAATGGAATCGTACGATTATACAATTGGTTGCCCGCACCAGATAACTCATATAGAGGTGTTAACTGAACTTAAACACAAAGTTTCAGACTTTGAAAGCAAAAAAACAGGGAGATGAGTAACTGGTTTTCACTAGGATTTGAACTTCGAACCTCCTGAGTGCAGAGAAAGGAGCGTAGTCCCTAGACTGCAGCTTGGTTAGTGACTATATAGGAGCCTGACGGAATAAGATCTATGTCCCTGGTGTAAACTGAATTTTTGGGACAACAACAATGGCAGACACGCCGGAGCTGGGGAAAATAAGAAAAAGGAAAGACCTTTGGGGTTTGATCTCGCGATCTGCACGCTGAGAGAGAGGGCGCCAAGCCAGTGGGCTACAGATCGATGGGTGACACAAGCGGAAGCGGACGTTAAATGAGTAGTCGCAACGACCTTAACTGAACATCGACGGAAAAACTTCAGGATATCAGAGGAACTCGAGGACGGCGACCAACTGCAGTGGAATCGGCGATCCATGGCGGTGCCGCACGAAGGCTGGCACCCAGAGCAAGGGGAGAAGGAGGGGACAGGGTTCCCGGAGGTTTCTCGCACCTTGGGGAGGTTGGGGCAAGCTCGAATGGAGACGAAAACGTCTGGGGAGGAGGGGGCGACGGGCTCGGGGCCGGTGGAGTTGAGGCTGTCGTGGACGCCTCCGGTGACCCTGGCACACGTCCTTTAGCGGGGACGCAACGGAAGGTGCCGCGGTTCCGTTTCCGCACTCACGAAACCAACGGGGGCGACCATGGCGGCGACTCGGTGTGCTTCAAGCTCCGGCCATGGTGGTTCTTCGGGGGAGAGAGAGAACAGGGAGAAGAAACGGGGAAGGAGAAGGGGAAATGGCGGCGGCACGAGGAGGTAGAAAGATGGGGCGGCTAGGGTTTCCAGGGGGCTTGAGGGAGGCTTAAAAGAGGGGAGGGGGAGTGGTTGGAGTGGGGCACCATGGCGTCACGCTCGTCTCCTCTGTTATGTCGTACGGAGAAGAAGAGGAAGAAGATAAGTGGGCTGTTTGTCGAACAGGTAAGTGGGCTTCGGCCCAGGAAGGTATTTCTGCTGTTTTTTTATTTCCTTTTTGTTTTATTTATTGTTTTCTGCTTTTGTATTTGAAGCAAAATAGAATAGGAAAAGTGATATAGAAATTATTTAGCAAATATTTATAATTTCCAAATAGACAAATTTATTTTTACTAGTTTGTATATTTGGAAAAGAATTGAAAACATCATATTTTAATTAATTTGATTTGCATTTGAAATTAAAAGTGGAAATTGAATTTAAATGCAACATTTTGAATTAATGAGATGACAAATGCAATGAAATGTTGATGTAAAAATAAAACAAACAATTGAATTGGAGAAATCTCCGGGGCGTTACAACTAATCATCGGAAGGGGTGATATTTTCTAGAACTATCAATGTTTCTGTAATATAATCAGTAGTTGTGTACCTTGAAATGATTTTTCCAAAAGTTTCAGACCAAACTCTCAAACAGTTGTACTTCAAATTTCAATTAATTTCGAAAAATCAACATAAACTCAATTAACTAGGATAAATTAGTTAGAATTCAAAGAAAAAACTCATACTTAGGGATCATCCATCATATGTGCACCACTCCGAGTGAAAATTAGTTGGGTGCCATTTGGAATCATATTTTCTGTACTTCCTTCACAAAAAACCTCATTTTTTCCACTTACAAAAAGGAAAATGGTATTTATGAAAATAATTTGAAGAATCCCTTTGGCAAGATTGTTTATTATACCAATATGCAGCTATGTGTGGATTATGAGATTTTTATCACAAACTATGTCGTCGAAATGACCATAACTTGGTTGTTTGGCTTGAAACTTCTAGATGTTCATACATGATAGACCTTTTCGTGAAGACTTTTTTTGCAAATGTTGTCAAAAATCAAGTTTATAATTTTTCATAGCAACTAGTACACATAAGGATCCCATGCCAAAGGATTTGATTTTTTGAGGTGTTTATCACTTTATTACATTTTTTGTAAAAAAACGGTCGCTATAACTAATCATCGGAACATCTGATATTTTCTAGAACTATCAATGTTTCTAGGATATAACCACTAGTTGTGTACCTTAAAATGATATTTCCAAAAGTTTCAGACCAAACTATCAAACAGTTTTAGTTAAAATTTGAATTACTTTAGAAAAATCAACATAAACTCAATTAACTCGGGGAAATTAGTTAGAATTCAAAGAAAAAACTCATACTTGGGGATCATACATCATATGTGCACCACTCTTAGTGAAAATTAGTTGGGTTCCATTTGGAATCATATTTTCTATTCTTCCTTCACAAAAAACCTCATTTTTTCCACTTAAAATAATTTATGAAATAATTTGAAGAAATCACCTTGGCATCTTAGAATGAAAGAATATAAAACAAAACATAAAAATAAACTAGAAACCAAAACAATTCAAAAAATAAGTAAACCAAAATAAGAAACAGAAAAGTAAGCAATTCAAAAAATATAAAAGAAAACAGAAACAAAAACCAGTAAAAAGAAATAAGAAAAAAAAAGATTCGTCTCGGTTGGTAACACCTACCGAGACTAAAGGCCGCTGGGCTTCGCGCGCATTTTTCACGGCCCACCCAGAACCCTTTAGTCCCGGTTGGTAACACCAACCGCGACTAAAGAGCCTTTAGTCTCGGTTCGTGGATAGAACCGAGACTAAAGGTCTTGTCCGCGCCGTTTAGGGTGGTCGTGGCTCAAAATTTTCTTATCTTTCCCCAAATCTTCCAAAGCCGCCGTCGCCCTACCACTCCGCCTCGAGGTCGCCGCGCCGTCGCCCTGCTTCTCCGACGCGCCGCCGTCTAGCGCCCTGCTGCTTCGCCATCTGACGCACCGCCGCGTCGTCTGCTCCGCACCACGAGGAGGCCACGCCGCCCACGGCCCCTACAACGCCGCCCACCACGCCGGCGTCCAGTGCCTCTACACACCACGCCACCCACCACGCCGCCGTCCGGCGGCGGTATACCTCGTCCCCTCCCTCCCTCGACCTCCCTAGCTAGTTCCCACGCCGTCGTCCGACACATTAGGGTTAGTTCATGCACTGATTTTGCTAAGGGCTAGGTGTTAGTTCATTAGGCAAGTCTGTACTGTTTTTTTGTTAGGGTTAGTTCATGCATTAGGGTTTGAATGATTTCGTGGTGATGATGATTAGGCCCTAGAATGTCCTGTAACTACATATTAAGCTTCATAGGTAATCTTGTTATTGGATCACATATAACCATATTTTAACACTTGGATATATAAATAATGGTAGCTCTAGTATGCTTACTCGTCATGCAGTTTTTTATGCCTGTTGTATTTCGTGGTATATTGTCTATTGCTGCTAATATTTGCTATATGTTTCCTTACTGGGATGCTTTTAGATGGTAACATTGTGTATTGCTGCTAATATTTGCAAAATGCTAACATCATGCATTGGTTGGTTGCTTCCTGTGTCACTAAAGAATTAATATGCATACTACGAGCTCAGGAATTAGACATAGTCTTCAATATTTCTTTTGGAGGTAAATTCTGTATTGTGCCCTGACTAGTCTTTCTTAAAGTGGCAAGGCTCTTAGACTTTTGTGTATTTCTTTTCTTATTATATGATCTGGGCATTACTCATCGAATCTTTTCTTAAGTCTTGATAGTTCACAAACATTGCACAATATAAAGGCTGCTACTAGATACAAGTGCTACTTTCTAGTCTCGATCTTAACATGGATTGTTGAATGCGCGTGAATAATTTTTAGCTGCATCTAGTTGGGTAAACCAGCTACTGGATATACATATTAG
Source organism: Poa annua (assembly GCA_026929855.1). NCBI lineage: Eukaryota > Viridiplantae > Streptophyta > Magnoliopsida > Poales > Poaceae > Poa > Poa annua. The sequence goes on along the minus strand of CM049426.1, from coordinate 57,780,713 downwards.
TGCATACTAGCTGCTAGCATTTGAATTGTTTCCTCTGGATAATATAATAACAACTATAATATCAGATTGTTTGGCGTTTTTCTGGTTCTTAACATGGATTACCACCTATAATATCCCAATATTGAAATTTAGATTAAAAAAATATTCAGCACCGTATGCTATGTTTGTATTAGCATATACGTCATTGATTTCTTGGTGAGGAATTGTATTTGCATATACCTCATTGATTTCTGAATTTGATCTACATGTTACAAGTACTTTAGTATGTTTCATTGCTTTATTAATTTTATCTACATGTTAACAGGTCTATTTCCAATTTGCTTGCTTAATTTCGGATTCATTGAAGGAAACGTCGGTCTCATCTTCACCAAGGCTGACCTCAAGGAGCTCGCCGTTGCCCTGCTTGTCTGGTTTCTATGCATTCATGCTATAACTTGTGATATATATAATTCTGAATTTACTGAACATTGTACAGACGGTGAAAATTTATTAGTGGCCTTATGTAAAGTTTATTGGATGTGCATTTTCTGGTAGCTTGGATTATAAGACTGATGTATCAGTTTATTGGATGTGCATTTTCTGGTAGCTTGGATTAATTTGTTCTCCCTGTATATTTTGCACTGATCATGCTTCTAATTTAAATAACTTCCTCTTACAAAGCTTAGTAAGTGCAATGCCTTCATCTTTTGGACAGAAATTCACTCAACTTTCTGTAGACATGATACTTAAGATATATGCAAGAGATATAGCAAGAAATATGGTTAAAAAATATGAGTTTGTGTTCGATATGCAAAATTATAAAATATGATCCATATATTGTTTTGTGTTAGATATGCAAGATGAGCACACACTGTTTTTCAGATGAATAAATGTAAACTTGATTATAATGCCGAGCTATGGATTGCATGTACATTTGAGCTATGGAGCACTTGCGAGACGAGCAGATAGAAGAAGCACAATTTCAACGAGACGAGGAGATGGAAGAGCAAATGGAACAACTTATTTTTAACGATGTCCGAGCTGGATGAGATGTAGATGATTATGATTTCGAACAATTTTTGAACGACTTTGGTGATGGAATGGAGTCACGAGATGTGGTGATAACAAACTCTGGCGGAGAGGTGTATATGTGTTTATAATAAATATGGCGATATGTTGTTGTGAACTACATGCATTAATTGATTTGTATTGCATTTATTAACGACTCATTTTTCTTTTAGCCATCCCGATCGAGCAAATCTACCAAAAAGCAGCCACCATGTGCTCCACGAGGCAAGGCAAAAAGAATGATGAGCGAGGATCCAAACTTACCAATTGAGGAAATTGCTGATTCCGGCGAACCGCTCGAACAAAACAGAACCACAGCAAATTTATAAGTCAAGCTGGAGTTATTGTTAGGGACATGATCCCAATCAGCATACGCGAATGGAATAAGCCGGCGGTTGCGGATGTGGAGGATCCATGTTATGTCCACCAAGTTCTTAAGGATTTGGTCTATAACACGCTGTTGTCACATTTCACCCTCCCGCCAGATCTCTCTAAAGTGAAGAAGGACAACCTCAAGAAGTGGACTCTTATTAAGATGGCGGAAAAATTCTGGAACTGGAAGAAAAAGTTACGGAATTAATATGAAGAAACAGAAGAAGAGCCAGATTTCAGTGGAGCACAAGGGAAGAAGTTAGAATCTGAATGGGCGGCGTTTAAGGCGTATAGGGAATCACCTATGGCTGTGGCCCGATCGGAGATAAATAAGTTGAATGCTGGGCTGAAGGTACACCACCGTACATTGGGGAGAGGTGGCTACAAGAGCGCCATACCTAAGTGGTTAACCTATGAAGAAAAACTGGTTCGATCGGGGGTCCGTCCAAATACACTTGACTAGCCCTGATAGGTCAAAATTCTGGTTGTTCACGCATGGGGCAGGGTTGGAGCCAGTAATCGGAGATATTGTTGTAAAAGGAAAATGGAAGGATCTCGTTGACATAATCAAAGAGAAGCTTGACGATGCAATTAGTGATGTTTGCAATGGTGTGTTCAAAACCGATAGAGAGGATGACGAGCTGACACGGGCCCTGGGGAATCTTGAACATGTTGGAAGAGCTCGAGGCTATCCTGGCGGTGCTACGTTTAAGACTGCGTGGCTAGAATCCGCTCACACTTATAGAAGTCGTAGCAGAGGTAAGAAGAAGGAGGCCGACCGGATATCAGAATTGGAACGTGGCCTGAAGGAGACACGTGCGGAACTGAAAGCATTGAAGGAGCAAATAACGGAACCTCAGGAGCGGGACCAACTAGATCATGAAGCAGATGCCGCCCCACCTCAGCGTAGAAGCTGCGTTGGTTCCACGTGTCAAGTCGATGGTCCCTACCCAGTGGATGACATCACAGAGCCTACAGGTTGTGAGATACATATAGCAATGAGAAACATAACTTTGAAGGTGGCGGTGGGGGCAAGCTTTAGTAATTCAACCTGGAGAACTCTACCATTGTGGTCAAATTCCACATGGCTACGCTCGTGTCGGGGTGGACGAAATTATGGCGGGATTTGAAACCTTGGAACTTGAGTTTCCTGGAGGTGACGAGGAGAAGACATTGGCAGACGCCAAGCATGGCTTCGTGCTATGGCCCAAGAAATACATCGTCCTTTCAGAGCATGCAAAGTCTACTCCTCGTTCTAGGAGTCCAGCTCACCAGCAAAGTCCACTCTTCCTCGAGAGGTATCAAAGACGGAGTCCATCTCCTCCCCATCAGCAAAACCCACACCTCCCCGATAGGGACCCCAGCCCGAGTCCATCTCCAGCTCAACAACAAAGCCAACCGCCCAGAGAGGGTCCCGAGCGCGAGGCCATCGCAGTCTTTGCCAGTCCGCCAGAATGTTAAGTTGCTCTCGAGTAGGCGCCAGTCTGGTTCTCTTGTTAGGAAGAAACCTAGAAAGCAGAAAACACCACCGCCTACTCCAAATTTACCTTGGGAGAGAACCGTCGAGGAAAACAATATCGCCTGCAAAGAACATACGGATGCTTGGCTTGCTGGCGTGAAACAGAAAGCGTTAGCGAAACAATTGCGTCCTGCAAAATTTACTGCCGGAATTCCTCAGGAGAAAATTGACCGTTGCATCGATGCCCTATACAACCCCCCACCATCGCCGCCAACAGACTATGATCGCAACATTGGTAAGTCATATGACGAAGAGATGGATGATCGATCGAAAAAAGGGAAACAAGTTGCCAACTCGGAGAAGAAGACGCACAGTCCCCCCCCCCCCCCCCCCCCGCTCAAGGTGCTTGATGACAGAGTTCTCAAAAACATCAATGTGCGGGAGCTTGTATATTCGGGAGATGATATACCCTTCGCGGATGTTGTTCGTACTTATTTTCACGGGGAGAATTTCGTCGACGACGACTTACCCACAAGAATGCGTCAATTTCAAGCCTGGTACAAGAATACCGTAAAGGAGACGAAAAAAGACGCTCTCATGATGGCAGTTAAGGAAGAGCATTATTTCCAAGAATACTCCATTGTCATTTACTTTGCCGAAATCTTTCAGTTATACAATCTCCTGGCCCTCGACAAAGCTATCTTGAGTTCCTGTTGTCTGTAAGTGATATCTATTCCTGTAATTTAATGTTTTAATTAGCTCTACTAGTTCATTGTCTGTGATAATCCTCTCTATAATATTTTGTGTGCTTTATTACGCAGAATGAAGATGCTCGAATGCAAGAAGCAGAAAATCAACCACATTGTGTTCATTGACCCCTCTATAATGCATGAATAAAACATAATTGATCCAAGAGTTAACAAGGATACACCGGGGAATTTGCTAATGTTTTTCAAGCGACAAGCTTAAAAAAAAATATATTATGGCCTTACAACTTCAAGTGAGTGTTACTTCTTATTACACATTCTATTTTTCTCACCCGATGTTAAGTTTAATTGATGAGTTATGCATGACTATTTATAAACGTGCGCAACTTCCACTACATTCTTATCGTTATTGACTTGCGGAAAGGAGAAATTGTTGTCCTTGAATCGTTAAGAAAATAACCTAAACAATACAAGACCTGTTTTGATTTGGTGACAAGGTACTTTCATTTCTACTCGCCTCTTTCGTTCATTTCCGAATATCAAAGAATTTATGACTCAATCATTCATTTTCTTGTCAAGCAGCGTTTGGAAAATGTTCCTCGCGGAACATCCGAACAGTGGATGGCCAGAGAAGCTGCTATGGCGTACTAACCAAGTAAGTAGTACTATAACTAGGCCCATGCACCATTATCATACTTTATTATTATTTGATTAAATTCTATTCTTCTATAACTTGCCATAAACAGCCAATAGGGACTGATCTATGTGGATTCTACGTTTGCGAGTACATGCACACTGTGGTCAACGAGAGTTTGAAGAGCAAAAGAAGTATTGAAGTACGTAAAGCTCTAGTCACAACATTATTTTGTACTATCAATCGTAATGAGCTTATTCATTTCATATCTCATGTATTCATTGTGATATCATTTTTTTACAGTTGGCAACAAAGCGCAACGAGTTACCAATAAAGACCCGCTTCAGGGCACTTGCAGAGGAGTTGACGGGATTTTACCTCGCCCGTGTCATACCGGAGACCGGAGAGTACCACCATTTTGACTTGTGCGGACATGTAATAGTGATCTCCATGTAACAAAGTACTTCTAAGTATCTGGAACCGGGAAACCTTATCTTCATGTACCACGCGTACTTAAATGTGTATGTGTTATCAACACATGATCTTCATGTAATTGTGATGCAACTTAATCTAGCTTCGTATAATAATTTATACGTGTTTTTCGCGCATCGAAGCCGTAGCATCCGAAACCCCTACCCCGACGCATCAACATGGTACCATCAGAAACCCCTTACCATCACGCATGGACTATAGCATCAACGTGGTACCATCCGAAACCCCCTACCATCACGCATCGACGTGGTACCATCCGAAACCCCTACCCAGAAAACCGGTCGAACAAAAAGCAAAACCCTAAAATGAATAAAAAAACAAAACCATGAAATGTAAAGAAAAACCAAACCCTAGTCCCGGTTCGTAACACAAACCGGGACTAAAGGGTTCGCCCCGGCGCGCCCTGCCGCGGCCACGTGTGTAGCGCTCATTGGGGGGTGGCTCTGGTCCCGGTTTGTGATGAGCCGAGACAAAAGGGTGGGGGAGCTCTAGTCTCGCCTTGGTAGTCCCGGTTGCTACACCGGGACTACAACCCCTCTAGAACCGGGACTAGAGCCCTGATTTCCACTAGTGTGGTAACTAAAACTGTTCAATGTGTGAGTATTCCCGAATTGCTTCCTCATACTTGGTTGAGGGGGTTAATCCGATAATGGGTTATGCTTGGTGTTAGTTGTAGTTGTTTACTTATGCGATCTTTTATCCCTCTCTAATTTAGACGGAAGTTGTAGCGGGTCTCTATTAGGTTGCTAGTGATGCTGCCGCTAAGTCCACTTAACCCCATACTTTGGGAGTCTTTCAGTTGTATTGACGCGTTCACGGGCTGTGGTTTTCTCTGCAGTTGAGGATTCTCCGTACGACCAGCTTGGTGGCTACTACGTGGAGTTCGACGACGAGTAGTTAGAGTTCCCCTGGGCTTCTTCCTGGTGGACTGCGTGATGGGCCTCCTCTTTTCGTTTTGGCCTTGTGCCCTTTGCTTCTTGTCTGTACTTAGACCGACATGTTTTCCGCTACATGATGTAATGTTGGGACATGTGTCCTCTGATTGGTGATATTCGCTATATTTGCTCAGTGAGAGCGTTGGATAGTTATGTCCTTTCTTTGTGTCTTAGGTTTATCCTGTGATTTCCATTATGTTTCCAAACCGATTTGTATACCGTGCATGTATGTTTGAAGTATACGAGTTGGTAGGATTTTTTTATTCTTGCGTGCGCAATCGTGAGACGTACGTGACGTTGGGGTCGCTAGGAGCTGTCGGCCGATGATCCATTCCGAGCCTGGCCTGCCTGTTTTCTGGGATTGGTAATCCCCAGTATGCTCCTAGTGTTGTGGCCCAACCGGTACGTCTTGTTTGTATAGCCTGAATCCAGGGTCTGACAGTTGTTATCAGATCCTAAACGCCCTCAGGTTCCCTTCTACTGGTCGTTGTTTGAGTCTAGAAAAATATTTTGTAGTTATCAGGAAAAATCTTAAACGTGAGAGTAGGAATTCTGTTCTTTTACTTATTTCCCCACCTACCCTCCCGGTTCTTCTGGTAAGGATGTGTTACGATGTTTTCCCTTCTCATCTCTAATTTCAAATTAGGACATCATGTGTTCTGGTTTTTCCGTAGTACCATAGTTTCAGGTGTCTTCAAGGTGGTGCTTTTCGTTTTGGAAGTTATCAACCTCTTCGGCTACATTAATTTTCATTCTTGAATCAATCAGTTGTTTCTCCTCTTTTGGTGAAGTTACGTCAAGCTCAATTGGTGTTTCTTCGTTCTAATGCTAGTCTTCGTTCTTACCTCTCTTTAGACCTTTCTGGAAGTGAAAAAAATGGCCTACCGTGATGGATGGCCATGTCTTGTTCCGTGTTGTCTTTTCTAACTATCTGAAGTAATCCTTTAAGCACTTACATTAGATTTTGTTTATCCGATTGTGGTGTTAACGTTGTGTCCTCCTCAGGATGGAGAGTGGCGAAGAAGATACTCAAATGCCATCCGAAATGAGGCAAGTGCTGTCTCTGATGACGCAAGTTTTGGGTCACATTCAGCAAAACCAAGACTAGGGCAACTACCGTGTGACAATTGTAGAGTTCCTCCAGCTCAACCCACGCACGTTTGATGTTCCCTCTAAGCCACTTGATGCTGATGACTGGCTGCGTGAGATGAACAATGCTCTTTTTGTCTCACACGTGTCTTGTGAGGACCGTGTTCCTCTTGTGTCCTATCTTCTCCGTGGAAAATCCATGTCTTGGTGGGAGAACTTCCAACAGTTACGAGCACCAGGTGTTGTTATCACTTGGGATGAGTTCAAGGAGCCTTTCAAACGCCACCATATTCCCGATGGGGTCATGGGAAGGAAGCGTGGAGAGTTATGTGACTTGACTCAGGGAAGCATGTCTGTGCTGGACTATCAAGCTGAGTTCAACCGTCTGGCTCGCACTATGCGCAAGATGAGGGGAGAATTGACTATAACCCCCCCTGTAGGTGTGCCCTAGCAACATAAGCCTGTCTGGTAGTGATTCCCAAGAATTGGGGGTAGTCACTTCCTGAAGTGTAGTTCGTGAAGGGGATTGAACGCGGAGGTCTAGACCCTCGAGTGGCTCTGCGACGTTGCTCGCTGGACCCGAAGAAAACACGCACACGACAGAGGTAGACACCGGCCCTTACCCAGGTTCACGACCCTCGTGAGGAGGTAAGACCGCTTCTCCTGCTTGTCTGTATTAGATGATGGAGGTTACAGTACAATGCAGCTTGCCGGAGGCCCCCTTGAGGCAGTTCTTGCCTGGGGAGGGAAGCGATCGTCTTCTTCCTCCTCCAGCCATAGGCTATCCTAACAAGTGTTGCTAGGGTTTACAAGGGTTGTAGCACACAAACAGTCGACCCGTGCTACGTTGGATGTCTTCCCCTTTTATAGGCGCCTCTGGCGCTCTCCTTCGGCTTGGCCTTCAAGGTGGCTCCCACATGGCAGAGGCAGGGTGGAGTTGGAGTCCACCGCGGCGTCTTCGTCCATGGACGCGGTCCATTGTTGATAAAGGTGGGCGCGGTGGCCAACAGGCGGCCGACCGTGCTGTACTGCCCGCAGAGAGGGCAGTCTCTGAGATGGAGCCCACGATGACGTTCTCCTTTGGAGGGTTGCGCCGTCCACCCGCTTTATCGTCAGAGTAGAAGGTCCTGGCAGCTGCGCAGCAGGCAGAGCTGCTTTATTGACTCCTTTATCGCCAAAACGGCAACGGGGGTGCTGGCGTCACCACGTGGGCGTGGCAGAGGCCATGTGCGTCTTGCCGTACTTCCTTGGCCGCAACGTTTCCCTTCAGGTGCGGGGAGGCCTGAGGGGAGATTCCTGCGGGACTGCCTCGAGGCGAGCTGGCGCCTTGGGAGGGTCCCCTGAGGCGAGGGGTCCAGTGAGGCCCTCGTTTCCTCTTCAGGACCTCGACGGGAATTTCCTCTCGAGGGTCCCGCCAGGCGGTGATGCCTGGTCCTTAGTCGTTTCGTATGTCTGGCCAGCGTGCGAAGCCTGGGGGGAATGGGCTCTCCATACCCCAGTTCCCACTGGGCCGACAGTAGCCCTCGGGCCCATTATGGGCACGATTGAGCCCATGGGCTCAGGCGAAGCGTCGTAGGCCCTTAGTGCCCAGCCGGCCCGAGCCACGCGGCACTTGGACGAATAACGGTCTCGCACGATCCGGGGCGCGAGTCGTGGGGGGTCCCACCACGTCCCGGTAACTGCTCCTCGAGGTGACATAAAGCCCCAGCGAGGCAGCAGGGGGCCGTTACCGTTTCCGATTCTTCTCGCCTCTTCTTCTCCTGTGAATCTCCATTCTCCATTTCCTTCGATCCTCCGCACTCGTGACGTTGGGCCCAGTCAAGAGCAAGAGCAGAGCCGCTGCGAGACCTTCCTCTCAAGCAAAAACCCTAGAGGTAGTGCAGGGCGCGGCTCTCGAGGGGGCGCGCATGGATCTTCAGGCGTTGGAGAGGATCCGCCACCTGGTCGGGGGGCCGACCAACGAGTATGGCGCCAGCACGCTTCAAGCCGCGCGGTTCGGGGGATTCCCCCAAGGATTTTATCGCATTTTTCTCCATGCCATCACCGCCGGGCTGGTGCCGCCGTACTCGCCTTTCTTGGAGGCGGTACTGGAGTTCTATAAAATTCAACTCCTTCACCTTCATCCAAACTCCGTGCTCATCCTGTCCATCTTCGCCTACCTCTACGAGGCTTATCTGGGCGTGCGCCCCTCGGTAGTGCTCTTCTGGAATTTCTACTCGCTGCGGTGCACGGCGGGCGGCGAGCGGACTGGGTGTGTCTCCTTCCGCATCGCGGATGGCATGGGGAGTGTGTATATCCCATGTCGTGGAGTGGAGACAAGACTGTCACGGCCTTGCTCAAGAAGGTGGGTGACTTCCGTCAGAGGTGGTTGCTCATCGGCGTCCAGTCGTCCTGCGCGTTCCTAGATGTCCCGGAGGCGCCGCCCGTGAAGAACTCTCACTGGTGCAAGTCTGCGCTTCGCGGCGCAGATAACGCACACCTGGTGGGGTGCTTGAGCTTCCTCCGCGAGGAGGGCCTCACGTGGCAGATGATCGCGGCGGACTTCGTGACGTGCCGCATCGCGCCCCTCCAGGCACACTCGGAGCCAACGTGGATGTACAGTGGCCCCTCGGACCCAATGCGGCTTCACCCTGAGGATCACGACTCGGATGTTGTCGACACCATCTTGAACATCCTCTTTGTCAAGCCGGAGGTGCCCAAGAAGATCGCCGGCTCCGTGCGACCTCTGCATCAGCTCCCTCTGGGTGATCGCATGGACATCCTGTACGGAATGCCGGACTTTACCCCACATGGTATGGCGGGGGTGATGGATCAGGTGGTCGCTCCGTCGGCGCATGCAGTTGTCGGTGATGACTCTTCATCAGCCTCCCGTGCCTGGAGTGGCGAGGAAAAGGCCGCGACGGGAGGGGCGTCCCCCGTAAGGTACGAGCCCTTCACAGACGAGATTTGCGACGTCTCGTCAGGGAAAGTCGACGCCTTCGTGGTGCCGCCTTCGCGCCCTGTGGAGGAGGTGACCGAGGCGGGGACGTCCTCCGAGACAGGTGCTAGGTCGGGGAGGCGCGAACCTCACACCAAGGCTGTGGTGGATCGTTCTGGGGTGAGGCCCTCTGTCGTCCCCTCCATAAGGAAAGCGGGGACGCCTGCGGGGGGATCAGGCGTCAAGACCACGCCTTCCTGGCGGTCTCCAGGCCTGACATGGGTCGATGCCGGTGCTTCCCCTTCAGGGTGAGTATTTATGGCACCTGGCCAATCTTGGCTCTTGTTCCCCCCCCCCCCTGCTTTGCTCTCTCTTGACTGTCTTTTCCTGTGCTTTTTGTCAGCGATCTTGTGCCTGCGAAGCGCCGCTGGCTTCGCAAGGCTGCAGACATGAAGAGAGCCACCGCAGAGGCAGTGGCCGACGGACACACGAGGCCTGCGGAGACGACCACCTCAGGCCCTGCTGAGGGGGCGCCTCAAGTGGAGGCGGTCGCGCCCCCGGCGGGGACGGTTGAGACTCAAGAGGAGGTCGGCGCGCCACGCCAAGAGGCATCTTCATCGCTTCCCGAGCCACTGGGGGTGGAAGGCGCGGAGAAAGAAGGCTTCTACGCCCCCTTCGCGCTCCTACTCTCCCTCGCGCGGCTATGTCTCCGCGTGAGGCAGCTCCGCCCCGCGACCCGACCCCGCCGTGCGACCCGACCCCGCCGCGCGAGTTGACGCCGATGCATGCGTCATCTCCACCGCGCACGCCCGTGGCTCCCGCACCGCACCCGGAGGAAACGATCGAGGCGCCAGCGGGCGCAAGTGCGTCTGTAGGGTGGGTGTTTCCTCGCAGCCTCGTCCGGCTGGAGAAGACGAGCGCCTTATTGGCTCGAGCACCGAAGCGGAGGCAGGCGTGGACGGAAGCGGAGCCACGTTCAGCCCCCAAGCTCGACCAGGGGCCGGGCTCACGGGACCGGACGCCGCGGCTGGGCCTTCGTCTAGCCAGGAGCTGGTCCTCCGAGGCTGGGATTGGAGCGCGGGACGCCGCGAGGTGTCATTCGGCCTCGTGCGAGAGTCCTTGGAGGGCCTGGAGGCGCTCCTCGCCCTTGGTGACATACAGCTCGCCCAACAACAGGAGGAGCTGACGAGGTCGTGGACATCCTTCCACGCGGCGGTTGAGACGCGCCGACTGGAGGATGTCGCGCTGCAAGCCGCGCGTGAGGAGGCCACCCGCTTTGCCAAGGAGGTCCGCGAGGGGGCCATCCGCGACGCCGCAGAGCTCCTCGAGCCCCTTCAAGTGGAACGTGACGACGCAGAGGAGCTCCTGCGCCAGGCCAAGGCGGAGCGCGAGGCGATGGAGGGCTCGCTGGCGCAGAAGCGCCGCGGGCTGGGTCAGCTGGAGTCCCAACAGCTTTCCGCCCACCAGGCCACGCAGGCTGCTCTGGAGGAGGACCGCAAGGGCCTGGCCAAGCGTGAGCGGCAGCTGGCTCTCATGGGGAGAGAGCAACAGCGGCGCAAGGAACAACATCTACAGGCGGAGAAGGACTTGTTTTCCAAGTGCGAGGCCCTCGAGGCGCGCGAGGGAGGCCTGGCCCAGGCGATCTCGAAGTTCGACGAGCGTGTCGCTGCCTAGAAGCTTTCTTATGAGCGCTTCGAGCGGCGTTTCACCAAGAAGACGAAGCCGGCTAGGAAGGCCCTCGTGGAGCATGAGAAGCAGTTCCGTCGGTCCCTCCTTCAGAAGTACCGCGCTCAGGTCCGGAAGCGGGAGGACCGCCTCAAGGCCCAGTACGCTGCGGACGCTCAGCGGCTCGCTGAGCTCGAGAAGGCCAACTCCAAACTGGTGCGCCGCCTCAAGCCCGCCAAGGCCGGTCGGCGCCAAGCGGAGGAGGCTCGCGACGAAGCAGTTCACGGCCTCTGCCCTTCGGTCGAGGGCGTGGAAGAGAAGGTGGCTCCAGCGATGGAGCGGGCGGAGGAAACGCCAGACTCAGCCCAGGCGACCAGCGTGCTCGCGAAGCAATTTGAGCACCTGTTTGAGGCGTTGGTCCCACGCGGCAACGAACTTGCGGCGCGGCTTGGTGCGGATGCGCCGTGCCCCGGAGGCCGAGGCTATGACGCCGCCACGTTCCTGGCCTACTTCCCCAAGCTCTTCGTGGCACTTGAGGGCCCTGCCGCCGAGCTTCGCGGGATGATAGAAGACGAGAGCAGACAGCTCCTGGGGGTGGTTGTTGACCGCATCTTCACCAACCTCAAGCTCCTCACGCCATGCTTCGACCTCTCCTCCGTCACAGAAGCTGATCAAGGCGAGGACGCGCAGCGGGTCTGTCGTGGTGGTGTCACGGCAGATGCCATAGGATGGCTAATTTGTGGGGCCGATGGACGTTGGTGGATCCGGGGAGGGATAGCGAGCTGAAGAGCTCACACGGGGGAGGATACCGGTTAGACCGAGATCTCCGAGGAACACCAAACAAGCTCAAAGTGCAAGGGGAAAGATCTAGCAAACACGAACAAATGCACGAAGGCAAAGAACACACACACGATGTACCCAGGTTCGGGGCCCTCGTGGGGAGGTAACACCCCTACTCCTGCCTTTCCTCTCAATATAAGTGTGGAATAAGATCTACAACCCGCTCTTCAAGCTCTTGCGGTGATGAACACAAAGAACAAGATGAACTAGAGAAAGGGAAGAGTAAATGCTCTAGGAGTAAATGAGACTAAGGTCTTGGCTCCCAAGTTGGTCTTTTTCCGCAGGAGCAGTTATGGCGCCTTTTATAGAGTTCCAGCCAGGAGGGCCAGAAACCCTAATCTGCCTTGGCCCCACCGGACAGGCGCCTTTTATAGAGTTCCGGCCAGGAGGGCCAGAAACCCTAATCTGCCTTGGCCCCACCGGACAGGCCTAACGGTTATGTCGACACCGGCTAGTGCGACCTAGCCGCCGTGCTATCCGGCGTAGCCCCTTCGTCATCACTCCGGCAGGACGGCAGGCGCCGTCCTGGAACATCACTGTCCCCCTGTCAGAGACAAGACATGCCTTCACCCATGCCGAGTAGCCTTTTCCGGATTGCCGGGCTAGGCATGTCCGGTCTTGTCGTACCGCCACCATACCGGCTGACACGCTCCCGTGCCAGACGGGAGGTGACCATGCTTCCGTGTCAGGCGGGAGGTGACCATGCTTCCGTGTCAGGGGGATGGTACTTCCCCCCGCGTCAGGCGGGACAGCCTGCTCCGGACCGTTGACGATCTACCGACATCTCCCATCCTGTAAGTCTTTCCTGCACACACCAGACAACTTGCTAGGGCCGAGATCTACACACCGGTTAGCTTGTACCCGGGGAATCTATCCGGTTTTCCCGGGATCTCCTCCATCGGGAAGTGTACCCGGAACCTCCGATATCTTTCCCGGATGTATCCGAGTAGAACTTCTAGGATGAGCATCTCTAGGCCTAGCCTCCCGAAGATGTCTTGGGCTGTCACCAAAGACATCGAAGCTAGTTCTTAGAGGAACCACCCGCTTGCTTATGCTGTGGTGCAGGCCTGGGGGGCTATTTATAGCCGCCAGGGATGACCCTTGCGCCCGCCAGGAGGCACCTTACACTCTACCAGCTCCGAAAGGTCAAGTTACCCCTTCAGCGCACCAGGGGGTGGCCCTTGCACTCGCCAAAGGTCAAATTCTGTTGCCACACTGTAGAGTAGTGCCGAGTTTAGCCCGACCCGGGGGGTAACCCCCCGACACTAGTCCCCGAAGCTGGTTCTGTGCAGCGACCCCGGATGATGTGCGGGATCAGCTTTAATAACAACAATCACCCAAGGAAACATGGGACGATCCTTCGATTTGATGCCGAGACGATCTTTACCGAGATCCCCACACCGAAATTGTTCCGACCGGAAGGCCATGCACCTAACCGTATAGTGCCCCGCCAGTGAATATTACCGTTCACGTCGGATTAAATTCCAACTCAGGGGCTGGGTCCCACCCGGGGTCATGTCGAGTCAGAAACGCACTCGAATATTTTTGACTTCTCGCCTCCTTGCTCGGGTTCGCGCGCCGGGGTGCGCAGCTGATCCGAAGTGGAGCCGTTGGGACCGTGTGACCCATGGTGCGGCCGGATCGCGCGCACCGGAGGGTGCCACGTGCCGCGTGGCGCTAACTGATCCCACCCACGATCGGAGAGATCGTGGGCGGGAAACTTGGAAACTGCCCCGAACCCCCCCCCCCCCCCCCATAAATAGGGAACCGGCACGGTCTTTTCTTCTTCTTCCCCAAACTCCTCATCTTTCCTGCAACCGTCTCGAGCACTTCGCCGTCGTCGCGCTCGGAGCCCAAGCATCGCCGCTGTCGTCCGCCGCCGGAGCCTTTCGCCTCCGCCATCGGGCCACGCTACTCTCGCTCTTCACCGTCCTCTTTTCCTCCGGTGAGTTTTCCCACCCGCTCCGGCGAACTTCACCACGATGAGGATGCTCCGTTCTTGGCCGTGCAACCACACATCCACGGGTTGTGCCGCCGCCGGCGAGCGCGAGCAGCGCGGCGCTGACGGTGGCGCCCTCCATACTTTAGGTTTCACTCGCACTAGCCCATCTTCTTATCTCGCCCGAGTGTGTTCGCGTCGATTAAGTTTCACTTTATTCGAGCACGGTAGATCTTACTTGCTAGGAACCCGGTCGCTTTTAGGAGTTTGTGATCCGGAGTCTTAGCTCCCGGTAGACTAACTCGACTAACCGCCGTTCCGCCTGCAGAATAGCCCGGATACATCCTCAGGTCCCTCCGACATGGGTGATGAGAGTGTCCGGGGGTGCTGGGATGGGTCCGAGACCACCCAGGAGGATCTCGAGTGGCTGTACCGGACGCACCGGATTCCGCCAGAAGTCGAGAGTCGACTCCCGGAGGACGAGGTCCAACCAGAACCCGAACCCGGGGAATACGTTGTATTCCTCACGCATTTTGAGCGGGGGTTCGGGCTTCCGGCTAGCCCCTTCTTCCGCGACTTCCTCGACATCTACAGCCTCCAACCTCATCATCTCCCAGCCAACGCTATCATGATGCTCTCGGTCTTCACCACCTACGCGGAAGCGTATCTCGGCGTGTGGCCTTTCTTGGATCTCTGGGCCAAGTACTTCATCCTCCGCCGCCAAGTCATCCCCAACCCGGACAAGAAGGTCAAAGACCTAGTCGATTGCGGGGCGGCCACTATAATTCCTCGCGCCGACTCCGGCTTCCCCAAAGTCCAGGGACTAGAATCCTGCCGGAAGTGGCAGCGGAGCTTCTTCTACGTGAAGAACCGGGAGGTCTCGGGAGATGGTCTGGGATCCTTGAGCC
This sequence comes from Poa annua, assembly GCA_026929855.1. NCBI lineage: Eukaryota > Viridiplantae > Streptophyta > Magnoliopsida > Poales > Poaceae > Poa > Poa annua. The sequence goes on along the minus strand of CM049426.1, from coordinate 57,765,709 downwards.
CGGACTTCATCAATCTACCCGAGTTCCTCATGGGTCCTCCCCGCGAATTCGACCTCTGGAACCGGCTCCCGGATACCGAGGAGGTTAGATGCATGCATGACGTCGTCAACGTGTTGACGGAGAAAATGACGTCTGATGACCTCCTGCGCTGCTCTATCATCCGTCGCGTCTGCCCCTTACAGACTCGAGTGCACAAGATGTGCCATATGGACGGGCTGTTAGATCCCACAAGGACCAGCATTTTCGGGTTGGACCATGCTGGAGTCGTCCGGCGCGTTTGAGCTATTGCTCGAACGAAGATGCCGGATGACTATGAGTGGGGTCTTGTCGGGGGTTCCCGGAAAAAACCACTGCGGCAGGTGCTTGTGTCTATCTTTCGCCAACTTACATTTGCACCCGGATTCTGCTGGAAACCGACATGGTTGTCATGCAATGACTTGTTCCTGCAGTTATTCGAGCGGCAGACCGAGGAGGACGCGATGCATGCCGGTGGGCAGTTCACAGAGAACATCCCGGCACCGGATAAGATGCCGAGAGAGGATCCCGACGGCGAGGACCACCTTGCCATTCCCCTAGCTCGTGCTGCTGCTCCGGGTAATTCTTCAACCCCAGAGGCTATTTCCATTTCATCAGATGATGAGGATGAGATTGATTGTCAAATACTTGACGCGATTGATGCTCTTCCTCTCGACTGCGCTCCGCCAGTGGCTCCGAGACCCACGACCGTGACAAAGCGCGCCGAGACCCGCAAGTGTGCGGCCTCCGACAGTACCCCTGCCGGTGCATCCGGCACCACCACCAAGAAGAGCAAGCAAATGACCGAGAGGCCTGCACGCCGAAGGAGAGGTCCTCCCACTGTCGATTCCTGGTAAGACCTTTTTGCTTTGAGTTACATGGTTTTGGATTCCCCCGATGTCTTTTCTGATACAGTTTTTTCAGAGCGGCACTTGACGTCCCGGCTTCCGCGGGGTCCCAACCTCCGGGATCCCGCACTCCTATCCCGCCTCGGGCTGCTCCTTCTCCAGCTCGCACTTCCGTACAAGACAGCGAGCACCCTGCCTCTGGTGCCACGCAAACTGCCGCCGCGACTCCGGAGGCTCGTCCCGTGGTGGACGAGATTCCGGCCCAGACTACCGCCGGATCCGAAGACATCTTCCTCCCGGACAGCCCGCGCAGGGTGTCCCAACTTGAGACGGACATTGCACGTCCTCCTCAGCAGGTCGTGCCGGGAGCCTCCTCCCGGCAGGCCCCGGGCAAGACTCCTCCGCCGAAACAGCCCACGGCCCCTTCCCGGCAATCTGACCTTCCCCCCGGGAAATCACGCAGGAAGGCCGCCGGGCAGAAAATAGCTTCCGCCAAACCTACTGCCCCTCCGACATCTTCGGCCCAAGACTTGGCCCTAAGCACGGGTATGTTTTTGCGATTACCGCCACCTCCTGCCGAGATCCCCACTGCCGCCCTGCAGATGCTGCGAGCAACCGTAAGCTCCTTCGTGTCTTCAGGATCCCGGGAGGTCGTTGCTGCTAGCGCACCTGGCGCATCCGGCGTGCGAGTTGTCGAAGAGTACAACAAAGCCTGGATCGCCGCCGATGCCTCCGAGATCGTGGAGGACTTGCACGCTGCTGGCCCTAGCCGCAGCGCCCAAGCTTTACACACTCTCCAGGTGGCCGCGCTGGACGTCACTCGGGTGGTCGATGTACGTTTGTTCCCTTTATCTTTTCCAAAATTTAACTGCTCCATCCCCACTAGTCCCCGAGATTGGTGCTTAGTGCTCTAGATTCCACCGAATAGCAGACCACCAGGCTCCAATCTTTAGAAAAAATAACAAGACTTTGAACGCGAGTCCCCAAGATCCTCCCTACCGAGTAGTTTAATTAACCTGGATCCCGGAACACCCCGAGTCCCCGGGATCCCTCCCGAGATTGACAACGCATTCCCTGTTTGGATCCAGGACTGCGGCAAGAAACGCGGCAGCGTCTTCCACCGGCTTCTTGCTGACTTTGGTCAGTCGAAGAAGTGTGAGGGGCGCCTCCGGGAGGAGCGGGATGCCGCGCGGAAAGTCTAGGTGGAGCAAAAGTCTGCGCTTGCTGCGGCTCAGTCCGAGGTCGCGCGGCTAAGTGCCGAGCTCGAGAAGGCCAAATCTGTCGCGACTGACATGAAGGCGCGCTTCGTGGAGGCGTCTATTAAGCAGATGGAGACCTTGGATCAATCCGAGGACCGAGCCCATCTTGCCGAGATCGAGCTGGCGCTTCTCCGGTCAAAGGCAGATACCCGGCTCTCCGAGCTGACCGGGTTGAACCGAGATATGGACCGTAAGTATACTGTGTTCTCTTTTTTCCGGTTTCCTTTATGACATCCCCTCCTGGCCTGCCCAAATGACACTGCACCTTTCTACAGGGCACTTTGAGCACTCCCGGGACGCAGCCAATCTTGCGATCATAGCCACCCGGGAGAAGCGCGCCGGAAAGAGTCCGGTCTCGGACGCGTGGGACAATGAAGATCACCTGACTGCGCTAAAGGCCCGGATGGTGCCTCTTCGGTCGATCGGGACCGAGATCCTCAGTGCGGCTGTCCATGCCCACAGTACGCTGTGGCCCGGTGTCACCGAGACCCTCTCGGTTGGTGATCTAGCCGCCGCGCTCCAGGATGCCGGCAAGCGACTTCACGCATGGAAGCGCTCTGGTGCCCGGGCTGGTGCCGACCAAGCACTAACACATGTGCTCAGCTGGTACGAGGGGCTCGACCTCCAGTCGATCCTGCGGCTGCGCACGATCTCGCCGTGGTACACCGACCCGGCCAAGATTCAGGAACGCCAGGAGGTTGCCCATCGCCTTGCCTTCTGGGCCGATGTCGGCGTCTTCACCCCGGGCCTCATCGCTTCTGACTCCGAGTCAGATTACGAAGACGATGGTGAGACTGGTGCGACCGGTGACGTGGAGGCCGAGATCCCGGAGGAAGATGATGCTGCTTCCGGTGCCGCCACCGAGATCGTGGTCTCCCGGGACGCTGCTGCTCCATCGCCACTCGGAGGAAGATGATGCTGCTTCCGGTTCTCTCCGCGAGCAAGTTGACGCCTTCTGCAACCGCTTCAGGCGCGCAGAGGCATCGGCTGAAGACAGCGAGGAGGAGGCCCGATCTGCCGAGGCTGAAGAAGGTGCCGCGGAGGAGGTCCAAGGCGGCGCTGCTTCCCCCTGAGCCTTTCCTTATTGCGCCTGCGAGTGCTTGTATCTGAAACAGTTGTGTGTTTAGACTTCTTAAGACCTTTGGCCTGTAATATACTCTTTATTGCTGTTTAATTCGAGCTTGTCTGCCCCCCGTGAGGTCTCTTTGGACTCATCTTCATGTCTATTTGTTCTCTGCGTCGGTAGGTCCCATCTCTTCGTGCCATGACTCCGCCACTTCGGTATGCAGGAGCAGTGACTCCGCAAGGCCGGGGGTAGTTTAGGCCTAGGAGAGGTAAGAGCCCTGAGCCGCGATGCTCAAGTGCCCTCTTAGACGTGCGAGTAGTCCATGAAGCGTAAGGCAAAGCGAAGTCGCTTGAGGGGCAAACGTGCGCTAGGGGGAGAAAACACTCTTAAGGCATGGGTGCAAGACTTAGCTTCTCGAGGTTTCCGCCCTGCAGAGGCTTTTCGCCTGGCGAGGTTGCCCACTTGAGGGGTCGCTCCTGGATACCTCTTCGGGATTGTGGGGGGATTTTTCCCTGCAGATGTTAGAGGGGCCAACCCAAACGCTGGAACACGGTTCAAGGGACTCGGGAGCGCTTATAGGTCCCCTCAGGCGTTCCTTGCGAGGAGAGTAAGTACCAAGGTCCTCTGTAGAGATGGCGTGTTTGTGGGATCTTGCCCTCCAGCCAGAGCTCGGGCTCTTGGATTTTGCAGTGCTGCTGGTGTGTCATTTGAGGCACTGGCACCGTACTCAGCCCCCGCTCGTGAGGTACGCATGTGGAGAGATGTAAGCGCACACTTCAAGAGAGTAATGCCAAAATAAAACTGACAAAATACATTTTAAAGCGGCACCGAAGCGCTAAGTTCACTTGGGAACGAAATTGAGTCATTATGCTTGGGTTTGCCAAGTTAATGTTTTGACCATGTCGAGGCATGGGGACCACCCATTAGTGGCAGAGACTCTCAACGGCCTGAGGTGGCTCGTTAAATGGAGAGCTCGGAGGGTTTGCCCTCGAGAGAAGCCTTTGGAGCTTGGAGGTTTAAGCCGTGAGCTTTTAACCTCTAGAGACACAGATGCTTGGAGGTTACGCCGTAGGCTGCCTCTTCCGCTAGGAATCTCGACGTGACAATGATCACGGGCGTGGCAATGACCACGGTTGCATTTGTTCCCTTAGGAGACAAAGCATGCCTTGGAGGTTTAAGCGGTGAGCTTTTAACCTCTAGAGACAAAGATGCTTGGAGGTTGAGTCGTAGGATGCCTCTTCCGCTTGAAGTCTCGACGTGACAATGATCACGGGCGTGACAATGATCACGGTTTCATTTGTTCCCTAAGCAGACAAAGAATGCTTTGGAGGTTTAAGCTGTGAGCTTTTAACCTCTAGAGACAAAGATGCTTGGAGGTTGAGCCGTAGGCTGCCTCTTCCGCTTGAAGTCTCGACGTGACAATCATCACGGGCGTGACAATGATCACGTTTTGCGTTTGTTCCCTTAGGAGACAAAGCATGTTTTGGAGGTTTAAGCCGTGAGCATTTTAATCTCTAGAGACAAAAATGCTTGGAGGTTGAGCCATAGGGTGCCTCTTCCGCTAGATGCCTTGACGTGACAATGATCACGGGTAGAACTTGCGTAGGTTCATGATGTTCCATGGATTCTTGACGGGGACGCCGTCTTGCGCCTCGAGGCGAGCCGCACCAGGCCTGGCGATGTGGGTGACCCTGTAGGGACCTTCCCACATCGGGGACAGCTTGTGGAGGCCTTCCCTGGAGAGGATTCACCTGAGGACGAGATCGCCTGCCTCCAGGGTGCGCGAGCGCACGTTGCGGCTGTGGTAGCGTGTCAGGTCCTGCTGGTATTTGGCCGCCCGGAGGGCGGCGCGGCATCATAGCCCTTCAAGGAGCAGCAGGTCGTCGTTGTGGAGGTCCTCTTGCTGGTCCTCGTTAAAGGCAAGGACCCGTGGGGATCCATGCTTTATCTCTGTGGAGAGGACTGCTTCGGCTTCATAGACGAGTGCGAACGGTGTTTCCCCAGTGGGCTTGGGTGGCGTGGTACGGATGGACCAAAGCACCGAGGGGAGCTCGTTGATCCAGCCCTTGTCGTGGCCCTTGAGGATATCGAAGGCCCTGGTCTTTAGGCCTTTGAGGACCTCTGCGTTTGCGCGCTCAGCCTGTCCGTTGCATTGTGGATGGCCGACTGAGGCGAAGCAGAGCTTGATGCCCATTTTTTCACAGTAGGCTCTGAAGATGCCACTGGTGATCTGTGAGCCATTATCGGTGATGATGCGGTTAGACACTCCGAAGCGGCAGACCAGGCCTCTGATGAATTTCACCGCCGCGCCTGCTGTGACTGTGCGCGTCGCCTCCACTTCAGGCCATTTTGTGAACTTATCAGTGGCCACGAAGAGGTAGCGATATCCACCTTGCGCCGTTGGGAAATGTCCCAGGATGTCCAGCCCCCAGACTGCAAACGGCCACGAGAGCGGAATGGTTTGTAGTCCCAGCGCTAGTTGGTGGATTTGCTTGGCGTGGATTTGGCAGGCTTCACATGCTTGAATGATGTCCATTGCATCTTGAAGTGCTTGAGGCCAGTAGAAGCCTCTCTTGAAGACTTTGCCCGCGAGGGTGCGGGGGCACGAATGGTGGCCCCATTCCCCATTGTGGATGTCCTTGATCAGCAGTTTGCCTTCTTCAGGAGGGACGCATTTGAGCGCGACGCCATTTGGGCGCTTGCGATAGAGAATTCCTTCGAGGATTTGGTACAATTTTGCTTGGCGGGCGATTCGCTCCGCTTCAACGTCTTCCTCGGGAAGGACCCCTTTGTGGAGGTAATCTTTGATCTCGTCGATCCATCCTGTTTCTTGGTGCACCGCTGTGAGCAACAGACGCTCCCCTGTAGGGGGCCCGCAGCCTGGAGCTCCGCTTGCAGGTGGTGGCGGGAGTGCTTCGTCTGTGCTTGCGGGCAGGGCCTCTTGGGGCTGCTTTATGGATGCCTTGACGAGCCTTTCTTCAAAGACACCTGGCGGCTGAGCTTGCCTCTTTGATGCTCGCTTGGCGATGTCATCAGCCTCTTGGTTTTCCTTTCTTGGGATGTGCATGAGCTCCATTCCCCTGAAGTGCTTCTCAAGCCTACGGACCTCTTCAAGGTATGCGGCCATGTGGTCGTCCTTAGGCTTGTAGCTTTTGTTAGAGAAGTTGACGAGCAGCTGGGAGTCGCCCTTGATGAGTAGATGCCTGACGCCTAGGGCGATTGCCGCGCATAGGCTGGCAAGCAAGCCTTCTTACTCGACGATATTGTTGGATATCTTGTCGATTCCGAAGCACAGCTGGACTGCGTAATACAACTTGTCGCCTTTGGGGGAGATCAGGACTACACCTTCCCCGCCGCGGTGACAAGCGAAAGCTCCGTCGAACTTCATGGTCCAGAGGCTGGGCATTGCGGCTCCAGTGGGCCCTTGCTCTTCTCCCCAAGGCTCTTCAGGTGTTGGGTCAGTCCATTCGGCGATGAAGCCAGCGCTCTTCCTTTGATTACCCTTGTGGTATCGAAGCGCAAATTGAATGGATGTAGCTCAATGTTCCACCCTGCGACACGATCTGTTGCGTTTGGGTTGCGCAGGATTTGCTCCAGGGGGAAGGGGTGACCACCGTGATGGGGTGCCACTGGAAGTAGTGTCGCAGCTTTCTTGAGGCGATGATGAGTGCGAGGAGAAGCTTCTGCTGCATTCTATACTGCTCGTGAGCATCACGCAGTATTGTGCTGACGAAGTAAACTGGATGCTCGACGAGGGTAGTTCCTGTTGTCTTGGCGTCTTTTGCCTGAGGTGGCTCAGCTTGGCCCTCGAGGGGGTTTGCCTCAGGGGGCTTGGCCTGTGCCTCGAGGGGGTTGGCCTCAGGGGGCTTGCCCTGGTCCTCGAGGGGGTTGGCCTCAGGGGGCTTGCCCTGAGCCTCGAAGGGGTTGGCCTCAAGGGGCTTGCCCTGTGCCTCGAGGGGGTTGGCTTCATGAGGCTCCTCAGGCTCCTCGGCATGAATTCCTTGCAGCGGAGGACTTGGGGCGGGCCTATCTTGGGGCTTTGGGCCTGGCGGCGGGTTTGTGAGGGCTGCCCTTTCATCGAGCTCCTTATCAGGAGGATTTTTCTTTGGAGTGGCTGCACTCTTCTTGTGGAGTACTGGCTCCTCTCTTTCCACCACAAGGACAACACTGGCTGTTTGTGGAGTAGCTGATAAGTACAGCTTCAGGTGCTCGCCATGCCTTGGGGCGACCATTACTGGTGGGCTGGCGAGATACTTCTTCAAGTCCTCAAATTCTTTTTCAGCTTCAGGGGTCCACTTGAAAGTGCCCGTTCTTTTCATGATCTTGAAGAACGGCAGGGCTCTTTCGCTGAACTTGGAGATGAATCGACCCAAGCTGGCCATGCAGCCTGCTAGGCGTTGCATGTCCTTGAGCCTGCGTGGAGGTTGCATGTCTTCTATGGCCTTGATTTTGTCTGGGTTTTCCTCTATGCCTCGATGAGACACGAGAAACCCAAGCAATTTGCCTGAATGTACTCCAAAGACGCACTTGGCGGGGTTGAGCTTGATGTTCACCTTGCGCAAGCTGGCGAAGGTTTCTTCAAGGTCTCCGAGGAGAGTATTTCCTTCTCGTGATTTCACGACGATGTCATCGACATATGCTTCGGCGTTCCGCCCCATTTGCCCGCCAAGGGCTATCCTCATCAACCTCTGGAAAGTGGCTCCGACATTTTTTAGGCCGAAGGGCATGCAGACGTAGCAATACAAATTGCACGGGGTGAGGAAAACTGTCTTCTCCTCGTCTTCCTTAGCCATCTTTATCTGGTGATAACCAGAAAAGGCATCAAGGAAACAGAGGAGGTCGCAGCCTGTCGTGGAGTCCACAATCTGGTCAATTTTGGGCATGGGATAAGGGTCTTAGGGGCAGGCCTTGTTTACATCAGTGTAGTCGATGCAGAGGCGGCCTCCTCTGGCGGGCTTTGGGACTACCATGCCGTTGGAGATCCAAGTGGGGTGCGCGACTTCGCGAACGACTTTTGCCGCTTTGAGCTTTTTCAACCTCCTTGACGATGAATGCTTGCTTCTCGGGGGCTTGCTTTCTTGCTTTTTGCTTGATGGGGCGCGCGTCTGGGCACACGGCCAAGTGGTGCTCGATCACCTCCCTCGGTACACCAGACATATCTGACGGTGTCCATGCGAACATGTCAGAGTTTTCCTGGAGGAAGGCGACGAGCGCGCTTTCCTATTTGGTAGGCAGCGCGGCGCCAATGGTGACGCTAGCCCCCGAGCCTTCAGCCCCCGAGCTGCTGGAGCTCAGAGACATCTTCTTAGTAGCAGCTGCCTCCTGGGAGAACAACTGCTTCTTCTTCTTTGGTCTCTCGAGAGGCTCTACGTCCTCTTCTGCGGGGAAAGCCATGGCGGCGGTCTTGTAGGCCGTCTCGACGGCGCGCGTAGCGTCCAGGACATGCCCACGGATTGTGATCGTGCCAGAGCTGCCGGGGATCTTTACCATGTTGTAGGCATCGTGCGTGACGGCCATGAACTTCGCGAGCGTGGGTTAGCCGAGGATGGCATTGTACGGCAGGCCGATGTGTGCGACACCGAAATCGATGTGCTCGGTGCGGTAATTTTCCTTGCTCCCGAAGGTGACGGCAAGCCTGGCCTGGCCTAGAGGCTCGATCGAGCCGCTGGTGACCCCCGTGAAGGGCCTCGAGGGCATGAGCCGCTCGTAGGGCACTTGAAGCGCTTCGAACGTATCTATGGAGATAACGTTCAAGCCTGCTCCGCCATCGATGAGAGTCTTGGAGACAGCCACGTTGTCGATCGTGGGGGTGCAGACCAGCGGGAGGGTTCCATCAGTCTTGGTGGACTTGGGGTGGTCCTGAGCATCGAAGGCGATGGTGTTCTGCGACCACTTGAGGGGCCTGGAGGTTTCCGTGCTTGGGAGGGCGGCGTTGAGCTCACGGGCGAACTGCTTGAACTGGTTGTTCGACTTCGGCGCATACGCCCCCCCCCCCCCCCCCCGAGGATGCAGGCAATGGCGCCTCTCGGGGCTTGGTAGCCGCCATCTTCCTCGTCAAGGAGGTTGTCGTTCTTTTCTGCGCCATTGGCCTGATTTCCAGACGGTTTCTGGTAGCCGCCCTTGCGTCCGCTCCCGCGGTAGCCACGGGCTCGGCCACGGCTACCACTGCCCTCTGCTTGCTCGCGCTCCTTGCTCAACCTTTTGAGGTCGAAGCAGGACTCGGTAGAGTGGCCATGCCTGTTGTGGTAGATGCAGAAAGGACGGTGGTCGTCTCTTCTCTCTCTAGGCTCAGGGGAGTCCCTGCGGGTGCTCTTCGCGTCAGGCTCTGCCGCGAGAACCGCGGTGGCCTTGCGCTTGGGCTCCTCCTTCTTCTTCAGGCTCTTGGACCCCTCAGCGTGATCGTCCCCTCTTGAGGACATCTTGACGAAGAGGAGTCCCTCTTCAGCCTTGGCGCACTTGTCCGCCAGGCCGAAAAGCTTGACCACAGAGGTGAGCTTGTCGTGGATGCCCAGCTTCTCGAGCATCCTGTTGTTAGTGACGCCCTCGCGGAACGCGGCGATGACTTGAATGTCAGGGATGTTCGGGATCTTGTTGCGCACTTGGCTTAAGCGCTGGATGTACTTGCGGAGCGTCTCATCCTTCTTCTGCACTACGGCGCACAGATCGTTGTGGGTGAGGGCGCGCTCGTATGTCCCCTTGAAGTTGGAGACGAACTGCTTGCAGAGCTCCTCCCAGGAGTTCACGGAGACCTCAGGGAGGTTCAGGAGCCACGACAGCGCAGAATCGCGAAGCGCGTGGGAGAACCAATTGGCCATGACCTTGTCATCTCCGCCCGCAGCCTAGATGGAGGTGGTGTATAGCTGGAGGAACTCGATGGGGTTGCTGAAGCCGTCGTAGCCCTTGGGGAGAGCCGGCCTGAACTTCGGGGGCCAGACCACGCGACGCAGAGAACGGTGAACGCCATGCAGCCTGTGGCGTACGTGGCGACCCCGTGCTGCAGCGCGCCGCGGTTCTGCTGACCCGCCTGGCCAATCTCCTCCACGAGCCTGTTCTGGCGGTCTCGCTGGAGCTCCATCCCCACGAGAGCGTCGGGCACGGTGCGCTGCACGATCAAGCAATCGTGAGGCGAGGACGAGTGCGAAGCAGCCCTCTGCGTCGCAGCCGGTGCAGGCCCCGGAGGTGGCGGAGGCGCATTTGTCGCGACCGTGCCCGCGAGAGAGGGGCGCAGGTTGGACTGCGGCGGAGCAGGGCGCGTCGTAGCGATGCCGACGAGGTGGTTGAGGCGTTGGAGTCACTGCTCGTGGGCCTCAGCGGTGGGCTGGTAGCGGAGAAGCTCCTGTGCCATGAGCAGCGCGGTGTGAGGCGCAGGGTCCGTCCTCCCCGGGCCCGAGCCGCTCGGGCGCTGCGTCGGGTGAGACGACTGCGCGTCCTCCTTGTGGTCGGAGCTGTGCTCCGACGCCTCTGCGTGAGGGCCATAAGGGACATGCGCTTCATGGCGGGGTCGGCCCCGCCGTGCGCGGGTGGTCGCGGTGCCTGGTGGCGGGCGTGCTCCCCCAGGCACACGTCAGTTGACGCGGGCGACGCGGGTTGCGCGGGTGTTCACCATAGCGCGGAGACGAACTCGAAAGTTGTTGACGCGCATCAATCCCCTACCTGGCGCGCCAAATGTCGGGTTGTGATTCCCAAGAATCGGGGGTAGTCACTTCCTGAAGTGTAGTTCGTGAAGGGGATTGAACGTGGAGGTCTAGACCCTCGAGTGGCTCCGCGACGTTGCTCGCCGGACCCGAAGAAGACACGCACACGACAGAGATAGACACCGGCCCTTACCCAGGTTCACGGCCCTCGTGAGGAGGTAAGACCGCTACTCATGCTTGTCTGTATTAGATGATGGAGGTTACAGTACAATGCAGCTTGCCGGAGGCCCCGTTGAGGCAGTTCTTGACTGGGGAGGGAAGCGATGGTCTTCTTCCTCCTCAAGCCAGAGGCTATCCTAACAAGTTTTGCTAGGGTTTACAAGGGTTGTAGCACGCAAAGAGTCGACCCGTGCTACGTTGGATGTCTTCCCACTTTTATAGGAGCCTCTGGCGCTCTCCTTCGGCTTCGCTTTCAAGGTGGCTCCCACATGGCAGAGGCAGGGTGGTGTTGGAGTCCACCGCGGCGTCTTCGTCCATGGACGTGGTCCATTGTTGATATAGCTGGGCGCGGTGGCCGACCGGCGGCCGACCGTGCTGTACTGCCCGCAGAGAGGGAAGTCTCTGAGATGGAGCCCACGATGACGTTCTCCTTTGGAGGGTTGCACCGTCCACCCGCTTTATCGTCAGAGTAGAAGGTTCTGGCAGCTGCGCAGCAGGCACAGCTGATTTATTGACTCCTTTATCACCAAAACGGCAATGGGGGTGCTGGCGTCACCACATGGGCGTGGCAGAGGCCATGTGCGTCTTGCCGTCCTTCCTTGGCCGCAACGTTTCCCTTCAGGCGCGGGGAGGCCTGAGGGGAGATTCTTGCGGGACTGCCTCGAGGTGAGCTGGCGCCTCGGGAGGGTCCCCTGAGGCGAGGGGTCCCTTGAGGCCCTCTATTCCGCTTCAGGCCCTCGAGGGGAATTGCCTCTCGAGGGTCCTGCAGGTGGTGATGCCTGGTCCTTAGTCGTTTCGTCTGTCTGGACAGCCTGCGAAGCTTAGGGGGAATGGGCTCTCCATACCCCAGTTCCCAGTGGGCCGACAAAGCCCTCTTATTCGTTTCGTTCCCTTTCAACCCCCAGCTTAGTCTAATTATTCCTAATGGCCCCCTTTGGAGCGTTTATCTCCTGATTAAGACGATAATAAAAAATATTAGTCTAACAACTCCATATTAGTCTCCTGTGCTCTTCCTCCACGCGCGGTGACCAGCTAGCCCGAGATCCCCTCTCCAATCGCACGCGCGGACCCGGTCTCCCACAACCGATCCACCACCATGTCTCCCGCCCCCATCGCCTCGCCGTTCTGCCCGGCGCCACCAGCCTGTGTTCCTGGACGGGAGGACCCGGCCTCCACCTCCATCATCGGGAGCGACCCGGCGTTTTCCCGGCGCGCGGCCAGAGCCTCCCATCGTGCGACGGAAGCGAAGGATGCGACTCCAGCAGCGGAGCGGCCAGATGGGATAGAGGAGCGTTGCGTGGCTCTTGCGACAGAGCGGCTATGGGCGTCGTCAGCGATAGTTGCAGCTCTGTTGCCAGTGACGTCGGCGAGAAAAAGGGCACACGAGTAGTTTCCCTGTTCCCTGCTCGTTCGATTTGAGGGCAGCTTGGTCATCTTAGATAATATTTAGACTAATAATTTGATTACCGGCTTAACCAGGAGTTAAACACTCCAAAGGGGGCCATCAAGAATAATTAGACCAATTTGGGTGGTTAAAAGGGAACGAAACGAAGAAGAGGGCTTATGTTGCTAGGACACACCAACAAGGGGGTTATAATCAATTCTCCCAAGATGAGGTATCAACTGATGCCCAGAAGCAAGCCAAATTTCGCAGAGGTCTGAGCCCAAATCTGAAGTATGCACTCATTTTGTTCAAGTGCGTTACCTTTGAAGAGCTCGTCAACACAGCTCTCCGGGAAGAATTTGGTCGTGAGATGTTTGAAGAATATCGAAAACATGCTCTTGAAGGTGCTTCTTCTTCAGCAAACACCATGCCTCCACAAAAGCGTACGCTTTGGGTTCCATATGCATCTCTAACTCAACCCACCTATTTTCCGAGTTCTATAGGGTTTACTCCTCGTCCTCCCTCCGTTATGTTTCCTACAAAAGGTTCTCAAGCTCAGAAAAGACCAAGTGTTCAAATTCCGCCAAAGCCAATGATTTCAAAAATCTGCTTCAAGTGCGGTGATCCAGGCCATATCTCTATCCATTGTCCCCAAAACAAGCTTCATAAGCAACAAACTCGTTCTTCTCCAACACAAGATTTAGTTTGTGCAATCCCCAACTTTAGGCCTGCAGCTAGGAGTGGAAGGGTGAACCACCATAACGCCAAAGAGGCAGAGGAAGCTCCAGAAGTTGTGATGGGCAAACTCCTAGTTAACTCGTTTCCTGCGAAGGTATTGTTCGATACTGGAGCATCTCATTCTTGTGTGTCAGTATCCTTCGCTGAAACAACGAATCTGCCTCTAGATCCCTTATCTATTCCACTTGTGATCCATTCTCCGGGAACGCAAATGCAGACTTCCAGGGTAAGCCATGGAAACCAAATTCAAATTGGAGGTCATTTGTTCCTTGCTTCCTTAATTCTTCTGGGTAACTCAGACATCGATGTCATTCTCGGCATGGATTGGTTGAAGGCCAACAAAGCTAAGATAGATTGTTCCACAAAGACTGTAACTCTTTCTCATCCTTTTGGACAGATAGTCTATTCTCCAAACCAAACCTCTCCAGCTCAGCTTTTCGCTCTCAATGTTCATCCTCTTCCTGCTATGGAAGATATACCGGTGGTCCGAGACTTTCCTGACTTCTTTACTGAAGAATTGCCAGGTATGCCACCTGACAGAGCCGTGGAGTTCGTTATTGAACTAGAACCAGGCACTGCTCCTATCTCCAAACGTCCTTACAAGATGGGCCCTAAAGAACTGGCTGAACTTAAGAGACAACTAGAAGAGTTGGAAAGTAAAGGTCACATCCAAGCTAGTACTTCTCCTTGGGGTTGTCCTACTCTGTTTGTCAAAAAGAGGGACACGACTGAGCAACTGGTTGTTGACTACCGTCCTCTGAACAAGAAAACCATCAAGAACAAGTATCCCTTCCTTGAATCAACGATCTATTCGATCAACTGGCAGGCGCCAAAGTTTTCTCCAAGTTGGACTTGAGGTCAGGTTATCACCAGATCAAGATCCGCAAAGAAGACATTCCAAAGACAACTTTCATCACTCGTTATGGTCTCTACGAATACACTATCACGTCCTTCGGCCTCACAAATGCTTCGGCGACTATCTCACGTCTCATGAATTTCGTTTTCATGGAATACCTCGACAAGTTCGTGGTAGTCTATCTCTATGAAATTCTTATCTATTCCAAAACCGAGGAAGAACACAGAGAACATGTACGTCTTATCTTGTTGAAACTCCGAGAACATCGTCTCTACGCCAAGTTCTCCAAGTGTGAATTTTGGCTTCCTAAAGTATTCTATCTTGGTCATGTTATCTCTTCTAAAGGCATTTCTGTTGATCCAGAAAAAGTGAAGGCCATTGTTGAATGGTTGCCTCCTACAACGGTGAAACAAGTCAAGAACTTCCTTGGCATGGCTAGCTATTGCCACCGATTTGTTGAGAACTTCTCCAAAATCGCTAAGCCTCTCACCGATCTTACTAGGAAGGATAGAAAGTTCCTTTGGACTCCAAAGTGTGATGAGAGTTTCAATCTTTTGAAAACTAAACTCACTTCTACTCCTGTTCTAGTTGGACCAGACACTTCCAAACCTGTCCAAATCTTCTGTGATGCATCCCTTCAAGGAGTAGGCGCAGACCTCATGCAAGAACGCAAAGTTGTGGCTTATGCATCTCGTCAGTTGTGGCCTCATGAGCTCAACTATCGTACACATGACCTTGAACTTGCAGCAATCATGTATGCCCTCAAGGTTTGGATACCTTATTTGTTGGGACACAGCTGTGAGATATTCACCGACCACAAGAGTCTCAAATATCTCTTCACTCAACCAGATTTGAACCTCAGGCAAACAAGGTGGCTTGAGAAACTCTCAGATTTTGATCTCACTATCTCTTACACTCCAGGCAAAGCAAATGTGATGGCAGATGCTCTTAGTTGCAAGTCCTATTGCAACAACCTCATGGTTGAGGACATCCAACCTTCTCTTCATGAAGAATTCAAGAAGCTCAATCTTCAAGTGGTTCCTTCTGGTTATCTTGCAAACTTGATTGCCACTCCTACACTTGAGGATAAAATCCGTGCCGCATAGTTGCGTGATTCTGGTGTCAAGAATATCAAAGTCAACATTGGCAACGATAAGTACAAGAGTTTCTCTCTAGATGACAAGGTTGCCTTGGTCTTTGACGGACGCATTGTAGTGCCCAAGATTGACAGCTTAAGAGAGATCATTCTCAAGGAGGCTCATGATACTCCGCTTTCCATCCACCCTGGCAGCACAAAGATGTACCAAGATCTAAAGTCAATCTATTGGTGGACCAGGATGAAGCGTGAAATTGCTCGCTATGTGTCTCAGTGTGACATTTGTTGTCGTGTCAAGGCAGTACATCAGAGACCACATGGACTTCTTCAACCAATGCAAATTCCTGAGTAGAAATGGGACAAGATCGAGAAGGACTTCGTTACTGGGTTTCCAAAGTCCAAGAAAGGCAACGATGCAATCTTTGTTGTCATTGATCGTCTCTCCAAAGTGGCTCACTTCTTCCCAGTCAAAGAGACAGTCTCAGCTAGTCAGTTGGCAGAACTCTATATGACAAGACTGGTTACTTTACATGGTGTTCCTCTTGCAATAATCTCAGATCGTGGAAGTATCTTCACTTCTCGATTTTGAGATAGCTTTCAGAAAGCCTTGGGTACCAAACTTCTGTTCAACACCGCTTACCATCCGAAGACAAGTGGACAGGTTGAAAGGGTGAATCAAATTCTGAAGGATATGCTCAGAGCTTGTGTTATCTCCTTTGTCATGAAATGGGAGGATTGCCTTCCGTATGTTGAGTTCTCCTACAACAACAACTTCCAAGAAAGTCTACGCATGGCTCCCTTTGAAGCTCTCTACGGCTGCAAATGCAGAACTCCTCTGGATTGGTCTCAAGCTGGTCAACGTCAATTCTTTGGCCCTGACATTATACATGAGGTTGAAGAAAAGGTTCACATCATTCATGACAATTTGAAGATTGCCCATTCTCGGAAGAAAAGCTGTTATGATAACAAGCACAGGGACATGGTCTATGCACCTGGTGATCAAGCTTACTTTCGTGTCATTCCTCTGAGAGGCACGCAACGCTCTGGCATCAAAGGCAAACTTGCATTATGTTGGGCCTTTCAACGTGGTGAATTGGCTTACTGTTTGGAACTTCCTCCAAACCTCTCCAAAGTGCACGTTGTCTTCCACGTGTCACAACTCAAGAAGTGCTTCCAAGGCCCAGGACGTGCAGTTGAACATGGATCAATTGAACTTCGAGAAGATCTCTCTTATGTGGAACGACCTATTCGCATTCTTGATGAAGCTAAACGTCACACCCGTAACAACAGTGTCAAGTTATACAAGGTCCAATGGTCTCATCATTCTGACAAGGAAGCTACATAGGAACGCGAAGACCACCTCCGTGCCGAGTATCCCGACCTGTTTGTTGCTCCATGAAGAATCTCGGGGCGTGATTCCTTTGAGGGGGGGGGGGGGGGGGGGGGGAGTGTTGTAACATCCCAAATGTAACCTTCCTCAAATGTGTGCTTGGTTGTGCAATAAAGTATATCCTCATGTCATCATTCCATTTCTGTTTGCTTTTAATTAAATAATTTTCTTTCAAATTCTACATTTAAATTCAAATGCATTTTTCAAATAAATTCAAAAAAGAAGTTTCAAATCTTTACAAATAATCATACCAATAAATTGTTTTGTCTATTTTAAAACTATTAAAATTGTCCAAAAGTTTTTATCCCTTTTCTTCTTCTATTTTGCTTTAAAAATACAAAACCAGAAAAGAAAGAAAAAAAAGAGAGGAGAAGGGCTCACCAGGCCGAAGCTGGGCTGAAGCCGGCCCACCTCAGCTCACTCAACCCAGCCCACGGCCTGCCCTGTTCTTCTCCCTCCTCCGTACGCTTTCCAGTGAGGACAAGCACGCCATGGCTCTCTGGCTAGTTGCCCCCACTGCTCCTCACCTACCCCTCTCCTCCTATAACCCGCAGCGCCCCCTAACCCTAGCACCATCCTTGTTGGGGGGGTCATAACCCGGTAGACCCACCGACATAGAAGATAAGCCGGCCTGTCATGAGCCTGGGCCGGATCAAGAATGAAGAAATGGGTCGGGTGATACGTAAGCCAGTGCACAACGTATACCTTGGCCTGCAAGCAAGAAGGATCCAGAAGGCTGGAGACCGAGTACAAGACGGAGTCCTTCTAAGGAAAGAAGAGGCTTAGAGGACTTAGAGTAGAGTCCGGGTATGATAGGAACCCGGACCCGGCCTTGTACCTCCAGCGAGACCCGCCGCCTATATAAGGGGGTCTCCTGGTTCCTAGAGGTCTAAGTTCCAAGCACAAATTCAATCGACACAAGTCATAGAAGAGACACCATTGTAATCTCGAGACTCGGAGCTAAGGCGCCGAGTCCCGAAACCCTAATCAATAAAGCCGAAGCAGGAAGTAGGTCTTTACCTCACGACGAGGGGCCGAACCAGGGTAAACACTTGTTTCCCCACGCCACGCTAGACAAGCTCCTGATGTCGGAAGCCGCCGTGACCCTCATGTCAAGTTACCTCCGGGTAACATCTGCCGTGACAATCCCACGACAGTTGGCGCGCACCGTGGGGCCTGTGGCCAAGAGCATCACTTTTTCAGGAGAAGCGCGGGGAGGTATGGAAAACCTAGCTATCGGCCAGATCCACACGCTTCCAAGAGGGGAGCGGACCATGGACGACTCCGGCTGGACAGAAGAGGCGGATTTCTTGGAAACCGATCTATGTTCATCTTTGGGCAGATCGATGTCTTCGTCTGTGTGATCCGATCTAACGGAGCCGACAGAGAGCAGTACGAGCCAGAGTTTTAATCAGAGTCCGGGTCAACCATAATGGCCCAGACGGACGGAGAAGAATCGGTTGGATCACCAGAAGAGGTCGAGTCGGCGATCCGGGTGACGGAGGACTCCATCATCACCCCCGTCAATATGTCAGATCTAGATACAGACACCGAATCAATCTTACCCTTGTTCGATGATCGCTATGGAGATGGGTTTGCAGACAAAGATTACTTGACACCGTTGGGACCCGTACGTCATATGACGGTTCACGTGGTAACCCGAGCACCGCTCCGACATCAGGAGCTTGGTAGCAGTGAACAAGTTCACAAAGTGGGTCGAGGTTCAAGCCGTCAACAGTTGCTCAGCAGCTACAGCAGTTAAATTTCTGAAGAAAATTATATTCAGATTCGGGTACCCCCACAGCATCATCACGGACAATGGGACAAATTTCTCACTCGGAGAGATGTAGAAGTTCTGTGGAGACAACGGGATCCGGCTTGACCTGGCCTCAGTTGCACATCCCCAGTCAAACGGCCAAGTTGAAAGAACAAACCAGGAGCTGCTCAGAGGAGTAAAACCAAGACTCCGGGTTCCGCTAATCAGGGCAGCTGGAGCTTGAGAAGAAGAACTACCATCAGTTGTCTGGAGCATCAACACAACCCCAAACAATTCCACAGACTACACACATTTCTTCCTGGTCTATGGGGCAGAGGCCGTGTTACCCAGCGATATCCTTCACGATTCTCCAAGAGTTGCAAATTATGTGGAGACAGAATATGAGAAATCCCGGCTCACCTCAGTGGAGTTACTGGAAGAGGCAAGAGAGCTAGCCCTGCCATGGAAGATCAGCTATATATCAGCAAGACCTCAGGCGATATCACAGTCATCAGGTTAGATCAAGGACTTTCCAGGAGGGAGACCTGGTCCTTAGACTGGCTCAAAACAGAGCCGGCTTTCATAAGCTCACTCCCCCATGGGAAGGACCTTTCATGATAAGCAGAAATTTACACAACGGATCCTAATACTTGGTTGATCTACGAGAAGAAACCACAGTGACAGGACCCAACACAGATCACACAAGGTACCCAATGACAGAAAATGACAGGCCCTGGAATATAGCAGAGCTCAGGCCATACTACACATAGATAGAAGGAAACCCGAATGAGACGGGTTCCACCCCCTTTTTGTATCCTTCATCATGAAAGCAGCAGGTTCCAGACGCGCTCTTTTCCTTACCAGGGTACCTATGGGGACTGGAAGATTTTTAATGAGCCGGCTTGCTAGCTATGTACATATTTTATGATAAATAAAAGAGAACTTCTCTGAAGAAAGGAGTCGGTTGATCCAGAATTTCAATTGTCATACAGTAGGGGGTCTTGGGGGCTTACTAACCAAGAGTTAGAAGTTAAAAACTCAAGACCCGGCAGAGACGCCACCAAGTTCATATTTTTATTCCTAAAGGGGTCTTGGGGGCTTTCTAACTAAAAGTTAGAAGTTGAAAACTGAAGACTCGGCAGAGACGCCACCAAGTTCATATTCTTATTTCTTAAGGGGTCTTGGGGGCTTGCTAACTATCAGTTGCAAGTTGAAAACTCAAAGACCCGGCATAGACGCCACAATTTCTTGGTTATACTTGCCTGCTAGCCCGATGTTATTCTAACCCGGCACGGACGCCATCATGACCCGATGTTACAAACCCGGCTTTCAATCTGACTATGACGCCCGTAGGCACTTAGCAGACCCTGATTGACCTAGAGTTTCTAGCACGAGATGTCACAAGAAAGCCGGCTATGCAGAGGCAAAGGAAACCAAAAGGGTCATCAACACCAAATACAGGCTTGCAAAATACGGTCGAGGCCGACTATAACCTTAAAGCAAGATTGTCAGGCGCACGAAGGCGCATCAGAACGTGTATAGCTTCATAAAGTTTAAGCTAACCTATTACATGCCATACATGCCAAAAGAATACGAGTTTCAGACGAAGGACAGTGAAAACATTACAAGCCGGGTTACGCTGCTGGGCCAGTCTCAGTCGGCACAACAGGGGTCTCGGGGGCTAAACCGGTGGAGCTATAGGCGGCTTACTTGTCCTTCAAATTCCTCTTCGCCAAGCCCTCAACGTTCTCCCAAGAAATCTCAAAGACACTTGAAAAGGGGTCAGAGGACGGACGAGGAGGAGCCGCAACGTCAGGAGTCCGGTCACATGCACTGCCTTCGGCTGAGTCGGTAGAGGAGCACGGTAGCTCGGATCAAGCCTTGTGAACTTCGGCTCTTTGGGAGCAAGTTTGGCTCCCTCAGCCGTATAGCCCACCTGGAAAGTGCTCAAACTGAGATTATCAGTCATCACAGTTGCATGTTGTCGGGTCTTCACGTCTATGGCCTTGATGTCCTCCTTGGTGAGAGGAGTCCCGTCACTCTTGCAGGGCCACCCCTTCGTGAGAAGATCCGTGTCAATATCCGGGTAATGCGCCTTGGTCAAAGCCAAGATGCGCATCGAAGCACACCGAGCTGCAGACCTCCTCTAGTTATCAAGCCAACCCCTCCGGCTCAAGCCCCCAAGACATGTAGTTGTTGGAGGAACTTGGCCTGAGTCATAGGCGGTTTCTCTCAGCCGTGACAGGCCATCAGCGCCTTGCCAGCCCCATAATATAGCAGCTGCACAAGGGTGTAGACGGCCTTGAGCTTCCCCTCCGGCTCAAGCTTGCAGATAGGGTTCCAAGACCCTGAAATAAGAAAGCCAGAAGTATAAGTCGGAAGAACAAGTTTTAACAAGAGGGACAGTAAAAAATAGAGCCGACTTACCGAAGAACGTGGTGGTCATCTCAGAGAGAAACGCGACAAGCTTTGCATACTTTGCATTGGAGGCATTCAGTTCCTCCTGCAACTTATCTCGCTGCTCAGTCCAACTGGTATCATGCTCCTCCATCTCTTGATGGAGGAGGGAGTTTTCTTCAGCAACTTCGCCGAGCTTCTTCTCAAGCTCGACGATCTACTTTTCAAGGCCGGAACGGCGGCCGACTTCCGATTCCAACTCCCCCTTGACAACGTCAAGGGCATGGTCCTGCTGGCGGGTCTGGTCCTGAAACAGGAAACACAAGTAAAATATCAGGACATTGTGAATAATAACAAGAAAGCCCAAATTGCTATAAGTCCCGGGTCGCACAGGCTAAGACCCGGCACTTGGGGGCTACTCAATTATGGGTTCAAATAGAAAGGTCAACAAGAAGACCCGGAATATCGCAAGCGGTCATTCCGACTCTTGGGGACTACTCAACAAGATCTACATTTATCGAAAAGTCATATTGGAAGTACCGAATCATCGCAAGCTGATAACTCGGCACTTGGGGACTAGGAGAGGTATATATGCGTACCTAAAACTTCTCTTGGAGTTCAGCGAAGACGCTGTCATCCGCCTGGCGCGACTCCCCAACACGCCTATGAAGCTCTCCGAAGAGAGTTGTTAAATCCAAGTCCCTATGGACTGGAAGCCGGAAGCTTTGTCGGCTGAAGATTTCGAAGTGGTGGCACCCGACGCGGCGGTCTTGGTGATGCGGGATTCGATGGGCTTGTCGCCCATGGCAGAGCCGGTGATCTCCACATCCGGTAAGCCGGATGTCCGGGGAGAAGCCGGATGCGTCGCCGGCTTAGCGGCTCCTCCTTCAGATCGAAGAGGCGAGGTAACAACCGTTTCATCCACAGCCGGAGGAGGCGTGGGCATAGTGCGAGCTCTGCACAGTGGAAAGAAGGTTACAACAGAAACAAACAAGTAACAGGAAAGGCGAGAGAAAGGTGACATACCCCTTGTTGACAGCAAAGCCGCCAAAAAGATCATCGCTCGAATCTGAAGACACTGAGAGAGACCGCCGCTCAGTCCCGGCTAAAGGATAAAGAACTGAAGGGCGCTTCTGGGGAGGCTTAATACGGTGAGGAGCCGGGTTGCGGGAAATACCTTCAAAGACTGGCTCATCAGAATCCGAGGATCAAAGCCGGCGCTTTTGGCGACGAGCTTCCCTTTCCTCTAGAAAACACAAGACAAGTTCAGTAAATGATTAGAGCAAAAAATACGAAAACAAGACAAGTCCAAGCATAGTGGAATTACCTCGGAGGTTATGACCCAGAGAAAGCTTTAAGACAAAAGGAAGAAGACGGAAGAAAAGGAAATTACCGGCTTCAAGGGATTGGCGGCGCAGAAAGGCTGCAGGACGACGTTCCTCAGAGTGTCGGGGGATTCGTTGACTATCCTCCGGGTGATCCGGATCAGTGCTTCCTCTGATTCCTGCGCCTTGTTGAAGCACATTGGATCATCCGGAGACCCGAAGTAGTCGCACATAAAACTCGGCCGGATGCTGAGCGGCACAATGTGCCATCCTACCCAGCACCTGACCAAGTCCGCGCCTGTGAGCCCGTGGGCAAGAAGGGGGAAAACCCGGCAAACCAGTGGCTTGATGGCCTCCCGGTTAGCCGGGGAGGCGAAGGAATTCATGTTTTCGTGGAGGATGAACCTATCAGCTCAAAAGCCGGGAAGGGCCGGCTCACCCTCGGGAGTAAGTGACTGGCAGTAGAACCAAGTCTTCTGCCAGTCCTTCGGGTGTGAGTGAAGAACCACACCCGGAAAGATGATGTTTGTGACGCCCGAAAATCGGTACTATGTAGATTTAAGCGATCCCGCCGAAATCCGCATAATAACGATTTTAGGTCGCCCACCAGACATAATGTGCACGCCGAAACATGCGCATTATGTGGGTGGAATTGTGATATCATTACAACAGTTCCGATACATCCACAAATACAACAGAAGATAAAATTACAACAAGGACTCGAACGAGTCAAGATACAAATGATACAATACAAAGATTCAAATGACAGCGGAAGAAAAATAGTATCCGACTACGGATAAGATGCAAATTGGACTAAGAGTCCTGAAGATAAGCAATGGCGCCATATCCTGCCCAGCCAAGCCGGAGGGATTCCCAAGCTAACGTCGTCAGACTTCAAACCTGTAGACTGCACATAAAGCACATCCCAAAAGAGGGTCAGGGCACTCCCTGGCAAGCAAAACCGACTTGCCTACTTTCTACACCATCTCCCAAAATATAGGGGAGGTGGACTTAGCGGCAGCAGCACTAGCAACCTAGAGAGACACGCTATAACTTCCGTCTATTTAGAGAGGGATAAGAGAGCGCATAAGATAAACATCTACAACTAACACCAACCATAACCCATTCTCGAATTAACCCCCTCAACCAAGTATGAGGAAGCAATTCGGGAAAACTCACACAGTGAACAAATTTTAGTTACCAATTATTGTGAAAGTGATTCTATATTACTAGTCAGGTTAATTAACAATGATTAGGTGTAAGTTGCCTATGATCTTGTTAGCCAGCATCATCACCAAGTCGTCCATAACCGTGGACACGGCTCATTGATAAGATTATACCCTGCAGGGGTGCACTACTGGACCCGTACTCGTTCGATCAACCCCAAAAGCAAGCCAGAAGGTAGGGCATCTCAACACGGCAAATCTCTTCTCTACGACCCATCCAGGGAACCGCATGATTGTGTGCACGGCTAATCAGGTCCAGTGCCCGCGGGATGCGACCTTCATAGCACTCTAAGAACGTGCCACCCTATATGAGAATCGACTACTCCATCATCATGAGATCGTTAGGTAACCATATGCATGCATCAAATGGAAAGCCCGAACTATTTGCGGCGCCCTGGATAAGAAGCGGATTAGATCGAAGCCGCAGGGGGCTCCATAGGGCCTCCCACAAGCGGTTAGTGCGCTCAAAATTGGATCCGAGGACAAGAACTGAGTTCCTAGGTCGACACTTAGCAGAACAAAGCACCTCGCAAGGCCTTCCGCCGGTGCCTTATCTTTTAATTATAATACCCCAATATAAGACAACATTTTATTAAGGTAGAATAACCTATCAAGCTAAGCATATGAAATAAAAGACCAACAGATGACTCGCACAACCAACTCTAAGCATGCACTACGACTCGTAAGGCTAACAGATAAACATACAACAGGTGATGGGATGTGGGGATAAAGCTGTATAGGCTGCAGGATAAACATGTGATGGGATCGCAATAAAGAATCGTAACTAGGGTAGCAGAGATCAACGGCAGGAATGAAAGACAATGTATAGGTAAACAAGCAAACTTTGCTTGCCTGGAATCCCGCATGGAAGCAGATCTTGTCGTTGCTCACACATCTCAACGTCGTATCCGCGAAGAAGCAACAAACACTGGAAAGCGTAAAAGATGCATTTTATAACTACGACCAAAGATCCAGCATGATCATATGAGAATGATGCATGGCATGGCAAGACGCAATATAAATGCAATTAATTCAAATTAAGCAGAGCCGGGATTCCGACAATTAATATTAATGTTAAAGTTATTTATCTACACATCAAATTAAATGTTCATTAACATGGCAAGACATGGCAAAGATGATCTAGTCAAATTAAATGGAATGGGGAAATACATATAGTGATTTGCCCCACACATTCCATATTTATTATTTAGGTGATTTGCTACACCCGCAAACCCAAGAGATGCAACACATGCAATTATGATGCGATATGCACAAGATAGATGACATTTAATAAAATAGGTTTTAGGGTTAGGGTTTGGGTTCGCACGTTGGATCGGGAGAGATAGGGTTCGAAACCGACGTCTTCGGAACGTAGAGGAAGTAGTCGTCGTCGGGGAAGTAGTCGTCGCGGAACCGGGGCATCGTCGTTTGTCGGTGTCGTGGAAGTGGTCGGAGTAGTCGTGGCACGTAGGATCACGGCAACGAACACCGGAAGGAAAAACGCAAGGCGGGCACCGCGACACGGGCGGTCACGGCAACGCGGCACCGGAGGAGGACGCGCACGCGCACGGGGCAGCACCTCGAAGGGTGGACAAACACGGGCACAAAAATAACGCCGGGGTCTTGCGGGCATAGTGTCGAACACCTTGCGGGCGGTGGCGGCGGCGTGCACGCGGCCGTGAGGAGGAGGCAGTGGGGACGACGCGCTGCGGCGCGCGGCGGGAGCGGGCGCGCGGCGCAAGGGCGGCAGGGTCGGAGGCGGCCGACGCTGCGGCGGCGGGCCAGCGGCGGCCGGGGCCGGAGGTGGCCGGGGTGGGGGAGCTCGGGGCGGGGAGCTCGGTGCGGGAGGGCTGCGGGAGGAAGAAGGTGCGGGAAGAAGAGAAGAGAAGGAAGAAGGAAAAAAAAGAAAAAGAAAGAAAGAAAAAAGAAAAAGGAGGGGGAAAAAGAAAAAAGGAAAAAATGAAAAAGATGGAGGGGGCGGCTGCAAACATTCCAAGGGGTGGGAAGAAATTTCTGGGGGAAAAACCTAGGGTTTGGCTTAGGTGGGCTTTGGGCCTTATTCCTCTCCCGTTTAACTTTTCGGTTTTATATTTTTAAAACAAAAATAGAAAACGAATTTGAACACGAAACCTTTACAAAATATTTTTAGTTTATAAAGACAATTTAATAAACTAGTTTTCAACATTTTTAAAAGATTTGAAACTAACACATTTTATATTAATTTGAAATGCATTCGAATTTAATTGTGGAAACTTAATTTAAATGCAACAAATTAAATTAATGAGATGCAATGCGATGCCATGTCGATGCAAAAAAAAAGAAAACTCACAAATAAAAAGGGGATAAATCCCGGGGCGTTACAATGTTGCGGCGGCGTTAGATCGTCACGCCGCCGTAGGAGACATGGGGCCCCGCCGGGTATTCCCGTTGGGGCTTGCAGTAATAGAATTCAAGAAAGAGAGGGAGACTAGGAGCAATGTCGAGATAGGCCTCGTAGAGGACGACGAAGTGAGTAATATTTAGCACCGAGTTCGATGCTATGTCTTGAGGACGGATCTGGAAATAGTCCAGGACTTGGCGGAAGAAAAGAGAACCCGGGGGTTTGAAACCCCGGGGAATATGATCGGCGAAGAGGACTACCTCGCCGGGTCCGGGCTGCGGCAGAGTCTCTTCTTCATACGGGGCCCGCCAGTGGTCTTCCGACTGAGGGGCGAGCATGCCGAGTTTGGCTAGCTCCTGGAGCCGGGTGTCACGGACATTGGACTTGCCCCAGTTACACACGGACTTTAGTTTTGACTTCTCGTCAGCGACAGTGCCGGAAGACTCGGTGCCGGGTGTACCTTTCACCTTCTTGGGAGCACGTTGAGCGGCAGACTTCAAAGCCATGACGATTGTTGGAAGCCGGAGATCTGTAACAAGAAATGACATAAAGTAGAGGTTAGATTGGATCTACGAAATAAAGGAAAATAATAAAAAAAAGGAAGACCAAACGATGGACGGAGCAATTCATCCATGAACAAAGCAGAGGGAAAACATTGGACCAATGAACAGTGCGAGCAGCATCGGATTAAATGGGTCTGAAAAAATCAAGGTTAAATGGGAAATATGAAGAACCATGAAGAGCATGAGCGAGTTCATCGGGGAGGCTCCCGTGAAGAAGAAGGGTTCGAGATTCAAGAAGAAAAACAGTGAAGAGGAGAATCAAGTAAGGTGAAATGGATCTATAGGCGCTCGGGAAATATAGAATAATGAAGAACACGAAGATCACCCAAAAGATTGGAAATGCATGAACAAAGTTGGACTTACCGAGAACGGATGAAAGAAGATCAGAGGCGCGCGGCGGCGATGGGCATAGAGTTCTTCGTGCAGATCTCACCGATGAACTGCTCGAGGAAGATGATCGACGGCAGAGAGCTCGAGGATGCGTGCGCAAGGACTGTGGATGTGAGGAGCTCGAGGGAGAAGGAGGCGGATCGCTCGGGTAAGAGTGATCTCCTAGCTCACCCCGGGCACCATATTTATAGCCCTCTAGGGCTTGACCTAGGGGTGAAAACGCAAAAGGCAAAAAGATAATCATTATCCTGGGGGACAGAATCTGATGTGCAGAAGATATTCCTGACAAGATCTTTTGTTTCCCCGAGGTAGTTATTGTCTCCTCGATTCTCGCGCATGGGTTGACATTAAATATGTCGTTGACCGAGAAGATTGAACGAAAAGACAAGAGAAAGAATAAAGAAAGGAGAAACCCGGGTTATGTCGCATGGTGGCCGGGTTACGAGCAGTTGACCACATGTTAGGCCAGCTGAGCGGCTAACCTGAGAGCCTGCTTGCTTAACAAGTTGTTTATTGTTTTTCAGATAACCCGGATAGAAGGACTGACGGCTTCCCCCAGAAATATGCTCTAAGGTGCAAAGGTGAAGCAAGTCCGGTCTGGTGTCCAAGTTATCCTGGTGGCTACTGTTGGGGGATCATAACCCGGTAGGCCCACCGACATAGAAGATAAGCCGGCCTGGCATGAGCCTGAGCCGGATCAAGCATGAAGACATGGGCCGGGTGATACGTAAGCCGGTGCACAACGTATACCTTGGCCCGCAAGCAAGAAGCATCCAGAAGGCTAGAGACCAAGTACAAGACGGAGTCCTGCTAAGGAAAGAAGAGGCTTAGAGTAGAGTTCGGGTATGATAGGAACCCGGACCCGGCCTTGTACCTCCAGCGAGACCCGCCACCTATATAAGGGGGTCTCCTGGTTCCTAGAGGTCTAAGTTCCAAGCACAAGTTCAATCGACACAAGTCATAGGAGAGACACCATTGTAATCTCGAGACTCTGAGCTAAGGCGCCGAGGCCCGAAACCCTAATCAATAAAGCCGAAGCAGGAAGTAGGTCTTTACCTCACGACGAGGGGCCGAACCTGGGTAAACCCTTGTTTCCCCACGCCACGCTAGACAAGCTCCTGATGTCGGAAGCCGCCGTGCCCCTCATCTCAAGTTAACTCCTGGTAGCATCTGCCGTGATAATCCCAAGACAATCCTTCTCTCCTTCCTCTCCTCGCGCCGCCACCTTCTTCCCCTTTTTCCCTCTATGTTTTTTTCCCCCAATAAGTTCACCGGAGAAGCTCCCCGTCAGGCTCGCCGCCACAATCTTCCCCAAGCCAGGAGGAGCACGACAAGGGCTCCGCCTTACCTTCCTCTCCCTCCTCTTCGTCTGCGACACCCCGGAAGCCACGAAGAGCCCCGCAGAAAGGTTTCTTCCCCGACAACGGTGCGGCCCCGCCTCTCCTTCCCGAGATCATCCGATCGTCTCCGGCCTCCCCCGAGTCCCCTTCTCTCGCCAGCGAACTCCCCAGGGTGAGCATCATCCCCTCCAACCTTTTTCTCCTATCAATCCCGCTCCGTTCGCCGTTTATTCGTCGGCGCCGGAGATGTCTGCGCTGCCATGGCTAACTTCCGCTAGTCGAGCACGGACAAGACGCTCCAGGCCCTCTCCTTCGCAGCTAAGCACCGAAATGGAACCACCGCTCCTCGGTTAACACACGGCACGCACGGACGCAGCGGCGCCGCCCCGATTTTGTCACCGGCGTCCGATTCTGCTCTGCCGCCACGCGATGCTCTCTGAAGAAATTCAGTGTTCGTTAGTTAACACTTGTGCCTTCAGTTTCGCCAGGTTATAAAAACCACGCCTTTTTACTGATAAAAGGAAATCGACGTCAATCCTAACAACAACACGATCCCGCCCGAGTGGCTAGCTGCGCCGATCCAACCGCACTCGAGCGCGCACGAGTTTGAATCCTCCCCTGGCTGTTGAATAAAAGCCAAACCTTTTATTTGTTTTGGGTCCCTGACATGTGGGTCCCTCCTGTCATAGACTCCAGAGACCGATCGGATCTGGCATCTTGCACTGAGCCCCCTGATCTCAGGTTTCCACACTTTAGCCCTCACAGAAACTTTTTCTATCACGAACAGGTCCCTGAACAATTACAGAAAGAACCCTAAACTTGTTTTAGCAATAATTTTCATTCTGTAACTCCAAATAAAATAATCTTTATATGTTTTAATATCAGAAAAATGCAGTGAACATTAATATGACATTCTTATGCCATTTAGCATAATTTAATTTTATTTCTTAGTTTAAATAAACAAGTTGTCGTCGTGGCGAACAGACAGATGCCTACGGGTAGGCTAATTTGTGGGGCCGATGGACGACAGGGGATCTCGGGGAGGGATTGCGCGATGAACTCGCACGCAGGTAAACTCAACCAACATGGTGACACAAGGATTTACCCTGCTTCGGGGCTCTCGTGAGGAGATAAAACCCCTACTACAGCATCTAGCCTACTATGTGTATTTCTCCTCTTATTATCCGGGCTACATGAGCTGCTAGACATGCCTCTATGAGGTCTTGAGAGAAAATGGAAAGGGGAGAAATGAAGTGGTGGGGGTCTTGGCATCTCTGTCGGGTTATGACTCCCAGGAATCGGGGGTAGTCACTTCCTGAAGTGTAGTTCGAGAGGGGATTCAACGCGGAGGTCGAAACCCTCAAGTGGCTCCGCGACGTTGCTCGCCGGATCCGAAGAAGACGCACACCCGACCAAGGAAGACACCGTCCTTTACCCAGGTTCACGGCCCTCGTGAGGAGGTAAGACCGCTAATCCTGCCTGTATGTATTATATGTGGGAGGTTACAGTACATTTGAGCTTGCCGGAAGCCCCCTTGAGGCAGTTCTTGCCTGGGGAGGAAAGCGATGATCTTCTTCCTCCTCCAGCCAGAGGCTAACCTAACCAGAGTTGCTAGGGTTTACAAGGGAGTTTTGCACGCAAAGGGCCGCTCCGGCTACGATGGATGTCTTCTCTCTTTTATAGGCGCCTCGGGTCTTCTCCTTCGGCTTGGCCTTCAAGGTGGCTCCCACTTGCTAGTGGCGGGGCGGACCACGAGTCCACCGCGCTCCATTCGTCCATGGACTTGGTCCATTGTTGATAAAGGTGGCGCCGTGGCCGACAGGACGCCGACCGCGCTCGTACTATCCGCAGAGCGGGCAGTCTCTGAGGTGGAGCCCGCGATGACGATCTCCGTTGGAAGGTTGCGCCGTCCACCTGCTTTATCGTCAGAGTGGAAGATCCTCACATATGTGCAGCATGCGGAACAACTTTGTTGACCGCTTTATCGCCAGGGACAGCGACGGGGGTGTGAGCGCCACTGCACGAGCGTGGCAGAGGTTACGTGCGCTCTGCCGGGCTTCCTTGGCGACGACGTTTCCCTTCAGGACTGAGGGGAGATTCCTGTCGGACATCCCTCAGGCGGGTTGGTTCCTTGATGGGGAGGATCCCCTGAGGCCCTCGCTTCCTCTTCAGGCCCTCGAGGGGAAACGCCTCTCGAGGGTTCTGCCAGGCAATGACGCCTGTTCCTTAGTCGTTTCGTCCGACTGGCACGTGAGCGAGGCCTGGGGGGGAATGGGCCCTTGATACCCCAGTTCCCACTAGGCCGACAGTAGCCCGCGGGCCCATGATGGGCACGACTGAGCCCATGGGCTTAGGTGAAGCGTCGTGGGCCCTTAGTGCCCAGCCGGCCCGAGCCACGTGGCGCTTGGACGATTAACGGCTTCGCACGATCTGGGGCGCAAGTCGTGGGGGGTCCCACCACGCGCCGGTAACTGCTCTTGGAGAGGACATAAATCCCAGGCGTTGCCGAGCAGAGCCGTTACCGTTTCCAACTCCTCGCAGAAAAATCCGCTGCACAGAGCTCTCCGCCTCCGCGCTCTCCTGCGAGTTTCTGTTCTCCGACTCCTTCCACCTCCGCACCCGTGACAATGAGTCCTCTTAAGAGCAAGGGCAAGGCCGCCGCGGGGTCCTCCTCCCAGGCGGAGGCCACAGAGACCATGATGGGCGGGGCGCTGCTCGGCGTTCGTGTCAACGAGAAGGCGCTCTCCAAGGTCCGATACCTGTTGGCGGATCGAACGAACGAGCACGGCGCCACAGCCCTGAAGCCCGCGGCGCACGGGAAGCGCCCGCGGGGATTTTTTCTGGTCTTCCAGCACTGCCTGGCCGCGGGACTGGTACCGCCCTTCTCTCCGTTCCTGGAGGCGGTGCTGGCGTTCTACCAGGTGCAGCTGATGCACCTGTACCCCAACTCCGTCCTCATCCTCGCCGTCTTCGCCTACCTCTACGAGGCGTACCTGGGCCTGAAGCCCACGGTGGGGTTGTTCCGGTGCTTCTACGCGCTCCGGAACACGGCGAAGAACGAGCGCTCCGGGTGTGTCTCGTTCCGCATCGTCGACGGCATGGGGGACGTCTACATCCCCATGTCCTGGAGCGAGGGCAAGGCCATCACGTCCGTGATGAAGAAAGTGAAGGGGTTACGGTGCAGAAAAAAATAATTTTTCTAGCGAACGAAACCCTAACTAGCCAAGATCTATCTATCTAGTACATGCGATAACGGTGGCGGAACGGGTTACATTACCTCCATGTAGACCGATAGCGGGGATTACGCTCCCGCACAAGCGTTGACGATGAAGTCGTACGTAGCCGACCTCGAGGTCGCGAAAAACTTGTCACGATGTCGAAGTCGATGACGCCGGGGTGTCGATGATGATCTGCGTCGACGGGCGTCGGGCGGAAGAAGGCAGAGCGCCAGCACCAGGGCTGGTGCGCCGGCAGCAGAGGGGAGGGAGGCGCGGAGGCTGCAGGGGGCGAGACGACGTCGCCCAAGCTCCTCAAAAGAGTAGCCTCCGAGCACTCGCAAACATACGGATCTTAGCGACAACTCCCGGTCATTCAGATCCAGCTGAAATCGCAGGAGTAGATCTTATCTGGAATCCCGCAGAGCAACGGCGCTCTGCGGTATGGCTTAGGTGGAGAGAGACCCCTTTCCTCAGCTCGGCGCGGCTCCGAGTTGGGAACCACGAGATCGACAGAGAAATCTGGAATTAATTGGATTTTCCTATGAATTAAATCAATTAATATGCCTTGCTATATAAAGGGGGAAGGGGGTGTGCAAACCCCTTGGCTCCCCCATGTGGGACTAAAGGAGGAGAGGGGAGGGGGGGTTCGGCCGAACCCCCCTTGGGCTTGTCCCACTCCTAGTCCAACTCGGACTAGGAGGCCCAAGCCTTCCCCCTTCCTTGTAGGGTGCGGTTTCCCCTTCTTGGGCCCTCTTAGGGCCCATGTAGGTGGGAGCCCCCTTTTTCCTTTATTTAATTAATATTAAATTAATATAAAAATCCCATTAATTCATAATTAATATATTTATATATAATTCAATATCTCATGACTCCGAAACTATTTCGGGATCACCCGAACAACTTTCGGACATTCCCGGAACCATTCCACATCTCCCCGGAACTCCTTCCGGATCACCGAAACTCTTTCCGGATCATTTCTCTCTCTCCAACAAACTCCTATAATATTCCAGAACCTATCTCCTAGCGTCGCTAAGACCTTAAGTTTGTTACGCTACGGTTCGGGAATAATCCAGACATGGTCGAGACACTCCGCTCACCAATGATCGTCAGGGATACCTGGAAATATATGACGACCCCTGTGCATTCCACGAATATCGTCGTTGAACCATAAGTATGATATTCATTCCCTTTGTCTCTGCGATACTACCTTGTCCGAGATATGATCGTAGACACACCGATGCCTTTGTTGTATCTCGTTACCGACGAAGGTTATTAACTCGTCTGCGATATTACATCTCCATGACCTAGTCATAAGCTGCGCAGCTGTATAGATGCAATATCACCGAGTGGGCCCAGAGTATCTTTCCATTACAAGAATGAACAAATCCCGCTCTTGATCCTTACGTCTTGATGCTCTTTCGGAATACCCAAGATGGACACCGTTATTGTCATGCTATATAAGACACAACGTTTGATGCTCTCAAAGTATTCCCACGAAGCATTAATAAGTACGGTCTCACGGTCTAAGGAACAAGCTATCATACTCTTATCTATTGCAAATGACAAACATCGTAATACGATCTTTATTGCAATACTTTGCGTATGTGCACCACCTTATTCAACTAACAAGATGACCCCATTGTCAACCGACGTCATTGTCCTTGATCGGGAATCTCGATCAACTGTTTCCCAATGGACTAGCTCATATAGAGGCTTGCTAGGGACCTGGTTGTCTATGTATCACACGTGTATTAATAATTCCGATTAATACAGTTATAGCATAATACACAAACCTATTATAAACTTATGAGATAATGCAATAAATACTACTTATTTATTTGCCTCTAGGGCATATCTCCTTCAGTCTCCCACTTGCACTAGAGTACAAATAAACCAGCTGCATTTTACTTTATCAAAATCCCTTATCAAATAAGAATCATTCGATGATGCTCGCTTGTGGAAAAGTGTTACTGCACAATCCATGATTGTGCATGCTTTTGCGATTCACTGACATCAACTTGCTTGATATCATTATGTTGTCCAACATATATGAAAATACCGTAACTAAGTGAGACTTTCGTTTCCCAGCGCTTACTCTGATTATACTAACCAGATAACTGCCCTGAAAAACACACTCAGCCATGCAGAGTCCCTTGTAACAATTACAAACTCGCGATATCTACAAACTTTCACACCAATGTAGAAAACTTGACATTCAAATGTCAATCCCTTAACTAACGCACTTCTACTTCCAGTAAATTCCAAATTTACTTTCATAACTGCTCTTTTTCCAAGAACAAAGGTTATATTTCATCGAGCATATAATATGATTTCTGTATGATGTCTAATATTACATAATAGACCCATATGTCATACAACCATTATTTTAATGCATCATTACTCTTAATGATCAATTGGATTTCAAAGGACCATCCTTTTGATTCTATTCTGACTCCTCAGATATAATCCAAAACAACTCGACAAACTATTTAAAATTCCTGTTCTATTTCAAAATAGACACTAACTTTCAAATAGTTTCGCAACTTCATCCTATTCTATTTGTACAGTTTCACAATGTGTTAACTACACAAGATGAATTCGACTCCCACTCAAATTATGTCTCCACATATTTGTCAACACGAGCTCCCACTCAAAACGTGTCATCCACATATTTGAGTTCCTCAGCTCCCACTCAAAAATATGTTCTTTACATATTCCACCTGAGTAAACTAACTATGACTCCCACTTAAATCGACATTTTGGCCAAACCAAAATCATTGATCTACCATCAATTCGAATTTAATACAAACTACAATATTACATTAATACAAATCCCTCAGACTTCAAGCATGTCTACATAAATGTAGTCAACAAATTTGATCTTGTCCAAGACACATTTCTTGACAAGACATGCTACCACGTCTTTCATATAGTCACATTTTCATATAACACTTTATATGACGATTAAACAATCTTATTCCTCTAATAAGAATTGCAGCAACAATTACTCTCTTAATCCTTTTAAACGTAACTTTGATTTCCAGGCTGAAAAGCCTTTGTTCGTATTCTGATACTTTCTCAACTTTCTTTGTATTCATAAAGTGCACCTTGATCTGTCAACAAGATCTGTAATACTCAATATAGTGCTGTGACCCGACAGCAATATTAAATATAACAACACTTTATTTAGAAGTTTCTTTCACGAAAATATTGTGATCTTTATGAAGAGGATTGCAAGCAGAAAACAATTTTCTAGTCTCCCTCACTCTTAATCACTAAACTTTCATTAGCAGACATATACTCTTTGGAACACTTTCCAACATAGGTCTGACACTTTATTCCAAACTTTCCAATTCCAATCCATAAACCGTAATTCGGAAATCACCTTTTCCTCGGAATTACATAGACAACAAACTGAACTTTGTTTCTAATTGATTTTGGAATACTCTCTCATCCAATGCGAGCAATCTACAAAGAACCACTTATGTATATTCCGAATTATCGCATAATCATATACATGTCGACACTACTATCCATCCTACGAATTCTCGTTGAGAAAAATATCTATTTTCTAAACTGGACATCAACTATCGGTCGGGTCTCCAACAGTGAACTTGTTCATTTGCCACAGCACCCCTAGGAGTAATTTTTATTATGCCTTGCATGGTCATATTTTTATTTGGAATCTTTTTACTTGTGAGTTCTAAAACTGCGGCTTTCATGGCACTTCCACCACCATATTGCTAGCCTCTTCGGTACTTTGCTTTGCCCTTTCTCACATTGAGAGTTGGTGCATTTTTCACAGGTACATCCAAACTCGTGGGAGATCTTCATCTTGTTCTCCTACACATAAGACAAACATCTTACTCAAAACAGCCACCATACCTTCCTACTAAGCATTTCCATAGCTGTTCCGAGATATATTGCCATGCAACATCCATCTTACATTACATGACTTGTTGTCATTCATTACTTGTTTATCGCTTTGCGTGTTTCTATAAAGCTGATGTGTGGTTTTACCCATGTTACATTGGCAGAGGCACCGTTGTCATATGTATTCTTATGGCACATTCATATTAGTTACTCATATCATCAGTATGTTCTTTTATCATCATTAGTGTGTTGTCATACGTCATGTATGATATTAGGATGCTTTCCCATACAAGTGAAAAGAACCATGGAGGCCATCGAAAAGAGAAACCAAAAAAGACAAAAAAATAGAAAAAAGAGAAAAAGAAAAAAAGAAAGAAAGAAATAAAAAAGGGGTCATCATTACTATTCTTTATCACACACTTGTGCTCATTTTATAGCACCATATCATTTGTGCTCATGTTTAGCACCTTTACTCCATATGAGAGAGTTTTCATGTCTTAGTTGCATAACTATGTGATGAACTTTACACTATAGAATTTGGCTTGTATATTCCAATGATGAGCCTCCTGAAACATGCTCTAGGTCTTCGTGAGCAAGCAAGTTGGATGCACCCCTACTAGTTGAAAGAGCATTTTCTGTGTCCTGAGTTTTGGATAGTAATGACAACACGAAAAGGATGTTTAACGGTGTGCCTAAGTATTTCAGATACTACAAAATCTTGAAGAACAAAAAGGATGAAGATCAACAGGTTTAAAAGAGAGAATTGGCTGGCAGTTTTTCGTGTTCTGTCAGGCCGGAAGTTCCGGTGCTGTGACCGGAAGTTCCGGCCTACATGACGGAACTTCCGGGCCTGCACCGGACATTTCTAGCCGGCCAGAAAACGGCTAAGTCCTTTAGGATTTAAGCTCTGGCAAAGGCGGAACTTTGGCCGGAGGTTTGGCCGGATCTTTTCGGGCCACCGGAAGTTCCGGCCAGACACAGGAAGTTCTGGTCTGGATAATCGAGAAAATTGGCTAAGTCAAAACTTGCCTGCGCACGGGCAAAACCTTAACTTTGTCCGGAGATTTGACCGGAACATTCCGGGCGACCGGAAGTTCCGGTCTACTCACCGGAAGTTCCGGGGCTGACTAGCAGAGAAATCTGCTAAGTCAGGAATTGCTCGCGCACGGGGAAAACCGGAACTTTGGCCGGATCTTTCCGGTCGACCGGAAGTTCCGGCAGACAACCGGAAGTTCCGGTGCTGAACATGCTGGTTTTTCTCTGAGTCTAGAACTGACTGCGCCATGGCCAGGCCGGAAGTTCCTCCGGAACTTTCCGGGGTGACCGGAAGTTCCGGCTTAAGTGACCGGAAGTTCCGGCCTGCGCAGTGAAAAACGGCTAGTTCTTGGAGGGGCTATAAATACCCCTCCACCTACCTCCAGCCATTTCAGCTCTCACACTCTCTCTCGTCATAAATGTGATGAAGCTTAAATCTTCAAGATCTCCCAACTCCTCCACCCAAACTCGTTGATCTTTGGAGGAGTGAAGGAGAAGGCCCCGATCTACTACTTCACCGAAGCGATTTGTAATCTTCCCCCATTCACTTGAGGATTTTGAGTCTAGGGTTTCCTCTAGGAAAACCTAGATCTCACCATTGTTGGTACTTGGTGTAAGCTTGACCTGTTGTGGTCTTGACCTTTTGTGGTCATCTTGAGAGCCCCCAATTAAGTTGTGGGTGTGTGCCTCAAGCGTTTGTAAGGGATTCGATCTCCGCGCTAAAAGGGGATCAATAGTGGAAGGTGAACTCGCAACCTTTGTGGCTGAGTTCATCGGAGAAGAAGGTGAGCCTTTGTGGCGTTGCGGCTAACCTGTTGTGGTAGCGCACACCTCTCCAATGAGACGTACACCCTTGGGTGGAACTCGGGAATACATCTTCGTCTCCGCGTGCTTCACTTGGTTCCCCTTATCCTTTCTCCCTTACTCGCTTGTCTTGTTTACCTTGTTTTTGCTGAACTTGTCATTTAGGTAAATTCACCGTAGTTGCATATCTAGAGAATTTGCCTTTGTGTTGAGACTAAATTTGAAAAGACCTAAAATTTGTAGTAGCACCTATTCACCCCCCCCCCCCTCTAGGTGCCAGATTCACGTTCAATTGGTATCAGAGCAAGGTTCACTTTTAAGGGCTTAACCGCCTAAGTGCAACAATGACGGAATCCGATGCCGAGAGGGCCGCCCATGAAAAATTATTGGCGGAGAAGGAGGTGTTAGCCAAAGGGGCAACCATGGACGATCTCATAGATATGAAATCGTCCTTGGAGGCCTAACTCCTCAAGATGAATGAGATGCTCATGGCACTCTTGAAGTCTAAGGAGCCCGAGGCTACTTCTCCCTCTACTCCTTCTAAGGAGCAGGGTGAGAACTCTAAGGAATCATCCTCGGATGGGTCCAAAGATGTTCCTCCAAGTGCCTCCCCCGAGAAGGTGGAAAAGGATGAAACACTTAGCTCCTCTAATACCCTCAAAGTAGAGTAATTTCATAATGTTAACCATAATTACTCTCCTAACCCTCCTATCCCTCACCCTCATGTAAACATTAGAAGTGATCCTCCTAAGCTCAAACCTACTCATTTCTCTCAATGGAAATTTCAAATGAAGTCTCATTTATTTAGTGCCTCCATTGAGCTATGGCGCATCATTGAAAAAGGATTCAAGACCCATGATCCAACCAACTTGACAAGAAGAGAGGTGGTTGATAGTCAACTCAATGCCACCGCTCTTCATCAACTCCAAATGGCCGTTAGAGAGTAGGACATGCCTCTTATTCAACAATTCTCCACCGCCAAAGAAGTTTGGAATGCTATTTCCGACATCTTCGTCGGTAATGAGAGCATGAAGAAGAACCGGTATGATGCCTTATGCAATGAGGTGGAAGGGTTCTACAAGTTGGATGGAGAAAGTCATGAGGACATGTACCGAAGGTTGGTGTTGATTGCTAACACCTTCAAGAACCTCGGTGCGGTCTACATTGATGACGCCTGGATCAAGAGGAAGTTCGTGACCGCTCTCTTGCCCTTTCAAGAAACGGACTTGAAGACACTCCAAGGGAGACATGACTTCGCGAAGATGACATCCAATGAAGTCATGCAAGAGATGATCGCTTACAAGGTGGCCTCCAAGATTGCACAAGATGCAAGAGCAATAGACATAGGGATGCACAAGCATGCCTTAATTGCCTTGAAGGCCACCGTTGAAGAAGAGGATGAAGATGAGTATGATGATCAAGTCGAGCTATCTAGTGAGACTCTCTCAAGTACTCTCACCCAACACATGGGTCTTGCGGCAAGAACGTTTTGGAAGAACCCCGGAAGGGCCAAAGCGAGGATTGACAAGAAGTTCCCCTCCAATGGAGGAAAGCCAATCAACAAGGTGAGGCTTTGCTATAATTGTGATGACAAAGGCCACTTTGTTGTAGACTGCCCATGGGAAAAAAGAGAGGATCATGGTGGGAGGCTCGTGGCCAAGACGAAGGGCAAGGGGCCCGTGCCCATGAAGAAGCCCTACTTCAATAAGAACCAAAAGATTGTCTTGGTAACTCAAGAGCAATATCCCACCGATGATGAAGATAGTGACAAGGAGGATACCCCAACGCAAGTGGCCGCACTAGCCATTTCATCCACACCTCCATCGCCCTTCTCCTCACCAAATGAGAGCCCCATCATCAAGAATACAAGATGTCTTATGGCAAAGACATCCGAGGTAAAATTGTCCCCTACCTCCATATCCCATGAAATTGATGATGGTATGAGCCTCGAAGTCAAGAAAGAAATTATTGCTTTTGATAAATTCATGACTAACTTGCAAGGAGAAGGAAAGAAACACTTTGGCTCAATTATGAGTCGTATAGGTGAGCTTGAGGATGAGCTTGAATTAAAAGGTGAGATTGAGAGAGAGGATGCACACACTAAGGTGTCTCTCCAATCCTCCCTTGAAGATGAACAAGAAGCTAATGCTCTCCTCAAGGAGCAACTTCCGAAGATCACTAAGAATCGTGATCTCTACTTTGCTAACTGCAAAATTGTGCAAAATGAAAAGCCCGAGCTTGTAGTTGCTCATGCTAGACTTTGCGAATAATTCGAGTCACTTGAAAATACTCACAAGGTATTGACAAGTGATCACGAACGTCTCCTCAAATCTCGTGATCAACTCCAAACTCGGATAGTTACTCTTGAGAAACCTAGTACTTCTTCTCCTTTGAATAATAATGCAAATGTTGTCAAGGATAAGGCTAGGGTGTTGTTTGTTCCCTCCATGGCAACCGAGCTCAAGACCTCCCTTGATAAAGGTAAGGAGACACTCACTACTCCTCTTCATGAGCGAGTGACCCACAAGGGTAAAGAAGGTCTAGGCTATGTTGCTAAGGAGAAGAAGAAGGCCAAGCCCGCACAAGCCAAGAAAGATGACATTACAAGTGGAAATGCCACAAGGGGTATTCACACTCGTGATGACTTTGCGGGCACATCTAACCCCAATTATGCTTTATATGTTGATTATTATGGGGATGTCTATGCAAGATACATTGGCCCCTTTGATGGCTATATCGAATATGCTATTTCGGTCCCAAAGACCATTGTTGCTAACCAAAAGGCACCCATTGCAAAATGGGTACCTAAATCAAAGAATTGATTGTGTGTAGGGCCTTGCTTCCGGAGGATCGAAATGGATAATTGATAGTGGGTGCACTAGTCATATGACCGGAAGCAAGGAGATTGTAACGAAGTTGAAGCCTAATGATGATCAAATGATCGTTACATATCGTGACAATTTCAAAGTCTAAGGTAATAGGGCTCGGCAAGGTGGTAGTGGCACCGGACATCACACATGTGAATGTCTTGCTTGTCTAGTCCCTAGGTTTCAACTTGATCTCGGTCCATTCTTTAACCTGTTTGGGTTACACCGTTGTTTTCGAAAAGGAAATGGTTATCCTTATGCGGAGCAAGTCTCTCAATGTGTCTTTCGTTGGGTACATTGAGAATGGGCTCTATGTGGTTGATTTCTCCGGAGTCACCACTTCCCATACAATGTGCCTATTCGCTAAGGCGGACTTGGGTTGGCTATGGCATCGCCGACTAGCCCATGTCAACATGAGGACTTTGCAAAGTCTCCACAAGGGTGGCCATATCCTAGGACTAAAAGACCATGTTTCTTTGTCGAAGGATCGAATGTGTAGGGCTTGTGTTGAAGGAAAAATGCATGACATTCACCATCCAAGCAAGACCATCATTTCATCAACAAGGGTCTTGGAGCTTCTCCATGTGGACCTCTTTGGTCCCATTCCAGAAGCTAGTCTTGGTGGCAAGAAATATTGCTTGGTGATTGTTGATGTCTATTCAAGATACACATGGGTTTTCTTCTTCAAGTCGAAGGTGGAGACTCAACAAACTATCATCGACTTCTCCAATGAAGCTCAACGTCAACACAATGTCCCTATCTTGGTGATAAAAAGTGACAATGGTTCCGAGTTCAAGAACTACACCTTGAATGAGTTCCTTAGTGAAGAAGGGATTCGTCATCAATATTCCGCTGCTTATACTCCTCAACAAAATGGTGTAGCCGAAAGGAAGAACCGCACACTTATTGAGATGGCAAGATCGATGATGGCCGAGTTCAAGTCTCCCCACAACTTTTGGGCCGAAGCCGTCAACAGCGCTTGCCATTCATCCAACCGGCTCTTCTTTCGCAAAGGACTCATGAAGACACCTTATGAAGTGCTTATCGGAACAAGCCCAATATCTCTTACTTCCGAGTTTTTGGGTGTAAGTGTTTCTACCTCATCAAAGGTGTCCGTTTAGGCAAGTTTGATTCTAAGTCTCTTGAAGGGACGTTTGTGGGCTACGGTTCCGAATCCCATACTTATAGAGTCTATGACAAGGCCTCGCACATTATCATAGAATCTTTTAGTATGGTGTTCGAGGAGAATGCCGGCTCCCTTGTGGAGCAATGTGGTGTTTCCGATGTAGGTGATGATCAACCTCAAGAGGCTATCCGAAGGATGGGGTTAGGCGTCCACCGCCCCGTCGAACTCTACTATGAGGTTGCACAACAAGGCTCAAGATCTACGCAAGCATTGTCTACTACCTCACAAGAAACCCCCGACAGTAACGCCGTGCCCAACACGCCTCAACGAGAAGAAGTTCAAGAAACTCCAACTGCCCCTGAAGTTTCCGGTGCACTGGAACTTCCGGTCTTTGGTCCGGAACTTCCGGTCTCTTGTCCGGAACTTTCGGTCTCAGGTCCGGAACTTCCGGTGCCCCCACCGGAACTTCCGGCCACCCAGGCCGGAACTTCCGGCGCCAAGGACATTCCGAGGGGCAGTTCTCCCCAAGGCCAAGATCAACCTCCTCCTTCATCGTTCACACCTTTCGTTGACCAAGGCAATCAATTCATACAAGACGGAGACATGAATGATCAAGATGATCAAGCAATCCCACACACAACAAGGAGGAAAATCGAGATCCGCCGCTAGAATAGGGTTGGCACCTCACAAGAATTAAGAGCTCTATCACTTGACAAGGTGCTTGGTGATGTGAGAAGCAAGGTCTCTACCCGAAGACAACTTGCAAACTTTAGTGAACATCAAGCTCACATCTCCATGGTTGAACCCAAGAAAGTCTTTGAAGCTCTTGAAGATAAAGATTGGCTTGAGGCTATGCATGAAGAACTCAATAACTTCGAGCGCAACAAGGTTTGGAA
This sequence comes from Poa annua, assembly GCA_026929855.1. NCBI lineage: Eukaryota > Viridiplantae > Streptophyta > Magnoliopsida > Poales > Poaceae > Poa > Poa annua. The sequence continues at coordinate 57,724,008 of CM049426.1, read as the reverse complement.
GTTGGTGGAAAGCCCAATGATTGCCGCAATGTTATCGGCACCAAGTGGATATTCGAGAACAAGCAAGATGAACATGGCATGGTGGTGAGGAACAAGGCAAGATTGGTGGCTCAAGGTTACTCCCAAATTGAAGGCATTGACTTCGGAGAAACCTACGCTCCCGTGGCTCGACTTGAGTCAATTCGTATTCTTCTTGCCTATGCCTCTCACCATAACTTTAAGTTACAACAAATGGATGTTAAATCCGCTTTTCTTAATGGTCCACTAAATGAACTTTTTTTATGTTAAGCAACCACCGGGGTTTGAGGACCTGAAGTATCTGAACCATGTCTACAAGTTGGATAAGGCATTCTATGGACTTAAACAAGCCCCACGTGCGTGGTACGAGCACCTTAGAGAACTACTTGTAGACCGTGGGTTCCAAGTTGGGGAAATCGACCCCACCCTTTTTACCAAGAAAGTAAAAGGAGAGCTATTCATTTGTCAATTATATGTGGATGACATTATATTTGGGTCTACTAACAAAGCATTTAACGAAGAATTCTCTAAGCTTATGACTGACATGTTTGAGATGTCTATGATGCGTGAGATGAAGTTCATCCTAGGATTTGAGATCAAACAATTGAAGGAAGGAACATTCATCAACCAAGCAAAGTACATTCAAGATATGCTCAAGAAGTATGGGTTGCTTGAGCTCAAGGGTGCCTCTACCCCAATGCAAACCAAATGCCACCTCGAGCTTAACCCCAAGGGTAAGGATGTGGATCAAAAGGTATATCGCTCCATGATTGGATCTCTTCTTTACCTTTGTGCATCTAGAACGGATATAGTGCTAGCCGTAGGAGTGTGTGCAATATATCAAACGGCTCCTAAAGAAATCCATGATATGGCGGTCAAGAGAATCTTTAGATATTTGGCTTATACCCCAACCTTTGGATTGTGGTACCCCAAGGATGCACATTTCTCATTATGTGGGTACACGGATTCCGATTGGGCGGGAGATCAAGATGATAGGAAGTCAACCTCCGGTGCTTGTCAATTTATTGGGAGGTCCTTGGTAAGTTGGTCTTCTCAGAAGCAAAATTGTATATCTCTCTCCACTGCCGAAGCCGAGTATGTTGCCGCCGCAAGTTCTTATATTCAATTGTTGTGGATGAGGCAAACTTTAAAGGAATACGGAGTCGATTGCGACAAAGTGCCTCTTCTATGTGACAATGAAAGTGCCATCAAGATTGCTTACAACCCGGTGCAACATTTGTAACATCCCAACTTTAGACATTCCAAAAAGGTTGTGTTTGTGTTGTAATGAAAATTATCAGCATGGTATCTTTTCTTTTTGTCACCACAATTAATTAAATTGTTGCATTTAATTTTAATTCACACTATTTAAATTCAATGCATTTTCAAATCAATTCAAAGTTGAAGTTCCAAATTTATACAAATAATCTTTTCAATAGTTTAATCTGTTTATTTTGAAACTATAAAAATTCTCAAAAAGGTTTTATCTCTCTTTTCTTTTTCTATTATGTTTTAAATTTACAAAACAGATAAAGATTAAACCAAAAGAAATTTTAGTACAAAAAAAAAGAAATTAGAAGTCTGGCCGAGCTGGGCCGAATCAGCCCAGCCCGACCCAACTCAGCCCGCTCCCATCGTCCCTTTCCTCCGTACAGGAGCGAGCAGGTCGACCTCGCTTTACAGCAGAGCATGGCGCCTCCCCCCACTGCCTCCTCGCCCCCACATGTTTACCCCTCTCCTCTTATCCGTTGCCCGCAGTGCACCCCCCCCCACCAAACCCTAAACCTAGCCATCTCGCGCCGCCGCTCGCTCTCCTCTCCTTCCTCCTCCTCCACCCGAGCCCGCCGGAGTGCCTCCACCCGCGCCGTCCCTCCGGTCGTCCCCTCTCTACCTCATCGCGCCAATGGCACCCCCTCTCTTGCCTCTGTCCTCGACTGCCAGCAATCGGACCCAGGAGCCTCCGACGTCGCCGCACCGAGCGCGTCCTCCCGACACCGGCCGCGCGCCGCCGCGACATCCCCAGCACCGTCCGGTCGTCCCCCGACGTCCCCGCGCCACCTCTCCTCGCCAACGGGCCTACCGAGGTGAGCCTCGTCGGTCCCCTCCCCATTCCCCTCCGGTTGAGCACCCAACGCTACTCGCCAGCTTCGCCGCTCCGGCGTCGGGCACGGTCGCGCCGCGCCGAGCGCCACACACACACACCGCCCGCTCGGACGCGACCAGCGCCACACAAATTGGTCGCCGCCGGCAAGAATTGTTCGGCCATGCGCACTGTGTCTCTCTGCTTGTCAGTTTCGTCAGACCGAAACAAGACCTTTCAGTTTCGTCAGGGTTTACTCGTGGTTGTCAGTACAAAACCAATACGATAGGTAGTGTATCCACAACACGATCGAGGCGTAGTGGCTAGCAGAGCAGCGCTCGTCCCGCACCTTGCCGTCCCGAGTTCGATCCCCCGCACAAGTTGAATAAAAGCGCATTTTTGCTTAAGTGTGTTTCACTGACAGTGGGTCCCACTCGTCAGAGACAGAGGCACTGTAAATTTACCCTGAGCCCCCTGCTTCAGTGTTTCACACCTAAGCCCCTGAGCTCTCTGTTTTTGCACAGAAGCCTCACAACAAGTTTTTCCATCACGAATAGGTCCTGTAATTTCCAGAAACACCCCTAAACTAAATATGTTAATATCTTTATTTCTACAACTCCAAATTAAATAAACTTTATATGTTTTTATATCAGAAAAATGCAATAAACATTAATATCACATTCTTATGTCATTTTGTGTAGCGTACCTGCACTTTTAATAAGGCAGATACCTGTGTATAGTGCAAATCCCTGGATCGATTCGTTTGCACACACAGTTTACGATGTAATATCACAATAAAGTATCAATTTTATTACATCGATGATCCAGACTTACAAAATATTCAATACAAGTTGCATAGCATAAAGCTAGCTTCGAAAGAGTAAACAGCGGAAATACAATAGCAGTGGGTCTCCAACAACTTCATGTTGCCACAGGAGAAAACATGTTGGTTGCAGACTCGAAATCCCTTAACGAAACATCACTCGTCATTTGAATAACCTGTAACAAATAAAATTTTGCAACAGAGTGGGTCAGATTCCATAAAAAATGGAATCTGGCAAGTGACACTATGGTGGACACTTAATGGAATAACTCTAAAACCTATATGCATATTTGGCTGGTGGAGTTCAAGGCTATTTTGCATAAAGCCAATTTTTTCTATCTCTTTGGAAAACACTTTCTTCAAATCAAGACAAGTATGGCATGAAAACCTTAATCTCATCCTCCCTTGTTCACCCATCAAGTTTTATTTCTGAAGTTGGAATGATGGAATCCTCCGTTGACGTCCGTGATCAGCTGCTCAAATTGTCCGTACCGGGGACACGACTAAGTACTTAGTTTTACACTCTGCAGAGGTTGTGCACGTTCACCATTGTACCCATTCAACCCAAGGTATCCTTTGCACACCATTTGTGATAAGGAAAGGAGAGAATGAGACGAGATCTTTCAGAAGCATTTTCCCTCCCACTCTGGCTTGACCCGTTCCACCTAACATCCCCCTACATCTGCTTGTCAAGCCGGAGAGAGTCCACGCAACATAGTTGATCAAGCCAGAGCCCATATGGCAATGGCTGCACTGGAAGCAATCGTCACTCGGAGTTCTTCAGATTCCTCTGTTCCCTGGTTGGCCATCCACAAGTGCACATACTCCAGGAACCATAGACATGGACCTGAGTAGCCACTCAACTTCGCCACCATACAACCAATCCACCCAGGAGATTCATTAACTTAGTGGATGTGCACTCTCAGGTGAAAATCACCATGCTCACGGCCCTAAGTAGAATAGACATTCATCCTAGGCGACGACAACCATGAGCACAATCCTGAGTAGTCACTTACATTTTGTAAACTTTTCATCATTGCATAGCATCAATATATCTACTAAGTATTATATAGGAACCTAGACACAGGAGTAAGGGAATTCTACACAGGTTTAGCATAGCACTACTATCCTACACATGCATATAAAAATACACTAAGTAATGCATATAGAAAATAATAGGGAGTTTATGAGGTGTGCCACTTGCCTTTGAATGTTGTCGTTGTTCACCACTCTTTTCAACGATACTCGGGACTCTCCGTTCAATCTAACAGTATAGACAAGCCACAATACAACAATCAACAGCAAGCACAGCTACTTAATGCATACAAACACATACTAGATGAATAAACAAGTTTTATAAAACTTTCTAAGGAAAAACATTTTTATGCATGATGTTAAAAATATTCCTAAGGGCTAGAAATGCTTTTATGCCATGAAAATCTTTTAAGTTAATGCAAGGAAAATAGGTTGGTCCAAAAGGACTAAGGGCTAAGGTCATAAGTTGAATAAAATATTTTGTTTAATATCATCTTGAATAAGCACTCTAATGGCTTAGTCTTGATGTGCAAAATACTTAGAGAAAATACTAGCTCTATTCTTCGAGGTGATCAACAATAATTATCAATTCTTTGTAAATTGGATATTCACTATAGTGAGAGAGACAGACACCCGGCCAGCCACATAAATTGTGGAACAGGTCTCATGTACGTGGACATGTAAGGTTTGTTTCTAGGCCGCTTCATCTCACTATGCCGCTAAGATCCAACAACTTCAAGACGATAATATCATGATCAAAAATTGTTTATGTCAAATGTGAAAGACAAGATTAGAAAAGAGGGAAAAGATAGAAGAAAGATGTAGTTGTCCTCCAGGCTTCATCTCCAGACTTGTAATATTCTCCTTGATGATGTCTTGATTGAAGTTTTGATAGACTTGATAAATCTTCAGACTTGGTGGTTCTTGTATCCTCGAGGCTGGTCTTGGATTTAACCTTGTCATCATGAGTTCTCAGAGATGAAGAAAAGACAGAGAGAAAGGCTTAGAGAATAAAAAAGGGGGTTGGCCTTCTTGAACTTCTTCTCACTTTTCTTCTAAGTGCTTGACATCTTGAGAATGCTTCCAGAGTCTGTTTTCTTCTAAGTCCTTCATGAAGTCTCAGAGAAAAGAAAGAGAGAGAGAGCAAGACTTGGAAAATATTTCTTAACTTAGGGAGAGAGCAAGACTTATAAATTTTTCTACTCCTTGAAGATCCTTCTGAAGTCTTGTTTTGGCTAACTTCTTCATTGGCCTTCTAGCTCCATGATGAAAATCCTAAGTGTCTAGTGCATAGCACTTTACCAAAATACTAAGTTTGAAAATAATCTTAACTTAGGGAAAATGGGGAGGAGTTTTCCTTATGGGAAATATAACTACAAAATAAATATGCTATGCATGAAATGCAATTTCAAATCATAATACTAATTTTTGTGATATTTATAACGTATGCATAAAGTTATAATTGCAATTTAATTAGTTTCAAATTTTTGGAAAATATAATAAAAGGAATAATTATCAGATTAAAGTTTTCTATGATTAATATTTCTATAACAAAATTTTATAAATAGTGTTAATAGACAGGGGGCATTTAATTAAATTTATAGCAGTTTGATTTAATAAAAAATAATATTTCTATTAATAGTTATGCTGAAAATACTCAAACTATTCAAATTAAATATATAACTATGAATTCATTCAAATATTACTCAAAAATATTTTATGGCAGTGGCATCAATTTACAAATAATCAAAATTTTCCAAAACAGTTTTATTTGTAATTTTTGAAATTACAGATTAAAAGTTATGACAAAAATACTCAAATTCACCATTTGAAATTTGAATATTTTAAACTAAGTCAAATTTGAATTTTGGCTGATCTAAAATGTTCTACATGTCGAGGGCTTTCCAAAAATATAAAGTTTCTTAATTTGGATAAGTGGTTACAAAGTTGTGACAGGTCTAAGTGGCAGGGGTGTTTCTGTAAACTGCCAAATTAAATTTAAATAAGAAATCTTTTCTCACGTGGCAGCTGACTGGGCAGTGACGTGGCTGATGACTAGGCACTGAGCTGGATAAGTGATCAGATCTGATCCGTACGTTCTAGATCTAACGGTCGGTAACCAACCATACCGATTCGAAAATGGATCTAATCGTGGCCTCTCGTTCTAGATCGGACGGTCACGATGGGTTGACCAGCCCGTGGCGGCGGGGCTTACCGGAGCTGGAGAGGACGAGGGCGCCGGCGGCTCGGGAGTGGACGGAAACGAGGCTCTGGTTGTTCCCTGAGTGCGCGGAGGCGATTGTAGTGTACCTGCACCTAAAATATGGCAGATACCTGTGTATAGTGCAAATCCCTGAATCGATTCGTTTGCACACACAGTTACGATGTAATATCACAACAAAGTATCAATTTATTACAACACTGATCCAGACTTAGAAAATATTCATTACAAATTTGCATAGCATAAAGCTAGCAGTGAACAGAGTAAACAACGGAAAATTATTCTTCATGGAGTCCCCAATCATCATCATGTGCCACAGCCGAGCATGTTGGTTGAAGACTCGAAAACCCTTAGTAAAAACTTTCACTCATCATCAGGACAGTCTGCAATAAGATATATATTGCAACAACATGGGTCAGAACCATTAAAATGGAACTGGCAAGTGACACTATGGTGGACACTTAGAGGAATAACTCTATGACCTCTATGCTTATTTGGCTGGTTGAGCTCAAGGCTATTTTGCAGAAAGCAAGTTTTTCCCTAACTTTTTTAAAACACTTTTCTTCTATTCGAGACATTCGAGACATGAAATCCATTGTCTCATTCTACTCTTGTTCACCCATCAAGTTTTTAATTTATAAGTTGGAATGGTGGAATCCTCCGTTGACATCCTCGTTGAGCTGCTCAATTGTCCGTTTCCGAGGACACGGCTAAGTACTTAGATTTTAACTCTGCAGAGGTTGTGCAAGTTCACCATTGTACCCATTCCACCCAATTTACCCTTTACACACCATCTGTGATAAGGAAAGGAGAAGAATGAGACGAGATCTTTCAGAAACATTTTCCCTCCCACTCTGGCCTGACGCGCTCCACCTACTAATCCTCTACCACCACCTGTCAGGCCGGGAAGAGTCCACGCAGCTTAGTTGATCAAGCCAGAGCCCATATTGGCAATGGCTGCACGAGAAGCAATCTTCACTTGGAGTTCTTCAGATTCCTTTGCTCCTGGGTGGCCTTCCACAAGTGAATATTCCACAGGTAAATCCCCTGGGAACAACACTCAACTCATACAGCCAAGCAACCAATTTCCACCCAGGTGTTTGATTAAAACTTAGTAGACTTTATCTTTTTCATCAAAATAGTTTTTGCATAGCATCACTATTCTACTAAGTAATTTCATAGGAACCTAGACACAGGAATAAAGAGGTCTATCATGGCTTGCATAGCAATGCTATCCTACACATGCTTTTAGAAAATACTCTACTCATGCATAGAAAAATAATGGGACTTTTATGGGGGTGTGCCACTTGCCTTGGCAACCGGGAGTGCAATAGTTACAGTTGCAAAGATTCTCGTTTCCCTCCGAATAGTCTAACAAAGAAATAAAGAGCCACACATAAACACACAAGCAAAGGTTCATACAAATAAAAATATATGCTATGCATGAGATGAGATGCAACAATTTAATAAAAGTATCCCTTTGGATTTTCATGATATATGCATGAATAAATTTTTGATTTGTTTCTATTATTTAATAATGAATAAAGGGGTAATGACAAGGACTTTAGTTCACTTAAATAAAATTTCAAAATCAAATTTTGTAAAAATGACATTTGGGCAGAGGGCATCTAAACAAGTTGTTAGCAATTTGATTTACTCTAAAATAAATTTTCTAACTAAAGTTATGTCAAAAACACTTAAACTACTCTCAAAAATATTTGAAAATTTTGTATGTGTCAAAATAGAAAACTAATGAAGCCAAAGTTTTCTACTGGTTCTAAGGATTTCAAATATATAAAAATATTTAAATTTGGTTAAACAGATAAAAAGTAATGATGAAAACAGTGTGCAGGGGGTTTTCTGCAAAACTGCCAAATTAAATGATTTAATCAAAATTCAGAAAATAAAATCTGGCGTGGCGCTGACACGGCGCTGACACGGCGTACCGGTTCAGAGTTTTAAGTGATCTAATCCTAGCCGTACACGGGAGATCTAACGGTCTAGATCAAAACGACCAGAAGCGAGCGGCGCGGCCGGCCGGAACCCTAGCCCGAGGCGTGCCCGCGGCGGTGCCATCGCCGGAGTTGCTCGCTTCGCACACCCTACTGCCTACGAGGACGATAGAGTCATACCCGTGCGTGGAGGAGCTCGAGGTGGGGACGATGGCGAGGTGGTCGACGATGGAGTGCTCTGTCGCGCCGGAATTTGCTCGTCGGAGTCGTGCTCGACGGCGGTCCTCTTCGGGCGTGGATGGAGACGATGTTCTGCTGCCCGAGAAGACGCAAAAACTTGTCAAAACAATGCGCGAGGTCAAGATAGACCAGAAGGAAGTGGAGAGTGGGCTTGTGAGGGACGCGGCTCACCGGAGTTCGTCGAACTTGCCGTCGGTAACGGCGGGGCTCGGGGGGTGCTTGTGGGCGGCCTGGTGGCTCTCGGGAGGTGGTGCTTGGGGCAAAAGAGACAGGGGATTGAGGGGATCTTATAGCAAGAATCGGCGAGTTAAATGAGTGAGTAAATCGCCGGGAATCAATCGAATTGATTCGGCCGTTTCTCGGCTAGGTCGTGGGCGGGATTTGGGGAAGACGAGGTCGTCGGGACGGGGATGACAGGTGGGGTCCACCTGCCAGAGAGAGAGCGCGCGCGCGCGGGCGGGTACGGGCTGCTGGCGGGCTGGATTGCGTCGCGCGCGCGGTAGATAGCTAGTGGGCTTCGGCCCACTAGCTGGCCCGACTTTATTTTTCCTTTTTGAAAATTCTTTTCTGTTTTTAAATCTTTTGAGTATAAAACAAATTCAAAACTATATTAAAACTTCTCAGAAAAATTCATAAAAATATAATTTGAAAAGCTTATGAAAAATAGATCCTTTTGACATTATTTTTGTCTAAAATAAAAATAGAATAAAAGGAACATTATTATAAATTCAAAATAACAATTTTAAGGACATAAAGTCAATAAAATATATTTAAATAATTAAATTCAAATTCTATGTGATTCATATGACAAGTTTAATGATGATGATGCATGGATGCAAAAGTTTTAAATTTTTCTGAAAATTGGGATGTTACAAACCTAACCCCCTTAAGATGAATCTCGCCCTCGAGATTCGGATTGGCTAGCAAATAGGTGAGGCTGGTCTTCTTTAAGGTCATCTTCTCTTTCCCAAGTTGCTTCCTCTTCTGAATGGTGATTCCACTGTACTTTACAGAATTTGATGGTCTTGGTTCGGGTGACACGTTCTGCTGTCTCCAAAATCTTTGTTGGTTTTTCTTCATAAGTGAGATCACTTTCTAGTTGTACTTCCTCTAGTGGCACCGTATCTCTTAGCAGTGTTTCTGCCATTTCTGGGTGACATTTGTTCAGCTGGCTGACATGAAACACACTGTGAACCGCGGAAAGTGCTTCCAGAAGTTCCAATTCATAGGCGACCTCTCCTTTGCGGGATAATACCTTGAAGGGTCCAATAAATCTAGGTGCCAATTTTCCTTTGATTCCAAATCTTTTAGCTCCCCGCATAGGTGAAACTCGGAGATAGACTCGATCACCCACTTCATACGTGACTTCTCTCCTTTTGGAGTCTGCATAACTTTTCTGTCTGGATTGTGCTATCTTTAAACGGTCCTTAATCAACCTGACTTTTTCCTCAGTCTCCTTGATTATGTCTGGTCCGAACAAACTACGTTCTCCTACGCCACTCCACAGTAGTGGGGTAGTGCACTTTCTTCCATACAGCGCTTCAAATGGCGACATCTCTATGCTCGCTTGATAGTTGTTGTTGTAAGTGAACTCGGCATATGGAAGATTATCATCCCAGCTTGACTTATAATCTAGAGCGCTTGCTCTCAGCATATCTTCTAGGATCTGATTTACTCTTTCTGTCTGTCCATCCGTCTGCGGATGAAACGCTGTACTGAACTCTAATCTAGTTCCCAGAGACTCATGTAATTGATTCCAGAAATGGGAAGTAAACTGAGTACCCCTATCCGACACAATTTTCTTGGGAACACCATGTAGACACACAATCATCTTCATGTAGATGTCAGCTAGTTTGGCACTAGTGTATGTAGTCTTTACGGGTATAAAGTGAGATACTTTCGTCAGCCGATCGACTATAACCCATATAGAATCATACCCTGGTTTAGTCCTGGGCAGACCCGTGATGAAATCCATACCAATCTGTTCCCATTTCCAATCTGGTACTGGTAACGGTTGTAGCAACCCTGCTGTTTTTTGGTGTTCTGCCTTCACACGACTGCAGACGTCACACTTTGCAATGTATTCAGCAATATCACGCTTCAAGTTGATCCACCAATACCTCTCCTTTACATCCATATACATCTTGGTGTTACCCGGATGTATGGAATAAGGTGAGTCATGAGCTTCTTGAAGTATTAACTTCCTGAGGTCGGCATTGTCAGGAACACAAATGCGTTCTTTATACCACACGGTTCCTTCTTCATCTTCTCTAAAATCTCTGGCCTTACCTTCGCTTAGGTTCTTCTTGATTTATTTTACTGCTTTATCCTCTAACTGAGCTGTTTTGATTTTGTTAAATAGAAGAGGTTGAACTTCTAAGGATGCTATGAATCCTTCAGGTACCACCTCTAATCGAAGGTCCTTAAATCCTTTACAAAGATCTTCCGGCAATTCTTCTGCCGTGAGTCCGTTTACATAAGTCTTACGGCTCAAGGCATCAGCCACTACGTTGGCTTTCCCTGGGTGGTACTGTAGACTTAAATCATAGTCTTTGATCAATTCTAACCATCTCCTTTGTCGCATGTTTAATTCCTTCTGAGTAAAGAAATACTTGAGGCTTTTATGATCCGTAAAAACTTCACATCTCTTTCCCCATAAATATGGCCTCCATATCTTTAGCGCATGCACCACAGAAGCTAACTCTAAATCATGAGTGGGGTAGTTTACTTCATGATTTTTGAGTTGTCTTGAGGCGTAAGACACTACTTTGCCTTCTTGCATCAATACGCTTCCTAGGCCGCGATATGAAGCGTCGCAATAAACCTGGAAGTCTTTCTCTAGATCTGGTAAGCATAATACTGGTGCCGACACCAAGTGCTTCTTTAATTCCTGAAAACTGATCTCTCAAGCTTCCGTCCACTCAAATTTCTTTCCCTTCTTCAGTAGTTCAGTCAAGGCCTTGGCAATCTTGGAGAAGTTTTCAATGAATCTCCGATTGTACCCTGCCAGTCCTAGAAAACTGCGGATTTCTCCCACATTTTTGGGCGATTCCCAATTTGTCACAGCAGCAACTTTTTCAGGGTCCACTGCTATCCCATCTTTAGACACCAGGTGTCCTAGAAATCCTACTTGTTTTAACCAAAATTCACACTTGTTGAACTTAGCATATAATTTATGCTCTCGGAGCCTTTGCAACACCAGACATAAATGTTCTTCATGTTCTTTGTGACTTTTGGAGTAGACTAAGATGTCATCGATGAAGACAACAACAAACTTGTCCAGAAAATCCATAAACACCTTATTCATGATATTCATGAAATAGGCTGGAGCATTGGTTAACCCAAAAGGCATTACCGTGTACTCATACGAACCATATCTTGTAACGAAAGCAGTCTTGGGTATATCCATCTCTCTGACTTTCATCTGAAAGTACCCTGATCTGAGATCGATCTTGGAGAAGACGACAACCCCTTCTAGTTGATCGAACAGTTCATTGATTTTGGGTAGAGGATACTTGTTATTGATTGTATGCTCTTTTATGTCACGGTAATCGGTGACTAATCTCTGAGTACTATCCTTCTTCTTGACAAAAAGAATCGGTGCTCCCCAGGGTGATGAACTTGGACAGATAAAGCCTTTCCGCATAAATTCTTCCAGTTCTTTCTTGAGTTCTTTCAGTTCATCAGTTGCCATTGTGTAGGGCCTTGTTCCCGGTTTTAGTTCTATGAGGAAATCTACATCTCTATCGGGTGGCATTCCTGGTAGTTCTTCCGGAAACACATCAGGGTATTCCTTAAATATAAGGACCTCACCGAGACTAACCCCCTTAAGAGAATTAAGCCTAACCTTCTTTAGTTCAAACTTTGATCTAAAGTTGATCTTCGAGCCTTCTGGAGTAGTGAGAGTGATGGTTCTATTTGCGCAGTCTATGATTCCTGCATAGCGGGACATCCAATCCATCCCTATGATAACATCCAGGCCTTGTGTTTCCAGGATGATCAACTCCGTAGGAAACTGATGCTTTCCAATCTTCAGACTCAACTGTCTACAGCCAGAGGTTACTAGCATCTCTCCGCCCGGAGAGCTTACTCTAATGGGGCTTCCTATATTTTCCACTACTAACCCATGTTTGTTTACAAAAGCTCTTGAAATGAATGAATGCTCCAGTATCAAATAAAACTAATGCTGGGCATGAATTGAGCAAGAACGTACCAATGACAGCATCAGGTTCATCGTACACTTCTTCCACATTGATGTGGTTCACCTGTCCTTTCTGGAAGGGATTGGGCTTGGCAGCTTCTGCGGCCTTCTTTTCGGGGAAGTCAGTGGCGTAGTGACCCTTGTTATTGCACTTGAAGCATAGGACTTGGCTGATATCTTTCTTATATTCAGGGTTTGGGCGATGTTGTCCATTGTTGTGGCCAGCATTTCCATTTCCCTTGTGATTCCCATTGTTTCCCTTGAAACCACCACTATGGTTGTGACCATGATGTTTGTGGTTGCTTCCTCCACTAGGATAGTGACCAGGTTTATGACTCTGGTTTGCATCTTGAGGGAAAGGTCTCTTGAAAGAAGTCTCAGAATGGTGTTTGTGAACATTCAACTTTCTCTTCCTATTTTCAGCCTTCTTGATGTTATCCTCCAGTATGATAGCCTGATCTAGGAGAGTCTGATAATTTGGGGCATATGCCACTGTCAAAGGGATCTTCAGCTCGTCACTCAGTCCATTTAGGAATTTTGCCTTCCTCTTTGCCTCGGTGTTAATGTCTTCAGAGGCATAACGAGAAAGGGCATGGAAATCAGCCATGTACTCCTTAAGGCTCCTGTTTCCTTGTCTCAGGTTTCTGAATTCTTCCTGCTTCAATTTCATAATGCCCAAGGAGATATGAGCATTATGAAAACCTTCCTTAAAATTTTCCCAAGTCATGGTTTCTAATGGGTGGGTGATTTGATAAGTTTCCCACCACTGGATTGCTGGTCCTTCCAACAGATGAGTGGTGAACCTCACCTTCTCAGCGTCAGTACATTCACAAGTCACTAGATCCCTGTCCACTGAACGCAGCCAGTCATCTGCCACAATTGGTTCAGTTGCAGTGGAGAACTTGTTCGGTCGGAGCCTCACAAATCTGGTAAGTCTATCCACATGGGGGGGGGGGGGGGTGGTGGCGGAGGCGGGTTGTGGTTGTTGTTATTATTGTTGGTTGCCGCAATGAACTGGGTCATCATAGTCATTAGCTGAGCTTGAGCGGCCATCAACTGTTGTATAGCATCATTGTTGTTGTGGTCGTTGTTGTTGTTGTTGTTATCGGGCGTACGACAGGGAGGCATCTGTGATTTGTATAGATGAGTTTTTAGACGGAAAGGTCTAAAGAGAAAGATTACCCCAACAAACAAACAACCTATAAGAACAAACAAACATCACACAACTCAAAACTCTGGATTAAACAGACATGAGAGTTTTGGAAAATAAAACGCGAGGTTCCGTGGAATACAATGGAAGGTACTGCCTTATCACAAGTTGATAGGTCAATACAAGACTAAGATAATGATGATGTGTAAATAAATGGTAGTCTCCCTAACGAACTACTCGACCATGTCATCTTATTCTTCTTCAATTTCCTGAATCTCGATTCCTTCATTGTCGAGTACTTCCCTTAATTCCTTCACTTCTTTCTCCAGGGCAGAGTTCTTCTCTTGCAGCTCCCTTTTCTCGGTACGAAGACGCTTGATCAAGTCACTATCAGCTTCGAACTCGACTTCATTGCTCTCGAGTTCTGCCTTCTGTTCTCTGATAGTCTTGTTTTTCTCTTGAACCCTTTTCTCATGTCTCTTGTATTTCTCCTCTTGTGAAGCAAACTTTTCTTCTTGGGCCTTAGTCACTTGCTCTTGAGCTTTCATCTTTTCCTCGTTCTCCTTGAGTAAGGCACACAACTCATCTTTCTTCAGGAGTTCAATGCGTCTATCCTCATAAAGTTCTGTGACGAGGACCTCCAACTCCTGGAAATACAGACTAAGGGGCTTTGCTTTGCCTCTATCTCCAACATCAAAGAGGTATGGTTCTCCCTCCTCGTTTCTCCTTCCAAAGAAAATGGAGTAGTGGCCCCTCAACTATGTGCTATAGCGTCCGCAGAGACGTCCAATCAGGTCCTGCATGACGAGATTGAGTCCTTTTTCTTTGGAGTCACTAACCATTTTGATTTCCAACGGGGGCTCTTCTCCACGTCCTGGCTGAGTTGCTTTTATCCCCAACAACCCTCCTTGTTAAACTTCTTCAAGATGAAGCCCTTAACTTGAGGAAGCGGTAAACCTATCTTCTCGCCGATGTCGAGAAGGTAGCAGCCAAAACGGGTGTCCTCGAAGTCCTCCGCAGTGGTGAAGTGGAAGCTCGTCATCCTTTAGGAAGAAAGAAAAGAATTTAAAACAAGAAATGTAAAAGGTAAGGAGGTACTAGTCATATGTGTATTATTAAATTAGAGTCAAAATTAAGTCAAATCTCAATGTGATCAATAAATATAAACAACTCTTTGTAAATTGGATATTCACTATAGTGAGAGAGACAGACACCCAGCCAGCCACTTAATTGTGGAGCATGTCTCATGTACGCGGATATGTAAGGTTTGTTTCAGGCCGCTTCATCTCACTATGCCGCTAGGATCCAAAATACTTAAGTAGTTAATACTATGATCAAAAGGTTTTTCCAATCATAAGGGCTCGAACCTACAGGCAACACAGTGCTCTGATACCATCTGTAGTGTACCTGCACCTAAAATATGGCAGATACCTGTGTATAGTGCAAATCCCTGGATCGATTTGTTTGCACACACAGTTACGATGTAATATCACAACAAAGTATCAATTTATTACAACAC
This sequence comes from Poa annua, assembly GCA_026929855.1. Taxonomy (NCBI): domain Eukaryota; kingdom Viridiplantae; phylum Streptophyta; class Magnoliopsida; order Poales; family Poaceae; genus Poa; species Poa annua. Next base: position 57,708,769 of record CM049426.1, on the reverse strand, counting down.
TGATCCAGACTTAGAAAATATTCATTACAAATTTGCATAGCATAAAGCTAGCAGTGAACAGAGTAAACAGCGGAAAATTATTCTTCATGGAGTCCCCAATCATCATCATGTGCCACAGGCGAGCATGTTGGTTGAAGACTCGAAAGCCCTTAGTAAAAACTTTCACTCATCATCAGGACAGTCTGCAAAAAGATATATATTGCAACAACGTGGGTCAGAACCATTAAAATGGAACTGGCAAGTGACACTATGGTGGACACTTAGAGGAATAACTCTATGACCTATATGCTTATTTGGCTGGTGGAGCTCAAGGCTATTTTGCACAAAGCAAGTTTTTCCCTAACTTTTTTAAAACACTTTTCTTCTATTCGAGACATTCGAGGCATGAAATCCACTGTCTCATTCTACCCTTGTTCACCCATCAAGTTTTTAATTTATAAATTGGAATGGTGGAATCCTCCGTTGACATCCTCGTTCAGCTGCTCAATTGTCCGTTTCCGAGGACACGGCTAAGTACTTAGATTTTAACTCTGCAGAGGTTGTGCACGTTCACCATTGTACCCATTCCACCCAATTTACCCTTTACACACCATCTGTGATAAGGAAAGGAGAAGAATGAGACGAGATCTTTCAGAAACATTTTCCCTCCCACTCTGTCCTGACGCGCTCCACCTACTAATCCTCTACCACCACCTGTCAGGCCGGGAAGAGTCCACGCAGCTTAGTTGATCAAGCCAAAGCCCATATTGGCAATGGCTGCACGAGAAGCAATCTTCACTTGGAGTTCTTCAGATTCCTTTGCTCCTGGGTGGCCTTCCACAAGTGAATATTCCACAGGTAAATCCCCTGGGAACAACACTCAACTCATACAGCCAAGCAACCAATTTCCACCCAGGTGTTTGATTAAAACTTAGTAGACTTTATCTTTTTCATCAAAATAGTTTTTGCATAGCATCACTATTCTACTAAGTAATTTCATAGGAACCTAGGCACAGGAATAAAGAGGTCTACCATGGCTTGCATAGCAATGCTATCCTACACATGCTTTTAGAAAATACTCTACTCATGCATAGAAAAATAATGGGACTTTTATGGGGGTGTGCCACTTGCCTTGGCAACCGGGAGTGCAGCAGTTACAGTTGCAAAGATTCTCGTTTCCCTCCGAATAGTCTAACAAAGAAATAAAGAGCCACACATAAACACACAAGCAAAGGTTCATACAAAGAAAAATATATGCTATGCATGAGATGAGATGCAACAATTTAATAAAAGTATCCCTTTGGATTTTCATGATATATGCATGAATAAATTTTTGATTTGTTTCTATTATTTAATCATGAATAAAGGGGTAATGACAAGGACTTTAGTTCACTTAAATAAAATTTCAAAATCAAATTTTGTAAAAATGACATTTGGGTAGAGGGCATCTAAACAAGTTGTTAGCAATTTGATTTACTCTAAAATAAATTTTCTAACTAAAGTTATGTCAAAAACACTTAAACTACTCTTAAAAATATTTGAAAATTTTGTATGTGTCAAAACAGAAAACTAATGAAGCCAAATTTTTCTACTGGTTCTAAGGATTTCAAATATATAAAAATATTTAAATTTGGTTAAACAGATAAAAAGTAACGATGAAAACAGTGTGCAGGGGGTTTTATGCAAAACTGCCAAATTAAATGATTTAATCAAAATTCAGAAAATAAAATCTGACGTGGCGCTGACGCGGCGTACCGGTTCGGAGTTTAAGTGATCTAATCCTAGCCGTACACGGGAGATCTAACGGTCTAGATCAAAACGACCAGAAGCGAGCGGCGCGGCCGGCCGGAACCCTAGCCCGAGGGGTGCCCGCGGCGGTGCGATCGTCGGAGTTGCTCGCTTCGCACGCCCTACTGCCTATGAGGATGAACGAGTCATACCCGTGCGTGGAGGAGATCGAGGCGGGGACGATGGCGAGGTGGTTGACGATGGAGTGCTCTGTCGCGCCGGAATTTGCTCGTCGGAGTCGTGCTCGGCGGCGGTCCTCTTCGGGCGTGGATGGAGACGATGTTCTGCTGCCCGAGAAGACGCAAAAACTTGTCAAAACGATGCGCGAGGTCAAGATATACCAGAAGGAAGTGGAGAGAGGGCTTGAGAGGGACGCGGTTCACCGGAGTTCGTCGAACTTGCCGTCGGTAACGGCGGGGCTCGGGGAGTGCTTGTGGGCGGCCTGGTGGCTCTCGGGATGTGGTGCTTGGGGCAAAAGAGAGAGGGGATCGAGGGGATCTTATAGCAATAATCGGCGAGTTAAATGAGTGAGTAAATCGCCGGGAATCAATCGAATTGATTCGGCCGTTTCTCGGCTAGGTCGTGGGCGGGATTTGGGGAAGACGAGGTCGCCGGGACGGGGATGACAGGTGGGGTCCACCTGCCAGAGAGAGCGCGCGCGGGCGGGGACGGGCTGCTGGCGGGCTGGATTGCGTCGCGCGCGCGGTAGATAGCTAGTGGGCTTCGGCCCACTGGCTGGCCCGACTCTATTTTTCCTTTTTGAAAATTATTTTCTGTTTTAAAATCTTTTGAGTATAAAACAAATTCAAAACTATATTAAAACTTCTCAGAAAAATTTATAAAATATAATTTGAAAAGCTTATGAAAAATAGATCCTTTTGACATTATTTTTTTCTAAAATAAAAATAGAATAAAAGGAACATTATTATAAATTCAAAATAACAATTTTAAGGACATAAAGTCAATTAAAATATGTTTAAATAATTAAATTCAAATTCTATGTGATTGATATGACAAGTTTAATGATGATGATGCATGGATGCAAAAGTTTTAAATTTTTCTGAAAATTGGGATGTTACAGCGATGAAGACGATCAGCAAGACGCGGCGAACTCGATGGAGGCGGTGGCGTCGTCGAACTCCTCCGGGAAGCAGCGGGGACGCGCGGACGGAGCAGCTTCCATGCTGAAGAACTTCGGTGATCTTGCTCCGCTTCAACTGCTGCAGAAACAAATCGAGAAGGGGTTCAAGAGATGCGCACGTCGTGGGAAGGAAGTGGGGTGGTTCTCGGGCTCAGGCGGTAGCTCACCTCGCCGGAAAGGAGGAATCGGGCGGCGGCGGCAATGGCAGCGACACGGAGAAATTCAAGCAGCCTGGTGGCGACTACCGTTTAGGGTTTGAGGAAAAAGGGGCGGCGGCGATGGAAGTTTATATGGGGGGCGCGAGGGAACGTATCCCGCAAGAATCGGCAAGATTTTTGGTCCGATTTTTGTTCTGTTTTGAGTTCGTTCGTAGCACGATTAGAGGAAGGAGATGACAGGCGGGTCCCACACGTCAGCGACAGAGAAGAGGGAGCGGGCTTCTGCTGGGCTGTTCCTGGGCTGCTCGCGCGAGAGGGTAAGGGATGGGCCGGAGCTGGGCTGGCCCGGCTGGTTGCCTCTTCTCTCATTTTTTTTGACAAACATTTTTCTGTTTTCTTGTTTAATTCATATCCTTTGATTTAAAAGTCCAAATGATGTCAAATTACTTTCTAAAATTTTATAAAAACAATACCTTTGTGTTAAACCAGTTGTGGGTATGTTTTGAACACTTTTCAAAAATAATAATTTCGAATTATTGATTAAATGCAAAATTGACACTTTATGTTTAATTTAAAGCTAGGGTTTAATTAATTTTAATTTTGGCTAAAATAAATTCTATGAAATACCCATATTCAAATAGTTTTGAAGTTAAGTTATTTAAACTTGTTTTGCTGAATCATTCATTTTTATTTTGACATAATATTAAAGAACTAAATATAAATAATTTTAATGAAATGTGAAATATAAGGTATTCGTTTTTTTAATTGAAAATAATTTGTGCACCATTATATTTTATATTATGATAATTCAATTGAAATTTCATAACAACTTTGGAAAAGATTTTTGTTTTAATTCATTTCTTATTTAGAATATATTAATCATTTCATGCTTTGAATATAAATGAAATTCATTTAAGCAAATGAAGAGTTTATTTGGATAATTCATTAATTTTAATTTATGAAGTTTTAAGGTTATAAACCATACGCTTATAATTTCCAAAACTATGTTTTGAACTCAGTTAAAAGATTGAAAACCATTTGGCAATTAGATCTTGTTTATAAAAGTTTAAAAGGACACTTGTAATTATGATTTTAATTTATTTATAGCTATGGCTAAGTGGTTGAAATCCAATGCTTAAGGAACTTTTATAGTTGGTTTTCTTATGCATTTAATGTTTTATTTTAATCAAAAGAAAAGTTTTAAATTTTAGTGATTTTTGAACATTATAAATGTTGGGATGTTACAGACTACCACCCTTAAAAGGAATCTCGTCCCCGAGATTCGGAGAGGCTAGAAAGAAAAGCAACTGCTTGGAATGATTCTGATAGATCGGGAAGTTCGAGAAATGTAAATGTTTTGACATAGAAATTTGGGAGCTGGCAGGGAATGAGTTTTCTTATTGGGGAGGTCAGAAAGAAATATAATTTGGAATCTCTGGGTTTAAGCGACTGGGTTTGAATTATCTAGGTGGCTACCACCCTTAAAAGAAAAGTTTTGTTGATAATTAAACATTCTAATGCACAACCGAAAATCAAGGTAATCCATTACAAACATCATCTAACAAACATCAAGCAACAAGGTTCAAACACAAGCAAACACATGCGTGAAAAATTTCAAACTTATTTTGAGAAATCGAACTAATCGTTTATCGAACGAAACACACCAAAGTCGTGGAAATACAAAAGCAACAGTACTGCCATACCACAATTTGATAGGTCAATACTCTAAAATGATACGATAAGATAAATAAGATAAATGGTGGTCCCTCTAACGTGGTTTTGATTGCTTCACTCATTCCTCTTTGATCTCACGCTTGCGCTTCATCGCGTGGTTATTTGCCACAGGCGTGACTTCTCCCTCAATTGACTCTTCAGAAGGCACCTCCTCGGGGTCTCCTTCCTCCTTTTCTTCCTCTTTTACAGCTGCGGGTACAGTCATATTTCCAGTACCTTGGTCACCCCCTTCTTCAGCTGCTGGCGGTGGTGGAGGTGGGTTGAGTTGCGCCTCAAGTGTGGCAATCTGCTCTTTTTTGTCGAGGTTCTGCAAGTGTAGGTCATGGATGAGTTCCTCCATATGGCCAACAAGGGTTTCAGAAGTCTGGAGTTCTTGGGTTTTTGCGTGTATGACAGCTTGGGCATGATCCGCGATGTCATAAGCTTGTTGAACCTTCCTAGTCAGACAGTTGACGAGAAAATCCAAGTCTTCAAACATCTTGTTAATGATGGGCAGGTCCAAGCGATTTCCCGTGTGAGCCATCGAGAGACCATGTGCATCCCTCTTCCCAAAGGCACGGAAGGGCGATTCCGGTGCTAGCTTGTTGCGATACTTGTAACACAAACGAGCCATTAAGTCTACCATAGCTATGTTCCCTCCCTCAATCCACTCTGGGTAGTAGGTGGCATAGTCCACGGGCTCGAAGTCTGGCATCGTGGGATCCGGGGTCATAATTGTGCGGATTTTCCAACGCGTCACATTAGGTATGTCGGTCTCCTCTTTCCTTCCTCGGAAATAGGGCGGTGGTAGCTTCAATTGACTTGTCAACCTGGACAGCTGCCTCCCAAAGATGAAACCTGACAAAACTCCAGCATACGCGGTCTCAGTGTACTCTCCCATCTAAAATTTTGAAGAGGAAAGAGTATTAGAATTAAAATGAAAAGTAAAGTATACAAGACAAGAAAACTAATGTAGAAATAGAAAAGTAAAATTCTCAAGTTTGAAATCTAGTGTATTAAAAACATTTGACTTTTGGTCTCTGTCCAATCCTAGGGGTCTCGAACCTACAGGCAACACAGTGCTCTGATACCATCCGTAGCGTACCTGCACTTTTAATAAGGCAGATACCTGTGTATAGTGCAAATCCCTGGATCGATTCGTTTGCACACACAGTTTACGATGCAATATCACAACAAAGTATCAATTTTATTACATCGATGATCCAGACTTACAAAATATTCAATACAAGTTGCATAGCATAAAGCTAGCTTCGAAAGAGTAAACAGCGGAAATACAATAGCAGTTGGGTCTCCAACAACTTCATGTTGCCACAGGCGAAAACATGTTGGTTGCAGACTCGAAATCCCTTAACGAAACCTCACTCGTCATTTGAATAACCTGTAACAAATAAATTTTTGCAACAGAGTGGGTCAGATTCAATTAAAAATGGAGTCTTGCAAGTGACACTATGGTGGACACTTAATGGAATAACTCTAAAGCCTATATGCATATTTGGCTGGTGGAGTTCAAGTCTATTTTGCATAAAGCCAATTTTTCCTATCTCTTCGGAAAACACTTTCTTCAAATCAAGACAAGTATGGCATGAAAACCTTAATCTCATCCTCCCTTGTTCACCCATCAAGTTTTATTTCTGAAGTTGGAATGATGGAATCCTCCGTTGACGTCCGTGATCAGCTGCTCAAATTGTCCGTACCGGGGACACGGCTAAGTACTTAGTTTTACACTCTACAGAGGTTGTGCACGTTCACCATTGTACCCATTCAACCCAAGGTATCCTTTACACACCATTTGTGATAAGGAAAGGAGAGAATGAGACGAGATCTTTCAGAAGCATTTTCCCTCCCACTCTGGCTTGACCCGTTCCACCTAACATCCCCCTACATCTGCTTGTCAAGCCGGAGAGAGTCCACGCAACATAGTTGATCGAGCCAGAGCCCATATGGCAATGGCTGCACTGGAAGCAATCGTCACTCGGAGTTCTTCAGATTCCTCTGTTCCCTGGGTGGCCATCCATAAGTGCACATACTCCAGGAACAATAGACATGGACCTGAGTAGCCACTCAACTTCGCCACCATACAACCAATCCACCCAGGAGATTCATTAACTTAGTGGATGTGCACTCTCAGGTGAAAATCACCATGCTCACGGCCCTAAGTAGAATAGACATTCATCCTAGGCGACGACAACCATGAGCACAGCCCTAAGTAGTCACTTACATTTTGTAAACTTTTCATCATTGCATAGCATCAATATATCTACTAAGTATTATATAGGAACCTAGACACGGGAGTAAGGGAATTCTACACAGGTTTAGCATAGCACTACTATCCTACACATGCATATAAAAATACACTAAGTAATGCATATAGAAAATAATAGGGAGTTTATGAGGTGTGCCACTTGCCTTTGAATGTTGTCGTTGTTCACCACTCTTTTCAACGATACTCGGGACTCTCCGTTCAATCTAACAGTATAGACAAGCAACAATACAACAATCAACAGCAAGCACAACTACTCAATGCATACAAACACATACTAGATGAATAAACAAGTTTTATAAAACTTTCTAAGGAAAAACTTGTTTATGCATGATGTGCAAAATATTCCTAAGGGCTAGAAATGCTTTTTCATGCCATGAAAATCTTTTAAGTTAATGCAAGGCAAATAGGTTGGTCCAAAAGGACTAAGGGCTAAGGTCATAAGTTGAATAAAATATTTTGTTTTATATCATCTTGAATAAGCACTCTAATGGCTTAGTCTTGATGTGCAAAATACTTAGAGAAAATACTAGCTCTATTCTTCGAGGCGATCAACAATTATTATCAATTCTTTGGAAATTGGATATTCACTATAGTGAGAGAGACAGACACCCGGCCAGCCACATAAATTGTGGAACAGGTCTCATGTACGTGCACATGTAAGGTTTGTTTCCAGGCCGCTTCATCTCACTATGCCGCTAGGATCCAACAACTTCAAGACGATAATATTATGATCAAAAATTGTTTATGTCAAATGTGAAAGACAAGATTAGAAAAGAGGGAAAAGATAGAAGAAAGATGTAGTTGTCCTCCAGGCTTCATCTCCAGACTTGTAATATTCTCCTTGATGATGTCTTGATTGAAGTTTTGATAGACTTGATAAATCTTCAGACTTGGTGGTTCTTGTATCCTCGAGGCTGGTCTGGGATTTAACTTAGTCATCATGATTTCTCAGAGATGAAGAAAAGACAGAGAGAAAGGCATAGAGAATAAAAAAGGGGGTTGGCCTTCTTGAACTTCTTCTCACTTTTCTTCTAAGTGCTTGACATCTTGAGGATGCTTCCAGAGTCTGTTTTCTTCTAAGTCCTTCATGAAGTCTCAGAGAAAAGAAAGAGAGAGAGAGAAAGACTTGGAAATTATTTGCTGGTTGGTCTTCATGAACTTTTCTTGATTTTCTTCTAAGTGTTTCTACTCCTTGAAGATCCTTCTGAAGTCTTGTTTTGGCTAACTCCTTCATTGGCCTTCTAGCTCCATGATGAAAATCCTAAGTGTCTAGTGCATAGAACTTTACCAAAATACTAAGTTTGAAAATAATCCTAACTTAGGGAAAATGGGGAGGAGTTTTCCTTATGGGAAATATAACTACAAAATAAATATGCTATGCATGAAATGCAATTTCAAATCATAATACTAATTTTTGTGATATGTATAAAGTATGCATAAAGTTATAATTGCAATTTAATTAGTTTCAAATTTTTGGAAAATATAATAAAAGGAATAATTATCAGATTAAAGTTTTCTATGATTAATATTTCTATAACAAAATTTTATAAATAGTGTTAATAGACACGGGGCATTTAATTAAATTTATAGAAGTTTGATTTAATCAAAAATAATATTTCTATTAATAGTTATGTTGAAAATACTCAAACTATTCAAATTAAATATATAACTTTGAATTCATTCAGTTATTACTCAAAAATATTTTATAGCAGTGGCATCAATTTACAAATATTCCAAAGTTTCCAAAACAATTTTATTTGTAATTTTTGAAATTACAGATTAAAAGTTATGAAAAAAATACTCAAATTCACCATTTGAAATTTGAATATTTTAAACTAAGTCAACTTTGAATTTTGGCTGATCTAAAATGTTCTACATGTCGAGGGCTTTCCAAATATAAAGTTTGTTATATTTGGATAAGTGGTTAAAAAGTTTTGACAGATCTAAGTGGCAGGGGTGTTTCTGTAAACTGCCAAATTAAATTTAAATAAGAAAATCTTTTCTCACGTGGCAGCTGACTGGGCAGTGACGTGGCTGATGACTAGGCGCCGAGCTAGATAAGTGATCAGATATGATCCGTACGTTCTAGATCTAACGGTCGGTAACCAACCATAACGATTCGAAGATGGATCTAATCGTGGCCTCTCGTTCTAGATCAGACGGTCACGATGGGTTGACCAGCCCTTGGCGGCGGGGCTTACCGGAGCTAGAGAGGAAGACGGCGCCGGCGGGTCGGGAGTGGACGGAAACGAGGCTCTGGTTGTTCCCTGAGTGCGCGGAGGCGATGAAGACGATCAGCAAGACGCGGCGAACTCGATGGAGGCGGTGGCGTCGTCGAACTCCTCCGGGAAGCAGCGGGGACGCGCGGACGGAGCAACTTCCATGCCGAAGAACTTCGGTGATCTTGCTCCGCTTCAAATGCTGCGGAAACAAATCGAGAAGGGGTTCAAGATATGCGCACGGCGTGGGAAGGAAGTGGGGTGGTTCTCAAGCTCAGGCGGTTGCTCACCTCGCAGGAAAGGAGGAATCGGGCGGCGGCGGCAATGGCAGCGACGCAGAGAAATTCAAGCAGCCTGGTGGCGACTGCCGTTTAGGGTTTGAAGGAAAAAGGGGCGGCGGCGATGGAAGTTTATATGGGGGCGCGAGGGAACGTATGCCGCAAGAATCGGCAAGATTTTTGGTCCGATTTTTGTTCTGTTTCGAGTTCGTTCGTAGCAGGATTAGAGGAAGGAGATGACAGGCGGGTCCCGCACGTCAGCGATAGAGAAGAGGGAGTGGGCTTCTGCTGGGTTGTTCCTGGGCTGCTCGCGCGAGAGGGTAAGGGATGGGCCGGAGGTGGGCTGGCCCGGCTGGTTGCCTCTTCTCTCTTTTTTTTTGACAAACATTTTTCTGTTTTCTTGTTTAATTCATATCCTTTGATTTAAAAGTCCAAATGATGTCAAATTACTTTCTAAAAATTTGTAAAAACAATTCCTTTGTGTTAAACCAGTTGTGGGTATGTTTTGAACACTTTTCAAAAATAATAATTTCGAATTATTGATTAAATGCAAAATTGACACTTTATGTTTAATTTAAAACTAGGGTTTATTTAATTTTAATTTTGGCCAAAATAAATTCTATGAAATACGCATATTCAAATATGTTTGAGGTTAAGTTATTTAAACTTGTTTTGCTGAATCATTCATTTTTATTTTGACATAATATTAAATAACTAAATATAAATAATTTTAACGAAATGTGAAATATAAGGTATTCGTTTTTTTAATTGAAAATAATTTGTGCACCATTATATTTTATATTATGATAATTCAATTGAAATTTCATAACAACTTTGGAAAAGATTTTTGTTTTAATTCATTTCTTATTTAGAATATATTAATCATTTCATGCTTTGAATATAAATGAAATTCATTTAACCAAATGAAGAGTTTATTTGGATAATTCATTAATTTTAATTTATGAAGTTTTAAGGTTATAAACCATAGGCTTATAATTTCCAAAACTATGTTTTGAACTTAGTTAAAATATTGAAAACCATTTGACAATTAGATCTTGTTTATAAAAGTTTAAAAGGACACTTGTAATTGTTATTTTAATTTATTTATACCTATGGCTAAGTGGTTGAAATCCAATGCTTAAGGAACTTTTATAGTTGGTTTTCTTATGCATTTAATGTTTTATTTTAATCAAAAGAAAAGTTTTAAATTTTAGTGATTTTTGAACATTATAAAATGTTGGGATGTTACATTTTGCATCATTTATTTTAAATTCTTAGTTTATTTTAACAAATGCACTTAAATAATTAAATATGGAATATGTGGGGTAATAAATATATAATGCCCTAAATCCATTTAAGTGGCTCTTATCATCTACACCATGTCTTCCATGCTAATAAACATTTAATTTGATGTGTAGAAAAATAATGTGCACTTAAATAATAAATATAGAATGTGTTGGGCATATATTTAATTTTTGCCTACTCCATTTAAATTGATCAAATCACCATGCCATGCTATATATGTTAAACAACATTTAATTTGTTGGTTACACTAATAACTTGCACCATAATTAATTGTCGGGATTTCATCCCCGCATTAATATGACCGAATCATCTCATACCATATTGCGACATCATTTGATTGCGCATTTGCTTTGTATTGATTTTGTTTCCTATTGTCTGTGTTTTGCTCTTCTATGGTTAGACGACGACGCGTCTGCTGTCGATACTTTCATCCTTGAGATTTCAGCTTTTGTGCCGGGCCACGAGCTGCTAGGCAAGCTTCTGCTAACCGGTTACACGATTGTTTGATTTTCATTCTTGCCTTTTGATCTATGCTATTCTAGTTACGATTCTTGAATTGCGATCCCATCATATGTTTATCCTGCAGCCCATACAACTTTATCCCCACATCCTATCACCTGTTGTATGTTTATCTGTTAGCCTTGCGAGTCGTAGTGCATGCTTAAGGTTGGTTCTGCGAGTCTGTTTGTCCTATGTCTTTTATGCTTAGTATGATAGATTGTCTACTTTAATAAAATGCTATCTTTTGTTGGGTTATTATTACTAAAAGATAAGGCACCGGCGGAAGGCCTTGCGAGGTGCTTTGTTCTGCTAAGTGTCGACCTAGGAACTCAGTTCTTGTCCTCGGATCCAATTTTGAGCTAACTAACCGCTTATGGGAGGCCCTATGGAGCCCCCCGCGGCTTCGATCTAATCCGCTTCTTATCCAGGGCGCCACAAGTAGTTTGGGATTTCCATTTGATGCATGCATATGTTACCTAACGATCTCATGATGATGGAGTAGTCGATTCTCATATAGGGTGGCACGTTCTTAGAGTGCTATGAAGGTCGATCCCGCGAGCACTGGACCTGATTAGCCGTGCACACAATCATGCGGTTCCCTGGATGGGTTGTAGAGAAGAGATTTGCCGTGTTGAGATGCCCTACCTTCTGGCTTTGCTTTTGGGGTTGATCGAACGAGTACGGGTCCAGTAGTGCACCCCTGCAGGGTATAATCTTATCGATGAGCCGTGTCCACGGTTATGGATGACTTGGTGATGATGCTGGCTAACAAGATCATAGACAACTTACACCTAATCATTGTTAATTAACCTGACTAGTTTACTTTCACAATAACGTGTAACTAAAATTGTTCACTGTGTGAGTAATTCCCAAATTGCTTCCTCATACTTGGTTGAGGGGGTTAATCCGAGAATGGGTTATGATTGGTGTTAGTTGTAGATGGTTAACTTATGCGCTCTCTTATCCCTCTCTAACTTAGACGGAAGTTGTAGCGTGTCTCTATTAGGTTGCTAGTGCTGCTGCCGCTAAAGTCCACTTAACCCCATACTTTGGAAGTCTTACAGTTTTGTAACCTGTTAGCTTAAACTTGTTCGATTCGCTTCGGTGTATTGACCCGTTCGCGGGCTGTGGTTTTTCTGCAGTTGAGGATTCTTCGCACGACCAGGTTGGTGGATACTACGTGGAGTTCGACGACGAGATCTGTGACGAGTAGTTAGATTTCCCCTGGGCTTCTTCCTGGTGGACCGCGTGGATGGGCCTTCTTTTTCCGTTTCGGCTTTGAGCCCTTTGCTTCTTGTCTGTACTCGGACCGGTTTGTTTCCGCTGCCTGATGTAATGTTGGGACATGTGTCCTCTGATTGGTGCCATTTGCTATATTTTTTGCTTAGTGAGAGCTTTTGGATATTATTTCCTTTCTTTGTGTCGTAGGTTTATTCTGTGGTTTCAACTTGTTAAAAATCCGACTCGTATACCATGTGTGTATGGTTGAAGTTTACGAGTTGGAAGACTTTTTGGGTTCTTGCATGCACAATCTTGAAACGTATGTGACGTTGGGGTCGCCAAGAGCTGTCGGTCGATGATCCATTCCGAGCCTGGCCTGCTTGTTTCCTGGGATGGTAACCCCAGTATGTTCTTGGTTGTGTGGCCCAACCGATACGTTTCGTTTGTGTAGCTTGAATTTAGGGTCTGACAATATTCAAGAACCAAGCATATTGAGATCCGCCACCATTCCATAAGAGATCATGTGGCCCGAGGAGACATTGACTTATCTTATGTGGGCACAAGGGATCAATTGGCGGATATCTTCACGAAGCCCCTTGAGGAAGGAAGGTTTTGCTTTTTGAGGAATGAGCTCAATATCATTGATTCGAGGTCCTTAGCTTGATCGCTTGCACACTCCCTTAGGACGTAATCGCATTCTATCTTGTCAATATGTAGGCATGGACATAGGGGGAGTGCGGTCCTAATACATTGGACCATCCCTCCCCCCCATTATGCCGATAGCAAGTGTTCTTTTATCTCTATATTCATTCTCATGTCTATTTTGAGCTAAAACGACGAGTAGTGGTTTGTACCCAAGATATATCTTCGTGGTGACATGCCCAACACTCCAACATGGTGGCTTCGGCCACCGACCTCTTCCTATTTTCTAGGATGATTTGGTTTTAATGACTTACTCTTGAGTTTCATTTGCATCTTCTTGGTTTTATGGAAAACACACTCAAGTTGGTTTTCTCGTGAGATTATTGCATTTTGCAATTTGAGTGTGAAGTACCATGATCAGTTTGGACTTCTCACCTAAGCCTTTCCCCCCGTTAACCTTGCTATTCCATCACTCATGTCCATTTTTGTTTCAATTTCCAGAAAATTTGGTTTGGTTTTCCTTAAGTCCGGAAATTCCGGGTCTGAGACCGGAACTTCCGGTGCCTAGGAAACTCAAGCACTTCATTCTGTGGCTAAGTCCAGATTTCTACACTCCCTGGAGAAACCAGAACTTTGCCCGGAAGAAGTAACGGAAGTTTCCGGTGCACCGGAACTTCCGGTGCCAGGAAATTTCTAGTTTTTCTTCCAGCGGCTATGTCCGGAATTCTCCACCCCCTGGAGAAACCGGAACTTTGCCCGGAAGAAAGACCGAAAGTTTCCGGTGCACCGGAACTTCCGGTGTGATGACCGGAACTTCCGGCTTAAGTGGCTCGGGTCTATAAATAGGGCCGCGCGGGGTGAACTATTTCGTTTCGAACGGTTTTTCCACCTCCGCGCTGCCCAGATCCAATCTCTCTCCTCTCCCGAGCCCAAGAACTCCACCAAATCACTCTGAGGCCTTCCGACCTCGGATTCCTTCGGTTCAAAGACGGATCTGCATCTCCTCGACGAGGGGATCCGTTTTCTCCGTTCGGTTTTCGTCATGGATCTCGGTAATGTCTTCTATTTTCAAATCTAGGACGAATCTCATTTCGTTTAACCTAGTGGATTTAGAACATATTATGTTGACTCCTTTGGTAGAAACCCTCTCTTAGGCTTGCCCTACAATCTCCTAGCAGTGATTTGAATTTTTGTTGAGATTTCTTGAAGTTACATGGAATTTTCGGTTTTCTGTCTGAAATCCTGAACTCCGGCCCCCAGGGCGGAACTTCCGGTGCTAAGAAAATTCCCGCAGTTCCTCCTGCGGCTAAGTCCGGAATTCTCCACCCCCTGGAGAAACCGTAACTTTGCCCGGAAGAACTGCCGGAAGTTTCCGGGGCACCGGAACTTCCGGTTAGGAGGACCGGAACTTCCGGTAATGGACTGGAACTTCCGGTCTGGTGGACCGGAACTTCCGACCCCACCTAACCGGAATTTTCAGACTAAAACCGGAACTTCCGGACTAAAATCAGAACTTTCAGGACTAATTCAATCTACTGTTGGATCTTGTTCCCTTGGACATGAGTGCTTATCCCCGTGCTTCCCTCTATCTCTATGTTGTGTTCATGCAGGTGCAGGGAGTCTGGCAGGGAGTCGTCGTGGTCGGGCTAAGAAGCAAGTTGTCAAGAGGAGTGCAAGTCGTGGACCCGCACCCGAAGAAGAAGAGGAGATCATGTCTGAGGAAGAACATCAGCCCGAGCCTGCTTGGGTTCAGTCATCTGCAGCTCCTTCCAGCAAGAAAAGCAAGGGGACAGCTGTCTCAGTTTTGCGCATGACAGCCGCAGAATTCTATACCTGGAGGTGCACGTTTGATTATGCCAATCCTTTGGAGCACTGTATCTTTCACAACTTGTACATGAAGCTCCTTCATGATGAGATCTACTGCGGTTTCTCAGAGAAGAAGCGCGTGTGCCCCAAGCAATCTATTGACCTTGAGTATCTTGAGAAGAAGCGCAGTTATTATGGAGGTGCTGTCTCTATTGTGAATGGTCTTGGTCTTCGGTCCCTTATGACCCGTCAGTGCAACTACAGCATTCCTTTGATCCATCAGTTCTTCTCCACTGTTGTGTTTGATGACTCCCCCAACATTCAGATGACATGGATGTCTGGGAAATTCAGACTTCAGGCTTCCTTCAAGGACTTGGTTGTGCTTCTTAGTTACCCTTTCAATGGGTTGGATGAGCTTGCTGGTATGAGATTGCACAATGATGATGACCGCTATGACAAGAACGACATGGTAGAGTGCTATGAGACAAATGGCACCGTTGGTGGCACCCATGGTTTGAAGCCCGTCTATGACATTGTCCTTCGGATGTTCCGCCACTCCATTGCTCCAAGTGGAGGGAACAATGATGCTATTCGTCGAGGACTTGTTCATCTGATGGCCCTGGCGAGTCAAGCTTACCTCTCAGACTCCGTACCCGAGCCCAACTCATTCTCCTTTGATGTCATGGACTTCATTTTCTGAGAGATGCACTGTGCTATCTTCCGTAGGAAGGTACCCCCGTATGCACCCTACATCATGATGCTCATCAAGGACCGGTTTCCTTTCACCCTTGAGGAGAAGCTAGATGTGGACGCTGCCCTTGAGTGGAGCCTCCACAAGACTGTTCGTCTGCAAATGAAGATATCCCACGTGGCTGCCCCAACTCGCCCCATGGGTACTTATGATGATGAGGAAGCCACCACTGGGCGAAACTATGCTCCCTCCGACCCCACAGTCAAGAAGGCAGCCAAGAAGAAGCGTCCGTGGTTTGTGAGGGCTCTTGAGAAGATCATGCTCATGGGCTCTTCTCTGCACAGGGAGGACTATGCCATATATGAGCAGAACCATGCCATCCTCACCAACCAGTCCGCCATGATGGCTCACCTGAAGATGCCCAACCCACCGTCTGCTCCTCCTCCTCTCGTTGAATACAAGCATTGGAACGCAAGAGGTATTGGATGGGACATTGATGTGCCAGAAGATCTCACAGACGATGAAGATGCCATGGACGAAGACGTGGATGGCTTGGACCACACCTCCGACTGACTCTTGGGGCGTTAGCATCGATCTTCTCCCTTTTTGGTGTTGCAAGATGCCAAAGGGGGAGAAGTTTATCGATTAGAACTTCTCGGGAATTTGCAAGGGTGGAAGCACAAGCCTTTATTTCTCTTTCGGTCTTAACTTGTGCTTCTTGAACTTTTTAGTCGTGTTATTTGGAACTCTATCTATCAGCATGTGGTAAGACGTGTGGAACATTGTGATGTAATCAGTTTACCTTTTTTTATTTCAGCAAGTTATGCTATCTATTCATCATATGATGAACTTGCTAGGATAGTAAAAGATAGGGGGAGCTGTGATCCTAGATAGATGTGCACTTGTATTCAAACACAAGATTTAATAGTGCACATATTTAGGGGTAGCCCATCTATTTTTTGCAAATCCTTTGTCATGTTTGTGTTATCATCTCTAACCAAAAAGCGGGTGATTGAAAGAGCATTTTCTGTCTCCTGAGTTTTGGATAGTAATGACAACACGAAAAGGATGTTTAACGGTGTGCCTAAGTATTTAAGATACTACAAAATCTTGAAGAACAAAAAGGATGAAGATCAACAGGATTTAAAGAGAGAATTGGCTGGCAGTTTTTCCTGTTCTGTCAGGCCGGAAGTTCCGGTGCTGTGACCGGACATTTCTAGTTGGCCAGGAAAACGGCTAAGTCCTTTAGGATTTAAGATCTGGCAAAGGCGGAACTTTGGCCGGAGGTTTGGCCGGATCTTTCCGGGCCACCGGAAGTTCCGGCTAGACACCGGAAGTTCCGGTCTGGACAATCGAGAAAATTGGCTAAGTCAAAACTTGCCTGTGCACGGGCAATACCGGAACTTTGTCCGGAGATTTGACCGGAACATTCTGGGCGACCGGAAGTTCCGGTCTACTCACCGGAAGTTCCGGGGCTGACTAGCAGAGAAATCTGCCAAGTCAGGAATTGCTCGCGCACGGGCAAAACCAGAAATTTGGTCGGAAGTTTGGCCGGATTTTTCCGGGTGACCGGAAGTTCCGGCCAGACAACCGGAAGTTCCGGTGCTGAACATGCTGGTTTTTCTCTAAGTCTGGAACTGCCTGCGCCCTGGCCAGGCCGGAAGTTCCTCCGGAACTTTGGCTGGAACTTTCCAGGGTGACCGGAAGTTCCGTCTTAAGTGACCGGAAGTTCCGGCCTGCGCAGTGAAAACCGGATAGTTCTTGGAGGGGCTATAAATACCCCTCCACCTACCTCCAGCCATTTCAGCTCTCACACTCTCTCTCATCATAAATGTGTTGAAGGTCAAATCTTTAAGATCTCCCAACTCCTCCACCCAAACTCGTTGATCTTTGGAGGAGTGAAGGACAAGGCCCCGATCTACTACTTCACCGAAGCGATTTGTAATCTTCCCCCATTCATTTGGGGATTTCGAGTCTAGTGTTTCCTCTAGGAAAACCAAGATCTCACCATTGTTGGTACTTGGTGTAAGCTTGACCTGTTGTGGTCTTGACCTTTTGTGGTCATCTTGAGAGCCCCCAATTAAGTTGTGGGTGTGTGTCGGCCCAGTGGGAACTAGGGTATGGAGAGCCCATTCCCCCCAGGTCTCGCACAATGTCCTGTCAGACGAAACGACTAAGGACCAGGCATCACCGCCTAGCGGGACCCTCGACAGGCAACTCCCCTCGAGGGCCTGAAGTGGAAACGTTGGCCTTAAGGGGTCCCTCGCCTCAGGGGACCCTCCCGAGGCGCCAGCTCGCCTCGAGGGAGTCCCACAGGAATCTCCCCTCAGCCTCCTCGGGCCTGAAGGGAAACGTTGCAGCCAAGGAAGTACGGCAAGACGCATGTGGCCTCTGCTACGCCCACGTGGTGACGCAAGCACCCTTGTTGCCGTTTTGGTGATAAAGGGGTCAATAAAGCGGCGCCGCCTGCTGCGCCACTGCCAGGACCTTCTACTCTGGTGATAAAGCAGGTGGACGGCGCAACCCTCCAATGGAGAACGTCATCGCGGGCTCCACCTCAGAGATTGCCCTCTCAGCGGGCAGTACAGCGCGGTCGGCCGCCTGTCGGCCACCGCACCCACCTTTATACACAATGGACCGCGTCCATGGACAAACGGACCACGGTGGACTCCTACTCCACCATGCCTCTGCCGTGTGGGAGCCACCTTGAAGGCCAAGCCGAAGGAGAGCGCCAGAGGGGCCTATAAAAGGGACAAGACATCCATTGTAGCAAAGGTCAGCTCTTTGCGTGCTACAACCCTTGTAAACCCTAGCAACACTTATTAGGATAGCCTCTGGCTGGAGGAGGAAGAAGACCATCGCTTCCCTCCCCAGGCAAGAACTGCCTCAAGGGGGCCTCGGGCAAACTCCATTGTACTGTAACCTCCACCATCTAGTACAGACAAGCAGGAGTAGTGGTCTTACCTCCTCACGAGGGCCGTGAACCTGGGTAAAGGCCGGTGTCTATCTCTGTCGTGGGCGTGTCGTCTTCGGGTCCGGCGAGCAACGTCGCAGTGTCCCTCGAGGGTCTTCACCTCTGCGTTCAACCCCCTTCACGAACTACTCTTCAGGAAGTGACTACCCCCGATTCTTGGGAGTCATAACCCGACATTTGGCGCGCCAGGTAGGGGGTTGAGGCGCGTCAACAACCTTCGAGTTCGTCTCCGCGCCATGGTGAACACCCGCGCCGCCCGCGTCAACCGACGCGCGCCTGAAGGAGCGCGCGCACCGCCGGACACCGCGAACACCCGCGCATGGTGGGGACGACCCCGTCACGAAGAGCGCGTCCCTTCCGGCCCTCATGCCGAGGCGCCGGAACGTGACTCCGAGCCTCAGGAGGACGCGCAGTCGTCGCACCCGACGCAGCACCCGAGCGGCTCGGGCCCGGGGAGGACAGAC
Source organism: Poa annua (assembly GCA_026929855.1). Classification (NCBI taxonomy): domain Eukaryota; kingdom Viridiplantae; phylum Streptophyta; class Magnoliopsida; order Poales; family Poaceae; genus Poa; species Poa annua. The sequence continues at coordinate 57,689,605 of CM049426.1, read as the reverse complement.
CCCGCGCCCCACACCGCGCTGCTCATGGCGCAGGAGCTTCTCCGCAACCAGCCCACCGCTGAGGCCCACAAGCAGTGGATCCAACGCCTCAACCACCTCGTCGGCATCGCCACGACGCGCCCTACTCCGTCGCAGTCCAACCTGCACACCTCTCTCGCGGGCACTGTCGGGACAAATGCGCCTCCGCCACCTCCGGGACCTGCACCGGCTGCGACGCAGAGGGCTGCTTCGCACGCGTCCTCGCCGCACGATTGCTTGATCGTGCAGCGCACCGCGCCCGACGCTCGCGTGGGGATGGAGCTCCAGCGAAACCGCCAGAACAGGCTCGTGGAGGAGATTGGCCAGGCGGGTCAGCAGAACCGCAGCACGCTACAGCACGGGGTCGCCACGTACGCCACAGGCTGCATGGCGTTCACCCGTTCTCTGCGTCGCGTGGTCTGGCCCCCAAAGTTCAGGCCGGCTCTCCCTAAGGGCTATGACGGCTCCAGCAACCCCATCGAGTTCCTGTAGCTCTACACCACCTCCATCCAAGCTGCGGGTTGAGATGACAAGGTCATGGACAATTGGTTCTCCCACGCGTTTCGCGATTCTGCGTTGTCGTGGCTCCTGAACCTCCCTGAGGACTCCGTGAAGTCCTGGGAGGAGCTCTGCAAGCAGTTCGTCTCCAACTTCAAGGGGACATACGAGCGCGCCCTCACCCACAATGACCTGCGCGCTGTAGTGTAGAAGAAGGATGAGACGCTCCGCAAGTACATTCAGCGCTTCAGCCAAGTGCGCAACAAGATCCCGAATATCCCTGACACCCAAGTCATCGCCGCCTTCCGCGAGGGCGTCACAAACAGCAGGATGCTCGAGAAGCTGGGCATACACGACAAGCTCACCTCTGTGGTAAAGCTGTTCGACCTGGCGGACAAGTGCGCCAAGGCTGAAGAGGGACTCCTTTTCGTCAAGATGTCCTCGAGAGGGGACGATCACACTGAGGGGTCCAAGAGCCAGAAGAAGAAGGAGGAGCCCAAGCGCAAGGCCACCGCGGTTCTCGCGGCAGAGCCTGACGCGAAGGGCACCCGCTGGGACTCCCCCGAGCCTGGAGAGAGGAGAGATGACCACCGCCCTTTCTGCATCTACCACAACAGGCGCGGCCACTCTACAGAGTCCTGCTTCGACCTTAAAAGGTTGAGCAAGGAGCGCGAGCAAGCAGAGGGCAGTGGCAGCCGCGGCCGAGGCCGTGGCTACCGTGGGAGCGGACGCAAGGGCGGCTCCCAGAAACCCTCTGGAAATCACGCCAACGCCGCAGAAAAGAATGGAAATCTCCCTGACGAGGAAGATGGCAGCTACCAAGCCCCGAGAGGCTCCATTGCCTGCATCCTTGGGGGGGGGCGCAGGCGCCGAAGTCGAACAACCAGTTCAAGCAGTTCGCTCGCGAGCTCAACGCCGCCCTCCCAAGCACGGAAACCTCGAGGCCCCTCAAGTAGTCGCAGTCCACCATCGCCTTCGATGCTCAGGACCACCCCAAGTCCACCAAGACTGTTGGAACCCTCCCGCTGGTCTGCAGCCCCACCATCGACAACGTGGCTGTCTCCAAGACTCTCATCGATGGCGGAGCAGGCCTGAGCGTTATCTCCATAGATACGTTCGAAGCGCTTCAAGTGCCCTACGAGCGGCTCATGGCCTCGAGGCCCTTCACGGGGGTCACCAGTGGCTCGATCGAGCCTCTAGGCCAGGTCAGGCTTGCCGTCACCTTCGGGAGCCAGGAAAATTACCGCACCGAGCACATCGATTTCGATGTAGCACTCATCGGCCTGCCGTACAATGCCATCCTCGGCTACCCCGCCCTCGCGAAGTTCATGGCCGTCACGCACCATGCCTACAACATGGTCAAGATCCCCGGTAGCGCTGGCACGATGACCATCCGTGGGCATGTCCTGGACGCTACGCGCGCCGTTGAGACGGCCTACAAGACCGCCGCCATGGCATTCCTCGCAGACGAGGACTTAGAGCCTCTCGAGAGACCCAAGAAGAAGAAGCAGTTGTTCTCCCAGGAGGCAGCTGCTACAAAGAAGATTTCTCTGAGCTCCAGCAGCTCGGGGGCTGAAGGCTCGGGGGCTAGCGTCACCATTGGCGCCGCGCTGCCTCCCAAATAGGAAAGTGCGCTCGTCGCCTTCCTCGAGGCAAACTCTGACATGTTCGCGTGGACACCGTCAGATATGTCTGGTGTACCGAGGGAGGAGATCGAGCACCACTTGGCCGTGTGCCCAAACGCGCGCCCCGTCAAGCAAAAAACAAGAAAGCAAGCATTCATCGTCAAGGAGGTCGAGAAGATCAAAGCGGCAAAAGTCGTTCGCGAAGTCGCGCACCCCACTTGGCTCTCCAACGGCGTGGTAGTCCCATAGCCCGCCGGAGGAGGCCGTCTCTGCATCGACTACACTGATGTAAACAAGGCCTGCCCCAAAGTCCCTTATCCCATGCCAAGAATTGACCAGATTGTGGACTCCACGGCAGGCTGCGACCTCCTATGTTTCCTCGATGCCTTCTTTGGTTATCACCAGATAAAGATGGCTAAGGAGGACGAGGAGAAGACAGCTTTCCTCACCCCGTGCGGTGTGTATTGCTACGTCGGCATGCCTTTCGGCCTAAAAAATGCCGGAGCCACTTTCCAGAGGTTGATGAGGATAGCTCTTGGCGGGCAAATGGGGCGGAACGCCGAGGCATATGTCGATGACATCATCGTGAAATCACGGGAAGGAAATACTCTCCTCGGAAATCTTGAAGAAACTTTCGCCAGCCTGCGCAAGGTGAACATCAAGCTCAACCCCACCAAGTGCGTCTTTGGAGTACCTTCAGGCAAATTGCTTGGGTTCCTCGTGTCTCGTCGAGGCATAGAGGCAAACCCAGACAAAACCAAGGCCATAGAAGACATGCAACCTCCACACAGGCTCAAGGACATGCAACGCCCAGCAGGCTGCATGGCCAGCTTGGGTCGACTCATCTCCAAGTTCGGTGAAAGAGCCCTGCCGTTCTTCAAGATAATGAAAAGAACGGGCACTTTCAAGTGGACCCCTGAAGCTGAAAAAGCATTTGAGGACTTGAAGAAGTATCTGGCCAGCCCAACAGTAATGGTCGCCCCAAGGCCTGACGAGCACCTGAAGCTGTACTTATCAGCTACACAGCAAACAGCCAGTGCTGTCCTTGTGGCGGAAAGAGAAGAGCCAGTACTCCACAAGAAGAGTGCAGCCACTCCAAAGAAGGCCCGCCCCAAACCCACCGCCAGGCCTAAAGCCCCAAGAGAGGCCCGCCCAAAGCCAACCCCTGCAAGGGAATCCTGCCGAGGAGCCTCAGGAAGCCAACCCCCTCGAGGCCCAGGACAAGCCCCTCGAGGCCAACCCCCTCGAGGCCCAGGTCAACCCCCTCGAGGCCAACCCCCTCGAGGCCAAGGCCAAACCCCTCGAGGCAAACCCCCTCGAGGGCCAGGCTGAGCCACCTCAGGCAAAAGACGCCAAGGCTACATGAATTACCATCGTCGAGCAACCAGTCTACTTCGTCAGCACAGTACTGCGTGATGCTCGCGAGCGGTATACAATGCAGCAGAAGCTACTCCTCGCACTCCTCATCGCCTCAAGAAAGTTGCGACACTACTTCCAGGGGCACCCCATCACAGTGGTCACCTCTTTTCCCCTGGAGCAAATACGGCGCAACCCAAACGCAACAGATCGTTTCGCAGGATGGAACATAGAGCTACAACCATTCAATTTGCGCTTCGATACGACAAGGGTAATCAAAGGAAGAGCGTTGGCTGACTTCGTCGCCGAATGGACTGACCCAACCCCTGAAGAGCCTTTGGAAGAAGAGCAAGAGCCCTCTGGAGCCGCAATGCCCAGCCACTGGACCATGAAGTTCGACGGAGCTTTCGCCTTTCGCCACGGCGGGGCCGAGGTAGTCCTGATCTCACCCAAAGGCGACAAGTTGTATTACACAGTCCAGCTGTGCTTCGGAATCGACAAGATATCCAACAATATCGCCGAGTATGAAGGCCTGCTTGTCGGCCTACGTGCCGCAATCGCCCTAGGCGTCAAGCATCTACTCATAAAGGGCGACTCCCAGTTGCTCGTCAAATTCTCTAACAAAACCTACAAGCCTAACGACGACCACATGGCCGCATACCTTGAAGAGGTACATAGGCTCGAGAAGTACTTCAGGGGAATGGAGCTCATGCACATCCCAAGAAAGAAAACCAAGAGGCTGATGACATCGCCAAGCGCGCATCAAAGAGGCAAGATCAGCCGCAAGGTGTCTTTGAAGAAAGGCTTGTCAGGGCATCCATAAAGCAGCCCCAAGAGGCCCTGCCCGCAAGCACAGACGAAGCGCTCCCGCCACCCCTGCAAGCGGGGCTCCAGGCTGCGGGCCCCCTACAGGGGAGCGTCTGTTGCTCACAGCGGTGCACCAAGAAACAGGATGGATCGACGAGATCAAAGATTGCCTCCACAAAGGGGTCCTTCCCGAGGAAGACGTTGAAGCGGAGCGAATTGCCCGCAAAGCAAAATCGTACCAAATCCTCGAAGGAATTCTCTATCGCAAGCACCCAAACGGCATCGCGCTCAAATGCGTCCCTCCTAAAGAAGGCAAACTGCTGATCAATGACATCCACAGCGGGGAATGCGGCCACCATTCGTGCGCCCGCACCCTCGCAGACAACGTCTTCAGGAGCGTCTTCTACTGGCCTCAAGCACTTCAAGATGCAATGACATCATTCAAGCATGTGAAGCCTGCCAATTCCACGCCAAGCAAATCCACCAACCAGTGCTGGGACTACAGACCATTCTGCTCTCGTGGCCGTTTGCGGTCTGGGGGCTGGACATCCTAGGACATTTCCCAACGGCGCAGGGTGGATATCGCTACCTCTTCGTGGCCATTGACAAGTTCACAAAGTGTCCTGAAGTGGAGGCGACGCGCACAATCACAGCAGGCACGGCGGTGAAATTCATCAGAGGTCTAGTCTGCCGCTTCGGCATGCCTAACAGCATCATCACCGACAATGGCTCGCAATTCACTAGTGGCATCTTCAGAGCCTACTGCGAAAGAATGGGCATCAAGCTCTGCTTCACCTCAGTCGCCCATCCGCAAAGCAACGGACAGGCTGAGCGCGCAAACGCAGAGGTCCTCAAAGGCCTAAAGACCAGGACCTTCGATGTCCTCAAGGGCCACGGCAAGGGCTGGATCAACGAGCTCCCCTCAGTGCTCTGGTCCATCGTACCACGCCACCCAAGCCCACCGGGGAAAAACCGTTCCCCCTCGTCTATGGAGCCGAAGCAGTCCTCCCCACAGAGATAAAGCATGGATCCCCACGGGTCCTTGCCTTTAACGAGGACCAGCAAGAGGACCTCCACAACGACGACCTGCTGCTCCTTGAAGGGCTACGACGCTAACACAGCCGCAACGTGCGCTCGCGCACCCTGGAGGCAGGCGATCTAGTCCTCAGGCTAATCCTCTCCAGGGATGGCCTCCACAAGCTGTCCCCGATGTGGGAAGGCCCCTACAGGGTCACCCACATTGCCAGGCCTGGCGCGGCTCGCCTCGAAACTCAAGACGGCGTCCCCGTCAAGAATCCATGGAACATCATGCACCTACGCAAGTTCTACCCGTGATCATTTTCACGTCAAGGCATTTAGCGAAAGAGGCAGCCTACGGCGCAACCTCCAAGCATATTTTGTCTCTGAAGGTTAAAACCTCAAGGCTTAAACCTCATAAATCTTTGTATCCACAAGGAACAAACTCAAAACGTGATCATCGTCACGCCCGTGATCATTGTCACGTCAAGACATAAAGCGGAAGAGGCAGCTTAGGTCTCAACCTCCAAGCATTTTTGTCTGTAGAGGTTAAAAGCTCACGGCTTAAACCTCCCAAGCATTTTTTGTCACCTAAGGGAACAAACACAACCGTGATCATTGTCACGCCCGTGATAATTGTCACGTCGATACTTCTAGCGGAAGAGGCAGCCTACGGCTCAACCTCCAAGCATTTTTGTCTCTAGAGGTTAAAATCTCACGGCTGAAACCTCCCAAGCATTTTTTGTCTCATAAGGGAACAAACGCAACCATGATCATTGTCACGCCCATGATCATTGTCACGTCGAGACTTCTAGCGGAAGAGGCAGCCTACGGCTCAACCTCCAAGCATCTTTGTCTCTAGAGGTTAAAATCTCACGGCTTAAACCTCCAAGCTCCAAAGGCTTCTCTCGAGGGGAAACCCTCCGAGCTCACCATTTAACGAGCCACCTCAGGCCTTTGAGAGTCTCTGCCACTAATGGGTGGTCCCCATGCCTCGACATGGTCAAAACATTAACTTGGCAACCCCAAGCATAATGACTCAATTTCGTTCCCAAGTGAACTTAGCGCCTCAGCGCCGCTTTGAAATATATTTGGTGAGTTTTATTTTCGCATTACTCTGTTGAAGTGTGCGCTTATATCTCTCCTCATGCGTACCTCGCGAGCGGGGGCTGAGTACGGTGCCAGTGCCTCAAATGACACACCAGCAGCACTACAAAATCCAAGAGTCCGAGCTCTGGCTGGAGGGCAAGATCCCACAAACACGCCATCTCTACAGAGGAACTTGGTACTTACTCTCCTCGCAAGGAACGCCTGAGGGGACCTATAAGCGTGCACGAGTCACTTGAACCGTGTTCCAGCGTTTGGGTTCGCCCCTCTAACATCTGCAGGGAAAAATCCCCCCACGAGCCTGAAGAGGCATCCGGGAGCGACCCTTAAAGTGGGCAACCTCGCCAGGCGAACATCCTCTGCAAGGCGAAAACCTCGAGAAGCTAAGTCTCGCACCCACGCCTTAAGAGCGTTTTCTCCCCCTAGCGCATGTTTGGCCCTCAAGCGACTTCGCTTTCCCTTACGCTTCATGGACTACTCGCACGTCTAAGGGGGCCACTTGAGCATCGCGACTCAGGGCTCTTACCTCTCCTAGGCCTAAACTCCCCCCGGCCTTGCGGAGTCATTGCTCCTGCATACCGAAGTGGCGGAGTCATGGCACAAAGAGATGGGACCTACCGACGCAGAGAACAAATACACATGAAGATGAGTCCAAAGAGACCTCACGGGGGGCAAACAAGCTCGAATCAAACATCAATAAAGAGTATATTACATGCCAAAAGGTCTTAAGATATCTAAACACACAGTTGTTTCAGATACAAGCGCTCGCAGGCGCAATAAGAAGAGGCTCAGGGGGAAGCAGCACCGCCTTGGACCTCCTCCGTGGCACCCTCTTCAGCCTCGGCAGAGCAGGCCTCCTTCTCGCTGTCCTCAGCCGCAGCCTCCGCGCGCCTGAAGTGGTTGCAGAAGGCGTCAACTTGCTCGCGGAGGGAACCAGAGACCCGTTGCGCGTCCTCTCCCTAGGCAGCTTCTGTCACGGAGGAGAGGTCGAAGCCTGGCGTGAGGAGCTTGAGGTTGGTGAAGATGCGATCAAAAGTCACCCCCAGGAGCTGCCTGCTCTCGTCCTCGATAATCTCGCGGAGCTCGACGACAGGGCCCTCAAGCGCCGCGAAGAGCCGGTCGAAGTAGGCCAAGTGCGTGGCGGCATCATCGTGGCCTCGGTCGATGGTGTGCGGCGCATCCGCGCCGAGCTGCCCCGCGAGCTCATTGCCGCGCGTGACCAAAGCCTCGAACAAGTGCTCGCACTGCTTCGTGAGTGCGCTGGCCCTCTGGGTCGAGTCCGGCTTTTCCGCCACCCGCTCCATCGCCGGAGCGACCTGCTCCTCCATACCCTTGGCCAGAGAGTCGGGGCCGTGGACGGCTTCGTCGCGGGCTTCCTCCGCTCGGTGCTGGCCAGCCTTGGCGCGCTTGAGGCGGCGCTTCAGTTTGGAGTTGGCCTTCTCGAGCTCAGCGAGCCGCTGAGCGTGCGCATCATATTTGGCCTTGATATGGTCCTCCTGCTTTCGGACCTAAGCGTGGTACTTCTGAAAGAGGGACCAACGGAGCTGTTTCTTGTGCTCCACGAGGGCCTTCTAACCCGCCTTCGTCTTCTTGGCGAAACGCCGCTCGAAGCGCTCATAAGAAAGCTTCTGAGCAGCGACATGCTCGTCGAACTTCGAGATCGCCTGGGCCAGGCCTCCCTCGCGCGCCTCGGGGGCCTCGCGCTGGGCAAACAAGTCCTTCTCCGCCTGAAGGCAATGTTCCTCGCGCCGCAGTTGCTCTCTCCCCATGAGGGCCAGCTTCCGCTCACGCTCGGCCAAGCCCTTCCGGTACTCCTCCAGAGCAGCCTACGCGGCCTGGTGGGCGGAAAGCAGCTGGGACTCCAGCTGGCACAGCCCGCGGCGTTTCTGCACCAGCGAGCCCTGCATCGCCTCGCGCTCAGTTGTGGCCTCTCGCAGGAGCTCCGCGGCGGCGTCGGCTTGAAGGGGCTCAAGAAGCTCTGCAGCATCGCGAATGGCCCCGTCACAGATTTCCTTAGCGAAGCGGACGGCATCCTCACGGGCGGCCCGCAGCGCCGAGTCCTCCAGCCGGCGCGCCTCGATGGCCGCATGGAAGGACGCCCACGACCTCGCGAGCTCCTCCCGCTGTTGGGCGAGTCGTATGTCTTCGAGGGCGAGGTGGGCCTCCAGGCCCTCCAAGGACTCCCGCACAAGGGCAAAAGCCACCTCGCGGCGTCCCGCGCACCTATCCTAGCCTAGAAGGACCAGCTCTTGACTAGACGAAGGCCCAGCCACGACGTCCGGTCCCGCGAGCCCGGCCCTAGGTCGAGCTCGGGGGCTAGGCGCAGCTCCGCCTCCGTCCACGCCTGCCTCCGCTTTGGTGCTCGGGCCGGTGAGGCGCTCATCTTCTCCACCGGGACGAGGAGGCGAGGAAAAACCCCCTCCTACAGACGCACTTGCGCCGGCTGGCGCCTCGCTCGTTTCCTCCGCAGGCGGCGCGGGAGCCGCGGTCGTGCACGATGGAGATGACGCACGCGTTGGCGTCATTTCGCGAGGCGGCGTCGGCTCGCGGGGCGGAGTTGCCTCGCGCGGAGGCGTAGCCGCGCGAGGGGGAGTGGGAGCGCGAGGCGGCGTGGAAGCCTTCTCCTCCGTGCTTTCCACCACCAGAGGCTCAAGAGGCGGTGTAGAGTCCTCTTGGCATGGCGCGCCATCCTCGGCTTGAGGCATTGCCACCCCCACCAGGAGCGCGGCCGCCTCTACGTGAGGCGCCGCCTCAGTAGGGCCCGAAGTGGCCGTCTCCGCAGGCCTCATGCATTCGTCGGCCACTGCCTCAGCTGTGGCCCTCTTCACGTCTACTGCCTTGCGAAGCCTGCGGCGCTTCGCAGGCATAAGATCGCTGGCAAAAAGCCCAAGAAGAGACATTCAAGAGAGGGCGAAACAGAGGGAAAAGCCAAGAGCCAAGAATGACCAGGAGCTGTAAATACTCACCCTGAAGGGGAAGCACCGGCATCGACCCACGGCAGGCCTGGAGAGCGCCAGGAAGGAGTGGACCTGGCGCCTGATCCCCCCAGAGGTGTCTCCACTTTCCTCTTGGAGGGGATGTCAGAGGGCCTCACCACAGAGCGATCCACCACGGCCTGGGTGCGAGGCTCGCGCCTCCCCGGCGAAGCACCTGTATCGAGGGCCTTCCCCGCCTCGGTCGCCTCCACCACGGGGCGCGAAGGCGCTACAACGAAGACGTCGTCGTCACCGGACAAGATGTCGAAATCTCGTCGGTAAAGGGCTCAAGCCTCACGAGGGACGCCCCTCCCATCGCGGCCTCCTCCTCGTCACTCCAGGCACGGGAGGCTGATGGAAAGTCAATACCAACGACTTCATGCAACGATACGGGGTGAAATATGGCATTCCGTCCAAGATGTCCATGCGGTCACCCAGAGGGAGCTGATGCAGAGGTCGCACGGAGCCGGCGATCTTCCCGGGCACCTCCGGATTGGCAAAGAGGATGTTCAAGATGGTGTCGACAACATCCGAGTCGTGATCCTCATGGTGAAGCCGCATTGGGTCCGAGGGGCCAGTGTACGTCCACATCGGCTGATCATGGGCCTGAAGAGGAGCAATGCGGCGCTGCACAAAGTCCGCCACAACCAGCTACCCCGTGAGGCCCTCCTCTCGGAGATACTCCAAATGCCCCACCAGGTGTGCGTTGTTTGCGCCGCGAAGGGCAGACTTGCACCAATGAGAGTTCTTCACGGGCGGCGCCTCCGGGACGTCTAGGAACACGCAGGGCGACTTGACGCCGATAAGCAGCCACCTCTGACGGAAGTCTCCCACCTTCTTGAGCAGGGCCGAGACAAGCTTGTCTCCACTCCATTACATGGGAATGTATACGCTCCCCATGCCGTCTGCAATACGGAAATAGACGCACCTACTTCGCTCGCCGGCAGCCGTGCACCGCAGCGAATAGAAGTTCCGGAAGAGCGCTACTGAAGGGCGAACGCCCAGATAAGCCTCGCAGAGATAGGCGAAGATAGAAAGGATGAGCATGGAGTTTGGGTGAAGATGAAGGAGTTGGATTTGATAGAACTCCAGTACCACTTCCAGGATAGGCACCAGCCCGGCGGTGATGGCATGGAGAAAAATGGGATAAAACCCCTGGGGGACTCTCCCGAACCGAGCAGCTTGAAGCGCGCTGGCGCCGTGCTCGTTGGTCTGCCCCGCAACCAGGTGGTGAATTTTCTCCAACGCCTGAAGATTCATGCGCGCCCCCACGAGAGTCGCGCCCTGCGCTACCTCTAGGGCTTCTGCCTGAGAGTAAGGCCCCACAGCGGCTTTGCTCTTGCTCTTGACTGGGCCCATCGTCACGAGTACGGAGGATTGAAGTAGATGGAGAATGGAGATTCATAGGAGAGAGCAGATGCGGAGAGCTCTGGGAAGCGAAAATCTCTACGAGAAGAATTGGAAACGGTAACGGCACTCAGCCGCAGCGCTTGGGCTTTGTATCCCCTCGAGGAGCGGTCACCGGGACGTGGTGGGACCACTCACGACTCACGCCCCGGATCGTGAGAGGCCGTTATTCGTCCAAGTGCCGCGTGGCTCGGGCCGGCTGGGCACTAAGGGCCCACGACGCTTCGTCTGAGCCCATGGGCTCAACCGTGCCCATCATTGGCCTGGGGGCTACTGTCGTCCAAGTGGGAACTGGGTTATGGAGAGCCCATTCCCCCCAGGCCTCGCACACTGGCCAGTCAGACGAAACGACTAAGGACCAGGCATCACCGCCTTCCGGGCCCTCGAGAGGCAACTCCCCTCGAGGGCATGAAGTGGAAACGTTGGCCTCAAGGGGTCCCTCGCCTCAGGGGACCCTCCAGAGGCGCCAGCCCGCCTCGAGGGAGTCCCGCATGAATCTCCCCTCGGGCCTCCTCGGGCCTGAAGGGAAACGTTGCGGCCAAGGAAGTACGGCAGGACGCACGTGGCCTCTGCTACGCCCACGTGGTGACGCAAGCACCCCCGTTGCCATTTTGGTGATAAAGGGGTCAATAAAGCGGCGCCGCCTGCTGCGCAACTACCAGGACCTTCTACTCTGGCGATAAAGCAGGTGGACGGTGCAACCCTCCAAAGGAGAACGTCATCGCGGGCTCCACCTCAGAGACTGCCCTCTCTACGGGCAGTACAGCGCGGTCGGCCGCCTATCGTCCACCGCGCCCACCTTTATCAACAATGGACCGCGTCCATGGACAAACAGACAACGGTGGACTCCTACTCCACCATGCCTCTGCCGTGTGGGAGCCACCTTGAAGGCCAAGCCGAAGGAGAGCGCCAGAGGGGCCTATAAAAGGGACAAGACATCCATCGTAGCAAAGGTTGGCTCTTTGCGTGCTACAACCCTTGTAAACCCTAGCAACACTTATTAGGATAGCCTCTGGCTGGAGGAGGAAGAAGACCATCGCTTCCCTCCCCAGGCAAGAACTGCCTCAAGGGGGCCTCCGGCAAACTCCATTGTACTGTAACCTCCACCATCTAATACAGAAAAGCAGGAGTAGCGGTGTTACCTCCTCACGAGGGCCGTGAACCTGGGAAAGGCCGGTGTCTATCTCTGTCATGGGCGTGTCGCCTTCGGGTCCGGTGAGCAACGTCGCAGTGTCCCTCGAGGGTCTTGACCTCCACGTTCAACCCCCTTCTTGAACTACTCTTCAGGAAGTGACTACCCCCGATTCTTGGGAGTCATAACCCGACAGTGTGTGCCTCAAGCGTTTGTAAGGGATTCGATCTCCGCCCTAAAAGGGGATCAATAGTGGAAGGTGAACTCGCAACCTTTGTGGTTGAGTTCATCGGAGAAGAAGGTGAGCCTTTGTGGCGTTGCGGCTAACCTGTTGTGATAGCGCACACCTCTCCAACGAGACATACACCCTTGGGTCGAACTCGGGATTACATCTTCTTCTCCGCGTGCTTCACTTGGTTCCCCTTATCCTTTCTCACTTACTCGCTTGTCTTGTTTACCTTGTTCATGCTTAACTTGTCATTTAGGTAGTTGCATATATAGAGAATTTACCTTTGTGTTGAGCCTAAATTTTAAAAGACCTAAAATTTGTAGTAACACCTATTCACCCCCCCCCCTCTAGGTGCCGGATTCACGTTCACTAGTTCAATTGGAGAGCTTTCATATAGTTATAGCTCACTGTGCCTCCGTTGTATCACAATCACTACTCCTTGCATAGATTCGATTGTATGACTTTCTCTTGTCTAATGGTCATCTATAGCTTTGTGAGCCTTTCTTCCGTTGGCCTTCCAAATCTCCGTTAACATTCCTTAGCCATAACATCCTGGTGCCAGAAACCAACGTTGCACGCTTGCTTGTTTCTTTTAAACAAATAATATATTGATCTTCTACGTGCATATTGCTATTACTTGACTTGATCCTATCATAAAGTTGTCATGTTTGTTGGAAGCATTAGATGATTATATTGTTGTGCTTGAAGGTTAAATCATCTTTAATATCTACTTTGCACAGTTGATTGCTATCTAGTACTATATCATTGAAAGTTTTGCTTGCTTCACCTACTTGTTTATTCATTACTCGTTTGATATCAATATAAACTACAACCCTTATTCATTTGATTTCAGTTTACATGCCTTACAATGAATTACATGATCAAGATTGTGTTAAGCATGTCACTTCAGAAATTCTTCTTCTTTTATTGTTCTTGGGACGAGTAGAACTAAGCTTGGGGATGTTGATACGTCTCCAACGTATCAATAATATCTTGTGTTCCATGCTATGTTATATCATGTTATTACATGCTTTATATGCATTTTATATAGTTTTATGCATTTTCTGGGACTAACCTATTAACAAGATGCCACAGTGTAAGTTCCTTGTTTTCTGCTGTTTTTGGTTTCAGAAAAGCTCTTAAGGAAATATCCGCCAAATTGGAAACGAGCCAACCAGTATTAATTTTTGGAATATTTGCGACCAGAAGAACAAAAGACGAGACGAATGCAGACCCCGAGGGGCCCACACCACCTGGTGGCACGGCCAGCATAAGGCCCGCGCCGGGAGGTGGTGTGGTGCTCTCGGGCGCCCACCAACCTAGGTATTTCGCCCATTAATATGCTCCTGACCTAAAACGCTTCACGGTTAATCACTTTTTCCTCCACGGGTCCCGAGCCGCCGCCGTTGCCGCCACCACTTCGGGAGAGATCAGAACTGCTCCCCGGCACCCTGGCGGGAGGGGGAATCGTCCACGGAGGCCTCTACGTCCCCATGACCGCCTCCGGACTGATGCGTGAGTAGTCTACCTTGGACTACGGGTCCATAACAGTACCTAGATGGTTGTCTTCTCCTCTTGTGCTATCATGTTTAGATCTTGTGAGCTGCCTATCATGATCAAGACCATCTTTATGTAATTCTCCATGTTGTGTTTGCTGGGATCCGATGAATATTGAGTACTAAAGTTATTGCTTCATAATATATCATGTGTGTGCTATTTAATGATCTTGCATGCTCTCCATTACTTGTGTATGCTCTGGCCAAGTAGATGCTCGTAAATCCAAGAGGGGGTACTTATGCTCGATAGTAGGTTCATGTCTCTATTAAATCTGGGGCAGTGACAGAAAGCTCTAAGGTTGTAGATGTACTGTTACTACTAGGGATAAAACAGTAGTACTTTGTCTAAGGATGATGTTACTTACTTACTTTACACACAGTGCTTAAGGCGATAATCTGTTGCATGCAACTTAATACTAAAAGGGGTGCGGACGCTAACCGAAAGGTGGATTATTAGTCATAGATGTGGTTGGAAGGAACTATGTATATTGTTGTAATGCCCGAATGAATCTCACACTAGACACAATATCATTAGTATATGCATTGGGTTGCTTATCATTATTCTGCCAATTGCCTAGCTGTAATTTTTTTTACCACGCATGGATGAATGTTATTATTATTTATGGAGATGTCGGGTTATGACTCCCAAGAATCGGGGGTAGTCACTTACTGAAGTGTAGTTCGGAAAGGGGATTGAACGCGGAGGTCTAAACCCTCAAGTGGCTCCGCGATGTTGCTCGCCGGACCTGAAGAAGACACACACGACAGAGGAAAACACCGGCCTTTACCCAGGTTCACGGCCCTCGTGGGGAGGTAAAACCGCTACTCCTGCTTGTCATTATTAGATGTGGAAGGTTACAGTACAATGGAGCTTGCCGAAGGCCCCCTGGAGGTAGTTCTTGCCTGGGGAGGGAAGCGATGGTCTTCTTCCTCCTCCGTACAGAGGCTATCCTAACAGGTGTTGCTCGGGTTTACAAGGGCTTGTAGCACGCCAAGGGCCGACCCGTGCTACGATGGATGTCTTCTCCCTTTTATAGGCGCCTCTGGTCTTCTCCTTCGGCTTGGCCTTCGAGGTGGCTCCCACATGCCAGGGGCAGGGTGGAGCATGAGTCCACCGCTCTTCGTTCGTCCATGGACTCGGTCCATTGTTGATAAAGGTGGGCACGGTGGCTGACCGGTGGCCGACCGCGCTGTCCTGTCCGCAGAGGGGGCAGTCTCTGAGGTGGAGCCCACGATGACGTTCTCCGTTGGAGGGTTGCGCCGTCCACTCGCTTTATCGTCAGAGTAGAAGGTCCTGGCAGCTGCACAGCAGGTGGAGCCGCTTTATTGACCCATTTATCACCAAAATGGCAACGGGGGTGCTTGCGTCACCAAGTGGGCGTGGCAGAGGCCATGTGCATCTTGCCGTACTTCCTTAGCCGCGACGTTTCCCTTCAGGCCTGAGGGGACCTGAGGGGAGATTCCTGTTGGACCCCCTCGAGGGGGGTTGTCGCCTAGGGAGGGTCCCCTGAGGCGAAGGATCCCTTAAGGCCTTCGTTTCCTCTTCAGGCCCTCGAGGGGAGTTGCCTCTCGAGAGTCCCGCCAGGCGGTGACGCCTGGTCCTTAGTCGTTTCGTCCGACTGGCCCGCGTGCGAGGCCTAGGGGGAATGGGCTCTCCATACCCCAGTTCCCACTGGGCTAACAGTAGCCCCCGGGCTCATGATGGGCACGACTGAGCCCATGGGCTTAGGCGAAGCGTCGTGGGCCCTTAGTGCCCAGCCCGCCCGAGCCACGCGGCACTTGGACGAATAACGGTCTTGCACGATCCGGGGCGTAGGTCGTGGGGGGTCCCACCACGCCCCAGTAATTGCTCCTTGAGAGGACATAAAGCCCGAGGGTAGGGGCAGGGGGCCGTTACTGTTTCCAGTTCTTCTCGCTGAAATTTCCGCTCTGCAGAGCTCTCTGCCTCCGCTTTCGCCTGCGAATCCCCATTCTCCATTTCCTTCGATCCTCCGCTCTCACGACGATGGGCCCTGTCCAGAGAAAAAGCAGAGCCGCTGCGGGACCTTCCTCTCAAGCAAAAACCTAGAGGTAGTGCAGGGCGCGGCTCTCAAGGGGGCGCGCATGGATCTTCAAGCGTTGGAGAGGATCCGCCACCTGGTCGCGGGGCCGACCAACGAGTATGGCGCCAGCGCGCTTCAAGCCGCGTGGTTCGGGGAATTCCCCCAAGGGTTTGATCCCATTTTTCTTCATGCCATCACCGCCGGGCTGGTGCCGCTATACTCGCCTTTCATGGAGGCGGTGCTAGAGTTCTACCAGATTCAACTCCTTCATCTTCACCCAAACTCCGTGCTCATCGTGTCCATCTTCGCCTACCTCTACGAGGCTTATCTGGGCGTGCGCCCCTCGGTAGCGCTTTTTCGGAACTTCTACTCGCTGCGGTGCACGGCTGGCGGCGAGCGGACTGGGTGCGTCTCCTTCCGCATAGCGGATGTCATGGGGGTGTGTATATCCCCATGTCGTGGAGTGGAGATAAGCCTGTCACGGCCCTGCTCAGGAAGGTGGGTGACTTCCGTCAGAGGTGGTTGCTCATCGGCATCCAGTCGCCCTGCGCGTTCCTAGACGTCCCGGAGGCGCCGCCCATGTGCAAGTCTGCCCTTCGCGGCGCAGATGACGCACTCCTGGTGGGGCGCTTGAGCTTCCTCCGCGAGGAGGGCCTCATGGGGCAGATGGTTGCGGCGGACTTTGTAACGCGCCACATCGCGCCCCTTCAGGCACACTCAGAGCCGATGTGGATGTTTAACGGCTCCTCGGACCCAATGCGGCTTCACCCTGAGGATTACGACCCGGACGTTGTCGACACCATCATGAACATCCTCTTTTCCAAGCCGGAGGTGCCCAAGAAGATCGCCGGCTCCATACTGCAGCAGCTCCCTCTGGGCGATCGCATGGACATCCTGGACGGAATGCCGGATTTTACCCCCTATGGCATGGTGGGGGTGATGGATCAAGTGGTCACTTCGTCGGCGCAAACAGTTGTCGGCGTTGACTCTTAATCGGCCTCTCGTGCCTGGAGCGGCGAGGGAAGAATCACGACAGAATGGGCGTCCCCCGTGAGGCACGAGCCCTTCACCGACGAGATTTGCGACATCTCGTTAGGGGACAGCGACGCCTTAGTTGTGGCGCGTTCACGCCCGGCGGAGGAGGTGACCGAGGCGGGCTCGTCCTTCGAGACAGGCGCTTGGTCGGGGAGGCGTGTACCTCTCTCCAAGGTTGTGGTGGATCGTTCTGGGGTGAGGCCCTCCGATGTCCCCTCCAAAAGGAAAGCGGGGTCGCCTCCGGAGGATCAGGCGTCAAGACCATGCCTTCCTGGTGCTCTCCAGGCCTGACATGGGTCGATGTCGGCGCTTCCCCTTCAGGGTGAGTAATTATGGCACCTGGTCATTCTTGGCTCTTCTTTTCCCCCCCTGCTTTGCTCTCTCTTGACTGTCTTCTCCTGTGCTTTTTATCAGCGATCTTGTGCCTGCGAAATGCCGCCGGCTTCGCAAGGCTGCAGACGTGAAAAGAGCCGCCGCAGAGGTAGTGGCCGATAGTCACACGAGGCCTACGTAGACGGCCACCTCAGGCCCTGCGGAGGGGGCGCCTCAAGTGGAGGCGGCTGCGCCTCTGGCGGCGGCGGCTGAGTCTCAAGATGAGGTGGGCGCGCCATGCCCGGAGGCATCTTCATCGCTCCCCGAGCCACTGGGGTGGAAGGCACGAAGGAGAAAGCTTCCTCGTCTCTCCGCGCTCCTACCCTCCATCGCGCGGCTACGCCTCCGAGGGAGGCAGCTCCGCCTCGCGAGCCGACCCTGCCGCGCGGGTTGACGCCGGTGCATGTGCCATCTCCACCGCGCACGCCCATGGCTCCCTTACCGCACCCGGAGGAAATGATTGAGGCGCCAGCGGGTGCCAGTGCGTCTGTAGGAGGGGGTGTTCTATCGCCCCCTCGTCCAGCTGGAGAAGACGAGCGCCTTATCGGCCCGAGCACCGAAGCGGAGGCAGGCGTGGACGGAAGCGATGCCACGTTCAGCCCCCAAGCTCGACCAGGGGCCGGGCTCGCAGGACCGGACGCCGCGGCTGGGCCTTCATCTAGCAAGAAGTTGGTCCTCCGAGGCTGGGATTGGAGCGCGGGGCGCCGCGAAGTGGCATTAGGCCTCGTGCAGGAGTCCTTGGAGGGCCTGGAGGCACACCTCGCCCTTGGTGACATACAGCTCGCTCAGCAGCAGGAGGAGCTGACGAGGTCGTGGACATCCTTCCACGCGGCGGTTGAGGCGCGTCGGCTGGAAGATGAGGCGCTGCAAGCTGTCCGGGAGGAAGCCACCCGCTTTGCCAAGGAGGTCCGCGAGGGGGCCATTCGTGATGCTGCTGAACTCCTTGAACCCCTTCAAGCGGAACGTGACGCCGCAGAGGAGCTCCTACACCCGGCCAAGGCGGAGCGCGAGGCGATGGAGGGCTCGCTGGAGCAGAAACGCCACGAGCTGGGTCAGCTGGAGTCCCAGCTGCTTTCTGCCCACCAGGCCGCGCGGGCCGCTCTAGAGGAGGATTGCAAGGACCTGGCTGAGCGTGAGCGGCAGCTGGCCCTCATGGGGAGAGAGCAACAGCAGCGCGAGGCACAACGTCTTCAAGCGGAGAAGGACTTGTCTGCCCTGCGCGAGGCCCTCGAAGCGCACGAGGGAGGCCTGGCCCAGGCGGTCTCGAAGTTCGACGAGCGGGTCGATGCTCAGAAACTTTCTTATGAGCGCTTCGAGCGGCGTTTTGCCAAGAAGACGAAGGCGGCTAGGAAGGCCCTCGTGGAGCACGAGAAGCATTTCCGTCAATGCCTCCTTCAGAAGTACCGCGCTCAGGTCCGGAAGCGGGAGGACCGCCTCGAGGCCAAGTATGCAGCGGACGCTCAGCGGCTCGCTGAGCTCGAGAAGGTCAATCTCAAACTGGTGCGCCGCCTCAAGCGCGCCAAGGTGGGTCGGCGCCGAGCGGAGGTGGCTCGTGATGAAGCAGCTCACGGCCTTGGCCCTTCGGTCGAGGGCGTGTTAAAGCGGGTGGCTCCGGCGACGGAGCGGACGGAGGAGACGCCGGACTCAGGCCAGGCGGCCAGCGTGCTCGCGAAGCAGTGTGAGCACCTGTTTGATGCGTTGGTCGTGCGCGGCAACGAACTTGCGGCACGGCTTGGTGCGGATGCGCCGTGCCCCGGAGGCCGAGGTTGTGACGCCGCCACATTCCTGGCCTACTTCGACCAGCTCTTCGCGGCGCTTGAGGGCCCCGCCGCCGAGCTTCGCGGGATGATTGAAGACGAGAGCAGGAAGCTCCTGGGGGTGGTTGTTGACCGCATCTTCACCAACCTCAAGCTTCTCACGCCAGGCTTCGACCTCTCCTCCGTCACAGAAGCTGCTCAAGGCGAGGATGCGCGGCAGGTCTCCGGTTCCCTTCGTGAGCAAGTCGACGCCTTCTGCAACCGCTTCAGGCGCGCGTAGGCTGCAGCTGAAGACAGTGAGGAGGAGGCCTGCTCTGCCGAGGCTGAGGTGGGCGCCGCGGAGAAGGTCCCGGGCGGAGCTGCTTCCCTCTGAGCTTTTTCTTATTGCGCCTGCGAGCGCTTGTATCTGAAACAACTCTGTGTTTAGATTTCATAAGAACTTTGGCCTGTAATATACTCTTTATCGCTGTTTAATTCGAGCTTGTTTGCCCCCCGTGAGGTCTCTTTGGACTCAACTTCATGTCTATTTGTTCTCTGCGTCGGTAGGTCTCATCTCTTCGTGCCATGACTCTGCCACTTCGGTATGCAGGAGAAATGACTCCGCAAGGCCGGGGGGAGTTTAGGCCTTGGAGAGGTAAGAGCCCTGAGTCGCGATGCTCAAGTGCCCCCCTTAGACGCCCGAGTAGTCCATGAAGCTTAAGGGAAAGCGAAGTCGCTTGAGGGGCAAACGTGCGCTAGGGAAAGAAAAACGCTCTTAAATCGTGGGTGCGAGACTTAGCTTCTTGAGGTTTTCGCCCTGCGAAGGCTTTTCGCCTGGCGGGGTTGCCCACTTAAGGGGTCGCTCCTGGGGAGGCTTTTCACCTGGCGAGGTTGCCCACTTGAGGTGTCGCTCTTGGGGAGGCTTTTCACCTGGCGAGGTTGTCCACTTGAGGGGTCTCTCCTGGGTGCCTCTTCAGGCTTGTGGGGGATTTTTCCTGCAGATGTTAGAGGGGCGAACCCAAACGCTGGAACACGGCTCAAGGGGCTCGTGCGCGCTTAAAAGGCCCCTCAGGCGTTCCTTGCGAGGAGAGTAAGTACCAAGGTCCTCTGTAGAGATGGCGTGTTTGTGGGATCTTGCCCTCTAGCCAGAGCTCGGACTCTTGGATTTTGCAGTGCTGCTAGTGTGTCGTTTGAGGCACTGGCACCGTACTCAGCCCCCGCTCGCGAGGTACACCTATGGAGAGATATAAGCGCACACTCCACCGAGTAATGCGATAATAAAACTCACTAAATATATTTTAAAGCGGCGCCGAGGCGCTAAGTTCACTTAGGAACGAGATTGAGCCATTAAACTTGGTGTTGCCAAGCTAATGTTTCGACCATGTCGAGGCATGGGGACCACCTATCAGTGGCGGAAACTCTCGACGGCCTGAGGTGGCTCGTTTTAATTGAGAGCTCGGAGGGTTTTCCCTCGAGTGAAGCCTTTGGGGCTTGGAGGTTTAAGCCGTTGGCTTTTAACCCCTAGAGACATGGATGCTTGGAGGTTTTAGCCGTAGGCTGCCTCTTCCGCTCGTGGTCTCGACGTGACAATGATCACGGGCGTGACAATGATCACGTTTACGTTTTGTTCCTTTAGGAGACAAAAGTTTTGGGGAGGTTTAAGCCGTGAGCTTTTAACCTCTGGAGACTATGACGCTTGGAGGTTGAGCCGTAGGCTGCCTCGTCTGCTAGGAGTCTCGATGTGACAATGATCACGGGCGTGGCAATGACCACGGTTGCATTTGTTCCTTTAGGAGACAAAGCATGTTTTTGGAGGTTTAAGCCGTGAGCATTTTAACCTCTAGAGACGAAAATGCTTGGAGGTTGAGCCGTAGGCTGCCTCTTCCGCTTGAAGTCTCGACGTGACAATGATCACGGGCGTGGCAATGACCACGGTTGCATTTGTTCCTTTAGGAGACAAAGCACGGTTTTGGAGGTTTAAGCCGTGAGCATTTTAACCTCTAGAGACGAAAATGCTTGGAGGTTGAGCCGTAGGCTGCCTCTTCCGCTTGAAGTCTCGACGTGACAATGATCACGGGCGTGGCAATGACCACGGTTGCATTTGTTCCTTTAGGAGACAAAGCATGTTTTTTGAGGTTTAAGGCGTGAGCATTTTAACCTCTATAGAAGAAAATGCTTGGAGGTTGAGCCGTAGGCTGCCTCTTCCGCTTGAAGTCTTGACGTGACAATGATCACGGGTGTGACGATGATCACTTTTTTAATTTTGTTCCTTGTGGATACAAAGATTTGTGAGGCTTAAGCCTTGAGCTTTTAACCTTTGGAGACAAAAAGTGCTTTGAGGTTGAGCCGTGGGCTGCCTCTTTCGCTAAATGCCTTGACGTGACTATGATCACGGGTAGAACTTGCGTAGGTGCATGATGTTCCATGGATTCTTGACGGGGACGCCGTCTTGAGTCTCGAGGCGAGCCGCGCCAGGCCTGGCGATGTGGGTGACCCTGTAGGGGCCTTCCCACATCGGGGACAGCTTGTGGAGGCCTTCCCTGGAGAGGATTCGCCTGAGGACGAGATCGCCTGCCTCCAGGGTGCGCGAGCGCACGTTGCGGCTGTGGTAGCGCCTCAGGTCCTGCTGGTATTTGGCCGCCCGGAGGGCGGCGTGGCGTCGAAGCCTTTCAAGGAGCAGCAGGTCGTCGTTGTGGAGGTCCTCTTGCTGGTCCTTGTTAAAGGCAAGTACCCGAGGGGATCCATGCTTTATCTCAGTGGGGAGGACTGCTTCGGATCCATAGACGAGGGCGAACGGTGTTTCCCTGGTGGGCTTGGGTGGCGTGGTACGGATGGACCAGAGCACCGAGGGGAGCTCGTTGATCCAGCCCTTGCCGTGGCCTTTAAGGCCATCAAAGGTCCTGGTCTTTAGGGCTTTGAGGACCTCTGCATTTGCGCGCTCCGCCTGTCCGTTGCTTTGCGGATGGGCGACTGAGGCAAAGCAGAGCTTGATGCCCATTCTTTAACAGTAAGCTCTGAAGATGCCACTGGTGAATTGGGAGCCATTGCCGGTGATGATGCGGTTAGGCACTCCGAAACGGCAGACCAGGCCTCTGATGAATTTCACCGCCGCGCCTGCTGTGATTGTGCGCGTCGCCTCCACTTCAGGCCATTTTGTGAACTTGTCAATGGCCACGAAGAGGTAGCGATATCCACCTTGCGCTGTTGGGAAATGTCCCAGGATGTCCAGCCCCCAGACCCCAAACGGCCACGAGAGCGGAATGGTTTGAAGCCCTAGCGCTGGTTGGTGGATTTGCTTGGCGTGGAATTGGCATGCTTCACATGCTTGGATGATGTCCATTGCATCCTGAAGTGCTTGAGGCAAGTAGAAACCGCTCCTGAAGACTTTGCCTGCGAGGGTGCGGGTGCACGAATGGTGGCCGCATTCCCCGCTGTGGATGTCTTTGATCAGCATTTTGCCTTCTTCAGGAGGGACGCATTTGAGCGCGATGCCACTTGGGCGCTTGCGGTAGAGAATTCCTTCGAGGATTTGGTACGATTTTGCTTGGCAGGCAATTCGCTCCGCTTCAACATCTTCCTCGGGAAGGACTCCTTTGCCGAGGT
This sequence comes from Poa annua, assembly GCA_026929855.1. NCBI lineage: Eukaryota > Viridiplantae > Streptophyta > Magnoliopsida > Poales > Poaceae > Poa > Poa annua. The sequence goes on along the minus strand of CM049426.1, from coordinate 57,667,090 downwards.
AATCTTTGACCTCGTCGATCCATCCTGTTTCTTGGTGCACCATAGTGAGCAACAGACGCTCCCCTGTAGGGAGCCCGCAGCCAGGAGCCCCGCTTGTAGGTGGTGGCGGGAGTGCTTCGTCAGTGCTTGCAGTGATGGCCTCTTGGGGCTGCTTTATGGATGCCTTGACGAGCCTTTCTTCAAAGACACCTGGCGGCTGAGCTTGCCTCTTTGATGCGCCCTTGGCGATGTCATCGGCCTCTTGGTTTTCCTTTCTTGGGATGTGCATGAGCTCCAATCCCCTGAAGTTCTTCTCAAGCCTACGGACCTCTTCAAGGTATGCGGCCATGTGGTCGTCCTTAGGCTTGTAGCTTTTGTTTGAGAAGTTAACGAGCAACTGGGAGTCGCCCTTGATGAGTAGATGCTTGACGCCTAGGGCGATTGCGGCGCGTAGGCCGGCAAGCAAACCTTCATACTCGGCGATGTTGTTGTATATCTTGTCGATTCTGAAGCACAACTGGACTGCATAATACAACTTGTCGCCTTTGGGGGAGATCAGGACTAAGCCTGCCCCTCCGCGGCGACAAGCGAAAGCTCCGTCGAACTTCATGGTCCAGAGGCTGTGCATTGCGGCTCCAGAGGGCCCTTGCTCCTCTCCCAAAGGCTCTTCAGGGGTTGGGTCAGTCCATTCGGTGACGAAGCCAGCCAGCGCTCTTCCTTTGATCACCCTTGTGGTATCGAAGCGCAAATTGAATGGATGTAGCTCAATGTTCCAGCCTGCGACACGATCTGTTGCGTTTGGGTTGCGCAGTATTTGCTCCAGGGGAAAAGAAGTGACCACTTTGATGGGATGCCCCTGGAAGTAGTGTCGCAGCTTTCTTGAGGCGATGGGGAGTGCGAGGAGAAGCTTCTGCTGCGTTGTATACCGCTCGCGAGCATCACGCGGTACTGTGCTGACGAAGTAGACTGGATGCTCGACGATGGTAGTTCCTGTAGCCCCGGCGTCTTTTTCCTGAGGTGGCCCAGCTTGACCCTCGAGGGGGTTGGCTTCATGGGGCTTGCCCTGTGCCTCGAGGGGGTTGGCTTTAAGCGGTTTGCCTTGTGCCTTGAGGGGGTTGGCCTTAAGGGGCTTGCCCTGTGCCTCGAGGGGGTTGTCCTCAAGGGGCTCCTCGGGCTCCTCGGCACAAGTTCCTGGCGGCGGTGGACCTGAGGCGGCCTTTTCTATGAGCTCCTTATCCGGGGTCTTTTTCTTTGGAGTGGCCGCACTCTTCTTGTGAAGTACTGGCTCTTCTCTTTCCACCACAAGGACGGCACTGGCTGTTTGCGGAGTAGCTGACAAGTACAGCTTCAGGTGCTCGCCATGCCTTGGGGCTACCATTACTGGTGGGCTGGCCAGATACTTCTTCAAGTCCTCAAATGCTTTTTCAGCTTCAGGGGTCCACTTGAAAGTGCCTGTTCTTTTCATGATCTTGAAGAACGGCAGGGCTCTTTCGCCGAACTTGGAGATGAATCGACCCAAGCTGGACATGCAGCCTGCTAGGCGTTGCATGTCCTTTAGCCTTCGCGGAGGTTGCATGTCTTCTATGGCCTTGATTTTGTCTGGGTTTGCCTCTATGCCTCGATGGGACACGAGGAACCCAAGCAATTTGCCTGAAGGTACTCCAAAGACGCACTTGGCGGGGTTGAGCTTGATGTTCACCTTGCGCAGGCTGGCAAAGGTTTCTTCAAGGTCTCCTAGGAGAGTATTTGCTTGTCGTGATTTTACAACAATGTCATCGACATATGCTTCGGCGTTTCGCCCCATTTTCCCGCCAAGTGCTATCCTCATCAACCTCTGGAAAGTGGCTCCGGTATTTTTCAGGCCGAAAGGCATGCAGACGTAGCAATACACACTGCACGGGGTGAGGAAAGTTGTCTTCTCCTCGTCCTCCTTAGCCATTTTTATCTGGTGATAGCCAGAGAAGTCATCGAGGAAACAGAGGAGGTCGCAGCCTGCTGTGGAGTCCACAATCTGGTCAATTCTGGGCATGGGATAGGGGTCTTTGGGGGCTGGCCTTGTTTACATCAGTGTAGTCGATGCAGAGACGGCCTCCTTTGGTGGGCTTTGGGACTACCACACCATTGGAGAGCCAAGTGGGGTGTGCGACTTCGCGAACGACTTTTGCCGTCTTGAGCTTTTCGACCTCCTTGACAATGAATGCTTGCTTCGCGGGGGCTTGTTTTCTTGCTTTTTGCTTAACGGGGCGCGCGTTTGGGCACACGGCCAAGTGGTGCTCGATCACCTCCCTCGGTACACCAGACATATCTGACGGTGTCCATGCGAACATGTCAGAGTTTGCCTGGAGGAAGGCGACGAGCGCGCTTTCCTATTTGGGAGGTAGCGCGGCGCCAATGGTGACGCTAGCCCCCGAGCCTTCAGCCCCCGAGCTGCTGGAGCTCAAAGAGACCTTCTTTGTAGCAGCTGCCTCCTGGGAGAACAACTGCTTCTTATTCTTTGGCCTCTCGAGAGGCTCCAGGTCCTCGTCTGCGGGAAATGCCATGGCGCCAGTCTTGTAGGCCGTCTCAACGGCGCGCGTAGCGTCCAGGACATGCCCACGGATTGTGATCGTGCCGGCGCTGCCGGGGATCTTGACCATGTTGTAGGCATGGTGCGTGACGGCCATGAACTTCGCGAGCACGGGGTAGCCGAGGATGGCATTGTATGGCAGCCCGATGTGTGCGACATCGAAATCGATGTGCTCGGTGCGGTAATTCTCCTTGCTCCCGAAGGTGACGGCCAGCCTGACCTAGCCTAGAGGCTCGATCGAGCCGCTGGTGACCCCCGTGAAGGGCCTCGAGGGCGTGAGCCGCTCGTAGGCACTTGAAGCGCTTCGAACGTATCTATGGAGATGACGTTCAGGCCTGCCCCGTCATCGATGAGAGTCTTGGAGACAGCCACGTTGTCGATGGTGGGGCTACAGACCAGCGGGAGGGTTCCAACAGTCTTGTTGGACTTGGGGTGGTCCTGAGCGTCGAAGGCGATGGTGTATTGCGACCACTTGAGGGGGCTGGAGGTTTCCGTGCTTGGGAGGGCGGCGTTGAGCTCGCGGGCGAACTGCTTGAACTGGTTGTTCGATTTTGGCGCCTGCGCTCCCCAAGGATGCAGGCAATGGCGCCCCTCGGGGCTTGGTAGCCGCCATCTTCCTCGTCAGGGAGGTAGCCGTTCTTTTCTGCGGCGTTGGCCTGGTTTCCAGATGGTTTCTGGTAGCCGCCCTTGCGTCCGCTTCCGCGGTAGCCACGGCCTCGACCGCGGCTGCCACTGACCTCTGCTTGCTCGTGCTCCTTGCTTAACCTTTTGAGGTCGAAGCAGGACTATGTAGAGTGGCCGCGCCTCTTGTGGTAGATGCAGAAAGGGCGGTGGTCATCTTTCCTCTCTCCAGGCTCGGGGGAGTCCCTGCGGGTGCCCTTCGTGTCAGGCTCTGCCGCGAGAACTGCGGTGGCCTTGCGCTTGGGCTCCTCCTTCTTTTTCTAGCTCCGGGACCCCTCGGCATGGTTGTCCCCTCTCGAGGACATCTTGACGAAGAGGAGTCCCTCTTCAGCCTTGGCGCACTTGTCCGCCAGGTCGAAAAGCTTCACCACATAGGTGAGCTTGTCGTGAATACCCAGCTTCTCGAGCATCCTGCTGTTCGTGACGCCCTCGTGGAAGGCGGCGATGACTTGAGTGTCAGGGATGCTCGGGATCTTGTTGCGCACTTGGCTGAAGCGCTGGATGTACTTGCGGAGCGTTTCATCCTTACTCTGCACCACATCGCGCAGATCGTTGTGGGTGAGGGCGCGCTCGTAGGTCCCCTTGAAGTTGGAGATGAACTGCTTGCAGAGCTCCTCCCACGAGTTCACGGAGCCCTCAGGGAGGTTCAGGAGCCACAACAGCGCAGAGTCGCAAAGCGCGTGGGAGAACCAGTTGGCCATGACCTTGTCGTCTCCCCCCACATATTGGATGGAGGTGGTGTAGAGCTGCAGGAATTTGATGGGGTTGCTGGAGCCGTCGTAGCCCTTGGGGAGAGCCGGCCTGAACTTCTGCGGCCAGACCACGCGTCGTAGAGAGCGAGTGAACGCCATGCAGCCCGAGGTGGACGTAGCGACCCCGTGCTGCAACGCGCCGCGGTTCTGCTGGCCCGCCTGGCCGAGCTCCTCCACGAGTCTATTCTGGCGATCTCGCTGGAGCTCCATCCCCACACGAGCGTCGGGCGCGGTGCGCTGCACGATCAAGCAATCGTGCGGCGAGGTCGCGTGCGAAGCAGCCCTCTGCGCCGCAGCCGGTGCAGGCCCCGGAGGTGGCGGAGGCGCATTGGTTGCGACCGTGCCCGCGAGAGAGGGGTGCATGTTGGACTGCGACGGAGCGGGGCGCGTCGTGGCGATGCCGACGAGGTGGGTGAGGCGTTGGAGCCACTGCTCGTGGGCCTCTACGGTGGGCTGATAGCGGAGGAGCTCCTGCGCCATGAGCAGCGCGGTGTGAGGCGTCGGGTCCGTCCTCCCAGGGCCGGGGCCACTCGGGCGCTGCGTCGCGTGCGACGATTGCGCGTCCTCCTGGTGCTCGGAGTTGTGCTCCAGCGCTTCTGCATGAGGGCCAGAAGGGACGCGCTCTCCACGGCGGGGTCGGCCCCGCTGCGCATGGGTGGTCGCGGTGCCGGGCGGCGCACGTGCTCCTCCAGGTGCACGTCGGGTGACGCGGGCGACGCGGGTAGCGCGGGTGTTCACCATGGCGTGGAGATGAGCTTGAAGGTTGTTGACGCGCCTCAGTCCCCTACCTGGCGCGCCAAATGTTGGGTTATGACTCCCAAGAATCGGGGGTAGTCACTTCCTGAAGTGTAGTTCGGAAAGGGGATTGAACGTGGAGGTCTAAACCCTCAAGTGGCTCCGCGACGTTGCTCTCCGGACCCGAAGAAGACACACACGACAGAGGAAAACACCGGCCTTTACCCAGGTTCACGGCCCTCGTGGGGAGGTAAAACCGCTACTCCTTCTTGTCTGTATTAGATGTGGAAGGTTACAGTACAATGGAGCTTGCCGGAGGCCCCCTTGAGGCAGTTCTTGCCTGGAGAGGTAAGCGATGGTCTTCTTCCTCCTCCGGCCAGAGGCTATCCTAACAGGTGTTGCTAGGGTTTACAAGGGCCTGTAGCACGCCAAGGGCCGACCCGTGCTACAATGGATGTCTTCTCTCTTTTATAGGCGCCTCTGGCCTTCTCCTTCGGCTTGGCCTTCGAGGTGGCTCCCACATGCCAGGCGCAGGGTGGAGCATGAGTCCACCGCTCTCCGTTCGTCCATGGACTCGGTCCATTGTTGATAACGGTGGGCACGGTGTCCGACCGGCGGCCGACCGCGCTGTACTGCCCGCAGAGGGGGCAGTCTCTGAGGTGGAGCCCACGATGACGTTCTCCGTTGGACGGTTGCGCCGTCCACTCGCTTTATCGTCAGAGTAGAAGGTCCTGGCAGCTGCACAGCAGGTGGAGCCGCTTTATTGACCCCTTTATCACGAAAATGGTAACGGGGGTGCTTGCGTCACCAAGTGGGCGTGGTAGAGGCCATGTCCGTCTTGTCGTACTTACTTGGCCGCGACGTTTCCCTTCAGGCCTGAGAGGACCTGAGGGGAGATTCCTGTTGGACCCCCTCGAGGGGGGTTGTCGCCTAGGGAGGGTCCCCTGAGGCGAAGGATCCCTTGAGGCCTCCGTTTCCTCTTCAGGCCCTCGAGGGGAGTTGCCTCTCGAGGGTCCCGCCTGGTCCTTAGTCGTTTCGTCCGACTGGCCCGCGTGCGAGGCGTGGGGGGAATGGGCTCTCCATACCCCAGTTCCCACTGGGCCGACGAGAGACACCACTAGTGAACTATGAACCCCGGTCCTTCTCATTAATCTGATAAAACCACAACTGCAAACTTGTTACTTTCTGCAAACAAACATCTTTCTTCCACACATACGTTTAATCCTTTTGTTACAACAAGCCGGTGGGTTTGACACCCTCACCGTTTGGTTGGCGCAAAATACTTTGATTGTGTTGTGTGCAGATTCCACGTCTCCTACGCCACACCAAGAATTTCCGGCGCCGTTGACACCTCGAGGGGAACGTCATCTCCTACTGGTTCGATAATCTTGGTTTCATAACTGAGGGAAATCTTACTGCTCTGCTACTTCACAGCCTCCTCTTGGGGATTCACCAACTTGACACAGAGACCATCACTCACTATAAAAGGTGGAAGGCGGCAAAGCCATTACCAAAACAAGGTGGGAGGTGAGGATTACCCACTCGCCGGCTTTCGGAGTCGGGACGACGTCGCCAAAGGCGGACCGCCAACCACAGTCGTCTTGGGTTGGCAGGTAAACGGCTTCCTCGAGGTCCTTGAGGACTTCATCGTCCACCACGGAGGGCAGCCAGTCATCCGGATGGCACGAAGTAACGCACGTTCGCACGATCTCCACAACTTCTTTTTTCCCGCGATTTGCAATCATGACACGATTTCGTTCCGTTTGGTTTCAAACTGTCGTGGACCAAATGAAATTATCCGTCCACTATGAGTTTGACTTGCCGCCAAGGATCAGGCTTCCATAAGAAGCCATCTGACAAGTTAGGCTAAGCCGTCTTTCCCATGCTGGATAAAGGCGGCCGTGTGCCAGAACTTTATGGTACACGTTCCCCGTTATTTTCAGAATGGTTCAAGTCATGCTGCCGCCAACGTTAAAGAATGAAGATCAAGAAGAAGTCGGCACCTGGAGAATTTCAACCTTTCGGGGGGCTAATGTTGGGGATATATCAAGTGGGGGTATCTCTGACATGGATCAATCCGGCGAGTCTGGCCCAAGGGTGGTAAGGCTGATGTCTGCCGGGCAGCCCAGATAGCTGACGTATAAGGAAGTAGGCGGATGGTCCAAGTAAGGCGGAAGGCCAAAGCCCATCAAGCCATCAAGCGCAAGACGGAAGGCGGCAGCTAAGCCGGCTAAGTGTAGGAGTCTGTTTACTTGCCGGACAAGTACTTACCTTATAACCCAGGTCTGGCCGCCTATATAAGCCGAACACCGGGAGGCCTTTAGGGCCAAGCTCAAGCATGCTTCAATACGCAACATACACATTGTAACATGTTCACGGCTATTGGCTTATAGTGAATTATAGCGGCACGTATGGTCTCGTCACCGCTGCTAGATCTGAAACTAGGTAACCTTGCCGTGTTCAAACCCGATCTCGACGACTCCAGACTTCTTCCCCACAATCCATTCGTAGGCTAGAGGACCACATCTCCTATCAACTATGCCGATACTCCGACAAATGATGTGGCGCATAATTGTGCACAACAGGCTATTAGACAAAATGCGTCTGAGCCTATCTTTAGATGCAACAATTCAGCTCATGTGAACAGGCTATGCCCAACTGCTTTATGCCTACAAAACTCAGACTTTCAGGGCGTTGTACTTCATGCTATAATTTGTCAGTGAGCTGAATAAAAATTTGGCGCCTTTGGCACCTCTCCTTGTTAAAAAAAAACTATTTCGCCCTTGTCCACGTGAAGTAGGACAAATCCCTAATTCTAAGCCCATTTAGTTGTCTCGTACAGTACATGCAACAGCCAAACCTATTAGTCTATCAAATTAAACTAGCCATTTATGAGTTATGAGTTACGACTAAGGATCATCACCGAGCCTATGTACCTAGAAAAAGGCTGGCCTTTCCAAAGGTCGCATTCACGCGCACAGAGCCGCCACGTAGCCTCGTACGATGCCCCGCGCTGCACGTCTCGACGCCTCGGCCCTATACACGCCTATGATTGAGCCAGCTTGCGGCATGCAACCGTGCGCGTACTAAGATAGCATTCAAGCGATCGATCGAGCTAGCAGTGAAAAAAATACCCTGGCTGTACGAGTACATACAATTGTACACCCGAAATTGAGATATATACGCATTAAAAGTAATATACATATTATTACAACAACTGGATGTACAACACAGATACGTACTACACTTAGGTTGTACGTACTACACACTTAGGTTGTACGTATAACTACACAGATCTGGTTGTACATCTTAGATTCTACATATAAATATATTCATGTTGTACATATAACAACATATATCAGGTTGCACTTACAATTACACAGATTCAAATTGTATGTAGAACTACACTAAAATTGTACGAACTATACATATTCGGAAGTACAGAAAAAAGTTGATCGAAACTATAAGATTGCGGAATATGTTGTATTGATTCATACTTGATTGATTACAATTAGACACTGTGGGCTGTATATAAAGGGGTACAAAACTTGGAGACTACGAAACCTAATAGAGATAGACTTGGATTACAATTCTAATACTACCAAATATACCTAAACCGTATTGTACTCTAACATCCCCGCAGTCGGATCGGTAGTGACGCGAACAACTAGAGCGTTGCGGACGGTCTGACTAGAGCATAATCCGAAGTTGCCAACTGAAGAGGAGCCGAGTTGATAACCTTTGATGCCGATGTCGATGTAACCGAGTTGTTGGCGCTGCAGTCGTGGTCGATGTTGCCGTTTGTTGAGGAAGTTGAGGTAGAATTTTGCTGGAGTCGATGTAGTTGAGGTAGGCGGCACGCCTTGCCAAGCTTGCCAGACTCGGGAGCGCGTCGGGGACGAAGGCACTCGCCGATGTTGCCAGTACCGGGCATGCGAAGAAAGAGACCACCATTAACTATGCGAGCCAGAGCCGGATGAAGAAGCAGAGGAGATCTTCGTGGTCGGCGGCGCGTAGCGCACATTTTCCGCCGTTTGTTGCGGGAGTAGACAAAAAAGGAAGTTGCAACTAGTAAATTTTGCAAAATAAAAATAGACTGCAACTCTGACGGCAAGGTTGTGGTGGACGAAAATGGCGTGGTGGTTGTTGAAGACGTTTGTTGAGGTAGGCGATGTAGAGGTAGAAGATGTCGATGTGTTGTTGACGTAGAACTTGTCGGCGATGATGACCACGAGTGTTGTTTGGTGCAGCCCTGTGTTGACGGCGAGACGATGAATACGATTTGGTGGCGTAGATTGGCCGGGGAAGATCAGCTAGCTTGGACCCCAGCCGTCCATGTCCCATACGAACATGCATGAACATGCAAACATGGGGTCGCCTTTTGCATGCAGCTTGGTGCCTGGATGACTGCTGGCGGCCAGGTGGACGGACAATCGCGCTGCTGTTCTTTGATGGGATATGCTGGTTTTTTCACCGGGACTGGATGTATTTTGGTGGCTAAAATGAAAATGATCTAATTGCAAAACGAAATTGGCTAAACCTACGAACTGATTGATTAAAATTGGACGAAAAACTAGCTACAAGATGCGACGCCCCCGGCGATCATGGAGATCGATTTCGCCGGGGCCGGCGCGACGGAAGTGGTGGTGGCTAAACCCTAGGCTGCGGAACGAACTGCTCTGATACCATGTAAGATTGCGGAATATGTTGTATTGATTGATACTTGATTGATTACAATGAGCCACGGTGGACTGTATATAAAGGGGTACAAGACTTGAAGACTACGAAACCTAATAGAGATAGACTTGGATTACAATCCTAATACTACCAAATATACCTAAACCGTACTGTACTCTAACATCCCCCGCAGTCGGATCGGATGGTGTGGTGGATGTTGAAGACGTTTGTTATGTAGATAGTTGTCGGCGATGTAGAGGTAGAAGATGTCGAGATGTTGGCGTAGAACTTGTCGGCGATGATGACCACGCGTGATCCAGGTGCGGCCCGATGTTTGACGGCGAGGCTTAATGACGATTTGGCGGCGTATTGACGGTGTAGACGACTTGGCGGCGCAGTAGCACGGACGCACGGTGCAACTAGAGGCAGATGCATCCTTGATTGCTTGGTGTAGAGCTAGCTGCTCCATCAGCCTTTCTGATTCGAGTAGAGTTGTCGATCTTGTTCCATATACGTATGCTACGATGTGATCTTGAAATGATCTGCTGAATGGCAACATGAGATATAGTTTTGAAAGTCTCATATGCGAGGAGCTCAAAAGTGAAAACCGGTTCGCCATTTGGATAAACGATTCACAAGATATTTTATTTTTAAAAACAAATTTCAAAATATATGTATATACAACTCAATCTCACCAAAACTCTCTCGCGCTGACACTTGTACATATTTAAACACCCATGGGGACCCGTGTGAAGTGAGATGCTGATACTTGTTATCACATCACGGTCCGTTGGATTCCTTTGCAAAGGGATTTCCTCACCGATAAGATAATTGGAAGTTACAACTAGGAATCACCACATAGAGCCCATTCTTATAATATATCTTTTATGAATTTTCAACCCACGACGTGGAAGACTTGGACGCCACCAAAAATACAAGTTTTTTTTCTTAAAATTCACCAAAAATACAAGTTATTCACTTGGGAGGTAAATCAAAATCATATTTGAAGTTTTGGACTGTCCTGTAGTGTCGTGGTTGGCTCAATTGTGGCGCATCCCTACTGTTCATTTCGGTTCGACAGCCAGATTTTAATGCCGCTTCACAAAAAAAAACATAGATTGTCGGACGTTCATCTCCAACCGAGCACGTGGTGTGAGTTTGACATCAAGACATTTGTCTCTTCCGCCCAGGGCACCAAAAAAATGAGTCAAGACATTTTTCGTGTCAAACTTTGAATTTTAATTTTCAACACGGATTTTATATCATGACGGCTAGCTACGCATGTCTTTGTAGCCATTGGATATTGAAAGTAAAATCTCTATTTCATTCCTATGTCCTGGATAGCCCCATCAAATCAAAAGGGATGTCCACGGGCTATCTCCATTCCGTCTCTCTCAGCCCCAGCCGTAGCCCCGTTTTCAAACTCAACGAAAAAACCATGTTACCTTGCTTGTCTAAAGGCAATGTGTTCTTCTCTCCTACCTTCTATTTGTGCGTTGATTTTTTTTTGTGTAATAACGTGTGGGTGTCTCAAAGATAATAACTGCTCACACAAAGTATTATTGAATTATTTAGACAGTGGACTGAAAATATAAAGTAGCTAGCTGTAAGATAATTTTCTATAGACTTGACAACAATAAATTTAAGCAATAACAGACTCTATTAATTACTGCCCGGGGAATAATTCTTCCCAACAGGTAACATATCTTAGGAAGTAAACCAATTTTTTGTGCGTTTCCATTCTTAGCTTCTATTTTTTGTCCAATGCCAATGCAATCTTGCTTCATATATTCGTGGTCACATATTTTGCTACAATAGGACACGAAAACATGCTTTAATTAACTCATAAATCCTATGATAGTATATTTCTTTGATTTGTCCAGTTTTGGTGATTTGCCAGTAACTCAGAATATCATAACCAATCATGAAACACACTAGATCATGTAGGTGCGCGTTGCTGCGCCCGTCCATTATGAATATATATTTATATGAAATTAGAATTTGTTACAATAATTTAAAAAAAGAATGAATTTGAAGGTGTGACTTACCCCCTCCGTTCTCGAAAAAGTGTACATCTAACTTTTATACTAATTCAATGTTTTAATGTTTTAACCAACTTTATAGAGAAATATGACAATATGTATAACATCAAATTGATATATTTTGAAACTTCATTTCAAGACGAATCTAGCGATACTAATTTAGTGTCATACATGTTGTCACGTTTTCAGTTAAGTTTGGTCAAATATTAATAACTTTGACTTACTATAATCTTTTCAAGGACGGAGGGATTATGTGCTGCACTTTATCTACGGAAAATCTTGTTTTCATCTGAAGCTAATTTTTTTCATTAATAAATTGTTTAGTGGAACGATAGCATGGAGAATGAGCAAAGAGAGAATAGGTGTGGTCTCCCATTTTCTTCAAATTATTTTATTTTTGTAATCCAAATATTGTTCTTTTGCTATGGTCATTGTTTTCTCACATAAGATGACTTCAAGGATGGGAACGAATCTGGATGTAAATTTTGTAAATCATTTTAGTGAGAGTAATTGATGTCTGTGTAATACTATAAAATTCATCTTTGCGTACATAAAGGTACATACCATGTACTGAAAAGTAAAAAATGTACTGAAATGCAAACGAATATATAATTCCATATGTGCTTTCATTACCCTTTGCACTGACATATGAAAAACTAAGAAGTAGTTTATTTTTTCTTGATATTAGGAACGGTATATTTGAGTTGTAAAAGAAGCATGAGATTTTACAGCTAATTTTTCAGGCACACAATACTTTATTATATGCCACTTTGATATTTCAGGTAACACAACTGATTGGAAGTGCCATCGAAATACATGGTGCCGCACATTTTTTTTCAATTACATTGTACTACTGGTACAGACATGTAAGACTATTGAATAATATACAATAAGTTTCTGCAGTCAATAGAGCATTTGTTGATAAAGTGCAAGTTACAGTGCAAACACAGGCCACCGCTGCAAAGCCGTAACCAAAGCTACAATAGGTAAAAAGTTTCATTGCGGCAACATTTATTTTATTTTCTTAGGTTTGAATCCAAGCAGAAAACCATGACATTTTTATCCTTTCATAGCTGAGGACTGTGTATGGTCTAGTTCTCTACTGAAAAAGATGTGGTCATCTTGCTTTGTTCTTCTTTTACTTGCCATATTCAATCTCCATTTGCATTGCGCCTGCTATTTTTACCTGAAAGTGTGTGCTGATGAAGATGTGTCAAGGATGGCACACCGAGCTGCAAGACGTCACAATCTATGGAGTTGTACTTTTATCGCCTTGATGAGAATGAAGCATTGCACTGAGGTATTACAGTCTGATATATATATTCATAAATCATATATAGAGGCTGTAATCAGTGTTGTTCCTCCAAGAGTTTGCAAAATACACATGTGTCATATTGATCCTGAAAGCTAGATGGCACAACAAAAACTGTTAAATTTCATGAATCCCTGATTTTCATGATACATAGCGGTGCAAATTTCTAAGGTGGAAAATTAACCAGGAAAAAGAGATAGTTCACGAAACTTACATGCCGCAACTTTGTACTTGTTCGAATTGCCATCACATCCATTCTTCACACCTAGACATCTATATAGTTCTATAACTTGCCCAGGAAAAAGTAAGCAAAATAGTCTAAATGGTACCTAGAAACAAAAAAACAACAATGACTCAGAAGTGAATTCCATAATATAGAAACATAATCATCAAAAGCCAGAAGACCATAAAGGTAGATCTATTATAAGGTATTTACAGCTTCCAACATCTAACAATTGATGGTAAAATGCATAATGATTTTTTAACAAGTAAGCAGATAGACAAGCAAATGATGGTTGGCAAGAGAAGAAATGTAACGTAGAGTACTGATATTAGCAGAATAATTTGTTTTTTGTTTTTTGCAAATATGAAGCCTACAAAACTGGTGCCATCAGAGTCAGTGAACAATATAAATAAACAGCTAAATGAATGGTCGACAAAAGAGCGTATGAAGAGGACAAACACGAAAAAATATTGGTGAACATTTAGTTTTATGCCACGGGCATCCACAATCCTGTAGTACTTCCTCAAGTTCAGTTGTTACCCATTGTAACTTCATATATGTCAGATAATGCCTTTTATAGATAATTTTCACCTGCAACCCTGCAAGATGACGCATAAATATTGGAAGAAAATGTAAAATACACGTGAAACTAGTCGACAGCTATTAGCACACGCTAATTGCTAAAGTAAATATCAGGTCACATAACCAACCAAGCCGGCCTTGTCGGCAGCAATCGCAAAACGTCAGCTCATCAAATTCCCAGTCACGAAAACGAACCAGCCTCCAACTTTCTCATAGCAATATACTAGATACAGACTTGGATCTACGTATCCTTCCAAAAACTAAGCTCCCTGGTTATAGCAAGCTGTGGAGGCACACACGTGTTGAAACGTGCTTGGTCGAGTAGCGCCCGCCTCCGCGCCGTCGATTGTGGATCCGACGGTCCTGTGCTCTTTTACAAAAAAGTACCCACGCTTACCAAAAATTACGAGACGGTCTACAGATATAAAGAGCAACCCCTGGTTCTGCACCCACACTCCCCATCATTTTCCCCCACTCGCGCTAGGGCTAGCCACCACAGGCAGCTCCCCCGCACCGCCTCACCACCTCTTGCGTGCTGCCGTGCTTCATCTCGCCCCTCCGTCTCTCCTCTCTGCCATCTCTCTCCCGGCGACGCGAGCACGATGCCGCACCAGGCGTGCGTAGTTAGAGGCCACGGCGCCGCGACCTCCGCTGCGCTGCCGTTCTCCTCCTCGACCTGGCGCACGTGTCGGGAAGCCCTGAGGGCGCAGTACGGGGTCCTCTTCCCCGCGGCCGGTCGCCGGTCGCCACGGACGACCCTCCTCCACGAGGCAGCAACGATTGGCCTCTGTCCCGGCCGGCCTTCTTGCAGACATACGCGAACCCTACTTTCCCCTTCTATTCCCCGTCCATATCGGGGAGCTTCCCCGAGCTTCCTCTCTGTCCACCTCCTCCCACAGGTCGCCGGATGAATTGGGTCTGCCGATGTGAAAGGAGACAGAGGCATCATGCCACGCAACTGGCTGCTTTCTGTTCATCGCAAGGCTGGTGATTCCATGGCGGCAGGACGTCTAAGGTACGCACCTGACTCTGCCCCAAATAGATTAGCCCCTTGCTCTGTTCCCTGCAAAATCGAGATTGAGAGATGCAAATCATGGGGAGAGAGCTCATGGAAAGGGGGTGAAACAGCGGGTGTGTGCATCTTGGCCACAACACGGTGTGACGAATCATGTGGTGTCCTTCTTCCGATGTGGGGGAGATGTGGTACATGTAGAGGGAACTCGGGGAATGGGATAGGCCGGGATGGGTCACCCGATCGAGTCGAGCGCTTGGGTGGTGCTGGGAGTGAGAGGTGTCGGGGAGAGAGAAGAGGTCAGGAACAGTTCTTTGGCACTGACTTCTCGCGGTTGCTGCATGGGAGATGTGGTGAGAGCAATTTATTACAGGTCGCTGCTACTTTTCTTGTTGGTTCTTGTTGATGAGAGGAAGCGAGAGAGATTACGAGACATGCTGTTTGTTGCTACCGATGAGAGGGAGTGTGAGAGACGGTGGATATATTGTCTAGAGTCTATACAGACTGAAAGAGTGTTGTGCTGCTTGTTGTTCTGTACAATGTGTTCGATGGTGATGTTGTATGTTAATTACAGAGAAGAGTGAGACAAGGGATGGGAGGGCAAGTTGTTTTATTCGGAGGTTCTGCTTCCTGTACATCTCTTCTAAATCTAGAAATCAATACCTTTAATACTCTATTATCTTTAATTTTTGTTTAACTCTTAACATCTTTTTGATAATGCTCAATGCTGCATTTGATGATTGATCCAGCTTCTATTGTACAGTTTACATATGGCATGTTTATAGATTTGGAGATTGTGCATCTGTGATAACTCTTCCTTCTTTCAGCATGTTTATAAAATTATTCATCGGAATCGTCATATCTATAAACATCTATATAGCTTGATACTATTATGTGAAGACTGTGGAGGACTAAGATTTGTCTGAAGATTTCATTATCTATCTTATTAGTCACAGACGTAAAGACGCAAAGAACAGAGACATGGGGTAATTCCTTTTTCATATTTTTAGATTAAGTATCCTTATATGTAGGCAATGGTTTGGCATAACCAAATATGATATATAACTTTTGCTAGCCACTGATTAGCCATGGTTGATCAAAATATTTCATAGTGTGTGTTTCTAACTTTCTCTAGGCCACTAGGTAGGCTTAATAATGTGTGGGTCTAATGTATGATATCAGCAAGTTTGTGTTGCTTAATTACTCCCGGGTTTGCTGAAGTTTGTTTTGTGTTTGAAAAGTACCTCTACTGTATCAGGTCAATGAAATTATTTATCAAAGCTATTATTGTAGCGAGCTCTATATACATTTTCCAATATTTAAATAGATGTTAATTGTATTCCAGAAAAAAATGTCTTCGCTCTTCATTTGTATGTGAACCTATGAAATTTAACCACACTCAGTTTTATGTTGCTTAATTAAACAGTGACTAAGTGTCAGGTCTGAAGTGCGGGAGCTTGTTTAAAGTCTCTATGTGTTTCAGATCTGATTCACATTTCATAAGTGTTATATTGTATTGAGTGCTATCTATCACAATAAATTAACACTTTGAATATCCTTCTCGCATATAGACTTAATCTATATGTTGCTATCAGTTTCAGCATTTTTACCTTTTGACTATCGTAAGGAGAAGATAGGACAATAGTGCAATGGGACAGGTCGAGTGCAAACGTGAGCCTTCACAATACTCTCAATAGCATGAATGCCAAAGCGTACAATAGCTTATGTGTTATAACATGACTTCATTATGCTTTTATATTTCTTGAAGGCGCATATGATATAATTTAGATGTGTCGTGGTGGTGTCACGGCAGATGCCATAGGATGGCTAATGTGTGGGGCCGATGGACGTTGGTGGATCCGGGGAGGGATAGTGAGCTGAAGAGCCCACACGGGGAGGATCCCGGTAAAACCGAGATCTCCCAGGAACAAGAAATAAGAACAATGTACGATGGGGGAGATCTAACAAACACAAACAAATGCACGAAGGCACACAACACACACACACGATATACCCAGGTTCAGGGCCCCCGTGAGGAGGTAACACCCCTACTCCTGCCTTTCCTCTCTATATACTTGTGTTACAAGAGCAACAACTTGCTGCTAGATCTCTGAAAGGGAGGAGTACAAAGAACTAGATGAACTCAAGGTGAGAAGGAGTGAATGCTCTAAGAGTAAATGTGACTATCGCTTTGGCTCTCAAGTTGGTCCCTCCTCTCAGGAGCAGTTATGACGCCTTTTATAGAGCTCCGGCCAGGAGGGCCGGAAACCCTAAAATGGCTTGGCCCCACCTGACAGGCCTAGCCGGCATGCCGTCACCGGCTAGTGCGACCTAGTCTCCGGGCTATCCGGCGTAGCCCCTTCGTCATCATCTTGACAAGGACGGCAGGCGCCGTCCTGCGCCATCATTATCCCCTTGTCAGAGACAAGACATGTCCTTGCCCATCCCGGATAGCCTTTTCCGGATTGCCGGGCTAGCTATGCCAGGTCTTGTCGTACCACGATCGTACCGGCTGACGCGCTCCCGTGTCAGGCGGGAGGTGACCATGCTTCTGTGCCAGGCGGGAGGTGACCATGCTTCCGTGTCAGGCGGAATGGTACTTCCCCCCGCAATAGACGGGAAAGCCTGCTACGGACCGTTGACGGCCTGCCGGAAGCCGTCACGCCGGCTACCTCTTCGCTTGCCACTGTGAGCCTCTTCTGCATAAGATCAAGACCGAGACATAAATTCCGGTTAGTACTCACCCGGACAACCTATCCGGTAAAACCGAGTACACCTCCTTCCGGGAGTCTCCTCGGACCCCGGGACTTGGGACCCTTTCCGGATACGTCCGAGCTCGTCTCGGGATGAGTATCTCGAGGCCTAGCCTCCCGAAGATGTCTTAGCCTATCAGCAAAGACATCTTCGAGAAGCTAGTTCTTAGAGGAACCACCCGCTCATGCTTGTGCTGCGATTGTGAGGGCCGGGGGTGTCTATTTATAGCTGCGAGACCTGACCCTTGCGCCTGCCAGGAGGCACTTTGTCCTCTACCAGCGCTTAAGGGTCAAGCTGCCCTTTCAGTACAGCAGGAGGTGTCCCTTGCTCTCGCCAAAGGTCAGGTACTGTTGGCACCTTATTGGATTATACCGGGATCTGCCCCTACCCGGGGGGCAGCCCCCCGACACTAGTCCCCGAAGCTGGTGCTGCACAGCGACCTCGGATGATGTGCGGGATCAGCTTTAAACAACAACTATCTTCCGAGAACACATGACACCAGCCTTTCCCTATCTGCCGAAGTCGGTTCTTCCCGAGATCTTCTTACCGAGACTATTTCTACCGGGAGGCAAAGCCTGCAACCGGATAGCACAGCCTCAGTGAATCTTGACCGTTGGCTTCCTGATGAATTCGAGAGTGTGTGCTGGGGCCCACCCGACGTCTCGTCTGAGCAGAGATGCACTCGAGTGCTCCTGCGCGAGCACGCTGCCGCTTGGGTTCCCGCGCCGGGAGCCGCAGCCGATCCGGAATCCAACCGTTGGGGCCGTGTGGCCCTCGGTGTGGCCGGATCGGACGCTCCGGATAGCGCCACGTGGCTTGCTGCACAAACTAGATCCCACCCACGATCGTGGAGATCGTGGGCGGGAAAATTGGAAACCGCTCCGGAATCCCCCCCCATAAATAGGGGACCGGAACGGTCTCCTCCCCTTCTTCTTCTTTCTTGCTTCTCCACCATTGTCTTGAGCACATCGCCGCCGCTGCGCTCGTCACCGAACGCCGTCGCCGTGCGCCGGAGCTCGAACATTGTCGTTCGTCTCGCTCGTCACCGATCTCCTCTTTCACCGGTGAGTTGCCCTCTCCGTCTCGATGGTTTTCTTCGGTAGAGCAACCGCCCGACCCCGGCCGTGCCATAGCACAAGTGCGGTTGAGCCGCCGCCGGTGAGCACAACCTGGGCGGCGCGCACGAGGCGCACAGCGGTGATGTACCGTCGCGGTAGGATGTAGGTCATTCACTTGCATTGCGACTCGCCCGAGCCCAGCGCGAGCCTTTTTTCCTCCCTTTTGTTTTTATTATTTAGCACACGGTAGATCTTGTTTCCCAGGAACCCGGTAGTGTTTAGTAGTTTGTGCTCCGGCATCCTAGTTTCCGTAGACTAACTCCGACTAACTGCCGCTGCGCCTGCAGAATAGCCCGGATACACCTGCCGTCTTCTCCGACATGGGTGAAGAAAGTATCCGGGGATGCTGGGATGGCTCCGAAACCAAACAATGGGATCTGGACTGGCTGTATCGGACTCATCGGATTCCTCCAGAAGTCGAGAGCCGTCTCCCGGAGGGCGAGGTTGAGCCGGAACCCCAACCCGGGGAATACGTTGTATTCCTTACGCATTTCGAGCGTGGGTTTGGGCTTCCGGCTAGCCCCTTCTTCCGCGACTTCCTCGACACCTACAGCCTCCAACCACATCACCTCCCAGCTAACGCCATAATGATGCTCTCGGTCTTCACCACGTATGCGGAAGCATACCTCGGCGTGTGGCCCTTTCTGGATCTTTGGGCCAAGTATTTTATCCTTCGCCGCCAAGTCATCCCCAACCCGGATCAGAAGGAGAAAGACCTGGTCGACTGCGGAGCGGCCACCATCATCCCTCGCGCTGACTCCGGGTTCCCCATAGTCAAGGGGCTAGAATCCTGCCGAAAGTGGCAGCGCAGTTTCTTCTACGTGAAGAACCGGGAGCACTCGGGAGATGGTCCGGGATCCTCGAACCCGGATTTCATAAATCTGCCGGAGTTTGTCCATGGCCCTCCTCGCAAGTTCAACCTCTGGAAACGGCTCCCGGATACCGAAGAGGTCAGTTGCATGCACGACGTGCTCCAGGCGCTGAACAAGAAAATGACCGGTGACGATCTCCTTCGCTGCTTCATTATTCGGCGCGTCTGCCCTCTGCAAAACCGAGTGCACAAGATGTGCCATATGGATGGGAGCTATGACCCCACTAGGACCAGTATTTTTGGGTTAGACCACGCTGCGGTCGTCCGACGCGTTCGAGCCATTGCTCGGACGAAGATGAGGGATGATTACACCTGGGGTGTCATTGGGGGATCCCGGAAGAAACCGTTAAAACAGGTGCTCCTGTCTGTCTTTTGCGCATTTGCCCACATACATGTGTTTACTTGGAAATCTTGTGATGACCTGTTTGCGCAGTTATTTGAGCGGCAAGCCGAGGAGGACGCTGTCCACGCCAACGGGAACTTCGTGCCGAATATCCCGGTGCCGGATAAGATGCCGAGAAAGGACCCCGATGGCGAGGACCATCTCGCCATTCCTCTGCTCAAGGCTGCAGCTCCGGGTAACCCTTCAACCTCAGAGACAGTTTCTATTTCTTCGGATGATGAGGATGAGATTGACTGCCAAATTCTTGATGTTATTGATGCTCTCCCTCTCAATTGGACCTCAGCGGTGGTTCCGAAGCCGACTGCCGGAACCAAACGTGCCGAGAGCCGGAAGCGCGTGGCTTCCGACAAAGAGGCTGCCGAGAACTCCGGCAATCCCCCCAAGAGGAGCAAGCCGAATAAACAAACGGCCCCGAAACCTCGCCGGCAAAGGGGCCCTCCCCTTGTGGACTCCGGGTACATTTTCCTTGCCTTATGCTACATGACTTTGCCTTCTCCATAAATTATTACTGAGATATTTTGTTTCAGGGACGCACTCGACCTCCCGTCGCCTGCCATTCCTCCTCCTCCCGGCACTCGGACTCCCAGCCCGGCTCGGGCTTCGCCTTCTCCTCCTCGCCGCTCTACTCGAGGAAGCACAGCTGCCGCCTCCGGTGCCGCACCGGCATCCGTTGTGACTCCGGATGCTTGTCCGGTGACCGACGAGATCCCAGCGCAAGCCATGACGACCTCGGGAGATATTCTCCTTCCGGAAAGTCCGCGACGGGTGCCCGGGCTTGAAGCGGAGATCTTGAGCCCTCCTCGGCAGTCCGTGCCCAGCGGTCCCTCCCGGCAAGCTTCGGACAAAGCTGCCCCAGAAAAACAGCCGGCAGCCTCTTCCCGGCCAGCTGATCCACCTGCCGGGAAGTCGCGTCCCAAGATTGCTGGGCAGAAAACGACTTCTGCCAAGCCCGCCACTGCCCCGACATCCTCGGCCCAGGACTTGGTGCTGCGCACGGGTACGTTTTCATCGTTACCACCGCCTCCCGCCGAGATCCTACTGCTGCCTTGCGGATGTTGCGAGCAACCGTTAGCTCCTTTGTGCCTTCAGGGTCCCGGGATCTTGCTGCTACCCGCGCGCCCGGCGGCTCCGGCATACAGGTTGTTGACGAATACAACCAGGCCTGGCTTGCCGCCGACGCCTCCGAGACCGCGGGAGACTTGCACGCTGCAGGCCCAAGCCGCAACGCCCAAGCTCTGCACGCTCTCCAGGTGGCCGCGCTGGATGTTACTCGGGTGACCGAGGTAAGCTTGTTCTATTTCTTTCAAAAAATACTTGTTCCTTCCACCACCACTAGTCCCCGAGATTGGTGCTTAGTGTTCTAGATTCCACCGAATAGCAGATCACTAGGTTCCAATCTTAGAGAAAAACCCAGGACTCGGATAGCGAGTCCCCGAGATCCTCCCAACCGGGTAACTTGCTTCAAAATTTGCTTCATAACCACTAGTCCCCGAGATTGGTGCTTAGTGCTCTAGATTCCACCGAATAGCAGATCACTAGGTTCCAATCTTAGAGACAAATCCAGGACTCGGATACCGAGTCCCCGAGATCCTCCCAACCGGGTAACTTGTTATGCGTTAGAGATCCCGGATTCTCCCGATTTCTTTACATTCTTCCCCGGCTGACTCCTCCTTTTTTATCTTGATTTCAGGAGTGCAGCAAGAAATGCTGCAGCATTTTCAACCGAGTTCTTGCTGAGCTCGGTCAGTCCAAGAAATCCGAAGGACGCCTCCGGGAGGAGCGCGACGCCGCGCGCAAGGTCTCGGTTGACCAGAAGACCGCACTTGCCACCGCGCAAACCGAGATCGCGCGGCTCAACGGCGAGCTCGAAAAGGTCAAGGCTGCTGCGACCGACATGAAGACGCGCTTCATCGAGGTGAGCAAGAAGCAGAAAGAAAACTTGGACCAGTCCGAGGAGCGTGCGCATAATGCTGAGACCGAGCTGGCTCTCCTCCGGTCACGGTCTGATACTTGGCTCTCCGAGCTCACTGTATTGAACCGGAATCTGAACAGTAAGTGGACCGACATCTCTCTTCTCTTGCTGCTTCCTTTCTTCGTTGTTGCTTTTCTTATGACCTAGCTGTTTGACAGTTCTTCTTTTTAAAGGGGAATTTGAGCACTCCCGGGAGGCTGCTGTTCTCGCCGTTGCTGCCGCCCGAGAGAAGCGCGCCGGGAAGGGCCCTGTCTTGGACGCCTGGGACATCGAGGATCACCTCACCACCCTCAAGGCCCGGATAGTGCCCCTTCGGTCTATTGGGACGGAGCTGCTCAGCGCTGCGGTCCACGTCCACGGCGCACTGTGGCCGAGCATCCGCGGGACGCTCTCAATTCCCGAGCTCGCGGGCGCACTGCGGTGTGCCGGGAGGCGCATTCACGCGTGGAAACGTTCCGGTGCGCGAGCTGGTGCCGACCAGGTCTTGACCCAAGTAGTTAGCTGGTACGAGGGTCTTGACCTGGAGGTGATTCAGCGCCTGCGGACGACTTCGACGTGGCTGAGTGATCCGGCCAAGATTCAGCGGCGACAGGAAGTGGCGCACCGGATCGCCTCGTGGTCCAGCATCCGTGCCTTCACCGCGAGCGTCCTTCCTTCCGACTCGGAATCCGATTATGAGGATGACGAAGAAACCGGCGCGACCGGCGACGCGGAAGACGAGGCCCCGGAAGAAGACGATGCTGCCTCCGGTGCCACGCCCGAGAGCGTGGTTTCTCGGGACGCAACGACTTTGCCGGGACCCGAGGCCACCGAGACCGAGGTGCGTCCCGACGCCCCGAGTAGCGCTGCCGGAACCGAAGCCGAAGCTGCTCCTGCTGCGTCTCCCGAGAGAGCTGCTCCTGCTGATGCCGCCGGGACTGCTACTCCTGCTGCTCCTGCTGAGGCCGCTCCCGAGGTCGCTGCTTCTGCTGGTGTCTCGGTCGAGAAGCCGACATCTCCTATCTCTTAAAACACTTAAGAGTAGATTCGTCAAATCCCCGGGATGCCGGGTGCCATATGTAATATACACTTATACTATTTTCGTTTCTTACTGAACTCTTTATCCGAGTCACTTATGTCAATTTATTCTGTTTTGAGTTCCCGACTTGCCTTTCATGTTTACCGTACTTAGGTAATTTCTGCTCTTGTCTACCATTTCGGCGTTCGACAGTCGAGTCACAAAACTCCACATACGGCATACATTACTTAGAACAATTCGAGTCCCGTCCAACCGAATTCCCGACATAAAAAACAACTATGTTAGCAAAAAACAGGTATGCCGGTTAAGTTCCTGCTCCGAGTCCCCGAGACCATTTTCGTGTTTCCCACCTTCCCTCTCTTTGCTCTTGACTACCATTTCGGCGTGCGTCAGTCGAGTCACAAGATGATTTCACATGACATACATTACTTTGACTTTGAGAGTCGAACTCGGAACTTTTCCGGCATACAAATAACATACAGAACAGTTATCCGGCAGTCCCCGGATTCCTCCCCGAGATGCCGGTGAAAAACTGTAAATGAACTTGACAAAAATAACACAAGACATGCACATAACCAGGCAGTCACCGGGTTCCTCCCGGGGTGCCTTACTTTCACTAATATTGAAAATTGAGATACAACGTACACTGAGCCCTTTACGTGTAAAAGGGGCGAAGTAGAGCTACATTCCATGGACGCTTGGTTTCTTCCCCGGATTTGTCCATTACACCTTTCCTAGCCTCATGTGCATCTACAAGGTAATAAGAATCATTGTGCAATGCTCTGCTTATCACAAAAGGTCCCTCCCAT
Organism: Poa annua; assembly: GCA_026929855.1. Taxonomy (NCBI): domain Eukaryota; kingdom Viridiplantae; phylum Streptophyta; class Magnoliopsida; order Poales; family Poaceae; genus Poa; species Poa annua. The sequence goes on along the minus strand of CM049426.1, from coordinate 57,643,584 downwards.
GGAGGTGATAACTTATGCATTCCGGCCGTGCGTTGGATGAGCCTCAGCACCAGATCCCCCTCTCGGAACACCCTCAGGTGCACCTTCCGGCTATGATAGCGACGGAGATTCTGTTGATAAATTGTAGACCGAGATAGTGCCAATTCTCTTGCCTCTTCGAGTAACTCTACATCATCTTCTCGGGCCTCTTTTGCCTCGGTCTCGGTGAACATTGTCACTCTCGGGGAGTCATACTGTATGTCGGTCGGGAGTACTGCCTCAGCACCGTATACCATGAAGAATGGCGTGTAGCCGGTAGATCTATTCGGTGTAGTTCGGAGACCCCATAACACCGCCGGTAACTCCTCTATCCAGCATCCCGGAGTTCTCAACAACGGTTCGATCAAACGAGCTTTGATATCGGCTAAGACCAAGGAATTTGCTCTCTCGACTTGCCCATTTGCTTCCGGGTGTGCGACTGATGCTACATCCAGCCGGATTCCCTTCTCAGCACAAAATCGAGCGAATTCCCCCACAGCAAAGTTGGTGCCATTATCCGTGATAATGCTGTGCGGGTATCCGTATCTCAAGATGATGTCTTTCAGAAATTGCACAGCGGTGTGTCCATCGCACTTCCGGATTGGCTTGACCTCTATCCACTTGGTGAACTTGTCCACCATCACCAGTATATGTGTCATATTGCCTCTTGCCGGCTTGAATTGCCCGACCATGTACAAACACCATACTGCGAATGGCCAAGTGATGGGGATTGTTTTCAGTGCTGACGCCGGCATGTGTATCCGGTGAGCAAATCTCTGGCATCCTCCACACTTCCGGACAATATCTTCTGCTTGCTGCAATGCGGTGGGCCAGTAGAACCCATGCCGGAACACCTTTGCCACCAGGGCCCGGGATGATGCATGATGTCCACATTCCCCCTGATGTATTTCCACCAGCATCTCTTGTCCTTCTGCCGGTTCCACACACCTCTGGAGTACCTCAGTAACACTCTATCCGGACGAGGTCGGAGTCACCGAAACACTCTATCCGGCGGATGCCGATCTCCTTGGCGACGTTCAGTCCATGAACCAAGGACTCATATTCTGCGACATTGTTGGATGCCCGAAAATGAATTTGCAGCACATACTTCAGTACATCTTGTTTTGGGGAAGTGAGGACCACTCCTGCACCCAATCCGATCTTAGCCTTTGAGCCATCGAAATGCATCCTCCAGAAATTGTAATCCGGCATCGGAGGTTCATACTGCATCTCGGCCCAGTCCACCAAAAAGTCCGGCAGCGCCTGCGACTTGATGGCATCTCGTCTCTCGTACGCCGGAACGTATGGAGACAACTGGATGGCCCATTTGGCTACCCGGCCGCTAGCGTCCTTGCAACCGATGATCTAGGCGAGAGGAGCTTCGCATACCACTGTGATCGGGTGTTCCTGAAAGTAGTGCTTGAGCTTGGTCACTGCCATATAGACCCCATAGGCCATCTTCTGGTAGTGTGGGTAGTTTTGCTTGGACTCCGAGATCACCTCACTGAGGTAATACACCGGCCTCTGTATCAGCTTGCTCCTTTCTTCCCTTTCTACAACCATTGCTACACTGACTACTCGGTTGGTTGCGGCAATATACAACAGCATAGGTTCCTTGGGTAACGGCGATGCCAACACAGGCGCTGTTGAGAGCATTCTCTTCAAATCGTTGAACGCCGCGTCAGCCTGCGGGGTCCAAACAAATGTTTTGCTCTTCTTCATCAGCTGGTACAGAGGCAAGGCCTTCTCCCCAAGTCGGCTCACGAACCGACTTAGGGATGCAAGACACCCGGTAAACTTCTGCACATCCTTGAGACGCACGGGCAATTTCATGCTCTCAATAGCACGAATCTTACCCGGGTTGACCTCGATTCCCCGGCTTGAAATGAGGAAACCGAGTAACTTTCCTGCCGGTACACCAAATGTGCACTTATCCGGGTTCAACTTCATCCGGAATCTTCTTAAGTTCTTAAATGTTTCCCTCAGATCATCTATTAGTGAACTTTTTCTTTTGTTTTTATGACTATGTCATCGACATAGACCTCGGCATTTCGGCCTATCTGGTCATGCAAACATTTCTGCATGCATCTCTGGTATGTAGCACCAGCATTCCTCAAACCGAAAGTCATGACACGATAGCAATAAGCCCCATAAGGGGTAATAAAGGCAGTTTTCAATTGATCATCCGGATTCAAAGGTATCTGGTGAAAACCAGAATAGGCATCTAAGAAAGTCAAAAGTTCACTCCCGGCAGTGGAATCTATCACTTGATCTATCCGGGGGAACGGAAAGGGGTCCTTCGGACAGGCTTTGTTGAGGTTGGTGAAGTCGATGCACATGCGCCACACCTTAAGCAGGAGGGGATCATCCTTCTTCTTCTCCACCAGGACCGGATTCGATATCCAATCCGGGTGCAGCACCTCCATTATGAATCCGGCGGCCAGCAGTATAGCCAGATGCTCCATGACCGCGGCTCTTCTTTCATCCGAAAGGCGCCTAGTCGGTTGCTTCACCGGCTTCGCATCCGGTCTAACAAATAGAGAGTGCTCAGCCAACTCCCTCGGGACGCCTTGCAGATCGTCACTCGACCAGGCAAAAGCATCCCGATTCTCACGGAGGAAGTCGATGAGCTCGCCTTCCTATTTGCTGTCCAGGTTGCTGCCAATGATAACTTTGCGCTCCGGGTTGCTAGGGTCTACACCCACCTTCTTGGTCTCTTTGGGGGGCTGAAATGACGCACCCTGCTCCGGGTTCACCATCCCGGGCATTCCGAGTTGGGAGGTCTTGGCCATTGCCACCACCTGCTGGATCCTCTTCTTTTCTTCCGCGATCACTAGAAACTCAGCCAAGCACGACCCCGCCGAGGCACATTCCATGGAGCCCTTGTGGTCTCCCGAGATGGTGATTACACCGTTAGGTCCCGGCATCTTCATCTTGAGGTAGCCCACGTGAGTCGAGATCATGAACTTGGCGAGGGCCGGTCTACCGATCAGTGCGTGATACGGGCTCTCGAGGTCCACGACCTCAAACTCCAAGCTCTCGGTTCGGCAGTTCTCCCGAGTTCCGAATAGCACCTCCACCCAGATCTTTCCCATGGGCGAGCAAGAGACTCCAGGCACAATGCCGTGGAAGGTTGTCTCGGTAGGCAGCAGGGTGTTCGTGGATACTCCCAGCTTCAGCATCGTGTCCTTGTACATGATGTTAATGGCACTGCCATTGTCAATAAGAACCCGGCTGAAGCGGACGTTGAGGTTGGGTTCGACAAAAGTTGGGTCCACCACCAAGGCATACGCTCCCGGCTTAGGCATAACTCGGGGGTGATCCTTCCGGCTCCATGTGATCTCCATCTCGGACCAGTGCAAGAATTTGGGCACCGCCGGGATCACAGCATTCACCTCCAGTGCACGTTGCCGCACACTCTTTCGGTCAGTGGGTTCGGTCACGAAGACCACATAGCTCTGATGTGCCTCCCGGTAGTTACTCTGCTGCTGTCCGCCTTGGTTACCGTTGTCGTTCCGGGTGTGCACCACATTCACTGGGCGAGGTGGGGGTCCTCTCGGAGGAGGGGGAAGTCGAACAGCGTTGGCCCCCGATGTCGGAGGAGGGGGTCTCGGGATATTGGGCCGAGATGCCTGAGCACCCTGCCGAATAGTTCCCGAGCCGCCTTCCTGCAACGTGCGCTGATACCAACTGCACTGCCGAGTAGAGTGGTTTGCGGGCTTGTTGGCCTCCAGAGTATGGTAGCAGCATGGCTTGTTCAGCATCTCTTCATATGTCAGGGGCTTCTTTTGCTCCACCCAGGTCTTTTGCACCTCCTAACTCTGACCCCAAGCCGGGCCGCTTGTCTTTTGACGCTGGCTGTTGCCGGCATCCTCCTGCTCCCGGGTCACTGCTGCGACGTGCTGTGCGGCATGGTGGTACTCGGGCTGATTCCTCTTGTGGCCGAACTCCTGGCGATCATGGCTCCTGCTCGGTCCTGAACGCTGAGGTCCCGCATTCCTCCTGTTGGAGTCACCGACATCCACCAGGGGTTGCATGGGATCTCCAAGCGTGTAGGTATCGGCGATGCGCATGGTCTCTGCCAAGGTCGTTGGCATCTTTCTTTGCAACTTCTGCCACAGCATTGAGCCATGCCGGCAGCCTTGTGCAAACCAGGAGATGGCCTGTGCCTCTACCACTCCTTCGCAAGAGTTGCGAATATTGCTCCACCGGGTAAGGTATTCCCGGTCGGTCTCGTTGCTCCTTTGCCTACAGATGGCGAGCTGCTTAGGCCTGTTGGGCCTTTTGTACGTGCTGGTGAAGTTACTGATGAATGCTTCCTCGAAGTCTAACCAGCAGTCTATGCTGCCAGTTCTCAAGTTGTTCAACCAGATTCGGGCTGGTCCTTCCAACATCTGCGGCACATAACGTACCGCCCAACGTCTGTTTCCACCGGCTATGCTTACTGCAGTTACATAGTCTGTTAGCCAGTCCTCCAGCTTCTTGCTGCCGTCATAGGTCTTGGCACCCCTGTTGAGCTGAAAGTTCCGAACAGGTGGTTCCCGCATGATCCGAGGTCCGAAACATGCAGGTCCCGGAGGTCCTTGCTCTTCCACCAACTCGGATTGATGAATCCGGTCGAGCCGGAATCTGGCGTCTGCCGGGTTCAGCTGCCTGGTTCCTATCCGAGATCCCAAAGGGTTCTCGTCCGGCTGATACCCGAGCTGCTGCAGCCTCGAGTTGCCATCATTGAGCCTGTCCTGTACAGGGATCACGGCTTGCTGGGGAACAAAGGCGACCTCCCTCTGTGGGTTTCCCTGAACGTGAGGAGGAATCCGGGGTGGATTACCACGGCCAACCGGGTTATTGTTTCCTACACCCAGGTTACCATCCCCACGGGTACTTCCCGCCTGCCTCGAGTTACGCTGTCCAGCCTGCCCGTCTTGCTGGATACCGGCGAAGGCCGGGTCATAGGTCTGTAGTTGCTTGTTCTTCCCGGAACCTCGACTCCGGCTCCGGCTCTTGCTCTTGCTCTTGCTTCTGCTCGGATGCGGGGAAGAGGCCTCCCCGTCCGACCTCTGGCTATTAGGTCTGGCTGAGTGCACCTGGGACCCTGCTCCGGGGTTCTTCTTCTTGACGGCCTGATTCTGACGGTTGGCCTCAATCACCAACTCGTTTACCCTCTCCTGCTGCTTGCGCAGGGCTTCACCGGATAACCCCACCAACTCGGCCATGGCAGCTTCGGCGGCCCTAAGAGTTTTCGCCGGTGAGCTGTACACCGGTTTCCCCGCTGAAATCCGACTTCCGGTTTTACTGGTGGTGGCTCCACCAGCCAGCTCCTCATTCACCATTCTTCCTTTCTTGCGCAGATCCGCAATGCGCTTGTCCCGGGAGTCTATCTTAAGGAATCCGTGAGCTGCATTGTACTCCCGGAGGCTAGCATTGAGCTCGCGAAGGATCTCGGCAATTTCCTGCGCTTCGGCGAGTAGCAACCTTCGCTGCTCCTCCAATTCAGCCGAAGTGGCCTGGGTATCCGCTTCGGCAGCCACCGGTACAGCCAACTTGGCCACCAGCCCCGAGAGAGGATCCGGGCGGCGCCGCGGCTGGGACGGCTGCGGATCGCCGTCTCGGCCCGTAGGTCTTTCCTGCGGGGGTTTGGCCAAACGGGGATGGCCATCGGTATCGCCGTCAGCGTCCTGGTACTCCTCCTCGGTTGCCCCGACCATCATCACTGCGACGGAACTCGGGGGGCGACCGGCCCGCAGACCCCGAGCAGCGCAGAGCATGGGAGGGTCCTCAGCTTCCAGGACCACGTCCGGGTATCTACAGACAACCTCTGTGGCGACGTAGGTGGTGAAACCACCAAAGTCAATGAGACATCCGTTCACCGGAAACGGTCTGTTCCGGAAGCATCCTGCGTTGTCGCAGACAAAGTCCATCTCCCCTAGCCTTACGACCAGGCCAGAGAGAACCCGAACCTCGAAGTGAACAGGGGAGCCCGTCCGGATGCGTACACCAGCCAACGCCTCTGTCAGCCCCACGGTGGGCGCCAACTGTCGTGGTGGTGTCACGGCAGATGCCATAGGATGTCTAATGTGTGGGGCCGATGGACGTTGGTGGATCCGGGGAGGGATAGTGAGCTAAAGAGCCCACACGGGGAGGATCCCGGTAAAACCGAGATCTCCCAGGAACAAGAAATAAGAACAAGGTACGATGGGGGAGATCTAACAAACACAAACAAATGCACGAAGGCACACAACACACACACACGATATACCCAGGTTCAGGGCCCCCGTGAGGAGGTAACACCCCTACTCCTGCCTTTCCTCTCTATATACTTGTGTTACAAGAGCTATAACTTGCTGCTAGATCTCTCAAAGGGAGGAGTACAAAGAACTAGATGAACTCAAGGTGAGAAGGAGTGAATGCTCTAAGAGTAAATGTGACTATCGCTTTGGCTCTCAAGTTGGTCCCTCCTCTCAGGAGCAGTTATGCCGCCTTTTATAGAGCTCCGGCCAGGAGGGCCGGAAACCCTAAACTGGCTTGGCCCCACCGGACAGGCCTAGCCGGCATGCCGTCACCGGCTAGTGCGACCTAGTCGCCGGGCTATCCGGCGTAGCCCCTTCGTCATCATCTTGACAAGGACGGCAGGCGCCATCCTGCGCCATCATTGTCCCCCTGTCAGAGACAAGACATGTCCTTGCCCATCCCGGATAGCCTTTTCCGGATTGCCGGGCTAGCTATGCCAGGTCTTGTCGTACCACGATCGTACCGGCTGACGCGCTCCCGTGTCAGGCGGGAGGTGACCATGCTTCTATGCCAGGCGGGAGGTGACCATGCTTCCGTGTCAGGCGGAATGGTACTTCCCCCCGCAATAGACGGGAAAGCCTGCTATGGACCGTTGACGGCCTGCCGGAAGCCGTCATGCCGGCTACCTCTTCTCTTGCCACTGTGAGCCTCTTCTGCATAAGATCAAGACCGAGACATAAATTCCGGTTAGTACTCACCCGGACAACCTATCCGGTAAAACCGAGTACACCTCCTTCCGGGAGTCTCCTCGGACCCCGAGACTTGGGACCCTTTCCGGATACGTCCGAGCTCGTCTCAGGATGAGTATCTCTAGGCCTAGCCTCCCGAAGATGTCTTAGCCTATCAGCAAAGACATCTTCGAGAAGCTAGTTCTTAGAGGAACCACCCGCTCATGCTTGTGCTGCGATTGTGAGGGTCGGGGGTGTCTATTTATAGCTGCGAGACCTGACCCTTGCGCCTGCCAGGAGGCACTTTGTCCTCTACCAGCGCTTAAGGGTCAAGCTGCCCTTTCAGTACAGCAGGAGGTGTCCCTTCCTCTCGCCAAAGGTCAGGTACTGTTGGCACCTTATTGGATTATACCGGGATCTGCCCCTACCCGGGGGGCAGCCCCCCGACAAGATGCAATTAATTATTCTATGGGTTTGTTGCATATTAGATGAATCATGCTACACCTACCATTTTTAGGCTGATTTTCTGTCTCCAGTATCTCTATTTCGTTGACACTATCGATATCCTACTTTCATGTCATATATTTTGGAGCTTGCAAAATCTTCATCGCTGTGCCTCAAAAATTGATAGTTATTTGAGAGAAGTTGGATTTCTTGTGAGACATTTTGTATGGTACATGTTCTAACATTCAGATTCATAGGACTTCTGAAGCTCAAAGCCTATGAGATGTTGTCGTGCATATTTGATTCATCGTGGGTTTGTTGGATTAGTGATAACTACTAATAGTCAAATACAACAAATTATGGCGTTGAACAGGAGGTGCAAAAACAGTAAGATTTGTACAAAATAGATAGTGAATATTACTGGTGGCTTCCTTAGTGCAAAGAATACCGAGATCATGTGCACCTCCAGAGTGCTAGGCTTGCATTTTAGGCCTTCTTAGCATGTTTGTGATACAGAGGTGATTGATATCACATTGATTTGATCACCTTGAACTGTACTTAATTCGGTTACAAGACAAATAACATTGTTTACATTCTTAGGTGCTGCAATATCAAATAAAACTCCTCTTACTTTACGTGGGACAATGTAATTAGTTTTGTTTACTTTGGTTCCAGTTAAACAAGTAGAGCTTATCAGCATAATCATTGTTCTCCAAAGGCAGAGATACAATTGCAGTCTACTGTGGTAGTCATTGCAGGCGTCTATATCAAGGTAGTCCAATGAAACTACGCCATTTCTTGTACTCATTGCAGCTCAAACTTAGGAGCCACAGTAGACTGCAATTGTATCTCTGCCTCAGGATACAACATGATTCTACTATGATTGGTTGATGTGTTATCTGAAGAAACTAGAGTTTACCTAGGCTTTTTTTCTTTTCTGGGGTGTTTGATCTCATTTTCGAGTTTCTGGTTCATGTTACTAGCTATGATTTAATTTTCTTTGAGCTTTATACCCGAAGCGATTTTTTATCGGACCGTTTTCTCATATCGGGCAGTCTGTCATGTTTGAGATGTTTGCAAGACACATGCCTCACTGAAGATGCTCCGTTCAAATATCTATGAGTCTCTTTGCACTAGGTCGGGTATATATATCACATTGTGGAAAGGAGAAGTTTCAGGCTATTTTCTTGATTGTTGATATAGAGAACTACTTGAGAGATCTGAAGTATAGCATTGTTGAGTAGTAACACTAAATAACGTTCCTTCTTGGGTTGAACTATCCGACTGCAGCATCAACTTCATCACCGAGATGGTTACCTCCTGAATAGAAAAATCCGATATGCTTTTTTTTCTAGAATACGTCTTATTATGGTTTCAATGCTTATCGTTGCATCTTTTTTTCGCTCAATGTGAAGAAGTTAATCTTTTCTGAACAACTCCAAAATAAGCATATCTATTATTTATGTCTAAAGAATTACTTGTGATTACTACTGATTTGGCGGTAATTGGGGTTGTTTAGCAATAGCGAGTTCTCAAGAAACAACAGGAGATCGATGGGATTGCGCCAAAACTAATGCGTCATTGACCTCAAACTGTCTGATTGACTTGGTCTAAATCACAATGGTGTTTTTTTTTGCAGTGATGCTAATTCACTATGATTATGTGCTATGGGGTGACTAGAAATTATGTTTATTGTAGCTTACTTGTTTACTGCGTTTAATCAGAGCCACCGTTCTGTTGTTGCCTCTCAAGTGGTATGAAAAAAGGGTTGACAAAAAATAAAAAAAATAAGTGCATATCAAGGACAATAAATATCATATCCAGCCATGGCCATGCGCATGAGCTGGTTAATGTATACATGGTAAGTGAATTATTGGATGATATAAAATAATATCATTTTCTTGCCCACATTCCATCTGATATCAAGAAATCCATTATATCTGGTGTTTATTTTGTTATTTTGATGTGCTCCATTTGACAATAGATGTAATGTGTTAATACTTGTGCAACTACGCTTATCTTCTTGTTGTTAAGCTTTTGTTTTCCTTCAATTTTTGATAATTATATCCGCTCTTTAAAAAAAGTTCATTGAGGAGTTATATGGTTCTCTTTTCATGTTGACATTGATTATTGTTTTTATTTGGAAAAATATAAGCTGATCAATATATACATGTTTAGTGAATTTTCTGGTTGATATGAGAGTCAGAGCAAAGGAGATATGACTCTCTTGAATACAGTGAAGATTATTAAGGATTCATACTACTTTTGCAGATTATTAACTATATAAATGAAAATTTCATACCAAGTCAAACAATTATAATGGACCGAACCAGTAAAAACATGGTCTAACCATGCATGAAAAGAAGAGGAAAATATTTTTTTAGATTATTCTGGCTGGCGCAGCAAAGCGCGCCGTTTCCTTCTAGTACAACTTAAGTGTTGTAGGAACAAAAGGTTGATGTAAGTACTTGCTTGAACTACGATGGAACGTCCAATCGACCCCAGATATAGCACTGAACCCCAGCTTCCTTAAATCAGCCGGCGTGGCCTTCGTTTCTGCCACTCCTCTATTTTTCTGCTATTGGATCAAATCAATTTGTTTGATCGTACTGGTATGCAGCAGAAAAAACAGGACGAAAAGGGAGAGCTAAAGGCTAGATGTGATGTGGGAAGGAACCTAGGCGAAAGTCATGGCTCCTTGAGGTTTTGTTACAACAGGGAGAAGGGATTGAGAGGAGAGTGAGATGAGGGAATCAGTGAAGAATATATAGGGCAAGTGAAGGAGACGAAGCAGCACTCGCCGCCGGCGAGTTGGCTGCCATTACTGCCTGGAAGAACTGAAATTTTATTGCATCTCTGAATGCCGGCGTAATCATCTGTAATCGTCATCCACCGATCCTTCGAATCCCGAAGTCCCTACAGCTTCCGAGTTCACATCAGCTTTGGAGAAGCAACCAAAACGACCGGGGTCGAACGCCAGGCCAGATCGCATCCGTGGTGTAGCTGGGGCGCCTAGTGCATCGAGTGGAATATCCTCAAACTGCAGTACGTATCATTTCATTTTTAGACGTCGGTGTCTACCATGAAGCAGAACCGGTTGGTTTCAGCTCGGTCCAGTTATAAAATTGAAGGGTTTTAGTGGGTTTCGGGGCCCAATACACGAGAGATAGTCAATTTGATGCCCAGAGGAGCTTCCGCATGGGACAGCTGGCCTGGTGCGGAATGAAGTCAAAATCGGACGGCCAAAAACATGCGGTCAACAAGATCTAACGGTTTAAAGTGTCCAGGTCGTGAGAGTGCTCGAATTTGACTCAGTTATAATGTCCCTAATCCCGTATCGTCTGTAGAACAAACTTTTCGCACCACATGGGATCTGGTGAATCTGGATAGGGAACAAAAAATATATATAGCACGAAAATTATAGAATCCACACAGCTACAAATCCATCACGGAATGCATAGATAAAATTATTATGGTGGGTACCCCCACAAAGAAAATTCTACGGTACTTTTTAGAGAGAGAAAGAAAAATTGTACTTTTTGCTCAATGAAAAGGCTGGATATACATTCATAGTTTTGAATTTACACAGGATGAAGCAATGCAGCTTAAGAATCCATTAACAGATGATCAAATCAGCCCGCTCAAGAATCTACTATGAAACCAACAAACCAGCGTGAGTCCCCCCTGACGAGCATAGTTGCCTGATGGTGAACCGTGATCCATCAGCAGCAGCTGCCAAAAAATCCAGCTCGGTAACCATTTTTCTGCCCATTTTCAAAGCATGAAGGAAAAAAATTATACGATAGATCATGAACCATATTTGATCCAAAACAAAAAACATCAGTTCAGATCATGGATAAATACTGGATCCTGAGATAGAGGTAGCATGGAAGAAAAATAAATAGTTGTAGCCACAGGGCCGTCGAAGGCCATGTGCGAGGAGCTCGACGGAACAGGGCCCCCAAATTTCAGGGGCCCCCAAATTCCTATTGCGTGTGCATATTTCGTTTTTTTACATTGTATTTCGTAGTGGACTAGGCGATCCAGCATCTGAGCAGAGCCCTGATCACCACGGTCCACGGCGCACGATCGTGCATGGCTAAACAACCGTCATTGACAGTTCTCTTGGAAACCAAACGACCAAGCAATCGATCTCTGAATTCCGATCGCGACGCCTGCGGCTGCTGGCTGCCGCCCTGCCGCACGCCGCCGTGGACGCGCGCGCACGACGTCGCCGTGGACACCCGCCCGCACGCTGTTGGCTGCTGGCTGCCGCCCTGCCGCACGCCGCCGTGGACGCGCGCGCACGACGTCGCCGTGGACACCCGCCCGCACGCTGTTGGCTGCCGCCCTGCCGCACGCCGCCGTCGCAGTGGACGCCCGCCCACACGTGATCGACCAACGATTATTCAGGTCCTCAAGTCTGTAGCCAGTAGCCGGATCAATTATTCAGTGCCTTCACTGACTTAATGCATCTACTGTTTGAATTCATTTATTAATTTGTGAATACAAAACATGACGAATCATGAACAATCTCAGAAAAACAAAGTGTCAATCAGGTCCTAAAGACACATTAAATAGAAGCTTTCCTGCATCGTGTACAATAGAAAGCTCCCAAATAGAGAAGCATGTGATAGAATGGCTTGTGTATAGTAAAGAGCTTGACAAAATATTTTGTTTCTGCTGCAAATATGAAAAGGGGGCTAGTGAGAGGAAAGTTAGCAAATATAGATAATAGTTTTTAATGAGGCGGCTTGCTAGTTTAATATACTGTTTGTTTAAAAAAATGATTTACATGTTGTAAAATTTTCAAATTTTAAAGCCCCATTTTATGTTCCGTACAGGGGCCCCCAATTTCTGGAGACGGGCCTGTGTAGCCATGTGCCTCTAGCACTCTGAATGCATAGAACAAAGGAACAAAAAACCTTTTGTGGGCATCGGGAAAATAAGATTAGGAAGAACTTGAGGTTAAATCTGGAGTAGATCCGACGCAGGTGCCTCGCTTCCACCGCGGGACGGCGCCCGGTCTACCTCCTGTCCTCGCTGGCCCGGCCTCCCTCCTGACCCCGGCCAGCCAGATTCGAGGCGTTCGGCCGCCGGTGCCGCAAATGGACGAGGCAGTCCAGATCTGATGCCCGCGTTGAATGGGGACTGCACTCCATGGCTGTAGAGGCACCATGGACGGAGCAAATCTTGCCGGAGAGGCTTTGATCCGGAGCCCCATGGAGTCCCTTCTTCCTATCCGTCCCCTCTTCCCTGGAGAGGTTGAACTCGTGGATGGACGAGGAAGAAACTGGACGGGTCGGGTGCAATGAAAAAAATAGCGCCCTATATCGACGTTTATAGCGTGTTATAACGTTTGTAGGGAGGCTACGTTACATTTAGACTAAAATGTTCGCTACGGCGCTACAAACTCTGTATACGCGCTATACGACGCTAAATAATATAACGTATACCACGTTACAAAAAAAATTAGAAAACTGGATGTGGAGCCCATTGACACAAACAAAAGCCCATCTCCCATCGGCCCAAACACGTAACAAAACTAAAAATGTCCAACTCCCAAGTTCGTAGGAAGAACATCACAAGGAAATAGAGTTCCTACTTCCTATGAAGAGCTCCCAAACTCCTATGAACTTGATGATATACAAGTTGAAGGATCAACATCATAAGGAAAGAGAGTTCCTAGGAACAAGATGTTTCATGTCTTCGGTAATTATGATGGTGTGCAATCTGGTTATTCGTCTAGTGAAGAAAAAGAAGAGACCAATAATTCTGACTAATGTTATATGCAATCTGGTGGTTCTGTTTTAAACCTTGTTATTTTGTTCATGGATATGTATCTCCCACTTTACGTTTGTGCCATGGATCTGGTTAAGTGGATTGGTTCTGCAAATATTACTGATTATTTTGTTGAATAAATCTTTAATATTCACTTATTCAGACTATATATTACAGTTTTTTTGTTAAACGCTATTTCAAAAATAGCACGCTAGTTATAGCGTTTGTAACATTTTGAAAAGAGCCACGCTATATTTTGTGGCGCGCTATTATTTTCATTGGTCGGGTTTGGGTTCGGGAGCGACCGAGGAGGAGAATATCTCGTTTTGGTTTTGTATTTTGTCGCTAGGAGCCTATGACCTCGAGCGGTGTTTTTTAAAGCTACCGCGGAATATTTGTTGCACCAAGATGGGTGAACGTCGTCAGTAGGGGTGTAAACGGATAGATAATTTCTGCATCACATCCGATTCCGAAACCGTTTTTAACAATCCATATTTGGTTTTAATTAATCGGACGGATAAGGATATCAGATTTTGAAGTTGACACCCGGATATGTTATAGGATATGGTATGTAAAATTGACTAAAATATGGATTATCCGAAATTTAAATAGGATTATCCGGTGGTTTGAATCCGAATAATCTGATTTTCTACCAAAAATTTCTAGTCTAATATAGCATAATTTGCGGCCAGTAAGTTGTCGAATTCGTTAGTCGAACAATATCTCACTTAAATAGTCATTGTAAAGAATATGAATTACAAGTTGGTTAGTTATTAGGTTATTAAAAAAATATTTTTATATGTATGGTTTGATAATTTAATTGTACACATATCTATCGATTAATTTTGTTACCGGTCCGAATCCGCTCTGTTTCCGCCTCCGAATCCGCCATCACGGATATCCGCATCTGAATCCGCATCCGGTCATTATCCGATCCGCTCCGAACCCAATGAAAAATTATGGTATAGGATATGATAAAAGCAAAATCCGATCCGATCCGATCCGTTTACACCCCTAGTCGTTAGATAGGAGATGTTAAAATTCGCTGCACCCTTTATCTATATAGGGTGATCTAATGGTGGGATGAGGGTGCATAGCTAGCCACCTTGGTAGCCTACTATTTCCCTTTTAATTTTAGTCAACAAAATATGAATTATATTCAAAAAGAATATATCACTGAAAAGTTCTTTAAAATGTGCATCTAATGGCATGGTTTTTGTGTTACGTAACTCAGATCTTGTTGGTAAAATTAATAATTAAAGTATAACTAAAAACATGAAATGACCTTGTATTTAAAGACAAAGAGAGTACTTTTCTGCTTCATTATATAGACTCATTTACAATGTAACTTTGATGAATTTTCAGCCGAAGACTTGAGCGCCACCAAAATGCAAGTTGTTCGCTTGGTCGGTAATTCAAAATGCCTTCTCTCGCGTCCTAACAGCGCCCCCCACGCGCCCGCAGCTCCGAAGGCCCGCACGCGCTACCTCGCCGGGGCTGCTGCATGCCCGACACGCCTTAGTCGCGCCCCTCGCACCTCCGCGTGCGTCATGGCCAGGAGAAAGGAGCAGACGCCCCGCCGGCACCATCCCAGGGGCGCGCACGGCATTGCCGACGGCCCCTCCGGCGGGGGCTAAACGGGGCTGGGGTGGTGGGTGAGTCTCCGGCGTCAGGTAGGATTTCTCCCCGTGCCGCCCAAAGGAGGATGACGCGGGGCTGGGGAAGCTCTTGCATAATATTATATGTTCATGCTTTATAGGAAATAATTTCTACATGTCTAAAACCTGGGATCTTTTATCAAGCACAACTGTAATATCTAGGAAGTAGCTAGTCTACTATCATGGTTCGTTAACAAGCATTGGAGTACGGAAGTAGGTCGTCTCCCAGCTGAAAACCGTTGACGTATCAGAAAGGAGAAGCTGAAATTCTCTCTCTAGGAAAGAATTTCACCTGGGATGAATAAATCTTTTAATCAATTACAACGTGAAATATCTAGAAATACTTCAGAAAGGAGGTAGCGTGTCCCAACTGAACTTGGTGACGATCGACTCAGAAAGGAGAAGCTGTTTTGTGCATTAGGAGTACTAGGTAAATCTGGCGCGGCGTCTCGGTATATTAGGGTATAAATGTTGTACATGTGTTGTATTGTGCTATAAATAGTTAAGATTTTTTTTCGTGGTCATTATGATAATTTGTTTTTTTCGTCGTGGATACATTTGGAGATATTATTCACTTTAAATCATTAATATTGTGTTGTTTGTTTGTCCAAATTTGGTCAAATTTTAAATTTTGCAAATGAGTTTCATAGTGGCATAAATAGTTAGGATTTTTTTTGGTGATCATCCTGATATTTTTTTCGAATTTTTCTGGTGGATAAATTTGGAGATATCATTTTTTGTAAATTATAATCATTTCCTGGATTTTTTTCAAAAAAAAACCTGTGGGTGCTGACATGGGTGGCCCACCGTGACGTCACCCTGACGACAGCGGTGGGCGAGCCTGGCCTGGCCGCGACGCGCTCGCCGGCGACGAATCCCAGCGAGGCAGGCAGCGCGAGGCGTTGCACTCGACGCGCACGGACGCGGGCTGCCTGGTAGTGGCGGCGCCGCTGGTTGTTGGTCGCCAGAGAGGTACCGGTGGCGTGCGCACCCGGCAGCGACCCCAAACGCGGCGCAGACAAATTCATCGTAGAGGCAGCGCCCCTGCGTCGGATTTTTGGCGATGAGGCAGAGGACTCGGCGGCGCGACCCCCCGTCCCCGTGGATCTGACTGGGAAGGCGTACACCAGCGGCGGCGTGCGGCGGTGGCTGGACGTCGCGGGAGAGAGAGGAGAGGGAGGGGGGAATATGGGGCACATTTGCGGAAAAGCCCGTGACTTTTGCCGATTTACATTGAGGTCCTTCCGCATGTTAAATCCTATAACGCGGGGCACAGACTCAATCTTTCGGACACTTTTCTGTAAAACGGTCGCGGGACCATCGGATGGCCGTCCGATCGTGAATGGACGGAGCGGATCAAAACACTGTAATATAATATTAATGTTCATATGAACAGTGCCTGTGGGGCTAGGAGCGTTGTGAGCTCATAGGTTATTGGGGGAGCGTTGAGTCTTGATCTTGTACTCGTAAAGAAATCTTACTTCCCTGATACTTGCCTCGAGAAGATGACAGAAGCCGTGGTCATGGCAACAACCTCGAGCGAGTTGGTCAGCGATTCTCACGAAAGCATGGCCAAGTGGAGATTAGGGGGAGGAGCTCTCATGCTTCCGGTCGAAACGAAATGACATACTCTACAGATTTGTTGATTCTCGGATGTCACTCGGACAGAATGGATACCACTGGCAATGGTGTAACGCGACGTTGCGTGCGCAGTCTCACCTGCCGCATCTATAATTTGGCGGTAGGGAATAGCGATATACTCCCTCCGTCCACATATTTGTCTCAACTTTATAAAAAAAATATATCTACACATAATCATGTCTAGATATTTATTTTTTTGATAAAGTTGAGGCACTTATTTGTGAACGGAGTGAGTATATGGAGGCGCCGTCGGACTTAGTTGTTGGCTGTGATGGATAACTCAGAAGGTTACTTTGGTTTTTTTGTTTGTTTGGCTGCCCAGATTGTAGGGCCTCTTTGGTTCACATGAATTGAAAACCAAAGGAATAGGAAAAACGTAGAAATAGAATGTCATGACATGTAAAATCCTACCTGAACTAAAAGGCGGGAATTGATCATACTAGTTGTTTGGTTGTAGCATAGGAAAAACACAGGAATTTTCTATAGACTTGGCTGCAAGTCATAGTTGTTGTCGACCTAGTGAGAAACAGGGTGTGCAGAGCCCACCCTCTACAGCCCTCGCACGCGACAAACTCGACGAAACGACTAAAGATCAAGCTACCACTTGGAGAGACTCTTGAGAGGCAACTCCTCTCGAGAGCCTTAAGAGTACCCTGCGCTTCAAGAGACTCTCCAAGGCTCCACCCGCCTGGAGAGGAGTCAACGTAAATCCCTCCACAAGGTCACCGACTCTCCAAGGCTCCACCCGCCTGGAGAGGAGTCAACGTAAATCCCTCCACAAGGTCACCGATGCCCTGTGGATACAAATTGCGGCTAAGCAACCGCTGCAGGGCGCACATGGCCTCTACTGTAGCCGCAGAGTGACACGCGCGCCTGCAGACAGTGACGTGGGCGCCGCAGTTGCCATTCTGGTGATTAACGCAGCTGGACGGCGCAACGCTCCGAGAAGACTGTCATCGTGGGCTCCGCCACGATCGCAGCAGCGCCTGCTGGCCGTTCTGCACGGGGTGTGAGTTGTCGGCTACCGCGGCAACTTTAGCATAGATGGACCATTCTGCGGCGGTGAACTCCACTCCATCGCGCCACTTCCATGTGGGAACCCATCCTCTACATAAAGTGTAGGGATGAGGCCCGTGGCGCGTATAAAAGGATGAGGAGCACCTCTATAGCGAGGGGATCGCATTCTGAATCCTTGGAACCCTAGCCAAGTGCGTACGATAGCCAACTAGCCCGAGGAGGAAGAAGACCATAGCTTGCCTCTTCAAGTACCAAACTGGCTCAAGAGAGCCCTCGGCAAGCTCATTGTATTGTAACCTCTGCAGTGCAATACAGACAAGTAGGAGTAGCGGTGTTACCTCCTCCTGAGGGCCGTGAACCTTGGTATGGGTTGGTGTCCTTCTCTGTCGTGTCGCTCCTCTTCAAGCACCAAACTGGCTCAAGAGAGCCCTCGGCAAGCTTATTGTACTGTAACCTCTACAGTGCAATACGAACAAGCAGGAGTAGCGGTGTTACCTCCTCCTGAGGGCCGTGAGCCTGGGTATGGGTTGGTGTCCTTCTCTGTCGTGTCGCTCCTCTTCAGGTTCGACGAGCATCGTCGTCGTGCCTCTCGAGGGTCGTTTGACCTCCGCGTTCAGTCCCCCTTCGAACTACTCTTCAGGGTGTGACTATCCCTGTTCCGTGGGAGTCACTCTCCAACATTTGACGCCAGGTAGGGAACTGAGGCGCGTCAACACTCGCGCCGCCCACACCAACAAGCGCGCGCCTGGAGGAGCCCACACCGCGCCCGGCGCCACCGCCACTCGTGGACGACGGGGTCGCCCCCGCCGTGAGGTGCGCGCCAACACTGGTCCACATGTGGAGGAACCCGAGAGCGAGCCCGAGCGCGACGGGGAGGAGCACCCCAAGCACCAAGCGGACACAGAGTCCTCAAACAGGACACATCACCTGTTAGGGGGGGTCATAACCCGGTAGGCCCACCGACATAGAAGATAAGCCGACTTGGCAGGAGGCCGGGCCGGATCAAGCATAAAGACATGGGCCGGGTGACACGTAAGCCGGTGCGTGACGTGTGCTTTGGCCCGCAAGCAAGAAGGATCTAGAAGGCTGGAGAGCAAGTACAAAATGAAGTCCTGCTAAGGAAAGAAGAAGCTTAGAGGACTTAGAGTAGAGACCGGATATGATAGGAACCCGGACCTGTAACATCCCAACATTTTGGTATGTTTGAAAATCACTAAAATTTAAAACTTTTATTTTTGATTAAAATAAAACCTTAAAACGCCTAAGAAAACCAACTATAAAAGACTTCAAACATATTGAAAAGGTTTAATATTTCAATTGTCTCCATTTAACATTATTTTCAAAGGTTGTTTCAAGTAAACAATTTATTATCCATTGTAATTCTTAAAACCTCAATATGTAATTTGACAAATGTGTTACAAACTTTCAAACCATTTTATTGAAATAAAAAGTGTTTCTAAATAAGCATTGCATTCATTAATTTCCAAAACATAAAATGATGAATATATTCTATATAAGAGATAAATGAAAACTAAAATCTTTTTCAAAATTGTTTTATGAAATTTCATATGATTTATCCTAATATAAAATATAATGGTGCACAAAATAAAATTGAATTAAAATTGAATCCAATATAATTCCTATTACTTTAATTTTTTTATATTCTACTAATATACTAGGAATAAAAGTTAATGGTTACTAAAAATGAGTTTCAAATAAATTAATATCAACCATATAAGAATGTGGTAATTTCAGAAATTTAATTTAACCCCAAATGAAATTATTAAATTAATATTTTTAAAATTGACCTAAATGGGCAAATTTACATTTTATGAATATTTCAAAATAATTAATTTTAAAAAGTTTTCAAAACATACCCACTAATGTTTTAAAGCATAGATATGAATTTTGCAAATTTATAGAAATTAATTTGACATCATTTGGGCATTTAAATCAAAAGTTATTAAGAAAATAGAAAATCAGAAAAAGAAAAAGAGAAAAACCTGACAGAGGGACCCACCTGTCGGACCACCTTCCTTCAACCTCCAGCCCAAATTTCCGGCCGAAAACTTCTCCTCCAATCCCGCCTCTAATTCGAGTGTTTGTTACGTGATTTGTTCCCCATGCGCGTCTTTAAATAGCTCCCGATCTCCTCTACGTTTCCCCTCTCCTTTCCCCTTGAACCGTGCCCCCAGGACGAGCAATTTGCTCGCCAGAGTTCGTCGGCCGCCGCCGCGTTTCTCCGTATTCTGGCAAGGTATGTCGATACCCGAGCGCACAAGTCACTCCTCTCCCATCCTCGCGTCCGTGCGCATCCCCTGACTCCTTCCTCGATTCTTTTCGCAGCCGAACGGAGCATCTCGTGCTCGACCGAAGCACGCCGGCGCGGCTTCGTTTCGCCCGAGCGTAGTGGCCGTTCCGGGAAGCGGAACTTGCGGCCATCGCGACCAACCTCTTCACCGCGGCACGCCGCACCTGAAGCCGCCATCCTCGCGTCCGGAGAACTGCCGGAGCACTGTCCCCGTCCGCGTCCAAGCCGCTGCCGCCGCCTCCTTCGTCTCCGGCGACCGGAGCGCCGCCACCTTTTGGTCAATCGTTGTGAGCCCTCCGATCTCCTTCCAACGGCTGAGATTAGAACTTTAATTCGAACCGGCACCGTTAGATCTGGACCGTAGATCTAGATCTGGACGGCCCAGATACAAACACTTATCCACGTCACCGTGCACAGTTAGCGCACAGTCAGCATCCCAGTCAGCTGCCACGCCAAAAAAGGATTTATTTTAATTAGATTAAATGGCAGTTTTGCAGAATAGTCCCTGGAATTAAAACATCTATAACTTTTTAACCACAACTCCAAATTTGACAAATTTTCTATTTCTGGAAAACCCTTAACATGTAGAATATTTTAGATCTTTTAGATTTCAAATTTGACTTAGTTTAAAATATTCAAATTTCAAATGGTGAATTTGAGTATTTGTGTCATAACTTTAAATCTGTAAATTCAAAAATTGCAAATAATTTTTTTTAGAAACTTTAGAATATTGTTACTTGATGTCTCTGTTATAAAATATTTTTGAGTATTATTGGAATGATTTCATAGTTATATATTTAAATTGAATAGTTTGAATATTTTTAACATAATTTTATAATAAACATTATTTTTTAATAAATCCAATTGCTATAAATTTATTTAAATCCCCTCTGTCTATTAATACTAATTACAAAATTTTGTTATAAAAATTTAATCACATAAAACTCTAATATTTTTATTTAATTCTGTTATTTTATTTTGGAAAATTAGAAACTAATTAAATTGCAATTATAACCTTATGCATACTTTGTAAATATCACAAAAATTAGTATTATGTTTCTTGTGAATTAAAATTGCATTTCATGCATAGCATATTGTAATTTGTAGTTACACTCCTCATAGGAAAACCTCTCCATTATTTTTCTCTAAGTTAGAAATATTTTCAATTAAACATTTGTTAAAGTGTTATGCACTTAGACACTTAGGATTTTCAACTTGGAGATAGAAGACCAATGAAGGACTTAGCCAAACAAGACTTCAGAAGTACCTTCAAGGAGAAGAAGCACTTAGAAGAAAAATCAAGAAGAAGTTCATGAAGACCAACCCGAAATATTTTCTAAGTCTTGCTCCCTCTCTCTTTCATTTCTCCTTTCTTCTCTTAGACCTCTTGAAGACTAAGTTAAATCCAAGACCAGCCTAGGTGATACAAAAATCATCAAGTCTAAGGATTATTCAAGTCTACCAAGAATTCAATCAAGACATCACCAAGGAGAATATTACAAGTCTGGAGATGAAGCCTGGAGGACAACTATATCTTTCTTTCTATCTTTTCCCTCTTTCCTAATCTTGTCTTTCACTTAAGACTTAAACGATTTTGATCCTAGCATCTTCCATCTTGAGTTTGTTGGATCCTAGCAGCATAGTGAGATGAAGCGGCCTGGAGACAAACCTTACCTGTCCACGTACATGAGAACTGTTCCACAATAAGTGGCTGGCCGGGTGTCTGTCTCTCTCACTATAGTGAATATCCAATTTATAAAGAGTTGATAATAAAAGTTGATCACCTTATAGACTTAGTATTTTCTCTAAGTATTTTTACACATCATGACTAAGCCATTAGAGTGCTTATTCAAGATGAACTATAACAAAGTATTTTATTCAACGTATGACCTTAGTCCTTAGTCATTTTGACACCTATTTTCGCTTTGCATTAACTTAAAATATTTTTTTAGCATGACATACATATCTAGTCCTTAGGAATATTTTGCACCTTGTGCATAAACATAATTTCCTTAGAAGTTTTATGAAACCTGTCTGTTCATTATGTATGTGCATATATGTTTGATGATTGTTGTTTGTTGATTGTTGTATTGTTGTTTGACTATATTGTTAGATTGAACGGAGAGCTCCGAATAACGTTGAAAAGAGTTTGTGAGTAAAGACATCATTCAAAGGCAAGTGGCAAACCTCATAAACTTCCTACTATTTTCTATATGCATTACTTAGTGTATTTTTATATAAGCATGTGTAGGATAGTATTGCTATGCTAGACCTGTGTAGAAATTCCTTACTCCTGTGTCTAGGTTCCTATATAATACTTAGTAGAAATATAGATGCTATGCTATTGATCAAAAGTTTTACAAAATGTTAAGTGACTACTCAGGACTATGCTCATGGTTTTCGTCACCTAGGATGAATTTCTATTCTACTTAGGGCCGTGAGCATGGTGGTTTTCAACTGAGAGTACACATTCACTAAGTTAATGAATCACCTGGGTGGATTGGTTGAATGGTTTATGTTGAGTGGCTACTCAGGGCTGTGCTTGTGGTTGTCTTCGCCTAAGGTAGTTTCTACTATACTTGGGGCCATGAGCATGGTGGTTTTCACCTGAGAGTGCACTTGTGGATGGCCACCCAGGGAACTAAGGATTCTGAAGAACTCCGAGTGACGACTGCTTCCAGTGCAGCCATTGCCAATGGGCTCTGGCTTGATCAACTATGTTGCGTGGACTCTCCCCGGCTTGACAAGCAGATGTAGAGGGTGTTAGGTGGAACGAGTCAAGCCAGAGTGGGAGGGAAAATGCTTCTGAAAGATCTCGTCTCATTCTTCTCCTTTTCCTTATCACTGTAAGTGTGTCAAGGATAGTTTGGGTTGAATGGGTACAATGGTGAACGTGCACAACCTCTGCAGAGTGTAAAACTAAGTACTTAGCCGTGTCCCCGGTACGGGCAATTTGAGCAGCTGATCACGGACGTCAACGGAGGATTCCACCATTCCAACTTCAAAATTAAAACTTGATGGGTGAACAAGGGTACAATGAGACAGTGGTTTTCATGCCACGAATATCTCGAATAGAAGAAAAGTGTTTTCCAAAGAGTTAGGAAAATTGGCTTTATGCAAAATAGCCTTGAACTCCACCAGCCAAATATGCATATAGGTCATTAGAGTAATTCCTCTAAGTGTCCACCATAGTGTCACTTGCCAGACTCCATTTTTAATGGAATCTGACCCACGTTGTTGCAATTTTTTTATTGCAGATTGATCAGATGACGAGTGAGCTTTCGTTTAAAGGTTTCGAGTCTGCAACCAACATGTTTTTGTCTGTGGCAACATGAATGTGATGGAGACTCACTGCTATTGTATTTCCGTTGTTTACTCTTTCGAAGCTAGCTTTATGCTATGCAACTTGTATTGAATATTTTGTAAGTCTGGATCATCGATGTAATAAAATTGATACTTTGTTGTGATATTACATCGTAAACTGTGTGTGCAAACGAATCGATCCAGGGATTTGCACTATACACACGTATCTGCCTTATTTTAAGTGCATGTACGCTACAGGACCCGGCCTTGTACCTCCAGCGAGACCCGCCGCCTATATAAGGGGGTCTCCTGGTTCCTAGAGAGCTAAGTTCAATCGACACAAGTCATAGGAGAGACATCATTGTAACCTCGAGACCCGGAAGCTAAGGCGCCGAGTCCTCGAAACCCTAATAAATAAAGCCGAAGCAGGAAGTAGGTCTTTACCTCAAGACGAAGGGCCGAACCTGGGTAAACCCTTGTTTCCCCACGCCACGCTAGAAAAGCTCCTGATGTCGGAAGCCGCCATGCCCCTCATCTCAAGTTTCCACCCGGAAACATCTGTCGTGACAATCCCACGACAGTTGGCGCCCACCGTAGGGCCTGCGGCCAAGAGCATCACTTTTTCAGGAGAAGCGCGGCGAGGTATGGAAAACCTAGCTATCGGCCAGATCCACACACTTCTAGGAGGGGAACGGATCGTGGACGACTCCGGCTGGACAGAAGAGGCAGATTTCTTGGAAACCGGATCTATGCTCATCTTTGGGCAGATCGATGTTTTCATCGGTGTGATCTGATCTAGCGGAGCCGGTAGTGAACAGTATGAGCCGGAGTTCGAATCAGAGTCCGGGTCAACTACGATGGCCCATACGGACGGAGAAGACTCGGTTGGATCACCTGAATATGAAGCCACCGCTGAAGAGGGAGAGTCGACGATCCGGGTCATGCACGACTCCATCGTCACCCCCACCAATATGTCAAATCTGGATACAGATACAAAATCAATCTTACCTCTCTTCGAGGAACGTTATGCAGATGGGCTCGAAGATGAAGATTACCCGGCACCGTTGGGATCCGTACGTCACATGACGAATCATGTCGTGACCCGAGCACCACCGACTAATGGAGGATCAGCTTCCGTAAGCGACGAGACAAGCGCCGAAGTACTGGCGAGGCAGAACAGAGACAATTGGGATCAGCACCAAGTCGCACCAGCAGCAAACTATACACCACCTAATCCCATGATCAGAGGAGTTTTACCGACTTTCAGTTCGTTGGCACAAGCGCAGACACCAGCTGCAGGGATCGCCCTTGGAAACCCGATATTAGCACAAACACCACTGCCAGCACCAAACCTGACCAACTTGCTTAGACCTCCGCTTTTGCAGCAGCACGTACTTGCCGGAACATCAGCAAGCCCGGCGCAGCATCAGGGAGACATAACAAACAATAGCACAACAATGATGAGAGAGTTAGAAGATCTAAGGCAGGCTGTGGCAAGGGAAAATCAAGAGCGTGCGGACAAGATCCGACGCATACAGGATATAGAGTGGTTGGTGATTCAGCAAGAGCAGAGCTTACTGGAAGAAAGGAGCACCCTCCAGAGAAGAAGGGATGAATTGACTGTTGTCTAGAACAGGAGACCCGGAAGCCGGCTTCACCTACCAACCGGGACAAACACCATAGCACCTCGGGCTTTGGAGTACCAGACAACACGAAATGCGGCGCCAACACCAGTACCAGTGGCAACGGTTAACCCGGCGCCAGGGGCAGGCGCGCCCCCGGCCGGGTTACCAAGAGTTCCAACAAGAAGCCCGGCCAGAGCCGGAGCAGTAATTGCTGATCAGCTACCACCACCTCCACCCAGGTTTGATCCTCCTCCTGGTCATTACAATAATCCAGTTGATAAATATTTTTGCAGCGACACACGCCCTAGAGCAAATACCCTTCGACAACTCACCATCCGGCTTAGAAGCAAGAAGAGATGTAGATCTACTACGGATAGCCGTGGTCCAGCAGAACAATAACCCACGAGGTTCATAAGCTTTCAACTCAGAGCCGGCGAGGAGCTGTACCAGAACCCGGTACGTAGAGCCGGCAGCAGCAAGATCAGTTCAAACCAGACTGGGACCGGTAAACCGGCCAGCCCGGCAACTAGAAGTACAACAACCACAACCACAACCACAACCACAACAGCAGCAGGCTCTCGCACCACAGAGGGTGGCCGCGGCTGCCGCCTCTGCTGCCTAGTCCATACTAGACAGTTCAAGAGTAAGACGCGCGGCAGACGGACTTGCCGCACCAAAAGCCGGAGTGGGAGTTGCAGCTATGGCTCAACCCAGACCCGTCGTGAATTCACCTGCGCCGGGTCAGGGAGGAGGCTCGTCAGCGAACCTGACGGGACCCAAGTGTTTATCAGATACAATCAGAACAGAACCTTTCCTAGAGAAATTCAAAGAGCCAAGCAAAATTGTTACCATGAGCCGAACATGAACCCGGAGATATGGCTGAGTGGCTACAGTATGGCCATGGACATGAAGAACGCAACAACAAACCTGTGTGCGCGATATCTATACTTGATGATGGCAGAAGAAGCACCCAAGATTTTGCTCGACCGGCTTCCGCCGAACAACATCCACTCATGAAAGGAACTCAAGACAACATTTATCTCAAATTTTGCCGGGACATGCAAGAAACAGTACACTGTGGCGGACCTCGATCGGTGTGTCATGAGGAAGACCGAGTCAGCAAGGCAATGGGTATCCCGGATCACAGAGATCTTATAGTCTTAATAAATATCTCGGCTCACACGGCAATAACAACGATGGAGAAGAACTGCGCCTTCGATTCTTTGACACACAAACTCGAACGTATGAAGGAAGATCCAGCTCGCCAGGATATCACCATAGGTGAAGTAGTTTCAATTGCATCAAGTATGCGGCAACGGATAAAATAGTGGGCAAGGCGGAAGAGCAACAAAAGAACAACCGGGTCAACGCAACACGTAACCCGGCGCCAAGTCAGAACAACGGAAATCAAAACAACAGAAAAAGACACTATGAGGGAGGAAATTAAGAGATTGTTGGAACCACCCGAGCCACGGGTTACAGAGGACTGAGACCCGGTGGAAATTTCAGAGGACGTCCTGCGAGAGGCCCAAACATCCGCGAGATATACAATATGCCGTGCCCTCGGCACATCAAGAACAGCAAACCAACTAGTCACATGTTAGCACAATGTGCTGACATGAGAGCATGGAGGAGACACGAGCAGTCTTTAGAGCAGAACCAAGGCAACTTCAACGGAAATAACAGGAATAGTGTAATCATGGGAACCACGGCAACAACGGTAACCCGACGAATCAAGGGCAAGGGTCCAGGTCTGAAGGACCGCCAAACAACAATGCCGGGTCAAATTCAAAACCAGGGAGGAGGTTATCAACAAACCCTGAAAGAGCTTCACAGTTAGGGCCAGTATCATGTGTTTACCACTAGCACGTCCAGAAGAGAGAAAAAGTTGAAGAAAAGAGAGGTCAATGCCGTAGCAACAACCATACCAAGATATTTGAGGTGGTCAGAACAACCAGTTACGTGGAGTAGAGAAGATCACCCGGAAGGGAGTGAACACCCAGGTCTCCTAGCCTTGGTGGTTGCGCCACGGGTTGACAGATTCCGTTTGAACAAGGTCCCGATGGACGGAGGAAGCAGATCAACATCTTATTCCTGGATACATTCAAAAGGATGGGCCTATCTGAGAACCGGTTAACACCAACATCAACAATCTTTCATGGCATAGTCCCAGGAAAGTCGACTCACCCGATAGGAAAAATCCGTTTGGAGGTAACCTTTGGAGTAAGCAAGGCGCAGTGCAGAACAGAATATCTGTCATTTGAAGTTGTAGATTTAAAGAGCCTGTATCACCCTTTATTCGGAAGGCCGGCTTACGCCAAGTTCATGGCGAGACTGTGTTACGTTTACCTCAAATTGAAGATATCGGGTCAACAGGGAACCATCACTGTTGAAGGAAGCAAAGACATGGCAATCGAGTGCGCCAGAGGTGATGCCATCATGGCAGATCAGGCCTGTTCAGAAGAAGAGCTGAGGTACTACAAGTCTCAGGTAGACCCGGCTGACAAGTGTGTGCTG
Source organism: Poa annua (assembly GCA_026929855.1). Taxonomy (NCBI): domain Eukaryota; kingdom Viridiplantae; phylum Streptophyta; class Magnoliopsida; order Poales; family Poaceae; genus Poa; species Poa annua. Next base: position 57,616,313 of record CM049426.1, on the reverse strand, counting down.
GATAAACCGGCTCATGAAGAAGAGAAGAAAAAGTTCAAGTCTTCCCAGGATACCAAGATGGTTGATTTCGTGGAAGGAGATTCCTCGAAACAGTTCTGGATCGGGCCTCACATGGACCCGAAATAGGAAAGTGCGCTCGTCGAGTTTATCCGTGAGCATCGGGATATCTTTGCATGGTCCCCTTCAGACATGCCGGGTGTCCCGAGCGAACTCGCCGAGCACATCTTACATGTTGATCCAGAAGAAAAGCCAGTAAAGCAAGGTCTGCGTCGTTTCAATGCAGAGAGGAAAAAGATTATCGGAGAAGAGATAGCCCACCTTCTAGCGGCCGGCTTTATCATGGAAGTGTATCACCCAAAGTGGCTGGCTAACCCGTTCCTCGTGTTGAAGAAGAAGGGCGAGTGGAGAATGTGCGTTGATTACACAAGTTTGAACAAAGTCTGTCCGAAGGATCCTTTTGCGCTGCCTCAGATAGACCAGATAATTGTTGCCACAGCCGGCAGCGAGTTGCTCTGTTTCCTGGATGCTTATTCCGGTATCACCAGATCAAGCTCAACGTGGAAGACCAAGAGAAGACATCATTCATCACACTTTTTGGAGCTTTTTGTTACAAGACAATGTCCTTCGGCCTTAAGAACGCAAGGGCAACGTACCAGAGGTGCATCCAGAAGTGTTATGAGAATCAGATCGGATGCAACGTTCACGCTTATGTCGATAATGTTGTGATCAAGTCACAGAAAGCCGGGTCACTCCTAGATGACCTGAAGGAGACCTTCACCAATCTCTGCAAGTATCAGATGAAGCTAAACCCTACCAAGTGCGGGGTTCCAGCAGGCATGCTGCAGGGTTTCATAGTCTCAGAAAGAGGAATAGAGGCAAACCCGGCCAAGATTAAGGCGATCATGAACCTTAAGAAGCCGGAGTGCGTAAACGATGTCCAAAAGTTGACGGGTTATATCACATCCCTAAGCCGGTTCATAGCAAGGATGGTAGAGAAAGCACTTCCACTGTACAAGCTGTTGAAGAAGCCAGACAAGTTCGTATCGGACCTGGAAGCTGACGACGCCTTTGAAGATTTGAAGAAAACACTGTCCAGAGCACCAGTCTTAGCGGCTCCCACAAGCAAGGAGCCAATGTTGTTATACGTCCCTGCCAATTCACGAGCCGTAAATGTCGTGGTTCTCGTAGAGAGGAAAGAGGAAGGAAAAGAATACCAGTCCAGAGGCCAGTTTACCACGTCAGTGAGGCCCTAACCGAGTGTCGAGGATGTGATCCCCGGGTGCCCTAAAGTTATGACATCGTTATGTTTGTATTAGAGGTAAAAGGGAGTTTATATAAAGAGAAGATAAAGAAAAGGGATAGGAGATAAAGGAAAGAGCAAAGAAATGTTGTGTGGGCTGAAATATATTTTCCATGGTTGGATTACAGAGGCTGGACCGGATTGTGAGGTAACTCGGTGGTTCCGAGATGGCCCTATCCTGGGTGGGCCAGCATCTCCATGGTTGATGTGGGCCGAAATCCCACCGACGCGTTATCTCCTCGATCAACCCCCTCGACATCGTGTCCTCGTCCTCCACCACGATCCCCCCGCACGCATCGACCCCGGCCACCCGAGCCGCGCCTCCGGCATCCCACGCCCGGTATCGCCGGCCTCCAGCGCCTCCACGACCACTGCCCCCGAGTACCGCTCCACCCGACACAACCACCATCCCGGCGTCCATCCTCGACCTCGGCGAACTTGCAGTTGCCGAGCCCGCGCTCCCTCTGGCTACCTCGACCCCGCACCGCCTTGACATCCTCGGCCACGGAGGAGTCCGCGGCGGCCAGGCCCGCACCGCTCCCGACCTCGGCGGCCCCACGCTCGACTCCCTCGGCCGACCGCCCGCGCCTCCGTCTTTGGCATACTCGGCCCCGGCCACCCGAGCCCTTCTCCGGCGTCTTCCACAACCCCGGACACGCCCGAGCTTGCCCCCAACCGCCTCCAACATCCTCGCCTCCCCGGGTTCACCCCCGACCTTGTCCACGCCCGGATGCGCCACCCGACCTCCCCTGCCTCGACCCCGGCGTCTCCTGCGCCCCGGCAACCATCCCGGCGCCGCCTGGCCTCCCCTGCCCCACCTCGACAGCCGCGTCAGTGCCGCCACCCGGGTGCGCCCCCGACTTCCCCACCCCGAGATCGCCTCCGACATGGCTCATGTCTCCGAGAAGCCGCCCGGCATCCGCGCGCTCCCGCCTCCAACCTCGGCGCCTGAGACCATCTCGGCCACACCTCCCAGCGTTGCCTCCGGCATCCTATCCTCCGACATGGACGCGCCCCGAGTTGTGTATCTCGGATTGAACTCCGTGACTCCCCCAGGATGGTATCCGGTGGCTTCAGTGACTATGTGATTGTGTATACGATACGGGATTGCATATGCACCGATGTATTATCGTCATAAAGGGCTCAGACATGCAGAAGGACAGGAGAAAATAAGAAGGACGAGGGGGTATCGGAGACAAGTGCTAGAAGACAAGACGAGGACACCCGCGCCGCACGGATCCAGTACGGCTACATGACATGGGCAGCCGCTGATACAGTGCCACAGATGGGACAACAGTACACTGCCGCTGACATCATGAACAGTGCCGACAAGACCTTAGTAGTCATGTCGTCTACAGTACCGGTGAACAGTGTTTCCTGTCTCCTTGTCCCCAGTTTGTCCCCTGGGCTCTCCTATATAAAGGGCACCAGGGGGAGAGGGAAGGAAGAGGCCACCAACCCCACAACTCATTTCCCCCCTTTCCATTTGCTCTCCAAGACCTTTTAGAGGCATGTCTAGCAGCTCACGCAGCGTTTGTATCATCGGAAGTCGGAATACCCATGAGAAATATATCAACTAGGCTAGATGCTGCAGTAGGGGTTTTATCTCCTCAAGAGAGCCCCGAAGCAGGGTAAATCCGAGTTGGTAGCCATGTCGATAAAGTTTATCTATGCGCGAGTTCATCGCGCAATCCCTCCCCGAGATCCCTAGCGTCCATCAGCCCCACAAATTTGCCTACCCGTAGGCATCTGTCTGTTCGCCACGACGACAATTGGCACCCACCGTGGGGCAAAGTGGAGCTTGCGGGAACAATTTCGGACGGGACCCTCTTCATAACCTCGGGGACCCGACATCCCAAACTGGCATCCCTGCGCCGCGGTTAGCGGTCGCCGACATCTCAAACCGGCATCCCTGCGCCGCGGATAGCGATCGCCGGCATCCCAAACCGGCATCCCGGCGCCGCGGGTGGTGATCGCCGGCATCCCAAACAGGCATCCCTGTGCCGCGGGTAGCGGTTGCCGGCATCCCAAACCGACATCCATGTGGCGCGGGTAGCGGTCAATGACATCCCAAACCGGCATCCCTGCGCCGCGGGTAGCGGTCGCCGGCATCCCTACTCTGCGGGTAGCGATCGACGGCATCCCCACACCGCGGGTAGCGGTCGCCGACATCTACCCCAACGCTCATCATCAATGGATCCCGGGCAGTTGCACGCCAGTTGCCCGGGTTATGTCGGCTCCGACATCCCAAACCGCTCCCGTGCTCCGTGAGTATCATCAACTATACCATGCAATTGAAGGGATCGTGTGCAGAAAACAAAAAAATTCCTAGCAACGATATCCTTAAACTAGCCAAGATCTACACTATGCAGATATAGAAGTATGACGGAGATCGGAATACATACCCTCGTAGACCGAATAGCGGAGATTACGCCCCCGCACAAGCGTTGACGACGAAGACGACGTAGCCGACCTCTAGGTCGCGAAGAACTCGGCGCGACGAAGATGACGAAGATGACGCCGAGGTCGGGTGGAGGAAGTAGGCCTCCGAGTACCGCTAGCGCAGCACCTCGCAGGGTGTCACACACATACGATGGAGACGACGGCCTCCGAAGCTCCAGTCCATGACGAGCAGCGGGACACTTGGACCGGAACACCAACAGCGCGACAGCGGGCTATGGTGAAAGAGATCCCCCTCCTCTACTCGGCGCGACTCCGACAAATGGAATCACGAGATCGAGAGAGAATTAGGGAATTAGTTGGTGAATTAAAAGGCCAGGGGTGCCCCTTCTTATATAGGCTCCCAGGGGGGAGCCAACCTCCTCACCAGGCAATGTGGGACTATTCCCACATGCCTGGTGCGGCCAGCCATGGTGCGCCGGCCCCCTGGTGGGCCTCTTGCCCCACCTGAGTCGGCCACCCAAGCCCCCACCGAATCCCCAAGGGGATTCTCCCCCTCTTGGGCCTTCTTTCGACCAGAAGGCCCATTTAGGGAAATCAGCCTAAATAAATTCGAAAATAAATATATAAAATCATATTTGCATATTAATTACACTAATTAATATCAAACATAATATATATAATTTTTCCTAGCTCCGAAAAGTCTTTCGTCGCTGCCCGATCTCCATCGGACCCCTCCCGGGACGCTCCCGGTGATCTCTTTCCTTTCCGGTTGTCTTGTCGAAACCACTTAAGTGTGTTACCCTAGCGGTTCGATATAATAACAGGTACGGTCAAGACTCCTCTATGATCAACGACTAACTCGTAGGCCTGGACCCCATGAATTAATCCTTGTGATATAACGAATGACTTTCATCTATCAAACCTGGACGTATAGTCTTAAACCCTTTGTCATAGCGATACTTAGCGTGTCCGAGCATCATTCTCAGATATCTCCATACCTAGCATGATCTCGTTACCGACATCGCTATCTTCTACTCGTCTATGATATTATGTCAGCTGGTGACCTAGTCACATGTTTGCAAACTCATTTGACATAACCTCACCGAGTGGGTCCTAGAGTATCTATCCGGCTATGCGGACTGACAAATCCCGCTGTTGACCCCTCGTCTCAACTACCCCCTTCCGATACCCAAAATTATCACCGTTATTGTCACACTATATAAGATATGACGTTTGGTGCGATCAAAGTATCTTTCAGGGATAAAAATAAGAGTTGATCTCACGGTCTTAAGGCGTAATGACTATGTTCTATAAATACTGGGTATGTCCATCACATCGTTACACCTAACGATATTACTTCCATTGCCGACCGACGCCATGCCCTATGATCGGAAAACCTCGATCATCAATCGCGCAACGAAACTAGTCTTAGTAGAGGCTACTAGGGACCTGGTTGTTTATCTACCACACCTGTATTAATGTTTTCGCTTAATACAGTTATAGCATGGTATAAAACATATAATGAACGATTGGGATATTGCCAATAAACTATATTTATTAAGTGCCTCTAGGGCATATTCCCTTCAGCAATTATGTTATCTTAGAAATTATTCGGGAGCTGCCCCTTCGTGCATAGCTTAATTGTTAACCCGGGAACGAGATGTCGTAACCCGGGAACTGCCCTGTTGTGCCTGTTTTTTCGTCTGTTTGTTGTTTCCCTGGGAGCACGATTTCTTTACCCGGGGACTGTCTTACCGGTCAGTTGAGCGTTGCATGCTTAGTCGGTAGAGTAACTCGGTTTATATTTATTTATATGCTTGTCGTATCTTGGTTCCTGTTGTGTCGTTAGTGTGCCGGCATCCCGAAACTGGACTCAGTGACTGCCGTGTTCCTTCGTTTGCCTGCTATATCTGTAAATTTACCCGGGGATTCGGTGAAACCGAATCTATGTTCCTGTGCCTAGCTGGGCAGGTAGTCGTTTTTTATGTCTGGCATTAAATTCTTTTTGGCATGTCGTTTAGAGCTATCGCTTCCGTTAAATATTTTTTATACATACCTGCCTACACTAACATTGAGAGGGGATGTCGGTTTTACGGAGTTGGTACCCATGTTGGTTTTACCGAGTTGGTACCCAGGTTGGTTTAACCGAGTTGGTACCCATGTTGGTTTTACCGAGTTGGTACGCATGTTGGTTTTACCCGAGTTGGTACCCATGTTGGTATTACCGAGTTGGTACCCATGTTGGTTTTACCGAAGTTGGTACCCATGTCGGATAATCTCCTCACCAAGAGGATATTCATATCAAAGATCTCGGTTATGTCGGTCATTATATTTGTTATGTTGGATCCATCTTATATTTGTTATTGCCTCAAGATATACTGCATACGGCCTTTGGTATCGGCTTGCCGGGTTGTAATGGCATATCATACCGAATTGGTACCCATGTCGGATAATTGTTGGTTCTAAATGATATCTCTTCTCGGTTGTTACCAATGTCGGTTTGCCCATGTATCGCGACATCATGCAAAATTTCCAGATCGCCGTTTATTTCGGTTCGCCAATATATAATATATCGTAGCATCCTGCAATATCTCCATATCGCCGTTTATGTTGGTTCGCCAATATATCGCGGTATCATACCATATCTCCAGTCCCCGTTTATTTCGGTTCACCAATGTATCATGGCATTGGGCAATATTTCTAAATCCTCATTCATTTCTGTTTGACCAAGTGCGCCAAAGGCAATACCCGAGATACCCAGACATCTACGCCCAGAGTGGCCGAGATACCGAAACATGTGTAAGTGCCCAGAGTGGCCGAGACATCTGTGATACGCCCAGAGTGGCCGAGATACCAAAACACGTGTGATATGCCCGGAGTGGCTGAGATACCGAAACACCCGAGATACCTTGATGACATTATGTGTTTGGTTGGAGGCGTCTGTGTCGGTATACGCCCATAGTGGCTAAACACCGGCACATGAGACTCTGTGTCGGTATACGCCCAGAGTAGCTAAACACCGGCACATGAGGCGTCTGTGTCGGTATACGCCCAGAGTGGCTTAAAGCCGGCATGTGTATATGTTTATGTCAAGCCGGTAGTGGCCGAAGACATCTATGTCGGTAAAAACACCCAGAGTGGCTAAGTAACCGCGTATGATCGTATTTTTGCAGGTACATGGTTGAGTAAATAACAACATACGGTGTTGCTATTTCTGCTAAGTCTATGCGCGATTCTGTGAATCCCCCATAGACTCGGGGACTAGTGTCGGGGATGTAATCCCTGGGACCCCTAGAAAGCATGGCTTTTGGTATGGAGGTTTCTTGGTGCCTTTTTTTTGGTTTTAAAGTCTATGCGCGATTCTACGAATCCCCCATAGACTCGGGGACTAGTGTCGGGGATGTGATCCTTGGGTGCCCTAAAGTTATGACATCGTTATGTTGGTATTAGAGGTAAAAGAGAGTTTATATAAAGAGAAGATAAAGAAAAGGGATAAGAGATAAAGGAAAGAGCAAAGAAATGTTGTGTGGGCTGAAATATGTTTTCCCCGGTTGGATTACAGAGGCTGTGCCGGATTTTGAGGTAACTCGGTGGTTTCAAGATGGCCCTATCCTGAGTGGGCCGGCATCTCCACCGTTGATGCGGGACGAAATCCCACCGATGCGTTATCTCCTCGGTCAACCCCCTCGACATCGTGTCCTCCTCCTCCACCACGATCCCCCCGCACGCATAGACCCCGGCCACCCGAGCCCCGCCTCCGGAATCCCACGCCCGGCATCGCTGACCTCCAGCGCCTCCACGCCCACCGCCCCCGTGTACCGCTCCACCCGACACCACCACCATCCCGGAGTCCATCCTCGACCTTGGCGACCTTGCGGCTTCCGAGCCCGCGCTCCCTCCGGCTACCTCGACCCCGCGCCACCTCGACATCCTCGGCCACGGAGGAGTCCGCGGCGGCCAGGCCCTCGCCGCTCCAAACCTCGGCGGCCCCGCGCTCGACTCCCTCGACCGACCGCCCGCGCCTCCGTCTTCGGCATACTCGGCCCCGGCCACCCGAGCCCTTCTCCAGCGTCTTCCCCACCCCGGCCGCGCCCGAGCTCTCCCCCGACCCCCTCCGACATCCTCGCCTCCCCGGGTTCACCCTCGACCTCATCCTCGTCCGGATGCGCCGCCCGACCTCCTCTGCCTCGACCCCGACAACCATCCCGACGCCGCCCGGCCTCCCCTGCCCCACCTCGACAGCCGCGTCAGTGCCGCCACCCGGGGGCGCCCCCGACTTCCCCAACCCGAGATCGCCTCCGGCGTGGCCCATGTCTCTCGGAAGCCGCCCGGCATCCGCTCGCTCCCACCTCCGACCTCGGCGCCCGAGACCATCTCGGACACACCTCCCAGCGCTGCCTCCGGCATCCTATCCTCCCCAGGCTGGTATCCGGTGGCTTCTGTGACTATCCGGTGGCACCGATGACGGGGGGGGGGGGGTATCGGAGACAAGTGCTAGAAGACAAGACGAGGACACCCGCTGCTACTGTGCCACAGATGGGACAACAATACACTGCCGCTGACATCATGAACAGTGCCGACAAGACCCCAGTAGTCATGTCGTCTACAGTACCGGTGAACAGTGTTTCCTGTCTCCTTGTCCCCGGTTTGTCCCCTGGGCTCTCTTATATTAAGGGCACCAGGGGGAGAGGGAGGGAAGAGGCCACCACCCCCACAGCTCATTTCCCCCCTTTCCATTTGCTCTCCAAGACCTCTTAGAGGCATGTCTAGCAGCTCGCGGAGCGTTTGTATCATCGGAAGTCGGAATACCCGTGAGAAATATATCAACTAGGCTAGATGCTGCAGTAGGGGTTTTTATCTCCTCAGGAGAGCCCCGAAGCAGGGTAAATCCGAGTTGGTACCCATGTCGGTAAAGTTTATCTGTGCACGAGTTCTTCGCGCAACCCCTCCCTAAGATCCCCTAGCGTCCATCGGCCCCACAGCCTACCCGTAGGCATCTGTCTGTTCGCCACGCCGACACCGAGTCAAAACAGAGATACCCATAGTGGCATAAGTTGGTCTTTGGAGTCTTCATGGCAAGCCGGAAAATGCCACACTACTTCCAGGAACATCCCATAACAGTAGTGAGCGAGGCTCCCTTAGCAGAAATAATCAGAAACAGAGAGGCAATATGCAGAGTAGCAAAGTGGGCCATCAAGATGGGGCCTTATCACATCAATTATGAGCCAAGGACAGCAATCAAGTCTCAAGTCTTAGCCGATTTCATCAATGAGTGGACCGAGTTTGACCCCTTACCTCCTGCACCGAGTATAAAGCACTAGGTCATGCACTTTGACGGTTCCAAGTTATTCGGAGAATCGGAGTCGGCGTCATTTTAACTTCGCCAAAAGAAGATAAGCTGAGTTACGTCTTAGAGGTACACTTTGAGCCATGCACAAATAACATTGCCGAGTATGAAGCTTTGTTACACGGCCTGAGAGTCGCCAAAGAGATGGACATAAAGAGGATCATGTGCTACGGTGACTCGGATCTAGGGGCACAACAAGTATCATGGACTTGGGATCAAAAGGATGCCAATATGGCTGCATACAAAAGAGAAGTTAAAAGGGTAGCCGGTTTCTTTTCCGGGTATCAGGTGGAACACATCGACATAAGAAAGAACGAGGCAGCTGACGCCTTATCAAGAATCGGCTCCAGGAGAGACCTGATACCACCCAATGTGTTCAAAGCCGAGTTATATCACCCATCAGTCAGGCGTCCAACATAAGAAGAGCTCGCAGTTCCAGATGGCCCGGAATCTCAGTCTGTTGCCGCCTTACACAAAACCCCGTCATGGACAGAGCCGTATCTGGCTTATCTGCTAAGAGAAGAGCTACCGCAAGACGATGTTCTGGCAAGACAAATTGTGCGCCAGGCTAAGGCGTACGTCATCATGAATGGCGAGTTACACAAGAGGAGCACGTCAGGTGTTTTCTTACGATGTGTCTCACCAGAGGAAGGCCGGAAAATCTTACAGGAAATCCACTTAGGAGACTGCGGACATCATGCAACAACAAGATCAATGGTAGCCAAAGCATTCAGACACAGATTCTTCTGGCTGACGGCTTTGGCAGACGCGGAGAACATATCCCGGGTTTGCGACGGATGTCAGCGATACGCAAGGCAGATTCATGTGTAGGCTCAAGACCTAAGGACCATCCCAATCACATGGGCTTTCGCAGTATGGGGTATGGACATGGTTGGACCCTTCCAGCCATCAGCCGGCAAGAAAACACATCTCCTGGTAGCAGTGATCAAGTTCACAAAGTGGGTCGAGGTTCAAGCCGTCAACAGTTGCACAACAGCAACAACCGTCAAGTTCCTGAAAAAATCATATTCAAATTCGGGTACCCTCACAGTATAATCACAGACAACGGGACAAAATTTTCACTCCGAGAGATGCAGAAGTTCTGTGTGGACAAAGGGATTCGGCTTGACCTCTGTTGCGCTCGAAAAGCGTCACACGAACACGTCCTCGTGTACCCGCGGTGCCGGGGGAGATACTCCGCAACTTGCCCCGCGGGAGGCCGGCTTCCAGGCGATACGCAAGACAGTAAGCCGACGCTTTTGACAACCGCACGCCCTAGCCCCTTGGGAAACCCCGTCTGAGGAAAGCCGGCGACGATTGGCTGAGATAAGCCGGACTTGGCCGCTCTTAGCTCGATTTTCTATATCCGGCAAGATCTACACAAAATCGCCGAACAACGGAAGAAGGAACAAGGGTTGAAGGAGAAAAAAGTTGGGTTGTATTGATAGATTCTCGATTGTTTGCTTAATTTCAATCGGCCATCACCTCTCACATTTATATGAGGCGGCTGGACTTCCCGTACAAGTTTTGGACTCCTAGGTGAATTATAATTCAAGGTTTAAGTCGGATTCTATCCTAACTTGGCGGATCCTTGATCGGCTTCGTGCTAGATGCGGACTCCACCTATCTGTCTTCTTTGGAAAGTTGCCTCCTTCTTCCAGCCTGATCACAAATTGCCTTAAGGAAAGTTGCCTTTTGTGTTCCGCCTTGATCAGCGAAAGTTGCCTTTTGCCTTCCACCTTGATCGGAGAAATTTGCCTTCTTTAGCCTTTTACCTTGATCGGGAAAGTTGCCTTTTGTCTTCCGCCTTGATCGGAGGAAGTTGCATTTTGCCTTCCGCCCGGATCGGGGAGAGTTGTCTTCTTTTGCTGGCTTGTTTTGAAAAAGTTGGCTTCTCCTCTGTCTGCTCATTTTGACAACATTGGCTTCCTCTCTTCCGCCTTGTCTTGACAAAATTGGCTTTCTGCCGCCTTGTTTTGACAATGTTGGCTTCTCCTCTACCGCCTTGTTTTGACAAGGTTGGCTTCTTTTCGTCCACCTTGTTTGGACAAAGTTGACTTCGTCCACCTTGTTTTGACAAAATTGTCTTCTTTTATACCACCTTCTTCTGACCTTGCTTTTCCTTAGGCTAGAATTGACTTGCCTCCATGGGCCTTCAAGAAACTTTGCACGCCAAAATTTTCCTTCCGCCTTGTTCCAGTTTTGTGATACTGAAACGGGTCAGCTGCCAAAAACGGGTGCTAACACATGGCCCCCCTATTTTCTAGTACGTCTTGCATGCTAGAAAATATTCAATGTAGAAGTCTTTGTCGAAGGGCGATGCTTAAGCTCATCGGCCATATACTAAGGGCGATATATGTATATCGGCCATATGCGCAGATCATCCAGTTTGCCAAACGCTCAGGTGGAACTTTTTCGGGTATTTCCCATTGATAGCTCGAGGCAACATATCGCCTTCTAATGTCTCCACCAGATAAGAGTTGTCGTGTACTATCCTTGCGATCCTCAGTGGCCCTTCACAGTTTGGGGACCATTTGCCGAATTTCCGGCTTCTGGAGCCAACTGGGAATATATCCTTCCAGACCAAGTCGTCAATTTGGAACTCCTTTAGCCGGACTTTCTTGTTGAAAGACCTTTCCACCCGCAACTTCTCTTTCTTGATATCACTTAGCGCAATGACATGTTTGCCGGCTACTTCGTCAATGTTGTCCATCATTAGACTGCAATAAACATCAGCCAACAAATCGTTCTGTCTGACAAGCCTTAAGGCGGCCAGATTCACCTCTATTGGCAACACGACTTCCTGTCCATATACGAACTCGAAAGGTGTCACCTTGGTGGCTCCATGCCTTGAAATCCTGTGAGCCCACAAGGCTTCAGACAACACTTCGTGCCACCTTCTGGGAAAATCTTGCACCTTCTTCTTGATCAACTTGATCAACATTTTGTTGCTTGACTCGGCTTGCCCGTTGGCTTGAGAATAGTACGGAGAAGAAATGAGCATCCTGATCCCAAGTGATTCGGCAAATTGTTTCACCTCCTTAGCCATGAAGGAAGTACCCTAATCTATAGTCAATGTTTGCAGGACGCCAAACCTGTGAATTATATGCTCTGTGATAAATTGAATCACCTCCTTATGAGTCATGTTTCTGAGAGGTACCTCTTAAGACCACTTGGTAAAATAATCAGTAGCAACCAAAACAAACGGATGCCCCTTAGAAGCCGGATGAATCATCCCGACAAAGTCAAGTGCCCAACCTCGGAAAGGCCATGGTTTTATGATTGGGTTAAGAGGTGAAGCTGGCACTAACTGAATATCTCCAAACTTCTGGCAAGCTTTGCATCCCTTGTAGTATCTGAAGCAGTCATTTATCATTGTTGGCCAATAAAATCCGGCTCGTCTGAGCATTCACTTCATTTTGTGAGCTGACTGATGTGTTCCACACATGCCATCATGTACCTCTCCCATAGCAACTCTAGCGTCATCTTCATTCAAACATTTTAGAAGAAGGCCGTCAACAGTTCGGCGATACAAGGCATCATCCACCAACGTATACTTGAGAGATGTGCGCCGAGCTGCCCTGTCCGCCTTCCGACTTGGATTTTGCAGATAGTCAACATAAGGTTTTCTCTAGTCGCTTGACGGTTAAAACTTTGGCTTTTCCTTAGCCAACTCCAACAAGCCGGTTTCATGTTTGGCTTCCTCCAAGTTGGCAACATGGGTCACCGGCAGCTGCCTAGTGAAGAACATACCTCGACTGATATGATAGCCTGATGCCTATTGTGCCAACTCATTGGCAAGCCAATTATCCTACCTGGGAACATGCGATATGTTGAATAATCCAATTTTGAGATCACATCCAGGAAACGGTCAAGATACACGTTGAGTGTCCCGCTATGACATTGACAAATCTTGGATACTTGCTGGACAACAAGCAACGAATCACCATATGCCTCGACATGAGTCACCCCTGCATCAACTAGAAGTTCTATCCCGAATAAAAGTGCTTCATATTTGGCTTCATTGGTAGTGCGAAATAATCAAGACGACAAGAGGCCTCGAAAATAGTACCGTGTGGTGATATGTATAGAACGCCGACTCCCTGACCATCATCGCAGACTGAGCCGTCAAAATAAAGCCTCCACGGCACAGCCGACACAAGATTTAAGTCGACTTGTTGCTCCAGGTCAACCCGATGTTCAACAATAAAATCAGCTACAATCTGGCCTTTCATAGAGTTTAGGGGCTCATAAGCCAACTCATTATCGATCAATCCGTACGCCCATTTGCCGATTCGCCTGCTAAGAATCGGCTTTTGGATCATGTGCTTGAGAACAACGGTTTGACTAAACACTTGACATTCGCTGGATAAGAGATAATGGCGCAATTTGGTGCAGGCAAAATAAAGAGACAAGCACAGTCTTTCCACAAAACTATATCTTGACTCGGCATCCAGCAAACGCCGACTCAGATATGTGATGGCATATTCCTTCCCTTTGGCTTCCTGGGTCAATGCAGCTCCAATCACCTTTTCTTCGGCAGCAATGTAAAGTCGGAAAGGCTGCCCTCGAGTAGGCAGCCTCAAAACTTGCGGAGTAGATAGGAAAATTTTGATCTTGGCAAAAGCCTCATGTTGCTTTGCCCCCCAGGTGAACTCATCATCGTTCTTGAGCCGAAGGAATTCTGTAAATGCATCAACTTTTCCGGACAAGTTAGTAATAAATCTCCTTAAATAATTTACCTTGCCCAAAAATTTCTGCATCTCCTTTTTACAACTTGGTGCTGCCATCTTTTGGATGGCTTCAATCTTGGCCGGATTAACCTCTATGCCATCTTCATGTATGATAAAGCCTAAGAACTTTCCAGCCGACACTCCAAAGGCACACTTCAAAGGATTCATATTGAGCCCGTACTTCTTCATTCTTTCAAACGCAAGTCGTAAGTCGGCCAAATGACTTGACTTGCCGTCCGACTTAACCACCACGTCGTCGATATATACCTCCAGTACTACTCCCAGAAGGTCATAAAAAATCAAGTTCATTGCTCTCTGATATGTGGCTCCGGCATTCTTCAAGCCAAAGGTCATCACAGTCCACTCGAACAAGCCAACAAATCCTGGGCAGCGAAACGCCGTCTTAGCTGAATCTTCTTCGGCCATAAATATCTGGTTGTATCCTACGTTGCCATCCAGAAAACTGATAACTTTGTTGATAAGCATGTCGGCTATTGGCATAGTATATTCGTCCTTAGGCATGGCACGATTTACATCTCTGAAGTAAAATACATGCCCTAATCTTGCCAGATCCTTTCTTCTCGACCGAAACAATGTTGGATATCCACTCAGCATACTTACAAGGCCGAATAAAGTTGGCCTCCAAAATCCGGCCTATCTCCGCCTTGATCCGGTCATAGATTGTTGGGTTGAACTTGCGACCGGATGCTTGTATGGTCTAAAGCCGGCTTTGATAGGCAACCGATGTTCGACCAATTCTCGGCTCAACCCAGGCATCTCGTGGTATTCCCACGCAAAGCAATCTACATATTCCCTGACTAGCGCGATTAACTTAGACTTATAATCGGCTGCCAACTTCTGCTTCACAAATGTTGGCCTAGGGATAGTGCCATCCCCAATGTCAACTTCTTCAAGTAAGTCAGCCGACGCAAAGCCTTGTCCCAACTTGTCCATATCGTCTGGTTCTTCAATTGCTTCACACATATTGTTCCTCTCAGACCGATACTTCTCTAGACGTTTCTGCAGCCACTCATCGTTTTTATCCATCTACTTGAGTTGCAGCCGATTTCCACCAATCGGCTTTAGAGATATTGGCACGAATCCGTCCCTGGTAGCACTCAGGAAATCGAACCCGGATAAATCACGCCCAGATAAGCATGTGACATTATGTTGCCAATCAACAACTAACTCGGCTAATGCATGCCGATTCGTCAGCATGGACGACTTCAATCTCATCGTCAACCCATTTAACGAGTTGCTGGTGCATAGTTAATGGAACACATTGGTTGGCATGAAGCCAATCTCTTCCCAACAATACATTGTAGTTTCCCTGCACCTCAGCAGCAAAGAAGGCAGTAGCCAGAGTTTTGCTGCCAGTTGTGACCTCCAAACTTATAACTCCTTTGGCTTCTATTCCTTCTCCTCCTTCGAACCCATTCAACACCATGTTTGTTTTCATCAAGTCACCATCATCTACTTGTAGCTTCTTGAAGACAGAATATGGCATCGGATTTACCACAGCTCCTCCATTCACCAACATTCTAGTAACTGTATTTCCATCAATATGCCCTCTGACGTACAAAGTCTTTGGGTGTTTAACCGGTCCATCAGGCTTCTCAAAGATGGCAGTTTTGGGTCCAAGTTGATTTGCGCAATTTTGCCTTCTTCTTCCATAGCTCGGAACTCGTCAGGCAGATAATATACCATGTTGATATCCATGTTCGTCCGGCTTGGTGTCTCCTCATAGTCCAGTAACTCTTCGTCATCAGTCATATTGTTCGATTCGTCCATTGTTGATTCTGATGTTGCCGGATTTTCTTCCGCCAACTTATCTGTGGTGCTTGTCGGCTCTTCCATTGTGATGTCTCCAGTTATAGTATCTTCAGTTGGCAACTCTTCATTTGCCGAGTTCTCGCTTGCCAAATCTGCTGCTTCCACATCATCGTCCGATGATGAATAAATAACAACCGGTGCATCAGCCAACATTGTGTCATTGACTGCAGTTATACTTGGAGTGACTGCTGTTGATGGCGCCATACGACCTTTCCTAGGAACCCATACTTGAGATGGCACCATTGGCCGTTCAACATTGAATTGGGCATCCCTGGCTTGCTCAACTCCTTCTTGCGCCTTCTCTCGGTTCCTTGCCCTTTGTAGTTTCCGCCTTTGTGTCTTTGTTATACCCGGCGGGCACCACTTTGGATGAGTATCTTTTGGGTCCCGAGGAGGAGGAACCACAGATTGACTAGAGCTGGCTTCCTGATCATGGGCGGTTGCCTTTGGCACGACAGTGGGTGTCGGCTTGTTGTTTGCCGGCTCTACAACCGGGTCCTTCATATTGAAAACATGACTGCCAATGATCAGTACGTTGCCAGCTTCTGGAGCCTTCTCATCACCTTGCGCCTTGACCTGCCAATATGACGAGTCCCCGGGATATACAAGCCGGCTCTGCACCGATTGTCGGGTTGCCCTGCATTGGAAATCGTTAGCCGGCTTCTCATGCCGACTTTCCTCCTTAGCAGATGGTGATCTTGACCGTATTCCATGTTGATATTGGTTGGATCTTGACCCGGCTTGGCGCACATATTTGTTTAGCAACATGTCAAAAGTTGGCTTGATCTTCCTTGGCCTATATTCAGCCTGATTTGTCTTCCATCTGCCAACTTCTGGGTTCTTGGGCTTTATAAATCTTGGCGGCAAACCTTCCGAGTGTGGCTTTTGCCCCCCGAGCGCAAGATTCTTGATGGTGATCTTGATGACTTCCTGGCCACCAGGTTGCTGGCTTACAGTAACTTGCCTTCCTGCTACCTTGTTGTCAGTCTATTTCCTGGGCACACCAACAACAATATTAGACTTATTAGCCCCTTCGGCCGCCTCTGGCCGAAGCAAAACATTATTTCCCTCCAAGTCTAGCGCGCTCATTGGGAACGGCTGTGTGTCAATTGCCATGCCAGCAAAGCTCAATCGTCCGTCATTGAGGGCCGATTGGATCTATCGATGAAATACATTGCAATCATTAATAGCATGAGAGAAAGAATTGTGATACTTGCAATAGGCTCGCCGCCTTAATTCATCAGGAGACGGTATACCATGATTAACTCTTATCACTTTATTTTTTAACAAGGCATCAAATATTCTATCACATTTGCGTACATCAAAGCTGCATTTCATTTCATCATCCCGATTTTTGCAAACCGGCTTTAAGTCATCACACGCATAGGGTTTGGCCTTGCTGGGCCAAATAAACTCGGCAGAATAGATATCGGCCTTATCATCGGAGTCAGAATCATTGCTGAGCATATTAAGCCGACTCATGTTCATCTTATGTGGGTATTTTGACTCATTAACCCGGCTTTCTTGAGCCAGAGCTCTCTCTTGAACTTGACTAACAGAAAAGAATTCATGGCGTTCCAACTTCTCTTTTAAGTAAGTCCTCAACCCATTAAAAACCAGGTCAGCCATGTCTCTTTCAGTTATCACCAGACTGTAACATCGGTTTCTGGTGTTTCTTAATCTCTTGACATAATCGGATACCGATTCTTCATGTTTCTGCCTAACCGATGTAAGGTGGGACAACTTATGTTCTTCTTCCCCGGCAAAGAAGTGTTCATTGAACTTTTGCTCTAAATGAAACCAAGTATGTATGGAATTAAGAGCTAAAGCCGAAACCAAGAAAACGCAATCCCTGTCAAAGACAACGAGAACAAGAGAACTCTTATAAGGTCATGATTAGCTTCGCCTAATTGAGCCAAGTACTGACTAATATGTTCCCATGTTGACTTATTATCCACCCCATTAACTTTGGCAAATTCAGGAACTCTATAACTAGGTGGATAAGGCTGTAGATCAAAGTAATCGGGGTAAGGCTTAATGTAAGTCCTATGTTTTGGCATAACCCCGAGTTTGTCATAAGCTATTCTCTTGAATTCCGCCATCAAATCGTCCATATTGGCTGATTGAGCCAACACAAGCGAAGAATTGGCTGTAGGGTTGGCTTGTGTCAAACAAGCCGAACTTCAGTTCGACAATGACTCTTGTCCAAAAAGTCGTACCGCTTGTCCAGGCTGGCTTACCGGGTTAGGCAAACTCTGGATAGGAGTTGAGCAGGGCATACTAGACACAAGTTAGTTTTCCCTGACTTGACCAATCATTTGTCTGGCCGATGGTTGAACCTGGAGCGTGTTTTTCTTAGCCTTTTCATGTTCCAACATAAGATCGTAAACATTGGCAGTACCTTGCGATAATGATATTGAATTTCGGCTATCTGTTCAGAGGAGAAAAGACTTTTTCTTACAGCGGGTTGGTCGATGTCAATGTTCAGCGGTACGAATTACGGCTCCTTGATCAGTGAAATCACTCCCTGCCGATCAACCTTGAAGCTGGACAGGTACACATCTTGATCTTCTTGATCCCGCTTGGCACGCAAGGCTTCAAACTCCCCGTCTCTCTTCTTCTTCCACACCTCCAGGCCTTGGCGTTGTTCTTCTAACAACTTCTCCAAAGTTGGCTTGATGATGTTGTCAACATTGATGTCGGTAACGTCGGTCTTGGAATTGGTCATTGTTGTCCAATTTTAGATCGAAAGTCCCTAGCGGAGTCGCCATAAAGTGTGTTGCGCTCGAAACGCGTCACACGAACACGTCCTCGTGTACCCACGGTGCCGGGGGAGATACTCTGCAACTCGCCCCGCGGGAGGCCGGCTTCCAGCGAGATAGGCAAGACAGTAAGCCGACGCTTTTGACAACCAGACGCCCCAGCCCCTCGGGAAGCCCCGTCTGAGGAAAGTCGGCGACGATTGGCTTAGCTAAGCCGGACTTGGCCGCTCTTAGCTCGGTTTTCGATATCTGGCAAGATCTACGCAAAATCGCCGAACAACGGAAGCAGGAACAAGGGTTGAAGGAGACAAAAGTAGGGTTGTATTGATAGATTCTCGATTGTTTGCTTAATTGCAATCGGCAATCACCTCTCACATATATATGAGGCGGTTGGACTTCCCGTCCAAGTTTTGGACTCCTACGCGAATCATAATTCATGGTTTAAGCTGGATTCTATCCTAACTTGGCGGATCCTTGATCGGCTTCATGCTAGATCCGAACTCCACCTATCCGTCTTCTTTGGAAAGTTGCCTCCTTCTTCCAGCCTGATCACAAAGTTGCCTTCTCTTTTGCCACCTTTAGCCTTCCGCCTTGATACAGACAAATTTTCTTAAGGAAAGTTGCCTTTTGTCTTCCGCCTTGATCAGCGAAAATTGCCTTTTGCCTTCCACCTTGATCGGAGAAAGTTGCCTTCTTTAGCCTTTTACCTTGATCGGGGAAAGTTTCCTTTTGTCTTCCGCCTTGATCGGAGGAAGTTGCCTTTTTCCTTTCGCCCGGATTGGGGAGAGTTGTCTTCTTTTGCTGGCTTGGTTTGACAAAGTTGGCTTCTCTTCTGTCTGCTCATTTTGACAACATTGGCTTCCTCTCTGCCGCCTTGTCTTGAACAAATTGGCTTTCTACCGCCTTGTTTTGACAATGTTGGCTTCTACTCTACCGCCTTGTTTTGACAAGGTTGGCTTCTTTTCGTCCACCTTGTTTCGACAAAGTTGACCTCGTCCACCTTTTTTGACAAAGTTGGCTTCTTTTCTACCACCTTCTTCTGACCTTGCTTTTCCTTAGGCTAGAATTGAATTGCCTCCATGGGCCTTCAAGCAACTTTGCACACCCAAATTTGCCTTCCGCCTTGTTCCAGTTTTGTGATACTGAAACCGGTCAGCTGCCAAAAATGGGTGCTAACAACCTCGCTTCAGTTTCACACCCACAATCAAACGGCCAAGTAGAAAGAACAAACAAGGAGCTACTCAGAAGAGTAAAGCCAAGACTCCGGGTTCCACTGATCAGGGCAACAGGAGCCTGGGAAGAAGAGCTGCCATCAGTTGTTTGGAGCATCAACTGTAACATCCCAAATTTCTCAAAAATTTAAAACTTTGCATTTATGCATCATGCATCATAAAAGTATGACATTGAAATCACATAAGGAGTAAATTGAATTTTATTTATAATGTTAAATAGAATTGTTTTCATTAAAGAGGTTTATTTGAGCTCCTTTTACAAATTAGTATTTTATTATTTTATTTATTCAGAGAAATGATATCAAAAAATTATAAATTTAATTAGCTTTACAAAACATATTTTTATGAATTTTTCTGAAATGTTTTGATAAGTTTTAAAAATCAATTTTGAATTAAACACTGAAATCAGAAAATGAATTGTTTTAAAAAAAAAGGGGAGAGAGGCCAACTGGGCCGAAGCCCACTGCGTGAACCTCTTCTCTACCGCGCGCGCGCGCTGCCTCGGCCCAACAGCAGCCCATCTCCTCTCCTCTCTCGCTGACGACCGGGTCCCACCTGTCATCTCCTTCGTCGTGGAGAACACGAACTCCTACCGAACTCGAAATCGAATCGGATCAAATCCGTTGTTTAAACGCGGATTAATCGGTCCCCTTCGCCCCTATATAAACCCCCCCTCCGCCTCCGTCTCCCGCGTCCAAAACCCTAACAGAAACACGCCAGAATCGCGAGATCCTCGCCGACATTGCCGCCGCCGTGATTTGCAGTTTCCGGTGAGTTCAACGCCCGAGCTTCATCCCCACACCCCCTCTGCGCCTTCCCTTCACCGTACGCGTCTAACGGACTTGCTCCGGCGTGGTTTTGTGCACCAGGACGGCTGATTCATCGAAGACCGACGCCGCCGTCCGCCGCGCTTCTCCGACGAGCTCGTAGAGGAGGAGAAGAGCCACCTCGACCACGTCCATCGCGCCATCAAGTCCGCCGCCGTCTCCCGCGTCCAGTGGTATGAGTTTCACCCCTCCCCTAGCCGTAGAACACGAGGTTCATCGTTTCCGGCGATGGCACCACCGTAGGGATCGATCTCCGGCGAACTCCGGCCGGCCGTGTGCACCCTTTTGATCCGAGCTTTTCGTTCGAGATCGGACGGGCGAGATTAAATCACCCTTACCGCTTCGTCCATCAGATCTGGTGCGTTAGATGTAAAGTAGATCGTACGGTCCACGCACGCGATCCGCACGAAACGGTACCGGCCAATCAGCGAGCGCCGCGTGGCGATTTTAATTTCTATTTCGGCAGAGAATTTATTTTAAAAACAGAAAATAACACAAACTTGCAAAAATCATAACTTTTGATCTGTTCATCCAAATTTGATGAATTTTATATCCACGTGAAGCTCTGCTCGTGTAGTTTAATATGGTTTCATTAGTTTATCCTTTTAGGGTATATTAAATTGCGAAATTAAATTGTTTAACTTTCGGATATTAAATCTATAACTTAATTAATAAATTTTCTCTCCAAATAAATCCAATTGTTTTAGAGAGATATTAATGCCCTCTGTCCAGAGAGTGTAACATAAGTTTTATTTGAAACTTCTTCTAATAGACTTAAAGAAATTGGTTTTATTATTTAAAACTACTAATATGCTCATTATTTAAATGATTAATTAAAATATTAAAATATTGATCATTGCATCTTCATGCATGAATAACAGAGAACTTAATATAGTAATTAAGTGGTCTTGTGAAGTTCATTGCATATTAAGCATGCATACATATTTTTGTATTGATATTCTAAGTGTTATGCTTGTGTGTTTATTGAGTGTTATTATTTGTCTCTAGATTGTGAAGAGGAGGAAGGTCCTTGTGATTGCTATTCTTGCTGTGCTTGTTCCCTTTGTTACCAAGGCAAGTGACATTCATCATCTATCCTATGTTTTCTATATGCATTATTAGTAGATTTTGAGTAGTATGCATGATAGGGAAATTGTGATACTATCTTAGAATGCTAAGTTAGTCTACACTTTGAAAATATCCTAGTAGTGTGTAGCCATCCCTCCCCTTGCAGCCACCAAAAGTTTTATTAGATGCTTAGATATGCTATAAAGAAGTTTACATATCATGTTATGGAATTATTGCTAAGTGTTAACACATTGAATACACTTCTGGGTGGAATTGGTTGTTTGGTTTATGTTGAGTGCCTTTTGGGACTATGCTTGTGGTTGTCTTCGCCTAGGATGAATTTCTATTCTACTTAGGGCCATGAGTATGGTGGTTTTCACCCAGAAGTGCACTTGTGGACGGCCACCCAGGAACAAAGAGATTACTAAGTCCCTCCAAGTTTAGAAGCTTCCCGTGCAGCCTTCTGACAATGGGCTCTGTCTAGAACGACTAAGTTGTGAGAGTGCAACCTGTCAGCTTGACAAGCAGATGTAGAGTTGATAGGTGGAACGGGTCTTGCTAGTATGGTTGCATTCTTCTTCTGAAAGTTCTTGTCTCAATTCTCTCCTTTCCATAATACACTCCGTGTGTATAGGATATCTCGGACAAATTGAGTCTTAAGGTGAAAGTGCACAACCTCTGCAGAGTCGACAAACTGAGTACTCAGCCGTGTCCCCGGTGACGGACAACTTCGAGCAACTGGACAAGGATGGACGGAAGAATCTCAACATGGTTTTCGTAAAGTAAAATTTTGCTAAGGAAAGAATTATTGGTGCACTTGGGCTTCATCCCTTGGTGCCAAGTCTTTGAGATACACAAGTGTTTTACAAAAGATAGGAGAAAACTGGCTTTCTGCAAAATAGCCTACAAACTCCACTAAGCCAAATATGCATATAGAATTAGACTTGCCATAATTTTATCCACCATAGTCACTTGCCAATACTTCATTGTATTGACCTCCTTCGGGGGCTGCATATTCAAATGTGCAGGTAATTCTGATGAGGAGTAAGTTTGGACTCGATTCTACACCCAACATGTCTGCTCGTGGCGTATGCTAGAAGAGAAGGCCCATTGCTTTTATTTTCGTTGTGAACTCTGAATATTTTAGCTAGTCTTCATGACTATGCACTTTGTAATAAAGCTATACTTGGCTATTTTTGGATCTCGATGTAGTATTTTGATACTTATGCAATGATACTATATATTTTGTACTGTGGTGCTAGCAGTGATCCAGGGACTAGCACATAACACAGGTGTTCCATCTTTATTTAAAGATGGGGCGCTACAAAATGGTATCAGAGCAAAAGTGTTGCATGTAGGTTCGAGCCCTTAGGATTGGTTAAGCCTGCTTTTTGATCATAATATTACCATCTTTGAAGTATGTTGGATCCTAACGGCATAGTGGGATGAAGCGCCCCGGGACTAACCTTACATGTCCGCGTACATGAGACCTGTTCCACAATTATAAGTGGTTGGCCGGGTGTCTGTCTCTCTCACTATAGTGAATATCCGACTTACAAAAGAGTTGATAATAGTGTTGATCACCTGTTAGTAAAGAACTTCTTTTCCCTAAGTACCTAAGTACACCACAATTAGTTTATCTTACCTTTGTCTTGTCTAATAAACTCTACCTTTTATCACTTAAGAATGTCATTCTTCACGTATCAAACCGCGGAGGACGTCAAGGACATGTGCTTTGGAAGATATCTTCTAGAGTTGGTAGAACTGTTGGCACTTCCAACACCCATCATCAAGGCAAGCCAGCTGAAGCACTTCAACAAAGAAGGCGTATGGGGAATTCGCCTTTACCAACAAGGGCGCCAGACTGAACCCAAGACCGAAGACATCCAGTACAAGTCAATTAGTGACTCCTTGGAGAAAGGGCTGAATCTCGTCACGCAGGAGCTAATAGGACGCCTTTCCTTGCAATACCAAGAAGAGTTAAAAGACCACTACTTTGCTCACCTTGGCCAACGTGACGAACATGGGATTCCTTTCCGTGTTAGCGAGGAAGACAAAAACAAACCAGAACCTTTGTACCCATATCTCCAAGACTTAGAACTTCACCTCTGGCAACTAGAAGAAGATAGACGCAATGAGCTGTTGAAGAATGATGAAATAATGGCACAAGTCAAGGAGACTCAAAAGAAGATTGAAGCCCAAGAAGAGGTGGCCAACGCTCAAGAGGAGAAGTTCCGAGCTCAAGAGAAGAAGTTTCAAAGCCAAGAAAAGAGGGTTAGAGACAAGAACAAGGAGATCAGGACCTTGAAGGATGAAATCCAGAGCAACGACGTCGAGTTCGAAGCTGATCGAGATTTGATCGAGACTCTACGTCGTGAGAAGAGAATGCTACAAGAGAAGATTGAAGTCCTGGAGAAGGAAGCAATCGAGACTCTGCACCGTGAGAAGACAATATTACAGGAGAAGAACGAGGCCTTGGAGAAGGAGGTGAACGACTACAAGGAGATTCTTACAAAGGAAGGCATCATCATCGAGGAAGTCGAAGAAGATGAAGGAGACGCCATGGACGAAGTTTAGACTTAGTAGTTGGACCACCATGTTCTCCCTCGTTTAGTTCGTCGTTCTTTTTAAAACATTGATCTCCAACTTGTGGTGTGACAATGATAGAATCGTTTGGTTTGCGGACTTTGTTGTTTTATTAAATCAACTTAGAATATTTGTTTTGTTGCTAAGTAGACTTTTCTTAGTAAGTTGTTTTATGAGTGTTGTTGTGTGACTTGGTTGCTTTGTGCATGGGTAGGATTTTTCTTCTCTTAGTTCTGTCTATCTTTCACTCATCTATGCTGAAAAACCCTACAGATGCCTCCTCGTCGTGATACCAACAACGACGACGTCATGCAACAACTGATGGCCGGTCAAGCTCAGTTAATGAATATGATGACTCAGTTCATTGCAGCAACCAACAACAACAACAACAACCACAACAACAACCCGCCACCTCCACCACCACCCCAAGTGGACAGACTTGCTAGATTCCTAAGGCTTAGGCCTAATAAGTTCTCCTCTGCTACTGAACCAATAGTGGCGGATGATTGGCTCCGTTCAGTCAACAAGGACTTAGTAACTTGTGAATGTTCTGAGGCAGAAAAAGTGAGGTTCACTGCACACCTGTGGGAAGGACCCGCAACATTGTGGTGGGAAAATTTTCAAGTGACTCATCCTTTGGATGGCATGACTTGGGATGCGTTCAAGGCTTCCGGAATGCTCACATCTCCTCAGGTATAATGAACCTGAAGAAAGATGAATTTCGCAGCTTGAGGCAAGGTGGTAGAACCCTGAAGGAGTATATGGATGACTTCTGTATGCTATCAAGGTATGCACCAGAGGACATTGATACTGATGCAAACAGGAAGGAAAAGTTCCTCAATGGACTTAAGGGAGAACTGAAGTTACCGTTGTCTGTGGCTTATACTCCAAACTATCAAGCTCTGCTGGATCAAGCTATCACCTTGGACAACAACATAAGAAAGGAAGAGAACAGGAAGAGGAAGTTCGGTGCAAGTAAAGTTCATTCTGAAGGGACATATAAGAAACACGCCTCTGAAGTCAGTAGCCATAAACCCTGGAATCACTCCAACACTGGTAGTGGCCAAAAACATCATGGTCATAACCACAATGGAGGATACAAAGGAAATAATGGAGGATACAATAGAAATAATGGTGGATCCAGGGGAAACCATCATCATGGCCATAATCATGGGAATGGTAATCACCGTCCTAACCATGAAGGGAAGAAAGACTTGTCTAATGTGACCTGCTTCAAGTGCAAGAAGACAGGACATTATGCAACTGATTGCCCAGAAAGGAAAGCCGATGAAAATTCCAAGCCCAATCCTTTCCAGAAGGGACAAGTGAACCACATCAATGTGGAAGAAGTCCATGATGAACCTGATGCTGTGATTGGTATGTTCTTGCTCAACTCCTTTCCAGCATTAGTTTTATTTGATACTGGAGCATCTCATTCATTCATATCAAGAGCTTTTGTTAACAAACATGGGTTAGCTGAGGAAAGTCTAGGAAAACCTATTAGGGTAAGTTCACCGGCAGGAGAGATGCTAGTAAATTCCGGGTGTAGTCAGTTAGACTTGCAAATTGGAAAACACACCTTCCCAACAGACTTAGTCATCCTAGAGACCCAAGGATTGGATGTTATCATCGGAATGGATTGGATGACTCGTTTTGAAGGAATCATAGATTGTGCAAATAGAGCAATCACTCTCACCACCCCGGAGAAAAGGAAGATTAAGTTCCGATCAACTTTCGAACTTAAGGTTAGGCTAAATTCTCTTAAGCGGGTTAGCCTTGGTGATGTGCTTATCGTCAAGGAATACCCAGATGTTTTTCCGGAGGAACTACCGGGAATGCCACCCGATAGAGATGTAGAGTTTCTCATCGAATTGAAGCCGGGAACAGGGCCAATAGCTAAAAGACCTTATCCTATGGCCGTCGATGAATTGAAAGAGCTCAAGAAGCAATTAGAGGAACACATCCAGAAAGGATTCATTCGTCCAAGTTCGTCGCCATGGGGAGCACCAGTCTTATTTGTTAAGAAGAAGGATCAAACCCAGAGGCTAGTCACAGATTACAGAGATATAAACGAGCAAACTATCAAAAACGAGTACCCGTTACCCAAGATAAATGAACTATTTGATCAACTGGAAGGTGCTTGTGTTTTCTCAAAGATCGATCTTCGATCGGGGTACCTCCAAATGAAAGTTAGATAAATGGATATACCCAAAACTGCATTTGTTACGAGATATGGCTCTTATGAGTATACAGTAATGCCTTTTGGATTAACCAATGCACCAGCTTATTTCATGAATATGATGAATAAAGTGTTCATGGATTTTCTGGATAAGTTTGTGGTTGTGTTCATAGATGATATTCTAATCTACTCTAAGAGTCACAAAGAACATGAAGAGCACTTGCGTCTGGTATTGCAGAGACTGCGTGAACATAAGTTGTATGCCAAGTACAGCAAGTGTGAGTTTTGGTTATAACAAGTCGGATTTTTAGGCCATGTGGTGTCCAAGGAAGGTATAGCAGTGGATCCTGAAAAGGTTTCAGCTGTAACTAATTGGGAACCACCGAAGAATGTTGGTGAATTACGAAGTTTTCTGGGTTTAGCAGGATACTACCGACGATTCATTGAAAACTTCTCCAAGATTGCCAAGGCCTTGACGGAATTATTAAAGAAGGAGAAGAAATTTGAGTGGACAGAGGCATACGAAGCCAGTTTTCAGGAGTTGAAGAAACGTCTGGTTTCAGCCCCAGTTCTATGCTTACCTGATTTGGAGAAGGAATTCCAAGTATATTGTGATGCTTCACGTCAAGGTTTAGGAAGTGTACTGATGCAGGAAGGCAGAGTGGCATCTTATGCCTCTAGACAACTCAAGAAACATGAAGCAAATTATCCAACTCATGATCTCGAGTTAGCATCAGTAGTGCATGCTCTGAAAACTTGGAGGCCCTACCTGATGGGAAAAAGATGTGAGGTATTCACGGACCACAAAAGTTTGAAGTACATATTCACACAGAAGGAATTGAATATGAGACAAAGAAGATGGCTGGAACTTATTAAAGATTATGATCTGAGCCTTCAATACCATCCGGGAAAAGCTAATGTGGTAGCAGATGCTCTGAGTCGTAAGGTGTATGTGAATGGCCTTACAGCAGGAGAATTACCCGAGGATTTATGCAAGGCATTCAAGGACCTCAGATTGGAAGTAGTACCTGAAGGGTTTGTAACCTCATTAGTTGTACAGCCCACTTTGATGGACAAGATACGTGAAGCTCAGAAAGGAGACAAGGAAATAGAAGAGATCAAAGTCAATTTAAGAGCTGGAAAAGCTAAAGGATTTCATGAGGATGAGCAGGAGATTTTGTGGTTTGAAAAACGTGTATGTGTGGCCAATGACCCTGATATTAGGAAGTTGATTCTGCAAGAAGCTCATGAGACACCTTATTCAATTCATCCGGGAAATACCAAGATGTATATGGATGTGAAAGAGAGATTTTGGTGGAATAATCTGAAGAGAGAAATAGCAGAATACATCGCTAAGTGTGATGTATGTAGTCGAGTAAAGGCAGAACATCAGAAACCAGCAGGATTATTACAACCCTTGAGAGTACCGGATTGGAAGTGGGATTCCATTGGGATGGACTTCATCACTGGATTACCAAGGACTAGATCGGGTTATGATTCTATTTGGGTTATTGTTTGTTGCCTAACCAAAATAGCTCACTTCATACCCGTGAAGACCACTTATACTAGTGCTAAGCTAGCTGATATTTACATGTAGAGAATTGTGTGCCTTCACGGCGTTCCTAAGAGTATCGTGTCTGATAGAGGGACCCAGTTCACTTCTCATTTTTGGAAGCAGTTGCACGAATCTTTGGGAACCAGATTGGAATTCAGTACGGCTTTCCACCCGCAAACAGATGGTCAGACTGAAAGAGTGAACCAGATTTTAGAAGATATGTTAAGAGCTTGTGCACTCGACTATGGATCTAGTTGGGATGATAATTTGCCATACGCTGAGTTCTCCTACAACAATAATTACCAAGCCAGTATTGAGATGGCACCGTTTGAAGCCTTATATGGAAAGAAATGCACAACCCCACTGTTGTGGAGTGGTGTAGGAGAACGGAGTTTCTTTGGGCCTGATATAATACAGGATGCTGAAGAGAAAGTCAGGCTGATTAGGGACAGATTGAAAATAGCACAATCACGTCAGAAAAGCTACGCAGATTCCAAGCGTAGAGAAGTCACTTATGAAGTGGGAGATAGAACCTATCTAAGGGTGTCACCACTTCGGGGTGTGAAAAGATTTGGAATCAAAGGAAAGTTAGCACCTCGATTCATTGGACCATTCAAAATTCTTTCTCGCAAAGGTGAAGTGGCCTATGAGTTAGAACTACGTGAAGTACTGTCTGCTGTTCATAATGTGTTCCATGTCAGTCAGTTAAAGAAATGTCATCCCGAGATGATGGGAGTTCCCTTAAAGGATACAGTACCCCTCGAGAAGGTACAATTGGAGAGTGATCTGACATACGAAGAGAAGCCCATCAAGATATTACAGACAGCAGAAAGAGTCACCCGTACCAAAACCATCAAGTTTTGCAAGGTCCAGTGGAATCATCACACCGAAGACGAAGCCACCTGGGAACGAGAGGATGACCTCCGAGAAGACCACCCACACCTTTTTGCTGACCTTTCCGAAGCTCGAGGGCGAGCTTCTTCTTAAGAGGGTTAGTCTGTAACATCCCAAATTTCTCAAAAATTTAAAACTTTGCATTCATGCATCATGCATCATAAAAGTATGACATTGAAATCACATAAGGAGTAAATTGAATTTTATTTATAATGTTAAATAGAATTTTTTTCATTAAAGAGGTTTATT
Source organism: Poa annua (assembly GCA_026929855.1). Lineage (NCBI taxonomy): Eukaryota > Viridiplantae > Streptophyta > Magnoliopsida > Poales > Poaceae > Poa > Poa annua. The sequence goes on along the minus strand of CM049426.1, from coordinate 57,587,345 downwards.
TGAGCTCCTTTTACAAATTAGTATTTTATTATTTTATTTATTCAGAGAAATGATATCAAAAAATTATAAATTTAATTAGCTTTACAAAACATATTTTTATGAATTTTTCTGAAATGTTTTGATAAGTTTTAAAAATCAATTTTGAATTAAACACTGAAATTAGAAAATGAATTGTTTAAAAAAAAAAGGGGAGAGAGGCCAACTGGGCCGAAGCCCACTGCGTGAACCTCTTCTCTACCGCGCGCGCGCGCTGCCTCGGCCCAACAGCAGCCCATCTCCTCTCCTCTCTCGCTGACGACCGGGTCCCACCTGTCATCTCCTTCGTCGTGGAGAACACGAACTCCTACCGAACTCGAAATCGAATCGGATCAAATCCGTTGTTTAAACGCGGATTAATCGGTCCCCTTCGCCCCTATATAAACCCCCCCTCCGCCTCCGTCTCCCGCGTCCAAAACCCTAACAGAAACACGCCAGAATCGCGAGATCCTCGCCGACATTGCCGCCGCCGTGATTTGCAGTTTCCGGTGAGTTCAACGCCCGAGCTTCATCCCCACACCCCCTCTGCGCCTTCCCTTCACCGTACGCGTCTAACGGACTTGCTCCGGCGTGGTTTTGTGCACCAGGACGGCTGATTCATCGAAGACCGACGCCGCCGTCCGCCGCGCTTCTCCGACGAGCTCGTAGAGGAGGAGAAGAGCCACCTCGACCACGTCCATCGCGCCATCAAGTCCGCCGCCGTCTCCCGCGTCCAGTGGTATGAGTTTCACCCCTCCCCTAGCCGTAGAACACGAGGTTCATCGTTTCCGGCGATGGCACCACCGTAGGGATCGATCTCCGGCGAACTCCGGCCGGCCGTGTGCACCCTTTTGATCCGAGCTTTTCGTTCGAGATCGGACGGGCGAGATTAAATCACCCTTACCGCTTCGTCCATCAGATCTGGTGCGTTAGATGTAAAGTAGATCGTACGGTCCACGCACGCGATCCGCACGAAACGGTACCGGCCAATCAGCGAGCGCCGCGTGGCGATTTTAATTTCTATTTCGGCAAAGAATTTATTTTAAAAACAGAAAATAACACAAACTTGCAAAAATCATAACTTTTGATCTGTTCATCCAAATTTGATGAATTTTATATCCACGTGAAGCTCTGCTCGTGTAGTTTAATATGGTTTCATTAGTTTATCCTTTTAGTGTATATTAAATTGCGAAATTAAATTGTTTAACTTTCGGATATTAAATCTATAACTTAATTAATAAATTTTCTCTCCAAATAAATCCAATTGTTTTAGAGAGATATTAATGCCCTCTGTCCAGAGAGTGTAACATAAGTTTTATTTGAAACTTCTTCTAATAGACTTAAAGAAATTGGTTTTATTATTTAAAACTACTAATATGCTCATTATTTAAATGATTAATTAAAATATTAAAATATTGATCATTGCATCTTCATGCATGAATAACAGAGAACTTAATATAGTAATTAAGTGGTCTTGTGAAGTTCATTGCATATTAAGCATGCATACATATTTTTGTATTGATATTCTAAGTGTTATGCTTGTGTGTTTATTGAGTGTTATTATTTGTCTCTAGATTGTGAAGAGGAGGAAGGTCCTTGTGATTGCTATTCTTGCTGTGCTTGTTCCCTTTGTTACCAAGGCAAGTGACATTCATCATCTATCCTATGTTTTCTATATGCATTATTAGTAGATTTTGAGTAGTATGCATGATAGGGAAATTGTGATACTATCTTAGAATGCTAAGTTAGTCTACACTTTGAAAATATCCTAGTAGTGTGTAGCCATCCCTCCCCTTGCAGCCACCAAAAGTTTTATTAGATGCTTAGCTATGCTATAAAGAAGTTTACTTATCATGTTATGGAATTATTGCTAAGTGTTAACACATTGAATACACTTCTGGGTGGAATTGGTTGTTTGGTTTATGTTGAGTGGCTTTTGGGACTATGCTTGTGGTTGTCTTCGCCTAGGATGAATTTCTATTCTACTTAGGGCCATGAGTATGGTGGTTTTCACCCAGAAGTGCACTTGTGGACGGCCACCCAGGAACAAAGAGATTACTAAGTCCCTCCAAGTTTAGAAGCTTCCCGTGCAGCCTTCTGACAATGGGCTCTGTCTAGAACGACTAAGTTGTGAGAGTGCAACCTGTCAGCTTGACAAGCAGATGTAGAGTTGATAGGTGGAACGGGTCTTGCTAGTATGGTTCATTCTTCTTCTGAAAGTTCTTGTCTCAATTCTCTCCTTTCCATAATACACTCCGCGTGTATAGGATATCTCGGACAAATTGAGTCTTAAGGTGAAAGTGCACAACCTCTGCAGAGTCGACAAACTGAGTACTCAGCCGTGTCCCCGGTGACGGACAACTTCGAGCAACTGGACAAGGATGGACGGAAGAATCTCAACATGGTTTTCGTAAAGTAAAATTTGGCTAAGGAAAGAATTATTGGTGCACTTGGGCTTCATCCCTTGGTGCCAAGTCTTTGAGATACACAAGTGTTTTACAAAAGATAGGAGAAAACTGGCTTTCTGCAAAATAGCCTACAAACTCCACTAAGCCAAATATGCATATAGAATTAGACTTGCCATAATTTTATCCACCATAGTCACTTGCCAATACTTCATTGTATTGACCTCCTTCGGGGGCTGCATATTCAAATGTGCAGGTAATTCTGATGAGGAGTAAGTTTGGACTCGATTCTACACCCAACATGTCTGCTCGTGGCGTATGCTAGAAGAGAAGGCCCATTGCTTTTATTTTCGTTGTGAACTCTGAATATTTTAGCTAGTCTTCATGACTATGCACTTTGTAATAAAGCTATACTTGGCTATTTTTGGATCTCGATGTAGTATTTTGATACTTATGCAATGATACTATATATTTTGTACTGTGGTGCTAGCAGTGATCCAGTGACTAGCACATAACACAGGTGTTCCATCTTTATTTAAAGATGGGGCGCTACATCAACACAACCCCAAACATGTCAACAGACTTCACTCCCTTCCTCATGGTTTATGGGGCAGAGGCCGTGTTGCCCAGCGATATTCTTCATGATTCTCCAAGAGTTGCAAACTATTTGAGACAGAAAATGAGCAAGCCCGGCTGACCTCAGTGGAATTACTAGAGGAAGCAAGAGAATTAGCCCTGGCAAGATCAGCCATATATCAGCAAGACCAGAGGCGGTACCACAGTCGCCAGGTTAGATCAAGGACTTTTCAGGAAGGAGACTTGGTCCTAAGACTAGCTCAGAATAGAGCCGGCTTTCATAAGCTTACTCCTCCATGGGAAGGACCTTTCGTGATAAGCAGAAACTTACACAATGGATCCTACTACTTGGTGGATCTCAGAGAAGAAACCAAGCTGACATGAAACAACACAGATCACACGAGATACCCAATGACAGAAAATTACATGCCCTAGAATATAGCAGAGTTTAGGCCATACTACACATAGACAGGAGACTCGGAGAGGACGAGTTCCACCCCTTATTTTTTTCAGTTTGAAAGCAGCAGGTTTTAGACGCGCTCTTTTCCTTACCAGGGTACCTAAGGGGACTGGAAGGTTTTTAATGAGGCGGCTTGCTAGCTATGTTCATATCTTATCATAAATAAAAGAGAATTTCTCTGAAGAAAAGAGTTTGTTGGTTCAGATATCCAGTTGTCATACAGTAAGGGGTCTTTGGGGCTTACTAACAAAAAGTTATAAGTCGAAAACTCAAGACTCGGCATAGACGCCACAATGTTCAGATCCTTATGTTTTAAAAGGGGTCTTGGGGGCTTACCAACTAAACGTTGTAAGTTGAAAACTCAAAACTCGGTAGAGACGCCACCAAGTTCAGATCTTTAGGTTTTAAGGGGTCTTGGGGGCTTGTTAACTATCAGTTGCACGTTGAAAACTCAAGACCCGGTTCTTGGTTATACTTGCCTGCTAGCTTGATGCTATTCTAACCCGACACTGACGCCATTGTGATCCGATTCTAAAAATCATGCTTACAATCTGACTATGATGCCCATGGGGACTTAGCAGACCCTGATTGACCTAGAGTTCTATGCACAAAAGACATCACATGAAAGCCGGCTATGCAGAAAGCAAAGGAAACCAAAAGGGTCATCGAACACCAAACATAAACTTGCAAATCCGGCCAAAGCCGGCTATCATTAAAAGAAAGTTTTCAGGCGCACGAAGGCGCACCAGAACAGGTATAGCTCCATAAAGGTTCAAGCTAACCTATTACATGCCATACAAGAATATGAGTTTCACAGGAACATCAAAATTTCCAAGACACAAATAAAAGCCGGTTATACTGCTGGGCCAGTCTCAGTTGGAGCAGCTGGGGTCTCGGGGGCTAGGCCGGAGGAACTGGAGGCGGCAGACCTTTTCTTCGACTTCCTATGAGCCACGCCCTCAGCATCCTCCCAAGATATCTCAAAGACAATCGGGAAGGGACCTGAAGGAACAGCCGGACGAGGAGGAGCCGACACAACGGGAGTCCCGGACGCAGGCACAGTCTCCGGCTGAGTCGAAAGAGGATCCCGGTAGTTCGGATCCATCTTCGTCCTCGCCGGGTCCTTGGGATATAGCTTGGCCCCGTCGGCTGAAAAGCCGGTCTGAAAGTAGCTCAGGCTTAGAGTATCCGTCAGGAGCGTCGCGTGGTGCTGGGTCTTCTCGTCGATGGCCTTGATGTCCTCCTTAGTAAGAGGAGACCCGTCGCTCTTGGAAGGCCACCCCCAGGTCAGCAGCTCTGTGTCAACAGCCGGGTAATGTGCCTTGGTCAAAGCCAAGATACGCATAGCAGCACGCCGAGCCGCAGACATCCTCCAGATATCAAGCCAAGCCGGCAAGACATTCAGTTGTTGGAGAAACTTGGCCTGCGTCGTCGGCGGCTTTTCCCAGTTGTAATAGCCATCAGCGCTTTGCCGGCTCCATAATATAGCTGTTGTGCTAGGGTATAGACGGCTTTCATCTTCCCCTCCGACTGAAGCTTACAGATGGGGTTCCAAGACCCTGAGACAAGAACATACAGAAGTATAAGTTCGAGGAACATATTACAGCAAAAACACAAAGGAATTCATAGACAAAGCCGGCTTACCAAAGAGCGAAGCCACCATCTCGGAGAGAAACGAGACAAGCTTTTCATACTTAGCGTTGGAGGCATTCAGGTCCTCCTGCAACTTGTTACGTTGCTCCGTCCAACTAGTTTCATGCTCCTCCATTTCTTGCCGGAGGTGGGAGTTTTATTTAGCAATGTAGTGTACCTGCACTTAAAATATGGCAGGTACCTGTGTATAGTGCTAATCCCTGGATCTATTCGTTTGCACACACAGTTTACGATGTGATATCATAACAAAGTATCAATTTATTAGAACACTGATTCAGACTTAGAAAATATTCATTACAACTTGCATAGCGTAAAGCTAGCAGTGAACGGAGTAAATAGCGGAAAATTATTCTTCATGGAGTCCCCATCATCAGCATGTGCCACAGGCAAGCATGTTGGTTGAAGACTCGAAACCCTTAGCGAAAATCTCACTCGTCATCAGAACAGTCTGTAAAAAGAAAGATATTGCAACAACGTGGGTCAGAACCATTTAAAAATGGAACTGGCAAGTGACACTATGGTGGACACTTAGAGGAATAACTCTATAACCTATATGCTTATTTGGCTGGTGGAGCTCAAGGCTATTTTGTAGAAAGCAAGTTTTTCCCTAACACTTTGAAACAACTTTACCTAGTTGAGACAAATATGGTATGAGCCATAGCCTCAATCTACCCTTTTTCACCGCTCAAGTTTTAATTTAGAAGTTGGAATGGTGGAAATCCTCCGTTGACGTCCTCGTTCAGCTGCTCAATTGTCCGTACCGGGGACACAACTAAGTACTTAGATTTTACACTCTGCATAGGTTGTCCACGTTCACCATTGTACCCATTCCACCCAAACTATCATATACACTCTGGAAGTGTTAAGGAAAAGGAGGAGAATGAGACGAGATCTTTCAAAACCATTTTCCCTCCCATTGCCGGCCTGACACGTTCCACCTACATTCCTCTACCACCACCTGTCAAGCCAGGGCGAGTCCACGCAACTTAATTGATCAAGCCAGAGCCCATATTGGCAATTGCTGCACGGGAAGCAATCTTCAGTAGGAGTTCTTCAGATCCCTTTGTTCCTGGGTGGCCATCCACAAGTGAATATCCCATAGGTAAAACCCCTGGGGACAACACTTAACTCATACAGCCAAGCAACCAATTCCACCCAGGTGTTTGAATATAACTTAGTAGAATTTAACATTTTATCAAAATAGTTTTTCATAGCATCACAATTCTAAGTATTTTCATAGGAACCTAGACACAGGAATAAGGAGTCTAAACATGGCTTGCATAGCAATACTATCATACACATGATTATTGAAAAATAATCTACTCATGCATAGTAAATTACAAGGGAGTTTATGCGTGTGCCACTTGCCTTGGCAACCGGGAGTGCAGCAGTTACAGTTGCAAAGACTCTCGTTTCCCTCCGAATAGTCTAACAAAATAAAATGCCACACATAAACACACAAGCAACATAACCATACAAAAATATGCTATGCATGAGATGCAATAATTTAATTTCAAGAAACTAATATTTTTATCTCTTAGAATTTTTATGAAGTATGCATGATGACATTTTTAATTTATTTTCAAATATTTAGACTTGAATAAAAAGGGTAAATCAAGAATTTATTTTACTGTAATCAATTTCTATAACCAAAATTTGTAAAAAGGGGTATTGGACTGAGGGCATCTAAAAAATAATTTAGCAATTTGATTTACTCAAAAATAATTTTTCTAACTAAAGTTATGTCAAAAACACTTAAACTACTCACATGAATATTTGAAATTTTTGAATGTGTCGAAACAGAAAACTAATGAAGTCAAAAGATTCTACTGGTTCTAAGGATTCCAAATATATAAAAATATTTCAATTTGGCTAAACATATAAAAAGTAATGATAAATACAGTATGTAGGGTGTTTTCTGTAAAACTGCCAAATAAATGATTTAGAAAAATCCGCGGAAAATAATATCTGACGTGGAGCTGACGCGGCGCTGACTGTGCGCGGACGAAGCAAGCCATGTCAGTGTACCGGTTCAAAATAAAGGATTCTAATCTCGGCCGTACGCAACAGATCTAACGACTCAGATTAAAAGGGTCTAAAATTGGCGGCGCTTCCGCCGGAAACCTAACCCGAGGCGTGCCCGCGGCGGCGCCATCGCCGGCGACACTCGTTCCCTGCGTTCTACTGCCTACGGGGGAGAACGAGACATACCCTAGCATGGAGGAGGCCGAGGCGGAGACGATGGCGAGGTTGCGGCCGTCGGAGCGTCCTCCGCCTCCTAGAATGGCTCGTCGGAGTTGATGGAGGCGGCGGCGGGTTTCGGGTGCCGATGAGTGTGTCGATCTGGTGTACGAAAACTTACGAGAAAATGTAAAAAATTTGCGCAGTGACAAATGAAAGAGAAAGGGAGAGATGCGAGGGCTTGGGGTTCCCGGGTTGTTGCCGGAGTTGCGATTCTTGCCGGCGTAAACGCCGGAGCTCCGGGGATGCTTGCGGACCGCCTGTAGGCTCTCGTTCTCTGGGATTTGGGGCAAATGTGAGAGAGAGTCGAGGGGGCTTATAGGAGTGCACGGCGAGGTAAATGGGCCAGTGAATCACCGGCATTGAATCAAATTGATTCGGCTGTTTTCGGCTCGGTCGTGGGCGCGATTTGGGGAGAAGACGTTGTTGCGACGGGGATGACAGGTGGAGTCCACCTGCCAGAGAGAGAGGGGGACGCGGCCAGGAGTGGGCTGCTGGCGGGCTTTGGGCGTTGCGCTCGCCGCTGATAACTAGTGGGCTTCGGCCCACTTGGCTGAGAAGGTTAGCCCGACTCCATTTTTTTATATAAATTATTTTCTATTTTAAATCTTTTGAATACAAAACAATTCAAAACTATATCAAAACTTCTCAGAAAAATTCATAAAAATATAATTTGAAAAGCTTATTAAAAATAGAACCTGTTGGTAGTATTCTTGGCTATAGGAAAAATAAAATAAAAGGAAGATTATTATAAATTCAAATAACAATTTTGTGGATTTAAAGTCAATTTAAACTCATAAAAGTAATGTAATTTAATTCATGTGTGATTCAGATGACAAGTTTAAATGATGATGATGCATGAATGCAAGGTTTTAAATTTTTCTGAAAATTGGGATGTTATAAACCTAACCCCCTTAAGATGAATCTCGTCCTCGAGATTCGGATTGGCTAGCAAATAGGTGAGGGTGGTGTTCTTTCAGGTCATCTTCTCTTTCCCAAGTTGCTTCTTCCTCTGAATGGTGATTCCATTGTACTTTGCAGAATTTGATGGTCTTGGTTCGGGTGACACGTTCTGCTGTCTCCAAATTTTTTATAGGTTTCTCTTCATAAGTGAGATCACTTTCTAGTTGTACTTCCTCTAGTGGCACCGTATCTCTTAGCGGTGTCTCTGTCATTTCTGGGTGGCATTTCTTCAGCTGGCTGACATGGAATACATTTGTGAACTGCGGAAAGAGCTTCCGGAAGTTCCAATTCATAGGCTACCTCTCCTTTGCGAGATAATACCTTGAACGGTCCAATAAATCTGGGTGCCAATTTTCCTTTGATCCCAAATATTTTTACTCCACGCATAGGTGAAACTCTGATATAGGCTCTATCGCCTACTTCATAAGTGACTTCCCTTCTTTTGGAGTCTGCATAACTCTTCTGTCGGGATTGTGCTATCTTTAAACGGTCCTTAATCAGTCTGACTTTTTCTTCAGCCTCCTTGATTATGTCTGGTTCGAACAAACTACGTTTTCCTACGCCACTCCACAGTAGGGGTGTAGTGCACTTCCATCCATACAGGGCTTCAAATGGCGACATCTCTATGCTTGCTTGATAGCTGTTGTTGTAAGAGAACTCAACATATGGGAGATTATCATCCCAGCTAGACTTATAGTCTAGAGCGCATGCTCTTAACATATCTTGTAGGATTTGGTTTACTCTTTCTGTCTGTCCATCCTTCTGCGGGTGGAATGCTGTGCTAAACTCTAATCTGGTTCCCAATGATACATGTAATTGATTCCAGAAATGAGAAGTAAACTGAGTACCCCTATCAGACACAATTTTCTTGGGAACACCATGTAGACACACAATTCTCTTCATATAGATGTCAGCTAGTTTGGCACTAGTGTAAGTAGTCTTCACGGGTACAAAGTGAGCTACCTTCGTCAGACGATCGACTATAACCCAAATAGAATCATATCCTGATTTAGTCCTGGACAGACCAGTGATGAAATCCATACCAATTTGTACTGGTAAGGGTTGCAGTAATCCCGCTGGTTTTTGGTGTTCTGCTTTCACACGACTGCAGACGTCACACTTTGCAATGTATTCAGCAATATCTTTCTTCAAATTGATCCACCAATACCTCTCCTTTACATCCATATACATCTTGGTGTTACCCGGATGTATGGAATAAGGTGAGTCATGAGCTTCTTGAAGTATTAACTTCCTAAGATCAGTATTATCAGGAACACATATGCGTTATTTATACCATACAGTTCCTTCTCCAGCTTCTCTAAAGTCTCTGGCCTTGCCTTCACTTAGGTTCTTCTTGATTTCTTTTATTGCTTTATCCTCTATCCGAGCTTCCTTGCTTTTGTTAAGCAAAAGAGGTTGAACTTCTAAGGATGCTATGAATCCTTCAGGTACTACTTCCAATCGAAGGTCCTTAAATCCCTTACATAGATCTTCAGGCAATTCTCCTGCCATAAGTCCGTTTACATAAGGCTTACGGCTCAAGGCATCAGCCACTACATTGGCTTTCCCTTGGTGATACTGTAGAATTAAATCATAGTCCTTGATCACTTCTAACCGTCTTCTTTGACGCATGTTTAATTCCTTCTGAGTAAAGAAGTACTTGAGACATTTATGATCGGTGAATACTTCACATCGTTTTCCCCATAAATAAGGTCTCCATATTTTCAGGGCATGTACTACATAAGCTAACTCTAGATCATGAGTGGGGTAGTTTACTTCATGATTTTTGAGTTGTCTTGAGGCATAAGACACTACTTTGCCTTCTTGCATCAATACGCTTCCTAGACCACGATATGAAGCGTCGCAATAAACTTGGAAATCTTTCTCTAGATCTGGTAGGCATAAGACTGGTGCAGACACTAAGTGTTCCTTTAATTCTTGAAAACTGGTCTCACAAGATTTTGTCCACTCAAACTTCTTTCCCTTCTTCAATAATTCAGTTAAGGCCTTGGCAATCTTGGAGAAATTTTCAATGAATCTCCGGTAGTATCCTGCCAGTCGTAGAAAACTGCGAATTTCTCCCAAATTATTGGGTGATTCCCAATTTGTCACAGCAGCAACTTTTTCAGGATCCACTGCTATTCCATCTTTAGACACTAGGTGTCCTAGGAATCCTACTTGTTCTAATTTCAAAATTCATACTTGGTAAACTTAGCATATAACTTATGCTCTCGGAGTCTTTGCAACACCAGGAGTAAATGTTCTTCATGTTCTTTGTGACTTTTGGAGTAGACTAGGATGTCATCGATGAAGACAACGACAAACTTGTCCAGAAAATCCATAAATACCTTATTCATCATATTCATGAAATAGGCTGGAGCATTGGTTAACCCAAAAGGCATTATTGTGTACTCATACGAGCCATACCTTGTAACAAAGGCAGTCTTGGGTATATCCATCTCTCTAACTTTCATATGAAAGTACCCTGATATGAGATCGATCTTGGAGAACACAACGGCCCCTTCTAATTGATCGAAGAGCTCATTGATTTTGGGTAGCGGATACTTGTTCTTGATTGTATGCTCATTTATATCACGGTAATCAGTGACTAATCTTTGTGTACTATCCTTCTTCTTGACGAAAAGGATTGGGTCTCCCCATGGTGATGAACTTGGACGGATAAAACCTTTCTGCATAAAATCTTCCAGTTGCTTATTGAGTTCTTTCAGTTTATCAATTGCCATCGGGTAGGGTCTTTTAGCAATTGGTCCTGTACCCGACTTCAGTTCAATGAGGAACTCTACATCTCTATCGGGTGGCATTCCCGGTAGTTCTTCCGGAAACACATCAGGGTATTCCTTGACTATAAGAACATCACCGAGGCTAACCTCCTTAAGATAATTAAGCCTAGCCTTCTTTAGCTCAAACTTTGATCTGAACTTGATTTTCAATCCTTTTGGAGTGGTGAGAGTGATGGTTCTATTTGCGAAGTCTATGATTCCTTCAAAACGGGACATCCAATCCATTCATATGATAACATCCAAGCCTTGTGTTTCTAGGATGATCAGGTTCGTAGGAAACTAATGCTTTCCAATCTTCAGACTCAACTGTCTACAACTTGAAGTTACTAACATTTCTCCGCCAAGAGAACTTACTCTAACAGGATTTCCCATGCTTTCAACCTCTAACCCATGTTTGTTACAAAAGCTCTTGAAATGAAAGAATGCGATGCTCCGGTATCAAATACAACTAAAGTTGGACATGAATATAGCAAGAACGTACCAATGACAGCATCAGGTTCATCGTACACTTCTTCCACATTGATGTGGTTTACATGTCCCTTCTGGAAAGGATTGGGCTTGGCAGCTTCTGTAGCCTTCTTCTCAGGGCAGTAAGTGGGATAGTGGCCCTTCTTATTGCACTTGAAGCATAATATTTGGCTGATATCTTTCTTATATTCAGGATTTGGGCGATGTTGTCCATGATTATGGTTATGGCCAACATGTCCATTTCCTTTGTGACTTCTATTGTTTCCCTTGAACCCACCACTATGGTTGTGACCATAATGTTTGTGGTTGCTTCCTCCACTAGGATAGTTCCCATGTTTATGACCATGTTTTGCATCATGAGGAAAGTGCCTTTTGAATGAAGGTTCAGAATGCTGTTTATTGATATTCAGCTTCCTCTTCCTGCTTTCAGTCTTCTTGATGTTATCTTCCAGTATGATAGCCTGATCTAGGAGTCTGATAATTTGGGGCATATGTGTAGCACCCCCGAGAGCCAGGCTAGACAAATCCCAGATATTCTTCTGATATAAGCCTAACCTTGATCTCGAGAGCCAACAGCTGAACAATCGGTAACACAACAGTGACTCTACGACTCAAAGCACTATTATACAAACTCTTAGCAGAGTGAAGATAGCAAATATTACAAGCAGAGGTCACTGACCCAAACAACTCATCAAACAGCGAAAGCAAATTATGTTATGCTACATAACAAGAACCAAAAGGCCTAAGAGGCCATAACATAAGCGACGTCCCGCCCATCGATTCCAGGCTGCTGCCCGGGAACCCCGATCTACTCGTCGATGTCCAGGTAGAAACCGGCAGTGGAGTTGGAACCTTCACCTGTCCAAAAAGTGCGCAAGGCTGAGTACAGGAGGTACTCAACAAGACTTAATTAACCTATTATATATCTGCCCGTTCAGGGAGTAATCATGAATGTCTTTGCATAAAGCCATCTTTGTTTTTCAAATCGAGGGAGGAGAGAGAGTCTCGCATCTGTAGACTTTTAAAATGGGATAAGGGAACAACACCTCTGACCTCATCCTCCATCTTCTGTAGCCACCGAGATGCCATCGCTTGCACCACCCTCAAGAATCACCCCCTCGCTCAACCCGAGGAAGTAACCCTAACCATCCTTAGTTGACAGTTTTATGATAAATTTTAAGTTGTCTATGATCACCGAAATAAGGTACCAAGTCGTCCGTAACCGTGGACACGGCTTTCCGAAAAGATTTACCCTGCAGGGGGTGTAACTACCCACACGCGCCAACCAACCGATACGCCAGACTTTAGCACTCTACCTGGGAGTGCCGGCTGGAGAGTTGGCCACGACCTTTCCCAAGCTTCGCTTATGTTCATGAGCCACAGCAGTAGATCTGACCACGCGCAGCGGTCTCTAGTGCGGGTTGCCAGGGTCAACATGTGGACCGCAGCCCTGTTGCCCAGCCCTAAATTTTCTCCTCAAATCATTTTACCGCACCCGCAAATGGAATACTCGAACTAGTGGCTTCACGTAGTAGGCTAGGCAAGTTGGAGTCGAGGGGGAAATGAATACCCCGTGTGGATGCACGAATAGTCTTGGTTCCGAACCCAGGAACTCAGTTCCTACTGTCGACGAGAACGAGACAATCCACCACAATCCCAATGTGGCCTCTCGTCCAAGTCTTTAACAATAAATAAATCATGTGTACTTATTCCATCCCAATCCTCTCAACTGGATGGAGAAAGGAACAACTAAGCAAGCCTAAGCGGCGATGCAACGCAAGGAACCCTCTATACCTTGACCAAAACATCTTTGAACCGTATGCATAACACAAGAATCAGATACTTTGGAAATCTTATATGTGCAGATATAAGGTTATGCTTGCCTTGCTCTTCAGTAGCTGGGTATTGGTGTTCGGAGGCGTTGCAGACACTCTCGGGCTCAGATCCTATCGCGAAGAACCAAATACCGGAAAGGAATGACACAATCAATACAATATTGATGCGATGCGCAATCACATGAATGATATGTCATTTTAGAATTTCCTAGATGCAAGCACCAAATTAAATGGATGAATATAACATACCCATAATTTAAATTAGGGTTTATTAAGGTGAGACTAATAACATTATTTTTCTTGTATGGAATATGTATGATTATAGTTGAATAGATTTTATTTTTCTGAGTATTTTGATATAAAAATCATATTTTTCTGATTTAAAATGAATTAGTTATGAATTTTTCAAAGTTTAAACAATTTAATTCAAATTAAACCATTTGTTAATTCCATTTTAAATAATTATAATTTAAATAAATATTATTGGACCCACATGTCATAACTTTAATAATTACATAAAACATTATTTGGAAATGAATAGAATTCTGACAAGGGGACCCACCTGTCAGGGAATAAATAAATACAGAAATAATTTTTAAATTCCAGAAAAGAAAAAGAAAAGGGCTGATGACGTCAGCTGACGTTATCCACGGCCAAATCCCCACTGCTGATCACGATTCTCTCGGACCAGAGGGAATTGGGGCGATTGAGATGCAGCAGAAGGAAGAGGAGGCCGAGGCGGACCAGGAAGTGGCGGCGCTGTGACCAAATGGTCACCGGAGTTACTCCGGTGCCTCGCCGGAGCGGAGCACGACGGCGGCGCTTGACGATCGGGCTAACCAGAGAGAAAGGGAGTGAGAGGAGGGCACGGGGAGGACCGCAGGATCAACCTGAAGCTCGTAGAAGTGTCGAGGAGGCGAGGGGAGCTCGGGGTTGGCCGGAAATCGTGGTCGACGGCGGCGGACCCGACGAAGGGAATCGATGTTTCCCGCGGCTTCGCGGCTTCCCAGCACAAACCGCTCGAGGAGGAGGAAGAGGAGAGCGAGGCGGTTCTTCTGGTCTTCTCGCCGGAGCAGGAGGTGGCCGGAATTCGCCGGAGTTTCTCGCCGGACGTAGCTAGGGTTTCGGGCGAGCTGAGGAAGAAGAGACGAGATGGGAATGGCTTAGGGTTTTTCTCCGGCGGCAGGCGACCTTCTTGTAGTCCAGGGAGGGGCGGCGGCACGTATCTTGGCGCAGAAGAGGCAGGGGACGGCGAGGCGCTCGACAGCGCACGGCGGCGCCGTCGGAAGCTCGAAGACGATGGTTTTCTTCTGAAAACCCCCCTGAAGATCTTACTTTTTGCCAGATTCTTTCACAAACAGGCCCCTGGTTACTTATTTAAAAGGTTTGGGCTTTTCTGTGAAGAGAAAAATTTGCAGAAAAATACTAGGAGATTCAAAATTTCACAAGGAAGCCATTGGCAGTCCTGGATTTTGAAAATTTGGAATATTTTGAGTTCACCAAGAATAGCAAGAGTTTAACCCTTTCTTTCAAAAGCAACATGTGAATTTTAAATGCAAATTCTTATCCAAATTAAATGAGATGCATGCAATGCTCAAAACACACCTTATATTCCACTTAGCAAACTTGGGATGTTACAGATCTACCCTCCTTACAAGAATCTCGCCCCGAGATTCCTAGGTTTTAGAAAAGAAGTCGGGATACTCAGATCGGAGACGATCTTCGCGTTCCCAGGTTGCTTCCTCCTCAGAGTGATGAGACCACTGAACCTTGAGGAACTTGATGCTCTGACGACGAGTTTTACGCTCGGCTTCATCAAGGATACGGATAGGATATTCACGATAGGTTAGATCCTCTTGAAGGTCAAGAGTCTCATGATCAAAACCACGAATGGGGTTTTTGAAGCAACGCTTCAACTGGGAAACATGGAAGACGTCATGGACGTCTGGAAATTTTGAGGGTAGTTCCAATTGGTAGGCAAGCTTTCCACGATTAGCAAGAATGCGAAAGGGACCAACATAGCGAGGAGCCAGTTTGCCTTTGATACCAAATCGACGGACACCCCGAAGAGGAGTGACCCTGAGATAGGCATACTCGCCAACTTCATAGTGAACATCTTGGTGATGGCTGTCATAGTAGCTCTTCTGACGGGACTGAGCTGTTTTGAGACGTTCACAGACGATATTGACTTGATCTTCTGCTTCTTTGATGATATCTGGCCCAAAGATTGATCTCTCACCAGTTTCGGACCAGTTCAAAGGGGTACGACATCTCCTGCCATATAAAGCTTCAAAGGGTGCCATACCAATGCTAGATTGCGTTGTTGTAACTGAATTCAGCGAATGGAAGACACTTCTCCCAATTCTTCCCGAAGGATATGACACAGGCTCTTAACATGTCCTCAAGAATCTGATTGACTCGTTCTGTCTGACCACCGGTTTGAGGATGATAAGCTGTGCTGAAAGAAAGATGGGTTCCCATAGCTTGTTGGAAACTGGACCAGAACTTGGAGGTAAACAGACTCCCACGGTCAGAGATGATCTTCTTCGGAACACCATGAAGAACAACTATCCGGGAGACATACAGATCTGCTAACTGAATAGCGGTAATATCTTCTCGAACAGGAAGGAAGTGAGCAACCTTGGAAAGGCGGTCCACGACTACCCAGATAGCATTGTTTCCCTTTTGAGTCTTTGGAAGACCAGTGATGAAATCCATACCAACTTCATCCCACTTCCAGACAGGAATGGAAAGGGGTTGAAGGGTACCAGCTGGCCTTTGATGTTCAGCTTTAACGCGACGACAAACGTCACATTCTGCCACAAACTTAGCAATTTCTCGCTTCATCCGGGACCACCAGAATCTCTGACGAAGGTCCCTATACATCTTAGTGCCACCAGGATGGATAGAGAGAGGTGACTCATGAGCTTCCCGGAGGATTAGGGCTTTCAACTTCTGGTGGTTCGGTACCACTAGACGGTCACCGAAGTAGACAATACCTTTATCATCAAGGGAGAAACATTTATCCACTCCGCTAACAATGTTCTCTTTTGTCTGGATAACTTCAGAGTCTAGCTTCTGAGCAGCCCTGATCTTGTCCTCAAGAGAGGGTTTCACCTCTAGATTCGCGAGAAATCCACTAGGAACAACTTCAAGGTTGAGTCGTGCAAACTCCTCATAGAGGGAGGGTTGAGCTTTCTTAAGTATCAGATTGTTGCAGTAAGACTTCCGACTTAGCGCGTCGGCAACAACATTCGCCTTGCCGGGTTGGTAGTTGAGACCCAAATCATAGTCTTTGAGGAGTTCCAACAATCTTCTTTGTCTGAGATTCAGATCCGGCTGGGGAATAGATACTTCAGACTTTGATGATCCGAATAGACCTCGCAGCGATTACCAAAGAGATAATGTCGCCATTGCTTTAGAGCATGTACAACAGCAGACAGCTCTAGATCATGGGTTGGATAGTTCAGCTCATGTGGTTTCAACTGCCGAGAGGCATAGGCCACAACATGACCATCTTGCATCAACACACATCCGAGCCCCTGAAGAGAAGCATCACAGAAAACAACGAAATCCTTGCTCGTATCAGGAAGAACAAGAACTGGGGCAGTAGTCAACTTGGTTTTCAATACCTGAAAGCTTTCTTCTGCTTTTTCTGACCATTCAAACTTCTTTCCTTTCTTGAGAAGATCAGTCAGGGGCTTTGCAATCTTGGAGAAGTTCTCAATAAAGCGACGGTAATAACCAGCAAGTCCGAGAAAACTCCGAATCTCTTTAGCTGATTTAGGTGTCTCCCAATCCAAAACAGCTTGAACTTTCTCCGGAATGACGGTAACACCATCGGCTGACACAACATGACCAAGAAAGATAAGCTCCTTCAACCAGAATTCACACTTAGAGAACTTGGCATAGAGACGATGCTCACGAAGCTTGGTCAACACCAAACGCAGATGCTCTGCGTGTTCTTCTTCGGTTTTGGAATAGATTAGGATATCATCGATGTAGATCACGACGAACTTGTCAAGGTACTCCATGAATACTGAGTTCATCAGCCGCATAAAAGTGGCTGGAGCATTGGTAAGACCAAAGGACATCACGGTATACTCATAGAGACCATAACGAGTCTGAAATGCCGTCTTTGGAATGTCATCCTCCCGGATTTTGATTTGATGATAACCAGACCTCAGATCCATCTTGGAGAAGACAGTAGCACCAGCTAGTTGGTCAAATAGATCATTGATCCGAGGAAGAGGGTACTTGTTCTTGATTGTCACAGCATTCAACGGTCGATAGTCAACCACCAGTCGAGGAATGTTGGTGTCCCGCTTCTTAACAAAGAGTGCAGGGCATCCCCAAGAAGAGGTGCTAGGTTGGATAAATCCCTTTTCTTCCATCTCCTCTAACTGTCTCTTTAATTCCACCAACTCTTCCTTAGGCATGCGGTAAGGTCTTTTGGAGACTGGAGCAGTTCCAGGAACCAACTCAATAACAAACTCCACACTCCGATCAGGTGGCATACCAGGCAACTCCTCAGGAAAAACATCTGGAAATTCACGAACCACCTGGACGTCTTGAATCTCAAAGGTAGGTGTGGCGTCCATGGCACACAACTCTGAGCTTGGAAAAGATGTTGCGGAGGAAGGTACTGAGGAAGGAGACCAGTACCGAACAGTTTCACCAAAGGGATGGGTCATATTTACAGATCTGGCTGCACAGTCAATAACGGCCTTGTACCGTACCAGCCAATCCATGCCCAAGATGACGTCAAGATCAGTTGACTTGAGGGCAATGAGAGAGACGGGATAAGATAAAGAGCCTATAACAATGTTGGGTTCAGGGGCAGTCCAGATTGCCCGCCAACGAGATCCCGGGGTATTAATCTCCATAGAGATAGACATTTCCTCTAGAAGGATACCATGCTTTTGAGCGAATCCTTGCGAAATGAATGAATGCGATGCTCCGGAATCAAACAAAACTGTAGCTGGAATTGAGTTGAGATGAAGCGTACCAAGAATGACGCTTGGATCTTCTTCAGCAGCCTCAGCAGTGACATGGGTCAGACGACCACGTCCAGCTCCAGATGGTTTAGCATCCTTCTTTGGCGGGATAACTCCACCTTTAGCAGCATTCTGTGGGCACCCATAGGAGAAGTGACCGGGCTGACCACAGGTGTAGCAGATAAGTCCAGCTGGAGCAGCACCTGAGGGACGATAGCTTTGCCCACCACCATATGTCGAGGTAGAATGGGGTGCAGTTGGGCGAGGAGCATAACCAGCAGGCTTGGGTGCATATGGGGCTCTTGGAACAGCGCTATATCGAATGAACACACGGCGCTTCTTGAAGCCGGAGCCAGATGCACGAGGATCCCCGGAGACAGACCTCATAGCAGAATCCATTTCCTTTCTTCCATTCTCAAGGGTGATAGCCTGATTATACAGATCCTGAAAGGTCTGGAACTTAAAAGGTAGCAGCTCATACCGAAGTGCTGGGTTCAGGCCCTTGCGGAATAGCTCTTGTTTATCCGCATCATCGGTAACATCTCGAGGGGCATAGCGAGCGAGACGAGTGAACTCACGCCCGTAAGCCTCGATATTCAACCTTCCCTGGGACAGCTCCAGGAACTCCTTTCTTTTGATGTCCATTACTGCCTTAGGGATATAGGCAGCACGGAAAGCAGTACGGAATTGTTCCCAAGTGATCTCATGTCCTGGCGCCTGCAACGCCAAGAAACCTTCCCACCAAGCGCCAGCTGCACCCTCTAGCTGGTAGGTGGCGAAGTTCACACGGTCATTGGCTTGAACATGGAGAGCAGCAAACTTACGCTCAATTGTACGGATCCAGTCATCAGCTTCAAGGGGCTCCTTGTATTCACCAAAGGTAGGAGGCTGAGCTTTAAGGAAATCTCCAAGTGTAGCACAGACATTGGGACGACGTTCTGTGTTCTGGGCCACTCGCTCAAGGAGATGTTCAGTCCGCACGCGATTGTTCTCGATGTTCTGAAGAACCTGCGCCATTGTGGGAGGTGGCGGCAGTTCATCATCATCATGGTGACGACCACCACGGCCCTGGCCACGGGTACCACTTGACATCCTGATAGCATAGAACAGAAACCACGAAGGTTAGATCCACCGGTAAACAGGGTAGATGAAAAGACGTGGAAAGTAACAGGATATCAATGATAAGAGATGGTCAAGCAGTAGAATTCAAGATTGGAAGAAGAAAGATACATGCTTCAGCGGAGTTGAAACATATAGAACACTCTGAGAATCCCAACCGAAAACAGGTACGAAAGAACACTACCCATCCTTCGAAATCCTAAGATTTTGAGATATGGGATGAGATGGTAAACCTTTAGAAATCAAATCAAGAAGAGAGGCTCCAAGAATAGATTCATGGATAAGGAGAAAAAGCATCCTATCAAGATTTTTGTCAATAGTTTTTAGCTTTCAAATAGGTTTCACAAACAATAAACTCAACATCGACCAACAAAAAGGGTTTCCTACAGGCAGTCCTGCTCTGATACCAAAACCTGTAGCACCCCCGAGAGCCAGGCTAGACAAATCCCAGATATTCTTCTGATATAAGCCTAACCTTGATCTCGAGAGCCAACAGCTGAACAATCGGTAACACAACAGTGACTCTACGACTCAAAGCACTATTATACAAACTCTTAGCAGAGTGAAGATAGCAAATATTACAAGCAGAGGTCACTGACCCAAAAAACTCATCAAACAGCGAAAGCAAATTATGTTATGCTACATAACAAGAACCAAAAGGCCTAAGAGGCCATAACATAAGCGACGTCCCGCCCATCGATTCCAGGCTGCTGCCCGGGAACCCCGATCTACTCGTCGATGTCCAGGTAGAAACCGGCAGTGGAGTTGGAACCTTCACCTGTCCAAAAAGTGCGCAAGGCTGAGTACAGGAGGTACTCAACAAGACTTAATTAACCTATTATATATCTGCCCGTTCAGGGAGTAATCATGAATGTCTTTGCATAAAGCCATCTTTGTTTTTCAAATCGAGGGAGGAGAGAGAGTCTCGCATCTGTAGACTTTTAAAATGGGATAAGGGAACAACACCTCTGACCTCATCCTCCATCTTCTGTAGCCACCGAGATGCCATCGCTTGCACCACCCTCAAGAATCACCCCCTCGCTCAACCCGAGGAAGTAACCCTAACCATCCTTAGTTGACAGTTTTATGATAAATTTTAAGTTGTCTATGATCACCGAAATAAGGTACCAAGTCGTCCGTAACCGTGGACACGGCTTTCCGAAAAGATTTACCCTGCAGGGGGTGTAACTACCCACACGCGCCAACCAACCGATACGCCAGACTTTAGCACTCTACCTGGGAGTGCCGGCTGGAGAGTTGGCCACGACCTTTCCCAAGCTTCGCTTATGTTCATGAGCCACAGCAGTAGATCTGACCACGCGCAGCGGTCTCTAGTGCGGGTTGCCAGGGTCAACATGTGGACCGCAGCCCTGTTACCCAGCCCTAAATTTTCTCCTCAAATCATTTTACCGCACCCGCAAATGGAATACTCGAACTAGTGGCTTCACGTAGTAGGCTAGGCAAGTTGGAGTCGAGGGGGAAATGAATACCCCGTGTGGATGCACGAATAGTCTTGGTTCCGAACCCAGGAACTCAGTTCCTACTGTCGACGAGAACGAGACAATCCACCACAATCCCAATGTGGCCTCTCGTCCAAGTCTTTAACAATAAATAAATCATGTGTACTTATTCCATCCCAATCCTCTCAACTGGATGGAGAAAGGAACAACTAAGCAAGCCTAAGCGGCGATGCAACGCAAGGAACCCTCTATACCTTGACCAAAACATCTTTGAACCGTATGCATAACACAAGAATCAGATACTTTGGAAATCTTATATGTGCAGATATAAGGTTATGCTTGCCTTGCTCTTCAGTAGCTGGGTATTGGTCTTCGGAGGCGTTGCAGACACTCTCGGGCTCAGATGCTATCGCGAAGAACCAAATACCGGAAAGGAATGACACAATCAATACAATATTGATGCGATGCGCAATCACATGAATGATATGTCATTTTAGAATTTCCTAGATGCAAGCACCAAATTAAATGGATGAATATAACATACCCATAATTTAAATTAGGGTTTATTAAGGTGAGACTAATAACATTATTTTTCTTGTATGGAATATGTATGATTATAGTTGAATAGATTTTATTTTTCTGAGTATTTTGATATAAAAATCATATTTTTCTGATTTAAAATGAATTAGTTATGAATTTTTCAAAGTTTAAACAATTTAATTCAAATTAAACCATTTGTTAATTCCATTTTAAATAATTATAATTTAAATAAATATTATTGGACCCACATGTCATAACTTTAATAATTACATAAAACATTATTTGGAAATGAATAGAATTCTGACAAGGGGACCCACCTGTCAGGGAATAAATAAATACAGAAATAATTTTTAAATTCCAGAAAAGAAAAAGAAAAGGGCTGATGACGTCAGCTGACGTTATCCACGGCCAAATCCCCACTGCTGATCACGATTCTCTCGGACCAGAGGGAATTGGGGCGATTGAGATGCAGCAGAAGGAAGAGGAGGCCGAGGCGGACCAGGAAGTGGCGGCGCTGTGACCAAATGGTCACCGGAGTTACTCCGGTGCCTCGCCGGAGCGGAGCACGACGGCGGCGCTTGACGATCGGGCTAACCAGAGAGAAAGGGAGTGAGAGGAGGGCACGGGGTGGACCGCAGGATCAACCTGAAGCTCGTAGAAGTGTCGAGGAGGCGAGGGGAGCTCGGGGTTGGCCGGAAATCGTGGTCGACGGCGGCGGACCCGACGAAGGGAATCGATGTTTCCCGCGGCTTCGCGGCTTCCCAGCACAAACCGCTCGAGGAGGAGGAAGAGGAGAGCGAGGCGGTTCTTCTGGTCTTCTCGCCGGAGCAGGAGGTGGCCGGAATTCGCCGGAGTTTCTCGCCGGACGTAGCTAGGGTTTCGGGCGAGCTGAGGAAGAAGAGACGAGATGGGAATGGCTTAGGGTTTTTCTCCGGCGGCAGGCGACCTTCTTGTAGTCCAGGGAGGGGCGGCGGCACGTATCTTGGCGCAGAAGAGGCAGGGGACGGCGAGGCGCTCGACAGCGCACGGCGGCGCCGTCGGAAGCTCGAAGACGATGGTTTTCTTCTGAAAACCCCCCTGAAGATCTTACTTTTTGCCAGATTCTTTCACAAACAGGCCCCTGGTTACTTATTTAAAAGGTTTGGGCTTTTCTGTGAAGAGAAAAATTTGCAGAAAAATACTAGGAGATTCAAAATTTCACAAGGAAGCCATTGGCAGTCCTGGATTTTGAAAATTTGGAATATTTTGAGTTCACCAAGAATAGCAAGAGTTTAACCCTTTCTTTCAAAAGCAACATGTGAATTTTAAATGCAAATTCTTATCCAAATTAAATGAGATGCATGCAATGCTCAAAACACACCTTATATTCCACTTAGCAAACTTGGGATGTTACAGATCTACCCTCCTTACAAGAATCTCGCCCCGAGATTCCTAGGTTTTAGAAAAGAAGTCGGGATACTCAGATCGGAGACGATCTTCGCGTTCCCAGGTTGCTTCCTCCTCAGAGTGATGAGACCACTGAACCTTGAGGAACTTGATGCTCTGACGACGAGTTTTACGCTCGGCTTCATCAAGGATACGGATAGGATATTCACGATAGGTTAGATCCTCTTGAAGGTCAAGAGTCTCATGATCAAAACCACGAATGGGGTTTTTGAAGCAACGCTTCAACTGGGAAACATGGAAGACGTCATGGACGTCTGGAAATTTTGAGGGTAGTTCCAATTGGTAGGCAAGCTTTCCACGATTAGCAAGAATGCGAAAGGGACCAACATAGCGAGGAGCCAGTTTGCCTTTGATACCAAATCGACGGACACCCCGAAGAGGAGTGACCCTGAGATAGGCATACTCGCCAACTTCATAGTGAACATCTTGGTGATGGCTGTCATAGTAGCTCTTCTGACGGGACTGAGCTGTTTTGAGACGTTCACAGACGATATTGACTTGATCTTCTGCTTCTTTGATGATATCTGGCCCAAAGAGTGATCTCTCACCAGTTTCGGACCAGTTCAAAGGGGTACGACATCTCCTGCCATATAAAGCTTCAAAGGGTGCCATACCAATGCTAGATTGCGTTGTTGTAACTGAATTCAGCGAATGGAAGACACTTCTCCCAATTCTTCCCGAAGGATATGACACAGGCTCTTAACATGTCCTCAAGAATCTGATTGACTCGTTCTGTCTGACCACCGGTTTGAGGATGATAAGCTGTGCTGAAAGAAAGATGGGTTCCCATAGCTTGTTGGAAACTGGACCAGAACTTGGAGGTAAACAGACTCCCACGGTCAGAGATGATCTTCTTCGGAACACCATGAAGAACAACTATCCGGGAGACATACAGATCTGCTAACTGAATAGCGGTAATATCTTCTCGAACAGGAAGGAAGTGAGCAACCTTGGAAAGGCGGTCCACGACTACCCAGATAGCATTGTTTCCCTTTTGAGTCTTTGGAAGACCAGTGATGAAATCCATACCAACTTCATCCCACTTCCAGACAGGAATGGAAAGGGGTTGAAGGGTACCAGCTGGCCTTTGATGTTCAGCTTTAACGCGACGACAAACGTCACATTCTGCCACAAACTTAGCAATTTCTCGCTTCATCCGGGACCACCAGAATCTCTGACGAAGGTCCCTATACATCTTAGTGCCACCAGGATGGATAGAGAGAGGTGACTCATGAGCTTCCCGGAGGATTAGGGCTTTCAACTTCTGGTGGTTCGGTACCACTAGACGGTCACCGAAGTAGACAATACCTTTATCATCAAGGGAGAAACATTTATCCACTCCGCTAACAATGTTCTCTTTTGTCTGGATAACTTCAGAGTCTAGCTTCTGAGCAGCCCTGATCTTGTCCTCAAGAGAGGGTTTCACCTCTAGATTCGCGAGAAATCCACTAGGAACAACTTCAAGGTTGAGTCGTGCAAACTCCTCATAGAGGGAGGGTTGAGCTTTCTTAAGTATCAGATTGTTGCAGTAAGACTTCCGACTTAGCGCGTCGGCAACAACATTCGCCTTGCCGGGTTGGTAGTTGAGACCCAAATCATAGTCTTTGAGGAGTTCCAACAATCTTCTTTGTCTGAGATTCAGATCCGGCTGGGGAATAGATACTTCAGACTTTGATGATCCGAATAGACCTCGCAGCGATTACCAAAGAGATAATGTCGCCATTGCTTTAGAGCATGTACAACAGCAGACAGCTCTAGATCATGGGTTGGATAGTTCAGCTCATGTGGTTTCAACTGCCGAGAGGCATAGGCCACAACATGACCATCTTGCATCAACACACATCCGAGCCCCTGAAGAGAAGCATCACAGAAAACAACGAAATCCTTGCTCGTATCAGGAAGAACAAGAACTGGGGCAGTAGTCAACTTGGTTTTCAATACCTGAAAGCTTTCTTCTGCTTTTTCTGACCATTCAAACTTCTTTCCTTTCTTGAGAAGATCAGTCAGGGGCTTTGCAATCTTGGAGAAGTTCTCAATAAAGCGACGGTAATAACCAGCAAGTCCGAGAAAACTCCGAATCTCTTTAGCTGATTTAGGTGTCTCCCAATCCAAAACAGCTTGAACTTTCTCCGGAATGACGGTAACACCATCGGCTGACACAACATGACCAAGAAAGATAAGCTCCTTCAACCAGAATTCACACTTAGAGAACTTGGCATAGAGACGATGCTCACGAAGCTTGGTCAACACCAAACGCAGATGCTCTGCGTGTTCTTCTTCGGTTTTGGAATAGATTAGGATATCATCGATGTAGATCACGACGAACTTGTCAAGGTACTCCATGAATACTGAGTTCATCAGCCGCATAAAAGTGGCTGGAGCATTGGTAAGACCAAAGGACATCACGGTATACTCATAGAGACCATAACGAGTCTGAAATGCCGTCTTTGGAATGTCATCCTCCCGGATTTTGATTTGATGATAACCAGACCTCAGATCCATCTTGGAGAAGACAGTAGCACCAGCTAGTTGGTCAAATAGATCATTGATCCGAGGAAGAGGGTACTTGTTCTTGATTGTCACAGCATTCAACGGTCGATAGTCAACCACCAGTCGAGGAATGTTGGTGTCCCGCTTCTTAACAAAGAGTGCAGGGCATCCCCAAGAAGAGGTGCTAGGTTGGATAAATCCCTTTTCTTCCATCTCCTCTAACTGTCTCTTTAATTCCACCAACTCTTCCTTAGGCATGCGGTAAGGTCTTTTGGAGACTGGAGCAGTTCCAGGAACCAACTCAATAACAAACTCCACACTCCGATCAGGTGGCATACCAGGCAACTCCTCAGGAAAAACATCTGGAAATTCACGAACCACCTGGACGTCTTGAATCTCAAAGGTAGGTGTGGCGTCCATGGCACACAACTCTGAGCTTGGAAAAGATGTTGCGGAGGAAGGTACTGAGGAAGGAGACCAGTACCGAACAGTTTCACCAAAGGGATGGGTCATATTTACAGATCTGGCTGCACAGTCAATAACGGCCTTGTACCGTACCAGCCAATCCATGCCCAAGATGACGTCAAGATCAGTTGACTTGAGGGCAATGAGAGAGACGGGATAAGATAAAGAGCCTATAACAATGTTGGGTTCAGGGGCAGTCCAGATTGCCCGCCAACGAGATCCCGGGGTATTAATCTCCATAGAGATAGACATTTCCTCTAGAAGGATACCATGCTTTTGAGCGAATCCTTGCGAAATGAATGAATGCGATGCTCCGGAATCAAACAAAACTGTAGCTGGAATTGAGTTGAGATGAAGCGTACCAAGAATGACGCTTGGATCTTCTTCAGCAGCCTCAGCAGTGACATGGGTCAGACGACCACGTCCAGCTCCAGATGGTTTAGCATCCTTCTTTGGCGGGATAACTCCACCTTTAGCAGCATTCTGTGGGCACCCATAGGAGAAGTGACCGGGCTGACCACAGGTGTAGCAGATAAGTCCAGCTGGAGCAGCACCTGAGGGACGATAGCTTTGCCCACCACCATATGTCGAGGTAGAATGGGGTGCAGTTGGGCGAGGAGCATAACCAGCAGGCTTGGGTGCATATGGGGCTCTTGGAACAGCGCTATATCGAATGAACACACGGCGCTTCTTGAAGCCGGAGCCAGATGCACGAGGATCCCCGGAGACAGACCTCATAGCAGAATCCATTTCCTTTCTTCCATTCTCAAGGGTGATAGCCTGATTATACAGATCCTGAAAGGTCTGGAACTTAAAAGGTAGCAGCTCATACCGAAGTGCTGGGTTCAGGCCCTTGCGGAATAGCTCTTGTTTATCCGCATCATCGGTAACATCTCGAGGGGCATAGCGAGCGAGACGAGTGAACTCACGCCCGTAAGCCTCGATATTCAACCTTCCCTGGGACAGCTCCAGGAACTCCTTTCTTTTGATGTCCATTACTGCCTTAGGGATATAGGCAGCACGGAAAGCAGTACGGAATTGTTCCCAAGTGATCTCATGTCCTGGCGCCTGCAACGCCAAGAAACCTTCCCACCAAGCGCCAGCTGCACCCTCTAGCTGGTAGGTGGCGAAGTTCACACGGTCATTGGCTTGAACATGGAGAGCAGCAAACTTACGCTCAATTGTACGGATCCAGTCATCAGCTTCAAGGGGCTCCTTGTATTCACCAAAGGTAGGAGGCTGAGCTTTAAGGAAATCTCCAAGTGTAGCACAGACATTGGGACGACGTTCTGTGTTCTGGGCCACTCGCTCAAGGAGATGTTCAGTCCGCACGCGATTGTTCTCGATGTTCTGAAGAACCTGCGCCATTGTGGGAGGTGGCGGCAGTTCATCATCATCATGGTGACGACCACCACGGCCCTGGCCACGGGTACCACTTGACATCCTGATAGCATAGAACAGAAACCACGAAGGTTAGATCCACCGGTAAACAGGGTAGATGAAAAGACGTGGAAAGTAACAGGATATCAATGATAAGAGATGGTCAAGCAGTAGAATTCAAGATTGGAAGAAGAAAGATACATGCTTCAGCGGAGTTGAAACATATAGAACACTCTGAGAATCCCAACCGAAAACAGGTACGAAAGAACACTACCCATCCTTCGAAATCCTAAGATTTTGAGATATGGGATGAGATGGTAAACCTTTAGAAATCAAATCAAGAAGAGAGGCTCCAAGAATAGATTCATGGATAAGGAGAAAAAGCATCCTATCAAGATTTTTGTCAATAGTTTTTAGCTTTCAAATAGGTTTCACAAACAATAAACTCAACATCGACCAACAAAAAGGGTTTCCTACAGGCAGTCCTGCTCTGATACCAAAACCTGTAGCACCCCCGAGAGCCAGGCTAGACAAATCCCAGATATTCTTCTGATATAAGCCTAACCTTGATCTCGAGAGCCAACAGCTGAACAATCGGTAACACAACAGTGACTCTACGACTCAAAGCACTATTATACAAACTCTTAGCAGAGTGAAGATAGCAAATATTACAAGCAGAGGTCACTGACCCAAAAAACTCATCAAACAGCGAAAGCAAATTATGTTATGCTACATAACAAGAACCAAAAGGCCTAAGAGGCCATAACATAAGCGACGTCCCGCCCATCGATTCCAGGCTGCTGCCCGGGAACCCCGATCTACTCGTCGATGTCCAGGTAGAAACCGGCAGTGGAGTTGGAACCTTCACCTGTCCAAAAAGTGCGCAAGGCTGAGTACAGGAGGTACTCAACAAGACTTAATTAACCTATTATATATCTGCCCGTTCAGGGAGTAATCATGAATGTCTTTGCATAAAGCCATCTTTGTTTTTCAAATCGAGGGAGGAGAGAGAGTCTCGCATCTGTAGACTTTTAAAATGGGATAAGGGAACAACACCTCTGACCTCATCCTCCATCTTCTGTAGCCACCGAGATGCCATCGCTTGCACCACCCTCAAGAATCACCCCCTCGCTCAACCCGAGGAAGTAACCCTAACCATCCTTAGTTGACAGTTTTATGATAAATTTTAAGTTGTCTATGATCACCGAAATAAGGTACCAAGTCGTCCGTAACCGTGGACACGGCTTTCCGAAAAGATTTACCCTGCAGGGGGTGTAACTACCCACACGCGCCAACCAACCGATACGCCAGACTTTAGCACTCTACCTGGGAGTGCCGGCTGGAGAGTTGGCCACGACCTTTCCCAAGCTTCGCTTATGTTCATGAGCCACAGCAGTAGATCTGACCACGCGCAGCGGTCTCTAGTGCGGGTTGCCAGGGTCAACATGTGGACCGCAGCCCTGTTACCCAGCCCTAAATTTTCTCCTCAAATCATTTTACCGCACCCGCAAATGGAATACTCGAACTAGTGGCTTCACGTAGTAGGCTAGGCAAGTTGGAGTCGAGGGGGAAATGAATACCCCGTGTGGATGCACGAATAGTCTTGGTTCCGAACCCAGGAACTCAGTTCCTACTGTCGACGAGAACGAGACAATCCACCACAATCCCAATGTGGCCTCTCGTCCAAGTCTTTAACAATAAATAAATCATGTGTACTTATTCCATCCCAATCCTCTCAACTGGATGGAGAAAGGAACAACTAAGCAAGCCTAAGCGGCGATGCAACGCAAGGAACCCTCTATACCTTGACCAAAACATCTTTGAACCGTATGCATAACACAAGAATCAGATACTTTGGAAATCTTATATGTGCAGATATAAGGTTATGCTTGCCTTGCTCTTCAGTAGCTGGGTATTGGTCTTCGGAGGCGTTGCAGACACTCTCGGGCTCAGATGCTATCGCGAAGAACCAAATACCGGAAAGGAATGACACAATCAATACAATATTGATGCGATGCGCAATCACATGAATGATATGTCATTTTAGAATTTCCTAGATGCAAGCACCAAATTAAATGGATGAATATAACATACCCATAATTTAAATTAGGGTTTATTAAGGTGAGACTAATAACATTATTTTTCTTGTATGGAATATGTATGATTATAGTTGAATAGATTTTATTTTTCTGAGTATTTTGATATAAAAATCATATTTTTCTGATTTAAAATGAATTAGTTATGAATTTTTCAAAGTTTAAACAATTTAATTCAAATTAAATCATTTGTTAATTCCATTTTAAATAATTATAATTTAAATAAATATTATTGGACCCACATGTCATAACTTTAATAATTACATAAAACATTATTTGGAAATGAATAGAATTCTGACAAGGGGACCCACCTGTCAGGGAATAAATAAATACAGAAATAATTTTTAAATTCCAGAAAAGAAAAAGAAAAGGGCTGATGACGTCAGCTGACGTCATCCATGGCCAAATCCCCACTGCTGATCACGATTCTCTCGGACCAGAGGGAATTGGGGCGATTGAGATGCAGCAGAAGGAAGAGGAGGCCGAGGCGGACCAGGAAGTGGCGGCGCTGTGACCAAATGGTCACCGGAGTTACTCCGGTGCCTCGCCGGAGCGGAGCACGACGGCGGCGCTTGACGATCGGGCTAACCAGAGAGAAAGGGAGTGAGAGGAGGGCACGGGGAGGACCGCAGGATCAACCTGAAGCTCGTAGAAGTGTCGAGGAGGCGAGGGGAGCTCGGGGTTGGCCGGAAATCGTGGTCGACGGCGGCGGACCCGACGAAGGGAATCGATGTTTCCCGCGGCTTCGCGGCTTCCCAGCACAAACCGCTCGAGGAGGAGGAAGAGGAGAGCGAGGCGGTTCTTCTGGTCTTCTCGCCGGAGCAGGAGGTGGCCGGAATTCGCCGGAGTTTCTCGCCGGACGTAGCTAGGGTTTCGGGCGAGCTGAGGAAGAAGAGACGAGATGGGAATGGCTTAGGGTTTTTCTCCGGCGGCAGGCGACCTTCTTGTAGTCCAGGGAGGGGCGGCGGCACGTATCTTGGCGCAGAAGAGGCAGGGGACGGCGAGGCGCTCGACAGCGCACGGCGGCGCCGTCGGAAGCTCGAAGACGATGGTTTTCTTCTGAAAACCCCCCAGAAGATCTTACTTTTTGCCAGATTCTTTCACAAACAGGCCCCTGGTTACTTATTTAAAAGGTTTGGGCTTTTCTGTGAAGAGAAAAATTTGCAGAAAAATACTAGGAGATTCAAAATTTCACAAGGAAGCCATTGGAAGTCCTGGATTTTGAAAATTTGGAATATTTTGAGTTCACCAAGAATAGCAAGAGTTTAACCCTTTCTTTCAAAAGCAACATGTGAATTTTAAATGCAAATTCTTATCCAAATTAAATGAGATGCATGCAATGCTCAAAACACACCTTATATTCCACTTAGCAAACTTGGGATGTTACAATATGCGACTGTAAGAGGAATCTTCAGTTCGTCACTCAGCCCATTGAGAAATTTTGCTTTCCTCTTAACATCGGTGTTGATGTCCCCAGGAGCATATCGGGGCAGAGCATGGAAGTCATCCATATACTCCTTAAGGCTCCTGTTTCCTTGCCTCAGGTTTCTGAATTCTTCTTCTTTCAAGTTCATAATGCCCGAAGAGATATGAGCATTACGAAAACCTTCCTTGAAGTTTTCCCAAGTCAGGGTTTCCAGTGGGTGAGTGATCTGATAAGTTTCCCACCACTTAATTGCTGATCCCTCCAACAGATGAGTAGTGAATCGCACCTTTTCAGCGTCGGTACATTCACAGGTCACTAAATCTCTGTCCACTGATCGCAGCCAGTCATCTGCCACAATTGGCTCAGTTGTTGTTGTTGTTGTTGTTGTTGTTGTTTTCGGGTGCACGACGGGGAGGCATCTGGGGTTTTTAGCATAGATGAGTTTAGATGGAAAGAACTAAGGAAAGTTTCTACCCGAACAAACAAACAACTTATAAAAACAACCAACACACAAAAAACAAATTCTTTTGAATTAAACACGATCTAAACGTTTGGAAGATAAACTCGTGAGGTTCTGAAGAATACAAGGGAAAGTACTGCCTTACCACAAGTTGGTAGGTCAATACAAAACTAAAGATGACGATGAGGTGAAAAGTAAATGGTAGTCCCGCTAACTAACTACTCGACCATGTCATCTTCTTCTTCTATTTCTTGAATCTCGTTCCTTCATTGTCGAGTACCTCCTTGAGTTCCTTCATTTCTTTCTCCAGGGCAGAGTTCTTTTCTTGCAGCTCCCTCTTCTCAGTACGAAGCCGCTTGATCAAGTCACTATAAGCCTCAAACTCGAATTCATTGCTCTCGAGTTCTTCCTTCTGCTTTCTGATAGTCTTGTTCTTCTCTTGAACTCTTTTCTCCTGTCTCTTGTACCTCTCCTCTTGTGCAGCAAACCTCTCTTCTTGGGCCTTAGTCACTTCCTCTTGAGCCTTCACCTTCTCCTCATTCTCCTTGAGTAAGGCACATAGCTCATCGTTCTTCAGGAGCTCAGTGCACATATCCTCATAAAGATCTGTGACGAGGATTTCCAATTCCTGGAAATATAGACTAAGGGGCTTTGCTTTGCCTCTATCTCCGGCCTCAAAAAGGTAAGGTTCTCCATCCTCGTTTCTTCTTCCAAAAAAAATGGAGTAGTGGCCTCTCAACTCTGTGCTGTAGCGTCCGGAAAGGCGCCCAAGTAGGTCTTGCATGACTAGATTGAGTCTCTTATCCTTGGAATCACTAATAATTTTAATCTCTAACGGGGGCTCTTCAAGACGTCCTGGTTGAGTTGCTTTTATTTCCCAACAACCCTCTTTGTTAAACTTCTTCAGAATGAAGCCCTTGATCTGAGGTAGCGGTAACCTTAACTTCTTGACGATGTTGAGGAGGTAGCAGCCAAAGTGGGTGTTTTCGTAGTCCTCCGCGGTGGTGAAGTGGAAGCTCATCATTCTTTAGGTAGAAATGGAAAAGAATTAAAACAGGAAATGCACAAGGTAAAGAAGTACTAGTCATGATGTGCATTATTATTTTGGAAAATACTAAGTCAAAATCTTAAGGTGATCAACAAATATTAACAACTCTTTGTAAATTGGATATTCACTATAATGAGAGAGACAGACACCCGGCCAGCCACTTATGATTGTGGAACAGGTCTCATGTACATGGACATGTAAGGTTAGTCTCCAGGCCGCTTCATCTCACTATGCCGCTAGGATCCAAAATACTCAAAGAGATAATACTATGATCAAAAGGGTTTATCAAATCCTAAGGGCTCGAAACTACAGGCAACACAGTGCTCTGATACCATCTGTAGTGTACCTGCACTTAAAATAAGGCAGGTACCTGTGTATAGTGCAAATCCGTGGATCGATTCGTTTGCACACACAGTTTACGATGTAATATCATAACAAAGTATCAATTTATTACAACGCTGATCCAGACTTAGAAAATATTCATTACAACTTGCATAGCGTAAAGCTAGCAGTGAACGGAGTAAATAGCGGAAAATTATTCTTCATGGAGTCCCAATCATCAGCATGTGCCACAGGCGAACATGTTGGTTGAAGACTCGAAACCCTTAGAGAAAATCTCACTCGTCATCAGAACAGTCTGCAATAAGAAAGATATTGCAACATTGTGGGTCAGAACCATTTAAAAATGGAACTGGCAAGTTACACTATGGTGGACACTTAGAGGAATAACTCTATAACCTATATGCTTATTTGGCTGGTGGAGCTCAAGGCTATTTTGCAGAAAGCAAGTTTTTCCCTAACACTTTGAAACAACTTTACCTAGTTGAGACATATATGGTATGAGCCGTAGCCTCAATCTACCCTTGTTCACCCCTCAAGTTTTAATTTAGAAGTTGGAATGGTGGAAATCCTCCGTTGACGTCCACGTTCAGCTGCTCAATTGTCCATACCGGGAACACGGCTAAGTACTTAGATGTTACACTCTACAGAGGTTGTGCACGCTCACCATTGTACCCATTCTACCCAAACTATCCTATACACTCTGCAAGTGTTAAGGAAAAGGAGGAGAATGAGACGAGATCTTTCAGAAGCATTTTCCCTCGCATTACCGGCCTGACACGTTCCACCTACATTCCTCTACCACTACCTGTCAAGTCAGGGCGAGTCCACGCAACTTTATTGATCAACCCAGAGCCCATATTGGCAATGGCTGCACGAGAATCAATCTTCACTGACAGTTCTTCAGATCCCTTTGTTCCTGGGTGGCCATTCACAAGTGAATATCCCACAGGTAAAACCCCTGGGGACAACACTTAACTTATACAGCCAAGCAACCAATTCCACCCAGGTGTTTGATTATAACTTAGTAGAATTTAACATTTTATCAAAATAGTTTTGCCTAGCATCACAATTATACTAAGTATTGTCATAGGACCCTAGACACAGGAATAAGAGAGTCTAAACATGGCTTGCATAGCAATACTATCCTACACATGTTTATAGAAAAATAATCTACTCATGCATAGTAAAATACTAGGGAGTTTATGCGTGTGCCACTTGCCTTGGCAACAGGGAGTGCAGCAATTATAGTTGCAAAGACTCTCGTTTCCCTCCGAATAGTCTAACAAAATAAAATGCCACACATAAACACACAAGCAAAAAATCCATACAAAAATATGCTATGCATGAGATGCAATAATTCAATTTCAAGAAACTAATATTTTTATCTCTTAGAATTTTTATGAAGTATGCATGATGACATTTTTAATTTATTTTCAAATATTTAGACCTGAATAAAAAGGGTAACTCAAGAATTCAGTTTACTGTAATACAATTTCTATAACCAAAATTTGTAAAAAGGGGTATTGGACAGAGGGCATCTAAACAAAATTTTAGCAATTTGATTTACTCAAAAATATTTTTTCTAACTTAAGTTATGTCAAAAACACTTAAACTACTCACATGAATTTTTTAAATTTTTGAAAGTGTCGAAACAGAAAACTAATGAAGCCAAAAGATTATACTGGTTCTAAGGATTCCAAATATATAAAAATATTTGAATTCGGCTAAACAGAAAAAAAAGTAATGATAAAAACAGTATGCATGGTGTTTTCTGCAAAACTGCCAAATAAAATGATTTAGAAAAATCCGCGGAAAATATTATCTGACGTGGCGCTGATTGTGGGCTGACGGAGAAAGCCACGTCAGCATACTGGTTCAAAATAAAGGATTCTAATCTCGGCCGTACGCAACAGATCTAACGGCTCAGATTAAAAGGGTCTAAAATGGGCGGCGCTTCTGCGGGAAACCTAACCCGAGGCGTGCCCGCGCGGTGCCATCGCCGGCGACACTCGTTCCCTGCGTTCTACTGCCTACGGGGACGAACGAGACATACCCTTGAGGGAAGGAGGCCGAGGCGGAGACGATGGCGAGGTTGCGGCCGTCGGAGTGTCCTTTGCCTCCCAGAATGGCTCGCCGGAGTTGATGGCGGCGGCGGCGGGCTTCGGGTGCGGACGAGTGCGTCGATCTGGCGCACGAAAACATACGAGACCAAGTCAAAAATTTGCGCAGTGAGAAATGAAAGAGAAAGGGAGAGATACGAGGGCTCGGAGTTCACGGGTTGTTGCCGGAGTTGCGATTTTTGCCGGCGGCAACGGCGGAGCTCCGGGGATGCTTGCGGATGGCCTGTTGGCTCTCCTTCTCTGGGATTTGGGGCAAATGAGAGAGAGAGTCGAGGGGGTCTTATAGGAGGGAACAGCGAGGTAAATGGGTCAGTGAATAACCGTCATTGAATCAAATTGATTCGGCCGTTTTCGACTCGGTCGTGGGCGCGATTTGGGGAGAATACGGGGATGACAGGTGGGGTCCACCTGCCAGAGAGAGAGGGGGATGCGGCCTGGAGTGGGCTGCTGGCGGGCTTTGGGCGTTGCGCACGCGGCTGATAACTAGTGGGCTTCGGCCCACTTGGCTGAGAAGGTTAGCCCGACTCCATTTTTTTATATAAATTATTTTCTGTTTTAAATTTTTTGAATACATAACAATTCAAAACTATATCAAAACTTCTCAGAATAATTCATACTAATATAATTTGAAAAGCTTATTAAAATAGTACCTGTTGGTAGTATTCTTGTCTATAGAAAAAATAAAATAAAAGGAAGATTATTATAAATTCAAATAACAATTTTGTGGACTTAAAGTCAATTTAAACTCATAAAAGTTATTTAATTTAATTCATGTTTGATTCAAATGACAAGTTTAAATGATGATGATTCATGAATGCAAGGTTTTAATTTTTTCTAAAAATTGGGATGTTACAAGCAACTTCGCAGAGCATCTTCTCAAGCTCGGCACGGCGGTCGGCTTCTGACTCCAACTCCCCCTTGACAACATCAAGGGTGTGGCCTTGTTGGCGGGTCTGGTCCTTAAACAGGAAACAAAGAAAAGGTCAGTAAATTACGGGTGAGAATAAGAAAGCCCAAATTGTTATAAGTCCCAGGTCGCGCAGGCTAAGACCCGACACTTGGGGTCTACTAATTTATCGTCTCGGAAAATAAAAGTTCAACAAAAAGACACGGAATATCGCAAGTGATTATGCCGGCCCTTGGGGACTACTCAGTTGAAAGTAAAAGCAATAAGCATGTAAATGAAGACCCGGAATACTGCAAGTAGTCATTCCGACTCTTGGGGACTACTCAACAAAGGCTACACTTACAAAACAAGGAAAAAGTCATACGAGAAGCCCCGAGTCATCGCAAGATGATAACCCGACACTTGGGGACTAGGAGAGATACATGTGCATACCTCAAACTTCTCCTGGAGTTCAGCCAGTACGCTGTCCTCCGCCTGGCGCGACTCCCCCACACGCATGTGAAGCTCTCCAAGGAGAGTTGTCAAGTCCAAATCCTTATAGGACTTGAAGCCAGAGGCCTTGCCGGTTGAATATTTAGAAGTGGTGGCACCCGGCGCGGTGGTCTTGGCGATGCGGGAGTCGACAGGATTATCACTCATCACAGAGCTAGTGATCTCCACATCATGTAAGCCAGATGTATGGGGAGAAGCCGGGTGCGTCGCTGACTTAGCAGCCCCTCCTTCGGCGTGGAGGGGCGAGGTAACGACTGTCTCGTCGACAGCCGGAGGAGATGAAGGAGTAGTGCGAGCTCTGCACAAAGGAAAGATGGTTACAACAGAGAGAAAGAAGTAACAAGAAAAGTGAAAGAGGAAAGAAACTTACCCCTTTATGACGGCAAAGCCGCCAAAGAGATCATCGCTCGAATCTGAAAAACTGATAGAGACCGAGACTTAGACCTCCGTTCAGTCCCGGCTAAAGGATAAAGAACAGAAGGGCACTTCTGTGGAGGCCTAACCTGGCGAGGAGTTGGGTTGTGGGAAATACCTTCAAAGAGCGGCTCGTCAGAGTCGGAGGACCGAAGCCGACGCTTTTGGCGACGAGCTTCCCTTTCCTCCTGAAACATAAGAGAAGTTCAGTAAAAGACGAGCAAAGTGCGAGAGCAAGACAAGTTCCAGTAAAGAAAAGTTACCTCGGCGGAGTCTGAGCGCAGCTTCCTCTTGGCAGCCAGAGGAGCTGGGTCCACGGACGGAAGGACCATATCTGATATGTTTGTCTCATCATTAGGGGAAGACCGGCTTTCCCGAAGGTCGGCGTCCATTAAGTCAAGGAAGAGTCGGGTGATGGAGTTTTACTAACCTTCCTCCTCCTCTTCCTCTTCTTCTTCTACGCCGGCTTCAGAGCCGGCCTCTACAATCTCATTACCCGACTCATCGTCAGAGTCGGGCGAGGAGGGCAAAGTCGCGGACCACCAGGTTCCGTCCGACCTTCAAAAGTTCAGAGTGATAACTCAGAAGATTTAGCATGAAAGAAAGACAGAGGAATCAAAAAATACCGGCTTGAAAGGGTTGGTGGCACAAAAAGGAGGAAGGCCGGTGTTCTTGAGGGCCTCCGGAGACTCGTTGACGATTCTCCGGGTGATTTTGCCCAGCGCCTCCTCCGTGTGCTGGTTCTTGTTGAAGCGCATGGGGTCATCCAGAGACCCGGAGTATTGGCACATCAGACCCGGCCTGACGCCGAGTGGCATGATGTGCCACCCCATCCAGCACCTCACCAAGTTTGTGCCAGTCAGCCCGTGGGCGATTAGGGCGCAGACCCGGCCAACAAGAGGCTTAATCGCCTCCAAGTCTCTGGGGGAGGCAAAGAAGTTCATGTTCTCGTAAAGGGTGAGCCTCTCGACGCGGAAGACGGGGAGAGCCGGCTCACCCTTAGAAGTGGATGACTGGCAGTAGAACCAAGTCTTCTGCCAGTCCTTCGGGTGTGAGTGAAGAATCACACCTGGAAAGATGAGATTGCAGTGGCGTTGGATCGTCATCCCGCCATAGGAAACGAGAGGACCGTCTGTGTGCCCCCGTTGGGGTTTGAAGTAGTAAAATTTGAGAAAGAGAGGAAGACTGGGTGTGATGCTGAGATAGGCCTCGAAGAGGACGATGAAATGAGTAATGTTTAGCACCGAGTTCGGTGCTATATCTTGTGGACGAATCTGGAAGTAGTCAAAGACCTGACGGAAGAAAAGAGAACCCGGGGGTTTGAAATGCCAGGAAATGTGATGTAGCGGACCTACACTTAGAAAATGGCAAGTCCCTGTGTATAGTGCAAATCCCTGGATCCATTCGTTTGCACACACAGTTTAAGATGTAATATCACAACAAAGTATCAATTTTATTACATCGATGATCCAGACTTAGAAAATATTCGATACTACTTGCATAGCATAAAGCTAGCATTGAAAAGAGTAAAAAGCGGAAAGAACATAGCAGTGAGTCTCCATCATCTTCATGTTGCCACAGGCGAAAACATGTTGGTTGCAGACTCGAAACCCTTAAACGAAACCTCACTCGTCATTTGAACAATCTGCAATAAGAAAAATATTGCAACAACGTGGGTCAGAACCATTTTGGAAATGGAACTGGCAAGTGACACAATGGAGGACACTTAGAGGAATAACTCTATAACCTATATGCTTATTTGGCCGGTGAAGCTCAAGGCTATTTTGCAGAAAGCAAGTTTTTCCCTAAGACTTTGAAACAACTTTACTTAGTTGAGACAATATGGTATGAAAGCCATAGTCTCAATCTACCCTTGTTCACCCATCAAGTTTTAACTTAGAAGTTGGAATGGTGGGATCCTCCGTTGACGTCCTCGTTCAGCTGCTCAAGTTGTCCGTACCGGGGACACGGCTGAGTACTTAGATTTTAACTCTACAGAGGTTGTGCACGTTCACCATTGTACCCATTCAACCCAAACTATCCTTTACACTCTGGAAGTGTTAAGGAAAAGGAGAGTAATGAGACGAGATCTTTCAGAAGCATTTTCCCTCCCCATGCTGGCCTGACGCGCTCCACCTACAAATCCTCTACCACCACCTGTCAGGCCGGGGCGAGTCCACGTAGCTTAGTTGATCAAGCCAGAGCCCATATTGGCAATGGTTGCACGGGATGCAATCGTCACATGGAAGTTCTTTGGATCCCTCTGTTCTTGGGTGGCCGTCCACAAGTGAATATCCCATAGGTAAAACCCCTGGGGACAACACTCAACTCATACAACCAAGCAACCAATTTCCACCCAGGTGTTTCATTCTTAACTTAGAAGAATTTAACTTTTCATAAAACCAACTTTGCATAGCATCATCAAATCTACTAAGTGTTATATAGGCACCTAGACACAGGAGTAAGGAATTTCTAAACAGGTCTAGCATAGCATTTCTACTAAGTCCTACACATGCTTGGGAAAATAATCTACTCATGCATAGACAAATACTAGAACTTTTATGAGATGTGCCACTTGCCCGAAGAATGTTGTCGTTGCTCACAAACACTTTTCAACAACAAACGTTTGCTCTCCGTTCAATCTAAACAATATAAGCAAACAACAAAACAACAATCAACATAAAAGATAACATCAAACATGGACAATAACACAAGGCATATAAAAGAAAAAACATAATTCATAAAGGTTCATCACATAATTCAATATGCAAAAAAAATTGATGTGCTGAATAATGGGTTTGAATGGGCTGGTCTTAAATCAAACTTCATTACACATTAAATGGGTCAGGGTATTTAACAGAAATTAAATTAAATGGTTTTAAAGGCTTTTAACACAACTTAATTACCATTAACAATGCAATATAAATGTTTTGCATGAAATGTAAATAAAACACAATTAAAATTATCATGCTAACTTTAGGATTTTCATAAAGTATGGATGATGCCAAATTGCAATTTTAATTAAATTTTATTATACCAAGACATGATAAAAAGGGAAAACATAAGTTTTAATTTTTTTTGTAATAAAACTTTTATAAACTAAGCTTGAAATTAGTGCTACTAGACAGGGGGCATTTAAAAAAAATCAGCAATTTGATTGACTCAAAAAAGATAATTCTATCTAAAGTTATTGAAAATACTCAAATTAAACCTATGATTGTTAAAACTTCAAAATAATGCTCAAAAATTATTTTCTAACATAGGCAACAAATTATATATATCCTTAGGTTTCTAGAACCATTTTATTTACAAAATTTTGACTTTTAGAATTGAATCTAAGTCAAATTTACTTAGACTCACAATTTTAAATTTTTAATCTATTCAAACTAATCAAAACTGAAATCTAACAATTCTAAATTATTCTATATCTCCAGGGTTTTCCAAATATATAAAAATATTTGAATTTGGCTGAACAGATAAAAAGTAATGATAAAAACAATATGCAGGTAGATTTCTTGAAAACTGCCAAATTAAACTAAATAGGAAAATTGATTTCTGACGTGGCTGCTGACTGGGCGCTAACGAGGCCGCCACATGGCATGATCGTACTGGCTGGTACCGGTTCAACGCTAGATCTAATATGGGCCGTGGGCTCACCATGAGACGGAGCAGGAGCAATGACCATTACCTGGAGGCGCACCTCGCTGGAATGGAGAGAGGCGGCGGCGGCTGCTCGGCGATGGACGAAGCCGGCGTTCTGATGTCTCCCCGGGCTCGAGAAGGCGACGTCGAGGACCGTCTCGTCACGGTGGAGTCGAGGGTGTCACCGGGGTCGAGCGGCGCGTCCTGGCGTGTCGTGGAGACGCGGCCGAAGTTGTTGAAGGGTTTCCGGTCCAGAAAACAATAATTTTCTAGCGTAAGAACGCCCTAACAAGCCATGATCTATCTATCTAGTACATGCGATAACGGTGGCGGAACGGGTCACATACCTCTATGTAGACCGATAGCGGGGATTATGCTCCCGCACAAGAGTTTACGATGAAGTCGTACATAGCTGACCTCGAGGTCGCAGAGAACTTGGCGCGATGAAGTAGACGATGACGCGGCGATATCGACGATGACCTATGTCGACGGGCGTCACGCGGAAGGTGGCGTGGCGCCGGTGCCGGCAGGGGGGTGCATCGGTGGCAGGGCAGCTGCAGGGCTGCTGGGTGGGCGAGACGACGTCGCCCAGGCTCCAAAAATGTAGACGATGACGCCGCGGTGTCGACGATGACCTGCGTCGACCGGCGTTGGCCGGAAGATGGCGTGGCACCGGCGGCAGGGGGCAGCGGCTGGGCTGCAGGTGGGCGAGTCGACGTCCCCCAGGCTCCTCAAAAGTGGCGCCTCCGAGCACTCGCAAACATACGGAGCTTAACAACAACCCCCGGTCACTCAGATCTAGTTGAGATCGCAGGGGTGGAACTTTTCTGGAATACCGCAGGGCAACGGTTCCCGACAGTATAACTTTGGTGGAGAGAGGAGGCAAAACGGGCGAAGAAGCAGCTCGGCCGGCTTGCAACAATATTAATTGTATTTTTGATGATATTCTCCAATTAATATGCCTTGCTATATCAAGGGGGAGGGGGTGTGCAAACACCTTGCCTCCCCCATGTGGGACTAAACGAAAAGGAGGGGGGATGGGGTTCCGCCGAACCCCTTAGTCCGAATTGGACTAGGGGCCCAAGCCCCCTGTAGCGTACCCATCTTATTTTGCACACACAGTTTACGATATAATATCACAACAAAGTATAAATTTATTACATCGATGATTCAGACTTGGAAAATATAGTCTTTACAACTTGCATAGCATAAAGCTAGCACTAAAGAGTAAACAACGGAAATACAATAGCAGTGAGTCTCCATCATCTTCATGTTGCCACAGGCGAAAACATGTTGGTTGCAGACTCGAAACCTTTAAACGAAACCTCACTCGACATCTGAACAATCTGCAATAAGAAAAAATATTGCAACAACGTGGGTCAGATTCCATTAAAAATGGAGTCTTGCAAGTGACACTATGGTGGACACTTATTGGAATAACTCTAATAACCTATATGCATATTTTGCTGGTGGAGTTCAAGGCTATTTTGCATAAAGCCAATTTTTCCTAACTCTTTTGAAAACACTTTTCTTCATTTCGAGACATTCGTGGCATGAAATCCACTGTCTCAAATTACCCTTGTTCACCCATCAAGTTTTAACTTAAAAATTGGAATGGTGGAATCCTCCATTGACGTCCGTGATCAGCTGCTCAAATTGTCTGTACCGGGCACACGGCTAAGTACTTAGTTTTACACTCTGCAGAGGTTGTGCACGTTCACCATTGTACCCATTCAACCCAAACTATCCTTTACACACTTATAGTTATAAGAAAAAGGAGAAGAATGAGACGAGATCTTTCAAAAGCATTTTCCCTCCCACTCTGGCTTGACCCGTTCCACCTAACACCCTCTACATCTGCTTGTCAAGCCGGGGCGAGTCCACACAACTTAGTTGATCAAGCCATAGCCCATTCACAATGGCTGCACTGGAAGCAATCTTATTTTGGAGTTCTTCAGATCCCTTTGTTCCTGTGTGGCAATCCACAAGTGTACTCTCAGGTGAAAACCACCACGCTCACGGCCCTAAGTATAGTAGAAACTATCTTACGCGAAGACATCCACGAGCACAGCCCTGAGTAGCCACTCAACATAAATCATTCAACCATTCCACCCAGGTGCTTCATTAACTTAGTGGATGTGTACTCACAGGTGAAAACCACCATGCTCACGGCCCTAAGTATAGTAGAAACTATCTTAGTCGAAGACAACCACGAGCACAGCCCTGAGTAGTTACTTAACATTTTGTAAAAAAAATCATCAATTGCATAGCATCAATATTTCTGCTATGTATGATATAGGTACCTAGACACAGGCATAGGGAAATCTAAACATGTCTTGCATAGCAATACTATCCTACACATGCTTATAGAAAAAAATACTCTACTCATGCATAGAAAAATATTAGGAAGTTTGTGAGGTGTGCCACTTGCCTTTGGATGATGTCTTTGTTCACAAACTCTTTTCAACGTAACTCGGGGATCTCCGTTCCATCTAAGCAATATAGGCAAGCAACAATACCACAATCAACATAAAACACCACCACACAATGCATACACACACATGCATAATGATCAAACAAGTTTTATAAAACTTCTAAGGAAAAAATATGTTTATACATGATGTGCAAAATATTTCTAAGGACTAGAGATTCATGTCATGCCATGAAAATATTTTAAGTATTGCAGGGAATATAGGTTGGTCAAAAATGACTAAGGACTAAAGTCATAGGTTGGACAAAATACTTTGTTATAAATCATATTGAATAAGCACTCTAATCGCTTAGCCATGATGTGCATAAATACTTAGAGAAAATATTAAGACTATTCTTCTAGATGATCAACAATTACTAACAACTTTTTGTAAATTGGATATTCACTATAGTGAGAGAGACAGACACCCGGCCAGCCCCTTATGATTGTGGGACAGGTCTCATGTACGTGGACATGTAAGGTTAGTCTCCAGGCAGCTTCATCTCACTATGCCGCTAGGATCCAACATAATTCAAAGATGATAATAACATGATCAAAAAATGTTTATGTCTAAAGTGAAAGACAAGATTAGGAAAGAGGGAAAAGATAGAAAGAAATATGTAATTGATCTTCCAGGCTTCATCTCCAGACTTGTAACTTTCTCTTTGGTGATGTCTTGATTGAATTTTTGTAGACTTGATGGTTCTTCATACTTGATGATTCTTCAGACTTGATGATTCTGGTATCACCGGGGCTGGTCTTGGATATAACTTAGCCACCACGAAGTCTAAGAGAAAAAGAAAAGAAGAGAGAAAGTGTTAGAAAAATAAAGGGGTTGGTCTTCTTGAAGTTCCTCTTGGTTTTCTTCTTAGTGTTTTTGCTTCTTGGAGATGCCTTCGGAGTTTGTTTTCTTGGCTAAGTCTTCATTGGCCTTCTAGTCTTCGTGTTGAGAATCCTCAGTGTCTAAGTGCAACTTTTTCAAGACCACTATGTCGAAAATAATCTAACTTTAGAGAAGAATAAGAGAGAAGTTTTCCTATGAGTATAACTATAGAATAAATTATGCTATGTATGGAATGCAATTTTTATCACAAGAAAGAATCATAAAAAAATTTGTGATATGCATGAAGTTATAAATGCATTTTAATTAATTTCTATTATAGCAAGATATAATAAAAATGTTAATACAAG
Organism: Poa annua; assembly: GCA_026929855.1. Taxonomy (NCBI): domain Eukaryota; kingdom Viridiplantae; phylum Streptophyta; class Magnoliopsida; order Poales; family Poaceae; genus Poa; species Poa annua. Next base: position 57,543,423 of record CM049426.1, on the reverse strand, counting down.
ATTAAAGTTTTCTATTATTAAATTTTTATAACAAAATTTTATAAATACTGTTAATAGACAGAATTTATAGCAATTGGATTTACTCAAAAATAATGTTTATATCAAAAATTATGTCAAATTTACTCAAAAATCATATTTTGAATTTGAATAAATCTAAATTTCTCAAGGTTGGAAAACAACAGAACTAACACAATCTACCGGTCATGGGCTTTTCAAAGATATTTTATTTACAAATTTTAACCTTACATAATTAAAACTATAATTAAAATAAGGTTTTACATGTTTCTGTAAATATCAAGTTAGTGCACGACTAAAATACAACTTTTTATTATACCACTGTTTTCTACACGTTCATATGATTCCATAGACTACAAAAACATCAAAAATGGAGTTACGATAGATTTAATATGAATTTTGGAAGTTATATCTAGGCAGAAAAACGGAAATATTGAATAGGTGGCCTATGGCGTTTTTCAAATGGCTGCTACCCTTCATCAAGTGATATGTACGTAACAACATAGAAGGAAGCATAGCATCAGCTCACCGGGCGTGAGAAGATGACGGTGGTGGTGGATCGGCCGGGCGAGCGTGGGCGGACGCGGACGGTCGGCGGTGCTTTGGTCGTCGGCGACGGGTGTGAACGGCGACGACGTTTCGAAGGCTCCCGGACGCGAGGGAGCCGACGGTGACGTGCGGCTGAACACGGCGGAGAGGAAGACGGTGTCGGAGTTGAGCGGCGCTTCCCGAAGCTGTGTGGAGAGCCGGACGAAGTGGCGACGGTGACGATGACCTTCGGGTCGAGCTCGGCCTCCACGATTTGGCTGCGGAAATGAAGCAAGGAGGGTGTTTAAAGGAGCGCACGGACGTGGGAAAGAGGAAGGACCAAGAATCGGCGGCGGGGACTCACTCTGCTCGCCGGAATCAAATAAATACGGTGGCGGTCGAGCGAAACTCCGGCGAAGAATTCGTCGTCCTGGGGGCGTATTGGAGAGGGATTTTGGGGGGGGGGGGGGGTGGAGGATGAGGTCGAGTGCTATCTATAGGAACCAACCGTGCTTGATTTGTGCAGTAATTTGCCCGCAATCAATCGGAGATTAATTTCGATAAAAATGGCCGTGTCTAATGGCGGACGAAATTGGAGCATTTTAGGACGTTTCGGATGGGGCTATTATGGGAGAATGAAAGAGGAGATCATGGGATTTAATTAGAAAGAAACGGTGCGTCATTTGGTGCTATAAATCGCCGGGAATCAGAAGAACGCACAGAGCAGTTTTCGCAAGAGATACAGGTTGTTGAAGACGATGCTGACGTCATCACGATGTCAGCAATTTTTCTTTTTGTTTTCTGATTTTTCTTATTTATTCCATATCTTTTATTTTAAATGTCCAATGAAGTCAAATAAATTTCTAAAAATTTGTAAAAACAATATCTTTGTGTTTCACCAGTTGTGGGCATGTTTTGAACACTTTTCAAAAATCAAAATTTTGAATTATTGATTAAATACAAATTTGACACTTAATGTCAAATTTGACAACATGGCTTAAATAAATTCATTTTTGGCTAAATAAAATTTATAAAAAATACAACTCTTATATAGGTTTGAAATTAAGTTAATTAAAATCATTTTCCAATATTAAAACATTTTTGTCTTTAGTACAATATTAAATAACATAACACATTTATTTGAAATGGAAAGGGAAATATAATGTATTCATTTTTAAATTCAAAATATTTTGTGCACCATTAAGTTTTATATCATGATAAATCATTTGAAAAGGCCATAATATATATTTGAAAACATTATGTATTTAAATCATTTCTTATCTTGAAATATTCATGAAATTCATTTTATGTTTTAAAAGTTGATGAAATGATTTAAATTAATGAGATGCTTATTTAGATAATTTAAATACTTATAAATATATATAGTTTTCAAAGATATAAACTCTAGGGTTGAATTTACTGAAACCATGTTTTGAACTCAAGTAAATAATCAACACCATTTTGCAAAAATACCATGTTTTAAATAGTTTAAAAGAAAATTTGTAAATATTATTTTAATTTATGAATAGCTATGGCTAAGTGGTTGAAATCAAATACTTATTAAGAAACATTTTTTTATAAGAAAATGGTTTGAAAGTTTGTAAATCATTTGACAAAATATATAATGAAGTTTAAGAAAAACAATGGATAGTAAAATGTTTAGTAAAATGTTTAACTTGAAACAACTTATGAATATAGTGATTAATTATAATAATAAACAAATTGGAAATTGCTATGAAGTCTTTTATGGTTGGTTTTCTTATGCATTTAATGTTTTTTTTAATCTAAAACAAAAGTTTGAATTTTTAGTGATTTTTAAATATTCCAAAATATTGGGATGTTACAGACTACCACCCTTAAAAGGAATCTCGTCCCCGAGATTCGGAGAGGCTGAAAAGAAAACGCAAATGCTTGGAAAGATTATGATAACTCGAGAGGGGGAGTAATCCAGCTGTTGACGCGGAAACTGCAAACGAGCAGAGAATGATTTCGCTGATTGGGGATGCTAGAAAGAAAGATAGGTTTGGATCTCCGGGTTTAGGTAACTGGGTTTGAATTATCTGGGTTGCTACCATCCTTAAAGAAAAGTTTTCTTGATAGTTAAACATTCTAACTCATACAAGAAGATCAAGACAAATCATTACAAACAACATCTAACAAACATCAAGCAACAAGGTGCTAACACAAAGCAAACAATCTAGTATTGTCACACAACCTAAGTTTGTATGAACAATACACTAAAAAGATATCGTTGTTCTATTTAAGTGGTGGTCAACTTTATCTCCATCGTGAGTGCTTCAAGTTCTTGTTCAACTTTTATGGATATCTTCGAAGTGTTGGTCGAATCCTGGTTCTTCAGTCATCTTCCATGCATGTAGAACTTCATGTTGAACCGTAGCTTTTCCATATGAAGCAACATAATCAGACTTAGACTATAAAACATGGTCATCTAGAGTAAGATAAGCTATTTTCAGAAGGTTGATTGTAGATGAGAGTACGAGGAAGATAAAATGAAAAGTTTTGTTTCTACAAAACTGAATAAAATAGATTTTCAATCCTATGGTTAAATCATATTTCTATCCAAACCTAGGGTTTCGAACCGACAGGCAACACAGTGCTCTGATACCATCTGTAGCGTACCCGCACTTAAAATATGGCAAGGTACCTGTGTATAGTGCAAATCACTGGACTGATTCGTTTGCACACACAGTTTACGATGTAATATCACAACAAAGTATCAATTTATTACATCGATGATCCAGACTTGGAAAATATAGTCTTTACAACTTGCATAGCGTAAAGCTATCACTAAAAGACTAAACAACGAAAATACAATAGCAGTGATTCTCCATCATCTTCATGTTGCCACAGGCGAAAACATATTCGTTGCAGACTCGAAACCATTAAATGAAACCTCACTCGACATCTGAACAATCTACAATAAGAAAAAATATTGCAACAACGTGGGTCAGATTCCATTAAAAATGGAGCCTGGCAAGTGACACTATGGTGGACACTTAGTGGAATAACTCTAATAACCTATATGCATATTTGGCTGGTGGAGTTCAAGGCTATTTTGCATAAAGCCAATTTTTCCTAAATCTTTTGAAAACACTTTTCTTCATTTCGAGACATTCGTGGCATGAAATCCACTGTCTCAAATTACCCTTGTTCACCCATCACGTTTTAACTTAGAAATTGGAATGGTGGAATCCTCCGTTGACGTCCGTGATAAGTTGCTCAAATTGTCCGTACCGGGGACACGGCTAAGTACTTAGTTTTACACTATGTAGAGGTTGTGCACGTTCACCATTGTACCCATTCAACCCAAACTATCCTTTACACACTTATAGTGATAAGGAAAAGGAGAAGAATGAGACGAGATCTTTCAGAAATATTTTCCCTCCCATTCTGGCTTGGCCCGTTCCACCTAACACCCTCTACATCTACTTGTCAAGCCGGGGCGAGTCCATGCAACTTAGTTGATCAAGCCAGAGCCCATTGGCAATGGATGCACTGGAAGCAATCTTATTTTGGAGTTCTTCAGATCCCTTTGTTCCTAGGTGGCAATCCACAAGTGTACTCTCAGGTGAAAACCACCATGCTCATGGCCCTAAGTATAGTACAAACTATCTTAGGCGAAGACAACCACAAGCACAGCCCTGAGTAGCCACTCAACATAAGCCATTCAACCATTCCACCCAGGTGATTCATTAACTTAATGGATGTGTACTCACAAGTGAAAACCACCATGCTCACGGCCCTAAGTATAGTAGAAACTATCTTCGGCGAAGATAACCACGAGCACAGCCCTGAGTAGTCACTTAACATATTGTATAACTTTTCATCAATTGCATAGCATCAGTATTTCTGCTAAGTATGATATAGGCCATTTGTAGCATACCCACACTTAAAATATGGCAATGTACCTATGTATAGTGCAAATCCCTGGATAGATTCGTTTGCACACACAGTTTATGATGTAATATCACAACAAAGTATCAATTTATTACATCGATGATCCAAACTTGGAAAATATAGTCTTTACAACTTGCATAGAATAAAGCTAGCACTAAAAGAGGAAACAACGGAAATAAAATAGCAGTGAGTCTCCATCATTTTCATGTTGCCACAGGCGAAAACATGTTGGTTGCAGACTCGAAACCTTTAAACGAAACCTCACTCGACATCTGAGCAATCTGCAATAAGAAAAAATATTGCAATAACGTGGGTCAGATTCCATTAAAAATGGAGTATGGCAAGTGATACTATGGTGGACACTTAGTGGAATAACTCTAATAACCTATATGCATATTAGGCTGGTGGAGTTCAAGGCAATTTTGCATAAAGCCATTTTTTCCTAACTCTTTTGAAAACACTTTTCTTCATTTCGAGACATTCGTGGCATGATATCCACTGTCTCAAATTACCCTTGTTCACCCATCAAGTTTTAACTTAGAAATTGATATGGTGGAATCCTCCGTTGGCGTCCGTGATCAGCTGCTCAAATTGTCCGTACCGGGGACACGGCTAAGTACTTAGTTTTACACTCTGCAGAGGTTGTGCACGTTCACCATTGTACCTTTCAACCCAAACTATCCATTACACACTTATAGTGATAAGGAAAAGGAGAAGAATGAGACGAGATCTTTTAGAAACATTTTCCCTCCCACTCTGGTTTGACCCGTTCCACCTAACCCCCTCTACATCTGCTTGTCAAGCCGGGACAGATCAACGCAACTTAGTTGATCAAGCCAAATCCCATTGGCAATGGCTGCACTGGAAGCAATATTATATTGAAGTTCTTCAGATCGCTTTGTTCCTGGGTGGCAATCCACAAGTGTACTCTCAGGTGAAAACCACCATGCTCACGGCACTAAGTATAGTACAAACTATCTTAGGCGAAGACAACGACGAGCACATCCCTGAGTAGCCACTCAACATAAACCATTCAACCATTCCACCTAGGTGATTCATTAACTTAATGGATATGTACTCACAAGTGAAAACCACCATGCTCACGGCCCTAAGTATAGTAGAAACTATCTTAGGCTAAGACAACCACGAGCACAGCCCTGAGTAGTCACTTAACATTTTGTAAAACTTTTCATCAATTGCATAGCATCAATATTTCTGCTAAGTATGATATAGGTACCTAGACACAGGAATAGGGAAATCTAAACATGGCTTGCATAGCAATACTATCCTACACATGCTTATAGAAAAAAAATACTCTACTCATGCATAGAAAAATATTAGGAAGTTTATGAGGTGTGCCACTTGCCTTTGGATGATGTCTTTGTTTACAAACTCTTTTCAACGTAACTCGGGGCTCTCCGTTCCATCTAAACAATATAGGCAAGCAACAATACCACAATCAACATAAAACACCACTACACAATGCATACAGACACATACATAATGAACAGACAAGTTTTATAAAACTTCTAAGAAAAAATTTGTTTATACATGATGTGCAAAATATTTCTAAGGACTAGAGATGCATGTCATGCCATGAAAATCTATTAAGTATTGCAGGGAATATAGGTTGGTCAAAAATGACTAAAGACTAAAGTCATAGGTTGGACAAAATACTTTGTTATAAATCATCTTGAATAAGCACTCTAATGGCTTCGCCATGATGTGCATAAATACTTAGAGAAAATATTAAGTCTATTCTTCTAGATGATCAACAATTACTAACAACTTTGTATAAATTGGATATTCACTATAGTGAGAGAGACAGACACCCGGCCAGCCACTTATGATTGTGGGACAGGTCTCATGTACGTGGACATGTAAGGTTAGTCTCCAGGCCGCTTCATCTCACTATGCCGCTAGGATCCAACATACTTCAAAGATGATAATAACATGATCAAAAATCGTTTATGTCTAAAGTGAAAGACAAGATACGGAGAGAGGGAAAAGATAGAAAGAAAGATGTAATTGATCTTTCAGGCTTCATCTCTAGACTTGTAACTTTCTCTTTGGTGATGTCTTGATTGAATTTTTGTAGACTTGATGGTTTTTCAATCTTGATGATTCTTCAGAATTGATGATTCTGGTATCACCGGGGCTGGTCTTGGATATAACTTAGCCACCACGAAGTCTAAGAGAAAGAGAAAAGAAGAGAGAAAGACTTAGAAAAATAAAGGGGTTGGTCTTCTTGAAGTTCCTCTTGGTTTTCTTCTAAGTGTTTTTACTTCTTGGAGATGCCTTCGGAGTTTGTTTTCTTGGCTAAGTCTTCATTGGGCTTCTAGTCTTCGTGTTGAGAATCCTAAGTGTCTAAGTGCAACTTTTTCAAAACCACTATGTCGAAAATATTTCTAACGTTAGAGAAGAATAAGAGAGAAGTTTTCCTATGAGTATAACTACACAATAAACTATGCTATGTATGGAATGCAATTTTTAATCACAAGAAAGCATCATAACAACTTTTGTAATATGCATGAAGTTATAAATGCATTTTAATTAATTTCTATTATAGCAAGATACAATAAAAGGGTTAATACAAGATTAAAGTTTTCTATGATTAAATTTTTATAACAAAATTTAATAAATACTGTTAATAGACCGAGGGGATTTAAATAAATTTATAGCAATTGGATTTACTCAAAAATAGTGTTTATATAAAACAATTATGTCAAATTTACTCAAACATCATATTTTGAATTTGAATAAATCTAAATTTCTTAAGGTTGGAAAACAACAAAACTAACACAATCTACAGGTCATGGCTTTTCAAAGATATTTTATTTACAAATTTTGACCTTACAGAATTAAAACTATAATTAAAATAATGTTTTACATGTTTCTGTAAATATCAAGTTAGTGCACGACTAAAATACAAGTTTTTATTATACCACTGTTTTCTACACGTTCATACGATTCCATATACTACATAAACATCAAAAACGGAGTTACGATTGATTTAACGAAAGTATTGAATAGCTGACCCATGGTGTTTTTCCAATTGCTGCTACCCTTCATCAAGTGATATGTACGTAACAACATAGAAGGAAGCATAGCATCAGCTCACCGGGCGTGAGAAGATGACGGCGGTGGTGGATCAGCCGGGCGATCGCGGACGGTCGGTGGTGCTGTGGTCGTCGGCGACGGGTGTGGACGGCGACGACGTTTCGGAAGCTCCCGGACGCGAGGGAGACGACGGCGACGCGCGGCTATACACGGCGGAGAGGAAGACGGTGTCGGAGTTGAGCGGCGCTTCCCGGAGCTGCGTGGACAGGCGGACGGAGTGGCGACGACGACGATGACCTTCAGGTCGAGCTTGGCCTCCACGATTTGGTTGCGGAAATAAAGCAAGGATGGTGTTTAAAGGAGCGCACGGATGTGGGAAAGAGGAAGGACCAAGAATCGGCGGCGGGGACTCACTCTGCACGGATGTGGAAATACGGTGGCGGTGGAGCGAAACTCCGGCGAAGAATTCGTCGGCCTGGGGACGTATTGGAGAGGCTTTTTAGGGGGGAGGGGGAATGGAGGAGGAGGTCGAGGGCTACCTATAGGAACCAACCATGCTTGATTTGGTGCAGTAATTTGCCCGCAATCAATCGGAGATTAATTTCGACCAAAAACGGCCGTGTCTAATGGCGGACGAAATTGGAGCATTTTAGGACGTTTTGGATGGGTCTTTTATGGGGGAATGAAAGAGGAGATCATGGGCTTTAATTGGAAAGAAGCGGTGCGTCATTTGGTGCTCTAAATCGCCGGGAATCACGTCGAGAAGAACACATGGAACAGTTTTCGCGCGAGATGCGGTTCTGGTTGTTGAAGATGATGCTGACGTCATCATGACGTCAGCAATTTTACTTTTTTCTGATTTTTCTTATTTATTCCATATCTTTTATTTTAAGTGTTCAAATGAAGTCAAATAAATTTGTAAAAATCTGTAAAAACAATATCTTTGTGTTAAACTAGTTGTGGGAATGTTTTGAACACTTTTCAAAAATCCAAATTTTAAATTATTTATTAAATACAAATTTGACACGTAATGTCAAATTTGAAAACATGGCTTACATAATTTCATTTATGGCTAAATAAAATTTATAAAAAATACAAATCTTATATAGGTTTGAAATTAAGTTAATTAAACTCATTTTCCAATATTAAAACATTTTTGTCTTTAGTACAATATTAAATAACATAACAAATTTATTTGAAATGGAAAGGGAAATATAATGTATTCATTTTTTAATTCTAAATATTTTGTGCACCATTAAGTTTTATATTATGATAAATCATTTGAAAAGGCCATAATATATATTGGAAAACATTAAGTCTTTAAATCATTTCTTATCTTGAAATATTCATGAAATTCATTTTATGTTTTAAAAGTTGATGAAATGATTTAAATTAATGAGATGCTTATTTAGATAATTTAAATACTTATAAATATATATATAGTTTTCAAAGATATAAACTCTAGGGTTGAATTTACTAAAACCATGTTTTGAACTCAAGTAAATAATCAACACCATTTGGCAAAATTACCATGTTTTAAATAGTTTAAAAGAAAATTTGTAAATATTATTTTAATTTATGAATAGCTATGGCTAACTGATTGAAATCAAATACTTATTAAGAAACCTTTTTATTATAAGAAAATGGTTTGAAAGTTTGTAAATCATTTGTCAAAATATATAATGAAGTTTAAGAAAAACAATGGATAGTAAAATGTTTAACTTGAAACAACTTATGAAAATAGTGATTAATTAAAATAATAAACAAATTGGAAATTGCTATGAAGTCTTTTATGATTGGTTTTCTTATGCTTTTAATGTTTTTTTATTCTAAAACAAAAGTTTGAATTTTTAGTGATTTTTAAACATTGCAAAATATTGGGATGTTACACCCCCTTCCTTTCTTGGTGCGGCTCACCCCCATGGGCCCTTCTAGGGCCCATTTAGGTGGGTTGCCCCTTTTTCATTTATTTAATTAATAAATAAATTAATATAAAATATAGTTAATTCATAATTAATCTATACCTATACCTAATCTATACCTAATAATAAAGGGAGGAAGGCTTCTGCCCAAAAATTTCGTCGCCCCCGAAATGACCTATTTACCCTCGGTTTATATAGAAAGTACATATACTGCCACCGCCAACTAAAAGCAACGGTTCGCAAAAAAAAAAGAGGCACCGAACCTAGGCTCGGGAACGAGTCCCCAACTCCCGCCGCCAGCATTTCGCCGTCCGCGCGCCTCCGTTCCCGGCTTCCCGCGGCAAACACACCGCGCCCGAGAAGGGATTCCGCAAGATGGGTCGGCGTTGCCGTCCGCTGCGCGCCGTCACGGGGAAGGGATCTGGTTCGTGGAGGCCTCATCCAATCTGATGAATTTCGACGTCCTCATCGTCATTGCCTAGGTCGGCACGCAATTTACAACTCAGATTGTTGGTCGTCTTCTAATCATTTTCTGGCGGCGTCGATTTTGGTGCCCCCGGTTCGATTCCTTGCGCCCAGAGGACGAGTGCTCAAAAGGTCTCAAGACAGCTCCAGCGATGGCGGGCTGAGCTACGCCGGCAGACATAGGCGCTTGCGGGGGTGGCTAACGAGAATGAGAAACTCGCGCCACCAAAAAATCACGTCGCCCTCGTGCACCATCGACTTGGACCGCCTTCCCTGGAGTCGTACGGCCGCGCACGGAGGATAGGTTGGCCTGCAGAATGCGCTCGGCAGGTTGGTGTGCTTCGACTAGGACCCATTGGAGCAAGGCACTGGCGCCTTCTCGTGGTGATGCTTGACTGCTTGAGGCCTTCCTTTCTTCACACAGCTACCTCTGCGCCACCGGCGGCGGGTCGATGAGTCCAGGCGAGATGTACGGAGATTCCAGCACGCCGGCACTGGCATGAATGCGGAGGAGAGCGTCCAGGGCGAGTAGTGTAGTAGCGTGATGGAGATGGCCGTTCAGATGAGGTTGGACCGGTGGAGCTGCTGCAGAATCCTGCATTGGTCCTGAACTCTAAATTATGACAACCAAATAGTGCTCCAGAGGCCTTTGAAAGGGACCTGTAGGCAAAGGGGATATCGGTACTTTTTGTTTCTCCTCTATGACAACCAAATCACAAGGCCTGGCACCTTTTCTGCAAACTACAACTTGATATGGTGCTCCTTTTGTCCCAAATAAATATTGAACCAAAAAAAGACATATTATTAGAATCAGGAAGAGGAAGTACGTGAAGTCGAATTCCATGATACAGATGGTTTTGTTCTAACAAGGTGCTACAATCTACGTTGCAGGTAGTTAGAACCCTTAGTACATGCATGCTAGGTGTTTGACATTTTCCCTGAAATGCTACTTGACATGCCCCTCTGTTCTTAAAGTCAGTCATTTAATATGTTTTAGCTACTAAGTAGATTAGCACTTGATAAGCATATCTCATGCATTCAATCTTTTGTTATTTTTTATAGGAGAATATGTTGATGGGAGACTAGGATTCACAGTTTTTTTGTTAGTTAGTTATTTCTTACTGTTTTGTTGCTCTATGTCATCTCATCATAGAGTAATGCCCAATGACACATCCCAAAAGTGCGACGACAATATAGTGTTCCAGTACATGAATATTTAAAATCGTAGAACACATTGAACTGAGCTCGCTTAGGTTGTTTGTTTTTATTTCCTTATATGCTCATTATACTAGAAACAGGTACGGAGTAGTTATTTGCGTTTCTTTTTCCCGTTGCAACGCACGGGCATCTTTCCTAGTAATAATAAAGGGGGGAAACTTTCTTGCGGTCATCGTTTTTATTTCCAATTTTACACCCACAATTCTATGACATTACCTACCATGCCACCAATAAGTGAAAAAAAGGATTCGTTTTCTCTCTCTACTCCAAGCAAAACTGTGGTGACCCACACATACCACTGCATGGTGTAGTATGCTATAGTCGTTGACATAGCACGAATGGATCACCGTCCACCAGTGTTACGTCAACAGAGTGGTACAACAGAAACATCGCAGGTTCAAGTCATGACTATAGATTACAAACAGAAGATCAAAAACAACAGATCTTTAACTCGTTGACTAGGAATATGTCCACTTCTATACTACGCCTACATTTGTCCTCTGTCTTCCCTGGATTGCTTCAACTCGTTGTAGTTGCCTCCTGTGGTCTTTTATCCTCCAGTCTTGCCTTGTTGCAGCTCTTCATGTCTAAGAAGGGGTTTAAGAGGCAAGGGTGAGTAACAGCGTTACCCAGCAAGTTAAATATATATAAGGTGGGAAGTTTGATGTATAAATACAGCCACAGACATCGGATTGTCGTAGGCTAATGCAAGTTTTCGAAAACATTTCTTCAAAAGGTTGCTTTCATTCCAAAGACTATGCTCGTCAGGAGTCACATGGCTAGGGATTTGAGGAGCCTCCTTTCCTGCTGCGTTCGTCGTTCCGTCCTGGAACGTGGAGTAACATGTCACATTCATACACTCTGCAGAGGTGCGCTGCTTTACCCATAAGACATCAAGACCTTCTTGCACAACCGGGCGAATCTTTCCCGTCCACACTTCCTTGGTGTGGGGCCCAGTCAGTAATCTAAGCCAATCACTGCGCCTTTCCACCATCCCCGCACACCCCCCATTACTTCAGTTTACAGGTTGGAAATCCAACTTTCAACCTGATGACCATTTGAAGCCCGTCTCAAACTGGTTCTGAAGCCAACCTTCAATAGATACTAGACATCCGGGCGTTGTGATTAACAGGATAGACATCTCCTGGTAATACGGCTTTATCCTGGAACTGCGAACTCGCAACGTCAAACAAGCCCACTGATAGACATCTCCCGGGAATACGGCTTTACCGGTGGCTTGTACGCACTACCCGGCCCAGAATAGTACCCGTTGGTGTACGAGAGGAAAAGGGTACAGTTGACTTCTCCGTCCCATTTCAGATCTCATGGTTGCGCGTAATATTCGGCGCAAGAATCACTGGCAACATTTGTTGTTAAGTCCTAGGTGATACTTTTCCGTGCAAATGGAACCTCCACCACAACATTCTTACCGTGGTCCCATCTGCCAACCATTTGAGATTACCACCTCACTGGTGGATAACTATAGTCATATTATTATAAAATAAGTTTTCTGTCCTTTTTGTGTGATATGCAACAATAACACTTTGAAAATAGTTTCTTAACAAATACTACAAGAGGACATGAATAAAAGGGATGAACTTGCCTTTTTTACTACAAGATTATGCAGCCAAGGTCTTCGATCTAATATAAACTCCGAGAAAGTTGAAAATAACATCATTGGTCCAGTAAGGACTAATGTTTAAAGAAACAACATGATTAATGCATAAGGATGAGATGCATCGCAACGTACCCCGTATCTCATTCTAAATGATTATGTGTTATTTGTGTTGGGTGATTTCATTTAGAGTTGTTTTGTCTTCAAGTTTACTTCACAAGCAAGATGAGTTGTTTAACATTAATGTTCATGTATCATCTTAAGCTTAAGAGTAAAGTAAAACCACATATAAACACTCAATGGTTGCTTTAGGTTTTGTTCATCTTATGTTGGTGGAAAGCATGTATGAACTTTGATTAAGTAGAGAGCTAGTGTAATATTACATGATGGCAAAAAAAATAACTTTTGAAGAACATAAGAATGTAAACAGTCGTTGGTATTATATGAAGTAGTTAAAGGAAAAGTTATATGATTATTCTTCTTTGTGTGTTTTACCCAAGACTTTACCTTATGAACATTATACTAGTTTTAATCAGACACTTACTAACTTTAAACTTAGCTTATTTTATATGAATGAATGTTTTGTTTTGGGAGTACAACAAGTTACTTCCTAGTGTTATGAACTATTGAGTTGTTTCCTACTGATTTTACTTAACCAATTATAAATAAACATGAGTTAACTAACAGATGGAGTAGGTACTTATTTATTCAAAGTAAAACTTAGTATTCTAAAATGTTATTAGATTTTCATTTCATTTAAATGGTTGCTACATAGTAGTAGAACATCTTTTGTAAGCTTATAACTTTATTTTCACAATTATGACAATAATTCTTACTTATCATTTTAAAATAGAATTCATTTTAATATAGATTTAATGAAATAAAATATTTCATATTGTAATAAACATACATTACTAAAGTTAAATTTATGCATGTGAGACAATTTCAATGAAGTCTGAAATGCATCGAGAATAGCATTTCAAATTAACTCCATATTTAAACGTTTAAGTGGTTGTATTTTAAATTTTATTCTATTTAAGTTTTATTCAAATATGACGGTAATGATATATTTATTTAGATTTTATTTTTCTGATCATTTTGATATAAAGATTATATTTTTCTGATATAATATGATTTAGTTATGACGTTTCTAAGTTTAAATCAATTTAAACAATTATGTAATTAAATAAATAGGGTTGGGCCCACCTGTCATAGTTTTTATTATTACATAAATGATTTACCTAAAAGACTAAAAGTCTGACATAGGGTCCCACTTGTCATACACTCATCCATTTCTAATTTAATTTCCAGAAAATATTTAAATTAGGATGCTAACGTCACGTGACGTCAGCGACTAGAATCCACCTCGGTTGAGCACGAATTCGACTGATACCACATGAATTCGAGAGGGATTCTCATCTTACTCAAAAGAGGGCTTAAGGGAGAGTCTACCGAGCTGCCCGGATGACCAAAGGGTCACCGGATTCACCGGCGGCGAGCAAGACTGCGGCGGCGGCCCTCGGCTCACGTTGAACTCGAATTCCCGCATGAACTGAGATGGATGGAGGGTACGTGAAGTATCTTAGCGATGACCTGATGCTCGTGGAGTTGTCGAAGAGGCGAGTAGGGGTCGGAGGCGGCTGGAAATGAAGGTCGACGGCGGCGGCCGGAGATGAGGAAGACGATAAATTCTCGGCCCTCCGAGCTCCTCTTCACGGTCCGCTCATGGAGGAAGACGAGGAATAAGCTGAGGTCCTCCCCTGAAGTCCAGAACCTTGAGCCGAGGCTTGACGATGAAGAGATCATCCGCGGCGGCCGACGGCCGGAGTTGGAGAAGAATAACGACCCCCTCCCCTACCGAGCTTATCTGCACGCGTTGATCGCATAGGAGGTACAAGGCGTCACATAGGGACTCCATAGCTCCTCAGAAGTCCATGGGGTGGCCGGAATCATCGGCAAACGACGGCGCACGGTGGCGGCCGGAGAAGTTAGGGTTAGGAATTGGGGAACGGGGAGAGAGGAAGAAGAGACGCGCGAGGAAGTGAGGAGGATGGGGAGATGCGGACGGCTCTCCCGTGGTCTTATCCACGCGAGAGGAAGGCGGGAAGAGGCCACACGCGAGCTTGGCCGTGGCGACACGGCTTTGCCATCCTTCTGGCCAGAGGAGGAAGGAACGATTTAAAGGTGGTTTTGCCGATAACCCCCTGCATTTTAGAGAAACTACAGGAAACATGTAAACAAGCCCCTGGTTCAATGTTTTGGACCTATTCTTGATTAGGAAATTACATAGGAGTCCAGGAATGTGTATAATTTGAATGAGAGTTTATCTTAACTTAGAATTTGTATATATTATATATTTTGAATACTTTTATCACATAAATTGAATTTGGACTTCTTTTGCTATCATCTTTCGTTTATTTCTTTTACTTAATTAATATTTGGTAGTGCATGTTAGGCACATGGAATATTTTCTATGTTATAATTCCAATTAAATTGATTTGAGGTTTTTGTTAAAAGATTATGGATAAAAATATATATCCAATTTGTTTCCATTTATGGTTTCCACTTATTTGTTTTTATGGTGCATTATGACCATGGGAAATTATTTCTATGGCCTTATTTATTTTTATAAATTGTTTCCATCAACTACTAAATGATCTAAATTATGGACTTTAAGATATTGATATATTTGAATACACCAATTGATGGTATGGTGATTTAAGTATGTCTAACCACACCAAATTAAGGTTGATGGAAATAACAAAATGGATCAGTGTGGGTCCTAAGAAGAGTATGCGCAATGCACTATGTCAAATCCATGCTAAGCATGAGAGATTGCCAATGGCTTTTATTTGTGATCCATAACAAACAAATCCTGTAAGAACATGATCAATTGTTTATGAAAGCACAAGATAGGAATTCATACCTAAGGTTAGGTCTTATGGTGATAAGATGATGAGTTTAGACTTCTTCTCATTCCATCATCCAGTTAGGATGGAGTAAGAATGATACATTCTTTCTTGATAGAGTTAATGTATTAGGAATATATCTAATAATAGATATATTTGAGTTTGTGAAATGGGTATCCGTGAACAAATATCAACTAATGCTTCCAAATGATTAATTTGCCATATGTCCAAGATTATCTTTTATTGAGAATGAATTCTTGGTTCAAACAATGGATGATTATCCATTAGTGATCTAGTGGCTCCTCTCTTATATGATTATTCATTCACATGGTCATGAAAGATGATACATGTGACTCTGAGATATGTATATTGATTATATACACTTATGATTTGGCATTACTTTCTCTTTGGTTATGATCCCCTTGTGGTAGATATTCAAGACAAGTTCTTCTTGTCCTGTATTGAATTTCCAACATCATTTGGCTCACCCTTGTGGTTTGGACAATTCAATTTAACCAAACCAACTTTCTTGAGTTGGTGGTATATGAACGTATGTGTATTTTATGACATCCAAGAACTTGATGTACTGGATGATCTATCCTACTATTCATGTATATATGGCACTCCATTGTATGTAAATACCAAAATGAGTTGTCAACAAGGTTGCAAAGCCTGTTATCAACCTATTTCTATATAACACTAACATTGTAATGTCATATAATTTCCAGAGGTATTAACATGGATGGATTAGGAGATAAGAGTTTCCAATTCTTCAGGATAGATTGACATAACACTTATATGTCCATCTAAGGAATGCTTCTCTAAGTCTTCTTGTTGTGTTCTTCCCTTTTTGTTATCTTCTCTTGTTGATGCCTTCGAGAAGATTGGGAGATAAAGAAATATGATGTCTAGATCAAGTAAGAGGATCTTGATTAAGGTTTAGGTAATTCAGTTTGGTTTCCAAGAATGTCATGGTTTCCATGTACTAGGAATATGTCTAGCACTATTGATAAGAATAGATGACCAGAGAATTATTAGGAATAGTTGTTTTGGTCATTAACTCCTAAATAAGGTTTTGGTATATTAGGTTTCCTTTCACTTGGTTTTATGTTCACTTGGTGTAACATTGTATCGTATATCTCTCTACCCCAAAATAAGGTTTAAGCCAAGATCATCTCAAAGTTTATAATGCTCAAGTTAATGATCTACTTCAATTCCACCAATTCAAGTGAAACTTCAATCACTTAGTGTTTTTAAAATTAAATGCGCAAAAATTATCCGGATTTTCTGATGCATGAATACAATGCACACTTCTGTGTCCTCTATATTTCTGGACTCTAAATCCTGGGATGTTACCGTCTCCCCTCCTTAAACTAAACTTCGTCCCCAAAGTTCGTACTCTCTTACGTTTCGGATTGTAGATCTGTCTTGTATATAAGCTGGTAGTTCTCAAACTTCGTATTGATTCCTTAATGGAGATAATTGGTGTATCCCCAAATCCATATTTTATCCTGGAATCCTCTTTTGACGTAGCCATAGCTAGTTGTCAGTTCCATTTGTTTTGTGATACCTTTTGGGAATATACTACACCTAGGTCTATCTTCTTGATAAGCTCCTTGAATCAGGGCTTCATCTAATCCTTGTTAGTCCTATTAGTAGTTCTAACTAAATTTCTTCACGTAATAACTGACCTACTATTTGGAAGGTACTTAGGGTTTAGGAAGTCATAACTAAGGTACACATTTACTTATTCTGCAACGAACCTTGGTAATGACACTATACCTAGGCCACCTTAATATGATTGGCCATGATGATTCACTTTCTAAAGGTTTACTTTATCGAGTCTCCTTTTTCTCGTGTCATCTGGAATCTTGATGCTACACTCATCCTAGTGATACAAAGTGATCCCTATTACTAGATGATTTCTCCAACACCATTCTTCCGTCGTACTCTTGGTTTGAACCAAAGAATGACCTTTTATTGAAAAAAGTAGTTCAACAACTTGGTTTTGTCAATCTTCACTTAAGTCTACTCCTTACTTCTTTCTGGTAGGAACCTCAACTCCTGAATTGAGATTACCTTAAGGTTCTATCTTTATTTGGATTACAGCTCACCTTATGAAAATAAGGCACAACTGCACCGAATCTTGGGTTTCTTCTCATCTTTTACTCCAATTGATCAGTTTTCACTACTTCTCTTCGTTATATTAATCACTCCCCTCCTTAGATTGTTGCAATGGTTTCTACACCTTAGGTGTACCGACATGGTTCTTAGGGTTGGGTTCATGGTCTTTGTATACCTTACATTTACCTCTATCTGATCCCACAAAGGAATTCTGCGGTGTACCCACACAATTGTGGGTATCCGAGGTAAATTCTCCAAACAATCTTCACGCTAGAAGGTCCTTCGTCTCTTCCTTACACGAATTCCTATTCTATCCAGATCTATAACATTAAGCCATATCTTGGTGATGGAACATGCATTTGCACATCAAGCGAAGCTTGATGAATAGATCCAGTCACACAAAGAACCAATGAAATCCAAGAAATCCAAATGTTATGCATACATGCATAAGTAAAGCCTATAACATAGCAATTCGAGTATAACATCTCTCGTACTAAGGCTTATATAGATTCTAATATGATGCACACATATAGTAGTATATAGGTCTCTACCGTTGTATGTTAAGGTATAGGGTTCATACTACTCTTCATCTCACTTATTTACTCTAGTTGACCACTTGCAACAGGATAAACAACGTCAAAGTGATCTAAAATAATAGCTACCTAGCACTAAATGTGATATAACTCCCTTACTAAGCATGCTACCAATTGTGTTCCAACTAAGTACTAACCTCACACAATCTCTCATAATTGCTACACAAATTGTTATTAGCCTATAATACATCCTCATTATCCTATCTAAGTTATCTCTATCTCACATATGTTGATCCTACACACTTTTATTCAAAGTAATTTCCTTGGGAATTTGTCACAATTACGTTCCTATCATGGTTTAGGAGCTAGGCTCACCATGAGACTTTCTTTTTTTTTAGCTACTATCGTCATAGTCCTTATATTATGGCATACTAGTGTTGTCTCAAGAATGCTACACCATCACTCAAAGAAGCACCAGTGAATCTCACGTGATTTGTGGTTAAGGTTATACTACCTCAGATGGCTTCTCTTTAAAAGATACCACCATAAACATATGGGTGCTACTAAATTGTTCCTACTTCATTAAACACCGGTGGTTATAGGATAAGCTTTACTAGGTCACACATACTAAGTATGAGATGTGTACGTATTCGTTAAATAATACATACATGACTTTATCTGAGAACAGATAGGAAATACTTCTTCCAACAAGATGCGAAAGAAGATTTTCCTCTAATGTAATAAGGTTATTCTCAAGTGAATATCCATCACAAGACTAAAGATGATTGGTTTAGATAAGATGGCTACCTATAATCACTACCCAACCTATAGGTCTCCTTTAGAGGGTTTTAATCCTAGAGTCAAAGCGTTTGCTCTGATACCAGCTGTGGTGACCCACACATACCACTGCATGGTGTAGTATGCTATAGTCATTGACATAGCACCAATGTATCACGGTCCACCAGTGTTACGTCATCAGAGTGGTACAACAGAAACATCGCAGGTCCAAGGCATGACTATAGATTACAAACAGAAGACCAAGAACAACAGATCTTTAGAACCTCCTAGAAACAATGAGGCAAGGCCCTAAAAAAAGAAGATCAAATGAAAAATCTCGAAAGAACTGACCTATACTAAGCCTACTGCTAATATTGCCAGGCTTGCGATTGCGCTATAGCAACGCCTACAGAGATAGGTTCTATGACTAAGAATCTGTCCACTTCTATACTACGCCTTCATTTGTCCTCTGTCTTCCCTGGATTGCTTCAACTCGTTGTAGTTGCCTCCTGTGGTCTTTTATCCTCCAGTGTTGCCTTCTTGCAGCTCTTCATGTCTAAGAAAGGGTTTAAGAGGCAAGGGTGAGTAACAACGTTACCCAGCAAGTTCAATATATATAAGGTGAGTAGTTTGATGTATAAATACCGCCACAGACAATGGATTGTCGTAGGCTAATGCAAGTTTTCGAAAACATTTCTTCAAAAGGTTGCTTTCATTCCAAAGACTATGCTCGTCAGGAGTCACAGGGCTAGGGCTTTGAGGAGCCTCCTTTCCTGTTGCGTTCGTCGTTCCGTCCTGGAACGTGGAGTAACATGTCACATTCATACACTCTGCAGAGGTGCGCTGCTTTACCCATAAGACATCAAGACCTTCTTGCACAACCGGGCGAATCTTTCCCGTCCACACTTCCTTGGTGTGGGGCCCAGTCAGTAATCCAAGCCAATCACTGCGCCTTTCCACCATCCCCGCACACCCCCATTACTTCAGTTTACAGGTTGATGGGAAATCCAACTTTCAACCTGATGACCATTTGAAGCCCGTCTCAAACTGGTCCTGAAGCCAACCTTCAATAGATACTAGACATCCGGCCGTTGTGATTCACAGGATAGGCATCTCCCGGTAATACGGCTTTATCCTGGAACTGCGAACTCGCAACGTCAAACAAGCCCACCGATAGACATCTCCCGATAATACGGCTTTACCGGTTGCTTGTACGCACTACCCGGCCCAGAATAGTACCCGTTGGTGTACGAGAGGAAAAGGGTACAGTTGACTTCTCCGTCCCATTTCAGATCTCATGGTTGCGCGTAATATTCGGCGCAAGAATCACTGGTGACATTTGTTGTTAAGTCCTAGGTGATACTTTCCCGTGCAAATGGAACCTCCACCACAATATTCTTACCGTGGTCCCATCTGCCAGCCATTTGAGATTACCACCTCACTGGTGGATAACCATAGTCATATTATTATAAAATAAGTTTTCTGTCCTTTTTGTGTGATATGCAACAATAACACTTTGAAAATAGTTTCTTAACAAATACTACAAGAGGACATGAATAAAAGGGATGAATTTGCCTTTTTGACTGCAAGATTATGCAGCCAAGGTCTTCGATCTAATATAAACTCCGAGAAAGCTGAAAATAACATCATTGGTACAGTAAGGACTAATGTTAAAAGAAACAGCATGATTAATGCATAAGGATGAGATGCATCGCAATGTACCCCGAATCTCATTCTAAATGATTATGTGTTATTTGTGTTGGGTGATTTCATTTAGAGTTGTTTTGTCTTCAAGTTTACTTGACAAGCAAGATGAGTTGTTTAACATTAATGTTCATGTATCATCTTAAGCTTAAGAGTAAAGTAAAACCACATATAAACACTCAATGGTTGCTTTAGGTTGTGTTCATCTTATGTTGGTGGAAAGCATGTATGAACTTTGATTAAGTAGAGAGCTAGTGTAATATTACATGATGGCAAAAAGAATAACTTTTGAAGAACATAAGAATGTAAACAGTCGTTGGTATTATATGAAGTAGTTAAAGGAAAAGTTATATGATTATTCTTCTTTGTGTGTTTTACCCAAGACTTTACGTTATGAACATTATACTAGTTTTAATCAGACACTTACTAACTTTAAACTTAGCTTATTTTATATGAATGAATGTTTTGTTTTGGGAGTACAACAAGTTACTTCCTAGTGTTATGAACTATTGAGTTGTTTCATACTGATTTTACTTAACCAATTATTAATAAACATGAGTTAACTAACAGATGGAGTAGGTACTTATTTATACAAATTAAAACTTATTATTCTAAAATGTTATTAGATTTTCATTTCATTTAAATGGTTGCTACATAGTAGTAGAACATATTTTGTAAGCTTATAACTTTATTTTCACTATTATGACAATAATTCTTATTATTTATCATTTTAAAATAGAATATCATTTTAATATAGATTTAATGAAATAAAATATTTCATTTTGTAATAAACATACATTACTAAAGTTAAATTTATGCATGTGACACAATTTCAATGAAGTCTGAAATGCATCCAGAATAGCATTTCAAATTAACTCCATATTTAAACGATTAAGTGGTTTGTATTTTAAATTTTATTCTATTTAAGTTTTATTCAAATATGACGGTAATGATATATTTATTTAGATTTTATTTTTCTGATCATTTTGATATAAAGATTATATTTTTCTGATATAATATGATTTAGTTATGACGTTTCTAAGTTTAAATCAATTTAGACAATTATGTAATTTAATAAATAGGGTTGGGCCCACCTGTCATAGTTTTTATTATTACATAAATGATTTACCTAAAAGACTAAAAGTCTGACATCGGGTCCCACTTGTCATACACTCGTCCATTTCTAATTTAATTTCCAGAAAATATTTAAATTAGGATGCTGACGTCACGTGACGTCAGCGACTAGAATCCACCTCGGTTGAGCACGAATTCGACTGATACCGCATGAATTCGAGAGGGATTCTCATCTTACTCAAAAGAGGGCTTAAGGGAGAGTCTACCGAGCTGCCCGGATGACCAAATGGTCACCGGATTCACCGGCGGCGAGCAAGACTGCAGCGGCGGCCCTCGGCTCACGTTGAACTCGAATTCCCGCATGAACTGAGATGGATGGAGGGTACGGGAAGTATCTTAGCGATGACCTGATTCTCGTGGAGTTGTCGAAGAGGCGAGTAGGGGTCGGAGGCGGCTGGAAATGAAGGTCGATGGCGGCGGCCGGAGATGAGGAAGACGATAAATTCTCGGCCCTCCGAGCTCCTCTCCACGGTCCGCTCATGGAGGAAGACGAGGAAGAAGCTGAGGTCCTCCCCTGAAGTCCAGAACCTTGAGCCGAGGCTTGACGATGAAGAAATCATCCGCGGCGGCCGACGGCCTGAGTTGGAGAAGAATAACGACCCCCTCCCCTACCGAGCTTATCTGCACGCGTTGATCGCATAGGAGGTAGAAGGCGTCACATAGGGACTCCATAGCTCCTCAGAAGTCCATGGGGTGGCCGGAATCATCGGCAAACGACGGCGCACGTTGGCGGCCGGAGAAGTTAGGGTTAGGAATTGGGGAACAGAGAGAGAGGAAGAAGAGACGCGTGAGGAAGTGAGGGGGATGGGGAGATGCGGACGGCTCTCCCGTGGTCTTATCCACGCGAGAGGAAGGCGGGAAGAGGCCACACGTGAGCTTGGCCATGGCGACACGGCTTTGCCATCCTTCTGGCCAGAGGAGGAAGGAACAATTTAAAGGTGGTTTTGCCGATAACCCCCTGCATTTTAGAGAAACTACAGGAAACATGTAAACAAGCCCCTGGTTCAATGTTTTGGACCTATTCTTGATTAGGAAATTACATAGAAGTCCAGGAATGTGTATAATTTGAATGAGAGTTTATCTTAACTTAGAATTTGTTTATATTATATATTTTGAATACTTTTATCACATAAATTGAATTTGGACTTCTTTTGCTATCTTCTTTCGTTTATGTCTTTTACTTAATTAATATTTGGTAGTGCATGTTAGGCACATGGAATATTTTCTATGTTATAATTCCAATTAAATTGATTTGAGGTTTTTGTTAAAAGATTACGGATAAAAATATATATCCAATTTGTTTCCATTTATGGTTCCCACTTATTTGTTTTTATGGTGCATTATAACCATGGGAAATTATTTCTATGGCCTTATTTATTTTTATAAAGTGTTTCCATCAACTACTAAATGATCTAAATTATGGACTTTAAGATATTGATATATTTGAATACACCAATTGATGGTATAGTGATTTAAGTATTTCTCACCACACCAAATTAAGGTTTGATGGAAATAACAAAATGGATCAGTGTGGGTCCTAAGAAGAGTATGCCCAATGCACTATGTCAAATCCATGCTAAGCATGAGAGATTGCCAATGGCTTTTATTTGTGATCCATAACAAATAAATCATGTAAGAACATGATCAATTGTTTATGAAAGCAAAAGATAGGAATTCCTACCTAAGGTTAGGTCTTATGGTGATAAGATGATGAGTTTAGACTTCTTCTCATTCCATCCTCCAGTTAGGATGAGGTAAGAAGGATACATTCTTTCTTGATAGAGTTAATGTATTAGGAATATATCTATTAATAGATATATTTGAGTTTGTGAAATGGGTATCCTTGAACATATATCAACTAATGCTTCCAAATGATTAATTTACCATATGTCCAAGATTATCTTTTATTGAGAATGAATTCTTGGTTCAAACAATGGATGATTATCCATTAGTGATCTAGTGGCTCCTCTCTTATATGATTCTTCATTCACATGGTCATGAAAGATGATACATGTGACTCTGAGATATGTATATTGATTATATACACTTATGATTTGGCATTACTTTCTCTTTGGTTATGATCCCCTTGGAGAAACACCATAAATCCATATGTGACTTTACTTTGGCATTGATCCTTTTGAACAAGAAATAGATATACAAGACAAGTTCTTCTTATCATGTATTGAATTTCTAACATCACTTGTCTCACCCTTGTGGTTAGGACAATTCGATTTAACCAAACCAATTTTCTTGAGTTGGTGGTATATGAACGTATGTGTATTTTATGACATCCAAGAACTTGATGTACTGGATGATCTATCCTACTATTCATGTGTATATGGCACTCCATTGTATATGCATACCAAAATGAGTTGTCAACAAGGTTGCAAAGCCTGTTATCAACCTATTTCTATATAACACTATCATTGTAATGTCATATAATTTCCAGAGGTATTAACTTGGATGGATTAGGATATAAGAGTTTCCAATTCTTCAGGATAGATTGACATAACACTTATGTGTCCATCTAAGGAATGCTTCTCTAAGTCTTCTTGTTGTGTTCTTCCCTTTTTGTTATCTTCTCTTGTTGATGCCTTCGAGAAGATTGGGAGATAAAGAAATATAATGTCTAGATCAAGTAAGAGGATCTTGATTAAGGTTTAGTTAATTCAGTTTGGTCTCCAAGAATGTCATGGTTTCCATGTACTACGAATATGTCTAGCACCATTGATAAGAATAGATGACCAGAGAATAACTAGGAATAGTTGTTTTGGTCATTAACTCCTAAATAAGGTTTTGGTATATTAGGTTTCCTTTCACTTGGTTTTATGTTCACTTGGTGTAACATTGTATCGTATATCTCTCTACCCCAAAATAAGGTTTAAGCCAAGATCATCTCAAAGTTTATAACGCTCATGTTAATGATCTACTTCAACTCTACCAATTCAAGTGGAACTTCAAGCACTTAGTGTTTTGAAAATTAAATGCGCAAAAATTATCCGGATTTTCTGATGCATGAATACAATGCACACTCCTGTGTCCTCTATATTTCTGGACTCTAAATCTTGTGATGTTACAAAAAAAAACCACCTAATCCTACCTGATTGCCGCGGGCCACCGAGGTTGCCGCGGGCAGCCACGGTCAAGTATGGCATCAGCGAGGCCACTAGGATGGCGTTGGCCGCTTGGATGGCGTCAGGTTCGCGCTCATCGGGTGTTAGCCTCCGATGTACTTCAAATCAAATAAGGGAGCGAGCTTGTGGTCCGCTGCGCGCCTGACGTGGGGCTACCTCGCGGGTAGCCCACGGCGAGGCTACCTGGGCCGCGCCAAGGATGGAAAGGCCCGCAGAAGGCCCACTCGGGGTATCTCATATCCTAGTCCAACTCGGTTAGGGCTTGTAACCTACCGTATCTGTACCAATCACCCGAGACCTGGCTGCCTATAAAGCCAGGAGGGTTGCCCGTCCTAGAGGACACGCACGCTCAGAACCACGAACCCTAGCGAGATCGCAATCTGGCCATTGTAATCGCTACTCGCATCAATAACCAGACAAGCAGGAGTAGGGTGTTATCCTCCGGGAGCCTGAACCTGGGTAAACCTTGCTTGTCAGCCGTCGTGATCACCTTGCACTCTCCTCTCTCCCCATCAATCAACCCGGGGTGTACAACCCTGGGACTTGCCGAGTTAGAACCTCGTCAATTGGCGCCGTCTGTGGGAAATTCAACCAAGTGCTAGGATCATGGTCACGCTGGCTCCATCCGCAATGAAGATCGGCGCACCCGCCATCAGGGAGTCGATCCGATTCGGCTCCTTCGAGTACGTCATCCACTCGAAAGCTCATCAATCGGTGTACGCTGATCTGGACAGAGGTATACACATCACCTTCGGCTCCATATTCTGTTGCATCGATAGTCGTGGCATACTCAGGTCTACGACTACGGCGTTACGCGCGGCGGCATCATCAAAATCGCCGACCACCGCGCCCGCTGGACCCCGCGAAGATCGCATCTGCCGCACTCGCGGAGATCGCGACCGCCGCACCCGCGAAGATCGCATCTGCCGCACCCGCGGAGATCGCAACCGCTGGACCCGCGAAGATCGCGTCTGCCCCACCCGCGGAGATCACGACCGCCGCACCCGCGAAGATCGCATCTACCGCACCCGCAAGGTTTGCGCCAGCTGTACCCGCGAAGAGGACATCTACGTCGACAATCTCGGCGACGACCACGCGAATCGAGTCTACTACCCCAACCTCGATCGCGCGGTCAATCATGTCCCAGGTCTACCCCAAGCCACTCGCACTCGCCCCGCCGAGTGCGGGCACATGGACAAGGCTCAGTGCAAAGAGACGCGACAGCGGGTGCGCCGCGCGCCACGTTGCAGCAATTTTCGACCCCGAGCAAGAAGCGGGTGACATAAGTAGCAGCGGCAGCACCAACTCTCCAATCCATGCCTACCCCAGGCAGGTCTTCATGGCCGGCACAGCGCCGCATGACGACGAAGACGAACCCGTATACCCACTGGAGGTGGACATGCCGGACCAGACGAAGCTCGTCATCACGCGTGATATGGCGATCCAAGCAATGAAGCATGTGGACGAGGGCACGTTCCCGCCACCCAACGCATCTCGAGACGATCACCTGGCGGTCCAGTACTTGCTATGCAAGGAAGGCGAACGAATTCGCGCCGAAAAGGCCGAACTTCTCAGGCGCAAAAGGGACGCGGATGCGTCGAGTGCCAGGCGAGCTGCTCTCTCCTTCACATCCTCCACAGAGGTGACTCAGGGAGCACGGCGAACTAGAGCCCGTGTCCCCCACATGGGAGAAGCTGATCGGACAAGGCTCACCCGCAACCTCGACTCTTCCTTCGTCACCGAAGATGAAAACGGGATACCCGTCCCAAAAACAGCAAACGCTGCCCTAATAGCAGTCGAGACGTACCTTCGGCTCACGCAGCCACCGGAGGGTGACACGCGCTCCCTCCTCCACAAACAACAAATTGCCTCCATAAGGGCAATCGAAGAAGCTCTAGCGGCCAAGGGGCCAGGTAATCAAGCTCACGAACCAACGACGTCGGGCATCCCGGCGGCGCAGCGACAGCCAGTCAAGGACCTTCGAGACGTCCTAACACAGAAGACGGTGGACCGTAACCGCAAGGAACGTTCGGCTAACGCAGCACAGGAGGACGACCATACCAACCGCGACTTCGAACCATGTGGTGCAGCATGTTTCTCCTTCAACATCCGCGACACCCGCATGCCTAAAGGCTTCAAGTTGACGGCGGGCACACCAAAGTACGACGGGAAGCAAGACCCGAAGTTATGGCTCGAGGACTACCTTATTGCTTGCACCTGCCAAGGCGGAACATCGACCACGGCAATGCAGTACATCCAGCTCATGCTGACAGACTCTGCACGCGGGTGGCTCACAAGCCAACCCAAAGATTCTTTCCGAACATGGGAAGAGTTCCAGGACAACTTCATCAAAAGTTTCTCGGGAACATTCGCCAGACCAACGACCTATATCGAGTTGCAAGCCTGCAAGCAGGGTAAGGACGAGTCGCTCCGATCTTACATCCAGAGGTGGACACTCCTCCGCAATACCATGGAACCCGTATCAGAGGACAGGGTGATGGATGCCTTCATGCATGGCGTTGCTCGCCGCGATCTACGGGAGGAATTTGGTAGGCTCCAGCCGAAGACCACAATAGAGTTAATGAAGACAGCCAACCAATGGGCTGAAGGAGAGGACTACGTCCGAGAAACTTCTCCCAAAAAGGAAGGCGAAACAAGCAACTGGCGCGAGTCGCGTCAGAAGAGGAAGGCACGTTACACGCACGACTCAATCGAGTTAGTAGCGGCGGGTTATGAAACCCCCCGCGAGGTCAAGCGTGAGGGCAGCAGACAGCACGAGCAAAGTCGACAGCCCAGCTCGAGTCAGTACAACCGTGGCAGCAGCAGCATCGACCACAGCGATGGAGGTCAGAAGCGCGAGTGGAAGCGCCCGTTAACCCCGGCAGAGGAACTGATGCAACCATGTAAGCATCACTCGTTACGCAACCCGGCAACAGGAAAGTGGGGTTCAAACCACCTGTTGAAAGATTGCCGCAAAGCAAGGAAGATCTACCATGCCATGCAGCAAATCATCACCCCGGTACAGGCCATGCAAGCGGCACCGCAGCTAGCCATCCAGGCGGCACCCGCAAACAACAATCAAGTGCAGGCGGCAGGAGCGTTCCCCCAGCCGCAGCAGCAGCAACAAGGTACGCCGGCAGCAGCCGACGCATACCCAGCCGCACGGGGACAGTTGAACATGATCCAGAAGGGACCCCCGTCGAACAGAAGGCAGAAAATCATCACACGCCAAGTACTTCAAGCCATCAACAGCCCACGCGCGGTACCAGACTACCTGCGCGGGTCGGAGACACCAATCACATTTTCCAGGGCAGATCACCCAGCGGAGGTAGTCCGACCAGGGCACGCCGCACTCGTGATTGAAGCTTTGATCGGCGACTACAGCCTGAAGAAGGTGTTCCTGGACGGGGGCAGCGGCATCAACATCATATTCGCCGACGCCCTCAGGCGAATGAACAGGTCGACAGAGAAATTGCCTGAATCGGAGACCACCTTCCACGGCATAGTACCAGGGCAGCCAATTACACCCATGGGAACCATCACACTCGACGTCATCCTCGGAACACCCGAGCACTTCAGGAAGGAGTCGATAGACTTTGAGGTCGTCGACTGGAAGTCACAATACCACGCCATCCTCGGACGCCCAAGCTTTGCCAGGTTCATGGCAGTACCCCACTACGCCTACCTGATGATAAAGTTACCCGGGCCAAAAGGAGTGATCACCGTCCGCGGCGACTTTGGGCTCTCCAACAGCTGCGACCGCGAGTTTGCCAAGATCTCCGAGTCCTTCGGCGTCGAAGAGCGGTTCAAAGCCATATCAGCCGACAACGACAAGACCATCTTCCCGGCTCGCAAGAAGCCTGCCAAAGACGCAGCGTTCAACACGAACGACGACACCGTCACCCACCAAGTCCATCCGACTGACAGCGGAAAGACAGTCAAGGTCTCATCAAGCCTGACACCCGCGTAGGAAAGCGCGCTCGTCGAGTTCCTACGTGAGAACTGGAAAATCTTCGCATGGCAACCTTCTGACATGCCGGGGATACCCAGGGAACTCGCCGAGCACTCTCTGAAAGTACACAAGGACGCAAGACCTGTCAAGCAATCCATGCGACGCTTCTCAGGACCCAAACGAGACGCTATCACCATGGAAGTCGACAGACTGTTGCACGCCAAGTTCATCCGCGAGATCAAAGACTCGGACTGGGTCGCTAACCCGGTCCTTGTTGAGAAAAAGAAGACGAAGAAACTACGCATGTGCGTAGACTTCACCGCAGTCAACAAATGCTGCCCCAAAGACCACTTCCCGCTCCCGCGGATAGACCAGATCATCGACTCGACTGCAGGATGCGAACGCCTATCTTTTCTGGACGCCTACTCAGGTTACCAGCAGATCAGGCTGAAGGTCGAGGACGAAGAGAAAACAGCCTTCATCACACCCGACGGCGTTTTCTGCTACCAGACGATGCCGTTCGGGTTAAAGAACGCAGGTGCCACGTACCAGCGGACAATGCAAGCATGCCTCAAGGGGCTAATCGGGCAGATCGTCCAAGTCTACGTCGACGATATCGTCGTCACTACCCGGAAGGAGGATACCCTAGTCGACGACCTACGCAAGGTCTTCGCCGCACTGGACGTGTACCAGATCAAACTCAATCCAGAAAAGTGCGTGTTCGGCGTGCCAGCCGGAGAGCTACTAGGGTACCTTGTATCCGCAAGAGGAATCGAAGCAAATCCCGAGAAGGTGCAGAACATTCTCACAATGCCAGCACCAACGAAGCTCAGGGAGGTGCAACGATTAGCCGGCCGAGTCGCAGCTCTTAGCCGGTTTGTTAGTAAGTTGGGAGAAAAGGCTTTACCCTTCTACCAACTGATGAAGAAGTCAGACAAGTTCGAGTGGACGCAAGAGGCGCAGGACGCATTCGACCATCTCAAGAAGACACTGACAACCTCTCCGGTCCTCGTGGCACCACTGGAAAACGAACCGCTCTACCTGTACGTCTCAGCAACAAACAGGGTGGTGAGCACGGTGCTCGTAGTCGAACGCGAAGAGGAAGGGCACAGCCACCCGGTGCAGAGGCCCGTCTACTACCTCAGCGAGGTGCTCACCTTGTCCAAGCAGAATTACCCGCATTACCAGAAGCTGGCATACGGAGTCTTCATGACCTCTAGAAAGGTCGTCCACTACTTCTCCGAGCACCCGATCACGGTGGTAAGCTCCTCCGGACTAGCAGACATCCTCACAAATCAGCGCGCGACAGGACGAGTCGCCAAGTGGGTTGTCGAACTAGGACCATGGGGGCTGAAGTATGCTCACCCGAAGTCTATCAAGGCCCAAGTTCTCCCAGAGTTCACTACCGAGTGGATAGAAGCCCAGCTACCAAATGTCCCCGACCTGTCCAACGCATGGACAATGTACTTTGATGGCTCGAAGAAGTTCAAGTCAGCCGGTGCAGGAGTCGTGCTCATCTCCCCCAAAGGCGACAAGCTCAAGTACGTCTTGCAGATGGACTTCCCGAAGCCGAATACGAGGCCCTGATCCACGGCATGCGGATGGCCAAGAACTGCGGCGCCACGCACCTCATGATCTACGGCGACTCCTACCTGGTGGTACAGCAAACCATGAAGTCCTGCGACGCCATCGCTGACAACATGATCGCCTACAGAGACCTCTACAATCAGATGGAAGGAAACTTCGACGGCTGCGAGCTGCGCCACATCGGCCGTGAAAGAAACGAGGAAGCCGACGCCCTAGCTAACATGGGCTCGGACAGGGTACCAGTCCCACCCGGCGTTTTCCTCGAGTGCATCACGCAAAGATCCATCAAGACTCAGGGTACAGCAAGCACTGCAACCACAAAAGGCGATGTCAACCCGCCAAGTCAGGACAAGGTCCCCATGGAAGTCATGCTAGTCGAAGCCACATGGACAGGACCATACCTGGCATACATACTGCACCAGAAGCTGCCAGCTGACCCAGTCGAAGCAAAGCGCATCATCAGACGCTCCAAAAGTTTCACCGTCATCAACGGGGAACTTTACAAAAGAAGCATATCAGGAATCCTGCAAAGGTGCATACATCCAGTCGACGGCCAAGCCATCTTACTCGACATCCACTCGGGTACATGCGGACATCACGCAAGCAGCCGGGCACTGGTGGCCAAGGCGCTACGAGCCGGATTCTATTGGCTCACAGCCATGCAGGACGCCGAGGAGCTGGTGAAGAAATGCACAGGGTGCCAGGAGTTTGCCAACAAGCCGCACGCCCCAGCATCAGAGCTCAAGACAATACCACTAGCCTGGCCCTTTGCCCAATGGGGCCTGGACATGGTGGGCCCGCTGAAGAAATCCTCACCCGGAGGTCATACCCACCTCCTGGTCGCAGTCGATAAATTCACAAAGTGGATCGAAGCCGTGCCCATCACAAGTTCGACTGCATCCACGGAGGTCAACTTCATCAGGTCAATCATCTTCAGGTTCGGAGTACCTAGCGGGATCATCACCGACAACGGCTCGAACTTCACAGCCGAGGAATTCAAAGACTTCTGCTCAGAGCAGGGGATCAAGCTCAACTACGCGTCGGTCTCGCACCCGCAGTCCAACGGACAAGTGGAGAAGGCCAATGGCTTAGTCTGCAACGGCATCAAGAAGCGACTGCGCGTACCCCTTAAACGCGCATCGGGC
Organism: Poa annua; assembly: GCA_026929855.1. NCBI lineage: Eukaryota > Viridiplantae > Streptophyta > Magnoliopsida > Poales > Poaceae > Poa > Poa annua. The sequence continues at coordinate 57,511,683 of CM049426.1, read as the reverse complement.
GCATGGGTGGAAGAACTACCATCAGTACTTTGGAGTCTGCGAACAACGCCGAATAGATCTACCCAGTACACGCCATTCTTCATGGTGTATGGTGCAGAAGCGGTCCTCCCCTGCGACATCAAGTTTGACGCACCAAGAGTAGTCGCCTACGACGAGTCAGAAGCAGAGGAAGCACTCGAAGACAGCAGAGACGTCCTGGACGAAGCACGCGACATCGCCCTAGCACGATCAGTCGTGTATCAGCAGGACCTGCGTAATTATCACACTCGGAGGCTGCGACCAAGAGCGTTCGTGGCAGGCGACCTGGTTCTTCGACTCAAGCAAAAGAAGGTGCACAAGCTCGCCTCCCCATGGGAGGGCCCGTACATCATAACAGAAGCAATAGGCAATGGAGCATACCGCCTAAAGGACTCGAAGACAGGAGCGGACTGCAGCAACCCGTGGAACGTAGCACAACTCCGCCGGTTCTACGCCTAGTTAAGAGCAAGCATTGTACAAGAAAGTCAGCGCGGCAGGTTTCAGACGCACTCTTTCCCTTACCAGGGTACCTGAGGGGACTGGAAGGTTTTTAATGAGGCGGCCTGTTCGCAAGAATCAATAAAGTGATTTGAAGAAAATCTGTCTCCTCTTCCCGTCACTCAAGAAGCTCAAAAATCCTAGGCCGCCACTCGATCCGCTCGGGGGCTGGCCACACAGGTTGAAATAATAGCTTAGGCCGCTACCCGAACCACTCGGGGGCTGCGCCGTACAAGCACACCAGAAATCCTAGGTCGCCACTCGATCCACTCGGGGGCTGGCCACACAGGTTGAAATAATAGCTTAGGCCGCCACCCAATTTACTCGGGGGCTGCGCCACACAAGCACAGAATCAAAAATCCTAGGTCGCCACCCGAACCACTCGGGGGCTGCGCCATACAGGTTGAAATAAAAGCTTAGGCCGCCACCCAACTTACTCGGGGGCTGCGCCACACAAGCACAGAATCAAAAATCCTAGGCCGCCACTCGACATACTCGGGGGCTGCGCCATACAGGTCAAGTCCAAAATCCTAGGGCGCCGCCCACCATACACGGGGGCTGCGCCACACAGGTCACACTTGCAAACCTAGGCTACCACTCGACTTACTCGGGGGCTACGCCAAACAGGACTCAGAAAAATCCTCGGCCGCCACTCGAACCTACTCGGGGGCTGCGCTGCACAGGTCAAGTTCCAAATCCTAGGTCACCACCCGGCATACTCGGGGGCTGCGCCAAAACAGGTAACACTTGCAATCCTAGGCCGTCACTCGACCTACTCGGGGACTGCGCCAGGCAGGAATTATTCAGAAAAATCCTCGGCCGCCACTCGAACCTACTCGGGGGCTGCGCTGCACAGGTCAAGTTCCAAATCCTAGGTCACCACCCGACATACTCGGGGGCTGCGCCAAACACGTAACACTTGCAATCCTAGGCCGCCACCCAGCTTACTCGGGGACTGCGCCAGACAGGAGTTAGTCAAGATCCTAAGTCACCACCTGGTAAAATCAGAGACTGCGGCATAAAGGTAACCCTTGAAAAAAAAAAAAAAAAAACTAGGCCACTGCTTGGCATACTCGGCAGCCGCGCCACACAGGTCGAATCAGGCGCCCTCACTTTCGAGTAAACATATCAATTCTCATTACTCAAAACAGTGCTATAATCTACAACAGTATATTTATACAATCAAATTTGCCCTCTATAGCTAACCCTGTACATCAGACGACAGCTACTTTAAACTGCAGGCTCAGCCTTTGGCGCATCGAGAGGACCTACAAGCCGCTCGCTCAAGTCCTGAACTTGCCGGATAATCCGGCGCGCAGCCGGCAAGGTCTCGTCGAAGTCGTCGTCACCTGGCAGGCCTTCAAGCACCCGCTCAAGCGGAAGATGTGGCCGGTGCATCCGAACATACGCCAGCGCCGCGTTTGCACCAGCCACAAGCTGAGCGTCGACTACTTCCTTCAGCCCTTCGCCATCACGGAACCTCTCCAGCAAGGCAGGCAACCCGTTCGGCTGCGCATTATGCGGGAAGTACACGCGGTTGACGTGCCAAAGTGTCTTCCGGCAGCTCTCCAGAAGAGCGGCAGCGCGCCACGTTCGATCAAGCATCGTGGCAAGGACGCGCCCCCTCGACTTGTTCACCCAGAACTGGCGAGCCTCATAGGAGTCGCCGGACGCCTCTCGAGTGACTCGCTCTTCAACGCGAGCCCGCTCGGCCTCCCAATCAGGATTAACATCTGCGCACACGAACTGCAAGTCAGAACGAGAAGGACAAACAACAGCGACGGCAGCCGCCAACATGATACATACCCTGCAACTGCCGACTGATCAAGTCCATCTCCCCAAGCAAAAAATCTTCACGACGTGGGAACTCCGCCGTGGGATGCGACTGGGAGCGCTGCAACAGCCGCTCCGTATTCTTCAGGGTCGCCTCAAGTTCCACCACCTTGTTCCTCAAGTAGGTGATTACCCGCTGGTCATTTGCACTGCGCGGAGGAGCCGGCGCCGCCCGACGACGGCGAGCACCCGAAGAGGAAGCCGCGCCACTCGGCTCGGCCAAGGGAGAAGGTGGAGCATCAGCGGGCTTGGCACTCTGTCAGAAATACGCAGAGTCAATACAGAAATGCGACTGCCAAACACAGTTCAACTTAGAAAGACAGAAAAGTCAGCAAATTCAATACTGAAGAGCAAAAGACCCGACAGGGCAATATTCATTACAAGGATGGAGTTCAAAATACAGGTCGCAGCAACTGTCGCATCCCTACAACTACGCCTACTCTAAGGCCGCGGACTGCGACCGGGAACGGCCCTTCCGAGCAGCCGCTTCAGTCGCCTTAGCAAGGGCCCTCTCGAAGAGTGCCACAAGCTGCGCAGCCAGCTGCGAGGCGCGCTCCTTCACGCCACTCAGCGACGCGGTCCGACCATCAGGTTTGCGAGGAAAACTGCTGACGATCTTCTCGAAGTCACCTGGAACTTGATGGCCTAAAAGGAGCTGGAAGGTGAGCTCGGAGCCGCGTACCGTCTGCGACCGCTTGAAGTCGGCGATGGTGGTCGCGTCCCCAAACGGTGCGGCCAGAGCGTCCACGGTCGCTGGCGGCTGGCTGCCCGGAAAAATGCTCTGATGCACCACGGCCAAGGCTCCGGTCGACTTCTCCAGCGCGGCGGAAGACTTCTTCAGGGCATCCGAGGCGTAGGCGCAGACCCGGTCGAAGAAGCCAACCGCGGTCGACAAGTCGACCGTGTCACTCGACGCGTCTTCGGGAGGAGCTCCACCGCAAGTCTCTGCGCCAAAATTCAAAGTCAGGACAAGAAAAGGAACGAAAGCTCAGTAAGCGTCAAGCCGATACTCACCCCCAAGAACAGCGGCGAGTGAAAGGAGGCGACCGATTTGAGTTTTCTCCTGGGCGACCCGCGCCAGCTCCCGCTCTTGAGACTCATGAAGAGCCTTCTCAAGCTCATCCACCCGGCCAGTAGCCTGGTCCAGCAAGGAACGCAGTTGGTCCCTCTCCTTCTCCAGGCGAACATAAGCCGCGGCTGCGTCAAGCTGCTGGCGATAGTACGGCTGAAAGTATAAAGAGCAAGGTATCAATAAAGTTGTGGGCGACCATACTAGTCACCCACACCTTCGGGGGCTACTCCCATCGGGAGCGCTGATCGCGCACCCGATGAGAAATCAGGAATACAAGAAAAACAAGAGAAGACTTACGTGGTCCAGGAGCTCAAGGTCCTCGGCAGCCGAAGGAGGAGTCCGGCTAGACGAGGCCAGGCCGGCAGCCTCAACAGGCGCCTTCTCCACCACCACAGGCGTCTCCAGCCCAGTCGAAGGGCCAGAAGTAAGCTCCGTGTCCCGAAGGGGGGAGCCGACGTTGTCAGAGCGGTGGCTACACCAAAATCAAGAATGCAAGACAACTCAACGACGAACCCGCAAAGTACTACTCGAAGGACATGTTGCAAAGAAACTAACCTGGGGGTGCTGGCGTCGTCAAAACTCGATAGAGAAGGCGAGGGCATCCGCGCGAATGACAGAGGCGCTGCGGAGCTGGCTGCAGGAACGTTGAGAGGTTCCTCCCAGCCACCCGAAGAATGCGCACCCGGGGACGTCGCCACGGTCTCTTCCTCGGCAACATCCACGCCCCTGGCAGGCGACGACGCGGTGGCAGACTCGCCGCGACTCGGAAGCTTCCGCTTCTTCCTCGCGGGTTCCTCCGCTTCGTCTTCCTCCTCCACCTCATCGCGGGGAGAGTGTGAGGAAGGGATTTCTTCATCCTCATCCTCCTCCTCGACGAACTTCGACTCATCGTCAGGTCCGTTCTCGGGGAGAGGAGGATAGCTGATGAACAGAGCCCGACCCTAAAGCAAAGTAGACGCAAGTCGAATCAAAACGCAAAGTAGACTCAAGTCGAACAAGAACAAAAAGAGAGCAAGATCAGGCTCACCTCAGGAACGGGGTTCGCGGCCCCGTAAGGAGCAACGGGGCACTTGACGTTGCAGGCGTCCGCGGCTCGAAGGTTGGTGATGGACCTGACGTTGGCCTCCACCTCCTCGTCATCCAGTGGCTTGGCGCTAACGCCCTCGGCGGCCCACATCGGGTAGGGCCGGGCGCGGAGTGGCTGCACCCGAAGGCGGAAGAAGGTGGCCATCAGAAAGACGCCACCCGCATCACGCCCAAGGGTCTGAGTCAGCTCGTGCAGCAGGGTCAGCAGTGGCCGCACAGCCTCCTTCTCCGCGGCAGACAGCGGGTGCGCCCAGGCGCCAGTCTTCCGCAGTCCGCGCTTGCCGTCGAATGCGTCTAGTCCGTCGTCGTTCGACTGGACGTAGAACCATCTCCGGCGCCACCCTTGGACGGAGTCTGACTTCTTCATCTGGAAGTACGCGGTATCACCGCGCACTTGGATTCCGAAGCCGCCCACTGGGAAGGTCACCCCGCTCTTCCCTACGTTCTTGCGAACGAGGAAGAGCGACTTCCACAGGCCCCAGTGGGGCGCAACGCCCAAGAAGCACTCGCATAGCACGATAAAGCCCGCGATGCTCAGGACGCCATTGGGGGTCAGATCATGGATCTGAACCCCATAGGCGTACAGGAGCCCGCGCACAAAATCATGCATGGGGAACCCGAAGCCACGCGGAATGAAGTCCGCGAAGCAAACGCGCTCCCCATTGCGGGGAGTGGGAAACACTTCTTTGCCAGGGACTCGTACCTGGACTTCGTCCGCAGGCGGCAGCAGGCCTTGCGCGCGGAGGAGCTCGACATCGGTCTTCTTGGTCGACGACCTCTGCCAGTCGCCCTCGGGCTTTTTCATCAACCCGGCGTCATCGACGGCGGCGGCGGAGGAGCCAGCAGTGCCCTTCGGCTTGCCCATCGCTTAGGTCGCAGGCTGCATGGAGAGATTGCTTTGAGCTCGGGACGGCGGCGGCAATGGCAGAGCGCAAGAGGAGAGGAAAAGGCAAGAAAGGATTGGAGAAGATGACATCCCAAACGCCAGGGCGCAGTACTTATTCCTCGAGGATCGGCATCTCAACCGTCCATCGCGCAAGGGCTCCGAGCGAGGGCATCCAGCCGTCCACGTGTCGCACAGAGAAGCCAATCGTCGCCGCCAACTTCCTCCACTACGCACGAGAACCGAGGCGTCGTCATCGCGCCGCGCGAATTTCGCGCCCACTTCGGGGACGTGACAACTGTGGGCGTGGTCAGCTCTGACAGCGGGGCCCACCACGTCATGTCCCATCGGGCGCAGAGGCGTGCAGCAAAACCGTCATCAGTGACGTCACCAAGCCAACGGCTCCGAACAAACCGAAGAAACTCGACAGACTCATTCGAGTGGTAAGCTTCACAGCTGAAATCAACAAGGTAAGATCAGCCAGTGATCTGAGCACCCGAAGAAACCTTTCGGGTGTCAATACGGTAAGCTCAGGCAGCCGAATCCATCCAACAAGTAAGCCAAAGCAGGCTGAATAGAAGTAAGCTTCACAAGAAGAAGTCAACGTAATTCGACTGGACAAGATTACTCCCATCGGGAGCGGCTGGTTCGACTGAAGAAATTCGAGTTCAGGCTCAAGATCAAGCAATCCAATGGCGCGTCCAGGAAGAAGGAGTCCTTTGTCCGACTCTGAGACTCGATCAAGCACTCGGGGGCTACTGACGTGGGGCTACCTCGCGGGTAGCCCACGGCGAGGCTACCTGGGCCGCGCCAAGGATGGAAAGGCCCGCAGAAGGCCCACTCGGGGTATCTCATATCCTAGTCCAACTCGGTTAGGGCTTGTAACCTACCGTATCTGTACCAATCACCCGAGACCTGGCTGCCTATAAAGCCAGGAGGGTTGCCCGTCCTAGAGGACACGCACGCTCAGAACCACGAACCCTAGCGAGATCGCAATCTGGCCATTGTAATCGCTACTCGCATCAATAACCAGACAAGCAGGAGTAGGGTGTTATCCTCCGGGAGCCTGAACCTGGGTAAACCTTGCTTGTCAGCCGTCGTGATCACCTTGCACTCTCCTCTCTCCCCATCAATCAACCCGGGGTGTACAACCCTGGGACTTGCCGAGTTAGAACCTCGTCAGCGCCTTCGTCGGAACGAATCCCCAGCTCCCCGCCGCCGCGCCGGCCACCCATCCGCCGTCTGCGCCCCTCTGTTCCCACGGAAAACTGATATCCGCGCCCGAGTAGGGGTTCTGCAAGATGGGGCCGGCGTTTCCGCTGTGTTCCGTTGCGCGCCGTCGCCGGCGAAGGGATCTGGTTCGTAGAGACTGTTTTGAGTTGCGCCTGCTTCTTATGCTTTAGGCCGGTCTGATGAAGCTCAATGTCCTCATCCTCAGTGCCTAGGTTGACAGTTGACACGCGATTTACAACTCAGACTAGTGGAAATTGGGGCTCTAGTCCCGGTTCCAGAGGGCCTGTAGTCCCGGTGTAGCAACCGGGACTACCAAGGCGGGACTAGAGCCCCCCCCCTTTCGTCCCGGCTCAGCACAAACCGGGACCAGAGCCCCCCCCCCTTTCGTCCCGGCTCAGCACAAACCGGGACCGGAGCCCCCCCACCAATTAGAGCTCCGCACGTGGAGGGGGCAGGGGCGCGCAAGGGCGAACCCTTTAGTCCCGGTTCGTGTTACGAACCGGGACTAGGGTTTTGTTTTTTTTTACATTTCAGGGTTTTGTTTTTATTTTCATTTCAGTGCTTTGCTTTTTTTTATTTCGACCGGTTTTCTGGGTAGGGGTTTCGGATGGTACCATGTCGATGCGTCGGGGGTAGGGGTTTCGGATGCTACGGCTTCGAGTGCGAAAAACACGTATAAATTATTATACGAACCTAGATAAAATTGCATCATGCATATATACAATTACATGAAGATCATGTGTTAATAACACATACACATTTAAGTACGCGTGGTACATGAATATCACGTTTCCCGGTTCCAGAGACTTAGAAATATTTTATTACATGGAGATCACTATATATTACATGTCCGCACTAGTCAAAATAGTGGTACTCTCCGGTCTCCGGTATGACATCGGTGAGGTAAATTCCTGTCAACTCCTCTGCAATTGCCCTGAAGCGGGTCTTTATTGGTAACTCGTTGCGCTTTCTTGCCAACTGTAAAAAAATGATATCACAATGAATACATGAGATATGAAATGAATAAAACTCATCACGATTGATGATACAAAAATAATGTTGTGACTAGAGCTTTACGTACTTCGATACTTCTTTTGCTCTTCAAACTCTCGTTGACCACAGTGTGCATGTACTCGCAAACGAAGAATCCACATAGATCAGTCCCGGTTGGCTGTTTAAGACAAGTCTATAGAAGAATAAAATTTAATCAAATAATAATAAAGTATGATAATGGTGCATGGGCCTAGTTATAGTACTACTTACATCGTTAGTACACCAGCGTAGTTTCTCTGAACATCCACTGTTCGGATGTTCCGCGAGGAACATTTTCCAAACGCTGCATGACAAGAAACTGAATGAATGAGTCATAAATTCCTTGATATTAGGAAATGCACGAAAGAGGCGATAAGAAAAGAAAGTACCTTGCCACCAAATCAAAACAGGTCTTGTATTATTTAGGGCATCTTCTTAACGAGTCAAGGACAACAATTTCTCCTTTCCGCAAGTCAATAACGATAAGAATGTAGTGGTAGCTGCGCACGTTTATAAATAGTCATGCATAACTAATCAATTAAACTTAACATCGGGTGAGAAAAATAGAATGTGTAATAAGCAGTAACACTCACTTGAAGTTGTAAGGCCATAATATATATTTTTTGTAAGCTTGTCGCTTGAAGAACATTAGCAAATTCCCCGGTGTATCCTTGTTAACTAGTGGATCAATTATGTTATCTTCATGCATTATAGAGGGGTCAATGAACCCAATGTGGTTGACTTTCTTCTTCTTGCATTCGAGCATCTTCATTCTGCGTAATAAAGCACACAAAATATTATAGAGAGGATTATCACAGACAATGAACGAGTAGAGCTAATTAAAACATTAAATTACAGGAATAGATGACTTACAGACAATAGGAACTTATGATGTTTTTGTCGAGGGCCCGGAGATTGTATAACTGAAAGATTTCGGCGAAGTAAAGGACAACGGAATATTCTTGGAAATAATGCTCTTCCTTAACTGCCATCATGAGAGCGACTTTATTCGTCTCCTTTATGGTATCCTTGTACCAGGCTTGAAATTGACGCATTCTTGTGGGTAAGTCGCCGTCAACAAAATTCTCCCCGTGAACATAAGTACGAACAACATCCGCGAAGGGGATATCATCTCCCGAATATACCAGCTCCCGCACATTGATGTTTTTGAGAACTCTGTCATCAAGCACCTTGAGCGGGGGGGGGGGGGGGCGACTGTGCGTCTTGTTCTCCGAGTTGGGCAACTTGTTTCCCTTTTTTCGATCGATCATCCATCTCTTCGTCATATGAATTACCAATGTTGCGATCATAGTCTATTGGCGGCGATGGTGGGGGGTTGTATAGGGCATCGATGCAACGGTCAATTTTTTCCTGAGGTATTCCGGCAGTAAATTTTGCAGGAGGCAATTGTTTCGCTAACGCTTTCTGTTTCACGCCAGCAAGCCAGGCATCCGTATGTTCTTTGCATGCGATATCGTTTTCCTCGACGGTTCTCTCCCAAGGTAACTTTGGAGTAGGCGGCGGTGTTTTCTGCTTTCTAGGTTTCTTCGTAACAGGAGAACCAGACTGGCGCCTACTCGAGAGCGACTTAACATTCTGGCGGACTGGCACAGACTGCGATGGCCTCGCGCTAGGAACCCTCTCGGGGGGCGGTTGGCTTTGCTGTTGAGCTGGAGATGGACTCGGGCTGGGGTCCCTATCGGGGAGGTGTGGGCTTTGCTGATGGGGTGGAGATGGACTCCGTCTTTGATCCCTCTCGAGGAAGAGTGGACTTGGCTGGTGAGCTGGACTCCTAGAACGAGGAGTGGACTTTGCTTGTTCTGGAAGGACGATGTATTTCTTGGGCCATAGGGCGAAGGCATGCTTGACGTCTGCCAACGTTTTCTCCTCGTCACCTCCAGGTAACTCAAGTTCCAAGGATTCAAATCCCGGCATAATTTCGTCCACCCCGACACGGGCGTAGCCATCTGGAATTTGACCACAATGGTAGAGTTCTCCAGGTTGAATTACTAAAGCTTGCCCCACCGCCACCTTCAAAGTTATGTTTCGCATTGCTATATGTAGCTCACAACCTGTAGGCTCTGTGATGTCATCCACTGGGTAGGCACCAACGTCGACCTGACGCGTGGAACCAACGCTGCTTCTACGCTGAGATGGGGCGGCATGCGCTTCATGGTCTAATTGGTGCCGCTCCTGAGGTTCTGTTCTTTGCTCCTTCAATGCTTTTATTTCCGCCCGTTGCTCCTTCATTTCACGTTCCAATTGTAATATCCGGTCGGCCTCCTTCTTCTTACCTCTTCTACGGCTTCTATAAGTGTGAGCGGATTCCGGCCACGCAGTCTTAAACGTAGCACCGCCAGGAAAGCCTCGAGCTCGTCCAACATGTTCAGGATTCCCCAGTGCCCGTGTCAGCTCGTCATCCTCTCTATCGGGTTTGAACACACCATTGCGAACATCATTAATTGCTTCTTCAAGCTTCTTTTTTATACGATTAACGAGAACCTTCCATTTTCCCCTTCCAACAATCTCTCCGGTTGTAGGGTCCAACATTGCCCCATGCGCGAACAACCAGAATTTCGACCTCTCGGGCCAGTCAAGTGTCTGTGGACGGACCCCCGATTGAAGCATTTTTTCTTCATAGGCTAACCACTTAGGAATGGCGCTCTTGTAGCCACCTGTCCCCAATGTATGGTGGTGTTCCTTCAGCCCAACATTCAATTTATTTATCGTCGATCGGGCCACAGCCATAGGTGATTCCCTATACGCCTTAAACGCCGCCCATTCAGATTCTAACTTCTTCCCTTGTGCTCCACTGAAATCTGGCACTTCTTTTGTTTCTACATATTGATTCCATAACTTTTTCTTCCAGTTCCGGAATTGTTCCGCCATCTTAATAAGAGTCCACTTCTTGAGGTTGTCCTTCTTCACTTTAGAGAGATCTGGCGGGAGGGTAAAATGTGACAACAGCGTGTTATAGACCAAATCCTTAAGAACTTGGTGGACATAACATGGGTCGTCCACATCTGCGACCGCCGGCTTATTCCATTCGCGTATGCTGATTGGGATCATGTCCCTAACAATAACTCCAGCTTGACTTATAAATTTGTTGCGGTTCTGTTTTGGTTCGAGCGGTTCGCCGGAGTCAGCAATTTTCTCAATCGGTAACTTTGGATCCTCGCTCGTCATTCTTTTTGCCTTGCCTCGAGGAGCACATGGTGGCTGCTTTTTTGCAGATTTGCTCGATCCGGATGGCTAAAAGAAAAATAAGTCGTTAATAAATGCAACATAAATCAATTAATGCATGTAGTTAACAACAACATATCGCCATATTTATTATAAACACATATACACCTCTCCGCCGGAGTTTGCTATCACCACATCAAAGTCTTGTGACTCGATTCCAAAGTCGTTCAAAAATTGGTCGAAATCATAATCATCTACATCTCCTCCAGCTCGGGCATCATTAAAAATAAGTTGTTCCATTTGGTCTTCCATCTCTTCGTCTCGTTGAAATTGTGCTTCTTCTATCTGTTCGTCTCGCAAGTGCTCCATAGCTCTACCTGCAATCCATAGCTCGGGCATTATAATCAAGTTTACATTTATTCATCTGAAAAACATATACAAGTACAATAATTGCAACAAGTATGGATCATATAGCACAACAAGGTGGCAGCCAAGCAAACAGTGTGTGCTCATCTTGCATACCTAACACAAAACTATATATATGGATCATATTTTAGAATTGTGCATATCTAACACAAAATCATCTTTTTTCGTACACATTTACAATCATCTCAATTTGCATATCCAACACACCATAATATATATACGGATCATATATTACAATTTCATATCTAACACATTTACAATCATCTCAATTTACAAAACAAAGATAGACACTGAAGCAAGACCTCCTGAAAAGCCGTGGACACAAGGACCCGAGCAGCAGACCTCCTGCAAGTTGTATAATGAATTGTATATCAATCAAATTAGCATTGAGTCACAGAGAGATATAAGAGTCAAACACAACAAGTTAGCAAATAAACGCATGAGTCGACCGAAGTTCATAAAAAGCCTCATCTGATACATACACAAACAGTAAGTACAGCAAAGACATATCATGAGTTGATTCTAAACATTAGCTATTGTTACTAAGGTTGTGTATTGCTCCTTGATCAAAAGAACCACACAAAACACAAGTAATGAGAGTAATGCAAAATAAAGACATAATATGTCAAAAACTGGACAACCCGTAAAGAGTGAATTTTCAGAGGCACTTACGGTGCTCAAATCAGAAAACTTCGAACTAATGAAATGTGTATTAATAACTGAATATTTCGGTCGTAAAATATCAAGTCAATTTTCCTTTTCTGTGATTTTATACCTTTTTTCGAGTAAAGATCAGGAATCTGTTTTCTAGACAGCCATGATAGTTTTAATGATGCTCACATAACATCCATGTCCACATCATGGTTCACTAACTGGAAGAATAAATAACAGCTGTGAGAAAAGGGGTACGTGTGTGTTTATATAGAGAAAACCTATGTGACATATGAGGCCAAATTTAATGTATTTAGTGGTAGAATTGGGAGGATAAATATACAGATTTGACAAGATTAACTATGCCAAGATCCCATGCTTTTGCGGTGATGGAACAATATGCATGGCTATAGGAACACCACTGTGGCTTTGGGAAGAATCGCAGTCAGGAGGATAATCTGATGACAGAATAGAACTGGAAGCAAGAATATTCACACACGAATAAAATCAGTGGCAAGCATACAACATTGCATCGGTGGTTTATGGATGATACGCAACTCTCCCCATGCATCTGAAAAAACAGGGGTTAAGAATCAGTACAATAATTCATCAGCTGCAATATCAGCGAGATGTCATAAAATTCTGTGGATGTACAAAATTCTGGTTTACGACCCATGAACCAGCCAATGTGTGTGGTTATATGTTCTTTAGAGTACAACATCGCTAGAAACACTACAGGCTGCATCAAGCACCATGAAGTGGCATGTACACGAGTAACACGACAACCAGCAAGACACTTGATTTCTAAGAACAAAAGACCTGCTCGAGTTCAGTCAGGTGTTAAGCTTCTCAAAGAGGTTTGGTCACGCAGAAAAAGCACAGAAAACTACCTACGTGCCAAGACCCCAAATATCAATACAGGGCCAGTATTAATCAATACAAGTGCTCTAAGCTTCTCATGGAGGTTTGTTCTGGACACTCGATGAAGTACTGTTGCAGAGCAAGCAACCAAAAAACTATCTAAATGTCAAGGTCGCAAACATCAATACAGGGACATTATTAATGCATCTTATATATATTGTGCCGAAATATGATAAATGACCATATGAAGTGATTACATATGAAATTAAACTAGAAAGAATGATGCGGAATTTCCTGAGAGGCGCGACGGTGGGCAGCACGGGCGCGACGGCGGGCAGCACGAGAGAGAGAGGAAGGGTACCCTTACCGTGGAGGAGAAGCGGAGGAGGTCGGGAAGACGACGAGGATGACGCGCGCGGGCCATGGACGAGGACGACGCGCGCGGGCCGTGGAGGAGGCCAGGTCGCGGGCACGGCGTTACGGAGGACGGCGGCGAGAGGCGGGCGCCGGAGCGGAGCAGTGCTTCGCCGAGGGAGGAGGCGGGCACCGGAGCGGAGCAGGGCTTCGCCAAGGGAGGAGGAGGGCGCCGGAGCGGATAAGCCGGAGAGGAGGAGGGGGATTTTGGGGAAAAAATTGCAAAACATTTCGGCCGTGACAACCCTAACTGGCGCGGAAGGACCTTTAGTCTCGGTTCTAGCCACGAACCGAGACTAAAGGGTCTTTAGTCGCGGTTGGAGTTACCAACCGCGACTAAAGGGTTCTGGCTGGAGCCCAGAGCGCCTCTTTAGCTCTTTAGTCTCGGTTGGTGTTACCAACCGAGACTAAAGTGTTCTTTTTTCCTTATTTCTTTTTACTGATTTTTGTTTCTGTTTTCTTTTAAATTGTTTGAATTGCTTACTTTTCTATTTCTTATTTTGATTTACTTATTTTTTGAATTGTTTTGGTTTCTAGCTTATTTTTATGTTTTGTTTTATATTTTCTAACATTTTAAGATGCCAAGGTGATTTCTTCAAATTATATCATAAATATCATTTTCTATGTTTTAAGGTTTTTTGTGAAGTAAGTACATAAAATATGATTCCAAATGGCATCCAATTATTTTTCACTAATAGTGGTGCACATATGATGGATGATCCCCAAGTTTGAGTTTTTTCTTAGAATTATAGCTAATTTTCCCTAATTAATTGATTTTATGTTGATTTATCGAAAGTAATTCAAATTTGAACTACAACTATTTGATAGTTTGGTCTGAAACTTTTGGAAAAATCATTTTAAGGTACACAACTAGTGGTTATATCACAGAAACATTGATAGTTCTAGAAAATATCACCTCTTCCGATGATTAGTCGTAGCGACCGTTTTGATCGTTTTTAAGAAAAAATGTAATAAAGTGATAAACACCTCAAAAAATCAAATCCTTTGGCATGTGCTCCTTATATGTGTACTAGTTGCTAGTAAAAATGATAAACTTGATTTTTGCCTACATTTGCAAAAAAAGTCTTCACAAAAAGGTCTATCATGTATGAACATCTAGAAGTTTCAAGCCAAATGACCAAGTTATGGTCATTTCAACGACATAGTTTGTGATAAAGATCTCATACTCCACACATAGGTGCATATTGGTATATTAAACAACCATGCCAAAGGGATTCTTCAAATTATTTTCATAAATATCATTTTCCTTTTTTTGAGTGCAAAAAATGAGGTTTTTTGTGAAGTGAGTACAGAAATTCCAAATGGCACCCAACTATTTTTCACTAAGAGTGGTGCACATATGATGGATGATCCCCAAGTATGAGTTTTTTCTTACAATTCTAACTAATTTCCCCTAGTTAATTGAGTTTATGTTGATTTATCGAAAGTAATTCAAATTTGAACTGCAACTATTTGATAGTTTGGTCTGAAACTTTTGGAAAAATCATTTGAAGGTACACAACTAGTGGTTATATCACAGAAACATTGATAGTTCTAGAAAATATCACCTCTTCAGATGATTAGTCATAGCGATCGTTTTGATCGTTTTTAAGAAAAAATGTAATAAAATGATAAACACCTCAAAAAATCAAATCGTTTGGCATGGACTCCTTATATGTGTACTAGTTGCTAGGAAAAATGATAAACACCTCAAAAAATCAAATCCTTGAACATCTAGAAGTTTCAAGCCAAATGACCAAGTTATGGTCATTTCAAGCCAAGCCAAATGACCGTGGCAAGACATCTCTGATGATCTACAACCGTCCGACAAGACATCTCTGATGATATGCAACCGTTTGAAACGGTCGCAGATCATCAGAGACGTCTTGCCGCTGGTTGCCCAGAGATGCCTCTGCCGAGGGGAGGGTTCACCTTCAGCCTTCACTGAGTGCTCTCTGCTACCCGTGTGCTGCCAAAATGAACTACAATGAGTAGACACTGAGTGCTGAACATGTCCGGGAGGGGGGATATATATAAGGTAGGTGTGCTTCTTTAGTCCCGGTTGGTAACAACAACCGAGTCATGTTGGTCACGAAGTGGTCGTCATACTGCTGATCCAACAGCTCAGAATCTCTCAAAAGAAACACACCTCAGATCCAACGTCTCACAAGCACTAGAAAGAAACACACGATCCATGTGCTTCTTTAGTCTCGGTTGGTAACACCAACCGGGACTAAAGAAGCACATGGATCGTGTGTTTCTTTAAAGCACTTGTGAGCCGTTGGATGAAGAGATGTGTTTCTTTTGAGAGATTCTGAGCTGTTGGATGGGCACTATCATGACCAGTTCGTGAGTCACATGACCCTATATATAGCCCCCTCTTGAACATGTTCGGCAGTCATTGTCTCCTCATTCTACTTCATCGACAAAATACAAAGCATTCGGATTCCCTGCATGCGTCCAACGGTGCATTTCATATGCAGGCACTCACGAGCCACCGTTGGGCTGTATGCAGGTGAAATCGTTTTTTTTGTTCCATGCATCTACAAAATACTTCAGTTCACTTGTTCTTCTGATACAAAGCATTCGGATATTACACATCAACAATAATATCCCTCTCTAGTGTTTACTTGTTCTTCCGATTGCGCCGTAACCACGGACAATCTTCTTCATTTAACTTGATACTTGGATCAGTGTTGACTTTAAAGGGCGGAATGTCATGAAACTTATCGTAATCTTCTGACATGTCTGTCTTGTCCTCCACTCCCACAATGACTCTTTTCCCTGAAAGAACTATGTGGCGCTTTGGCTCATCGTATGATGTACTCGCTTGCTTATCTTTTCTTTTTTTCGGTAGGGTAGACATGTCTTTCACATAGAAAACCTGAGCAACTTCACTGGCTAGGACGAATGGTTCATTCTCGTACGAAAGATTGTTGAGATCCACTGTAGTCATTCCGTATCGTGGGTCTACCTCTACCCCGCCTCGTAGGTTGAACCATTTGCACTTGAACAAAGGGACCTTAAAAGTAGGTCCATAGTCAAGTTCCCATATCTCCTCTATGTAACCATAATATGTGTCCTTTGTCCCGTTGCAGTTTGTTGCATCAAAGCGTACTCCACTGTTTTGGTTGGTGCTCTTTTTATCTTGTTTGGCTGTGTAAAATATATTTCCATTTATCTCGTATCCTTGAAAAGTCAATATAGTTGAAGCTGGTGATGTGGCCAACAAGTATAGCTGTTCTTCAACATTGGTGTCATTAATGAGACGTCTTTTTAACCAACTGCTGAAAGTCTTCATGTGTTCTCCATCAATACAATCTTCAGATTTCTCCGGGTACTTGGAGCGTAAAACATTCTTGTGTTCCTCGACATACGGATCCACCAAACTGGAATTATGTAGAACGGTGTCGTCTGCTTGAGTGAAAGAATCCCCGTCTTGACATATTGTTGCTTTCTTTCCAAGGGTGCCTTTTCCATGCAGTCTCCCCTCATGACGTGATTCAGGAACACCGATCGGTTTCAGATCAGGAATAAAATCTACACAAAACTCAATGACCTCCTCTGTTCCATAACCCTTGACGATGCTTCCTTCTGGCCTAGCCCGGTTATGCACATATGTTTTTAAGACTCCCATGAACCTCTCAAAGGGGAACATGTTGTGTAAAAATACAGGACCGAGAACAGAAATCTCTTCGACTAGGTGGACTACAAGGTGCGTAATAATATTGAAGAAGGTTGGTGGGAACACCAACTCGAAGCTGACAAGATATTGGACCACATCCTTCTCTAAATTTTTTAGAGTTAGTGGATTGATGAACTTCTGAGAAATTGCATTGAGAAATGCACATAGCTTCACAATGGGTTCTCGAACATTTTCCGGTAGAAGCCCTCTCAATGCAACCGGAAGTAATTGTGTCATAATCACGTGACAGTCATGAGACTTTAGATTCTGAAATTTTTGCTCTTCCATGTTTATTATTCCTTTTATATTTGATGAGAAGCCAGATGGAACCTTCATACTGCGAAGGCACTCAAAAAATATTTTCTTCTCTTCTTTAGTAAGAGCGTAGCTTGCAGGACCTGGCTGATTCTCTGAATGAGTATCGTCTCTATGCATCTCTTCGCTCATACGTTGATGGGTCTTCCTTCCTTTCGGTGTACCTTTTTTTGACTTCCCATCTTTTGACTTCCCATACACGCCTAAGAAGTTTAGCAAATTGCAACAAATGTTCTTTGTCACGTGCATCACGTCGATTGCAGAGTGAATCTCTAGCATTATCCAATATGGCAGCTCCCAAAATATAGATTTCTTCTTCCACATGGGTACGTGGTTGTTTGCGTCATTCGGAACAGTGAGACCGCCAGGACCCTTTCCAAAGATTACATTTAAATCCTTGACCATATCATGTATAGCAGAACTAGAAGGGCGGGTAGGCCTCGGTCGATGATCTGCCTCACATTTGCAATGCTTGCCTTTCTTCCTTAACGGATGCTTGGGTACAAGAAACCGACGATGACCTAGGTACACATTCTTGTTACCTAAATGTATACTATCAGTCTCAGCTAAACAGTGCGTGCATGCATTGTATCCCTTGTTTGACTGTCCTGAAGTGTTGCCTAGAGCAGGCCAATCATTGATGGTTACAAAAAGCAAAGCTCGTAAATCAAATTCCTCCAGTTTGTGCTCATCCCACACACGTACACCTTCCTCACACCACAACTGCAAAAGTTCTTCAACTAATGGCCTGAGGTACACATCAATGTCGTTGCCAGGTTGCTTCGGGCCTTGAATGAGCATGGGCATCATAATGTACTTCCGCTTCATGCACAGCCAAGGAGGAAGGTTATAGATACATAGAGTCACGGGCCAAGTGCTGTGACTGGAGCTCTGCTCTCCAAAAGGATTAAAGCCATCTGTACTTAGGCCAAATCTTAAGTTCCTTGCGTCATCTGAAAATGTCGGGAACTCTCTGTCAATTTTTCTCCACTGGGACCCATCCGCGGGGTGTCTCAACATCAAGTCTTTTTTACGATCTTCTTTGTGCCAACGCAACAACTTGGCATGCTCTCTATTGCTGAACAAACGTTTCAACCGTGGTATTATAGGAGCATACCACATCACCTTTGCAGGAATCCTCTTCCTGGGGCGCGGCTCGCCCTCAACATCACCAGGGTCATCTCGCCCGATCTTATACCGCAAAGCACCGCATACAGGACATGCATTCAATTTTTCGTGCTCACCGCGGTAGAGGATGCAGTCATTAATGCAAGCGTGTATCTTACGCACCTCTAATCCTAGAGGGCATACCACCTTCTTTGCTTCATACGTACTAGACGGCAATTCGTTATCCTTTGGAAGCATCTTCTTAACTATTTTTAACAAATTTTCAAATCCCTTGTCAGAAGTACCATTCTCTGCCTTCCATTGCAACAATTCAAGTGTGGTACCTAGCTTTTTCTGATCATTTTGACAAGTTGGGTACAACAATTTGGCGTGATCAGCTAACATACGCTCCAACTTCAACCTTTCGTTTTCACTTCCACAGTCCATTTGTGCATCACGAATGGCCCGACGAAGATCATCGTCGGGCTCATCAATAATGGGATCTTCTTCAGTTTCGTCTTCTCCCATTGTAGTATCACTGAACCAAGGATACTTGTCATTATCCTCCTCTTCTTCATTTTCTTCCATGATAACCCCTGTTTCTCCGTGCTTGGTCCAACAATAATAACCAGGCATAAAACCATTATGCAAGAGGTGTGAGTGAATGACTTTTGAGGTAGAGTGATCACTCATATTCTTGCAGGCACTACATGGACAACGAATAAAACCGTTCTTCGGCTTGTTTGCCTCAGCCATATGGAGAAAATTATGCATGCCATCAATGAACTCAGGACAACATCGGTCACCGTACATCCATTGTCGGTTCATCTGTATTACATAAAAGTATATCGAACCCCATTATTACACTACTGTCATAAATAATATGTAAGAGCAAATTAATTAATACAATGTCATCCATTAAAATAAGAGTAGAGTATTGACAAGCGGTAATACATAGTTCTCATAAAACATACATTAACTGAAACAAATATAAAAATTATCTAAAGAATTTAAATCCAACAACAAATGCGATCAAAATCGTAACTAAGGTAAATACTGAACCCACAGCATAATGATACCAAGCCTCCCGATTAATGGCATATTTTCTAATCCTTTTTATCTTCAAGCGCATTGCATCCATCTTGATCTCGTTACCATCAACCACGTCGGCAAGTTTGAGCTCTAATTTCATCTTATCTTCTAAGCATTGAAGATAAAGAGCTTCACTTCTTTTCAATTTTGCTTTCAAATCATTGTTTTCTTTATCCAAAAACTCGACAATACGGTCAGTTCAATTTCTGATTCAACTACCTCCTAGATAAAAATAATTCTATGTCAAGTTGGTCGCCATAATTGTCAGAAACATAGAATGAAATAAATAGTTTTGAAAATATACCACATCCGAATCATAGACCGGACGAGGACCGACGGGGACGGATATCAGAACCATGACACTATACATATAATACAAGTTAGAAAATTATACAAGTAGTAACTATGCATCTAAATCATAAAAGCTATGTTTTTAAAATAAAATAAAATAAAATATAGAGGCTCACCGAGGTGGTGACGGGACGGCGCGGGCGATCGACGTCGATAAGGCTCCTCACCACACTAAAACACATAAATCATTATTTTAGTTTGAGAACAAATTGCACATATACACAAATGAGATCATAACTTAGGCATTACATCAAACACCTTGCTTGCACAAAAAAATTGAAATGAGCAAAATGAGCTAAATAAGCAATGCCGGAAAGAGGATGAAGAGGCTAACCGTGGGGTGGCTTCAATCTTGCCAAATAGTGTAAAATATTATGGATTATCTAGTCTTGGGGAGAGGAAATGGAGAAGAAATGGAGAGGAAATGATTTTGAGCTCGGTCTCGGTGGGAAAAATGGAGTGACCAGGGGTGGAAGAACCTGATAAAGTGAGGACCTTTAGTCCCGGTTTGTGTTACGAACCGGGACTAAAGGTCTCTGGCGCTGGGGCCCGCCTCTGCTGCCGCATGCGGTGAACCTTTAGTCCCGGTTCGTAACACGAACCGGGACTAAAGGTCCCTCATAAATCCGGCGGTGTGCCTCTCACCCCTTTAGACTGGATTCAAAAAATGAACCGATACTAAATGGGTGAACCAAATGCTCGTTTTCTACTAGTGTCAGCTCGTTGGTCGTCTTCGGCGGTGTCGATTTTGGTTCGATTCCTTGCGCCAAGAGGACAGCTGTAGCGATGGCGCGGCTGAGCTGCGCCGGTGGCATACTTGGGCGCTTGCTTGCGGGGATGACTACGGCAGTGGCGACGCTGGACATCAGACCATTGAGCATCGAATCGGGCATAGAGATAGACCGTTAGACACGAAGCCAACCATGTTTGTTGCGTTTGTTTTCCTATGTCGTACAGATTGCAGTGCAGTGCAGGATCTGTGGTGTGTGTGCGCTTCAGGGAGAAGCAAGTCGACCTGTACGTTAAGCTAGCTACCTAGGATAGTCATTGACATGCTAGCCATTCGTGCATGGCACCTGATCAATCAACCAGCCTGCTGCCCTGCTTGCTAGGTTCAGGGCGCAATGTTTTCTTCTTCTTAACCTGTGACAGATTCAACAATCGGGAACGTAATCTCCCAAGTCCCATCATGGTTCATGAATTTGAAGGAGAAAATAATTAAAGAGATGGAGATTGGTATGCACGATGACCAATACAAAAAAAAAATGGGCCTTGAAACCTATCAACGAAACAAAATAATTAAGCATTCAACCAATATGAAAGAGACATACACAAGGGAGTAAAAAATATGTAGATCTAGAGAAAAAATATACAGATACCATGAGCATGGTGTTGAGGAGGTTCGCTCTCCATGTATGCACCAAAGGCCGATGTGTGAGGAACAAACGAGTACTAAGTTTAGTGTAATTTTATTGTCCCGTTGCAACGCATGGGCATGTTTACTAGTATATTTAAATAATATTTAATCTCCCGTGACCCTGAAACATTTTTCGGACCACCCGAACATCTTTTGGAGATTCCCGGAACCATTCCAGACCTTCTCGGAACTCCTTCCAGTCCACCGGCACTCTTTCCGGATCATTTCTCTCTCTCCAATTGTCGTGGTGGTATCACGGCAGATGCCATATGATGGCTAATGTGTGGTGCCGATGGACGCTGGTGGATCCGGTGAGGGCTAGCGAGCTGAGAAGCTCACACAGTAAGAGAGTCCGAAACACTCAAGAACACCGAAGAATACGCACGAACATCTCCAAAACGCAAGCAAATGCACGAAGGCGAGACAAGAGACACGATATACCCAGGTTCGGGGTCCTCGTGAGGAGGTAAGACCCCTACTCCTGGCTTTTCTCTCACTATATGGATGTCACAAGATATACAAATTACTCCTTGAGTTGTTTCGGTGATGAACTAGATGAACTAGAGAGAGAAGAAGTAAATGCTCTAGGAGTAAGGAGACTATAGTTTTGGCACACTAGTTGATCGTCTCTCCACAGGAGGAGTTATGACGCCTTTTATAGAGTTCCGGCCGGGAGGGCCGGAAAACCTAATCCGGGTTGGGCCCACCGGTTAGGCCAACGGTTATATCGACACCGGATAGTGCGACCTAGCCGCCGAGCTACCCGGCATAGCCCTGCCGTCATCATCCCGGCAAGGACCGCAGGCGCCGTCCTGGATCATCATTGTCCCCTTGTCAGAGACAAGACATGTCTTCGCCCGTGCCTAGTAGTCTTTTCCGGATTGCCAGGCTAGGCATGTCCGGTCTTGTCACAGCGTCACCGTACCGGCTGGCACGCTCCCGTGTCAGGTGGGAGGTGACTATACTTCCGTGTCAGGAGGGATATGATCTTCCCCCGCGTCAGGCGGAAAGCCTGCTCCTTGACTCCTGTCCGATATGCCCATGTCGGTTCCTCCCTCCGGTATCTCCATAGAGCCTTCCTGCACAACGGATACAACTAACCCGAACTAACATAGTTTAGCCGGTTAGATTTATACCAAGATACCTATCCGAACAACACGTGTTCTCTCTTACTCGGGACCATGCCGGACTATCCCGACATACTGCCAAGCCGGACAACCCTTCCGGCCAACACCGGGTTCCACCTAGAATCCGGGTAGCCACTCAAAAGAAGTATCTCTAGGCCCAGTTTCACGAAGGTGTCTTAGGTTCTCACCAAAGACATCTTTGATAAACTGATGCTTGCGCCGCTCTGGGGGTCTGGGGGTCTATTTATAGTCTCCACGGATGACCCTTGCGGTCTCTAGGAGGCACTCCGGCCCTAGCGATCACCCAAAGGTCAAGTTGCCCCTTCAGTGCACCAAAGTACAGCCCTTAGCACTTCCCAAAGGTCAATCCCTGTAGCCATACTGCTGATCTATACCGGGTTATGCCCTACCCCGGGGGCAGCCCCCCGACACCAATAAAATCCTATAATATTGCAGAACCTTCTCCAGGTGTTGTTAAGACCTTAAGCTTGTTACGCTACTGTTCGAGAACACTCAAGACATGGTCGAGACCCTTCGCTCGCCAATGACCGCCAGGGATACCTGGATGCATATGACGGTCCCTGTGCATTCTACGAATATCGTCGTTGAACCATAAACATGATATTCATTCCCTTTGTTCCTACGATACTACTTTGTCCGAGATATGATCGAAGACATCCAGATACCTGTTGTATCTCGTTACCGACAAAGCTTTTTAACTCGTCCGTGATATTACATCTCCATGACCTAGTCACAAGCTGCGCAGCTATATAGTTGTAATCTCACCTAGTGGGAGCAGAGTATCTTTCCATTACAAGAATAAACAAATCCCGCTCTTGATCCTTACGTCTCAATATACTCTTTCGGGATAGCCACGATGGACACCGTTATTGTCATGCTATATAAGACACAACGTTTGATGCTGTCAAAGTACCCCTACGAAGTAGAAATAAGTACGGTCTCATGGTATAAGGAATAATCTATCATATTGCTTATCTATTGCAAATGAAAAACATCGTAATATGATCTTATTGCAATACTTTGCGTATGTCCATCACCTTATTCTATTAATAAGATGACCCCATTGTCAACCGACGTCATTGTCCTTGATCGGTAATCTCGATCAACTGTTGCCCAACGGACTAGTTTACATAGAGGCTCAATAGAAACTTTGATTGTCTATGTATCACACGTGTATTAATAATTCTGACTAATACAATTATAGCATAATACAAATACACATTATAAACTTAAGAGATAATACGATAAATACTACTTATTTATTTGCCTCTAGGGCATATCTCCTTAAGTCTCCCACTTGCACTATATATATATGTTATTGGATAACATGATGATATCAAACATGTTGATATCAATGAATCGCAAAAGAACGCAAAATTATGTATTGTACAGATTGTCAGAGTAACACTCTTCCACAAGCAAACATTATCATATAACGCTTATTTGATAAGGGGTTTTTGATGAAGTAAAATGCAACTAGTTTATTTCAATAACATTGTGATGATTGCAATCTGTGTCGTCTGTGTCCGTCGTGATCTGTGCCTAGACTGCCTCGTTTTCTTTTGTGGATTTAGCAGAGTCTATATGTTATTTCCTCTTTGAATGGGCTGATGTAGATTTTCAGCTTTTGTGGCAGACCCTACACTGCATCCTACCGGTGAAAAGAAGAAACTAGGCACGTCTTTATCACCCGTGATCAGTACCAAAGATGACCCGTGCCCGTCTCACTCCCCGCGTTGTAGACAAGCGAACAATACTTAATTTCCCATCACTCACGCTGGAATAGAGGAGGAGCTGCGTTTGCATGTGCCTGCTGATTAGCTGCCGTGGCTTTTTGCTAGAATCAAGGAGACGTTGAGAAATTGATTAGGGCTATCACAGAAAAAACTGAATGTTCTGGATTCTCCTTAATCGACGCGCTCAAACTAATACGTCTTAATCTGGTGGCGGAGCCACCCACCCCTGAGTCCCTCCTCCATCCCGTACCGGCACCCCCGCCCTCTGGTCACGGCACCCACGTTCCCCAGCGTGCTGTTCGCTGCTCTGCTCGAGCAGGAGAAGAGCCGGGCCGCGGTAGCCATCAACGCCGAGATCCCGACGAGGAAGCCGTCCCAGGCTCCTCCTGGATCCCCGGCTGGAACCGACGCCATCTGCCGTGACACCGGAGCCAGGCGACGGCCGCACCGGATGGGAAGGAGGGAGGCACCTGGCACGAGGTACACCACGCCCGAGCGGTTGTTCGTTGCGGCAACGAAGGCTCGGGATGTGCCGGCGAGCAGCCCACTTGACGGCGCTGGTGCTAGCCAAGCGCGACGCAAGGCTGGTGCTCCCGGCGGCGAACCTCAAGGCGGAAGAGAAGGCACCGGAAGTCGAGCTCCTCCGGCGGGATCCACCTGCGAGGTAAAGGATCCGCGCTGCTCCCGTCGTGGCCGCGGCCTCGTCTTCATTACCGGCGGCACTGCTCGCCTGCCCGCCCGGCACAAAATGCGGGACGCACGGGCACTGGAGGCTGGCCGCGGCGGCACCAAAGGGCGCAGCTGCTCCTTGCGTATATCCGGTACATGAGCACATAGATAAGATTGACTGGGTTGTGTTTATTAGGCAACGAATCATGCTTGTGCTGTATGCTTGTGATGTTTCATCACTATTAGGATTGTTCGGTACATATTTCTTCGATGCATAAGAAAAGGATTTGTCTTTGAATTTTTGCTGCTTTGTAATATTTTGTTGTGTTATGAGATGCACCATCTATTATTCATTGATAATTTTGTGATGATTTGTAGAAGCACATTTATTTTTGGGGAGAGCACCGTATGTGAATTAGTGTATGTACCGAATGATTTCACCTAGGCTCCGTCCGTGGGGAGATAGGGAAAGATTGATTTTGGATGGCAAAAACCTGGACAATGGAAGCAGATTTATGACCGGAAAAAAAATAAAGATGAAACGATTTGACTGTGAGACAAATAAAAATAAAGATGATGCCGATTCATGGCCGGAAAATGGAAGCAGATCCATGGCTGTCAAAAAACTCACCTGTGCAGGCATGTGACACCATAGGAGACAGGACCGTCAGTTTCAATTTATTTAGCCTAGGACGAAAGCAAGTCACTCTCCATTCCTCTTTGATAATTCCCTCAAAACATTTCACTCAAAATGGAACTATATATATTGCGGCACCAATCCTTAAGCAAACGAACGATGCCGATTGCAAGTACCCTAGTTATGCAACATACAAAAATCTTGTCCTATATATATAGTTGTCAGCTATTCTACAACCGGTTGTAGAATAAGGATCTACAATTGAAGTTGTATTTCCCTGTTAAACAACTCGTACTTCCTGGATGATCGAGAAGTACAGGTGTGTTTTCTTCTGTTAATCGGTGATTCCGGGTTAGATTCTTCTATTTTTAAACATTTACTGGTGTATTAAGGCTTGCGAATCGTTTTAGGCGTTTAGAAACAACTTTAGATCGATCCGCTTATCATTTGGTCCTAGTTGAAGCCATTCATGTTCTTCCCCTAGCATGTCCGATGCCAAATTCTTTTGTTGATCGGTGATTCCGGGTTAGATTCTTCTGTTTTATAACATTTACCAGTGAATTAAGGGCTCTTGATCGTTCTAGGTGTTGACTAGCAATTTTAAATCGATCCGGTTACCAATTGTTCTCGGATATACTCATCCGTGCTTTTCCGCCTGCAAGTCTGATGCCGAATTCGTTCTGTTTAGTCAATAATTTCGCAAGTAACTTGTTATGCTACTCTAAATTGGTCATATTAACATCTTCATGCGGTTCTAATCATTCGCGGAACCACGTTCTGCTGGAATTTGTTGGCACTAGAAGCTTTTGGTTCCGCCTGCATGCGACGTCTTTGATTTCTTTCTGTTTCTTCGATTAGCATGCAATTAACATGATATTTATCTTTTCATTGGTGTTTTTTACACTATTGTGCATTTTAGATCGTGTATTGATCATTGTCTGGTACGAATTTGTTGGCCCGATATGAGCGGACTCTGCCGTTTGTTGTTGATCCCGTGCGGCAGTTGTTTGATCTCGAATTTGTTTTTAATTTGCGGTAGCTTGTATTATATTGCAACTATGTTTCGAACTATAAATTGTCGATTTGTATTTTCCATTTTGTTAATTTCCTGCATCATCTGTTTCACGATTTTCGTTTTAGGCTCGTAGTTTGTTGGACTTCTAATTTTGTATCTCTGTACGGTCATCTATCGTGTTATTGAACTGCTCTCTACCCCCTGTGACGCCCTAAAATCGGTACTCGAACGAGTCAAGATACAAAAGATACAATACAAAGATACAAATGACAGTGGAAGCAAAAAATAGTATCCGACTACGGATAAGATGCAAATTGGACTAAGAGTCCTGAAGATAAGCGACGGCGCCATATCCCTGCCCAGCCAAGCCGGAGGGATTCCCAAGCTAACGCCGTCAGACTCCAAACCTGTTGACTGCACATAAAGCATAACCCAAAAGAGGGTCAGGGCACTCCCTGGCAAGCAAAACCGACTTGCCTACTTTCTACACCATCTCCCAAAATATAGGGGAGGTGGACTTAGCGGCAGCAGCACTAGCAACGTAAAGAGACACGCTACAACTTCCGTCTAATCAGAGAGGGATAAGAGAGCGCATAAGATAAACATCTACCACTAACACCAAACATAACCCATTCTCGAATTAACCCCCTGAACCAAATATGAGGAAGCAGTTCGGGAAACTCACACGTTGAACAGTTTTAGTTATAATTTATGGTGAAAGTAATTATATATTACTAGTCAATTTAATTAACATTAATTAGGTGCAAGTTGTCTAGATCTTGTTAGCCAGCATCATCACCAAAGTCGTCCATAACCGTGGACACGGCTCATCGATAAGATTATACCCTGCAGGGGTGCACTAATGGACCCGTACTCGTTCGATCAACCCCAAAAGCAAAGCCAGAAGCTAGGTCATCTCAACACGGCAAATCTCTTCTCTACAACCCATCCAGGGAACCGCATGATTGTGTGCACGGCTAATCAGGTCCAGTGCCCGCGGGATACGACCTTCATAGCACTCTAAGAACGTGCCACCCAATATGAGAATCGACTACTCCATCATCATGAGATCGTTTAGGTAACCATATGCATGCATCAAATGGAAAGCCCGAACTACTTGCGGCGCCCTGGATAAGAAGCGGATTAGATCGAAGCCGCGGGGGGCTCCATAGGGCCTCCCACAAGCGGTTAGTGCGCTCAAAATTGGATCCGAGGACAAGAACTGAGTTCCTAGGTCGACACTTAGCACAACAAAGCACCTCGCAAGGCCTTCCGCCGGTGCCTTATCTTTTAATTATAATACCCCAACATAAGACAACATTTTATTAAGGTAGAATAACCTATCATGCTAAGCAGGTGAAAATAAATAAGACATACGGACGACTCGCACAAACAATTATAAGCATGCGCTACGACTCGCAAGGCCAACAGATAAACATGCAACAGGTATTAGGATGTGGGGATAAAGCTGTATGGGCTGCAGGATAAACATATGATGGGATCGCGATAAAGAATCGAATACTAGGGTAGCAGAGATCAACGGCAGGAATGAAAGACAATGTATAGGTAAACAAGCAAACTTTGCTTGCCTGGAATCCCACATGGAAGCAGATCTTGTCGTTGCTCACACATCTCAACGCCTTATCCGCGGAGAAGCAACAAACACTGGAAAGCGTAAAAGATGCATTTTAAACTACGGCAAAAGATTCAGCATGATCATAGAAGAATGATGCATGACATGGCAAGATGCATTGCGAGATGCACTTAATCCAAATTAAGCGGAACCGGGATTCCGACAATTAATATTTAGGTTCAAGTTATTTATCTACTCAACAATATTAAATGTTGGTTAACATGGCAAGACATGGCATGGATTATCTAGTCCACTTAAACGGAATCGGGCAATACATATAGTGATTTGCCCCACACATCCCATATTTATTATTTAGGTGATTTGCTACACCCGCAAACCCAAGAGATGCAACAAATGCAATTATGATGCGATATGCACAAGATAGATGACTTTTTTATAAAAAAGGTATAGGGTTAGGGTTTGGGTTCGCACGTTGGATCGGGAGAGATATGGTTCGAAACCGTCATCTTCGATCCGTAGAGGAAGTAGTCGTCGTCGTGGAAGTAGTCGTCGCGGAACCGGGGCATCGTCGTTTGTCGGTGTCGTGGAAGTGGCCGGGTAGTCATGGCACATAGGAGCTCGGCAACGGACATCGGAAGGAAAAACGCACGGCGGGCACCGCGACACGGGCACGGGCGGTCACGGCAACGCGGCACCGGAGGAGGACGCGCACGCGCACGGGGCAGCACCTCGAAGCGTGGACAAACACGGGCACAAAAATAACACCGGGGTCTTGCGGGCATATCACCGAACACCTTGTGGGCGGCGGGTGCGGGGTCGCCACCGGACGGGGAAACCGGGCTAGGACGGCGTGGCGTGGGGCGGCGGCAGCGTGCACGCGGTCGGGAAGAGGAGGCGGCAGTGGTGGCGAGCACGCGGAGGCGCGCGGCGACGGGAGGCAGAGGCGTGGCAGAGGAGGCGTGCGGCGGCAGGGTGCACACGGGCGGCGGCGCGCAGCGGCGCGGTTGGAGGAGACCGGTGGCCGGAGCGACGCGGGAGGACCAGGCTGGGGGAGGACGGGCGCGCGCGGCCGGGGAGCATGGGCGCGTGGCGGAGCAGGCGGAAGCGGCGGCGGCCATGGGGAGCTTGGGTCGGGGCGAGGCGGCCGGAGGCGAGCGGCTCGAGGCGGCGCGGATGCGGCCGGGCGGCGGCGCGCAGTGGAGAGGCGCGGCGCGCGGCGAGGGCGGCCGGCGGCGTGCGGGTGCGCGGCCATAGGCGGCGTGTAGGCGAGTAGCGCGCAAGCGCGCGCGGCGGCTGGCGGCGGTGCGTGCGGCGGCCGGGGCGGGGAGGCGCGGGCGGCGGCGCAGAGAGGCGCGGCCGGGCGCGGGCGCACGCGGAGAGGAGGAGGCGCGGACGTGGGGAGTCGGGGGGAGGCGCAGGGAAGGAGCACGGGGCTCGGGAGGAAGAAGAGAAAGAGAGGGAAAAAAAAGAAAAGAAGAAAAAGAAAAAAGAAAAAGAAAGAAAGGAGGGGGAAAAGGAAAGAAAAAGGGGTGGAAGGGCTTTTTGCAAAAAGAAGAAAAAGGAGGAGGGTGGCTGCAAAAAGTCAGGGGGTGGGAAAGAATTTTCCAGGGGGAAACCCTACGGTTTGCTTAGGTGGGCTTGGGCTTTATTTATCTCCCTTTTTATTCTTTTCAATTTTTTATTTTTAAAACAAAATAGAAAAGGAAATTGAATACAAAACCTATACAAAATATTTTTAGTTTTAAATAGACAATTTAATAAACTAGTTTTTAACATTTTTAAAAGATTTGAAAATAACACACTTTTAATTAATTGAAAAGCATTTGAATTTAATTGTGGAAAAAAAAATTCAAATGCAACAAATTAAATTAATGAGATGCAATGCGATGCCATATTGATGCAAAAAGAAAACCACACCAAATTAAAAGGGGATAAATCCCGGGGCGTTACAATCGACACCACTAACAAAGGGATCGTGTCCCGCGATCCACGCCGAGACCACAAGAAGAGAGGGGTAACTATCGAGTCTTCACGCTCCGGGATGAACTTTTCGACACCACTAACAAGAGATTGTTGCTCCACCTTGAAATTATCGACACCACTAACAAGAGATTGTTGCTCACGACGAAGACGACTCCGAAAAAATCAAACCTAATAGGATAAAAGGCAAGAAATCGTCCACCCACACGTAGGATCCTAAAACTTTGAAAGTTTGGGTAAGGGAAGAGACTCCAAAACAAATAAGGTAAGAGGAGAAATAGAATTGAGATAAGGAGTAAAAAGAAACCTATTGAGATATTTTTCAAAAATAATTTAAGTCAAATAGTTTTCGACACTCTAGAAACAACGACCGTTAGCGAGGTTATCCTACAGGCTTTTACGGACCCGCTGCTTCGATAACCATTCGTATCGAAACAACAAGGAGATCGAAACCAAGGCTCTGATACCACTTTGTGACGCCCTAAAATCGGTACTATGTAGATTTAAGCGATCCCGCCAAAATCCGCATAATAACGATTTTAGGTCGCCCACCAGACATAATGTGCACGCCGAAACATGCGCATTATGTGGGTGGAATTGTGATAACATTACAACAGTTCCGATACATCCACAAATACAACAGAAGATAAATTACAACAACGACTCAAACGAGTCAAGATACAAAAGATACAATACAAAGATACAAATGACAGCGGAAGCAAAAAATAGTATCCGACTACAGATAAGATGCAAATTGGACTAAGAGTCCTGAAGATAAGCGATGGCGCCATATCCCTGCCCAGCCAAGCCGCAGGGATTCCCAAGCTAACGTCGTCAGACTTCAAACCTGTTGACTGCACATAAAGCATAACCCAAAAGAGGGTCAGGGCACTCCCTGGCAAGAAAAACCGACTTGCCTACTTTCTACACCATCTCCCAAAATATAGGGGAGGTGGACTTAGCGGCAGCAGCACTAGCAACGTAAAGAGACACGCTACAACTTCCGTCTAATCAGAGAGGGATAAGAGAGCGCATAAGATAAACATCTACCACTAACACCAAACATAACCCATTCTCGAATTAACCCCCTCAACCAAATATGAGGAAGCAGTTCGGGAAATTCACACGTTGAACAGTTTTAGTTATAATTTATGGTGAAAGTAATTCTATATTACTAGTCAATTTAATTAACATTAATTAGGTGCAAGTTGTCTAGATCTTGTTAGCCAGCATCATCACCAAAGTCGTCCATAACCGTGGACACGGCTCATCGATAAGATTATACCCTGCAGGGGTGCACTACTGGACCCGTACTCGTTCGATCAACCCCAAAAGCAAAGCCAGAAGCTAGGGCATCTCAACACGGCAAATCTCTTCTCTACAACCCATCCAGGGAACCGCATGATTGTGTGCACGGCTAATCAGGTCCAGTGCCCGCGGGATACGACCTTCATAGCACTCTAAGAACGTGCCACCCTATATGAGAATCAACTACTCCATCATCATGAGATCGTTTAGGTAACCATATGCATGCATCAAATGGAAAGCCCGGACTACTTGCGGCGCCCTGGATAAGAAGCGGATTAGATCGAAGCCGCGGGGGGCTCCATAGGGCCTCCCACAAGCGGTTAGTGCGCTCAAAATTGGATCCGAGGACAAGAACTGAGTTCCTAGGTCGACACTTAGCACAACAAAGCACCTCGCAAGGCCTTCCGCCAGTGCCTTATCTTTTAATTATAATACCCCAACATAAGACAACATTTTATTAAGGTAGAATAACCTATCATGCTAAGTAGGTGAAAATAAATAAGACGTACGGACGACTCACACAAACAACTATAAGCATGCGCTACGACTCGCAAGGCCAACAGATAAACATGCAACAGGTATTAGGATGTGGGGATAAAGCTGTATGGGCTGCAGGATAAACATATGATGGGATCGCGATAAAGAATCGAATACTAGGGTAGCAGAGATCAACGGCAGGAATGAAAGACAATGTATAGGTAAACAAGCAAACTTTGCTTGCCTGGAATCCCACATGAAAGCAGATCTTGTCGTTGCTCACACATCTCAACGTCTTATCCGCGGAGAAGCAACAAACACTGGAAAGCGTAAAAGATGCATTTTAAACTACGGCAAAAGATTCAGCATGATCAAAGAAGAATGACGCATGACATGGCACGATGCATTGCGAGATGCACTTAATCCAAATTAAGCGGAACCGGGATTCCGACAATTAATATTTAGGTTCTAGTTATTTATCTACTCAACAATATTAAATGTTGGTTAACATGGCAAGACATGGCATGGATGATCTAGTCCATTTAAATGGAATCGGGCAATACATATAGTGATTTGCCCCACACATCCAATATTTATTATTTAGGTGATTTGCTACACCCGCAAACCCAAGAGATGCAATTATGATGCGATATGCACAAGATAGATGACTTTTTTATAAAAAAGGTATAGGGTTAGGGTTTGGGTTCGCACGTTGGATCGGGAGAGATAGGGTTCGAAACCGACATCTTCGATCCGTAGAGGAAGTAGTCGTCGTCGTGGAAGTAGTCGTCGCGGAACCGGGGCATCGTCGTTTGTCGGTGTCGTGGAAGTGGCCGGGTAGTCATGGCACATAGGAGCTCGGCAACGGACATCGGAAGGAAAAACGCACGGCGGGCACCGCGACACGGGCATGGGCGGTCACAGCAACGCGGCACCGGAGGAGGACGCGCACGCGCACGGGGCATCACCTCGAAGGGTGGACAAACACGGGCACAAAAATAACGCCGGGGTCTTGCGGGCATATCACCGAACACCTTGTGGGCGGCGGGTGCGGGGTCGCCACCGGACGGGGAAACCGGGCTAGGACGGCGCGGCGTGGGGCGGCGGCGGCGTGCACGCGGTCGGGAAGAGGAGGCGGCAGTGGTGGCGAGCAAGCGGAGGCGCGCGGCGACGGGAGGCAGAGGCGTGGCAGAGGAGGCGTGCGGCGGCAGGGTGCACACGGGCGGCGGCGCGCAGCGGCGCGGTTGGAGGAGACCGGCGGCCGGAGCGACGCGGGAGGACCAGGCTGGGGGAGCACGGGCGCGCGCGGCCGGGGAGCATGGGCGCGCGGCGGAGCAGGCGGAAGCAGCGGCGGCCATGGGGAGCTTGGGTCGGGGCGAGGCGGCCGGAGGCGAGCGGCTCGGGGCGGCGCGGATGCGGCCGGGCGGCGGCGCGCAGTGGAGAGGCGCGGGCGTGGCTTGAGGGAGGCGCGGCGCACGGCGAGGGCGGCCGGCGGCGTGCGGGCGCGTGGCCATAGGCGGCGTGTAGGCGAGCAGCGCGCCGCGGCCGGGGCGGGGAGGCGCAGGCGGCGGCGCAGAGAGGCGCGGTAGGGCGCGGGCGCACGCGGAGAGGAGGAGGCGCGGACGAGGGGAATCGGGGGGAGGCGCAGGGAAGGAGCATGGGGCTCGGGAGGAAGAAGAGAAAGAGAGGAAAAAATAAAAGAAGAAAAAGAAAAAGGAAAAAGAAAGAAAGGAGGGGGAAAAGGAAAGAAAAAGGGGTGGAAGGGTTTTTTGCAAAAAGAAGAGAAAGGAGGAGGGTGGCTGCAAAAAGTCAGGGGGTGGGAAAGAATTTTCGAGGGGGAAACCCTAGGGTTTGCTTAGGTGGGCTTGGGCTTTATTTCTCTCCCTTTTTATTCTTTTCAATTTTTTATTTTTAAAACAAAATAGAAAAGGAAATTGAATACAAAACCTATACAAAATATTTTTAGTTTTAAATAGACAATTTAATAAACTAGTTTTTAACATTTTTAAAAGATTTGAAAATACCACATTTTTAATTAATTGAAAAGCATTTGAATTTAATTGTGGAAAATAATTTAAATGCAACAAATTAAATTAATGAGATGCAATGCGATGCCATGTTGATGCAAAAAGAAAACCACACCAAATTAAAAGGGGATAAATCCCGGGGCGTTACACACACCCCCCCCCCCCCCCCCAAGTTGAACTGCTTTTCCGGTTCTCCGTTAAAATCGCGTACTTCTCGTAGTTTTTTCTGATCTTGTTTTGCCGGTGGCTAACTGTTTTGGTAATTCCCAGATAATATTCCTCTGATCGCGTTAACACCTCCGTTTTTTGGCAACCAAATAATTCGAATTTGATGGATAAGCTTATGTTTTCCTATTTTCTCTCTTTTCTGTTTCTTGTTGGCATCTGTATGTATGTTCGTTCCGAGCTTCTTAAGCATGTATCTTTTCTTCTCGTCCTCTCCATCCCCTTTCCTAGAACTCAGCAAACATTTCCAATGGCCAATACACCTTTCAGCCATGAGTACTCCTTTGTAACGCATGGCAGCACCACCATCAGCACCTTGTACACCAACATCTCTGCATCGGCTGATGCCTGGGTTGACAAGGCTGAAGGTTTCTTGGCTGGGTCCAAACTAAAGTTTGTTGGAGTCGACGTCGAGTTCAGTCCTAAAGGCTATCGCCAGAAGGCAGCCGTGCTGCAACTGTGTGTTAGCCTAGATTGCTTGGCCTATCACATCTTCTGCTCTGCTGATGAGATCTCCGTGAACTGTAAATCTTTCCTTCGAAGCTGGGAGTACAAGTTTGTTGGTTTTGACACCAGCAGTGACACAACGATGCTTCGCCGTTCTGGTGTGTATATCTTTAACCATATAGACATTCAAAGGATTTGGAAGGATCCTGACTTGATCAAGCTTCGTCGAGATGGAACCCCTGGCAAGCAAGGAATGAAGGATGTTGTCGGTTTCCTCATCCACCCTTCATACTATGAGATGAAGGGTGGAATGACAGATGCTGATCATCAGTTTAGGCATAAGGCTCCTCTTTCTGAGAAGCATCTGAAATATGCAGCCAAGAATGGATACGTCTCCTACGAGCTCTACAAGATTTTGGACTTGTACGAGAGAGGCCGTTACAAGGTCATGAAGAGGAAAGAGCAGGAGCCTCTTAGGAAGTGGTGAAAGGATTAGTTCTTTTGTAAGATTGGCGTTTAGATTTATTTCTGGTCGTAGCATGGCAATAATATTTATTTTGTTCATCAACTTAGTACTTGTATTTCTCTCTATTCCATCTTGTACTTCTCTCTACGGGCATATGGTCTGCCTAAAGTATTGAGTATTGATCTACTTGTTTTTCCATCCTTTTGTTATTTTTCAATAATAAATTATTTTAATACGATATGATTGTTTGTAGTTACGTGAAACTCGTAACATTATTTACATTTCAGTGAATTTTTGTGATGTCTGAAATTGTATTTTTCCTGTTTGTCGTTAGTATTCCTTCAATGTTATGGATGTATACGCTTGAACTGCCGTCCCTATATTCCTTGAACTTCCCGGCGTTTCTTTCTTGAAAAGTTTTGATTTAATGAAAGTTAACATAATTCTGAGGTTTTTACGCTTTTCAGTTATCGGTTTGTTTTTCGTATTACTTTAATCATTTTTATTCGCGTTTATTTTGAAACCGTCCTATGGATAACAACATTGTCGTGCTTATCATGTCGCAACAGAATTTTTTTAAAAATATGGATAAGCATATCTTCCTTTCTTTTAGTTGTTATCTGTTTGATCCCTGCGTCTCTCTATATTAATGTGTGCATATACACTTTGTTTTCCAGAAAACCTACTTCCTCTTCTAGCTCCATCCCCAGCGTGAGATCTCATCTGGTTCTGTATCCCCCGTAAGTTCCCTTGTCTTGCATGGTTGTAGTCCCCCGCCAGATCTCATATTCTTTTTATTGATATGGTTGTAGTCCCTGTTTCCATGTATGCATGTTTTAGGTTTTCACTTATTTCTTATTTTTGGCCATTGTTTTATTGGTGCATGATGTTTACTTAGATCAGTCTGCTCTTCTCATTGCAATAGTGTTAAGAGTTGGTGATAGTAAACTTGCACTTCCTCGAATTTTATATCCATGCCTGTGCCTTTTTTATCTGGATCGTTATGTTTGTACTTTCTTTTCTTATCCTATGAACTGCAGTTTATTAATCCTTAAACTTCTCTATCCCTTCCCTTATTTTTTTGTCATAGTTCTTAAAATCGTATGCATTTGATGTTTTATTCAGAGAGCCTATCTAGTATTTTTAACTCAATCCTATTTTTCAGATCTCACCAAGTTTTCCGATGGAGTTTTTTGCTTTCTCATCTGAGCACACTGTAGTTGATGCGTGGATTGAGAAGGCTACATCTATTTTAGCTGCATTGGATTTGAAGTGTGTGGGTGTAGATGTCAAGTACACTGGGAGAGTTTACACTCGCGGTAAAGGCTATGTTCAGAGTGCAGTTGTGGTTAGTCTTTGCGTTGGCCATAATTGCTTGTTGTATCAGATCTGTTGTGCTGCTGAAGGTATAGCCAAAAGTTTTGATGCTTTCATTCGGAACAAGCAGTACATGTTTGTCGGTTTTAACATATCTAAAGACAAGACGATGTTGTATCGTTCTTCCACTCCTTTATTCATCTTTAAGCATGTAGACATCCATGGTATTTGGAGTAATCCTGATAATACCCATTTCTGTAAAGAAGGTCTGATGGACGTAGCTGCTTTGTTTGTTGATATTTCATACAAGGACTATGATGGTGGTTTGACAAATTATGACCATCGTGTCTGCGGTGATGTTGGCCTTTCTATCAACCATCTGCAGTACGCCTGTACGAATGTGTATGTGTGCTCGGAGCTTTATAAGTGCCTGCAGAAATATGAGAGGGGTTTCGTCAATCGTCTGTTTTTAAAGAAGAAGCAAAATGAGGAGAAAGTATGGGGTGGTTGGGGATGGTGGCCTAAATAAATTTTAGCGACCAGTGTCTTCATCTATGTGTCGTTGTGTTTGTAATTTCCGTTGCATTCCTTTTATGTTCTACTTCAATAAATAATTGTTATCACCTTTATGTTCTCCCCGCTTATTTTGTCATGTATTTATTTATCATCTATGTGTGGTGTAATGATGTTTAGTTCTTCTTGTGTTGCTATTCATTTCCATCAGTAATTTCTTCTTGTGTATTTCTTGTACTTGTTGTATTTTTTTGTGCACTCCTTTAGTGTCCTGTTTTATTTGTATAACTTGAGGATCGTATATTATATTTATGTGAGTGCCTGTACTTCTTGTCAAATAACGTGTGTAGTGCCTTCGTTTGCCCATGTATTTTCCTAGTTTGTCAGTCTAACTTGCGTGTCTAATGTTACATTATCGTGGTTATCTATTATGCTTTGTACATAAAGTTTGTTCTTCCTACTCTGGACTCTGTGTACTTCCGTAATTTGACAGTTTAACTTGTGCATCGTATTTTAAAATTTTGTGGCTACTTGTACTTGTGTCTACGTAAGAGGTGTACATAATTATTGTTCAGTCCTGTACTTCCCTGATTTGCTAGTTTAACTTGTCCATCGTTTGTTGTAACGTGCTGAGAAATTTTGTGCATCGCCCATATGGCATCTTATTTAATTCAAATGTTTATTTTATTGATTTTACAAATGTCTAAGCCATGGCGTGTTAGCGTTGTTGCCATAAATATCAATATCTTTAGATAATAACCTGTCAGACCAATAATACCTCTTATTTTAGTGTCGTTATCTGGAACATGCCACTTCAACATTGTCTTTATTTTCTGTGAAACTTTTTTTTTAGATTCTATTATTTTTATCTTTGACGACACCTTTTGGAAGAAATAATATGTCACATGTACTCTAATTTAGTTTGGGCTATTGTGAGCCCATGACATCTAAAGCCCACGAACAGTTCGAGTTCAACTACAGCAAAATACAAACCTACCCCCGCTCCTCACGCCAACAAATCGTGGCAGCGGTTCTTCCCCCTTCCCATTTCGTTCTTCCTCATCCGAACCGCATCCTCATTTTCCTCATCCCCGGCGGTGAACTCATCATCCATGGATTGTTATGGTCCCATCCCTGGTGACGGGATACTCACCACAGCCATACATCACATCAACGCCTATGGTACCACGGATCTAGAGGTCGTGTACACCAACGAGATCTCGATTGTGACTCACACGTTGCAGAAGTTTGAACAATGGCTAGAGGAAATGAAGTACAGGATTGTGGGACTCGACATCGAGTTCACAAGAGAGAGAAAAACTGAAGACCCGCCTTGGAAGATCGCCGTCATCCAAATCGCCTTGCGCAACCACGTCCTCGTCTTCCACTACTGCAGGTATGGATTATTTCCATTAATGACGTGCTAGCTCGGGAGGCTCTTTTTTTGCAAGGGTCTGCTTTTAAGGTCTTAGATGAAGCTAGGAATTGATATTATCATGCGTACTTTTTGTTTTTAAGGACTTTACTTCCTCGGACATTATGGTTGTCCTTCCCTACTTATTTCTCTAGGGTAAGGTTTATTTTCTATATTTTTTGTTATTACTCTATGGTATGAAACCTTGTACTTCCTTTGAGCAACGTTTGTACTGACGTAGTTTTCCTTTCTGTACTGTCCGGCGGTTGCTTTATGTTCGTAGTCAACTATGCAAATCCTTTTGTTCATTTGGGTCTGTTGTAGGTCCAAGGAGGTTTCTCCAATGCTGGTTGATTTCCTTCAGATCAAAGGGATCAGTTTTGCTAGCGTGGACATCAGACAAGACAAAATAATGCTTGAACGTGCGGGCATCATCATCCCAGAGCAGTTCCACATCGACATCCAAGATCTGTTCAAGTCTGAAGACAAATTCCAGAACGTTCCACCGTATGACAGGGACGGAATGGGTTATCTTGCAGAGACCATCATTGATAGTGCTTGTTGGGACCTCAAGAATGATTTCCCGTGGGACGGCCATCACTTCTGGGAGCAGAAGCCTCTTTCTGCGTTGCACCTCGAGTATGCAGCAAGAGATGGATATTACAGCTACGATATGTACCGTAGGATCCTTACCATTAAGGACGCGCTAGCTCGGGCGGCTCGCAAGGCTGAAGCAGCGCCGGCTATATATGCGAAGGTTGAAGCTGTGGATGATGAATCTAAGGCGCATGAACCTGCCGCGGAAACTATGACGGTTGAAGCTGCGGAGCCACCGGCTACGTCAAATAAACGTTCATGGGAGTTGGTGGACGAAGACGATGACGAGCACATTGTTGCCACCGGGTCAGAGTGATCATGGTGTGCTAGATGGCTTCTGTTTTAAATAATTTGTGACCGTCGTTTAGATGTCTACGATGCTATGTTTAATTTTAATATTTGGATCATTTTATGGTTTGTATTTACACTTATGTGGATTCGTGTACTTCTTTGTTCGTAAATGTTGTTCTTCCTACTCTTGCACTGCTGGGCTGCCTATTGTGACGTGGGGCTACTCTTCGACTATCCCACGGTGAGGATACCTGGGCTGCGCCAAGCTTACGAAGGCCCACAGAAGGCCCACTAGGGGTATCGTGTGACCTAGTCCTAGTCGGTTAGGTCGCATAACCTGCCATATCTGTAATTGCCATACGACATCGTTCACCCGAGACCTGGCCTACCTATAAAGGCCAGGAGGGTTGCTCGTCTCAGGGACACGCTCATAGCCGCCACCACAAACCCTAGCGAGATCGCAATCTCGCCATTGTAATCGCTACTCGCCATCAACATCAGACAAGCAGGAAGAAGGGTGTTATCCTCCGGGAGCCTGAACCTGGGTAAATCGCCCCGCTTGTTAGCCGTCGTGATCACCAACGCTTCTCTCTCCCCCTCAATCAACCCGGGGTGGACAACCCAGGGAGTTAACCCCTTGTCAATTGGCGCAGTCTGTGGGAAAGAACAAGCATTGGAATCATGGTCGCACCGGCTCCATCCGCAAGGAAGATCGACGTCTGCACCACCCGGGAGTCCATCCGCTTTCCCTCCTTCGAGTACTCCTTCCACCCGCCGGCCCGCCGCTCGGTGTACGCCGATCTGTACGAAGGTATACACATCACCTGTGGCTCCATATACTGTTTCGTCAACAGTCGTGGAATATTCAGGTCCGCGGTGACCGCACCACGCACGGCGGTAACACCCGCATCGGCCACCTCCGCGCCGTACCCGCCATCGTCTGTCGCCGGAGTCGCATCTGCTACAACTGCAAGGATCACATCTACTTCGACTACATCGACTACTTCGACAGCGGCCATGCAGATCGAGTCTACTTCAACCACCTCGATCGCACTGCCGACAAAATCAAGATCTACCTCGACCACGACTGCATCGATCGCACCCGTGCGTGTGACCAAGGGCGCCCTGACGACAGCCACGTCGCACGCATCTTCGTGGACCTATCAAGTCTACCCCAAGACAATCGCACTCGGTCCAGCGACTGCGAAATCTCCTTCCACGACTCCTGCAAAGATCGCGAGAAGACGCAACAACGGTTGCGCCGCCCGCCACGTGGCAGCAATTTTTGATCCAGAGCAAGATTCGGACGAGGGAAGCAGCAGCGGCAGCGTAAACACCCCTACCGAGGTTTACCCCAGCAAGTCTTAATGGCCGGCACAGCACCTCCAGAAGGCAACGACGAACCCGCATACCCACTGGAGGTGGTCATGCCCGACCAAAAGACTCGACTCACAATCACGCGCGACATGGCGATCATGGCCATGAAGCACGTTGATGACGACACGTTTCCACCACCCGACGCACCTCGGGAGGATCAGCTGGCAGTCCAGTAATTGCTACGCAAGGAAGGCGAACGACTACGCGCCGAAAAAGCCGAACTCATCCGGCGCAAGAGGGATGCGGACGCGTCAAGCGCCAGGAGGGACGCCTACTCGTTCACCTCTTCCACCGAGGTCAGCCAAGGAGGACGGCGACGAAGAGCCCCCGTTCCCCTCATGATGGAAGCCGATCGAGCCAGGATCACCCGTAACCTTCACTCATCCTTCGTCACCGAGGACGAAAACAGGATACCCGTCCCAAAAACGGCGGACGCCTGCATCATGGCAGTCGAAACATACCTTCGGCTCACACAGCCACCGGAGGGAGACGCACGAGCCCTTCTCC
Source organism: Poa annua (assembly GCA_026929855.1). NCBI lineage: Eukaryota > Viridiplantae > Streptophyta > Magnoliopsida > Poales > Poaceae > Poa > Poa annua. The sequence goes on along the minus strand of CM049426.1, from coordinate 57,470,781 downwards.
ACAAGCAACAGATCCATTCCATGAAGGCAATTGAGGAAGCACTGGCAAACAGGGTGCCAAGCAACCGGGCACGTGAAGAACAAGAACGCCAAGCTCGCGATCCGGCAACACCGGACGTCCCTGCAGCCCAGCCACTGCGACAACCACAACCAGGCGATGACCTTCGCAACGTCATCACGCAAAGGACGGTAGACCGCAACCGCAGTCAGCGTTCGACTGACACGACCAACCCAGATGAGCCGGGCGACCGCAACTTCGAGCCGTGCGGCGCCGCATGCTTCAGCTTCAACACCAGCAAGACCCGCATGCCGAAGGGCTTCAAGCTAGCAGCAGGAACACCCAGGTACGACGGAAAGCAAGACCCGCGCCTCTGGCTCGAAGACTACCTCATCGCCTGTACCTGTCAAGGTGGGACATCGACCACTCGACAACAACCCGACACAGGCAGCGGGCACCTTTCCCCAGCAGCAGCTACAGGAAGCCCAGCCAATGGCACACGACGCGTACCCAGCCGCGGGGGGACAACTCAATATGATACAAAAAGGACGCCCTTCAAACAGGGCGTAGAAGCTCATAACCCGCCAAGTGCTACAAGCTACTACTTGCCCACCCACAGTGCCGAACTACTTGAAAGGGTCAGAAACGCCAATCACGTTCTCCAGGGCAGACCACCCGAAAGATGTACCTCGACCCGGGCATGCCGCCCTAGTCGTTGAAGCCCTGACCGGAGATTACAACCTGAAGAAGGTTTTCATGGATGGAGGAAGTGGCATCAACATCATATTCGCCGACACCCTGAGAAGGATGAACAAGTCGACAGATAAGCTGCCAGAGTCCAAGACCACATTCCACGGCATAGTACCAGGGCAAGCAATCACACCCATGGGAACGATCACACTCGACGTCATACTCGGGACACCCGAGCACTTCAGGAAAGAGCCGATCGACTTCGAGGTTGTCGACTGGAAGTCACAGTATCATGCTATTCTTGGGCGCCCAAGTTTCGCCAGGTTCATGGCAGTACCTCATTACGCCTACCTGATGATCAAGTTGCCTGGACCCAAAGGAGTAATCACTGTACGTGGCCACTTCGACCGCTCTAACAGCTGTGACCGCGAGTTCAGTAGGATTTCTGAGTTCTTCGGGGTCGAAGAGCACTTCAAGGCCATATCAGGTGACAACAACAAGACCATCTTCCCACCCCGAAAGAAACCAGCCAAGAACGCCGCCTTCAACACGACTGACGATACCACAACTCATCAGGTCCATCCGAGTGACAGCAGCAAGACGGTCAAAGTGTCCTCAAGCTTGACCCCCGCATAGGAAGGCGCGCTCGTCGAGTTTCTACGTGCGAACTGGAAAATCTTCGCATGGCAACCCTCTGACATGCCAGGAATACCCAGGAATCTCGCCGAGCACTCCTTAAAAGTTTACAAGGACGCCAGACCCGTCAAACAGGCCATGAGACATTTTTCCGGACCCAAACGGGACGCGATCACCGCGGAAATCGACCGACTGCTGCATGCCAAGTTCATCAGAGAAATCAAGGACTCAGACTGGGTCGCCAACCCTGTCCTAGTAGAGAAGAAGAAGACAAAGAAGCTACGCATCTGCGTCAACTTCACCGCCGTCAACAAATGCTGCCCCAAGGACCATTTCCCGCTCCCGCGGATAGATCAGATCATCGACTCGACAACAGGCTGCGAGCGCCTGTCCTTCCTGGACGCCTACTCAGGTTACCAGCAGATCAGACTGAAAGTTGAAGACAAAGAAAAAACGGCGTTCATCACACCCGACGGTGTCTTTTGCTACAAGACAATGGCCTTCGGGTTGAAGAACGCTGGCGCCACGTATCAACGCACGATGCAAGCATGCCTCAAAGGGCTCATCGGGCAGATTGTCCAAGTCTACATCGATGACATCATCGTCACGACCCGAAAGGAGGACACCCTAGTTGCCGACCTGCGCAAGGTCTTCGCGGCACTCGACGCATATCAGATCAAGCTGAACCCAGAAAAGTGCGTTTTCGGCGTGCCAGCCGGAGAGCTACTAGCGTACCTCGTCTCTGCAAGAGGAATCGAAGAAAATCCCGAGAAGGTGCAGAATATACTCACGATGCCAGCACCCACAAAACTCCGTGAAGTGCAACGATTAGCCGGCCGAGTCGCAGCTCTCAGTCGGTTCACAAGTAAGTTGGTGGAAAAGGCCTTGCCTTTCTACCAACTGATGAAAAAGACGGACAAGTTCGAGTGGACAGCAGAAGCACAAGAGGCATTCAACCAGCTTAAGAAGACCCTGACAACTTCCCCAATCCTGGTAGCACCACTGGGGAGTGGGCCGCTATACCTATACGTCTCAGCGACAAACAGGGTGGTGAGCACAGTGCTCGTGGTTGAGCGGGAAGAAGAAGGGCATAGTCATCATGTCCAGAGGCCAGTCTACTACCTCAGCGAAGTTCTAACATTGTCCAAGCAAAACTACCCGCACTACCAGAAGCTGGCATACGAGGTCTTCATGACTTCCAGGAAGGTCGTCCACTACTTCTCCGAGCACCCGATCATGGTGGTAAGCTCCTCTGGCCTAGCAGACATCCTCACAAACCAGCGCGCGACATGACGAGTCGCCAAGTGGGTTGTCGAACTAGGACCCTGGGGGCTGAAGTACGCTCACCCGAAGTCAATCAAGGCCCAAGTCCTCCCGGAATTCACCACCAAGTGGATCGGAGCCCAGCTACCAGATGTCCCTGACCTGTTCAACGCATGGACAATGTACTTTGACGGCTCCAAGAAGTTCAAGTCAGCAGGGGCAGGAGTAGTACTCATCTCCCCCAAAGGCGACAAGCTAAAATATGTTCTGCAGATGGACTTCCCGACACCCTCCAACAACGAAGCAGAGTACGAGGCCCTAATCCATGGCATGCGGATGGCCAAAAACTGCGGCGCCACACACCTCATGATCTACGGCGACTCCTACCTCGTCGTACAACAAACCATGAAGTCCTGCGACGCCATCGCTGACAACATGATCGCCTACAGAGACCTGTACAACTAGCTGGAGGGCACATTCGACGGCTGCGAGTTGCGGCACATCGGTCGCGATAGCAACGAGGAAGCCGACGCTCTCGCCAACATGGGCTCAGACAAGGTACCAGTACCACCCGACGTCTTCCTCGAGCGCATCACACAGAGATCCATCAAGACTCGACCTGCAACAAAACCCTCCACACCAACAACGAGCAACAGCAACCCGCCGAGCAAAGAAAAAGAGCCCATGGAGGTCATGCTGGTAGAAGCTACATGGACATGACCATATCTTGCGTACATACTGCACCAGCGGCTGCCAACTGATCCAGTCGAAGCAAAACGCCTCATCCGGCGCTCCAAAGGTTTCACCATGGTCAACGGGGAACTCTACAAGAGAAGCATCTCAGGAATTCTGCAAAGGTGCGTAGATCCAATAGACGGCCAGGCCATCCTACTCGACATCCATGCGGGTATCTGCGGGCATCATGCAAGCAGTCGAGCCTTGGTGGCCAAAGCACTGCGAGCCGGGTTCTACTGGCCAATAGCTATGCAAGACGCAGAAGACCTAGTAAAGGAATGCCCCGGGTGCCAGGAATTTGCAAATAGGCCACACGCACCTGCGTCGGTGCTCAAGACAATACCAATAGCCTAGCCCTTCGCCCAATGGGGGTTGGACATGGTAGGTCCGCTGAAGAAATCCTCACCCGGAGGGCACACTCACCTCCTGGTCGCAGTCGACAAGTTCACCAAGTGGATTGAGGAGGTGCCCATCACAAGTTCGACTGCATCGTCAGCGGTAAAATTCATCAGATCCATCATCTTCAGATTCGGGGTGCCAAACGGGATTATCACGGACAACAGCTCAAACTTCACAGCCGAAGAGTTCAGAGACTTCTGCTCAGATCAAGGCATCAAACTCAACTATGCATCTGTCTCACACCCGCAGTCCAATGGGCAAGTCGAGAAAACAAACGGCCTAGTCTGCAGCGGCATCAAGAAACACCTGCGAGTACCACTGAGACGCGCCGCAGGCGCGTGGGTCAAAGAACTGCCATCAGTCCTGTGGAGCTTGCGAACCACGCCAAACAGATCCACTCAATACACTCCATTCTTCATGGTCTACGGTGCAGAGGCGGTTCTCCCCTGCGACATCAAATTTGACGTGCCAAGAGTGGTCGCCTACGACGAGTCAGATGCAAAAGAAGCACTCGAAGACAGCATAGACATCTTGGACGAAGCACGTGACATCGCATTAGCACGATCAGCCGTGTATCAGCAAGACCTGCGCAACTACCACGGAAGGAGATTGCGACCAAGGGCATTCGTAGCAGGCGACCTGGTCCTCCGCCTCTAGCAGAAGAAGGTGCACAAGCTCGCCTAACCATGGGAGGGTTCGTATGTTGTGACAGAGGCAATCGGCAACGGAGCCTACCGTCTGAAGGACTCGAAGACGGGAGCAGTCTGCAGCAACCCATGGAACGTCGTGCAACTTCGCCGGTTTTACGCTTAGTCGACAAAATCATTGTACCAAGGAAAGCATGTCAACGCGGCAGGTTTCAGACCCACTCTTTCCCTTACTAGGGTACCTAAGGGGACTGGAAGAGTTTTAATGAGGCGGCCTGCTCGCAAGAATCAATAAAGAAGATTTACAGAAAAAGTTATTCACTCTACCTTCTCAGTCAAGTCAATTAGTAACCTAGGCCTTTACTTGAATCACTGCTCGAATCACTCGGGGGCTGCGCCATACAGGTTGAAACAAAAATCCTAGGCCGCCACTCGAATAACTCGGGGGCTGCGCCATACAGGTTGAAAAATAAGCCTAGGCCGCCACTCGAATCACTCGGGGGCTGCGCCATGCAGGCCCCACTCGAAAAATCCTAGGCCGCCACCTGAACCACTCGGGGGCTGCGCCATACAGGTCAAGTCCTAAAATCCTAGGCCGCCGCCCTACACACTCGGGGGCTGCGCTTCACATGTTTCACTTGAAATCCTCGGCAATCACTCGAACTACTCGGGGGCTATGCCATGTAGGACGTTCTCGTAAAAACCTAGGCCGCCACCTGAACCACTCGGGGGATGCGCCATGCAGGTCAAGTACTAAAATCCTAGGCCGCCACTCGAAGCACTCGGGGGCTATGCTTTATAGGTAACACTTGAAATCCTAGGACGCCACTCGAAACAGTCGGGGGCTGCGCCATACAGGTTCATGACATAGCCACGGCCGCTACCCAAGGTGCTCGGGGGCTGCGCCGCACAGGTCCACGACTCGCGCTCAATGTACCCGAGCCACGTCGCACAAGACCTAGCGCTAAGTCGCACTAAGTCCATTCGAAGGAGCACCACAGATAATCGCACAGTAAAGCAAACAGTTTTAACTTGCTCACTCGGGCATTCCCCATATCTAATACATTGATGTTTACATTTGGCAAATTTGCCTCCTATGACTAATCCTGTACAGCAGAACATTGGTGTCCTATTCTGCAGGCTCATCCTTTGGCGCGTCGAGTGGCCCTACAAGGCGCTCACTCAGCTTTTGGACCTGCTCAACCATTTGGCGAGCAGCCGCCAAGGTGTCGGCGTAGTCATCGTCACCGGGCAGGCCGCCTAGCACCCTCTCCAGAGGAAGGTTCGGCCGATGTAGCCGGACGTATGCCAGCGCCACATTTGCCCCCGCGACGAGTTGCGCATGGACTACCTCCTTCAACGCATCACCCTCGCGGAACCTCTCCAGCAAGGCGGCCAGCCCATGCGGCTGCCCATTGTGTGGGAAGTACACACGGTGGATGTGCCAAAGGATCTTCCGGCAACCTTCAAGAAGAAAGGCAGCACGCCAAGTCCGATCAAGCATGCGCGCGAGAATTTGCTCTCTCGACTTGTGCGACCAGAATTGGCGAGCCTCGAAACAATCGCTAGTCGCCTCTCGGGTGACCCGCTCCTCAACCCGAGCCTGCTCAGCCTGCCAATCCGGGTTCACATCTGCATCTAGAAGTTACAAGTCATAACAGGCCAGTTCCAATGAAGAAAGCAAGCCACAAAATATACCAACCTTGCAGCTGTCGACTGATCAGATCGATTTTGCCAAGCAAAAAATCTTCACGCTGGGAGAACCCCGCAGTAGGATGCGACTTGGAGCGCTGCAACTTCAACTCGTCACGCTTAAGACTCGCTTCAAGCTCAACCACCTTGTTCTTCAAGTAGGTGATTATTCGTTTGTACTTCGCGGCGGAGCCGGCGTTGATCGACGATGGCGCACAACCGAAGAAGAACATCCCTCGCCACTCACCGCAGCAGTGGAAGTGGCTCCGCGAACGACAGTCTGCCAGGAATGCGCAGAGTCAATACAAAAAGGAGACTCCTCAGCAAAAGTGAAAGACGATGGGAAGAAACACTTCATTTCGACACAAAATATTGTTCAAGGTCAGAAGACCCGACATAACATCAGTCATTACAAGCAAAAGACATAATTACAGGCCACCGCGACTACTGGAAATCTATACTACAATGGCCCCTAGGCAGCAGACTCCGATCGGGAGCGACTCTTCCGAGCAGCAGCCACCCCGGTCGCCTTGACGAGCGCCCTCTCAAAGGTAGCCACAAGCTTCACAGTTAGTTGTGCAGCCTGCGTCTTCACCCCACTCAGAGATGTTGTCCTGCCATCAGGCCTTCGAGGGAAGCCGCTGACAACCTTCTCAAAGTCGCCAGCAACCTGATGGCCTAGCAGAAGCTGGAAGGTGAGCTCGGAGGCGCGGACGATTGGAGAAGATGACGCCCTCACGCTGCGGCGCAGTACTTATGCCTTGCCAAACTCATCTCAGCCATCCGCAAAAGAACTGTTCCAAGCAGCTATATCCAGCCGTACACGTGTCATGCGGAGAGACTAACCGTCGCCGCCCACTACACACGGGAATCAACGCGTCATCATCGCGCTGCGAAATTTTCGCGCCCAGTTCGGAGAGACGTGACAACTGCTGACCACAGTCAACACTGATAGTGGGCCCCGCTACGTCACGTCCCATCGGGCGCAGAGGCGTGCCACGAAGCGTCATCACTGACGTCAGCAAGACAATGGCTCTAGAAAAGAAGTAGAGCAGCACGGCAACTTGAACACAAGATTCGAGTAGTAAGCTTTACAGCTGAAAACAAAAAAGTAGGACAGGGTGCTGATCCGAGAACCCGAATCAATCATTCGGATGGCAAGGAAAAAGAAGTAAGCTCACACAGCTAAACCAATCTACACAGTAAGACAACATGCCGAATAAAGCAAGTTTCGCACAAGGCCAAGATAAAGTAATTCGACAACAGAGATTACTCCCATCGGGAGTGTCCTCTTCGACTGAAGAAAAGCAAGTTCAGACTCAAGAACATGAAATCTGGCGGCGCGCCCAGGAGAAAGGAGTCCTTTGCTCGACTCTACGATTCGACCAAGCACTCGGGGGCTACTGACGTGGGGCTACTCTTCGACTATCCCACGGTGAGGATACCTGGGCTGCGCCAAGCTTATGAAGGCCCACAGAAGGCCCACTAGGGGTATCGTGTGACCTAGTCCTAGTCGGTTTGGTCGCATAACCTGCCATATCTGTAATTGTTATACGGCATCGTTCACCCGAGACCTGGCCTACCTATAAAGGCCAAGAGGGTTGCTCGTCTCAGGGACACGCTCATAGCCGCCACCACAAACCCTAGCGAGATCGCAATCTCGCCATTGTAATCACTACTCGCCATCAATATCAGACAAGCAGGAAGTAGGGTGTTATCCTCCGGGAGCCTGAACCTGGGTAAATCGCCCCGCTTGTCAGCCGTCGTGATCACCAGCTCTTCTCTCTCCCCCTCAATCCACCCGGGGTGGACAACCCAGGGATTTGTCGAGTTAACCCCATGTTTTATGCTTTACCTCATGTTTTATTTCCCTGTACTTCCTACAACATTATGGTTATACTTTTACACTGATGTACTTCACTAATTTGTTAGTTTAACTTGTGTGTCATATGAAACATTTATGTGGTTTCCTGTACTTCTTATTGTTGTAGGTTGTACTTCCTCTTTGTTAGATCTATACTTCGTTTTGTTATCTTATAACACACTTGTGCATTTTACGCAAATGAAATTCGTACAATTCATGACGCGTTAGCGATGGCACCATACAAGTTCATATAATTCTCACCCACACCATGATTAAACAGATAATTCCTACTGGGAGTAGTTCTTAATATCCCTACATTTGACTTGTTGCCATAGTAGACAACATGGTAACAGCAAAAGATAAAACGAAAGTAAGTAAAACAGAAGAAAGCTTCGCGAGTTGTCCCTTGCCGTCCTCCTATTGCGGTGCACTGAGACTGTCTACTACTCAATTCTTTTGGGATAGTAGACGCGGCACATATGCGCGTTGTACACGCGTACAATGAATCGTGCTCCACCCTTCCAGGCGAATTGAAGGATGAACCCCCTCTCGATCTTGTGTGCGTTGATGAACTCCCTCCATCTGCTGGTTAAGGTCATGCTCCCATGTGACTTGTCCTGCTGGACGATCATGCTAAAGTCTTCATGGCCGCTGGAGTGGCGCACCGGTGCCACTGTCGGCAGGGCTCCAAAGGCCCCCAGCGCGAAGCGCTCAGGTAGCCTCAGCTGCCTGTCCCAGTCATCTCCGTACAGGATCACTAAGAAGTCGGTAACAGCTTCATGAAAATCCTCTTCCTCGACCTTTACCTCAACAGCTGGCGGTGTCTCCTGGTTGTCGCTTGTGCCGCCGTTGTCACCTCCTCATTCTCCGCCCGTTCTGCTTCCTCGTGGTCGTCCTCGAGCTCGTCTCACCGGAGGTTTCCCACCGATGGTTGTGGCATCGGCGGGCGCCGCCGATCCTCCACGCTCGGAGGTCCTCCCTCCGCGTCCACCGCGTCCGCCTCCGCTTCCTCGTGGACGTCTTCCAGCGCGCCGCAACGTAGGTTCCCCACCGATGGTTGCGGCATCAGCGGCCGCCGCCGATCCTCCATGCTCGGAGGTGTTCCTTCCGCGTCCATCGCGTTTGCGTCCGCTTCCTCTTTCACTCGACGCCGGAGTCCTTGCCATCTTTGGTGGATTTGTTCGCTGGAAGTAGATGGATCTAAAGAATAATTGATAGCAAATGTGGAGTAAGTTTTCGTTTTTTAGAACCCTAGGCCGAACATTGACAGCCCAAGAGACATTAGGTCCAGTCACATCTCCTCTAGTGGATATTCTGATGCAAGGCCTTGGCAAAACGGCATATTAGTCATCATTAAGCTTTGTTGATCCTGCGGCCCACAAATGTGTTGTCGTTTCCTATGCACGGACTTGATTCAATCTGGCACAACCTTGCCTCCACCACTTGCCCTACCCCCGACCCTCCTTCTTGACCTTCTTGTCTTGTTTATTCCGCTACTGCAACTACTTCTTCCTCCTGGCGATCGTTACGCCTTTTATGTATCTTCCTGTACTTATTATACTTTACAGTTGTATTTCCTATTTTTGCATTGCCCTGTTATATTGTCTTATTTGAGGATCGTATTTTAAACTTATGTGTCTACGTGTGCTTCTTTGTGCTTAATGGTTGAACGTTCTACTGTGGCACTGTGTACTTCCCTAATTTGTCAGTCTATCTTATTTGTCTAATGTAACATTTTTCTCACATCCTGTACTTAGTTATACTTGCCAGTTGTAATTTCTGTTTTTTGTCTCATCTATAATTCATGGCGCGTTAGCGATGCACGCAAGAAGGTGTGGGTGAATTCTAATTTGTTAAAGAATGTTCTCAATGAGTAACACCCGATCCATGCAAGGAGGAGTTGGATAAGGGCATGACGAGACGAAAAAGAAACACGTATAATTAATGACGCGTTAGCGATGCGTTAGGGTTTGGATGGTCTGTCGCCGTCAACGCAGTAGCAGCGACGGACGACGAAGCCGAGATGTGTGATCAAAAAGTTAAGTTAATGTGTTTTCACCATGACCTATGGTTTAGGGTGGGGTGGGGGAAAATTTAAATGTTGAAGAAAATAATTTAATGTGTTTTCATCGTGACTTATGGTTTAGTGTGGGGGTGGGGAGAAATCTAATTTATTAAGAAAATAATTTAATGTGTTTTCATCGTGACTTATGGTTTAGGGTGGGGGCAAATGTAATTTATTAAGAAAAAATTTAATGTGGTTTCATCGTGACTTATTGTTTAGGGTGGGGGGTGGCGGGAAATCTAATATATTAAGAATGTTCTATCTGAAGAATGAAGCGGTTCCCTTTTATTGTTGGAGGGGTTGTTGCAGAATCATCCGATTCACGCAATGAGGAGTTGGATAAGGGCATGACGAGACGTACCCCCTTTTTATGGAGTTTATTGTTATAATTATATGTACTGCCATATATACTTGTGTGTAATTATTATTTTCTCATATCCTTTCTCCTAACTGAAGATCTTTAGCGGTATTTCAGAACCTGTACTTCTTGATAAAGGATACCTTTACTATCCAACATGAGAGGTTGTACTGTTCAAGTTTAGAATATTAGTTCAATTTTAGCATTGTGTTATTGATTTTGTGTTGTGTTTTTGAGATATTTATAACCCGGTTTGTCTTTTTAGGCAAACGAAATATGTATAATTCATGACACGTTAGCGTAGGCGTTAGGGTTTGGATGGTTCGTCGCCGTCCAACAAAGAAGTTAGTGACGCGTTAGGGTTTGTGTGTAAATTTTTTTTCATATCCTAACTCCTACCTGAAGTTTGTGACGCTTTATCGATGACGTTAGGGTTTTTTATTTGTATAACTTTTCTTTTTTTTTAAATGAGATGCCATGTTCTGCCTTTATTATTTTAGTTTTTTTTTGGTAATAATTGTTTTTTACCGTTGTTGTGCTTAAACTGACACCCCGATTCCCTTTTATTCTTTCATTTCCTTCTCTCTCCTCGCACCGCACGCAGAGCACTTTCTCCTTGTTCCACGCACAACTCTCGTGAAGGATTCTATGCTCCGAACTGCTCCGCCGCCTAGGCTCGGCGTGCAAGAACCTCCGCCCTCGTGATCCTCTTGGCAACCTCTGCATCGCCTTCGCTCCGCTCCTTTTCTTCTTTCCCAACATCCCCCTCCCCGCAGGAGAGCTCTCATGTTTTCTCTGCTGGCGTGTTGCAACTGCACTGCCGCGGCACGGCGCTCATGTAACATCCCAAATTTCTCAAAAATTTAAAACTTTGCATTCATGCATCATGCATCATATAAGTAGGGCATTGAAATCATAAGGAGTAAATTGAATTTTAATTATAAAGTTAAATAAAATTGTTTTCATTAAAGAGGTCTATTTGAGCTCCTTATACAAATGTGTATTCTATTATTTTATTTATTTAGCAAAATGATATCAAAAAGTAATAAATTAAATTAGCTTTTCAAAACATATTTTTATGAATTTTTCATAAATGTTTTGATAAGTTTTAAAAATCAAATTGTTTGAAAAAGATTTTAAACAGAAGAAAAAAAAATGTGTCGGGCTAGTTGGGCCGACCCCCCTCTGCTATCCGCCGCGCGCGCACGAGCTAACGGCCCAGCAACCAGCCCACCTCACTCCCTCTCTCACTGCCAGACGGGGCCCACATGTCATCTCCTCCGTCGTGAAGAACACGAAGTCTACCGAACCCTATATCGAATCGGATCAAAATCCGTTGTTAAATCACGGTTTAATCGCTCCCCTACGTCCCCATATAAACCCGCTCTCCGCCGCCGTCTCTCGCGTCCAAAAACCCTAACCAATACTCGCCAAAATCGCGGAAAACGAGAGTTCATCTCCGACATTGCCGCCGCCGCGTTTTGCATTGTTCCGGTGAGTCCAGCACCCGAGCTCCACCCCCACACCCCCTCTGCGACTCCCCGTCTCCGTACGCATCTAACGGACTTGCTCCGGCGTCCTCTTGTGCACCAGGGCGACTGATCCTTCGACAACCCGACGCCGCCGTCCGCCGCGCATCTCCGACGAGCACGCAGGGGAGGAGAAGGGCCATCTCGACCGTGCCTACCACGCCATCAAGCTCGCCACGACGATCCGCGTCCAAAGGTATGAGTTTCCCTCTCTCCTTAGCCGTAGAACACGAAATCAAGCGATGACGACGATGGCGCCGCCGCGGACACGAGTTCGCCGGCGAACCGCGCCGCCCGTTCGCCCCCTTTTGATTTCGGCCGTCGGATCTAGATCCAATGGATCTAGATCGGGTGGATCTGGAGCGTTAGATTTAAAACAGATCGGACGGTTCGCGTATGCGATCCGGGCCGAACCGGTATCGGCCAATCAGCGAGCGCCGCGTGGCATCTTTATTTTTCTATTTTCGCAGAGAAATTGTTTTAAAAACAGAAAACAACACAAGCTTACAAATTTCATAACTTTTGTTCTGTTCATCCAAATTTGATGAATTTTATATCCACGTGAAGCTCTGCTCGTATAGTTTAATATGGTTTCATTAGTTTATCCTTTTAGTGTATAATAAATTGCGGAATTTAATTGTTTAGCTTTCGGATATTAAATCTATAACTTAATTAATAAAATCTCTTTCCAAATAAATCTAATTGTTTTAGAGATTTATTAATGCCCTCTGTGCAGAGAGTGTAACATGAGTTTTATATGAAACTTCTCATAATATACTTAAAGAAATTGGTTTTAGAACTTAAAACTACTAATATGCTCAATATTTTAAATGATTAAATAAAATATTAAAATATGGATCATTGCATTTCATGCATTAATAACAGAGAAATTAAAATGGTAATTATGAGGTCTTATTAAGTTCATTGCATATTAAGCATGCATACATATTTTTGTCTTGATATTTTAAGTGTTATGCTTGTGTGTTTATTTAGTGTTATTGTTTGTCTCTAGATTGTGAAGAGGAGGAAGGTCCTTGTGATTGTTATTCTTGCTGTGCTTGTTCCTCTTGTTACCAAGACAAGTGACATTCATAATTTATCCTTTGTTTTCTATATGCATTATTAGTAGATTTTGAGTAGTATGCATGATAGGGAAATTTTGATACTATCTTATAATGTTAAGTTAGTTTACACTTCGAAAATATGCTAGTAGTGTGTAGCCATCCCTCCCCATGCAGCCACCAAAAGTTTTATTAGATGCTTAGCTATGCTATAAAGGAGTTTACTTATCATGTTATAGAATTATTGCTAAGTGTTAAAACCTTGAATGCACTTCTGGGTGGAATTGGTTGTTTGGTTTATGTTGAGTGGCTTTTGGGACCATGCTTGTGGTTGTCTTTGCCTAGGATGAATTTCTATTCTACTTAGGCCCATGAGTATGGTGGTTGTCACCCAGAAGCGCACTTGTGGACGGCCACCCAGGAACAAAGAGATTTCTAAGTCCCTCCAAGTTTAGAAGCTTTCCGTGCAGCCTTCTGACAATGGGCTCTGTCTAGAACTACTAAGTTGTGAGAGTGCAACCTGTCAGCTTGACAAGCAGATGTAGAGTTGATAGGTGGAACGGGTCTTGCTAGTATGGTTGCATTCTTCTTCTGAAAGTTCTTGTCTCAATTCTCTCCTTTCCATAATACACTCCGCGTGAATAGGATTTCTCGGACAAATTGAGTCTTAAGGTGAAAGTGCACAACCTCTGCAGAGTCGACAAACTGAGTACTCAGCCGTGTCCCCGGTGATGGACAACTTCGAGCAACTGGACAAGGATGGACGGAAGAATCTCAACATGGTTTTCGTAAAGTAAAATTTGACTAAGGAAAGAATTATTGGTGCACTTGGGCTTCATCCCTTGGTGCCAAGTCTTTGATATACAAAAGTGTTTTACAAAAGTTAGGAGAAAACTGGCTTTCTGCAAAATAGCCTACAAACTCCACCAAGCCAAATATGCATATAGAATAGACTTGTCATAATTTATCCACCATAGTCACTTGCCAATACTTCATTGTATTGACCTCCTACGGGGGCTGCATATTCAAATGTGCAGGTAATTCTGATGAGGAGTAAGTTTGGACTCGAATTCTACACCCAACATGTCTGCTTGTGGCGTATGCTAGAAGAGGAGGCCCATTGCTTTTATTTTCGTTGTGAACTCTGAATATTTTAGCTAGTCTTCATGACTATGCACCTTGTAATAAAGCTATACTTGGCTATTTTTGGATCTCGATGTAGTATTTTGATACTTATGCAGTGATACTATATATTTTGTACTGTGGTGCAGGCAGTGATCCAGGGACTAGCACATAACACAGATGTTCCATCTTTTTTTTTAAGATGGGGCGCTACAAAATGGTATCAGAGCAAAAGTGTTGCCATTAGGTTCGAGCCCTTAGGATTTGTTAAGCCTATTTTTGATCATAATATTACCATCTTTGAAGTATGTTGGATCCTAACGGCATAGTGGGATGAAGCGGCCCGGGACTAACCTTACATGTCCGCGTACATGAGACCTGTTCCACAATTATAAGTGGCTGGCCGGGTGTCTGTCTCTCTCACTATAGTGAATATCCGACTTACAAAAGAGTTGATAATAGTGTTGATCACCTGTTAGAAAAGAACTTCTTTTTCTCTAAGTACTTAAGTACACCACGATTAGTATATCTTACCTTGTCTTGTTTTAATAAACTCTACCTTTATCACTTAAGGATGTCGTTCTTCATGTATCAAACCGCGGAGGACTTCAAGGACATGCGCTTTGGAAGATATCTTCTAGAGTTAGTAGAGCTGTTGGCACTTCCAATACCCATCATCAAGGCTAGCCAGCTGAAGCACTTCAACAAAGAAGACTTATGGGGAATTCGCCTTTACCAACAAGGGCGCCAGACTGAACCCAAGACCGAAGACATCCAGTACAAGTCGATTAGTGACTCCTTGGAGAAAGGGCTGAATCTCGTCACACAGGAGCTAATAGGACGTCTTTGCTTGCAATACCAAGAGGGGTTAAAAGACCACTATTTTGCTCACCTTGGCCAACGTGACGAACATGGGATTCCTTACTATGTTAGCGAGGAAGACAAAAACAAACCAGAACCTTTGTACCCATATCTCCAAGACTTAGAACTTCATCTCTGGCAACTAGAAGAGGATAGATGCAATGAGCTGTTGAAGAATGATGAAATAATGGCACAAGTCAAGGATACTCAAAAGAAGATTGAAGCCCAAGAAGAGGTGGCCAACGCTCAAGAGGAGAAATTCCGAGCTCAAGAGAAGAAGTTCCAAAATCAAGAAAAGAGAATTAGAGACAAGAACAAGGAGATCAAGACCTTGAAGGATTAAATTCTGAGCAACGACGTCGAGTTCGAAGCTGATCGAGATTTGATCAAGACTCTACGCCGTGAGAAGAGAATGCTACAAAAGAAGATTGAAGTCCTGGAAAAGGAAGCAATCGAGACTCTGCACCGTGAGACGACAATGTTACAGGAGAAGAATGAGGCCTTGGAGAAGGAGGTGAACGACTACAAGGAGATCCTTACGAAGGAAGGCATCACCATCGAGGAAATCGAAGAAGATGAAGGAGACGTCATGGACGAAGTTTAGACTTAGTAGTTGGACCACCATATTCCCCCTCGTTTAGTTCGTCGTTCTTTTAAAACATTGATCTCCAACTTGTGGTGTGACAATGATAGAATGTTTGGTTTGTAGACTCTGTTTTTTTTTTAAATCAACTTAGAATACTTGTTTTGTTTTGTTAAATAGACTTTTTCTTTTTAAGTTGTCTTATGAGTGTTGATTGTGTTGACTTGGTTGCTTTGTGCATGGGTAGGGTTTTTCTTCTCTTAGTTCTGTCTATCTTTCACTCATCTATGCTGAAAAACCCTACAGATGCCTCCTCGTCGTGACACCAACAACGACGACGTCATGCAACAACTGATGGCCGCTCAAGCTCAGTTAATGAATATGATGACTCAGTTCATTGCAGCAACCAACAACAACAACAACAACAACAACAACAACAACCCGCCACCTCCACCCCCACCCCCACTGGACAGACTTGCTAGATTCCTAAGGCTTAGGCCTAATAAGTTCTCCTCTGCTACTGAACCAATAGTGGCGGATGATTGGCTCCGTTCAGTCAACAAGGACTTAGTAACTTGTGAATGTTCTGAGGCAGAAAAAGTGAGGTTCACTGCACACCTATTGGAAGGACCCGCAGTATTGTGGTGGGAGAATTATCAAGTGACTCATCCTTTGGATGGCATGACTTGGGATGCGTTCAAGGAAGGCTTCCGGAATGCTCACATCTCCTCAGGTATAATGAACCTGAAGAAAGACGAATTTCGCAGCTTGAGGCAAGGAGGTAGAACTCTGAAGGAGTATATGGATGACTTCTGTATGCTATCAAGGTATGCACCAGAGGACATTGATACTGATGCAAAGAGGAAGTAAAAGTTCCTCAATGGACTTAAGGGAGAACTGAAGATACCTTTGTCTGTGGCATATACTCCAAACTATCAAGCTCTGCTGGATCAAGCTATCACCTTGGACAACAACATAAGAAAGGAAGAGAATAGGAAGAGGAAGTTCAGTGCAAGTAAGGTTCATTCTGAAGGGACATATAAGAAACACACCTCTGAAGTCAGTAGCCATAAACCCTGGAACCACTCCAACACTGGTAGTGGCCAAAAACATCATGGTCATAACCACAATGGAGGGAACAAAGGAGGCAATGGAGGATACAATGGAAATAATGGTGGATCCAGGGGAAACCATCATCATGGCCATAATCATGGGAATGGTAATCACCGTCCTAACCATGAAGGGAAGAAAGACTTGTCTCATGTGACCTGCTACAAGTGCAAGAAGACAGGACATTATGCAACTGAATGCCCAGAGAAGAAAGCTGATGAAAATTCCAAGCCCAATCCTTTCCAGAAGGGACAAGTGAACCACATCAATGTGGAAGAAGTTCATGATGAACCTGATGCTGTGATTGGTACGTTCTTGCTCAACTCCTTCCCAGCATTAGTTTTATTTGATACTGGAGCATCTCATTCATTCATATCAAGAGCTTTTGTTAACAAACATGGGTTAGCTGAGGAAAGTCTAGGAAAACCTATTAGGGTAAGTTCACCTGGAGGAGAGATGCTAGTAAATTCCGGGTGTAGGCAGTTAGACTTGCAAATCGGAAAACACCCCTTCCCAACAGACTTAGTCATCCTAGAAACCCAAGGTTTGGATGTTATCATCGGAATGGATGGGATGACTCGTTTTGAAGGAATCATAGATTGTGCAAATAGAGCAATCACCCTCACCACACCAGAGAAAAGGAAGATTAAGTTCCGATCAACTTTCAAACTTAAGAAGGTTAGGCTAAATTCTCTTAAGGGGGTTAGCCTTGGTGACGTGCTTATCGTCAAGGAATACCCAGATGTTTTTCCGGAGGAACTACCGGGAATGCCACCCGATAGAGATGTAGAGTTTCTCATCGAACTGAAGCCGGGAACAAGACCAATAGCTAAAAGACCTTATCCTATGGCCGTCGATGAATTGAAAGAGCTCAAGAAGCAATTGGAGGAACATATCCAGAAAGGATTCATTCGTCCAAGTTCATCGCCATGGGGAGCACCAGTCTTATTTGTTATAAAGAAGGATCAAACCCAGAGGCTAGTCACGGATTACAGAGATATAAACGAGCAAACTATCAAAAACAAGTACCCGTTACCCAAGATAAATGAACTATTTGATCAACTGGAAGGTGCTTGTGTTTTCTCAAAGATCGATCTTCGATCGGGGTACCTCCAAATGAAAGTTAGAGAAATGGATATACCCAAAACTGCATTTGTTACGAGATATGGCTCTTATGAGTACACAATAATGCCTTTTGGATTAACCAATGCACCAGCCTATTTCATGAATATGATGAATAAAGTGTTCATGGATTTTCTGGATAAGTTTGTGGTCGTGTTCATAGATGATATTCTAATCTACTCCAAGAGTCACCAAGAACATGAAGAGCACTTGCGTCAGGTATTGCAGAGACTACGTGAACATAAGTTGTATGCCAAGTACAGCAAGTGTGAGTTTTGGTTAGAACAAGTCGGATTTTTAGGCCGTGTGGTGTCCAAGGAAGGTATAGCAGTGGATCCTGAAAAAGTTTCAGCTGTAACTAACTGGGAACCGCCGAAGAATGTTGGTGAATTACGAAGTTTTCTGGGCCTAGCAGGATACTACCGATGATTCATTGAAAACTTCTCCAAGATTGCCAAGGCCTTGACGGAATTATTAAAGAAGGAGAAGAAATTTGAGTGGACAGAGGCATGCGAAGCCAGTTTTCAGGAGTTGAAGAAACGTCTGGTTTCAGCCCCAGTTCTATGTTTACCTGATTTGGAGAAGGAATTCCAATTATATTGTGATGCTTCACGCCAAGGCTTGGGAAGTGTGTTGATGCAGGAAGGCAGAGTGGCATCTTATGCCTCTAGACAACTCAAGAAACATGAAGCAAATTATCCAACTCATGATCTCGAGTTAGCATCAGTAGTGCATGCCCTGAAAACTTGGAGACCCTACCTAATGGGAAAAAGATGTGAGGTATTCACGGACCATAAAAGTTTGAAATACATATTTACACAGAAGGAATTGAATATGAGACAAAGAAGATGGTTGGAACTTATTAAAGATTATGATTTAAGTCTTCAATACCATCCGGGAAAAGCTAATGTGGTAGCAGATGCTCTAAGTCGTAAGGTGTATGTGAATGGCCTTACAGCAGGAGAATTACCCGAGGATTTATGCAAGGCATTCAAGGACCTCAGATTGGAAGTAGTACCTGAAGGGTTTGTAACCTCATTAGTTGTACAGCCCACTTTGATGGACAAGATACGTGAAGCTCAGAAAGGAGACAAGGAAATAGAAGAGATCAAAGTCAATTTAAGAGCTGGAAAAGCTAAAGGATTTCATGAGGATGAGCAGGGGATTTTGTGGTTTGAAAAACGTGTATGTGTGGCCAATGACCCTGATATTAGGAAGTTAATTCTGCAAGAAGCTCATGAAACACCTTATTCAGTTCATCCGGGAAATACGAAGATGTATATGGATGTGAAAGAGAGATTTTGGTGGAATAATGTGAAGAGAGAAATAGCGGAATACATCGCTAAGTGTGATGTATGTAGTCGAGTAAAGGCAGAACATCAGAAACCAGCAGGACTCTTACAACCTTTGAAAGTACCGGATTGGAAGTGGGATTCCATTGGGATGGACTTCATCACTGGATTACCAAGGACCAGATCGGGTTATGATACTATTTGGGTTATTGTTTGTCGCCTAACCAAAATAGCTCACTTCATACCCGTGAAGACCACTTATACTAGTGCAAAGTTAGCCGATATTTACATGAAGAGAATTGTTTGCCTTCACGGCGTTCCTAAGAGTATCGTGTCTGATAGAGGGACCCAGTTTACTTCTCATTTCTGGAAGCAGTTGCATGAATCTTTGGGAACCAGATTGGAATTCAGTACGGCTTTCCACCCGCAAACAGATGGTCAGACTGAAAGAGTGAATCAGATTTTAGAAGATATGTTAAGAGCTTGTGCGCTCGACTATGGATCTAGTTGGGATGATAATTTGCCATACGCTGAGTTCTTCTACAACAATAGTTACCAAGTTAGCATTGAGATGGCACCGTTTGAAGCCTTATATGGAAAGAAATGCACAACCCCACTGTTGTGGAGTGGTGTAGGAGAACGGAGTTTCTTTGGGCATGATATAATACAGGATGCTGAAGAGAAAGTCAGGCTGATTAAGGACAGATTGAAAATAGCACAGTCACGCCAGAAAAGCTACGCAGATTCCAAGCGTAGAGAAGTCACCTATGAAGTGGGAGATAGAACCTATTTAAGGGTGTCACCACTTCGGGGTGTGAAGAGGTTTGGAATCAAGGGAAAGTTAGCACCTCGATTCATTGGACCATTCAAAATTCTGTCTCGCAAAGGTGAAGTGGCATATGAGTTAGAGCTACCTGAAGTGCTGTCTGCTGTTCATAATGTGTTCCATGTCAGTCAGTTGAAGAAATGTCATCCCGAGATGATGGGAGTTCCCTTAAAGGATACTGTACCCCTCGAGGAGGTACAATTGGAGAGTGACCTGACATACGAAGAGAAGCCCATCAAGATATTACAGACAGCAGAAAGAGTCAGCCGTACCAAAACCATCAAGTTTTGCAAGGTCCAGTGGAATCATCACACCGAAGACGAAGCCACCTGGGAACGAGAGGATGACCTCCGAGAAGACCACCCACACCTATTTGCTGACCTTTCTGAAGCTCGAGGGCGAGCTTCTTCTTAAGGGGGTTAGTCTGTAACATCCCAAATTTCTCAAAAATTTAAAACTTTGCATTCATGCATCATGCATCATATAAGTAGGGCATTGAAATCATAAGGAGTAAATTGAATTTTAATTATAAAGTTAAATAAAATTGTTTTCATTAAAGAGGTCTATTTGAGCTCCTTATACAAATGTGTATTCTATTATTTTATTTATTTAGAAAAATGATATCAAAAAGTTATAAATTAAATTAGCTTTTCAAAACATATTTTTATGAATTTTTCTGAAATGTTTTGATAAGTTTTAAAAATCAAATTGTTTGAAAAAGATTTTAAACAGAAGAAAAAAAATGTGTCGGGCTAGTTGGGCCGACCCCCCTCTGCTATCCGCCGTGCGCGCACGAGCTAACGGCCCAGCAACCAGCCCACCTCACTCCCTCTCTCACTGCCAGACGGGGCCCACATGTCATCTGCTCCGTCGTGAAGAACACGAAGTCTACCGAACCCTATATCAAATCGGATCAAAATCCGTTGTTAAATCGCGGTTTAATCGCTCCCCTACGTCCCCATATAAACCCCCTCTCCGCCGCTGTCTCTCGCGTCCAAAAACCCTAACCAATACTCGCCAAAATTGCGGAAAACGAGAGTTCATCTCCGACATTGCCGCCGCCGCGTTTTGCATCGTTCCGGTGAGTCCAGCACCCGAGCTCCACCCCCACACCCCCTCTGCGACTCCCCGTCTCCGTACGCATCTAACAGACTTGCTCCGGCGTCCTCTTGTGCACCAGGGCGACTGATCATTCGACGACCCGACGCCGCCGTCCGCCGCGCATCTCCGACGAGCACGCAGGGGAGGAGAAGGGCCATCTCGACCGCGCCTACCACGCCATCAAGCTCGCCACGACGATCCGCGTCCAGTGGTATGAGTTTCCCTCTCTCCTTAGCCGTAGAACACGAAGTCAAGCGATGCCGACGATGGCGCCGCCGCGGACACGAGTTCGCCGGCGAACCGCGCCGCCCGTTCGCCCCCTTTTGATTTCGGCCGTCGGATCTAGATCCAATGGATCTAGATCGGGTGGATCTGGAGCGTTAGATTTAAAACAGATCGGACGGTTCGCGTACGCGATCCGCGCCGAACCGGTATCGGCCAATCAGCGAGCGCCGCGTGGCATCTTTATTTTTCTATTTTCGCAGAGAAATTGTTTTAAAAACAGAAAACAACACAAACTTACAAATATCATAACTTTTGTTCTGTTCATCCAAATTTGATGAATTTTATATCCACGTGAAGCTCTACTCGTGTAGTTTAATATGGTTTCATTAGTTTATCCTTTTAGTGTATAATAAATTGCGGAATTTAATTGTTTAGCTTTCGGATATTAAATCTATAACTTAATTAATAAAATCTCTTTCCAAATAAATCCAATTGTTTTAGAGATTTATTAATGCCCTTTGTCCAGAGAGTGTAACATGAGTTTTATATGAAACTTCTCATAATAGACTTAAAGAAATTGGTTTTAGAACTTAAAACTACTAATATGCTCAATATTTTAAATGATTAAATAAAATATTAAAATATGGATCATTGCATTTCATGCATTAATAACAGAGAAATTAAAATGGTAATTATGAGGTCTTATTAAGTTCATTGCATATTAAGCATGGATACATATTTTTGTCTTGATATTTTAAGTGTTATGCTTGTGTGTTTATTTAGTGTTATTGTTTGTCTCTAGATTGTGAAGACGAGGAAGGTCCTTGTGATTGTTATTCTTGCTGTGCTTGTTCCTCTTGTTACCAAGGCAAGTGACATTCATAATCTATCCTATTTTTTCTATATGCATTATTAGTAGATTTTGAGCAGTATGCATGATAGGGAAATTTTGATACTATCTTATAATGTTAAGTTAGTTTACACTTTGAAAATATCCTAGTAGTGTGTAGCCATCCCTCCCCATGCAGCCACCAAAAGTTTTATTATATGCTTAGCTATGCTATAAAGGAGTTTACTTATCATGTTATAGAATTATTGCTAAGTGTTAAAACCTTGAATGCACTTCTGGGTGGAATTGGTTGTTTGGTTTATGTTGAGTGTCTTTTGGGACCATGCTTGTGGTTGTCTTTGCTTAGGATGAATTTCTATTCTACTTAGGGCCATGAGTATGGTGGTTGTCACCCAGAAGCGCACTTGTGGACGGCCACCCAGGAACAAAGAGATTTCTAAGTCCCTCCAAGTTTAGAAGCTTTCCGTGCAGCCTTCTGACAATGGGCTCTGTCTAGAACTACTAAGTTGTGAGAGTGCAACCTGTCAGCTTGACAAACAGATGTAGAGTTGATAGGTGGAACGGGTCTTGCTAGTATGGTTGCATTCTTCTTCTGAAAGTTCTTGTCTCAATTCTCTCCTTTCCATAATACACTCGGCGTGTATATGATTTCTCGGAAAAATTGAGTCTCAAGGTGAAAGTGCACAACCTCTACAGAGTCGACAATCTGAGTACTCAGCCGTGTCCCCGGTGATGGAATACTTCGAGCAACTGGACAAGGATGGACGGAAGAATCTCATAATGGTTTTCATAAAGTAAAATTTGACTAAGGAAAGAATTGTTGGTGCACTTGGGCTTCATCCCTTGGTGCCAAGTCTTTGAGAAACAAAAGTGTTTTACAAAAGATAGGAGAAAACTGGCTTTCTGCAAAATAGCCTACAACTCCACCAAGCCAAATATGCATATAGAATTAGACTTGTCATAATTTATCCACCATAGTCACTTGCCAATACTTCATTGAATTGACCTCCTACGGGGGCTGCATATTCAAATGTGCAGGTAATTCTGATGAGGAGTAAGTTTGGACTCGAATTCTACACCCAACATGTCTGCTTGTGGCGTATGCTAGAAGAGGAGGCCCATTGCTTTTATTTTCGTTGTGAACTCTGAATATTTTAGCTAGTCTTCATGACTATGCACCTTGTAATAAAGCTATAGTTGGCTATTTTTGGATCTCGATGTAGTATTTTGATACTTATGCAATGATACTATATATTTTGTACTGTGGTGCTGGCAGTGATCCAGGGACTAGCACATAACACAGATGTTCCATCTTTTTTTTAAAGACGGGGAGCTACAGCGCAAGAACCGCCGCTGTTTTCCTCGTCTTAGCAACCGCATGCGTGCTTCCGCGCCCTCCTTCTCGGCTGCGCCGTCTGTCTGGTTAGTGCTCTCTGTCGTCTTCTGTTATTTTTCCGAGTGCTTCGACTCGTCGGCCCACCGCCATTGCTTCTAGGGTTTTCACCGCATAGTATTTTTTAGGGTTTCGATTTCGGTCGCGTTGCTCGTGTTCGTAGTATGTGTTTATAATTTTGGTCATGTGGATCTAGGTTTTCTGCTGATTCGGCGTCTTAATTGGATTTATTTTCAAGGTGTTCCGTTTGCGCTGCCATGACTACCTCTTCAGAATCATCGAAGACCGATAATGATGAAGGTTAATTTCTTTTAAGTAGCTTGTACTTCCTCTTTGTTGCTTATGTACTTCTTTATGTGGTTATGAAATAATTCCCATGACTCTCCTGATTTAGCTCTCACATTTTGTTGTAGGAATTGTGCGTCCTATTTCTGTTGTACCCCCTGGATCAGGTATTTTGCCAAAAAAAAAAATCTTATGTTAGAGTTATCCTTGCATAGTAGTTGTTCTAGAATGTTCGAGTAGTATTATTCTAGATTAAGGCTTAGGCTGTAACATAGAGTAGAAGTTTTTGCTATCCTGGCTATCAGTAAAAGCTTGTAGAAGGCTGTTAAAAAAACTAGCTATAAAAACCTAGTTGTAGAACGTTGTAGAAGGTTGTAGTCACCAACCTTGTTCTCCTATATTTACCCCTATGTAATACAAGCAACATTAGCTTTTGCAGCATACAGAGAACACTTTCCACATAGCCTAAGTCTAACATTATGTATTTATTTAACTGTTTTTTTTGTAGCTGTACTTCCTTTTTAGCTTTTTATTTGAGCTTGCCATGATATTAGTCGTGCTATCGTTCCTACAGTTGCAGTCTCACATTTTGTATTCCTGTACTTATCTGAACTAAATTATGTACTGCCTTATGTGTTGTTGTTTTGCTTCTTGGTAATGCATATTTTAACTTGAGTTTTTGTTCTTTTTAAGTGTATTCTTGAAGCTGCCGAAATTTTAGTTTATTCCTATATATATTACACTTGATTTTTTGTTTTCTGTAGAAGATTTAGCTCGTGATCGTATTGGCAAGGTTGTTTCTTCAATCAATGCGGAGTTCTTGTTAGAACGGGGTCCTGGTGCAGATAATTCAACCTTTGATCCTAATCAGTCACAGTCCCTTGTTCTCTCAGAGTCACGGTCGCCGCCGCCTTTTTATCCTAATCAGTCACAGTCCCTTGTTATGTGAGAGTCACAGTCGCCGCCGCCTTTTGATCGTAATCAATCACAGTCCCTTGTTCTGTCAGAGTCTCAGTCGCCGCCGCCTTTTGATCCCAATGAGCCTGTTACTCAGGCTGGAGAGATGGGTGATGCTCAGCTAGAGGCTGAAAGAGTCAAGCAAGCTGGTAAGGTTCAAAGGGCTAAAGAACGTTTAACCAATTCTACTGCTGAACAACGTTTGAAGGCTAATCATGATCGATTGTCAAGGCCACGTGTCCCGTTAACCTCTGAAGGGGCTACACGGTGTAGCCCTCGTGTTCATGCAATTAAGAATTATTTAGTTCCTGGTGCCATTGCTAAAGGTGCTGCAAAGCTCATTTCTGAAGGCGCTTCAAAAGTTTATTGTCGTTCAAAGGCAAAGGCTATTGCTGATTCAAAGGCCAAGTCTCCTTCAAAGTCAAAGGCTACTGCTGTTGAAAAGGGCAAGGCTGGTGTTGCTTCAAAGGCCAAGTCTCCTGTTAAGGCCAAGGCTACTGCTGTTGAAAAGTCCAAGGCTCCTCCTGCTGCAAAGGCCAAGGCCATGTTTCCTGCAAAGGCCAAGGCTCCTCCTGCTTCAAAGGTCAAGTCTCCTGTAAAGGCCAAGGCTCCTCCTGCTGCAAAGGCCAAGTCTCCTGTAAAGGCCAAGGCTCCTGTTGTGGAGAAGAAATGTGTTGGCCGAAAGAAAAGGCCTGCTGCTGTTGTCAAGAAGTTGCCTTCGAAGGACCATAAGGCAGTTAGTTTTGATGATGATGACGACGTCTTTGTTGATGATGAGATGCACGTCAGCGAAGATTCTGATGATGGTGATGATTTGTCTCAGGTGATTTTCCATTCTGAACTTGTACTTCTTTTCTTTGTTTGTTTTTCACTTCTATTCATATATTACTGTACTTTCCTATTTTACGTATTCTAATTTATCTTGTATGCATCGTGGCTTGTACTTCTTTTTGTTTTTTTCTTGAACTTCCTTTGATGACATGTTTTCTTTGGTTTTCGTTTTGTAGTATGAGCTTAAACAGAGGAGTGTTAACAGGCAGAGGGGATCGACATCCTCGTCTAATGTTGATTCTGATATACCCAGTAAGAAGCCACTCAATAAGAAGACACGTTTCAATACAATGGCGAGGTGCTCCCTGAAAGAGGTACTTTCTTGTGTTAAGTTGTTGAAGGGTCGCCATCTTGATGAGCTTCAAGCTGGAGGTCTTGGACATTTGCCGGACTTTAAAATTGATTGCAACATCAGCCGTCCATTAATGGGTTTCTTAATGTATCATATCGATCCTGCTACCATGACACTTGATATGGGAGATGGCCGTAAGATCATCCAGTTTACAATGGATACTATGTATATTCTGTTTGGTCTGTCCCGTGGTAGGAATTCCCCTCCTTACCCATCTGAAAATGGGTTTGATGCAGCTGTGATGCGGTTGAGGGAAGAGCTTGGTATTCCAAGGCATAAGCACATTTAAACCAACGATTTGCGTTTGAAGCTTACATCGCTAGTTGAAGATCCGACACAAGATGCTTTGGCGTTGAAAGTTTTTGGTCTCATTTTTTATATGAAGTTTGTCTGTCCCGGGTCATTTGTTCGTGTTTCGAGGGAGGCACCGATGGTAGAGGAATTTACGATGAGTTTAAGAGAGCTATTATCATATGGCAGAATGCTGGTTCTGATTGGAGCGCCATCCCAGGATGTGGCATTGCGATAGTCTTTGCATATCTTGATTGTATTAGAGCCCCGGTACATGAAATGAAGGATAATGCGTACTCCTTGTGTTCTCTAAATGGATCCTTTCAATCTTAGGGCTCTTGTTAAGAAGGATTGTTTAATAGAGGGTAAAGAGGATCCCAGGTCTTGGATTTTTGGGAAGTCACGGGTGAGCATATTCTTATAATTTTCTACTTTGTGTTTATCTATTGTACTTAGTTTTTTTTGCATGTCCATTCTACCAGTATTATTTACGCGGGTGAGCGTAAATAAGTTGTTCTAATTTCAATTGCATGTATTTTTTATTTTGTCTTTTCAATGGAAGTCTGAAGCTAACATTATTTACTGGAATAAGAGCCCAGAAGTGACGGGTCCAATTCATCGTCCGCTCTCGCATAAGAGGAGCGGTTGTTTTTCTGGTGATGTGCCTTCTAGCAAGCGTGTGTTCACCGGAAGTACCAGTGGAGCAGCTGGTGATATAGGGGGAGGCAACAAAATTGTTGATTGTGATGTGTTTGGTCAGCTGGAGTATCATCTTGCTAAAGTTGTTGAACTTTCTCTCCAATTTCCATCAACTATGGCCCGTGTGAGTATGATTCCTGAATCCGTACGTGGTGGACGAAACTTTGATGACGAATCCTCATCCGGAATTCTCCGTATGGAAGCTATTAGTATTTCTCAGATGTAGTTTGTTTTAGCAAATATTCAGACTAGTTTTCTGATGCTGAAGTCTATGCAAGATGTTCGGTTCAAATGCCTTGAGGATGAGGCACATAATTTTATGGTTGAGATGCAGAATAAAGAGTCAGCTTCCGCCGGTAGGCAGGATGTTGGAAAAGTGAGTTTTCTTTGTTTTCAATAGATAGTCCTTTCTTGTCAGTCTATGTTTTATTGTAACTTGTACTTCCATTTTTCTGATGGTCTAACTGCCCTCTCATATTTGATTTTTTAGGAGAGTACTGAAGGTATTACCAATGACTCTGTAGTTCCTTCTGCAAATCGGGGAACTGTTTCACCTGTCGCTCCTCTGGAAGCTATCACTCAAGCTGATGGTGAAAATACCATCTCTGAGGTTTGTCCTATTTTAGATGACACGTTTCACCGGTCTCCTCAAGAAGTTGTCACCGAAGCTCATACTGAAAAACTATTTCCTAGGATGATCATATTTTAGGAGGCACAGTTCATCCGTCTCCTATTGCTTCGGTTGTAGCAGCTGCAGATTCAACTTCGCTGATCCAATCACTGAAGTTCAAGACAAGGCCAATGAGCCTGAAGCTGAAGTTTAGGACAAGGAGCCTGCTGGTGAAGACATGGACAAGGAGCCTGAAGATAATCATGAGGATAAGAAGTCTGAAGATGAACATCATCAGGACAAGGAGCAAGAAGTATATGAGGGAGTTGCTGAAACAGGCATGGAAATGTTGGTTACCGCTGATGCTGCTGCTTCTGATATTGGTGCCCCAAGTTCTCCAGCTCTGGAAGAAGGCAAGAATCCATGAAGTCCATCTTTTTATTATGTTTATTTTAGTAAAACATTCCCCTCTCACGGTTGCCGTGAGATGGTCTATGGGGATGTAATCTACTAGTTAATATGTCAGGGTCGTGTTGGTTTTGTTGTTCTCATTAAACATGGGATGTAAATATTCTTTTGTTCCGTTTTCGAATGGTTGTACTGAGTGGAATCTCCTATTCCCCTTCCTATGAAGTAGTTTCTTATTGTACTGCCCTTTGAGCCATGTTTGTATTGTTTTCCTCTACTTTTTCTGACTATATAGTGACTTTCACTTGTTTAGTACTTATTTTGTGCACTTCCTCTTTTATGTATCTTTACTGCCCTTTAACTATCTTTGTTCAGTCATGTTTACCTTCTGGGTTTTTTCACTTACGACCTGTACTGCCTATTTTTGTTGTTCTGTACTGTTTTGCCATATGATACCCTTACCTCCCCTTCTAGAGCACATGTTCAACTGTTCACTCATGCTTGGTCAGCTTTTAATGTTTTGTAATGTACTTCCCTTAATTCTAACTGTTTTATTTCCTGATATTATTGTTTGTAACACATTGTTTAACTTTTTTATTATGTTTTGCTTTTATGTTGCAGATGTTTTGTCTTACAATTTGGCTGATGAGATTCCTTTCCCAATTGTACAATTCTATGATGTTGTCACATCTATTCGTAAAAAGGATGAGCGATTGTAAGTTTTTGTTTCTGTATTTTTACCATTTTAATATTTTTAATATGTACTCGCACCTTATTAATTTTCTTTATTAAATGTTTTTTTGCACTGGCAGAGGTCAACCAATGTTTGTCCATGATCATTGCAATGCTACTGTGGGCCAAATCGCTGATTCGTTTAAACCACGAGGGATGCTTGGCATTGAGGCAACTTCTGTTGGTATTTATCTCATGAATAGATATTATCTGGGCTCTGACAAGTTTGTTGTTCCATACTGGGTAATTGTATGTCCTATGTCCTTTGATATTTATAGTTATCAAATATTTTTAATGCATTCCTTTTTTTATTTTGTGAATTGATCTTTATTTGCTTGGCTATGTGTGATTTCAGTGTAAGTTATATGCTGGTCATGTTGATAGAAGTCTCAAGAAATGGCTTGTGAAAAATGTTAAACATTGCATAGACAAAAGCAACACTGTAAGACCTTTTGTTTTAGGTTTTACTTTTTGTTTCATGTTTTATATTTTTTTTACTTTACGTTACATATTTATAATCTTTTTTTTGCTAGATTGTGTTCCCAACCTTAGACCCCGCACCCGATAAAGATACTGTTGGACACTGGGTGGTTGTTTCATTGGATATTCCAAATAAGTGTTTACAGTACTTTGACTCACTCTTTAAAGCTGAACGTCAAGCGGGATGGGATATTTTTTAGAGGATGGTAAAGAACAGTAAGGCGTTGTGGAATGCTGCCTCTGCTGAAGATAGTAGGGATGAACCTTTGTCACCCTTGACACTGGATGATTTCAAGACTTATTATATGAGAACTCCCCTTCAAGACAATTGGTTAGTGGGTTATTGCATTTCACTTGTACTTCCCCATTGCTTAGTTTCTGTACATCATGTCTGTTTAGTCATGTACATTTGCCTTTCATCCCTAGTATTGTAGCATGTTTTGTTTCTAGATTTTCCTAAACCATTCTCTTACTGCTATGTTTCGTGGCTGCAGTTTGGACTGTGGTTTCTTTATGCTTCAGATTGCTATGTCCTGGGATGGTGATCAGTATACGAATTTCACGTACAAGGACATACATAATATGAAGAAAATGCTGTGGTGGAGCTGGGTTTCGTCTCCTTTGTTCAGCGCGGAGTTTGTCAAGCCTTTTGGCTACGACCCATGTAAATATTTTTTATATTGTTTTTTGTCTGCATTCAATTTATTTTGTTTAAAATATGTGTCATTCTAATGTGTATGTATTGTTTTTGTATTTTGCTTTATGCAGTTGCGAACCTTGGTGAGGAAGCTGAGAATTTCCTTCTCTTCGAGACCCAGACGTTCAAGCCTGATATTGTTCTGTCAACCAAGGTTGATGATGAACCTGCTAGGTGGTCTCTCAGGAAATATAGATGTGCTGGCAAGTCACAGGATGTTCAGTCCTCTAACTTGAAGACACCTTCTGGTAACAAGCTTCCTGTGGTAGGTACCTTCTCTGCAGATGATGATGATGATTTCGTCGAAACAGTCAGGAATCCTACAAGTGGAAAAGTTTGTGCTCCTAGGAAGAAGGACCATGGCATATCAACCAGAAACATAACTACGACTAAGAGGCCAAATAGAAAGCCTCGTAAGTTCACGTTTCGTGTTCATGAGTTGAAGCCTGGTAAATTTACCCACCTTGAGAGTGCTCATCTTCTGAAAGCATTTATTCAGTTTTATTACGCAAAGGAAAATCACAATGAGTGAGTTAACTGCACCTATCTTCTTTTTTTGATTGTCTGTACTTGTACTTCTTTTTCTTTGCACTATCTCGGGACTTCACTGTCATTTTTTGTTTATCACATTGTGCGTCTGACTGTGTTTCTTTTATTTTTTGTTTTCCTGAAGTAAAATACTTTGTCGTTTCGACCACGGGGTGACTCTTGATGGTCGGGTTGTTGAATCAAGATATACCTTTGGTGAGTTGGCCGAAATGTTTGGTGAGTTTGGTCAGATTGAGGGCGAACTGATGGGTTTCATTATGAGGCATTGGAAAATTGATTCAACATACAACCACGTGTACGGAAGTGCTAACTGTGTACTACTTAGCCCGCACTTTCTTTCGGTAAGCGAGTACCTTTTTGTCATGTTATTTTCAGCTTCCATATTTTTGTGCAACTTTTTATAATCGTGTGTAATAATGTATGCAATAATTTGCAGTATGTTCTTAATATGGATGACCTGAAAACTAGGAGACCATTTGATGTGAAAAGGGCAGCAGACTCCTACAGGAAGCATGTTAAGGAACAATATCACCTAGCACAAGCATACTTGGTCAGTATCATCTGAAGTTATAAAAATTCTTTTTCCTCATTTGTCATGTACTTCTTGCATTTCCTATATGTACTTCTTTGTTTCCCTTTCTTGTTCTGCCTAGTTTTTTTTTTGAGTTGATGGTCTTATTTTTTTGTTTTGATCAGATTTGTATTCCTTATTGCAAGATTTCCCCTGTGGATGGGTAGTCTCATCACGTGATGTATGCAATGAACAAATACGCTTCTTCATTTGATATTCTTGACTCTTTTCCATGGAATGAAGGCGTGCGTAAATCAAAGAGCTCATTCCATTCGGAAACTATCGAGATCGTAAGCTCAGTCACTTCTTTAACTGTTCATCCTTGTATTGCCTAACACTTAGTCTGTATACTTCCCAGATTTTCGTACCACTGTTATTATTTTCTTCACTTCTTTAATTGACTGCAGTTCTTTTCTTCACTTCTCTGAACATGTTTCTGCATTTTTCCTGAACATGCCAGAAGGATGGTTTTGCTTATGCAGGAGTTGTATACCAAAGAGCTTTATGTAAAACTCAATCATCCAAACTGGCAGGTTAAAGCAAAGAGGCCACACTATGTGAATGTTCCTACTCAGGACGTCAATCAATGTGGCTTCTATTCCCTCAAGTTCGCTTCAGATTACGACGGCGAAAAGCTGGTTCACCCGATTGTTGATAATGATGTATGTTTCTGCCATTTTCAAACCAAAGCTTCACATTATTGTTTTACCTTTTTTAATGCAGTGTAGTGTGACAAATATATTTGTCACTGACTTTTGTGTTTTTTATCTGCAGCGTCATGTCAATGATTGGAAGGCTGAGTACTTATTCTCGTCTGTTTTCCACAAGGGAAACAAGATAAGTGCTGACGATTTACCAAAGGAGATCCAGTTCCTTGCTCCTGGTACTCATGCTTTGTCGAAGCAGGGCGAAGCACTCATCGCGCTCTTCACTCAGTAGATGTTTCTGTTGGTGTTTACTATAGACAGCAGCATTTTAACATTTTCATTTGACATTAGATTATTGCGTTAGCATTTGAAATTTAACTTCCACTTGTCTGTACATGTGATGGTATACGATGTTACCCTTGTACTGCCTATCTGATGTTGATTAAAAAATCAGTATTTTGTGATATGTGATACATGTACTGCATGTTATTATTCGTTGTACTGCGTATGTTATAACAGTTGTACTTCCTAAGTATTCTTGTATCGCGTTTAAATAACTCTGAACAATCTATGTTTCCTTGTGTTGTTGAATTATTTTCCTTTCTTTTCTATATTTTCCAGCCCGCATATGTATGAACTATGTAACCAGTTTTTGTTTATCTTTATTTTATTTTTGTTTTACGTTTCTATACTTCTTGCTATTTGTCGCCTGTACTGCCTTATTAATCGCAGTCTTACTTCCTCATGTTGTCTTCGAAAAAATAGAGTTCGTTGTGTTAGGAATTGAAGGTAAAATAATAAAGTCAAGTTTACTGAATAAAAATCTGCGTCCCAACTGGGGCTCCTCTACCCTCCATGTAATGGCCCGATCAAACCCTAACCTCCCCACCCTGGTTATAAACTCTGTGATGTTTTATCGTTAGTTTCCTCTGTCATTTGCGTCGTGTTCTTTCTTCTTGACGTGTTTTTTGTAAAATTATAGCTCCTTTGGTCAACTGTACTTCTTTGTAGCTAATACTTGTACTGACCATATGGTCGCTTGTTTTACTTCCTTGAACTTGTTTTTTAATCATACTTGTGAGCCTGCACTGCCCAGTATGCATGCTTGAACTTCTTTGGTGTGTAAGCTGTTACTTCTTTGCCATACACTGCCCAAAAAGCATCTTTAACTGGACATTCCAAAGCCTACTGAAGCAGTTTTATTGAATATAAATTATAATAACATTTTCATCCCATATGTTCTGCTTTGTAGCTAACACTTTGACTGACCATAAGGTCGATAGTTTATCTTCCTTGCACATGTTATTTAATCTCAGTCAGTTTGTGTGATCCTGTACTGCCCAGTATGCAGCCTTGCACTTCTTCGTGAGCAAGCTATTACTTCTTTTGACATACAGTCCCCAATAAGCAGCTTTAACTGCACATTCCAAAGCCTACAATGGCAGTGTATTTGAATATAAATTAAAAATACATATTTTATGTTTCGTTCAGAATGAAATAAAAGCACTAGTTATTTCTAATAACAACAAATATCACGCTTTGCAAATCTGATGTCAATCTGCTGCAGCGATGCCCCCAGCACTCCTTTTGGTACGGTTTCTCCATGATCCAATGAAAAAAGGTGGCCAGGCCATGGTTGCAAAATCTACCGAGCGGATGTGCTCCTCTAACTCGTCCTGAAGCTCTGTTGTGGCGAGGATTCTTGTTGAAGTCCAAGCAGGCCATGGTTGCAAAATCATCGAAAGGAGGCCCCTCTTCTACCCTTGCCCATAATGGATAATGTATTTGCCCCTCTAGTATCTCACTGAGATCTACTCATGCTTGCTGCGTCCAAGAGTTGTTTGTAAGAGATAATTGATGTCCTAACCAGCATTGAATCTCTTTTCCTTTAATTAGAAGAACATAAACTCCTTTGTCACCTGCCATGGCTACCACGTAATCGCCCTCTCCTGCTCCAATGAAACAACCTGGTAGTATAGCGTACGAGAAAGCTGATATCTTGAAGCTAAACACGCTGATCTTTCCGATTTCGTACATCATATAGAGATCTGAATCCAGAATGAAAGCGTATGGCTTCTTGTGTGTATTAGTAGGGTGATCTGCTTCTAGGTTCGAAACATGTGTAGTCCATAAGCTTTGGTTACGAATGCTCATTGTTATACTGAATTTCGGCGCACTTGCTTGATGGTGTCTATGGAAAAATGTCATGTCCCCATCGATGACGATGTAGTTAGCGCAACAAGTGTCCGTTGTTACTCCTGCCACTTATGGATTTGGCAGCGGTGAGATCCATGTAGTTGGACGGCTGCGAGCAGGCAGCACGCAAAGAAAAAGCTACCAGGGAATGGTTGGGTGATTACCATGCTGTCGCGGCAATATACCAGAGTTCCCTCACTTGTCGTCGCAGCTTCTGCTATGCTCGCCATCTCCGCAAGCCCTTGCCGGATTCCTTAGGCGGGGATGAACTTGATCTGTACCCTGCCGCTCATCTCGATCTCCTCTATGTATCCCAATAGTGGTGGTTCGAGGCGTTTCCTCATGTTCATTAGGAAGACTGGCCGAGATGCTGTCTCAAACGAGTCACCGGAAACGATTCCCGCTGCGACCAGCGTCTTCAAATCTCCCAGGCGTGATAGGATTTCTTGCAGGAGGTCGCCGTCTTCAAGAATGATGGATTGCGCCATGCGCGACTTCGCAACGGACATGGTGGCAGGCGGCGCGGGCGTCTCGTGGGGATGGATCCGAGGAGCCGATGGTGTCCTCCGCTGGTGTGGGGTGAGCAGGGTCGAGGTATGGGGTGGAGGCAGTTGGGTGGCCGGCGGCGCGCTCGTTGGTAAACCTATTTTTTTGTGGTGTACTTCCCTTCTATTTCCGTCTGCATTTCTGCCTTTTCGTTTTGTTAGATTGAGGCTAAAGGATTTGGCCTTTTTTAGTTGCGCAGCCCAAAAAGGCCCAAAACTCAACTTGATGACTGGGCCTAGCAATTTTATCGTATATTAAATATTTGTATATAGTTGGAACCGCACACCACCACTTCCCCCCTTCCGCACTTCTCCATTCTTCGCCGGTGTCTTTTCCAAAGTTTCTTCATCTCGAAGCTCCGCCTCCGATGGATGCATCGAATAGCCCTGTAGGTGGTGATGCTAGTCCTCCTATCGTTATTGTCTGTGCGCAGTCGACCTCAGAGGGGGGAGCCGGCGAAGGTTCGAGCCGGCAAGGGTTCGAGACGTCGGCGAAGATCGACGACATCGACCTCTCGGATTATGTCTCACCGTAAAATGACGGTTACTGGACCGAGGATGTTGATGCTAGTTCATCCCACGTCGTCTTCTCACCAGAAAACCCTGATGCCACCGAAAAGGTAATTGCAACTGCCATCACCGTCGATGATGCTGAATCTTCGAAGAAGCGGGTGTGGAAAAAGATCGACGATCAGTTCGAAGACGCTTTATCCTCTGATACGGATGAAGATCTGGAGGTAATTATATGTTTCTTTACCTGTGTCTGTACTGCTATCTGTATTTGTTTGTACTACCATCATTTATGTGTTTGTACCTTTGGTTTATATGGTATGCCTTTTTATTTAGTAAACTTTTTAGCAAATTATTGCAATAAACCAAAAGCTTCATTTTGCGCTTGTTTTTTGAAATGCAGTACAAACCTGCAGCCGAAGTGCGTCGTTGCAACCAGAATAGTTACGCGAAGAAGATGCTCGCTGAAGTTGAGACAGGGATGCGCAACCCTTTAGTCCCTGGTCGTAATGATGGCAGATATAGGTGTCCTTTTGATTGGAAGATTCTGGGCAAGGATGTGCACAGTGTTGCACAACATGCTTTTGGCCTGGGAATTGTTGGCAGCCCAAATGTTGACGCCTAGGGCAGGGCTGAGCACAAGGCTCTATATGAGTTCCTGGAGGGCAAGGATTTGGTCCATCAGAAGAAGCCTGCTCGTGCGGGCCCATCAAAGAAGAAGCCCAAGTTTTTCAAGGGGCACAACTAAGTTACTTAGTTTTTAAGAATGTTGTGATGTTTAGTTTGCCACGGCTGATGTGAACTGTCGGTGGTGTGTGTTATTTGTTTTAATATTTCAACTTTGTGTAGGGTTGTACCCCCTTTTATTTCTTTTTTGTACTTCCTTCCATAAAATATCATAAAAATCATGTGTTATCCATCCCCCGTATTGTGAATCGTTTTATGATTGTACTTTCCTGTATGTAAGCATATACTGCCCTCTATGCACTTCCATACTGCCATATGGTTTCTGACAAGAGTATGTTAGTTTCTGTCCGTCGCATACACTGTACCTTTTGATTCGCAAACCTATACTACATTGCTGATATCCATTTTAAGGTTACTTTATTTTAAGTAACCTTGTACTTTATGTTCTCAGAAGGTTGAATTTCCTTGATTAGCACTCATGTACTTCCCTGCGACTGCCCATGTTTTCAGAGTCGTACTTAGCAAATTGAATGTTTAAATATACAAATGAAGGAGCAATTATTTTTTGCACATTTCCATTGGAAATCTCCAGAAAATCAGCATTTTTTTAGACTATATTTGACAGTATGAAAGAAGTTCACAAGACTAGAAACCCTGTTTCAAAAAATTCAGTAAGGACCATAATATTGTCAATCTGATGCTCCTCCTTGGCGTTGGTGTTGCTGCACTTTTTCTTCTTGAGCATAATCCCCTTCATCATCTTCTTCTACTTATGTATCTTCTTCTGTGTCTTCTCCATCATCATGATTTTTTTCAACACAATTCTTCTTTGCATCAGTAGCTGTACAGGATTTCTTCACAAGGGTTTGATCAGGAGCAGTACATTTCTTCTTGACATCTGTTGGACCATTATTTGGTGTGTCATCTAGTAAAGGGAAATTTCTTGCGTTGTGTTCTGTTTCAGTCCACACACACTGTAGATTCTTTGTCCAGGTTCCAACCTTTCATCATACAAAGTCTTATTATGAGCAGTTGTTTCTTTGGGCGTGCTTCCGGCCTTGGTTGCACTTCCTTTTGTCTTCGACATCAGAGGGGAAAGAATGACTCTAGAAGTAATCTCTGGCTGATGATTTGTTTTGTTTGTCTGGTTGTTAATGTCGGGCTGTAAGCTGTGGAAAGTATCTTCAGTAACAGGTTCATCATCATCATCTTCTTCTACTATTGTATCTTATTTT
This sequence comes from Poa annua, assembly GCA_026929855.1. Classification (NCBI taxonomy): domain Eukaryota; kingdom Viridiplantae; phylum Streptophyta; class Magnoliopsida; order Poales; family Poaceae; genus Poa; species Poa annua. Next base: position 57,434,078 of record CM049426.1, on the reverse strand, counting down.
GTGTCTTCTCCTTCATCATCAATTTTTCAACACAATTCTTCTTTGCATCAGTAGTTGTACAAGATATTTTCACAACTGTTTGATTAGGAGCAGTACTTTTCTTGACAGCTGTTGGACCTTTATTTGGTGTGTCATCTAGTTTTGGGCAATTTCTTGCGTTGTGCTTCTGTTTCAGTCCACACACAGTGCAGATTCTCTGTCCAGGTTCCAACCTTTCATCGTACAAAGTTTTTTTCTGAGCAGCTGTTTCTTTGGCCTTGGTTGCACTTCCTTTTGTCTTCGACATCAGCTGGGTAAGAATGACTCTAGAAGTAGTCTCTGGCTGATGATTTGTTTCCTTTGTCTAGTTGTTTATGCCAGGCAGAAAGTTGTTGAAAGGAGTTGGAATAACAGGTTCATTATCATCATCTTCTACTTCTGTATCTTCTTATGTGTCTTCTCCTTCTTCATCATCATCATCATCATCCTCATCATCATCATCATCATCATTATCATCATCATTATCACCATCATCTTCTTCAGCCTCTTCATCTGGAGCATCTTCTTCTCCCTCATATTTCTTGTTTTTACTCTTTTTTGCAGCACTCAGTTTTTGTGATATGTCCTTTCTCTGAGGACATGACAGAGCATTGTTTCCTTTTGAATATTGTCCGCAATACCCACATAGCCTCCCTTTTTAAACTTTTCCTTTAGATGCATCCCCAGCAGGTTGATCAACAACCCAATTCTTCTTTGCATGAGTATCTGTACAAGATTTTTTCACAAATGTTTGATCAGGAGCAGTACTTTTCTTCTTGACATCTGTTGGACCATTATTTGGTGTGTCATCTAGTAAAGGGCAATTTCTTGCGTTGTGCTTCTGTTTCAGTCCACACACACCGCAGATTCTCCGTCCAGGTTCCAACCTTTCATTGTACAAAGTTATATTCTGAGCAGCAACAGCTTTGGCCTTGCTTCCTGCCTTGGTTCCACTTCCTTTTGTCTTCGACATAAGAGGGGGAAGAATGACTCTGGAAGTAGTCTTAGGCTGATGATTTGTATCCTTTGTCTCGTTGCTAATGTCAGGCAGAAAGCTACTGAAAGGTGTTGTCGGGTTATGACTCCCAAGAATCGGGGGTAGTCACTTCCTGAACGGTAGTTCGTGAAGGGGATTGAACGTGGAGGTCTAGACCCTCGAGTGGCTCCGCGACGTTGCTCGCCGGACCCGAAGAAGACACGCACATGACAGAGGATGACACCGGCCCTTACCCAGGTTCACGGACCTCGTGTGGAGGTAAGACCTCTACTCCTGCTTGTCTGTATTAGATGATGGAGTTTACAGTACAGTGGAGTTTGCAGGAGGCCCCCTTGAGGCAGTACTTGCCTAGGGAGGGAAGCGATGATCTTCTTCCTCCTCGGGCTCAAGGCTATCCTAACAAGAATTGCTAGGGTTTACAAGGGTTGTAGCACGCCAAGAGTCGACTTGTGCTACGGTGGATGTCTTGTCCCTTTTATAGGCGCCACTGGCCTTCTCCTTCGGCTTGGCCTTCAAGGTGGCTCCCACACGGCAGACCCACGGTGGAGTTGGAGTCCACCGCGGTCCGTTCGTCCATGGACGCGGTCCATTGCTGGTAAAGGCAGGCGCGGTCGGCAGAGAGGGAAGTCTCTGAGGTGGAGCCCACGATGACGTTCTCCTTTGGAGGGTTGCGTCGTCCACCCGCTTTATCGTCAGAGTAGAAGGTCCTTGCAGCTACGCAGCAGGCGGAGCCGCTTTATTGACTCCTTTATCACCAAAACGGCAACGGGGGTGCTTGCGTCACCACGTGGGCGTGGTAGAGCCCATGTGCGCCTTGCCGTACTTCCTTGGCCGCAACGTTTCCCCTCAGGCGCGTGGAGGCCTGAGGGGAGATTCCTGCGGGACTCCCTCGAGGCGAGCCGGCGCCTCGGGAGGGTCCCCTGAGGCGAGGGATCCCTTGAGGCCCTCGTTTCCTCTTCAGGCCCTTGAGGGGAATTTCCTCTCGAGGGTCCCGCCAGGCGGTGATGCCTGGTCCTTAGCCGGTTCGTCTGTCTGGCCAGCGTGCGAGGCCTGGGGGGAATGGGCTCTCCATACCCCAGTTCCCACTAGGCCGACAGGTGCTGGAATATCATGTTCATCATCATCGGAGCCAGCAATTGAGCAGCACATTGCCTCTACCTTTTCTATCAGTTCTATGAGACCAACCTTTGATACGACAGTTTGCTCGTCTGACTTGGATGCGGCCCTAGTAAGTCGGAAACAAAGCTGGAGAATCTCGTTATGATTGTAAGCAATTAACGACCCATCATACGCTACCATCTTTGAATCCGCTCTGTTAAACGTATGTGTCAGATTTGCACTTCTGATGTATCTTTTAATATGTACCCCTCAGGTATAACATCCACCCTCAAGTGCTCGAGTATTGCAATCACATGCACGCAGAAAAGACCTGCATGCATTCATTTCCTAGATTGTTAAGACTGCATTTTGCGAGATCAAAGTTGACAAAAATCAAGTAACATCTTCTAAAGTACCTGTATGTTCCCAAAGCATACATTCGCACTGGAACTTTCCAGCGTCAGCGTCTGCTTCCACTTTGTACTCATGTTGGGACCAAGCAAAAGTGTTGAAAGGTTTCTTGAACCTCACCAGATAGTGAGGTTCAAGAAGGACCGGGTCTATCCTCACAGCGTACAAAGTGCTCTTCTTTAACTTGATACGGAAATCTTTGTACACTGCAATTGTGTACGTCTTTCGCGGCTTCTTCTCGAACCCTTAGTGAGTACTTGAATTTGTTTTACCCTGCATAAAGTTAGAAAACACACAAATCAGGATTAGCATGATCAGTTCTGAATCTGACAGGAATCTATATAGTTTCTAATTGAAAGGCTGAAACAACTAACAAGGTTTGCTATCCTCTGTGCGTGTTCTAACATGCGCCGTGATTGAATGCACTTATTTACTTGCTCCACGAAACGGTGCAGGGTAAGGGTATTTTTAAGGAACCCTTTCTTCATGACATGGTTCATGCTCTCGCTACGCTGAGTAAATGTCATTCTTGCGCTAAAAGCTCTCTTGAAGTAAGTAGAAATCCAATCCCTTCGATCTTCCCACAGCGATAACATCATCGCGTTGTCATGTAGGTTGTATTCTTCCACTAGCGCTTGCCAAGCAGCTTCGAATTCTGTCGGCATAAGAGGCCAATTTATTATCGCTCTGAATTGACTCTTGAAGCTTGGATGCAACTGGTAAATTGTACCCAGATGTTCCCTGAACTTCTTCAGCATGTGCCAACGGGACAGTTTGTGCAGCGCCAGATAGAAGACCCTTGGAATCGCCCGCGCCATCGCCGGGCATTGGTCTGCGCAGCAAAAATATATAAATTGAGTCTCACGGACTGAACCAGTTTTTGTACTATATGAAAAAAACAGTCATTCTGATCACCTAGCTATCATGTACTGCCACGAAGACTGGCTTGAACTTCTAATCATGCAATGCAACACAAACCTATGCGCACATAATCTGCCCATGCGCCATCAGAGTCATTCTGAAACTGACAGGCATCTCTAAACAAAAAGGCCTGAACTGCCCACCTAGCTATCATGTACTTCCACGAAGACTGGCTTGAACTTCTAATCATGCAATGCAACACTACAACTTTTTTAAAGCTTCATTACCTATTAGAATGACCGTGGGTTGCTTCCATTTCATGCACTTCAGAAAGGTCTGAAACAGCCAAACAAATGAGTCTTCACTCTCGTCTCTGACAAGAGCACATGCAAAACTGCACGACTGCAGGTGGTGGTTTGCGCCAACAAACACACCCAGTGGCATCTTGTGTTTATTTGTCTTGTACGTTGTATCAAACGTAATGCAGTCACCAAAGTCTTCATAATTGCCTTGGCAGCTGGCATTTGACCAGAAGATGTTCTTGATATTGTCTGAACCGTCAATCTTGACGTCGAAAAAGAACTGATCATTTGTAGTCTTCATCTCTGTGAAGAACCTGATGAGCTTGTGGACTTCATCGACGTTGTCAGCTTTTGTGTTCTTAGCCTTCCTGCAATTTCACATAAGAAGCAAATGTATCTTAACCTAGGAAGTACAACTACGATTTCAGGTGGTAATGCAAACTTACTGCTTAAGAATATCACGGCCATGCATAGTCATGTATTGCGATCCTCCCACTGAACTGGATACTATTGACATTATCTGATAATGCTTTATGTTTTGAAACTGGAGGAACTTGACGTATTCAAGAAGAGACGGGTCTAGTGTCTTGTGCGAATGCAGAAAAACCAGCATGCTTGGTGTAAGCAACAACCTGTGATTGTGTTCTAACTGCATATCCTCAATGACAAATGTGCCATCTGGTTTTTCCTTCAGCCTAAGCTTGGCCTTGCAACCACACCTCTTACTGTTGTTCATTCCCTGCCGCTCTGGGTCAGAAACGTTCGATTTATATTTGCCTTCCCGAGTGCACTGAAGGTACCTATTGTTACCATTGTGCTGGCCAATTTTTATACCAAACCCCGAATGCCTCGCATATCTGTTGTAGAAATCCCAGCCTTTCTCGAAATTGTCAAACCTCATCTTCATCTTAGGCAGCAAATATTCTGGCAGGTCAGCTTTCTGCACACACATACAGTTTTTATTTTGTCAGATTTTTCGCACATCAAAGTAACATCTTACGCAGAAACATAAAAATTCATAACGCTGCATCTCATTGAGCTCAGTTTATCTTTTGTAGTTACTTACATGAGTGTAGCTGCGCGCCGCTGATGGAGTTTGATTCTGACCGGGCAATATGGGGCCGGGTGGTGTCACGAGCGGCACGTGTAGCAACGGATCCCCAAAATTTTGCAGTCTCTGCGTATGCATTTGAGATTTTCTTGTTTCAGGAGGACAGCTATTGGATGTATCATCATCGATGTCGATGTGAGGAATCTTTTTTGGAGGTAGCGACCATGCTTCTTGAGGTCTCTTTTCACGCTGCGCCGAGGCAGGAAACCCAGGCCTCCTAGGTGGACGCTCTATGCCATCAACTTGAGGCCTCATTGCTGGTCGTTGTGTGGCAGTAACCTCAGGACTTGTTCTTCTTCTCTCCTTGGCAGCAACTTGACGCACAACTCGCGGAATATGCGACAAGATAGGTGGCCCAGCATATTTTCTCACTTCCGGTGAATGACCATCATCAGTTGTAATTGGGGTTGCTTGCGATTGCATAGAGTAAGGGAATCTGCCTGTGGTCATAAAGTAATTTGATGGTAGTTGAGGAGTCCTCCATTCAGGATTATACCATTGAATTGGCGTCGGATCAAGGACATCTGGTGTAGATCTTATTCTTTTTTCTTCGTTTCCGTCCTGCATTTGGTCAAAGATAAGTAATATGAGTTAGTTGTACTGCTCAGCTACCTTTCATGTACGTTTCTTCAGAAACCAGTTGTACTTCCCCGCGCCCCCACTGTTATCTAAACTTTTCTCAAAATAGTTTATGTAGATGATCTCCCAGGTGCTAAAGTTGTATCGTACTAGTTGTACTCCTCAACTACCTTGCATGTACTTTCTTCAAAAACCAGTTGTACTTCTCCTAATTCATGAAACTACCTAGAGGAATTATGTCCAGGTAGGCACACACACAGACTCGCTCATACCTTCAGTACTTAGAACAGGGCAGTACAGATTTATTTACCTTGGGCAACTTGTCACCTGAAGTAGCAGCTTGACGCTTCCGACTAATGGAAGCTTCACTGAATTTTTTGGCTAAAGCCCGAGCAGTTGGTGTTGGTGCCATATGTTGGATACGCGAGTTGATTACGAACATCAAATCTCTGAAACTAAACAACAACACGTTAACGGAGACAGAGGAATTCTGAGTTGGTCGGAGTAAACTCACGGCGGCGCGGAGTGTGAGGTCCTCGCTCAGCTCGCTTGCCCCCCTTGCCGGAGAAGGAGGAGTCGCGGAGAAGGTCGCCGTGGACGAGACAGAGGAAGAAGGTCCCCTTGTTGGGCCGTCACTGGGTCGGACCTCCCGGTCCGAGGCGCTCCCGCGCCCTATAGGGGAGCGATTGTTGTAGATTCCTATTCTACAATTGGTTGTACAATATACCTGTGCTATATATATATATATATATATATATATATATATATATATATATATATATATGTGTGTGTGTGTGTGTGTATGTTGCAGCATTGTGGTTAGTGCAATTTGTGTCGTCCGTCTCCGAAGTGATCTGTGCCGAGACTTTGCCTCAATTTCTTTTGTGGATTTAGCAGAGTCTCTATGTTATTTCCTCTTTGAATGGGCTGGTGTAGATTTTCAGATTTTGTGGCAGACCCTAGACTGCACCCTACCGGTGAAAAAAAGAAACTAGGCACGTCTTTATCACCCGTGATCACTACCAAAGACGACCCGTGCCCGTCTCACTCTCCGTGTTGTAGACAAGCGAACAATACTTAATTGCCCATCACTCACGCTGGAATGGGGAGGTGCTGCGTGTGCATGTGCCTGCTGATTAGCTGACCTAGCTTTTTGCTAGAATCAAGGAGACGTTGAGTAATTGATTAGGTCTATCACGGAAAAAACTGCATGTTCTGGATTCTCCTTAATCGACGCGCTCAAACTTTCACGTCTTAATCAAAGGAACGGAGGGAGTAGAGGAGAAAAGTGCGTGGTCCTCATCCTTCTCTCTCCCCAACTTTCCTCTCTCATACATCTCTCCCTCCCGATCTCGATAAGATCGAGCCACCCGACCTCGACCCACCTCGCCCACCCTTTATCCGGCGGCGGCGCCACCCACCCCCGAGTCCCTCCTCCATCCCGTACCGGCACCCCCGCCCTCTGGTCACGGCACCGACGTTCCCCAGCGTGCCGTTCGCTGCTCTGCTCGAGCAGGAGAAGAGCCGGGCCGCGGTAGCCACGCTGAGATCCCGACGAGGAAGCCGTCCCAGGTTCCTGCGGGATCCCCGGCTGGCACCGACGCCGTCTGCCGCCGCACCGGAGCCAGGCAACGGCCGCACCGGATGGGGAGGAGGAGGCACCGGGCGCGAGGTACACCACCCCCGAGCGGTTGTTCGTTGCGGCATCGGAGGCTCACGATGTGCCGGCGAGCAGCCCACTGGACGACGCTTGTGCTGGCCAAGCGTGGCGCCAGGCTGGTGCTCCCGGCGCGGAACCTCAAGGCAGAAGAGGAGGCACCGGAAGTCGAGCTCCTCCGGCGGGATCTACCAGCGAGGTAAAGGATTCGCGCTGCTCCCGTCGTGGCCGCGGCCTCGTCTTCATTACCGGCGGCACCATTCGCCTGCCCGCCCAGCACAAAATGCGGGACGCACGGGCACCGGAGGCTGCCCACGAAGGCACCAAATGGCGCAGCTGCTCCTTGCGTATATCCGGTACAGGAGCACACTGATAAGATTGACTGGGCTGTGTTTATTAGGCAACGAATCATGCTTGTGATTTTTCATCACTATTAGGATTATTCGGTTACATGTTTCTTCGATGCATAAGAAAAGGATTTGGCTTTGAAGTTTTGGTGCTTTGTAATATTTTGTTGTGTTATGAGATGCTCCATCTATTATTCATTGATAATTTTGTGATGATTTGTAGAAGCACATTTATTTTTAGGAAAATAAAAATAAAGATGAAACGATTTGACTGTGAGAAAAATAAAAATAAAGATGATGCGGATTTTTAGGCAAATCCTTTTCTTATGCATCGAAGAAACATGTAACCGAACAATCCTAATAGTGATGAAAAATCACAAGCACGACTCGTTGCCTAATAAACACAGCCCAGTCAATCTTATCTATGTGCTCCTATATCGGATATATGCAAGGAGCAGCTGCGCCCTTTGGTGCCGCCGCGGCAAGCCTCCGGTGCCCGTGCGTCCCACAATTTGTGCCGGGCGGGCAGGCGAACGGTGCCGCCGGTAATGAAGACGTGGCCGCGGGCACGACGGGAGCAGCGCGAATCCTTGACCTAGCAGGTGGATCCCGCCGGAGGAGCTCGACTTTCGGTGCCTCCTCTTTCGCCTTGAGGTTCCGTGCCGGGAGCACTAGCCTGGCGCCGCGCTTGGCCAGCAGCAGCGCCGTCCTGTGGTCTGCTCGCCGGCACATCGCGAGCCTCCGCTGACGCAACGAACAACCGCTCGGGGATGGTGTACCTCGCGCCCGGTGCCTCGTCCTCCCCATCCGGTGCGGTCGTCGCCTGGCTCCGGTGCTGCGGCAGATGGCGTCGGTGCCAGCCGGGGATCTAGGAGAAGCCTGGGATGGCTTCCTCGTCGGTATCTCGGCGTTGATGGCTACCGCGGCCCGACTCTTCTCCTGCTCGAGCGGAGCAGCGAACGGCACGCTGGGGAACGTGGGTGCCATGACAAGAGGGCGGGGTGGCGGTACGGGATGGAGGAGGGACTCGGGGGCGGGTGGCGCCGCCACCGGATAAAGGGTGGGCGAGGTGGGTCGAGGTCGGGGTGGCTCGATCTGATCGAGATCAGGAGAGAGAGAGATGTGCAAGAGAGGAAAGTTGGGGAGAGAGAAGGATGAGGACCACACACTTTTCTCCTCTATTCCCTCCGTTCCTTTGATTAAGACGTGAAAGTTTGAGCGCGTCGATTAAGGAGAATCCAGAACATGCAGTTTTTTCCGTGATAGCCCTAATCAATTACTCAACGTCTCCTTGATTCTAGCAAAGAGCTACGGCAGCTAATCAGCACTAGAGCAGAACAAGCCACTTGTCCCGGGCCGGGAGGGCTTTTTGTCCCGGGCACGCGCCCGGGACAACGTGTTCGGGACAAATAGTCTCCCCTATTTGTCCCGGGCACGCCACGGCCCGGAACCAATAGGGGGGTCACGTGGCCAAACAAGCCAGCCTCTGGCTGCCACTCATTTGTCCCGATTCGTAATACGAACCGGGACAGTATATATGATTTTTTGTTTTCTTTTTTGTTTCTTTTATTTTGTTTCCTGTTTTCTATTTGTGTTTCTGTTTTTGATATTTATGTTACTGATTCTTTTGTGTTTCTGTTTTTGATATTTATGTTTCATTTAAAAAAAATTGAGTTGCATATTATACGCTACTATATATATAATACACGATTTTTTCCTCGGGATAGTCATGAATACTACTAATACACGAGTTCTCCGAAACAAAAATTTACAACAAATATTAACAACCGGAAGATCATGTCTAATATTTACAAACAGAGATCATTACATGACAGAGAGGCATTAGACCCTATTTTCTCCTCCGGGTGGTCTTTTTCGGTGGCTGGATTATATTGCATTATGCGCCTGGCTTTATCAAATAGTCAAGCAGAAAGCCCGCAATTTCCTCCGCAATTGGTAGTAGGCGGTCTTTTGCATTAAGCCTATTCCGTATCGTCTCAAACTAAAAAGGAGAGATCAACACCAATATATCAACCAATATGAAAATAATTCAATTCGAAAAGTGAACAAGTTTGATTAAATTGTTAACGTACGCCATTCCAGTCTGCCCCCTCATTGAAGTGAATTCGGATGAACTCGCAGACATAGAATCCACACAAATTGGTGCCTTGTTGCTGCTTTGCCCACTTTATGAGAGAATAAGATAAGAAACCAATCAAAAAATAATCGAAAATATTGGGAAAATGGTATTGTGAGACTAAAATTAAAAATATGCATACGTGGAACCTAGCTAGTACGGCTTACCTCTCGCCATTTAAAAGTGAGGTTCCGGGCTATACCGACGTCCTTATGGAAATCGGTGAACTTGTCCCAAACCCTGAAGTTTACGGTATGGAAAATTAGTAAGGAAGTTTACTAATTACGATATATTATTAGAAAATACGAGGTCGATTGTGAAAATGAACGAAATTACCTCTGGAGCATCTGTTTCGTGCCGTCGAACTTTTCTTCAGGTTTCGATAATGGGTCGAAGACATCAACGATTGCCTTTTCAACATCAATCTCAAATAATACCATATGTTTATATTTGTTAATAACTAAATCATCAATTACACATACTTAACATCGAGTATGTATAAGAAAGTGAACAACTCACTCGAAGTTGTACGGGAAAATTATGGTGTTTTTGTAATGTTGCGCCATCAAATAAGTAAGCAAAAGGTCCTCCGTATTCTCTGGGTAATGTAACAAACCATGATGATGAACTCGATTAGGGTCAATGAATCCAATCTTGTGATTGAGTCCCAACGTTCGTGATTGTATAATTTTCAGCCTGCATAATAGAGTACAAAAGGAATATAGTGATAAGGATAATTAGAAGCAATGAAAAATAAGTTGAGCTAGAGAATTAATGACATATATATATAATTTAATTACTTACATGAAACAGGTACTGATGATAGATTTGTCGAGCGCGTCAAAATTGAATAACTGTCATAATTTGCAATACTCAATTTGAATCTCATCATCACCTGGGCCATAAAAGTCCGTTGGAATTTTCCCATAGAGCCAGTCTTCTTCTTGACTTTTCGTAGTACGCATGTACCATGCATTTAGTTGGTGCAACCTAGCTGGTAGAGTGCGCACCATAGCAGGCTCGACAAGATCTTCTCCTCTCACTTATTTCCGCACCACCTCATGTATGGTGACACTCTCGCCAGATTGTAATGCCTTAAGCTCTGCCAGAGTTATACCCATATCTCTAGCTTGCTAAGAAAGTACATCATCGACCGGGTTCCAGTTGTAAGGCGCCAATATGAGTGGAGGGGCCGATTTTCCCGCCTGCATTCCGAGCTGTGGAACATCTCTGTTCTGGGTGGCAGCAAATTTTTGTTCTTCCCGCACTCTCCTAGATGTATGCACCAGAACGCGTGTGTAGTCATCGTCCATATTTAGTTCATATTGCAACGGATGCATAAGAAATTCTGTGGCCCACCATATCGCGTCCGAAGAATATACCGGAAAAGGCAAAGTCATCTTTTTTGCCTTCTTTCTCTGGGCAGCCTGGATCTCGTTGACCCATATATCGACATCTTCGCAAGAGTTCACAAAGCGAGACTTCCCTGTTTCGCTTTTCTGAGTACTAGTCGACGCAGCGGTGCACTTCCGCTTCTTTTGCGGAGGCGACAGAGTCCATTGACGCGGTGGCGGAGTACGCTCACGCGACGGCGGAGATGGACTAGCGCCTTAGTTGTCGTTGTGGGGGGTGTCTGGACTAGCGCATTGGTTGTCGTTGTTGTAGTTATGTGGACTGGCATGTGGACTGGGAGGGCGATTTTGCTGCATGTGTGGGAACACGATGTATTCCTTTTTCCATAAGCAGGTACTCTAGAGGGCAAATCTCAACTCAACCTCGTCTTCACCCGTAGGGAAGTCCAGCTTAATTCCCTCATATGTCTTGATAACCTCATCAACCCCGACAACATCATAGCCATCTGGAATAGGGCGGCAATGGTAAGTTCCATTTGGTCTAGGCGGTAGGGCAAAGCCGTGCGCCACCTTCACGGTTTGTTCAAGCATGGCACATGTAGGTCGCAAAGTTCCCGCTGCACGATATTATCCACGGGGACGAGGACCCGGCATATCATTATGGCGATCGAGCTCTGTCGAAGCCACGCTGCTTCTCCGCATTGATTTTGGATCAGGAGAAGGATCTTCGGGCGTCTCAGATTCGCAGGGCATCCGTCGAGTCTGCTTGTCTGCCTTCAGCTCTGCTATCTCCTTCTCATGCTCTAGAATTATATTTTCCATCCACTGGGCCCGGTCGGCATGCTCTTTCTTCTTTCTCGATCGGCTTCTGTAAGTGCCAACATCTTTGTGAATCCCAATTATCCACGGTACGAAGCCAACGGTTCCTCGTGTTCGTCCACTGTGTTCAGGATTCCCAAGGGCTCGTGATAGCTCGTCCTTCTCTCTGTTAGGGTGGAACCTGCCTTCTGTGACCTCCTTCCATACCTCTCTGAGAGCTTTAATAGGGTCAGCTCCGTGCTCCTTGGTAAAAAGACAGTCACCTGTTTCAGGGTCTAACTTTCCACCATGCCCATAGAACCAAACCTTAAGCCGGTCTGGCCAGCCAAATGTCTCGATCTCTATACCTTTAGCCAAAAGCTCATCCTCCATTTTCGTCCACTTAGGCATGGCCGTCAGGTAGCCACCTGACCCCATGTTATGGTGATATATCTTTTTATGTGCATTTTTCTTATTTGTCGCTGAGATTTTCTTAGCGGCTTCCGATTGCTTGTACGCCTTAAATTCGGGCCACTCAGCTTTTATCTTTTCATAGACTCCGACAAATTCTGGAGTCTTACCTTCAGTTATGAACCTGTTTAGCCTTTTCTTCCAGCTGCGGAACAGTTCACCCATCTCAATATAAGTCCAGACCTTGCATCGATTCTCTATAACCGGCTTCTCTACATCCTCCTCTTCCGGTAAAGTGAAATTCTGCATGAGCTCGTCCCAAAGGAGTTGTATGTCTTCATCCGAGACATAAATAACCCCCTCTTTGGGCACCTTTGGCTTATACCATTCTTTTGCCCTGATGGAGAGTCTGTCCCGAACGATGACTCCGCATTGAACTACAAATTTCCTTGCGTGGTTAGCGGGAGCAATCGGTTTGCCTTTTTCATTGATTGCGTAGATGTGGTACTTCTGTTTCCCTTGGAGCTTTTTGGTCCCGGTTCGTGGCCCGCCTCGTTTCATGGAATCTTTTTTGCTTGGTCCCGGTTCATGGCCCACCGACGGCTAAACACAAGACAAATAGATGGTTAATATATGTATACACACAAATCTATTCAACGGAGACAAAAGGCTGAGTGGATATATCTACCTCGGCGGACGACTTTCCAACAGTAGAGTCGGTGAACTGTCGGTGAGCTACGGCAGCTAATCAGCAGGCACATGCACACACATCACCTCCTCTATTCCAGCTTGAGTGATGGACAATTCAGTATTGTTCTCTTGTCTACAACACGGAGAGTGAGACGAACACGGGTCGTCTTTGGTAGTGATCACGGGTGATAAAGACGTGCCTAGTTTCTTCTTTTCACCGGTAGGGTAAAGTCTAGGGTCGGCCACAAAAGCTGAAAATCTACACCCGCCCATTCAAAGAGGATATAACATAGAGACTCTGCTAAATCCATAAAAGAAAAAGAGGCAAAGTCTGGGCACAAATCACGACGGAGACGGACGGCACAGATTGCACTCACCACAATGCTGCAACATACATGGTATGTTCCCTAGGACAAGGTTTTTGTGTGTTGCATAACTAGGGTACTTGCAATCGGCACCGTTCGTTTGCTTTAGGATTGGTGCAACAATATATATATATAGTTCCATTTTGAGTGAACTGTTTTGAGGGAATTATCAAAGAGGAATGGAGAGTGACTTTATTTTGTGCCTAGGCTAACAAAAATGGAAACTGACGGTTCTGTCTCCTGTGGTGTTACGTGCCTGCACAGGTGAGTTTTTTTACAGCCATGGATTTGCTTCCATTTTCCGGCCATGAATCTGCATCATCTTTATTTTTATTTTTCTCACAGTCAAATCGTTACATCTTTTTTTTTTGCGGTCATAAATCTGCTTCCATTTTCCAGGTTTTTGCCATCCAAAATCAGTCTTTCCATGTCTCCCCACGGACGGAGCCTAGGTGAAATCATTCGGTACATACACTAATTCACATACGGTGCTCTCCCCAAATATAAATGTGCTTCTACAAATCATCACAAAATTATCAATGAACAATAGATGGAGCATCTCATAACACAACAAAATATTACAAAGCAGCAAAAATTCAAAGGCAAATCCTTTTCTTATGCATCGAAGAAACATGTAACCGAACAATCCTAATAGTGATGAAAAATCACAAGCATGATTCGTTGCCTTATAAACACAGCCCAGTCAATCTTATCTATGTGCTCATGTACCGGATATACACAAGGAGCAGCTCCGCCCTTTGGTGCCGCCGCGGCCAGCCTCCGGTTCCTGTGCGTCCCGTATATTGTGCCAGGCGGGCAGGCGAACGGTGCTGCCGGTAATGAAGACGAGGCCACAACCACGACGGGAGCAGCGTGAATCCTTTACCTCACAGGTGGATCCCGCCGGAGGAGCTCGACTTTCGGTGCATCCTCTTCCTCCTTGAGGTTCCGCGCCGGGAGCACCACCCCGGTGCCGCGCTTGGCCAGCACCCGCGTCGTCCAGTGGGATGCTCGCCGGCACATCGCGAGCCTCCGCTGCCGCAACAAACAACCGCTCGGGGGTGGTGTACCTCGCTCCCGGTGCCTCCTCCTTCACATCCGGTGCGGCCGTCGCCTGGCTCCGGTGTCGCGGCAGATGGCGTCGGTGCCAGCCGGGGATCCAGGAGGAGCCTGGGACGACTTCCTCGTCGGGATCTTGGTGTTGATGGCTACCGCGGCCCGACTCTTCTCCTGCTCGAGCAGAGCAGTGAACGGCGCACTGGGGAACATGGGTGCCAATACCAGAGGGTGGGGGTGCCGATACGGGATGGAGGAGGGACTCGGGGGTGGGTGGCGCCGCCGCCGGATAAAGGGTGGGTGGGGTGGGTCGAGGTCGGGTCGGCTCGATCTGATCGAGATCGGGAGGGAGAGATGTACACAAGAGGAAAGTTGGGGAGAGAGAAGGATGAGGACCACACACTTTTCTCCTCTACTCCCTCCGTTCCTTTGATTAAGACGTGAAAGTTTGAGCGCATTGATTAAGGAGAATTCAGAACATGCAGTTTTTTCCGTGATAGCCCTAATCAATTACTCAACGTCTCCTTGATTATAGCAAAAAGCTACATCAGCTAATCAGCAGGCACATGCACACGCAGCACCTCCTCTATTCCAGCGTGAGTGATGGGCAATTAAGTATTGCTCTCTTGTCTACAACACGGAGAGTGAGACGGGCATGGGTCATCTTTGGTAGTGATCACGGTTGATAAAGACGTGCCTAGTTTCTTCTTTTCACCGGTAGGGTGCAGTCTAGGGTCCGCCACAAAAGCTGAAAATCTACACCAGTCCATTCAAAGAGGAAATAACATAGAGACTCTGCTAAATCCACAAAAGAAAACGAGGCAAAGTCTGGGCACAGATCACGATGGAGACGGACGGCACAAAATGCACACACCACAATAATGCAACATACATGGTATTTTCCCTATATATATATGCAATATGCAACATTCATTTTCGGCCAATGTATAATAACAACAATATATAGGCAGGAACTATAAGATTTTCCTCATTTCGGCCAAATGCAATGCAACAATATATAAAACGGTTTCTATTCTTGATCTTGATAATACTTGAGTTTTACTTTGTGTCTAGCTCAAAGGCGTTAAACAAAAGCGCTTATGGGAGACAACCCACTTTTATTTTCTATCATTTTAATTTACTTTGCTTGTGTCAAGGACTTGTCCTACCTCTGTAGCAATTCATTTGTATCTTAATTTTATTGCAATGTTGTGTCAAGTTAAGCCTCTAGTCGAATGTTGATGTTAAAATTCAATTCCTGTGCTGAAGCAGATTTCTGTTGTCCACCGTAAATTCATATCTCCCTACTGGAACGTCAGAAAAAAATGCCGTTTTTTGTGTGCAATCAGATGTAGAACCAACTTTATTAGTTTTGAGTTTTCTGATATGATCAATTTAAGTGCCTCGAAAAAATTCTTCTTTACGGACTGTTCTGTTTTTGGCAGATTCTGCCATCTTCTTTTGCAATGCCTCTTTTGCTATTTTGATTGGATTTTTTTATTCTATTAAGTATCAGTGACAGTAGCTAATGTCTAGTATCAATGTTAGCAATTGTGTTCCTACAGAATATCATAATTTTTTGTGCACTAACTCTCTAATCAAGTTACTCTAAGTTTGGTGTGGGGAAGTTTTCAAGGATCAAGAGAGAAGGATGATATAATGTGATCAAGAGGATAGTAACGCCAAAGCTTGGGGATTCCCCGGTGTTTCACCCCAATATAATTCAATAAGACTAAAGTGTCAAAGCTTGGGGATGCCCAAGGCATCCACTTCTTCATCGACAAACTATCAGGTCCTTTCTAGTGAAACTATATTTTAATTCCGTCACATCTTATGTGCTTATCTTGAAGCGTCTGTTTTTTTTTTTTGTTATTTTCATTCTCTGAATAAAATGGATCCTAGCATTCTTTTATGTGGGAGAGAGACACGCTCCCCTTTTTCATATGATTACTCATATTCTTCACTTATATTCGTTGAGTATTCGCCTTTTGTTATCGTTTGCTCTCTAGCTCTTGTTTTTCATGCATCTGTTGTTAGAGCTGTTAGCTTTGTTATATTATACTCTCATATCTCATTGTTTAATTACTTAGACAGTTTATCTTTTAAATCAGTTGATTGGTGTTTGGTTGAGAACAGAAAATACTAAATGTGGTAGATGGTATAATTAAATGATACATTAATCTTGTAGATCATTAAATTGTGTCACTTGAATCATTGATGTTGTTTTGAGATATTAATTTTCTTAATGGTAAACATGATGGTTTAGTAAAGTGGAATGATTAAATGGTTGGTCTAGAGAAACTTGAAAGCTGTGCCACACTTAAATTTCCAGTTGATTGCATAATGGTATATGACTTCTATTTGTCTAAGGCAACCGTAATGGCTTTTATGTTATGCGCTACGGTCGGGTTCCCAACAGTGACTTGTTCATTTGCCACAGTTCCCCGAGGGGTAATTTTCATTATGCCTTGCATGATCATATTTTTATTTGAAATCTTTTTACTTGTGAGTTCTAAAACTGCGGTTTTCATGACACTTCCACCAACATATTGCTAGCCTCTTCGGTACTTGCATTGCGCTTTATCACATTGAGAGTTGGTGCATTTTCCGCGGGTACATCCAAACTCGTGGGAGATCTTCATCTTGTTCTCCTACACATAAGCCAAATATCTTCCTAAAAACAGCCACCATACCTACCTACTACAACATTTTCATAGCTGTTCCGAGATATATTGCCATGCAACATCCATCTTACATTACATGACTCGTCATCCATTACTTATTTATTGCTTTGCGTGTTGTATAAAGTTGATGTGTGGTTTTACCCATGTTACGCTAGAGCACTGCATAACCTTCTACACTGGCAGAGGCACCGTTGTCATATGCATTCTTATGGCACATTCATATTAGTTACTTGTATCATTAGTATGTTGTTTTATCATCATTAGTGTGTTGTCATATATCATATTAGGATGCTTGCCCCTAAAAGTGAAAAGAGCCATGGAGTCCATCGAAAAGAGAAACATAAATAAAATAGAAAAAAGATAAAAAGAAAGAAAAAAAGAAAGAACAAAAATAAAAATGGGGCAGCATTACTATTCTTTATCACAAACTTGTGCTTATGTTACAACACCATATCATCTATAGTCATCACTTGTGCTCATGTTATAGCACCATATCATTTGTGATCATCATTTGTGCTAATGTTTAGCACCTTTACTCCATATGAGAGAGTTTTCATGTCTTAGTTGCATAACTATGTCAGGAACTTTACACTATAGAACTTGCCTTGTATATTTCAATGATGAGCCTCCTCAAAAGTGCTCTAGGTCTTCGTGAGCAAGCAAGTTGGATGCACCCCCACTAGTTCCATTGGAGAGCTTTCATATACTTATAGCTCATTGTGCATCCGTTGTATGGCAATCACTACTCCTTGCATAACTTCGATTGTATGACTTTCTCTTGTCTAATGATCATTTATAGCTTTGTGAGTCTTTCTTCCATTGGCCTTCCAAACTTCCGTTAACGTTCTCTTAGCCATAACATCCTGGTGCCAGGAACCAACGTTGAACGCTTGCTTGTTTCTTTTGAACAAATAATATATTGATCTTCTACGTGCATATGATATTACTTGACTTGATCCTTTCATAAAGTTGTCACGTTTGTTTGAAGCATTAGATGATTATATTGGTGTGCTTGAAGCTTAAATCATCTCTAATATCTACTTTGCACAGTTGATTGCTATCTAGTACTATATCATTGAAAGCTTTGCTTGCTTCACCTACTTGTTTATTCATTACTCGTTTGATATCAATATAAACTACAGCCCTTATTCATTTAATCTCAGTTTACATGCCTTACATTATTACATGATCAAGATTGTGTTTAAGCATGTCACTTCATAAATTATTCTTATTTTATCGTTCTTGCCTACTCGGGACGAGTAGAACTAAGCTGGGGGATGTTCATACGTCTCCAACGTATCCATAATTTCTTATGTTCCATGCTATGTTATATCATATTATTACATGTCTTATATGCATTTTATATAGTTTTATGTATTTTCTGGGACTAACCTATTAACAAGATGCCATAGTGCCAGTTCCCTGTTTTGTGCTGTTTTTGGTTTAAGAAAAGTACTTAAAGAAATATCCGCCAAATTGGAAATAAATCAACCAGGAAATATTTTTGGAATATTTGCGTCGCGAAGAACCGAAGACGAGACGAAGAAGGGCCGCGAGGGTCCCTCACCACCTGCTGGCGCAGGCCCCAGCCTGGCCGCGCCAGGAGGTGAGGAGACCGCCTCGGGCGGCCACCGACCTAGGTCTTTCGCCCATATAAACCCCCCTGACCTAAAAACAGAGCAGGGTTGAACACTTTTTCCTCCACGGGTCCCGAACCGCCGCCGTCATCACCACCACTTCGGGAGAGATCAGAACTTCTCCCCGGCACCGTGCCGGGAGGGGGAATCGTCCCCGGAGGCTTCTACGTCGCCATGACCGCCTCCGTACTGATGCGTGAGTAGTCTACCTTGGACTACGTGTCCATAACATTAGCTATATGGTAGTCTTCTCCTCTTGTGCTATCATGTTTAGATCTTGTGAGCTGCCTATCATGATCAAGATCATCTTTATGTAATTCTCCATGTTGTGTTTGTTGGAATCCGATGAATATTGAGTACTAAAGTTATTGCTTCATAATATTACATGTGTGTGCTATTTAATGATCTTGCATGCTCTCCGTTACTTGTGTGTGCTTTTGCCAAGTAGATGCTCGTAACTCCAAGAGGGGGTATTTATGCTCGATAGTAGGTTCATGTCTCTATTTAATCTGGGGCAGTGACAGAAAGCTCTAAGGTTGTAGATTAACTGTTGCTACTCGGGATAAAACATTAGTACTTTGTCTAAGGATGATGTTATTTACTTACTTACTTACTTTACACACAGTGCTTCAGGCGATAATCTGTTACATGCAACTTAATACTGAAGGGGTGCGGACGCTAACCGGAAGGTGGATTATTAGTCATAGATGCGGTTGGAACGGTCTATGTATATTGTTTTAATGGCCGAATGAATCTCACACTAGACACCATATCATTAGTATATGCATTGGATTGTTCATCATTATTCTGTCAATTGCCTAGTTGTAATTTATTTACCACGCATGGATAAATTTTATTATTTATGGAGAGACACCACTAATGAACTGTGGAACCCGGTCCTTCTCATTAATTCGATAAACCACAACTGCAAACCTGTTACTTTCTGCAAACAAACATCTTTCTTCCACACATACGTTTAATCTTTTGTTACACCAAGCCGGTGGGATTGACACCCTCACCTTTGAGTTGGGGCAAAATACTTTGATTGTATTGTGTGCAGATTCCAGGTCTCCGTCGCCACACTAAGATTTTCTGGCGCCGTTGACACCTCGAGGGAAACGTTCATCTCCTACTGGTTCGATAATCTTGGTTTAATAACTGAGGGAAATCCTGCTGCTCTGCTACTTCACACCCTCCTCTTGGGGATTCACCAACCACACGCTTAGCACCATCAGCCTTCCAAACCTCCGTTAACATTCTCTTAGCCATAACATCCTGGTGCCAGGAACCAACGTTGAACGCTTGCTTGTTTCTTTTGAACAAATAATATATTGATCTTCTACGTGCATATTGATATTGCTTGACATGATCCTTTCATTAAGTTTTCATGTTTGTTGGAAGCATTAGATGATTACATTGTTGTGCTCTAAGCTTAAATCATCTTTAATATCTACTTTGCACAGTTGATTGCTATCTAGTACTATATCATTGAAAGTTTTGCTTGCTTCACCTACTTGTTTATTCATTACTCGTTTGATATCAATATAAACTACAACCCTTATTCATTTGATCTCAGTTTACATGCCTTACATTATTCTATGATCAAGATTGTGTTTAAGCATGTCACTTCAGAAATTATTCTTCTTTTATCGTTCTTGCCTACTCGGGACGAGAAGAACTAAGCTTGGGGATATTGATATGTCTCCAACGTATCCATAATTTCTTATGTTCCATGCTATGTTATATCATGTTATTACATGTTTTATATGCATTTTATATAGTTTTATGCATTTTCTAGGACTAACCTATTAACTAGATGCCACAGTGCCAGTTCCCTGTTTTCTCCTGTTTTTAGTTTCAAAAAATCACTTGAGGACATATTCTCGGAATTGGAAATAAAAGATCCTGGAATTATTTTGGAATATTTGCGCCACAAGCAACCGAAGACGAGACGAAGAGGAGCCACGAGGCCGCCACACCACCTCGTGGCGCGGCTCCTTTCCTGGCCGCGCCAGGAGGTGATGTGGGGCCCTCGGGCACCCACCGACCTTGCCCTTTCGCCTATAAATCCCCCTAGACCTAAAAATAATCAGACGATATTCACTTTTTCCTCCACGGGTCCTGAGACGCCGCCATCGTCAACACTATTTCGGGAGAAATCAGAACTGCTCCCCGGCACCCTGCCGGGAGGGGGAATCGTCCCCGGAGGCCTCTACGTCGCCATGACCGCCTCCGGACTGATGCATGAGTAGTCTACCCTTGGACTACGGGTCCATAGCAGTAGCTAGATGGTTGTCTTCTCCTCTTGTGCTATCATGTAAAGATCTTGTGAGCTAGCTATCATGATCAAAATCACCTTTATGTAATTCTCCATGTTGTGTTTGCTGGGATCCGATGAATATTGAGTTCTACAGTTATTGCTTCATAATATATCATGTGTGTGTGCTCTTTAATGATATTGCATGCTCTATGTTACTTCTGTGTGCTCTGGCCAAGTAGATGCTCGTAACTCCAAGAGGGGGTTTTATGCTCGATAGTGGGTTCATGTCTCTATTAAATCTGGGGCAGTGACAGAAAGCTCTAAGGTTTTAGATGTATTGTTGGTA
This sequence comes from Poa annua, assembly GCA_026929855.1. NCBI lineage: Eukaryota > Viridiplantae > Streptophyta > Magnoliopsida > Poales > Poaceae > Poa > Poa annua. Next base: position 57,412,961 of record CM049426.1, on the reverse strand, counting down.
CTAGGGATAAAACAATAGTACTTTGTGTAAGGATGATGTTACTTACTTTACACACAATGCTTAAGGCGATAATCTGTTGCATGCAACTTAATACTGAAAGGGGTGCGGACGCTAACCGGAAAGTGCATTATTAGTCATAGACGCGGTTGGAACGGTCTGTGCATATTACTTCTATAAAGGTTGAGAGCCTACCCTCCATATGAGAAGGTTTGCCCCTCCTGGCGAATCTCAGCCATCGGATCGGCTTATGAATAGTGATTTCAAGTCCCACTTTTGCCCACAGCCGTTGGATGTGGTCGAATTTTCGTTTACTTCGTGATGGCTGTTTTGTACATGACAGTGTGGGGCAGGGTGTGGGCTGGGCCCGCGAATCAGTGGGCAAGGGCAGCTTCTTTGCGTCACTCGGTTACGTCCGCTCGGTGATGTCGAACAAAACCAGCAGCACCCGGTGAAACCCTAGCCAGCCCTCTCTCCTCCCCGATCCAATCCCGTTCGTCTCTCCTCCCCAATCCCCTCCCGTCCGCCGCCGCCTCTCCCCTCCCACGTCTCCTCCTCCTGCTCTCTCGTGTCGCCTCCGCCGCCCCTCCATCTCTCCACACATCCCCTCCGTCTCTGGCAGGTCCTGGCTGCTTCTCCCCGGTAGCAGCGGCGGGATCGGGGAGAGGGAGAAGGCGGCCGTCGTGGCCCACCCGCTGTACGAGCGGCTGCTGGAGGTCCACGTCGCCTGCCTCCGCGTCGCCACCCCCGTCGACCAGCTCCCCCGCACCGACGAGCCCGCCACCGCTCGCCGCCGCGACTGCCTAAGAGCTCGATCTCTTCCTGGTATCTATCTATGGCTCTCATGCTTTCTCCTTCCTTTTGTTCTGCTTGTTGGCGACTCGGTGTTGTAGCTGCTTTGCTAGGGTATGTGGATGCTTCGTGTCAATACCTCGAATAGGAAACATCTGTGCTAAAATCTTGCTTAGGCTCTGGTTGATTGAACGTTTTGCTGGTAGCTCAATCGATCTGCTTCTTATTAGAAACAAAAAGGAACTAAAACAGACACAACATATCCCAGTATCCCACAGCTCACAACACGGTGTCATGATGCTTGTTCAATTTTTGTGTGCTTTGCTATGTTTTAACAGCTGATTTAGACTTGTGTGTCGTAGTAATAACCCATACGGTCACTGGTTATGTCCGATACTTTTGTGCCACTTGGGAGTAGAATGCCATATATTTTTCGCAAATTAGTATCTCTAGGTATGAATATGTTGATGGTATCTGCTGTTTCCTAGGTATAGTCCTTATGAATTATCATTGTACTTCATTTGATTGCAGACATGTTCTGTTCTGAGTGTCGCTGGTGTCCAATATCATACCGTTTTCTAGATACAGTCCTCCTTATGGATTATATATTTACTTCATTTGATTGCGGACACGTTATGTGCCCAGTGTCGCTCGTGTCCAATTTCATGTTGTTTCTTAGATACAATCCTGAATCCTCATTATGGATTATAATTGTACTTCATTTGATTGCAGACACATTATGTATTGCTTCTTTGTTCATTCAAAGAACAAATCCAGCAGCATGTACGTGTGCATGCAATGGAGGCAGTGATGGGTTGTTGGGAGCTTGAACAATCTCTACAAAGGCTAACAGGTAGACGAAAGCTTTTAACTCTTCATATTGATTGAGCATGGTGGTAGATAATTTGCATTACACTGCGTAGTTACTTCATTAATTTTGATTGCTAATTTGTTATCAAAGTTCAAACTATCAATTGCAAGATAATAACCATGTTAAGCAGTGAATGGAAATAGAGAAGGGATACGGATTGTTATTGATTGTTAACAGGTAGACGAAAGCTTTTATCTCTTCATATTGATTGTTATTGCTGAAAATGTTTCTCGAGGAGAGGAAATACAGTTATATTGCTCCATTACATACTTGCAGGATGTTATTTTCATGTAGAGATGTATTTTAGCTAACATTAGGTTTTAAAAGGTATATTGTTCTATTAGGCTCTAATTTTATCTCTCAATTTTTTCTGATATATTAATGGAGGAAGATTTCTTATTTGGGTCTGCTCCCTTGTAGGTGCTGCACATGTTGTTACCACAGCTGCGCTCGCCAGCGTCCACCATCTCTACAGGTACTCTCTTGTTCTGCATTGTTTTCCTTTCCTTTGTTTTGTGTTTGTTTTGTTTGTTTTTTTCTGTATGAGTAGTGGCACATGTATACAAGCATGGTGCATCTGCACAAGAATAAGTACAAACATGGTGTCAAGTCAACGGATGTTGAGATTTGATTTGTTGATCCATTCTACAAAAAATCAAATACACAACTTTAGGAAATTTTAGCGGTGCTACTTTTATTGTGGACATAATAAGAAAAATGTATGCAAAGGGATTTTCTTTTCATTTTCTATTTTCTTAGTACATTCCATTTTTGGTGGTCCTTTCCTAATTTGTGATGATCAGTTAGGTTTTCTTGCCGTGCAGATGTGGTTTGCAAACGTTGGCAAGATGAGGCTTGGTCAAAAGAAGGAACTGAAGACTGTGGCTTCATGGTTTCTACTTCCTTGAGCGGGCACAATGACACTGAAAATATAAGGTGAGATGTTTTAGTGTAATGCATTTTTCTTGTCAAAGAATGGGTCATACTTCCATGGTTCCTTGCACAATTCACGTCAAAATATAAATAATGGTTCCTTGCACACCACTTTGATTGCTACTTTCTCTTTATGATATCATCCACACAATTCCTGCTCAATTACAATGTCAGGTGCTCTGTCAGAAAATGATTTCATTTGAGATGATTATTTAAATTGTTACCACTCCAATAAAAAATACGGCCGCTCTTTTTTAATATTCAGTTGCTCCGCAAGATGAGACAACTCAAGAGGTGTGGCACTGTCTACTCAACTTTTCTTTTTCTTGGTGCTCCATAGGAGGAGCATATGGCATTACCCCACTCGTCTTGCCAAACTTGCGCATAAACTTGTGCATATGGCATAAACTAAATGTAGATTTCTCTACATCGGTCTTTGGCATCATGTTTTACAAAAATACATCATTCCTATGTAAATGAATCTGTAAAAAAAAATCTATGTGGCTACTAAATTTATTGCACTCGTTGGTGCTATAATTCCTTTGATCTTACTTGTTGCAGCCCGTGTTTTGCTACATCATATCTTGCTTGCTGAGACTTTGCATGCATAGTGATCATGGAACCCAGATGTGACCAAACAAAACAGTTCTTTTATCATGGATCGCCTCGGCCACTCTCCTCGGCTCAGGTCAGAAATGGTGGTAGAGTCTCCTCTCAACGCACCCCCACAGTGGTAGCGTGAGCACTGCCTCGCCACGCCACTGTGTTTGTGCCCGAGCGTAGGTATGGTTCCCATTTCTTTCTCCACTTGGCACATGACACAGTGTAGATAGGTTCCTAGCTGTTCTAGGTTTAGGATACTGCTCCAATCCATCTTGGTGATAGTCTGATGCTTGGTCTCGTGCTATGCTATTTTTGTTATTCAGTGGCAGAGGAACTGCGGGTTGACTTCTCTATTTGTCAGGGGGGTTTCTGCAAAAATGACCAATGCATGAGGCTGATAGGTGGGCCACATGACGAACCAACCAACCCAAGGAAGCGTTAGTCCCTTTATTAGTAGGTTAGACTAGATTATACAGTTCAGATACTTCCACATCAGTACCCTTTAAGTTATGATATATTTTATGCTATCTATAGGTTACACTGCTTAAATGGCCAACCTAGCTGAACTGTTCATTACTTGATAAAATAAGCTTACAAGAACCTAATGAATGATTGATAAGGCTAAGGCTACATATGTTCTGTACCATTTGACCTGTGGGAGGTTGTCATTGCAATTATTTGAAGTAGGGCTTTCCTTGGCTGCATGTTATAGTACAAATCTGGCCCTTAGTCTGCATTGGAGAATATCCAATCTTGTTTTACTTCAGAGCTAATTTCTTTTCGTCTAGCTGTATAGTTTAGGCCCATGTTATACAATAATTTTGTCCATCCTTTACTGTTTCTAATGCACCGTATAATTCTCTAATATGTCATCAAGTTTGTGGATTGAATTCTTCTCAACACAATTAGGAGATTGCAGAAAAATTACTCTTCCATATCTTGCTAACAGGGTGAAGCTGAGCCCCCCTACTTACTAAAAGATTTTCATTTCAGTTTACGAAAGAATGTCCTTGCTTTAACTATAGCAGGGCTGCAGGGAAGCTAGCGCCAGAAGCTTACACTATTGTGCTATTCAGATATGCAACAGGATGTTCTGATGAAATTTGATCCAGCAACTATTTGGACGCTTGGAGCAGGACATACTCGCAGGTCCACCAGAAGGTCGCCTTTTCAGATGTGCTCCAACATTGATTTTGATTACCACATATAGTGTTTATTTGTTAATACCATTGTACATAGGCTAGTATCAGTTGAATTAGCTACTTCCACACTAACTATAGGTGAATCAGCTCCAGCTTCTTAGTTTTTCTCGCTACCATGCTTCTACACTTTTTTGTTTCATTATGATACTAATTTTGGGTATTTCTGTTGTACCCAGGTACCTATGAGAGCTATATAGATAGAATTTATCCGGTTGTGCTTAGTTGTGGTATGTATGACGACTGCATCAGCCTGGCCTGACAATTAGTTCTCAATCAAGGTAAATATCATGTAAATATGTGGTAGTTGATTGCCATTACTGAAGCAAGGACTGTATGTGTATTTTTTCTGTGATTGCCAATTAGCTTCTGTCCCACCTAATACATTAGCATTTTTGTGTGTCTGTCAAGATAGCTCTGAGATTGTGTACCATATAATCCAATTTGAAGTATATTGTCGTGTCATAGATACTACATGTATGTCTGCTGCATCATGTGATTAGAGCACAACTTCTTCGTCATACTTCAAGATAGATGAAAGCTGTGATATACTATGTCATTTGGGAGGTTTAGTAATTCCTCTTATTACTTTTGGCCTATGGCCGCGTACTTTTCCACATTTCTTCTTTAAAAGAGCTTCTAATGCCACGCCTACAATCATGATAATAAGATAGCTCTGTTTACGACTTTGTCCAAATAGTACATCATTGCAAACTACTTTATCTTTGAAGTATACATCTGATCACACTTTCTGGTTTAAAAACAACCTTGTGCTAGACTAATTTGGTTGTATGACAGTTTAAAGATGAGCGGGGGAAATGATGGGCTTGGCCAATGATGATGGCTCTTTGATTTTTGTCCATGGTGTTTGTTCTTACTTTGATTATCACCACAAAACTACACAATATTACTTCAGATGCCTTTGTTGTTTTGTTTCTCCTCATTTGATCATTAGTTGCACTTTTACTCGAGTCAACCTTCATTCTATGAATCGAGACATGGCATATGGTACTTAATATATAGTACTTACTCTGTACTGAACTCATGATCTAAATCACAACTTGACGAGATTCAGACACGGCAAGTGACCGATTATGAATGCTGCTTGATTTGAAGGAACGCGTATCATGTCTATCGAGAAGCTCGGATCAATGTCGTTGTTGAGTAGTCCTATATATCATGTCGTTTGTCTCTTTTTTCAAGTATTTTTCTGAAAATCCCCGGAGACAATTTGATTATAAGATTTTTTATGCAAATTAGCACCATTTGGGAATTTCGAACCGTTTTGAATTTATTTGGTCCTTGTTTTAAATCACATGTCGGTGATAAGATCCCTATCAAGCAACTTATATAACCCTTGATACTATCCTAAACTGCACAAGCACAATCATCAGTCTAAACTATAACTGGTGTTGTTTTCTTAATTTTCCCAGGTGGCGATCTTGTGAATAGCTTGCAATACTCTTATTTTATCAATAAACTTGGCATGCCTTGGACGTCTGATTCTATGTCAGAAAGCATCTTGCATTCCAAACTGTAAAGTTTTTGGTTGAGAAAGTTGTCACGTAATTTCACCCGGCACGAACACTCACAAGATATGGCAGGCAGTAGCCTAAGCATAATTTGGATTGGATTGATCAAATATCCAACAAACGAAATAGGTCTGCCATCTGGACGTTTATCTATGCACATTGTGTTTTTGATCAATTTCTTCATGATTTGTGTAGAATATAATTCAAAACTTTTTTTCTTATGCCAATAAATTTATTGTAACCCGGACATTTGGACATTTGTATCAGTTGGCGCAATGGGTATTGATTGAACAAATGATGTGTTTTGAAGAGCTAGAGAGAAAATAATACAGCATGCAACTAACAAACAAATACACAATCAGTCACTAATGACACCACCGAACAAACACAACGTGCGGTGTTTGCTTTTATCCTAACGAGTATGTTCACGAGTAAAAAGAAAACAATAATTTGTAGAAGCAATACTTTCTTGCTAAGAGATTTTTTGCCTGCAATTAGTAACTCAAGATAATTATGAAAATGATATCTTTGACTTCTCTTTCACATTTAATGACTATTATGTTTTGTAGGGTGTATGAAAATGATACAGTTTTAAAAATGTTTGATTCCCAGGAAAATGACTATTATGTTTTCTTCTTAGGACAAGCATGCGTCTACCGTGTTTTATAGGGTGTAGCGTGCAATCACAGGAAAATTTCCACTCTGTTACTAATTAAACATGATACTTGATGCACAAATAAGGGAATATCATTTACGTAAACAAAAAATTAGCACATTCATTTGAACTTATGCACACTCCCAATTAGGGAATAAATTTAGTTATAAATCGTACATACTGAAAAATACGAAGCCTATACCATAAACCATATACTAACCATACGAATTTCAAACAAAAACAACATTATATTTAAAATTTATAAAACTTAAAGCTGCATTACGGTCTGATTTCGGCACCTGTGCCGGTGGCGCAAACTGTCATCTAGCTACTATAAAGGTTGAGAGCCTACACTCCATCTTAGGGCATTTGCCCCCCTTGCCATCCCGAGCCGTTGGATCGGCTTATGAATAGTAAAGTTTTCCTCCCACTGCACCACAGCCGTGAACATGGTAGATGTTTTCTACTTCATTTTGCCTAATTTGTTCATGACATTGTGGGACAGGTTGCGTGCTAGGCCCGCATATCAGTGAGCGAAGATGCTTCGCCGGCGTGGCTCGCTCGGTGGGTGAACTCCCGTGGAACAAAACCAGGCTCCGACTGAAACCCTAGCCAATCGAGCGTGCTTCCTCCTCCTCCTCTCCCATCTACTGTACATTAGGAGATGGCGTCGGTAGAAAATCCTCATCCAGGCTGGGAGAGACGTCGGCGGTCCAGTAAGGCGGCGCTGGCTGGGCAGCAGCCTCCGGGCAGGTCGGTGCGAGAAGGTCAGCGGCCGCAGGGCGGCCCTATATGGCCTTAGATGTTCATGTTGTTTGATATGTAAAGAGTGTTAATTTTTTGAAGTAGCTGGTTAATTTTTCGAAGCAGCTTAAGAGTCGAGTGTGATGTAATATAGGCTTAACTTGGTTATAATATGTCTCTATCTGTGCAAAAATCTTTTACTTTTAATTCATGTTCAAATGTGCATTTATAGATGTGCCATAAACTGGTAATTGCCGTATTGTGAGAATAAAATGAGTCGTGCTTGTGGGACACATTATCTATGTTGCTAACTTTGTCGTCAAACTCAAATTATTAATGTTGTTGTAGGCTTCCTTCGAGTTTATCACTATCTACACATTGTCATAGATGTTTATCTCAATCCAATTTAATGTCCACGGGTAAAACAGATGTTTGCCCATTTACATATAATATTCCAGACATTTTTTATAGACTATTTATTGTCTGGATGGATGGCCAGCCTATCTATCAAAATGGGAAAAACTATGAATACATTTAATATACTTGCAAGTACTTGCATTTATACCATTAGAACTAATTTTTTTTGCAATGTTGATATCAAGATACCAACATGAGTACAGATAAAACTGACTTAAGTTTCAGCCGGACTTTGCCAGTTGTGCCAATTGCTTGATTTGTTTTCTCCCATTCTATTTTCTTATAGACAAAAAATACCAAAACACAAGTTGAAAATCGTATGGATCATAAATATATATCAATATAACTAAAAAGTATAAATACCACATAGCTCCAGTGTGTTATAAGATTGTTAATCATTGATATTCTACTTCGCACTAAAGCATTCTACAAAAAAAACCTCAGTACTACCAACTAGTTTAAAGATACAATGTGCCGTATCAAACTAAAGATTATTACAACACATTACCTGTCCGAAATCGGAAAATTTTCAATCAAATGATAGGTAGCAAAACAAACACGGCTATGGCAACAATACACAATAGAGGTAGGTGAATGCAAATAAACGAACTACTTTTCACCAACAAATAAAGTGTATGACAACAATTTAGTATTTCCATTCGGCAGTTGTAGTGCCCATGCTTATGAAAGCAATGGCACATATGAATAATGTAAAGACTTGGATCACATAAGTCTCACATTCTCCAATAAGATGTAATATCACAGTACAGTGTCATAATTTATTACAGAACGAGACAAATGATCCAAAAACAAATATCCTTACAACTTAGCATAACAGAAATGCTAGCTGAATAAATAGTTCACATTTTATTTCAGAGTTCAACGCAATCCTAAAGGTAGCATGGAGCTACATCTTCTCCATGAAGCCACTGGCAAATCATGTTGGTTTTAGCTCGAAGACGACCCCCTTACTCCTCATTCGGACATTCTGCAAGGTTTAGTTGCAGCCCAGCTATAAAGGGTCAGCACAATTGAATTGTGGTGGCAAGTGACTTTAAATTCTAATATCCTATTTTCCTAATACTATATGCTTAATTTGGCTGGTGGAGCTCAAGGCTATTGCGCAAAGCAAATTTTCTCCTACTTTTGGTAAACAATTTTCTTAATCAAAAATCTTCTCCTTCAGAGACAATCTCGAGGCAAGTCCATGTCTCCTACCCATGTTCATCCCACAAAGTTTTATTAAGAAATTAGAGATGAGGAGATTTTCAGAACACAGCCTTGTGTAGTTACTCAAATTGTCCGATGCCGGGGACACGGCTAAGATCTTAGGTTTTAACTCTCGAGAGGGTGTGCACTTTCACCATTAGACTTAATCAACCCAAACTATCCTCTACACACCTTTAGTGAGATGGAAAAGGAGAAGATCAAGACGAGACTTTTCAGAAGTTGCTTTCCCATGATCATACTAAGAGATTACCACCATCCTATCAACTCTACCACCATCAATCTCTTGACCCAGGTCCACATCAACTTACTCCATCAAGACAGAGCCCATATTGACCAATGGTTGCACGATAAGCAACTAGACTCAGTGTAAACTTAAATCTCATAGCCCTGGGTGGCCTACCACAAGTGAGCAACTCAGGTTAACACCGCATATCATGGCCCCAGGTAAGTAGAAACTACCCTAGACGAAGACAACCATGACACATGGCCCTGAGAAGCCACTCAACTTGAAACCTCCTCGATCGACCCAATCCACGTAGGCGTTAAATTAATTTAGTGGAAATTTTCATTTATCACATCAACCATAAAACAATCGTTTTTCAGCAGTTGCTTCCACTAAATTAAAATAGGGGTCTAAACTGGAATTTCTAAGGGGAAACCTAAAAGGTTTGCATAGCATACTACAATCTCCCAAAAACCTATCATGCATACTACTTTTGCAAATACTGTTTGAAAACACTAGATATGCAATAGAATAAAATAGTAGGTGCTTTATGAAGTCACTTGCCTTGGCAGCAGGAGGGGCAGGCACAACAAGAATAGCAATCACAAGCAGGTCCTTCCTCTCCTTCACAATCTAGCACAAGCAATACATACAAATAAATATTCCACACAAAATCTCATACACCAAATAAAAGATGTATGCATGCATAGTATGCCACGTGTAGAATTAGACACACTCATCCATAATTTATATTCTCTGTTATTAAATGCATGAGATGCAATTTCTAGAAATTTCTCATTTCACCTAACAAAATAAAATTGAAAGTAATATAGCAAAACCTAGATTATACCGTTACAACTTTTATTGTTCTAAGAAAGTTTTCCAATAAGATACATACTAATATCCCTGGACAGAGGGAAATTATACAATCTCAAAACAATTACTTTTAATTCTAAATCATTTTTATTATTTAAGTTATTTATTTAATGGCCTAAATACTCCTCTGATAATTATTCAATTTATAATTTGTCAAAGGGAAGAACAAATGATGTAGAATTAAACTACATGAGCAGAGCTTCTCAATGACATAAAGTTTATTAAATTTGGACTTACAGATTATAAGTTATGAATTTTGCAAGTTTTATCTATTTTCTGTTTTATTTATAAAATTTCCTGCGAAAAAGAAAATCAGAGGGCGACGTGGCACGATCCTATTGGACAGTACCGCTTCGGCGCGGATCGGCAGCGCGGCCGTCCGATCTACTTTAAAACGGCCGCCTGGGATTAAACGGATCTAGATCCGTTGGATCTAGATCCAACGGTTCGCATCCAGAGCCTCGGCGCGGGCGGCGCGAGTCCGCCGGAGGTCCTCCGACCGCGGCGGCGCCACGGCCGGCGTCGTGCGCGTTTCACGTCCTAGCGGTCTAGGGGATGAACGAGTCATACCGTTACGTAGAGGACGACGAGGCGGGGTCGGTGGCGAGTTGCGGTTCTTCGGTGCGTCGCCGTTCCTCGGGGAAACCTCGCTGGAGTTGGTGCTTGCGGCCAGCGGAGGAGTTCGCGGATGGGGACGACGTTCCGCTGCGAAAAAGAACGAACGAAGGTGCTCAACGGGTGCGCAAGGAAAAGGGGAAGCGAGGGGAAGCCTCGGTGGCGCTCGAGGAGCTCGGAGCTTACCGCACTCGTGAGCAAGACCGGCGGAAATGGCGACGACGGCGAGCTCGATTCCGAGCAGCCCGACGGCGGAGGGGTAGGGTTTTTGGGGGGGTTTCGGAGGCGGCCTCGCGGGGTTTAAATAGGAGGGGGCAGGGGCGCTAGACGCGGAGGGAAACGGCCGGAAACGGCTCGGACTCGGTCTCCATCTCCGGCGTGATCTCCGGACGGAGGTGGAAGACGGCTGACAGGTGGGGCCCACCTGTCAGCGAGAGGGAAGCGACTCGCGCGCGGGAGCGGGCCGATGGGCTGTTATCTGACGCGCGCGCGGTGGATAGCGTCTGGGCCGGCCCGGACACAAATCCTTTAAAATTTTATAAAAACTGTTTTTCAAATCTGGTTTTACTAAATGATTTTTAAACCTATTCAAAACTTTTCAGAAAAAATCATAAAACTATATTTTGGAAAGGTTATTTAAATTAGCAATTTTTAATAATACACTTACCCATTATATAATTTGGAAAAATTATATTTATTAAGAGAGTTTAAATAAACCCTTAATGGGATTAAATGATATTTAAACTCATAATTAAATTTTTATTTAGTATTTATGTGATTAGAAGTTAATCCTATATGATGAATGATGTATGAATGCAAGGTTTTAAATTTTGGCAAAATTGGGATGGTACAAACCTAACCCCCTTAAGATGAATCTCGTCCTCGAGATTCGGTTTGGCCTTCAAAAAGATGAGGGTGTTCTTCCCGAAGATCATCCTCCCGTTCCCAAGTCGCTTCTTCTTCTGTATGGTGGTTCCACTGGACCTTACAAAATTTGATAGTCTTGGTTCGTGTGATCCTTTCTGCCATCTCCAAGATTTTGATTGGCTTCTCTTCATACGTCAGGTCACTTTCCAACTGAACTTCTTCTAATGGCACTGCATCCCGTAGTGGGGTTTCTGTCATCTCTGGGTGACACTTCTTCAATTGGCTCACATGGAAGACATTGTGAACTGCTGACAGAACTTCCGGTAATTCTAACTCATATGCTACTTCTCCCTTGCGGGAAAGAATCTTAAAGGGGCCGATGAATCGAGGTGCAAGTTTACCCTTGATCCCGAACCTCTTCACACCACGCATTGGTGACACTCTTAAATAAGCCCTGTCACCTATCTCATATGTGATTTCTCTCCTTTTGGAATCTGCATAGCTTTTCTGCCTGGACTGCGCGATCTTCAATTTGTCCTTGATTATTCGAACCTTCTCTTCAGCTTCCTGGATTATATCAGGTCCAAATAAACTTCGCTCTCCCACACCGTTCCAGAGTAGTGGTGTGGTGCATTTCCTACCATAAAGTGCCTCAAACGGCGACATCTCTACACTTGCTTGGTAGCTGTTGTTATAGGAAAATTCTGCGTATGACAAATTATCATCCCAACTAGACTTGTAGTCCAAGGCACAAGCCCTCAGCATATCTTCTAAAATTTGGTTTACTCTTTCCGTCTGTCCATCCGTTTGTGGATGAAATGCTGTACTGAACTCTAATCTCGTACCCAATGATTCATGTAATTGTTTCCAGAAATGCGAGGTGAACTGGGTACCTCTGTCAGACACAATCCTTTGGGGAATACCATGAAGGCATACAATTCTCCTCATGTAAATCTCTGCCAACTTGGCACTTGAGTAGGTAGTCTTTACTGGCAAAAAATGGGCCACCTTTGTCAAACGATCCACCATTACCCAGATCGAATCATATCCCGATCTGGTACGCGGTAATCCAGTGATGAAATCCATACCTATCTGTTCCCATTTCCAATCCGGTATAGGTAAAGGTTGCAACAATTCTGCTGGCTTCTGATGCTCCGCCTTTACTCGACTACATACATCGCACTTAGCTATAAATTCCGCGATGTCTCTCTTCAAGTTATTCCACCAAAATCTTTCTTTTACATCCATGTACATCTTGGTGTTTCCCGGGTGTATGGAGTAAGGCGAGTTATGTGCTTCTTGCAGAATCAACTTTCTAAGATCCTCATCTTGCGGCACGCAGATGCGTTTCCCAAACCACAATGTGCCTTGCTCATCCATTCGAAAACCCTTGGCCTTTCCTTCGCTCAGGTTGACCTTGATTTCATCCATTATTTTGTCTCCCTTCTGGCCTTCCCGAATCTTATCCATCAACAACGGTTGTACGTCCAGTGTTGCGAGGAATCCTTCGGGTACTACCTCTAATCTGAGGTCCTTAAATGCTTTACTTAATTCTTCGTGCAATTCTCCCGCAGTCAGTCCATTTACATGGACCTTACGGCTCAAAGCGTCAGCCACCACATTAGCCTTTCCTGGGTGATATTGCAGACTCATATCATAGTCCTTAATGAGTTCCAACCATCTTCTTTGCCTCATATTCAATTCCTTCTGGGTGAAAATATATTTCAGGCTCTTGTGATCCGTGAATACTTCACAACGCTTTCCCAAAAGATAGGGTCTCCACGTCTTTAACGCATGCACTACTGATGCTTACTCCAGATCGTGAGTGGGATAGTTGACCTCATGTTTCTTAAGCTGTCTAGAGGCATAAGAAACCACTTTCCCTTCTTGCATTAGCACACTTCCTAGTCCATGGTGCGAGGCGTCACAATATACTTGGAATTCCTTCTCTATATCTGGCAAACATAAAACAGGTGCTGACACCAGCCGTTTCTTCAGTTCCTGAAAACTTATTTCACATTCTTCAGTCCACTTGAATTTGACTTCCTTTTTCAGTAGTGAAGTTAATGGTTTGACAAGTTTGGAGAAGTTCTCAATAAATCTTCTATAATAACCTGCCAGTCCAAGGAAACTACGGATGTCTGCCACATTCTTGGGTACTTCCCACTTCGTCACTGCTGACACCTTTTCTGGGTCTACTGCTATTCCATTTTTCGACACAACGTGTCCTAGAAAACCAACTTCTTCTAGCCAGAATTCACACTTGCTAAATTTGGCATACAGCTTGTGTTCTCTAAGTCTCTGTAATATCAGGTGCAAGTGTTCTTCATGTTCCTCCTGACTTTTGGAGTAAATCAGGATATCATCAATGAACACCACTACAAACTTATCCAGAAAGTCCATAAACACTTTGTTCATCATGTTCATGAAGTAAGCCGGTGCATTGGTTAAACCAAACGGAATTACGGTGTACTCATATAATCCATATCTGGTAGTGAAGGCAGTTTTGGGTATATCTAGTTCTCTTACTTTCATTTGAAAGTATCCTGATCGCAAATCGATCTTAGAGAATACCGAAGCACCCTCTAGCTGGTCAAAAAGCTCGTTAATTTTCGGTAGCGGGTACTTGTTCTTGATCGTCACCTCGTTGATTGCTCGATAATCCGTGACTAGCCTTTGAGTACAATCCTTTTTCTCTACGAACAGAATGGGTGCTCCCCAAGGTGATGAACTTGGGCGGATGAATCCTTTCTGCAGTTGCTCCTCTAACTGCTTCTTGAGTTCTTTCAATTCAGCTACGGCCATTGGATATGGCCTCTTGGCTATGGGTCCCGTTCCGGGAACCAAATCTATGAGAAATTCCACATCCCTATCGGGCGGCATTCCCGGTAGTTCTTCGGGGAAAACATCAGGGTAATCTCTTACCACACGAACGTCTCCCAGGCTAACCCCCTTAAGAGAATTTAGCTTAACTTTCTTAAAATCATATTTGGATTTGTATCTGATCTTCTTATTCTCGGGAGTGGTGAGTGTAATTGATCTATTCGCACAATCCAAAACTCCTTCAAACTTGGCCAACCAATCCATACCGAGTATAACATCCAGACCCTGGGCCTCTAATATTATCAGGTTTACCGGAAAGGAGTGTTTACCAATTTCTAAACTCAAGTTTTGACAATTGGTTTGTGCGAGCATTTCCCCCCCGGGGGAACTCACCCTAACCGGATTTAGCAGGCTTGTAGTAGTCAGTTTGTTTTTATTAACAAAAGCTCTTGAGATGAATGAGTGGGATGCTCCAGTATCGAACAAGACTAATGCAGGAAAGGTATGTAGTAGAAACGTACCAATCACTGCATCCGGTTCATTCTGCACTTCTTCCACATCAAGATGATTCACCTATGCCTTCTGGAAAGGATTAGACTTTGATGCTTCCGGCGTCTTCTTCTTCTCTGGGCAGTCTGTTGAGTAATGTCCCTTGTTCCCACACTTGTAGCAAGTCACTTGACTTATATCTCGTTTTGGTTCATTGTTGTGGCGGTGTTGCTCTTTTCCACTATTGTTCCCATTGAACGGGTGGTTGTGTCCACTACCACCTTGTCCATTTCCCCTGTATCCGGAATTTCCTACTTTATGGATATGACCATTATGGTTGTGGCCACTTCCACTCTTGTGACTATGGTGACCTCCACTGTTCTCAGGTATGTATGGTTTCTTCTACATCAGATTAGTGTTGTACTTATTTGCGCTGAACTTCCTCTTTCTATTCTCCTCCTTCTTCATGTTGTTGTCCAGAGTAATGGCATGATCAAGAAGGTCCTGGTAATTGGGAGCATAGGCTACAGACAATGGTATTTTCAGCTCACCATTGAGTCCATTCAGAAACTTGTACTTGCTCTTTGCATCGGTGTCTACATCCTCTGGGGCATAGCGTGAGAGGGAATTGAAGTCCTCCATGTACTCCCTCAGAGCACGATTTCCCTGTCTCAGAGTGCGGAACTCATCCCTTTTCAGATTCATGATCCCAGAAGAGATGTGTGCATTGCGGAAACCCTCTTTAAAGATTTCCCAGGTAAGTCCTTCAAGTGGGTGAGTGATCTGATAGCTTTCCCACCATTGTGCCGCTGGTCCCTCTTGTAGATGGGAAGTGAACCTTATCTTCTCCAATTCCGTACACTCGCAAGTAACCAGATCCTTGTTCACAGAGCGTAGCCAATCATCGGCTACAATTGGTTCAGAAGCTGTGGCGAATTTGTTGGGTCTGAGCCTCAAGAACCTAGCAAGGCGGTCAACTTGGGGTGGGGGTGGTGGTGGCTGCGGTGGAGGGGGTGGTGGATTGTTTTGGTTTGCCATGAACTGAGCCATCATGGTCATCAACTATGTCTGGGCTGCCATCATTTGTTGCATCATTTCGTTGGCATTGTTGTTGTCAGGATCACGACGTGGAGGCATCTGTATGGTGTGGGCATAGGTAAGTAGTGATAGAAAGAGACTACAAAAAAACATCTACCCATGCACATCAACACACTTCACAGAAACATAACAAACAGCAAGTAAACAGGCACACCCGATGTATTTTATAAATTCGATAATTTAGAGACTTGCAACCAAGCTAGGACATGGTTTTCAGGGTACTGCCTCACCACAAATTGGTGGGTCAATACAACTTCGATGTGGTAAGGAGAAATACTCGTAAGGTAAGTATAACTGGTGGTCTTACTAATCAAATTTTAAAACTCTTTATGTATTTGCGGGTGTTCCCACACTTGCGCTTCTTGACACCTGTGGCTTCCTTGGGAGTGTCCTCATCGGGGTAGGTTAACACTAGAGGCTCTGGGGCGTCAGGGAAATGAGTCTTCTCGGCCTGAAGTTCCATTTGGCTTAGTTGTTCACACAAATGAGCACACTGAGCCTGCAATGCCAAAATGTGGGCATCCTTCAGTGCAATTCTATCATCTTGCAGGTAAATCTTGTTTTCCAGTTCCTTGTTCTCCTTCGTTAGCACCTGAACTTCTACACGAAGAATATCCTTCTCCTCTTCTAAGCTTTCCTTAACGTGACGGTGGACGCGTCTTAAATCTGCCCGGTAGAAGATCTCTTGTCCCAGAAGTATATCCAAATTATGGCAATGAGCTCCAAGGTCTCCATGATGCTTCTCGTTCATACCCCTAAGTGAAGGTTGAACGGGTTGTCCAATGCTATCTCTCCTGGCAAAGTGTCGAAAGACGGAGTTGGGCTTGATCTCGTCATAGAATTGCTCAATGATGCGGGACAAGGTCTCCAGCATTGCCATCTCCACTCCATTCTTCCAGGTGGGGTATCTAGATCGGAAACGGATCAGCTGCGATCCAGGAGGATCAAGACGAGGGAGAACTTCTGACTCGATCTTCCAGCGTCCTTCAGGGTAATCTTCTGAAATAATTTCCTTGCCCCTGAAGACTGGCAGCGTCAACCTCAGGGTCCTGGAAAGGCTGAGGAGCTGCTCACTGAAGTAGTACTGGTCTCCTTTCTGAGGGAATAATCTTGGGTGAAGTTCTTCATCTACAAGAGTTTTGAAGGGGTAAGATATAAGGAGATAAAACATATTATAAGGAAAGAAGTATGGTATTTCGAATTTTATTTATTATAAATATTAATTTTAGGGTTTATATCCAATCCTAGGGGTTTCGAGCCTACAGGCAACATTCGTGCTCTGATATCATCTGTAGTGCCCATGCTTATGAAAGCAATGGCACATATGAATAATGTAAAGACTTGGATCACATAAGTCTCACATTCTCCAATAAGATGTAATATCACAGTACAATGTCATAATTTATTACAGAACGAGACAAATGATCCAAAAACAAATATCCTTACAACTTAGCATACCGGAAATGCTAGCTGAATAAATAGTTCACACTTTATTTCAGAGTTCAACGCAATCCTAAAGGTAGCATGGAGCTACATCTTCTCCATGAAGCCACTTGCAAATCATGTTGGTTGTAGCTCGAAGACGACCCCCTTACTCCTCATTCGGACATTCTGCAAGGTTTAGTTGCAGCCCAGCTATAAAGGGTCAGCATCATTGAATTGTGGTGGCAAGTGACTTTAAATTCTAATATCCTGTTTTCCTAATACTATATGCTTAATTTGGCTGGTGGAGCTCAAGGCTATTGCGCAAAGCAAATTTTCTCCTACTTTTGGTAAACAATTTTCTTAATCAAAAATCTTCTCCTTAAGAGACAATCTCGAGGCAAGTCCATGTCTCCTACCCATGTTCATCCAACAAAGTTTTATTAAGAAATTAGAGATGAGGAGATTTTCAGAACACATCCTTGTGTAGTTACTCAAATTGTCCGATGCCGGGGACACGGCTAAGATCTTAGGTTTTAACTCTCGAGAGGGTGTGCACTTTCACCATTAGACTTAATCAACCCAAACTATCCTCTACACACCTTTAGTGAGAAGGAAAAGGAGAAGATCAAGACGAGACTTTTCAGAAGTTGCTTTCCCATGATCATACTAAGAGATTACCACCATCCTATCAAAACAGGTCTTGTAAAGTTTAGGGCATCTTCTTAACGAGTCAAGGATAACAATATCTCCTTTCCGCAAGTCAATAACGATAAGAATGTAGTGGTAGCTGCGCACGTTTGTAAATAGTCATGCATAACTCATCAATTAAACTTAACATCGGGTGAGAAAAATAGAATGTGTAATAAGCAGTAACACTCACTTGAAGTTGTAAGGCCATAATATATATTTTTTGTAAGCTTGTCGATTGAAAACATTAGCAAATTCCCCGGTGTATCCATGTTAAGTATTGGATCAATTATGTTATCTTCATACATAATAGAGGGGTCAATGGACCCAATGTGGGTTATTTTAGGCTTCTTGCATTCGAGCATCTTCATTCTGCGTAATAAAGCACACAAAATATTATAGAGAGTAGAGCTAATTAAAGCATTAAATTACAGGAATATATCACATACAGACAATAGGAACTCATGATAGCTTTGTTGAGGGCCCGGAGATTGTATAACTGAAAGATTTCGGCGAAGTAAAGGACAACGGAGTATTCTTGGAAATAGTTCTCTTCCTTAACTGCCATCATGAGAGCGTTTTTATTCGTCTCCGTTACGGTATTCTTGTACCAGGCTTGAAATTGACGCATTCTTGTGGGTAAGTCACCGTCGACAAAATTCTCCCTGTGAACATAAGTACAAACGACCTCTGCGAAGGGGATATCATCTCCCGAATATACCAGCTCCCGCACATTGATGTTTTTGAGAACTCTCTCATCAAGCACCTTGAGCGGGGGGCCGACTGTGCGTCTTGTTCTCCGAGTTGGGCAACTTGTTTTCCTTTTTTCGATCGATCATCCATCTCTTCGTCATATGACTTACCAATGTTGCGATCATAGTCTGTTGGCGGCGATGGTGGGGGGTTGTATAGGGCATCGATACAATGGTCAATTTTCTCCTGTGTTCTGGCAGTAAATTTTTTAGGAGGCAATTGTTTCGCTAACGCTTTTTGTTTCACGCCAGCAAGCCAGGCATCCGTATGTTCTTTACAGGCGATATTGTTTTCCTCGACAGTTCTCTCCCAAGGTAACTTTGGAGTAGGCGGCGGTGTTTTCTGCTTTCTATCTTTCTTCCTAACAGGAGAACCAGACTGGAGCCTACTCGAGAGCGACTTAACATTCTGGCGGACTGGCACAGACTGCGATGGCCTCGCGATGGGGACCCTCTCAGAGGGCGGTTGGCTTTGCTCATGAGCTGGAGATGGACTCGGGCTGGGGTCCCTATCGGGGAGGTGTGGGCTTTGGTGATGAGGTGGAGATGGACTTTGTCTTTGATCCCTCTCGAGGAAGAGTGGACTTTGCTGGTGAGCTGGACTCCTAGAACGAGGAGTGGACTTTGCTTGTTCTGAAAGGACGATGTATTTGTTGGGCCATAGGGCGAAGCCATGCTTGACGTCTCCCAACGTCTTCTCCTCGTCACCTCCAGGAAACTCAAGTTCCAAGGTTTCAAATCCCGCCATAATTTCGTCCTTCCCGACACGAGCGTAGCCATCTGGAATTTGACCACAATGGTAGAGTTCTCCAGGTTGAATTACTAAAGCTTGCCCCACCGCCACCTTCAAAGTTATGTTTCTCATTGCTATATGTAGCTCACAACCTGTAGGCTCTGTGATGTCATCCACTGGGTAGGGACCATCGACTCGACGCGTGGAACCAACGCTGCTTCTACGCTGAGATGAGGCGGCATATGCTTCATGATCTAATTGGTCCCGCTCATGAGGTTTCGTTCTTTGCTCCTTCATTGCTTTTATTTCCGCCCGTGTCTCCTTCACGCCACGTTCCAATTCTGATATCCGGTCGGCCTTCTTCTTCTTACCTCTGCTACGGCTTCTATAAGTGTGAGCGGATTCCGGCCACGCAGTATTAAACGTAGCACCGCCAGTATAGCCTCGAGCTCGTCCAACATGTTCAGGATTCCCCAGGGTTGTGTCAGCTCGTCATCCTCTCTATCGGGTTTGAACACACCATTGCGAACATCATTAATTGCATCTTCAAGATTCTATTTTATTATGTCAACGAGATCCTTCCATTTTCCTTTTCTAACAATATCTCCGGTTACTGGGTCCAACCCTGCCCCATGCGCGAACAACCAGAATTTTGACCTCTCGGGCCAGTCAAGTGTCTTTGGACGGACCCCCGATCGAACCAGTTTTTCTTCATAGGCTAAGCACTTAGGAATGACGCTCTTGTAGCCACCTGTCCCTAATGTATGGTGGTGTACCTTCAGCCCAGCATTCAATTTATTTATCTCCGATCAGGCCACAGCCATAGGTGATTCCCTATACGCCTTAAACGTCGCCCATTCAGATTCTAACTTCTTACCTTGTGCTCCACTGAAATCTGGCTCTTCTTTTGTTTATTCATATTGATTCCATAACTTTTTCTTCCAGTTCCGGAATTGTTCCGCCATCTTAATAAGAGTCCACTTCTTGAGTTTATCCTTCTTCACTTTAGAGAGATCTGGCGGGAGGGTGAAATGTGACAACAGCATGTTATATACCAAATCCTTAAGAACTTGGTGGACATAACATGGTTCCTCCACATCTGCGGCCTCTGGCTTATTCCATTCGCGTATGCTGATTGGGATCATGTCCCTAACAATAACTCCAGCTTGACTTATAAATTTGCTGCGGTTCTGTTTTGGTTCGAGCGGTTCGCCGGAATCAGCAATTTCCTCAATCGGTAACTTTGGATCCTCGCTCGTCATTCTTTTTTCCTTGCCTCGAGGAGCACATGGTGGCTACTTTTTGGCATATTTGCTCGATCCGGATGGCTAAAAGAAAAATAAGTCGTTAATAAATCCAACATAAATCAATTAATGTATGTAGTTAACAACAACATATCGCCATATTTATTATAAACACATATACACCTCTCCGCCGGAGTTTGTTATCACCGCATCTCGTGACTCCATCCCATCACCAAAGTCGTTCAAAAATTGTTCGAAGTCATAATCATCTACATCTCCTCCAGCTCGGGAATCGTTAAAAATAAGTTGTTTCATTTGGTCTTCCATCTCCTCGTCTCGTTGAAATTGTGCTTCTTCTATCTGCTCGTCTCGCAAGTGCTCCATAGCTCAAATGTACCTGCAATCCATAGATCGGGCATTATAATCAAGTTTACATTTATTCATCTGAAAAACATATACAAGTACAATAATTGCAACAAGTATGGATCATATAGCACAACAAGGTGGCAGCGAAGAAAACAGTGTGTGCTCATCTTGCATACCTAACATAAAACTATATATATGGATCATATTTTAGAATTGTGCATATCTAACACAAAATCATCTTTTTTTGTACACATTTACAATCATCTCAATTTGCATATCTAACACACCATAATATATATATGGATCATATATTACAATTTCATATATAACACATTTACAATCATCTATGTTTACAAAACAAAGATACACTCAACATGGACTGAAACATCAGAAATGTAGCAATCAATCTAGCCAAGAGTGAGAATAAATGGAAAATTCATCATACAAGCTAGGTTCGTCTTGGCAGCGAGAAGCAAGACCTCCTGCAAGCCGTGGACACACCGGAGAAGCAAGGACCTCCTGCAAGTTGTATAATGAATTGTATATCAATCAAAACAACTGTATAATGAATTGTATATCAGCTCTAGCAAAAAACAGTAGAGAATTTCTTGCAAACACCTAGCCCTCGACATACAAAATCAGTAGAGAAAATGCCTTGCACTATTTAAACTTGGTAAGAGATCTATCCAAATCTATCCAAGGATACATTGCTAAAATCATTTCAGCAATATTAGCACCACCAGATCATGTTGCTCACTAGCAGCAGCCAGGAACTATTAGCACCTAAGGAAAGCATGCATAATTATTTAGTGTATTTGTTCTTACTTTGCATACATATTTAGAATCATCTCATCCTACTTTGCATATACATTTAGATTCATCTCATCCTACTTTGCATATACATTTAGAATCATCTCATCTTGCATATATATTTAATACAAAATCATCTCATTCTCCATATCTAACCAGTGACAGCTCCAATATATAGTATTGTCTTTGTATATACATTTGGAATTTGCTTCTGCGTATTCATTGTAAAAAAATATAATAGAAATATATAGTACTCTCTCTGTATTAAAATATAAGATGTTTTACGAGCACACTAGCAAGAACAGTCAATTCGACGGCAATGATCCAATGACCATATATCAATACTGCTCCCATATATACGCATAATAGTAACAAATAACATTATGAAAATACCAACATTTAAGAAAGATTATGAACCACCAAATAACATTATGCATAATAGTAACAAATTTGATTCTTTTACACAATGAAAATATGCTAACACCTTCTTCTTCTACGATTAAATCTGAGACTAGTGGCTTGGCTGGAGCGTTGGGTCGTTTCTGTTTTTCGCTTCGTTGATGTTTGTCTAAATGAGGATATCCATGGTTCCTCAATCATCTTGATATTTTTTCCAAACTTAACTATCATAGATGATGAAATTGACGAGAACGAGATGGTTGTGTAAAAAACTACATCATCTTGGCGCCACGCATGGGACTGTGGAGAAATCATTAGTAACTTAAGCGCGTCAAAGAACCTTACCCTAAATCGGCCGGCGACATGAGACGTGGCGGTGGAAAATCGGAGAGGGAGAGTAGGAGCTCACCACGACGGCAACGAGGACGGTCGGAACAGCGCGGAGGAGTAGCGGGCCGGAGCAGCGGAGGAGCCACGGCGTGGAGGAGGCCACGGGGGTGTCTGCCGCGTCTGGCGGCCGCACGCGGGCACGTCGATGCGGACGAGGCCGATGCGGAGGAGGCGATAGCGACCGGAGCAGCGCGGGAAAGAGCGGAGAGCGGAGAGGAGGGTGGGGACGGCGACCGGAGCAGCGCAGGCCGGAGCGGAGCAAGGGGCGAGACGAGGTGTGGTGGCGCGCCGGACTGGAGTAGAGCTTCGCCGAGTGGATTCGTCGATTTGGGGGACTTTGCCAAAAAATTGGCCGCGACCACCCTAAACGTCGCGGAAAGGACCTTTAGTCTTGGTTCCAGCCACGAACCGAGACTAAAGGGTCTTACCAACCGCGACTAAAGGGTCTGCTGGGGCCGCGAAAAATTACGCGCCAAGCCTAGCGGCCCTTTAGTCTCGGTTGGTGTTACCAACCAAGACAAATGACTTTTTTTCCTTATTTATTTTTACTGATTTTTGTTTTTGTTTTCTTTTAAATTGTTTGAATTGTTTACTTTTTTGTTTCTTATTTTGGTTTAGTTATTTTTTGAATAGTTTTGGTTTCTAGTTTATTTTTCTGTTTTGTTTAATATTCTTTCATTTTAAGATGCCAAGGTGATTTATTCAAATTATTTCATAAATATCATTTTCTATTTTTAAAGGTTTTTTGTGAAGGAAGTACAGAAAATATGATTCCAAATGGAACCCAAGTAATTTTAACTAAAATTGGTGTATATATGATGGATGATCCCCAAGTATGAGTTTTTTCTTTGAATTCTAACTAATTTCCCTTAGTTAATTGAGTTTATGTTGATTTTCCGAAAGTAATTCAAATTTGAACTACAACTGTTTGATAGTTTGGTCTGAAACTTTTGGAAAAATAATTTTAAGGTACACAACTAGTGGTTATATCACAGAAACATTGATAGTTCTAGAAAATATCACCTCTTCCGATGATTAGTCGTAGCGACCGTTTTGATCGTTTTTACGAAAAATGCAATAAAGTGATAAACACCTCAAAAAATCAAATCCTTTGGCATGGGCTCCTTATATGTGTACTAGTTGCTATGAAAACTGATAAACTTGATTTTTGCCAACATTTGCAAAAAAAGTCTTCACACAAAGGTCTATCATGTATGAACATCTAGAAGTTTCAAGCCAAATGACCAAGTTATGGTCATTTCGACGACATAGTTTGTGATAAAGATCTCATACTCCACACATACGTGCATATTGGTATATTAAACAATATTACCAAAGGGATTCTTCTAATCCTTTTCATAAATATCATTTTCTTTTTTTTAAATACAAAAAATGAGGTTTTTTGTGAGGTAAGTACAGAAAATATGATTTCAAATGGCACCCAACTATTTTTCACTAAGAGTGGTGCACATATGATGAATGATCCCCAAGTATGAGTTTTTTCTTTGAATTCTAAATAATGAGTTTATGTTGATTTTACGAAAGTAATTCAAATTTGAACTACATCTGTTTGATAGTTTGGTCTGAAACTTTTGGAAAAATCATTTTAAGGTACACAACTAGTGGTTATATCACAGAAACATTGATAGTTCTAGAAAATATCACCTCTTCTGATGATTAGTCGTAGCGACCATTTTGATCGTTTTTACGAAAAAATGCAATAAAGTGATAAACACCTCAAAAAATCAAATCCTTTGGCATGGGCTCCTTATATGTGTACTTGTTGCTATGAAAAATGATAAACTTGATTTTTGCCAACATTTACAAAAAAAGTCTTCACAAAAAGGTCTATCATGTATGAATATCTAGAAGTTTCAAGCCAAATGACCAAGTTATGGTCATTTCGACGACATAGTTTGTGATAAGGATCCCATACTCCACACATAGGTGCATATTGGTATATTAAACAATCTTACCAAAGGGATTCTTCTAATCCTTTTCATAAATATCATTTTCCTTTTTTTAAGTGCAAAAAATGACGTTTTTTGTGAAGTAAGTACAGAAAATATGATTCCAAATGGCACCCAACTATTTTCACTAAGAGTGGTGCACATATGATGGATGATCCCCAAGTATGAGTTTTTTCTTTGAATTCTAACTAATTTCCCCTAGTTAATTGAGTTTATGTTGATTTATCGAAAGTAATTCACATTTTACCTACAATTGTTTGATAGTTTGGTCTGAAACTTTTGGAAAAATCATTTTAAGGTACAAAACTAGTGGTTATATCACAGAAACATTGATAGTTCTAGAAAATATCACCTCTTCCGATGATTAGTCATAGCGACCGTTTTGATCGTTTTTAAGAAAAAATGTAATAAAGTGATAAACACCTCAAAAAATCAAATCATTTGGCATGGGCTCCTTATATGTGTACTAGTTGCTATGAAAAATGATAAACTTGATTTTTGCCAACATTTGCAAAAAAAGTCTTCACAAAAAGGTCTATCATGTATGAACATCTAGAAGTTTCAAGCCAAATGACCAAGTTAAGGTCATTTTGACGACATAGTTTGTGATAAAGATCTCATACTCCACACATAGGTGCATATTGGTATATTAAACAATCTTACCAACCGGGACTAAAGGTTTCCCCTGCATACAGCCCAACGGTATCAAGACATCTCTGATGATCTACAACCGTCTGACAAGACATCTCTGATGATCTGCAACTGTTTGGAACGGTCGCAGATCATCAGAGACGTCTTGCCGCTGGTTGCCCAAAAATGCCTCCGCCGAGGGGAGGGTTCACCTTCAACCTTCACTGAGTGCTCTCTACTACCCATGTACTGCCAAAATGAACTACACTGAGTAGATACTGAGTGCTGAACATGTCCAGAAGGGGGGCTATATATAGGGTACGTGTGCTTCTTTAGTCCCGGTTGGTAACAACAACCGAGTCATGTGGGTCACGAAGTGGTCGTGATACTGCTGATCCAACAGCTCAGAATCTCTCAAAAGAAACACACCTCTGATCCAATGTCTCACAAGCGCTAGAAAGAAACACACGATTCGTGTGCTTCTTTACTCTCGGTTGGTAACACCAACCGGGACTAAAGAAGCACATGGATCGTGTGTTTCTTTAAAGCACTTGTGAGCCGTTGGATGAAGATGTGTTTCTTTTGAGGGATTCTGAGCTATTGGATGGGCACTATCATGACCAGTTCGTGAGTCACATGACCCTATATATAGCCCCCTCTTGAACATGTTCGGCAGTCATTATCTCCTCATTCTACTTCATCGACATAATACAAAGCATTAGGATTCCCTGCATACGCCCAACGGTGCATTTGATATGCAGGCACTCACGAGCCACCGTTGAGCTGTATGCAGGTGAAATCGTGTGTTTTGTTCCATGCATCTACAAAATACTTGAGTTCACTTTTTCTTCTAATACAAAGCATTCGGATATTACTCATCAACAATAATATCCCTATCTAGTGTTTACTTGTTCTTCTGATTGCACCGTAACCACGGACAATCTTCTTCATTTAACTTGATACTTGGATTAGTGTTGACTTTGAAGGGCGGAATGTCATGAAACCTATCGTAATCTTCTGACATGTATGTCTTGTCCTCCACTCCCACAATGACTCTTTTCCCTGAAAGAACTATGTGCCGCTTTGGCTCATCGTGTGATGTACTCGCTTGCTTATCTTTTCTTTTTTTCGGTAGGGTAGACATGTCCTTCACATAGAAAACCTGAGCAACTTCACTGGCTAGGACGAATGGTTTGTTCTCGTATAAAAGATTGTTGAGATCCACTGTAGTCATTCCGTATCGTGGGTCTACCTCTACCCCGCCTCGTAGGTTGAACCATTTGCACTTGAACAAAGGGACCTTAAAAGTAGGTCCATAGTCAAGTTCCCATATCTCCTCTATGTAACCATAATATGTGTCCTTTGTCCCGTTGCAGTTTGTTGCATCAAAGCGGACTCCACTGTTTTGGTTGGTGCTCTTTTTATCTTGGTTGGCTGTGTAAAATATATTTCCATTTATCTCGTACCCTTGAAAAGTCAATATAGTTGAAGCTGGTGATGTGGCCAACAAGTATAGCTGTTATTCAACATTGGTGTCATTAATGAGACGTCTTTTTAACCAACTACTGAAAGTCTTCATGTGTTCTCCATCAATACAATCTTCAGATTTCTCCGGGTATTTGGAGCGTAAAACATTCTTGTGTTCCTCGACATACGGACCCACCAAACTGGAATTATGTAGAAAGGTGTCGTGTGCTTGAGTGAAAGAATCCACGTCTTGACGTATTGTTGCTTTCTTTCCTAGGGTGCCTTTTGCATGCAGTCTCTCCTTATGACGTGATTCAGGAACACCGACCGGCTTCAGATCAGGAATAAAATCTATACAAAACTCAATGACCTCCTCTGTTCCATAATCCTTGACGATGCTTCCTTCTGGCCTAGCCCTGTTATGCACATATTTTTTTAAGGCTCCCATGAACATCTCAAAGGGGAACATGTTGTGTAGAAATACAGGACTGAGAACAGAAATCTCTTCGACTAGGTGGACTACAAGGTGCGGCATAATATTGAAGAAGGTTGGTGGGAACACCAACTCAAATCTGACAAGACATTGGACCACGTCCTTCTCTAAATTTTTTAGCGTTAGTGGATTGATGACCTTCTGAGAAATTGCATTGAGAAATGCACATAGCTTCACAATGGGTTCTCGAACATTTTCAGGTAGAAGCCCTCTCAATGCAACCAAGTAATTGTATCATAATCACGTGACAGTCATGAGACTTCAGGTTCTGAAATTTTTGCTCCGCCATGTTTATTATTCCCTTTATATTTGATGAGAAGCCAGATGGAACCTTCATACTGCGAAGGCACTCAAAAAATATTTTCTTCTCTTCTTTAGTAAGAGCGTAGCTTGCAAGACCTGGCTGATTCTCCGAATGAGTATCGTCTCGGTGCATCTCTTCGCTCATGCGTTGATGGGGCTGCCTTCCTTTCGGTGTACCTTTTTTTGACCTCACATCTTATGACTTCCCATACACGGCCAAGAAGTTTAGCAGGTTGCAGCAAATGTTCTTTGTCACGTGCGTCACGTCGATTGCAGAGTGAATCTCTAGCATTATCCAATAGGGTAGCTCCCAAAATATAGATTTCTTTTTCCACATGGGTACGTAGTTGTTTGCGTCATTCGGAACAGTGAGTCCGCCAGGACCCTTTTCAAAGATTAAATTTAAATCCTTGACCATATCATGTATAACAGAACTAGAAGGGCGGGTAGGCCTCGGCCGATGATCCGCCTCACATTTGTAGTGCTTGCCTTTCTTCCTTAACGGATGCTTGGGTACAAGAAACCGACGATGACCCAGGTACACATTCTTTTTACCTAACTGTATACTATCAGTCTCAGCTAAACAGTGCGTGCATGCATTGTATCCCTTGTCTGACTGTCCTGAAATGTTGCCAAGAGCAGGCCAATCATTGATGGTTTCAAAAAGCAAAGCTCGTAGATCAAATTCCTCCAGTTTGTGCTCATCCCACACACGTACACCTTCTTCACACCACAACTGCAAAAGTTCTTCAACTAATGGCCTAAGGTACACGTCAATGTCGTTGCCAGGTTGCTTCGGGCCTTGAATGAGCACTGTCATCATAATGTACTTCCGCTTCATGCACAACCAAGGAGGAAGGTTATATAGATACATAGAGTCATGGGCCAAGTGTTGTGACTGAAGCTCTGCTCTCCAAAAGGATTAAAGTCATATGTACTTAGACCAAATCTTAAGTTTCTTGCGTCATCTGAAAATGTCGGGAACTCTCCGTCAATTTTTCTCCACTGGGACCCATCCGCGGGGTGTCTCAACATGAAGTCTTTTTTACGATCTTCTTTGTGCCATCGCAACAACTTGGCATGCTCTCTATTGCTGAACAAACGTTTCAACTGTGGTATTATAGGAGCATACCACATCACCTTTGCAGGAATCCTCTTCCTGGGGCGCGGCTCGCCCTCAACATCACCAGGGTCATCTCGCCCGATCTTATACTGCAAAGCACCGCATACAGGACATGTATTCAATTTTTCATGCTCACCGCGGTAGAGGATGCAGTCATTAATGCATGCGTATATCTTATGCACCTCTAATCCTAGAGGGCATACCACCTTCTTTGATTCGTACGTACTAGACAGCAATTCGTTATCCTTTGGAAGCATCTTCTTAACTATTTTTAACAAATTTTCAAATCCCATGTCAGAAGTACCATTCACTGCCTTCCATTGCAGCAATTCAAGTGTGGTACCCAGCTTTTTCTGGTCATTTTGACAAGTTGGGTACAACAATTTGGCGTGATCAGCTAACATACGCTCCAACTTCAACCTTTCGTTTTCACTTCCACAGTCCATTTGTGCATCACGAATGGCCCGACGTATCGGGCTCATCAATAATGGGATCTTCTTCAGTTTCGTCTTCTCCCATTGTAGTATCACTGAACCAAGGATACTTGTCATTATCCTCCTCTTCTTCATTTTCTTCCATGATAACCCATGTTTCTCCGTGCTTGGTCTAACAATAATAACCAGGCATAAAACCATTATGCAAGAGGTGGGCGAGTGAATGACTTTTGAGGTAGAGTGATCACTCATATTCTTGCAGACACTACATGGACAACGAATAAGACCATTCTTCGGCTTGTTTGCCTCAGCCACATGGAGAAAATTATGCATGCCATCAATGAACTCAGGACAACATCGGTCACCGTACATCCATTGTCTGTTCATCTGTATTACATAAAAGTATATCGAACCCCATTATTACACTACTGTGATGAATAATATGTAAGAGAAAATTAATTAATACAATGTCATCCATTAAAATAAGAGTAGAGTAGTGACAACTGGTAATACATAGTTCTCATAACACATACATTAACTGGAAAAAATATAAAATTATCTAAAGAATTTAAATCCAACAACAAATGCGATCAAAATCGCACCTAAGATAAATACTGAACCCATGGCATAATGGTACGAAGCCTCCCGATTAATGGCATGTTTTCTAATCCTTTTTTTCTTCAAGCGCATTGCATCCATCTTGATCTCGTTACCATCGACCACGTCGGCAAGTTTGAGCTCTAATTTCATCTTATCTTCTAAGCATTGAAGATAAAGATCTTCACTTCTTTTCAATTTTGCTTTCAAATCATTGTTTAATTTATCCAAAAACTCGACAATAGGGTCAGGTTCAATTTCCGGTTCAACTACCTCCTAGATAAAAATAAATTTATATCAAGTTGGTCGCCATAACTGATAGAAACACAAAATGAAATAAATAGTTTTGAAAATATACCACATCCGAATCATAGACCGGACGAGGACCGACGGGGACGGATATCAGAACCATGACTCTATACATATAATACAAGTTAGAAATTTATAGAAGTAATAACTATGCATCTAAAACAATAAATCTATGTTTTTAAAAATCAAATAAAAACACGAGGCTCACCGAGATGGTGCCGGTGACGGGACGGCGTGAGCGATCGACGGCGGTAAGGACGGGGACGACGCTAAAACACATAAATCATAAATTAGTTTGAGCATAAATTACACATATAAACAAATGAGATCATAACTTAGGCATTCCATCGAACACTTTGCTTGCACAAAAAAATTGAAATGAGCAAAATGAGCTAAAGAACCAATGCCGGAAGGAGGATGCAGCTGCTAACCGTGGGGTGTCTTCAATCTCTCCAAATGGTGTAAAATATTATGTATTATCTACGCTTGGGGAGAGAAAATGGAGAAGATGGAGAGAAAAAATTTGTGAGCTCGAGCTCGGGCTGAAAATGGAGTTGGCTCGGGCTGGAAGAAGCTGATATAGGTGGACCTTTATTCCCGGTTCGTGTTAGGAACTGGGACTAAAGGTCTGTGGCGCTGGGGCCCGCCTCTGCTGCCGCATATGGTGGACGTTTAGTTCCTGTTCGTAACACGAACCGGGACTAAAGTTTCCTCGCAAATCATACGCCGTGGCTATCATCCCTTTAGTCTCGGTTCAATTTTAAATCCGGTCTAAAGGGGTGAATCAAAGTCTCGTTTTCCACTAGTGCGTTCGGTACTAGGCATATCCGCCTTTCGCCGGGTGCCTTTCAGGTTGCCGAGTGTTATTTTGTGCCTCTCGGCACCATGGCCGGTCGCCTGGTCTCCCGTATTTTCGCACTCGGCGAACTTTCGCAGACCCAGCAACGCCGTGGATTCCAGTAGTGGGATGTATACCCGGTTTTTGTTTTCTATTTATTTTTACATTTTAAAACGTGTTTGATTTTGAACGATGGAAACATCCGAATCAAAATGTATTTTCGAAATTAATGCTCTTTTGATCGAGATGGAAGCAATCTTTAGTTCTGTAGATACCACCGTATATCGGCTGTTCCCATAGAGGATTCAGTCTTAAACGAACGTGCCTACTTACTTCACTTGGCCACTCCCATGCACATGCTCAAGTATGGGAGAAAACGGAATACACTACACACCTTGATGTTCATGCTTATCCTCTGACAGCTACTCTAGTAGTCTTAGACTTCCCACTCCAAGTCTACTCCCATCTCCCCAACTACTGGCGACGCCGCAGCTTTTGAGTGCCCCGTTCCCGCCATCCGCCAACCAACTGCATGCGAGCTAGCATGCCATTGCCGGCCACAAGAAAGCACGACCACTTTTCCCTGTGCTCCGTAATCTCTACAGTATACATCATGTACCAACGTTCCGTAATCTCCACCGTATGAATGTCCTACGATCTCTCCGGTTTCTATAAATGAACCATCCCAACCGAGAGTAGCGGTGTGTGCAGTGTAGCTAGCTCCGCAAGCGATCATGGCTGCCACTACCGTCTTGCTCCTCCTCCTGCTTGGCATTGCGGCGCAGCTGAGCTCCGTAGCTCTCGCCGGATTTGGCCGTGGCCCGTTCGGTCGTGATCGTGGGCCTCGCGGCTGTCGTTATGGTCGCTGCCATGGACGTGGCTTTGGTGGAGGCAGTGGTTTTGGTGGTGGTGGAGGAGGTGGCTTGGGTGGTTGAGGTGGTCTTGGTGGGGGACAGGGTGGTGGCTTTGGAGCTGGAGGTGGGTCAGGCGGAGGTGCCGGTGGCGGAGCTGGAGGAGGAGGAGGGTTCGGTGGAGGAGGTGGTGCCGGAGGAAGTTTCGGAGGTGGCAGTGGTGGCTTTGGCGGTGGCGTAGGAGATGGAGGTGGAGCCGGTGGTGGGCTCGGAGGTGGAGGTGGCTTTGGAGGAGGAGGTGGAGGTGGGCTAGGCGGTGGCGCTTGACATGGTGGCGGCTTTGGAGCTAGCGGTGGTTCAGGTGGTGGTGCTAGCGGTGGAGCTGGTGGTGGGGGTGGATTTGGTGGCGGTGGAGGTATCAGAGGTGGCCATGTCTCTGGCGGTGGCTTCGGTGGTGGGGCAGGAGTAGGTGGTGGTGCCGGCGGTGGAGCTGGTGGCGGAGGAGGATTTGGTGGCGGTGGCAGTGCTGGTGGAGGTATGGGAAGTGGGCAAGCCGTCGGAGGATTCGGTGGTGGGGCAGGAGCGGGTGGTGGAGCTGGTGGCGGGTTAGGAGGCGGCGGTGGTCTGGGAGGAGGAAGTGGTGGTGGGCTTGGAGGTGGTCGAGGTGGAGGTTTTGGAGGAGGTGCAGGGACAGGTGGTGGAGTCGGTGGTGGCGTTGGCGGAGGTGGTGGATTTGGTGCTGGTGGAGGCGGAGGCCTCGGCTGGGGTCTTGGGGGAGGCGTAGGTGCCGGTGGTGGTGTCGTAGGAGGTGTTGGTGGCGGGGGTGGCTTTGGTGACGCTGCATGTGCTGGTGGCGGGCATGGTGGTGGTTTTGGTGCTGGTGTTGGTGGTGGCGGCGGAGGAGGTGCTGGTGGCGGTGGTGGCTTCGACGCAGGAGGTGGCGGGGGTCGCGTTTAAACCTTTGAGGAGGTTCATTATAGAAAAGACCAAATACTTAATTCTTGTATTTTAACGTAGTGCTCGATTGTGGTTGAAATAAAAAACACTATTGCAAGATAAACTTTGCCCTTTTTCCAGATCTAAAAGGACTGATGTTGTTTCTTTCCCCGCAAAATTTGTATTTCTTGTGGGTGTGCCTAGCCTATAAGAGATGAGGAATTGTGTGCATTATATCCGGATACAGTAATATGATTTGATGCACACTTCTTAATTTGTACTTCTTTTTTTTTAAACCGGGCAGAAGGTTTGCCTTTAGAAGAAGTGAATTGGCCAGTTTATAAGGAAAACTGACCGAGAACCGGATGCAACAACACAACAGGTCGGCCCAGAGGCCACGCAACACACAAGTCGATTACCTAACCACCCAAAGTAACCAAGGCCGATACCTCACCCCTTAACGCAACAGCGGAGGCGAAATCCGGAGCCGCTGCTCCGACATCCACGCTGGCCACGGGCCACGCGCCACACAGGTCAACGACGAAACCGCCCAAGCAGGAAAGGCCGACACCCTTGCACCTCAACGCGACGCAGCGGAGGCGAGATCGGAGCCGCCGCTCCGACATCCTCGTCGGCCCCAGGGCCACGCACCACCTAGCCGAAGACGAGAAGATCGTCACCGCTGACCACCAAAACATCCCCACTGGTCCCTCTTGCCGGTGAGCATCCAAGACGAGGCCCCAAAGGGAATACGATGCCCAAGAGCCACCCTCGCCTGATCCATGAAGGATCTAGGGTTACCCCCGTAAGTACCCATATGGAGGAGTGAGAGCACCGCCACGACAACGCATTCAAGAAGGAAATGACGCCCGAGGACGTTGTCGTGGTATCGGCATAATTGATAGGAGACGGGGGTCCTCTAGCCTACGTATGGATTGTGGGGAAGAAGGTTGGTGTCGTCGAGGTCGGGATTGAACACGGCGAGTTACCCAGCTTCAGATCCCGCAGCGGTGGCGAGATCCTACGTGCTGCTATAATTCACTATAAGGAAATAGCCGTGAACAGGTTACAATGGGTTTGCCGCGTATAGAGGCGTCTGTCTGCGTATTGAAGCGTGCCCTAAAGGCTTCCTGGTGGCCGGCTTATATAGGCGGCCAGACCCCAGTATACAAGGCAAGTACTTGTCCGGCAAGTAATCAGAGTCCTAGACCTAGCCGGCTTAGTTGCCGCCTTCCGTCTTGGGCTTGGTGGCTTGATGGGCTTCGGCCTTCTGCCTTCCTTGGACCGTCCGCCTACTTCCTTGTACGTCAGCTATCTGGGCCGCCCGGGAGGCTTCAGCCTTACCACCCTTGGGCCACCCTGGACTAGCCGGATTGATCCATGTTGGAGATACCCCTAGTTGATATATTCCCAACATTAGCCCCCAGAAAGGTTGAAGTTCTCCAGGCGCCGGCTTCTTCTTCTTGATACTTCATTCGTCAATGTTGCCAGCTGCAGGACTTGAACCATTCTGAAAAACAACGGGGGCGCGTGTACCCCAATGTTGGCACACGGCCGCCTTTATCCAACATGGGAAAATACGGCTAAACGAGACTTCGCCGAACAGCTTCACAAGAAAGCTTAATCTTTAACGGCGAGCCAAACATATTTCTTGACAGACATCGCCAGGCGGCTCACGACAGTTTGAAACCGGCCGAAGCAAAAATCACGTCATGATTGCAAATCGCGGGAAAAGAGGAAGCGTGGAGATCGTGCGATCATGCGTTGCAGCGGACGTTGGACACGTGTCCGACTAGCAACGCCGTTGCACAGGAAGCAACGCCTGGACCTATAAATAGGGAGCCGAACGGTTCATTTTTCACCCCTGCTCCCGCTCTCCTCTGTCCATTGCTCTCCCGCTCTCTTCACCGAGCGAACTCCGGCGAGCATCCTTCTCCGGCGACCTTCGAGTACAGTGATGTCCACCGGCCAGAACACCCCTATTGCAGCGTCTAGTGGCCTCGCGGCCGAGACCACCTCCGCGGCGGCGATGGGCGGCGAAGCGTCGCGCCTCGCGACGGTGGCGACGGGCAATGTCGCCACCGTCGCCTCTCTGACTCCCACCGCACGCGCCCAAGCGGCGGCCTCTTCGGCTCCTTCGTCTTCTGCCGCGCCGGCGGCGGCGAAAGGCGCACCCGCCGATGAGGAGGAGGAAGCAGCCGACCTTGGGTCACGCTATTTGCTTCCCTCCATCATCGATGAAGAAGCACTCCAAGACTTGGAGGCCGTCGGCTACCTCCTGACTCGGGAGGACTGCCAATGGAGATCCGCAATTGGGGACGTCATCCCGGCTCCGAAAGCCGGGGAGCGGGTAATCCTCACCTCCCACTTAGTTAGGGGAATGGCCTTGCCGCCTTCCGCCTTCTTTAATGAGGTGTTAGATCACTACGGACTCCAGCCCCATAATATAGCGCCAAATTATGTTCTAGTCTTAGCCGGCTTCACAGCTCTGTTCGAGGGCTTTCTAGGTATTAGGCCTAGTTTAGACTTCTTCCGATATTGCTTTCGTTGTCGGCGCCAAACTGTGCCGGACGGCGGATTGGCGACCTGCGGTAGCGTCACCTTCAACTGCCACCAGGGACGCCAATGGTATCCAAAGATACCATACATCGAGTCCGTCAAGGGCTGGACGTCCACCTTCTTCTACTGCCAAGACATGGCAGCACCGGGGCGCCAATTTAGCGTCCCGGACTTTGTCAATACGCCACCTATGCCCAGACCATGCTGGGACGAGGCGGTCCCCAAGTTGACGGAGGAACTCCGCCTTATTCAAAGGAGGATCGAGTTCCTCACCCGGGCGATGGCTCCCCCCTTGCTGGATGGGGTGGATACCGTCATCTGCTGGCTTAGCCGGCAGATACTGCCCCTGCGGTACAGCACGCACAAGATGTGTCAGTATTCGCCTACTGCCACAGCTTCTCTTGGCGTAAGCGAAGAGGGGTTACCAGCCGCCGACCTGGCGTTCCGACTTCGCAGCCTTGTCAAATCAGGGCAGGTGAAGGCGGCGGAAGCCGTTCCCATGCACACCCACGACAACCCTCCCCTTGATGTAGATATCCTGCTTATTACCCTTCTTTGACGGCCTTTGCCGGCTTACTGGAGTCCTATTAACACTTTCCCTCTTTCTCAGCTCTCTGCCCTGGGGGAGGATGACCTGGCTCCCGACTTCTACGAGTCGGAAGCCGGGAAGACCAAGAAGCGCAAGGCGTCCGGCGCTGCTTCCTCTACGGTGAATGCCCAGAGGAAGAAACGGACCGCAGCGGCTACAGAGCCGGTGCTCGTCGATCTCGACGAGAACGCGGGGATTAACATCTGCCGAAGGTACTCATTTCCGCCTTAAATAGTCGTCGAATTCCTCTAATACTAGCATTCATCTGGTTGTGCTTGCTTTATCGACAGGGAACGGGCGGCAACTTCCAGGTTACCGTCCAGGCTTCTTTCCAGCCCCGGGCCGGTGGCTTTATCGCCCGCTACCATGCCACCAACTCCCCAGCCCCGGGCCGGCGGCTTTATGAGCGATGCTCACCGCCAGCCCTAGGCTCCGGCTTCCGGTCCACCGCCAAGGACTTCCTCCGCTGGTCGCGCAACCACCATTCCCCTTCCATTGGCTGAGGCTACAGCCAGTGAAGCCGTCCAATCTCGTCCCGCCAAGGAGGTTCTGCTGGAGGCGGTTGCCGGCGGGACGCAGAGGACAGCCCCGGCTGCAGGAGGCGGCAGATTTAGGGATCCTTGGTCCACTTTTAAGGAGGCCAAGGAATCCACTCTGGCTTTCGCCAACTTTGCCTCCCAGGCCTTTGCCGATTTGGAGGGCGACATGTCTGTAAGTTTTTCTAGCTTTGTGGCATACACATAGTCTTCCCCCCGGAGCACTTAGATGGCAGGTCAAAATCATTGATTGCCGGCTTAGTGGTTTTTTGACTATATGCTATATGCCTTTTTCCTTGTCTGCAGGGCCTCCTGTCCGCCAACGTTTAGCTTATCTCTTCCCGGTTTGAGATAAACCAGCGGTGCCGCGATCTGAAAAAGGATTGTGAAGCCAAGGACTTGCAGATTGCCGAGTTGGAGGCGGCCCGCAAAAAAGACGAAGGTAGAATTATTCTTTTTGCCTTCTATCATCTTTCAATTTTTGTTGGCGCCAATCGTTTAGCTAGTGAATCCATATTGTAGAACTGCTAGATCACGCCCAGGATATATTGAAGGCGTCCACTGATATGCAAGCTATTATGAATGAAGCTTCCGATCTGGCGGCCGCCAATTTGTTGATGAAGGAGGAGCATCGGAAGGAGATGGAGGCCCAGCAGTTGAAGTTTGCGCAGGAGTCTAGCCAGCTTACTGGGGAGCTGGATGGCCTGCGCAAGAAATTGGCGGAGGCGGAGAAGGCGGCTGCTGAAGAAATATCCAAGCAGGCTTCTCGCGCCCAGACTGCTGAGGACGCGGTGGCAGCTCATATGATTGAGCTGTCCGCCTTCCATAACTCGGTCCTTGGTAATTTCTCACTCTTCAGTTTCCGTCATCAATTTGTTTAGCCTGAGCCGAACTAACGCTTTCATTTTTGATACAGTTGCTGCCGGCTTAGGCGACGACAAGGTTGTCAGCCCCCGCCTAGATCGCCTTGCGCGTCTGGGTGAGATGATCACCGAGACATTGGCGGCGTCCAAGCGGTTTGCCGCCAAGTTCTTCATCTCTTCCAGTAGCCAGGAGCCGTCCGAGTTCAGCGATGTGCCCAGCATGCTGGAGCAAGCTACGAAGCTACACAAGAGCTCGCTGAAATCGGCGGCGCGGGGTGATGCCAAGACTGCGCTTGGACTATTCATGGCGCACTCCCCCGAGGCGGAGATAGAAGCCGTCACCGAAGGCATGCCGTCTACTTATGAAGACGACAGCGAGGTCGAGCCGGCCGCTGTATTGGACGTTGTTGCCGGCTACGCCACGCGTGTTGCCGACATGGTTGACACTTCGATCTTCTACCGGCGCCATCCTGTGCCTGCTGCTGGGAAAGCTGGAGCTGCCGGTACGGCTGAGGCGGAGGGGAGTGATAGCTCTGGGGCTGAAGTTGTCAGCCCCCAAGCCTGATATAGGCGTCCCCCGAGCCATAGTTGCCTTTGCCTGTCTCCTTTCTGACTTGACAGCCTGCCTTTTCCTGCCCCTGAAACAAAACACTCTCAACTTGTAATCTTTGTATATACTTTTGGAGATGCTCTGCTAGGCGGGAATCTAGCTAACATGTTTTATTTTGCCTTATTTTTTTTGGCCCGCCTTAATTTTACCCTGACTTATATGCTTGACTGTTTGTATGTTGGCGAACCTCAGCCGGGAACTTTAGCTGAAACAACCAGGGCTAAACCATGTTTTTAGAATCAGAAACCAAAGCCAACATGTTGGTGCCAAAGACATAGTACTAGGCGAACCACATATAAGTAATCAGAAGCAAAGGAATTAGGCGGCGCAAAAAGTTGATTTTTGCTTTGGGTTGGCTCGAAAGCTACAAGTATCTACCACTTTGAACCTTTGCACGGAGCTAGAAAATAGGTAACTTAGATACATAGGGGATATATGACTGTAAGAAAGGATAAAAGATGGCATGCTTCTCAACACAGATGAGGATCCATAGACTTTTATTTCATAATCATATATAACTTATTACAATTATAAAATGCTAAGTGTAGAAAGGACGTAGCTGCTCAATATTCCAAGACCGTCTTGTTTGTTCGAACGGGTCGTCAATGCCTCTTTTGTGCCTTGTTCCCCTCCTTCCTGCCGCCTTCTTGCGCCTTTTCTTTTCCTCTTCGTCGCGGATGTCGGCTAGGTAGTAGGAACCATTGAGCAACTCCTTTGTGACTATAAACGGTCCTTCCCATGGCGGGGATAACTTGTGCAAGCCTTTTCTGTCTTGAATTAGGCGGAGAACCAGGTCACCTGTTCTGAAGCTTCGCTTCCGCACTCTCCGGCTATGATAGCGGCGGAGTTGTTGCTGGTACAAGGCGAAGTGATGTAGAGCAATGTCTCTTTCTTCGTCTAGCAGGTCTAAGCTATCATGTCTTGCACCTTCTACATCTTGCTCGATGTAGGCTTGAACTCTTGGGGAATCGTGTTTCATGTTGGTAGGTAGCACCGCCTCCGCGCCATATACTCAGAAGAAAGGAGTGTAGCCGGTAGATCTGTTTGGCGTTGTGCGCAAACTCCAGAGTATGGACTGTAACTCTTCTGCCCAAGCGTCGGCTGCCCTATGTAACGGAGCTTCGAGACGGGGCTTAAGTCCTGAGAGGACTAAGCCGTTTGTACGCTCTACTTGTCCATTAGATTGAGGGTGTGACACGGATGCCAAATCAAGCTGGATATTTAGATCACTGCATTATTCTTCCATGTCGCCTTGAGATAGGTTGCTGC
Source organism: Poa annua (assembly GCA_026929855.1). Classification (NCBI taxonomy): domain Eukaryota; kingdom Viridiplantae; phylum Streptophyta; class Magnoliopsida; order Poales; family Poaceae; genus Poa; species Poa annua. Next base: position 57,373,814 of record CM049426.1, on the reverse strand, counting down.
CATTATCAGTGATAATGATGTGCGGAACTCCAAACCGAGAGATAATTCCCTAGAGGAAATTGGTGGATGTTCATGCGTCAAGTTTGCTGATCAGCTTGGCCTTGACCCATTTGGTGAACTTGTCGACAGCGACCAATAGGTGGGTGTATCCACCACGTGCCTTCTTGAAGGGACCAACCATGTCTAAGCCCCAGACCGCGAACGGCCAGGTGATTGGAATTGTCCTGAGCTCTTGTGTCGGCATGTGAGGTTGGCTGGCGTACAATTGGCAGCCTTTGCATGTTTTTACGATGTGCTCGGCGTCTTCTTTGGCGGTAAGCCGGTAGAAGCCTTGGACATGATGGTCCTGGCGGAAGCGTGAAGCCCGCAGGTGCCAACATGTATGTCCTTCAGAATTTCCTGGCCTTCTTCTGGCGGTATGCACTGTTGATAGATACCGCACGTGCTTCTCTTATATAGCTCGCCTTTGATTATTGTGAATGCCTTGGCTCGCCTTATGATCTGCCTTTTTAACACCTCATCGTCCTCCGGCAACTTGTTGTCGATTAGAAAATCGAGGTATGGGACAGTCCAATCCGGCTGTATCGAGTAGACAGCGAGACTTGCCGCTTCTACCGGTTCTTCTGCATCGGGGTCCAACAAGTCGGCGCCCTTAATGGACGGCTTGTTCAAATGTTCCAGGAAAATATCCGTTGGTACCTTTTTGTGTTCTGACCCTAGTCTGGCAAGTGTGTCTGCCGCCTCGTTCTCAGCTCTTGGAACATGCCGGACTTCGTAGCCCACGAAATTTTTGGCGAATTCATCAACTTTGGCCCTGTATGCCGCCATTGTTGCGCTTTTCGCATCCCATGTTCTGCTTACTTGCTGTGCGACCAAATCTGAGTCACCATAACAGAGGATTCTCTTGACGCCGAGGTCGTTTGCCACGTGCAGCCCGTGAAGCAAAGCTTCATACTCTGCGACGTTATTGGTTGCTGTGAAATGAATCCGCAACACGTAGCTGAGCTTGTCGCCTTTGGGTGTGCGTAGAACAACTCCAGCCCCCGAGCCTTTGAGCATCTTTGATCCGTCAAAGTGCATGACCCAATATTCTGACTCGGGGAGTACTATTTCCTCCATGGCTTCTGTCCAATTGGCAACAAAGTCTGCAAGCGCTTGAGACTTAATGGCGGTCCGTGGTTTGTAGACTATATCAAAGGCGGCAAGTTCGATGCCCCATTTGGCGACTCGATCTGTTTCCTCTACATTGTTGATTATGTCTCCCAACGGTGCCTTGCTGACTACTGTCACTGTGTGCTCCTGGAAATAATGCCTAAGCTTTCTGGCAGCGAAGAATACACCATAAGCCAGCTTTTGGTAATGTGGATACCTCTGCTTGGAGGCGGAGAAGACTTCACTGATGAAGTAAACCGGTCGTTGCTCAGACGTCGCGGCTTCGTTCTCCTTTCTTTCCACAACCAAGACAACACTGACAACTGATCTAGTTGCCACGATGTAGAGCAGCATTGGTTTCTGCGATCGAGGTGCTGCCAATATCGGAGCGGATACGAGAGCCTCCTTAAGTTGTTGTAAGGCGGCGTCTGCCACCGCTGTCCACTCAAAGTTGTCGGACTTCTTCAATAGCCGGTAGAGAGGCATTGCCTTTTCCCCTAGGCGGCTTATGAAACGACTGACGGCTGCCGCCGATCCGGCTAGGCTCTGCACGTCCTTCAGACAAGTAGGTCTGGATATGTTTTGGATAGCCTTGATCTTCTCCGGGTTAACTTCGATCCCTCGTTCTGAGATGATAAATCCGAGTAGCTTGCCGGCTGGAACGCCGAAAACACACTTGGCGGGATTGAGTTTCATCTGGTACTTTCAGAGATTCTGAAAAGTTTCTTCCAGATCCTCTAGGAGATTTGCCTTCTTTTTCGACATCACCGCAATGTCGTCTACGTAGACGTGAACATTGCGGCCGATCTGTTCGTGCAGGAAATTTTGCATACAGCGCTGGTATGTTGCCCCTGCATTCTTCAGGCCAAAAGGCATCGTTATGTAGCAGAAAGTCCCGTATGGAAAGGTGAAGGATGTTTTCAGCTGATCTGACTCCCTCATCTTGATTTGATGGTATCCTGAGTAGGCGTCTAGAAAACAAAGCAGCTCGGAGCCTGCTGTGGAGTCTACGACTTGGTCAATTCTAGGCAGCGCAAAGGGATCCTTTGGGCAGCACTTGTTAACACCGGTATAGTCGATACACATCCTCAGCTCTTTATTCTTCTTTGGAACTAGTACAGGATTAGCCACCCAATCGGTGTGTACAACTTCTTTTATGAAATTGGCGGCCTTCAGCCTATTTATCTCCTTTCCTATAGCCTTGCGTCTCTCATTTCCAAAGCGTCTTGTTGCTTGCTTCACCGGCTTGGATCCTTTTATGACGTTGAGTGAGTGCTCGACAAGTTCACTCGGTACACCAGGCATGTTGGATGGCGACCATGCAAAGATGTCGCGATTCTCACGGAGGAACTCGACGAGCGCGCCTTCCTATTTGCTGTCAAGGTTGGAGCCGATGACGACTTGCTTAGACTTGTCGCCTGGGATGAGGTCCGCCTTTTTGGTGTCTTCTTAAGCTTCAAAGGTCTTCTTGACATCAATCTTTGGCTTGGGCATGGAGTTGTCTGGGTCCGCCTCAAGTAGTGCGAGTTCTTCCTTGTGGATGACGGCTTCTGCGAAGGCGGCCATGCCACGCTCACACTCCTTGGCTTTCTTGAAGTTGCCGGAAACCGTGATGGTTCCGTTTTCCCCCGGCATTTTGAGCTTGATGTATATGTAGCATGGCCTTGCCATGAATTTGGTGAAAGCCGGTCGTTCGAAGATTGCATGATAGGCGCTTTTGAAGGGGACAACTTCGAACCGGAGGAACTCTGAGCGGTAGTTCTCCTTTGGTCCAAGAGTTACCGTCAGCCTAATGCTCTCCATTGACTTTGCTTGCCTGCCGGGCACTATGCCATGAAATGTGAGGTTGCTGTGATCAAGTTGATCCTCTGACAGGTTCATGCGGCTTAGTGTGTCATAGTACAGGATGTTGAAACTGCTGCCGCCATCCATGAGTACCTTTGTGAGTCTGAAGTTGTCGACAATCGAATCGACGACTAGGGCGTACTTGACTGGGTGAGGAACGTGATCAGGGTGATCGGACCGATCCCAGGTGATCGCCGCCTCGGACCAGTTCAAGTACTAAGGGACGTCCGACATTGTCGCGCTGAGTTCGCGCATCTCCGCCTTTTCCACCTTAGCCGAAGGCGTGCCCACAAAACACACGAGAGATTCTTTGACCTTCGGATATGGCTTCTTTTTCTTGGCGGCCGCGTCGTCCTCGCTTGAGATTGACATGTCGTCGTCATCCTCGTCGTCCTTGTTGTCTTTCTTGTCGTACTTATTTGACTTCTTTGACTTCCAGCCAACTGTGGGGTCCTTTTTGAAGTAGTCCATGAAACGACACTCGCTAAGCATATGGTTGACCTTGCCAAGTGAGGCGTGGATGGGGCATGGCAAAAGTTTTGCCTGCTCGTAAGTGATACGCGCCGCCTTAGGGCCTGAGCCGGCGTCGCGATTGTCTTTCTTGTTCTTCCACTTCTTTTTGCCGGCGTTCCCTTGGAACGCGACGGCTACCTCTTTGGAAGATCCGGCTTTGTCGTCCGTTGCCTGCTTGCGTTTGTTGTTCCGCTTTGGCACGATGCTGACATCCGGATCATCGTCACGTGCGTCGTCATCCGCCGCGTATTGGGCGGCTAGGTTAAGAATATCGCCAAGGTCCGTGATTTGCTCGCGGACGAGCCGATGATGGAGCAGGGACTTCTTCTGCAGGCCCGTGTAGAAGGCATGGATAGCTTGTGCGTCAGAAACACCATGACAGTTGGCCTTTTCGGAGATCCAACGACTGACAAAGTCTATCATGGTTTCGTCCGGCTTTTGAATACAGCGTTGAAAATACGTGTAGGTATTTGGACGCTTGTATGTTCCTTGGAAGTGCTGGGAGAAAACCTTTTCCATGTCGTACCAGATATGGATAGACTTTTCTGGAAGGTTGTCGATCCAAGCCCTTGCCGTGCCTTCCAACATGAGAGGTAGGTAACGGACGGCAATATGACTGCTTCCTCCGGCAATTTCTATGGCCATGGCATAATCGGCTAGCCATGAATCCGGCTTAACGAGGCCGTTGTACCTAGAACAATTTTTAGACACTGATGTCATGTCCTTGGGGAGCGGCTCTCTGCGGATGGCGTCGCCAAAGCACTTTGGTCCAGAATATAGCACATCCTTTCCTCTTGCTATGTCTTGTAGGCGATGTCGCGCGTCTTTTGGATCGAGCTGGTGTGCGCCTCTGTTTGCGTTTGGCTCGTCCTGCGCTGCCCGGCTTACGCTGCGCCTGGGCCCTTCTGCCGCCTCCTTCCTCTTGCTGCCGGTGCTATGCTGCGGAGACCGGCTTTGACCTCTCTTAGGAGGATCGTTACCGGCATCTTTTCTAGGCGGTTGTCCATTGTCTCGGCTACCGCCATTACCGCGCCTTGGCTGGGCTGGAGGTGGCAGGTCTCCTCTGCTTCCTGTCCTTGAATTCTCGTCCCGCCTTGGTTTTGGCGGTGACGTCTTCTTTGGAGGCGGCGTTGCTTTCCTTTTGTCGCCATGGCTACTGGAGCCGGACGGGCCTTCGGGGTTGGCACCCGGTGCAGCTTTGCACTTTCCTCTCTTCGACTCTAGATCTCCCCCGCGGGCATCCGCCATGTGGTCGTAGGAGTCAGCGCGGGCTTGCTGTTCGAGGGCCTTGCTTACGAAGTGTCTTGCATTGGCCAGTTTTTCCTCCGTTGTGTAAGTCTTGTCGTCTAGGGTGTCTAGCGCAGCAGCTTTAAGGATGCGGGTGCAGAAAACGACATCCCCCTTCAGTCCATGCGCTGTGGTGTTGTGCGCCAGTCGAACCCGAGATCCTGAGCCGCTGTCGTTCCACGCGTTGGCGGCTCCTTATCACGGCGGTTTTTTGATGACCTTTTTTCTTCGAAGAGCTGCCGGCTTGTTTTGGCCGACATCTTTTCTTGTTCTTTCTCGATCTTCTTTGCAAGGCTCTCAACATGCTCCTCTCTTTTGCGCAGGAAGTCAGAGTGCTTAAGCATGTTAATCCTAAGCTCTTCCACTTCGTCGAGTGGGGTGTCCTTGTTCACCGGAGTGTGCATAATCTATTCTACTTCCTTGATGACGGAGAGCAAACCCGTGGGTTTGCTGCTGCCGCCTTTCTCGAGGCCAGTTTTCTTCTTTGCGCGCACCTTGTCGGAACCTTCAATGAGTTGACCGGCAGTGGTGTCGCCGACAACTTCCGCCAGCTTGTTTTGCGTTTCAGAAGCAACAGGGGTTGACTCGTGACCGTCGACAACCATCATAGCCAGCTTGTCAGGCATATCAGTATCCGCTGTGCCCTCTGAAGGAGCCGGATTATCACTGGAAAAGCGGCTTTTGATCTTCTCTTCGAAGAGACTAGCATCATCATCAGAGTCGGAGTCTACGTTGACTTGAACGGTAGATCTGGATCCGGCATCTGATATCGCATCCTCCTGGAGAGCAGGAAGGATTGATTCAGGATCGTCGTTTTCCGGCTGGGAGTCGGATCCCAGTCCGACAACTCCGATAAAGTGGAAATCAGATTCGGCCGACTCTTGGGAGAAGGCGGATTCAGATCTATCTTGTTGGTCGACTGCTTGGTCGAAGGGTTGGTGGGTAGGGTTGTATAAACGCGGTAGGCCGTACGCCTCTGGCGTGTACCCGATGAAGACGTCGATCCCTCCAATCGGTACGATTGCGCACCCGATAAGGTAGTCGTCCGCCAGGAGCCAGGACTCATCCGAGTTGACGTAGCTGTGGCCGCCATACCTTGTGACGCGGCCGACGGCGATCTGCTTGCCCACGCCGCCAAGTGTTCTTGACTAGAACGTGACGCCAGGAACCCCAAGCTCCACGGTGGGCGCCAACTGTCGTGGTATCGGCATAATTGATAGGAGACGGTGGTCCTCTAGCCTACGTATGGATTGTGGGAAGAAGGTTGGTGTCGTCGAGGTCGGGATTGAACACGGCGAGTTAAACAGCTTCAGATCCCGCAGCGGTGGCGAGATCCTACGTGCTGCTATTAATTCACTATAAGGCAATAGCCGTGAACAGGTTACAATGGGTTTGACGTGTAGAGACGCGTCTGTCTGCGTATTGAAGCGTGCCATAAAAGCTTCTTGGTGGCCGGCTTATATAGGCGGCCAGACACCAGGATACAAGGCAAGTACTTGTCCGGCAAGTAATCAGAGTCCTAGACCTAGCCGGCTTAGTTGCCGCCTTCCGTCTTGGGCTTGGTGGCTTGATGGGCTTTGGCCTTCCGCCTTCCTTGGACCGTCCGCCTACTTCCTTGTACATCAGCTATCTGGGCCACCCAGCAGGCTTCAACCTTACTGTGACGCCCTAAAATTGGTACTATGTGGACTTGAGCGATCCCGCCGAAATCCGCATAATAACAATTTTTGATCGCCCACCAGACATAATGTGCACGCCGAAACATGCGCATTATGTGGGTGGATTTGTGATAACATTACAACAGTTCCGATACATCCACAAATACAACAAAGATATAATTACAACAACGACTCGAACGAGTCAAGATACAAATATCACAATACAAAGATTCAAATGACAGCAGAAGCAAAAAATAGTATCCGACTACGGGTAATATGCAAATTGGACTAAGAGTCCTGAATATAAGCAATGGCGCCATATCCCTGCCCAGCCAAGCCGGAGGGATTTCCAAGCTAACGTCGTCAGACTGCAAACCTGTTGACTGCACATAAAGCACAACCCAAAAGAGGGTCAGGGCACTCCCTGGCAAGCAAAACCGACTTGCCTACTTTCTACACCATCTCCCAAAATATAGGAGAGGTGGACTTAGTGGCAGCAGCACTAGCAACCTAAAGAGACACGCTACAACTGCCGTCTATTCAGAGAGGGATAAGAGAGCGCATAGGATAAACATCTACAACTAACACCAATCATAACCCATTCTCGGATTAACCCCCTCAACCAAGTATGAGGAAGCAATTCGGGAAACTCACACGTTGAGCAGTTTTAGTTATAATTTATTGTGAAATTAATTCTATATTACTAGTCAATATAATCAACATTAATTAGGGGTAAGTTGTCTAGATCTTGTTAGCCAACATCATCACCAAAGTCGTCCATAACTGTGGACACGGCTCATCGATAAGATTATACCCTGCAGGGGAGCACTACTGTACCCATACTCGTATGATCTACCCAAGCAAGCATCAGGGCCTCTCAACACGACTCGTTCCTTCACTACAGCAAGTCCAAGTGCCACCCATATGAGTTGTTACCCGCGTCAAGAGTCCGGCCGAATCTCAATTGCGGACTCATTAGTTTGTGCCTGCGCGTCATGCGGCTCAAACCACAGTAGGAACTGTCCGCTTCGCGCGCACCACCCCTATATGACCCCCCGTATCCTGTAACCTCTCATCAATCATCATCATCATGCACATGGATATGAGCAAATGGAAAACCCGAACTAGTTGCGGCACTTGGACAAGCTGTAGATCTGTTCAAAGTCGAGGGGGGCTCCATAGGGCCTCCCACAAGTGGTTAGTGCGCTCAAAATTGGATCCGAGGACAAAATATCAGTTCCTAGGTCGACACTGAGCAGAACAAAGCACCTGGCAAGCCCTTCCGCCTGGTGCCTTATCTTTTAATTATAATACCCCAATATAAGACAAAATTTTATTAAGGTAGAATAATCTATCATACTAAGCAGATGAAACATAAGACCAACAGACGACTCGCACAAACAACTCTAAGCATGCGCTACGACTCGCAAGGCCAACGGATAAACAAACAACAAGTGATGGGATGTAGGGATAAAGTTGTATGGGATGCAGGATAAACATGTGATGGGATCGTGATAAAGAACCGAATACTAGGGTAGCAGAGATCAACGGCAGGAATGAAAGACAATGTATATGTAAACAAGCAAACTTTGCTTGCCTGGAATCCCGCACTGATGCAGATCTTGTCGTGGCTCACACATCTCAACGTCGTATCCGCGAAGAAGCAACAAACACTGGAAAGCGTAAAAGATGCACTTTACCACTACGGCAAAAGATCCAGCATGATCATGGGAGAATGATGCATGACATGGCAAGATGCATTGCGAGATGCACTTAATCCAAATTAAGCGGAACCGGGATTCCGACAATTAATATTTATGTTCAAGTTATTTATCTACTCAACAATATTAAATGTTGTTTAACATGGCAAGACATGGCATGGATGATCTAGTCAATTTAAATGGAATCGGGCAATACATATATTGATTTGCCCCCACACATTCCATATTTATTATTTAGATGAAACGCTACACCACCAAACTCAAGAGATGCAACACATGCAATTATGATGCGATATGCACAAGATAGATGACATTTAATAAAATAGGTATAGGGTTAGGGTTTGGGTCCGTACGTCGGATCGGGTGAACTAGGTTTCAAAACCGACGTCTTCAGTCCGTAGAGGAAGTAGTTGTCGTCGGGGAAGTTGTAGTCGCTAAACCGGGGCATCGTCGTTTGCCGGCGTCGTGGAAGTGGTCGGGTAGTCGTCCGGGAGGTCATTGTTCGGAGCACCAGCATCGGGGTCGGTGGCGCACTTGTTGTATCCGTTCTTCGGAGCCACGACAACGGGTCAAGTCACGCACGAAGGCGTGCAACACAAGCGGTTCACGGACACGGAGGAGCACGACAACGGACACCGGAAGGGGCGCGCGCACGCGCACGGGGCAGCACCACGAAGGGTGGACAAACACGGACAACAAAGCGACACCGGGGTCTTGCGGACATAACGTCGAACACCCGGCGTACGGCGAACGCGGGGAGGCCACCGGACGGAGACGGCGTGCACGCGGCTGGAAGAGGAGGCAACGGGGACGCGTGCGCTGCGGCGCGTGGAGGCGCACGGGTCCGCGGGGGCGGAACTGACCGGAGCAGCGGCGCGCGGCATGGGTCGCGGCGGCTCGGCCGGCGCGGCGGCGGGGAAGCGGAGCTCGGGCCGCCGGAGCAAGAAGCGGACGCGGGGGTAGTGCGGGCGTGGGGCGGCCGGGGAGCGCAGGCGAGGGGCCGACGGTGAGGCGCGGGGAGCTGCGGGGCATGTGCACGGCGCGGGAGCGCGCGGCTCGGGAGGATTTTCTCCCGTGTGTGTGGTTGCGGGACGGAGAAGCTCGGGCTGGGTGCGGGGAGGAAGGAAGAAGAAAAGGAAGAAACGAAGAAAAGAAAAAGAAGAAAAGAAAAGAAAAGAAAAAGGAAGGGGAAAAAGGAAAAGAAGCGGTGGGAAGACTATTTTGCAAAAACCAAGAAAAGGAGGAGGGTGGCTGCAAAATTGCAGGGGGTGGGAAATAATTTTTCCAGGTGAAACCCTAGGGTTTGCTTAGGTGGGCTTTGGGCTTTTATTTTTCACCCATTTATTCTTTTCGGTTTTATATTTTTAAAACAAAATAGAAAACAAATTTGAACACGAAACCTTTACAAAATATTTTTAGTTTCAACTAGGGAATTTAATAAACTAGTTTTTAAAATTTGAAAAAGATTTTTAAATATTATATTTTTAATTAATTTGAAATGCATTCGAATTTAATTGTGGAAATTTAATTTAAATGCAACAAATCAAATTAATGAGATGCAATGCGATGCCATGTCGATGCAAAAAGAAAACTCACAAAAATTAAAAGGGGATAAATCCCGGGGCGTTACACTTACCACCCTTGGACCACCCTGGACCAGCTAGATTGATCCATGTTGGAGATACCCCTATTTGATATATCTCCAACAGACGTCACCGTCGCCTTTCCTGACCAACGATGAGGACAAGGTTTTCACCCGACGGAGAAACACAAACCGCCCGCCCGCCCACACGGGGACCGACCAACCCACCAACACAGACCCGCACGCAGACACCTCCAGCCCCGCGCACACGACGGTCCACGACCACCAAACAGAACTAGGCGCCGGGGCCTAGATCCGCCTCACGCTGAGCCACCTCCTAGCTCAGCGTGCCGCCACCACCAAGTCCGCGGCCGCCGCCCCAGCATCCAAATGCTGCAGGACATCTTCACGTCCAGCCACGCTCGCGCGGTGCTGCTCCCAAAGCCAACGCGATGTGCCAACCAAGGGAAGCCGGACGGCAGGCCTCCATCTCCAGCCGACCGTGCTGCCGCCCCTGCACGCCCAGGCGCACGCAGCCGGCCACCGCCATCTCGCACCAGACGGCGCAGCGCGAGGAAGAAGAGAAGCCGCATACATCCCAGCCCGCCCAGCCCATTTGGGCCCAGATTGGGCCCTGGCTGCGTCGCTGCTGTCGAGGGCAAGCGGAGAGGCTACCGACACCGAGCTGCACCACACGAGCCGCCACCGCTGCATCCCGTCGCCCGTCGCCCGACGGAGCTCCGTCATGGCCGCCACGACACCGGAGAAGACAGAGATACCGGCCGTCGTTGATGCGGGCGACGCGAGGTACGGGCCTGGACGTTTTTTTGTTCTGATACTGAAGTTACATGTTATATTGCTTAATTTGTACTTCATATTCAAATGAAAGCTCTTTCAAAGTACTAGCTGACATTATGAATTAACCAGAAGTTGACCCGTATGGGCATCCTCAAGGGCTGGCAATGTTTAACAAACCGGGATTGCATCCGATGCTTTCCATCCGAATCATGTACGACACCAGGAAATTACCTAACGAAACGTGACGTTATGATAAGTGTCAGCTTCTCCCTTCTCACAGTTATTGTCGATGGTTAAATATGTGACAAGTGGCAGCATGAGAGAATTTTGGTGGTATTTCCACTACTCCACCTCATAGCTATATGTGCATTTATTTTGAGATTCATTTTTAAAAAATAAAATATATTTAGAACCTTTTATCCGAACCGTTTTTTCTTTTAAACTCCTCGTGTCGAGATTTTCAAAATTAGATCCCATATTGATAGGTTTCTAAGAAGTTTTTATTTATACTTCCAAATGTGTATAGTTTGTACAACATGAGTGTAGTTGTACGTAAAATCTGAATCTTTGTAGTTATAGTACAACATGAGTGTAATTGTATCACTAGTGGAAATATGGGCTTAGGTTCACCCCTTTAGTCCCAAATTAAATTTGGACCGAGACTAAAGGGGTGCAACCCCGCGCCACGATGTTGCGAGGGACCTTTAGTCCCGGTTCGTGTTAGGAACCGGGACTAAAGGTCCACCGCATGCGGCAGCAGAGGCGGGTCCCAACGTCAGAGCCCTTTAGTCTCGGTTCGTGAAATGAACCGGGACTAAAGGTCCTGACTTTATCAGCTTCTTCCACCCATGCGCACTCCACCACCGAGCCCGAGCTCAAAACCATTTCCTCTCCATTTCTTCTCCATTTCCTCTCCCCAAGACTAAATAATCCATAATATTTTACACCATTTGGCAAGATTGAAGGCACCCCACGGTTAGCCTCTTCATCCTCTTTCCGGCATTGCTTATTTAGCTCATTTTGCCCATTTCAAATTTTTTGTGCAAACAAGGTGTTTGATGAAATGCCTAAGTTAGGATTTTATTTGTTTCATATGTGCAATTTATGCTCAAACTAAATAATGATTTATGTGTTTTAGTGTCGTGAGGAGCCTTATCGACGTCGATCGCCCGCGCTGTCCCGTCACCGGCACCACCTCGGTGAGCCTCTATCTTTTATTTTATTTGATTTTTAAAAACATAGCTTAATTGTTTTAGATGCATAGTTATTACTTGTATAATTTTCTAACTTGTATTATATGTATAGAGTCATGGTTCTCATATCCGTCCCCGTCGGTCCTCGTCCGGTTTATGATTCAGATGTGGTATATTTTCAAAACTATTTATTTCATTCTATGTTTCTGGCAATTATGGCGACCAACTTGACATAGAATTATTTTTATTGAGGAGGTAGTTGAACCAGAAATTGAACCTGACCCTATTGTCGAGTTTTTGGATAAAGAAAACAATGATTTGAAAGCAAAATTGAAAAGAAGTGAAGATCTTTATCTACAATGCTTAGAAGATAAGATGAAATTAAAGCTCAAACTTGCCGACGTGGTCGATGGTAACGAGATCAAGATGGATGCAATGCGCTTGAAGATCAAAAGGATTAGAAAATATGCCATTAATCGGGAGGCTTGGTATCATTATGTTGTGGGTTCAGTATTTACCTTAGTTGCGATTTTGATCGTATTTGTTGTTGGATTTAAATTCTTTAGATAATTTTTATATTTTTTCCAGTTAATGTATGTTTTATGAGAACTATGTATTACCAGTTGTCACTACTCTACTCTTATTTTAATGGATGACATTGTATTAATTAATTTGCTCTTACATATTATTAATGACAGGTAGTGTAATAATGGGGTTCGATATACTTTTATGTAATACAGATGAACCGACAATGGATGTACGGTGACCGATGTTGTCCTGAGTTCATTGATGGCATGCATAATTTTATCCATGTGGCTGAGGCAAACAAGCCGAAGAACGGTTTTATTCGTTGTCCATGTAGTGCCTGCAAGAATATGAGTGATCACTCTACCTCAAAAGTCATTCACTCACACCTCTTGCATAATAGTTTTATGCCTGGTTATTATTGTTGGACCAAGCACGGAGAAACAGGGGTCATCATGGAAGAAAATGAAGAAGAGGAGGATAATGACAAGTATCCTTGGTTCAGTGATACTACAATGGGAGAAGACAAAACTGAAGAAGATCCCATTATTGATGAGCCCGACGATGATCTTCGTCGGGCCATTCGTGATGCACAAATGGACTGTGGAAGTGAAAATGAAAGGTTGAAGTTGGAGCGTATGTTAGCTGATCACGCCAAATTGTTGTACCCAACTTGTCAAAATGACCAGAAAAAGCTAGGTACCACACTTGAATTGCTGCAATGGAAGGCAGAGAATGATACTTCTGACAAGGGATTTGAAAATTTGTTAAAAATAGTTAAGAAGATGTTTCCAAAGGATAACGAATTGCCGTGTAGTACGTATGAAGCAAAGAAGGTGGTATGCCCTCTAGGATTAGAGGTGCATAAGATACACGCTTGCATTAATGACTGCATCCTCTACCGCGGTGAGCACGAAAAATTGAATGCATGTCCTGTATGAGGTGCTTTGCGGTATAAGATCGGGCGAGATGACCCTGGTGATGTTGAGGGCGAGCCGCGCCCCAGGAAGAGGATTCCTGCAAAGGTGATGTGGTATGCTCCTATAATACCACGGTTGAAACATTTGTTTAGCAATACAGAGCATGCCAAGTTGTTGCGTTGGCACAAAGAAGATCGTAAAAAAGACTTGATGTTGAGACACCCCGCGGATGGGTCCTAGTGGAGAAAAATTGACAGAGAGTTCCCGACATTTTCAAATGACGCAAGGAACTTAAGATTTGGTCTAATTACAGATGTCTTTAATCCTTTTGGAGAGCAGAGCTCCAGTCACAGCACTTGGCCCGTGACTCTATGTATCTATAACCTTCCTCCTTGGTTGTGCATGAAGCGGAAGTACATTATGATGCCAGTGCTCATTCAAGGCCCGAAGCAACCGGGCAACGACATTGATGTGTACCTCAGGCCATTAGTTGAAGAACTTTTGCAGTTGTGGCGTGAAGAAGGTGTACGTGTGTGGGATGAGAACAAACTGGAGGAATTTGATCTACGAGCTTTGCTTTTTGTAACCATCAATGATTGGCCTGCTCTAGGCAACATTTCAGGACAATCAAACAAGGGATACAATGCATGCACGCACTGTTTAGCTGAGACTGATAGTATACATTTAGGTAACAAGAATGTGTACCTGGGTCATCGTCGGTTTCTTGTACCTAAGCATCCGTTAAGGAAGAAAGGCAAGAATTACAAATGTGAGGCAGATCATCGGCCGAGGCCTACCGGCCCTTCTAGTTCTGCTATACATGATATGGTCAAGGATTTAAATGTAATCTTTGGAAAGAGTCCTGGCGGACTCACTGTTCCGAATGACGCAAACAATCACGTACCCATGTGGAAGAAGAAATCTATATTTTGGGAGCTGCCATATTGGATAATGCTAGAGATTCACTCTGCAATTGACGTGATGCACGTGACAAAGAACATTTGCTGCAACTTGCTAAACTTCTTGGGCGTGTATGGGAAGTCAAAAGATGGGAAGTCAAAAAAAGGGAAGTCAAAAAAAGGTACACCGAAATGAAGGCAGACCCATCAACGTATGAGCGAAGAGATGCATCGAGACGATACTCATTCAGAGAATCAGCCAGGTCCTGCAAGCTACGCTCTTACTAAAGAAGAGAAGAAAATATTTTTTGAGTGCCTTCGCAGTATGAAGGTTCCATCTGGCTTCTCATCAAATATAAAAGGAATAATAAACATGGCAGAGCAAAAATTTCAGAATCTAAAGTCTCATGACTGTCACGTGATTATGACACAATTACTTCCGGTTGCATTGAGAGGGCTTCTACCGGAAAATGTTCGAGAACCCATTGTGAAGCTATGTGCATTTCTCAATGCAATTTCTCAGAAGGTCATCAATCCACTAACTCTAAAAAAATTAGAGAAGGATGTGGTCCAATGTCTTGTCAGCTTCGAGTTGGTGTTCCCACCAACCTTCTTCAATATTATAGTCCACCTAGTCGAAGAGATTTCTGTTCTCGGTCCTGTATTTCTACACAACATGTTCCACTTTGAGAGGTTCATGGGAGTCTTAAAAAAATATGTGCATAACCGGGCTAGGCCAGAAGGAAGCATCGTCATGGGTTATGGAACAGAGGAGGTTATTGAGTTTTGTGTAGATTTTATTCCTGATCTGAAGCCGATCGGTGTTCCTGAATCACGTCATGAGGGGAGACTGCATGGAAAAGGCACCCTAGGAAAGAAAGCAACAATATGTCAAGACGGGGATTCTTTCAATCAAGCACACGACACCGTTCTACATAATTCCAGTTTGGTGGGTCCGTATGTCAAGGAACACAAGAATGTTTTACGCTCCAAATACCCGGAGAAATCTGAAGATTGTTTGATGGAGACCACAGGAAGACTTTCAGCAGTTGGTTAAAAAGACGTCTCATTAATGACACCACTGTTGAAGAACAGCTATACTTGTTGGCCACATCACCAGCTTCAACTATATTGACTTTTCAAGGGTACGAGATAAATGGAAATATATTCTACACAGCCAACCAAGATAAAAAGAGCACCAACCAAAACAGTGGAGTACGCTTTGATGCAACAAACTGCAACGGGACAAAGGACACTTATTATGGTTACATAGAGGAGATATGGGAACTTGACTATGGACCTACTTTTAAGGTCCCTTTGTTCAAGTGCAAATGGTTCAACCTACGAGGCGTGGTAGAGGTAGACCCACGATACGGAATGACTACAGTGGATCTCAACAATCTTTCGTACGAGAACGAACCATTCGTTCTAGCCAGTGAAGTTGCTCAGGTTTTCTATGTGAAAGACATGTCTACCCTACCAAAAAAAAGAAAAGATAAGCAAGCGAGTACATTATACGGTGAGCCAAAGCGCCACATAGTTCTTTCAGGGAAAAGAGTCATTGTGGGAGTGGAGGACAAGACAGACATGTCAGAAGATTACGATAAGTTTCATGACATTCCGCCCTTCAAAGTCAACACTGATCCAAGTATCAAGTTAAATGAAGAAGATTGTCCATGGTTACGGCGCAATCAGAACAACAAGTAAACACTAGATAGGGATATTATTGTTGATGTGTAATATCCGAATGCTTTGTATCAGAAGAACAAGTGAACTGAAGTATTTTGTAGATGCATGGAACAAAACACACGATTTCACCTGCATACAGCCCAACGGTGGCTCGTGAGTGCCTGCATATGAAATGCACCGTTGGGCGTATGCAGGGAATCCAAATGCTTTGTATTTTGTCGATGAAGTAGAATGAGGAGACAATGACCGCCGAACATGTTCAAGAGGGGGCTATATATAGGGTCATGTGACTCACGAACTGGTCATGATAGTTCCCATCCAACAGCTCAGAATCCCTCACAAGAAACACATCTTCATCCAACGGCTCACAAGTGCTTTAAAGAAACACATGATCCATGTGCTTCTTTAGTCCCGGTTGGTGTTCCCAACCGAGACTAAAGAAGCACATGGATCGTGTGTTTCTTTCTAGCGCTTCTGAGACGTTGGATCTGAGGTGTGTTTCTTTTGAGAGATTCTGAGCTGTTGGATCAGCAGTATCACGACAACTTCGGTACCAACCGGGACTAAAGAAGCACACGTACCTTATATATAGCCCCCCTCCCGGACATGTTCAGCACTCAGTGTCTACTCATTGTAGTTCATTTTGGCAGCACACGGGTAGCAGAGAGCACTCAGTGAAGGCTGAAGGTGAACCCTCCCCTCGGCAGAGGCATCTTTGGGCAACCAGCGGCAAGACGTCTCTGATGATCTGCGACCGTTCCAAACGGTTGCAGTGAAGGAGATATGCCCTAGAGGCAAATAAATAAGTAGTATTTATTGCATTATCTCATAAGTTTATAATAGGTCTGTGTATTATGCTATAACTGTATTAATCGGAATTATTAATACACGTGTGATACATAGACAACCAGGTGCCTAGCAAGCCTCTATATGAGCTAGTCCATTGGGCAACAGTTGATCGAGATTCCCGATCAAGGACAATGACGTCGGTTGACAATGGGGTCATCTTGTTAGTTGAATAAGGTGGTGGACATACGCAAAGTATTGCAATAAGATCGTACTACGATGTTTGTCATTTGCAATAGATAAGAATATGATAGCTTATTCCTTAGACCGCGAGACCGTACTTATTAATGCTTCCTAGGGGTGCTTTGAGAGCATCAAACGTTGTGTCTTATATAGCATGACAATAACGGTGTCCATCTTGGGTATTCCGAAAGAGCATCAAGACGTAAGGATCAAGAGCGGGATTTGTTCATTCTTGTAATGGAAAGATACTCTGGGCCCACTCGGTGATATTGCATCTATATAGCTGCGCAGCTTATGACTAGGTCATGGAGATGTAATATCGCAGACGAGTTAATAACCTTCGTCGGTAACGAGATACAACAAAGACATCGGTGTGTCTACGATCATATCTCGGACAAGGTAGTATCGCAGAGACAAAGGGAATCAATGTCATATTTATGGTTCAACAACGATATTCGTGGAATGCACAGGGGTCGTCATATACTTCCAGGTATCCCTGACGGTCATTGGTGAGCGGAGTGTCTCGACCATGTCTGGAGTGTTCTCGAACCGTAGCGTAACAAACTTAAGGTCTTAGCGACACCAGGAGATAGGTTCTGGAATATTGTAGGAATTTGCTGGAGAGAGAGAAATGATCCGGAAAGAGTTCAGGTGGTCCGGAAGGAGTTCCGGAGAGGTCTGGAATGGTTCCAGGAATGTCCGAAAGTTGTTCGGGTGGTCCGAAAGAGTTTTCGGAGTCACGGGATGTTGAATTATATATAAATATATTAATTACGAATTAATGGGATTTTTTTATTAATTTAGTATTAATTAAATAAAGGAAAAAGGGGGCTCCCACCTACACGGGCCCTAAGAGGGCCCAAGAGGGGGGAGCCGCACCACCAAAGGGGGTGGGCCCCATGGGGGGTTCGGCCGGCCCATGGTGGGGACGCACCACCCCCTCTCATCCTTTAGTCCCACATGGGGGAGCCAAGGGGTTTGCACACCCCCTCCCCCCTTTATATAGCAAGGCATATTAATTGGATTAATTCATTAAAAAATACAATTAATTGTATGCAGGCCGGCCGAGCTGTTTCTCTGCCCGTTTTGCCCCCCTCTCTCGACCTAAGCTATACCGCAGAGCGCCGTTGCTCAGCGTAATTCCAGATAAGATCTACCCCTGCGATTTCAGCTGGATCTGAATGACCGGGGGTTGTCGCTAAGCTCCGTATATTTGTGAGTGCTCGGAGGTAACTCCTTTTGAGTAGCCTGGGCGACGTCGTCTCGCCCCTGCATCTGCCGCGCCCCTTCCCCTCTATTGCCGGCGCACCACCCCTGGTGCTGGCGCTCTGCCTTCTTCTGCCCGACGCCCGTCGACGCAGATCATCGTCGACACCCCGGCGTCATCATCTTCGTCATCGCGGCAAGTTCTCCGCGACCTCGAGGTCGGCTACGTACGACTTCATTGTCAACGCTTATGCGGGAGCGTAATCCCCGCTACCGGTCTACATGGAGGTAATGTAACCCGTTCCGCCACCGTTATCGCATGTACTAGATAGATAGATCCTGCCTAGTTAGGGTTTCGTACGCTAGAAAAATTATTGTTTTCTGCACCGTAACCCCTTCAGTGGTATCAGAGCCGATCTATGCGTAGTACTGCTGGTACGGTTAGAACTCATGTTGAATGAGGGCGTATTTTTTATATTTGCTACCATCTAGCGTGCACTTGCGATGCCTTTGGTATTGAGTTGATGAAGCGGCCCGGACCGACTTTACGCGTACGCTTACGCGAGACTGGTTCCACTACTGACATACGGCTTGCACCGTATCTGTGGCTGGCGGGTGTCTGTTTCTCTCTCTCGAGTCGGCAAAGAATTTTCAATGGAGGGCCCGAAAGGGATGCTTAAAAATGCAATTATACGATCAACGTTGTGGTACAAAGTTCGTAGGTAGGGAAGCGATTCTCTTACGAATAAGCCTATATGCCACGTAAAATTTGCAAAACTAAATAAAGCTAGAGGCGTCTAACTTTGTTTTGCAGAGGCGTTATTTTATGTGACATGGTTACGGTAAGTTTTGATATTACTCGTACCGTCGGAGGCAATGGAGGGCTCTGTAGACTCGGAGCCATGCCGGGGCGCCGGGGGCAAGGCACATGGCGCCATGAAGGTCCAGGCGCATCGACCATGTCACATCGCACTTCATTGCATCATTATTGTGTGCTGTTGTGTGTGCATCCTATTGATTGCTTATATGCTAGATATACAACGGTAGCATTGTAACATCCCAAATTTCTCAAAAATTTAAAACCTTGCATCATGCATCATGCATCATATAGGCATGGCATTGAAATCACATAAAGAATAATTTGAATTTTAATTATAAGTTAAATAAAGTCATTTTCAATAAAGAGGTCTAATTGAGCTCTTTATAAAAATCTGTTTTTTATTTTTTATTTATTTAGCAAAATGATATCAAAAAGTTCTAATTAAATTAGCTTTTCAAAACATATTTTTATGAATTTTTCTGAAATGCTTTGATAAGTTTTAAAAATCAAATTGTTTGGAAAAGATTTAAAACAGAAAAAAAATGTGTAACGAGCTAACTGGGCCAAGCCCATTTACTAACCGTCGCGCGCGCAGCAGTTAGCAACCCAGCAACATCCCATTTCCCTCCTCACACTGACAGGCGCGAGACACGGCTTGATCCGGTAGGATTTTCCACTCCGATTCGTGCGGGATTTGTTCCCTAGCCGCCACCATATAAACCCCCATCTCCGCCGCCGTTCCCCGCGCCCAAAACCCTAACCACTACTCGCCGTAATCACGTGAAATCGAGCTTTCTTCTCTGCCATTGACGCCGCCGCGATTCGTTCCGTTCCGGTGAGTACGGCGCCCCGAGCACCACCCCAACATCCCTCTGCGACTCCCTGCCTTCGTACGCACCTAACGGGCTTGCTCCGGCATCTTTTTATGCACCAGGGCGACGTATCCGTCGACGGCCCGACGCCGCCGTCCGCCGTTCATCTCCGACGAGCACGCAAGGGGAGGAGCAGACCACCTCGACCGCACCTACCGCGCCATAGAGTTCGCCACGACGTTCCGCATCAAGTGGTGAGCAAAACCCCCTCCGATCTTGCTTCTGTTAGCCGTAGCCATAACTCCGGCGATGGCGCCGCCGCGCTCGGATGAATTCCGGCGTCGCGCCGCCCGCTTTTGGCCCGAGTCGCGTGAAGCGTTGGATCTAGATCCAATGGATCTAGATCAGTCGATCCTGAGCGCCCGTTTTAAAGTAGATCGGACGGTTCGCGTTCGCGATCCGCGGCGAACCGGTAACATCCAATCGGAGCGCGCCGCGTGGCATCTTTAATTTTCTATTTCGGCTGAAAATTTGTTTTAAAAACAGAAAACAATACAAACTTATAAAATTCATAACTTTCGATCTGTTCATCCAAATTTGATGAATTTTATATCCACGTGAAGCTCTGCTCGTGTAGTTTAGTATGGTTTCATTAGTTTGTCCTTTTAGTGTATATTAAATTGCGTAATTTAATTGTTTAGCTTTCGGATATTAAATCTATAACTTAATTAATAAAAATTCTTTCCAAATAAATCCAATTGTTTTAGAAGTTTATTAATGCCCTCTGTCCAGAGAGTGTAACATGAGTTTTATTTGAAAACTTCTCGTAATATAATTAAGGAAATTGGTTTTAGAACTTAAAACTTCTATGTTATGCTCAAGATTTTAAATGAGTAAATAAAATATTAAAATATTGATCATTGCATTCATGCATTAATAACAGAGGAAATAAAATGGTAATTAGTTTTGTCTTGTCAAGTTCATTGCATATCAAGCATGCATACATATTTTGTCTTGATATTTTTAAGTGTTGTGTTGTATGTTTATTTAGTTTTATCGTTTGTCTCTAGATTGTGAAGAGGAGGAAGGCCCTTGTGATTGTTATTCTTGCTGTGCTTGTTCCTCTTGCTACCAAGGCAAGTGACATTCATAATCTACCCAATGTTTTCTATATGCATTATTAGTAGATTTTTGAGTAGTATGCATGATAGGGAAATTTTGAACTATCTTATAATGCTAAGTTAGTTTATACTTTGAAAATATCCTAGTAGTGTGTAGCCATCCCTCCCCATGCAGCCGCCAAAAGTTTTATTAGATGCTTAGCTATGCTATAAAAAGTGTTTACTTACCATGTTATTGAAATATTGCTAAGTGTTAAAACTTTAAATGCACACCTGGGTGGAATTGGTTGTTTGGTTTATGTTGAGTGGCTTTTGGGACTATGCTTGTGGTTGTCTTTGCCTAGGATGAAAGTCTATTCTACTTAGGGCCATGAGTATGGTGGTTGTCACCCAGAAGCGCACTTGTGGACGGCCACCCAGGAACAAAGAGATTTCTAAGTCCCTCCAAGTTTAGAAGCTTCCCGTGCAGCCTTTTGACAATGGGCTATGTCTAGAATTACAAAGTTGTGAGAGTGCAACCTGTCAGCTTGACAAGCAGATGTAGAGTTGGTAGGTGGAACGGGTCTTGCTAGTATGGTTGCATTCTTCTTCTGAAAGTTCTTGTCTCAATTCTCTCCTTTCCTTAATGCACTCCGCGTGTATAGGATGTTTGGGTTAATTGAGTCTCAAGGTGAAAGTGCACAACCTCTGCAGAGTCGACAATCTGAGTACTCAGCCGTGTCCCCGGTGATGGAATACTTCGAACAACTGGACAAGGATGGACGGAAGAATCTCATCATGGTTTTCATAAAGTAAAATTTGACTAAGGAAAGAATTGTTGGTGCACTTGGGCTTCATCCCTTGGTGCCAAGTCTTTGAGAAACAAAAGTGTTTTACAAAAGATAGGAGAAAACTGGCTTTCTGCAAAATAGCCTACAACTCCACCAAGCCAAATATGCATATAGAATTAGACTTGTCATAATTTATCCACCCTAGTCACTTGCCAATACTTCATTGTATTGACCTCCTACGGGGGCTGCATATTCAAATGTGCAGGTAATTCTGATGAGGAGTGAGTTTGGACTCGATTCTACACCCAACATGTCTGCTTGTGGCGTATGCTAGAAGAGGAGGCCCATTGCTTTTATTTTCGTTGTGAACTCTGAATATTCAGCTAGTCTTCATGACTATGCACTTTGTAATAAAGCTATACTTAGCTATTTTTGGATCTCGTTGTAGTAATTTGATACTTATGCAATGATACTATATATTTTATACTGTGGTGCTGGCAGTGATCCAGGGACTAGCATATAACACAGGTGTTCCATCTTTATTTAAAAGATGGGGCGCTACAAAATGGTATCAGAGCTAAAGTGTTGCCTGTAGGTTCGAGCCCTTAGGATTGGTTAAGCCTCTTTTTGATCATAATATTACCATCTTTGAAGTATGTTGGATCCTAGCGGCATAGTGGGATGAAGCGGCCCGGGACTAACCTTACATGTCCGCGTACATGAGACCTGTTCCACAATTATATGTGGCTGGCCGGGTGTCTGTCTCTCTCACTATAGTGAATATCCGACTTACAAAGAGTTGATAATAGTGTTGATCACCTTTTAGAAAAGAACTCCTTTTTCTCTAAGTACTTAAGTACACCACAACTAGTATATCTTACCTTTGTCTTGTTTTAACAAACTCTACCTTTATCACTTAAGGATGTCGTTCTTCATGTATCAAACCGCGGAGGACTTCAAGGACATGCGCTTTGGAAGATATCTTCTAGAGTTGGTAGAACTGTTGGCACTTCCAACACCCATCATCAAGGCAAGCCAGCTGAAGCACTTCAACAAAGAAGACTTATGGGGAATTCGCCTTTACCAACAAGGGCGCCAGACTGAACCCAAGACCGAAGACAACAAGTACAAGTCGATTAGTGACTCCTTGGAGAAAGGACTGAATCTCGTCACGCAGGAGCTAATAGGACGTCTTTGCTGGCAATTCCAGGAGGAGTTAAAAGACCACTACTTTTCTAACCTTGGCCAACGTGACGAACATGGGATTCCTTACCTTGTTAGCGAGGAAGACAAAAACAAACCAAAACCTTTGTACCCATATCTCCAAGACTTAGAACTTCACCTCTGGCAACTCGAAGAGGATAGGCGCAACGAGCTGTTGAAGAATGATGAAATAATGGCACAAGTCAAGCAGACTCAAAAGAAGATCGAAGCCCAAGAAGAGGTGGCCAACGCCCAAGAGGAGAAGTTCCGAGCTCAACAGAAGAAGTTCCAAAATCAAGAAAAGAGAATTAGAGACAAGAACAAGGAGATCAAGACCTTGAAGGATGAAATTCTGAGCGACGACGTCGAGTTCGAAGCTGATCGAGATTTGATCGAGACTCTACGCCGTGATAAGAGAATGCTACAAGAGAAGATTGAAGTCCTGGAGAAGGAAGCGATCGAGACCCTGCACCGTGAGACGACAATGTTACATGAGAAGAACGAGGCCTTGGAGAAGGAGGTGAATGACTACAAGGAGATCCTTACGAAGGAAGGCATCACCAACGAGGAAGTCGAAGAAGATGAAGGGGACGTCATGGACGAACTTTAGACTTAGTAGTTGGACCACCATGTTCTCCCTCGTTTAGTTCGTCGTTCTTTTTAAAACATTGATCTCCAACTTGTGGTGTGACAATGATAGAATGATTGGTTTGCCGACTCTGTTGTTTTATTAAATCAACTTAGAATACTTGTTTCGATTTGCTAAGTAGACTTTTTCTTTTTAAGTTGTCTTTTGAGTGTTGATTGTGTTGACTTGGTTGCTTTGTGCATGGGTAGGATTTTTCTTCTCTTAGTTCTGTCTATCTTTCACTCATCTATGCTGAAAACCCTACAGATGCCTCCTCGTCGTGATAGCAACAACGATGATGCCATGCAACAACTGATGGCCGCTCAAGCTCAGTTGATGAATATGATGACTCAATTCATTGCAGCAACCAACAACAACAACAACAACAACCCGCCACCTCCACCACCACCCACAGTGGACAGACTTGCTAGATTCCTAAGGCTTAGGCCTAATAATTTCTCCTCTGCTACTGAACCAATAGTGGCGGATGATTGGCTCCGTTCATTCAACAAGGACTTAGTAACTTGTGATTGTTCTGAGGTTCACTGCACACCTGTTGGAAGGACCCGCAGCATTGTGGTGGGAGACTTATCAAGTGACTCATCCTTTGGATGGTATGACTTAGGATGCGTTCAAGGAAGGTTTCCGGAATGCTCACATCTCCTCAGGTATAATGAACCTGTAGAAAGAGGAATTTCGCAGCTTGAGGCAGGGAGGCAGAACTCTGAAGGAGTATATGGATGACTTCTGTATGCTATCAAGGTATGCGCCAGAGGACATTGACACTGATGCAAAGAGGAAGGAAAAGTTCCTCAATGGACTTAAGGGAGAACTGAAGATACCTTTGTCTGTGGCATATACTCCAAACTATCAAGCTCTACTGGATCAAGCTATCACCCTGGACAACAACATAAGAAAGGAAGAGAATAGGAAGAGGAAGTTCAGTGCAAGTAAGGTTCATTCTGAAGGGACATATAAGAAACAACACACCTCTGAAGTCAGTAGCTATAAACCCTGGAATCACTCCAACACTGGTAGTGGCCAAAAACATCATGGTCATAACCATAATGGAGGATACAAAGGAAGCAATGGAGGATACATGTAGCGTACCTGCTCTTTAAATAAGGCAGATACCTGTGTATAGTGCAAATCCCTGGATCGATTCATTTGCACACACAGTCACGATGTAATATCACAACAAAGCATCAAATTATATTACATCGATGATCCAGAACTTACAAAATATTTTGATACAAGTTGCATAGCATAAAGCTAGCATTGAAAAGTACACAGCAGAATACAATAGCAATGAGCCTCTATAACTTTCATGCTGTCACAGGCGAAAACATGTTGGTTGTAGACTCGAAACCTTTAATCGAAACCTCACTCGTCATCTGATCAAATCTGCAATAAGAAAAATATTGCAACAACGTGGGTCAGATTCCATTAAAAATGGAGTCTGGCAAGTGACACTATGGTGGACACTTATGGAATAACTCTAAAGCCTATATGAATATTTGGCTAGTGGAGCTCAAGGCTAATTTGCATAAAGCCAATTTTTCCTACTCTTTTGAAAACACTCTTCTTGAAATCGACGAGTATGGCATGAAAACCATAAATCTCATCTTCCCTTGTTCACCCATCAAGTTTTACTTTTGAAGTTGGAATGGTGGAATCCTCCGTTGACGTCCTTGATCAGCTGCTCAAAATTGTCCGTAACCGGGGACACGGCTAAGTACTTAGTTTTACACTCTGCAGAGGTTGTGCACTTTCACCTTAAGACTCAATTTGTCCGAGAAATCCTATACACGCGGAGTGTATTATGGAAAGGAGACAATTGAGACAAGAACTTTCAGAAGAAGAATGCAACCATACTAGCAAGACCCGTTCCACCTATCATCCCCTACATCTGCTTGTCAAGCTGACAGGTTGCACCCCCACAACTTAATTATTCTAGACAGAGCCCATTGTCCAAAGGCTGCACGGGAAGCAATCGTCACTCGGAGTTCTTCAGATTCCTCTGTTCCTGGGTGGCCGTTCTCAAGTGTGCATTACTCTTTAGGAACCATAGAAATGGACCGAGTAGCCACTCAACATAAACCATCCGACCAATTACCACCCAGGTGTTTTATTCTTAACTTAGTAGAATTTAGATTTTCACAAAACAACATTTGCATAGCAACAATAATTCTACTAAGTATTGCATAGGAATCTAGACACCGGAATAAGGGATTCTACAGGTTTTAGCATAGCAACACATGCATATAAAATACACTAAGTAATGCATAAAAATAGGAAGTTTATGAGGTGTGCCACTTGCCTTTGAATGTTGTCGTTGTTCACAAACTCTTTTCAACAACGAACGTTTGCTCTCCGTTTAATCTAAACAATATAAGCAAACAACAATACAACAATCAACAGCAAGCCAAACTCACCATGCATACAAACACATATTAGATGAATAAATAAATTTCATAAAACTTTCTAAGGAAAATATGTTTATGCATGATATGCAAAAATATTCCTAAGGCTAGAATTGCTTTTTCATGCCATGGAAATCTTTTAAGTTTATGCAAGTCAAATGTGTTGGTCCAAAAGGACTAAGGACTAAAGTCTTAAGTTGGATACTCATACTTTGTTTTATAACTTCTTGAAACAAGCACTCTAATGGCTTAGCCATGATGTGCAAAAATACTTAGAGAAAAATACTAAGTCATTTGGTCAAGATGATCACAATTATTATCAACTCTTTGTAGGTTGGACATTCACTATAGTGAGAGAGACAGACACCCGGCCAGCCACTTAAATTGTGGAACAGGTCTGATGTACGTGGACATGTAAGGTTTGTTTCCAGGCCGCTTCATCCCACTATGCTGCTAGGGTCCAACAACTTCAAGATGATAACATCATGATCAACATTTGTTTAAGTCTAGAAGACAATATTAGGAAAGAGGGAAGAGGTAGAAAGAGAGTGGTAGTTGTCCTCCAGGCTTCATCTCCAGACTTGTAACTTTCTTCTGGATGATGTCTTGATTGAAGTTCTTGGTAGTCTTGATGAATCTTCAGACTTGATGGTTCTTGTCTCCTCGAGGCTGGTCTTGGATTTACTTAGTCTTCATGAAGTCTCAGAAGAGAGGGAAAGACAGAGAGAAAGACTTAGAGAATAGAAAGGGGGTTGGCCTTCTTGAACTTCTTCTCACTTTTCTTCTAAGTACTTGACATCTTGGGGATGCTTCCAGAGTCTGTTTTCTTCTAAGTCCTTCATGAACTTCTTCTTGATTTTCTTCAAAGTGTTTCCTCCTTGAAGATACTTCTGAAGTCTTGTTTTTGGCTAAGTCCTTCAATGGTCTTCTAGCTCCATCTTGAAACTACTAAGTGTCTAGTGCATAGCACTTTTCACCAAATACTAAGTTCGAAAATAATCATAACTTAGAGAAAACTAAAGAAGAGGTGTTTTCCTATGAGAATAAAATATGCCATGAAATGAAATCACAAGAAATATCAAAATGACTTTTGTGTTTTATTTATAAATATGCATGAATTTATAAATGCAAATTAAATAAATTCCTAGTCTTGGAAAATAAAATTAAAAGGAATAATTATAATATATTAAAGTTTTCCTATGATTAAATTTCTATAACAAAAGGTTATAATTTGTGTTAATAGACAGAGAGCATTTAATTAAATTTATTGCAATTGGATTTAATCAAAAAATATTGTTTCTTTTAAAAGTTATTTCAAAATTAGTCAAACAATTCAATTTAACCACACAACTATGAAATCATTCAAAATTTACCCAAAATTATTTTTATAGCAGTGGTATTAATTTACAAATATTCCAAGGTTTCTAAAACATATTTATTTGTAATTTTTGGATTTATAGATTTAAAGTTATTACAAATATACTCAAATTCACCATTTGAAATTTGAATATTTTATACTAAGCCAAATTTTAATTTTGTCAGATCCAAACTATTCTACAAGTCAAGAGATTTCCAAAAATATAAAAATTATTAAATTTGGAGTTGTGGTTGAAAAGTTGTGAGAGATCTAAGTGACAGGGGTGTTTCTGCAAAACTGCCGATTAAATTTAATTACGAAAATGATTATACACGTCAGCGCTGACTGTACGCTGACGGGGCATGCCACGTGGCGCTGACGTGGATAAGTGGAGCGATCTGGATCGTCAGATCCAGATCCAGCGGATCAAAATAGATACCGCTTCGGATTTAAACCGATCTAATCCTAGCCATTGATCGCAGATCAGACGGTGGAGGACGGAGGACCATACCGGGCGGCGCTCCGGTGGCCGGCGATGGAGGGGACGGCGGCGCTGCGCTCGGCGTGGTCGGAGGCGACGATGCGGAGCTCCCCCGTACGATCTGGGGCGACGGCGGGGTGCAGATCGTTGCGGCGATGCGAATGGTGGCGATGGCGGGGTCTCGTTCTTCCTCGCGCGGCCGGCAGCGGCGGAAGATGTGCGGCGGCGCTCCGGTGATCTGGTCGAGCACGGGGCACTCGACTCGCTGCACGAAACAACCGAACAAGGAGCTTAGGAGGTGCGCACGGACACGAGGGAGGTTTAGGGGGGCATCACGGCAACGGGGAAGGCTCACCTCGCCGGGGAACAGAGAAAATGGCGGCGGCGCTGGATGTACTCCGGTGAGGGAATGGAACGGCCTGGCGGCGCACAACGAGAGGGAAAAAGAGGGCAAATGAAGGCCGTGGTGCAGGGGTTTTATAGGGAGGGGATAGGAGATCAAATCCCGCAACAAACCGCCGGATTTTGGAAAGGATCGGAGATGAGGATCTCGGCGCGATTTTCTCTGGAGGTTGACGATGATGACGTCAGCGATGACGTCATCCAGGTAATTCTTTTCTGTTTTTATTTATTTAATTCATATCTTTTGTTTTATAACTCCAAATGATGTCAAATTAATTTCTAAAAATTTGTAATATTATTATCCTTCTGTTAAACCAATTGTGGGAGTGTTTTGAACACTTTTCAAAAATAATATTTTGAATTATTGATTAATTACAAATTTGACACTTAAAGTCAAATTTGAATTTCCATCTTATTTAGATTTTCTTTTGGCTAAATAAAATTTGTAAAATACCCACATTTCAATATGTTTGAATTTAAGTTATTTAAACTTGTTTTGCTGAAATCATTCATCTTTATTTTGGTATAATATTAAAGAGCTAAATATAAAAATGTTTAGGAAATGTGAAATATAGGGTATTCATTTTAAATTGAAAATAATTTGTGCAACAATATATTTTATAATATGATAATGCATTTGAAACTTCATAACAACTTTGGAAAGGATTTTTGTTTTAATTCTATTCTTATTTAGAATATATTAATCATTTCATGCTTTGAGAATAGATGAAATTCCTTTAAGCAAAAGAAATGTTTATTTGGCTAATTCATTAATTTAAATTCTATGAGGTTTTAAGGTTATTCACTATAGGCTTATAATTTCCAAACTATATTTTGAACTTAGTTAAAGGAATGAAACCATTTAATAATTATATATCATTTTGAATAATCTTGTAATTAAGTGGTTTAATTCAAATACTTATAAGGAACTAATTTATTTAAAATAAAATGAATTGTAGTTTGTAACATTTTGTCAAATTATATTTTAAGGTTTTGAGTTACATGGGATCATAAAATGTTTTAAACTGTGACATTTGAAATAATAAACTTTTGAAGTCTTTAATAGTTGGTTTCCTTATGCATTTAATATTGTATTTTAATAAAAGGAAAAGTTTTAAATTTTAGTGATTTTTGAATATTATAAAATGTTGGGATGTTACAGACTACCACCCTTAAAAGAAATCTCGTCCCCGAGATTCGGAGAAGCTAGAAAGACAAGGCAAAAGCTTGAGTGATTCTGATAGCTCGAGATTTGAGGAATGAAATTTCTGACATGGAAACTTGAAAACTTGGCAGCGGATGATTTTTCTGATTAGGAAGATGGAAGGAAAGGTTGTTTGAGATCTCTGGGTTTTAAGTGACTGGGTTTGAATTCTCTAGGTGGCTACCACCCTTGAAAGAAATTTTTGTGGTCAGTCTAGAAACTTTGTGTAATCTTGTTTATTCCTCTGGTGTAGGGCGTACAAGTGTTCAAAATACAATGGCATATGGTGGATACAGAAAACTTTTAGCACTCACGCTTTCCGCTCGGTCCTTGGAGAGATTGATCCTTCTTGCACTCTGGGCAGCCACTGACATAGTGTCTTGTTGCTCCGCATTTGCGACATGTCACGTGACTGATGATTTTCTTGGGTGAGCGGGTAAGGCATTTCGCCTTCATCTTCACTGGGCACTTATCAGCATAATGTCCTTTGTCTTTACATTTGTAGCAAGTTACGTCACTTAAGTTCCTCTTCTTCTTCTTAGATGTTTCCAGGGCTAAAAGTTCTTCCAAATCTTGTTTGCTATATTCTATCTCAATTAAAGAAGTCCTGTCTCGTTTGATGTGACAATTTCGAGCCAGGTGATCTCCTTCACATTTATAGCAACACTTGGAGGTACTCTTGGATTTCTTCGGAAGTGACCTTACTCTTATCTCATTTTTCACCTTAGTATGACCCACAGTCTCATTTTGATGAAGTTTTGGTTCAGTATCCTGACCAGTCCTTTTCTCTTTGCAGCCCCATGAATAATGTCCTAGTTCTCCACATGTAAAACATGTTATATGGCTAGTATCTCTTTTGTGTTCCTCCTTGTTTTCTTGTACTTCCACATGCTTCAGGAGATTTTGTTGTCTCCCCTTTTTGGCTTGCTGACTGACTTCTTGCACCACGGGGTAGAGTTGATGTTGAGTTGGAATGTGATTTGTTGCTTCACAAAAACAGCAAGACCTCTGACTTGTGGGGCATTCCCTAACTGGATGTTCGGTATGACCATGGGGCCACTCATCAGTGCATTCTTGAGACGTATGTCCTATCTCTCCACAAGTTTTGCATGCCTTTGGTTTGGTCATAAGGTTCTCTTCAAAATCCCTATGGTTTTGATCAATCTTAGGCAGTTGGTCATTAATCATTTTCAACAGCTGACTCTGGTTCTCTAATAATAGTCGCATAGTTGTATGCAAATCATTGATGTTGGCATTGGGGTGAGACATCTGTTTGGTTTAGAAAACAATGAGTTGAATTATTTGTACTTATGGAGGAATCCTAGTTCAATAAAACAACACAAGGCAACCAATCTATAACAAAATCAATCAACATCTAACAAACATCAAGCAACGAGGTTCACAACAAACAAACAATCTAGTATTGTCATATAGCTAAGTTGATATGATCAATACACTAACACGATATCATTGTTCTATTTAAGTGGTGGTCAAATCTATTTCCTTCGTGGGTGCTTCAAGTTCTTGTTCAACCTTCTTGGATATCTTCGAGGTGTTGGTCGTGTCCTGGTTCTTCAGTGGTCTTCCATGCATGCAGAACTTCATTCTAAATCGTAGCTTTTCCATATGAGGCAGCAGAATCAGACTTCGACTATAAGAACATGGTCATCTAGAAAAAGATAAGAGGTTTTTAGAAGGTTGATAGTAGATGAGAATACGAGAAAGACATAGTGAAAAGATTTGTTTTAGAAAAGTGAAGAAAAATAGATTTTCAATCCTATGGTCAAACCTATTTCTATCCAAACCTAGGGTTTCGAACCTACAGGCAACACAGTGCTCTGATACCATCTGTAGCGTACCTGCTCTTTAAATAAGGCAGATACCTGTGTATAGTGCAAATCCCTGGATCGATTCATTTGCACACACAGTCACGATGTAATATCACAACAAAGCATCAAATTATATTACATCGATGATCCAGAACTTACAAAATATTTTGATACAAGTTGCATAGCATAAAGCTAGCATTGAAAAGTACACAGCAGAATACAATAGCAATGAGCCTCTATAACTTTCATGCTGTCACAGGCGAAAACATGTTGGTTGTAGACTCGAAACCTTTAATCGAAACCTCACTCGTCATCTGATCAAATCTGCAATAAGAAAAATATTGCAACAACGTGGGTCAGATTCCATTAAAAATGAAGTCTGGCAAGTGACACTATGGTGGACACTTATGGAATAACTCTAAAGCCTATATGAATATTTGGCTAGTGGAGCTCAAGGCTAATTTGCATAAAGCCAATTTTTCCTACTCTTTTGAAAACACTCTTCTTGAAATCGACGAGTATGGCATGAAAACCATAAATCTCATCTTCCCTTGTTCACCCATCAAGTTTTACTTTTGAAGTTGGAATGGTGGAATCCTCCGTTGACGTCCTTGATCAGCTGCTCAAAATTGTCCGTAACCGGGGACACGGCTAAGTACTTAGTTTTACACTCTGCAGAGGTTGTGCACTTTCACCTTAAGACTCAATTTGTCCGAGAAATCCTATACACGCGGAGTGTATTATGGAAAGGAGACAATTGAGACAAGAACTTTCAGAAGAAGAATGCAACCATACTAGCAAGACCCGTTCCACCTATCATCCCCTACATCTGCTTGTCAAGCTGACAGGTTGCACCCCCACAACTTAATTATTCTAGACAGAGCCCATTGTCCAAAGGCTGCACGGGAAGCAATCGTCACTCGGAGTTCTTCAGATTCCTCTGTTCCTGGGTGGCCGTTCTCAAGTGTGCATTACTCTTTAGGAACCATAGAAATGGACCGAGTAGCCACTCAACATAAACCATCCGACCAATTACCACCCAGGTGTTTTATTCTTAACTTAGTAGAATTTAGATTTTCACAAAACAACATTTGCATAGCAACAATAATTCTACTAAGTATTGCATAGGAATCTAGACACCGGAATAAGGGATTCTACAGGTTTTAGCATAGCAACACATGCATATAAAATACACTAAGTAATGCATAAAAATAGGAAGTTTATGAGGTATGCCACTTGCCTTTGAATGTTGTCGTTGTTCACAAACTCTTTTCAACAACGAACGTTTGCTCTCCGTTTAATCTAAACAATATAAGCAAACAACAATACAACAATCAACAGCAAGCCAAACTCACCATGCATACAAACACATATTAGATGAATAAATAAATTTCATAAAACTTTCTAAGGAAAATATGTTTATGCATGATATGCAAAAATATTCCTAAGGCTAGAATTGCTTTTTCATGCCATGGAAATCTTTTAAGTTTATGCAAGTCAAATGTGTTGGTCCAAAAGGACTAAGGACTAAAGTCTTAAGTTGGATACTCATACTTTGTTTTATAACTTCTTGAAACAAGCACTCTAATGGCTTAGCCATGATGTGCAAAAATACTTAGAGAAAAATACTAAGTCATTTGTTCAAGATGATCACAATTATTATCAACTCTTTGTAGGTTGGACATTCGCTATAGTGAGAGAGACAGACACCCGGCCAGCCACTTAAATTGTGGAACAGGTCTCATGTACGTGGACATGTAAGGTTTGTTTCCAGGCCGCTTCATCCCACTATGCTGCTAGGGTCCAACAACTTCAAGATGATAACATCATGATCAACATTTGTGTAAGTCTAGAAGACAAAATTAGGAAAGAGGGAAGAGGTAGAAAGAGAGTGGTAGTTGTCCTCCAGGCTTCATCTCCAGACTTGTAACTTTCTTCTGGATGATGTCTTGATTGAAGTTCTTGGTAGTCTTGATGAATCTTCAGACTTGATGGTTCTTGTCTCCTCGAGGCTGGTCTTGGATTTACTTAGTCTTCATGAAGTCTCAGAAGAGAGGGAAAGACAGAGAGAAAGACTTAGAGAATAGAAAGGGGGTTGGCCTTCTTGAACTTCTTCTCACTTTTCTTCTAAGTACTTGACATCTTGGGGATGCTTCCAGAGTCTGTTTTCTTCTAAGTCCTTCATGAACTTCTTCTTGATTTTCTTCTAAGTGTTTCCTCCTTGAAGATACTTCTGAAGTCTTGTTTTTGGCTAAGTCCTTCAATGGTCTTCTAGCTCCATCTTGAAACTACTAAGTGTCTAGTGCATAGCACTTTTCACCAAATACTAAGTTCGAAAATAATCATAACTTAGAGAAAACTAAAGAAGAGGTGTTTTCCTATGAGAATAAAATATGCCATGAAATGAAATCACAAGAAATATCAAAATGACTTTTGTGTTTTATTTATAAATATGCATGAATTTATAAATGCAAATTAAATAAATTCCTAGTCTTGGAAAATAAAATTAAAAGGAATAATTATAATATATTAAAGTTTTCCTATGATTAAATTTCTATAACAAAAGGTTATAATTTGTGTTAATAGACAGAGAGCATTTAATTAAATTTATTGCAATTGGATTTAATCAAAAAATATTGTTTCTTTTAAAAGTTATTTCAAAATTAGTCAAACAATTCAATTTAACCACACAACTATGAAATCATTCAAAATTTACCCAAAATTATTTTTATAGCAGTGGTATTAATTTACAAATATTCCAAGGTTTCTAAAACATATTTATTTGTAATTTTTGGATTTATAGATTTAAAGTTATTACAAATATACTCAAATTCACCATTTGAAATTTGAATATTTTATACTAAGCCAAATTTTAATTTTGTCAGATCCAAACTATTCTACAAGTCAAGAGATTTCCAAAAATATAAAAATTATTAAATTTGGAGTTGTGGTTGAAAAGTTGTGAGAGATCTAAGTGACAGGGGTGTTTCTGCAAAACTGCCGATTAAATTTAATTACGAAAATGATTATACACGTCAGCGCTGACTGTACGCTGACGGGGCATGCCACGTGGCGCTGACGTGGATAAGTGGAGCGATCTGGATCGTCAGATCCAGATCCAGCGGATCAAAATAGATACCGCTTCGGATTTAAACCGATCTAATCCTAGCCATTGATCGCAGATCGGACGGTGGAGGACGGAAGACCATACCGGGCGGCGCTCCGGTGGCCGGCGATGGAGGGGACGGCGGCGCTGCGCTCGGCGTGGTCGGAGGCGACGATGCGGAGCTCCCCCGTACGATCTGGGGCGACGGCGGGGTGCAGATCGTTGCGGCGATGCGAATGGTGGCGATGGCGGGGTCTCGTTCTTCCTCGCGTGGCCGGCAGCGGCGGAAGATGTGCGGCGGCGCTCCGGTGATCTGGTCGAGCACGGGGCACTCGACTCGCTGCACGAAACAACCGAACAAGGAGCTTAGGAGGTGCGCACGGACACGAGGGAGGTTTAGGGGGGCATCACGGCAACGGGGAAGGCTCACCTCGCCGGGGAACAGAGAAAATGGCGGCGGCGCTGGATGTACTCCGGCGAGGGAATGGAACGGCCTGGCGGCGCACAACGAGAGGGAAAAAGAGGGCAAATGAAGGCCGTGGTGCAGGGGTTTTATAGGGAGGGGATAGGAGATCAAATCCCGCAACAAACCGCCGGATTTTGGAAAGGATCGGAGATGAGGATCTCGGCGCGATTTTCTCTGGAGGTTGACGATGATGACGTCAGCGATGACGTCATCCAGGTAATTCTTTTCTGTTTTTATTTATTTAATTCATATCTTTTGTTTTATAACTCCAAATGATGTCAAATTAATTTCTAAAAATTTGTAATATTATTATCCTTCTGTTAAACCAATTGTGGGAGTGTTTTGAACACTTTTCAAAAATAATATTTTGAATTATTGATTAATTACAAATTTGACACTTAAAGTCAAATTTGAATTTCCATCTTATTTAGATTTTCTTTTGGCTAAATAAAATTTGTAAAATACCCACATTTCAATATGTTTGAATTTAAGTTATTTAAACTTGTTTTGCTGAAATCATTCATCTTTATTTTGGTATAATATTAAAGAGCTAAATATAAAAATGTTTAGGAAATGTGAAATATAGGGTATTCATTTTAAATTGAAAATAATTTGTGCAACAATATATTTTATAATATGATAATGCATTTGAAACTTCATAACAACTTTGGAAAGGATTTTTGTTTTAATTCTATTCTTATTTAGAATATATTAATCATTTCATGCTTTGAGAATAGATGAAATTCCTTTAAGCAAAAGAAATGTTTATTTGGCTAATTCATTAATTTAAATTCTATGAGGTTTTAAGGTTATTCACTATAGGCTTATAATTTCCAAACTATATTTTGAACTTAGTTAAAGGAATGAAACCATTTAATAATTATGTATCATTTTGAATAATCTTGTAATTAAGTGGTTTAATTCAAATACTTATAAGGAACTAATTTATTTAAAATAAAATGAATTGTAGTTTGTAACATTTTGTCAAATTATATTTTAAGGTTTTGAGTTACATGGGATCATAAAATGTTTTAAACTGTGACATTTGAAATAATAAACTTTTGAAGTCTTTAATAGTTGGTTTCCTTATGCATTTAATATTGTATTTTAATAAAAGGAAAAGTTTTAAATTTTAGTGATTTTTGAATATTATAAAATGTTGGGATGTTACAATACAAAGGAAATAATGGAGGATACAATGGAAATAATGGTGGATCCAAGGGAAACCATCACCATGGCCATAATCATGGGAATGGTAATCACTGTCCTAACTATGAAGGGAAGAAGGACTTGTCTAATGTGACTTGCTTCAAGTGCAAGAAGACAGGACATTATGCAACGGAATGCCCAGAGAGGAAAGCTGATGAAAATTCCAAGCCCAATCCTTTCCAAAAGGGACAAGTGAACCACATCAATGTGGAAGAAGTTCATGATGAACCTGATGTTGTGATTGGTACGTTCTTGCTCAACTCCTTTCCAGCATTAGTTTTATTTGATACTGGAGCATCTCATTCATTCATATCAAGAGATTTTGTAAACAAACATGGGTTAGCTGAGGAAAGTCTAGGAAAACCTATTAGGGTAAGTTCACCTGGAGGAGAGATGATAGTAAATTCCGGGTGTAGGCAGTTAGACTTGCAAATCGGAAAACACACCTTTCCAACAGACTTAGTCATCCTAGAAACCCAAGGATTGGATGTTATCATCGGAATGGATTGGATGACGCGTTTTGAAGGAATCATAGACTGTGCAAATAGAGCAATCACCCTCACCACCCCAGAGAAAAGGAAGATTAAGTTCAGATCAACTTTCGAACTTAAGAAGGTTAGGTTAAATTCTCTTAAGGGGGTTAGCCTTGGTGATGTGCTTATTGTCAAGGAATACCCAGATGTTTTTCCGGAGGAACTACCGGGAATGCCACCCGATAGAGATGTAGAATTTCTCATCGAACTGAAGCCGGGAACAGGACCAATAGCTAAAAGACCTTATCCTATGGCCGTCGATGAATTGAAAGAGCTCAAGAAGTAACTAGAGGAACATATCCAGAAAGGATTCATTCGTCCAAGTTCATCGCCATGGGGAGCACCAGTCTTATTTGTTAAAAAGAAGGATCAAACCCAGAGGCTAGTCACGGATTATAGAGATATAAACGAGCAAACTATCAAAAACAAGTACCCGTTACCCAAGATAAATGAACTATTTGATCAACTAGAAGGTGCTTGCGTGTTCTCAAAGATCGATCTTCGATCGGGGTACCTCCAAATGAAAGTTAGAGAAATGGATATACCCAAAACTGCATTTGTTACGAGATATGGCTCTTATGAGTACACAATGATGCCTTTTGGATTAACCAATGCACCAGCCTATTTCATGAATATGATGAATAAAGTGTTCATGGATTTCCTGGATAAGTTTGTGGTAGTGTTCATAGATGATATTCTAATCTACTCCAAGAGCCACAAAGAACATGAAGAGCACTTGCGTCTAGTATTGCAGAGACTACGAGAACATAAGTTGTATGCCAAGTACAGCAAGTGTGAGTTTTGGTTAGAACAAGTCGGATTTTTAGGCCATGTGGTGTCCAAGGAAGGTATAGCGGTGGATCCTGAAAAAGTTTCAGCTGTAACTAATTGGGAACCGCCGAAGAATGTTGGTGAATTACGAAGTTTTCTGGGCCTAGCAGGATACTACCGACGATTCATTGAAAACTTCTCCAAGATTGCCAAGGCCTTGACGGAATTATTAAAGAAGGAGAAGAAATTTGAGTGGACGGAGGCATGCGAAGCCAGTTTTCAGGAGTTGAAGAAACGTATGGTTTCAGCCCCAGTTCTATGCTTACCTGATTTGGAGAAGGAATTCCAAGTATACTGTGATGCTTCACGCCAAGGCTTGGGAAATGTGTTGATGCAGGAAGGCAGAGTGGCATCTTATGCCTCTAGACAACTCAAGAAACATGAAGCAAATTATCCAACTCATGATCTCGAGTTAGCATCAGTAGTGCATGCCCTGATAACTTGGAGACCCTACCTGATGGGAAAAAGATGTGAGGTATTCACGGACCACAAAAGTTTGAAGTACATATTTACACAGAAGGAATTGAACATGAGACAAATAAGATGGTTGGAACTTATTAAAGATTATGATCTAAGTCTCCAATACCATCCGGGAAAAGCTAAT
Source organism: Poa annua (assembly GCA_026929855.1). NCBI lineage: Eukaryota > Viridiplantae > Streptophyta > Magnoliopsida > Poales > Poaceae > Poa > Poa annua. Next base: position 57,335,998 of record CM049426.1, on the reverse strand, counting down.
GTGGTAGCAGATGCTCTGAGTCGTAAAGTGTATGTGAATGGCCTTACGGCAGGAGAATTACCCGAGGATTTATGCAAGGCATTCAAGGACCTCAGATTGGAAGTAGTACCTGAAGGGTTTGTAACCTCATTAATTGTACAGCCCACTTTGATGGACAAGATACATGAAGCTCAGAAAGGAGACAAGGAAATAGAGGAGATCAAAGTCAATCTAAGAGCCGGAAAAGCTAAAGGATTTCATGAGGATGAGCAGGGGATTTTGTGGTTTGAAAAACGTGTATGTGTGGCCAATGATCCTGATATTAGGAAGTTAATTCTGCAAGAAGCTCATGAGACACCTTATTCTATTCATCCGGGAAATACCAAGATGTATATGGATGCGAAAGAGAGATTTTGGTGGAATAATCTGAAAAGAGAAATAGCAGAATACATCGCTAAGTGTGATGTATGTAGTCGAGTAAAGGCAGAACATCAGAAACCAGCAGGACTCTTACAACCTTTGAAAGTACCGGATTGGAAGTGGGATTCCATTGGGATGGACTTCATCACCGGATTACCAAGGACCAGATCGGGTTATGATTCTATTTGGGTTATTGTTTGTCGCCTAACCAAAATAGCTCACTTCATACCCGTGAAGACCACTTATACCAGTGCAAAGCTAGCCGATATTTACATGAAGAGAATTGTGTGCCTTCACGGCGTTCCTAAGAGTATCGTGTCTGATTGGGGGACCCAGTTCACTTCTCATTTTTTGAAGCAGTTGCACGAATCTTTGGGAACCAGATTGGAATTCAGTACGGCTTTCCACCCGCAAACAGATGGTCAGACTGAAAGAGTGAATCAGATTGTAGAGGATATGTTAAGAGCTTGTGCGCTCGACTATGGATCTAGTTGGGATGATAATTTACCATACGCTGAGTTCTCCTACAACAACAGTTACCAAGCCAGCATTGAGATGGCACCGTTTGAAGCCTTATATGGAAAGAAATGCACAACCCCACTGTTGTGGAGTGGTGTAGGAGAACGGAGTTTCTTTGGGCCTGATATAATACAGGATGCTGAAGAGAAAGTCAGGCTGATTAAGGACAGATTGAAAATAGCACAGTCACGCCAGAAAAGCTATGCAGATTCCAAGCGTAGAGAAGTCACCTATGAAGTGGGTGATAGAACCTATTTAAGAGTGTCACCACTTCGGGGTGTGAAAAGGTTTGGAATCAAAGGAAAGTTAGCACCTCGATTCATTGGACCATTCAAAATTCTTTCGCGCAAAGGTGAAGTGGCATATGAGTTAGAACTACCCGAAGTGTTGTCTGCTGTTCATAATGTGTTCCATGTCAGTCAGTTGAAGAAATGGCATCCCGAGATGATGGGAGTTCCTTTAAAGGATATTGTACCCCTCGAGGAGGTACAATTGGAGAGTGACCTGACATACAAAGAGAAGCCCATCAAGATATTACAGACAGCAGAAAGAGTCACCCGTAGCAAAACCACCAAGTTTTTCAAAGCCCAATGGAATCATCACACCAAGGACGAAGCTACCTGGGAACGAGAGGATGACCTCCGAGAAGACCACCCACACCTATTTGCTAACCTTTCCGAAGCTCGAGGGCGAGCTTCTTCTTAAGGGGGTTAGTCTGTAACATCCCAAATTTCTCAAAAATTTAAAACCTTGCATCATGCATCATGCATCATATAGGCATGGCATTGAAATCACATAAAGAATAATTTGAATTTTAATTATAAGTTAAATAAAGTCGTTTTCAATAAAGAGGTCTAATTGAGCTCTTTATAAAAATATGTATTTTATTTTTTATTTATTTAGCAAAATGATATCAAAAAGTTCTAAATTAAATTAGCTTTTCAAAACATATTTTTATGATTTTTTCTGAAATGTTTTGATAAGTTTTAAAAATCAAATTGTTTGGAAAAGATTTAAAATAGAAAAAAAATGTGTAACGAGCTAACTGGGCCGAGCCCATTTACTAACCGTCGCGCGCGCAGCAGTTAGCAACCCAGCAGCAGCCCATTTCCCTCCTCACACTGACAGGTGGGACCCACCTGTCAGGTGGATCTTCAACCTCCAAGCGGAGTCCGCGCGAGACACGGCTCGATCCGGTGGGATTTTCCACTCCGATTCGTGCGGGATTTGTTCCCTAGCCGCCACCATATAAACCCCCATCTCCGCCGCCGTTCCCCGCGCCCAAAACCCTAACCACTACTCGCCGTAATCGCGTGAAATCGAGCTTTCCTCTCCGCCATTGCCGCCGCCGTGATTCGTTCCGTTCCGGTGAGTACGGCGCCCCGAGCACCACCCCAACATCCCTCTGCGACTCCCTGCCTTCGTACGCACCTAACGGGCTTGCTCCGGCCTCTTTTTATGCACCAGGGCGACATATCCGTCGACGACCCGACGCCGCCGTCCGCCGTTCATCTCCGACGAGCACGCAAGGGGAGGAGCAGACCACCTCGACCGCACCTACCGCGCCATAGAGTTCGCCACGACGTTCCACATCAAGTGGTGAGCAAAAACCCCTCTGATCTTGCTTCTGTTAGCCGTAGCCGCAACTCCGTCTATGGCGCCGCCGCGCTCGGATGAATACCGGCGTCGCGCCGCCCGCTTTTGGCCCGAGTCGCGTGAAGCGCTGGATCTAGATCCAATGGATCTAGATCAGTCGATCATGAGCGCCCGTTTTAAAGTAGATCGGACGGTTCGCGTTCGCGATCCGCGGCGAACCGGTACCATCCAATCGGAGCGCGCCGCGTGGCCTCTTTAATTTTCTATTTCGGCTGAAAAATTGTTTTAAAAACAGAAAACAATACAAACTTATAAAATTCATAACTTTCGATCTGTTCATCCAAATTTGATGAATTTTATATCCACGTGAAGCTCTGCTCGTGTAGTTTAGTATGGTTTCATTAGTTTGTCCTTTTAGTGTATATTAAATTGCGTAATTTAATTGTTTAGCTTTCGGATATTAAATCTATAACTTAATTAATAAAAATTCTTTCCAAATAAATCCAATTGTTTTAGAAGTTTATTAATGCCCTCTGTCCAGAGAGTGTAACATGAGTTTTATTTGAAAACTTCTCGTAATAGAATTAAGGAAATTGGTTTTAGAACTTAAAACTTCTATGTTATGCTCAAGATTTTAAATGAGTAAATAAAATATTAAAATATTGATCATTGCATTCATGCATTAATAACAGAGGAAATAAAATGGTAATTAGTTTTGTCTTGTCAAGTTCATTGCATATCAAGCATGCATACATATTTTGTCTTGATATTTTAAGTGTTGTGTTGTATGTTTATTTAGTTTTATCGTTTGTCTCTAGATTGTGAAGAGGAGGAAGGCCCTTGTGATTGTTATTCTTGCTGTGCTTGTTCCTCTTACTACCAAGGCAAGTGACATTCATAATCTACCCAATGTTTTCTATATGCATTATTAGTAGATTTTTGAGTAGTATGCATGATAGGGAAATTTTGAACTATCTTATAATGCTAAGTTAGTTTACACTTTGAAAATATCCTAGTAGTGTGTAGCCATCCCTCCCCATGCAGCCGCCAAAAGTTTTATTAGATGCTTAGCTATGCTATAAAAAGTGTTTACTTACCATGTTATTGAAATATTACTAAGTGTTAAAACTTTAAATGCACACCTGGGTGGAATTGGTTGTTTGGTTTATGTTGAGTGGCTTTTAGGACTATGCTTGTGGTTGTCTTTCCCTAGGATGAATGTCTATTCTACTTAGGGCCATGAGTATGGTGGTTGTCACCCAGAAGCGCACTTGTGGACGGCCACCCAGGAACAAAGAGATTTCTAAGTCCCTCCAAGTTTAGAAGCTTCCCGTGCAGCCTTTTGACAATGGGCTCTGTCTAGAATTACTAAGTTGTGAGAGTGCAACCTGTCAGCTTGACAAGCATATGTAGAGTTGGTAGGTGGAACGGGTCTTGCTAGTATGGTTGCATTCTTCTTCTGAAAGTTCTTGTCTCAATTCTCTCCTTTCCTTAATGCACTCCGCGTGTATAGGATGTTTGGGTTAATTGAGTCTCAAGGTGAAAGTGCACAACCTCTGCAGAGTCGACAATCTGAGTACTCAGCCGTGTCCCCGGTGATGGAATACTTCGAGCAACTGGACAAGGATGGACGGAAGAATCTCATCATGGTTTTCATAAAGTGAAATTTGACTAAGGAAAGAATTGTTGATGCACTTGGGCTTCATCCCTTGGTGCCAAGTCTTTGAGAAACAAAAGTGTTTTACAAAAGATAGGAGAAAACTGGCTTTCTGCAAAATAGCCTACAACTCCACCAAGCCAAATATGCATATAGAATTAGACTTGTCATAATTTATCCACCATAGTCACTTGCCAATACTTCATTGTATTGACCTCCTACGGGGGCTGCATATTCAAATGTGCAGGTAATTCTGATGAGGAGTGAGTTTGGACTCGATTCTACACCCAACATGTCTGCTTGTGGCGTATGCTAGAAGAGGAGGCCCATTGCTTTTATTTTCGTTGTGAACTCTGAATATTTAGCTAGTCTTCATGACTATGCACTTTGTAATAAAGCTATACTTAGCTATTTTTGGATCTCGTTGTAGTAATTTGATACTTATGCAATGATATTATATATTTTGTACTATGGTGCTGGCAGTGATCCAGGGACTAGCACATAACACAGGTGTTCCATCTTTATTTAAAAGATGGGGCGCTACAAGCATCATAAATAGGATGATCTCTAACAAATACCAAAATTGTGTTCTCCCTCGTTGCGCACCACCAAGAAAGTTATACGTTATGAGGCAGGCCGTGATGATTGGGTGTCACACATCTCGTCGTTCGCATACAGTGGGTGTAATCCATGTTGCACGCGCAGGGTCTTCGAGGTTTGATTGGCGAGCCTAGCATACCCAGAGGTATGGCCTCGGAACACGGGAAGATGGAAAGATCGAGCACGAGTCACAGAGTTGTTGTGATCGACATGTTATGTCCACCTTTGAAGCTGTGCTACCGGCCGTGATGATCGGGGGTAGTGTGGTGGATGAGGGTCGTGTAATCGCCATTATTATTTTTAGGGATAATAATCTTGGTGTGGTGTGTTTTTGATAATGAGATTATAAAACTAAAACTCACCTATATATTATAAACTTATCTTACCTCTTTTGCGATCACATCTGGAGACTACGGAACTACGCTTCGGTTACTTCTTCAAGAGCTCGGATTCTACCTTGGAAGCCGATGGGTCCAACTTCATCAGATGGTACAAGGGTTTTTAAAACATTCTCCAAACACAACAAACATCCTATATGTCCTAGAACATTAGTTAGAAGTTAGACCATATGATTCTGATAGCAAGGAGGAAGATGATGAGTTCCGTAAGCATCATGACATGTTCATGGAAGTGACGATCGTCATGAGCGTATGCCTAGCACCTGAGTTGAAAGTTGTTTCAACACATGGAGCCATATGTCGTGATCGATGCGATCAGAGGTCACTTCAAAGATGAATTGAGTCTTGAGCAGTTCAGACAGCTTAGAAAGTTCCGGACCATTCACATTGGGAGCATACCTGTCTGGAGAATCAGTTGAAGAAGTTGTGTGACATCTACTTCAGGCTTACGAATATCTACGATTTCTAGATAGCGAACTCCAGTGCAATAGAGATTGTGCTTTACCTCCTAGCTGTGAATAGCATGTGCGTGAATATGCTATAGAGACACGGTGAGCTTCTTCACATTTGTGAACAAGTTCAAATCTCGAGTTCTTCGACACTACGGGTATATTTGATATACGAAGATATAAATGTATTCTTCTCATACTTGATGAAAAGTATTTGATACTTGTTCTGTTTGTGAAACAGTCCCTGATTATCACAAGTATGTGGCGAAGGGTCACGTGACAGTGCACGAGTGATGGCAAGTTCATGGCCAGTAGTGCTCACGCCCTAGAGATATCATATTAGTTATCATCAATAGTTTTTGATAAGACATTTTGTAATAGTGAGAATGTGATCTAGTTTGGTGTCTTGAATGTTACAAGACATAATTATTCATATAGAACACATCAGTTGTTTTATGTTATGAAACAAAGCAGTTGTTTCATGTTATGAGTAATTTGCATCACATCTCAATTACATTATGCGTATGATATACATTTATAATAGTAGGAATGATAAAATTATGTGTCCAAAGAACAAACACCATCAAATTTAGTCATAAAGGCAATGAAAGAAGTAATGGATATTTTTGGTCCATTTAAGTATTTCGAGTGCCAAAATTGATTAAGTTTGAAATGCAGTATTGAAGTTGCAATACTAGAGGAAATTGATTGAGAGTCATTTTTAATGATTAATCAATGGTGTTATTGCATGATCTGAATCCTTCCATGATTTTGGTAAATAGGAGTATTTGCCCGATAAATTATGGAGTCTGAAATTAATTTGATAATAGATCAAATGGGGTTTTTCAGAAGAAAGATTAGTGAATATTGTATTCACAAAATTCGATCAAAGGACAATATTTTTGAATTATGGTTTCAACACAAAAGACTTGTGGAAATTCGTTTCACAATATTATAGTGTCATATATGGTGATATGTGGGAATTATAATCATGCTCTATTTTAAATAAAGTGTGGTCTGTCAGAATCTGTCTTAGAAACTCCTAATATGTTCAAAACATTATAGTCGATGTCCACTTTAGAAAATAGATGGTTTTTCTCAAACAAGAATTCGTGAGATCGACAGTAGTGTCGACATGTATATGATTACACGATAATTCGGTATATACATGAATAGTTCTTTGTAGAATACTCGCATTGAATGGGAGTGTATTCCAACACCAATTAGAAACAAAGTTCAGTTTGTTTTCTATGTAATTCCGAGAAAAAGATGATTTTTCGAATTATGGTTTATGGATTGGAATTAGAAGTTTGGAATAAAGTGTCAGACCTATGTTGGAAGGTGTTCCAAAGAGTATATGTCTGCTAATGAAAAATTTGGTGATTAAGAGTGAGGGAGACTAGAAAATTGTTTTCTGCTTGCAATCCTCTTCATAAAGATCATAATATTTTCATGAAAGAAACTTCTAAATAAAGTGCTGTTATATTTAATATTGTTGTCAGGTCACAGCACTGTATTTAGTGTTTCGGATCTTGTTGACAGATCAAGGTGCACTTTATGAATACAAAGAAAGTTGAGAAAATATTGGAATACGAACAAAGGCTTTTTGAGCCTGGAAATCCAAAGTTGCATTTGAAAGGATTAAGAGAGTAATTGTTGCTGCAATTCTTATTAGAGAAATAAGATTGTTTAATCGTCATATAAGGTGTTATATATGAGAAATGTGACTATAAGAAAGACGCGGTAGCATGTCTTGTCAAGAAATGTGTCTTGGACAAGATCAAATTTGTTGACTACATTTATGTAGACATGCTTGAAGTCTGAGGGATTTGTATTAATGTAATACTGGAATTTGTATTGAATTCGAATTGATAATAGATCAATGATTTTGGTTAGACCAAAATCTCGATTTAAGTGGTAGTCAAAGTTAGTTTACTCAGGTGGAATACGTACAGAACATATTTTTGAGTGGGAGCTCAGGAACTCAAATGTGTGGATGACACGTTTTTGAGTGGGAGCGTGTGTTCTCAAATATGTGGAGACATAATTTGAGTGGGAGCCGAATTCATCTTGTGTAAATGACACATTGTGAAATTGTACCAGTAGAATAGATAAGAAGGATGAAGTTGTGAAACTATTTGAAAGTCAGTGTCTATTTTGAAATAGAACGGGAATTTTAAAATAGTTAGTCGAGTTGTTTTGGATTATATCTGAGGAGTCAGATTAGAATCAAAAGGATGGTCCTTTGAAATCCAATTGATCATTAAGAGTAATGATGCATGAAAGTAATGGTTGTATGACATGTGGGTCTATTATGTAATATTAGACATCATACAGAAACCATATTATCTGCTCGATGAAATATAACCGATGTTCTTAGAAAAAGAGCAGTTATGAAAGTAAATTTGGAATTTACTGCAAGTAGAAGTGCGTTAGTTAAGGGATTGACATTTGAATGTCAAGTTTTCTACATTGGTGTGAAAGTATGTAGATATCGCGAGTTTGTAATTGTTACAAGGGGCTCTGCATGGCTGAGTGTGTTTTTCAGGGCATTTATCTAGTTAGTATAATCAGAGTAAGCGCTGGGAAACAGAAGTCTCACTTAGTTACGGTATTTTGCATATATGTTGTTGGACAACATGGTGATATCAAGCTAGTTGATATCAGTGAATCGCAAAAGTTTGCACAAATCGTGTGTTGTGCAGATTGTCAGAGTAACACTCTTCCACAAGCAAGCATCATCGAATGATTCTTATTTGATAAGAGATTTTGATACAGTAAAATGCAGTTGGTTTATTTGTACTCTAGTGCAAGTGGGAGACTGAAGGAGATATGCCCTAGAGGCAAATAAATAAGTAGTATTTATTGCATTATCTCATAAGTTTATAATAGGTTTGTGTATTATGCTATAACTGTATTAATCGGAATTATTAATACACGTATGATACATAGACAACCAGGTCCCTAGCAAGCCTCTATATGAGCTAGTCCATTGGGCAACAGTTGATCGAGATTCCCGATCAAGGACAATGACGTCGGTTGACAATGGGGTCATCTTGTTAGTTGAATAAGGTGGTGGACATACGCAAAGTATTGCAATAAGATCGTATTACGATGTTTGTCATTTGCAATAGATAAGAATATGATAGCTTATTTCTTAGACCGTGAGACCGTACTTATTAATGGTTCGTAGGGGTGCTTTGAGAGCATCAAACGTTGTGTCTTATATAGCATGACAATAACGGTGTCCATCTTGGGTATTCCGAAAGAGCATCAAGATGTAAGGATCAAGAGCGGGATTTGTTCATTCTTGTAATGGAAAGATACTCTGTGCCCACTCGGTGATATTGCATCTATATAGCTGCACAGCTTATGACTAGATCATGGAGATGTAATATCGCAGACAAGTTAATAACCTTCGTCGGTAACGAGATACAACAAAGACATCAGTGTGTCTATGATCATATCTCGGACAAGGTAGTATCGCAGAGACAAAGGGAATGAATGTCATATTTATGGTTCAACGACGATATTCGTGGAATGCATAGGGGTCGTCATATACTTCCAGGTATCCCTGACGGTCATTGGTGAGCGGAGTGTCTCGACCATGTCTGGAGTGTTCTCGAACCGTAGCGTAACAAACTTAAGGTCTTAGCGACACCAGGAGATAGGTTCTGGAATATTATAGGAATTTGCTGGAGAGAGAGAAATGATCCGGAAAGAGTTCAGGTGGTCCGGAAGGAGTTCCGGAGAGGTCTGGAATGGTTCCAGGAATGTCCGAAAGTTGTTCGGGTGGTCCGAAAGAGTTTTCGGAGTCACGGGATGTTGAATTATATATAAATATATTAATTATGAATTAATGGGATTTTTATATTAATTTAGTATTAATTAAATAAAGGAAAAAGGGGGCTCCCACCTACATGGGCCCTAAGAGGGCCCAAGAGGGGGGAGCCGCACCACCAAAGGGGGTGGGCCCCATAGGGGGTTCGGCCGGCCCATGGTGGGGGCGCACCACCCCCTCTCATCCTTTAGTCCCACATGGGGGAGCCAAGGGGTTTGCACACCCCCTCCCCCCTTTATATAGCAAGGCATATTAATTGGATTAATTCATTAAAAAATACAAGTAATTGTATGCAGGCTGGCCGAGCTGTTTCTCCGCCCGTTTTGCCCCCCTCTCTCCACCTAAGCTATACCGCAGAGCACCGTTGCTCTGCGGAATTCCAGATAAGATCTACCCCTGCGATTTCAGCTGGATCTGAATGACCGGGGGTTGTCTCTAAGCTCCGTATGTTTGTGAGTGCTCGGAGGTAAATCCTTTTGAGTAGCCTGGGCGACGTCGTCTCGCCCCTGCAGCCGCCGCGCCCCCTTCCCCTATGCTGCCGTCGCACCACCCCTGGTGGTGGCGCTCTGCCTTCTTCCGCCCGACGCCCGTCGACGCAGATCATCGTCGACACCCCGGCGTCATCGTCTTCGTCATCGCGGCAAGTTCTCCGCGACCTCGAGGTCGGCTACGTACGACTTCATCGTCAACGCTTGTGCGGGAGCGTAATCCCCGCTATCGTTCTACATGGAGGTAATGTAACCCGTTCCGCCACCGTTATCGCATGTACTAGATAGATAGATCCTGGCTAGTTAGGGTTTCGTACGCTAGAAAAATTATTGTTTTCTGCACCGTAACCCCTTCATGCAGATCATCAGAGATGTTTTGTCGGACGGTTGTAGATCAACAGAGATGTCTTGCCACGGTCATTTATCACAAACTATGTCGTCGAAATGACCATAACTTGGTCATTTGGCTTGAAACTTCTAGATGTTCATACATGATAGACCTTTTTGTGAAGACTTTTTTTGCAAAAGTTGGCAAAAATCAAGTTTATCATTTTTCATAGCAACTAGTACACAAATAAGGAGGCCATGCCAAAGGATTTGATTTTTTTAGGTGTTTATCACTTTATAACATTTTTTCTTAAAACCGATCAAAACGGTCACTACGAGTAATCATCGGAAGAGGTGATATTTTCTAGAACTATCAATGTTTCTGTGATATAACCACTAGTTGTGTACCTTAAAATGATTTTTCCAAAAGTTTTAGACCAAAATATCAAATAGTTGTAGTTCAAATTTGAATTACTTTCGATAATTCAACATAAACTCAATTAACTAGGTGAAATTAGTTACAATTCAAAGAAAAAACTCATACTTGGGGATCATCCATCATATGTTCACCACTCTTAGTGAAAAATAGTTGGGTGCCATTTGGAATCATATTTTCTGTACTCACTTCACAAAAAAACTCATTTTTTGCACTTAAAAAAAGGAAAATGATATTTATGAAAATAATTTGAAGAATCCCTTTGGCTGTAGCGCCCCATCTTTAAATAAAGATGGAACACCTGTGTTATGTGCTAGTCCCTGGATCACTGCCAGCACCACAGTACAAAATATATAGTATCATTGCATAAGTATCAAAATACTACATCGAGATCCAAAAATAGCCAAGTATAGCTTTATTACAAAGTGCATAGTCATGAAGACTAGCTAAAATATTCAGAGTTCACAACGAAAATAAAAGCAATGGGCCTTCTCTTCTAGCATACGCCACGAGCAGACATGTTGGGTGTAGAATCGAGTCCAAACTTACTCCTCATCAGAATTACCTGCACATTTGAATATGCAGCCCCCGAAGGAGGTCAATACAATGAAGTATTGGCAAGTGACTATGGTGGATAAATTATGACAAGTCTAATTCTATATGCATATTTGGCTTGGTGGAGTTCATTTTGCAGAAAGCCAGTTTTCTCCTATCTTTTGTAAAACACTTTTGTATCTCAAAGACTTGGCACCAAGGGATGAAGCCCAAGTGCACCAATAATTCTTTCCTTAGTCAAATTTTACTTTACGAAAACCATGTTGAGATTCTTCCGTCCATCCTTGTCCAGTTGCTCGAAGTTGTCCATCACCGGGGACACGGCTGAGTACTCAGTTTGTCGACTCTGCAGAGGTTGTGCACTTTCACCTTAAGACTCAATTTGTCCGAGAAATCCTATACACGCGGAGTGTATTATGGAAAGGAGAGAATTGAGACAAGAACTTTCAGAAGAAGAATGCAACCATACTAGCAAGACCCGTTCCACCTATCAACTCTACATCTTCTTGTCAAGCTGACAGGTTGCACTCTCACAACTTAGTAGTTCTAGACAGAGCCCATTGTCAGAAGGCTGCACGGAAAGCTTCTAAACTTGGAGGGACTTAGTAATCTCTTTGTTCCTGGGTGGCCGTCCACAAGTGTACTTCTGGGTGAAAACCACCATACTCATGGCCCTAAGTAGAATAGAAATTCATCCTAGGCGAAGACAACCACAAGCATAGTCCCAGAAGCCACTCAACATAAACCAAACAAACAATTCCACCCAGAAGTGCATTCAAGGTTTTTAACACTTAGCAATAATTCTATAAGCTGATAGATAAACTTCTTTATAGCATAGCTAAGCATCTAATAAAACTTTTGGTGGCTGCAAGGGAAGGGATGGCTACACACTACTAGGATATTTTCAAAGTGTAGACTAACTTAGCATTATAAGATAGTATCACAATTTCCCTATCATGCATACTACTCAAAATCTACTGATAATGCATATAGAAAACATAGGATAGATGATGAATGTCACTTGCCTTGGTAACAAAGGGAACAAGCACAGCAAGAATAACAATCACAAAGACCTTCCTCCTCTTCACAATCTAGAGACAAATAATAGCACTCAATAAACACACAAGCAGAACACTTAGAATATCAATACAAAAATATGTATGCATGCTTAATATGCAATGAACTTAACAAGATCAATTAATTACTATTTTAAATTCTCTGTTATTCATGTATGAAAATGTAATGATCAATATTTTAATATTTTAATTAATCATTTAAAAAATGAGCATATTAGTAGTTTTAAATTCTAAACCCAATTTCTTTAAGTCTATTAGAAGAAGTTTCAAATAAAACTCATGTTACACTCTCTGGACAGAGGGCATTAATATAACTCCAAAACAATTGGATTTATTTAGAGAGAAAATTTATTAATTAAGTTATAGATTTAATATCCGAAAGTTAAACAATTTAATTTCGCAATTTAATATGCCCTAAAAGGATAAAATAATGAAACCGTATTAAACTACACGACCAGAGCTTCACGTGGATATAAAATTCATCAAATTTGGATGAACAGATCAAAAGTTATGATTTTTGTAAGTTTGTGTTATTTTCTGTTTTTAAAACAAATTCTCTGCCGAAATAGAAAATAAAATCGCCACGCGGCGCTTGCTGATTGGCCGATACCGTTTCGCGCGGATCGCGTACGAGGACCGTCCGATCTATTTTAATCTAACGGGCCAGATCAGATGGACGAAACGGTAAGCAAGATTCAATCTCGCCCGTCCGATCTCGAACGAACCGCTCGGATATAAAGTGAGTATCGCGGCCGGCCGGAGCACGCCGGAGATCTCGTGCCCGCGGCGGCGCCCTCGTCGGCAAACGCGTTTCCGGCGATCTACGTTGTGCGAGCAAGAACGACTCATACCGTTGGGAAGAGGAGGTCAAGGCGGAGCTGTTGGCGCGGCAGAAATCTTCGACGGCCTTCCCTTCTCCTCCTAGAGCTCGCCGGAGATGGAAACGGCGGCGGCTTGCTTCGGTTGAACACGTACACGGCGATCTGGTGCCAAAGAATAGCAGAGAAGGTGTCAGGGACGTGCGCGTGCTCACTGGGAATCGAAAGGGAGTCGCGGGAGGGTTTGAGGGGCTCGGTACTCACCGGAGATCGAGAAATTTGGCGGCGGTAATGGCGGACGGCGGCGAGCCTTTTCTGAGCGGCCTGGGGGCTATTCCCTAGGGTTCTGGTCTTCGGGAGAGGCGGTAGAAGGGGGGGGGTTATATGAGGGCGTAGGGAGCGATTTCCTCGCGATTTTCTCAACTGATTTTGATCCGAAAGAAGCTAGGGTTCGGTAGGATTCGAGTTCGTGTTCTACACGAGTTGGGGGAGAGGGATGACATGCGGGCCCCAGCTGGCAGCGAGAGAGGGAGTGAGATGGGCCGTGGCGTGGGCTTCTGCACTGCGCGCGCGGCGGATAGCGAGGGAATGCAGTGGGCTTCGGCCCAGTTGGGTCGTCTCCCCTTTTTTTTTTTAATAAAACATTTTCTGATTTCAAACCTTTAATTCAAATTTGATTTTTAAAACTTATCAAAACATTTCAGAAAAATTCATAAAAATATGTTTTGAAAAGCTAATTTAATTTATGACTTTTTGATATCATTTTGTTAAATAAATAAAATAATAAAATACAGATTTGTATGAGGAGCTCAAATAAACCTCTTTAATGAAAACAATTCTATTTAACATTATAATTAAAATTCAATCTACTCCTTATGTGATTTCACTGCCATACTTTTTATGATGCATGATGCATGGATGCAAAGTTTTAAATTTTTGAGAAATTTGGGATGTTACAGACTAACCCCCTTAAGAAGAAGCTCGCCCTCGAGCTTCGGAAAGGTCAGCAAATAGGTGTGGGTGGTCTTCTCGGAGGTCATCCTCTCGTTCCCAGGTGGCTTCGTCCTCTGTGTGATGATTCCACTGGACCTTGCAAAACTTGATGGTTTTGGTACGGGTGACTCTTTCTGCTGTCTGTAATATCTTGATGGGCTTCTCTTCGTATGTCAGATCACTCTCCAATTGTACCTCCTCGAGGGGTACTGTATCCTTTAAGGGAACTCCCATCATCTCGGGATGACATTTCTTCAACTGACTGACATGGAACACATTATGAACAGCAGACAATACTTCAGGTAGTTCTAACTCATAGGCCACTTCACCTTTGTGAGAAAGAATTTTGAATGGTCCAATGAATCGAGGTGCTAACTTTCCTTTGATTCCAAATCTTTTCACACCCCGAAGTGGTGACACCCTTAGATAGGTTCTATCTCCCACTTCATAGGTGACTTCTCTACGCTTGGAATCTGCGTAGCTTTTCTGGCGTGATTGTGCTATTTTCAATCTGTCCTTAATCAGCCTGACTTTCTCTTCGGCATCCTGTATTATATCAGGCCCAAAGAAACTCCGTTCTCCTACACCACTCCACAACAGTGGGGGTTGTGCATTTCTTTCCATATAAGGCTTCAAACTGTGCCATCTCAATGCTGGCTTGGTAACTATTGTTGTAGGAGAACTCAGCGTATGGCAAATTATCATCCCAACTAGATCCATAGTCGAGCGCACAAGCTCTTAACATATCTTCTAAAATCTGATTCACTCTTTCAGTCTGACCATCTGTTTGCGGGTGGAAAGCCGTACTGAATTCCAATCTGGTTCCCAAAGATTCGTGCAACTGCTTCCAAAATTGAGAAGTGAACTGGGTCCCTCTATCAGACACGATACTCTTAGGAACGCCGTGAAGGCACACAATTCTCTTCATGTAAATATCGGCTAGCTTTGCACTGGTATAAGTGGTCTTCACGGGTATGAAGTGAGCTATTTTGGTTAGGCGACAAACAATAACCCAAATAGAATCATAACCCGATCTGGTCCTTGGTAATCCAGTGATGAAGTCCATCCCAATTGAATCCCACTTCCAATCCGGTACTTTCAAGGGTTGTAATAATCCTGCTGGTTTCTGATGTTCTGCTTTTACTCGACTACATACATCACACTTAGCGATGTATTCTGCTATTTCCCTCTTCAGATTATTCCACCAAAATCTCTCTTTCACATCCATATACATCTTTGTACGGATGAATTGAATAAGGTGTTTCATGAGCTTCTTGCAGAATTAACTTCCTAAGGTCAGGGTCATTGGCCACACATACCCGTTTTTCAAACCAAAAAATTCCCTGCTCATCCTCATGAAATCCTTTAGCTTTTCCAGCTCTTAAATTGACTTTGATCTCTTCTATTTCCTTGTCTCCTTTCTGAGCTTCACGTATCTTGTCCATCAAAGTGGGCTGTACCACTAATGAGGTTACAAACCCTTCAGGTACTACTTCCAACCTGAGGTCCTTAAATGCCTTGCATAAATCCTCGGGTAATTCTCCTGCTGTAAGGCCATTCACATACACTTTTCGGCTCAGAGCATCTGCTACCACATTAGCTTTTCCCGGATGGTATTGAAGGCTTAGATCATAATCTTTAATAAGTTCCAACCATCTTCTTTGTCTCATATTCAATTCCTTCTGTGTAAAATATTGCCACAAATGGAAATGGTACCTTATCCATTTTTTGTTGAAAAAAAGTAATATGTACTTCAAACTTTTGTGGTCCGTGAATACCTCACACCTTTTTCCCATTAGATAGGGTCTACAAGTTTTTAGAGCATGCACTACTGATGCTAACTCGAGATCATGAGTTGGGTAATTTACTTCATGTTTCTTGAGTTGTCTAGAGGCATAAGATGCCACTCTGCCTTCCTGCATCAACACACTTCCCAAGCCTTGGCGTGAAGCATCACAGTATACTTGGAATTCCTTCTCCAAATCAGGTAAACATAGAACTGGGGCTGAAACCAGACGTTTCTTCAACTCCTGAAAACTGGCTTCGCATGCCTATGTCCACTCAAATTTCTTCTCCTTCTTTAATAATTCCGTCAAGGCCTTGGCAATCTTGGAAAAGTTTTCAATGAATCGTCGGTAGTATCCTGCTAGGACCAGGAAACTTCGTAATTCACCAACATTCTTTGGCGGTTCCCAATTAGTTACAGCTAAAACCTTTTCAGGATCCACCGCTATACCTTCCTTGGACACCACATGGCCTAAAAATCCGACTTGTTCTAACCAAAACTCACACTTGCTGTACTTGGCATACAACTTATGTTCACGTAGTCTCTGCAATACCTGACGCAAGTGCTCTTCATGTTCTTGGTGACTCTTGGAGTAGATTAGAATATCATCTATGAACACGACCACAAACTTATCCAGAAAATCCATGAACACTTTATTCATCATATTCATGAAATAAGCTGGTGCATTGGTTAATCCAAAAGGCATTACTGTGTACTCGTAAGAGCCATATCTCGTAACAAATGCAGTTTTGGGTATATCCATTTCTCTAACTTTCATTTGGAGGTACCCCAATCGAAGATCGATCTTTGAGAAAACACAAGCACCTTCCAGTTGATCAAATAGTTCATTTATCTTGGGTAACGGGTACCTGTTTTTGATAGTTTGCTCGTTTATATCTCTGTAATCCGTGACTAGCCTCTGGGTTTGATCCTTCTTCTTAACAAATAAGACTGGTGCTCCCCATGGCGATGAACTTGGACGAATGAATCCTTTCTGGATATGTTCTTCTAATTGCTTCTTGAGCTCTTTCAATTCATCGACGGCCATAGGATAAGGTCTTTTTGCTATTGGCCCTGTTCCCGGCTTAAGTTCGATGAGAAACTCTACATCTCTATCAGGTGGCATTCCCGGTAGTTCCTCCGGAAAAACATCTGGGTATTCCTTGACGATAAGCACATCACCAAGGCTAACCCCCTTAAGAGAATTTAGCCTAACCTTCTTAAGTTCGAAAGTTGATCGGAACTTAATCTTTCTTTTCTCTGGGGTGGTGAGGGTGATTGCTCTATTCGCACAATCTATGATTCCTTCAAAACGAGTCATCCAATCCATTCCGATGATAACATCCAATCCTTGGGTCTCTAGGATGACTAAGTCTGTTGGGAAGGTGTGTTTTCCAATTTGCAAGTCTAACTGCCTACACCCGGAATTTACTAGCATCTCTCCTCCAGGTGAACTTACCCTAATAGGTTTTCCTAGACTTTCCTCAGCTAACCCATGTTTGTTAACAAAAGCTCTTGATATGAATGAATGAGATGCTCCAGTATCAAATAAAACTAATGCTGGAAAGGAGTTGAGCAAGAACGTACCAATCACAGCATCAGGTTCATCATGAACTTCTTCCACATTGATGTGGTTCACTTGTCCCTTCTGGAAAGGATTGGGCTTGGAATTTTCCTCAGCTTTCTTCTCTGGGCAATCAGTTGCATAATGTCCTGTCTTCTTGCACTTGTAGAAGGTCACATGAGACAAGTCTTTCTTCCCTTCATGGTTAGGACGGTGATTACCATTCCCATGATTATGACCATGATGATGGTTTCCCCTGGATCCACCATTATTTCCATTGTATCCTCCATTGCTTCCTTTGTTCCCTCCATTGTGGTTATGACCATGATGTTTTTGGCCACTACCAGTGTTGGAGTGATTCCAGGGTTTATGACTACTGACTTCAGAGGTGTGTTTCTTATATGTCCCTTCAGAATGAACCTTACTTGCACTGAACTTCCTCTTCATATTCTCTTCCTTTCTTATGTTGTTGTCCAAGGTGATAGCTTGATCCAGCAGAGCTTGATAGCTTGGTGTATATGCCACAGACAAAGGTATCTTCAGTTCTCCCTTAAGCCCATTGAGGAACTTTTCCTTCCTCTTTGCATCAGTATCGATGTCCTCTGGTGCATACCTTGATAGCATACAGAAGTCATCCATATACTCCTTCAGAGTTCTACCTCCTTGCCTCAAGCTGCGAAATTCGTCTTTCTTCAGGTTCATTATACCTGAGGAGATGTGAGCATTCCGGAAGCCTTCCTTGAACGCATCCCAAGTCATGCCATCCAAAGGATGAGTCACTTGAAAATTTTCCCACCACAATGCTGCGGGTCCTTCCAACAGGTGTGCAGTGAACCTCACTTTTTCTGCCTCAGAACATTCACAAGTTACTAAGTCCTTGTTGACTGAACGGAGCCAGTCATCCGCCACTATTGGTTCAGTAGCAGAGGAGAACTTATTAGGCCTAAGCCTTAGGAATCTAGCAAGTCTGTCCACTGGGGGTGGGGGTGGAGGTGGCGGGTTGTTGTTGTTGTGGTTGTTGTTGTTGTTGTTGGTTGCTGCAATGAACTGAGTCATCATATTCATCAACTGAGCTTGAGCGGCCATCAGTTGTTGCATGACGTCGTCGTTGCTGGTATCACGACGAGGAGGCATCTGTAGGGTTTTTCAGCATAGATGAGTGAAAGATAGACATAACTAAAAGAAAAATCCTACCCATGCACAAAGCAACCAAGTCAACACAAACAACACTCATAAGACAACTTAAAAGGAAAAGTCTAATAAAACAAGTAGTCTAAATTGATTTAATAAAAACAACAGAGTCTGCAAACCAAACAATTCTATCATTGTCACACCACAAGTTGGAGATCAATGTTTTAAAAAGAACGACGAACTAAACGAGGGAGAACATGGTGGTCCTACTACTAAGTCTAAACTTCGTCCATGACGTCTCCTTCATCTTCCTCCACTTCCTCGATGGTGATGCCTTCCTTCGTAAGAATCTCCTTGTAGTCATTCACCTCCTTCTCCAAGGCCTCATTCTTCTCCTGTAACATTGTCGTCTCACGGTGCAGAGTCTCGATTGCTTCTTTCTCCAGGACTTCAATCTTCTCTTGTAGTATTCTCTTCTCACGGCGTAGAGTCTCGATCAAATCTCGATCAGCTTCGAACTCGACGTCGTTGCTCTGGATTTCATCCTTCAAGGTCCTGATCTCCTTGTTCTTGTCTCTAATTCTCTTTTCTTGGCTTTGAAACTTCTTCTCTTGAGCTCGGAACTTCTCCTCGTGAGCGTTGGCCACCTCTTCTTGGGCTTCAATCTTCTTTTGAGTCTCCTTGACTTGTGCCATTATTTCATCATTCTTCAACAGCTCATTGTGTCTATCTTCTTCTAGTTGCCAGAGGTGAAGTTCTATGTCTTGGAGATATGGGTACAAAGCTTCTGGTTTGTTTTTGTCTTCCTCGCTAATACAGTAAGGAATCCCATGTTCGTCACGTTGGCCAAGGTGAGCAAAGTAGTGGTCTTTTAACTCTTCTTGGTATTGCAAGCAAAGACGTCCTATTAGCTCCTGTGTGACGAGATTCAGCCCTTTCTCCAAGGAGTCACTAATCTACTTGTACTGGATGTCTTCGGTCTTGGGTTCAGTGTGGCGCCCTTGTTGGTAAAGGCGAATTCCCCATACGTCTTCTTTGTTGAAGTGCTTCAGCTGGCTTGCCTTGATGATGGGTGTCGGAAGTGCCAACAGTTCTACCAACTCTAGAAGATATCTTCCAAAGCGCATGTCCTTGAAGTCCTCCGCGGTTTGATACATGAAGAACGACATCCTTAAGTGATAAAGGTAGAGTTTATTAAAACAAGACAAAGGTAAGATATACTAATTGTGGTGTACTTAAGTACTTAGAGAAAAAGAAGTTCTTCTCTAACAGGTGATCAATACTATTATCAACTCTTTTGTAAGTCGGATATTCACTATAGTGAGAGAGACAGACACCCGGCCAGCCACTTATAATTGTGGAACAGGTCTCATGTACGCGGACATGTAAGGTTAGTCCCGGGCCGCTTCATCCCACTATGCCGTTAGGATCCAACATACTTCCAAGATGGTAATATTATGATCAAAAAGGAGGCTTAACCAATCCTAAGGGATCGAACCTACAGGCAACACTTTTGCTCTGATACCATTTTGTAGCGCCCCATCTTTAAATAAAGATGGAACACCTGTGTTATGTGCTAGTCCCTGGATCACTGCCAGCACCACAGTACAAAATATATAGTATCATTGCATAAGTATCAAAATACTACATCGAGATCCAAAAATAGCCAAGTATAGCTTTATTATAAAGTGCATAGTCATGAAGACTAGCTAAAATATTCAGAGTTCACAACGAAAATAAAAGCAATGGGCCTTCTCTTCTAGCATACGCCACGAGCAGACATGTTGGGTGTAGAATCGAGTCCAAACTTACTCCTCATCAGAATTACCTGCACATTTGAATATGCAGCCCCCGAAGGAGGTCAATACAATGAAGTATTGGCAAGTGACTATGGTGGATAAATTATGACAAGTCTAATTCTATATGCATATTTGGCTTGGTGGAGTTCATTTTGCAGAAAGCCAGTTTTCTCCTATCTTTTGTAAAACACTTTTGTATCTCAAAGACTTGGCACCAAGGGATGAAGCCCAAGTGCACCAATAATTCTTTCCTTAGTCAAATTTTACTTTACGAAAACCATGTTGAGATTCTTCCGTCCATCCTTGTCCAGTTGCTCGAAGTTGTCCATCACCGGGGACACGGCTGAGTACTCAGTTTGTCGACTCTGCAGAGGTTGTGCACTTTCACCTTAAGACTCAATTTGTCCGAGAAATCCTATACACGCGGAGTGTATTATGGAAAGGAGAGAATTGAGACAAGAACTTTCAGAAGAAGAATGCAACCATACTAGCAAGACCCGTTCCACCTATCAACTCTACATCTGCTTGTCAAGCTGACAGGTTGCACTCTCACAACTTAGTAGTTCTAGACAGAGCCCATTGTCAGAAGGCTGCACGGAAAGCTTCTAAACTTGGAGGGACTTAGTAATCTCTTTGTTCCTGGGTGGCCGTCCACAAGTGTACTTCTGGGTGAAAACCACCATACTCATGGCCCTAAGTAGAATAGAAATTCATCCTAGGCGAAGACAACCACAAGCATAGTCCCAGAAGCCACTCAACATAAACCAAACAACCAATTCCACCCAGAAGTGCATTCAAGGTTTTTAACACTTAGCAATAATTCTATAAGCTGATAGATAAACTTCTTTATAGCATAGCTAAGCATCTAATAAAACTTTTGGTGGCTGCAAGGGAAGGGATGGCTACACACTACTAGGATATTTTCAAAGTGTAGACTAACTTAGCATTATAAGATAGTATCACAATTTCCCTATCATGCATACTACTCAAAATCTACTGATAATGCATATAGAAAACATAGGATAGATGATGAATGTCACTTGCCTTGGTAACAAAGGGAACAAGCACAGCAAGAATAACAATCACAAGGACCTTCCTCCTCTTCACAATCTAGAGACAAATAATAGCACTCAATAAACACACAAGCATAACACTTAGAATATCAATACAAAAATATGTATGCATGCTTAATATGCAATGAACTTAACAAGATCAATTAATTACTATTTTAAATTCTCTGTTATTCATGTATGAAAATGTAATGATCAATATTTTAATATTTTAATTAATCATTAAAAAAATGAGCATATTAGTAGTTTTAAATTCTAAACCCAATTTCTTTAAGTCTATTAGAAGAAGTTTCAAATAAAACTCATGTTACACTCTCTGGACAGAGGGCATTAATATAACTCCAAAACAATTGGATTTATTTAGAGAGAAAATTTATTAATTAAGTTATAGATTTAATATCCGAAAGTTAAACAATTTAATTTCTCAATTTAATATGCACTAAAGGATAAACTAATGCAACCATATTAAACTACACGACCAGAGCTTCACGTGGATATAAAATTTATCAAATTTGGATGAACAGATCAAAAGTTATGATTTTTGTAAGTTTGTGTTATTTTCTGTTTTCAAAACAAATTCTCTGCCGAAATAGAAAATAAAATCGCCACGCGGCGCTTGCTGATTGGCCGATACCGTTTCGCGCGGATCGCGTACGAGGACCGTCCGATCTATTTTAATCTAACGCGCCAGATCAGATGGACGAAACGGTAAGCAAGATTCAATCTCGCCCGTCCGATCTCGAACGAACCGCTCGGATCTAAAGTGAGTATCGCGGCCGGCCGGAGCACGCCGGAGATCTCGTGCCCGCGGCGGCTCCCTCGTCGGCAAATGCGTTTCCGGCGATCTACGTTGTGCGAGCAAGAACGACTCATACCGCTGGGAAGAGGAGGTCAAGGCGGAGCTGTTGGCGCGGCAGAAATCTTCGACGGCCTTCCCTTCTCCTCCTAGAGCTCGCCGAAGATGGAAACGGCGGCGGCTTGCTTCGGTTGAACACGTACACGGCGATCTGGTGCCAAAGAATAGCAGAGAAGGTGTCAGGGACGTGCGCGTGCTCACTGGGAATCGAAAGGGAGTCGCGGGAGGGTTTGAGGGGCTCGGTACTCACCGGAGATCGAGATATTTGGCGGCGGTAATGGCGGACGGCGGCGAGCCTTTTCTGATCGGCCTGGGGGCTATTCCCTAGGGTTCTGGTGTTCGGGAGAGGCGGTAGAAGGGGGTGGGTTATATGGGGGCGTAGGGAGCGATTTCCTCGCGATTTTCTCAACTGATTTTGATCCGAAAGAAGCTAGGGTTCGGTAGGATTCGAGTTCGTGTTCTACACGAGTTGGGGGAGAGGGATGACATGCGGGCCCCGGCTGGCAGCGAGAGAGGGAGTGAGATGGGCCGTGGCGTGGGCTTCTGCACTGCGCGCGCGGCGGATAGCGAGGGAATGCAGTGGGCTTCGACCCAGTTGGGTCGTCTCCCCTTTTTTTTTTAATAAAACATTTTCTGATTTCAAACCTTTAATTCAAATTTGATTTTTAAAACTTATCAAAACATTTCAGAAAAATTCATAAAAATATGTTTTGAAAAGCTAATTTAATTTATGACTTTTTGATATCATTTTGTTAAATAAATAAAATAATAAAATACAGATTTGTATGAGGAGCTCAAATAAACCTCTTTAATGAAAACAATTCTATTTAACATTATAATTAAAATTCAATCTACTCCTTATGTGATTTCACTGCCATACTTTTTATGATGCATGATGCATGGATGTAAAGTTTTAAATTTTTGAGAAATTTGGGATGTTACATTGGCAAGATTGTTTAATAAACCAATATGCACCTATGTGTGGAGTATGCGATCTTTATCACAAACTATGTCGTCGAAATGACCATAACTTGGTCATTTGGCTTGAAACTTCTAGATGTTCATACATGATAGACCTTTTTGTGAAGACTTTTTTTGCAAAAGTTGGAAAAAATCAAGTTTATCATTTTTCATAGCAACTAGTACACAAATAAGGAGGCCTTGCCAAAGGATTTGATTTTGTGAGGTGTTTATCACTTTATTACATTTTTTCTTAAAACCGATCAAAACGATCGCAACGACTAATCATCAGAAGAGGTGATATTTTCTAGAACTATCAATGTTTCTGTGATATAACGACTACTTGTGTACCTTAAAAAGATTTTTCCAAAAGTTTTAGACCAAAATATCAAATAGTTGTAGTTCAAATTTGAATTACTTTCAAAAAATCAACATAAACTCAATTAACTAGGGGAAATTAGTTAGATTTCAAAGAAAAAACTCATACTTGGGGATCATCCATCATATGTGCACCACTCTTAGTGAAAAATAGTTGGGTGCCATTTGGAATCATATTTTCTGTACTCACTTCACAAAAAACCTCATTTTTTGCACTTAAAAAAAAGAAAATCATATTTATGAAAATAATTTGAAGAATCCCTTTGGAAAGATTGTTTAATATACCAATATGCACCTATGTGTGGAGTATGAGATCTTTATCACAAACTATGTCGTCGAAATGACCATAACTTGGTCATTTGGCTTGAAACTTCTAGATGTTCATACATGATAGACCTTTTTGTGAAGACTTTTTTTGCAAATGTTGGTAAAAATCAAGTTTATAATTTTTCATAGAAACTAGTACACAAATAAGGAGCCCATGCCAAATATTTGATTTTTTGAGGTGTTTATCACTTTATTACATTTTTTCTTAAAACCGATCAAAACGGTCGCTATGACTAATCATCGGAAGAGGTGATATTTTATAGAACTATCAATGTTTCTGTGATATAACCAGTAGTTGTGTACCTTAAAATGATTTTTCCAAAAGTTTTAGACCAAAATATCAAATAGTTGTAGTTCAAATTTGAATTACTTTCGAAAAATCAACATAAACTCAATTAACTAGGGGAAATTAGTTAGAATTCAAAGAAAACAATTATACTTGGGTATCATCCATCATATGTGCACCACTATTAGTGAAAAATAGTTGGGTGCCATTTGGAATCATATTTTCTGTACTCACTTCACAAAAAACCTCATTTTTTGCACTTAAAAAAAGGAAAATGATATTTATGAAAATAATTTGAAGAATCCCTTTGGCAAGATTGTTTAATATACCAATATGCACCTATGTGTGGAGTATGAGATCTTTATCACAAATTATGTCGTCGAAATGACCATAACTTGGTCATTTGGCTTGAAACTTCTAGATGTTCATACATGATAGACCTTTTTGTGAAGACTTTTTTGGCAAATGTTGGCAAAAATCAAGTTTATCATTTTTCATAGCAACTAGTACACAAATAAGGAGCCCATGCCAAAGTATTTGATTTTTTGAGGTG
Organism: Poa annua; assembly: GCA_026929855.1. Taxonomy (NCBI): domain Eukaryota; kingdom Viridiplantae; phylum Streptophyta; class Magnoliopsida; order Poales; family Poaceae; genus Poa; species Poa annua. Next base: position 57,311,136 of record CM049426.1, on the reverse strand, counting down.
TTTATCACTTTATTACATTTTTTCTTACAACCGATCAAAACGGTCGTTACGACTAATCATCGGAAGAGGTGATATTTTCTAGAACTATCAATGTTTCTGTGATATAACCACTAACCACTAGTTGTGTACCTTAAAATGATTTTTCCAAAAGTTTTAGACCAAAATATCAAATAGTTGTAGTTCAAATTTGAATCATATTTTTTGTACTTACTTCACAAAAATCTTAAAAAATATAAAATGATATTTAAAAAATATAAAATGATATTTAAGAATATAAAACAAAACAGAAAAATAAATTAGAAACCAAAACAATTCAAAAAATAAGTAAACCAAAATAAGAAACAGGTAAACAATTCAAACAATTTAAAAGAAAACAAAAACAAAAACCAGTAAAAAGAAATAAGAAAAAAATCATTAGTCTCGGTTGGTAACACCAACCGAGACTAAAGGGCCGCTGGGCTTCGCGCGCATTTTTCGCGGCCCAGCCAGAACCCTTTAGTCCCAGTTGGTAACACCAACCGCGACTAAAGAGCCTTTAGTCTCGGTTCGTGGCTAGAACCGAGACTAAAGGTCCTTCCGCGCCGTTTAGGGTTGTCGCGTCCGAAAAATTTGCAATGTTTCCCAAAAATCCCCCACTCCGGCGGCGAAGCCCTGCTCCTCCGCTCCGGCGCCCTCCTCCTCCCTCGGCGAAGAACTGCTCCGCTCCGGCGCCCGCCTCTCGCCGCCGTCCTCCGCAACGACGTGCCCGCGACCCGGCCTCCTCCACGGCCGAGATTCTCCTCTGCTTCTCGCCGCCCTTGGCCCGCGTCATTCTCGTCCACGGCCCGCGTCGTCCTCGTCGTCTTCCCGGCCTCCTCCGCTTCTCCTCCACGGTAAGGGTATCCCTTCCCCTTCCTCTCTCTTGCTGCCCACCGTCGCGCACGCGGTGCTACCCGCCGTCGCGCCCGTGGTGCCCGCCGTCGCGCACGCGGTGTTGAATCTTTGAAATTGCATGGAATCGAGAAAGAGAAGCAGCACAAAGACAATCATTTAGCACAATCTTTGCTTTGACCAACTGGCAGAAGTGCTGGCTTTTGATTGAGAGAAGAATCTAGCACAATCTAAGAAGTGACAATGTTCATCTTTTTCTTGAAACTTTATATATGTAGTTGAGAGCTATTTTATTCAGAGAATAATTTCTAAAGCATAAAGCAGCTACTTATCCTCGGCAAGTGGTTTTAAGGATGAGATGAATTGTGTATGCATTAGATGGTCATTTGGTGAAATATCAAGTTTAGATGCATTAGATGGTCATTTGGTGAAATATCAGTACTACAAATGCTTGCTTGCTATGTAATGGTGCGAGAGGTTCTTACACTCCTGCATTGGTGTACTAACATTGCTAATGTAACATTGCTACAAATGCTTGGTGTACTAACATTGCTACTGTAACTTCCTGGAGTAATTTTACTGAAAGAATGATTTGTTTGCTTGCATTGGAGGCTACAAATTTATATATGAAATCTTTAACCTTTTTCTGAAATTAAAATATAATTAAACATAATAAATCTATACATCCCTCTTTTCTGCAGCACAAAATTTTTGGCAGCCATTTATATTGCAAACTAATATTATTTTTACTAGAAAGATTATTTATTAAATCAAAAACAGTAGGAGCCTCTCCTACTGTGGTATATAATTGTAGAAAGATTATTTATCTTTTCTACTATAAAGTCTGAAACTGAGACACTTAGAATCAATGCATGCTTGTTAGATGAATTTTGGCTACGGCTATTGAGCAATCAGTCTTTTCTGTTTTATGAGATGCTATTTCTTGTTACAGAATTGTAGTTCTCTCAGTGTTCTGTTTTATGGATGCTATGACTTGCAATTATTGTCTACATGCATCATTGGCTACATATTTTGTTGTTTTGATTGAAATACAATTCATTATACAACTTGCAGGAGGTCTGCTGCTCGGGTCCTTGTGTCCACGGCTTTTCAGGAGGTCTTGCTTCAGTGGCTATCTTTGTTTTGTAAATTGAGATGATTGTAAATGTGTTAGATATGAAATTGTAATATAGGATCCGTATATATATTATGGTGTGTTGGATATGCAAATTGAGATGATTGTAAATGTGTACGAAAAAAGATGATTTTGTGTTCGATATGCACAATTCTAAAATATGATCCATATATATAGTTTTGTGTTAGGTATGCAAGATGCGCACACACTGTTTTCTTCGCTGCCACCTTGTTGTGCTATATGATTCATACTTGTTGCAATTATTGTACTTGTATATGTTTTTCAGATGAATAAATGTAAACTTGATTATAATGCCCGAGCTATGGATTGCAGGTAGAGCTATGGAGCACTTGCGAGACGAGCACATAGAAGAAGCACAATTTCAACGAGACGAGGAGATGGAAGACCAAATGGAACAACTTATTTTTAACGATGCCCGAGCTGGAGGAGATGTAGATGATTATGATTTTCGAACAATTTTTTAACGACTTTGGTGATGGAATGGAGTCACGAGATGTGGTGATAACAAACTCCGGCGGAGAGGTGTATATGTGTTTATAATCAATATGGCGATATGTTATTGTTAACTACATGCATTAATTGATTTTTGTTGCATTTATTAACGACTTATTTTTCTTTTAGCCATCCGGATCGAGCAAATCTACCAAAAAGCAGCCACCATGTGCTCCTCGAGGCAAGGCAAAAAGAATGACGAGCGAGGATCCAATGTTACCGATTGAGGAAATTGCTGATTCCGGCGAACCGCTCGAACCAAAACAGAACCGCAACAAATTTATAAGTCAAGCTGGAGTTATTGTTAGGGACATGATCCCAATCAGCATACGCGAATGGAATAAGCCTGCGGCCGCAGATGTGGAGGACCCATGTTATGTCCACTAAGTTCTTAAGGATTTGGTCTATAACACGCTTTTGTCACATTTCACCCTCCCGCCAGATCTCTCTAAAGTGAAGAAGGACAACCTCAAGAAGTGGACTCTTATTAAGATGGCGGAACAATTCCGGAACTGGAAGAAAAAGTTATGGAATCAATATGAAGAAACAAAAGAAGAGCCAAATTTCAGTGGAGCACAAGGGAAGAAGTTAGAATCTGAATGGGCGGCGTTTAAGGCGTATAGGAAATCACCTATGGCTGTGGCCCGATCGGAGATAAATAAATTGAATGCTGGGCTGAAGGTACACCACCATACATTGGGGACAGGTGGCTACAAGAGCGCCATTCCTAAGTGGTTAGCCTATGAAGAAAAACTGCTTCGATCGGGGGTCCGTCCAAAGACACTTGACTGGCCCGAGAGGTCAAAATTCTGGTTGTTCGCGCATGGGGCAATGTTGGACCCTAAAACCGGAGAGATTGTTGGAAGGGGAAAATGGAAGGTTCTCGTTGATAAATTAAAAAAGAAGCTTGAAGAAGCAATTAATGATGTTCGCAATGGTGTGTTCAAACCCGATAGAGAGGATGACGAGCTGACACGAGCCCTAGGGAATCCTGAACATGTTGGACGAGCTCGAGGCTTTCCTGGCGGTGCTATGTTAAAGACTGCGTGGCCGGAATCCGCTCACACTTATAGAAGCCGTAGCAGAGGTAAGAAGAAGGAGGCCGACCGGATATTACAATTGGAACGTGAAATGAAGGAGCAACAGGCGGAAATAAAAGCATTGAAGGAGCAAAGAACGGAACCTCAGGAGCGCACCAATTAGATCATGAAGCAGATGCCGCCCCATCTCAGCGTAGAAGCAGCGTTGGTTCCACGCGTCAAGTCGATGGTCCCTACCAAGTGGATGACATCACAAAGCCTACAGGTTGTGAGCTACATATAGCAATGAGAAACATAACTTTGAAAGTGGTGGTGGGGCAAGCTTTAGTAATTCAACCTCGAGAACTCTACCATTGTGGTCAAATTCCAGATGGCTACGCTCGTGTCGGGGTGGACGAAATTATGCCGGGATTTGAAACCTTGGAACTTGAGTTACCTGGAGGTGATGAGGAGAAGACGTTGGTAGACGTCAAGCATGCCTTCGCCCTATGGCCCAAGAAATACATCGTCCTTTCAGAACAAGCAAAGTCCACTCCTCGTTCTAGGAGTCCAACTCACCAGCAAAGTCCACTCTTCTTCGAGAGGGATCAAAGACGGAGTCCATCTCCACCCCATCAACAAAGCCCATACCTCCCCGATAGGGACCCCAGCCCGAGTCCATCTCCAGCTCAACAGCAAAGCCAACCGCCCCTCGAGAGGGTTCCTAGCGCGAGGCCATCGCAGTCTATGCCAGTCCGCCATAATGTTAAGTCGCTCTCGAGTAGGCGCCAGTCTGGTTCTCCTGTTAGGAAGAAACCTAGAAATCATAAAACACCGCCGCCTACTCCAAAGTTACCTTGGGAGAGAACCGTTGAGGAAAACGATATCGCCTGCAAAGAACATACGGATGCCTGGCTTGCTGGCGTGAAACAGAAAACGTTAGCAAAACAATTGCCTCGTGCAAAATTTACTGCCGGAATTCCTCAGGAGAAAATTGACCGTTGCATCGATGCCCTATACAACCCCCCACCATCGCCGCCAACAGACTATGATCGCAACATTGGTAAGTCATATGACGAAGAGATGGATGATCGATCGAAAAAAGGGAAACAAGTTGCCCAACTCGGAGAACAAGACGCACAGTCGCCCCCCCCCCCCCCCCCGCTCAAGGTGCTTGATGACAGAGTTCTCAAAAATATCAATGTGCGGGAGCTGGTATATTCGGGAGATGATATCCCCTTCGTGGATGTTGTTCGTACTTATGTTCACGGGGAGAATTTTGTCGACGGCGACTTACCCACAAGAATGCGTCAATTTCAAGCCTGCTACAAGAATATCGTAAAGGAGACGAATAAATACGATCTCATGATGGCAGTTAAGGAAGAGCATTATTTCCAAGAATACTCCGTTGTCCTTTACTTCGCCGAAATCTTTCAGTTATACAATCTCCGGGCACTCGACAAAGCTATCATGAGTTCCTATTGTCTGTAAGTGATCTATTCCTGTAATTTAATGTTTTAATTAGCTCTACTCGTTCATTGTCTGTGATAATCCTCTCTATAATATTTGTGTGTTTTATTACGCATAATGAAGATGCTCGAATGCAAGAAGCCACATTGGGTTCATTGACCCCTCTATAATGCATGAAAAAAACATAATTGATCCACTAGTTAACAAGGATACACCGGGGAATTTGCTAATGTTTTTCAAGCGACAAGCTTACAAAAAATATATATTATGGCCTTACAACTTCAAGTGAGTGTTACTGCTTATTACACATTCTATTTTTCTCACCCGATGTTAAGTTTAATTGATGAGTTATGCATGACTATTTATAAACGTGCGCAGCTTCCACTACATTCTTATCGTTATTGACTTGCGGAAAGGAGAAATTGTTGTCCTTGACTCGTTAAGAAGATGCCCTAAACAATACAAGACCTGTTTTGATTTGGTGGCAAGGTACATTCTTTTCTTATCGTATCTTTCGTTCATTTCCTAGTATCAAAGAATTTATGACTCATTCATTCATTTTCTTGTCATGCAGCGTTTGGAAAATATTCCTCGCGGAACATCCGAACAGTGGATGGCCAGAGAAACTGCGCTGGCGTAGTAACGATGTAAGTAGTACTATAACTAGTCCCATGCACCATTATCGTACTTTATTATTATTTGCTTAAATTCTATTCTTCTATAGACTTGCCTTAAACAACCAATAGGGACTGATCTATGTGGATTCTACGTTTGCGAGTACATGCATACTGTGGTCAACGAGAGTTTGAAGAGCAAAAGAAGTATCGAAGTACGTAAATCTCTAGTGACAACCACTAGTAGAAAACAGGCTAAAGGACCAAACTCCAAAACCACATTTGTCCCGGTCGTACTGCAAACCGGGACAGATGGGGCATAAAACGCTAGTGGAGGACCAAACTAGTTCAGGCGACACTCATTTGTCCCGGTTCGTGGCTGGAACCGGGACAAATGAGGTAGCACCCGCAGGCGACACCCATTTGTCCCGGTTCCAGTCACAAACCGGGACAAATGGCATGGTTTCAGTTACGCGCCACCGCCGCGTTTTTTTGACGCGCACGGAAGACGAGTGGCGCCGGCGATTCCTCTGCCCTCCGGCGATTCATCTGCCCTCCGCCGGCGATTCATCTTCCTCTCCGGCGCTATAAAATGCACTGCACAGTACGAGTCTTCCCACACTATTTCTCCGGCCATCTCTCCTCTCTTTTCTCCGTCCACGTACACCATTTCCTATGGAGCCACTCGTGCCTCGGTCCGATGAGTTTTACGGCTACGAGAAGGAAGGCATGCGGTTCAAGGTGTGGGTCACCCTTCGTGCATCGCGCGTGGAGAAGTGGATCGGCGACGTGAAGAAGAACTTCCTCGACGCCGCTCCGATCAAAGCCGTTGGACTCGATTGCGAGTTCACCGACCCTCGACGGAAGGATACTCCGCAGCGCGCCGCCGTCCTTCAACTCTCGGTGGCGACCGAGACTCTTGTCTTCCAAATTTGCAAAGCTGATCGGGTGCCACAGGTCCTCGTGGATTTCTTAGGTGACGAGACAATCAAATTCTACGGCGTGGCAATCCATAATGACATGAAGATGCTAGCCTACTATGGAATTATTATTCGGTCCGCGGTCGACCTGCAGAGGGATCGCCCAAACCCTACCGGCAATTTTACTCCTAGTCTATATGCTCTCTCTAATGCGGTCATTGGGACAAATCTTGAGAAGAAGAAGAAATACAAGAAGAGGAAGTACACGGACGACGACAAGGAAGACACGTTACAAAAAGACCTAATTTTCGGATGGGGCAACGTTCCATTGAGCTACGATCAAATCGTATATGCTGCTTTAGACGCTCGCCTTGGCTTCGAGATTGCACGGAAGTGGGATAGTCTACGCGGCTATAATACGGAAAATGATCGTCTTAATGTCGTTGATGAGTAGACTATCTATGTATTCAAACATTTTTCATATTCATAGTTATTTAAAACAGAAAACAGAAAAAGAAAACAAAAAAAAATGAAAAAAACCTCCATCTGTCCCGGTTTCAGTCTCAAACCGGGACAAATGGGCTCCTTTTTGTCCCGGTTTGTGACTGAAACCGGGACAAATGGGGGGGTGCCTATATATACTGATCAGCAGCCCCCTCCCAAAACCATTGGAGGCATTTTTTTTTTGAAATGGAAGGAGGGGGTGTGTGCTAGTCTGTTTTTTTTGTATGCATGCAAGGTGTTTGATGAAATTCCCGAGAGAGTTCACGAATTGATTTGATGTACACTTAAAGAAGTTTATTCTTCTTTTCGATCAAGGTTAGTTTTTCTCTCATTTCATTTATAATTAATTGATACCGTGCATGTTCAGTGTTTATTTGTCGATGTTCTGTAATGGTTATTGATGTAGTTCATTATATAATGCAGATGGACCGACAATGGATGTATGGTGACCGACGCACCGCCGAGTACATGACAGGTTTGAGGAAATTTCTTGAGAAAGCCCGGGCCCACAGTACGAATGGTTTCATGTGTTGTCCATGTGTCAACTGTCAGAATAAGACAGATCACCCAAACGTGAGAACCCTTCAAAGTCATCTTATTCGGCATGGTTTCATGCCCAGCTATAATTGTTGGACGAAGCACGGAGAAGAAGGTGTTATGATGGAAGACAATGAAGAAGAGGAAGATTATGACAACTATCCTATGTTCCCGGAGTACGGAGATTCTGCAACGGGGGAAACTGAAGCTGAAGAGGCACCAGATGAGCCCACTGACGATCTTGGTAGGGCCATTGCTGATGCAAAGAGAGAGTGCGGAACTGAAAAGGAGAGGTTGAAGTTCGACCAGATGTTAGAGGATCACAAGAAATTGTTGTATCCAAGTTGCGAAGATGGTCAGAAAAAGCTGGGTACCACACTGGAATTACTGCAGTGGAAGGCAGAGTGTGGTGTGACTGACAAGGGATTTGGAAAGTTGCTGCAGATAATTAGGAAGATGCTTCCAAAGGTCAACGAGTTGACAGACAGCACGTACGAAGCAAAGAAGGTTGTGTGCCCTCTAGGATTAGACGTGCATAAGATACATGCCTGCCCTAATGACTGCATCCTCTACCGCGGTGAGTATGAGAATTTGGATGCATGTCCAGTATGCACTGCATTGCGGTATAAGATCAGACGAGATGACCCTGGTGAAGTTGAGGGTGAGCGTCCCCGGAAGAGGGTTCCTGCCAAGGTGATGTGGTATGCTCCTATAATACCACGGTTGAAACGCCTGTTTGCGAATAAAGAGCATGCCAAGTTGTTGCGATGGCACAAAGAGGACCGTAAGAAAGACGCGATGTGTAGACACCCCGCTGATGGGTCGCAGTGGAGAAAAATTGAGAGAGAGTTCCCAGAATTTGAAGATGACGCAAGGAACTTAAGGTTTGGTCTAAGTACAGACGGTTTCAATCCGTTTGGGGAGCAGAGCAGCAGTCATAGCACATGGCCCGTGACTCTATGTATTTATAACCTTCCTCCTTGGTTGTGCATGAAGCGAAAGTTCATTATGATGCCATTGCTCATCCAAGGCCCGAAGCAACCCGGCGACGACCTTGATGTGTACCTCAGGCCATTATTTGAAGAACTTTTACAGTTGTGGCGGGAAGAAGGTGTACGGGTGTGGGATGAGCACAAACATGAGGAATTTGACCTACGAGCTCTGCTTTTTGTAACAATTAACGATTGGCCTGCTCTTGCTAACCTCTCAGGGCAGTCGACCAAGGGGTACAATGCATGCACACACTGTTTGGGTGAGACTGAATGTTTATATTTGGATAAATGTAAGAAGTGTGTGTATCTGGGGAATCATCGATTTCTTCCGATCAGGCATACCGCAAGGAAGAAAGGCAAGCATTTTAAAGGTGAGGCTGATCACAGTAGGAGGCCTGTCAACCGTACTGGTGAAGAAATATTTGATATGGTCAAGGATCTATAAGTAATGTTTGGAAAGGGTCCTGGAGGTCAACAGGTTCCGAAAGACGCTAACGGGCACGCACCCATGTGGAAGAAAAAATCTATATTTTGGGAGCTACCATATTGGAAGGTCCTAGAGGTTAGATCTGCTATCGACGTGATGCACGTGACGAAGAATGTTTGCGTGAACCTGCTAGGCTTCTTGGGCGTGTACGGGAAGAAAAAAGATACAGAGGAGCACGGGAGGACCAGAAACGTGTGAAAGAACGAGACGGCCTAAGTCCCGAACACTACGAAGGTCCTGCCAGCTACGCTCTTACCAAACAAGAGAAAGTAATATTCTTTGAATGCCTCAGCAGTATCAAGGTCACGGCTGGGTTCTCGTCGAATATAAAGAGGATAGTAAATGTGAGACTCCAAAAATTTCAGAACCTAAAGTCTCATGATTGCCACGTGATTATGACGCAATTGCTTCCGATTGCACTGAGGGGGCTACTACCGGAAAATGTTCGAGTACCCATTGTGAAGCTTTGTGCATTCCTCAATGCAATATCTCAAAAGGTAATCGATCCGGCGATTCTACCAGGGTTGCAAAATGATGTGGTCCAGTGTCTTGTCAGTTTTGAGTTGGTGTTCCCTCCATCCTTCTTCGATGTTATGACGCATCTCCTGGTTCACCTAGTCGAAGAGATTCAAGTTCTCGGTCCTGTATTTCTGCACAATATGTTCCCATTTGAGAGGTTCATGGCAGTCTTAAAGAAATATGTGCATAACCGTGATAGGCCAGAAGGAAGCATCTCCAACGGCTACGGTAACGGGGAGGTCATTGAGTTCTGTGTTGACTTTATTCATGACCTTAAGCCGATAGGTGTTCCACAATCACGACATGAGGGTAGACTTAGTGGAAAAGGCACACTAGGAAAGAAAACAAAAATTTGTATGGATGGACATTCTTTCACTGAAGCACACTATACAGTTCTACAAAGTTCTACCTTGGTGGCCCCGTATATCGATGAACATAAGAATTTTGTACGCTCTCGTCACGCGGGGAAGCCTGACAACTGGATTGTACGTACACACATGGCCACGTTCGGCGGTTGGTTGCGAGCACATCTTGAAAATAAAGACAAGGTTGATGAAGAGTTACACTTGTTGGCCAGGGCACCATCTACAACTATATGTACTTTCCAAGGGTACGAGATAAATGGAAATACATTTTACACGAGTGTCCAAGATAAAAAGAGCACGAACCAAAACAGTGGTGTTCGCATTGATGCAACAAACAACAATGGGCAGAAGAACACATATTATGGTTGCATATAGGAGATATGGGAACTTGACTATGGACCTTCTTTTAAGATCCCTTTGTTTCGGTGCAAATGGGTCAATCTGAAAGGCGGGGTTGAGGTAGACAAGATGTACGGAATGACAACAGTGGATCTAAACAATCTTGCGTACAGAGATGAACCATTCGTGCTAGCCAATGATGTGGCTCAGGTTTTCTATGTGAAAGACATGTCTAGCAGACCCAAAAAAAGAAACATCCAGGGAGTGGAGGAGCCTAGGCGTCACATAGTTCTTTCAGGAAAAAGAAACATCGTGGGAGTGGAGGACAAGAAAGACATGTCATATGATTATAATAATTTTGATGAAATTCCGCCTTTCGTAGTGAACATTGACCCAATCATCAAGTTGATTGAAGAAGATGCTCCATGGTTCCGACGCAGAAGAACTGGCGGTGTTGTGTGATGGAGATGTTGGTGCGATATGTAATAATTAATATATTAAACTTTTGATATGAAGAAGATGCTCCATTTTTACCTGCATATCAAATGGATTCGTCGGCGTTGATAGAACAAAACACACGATTTCACCTGCATACAGCCCCACGGTGGCTCTTGATGAGTGCCTGCATATCAAATGCACCGTGGGGCGTATGCAGGGAATCCGAGTAATTTGTATATATTCCTCAGTAGATGAATTGAACTATTCTTTTGAAAGAACAAAACACACGATTTCACCTGCATACAGCCCCACGGTGGCTCCTGAGTGCCTGCATATCAAATGCACCGTGGGGCGTATGCAGGGAATCCGAGTGATTTGTATACCACACACCACCCGGCTAGGCACTAGAAGGAGGAAACACTGAGTGCTCGCCTCGTCTGAGAGGGGGCTATATATAGGGTCACGGGCTCAACCAGTGGTACTGGTAGTGTTGATCCAACAGCTCTCAAGTGCTCAAAAGAAGCACACCCCTGATCCAACGGCTAACAAGTGTTTCAAAGAAACACACGATCTGTGTGCTTCTTTAGTCCCGGTTTGAAACTGAAAGCGTTAATCGAACATCTCAGAAGCAATCAAAAGAAACACACCCCTGATCCAACGGCTTACAATTGCTTGAAAGAAACACACGATCCGTGTGCTTCTTTAGTCCCGGTTTGGAAGTTAAAGTTTGCAAAAGTTATACAAATTCACATTTAAAATAGTTTTAAACTAATTTAAATAATGGTTATAGAAAAGAGAAAATGTTTTTGTATTAGTTAGTCAAATTCAAACACTTTTCATATTGAAAGTTGTTTCAAATTCCAAAGTTTGCAAAAGTTATACAAATTCACATTTAAAATAGTTTTAAACTAATTTAAATAATGGTTATAGAAAAGAGAAAATGTTTTTGTATTAGTTAGTCAAATTCAAACACTTTTCATATTGAAAGTTGTTCCAAATTCCAAAGTTATTTAAAACAGAAAACAGAAAACAGAAAAAGAAAAGAAAAAGGGAAAAGAAAAAGAAAAAACCCCATCTATCCCGGGTGGTGGCTCAGCCCGGGACAGATGTGGTGGCTATCTATCCCGGTCTGAGCCACCACCCGGGACAGATGTGGTGGCTATCTGTCCCGGGTGCAGCCACCACCCGGGACAGTTTAGTGCTATCTGTCCCGGGCTGAGCCACCACCCGGGACAGTTGAGTGTTGCTATATAAGCAACACTTAGCCACGGGTGGTGGCTCAACCCGGAGCCAAATCAGAACGACGCCGTCAGGCTGCCAAAATTCACCTCGAGCGCCGCCGCCTCCTTCCTCGCCGTCCCCGCGCCTCCGGCCATCCCTCCCCGCGCCTCCGGCCATCCCGACGCCGCTGCGCACTGCTGCGCCCTTGCCGTCCCAGCGCCTCCGTCCTTCCACGGGTGAGTCCGGAGACCGGAGCTGCCGCCGTCGCCGTCCCGCCGTTCTTCCTCGCCCTTACCAGAGCTCCGCCGAGCCATTGCCGAGGGTGAGTCCTCCTCCCTCCCTCACGAAGCCACCGTGCCGCAATCCGCCGCCACCGCGTGCGTCACTTCCTCGCCCTTACCAGGATTTCGGCCGGATTTCTCGATGAAACAGTTCATGTTGCAGTGATGTCATAGCTGACGTCACAAGTCAATTTCTTTTTCTGATTTTCCATTTTATTCATATCTTTTGATTTAAATGTCCAAATGAAGTCAAACAAATTTCTAAAAATTTGTAAAATTATTATCTTTGTGTTAAACCAGTTGTGGGCATGTTTTGAATAATTTTGAAAATTAATATTTTGAAATATTCATAAAATGCAAAATAGCCCATTTAGGTCAACTTTGAGATTAGTTATTTAAATAATTCATTTTGGGTTAATAAAATAATTTTTGCTTTAATAGGTTATTTAAATAACATATTACAACTATATATATTGAAAAGAGAAAATGTAATGAAATATATATTGTGTTTTACATTTTTTGCTTTAGAATAGATTTTAGAATAGATTTTACAATGCAATGAAAATCAATGAATACATTTTTTGATATTACAACTATTGGAAATGAAAAGAGAAAATGCAATGAAATATATATTGTGTTTTACAATTTTTGCTTTAGAATAGATTTTACGTTTAATTCTTTTGTGTTTAGAATAGATTTTTGCTTTACAATTATGAAGTTATTAAAGTTATTTAGTTGTATGACATATCGGTAAAGTTATTTAGATGTTGAGTTATTAAAATTATTTAAATGGATTTAAATCTCTTGCAGAAACTATGGACACCCGTAGAAATCTTCAAGAAGAAGAGGACATGTTCGGCATCATTCGCGAAGGTGATGAATTGGACCCCGGCAGAAACCATGAACAAGAAGAGGAACACGTAGACGATTTCACCGGGCAATTTCTGAACGAGTCCGGTGACGGAATAGACGTCACCGACAGTTCAGCTCACCGACAGTTCACCGACTCTACTGTTGGAAAGTCGGCCGCCGAGGTAGATATATGCCCTCAGGTTTTTGTCTCCGTTGAAAAGATTTGTGTGTATACATATATTAACTATCACTTTTTCTTGTGTTTAGCCGTCGGCGGGCCATGAACCGGGACCAAGCAAAAAAGCAGCGGTGAAACGAGGCGGGCCACGGACCGGGACCAAAAAGCTCCAAGGGAAACAGAAGTACCACATCGAGGAGATCAATGAAAAAGGAAAACCGATTGCTCCCGCTAACCACGCAAGGAAATTTGTAGCTCAGTGCGGAGTCATCGTTCGGGACAGACTGTCCATCAGGGCTCAAGAATGGTATAAGCCAAAGGTGCCAAAGGAGGGGGTTATTTATGTATCGAATGCAGACAAACAACTCCTTTGGTACGAGCTCATGCAGAATTTCACTTTACCGGAAGAGGAGGATGTAGAGGAGCCGGTTATAGAGAATCGATGCAAGTCCTGGACTTTTATTGAGATGGGTGAATTGTTCCGCAGCTGGAAGAAAAGGCTTAACAAGTTCATAAAAGAAGGTAAAACTCCAGAATTTGTCGGAGTCTATGAAAAGATAAAAGATGAGTGGCCCGAATTTAAGGCGTACAAGCAATCGGAAGCCGCTAAGGCCATGTTAGAGAGAAATAAGAAAAATGCAGACAAAAAGATATATCACCATAACATGGGGTCAGGTGGCTACCTAACGGCCCTGCCTAAGTTTCTGAAAATGGAGGAAGAGTTTTTGGCTAAAGGTATACAGATCGAGACATTTGACTGGCCAGACCGGCTTAAGGCTTGGTTCTATGGGCATGGTGGAAAGTTAGACCCTGAAACAGGTGACTGTCTTTTTACCAAGGAGCACGGACCTGACCCTATTAAAGCTCTCAGAGAGGTATGGAAGGAGGTCACGGAAGGCAGGTTCCACCCTAACAGAGAGAAGGACGAGCTATCGCGAGCCCTTAAGAATCCTGAACACAGTGGACGAACAAGAGGAACCGTCGGCTCTGTACCGTGGATACTTGGGTTTCCCAAAGATGTTGGCACTTATAGAAGCCGATCGAGAAAGAAGAAAGAGATTGCCGACCGGGCCCAGTGGATGGAAAATAAATTACTACAGCATGAGAAGGAGATAGCAGAGCTGAAGGCAGCGCAGGCTCGACGGATGCCCTGTGAATCTGAGACGCCCGAAAATCCTTCTCCTGATCCAAAATCAATGCGGAGAAGCAGCGTGGCTTCGACGGAGCTCGATCGCCACAATGAAATGCCGGGTCCTCGTCACCCCATGGATAATATCGTGCAGCGGGAACTTTGCGACCTACATGTTCCATGCTTGAACATAACCGTGAAGGTGGCGCATGGCTTTGCCCTACCGCCTAGCCCAAATGGAACTTACCATTGTCGCCCTATTCCAGATGGCTATGCTGTTGTCGGGGTTGATGAGGTTATCAAGACATATGAGGGAATTAAGCTGGACTTCCCTACGGGTGAAGACGAGGTTGAGTTGAGATTTGCCCTCAAGAGTACCTGCTTATGGAAAAAAGAATACATCGTGTTCCCACACATGCAGCTAAATCGCCCTCCCAGTCCACAAGCCAGTCCACATAACTACAACAACGACAACCAATGCGCTAGTCCAGACACCCCCCACAACGACAACCAAGGCGCTAGTCCATCTCCGCCGTCGCATGAGCGTACTCCGCCGCGTGAGCGTACTCCGCCGCGTCAACGGACTCCATCGCCTCCGCAAAAGAAGCGGAAGTGCACCGCTGCGTCGACTAGTACTCAGAAAAGCGAAACGGCCGGGAAGTCTCGCTTTGTGAACTCTCGCAAAGATGTCGATACAAGGGTCGAGGAGATCCAGACTTCCCAGAGAAAGAAGGCAAAAAAGATGTCTTTGCCTGTTCCGGTTTATTCTCCGGAAGCGATACGGTGGGCCATAGAATTTCTTACGCATCCTTTGCAATATGAACTAAATATGGACGATGACTACACACGCGTTCTGGTGCGTACATCTAAGAGAGTGCGGGAAGAACAAAAATCTGCTGCCACCCAGAAGAGAGATGTTCCACAACTCGGAATGCAGGCGGGACAATCGGCCCCTCCACTCATATTGGCGCCTTACAACCGGAACCCGATCGATGATGTACTTTCGCAGCAAGCTAGAGATATGGGTATAACTCTGGCAGAGCTGAAGGCATTGCAAGCTGGCGAGAGTGTCACCATACATGAGGTGGTGCGGACATATGTGAGAGGACAAGATCTTGTCGACCCTGCAATGGTGCGCACTCTACCAGCTAGGTTGCACCAACTCAATGCATGGTACTTGCGTACCACGAAAAGTCAAGAAGGAGACTGGCTCTATGGGAAATTTCCAAAGGATTTTTTTGCCCCAGGTGATGATGAGGTTCAAATCGAGTATTGCGAATTATGGCAGTTATTCAATTTTGACGCGCTCGACAAATCTATCATCAGTGCCTTTTGCATGTAAGTAATTAAATTATGTATATATGTCAGTAATTCTCTAGCTCTACTTATTTTTCATTGCTTGTAATTATCCTTATCACTATATTACTTTTGTACTCTATTATGCAGGCTGAAAATTATACAATCTCGAAAGCTGGGACTGAATCACAAGATTGGATTCATTGACCCTAATCGAGTTCATCATCATGGTTTGTTACATTACCCAGATCAAACGGAGGAGCTTTTGCTTACTTATTTGATGGCGCAACATTACAAAAGCACCATAATTTTCCCGTTCAACTTCGAGTGAGTTGTTTACTTTCTTATACATACTCGATGTTAATTAAGTATATGTAATTGATGATTTAGTTATTAACAAATATAAACATATGGCAGATTTCACTGGGTATTATTGGAGATTGATGTTGAAAAGGCAATCGTTGATGTCTTGGACCCATTATCGAAACCTGAAGAAAAGTTCGACGACACGAAACAGATGCTCCAGAGGTAATTTCGATAATTATCACAATCGACCTCGTCTTTTCTAATAATATATAGTAATTAGTTAACTTCTTTACTAATTTTTCATACCGTAAACTTCAGGGTTTGGGACAAGTTCACCGGTTACCACAAGGATGTCGGTATAGCTAAGAACCTCACTTTTAAATGGCGAGAGGTAAAGACGTATACTAGCTAGGTTCCACATACGCATATTCTTAATTTCAGTCTGACAATACCATTTTTTCAATATTTATGATTATTTTTTATTAATTTCTTATCTTATTCTATCATAAAGTGCGCGAAGCAACAACAAGGCACCAATTTGTGTGGATTCTATGTCTGCGAGTTCATCCGAATTCACTTCAATGAGGGTGCAGACTGGAATAGGGTACGTTAACAATTCATTCAAACTTGTTCACTTCTCAAATTGAATTATTTTCATAATGGTTGATATATTGGTGTTGATCTCTCCTTTTTAGTTTGAGACGATCCGGAACAGGCTAGAAGCAAAAGACCGCCTACTACCAATCGCGGAGGAAATTGCGGGCTTTCTGCTTGACTATGTCATAAAGCCAGGCGCAGAATGCAGTATAATCCGGCAGCTAAAAAAGACCATCCCGAGGAAAAAATAGGGTCTAATGCTTCTCTGTCATGTAAAAAAATATTTGTACTTAGCCGTGTCCCCGGTACAGACATGATCTTCCGGTTGTAAATATTTGTTTGGGAGAACTCGTGTACTAGTAGTATTCATGACTACATCCCGAGGAAAAAATCGTGTATTCATGATATATATTACATAGTAACGTATAATATGCAACTCGATATTGTTTGAAATGAAACATAAATGAAAAAACACAAACACAAAAGAATCAGTAACATAAATAGAAAACAGAAACAAAAATAGAAAACAGGAAACAAAATAAAAGAAACAAAAAAAAACATATATACTGTCCCGGTTCGTATTACGAACCGGGACAAATGAGTCGCAGGCAGAGCCTGCCTTGATTAGCCACGTGGCCCCCCTATTGGTCCCGGGCCGTGGCGTGCCCGGGACAAATAGGGGGGCCTATTTGTCCCGAACACGCTGTCCCGGGCGCGTGACCGGGGCAAAAAGCCCTCACGGCCCGGGACAAGTGGCCTGTTTTGCTCTAGTGAACAATTTTTTTGTATCATCAATCGTGATGAGTTTTATTCATTTCATATCTCATATATTCATTGTGATATCATTTTTTTACAGTTGGCAAGAAAGCGCAATAAGTTACCAATAAAGACCCACATCAGGGCAATTGCAGAGGAGTTGACGGGATTTTACCTCACCCATGTCATACCGGAGACCGGAGAGTACCACTATTTTGACTAGTGCGGACATGTAATATATAGTGATCTCCGTGTAACAAAGTACTTCTATGTATCTGGAACCAGGAAACGTGGTCTTCATGTACCACGCGTACTTAAATGTGTATGTGTTATCAACACATGATCTTCATGTAATTGTATATATAGCCCGGGTCACGAAGAACCGAAGACAAGATAAAGAAGGGCCGCGAGGCGGCCACATTACCTGGTGGCGCGGCCCCACTTTCTGCCGCGCCGGGAGGCGATGTGGCGCCCTCGGGCGCCCACCGACTTAGGTCTTTCGCCTACATATACCCCTTTGACCTAAAAAATCCAAACGGTTAATCACTTATTTCTCCAAGGGTCATGAGCCGCCGTCGTCGTCAACACCAATTCGGTGGAGATCAGAACTGCTCCCCGGCACCATGCCGAGAGGGGGAATCGTCCCCGGAGGCCTCTACGTCGCCATGACCGCCTTCGGACTGATGCGTGAGTAGTCTACCTTGGACTACGGGTCCATAGCAGTAGCTAGATGGTTGTCTTCTCCTCTTGGGCTATCATGTTTAGATCTTGTGAGCTGCCTATCATGATCAAGATCATTTTTATGTAATTCTCCATGTTCTGTTTGCTGGGATCCGATGAATATTGAGTACTAAAGTTATTGCTTCATAATATATCATGTGTGTGCTATTTAATTATCTTGCATGCTCTCCGTTACTTGTGTGTGCTTTGGCCAAGTAGATGCTCGTAACTCCAAGAGGGGATATTTATGCTCGATAGTGGGTTCATGTCTCTATTTAATCTGGGGCAGTAACAGAAAGCTCTAAGGTTGTAGATGTATTGTTGCTACTAGGGATGAAACAATAGTACTTTGTCTAAAGATGATGTTACTTACTTACTTACTTTACACACAGTGCTTAAGGCAATAATCTGTTGCATGCAACTTTATACTGAAAGGGGTGCGGACGCTAACCGGAAGGTGGATTATTAGTCATAGATGCGGTTGGATTGGTCTATGTATATTATTGTAATGCCCGAATGAATCTCACACTAGACACCATATCATTAGTATATGCATTGGGTTGCTCATCATTATTCTGTCAATTGCCTAGCTGTAATTTGTTTACCACGCATGGATGAATGTTATTATTATTTATGGAGAGACACCACTAGTGAACTGTGGACCCCGGTCTTTCTCATTAATCTGTTAAAACCACAACTGCAAACATGTTACTTTCTGCAAACAAACATCTTTCTTCCACACATACGTTTAATCTTTTGTTACAGCAAGCCGGTGGGATTGACACCCTCACCGTTAAGTTGGGGCAAAATACTTTGATTTTGTTGTGTGCAGATTCCACGTCTCCTACGCCACACCAACTCTGGTGCCATTGACACCTCGAGGGGAACGTTCATCTCCTACTGGTTCGATAACCTTGGTTTCATAACTGAGGAAAATCTTGCTGCTGCACTACTTCACACCCTCCTCTTGGGGATTCGCCAACCACATACATAATACATCAAAACTTTCTGGCGCCGTTGCCGGGGAGACAAGCATTCCTTCACGAGGTGAGTTTTCGCACTTCCAATCCTTTTATTTTGTTATTGTCTTGCTTAGTTTATTTTTATTACTGTCTTGTTTGCTTAATATCAAAAATACAAAAAAAATAGTTAGTTGCGTTACTTTTGTTATTTCGGTTTGCTATTTTATTTTCAGATTTGCTGCTCTTGTTTATTTCGGTTTGTCATTATTTTCTTTAATCTTGTTATTTTGGTTTTTTATTTTAAATGGCTAAAATGAGTTCCGCTGAAAATACTAAGTTTTGTGACTTCACAAGCACCAACAATAATGATTTTATATGCACACCTATTGCTCCATCTGCATCTAAAGCTGAGTTCTTTGAAATTAAACCTGCTTTGTTGAATCTTGTTAAGAGAGAACAATTCTCTGGTGTTAGTTCTGATGATGCTGCTGCCCATCTAAATAAATTTGTTGAATTATGTGATATGCAAAAATATAAAGATATAGATGGTGATATTATAAAACTGAAATTATTTCCTTTCTCTTTGAGAGGAAGAGCTAAAGAATGGTTGCCTTCACTGCCTAGGAATAGTATTGATTCTGGGATAAAATGCAAAGATGTTTTTATTGGAAAATGCTATCCTCCTGCTGAAATTATTTCTCTAAGTAGCATCATGAATTTTAAACAACTTGATAATGAACATGTTGCTCAAGCTTGGGAAAGAATGAAATCTATGATAAAGAATTGCCCAACCCATGGACTGACTGATTGGATGATCATCCGAACCTTTTATGCAGGACTGCATTTCTCTTCAAGAAACTTATTGGATTCAGCTGCGGGAGGTACCTTTATGTCCAACACTTTGGGGGCTGTAACAAAACTCTTGGATGATATGATGGTGAATTATTCTGAATGGCATACGGAGAGGACACCTCAAGGTAAGAAGGTAAATTCTGTTGAAGAAACCTCCTCTTTGAGTGAAAAGATTGATATTATTATGCCTATGCTTGCTAGTGGTAAATCCCATATTAATCCAAATAATGTTCCTTTAGCTTATATAGTTGCACAATAAGAGCATGTTGATGTAAACTTTATTAAAAGAAACAATTTTAACAACAATGCCAATAGGAACAACAATGGTAATCACAACTATAAGCCCTATCCTCCTAATAATGGTAAATCTTATGGTAATTCTTACAACAATAATAGGACTACCACCTCTGAACTTGAAACCATGCTAAAAGATTTTATCACTACACAAACTTTGTTTAATAAAACTGTTGAGGAAAAGCTTGGGAAAATTGATATTCTTGCATCTAAAGTTGATAATCTTGTCCTTGATATTGATCTTTTAAAATCTAAAGTTATTCCTACTGAAATTAAAGAGAATAAATCCTTTGCTAAAATTAATGCCATCCAAGTTCAAATTGATGAAAATGTTAGATTGATGGCTCAATTACGTGCTAGATGGGAAAGAGAGAGAGAATTAGAGAAATAGGCTAATATTGTTAAATTTTTCACTATTACTACCTCTGAAAATATTGGTGTTTCACATGCTAGTAAGCCTCGTACTATCCATGGTAACATAGTTGGTGTTGGAAATGTCTCCTCTACTTCACCCAAAAATTTAAAATTGCCTAAAACTGCTGAAACTAGTGTTGATAAAAGTGCTGAAATTTTTAAAAACGTGAGAGAAAGTGGTTCTGCTTGCTTTGATGATAATAATTTTGATTTTGATAATTGTAATATATCTGAAGTTATTAAGTTCTTGCAAAAATTAGCCACAAGTCCTAATGCTAGCTCTCTTAATTTGGCTTTTACTGCTCATATTACAAACGCTCTCATTAAAGCTAGGGAGGATAAATTAAAACTTGAAGATTCTATCCCTAGGAAGTTAGATGATGGTTGGGAGCCCATCATTAAGATGAAAGTAGATAAATTTTATTGCAATGCTTTGTGTGACCTTGGTGCAAGTATTTCTGTTATGCCTAAAAATCTCTATGATATGTTTGACTTGCCAACGTTGGAACATTGTTATTTGGATGTTTTTCTTGCTGATAATGCTTTGAAGAAACCCTTGGGGAGGATCAATGATATCCTTATTATGGTTAATAATAACCTGGCTCCGTTGATTTTATTGTCTTGGACATTGAATGCAATCCATCTTTTCCAATTCTGTATGTAAGACCTTTTCTGAGAATTGTGGGTGCAATTATTGATATGAAAGAAGGTACCATCAAGTACCAATTCCCACTCAACAAAGGTATGGAACATATCCTAGGAAAAGAATGAAGCTACCTTTTGATTCTATTGTTCGTTCAAATTATGGTGTTGATGCTTCATCTCTTGATAATACTTGAGTTTCACTTTGTGCCTAGCTCAAAGGCGTTAAACAAAAGCGCTTATGGGAGACAACCCAATTTTATTTCCTTTTATTTAATTTGTTTTGCTTTGCTTGTGTCAAGGAACATGCCTAACTCTGTATCAATTCCTTTGTATCTTACTTTTATTGCAATGTTGTGTCAAGTTAAGCCTCTAGTCGAATGATGATGTTAAAATTCAATTCCTGTGATGAAACAGATTTCTGATATCCATCGTAAATTCATATCAATTCACCGAAACGTCAGAAAAATCTGCCCTTTTTGTGCATAATCCTCAGATAAATACGCAACTTTCATTAGTTTTGAGTTTTATGATCTAAGCAACTTAAGTGCCTCGAAACAATTCGTCTTTACGGACTGTTCTGTTTTTGAAAGATTCTGCCATCTTCTTTTGCAGTGCCTCTTTTGCTATTTTGATTGGATCTTTTTATCCTTTTAAGTATCAGTTGCTGTAGCTAATGTCCAGTAGCAATGTTAGCAATTGTGTTCCTACAGAATATCATAATTTTTTTTGCACTAACCCTCTAATGAAGTTACTCTAATTTTTGTGTGGAGGAAGTTTTTAAGGATCAAGAGAAGAAGATGATATAATGTGATCAAGAGGATAGTAAAGCCAAAGCTTGGGGATGCCCCGATGTTTCACCTAATATAATTCAAGAAGACTCAAGCGTCAAATCTTGGGGATGGCCAAGGCACCCCCTTCTTCATCGACAAACTATCAGGTCCTTTCTAGTGAAACTATATTTTAATTCCGTCACATCTTATGTGCTTATCTTGAAGCGCTTTTTGTTTTTGTTATTTTCATTCTCTGAATAAATATGGATCCTAGTATTCTTTTGTGTGGGAGAGAGACACGCTCCGCTTTTTTCATATGAATACTCGTATTCTTCACTTATATTTGTTGAGTATTCGTCTTTTGTTACTGTTTGCTCTCTAGCTCTTGTTTTTCATGCATCTCTTGTTAGAGCTGTTAGCCTGGTTATATTATACTCTCATATCTCATTGTTTAATTACTTTGAGAGTTCATCTTTTAAATAAGTTGATTGGTGTTTGGTTGAGAACAGAAAATGCTAAACGTGGTAGATGGTATAATTAAATGATACATTAATCTCGTAGACCATTTAATTGTGTGACTTGAATGATTGATGTTGTTTTGAGATATTAAGTTGCTTAATGGTAAACATGATGGTCTAGTAGAATTATTAAATGGTTGGTCTAGACAAATTTGAAAACTGTGCCACACTTAAATTTCCAGTTGATTGCATAATGGTATATGATTTCTTTTGGCCTAAGGCAACCGTAATGGCTTTATGTTATGCGCTACGGTCGGGTCCCCAACAGTGACTTGTTCATTTGCCACACCACCCCTAGGAGTAATTTTTATTATGCCTTACATGATCATATTTTTATTTGGAATCTTTTTACTTGTGAGTTCTAAAACTGTGGTTTTCATGGCACTTCCACCACCATATTCCTAGACTCTTCGGTACTTTGCTTTGCCCTTTCTCACATTGAGAGTTGGTACATTTTTCGCGGGTACATCAGAACTCGTGGGAGATCATCATCTTGTTCTCCTACACATAAGACAAACATCTTCCTCAAACCAGCCACCATACCTACCTACTACAGCATTTCCATAGTTGTTCCAAGATATATTCCCATGCAACATCCATCTTACATTACATGAATTGTTGTCATTCATTACTTCTTTATTGCTTTGCGCGTTTCTATAAAGCTGATGTGTGGTTTTACCCATGTTACGCTAGAGCACTTCATAACCTGCTACACTTGCAGAGGCACTGTTGTCATATGTATTCTTATGGCACATTCATATTAGTTACTTATATCACCATTATGTTGTTTTATCATCATTAGTGTGTTGGCATACATCATGTATCATATTAGGATGCTTGCCGCTAAAAGTGAAAAGAGCCATGGAGGCCATCGAAAAGAGAAACAGAAAAAGAAAAAATATAGAAAAAAGAGAAAGAAATAAATAAAAAGGGGGGCAGCCATACTATTCTTTATCACACACTTGTGCTCATGTTATAGCACCATATCATTTGTGATCATGATTTCTGCTCATGTTTAGCACATTTACTCCATATGAGAGAGTTTTCATGTCTTAGTTGCATAACTATGTGGGGATCTTTACACTATAGAACTTGGCTTGTATATTCCAATGATGAGCCTCCTCAAAAGTGCTCTAAGTATTCGTGAGCAAGCAAGTTGGATACACCCCACTAGTTCCATTGGAGAGCTTTCATATACTTATAGCTCATTGTGCATCCGTTGTATGGCAATTACTACTCCTTGCATAGCTTCGATTGTATGACTTTCTCTTGTCTAATGATCATTTATAGCTTTGTGAGCCTTTCTTCCGTTGGCCTTCCAATCCTCCGTTAACGTTCTCTTAGCCATAAAATCCTGGTGCTAGGAACCAACGTTGAACGCTTGCTTGTTTCTTTTGAACAATTAATATATTGATCTTCTTCGTGCATATGATATTACTTGACTTGATCCTTTCATAAAGTTGTCACATTTGTTTGAAGCATTAGATGATTATATTGTTGTGCTTGAAGCTTAAATCATCTCTATTATCTACTTTGCACGGTTGATTGCTATCTAGTACTATATCATTGAAAGCTTTGCTTGCTTCGCCTACTTGTTTATTCATTACTCGCTTGATATCAATATAAACTACATCCCTTATTTATTTAATATCAGTTTACATGCCTTACATTATTACATGATCAAGATTGTGTTTAAGCATGTCACTTCAAAAGTTATTCTTCTTTTATCGTTCTTGCCTACTCGGGACGAGTAGAACTAATCTTGGGGATGTTGATACGTCTCCAACGTATCCATAATTTCTTTTGTTCCATGCTATGTTATATCATGTTATTACATGTTATATATGCATTTTATATTGCTTTATGCATTTTCTGGGACTAACCTATTAACAAGATCCCACAGTGTCAGTTCCCTGTTTTCTGCTGTTTTTTGTTTCATAAAAGCTCTTAAAGAAATATCCACCAAATTTTAAACGAGCCAACCAGGAATTATTTTTGGAAAATATGCGTCCAGGATAACCGAATATGAGACGAAGTGGGGCCACGAGGCCGCCACATCGCCTCGTGGCGCGCATCCCTTGCCTGTCGCCCACCGACCTAGGTCTTTTGCCTACAAATACCCCCCTGACGTAAAAACGCTGGACGGTTAGTCACTTTTTCCTCCACGGCTCACGGCCACCGTCGTCGCTGTCACCACTTCGGGAGATCTCAGAACTGCTCCCCGGCACCCTACCGGGAGGGGGATTCGTCCCCGGAGGCCTCTACGTCGCCAGGAACGCATCCGGACTAATGCGTGAGTAGTCTACCTTGGATTACGGGTTCATAGAAGTAGCTAGATGGTTGTCTTCTCCTCTTGTGGTATCATGTTTAGATCTTGTGAGCTGCCTATCATGATCAAGATCATCTTTATGTAATTCTACATGTTGTGTTTACTGGGATCCGATGAATATTGAGTACTAAAGTTATTGCTTCATAATATATAATGTGTGTGCTATTTAATGATCTTGCATGCTCTCTGTTACTTGTGTATGCTCTGGCCAAGTAGATGCTCGTAACTCCAAGAGGGGGTATTTATGCTCGATAGTAGGTTCATGTCTCTATTTAATCTGAGGCAGTGACAGAAAGCTCTAAGGTTGAAGATGTGTTGTTGCTACTAGGGATAAAACAGTAGTATTTTATCTAAGGATGATGTTAGTTACTTACTTTACACACAGTGCTTAATGCGATAATCTGTTGCGTACAACTTAATACTGAAAGGGGTGCAGACGCTAACCGAAAGTTGGATTATTAGACATATTTGCGGTTGGAACGGTCTATGTATATTGTTGTAATGCCCGAATGAATCTCACACTAGACACCATATCATTAGTATATGCATTGGGTTGCTTATCATTATTCTGTCAATTGCCTAGCTGTAATTTGTTTACCACGCATGATGAATGTTATTATTATTTATGGAGAGAGACCACTAGTGAACTGTGGACCCTGGTCCTTCTCATTAATCTGATAAAACCACAACTGCAAACCTGTTACTTTATGCAAACAAACATCTTTCTTTCACACATGCTTTTAATCTTTTGTTACAGCAAGCCGGTGGGATTGACACCCTCACCGTTAAGTTTGGGCAAAATACTTTGATTGTGTTATGTGCAGATTCCACGTCTCCTACGCCACACCAACTCTGGCGCCGTTGACACCTCGAGGGGAACGCTCATCTCCTACTGGTTCGATAATCTTGGTTTCATAACTGAGGGAAATATTGCTACTGCACTACTTCACACCCTCCTCTTGGGGATTGGCCAACCACACGCAGAACGCATCAGGCACTTCCACCACCATATTGCTAGCCTTTTCTGTAATTTGCTTTCCCCTTTCTCACATTGAGAGTTGGTGCATTTTTCGCGGGTACATCCAACCTCATGGGAGATCTTCATCTTGTTCTCCTACACATAAGCCAAATATCTTCCTCAAAACATCCACCATACCTACCTACTACAGCATTTCCATAGCTGTTCCGAGATATATTGCCATGCAACATCCATATTACATTACATGACTTGTTGTCATTCAATACTTATTTATTGCTTTGCGTGTTTCTATAAAGCTGATGTGTGGTTTTACCCATGTTACACTAGAGCACTTCATAACCTGCTACACTGACAGATGCACCGTTGTCATATGTATTCCTACGACACATTCATATTAGTTACTTGTATCATCAGTATGTAGTTTTATCATCATTAGTGTGTTGTCATATATCATATATCATATTAGGATGCTTGCCTCTAAAAGTGAAAAGAGCCATGGAGGCCATCGAAAAGAGAAACATAAAAAGAAAAAAAAGAGAAAAAGAAAAAAGAAAAAAAAGAAAGAAAAACAAAAAGGGTGCAACATTTCTATTCTTTATAACACACTTGTGCTTATGTTATAGCACCATATTATTTATAGTCATCACTTGTGCTCATGTTATTGCGCCATGTCATTTATGATCATCATTTGTGCTCATGTTTACCATCTTTACTCGATATGAGAGAGTTTTCATGTCTTAGTTGCATAACTATGTGGGGAACTTTACACTATATAATTTGGCTTGTATATTCAAATGATGAGCCTCCTCAAAAGTGCTCTAGGTCTTCGTGAGCAAGCAAGGATGCACCCCCACTAGTTCCATTGGAGCGCTTTGATATACTTAATGCTCCATGTGCATCCATTGAATGGCAATCACTACACCTTGCATAGATTCGATTGTATGACTTTCTCTTGTCTAATGATCATCTACAACTTTGTGAGCCTTTCTTTCGTTGGCCTTCCAAACCTCCGTTAACATTCTCTTAGCTATAACATCCCGGTGCCAGGAACCAACGTTGAACACTTGCTTGTTTCTTTTGAACAAATAATATATTGATCTTCTAAGTGCATATTAATATTGCTTGACTTGATCCTTTCATTAAGTTGTCATATTTGTTGGAAGCATTAGATGATTATATTGTTGTGCTTCAAGCTTAAATCATCTCTAATATGTACTTTGCACGGTTGATTGCTATCTAGTACTATATCATTGAAAGCTTTGCTTGCTTCACCTACTTGTTTATTCATTACTCGTTTGATATCAATATAAACTACTTCCTTTATTCATTTGATCTCCGTTTACATGCCTTACATTATTATATGATCAAGATTGTGTTTAAGCATGTCACTTCAAAAATTATTCTTCTTTTATCGTTCTTGCCTACTCGGCACGAGTAGAACTAAGCTTCGGGATGTTGATACCTCTCCAACGTATCCATAATTTCCTATGTTCCATGATATGTTATATCATATTATTACATGTTTTATATGCATTTTATATAGTTTATGCATTTTCTGTGACTAACCTATTAACAAGATGCCACGGTGCTAGTTCCCTGTTTTCTGCTGTTTTGGTTTCAGAAAAGTACTTAAGGAAATATCCGCCAAATTGGAAATAGATCAACCAGGAATTATTTTTGGAATATTTGTGTCGTGAAACCGAAGACGAGACGAAGAAGGGTTGCGAGGCGACCACATCACCTGGTGGCGCGAACCCACTTCCTGCCGCGCCGGGAGGCGATGTGGCGCCCTCGGGCGCCCATCGACCTAGGTCTTTCGCCTACATATACCCCCTTGACCTAAAAACTCTAGACGGTTTATGACTTTTTTCTCCACGGCTCCCGAGCCGCCGCCGTCGTCAACACCAATTCGGGGGAGATCAGAACTGCTCCCGGGCACCATGCCTGGAGGGGGAATCGTCCCAGGAGGCTTCTACGTCGCCATGACCGCCTCCGGACTGATGCGTGAGTAGTCTACCTTGGACTACGGGTCCATATCACTAGCTAAATGGTTGTCTTCTCCTCTTGTGCTAGCATGTTTAGATCTTGTGAGCTGTCTATCATGATCAAGATCATCTTTATGTAATTCTCCATGTTGTGTTTGCTGGGATCCGATGAATATTGAGTACTAAAGTTATTGCTTCTGTAGCGTACATGCACTTAAAATAAGGCAGATACCTGTGTATAGTGCAAATCCCTGGATCGATTCGTTTGCACACACCGTTTACAATGTAGTATCACAACAAAGTATCAATTTTATTACATCGATGATCCATACTTACAAAATATTCAATACAAGTTGCATAGCATAAAGCTAGCTTTGAAAGAGTAAACAGCGGAAATACAATAGCAGTGAGTCTCTATCACATTCATGTTGCCACAGGCGAAAACCTTTAAACGAAACCTCACTCGTCATCTGGTCAATCTGCAATCAGAAAAATATTGCAACAACGTGGGTCAGATTCCATTAAAAATGGAGTCTGGCAAGTGACACTATGGTGGACACATAGTGAAAAAACTCTAATAACATATATGCTTATTTGGCTGGTGGAGTTCAAGGCTATTTTGCATAATGCCAATTTTTCCTAATTCTTTGGAGAACACTTTTCTTCTATTCGAGAAATTCGTGGCATCAAACCCACTGTCTCATTCTACCCTTGTTCACCCATCAAGTTTTATTTCTGAAGTTGGAATGGTGGAATCCTCCGTTGACGTATGTGATCAGCTGCTCAAATTGTCCGTACCGGGGACACGGCTAAGTACTTAGTTTTACACTCTGTAGAGGTTGTGCACGTTCACCATTGTACCCATTCAACCCAAACTATCCTTTACACACTTATAGTGATAAGGAAAAGGAGAAGAATGAGACGAGATCTTTCAGAAGCATTTTCCCTCCCACCTGGCTTGACCCGTTCAGCCTAACACCCTCTACATCTGCTTGTCTAGCTGGAGAGAGTCCACACAACATAGTTGATCAAGCCAGAGCCCATTGGCAATGGCTGCACTGGAAGCAATCGACACTCGGAGTTCTACTCATTCCTCTGTTCCTGGGTGGCCATTCACAAG
Source organism: Poa annua (assembly GCA_026929855.1). Classification (NCBI taxonomy): domain Eukaryota; kingdom Viridiplantae; phylum Streptophyta; class Magnoliopsida; order Poales; family Poaceae; genus Poa; species Poa annua. The sequence goes on along the minus strand of CM049426.1, from coordinate 57,282,210 downwards.
TGTACGTACTCCAGGAACCATAGACATGGCCTGAGTAGCCACTCAACATAAACCATACAACCTCTTACCACCCAGGTGTTTCATTCTTAACTTAGTAGAATTTAGATTTTCACAAAAGAACTTTTGCATAGCATCAATAATTCTACTAAGTGTTGCAAAGGAACCTCGACACAGGCTTAAGGGTTTTCTACACAGGTTTAGCATAGCAATACTATCCTACACATCCTTATATAAAAATACACTAAGTAATGCATATAGAAAATAGTAGGAAGTTTATGAGGTGCCACTTGCCTTTGAATGATGTCTTTGCTCACAAACGTTATTCGGGACTCTCCGTTCAGTCTAAACAATATAGACAAGCAACAAAACAACAATCAATATAAACACAACAACACAACGCATATAAACACATACAAAATGAACAAACAAGTTTCATAAACTTCTAAGGAAAATATGTCATGCATGATATGCAAATTATTTCTAAGGACTAGAGATACATGTCATGCCATGAAAATCTTTTTAAGTTAATGCAAGGCAATTAGGTTGGTCAAAATGCCTAAGGACTAAGGTCATAAGTTGGAAAAATAACTTTGCTATAAATTATCTTGAATAAGCACTCTAATGGCTTAGGCATGATGTGCATATCTACTTAGAGAAAATACTAACTCTATTCTTCGAGGTGATCAACAATTATTAACAACTCTTCGTAAATTGGATATTCACTATAGTGAGAGAGACAGACACCCGGCCAGCCACTTAAGTTGTGGGACATGTCTCATGTACGTGGACATGTAAGGTTAGTCTCCAGGCCGCTTCATCTCACAATGCCGCTAGGATCCAACAAACTTTAAAGATGATAATATGATCAAAAATTGTTTAAGTCTAAAGAGAAGGACAATATTAGGAAAGAGGGAAAAGATAGAAAGAAAGATGTAGTTGGTCTTCCAAGCTTCATCTCCAGACTTGTAACTTTCTTCTGGGTGATGTCTTGATTGAATTTTTGGTAGACTTGATGAATCTCCAGACTTGATGATTCGTGTATCACCAAGGCTGGTCTTGGATTTAACTTAGTCTTCATGAAGTCTGAGAGTAGAAGGGAGAAAAGAGAGAGGAAGCAAGACTTAGAAAATATTGCTGGTTGGTCTTCATGAACTTCTTCTTGATTTTCTTCTAAGTGATTCTACTCCTTGGAGATACTTCCAGAGTCTGTTTTCTTCTAAGTCCTTCATTGGCCTTCTAGCTCCATGTTGAAAATACTAAGTGTATAAGTGCATAGCACTTTACCTAAATACTAGGTTGAAAATAATCCTAACTTAGAGAAAATAAGGGAGGAGTTTTCCCAGAAGAAGTATATATATATATATGAGAAAATATCTTATGCATGCAATGTACTTTATAAACATAATAAACATCATACTAAAATTTTGTGATATTTATAAAGTATGCATGAAGCTTATAAATGGAATTTAATTAATTTCTTTTTTTGAAAAATATAAATAGAGGAATAAATATAAGATTAATGTTTTGTGTGATTAAATTTTTATTATAGGATTTTATAAATAGTGTTAATAGTCAGAGACTTATTGCGATTTGATTTAATCAAAATTAATGTTTCTATTAATAGTTATGTCAAAAATAGTCAAACTATTCAAATTAAACATACAACTATTAAATCATGAAAATAATACTCAAAAATATTTTATAAAAAAGGCATCATATTAAAAATATTCCAAAGTTTCTAAAACAATTTTATTTGCAATTTTTGGATTTATAGATTTAAAGTTATTACAATATACTCAAATCAACCATTTGAAATTTGAATATTGTAAACTAAGTCAAATTTGAAACCTAACAGATCTTAAATATTCTACATGTCAAGTGTTTTCCAAATATATAAAAATATTTGAATTTGGATATGTGGTTAAAAATATAAGATAGTTTGAATAGACAGGGTCTTTTCTGCAAAAAGTGCCAGATCTGTTGACTGTGCCGCTGACGCGGCTGCCACGCTGGCGCTGATATGGGTAAGTGATTGGATCTGGGCCGTCCAGATCTAGATCTACGGTCCAGATCTAACTCTACCGGTTCGAAATAAAATCTAATCTCAGCTGTTGATTTCAGATCGGATGGATGTGGGAAAAAGAGCTCATCGGGCGGCGCTTTTGGTCACCGGAGACGAGGTGGCGACGGCGCTGCGCCTCGATCATCGACGAATCCCTCGCTCCGGTGGCTCCCCGGCGAAGCTGACGTGACGACGAGGCGCGGCTCGTCACGGCAGAGTCAAAGTTGGCGGCGTTGCCAAGCAGCGCGTCTCGTCGCAGCAAGGAGATGCGGCCGGACTGGATGCGAAGCACTGCAAGCTTCGATCGGGTTTTTCCCCGATGAACGACTGCAGCTAAAACAAAAAGAAGTGCGTCAAGGGGTTTGCACGGTTGTGGGAAAGACAAGAAGTGTCGCCTCGGTTTCGGGTAGGGCCTCACCTCGCCGGGAAAAGAAAATCGCGGTGGCGGAAATGACGAACTCCGGCGACAAATTTCTCCGGCCTGGCGGCGCGATTAGGTTAGGGGCGAGAGGGGAATGAGAAAGGATGTCGTGGGGATTTATATGGAGGCTGAGAGGGAACCAAATCGCGATAACTTCGCTCGGATTTGGAAAGAATTCGAAGGCGGGAATCTCGGTCGTGATTTTCGCCGGAGGAGGAAGACGTAGTGACGTCCGTGATGACGTCATCGGTTTTTCTTTTTCTGATTTTTCTATTTAATTCATAATTTTTGATTTATAACTCCAAATGAAGTCAAATCAATTTCTAAAAAAAATTAATATTCATATCTATGTTTTAAAACATTGGTGGGTATGTTTTGAAAACTTTTAAAAATTAATAATTTTGAAATATTCATTAAATACAAATTTGACACTTTCTGTTAAATTTGAAAAATAGGGTTTAAATAAAAAAAATTGGCTAGATAAGTTTTATAAAAATACAACACTTATATAAGTTTGAAATTAAGTTAATTAAACTCATTTTCTTTAACCTTTCGTCTTTATTTTGTCATAATTGTGGAATAACTAAATATAGATAATTTTAAGGAAATGCAAATTATAGAGAATTCATTTTTATTTCAAATTATTTTGTGCACCATTAAGTTTCATAATATCATAAATCATTTGAAAAAATTATAACCTATCTTTGGATAAACATTCTAGATTTATTTCTTTTCTTACATTGAATAAATATTCATGAAAATCATTTATGTTTTGAAACATAAGTGAAAATAGTTTAAGTTAATGAAATGCTTATTTGAATAATCATTAAGTATATGAAGTTTTAAAGTTATAAACTATAGACTTGTAATTTCCAAAACTATGTTTTGAACTCAGGTGAAATAATGAAACCAAATTGCAAGTATACCATTTTTAAATAGTTTTGAATTTATGAATAGATATGGCTAAGTGATTGAATTCACATACTTATAAAGAAACTTTCTCTTTCATGAAAATGGTTTGAAAGTTTGTAAAACATTTATCAAATTAGATATTGAGATTTTAAGAATTACAATGGATAATAAATTGTTTAACTAGAAACAACTTTTGAAATAATGATAAACTAAGATATTTGAAATATTAACTCTTTCAATATGTTTGAAGTCTTTCATAGTTTGTTTTCTTATGCATTTAATGTTTTATTTTAATCGAAAAGAAAAGTTTTAAATTGTAGTGATTTTCAAACATTATAAAATGTTGGGATGTTACAGACTACCACCCTTAAAAGGAATCTCGTCCCTGAGATTCAGAGAGGCTAGAAAGAAAAGAAAATGCTTGGATTGATTTTGATAGCTCGAGAGGTTTTGAGAAATGAAATGTTTTGACATGGAAACTTGAAACTGGCAGGGGATGATTTTTCTGATTGGTGAGGCCAGAAAGAAAGATAGTTTGGGATCTCTGGGTTTAAGGCAGCTGGGTTTGAATTATCTGGGTGGCTACCACCCTTAAAAGAAAGGTTTTGTTGATACTCAAAATATTCTAACTTATATAAGAAGATCAATACAAATCATTACAAACAACATCTAACAAGCATCAAGCAACAAGGTTCAAACACAAGCAAACACATACGTGAAAATTTCAAACTTCTTTTGAGAAATCAATCTAATCGTTTATCGAACGAAACAGACCAATGTCCTGGAAGGACAAAATTGATAGTACTTCCATACCACAATTTGATAGGTCAATACATCAATGGATCTCGTTATTCTAATAGGTAGGTGGTCTAACCATCTTTTTCTTGAGTGCTTCAAGTTCTTGTTCAACTTTCTTGGATATCTTAGAAGTGTTGCCCGAATCATGGTTCTTCAGTGGTCTTCCATGCATGTAGAACTTCATGTTGAATTGAAGCTTTTCCATATGAAGCAGTAGAATTAGACTTTAACTATAAGAACATGGTCATCTAGAATAAGATAATGTATTTTTCAGAAGGTTGATAGTAGACGAGAGTACGAGGAAGATAAAATGAATTTTTTTGTTTTCATAAAACTGAATAAAATAGATTTTCAATCCTATGGTCAAATCCTATTGCTATCCAAACCTAAGGTTTCGAACCTACAGGCAACACAGTGCTCTGATACCATTTGTAGCGTACCTGCACTTAAAATAAGGCAGATACCTGTGTATAGTGCAAATCCCTAGATTGATTCGTTTCCACACACACTTTACGATGTACTATCACAAAATAGTATAAATTTTATTACAACGATGAACCATACTTACAAAATATTCAATACAAGTTGCATAGCATAAATCTAGCTTTGGAAGAGTAAACAGTGGAAATACAATAGCAGTGAGTCTCCATCACATTCATGTTGCCACAGGCGAAAACATGTTGGTTGCAGACTCGAAACCTTTTAACGAAACCTCACTCTTCATCTGATCAATCTGCAATAAGAAAAATATTGCAACAGCGTGGGCCAGATATCATTAAAAATGGAGTCTGGCAAGTGATACTATGGTGGACACTTAGTGGAAAAACTCTAATAACCTATATGCTTATTTGGCTGGTGGAGTTCAAGGCTATTTTGCATAAAGACAATTTTAACTAATTCTTTGGAAAACACTTTTCTTCTATTCGAGACATTCGTGGCATGAAACCCACTGTCTCGTTCTACCCTTGTTCACCCATCAAGTTTTATTTCTGAAGTTAGAATGGTGGAATCCTCCGTTGACGTCCGTGATCAGCTGCTCAAATTGTCCGTACCGGGGACACAGCTAAGTACTTAGTTTTACACTCTGCAGAGGTTGTGCACGTTCACCATTGTACCCATTCAACCCAAACTATCCTTTACACACTTATAGTGATAAGGAAAATGAGAAGAATGAGACGAGATCTTTCAGATGCATTTTCCCTCCCACCTGGCTTGACCCGTTCCACCTAACACCCTCTACATATGTTTGTCAAGCCGGAGAGAGTCCACGCAACATAGTTGATCAAGCCAGAGCCCACTGGCAATGGCTGCACTGGAAGCAATCGTCACTCAGAGTTCTTCAGATTTCTCTATTCCTGGGTGGCCATTCACAAGTGTACGTACTCCAGGAACCATAGACATGGCCTGAGTAGCCACTCAACATAAACCATACAACCTCTTACCACCCAGGTGTTTCATTCTTAACTTAGTAGAATTTAGATTTTCACAAAACAACTTTTGCATAGCATCAATAATTCTACAAAGTGTTGTAAAGGAACCTAGACACAGGCTTAAGGGTTTTCTACACAGGTTTAGCATAGCAATACTATCCTACACATCCTTATATAAAAATACACTAAGTAATGCATATAGAAAATAGTAGGAAGTTTATGAGGTGTGCCACTTGCCTTTGAATGATGTCTTTTCTCACAAACGTTATTCGGGACTCTCCGTTCAGTATAAACAATATAGACAAGAAACAAAACAACAATCAATATAAACACAACAACACAACGCGTACAAACACATACAAAATGAACAAACAAGTTTCATAAACTTCTATGGAAAATATATCATGCATGATATGCAAATTATTTCTAAGGACTAGAGATACATGTCATGCCATGAAAATATTTTATGTTAATGCAAGGCAATTAGGTTGGTCAAAATGACTAAGGACTAAGATCATAAGTTGGAAAAATAACTTTGCTATAAATTATCTTGAATAAGCACTGTAATGGCTTAGCCATGATATGCATATGTACTTAGAGAAAATACTAACTCTATTCTTCGAGGTGATGAACAATTATTAACAACTCTTCGTAAATTGGATATTCACTGTAGTGAGAGAGACAGACACCCGGCCAGCCACTTAAGTTGTGGGACAGGTCTCATGTACGTCGACATGTAAGGTTAGTCTCCAGGCCGCTTCATCTCACAATGCCGCTAGGATCCAACAAACTTTAAAGATGATAATATTATGATAAAAAATTGTTTAAGTCTAAAGAGAAGGACAATATTAGGAAATAGGGAAAAGATAGAAAGAAAGATGTAGTTGGTCTTCCAGGCTTCATCTCCAGACTTGTAACTTTCTTCTAGGTGATGTCTTAATTGAATTTTTGGTAGACTTGATGATTCGTGTATCACCAAGGCTGGTCTTGGATTTAACTTAATCTTCACGAAGTCTCAGAGAAGAAGGGAGAAAAGAGAGAGGAATCAAGACTTAGAAAATATTGTTGGTTGGTCTTCATGAACTTCTTCTTGATTTTCTTCTAAGTGCTTCTACTCCTTGGAGATACTTCCAGAGTCTGTTTTCTTCTAAGTCCTTCATTGGCCTTCTAGCTAAATGTTGAAAATACTAAGTGTATAAGTGCATAGCACTTTGCCTAAATACTAGGTTGAAAATAATCCTAACTTAGAGAAAATAAGGGAGGAGTTTTCCCAAGAGAAGTATATATATATATGAGAAAATATCTTATGCATGCAATGTACTTTATAAACATAATAAACATCATACTAAAATTTTGTGATATTTATAAAGTATGCATGAGGCTTATAAATGCATTTTAATTAATTTCTATTTTTGAAAAATATAAAAAGAGGAATAAATTTAAGATTAAGTTTTGTGTGATTAAATTTTTATAATAAGATTTTATAAATAGTGTTAATAGTTAGAGGGCAATTAATTAAATTTATAGCAATTGGATTTAATCAAAATTAATGTTTCTATTAATAGCTATTTCAAAAATAGTAAAACTATTCAAATTAAACATACAACTATTAAATGATGAAAATAATACTCAAAAATATTTTATAACAGAGGCATCTTATTAAAAATATTCCAAAGTTTCTAAAACAATTTTATTTGCAATTTTCGGATTTATAGATTTAAAATTATTACAAACATACTCAAATCATCCATTTGAAATTTGAATATTTTAAACTAAGTCAAATTTGAAATCTAACAGATCTAAAATATTCTACAAAAGTTCCAGATCTGTTGACTGTGCCGCTGACTCGGCGCTGACGCGGCTGCCACGCTGGCTTTTACGTGGGTAAGTGATTGGATTTGGGTCGTCCAGATCTAGATCTACGGTCCAGATCTAACTGTACCGGTTCGAAATAAAATCTTATCTCAGCCGTTGATTTCTGATCGGATGGATGTGGGAAAAGGAGCTTACCTGGCGGCGATTTTGGTCGCCAGAGATGAGGTGGCGGCGGCGCTGCGGCTCGGTCGTCGACGAATCCCTCGCTCCGGTGGCTCCCTGGCGAAGCTGACGTGACGACGAGGCGCGGCTCGTCACGGCAGAGTCGAAGGTGGCGGCATTGCCAAGCGGCGCGTCTCCTCGCAGAGAGTAGATGTGGCCGGACTGGATGCGAAGCACGGCAAGCTTCGGTCGGGTTTTTCCCCGACGAACGACTGCAGCTAAAAGCAAAAGAAGTGCGTCAAGGGGTTTGCACGGTTGTGGGAAAGAGAAGAAGTGCCGCCTCGGTTTCCGGAAGGGCCTCACCTCGCCGGGAAAAGAAAATCGCGATGGCGGAAATGACGAACTCCGGCGACAAATTTCTCCGGCCTGGCGGCGCGATTAGGTTAGAGGCAAGAGGGGAATGAGAGAGGATGTCGTGGGGATTTATATGGAGGCAGAGCGGGAACCAAATCGCAATAACTTCGCTCGGATTTGGAAAGAATTCGAAGGCGGGAATCTCGACTATGATTTTCGCCGGAGGAGGAAGACGAAGTGACGTCAGCGATGATGTCAACGGTTTTTCTTTTTCTGATTTTTCTATTTAATTCATAAATTTTGATTTATAACTCCAAATGAAGCCAAATCAATTTCTAAAAATTTGTAATATTCATATCTATGTTTTAAAACATTAGTGGGTATGATTTAAAAAAAATTAAAATTAATAATTTGGAAATATTCATTAAATACAAATTTGACACTTTATGTTAAATTTGAAAATAGGGCTTAAATAAATTTATTTTTGGCTAGAAAAGTTTTATAAAAATACAACACTTATATAAGTTAGAAATTAAGTTAATTAAACTCATTTGCTTTCACCATTCATCTTTATTTTGGTATAATAGTGGAATAACTAAATATAGATAATTTTAAGGAAATGGAAATTATAGAGTATTCATTTTTATTTCAAATTATTTTGAGCACCATTAAGTTTCATAATATGATAAATCATTCGAAAACTTTATAACATATCTTTGGATAAACATTCTAGATTTATTTCTTTTCTTACATTGAATAATTATTCATGAAAATCATTTATGTTTTGAAACATAAGTGAAAATAATTTAAGTTAATAAAATGCTTATTTGAATAATCATAAAATATGTGAAGTTTTAAAGTTATAAACTATAGACTTGTAATTTCCAAAACTATGTTTTCAACTCAGGTGAAAGAATGAAACCAAATTGCAAGTATACCATTTTTAAATAGTTTTGAATTTATGAATTTATGAATAGATATGGCTAAGTGATTGAATTCACATACTTATAAAGAAACTTTTTATTTTATGAAAATGGTTTGAAAGTTTGTAAAACATTTGTCAAATTAGATATTGAGGTTTTAAGAATTACAATGGATAATAAATTGTTTAACTAGAAACAACTTTTGAAATAATGATAATCTGAGATATTTGAAATATTAAACTCTTTCGATATGTTTGAAGTCTTTCATAGTTGGTTTTCTTATGCATTTAATGTTTTATTTTAATCAAAAACAAAAGTTTTAAATTTTAGTGATTTTACAACATTATAAAATGGTGGGATGTTACAGCTTCATAATATATCATGTGTGTGCTATTTAATGATCTTGCATGCTCTCCGTTACTTGTGTGTGCTTTGGCCAAGTAGATGCTCGTAACTCCAAGAGGGGGTATTTATGCTCGATAGTGGGTTCATGTCTCTATTAAATCTGGGGCAGTGACAGAAAGCTCTAAGTTTGTAGATGTACTGTTGCTACTAGGGATAAAAAAGTAGTACTTTGTCTAAGAATGATGTTACTTACTTTCTTTACACATAGTGCTTAAGGCGATAATCTCTTTGGAACGGTCTATGTATATTGTTGTAATGCCCGAATGAATCTCACACTAGACACCATATCATTAGTATATGCATTGGGTTGCTTATCATTATTCTGTCAATTGCCTAGCTGTAAGTTGTTTACCACGCACGGATGAATGTTATTATTATTTATGGAGAGCCACCACTAGTGAACTGTGGACCCCAGTCCTTCTCATTAATCTGATAAAAGCACAACTGCAAACTCGTTACTTTCTGCAAACATACACTCTTTCTTTCACACATACGTTTAATCCTTTGCTACAGCAAGCCGGTGAGATTGATAACCTCACTGTTAAGTTGGGGCAAAGTATCTTGATTGTTTGTGTGCAGGCTCCACGTTTGCTGTTGACGTTGGTATTGCACCGTGTGAACATCGCCGCTAATAACCTCGAGTGAACATTCATCTCCTACTGGTTCGATAACCTTGGTTTCATAACTGAGGGAAAGTTGCTGTTGCACTACTTCACACCTTCCTCTTGGGGTCTCCCAACAACACACCCACCATGTGCATCAATAACCTAGAGTTTTACGCACGCAAGATGTCACGAGAAAGTCGGCTATGTAGAGAGCAAAGGAAACCAAATGGGTCATCGACACCAAATATAAATTAGCAAATCTGGCAAAAGTGTGCTATCATTGAAAGCAAGTTTTCCAGGCGCACGAAGGCGCGTCAAGACAGGTATAGCTCAATAAAGGTTTAAACAAACCTATTACATGCCAGGAAGGCCAATAGATTGTTTTTTAGGCACATTACAACTCAAAAGTTTTCCAAGCCGGCACAAGGATCAGTGTTCGGGATACTCAAACGACTCACTGACAAGGAGAGTCGGCCACAAAACCTTTCCCAAGATCCTTCTTACCCTCAGTAGCCTCACCAAATGGTTTCTGCTGAACGATGGAGGCCAAAGCCTCAAAGGCGTCCAGATCAGAAGGACGAGAAGGAGCTGGAACCATAGGTGTAGAACTCGAAGGAACAGCACCCGTCATAACAGGTGTGAAGAGTTGTGGAGCTTCTTCAATAGGCTTCCATAGGTCGAAAGGCTGGGCCGGCTCTTCCTCAACGGCTCGGTTGTCATCATCGTAAGTAGCCTGGAGGTCCGTCAAAGTGAGCCCGTCAGCGATGCGACAAGCTGGGAGCCGAACGAACTTCACAAGCTGCGCAAAGATCTTCGCCGTATACCGGGTCCCGTCAGCCTGGAACTCGGGGAAGCCCTTGGAGAGTAGCACCAGGTCAATGTTGGGGTAGTAGGCCTTAGGAAGCGCCAGAACCCAGATAGCACCCTTGCGACAAGAGGACGCCTTTGAGCGCCGCATCAGAGCCGGCACAGTCGACGTTGCAGCCAAGAAGTCCGGCAAGCTCGGAGGAAGATTCTCAAAAGAAGATGCCATCTTTATTATCTCAGCACAGCCAAAGTAAAGCTGGCGAGTGACTCCGTAGATTGCTTGGACCTTTTCCACGGTCTTCTTGCTGGTCACCCCTGAGCTCCGCCTGCAAACAAAACCAACTAAGAAAACATAACACAAAAAAGGTCAAAAACAAAAGCCAGAATCCAAAAACACGAAATTTACTTACCAAAGAAGACAATGGCAAGGTTATGGACACACTTCTTGACCTTCTCAAGCTCTATGGAGATCATCTTCATGGCCACGTCCTGAATCTGGATAACCTTCTCTTGATCTTTCAATTTCTTGAGCAAGGTCTCCTTTTCAAGTGTGAGCCGGCGAATCGTCTCTTCATGCGTTTTGATCTGCTGCTCGGCCTTTTCATGAAGGCCGGCTTCCCGAGCCAGCTGATGACGAGCTTCACTATTCTTCTGAGAGTTCTCCGGAGAATACTCCTATAGACACGCAAGGGAAGCAGTAAGGACAAAGGGAAAAATCAAGGTAACCCAGACAATAAATCAAAAATCATAGCAAAGAAAAGCAAAGGTGCTCAAATTGATATAAGTCCCAGGTTGCCGCAGGGAACAACCCGATACTTGGGGGCTACTCAATTTAGAGATGAAGGAAGAGAAAGAATAGTTTTTCAAAAGGAGACCCGGAACACTTCTAGCACCACTTCCGGCTCTCGGGGACTACTTAGTTGAAAAAAGTTGCACAAGACATGTTTTAAGAAGACCCGGAGTCTTCTGGGCCCTGCGTGGAAGGCCGGCTTTGAGAAGCAGCTGCTTCAAGTTTGAAGAAACGTGAGATAGATATCATGCGTACCGCGGTCCAAATTCTCTTGCGGAGGGCCGGCGGAGACGGAGGTGGAACTGCAGCTTCTGCATGTTCTTGGTCGTCTTGACCTGACAGAGTGCGAGTACTAGTACCAAGCTCATCTTCGGGTTCGGCTTCCAGAAAGTGAGTGAAGAGCTGGCCCAGTGGATCTAACTCACCTTCTTGTTCGGCTCCTTCCTCCGTTCCGGAGTTCTCCTCTTCATCATCATCGGCGTGGTCGGAGGAGGAAGGGGTCTCATCAGTGGCTTCCCACCAATCGTCAGCCTCCTCAAAGAAGACAGTCAGACATGAGTTCAGTAATCAAGTAAAGCGTAACGAAAGGCGGTAAGGACAGGATATGTTACCTCGGGAGGCGGATTTTCTGAGCAGAAGGGGAGTAAGCCGTCTTGTTGAACCTCTGCCACGGTCTCCATCAAGAGCCGTTTCATGGTCCTGACGATGTCAGTGCTGGCCGGCTCCCTTGTAGTGAACCGGAGTGGGTCACTGGGCAGGTTGGTGTACTCATATACGAACTTTAGCCGGATGGAAAGTGGTTTAATACACCATCCGACCCAACACTTCACCAGGTCTGTCCCCTTGAGCCCGTGGGCCTTGAGAGCCTGGATTCTTGATAGAATGGGAGCCAGAGAGTCGCGTTCTTCAGCGTACGAATTCAAAGAGTCTCCCTGCTCCAACCGCTCAACCCGAAAACCCGGCAGAGGAGGTTGACCTTTGGGAGAGGTATCCTTGCAGTAAAAGAAGATCGATTGCCAAGCCCGAGGATGGCTGGCGAGTTTGAGAGAAGGGAAAATGCAATCACGATGGCTCTGGATGGCCACGCCTCCGCAAATGTTCAAAGGACCGCCCGCGGAAGAGCGTTGCGGATTACAGTAGAAGAATTTGAGAAAAAGTTCAATGGTAGGTTCGATTTGGAGATAATCTTCACAGAGAACGGTGAAGTTAGAAAGAGAAAGGATCGAATTGGGAGCAAGGTCTTGAGGCCGGAGGCCATAGTACGCAAGAAGCAAGCGGAAAAAGAGAGCGCCCGGGGGCTTGAAACCCCGACTGAGATGATCCGCAAAAATGATTACCTCGCCTTCTCGAGGTGCGGGGACGATCTCGTTGACAGGGGCGCGCCAGTTGATGGATTTCTAGGTTTGGAAATGGCCGACGTCCACCAGGTCTTGAAGTTTGGCGTTGGACATGGTGGATCCATTCCAGTTCCCTGAGGTCGCGGGAGGCGCGCCGGTGCCGGAGGCGGGGGCCTTCCCTTTCCTGGCCTTCATGCTCGCAGCGGCGGCGGCCGCGACGGCCACAGGAGCCTTGGTGGTCATCTTCTTCCCCATTCCGGAGGAGAAAGAAACTGGATCTAGATATGGGGAAGCTAAAGTGGTGTGAGGAGCTCTGCGATTGCGGATGCGGTTGCGGGATTAGATTGAGAATAGTAGGTGAGTGGCGGTGCAACGGACGAGTTGGGGGCGCAAAGCGGAAAGTTCGAGGGCGAGAGTTGCTGGAGGAAGAAGATGAAGTGAGGCGCACGGGGGGAAATGATTATTCCCTCCGGTCCCCACATATTTATACAAATGAGACATTTATCTAAGGGCAGAATGGGGAAAAGACAAACCTTGATTGGAATTTTGACCGAGCAGAGGGGAAAATCAGAGTTGAGAAACGCTAAGTCCCAGAGCGAAAGCCGACAAAAGGCGACCGGGTTACGGGCCTGGGAATTTGTTTGTTTAATGAGTTGTTTATTATTTTTCAGATAACCTGGGCAAAAGGACTGACGGCTTCCCCTCGAAATATGCCCGAGTGTGTGAAAGGATCGGTATGACACCTAGAGGGGGGGGGGGGTGAATAGGTGCTAATTCAAACTTTAGTTCTTTTTCAAATTAGGCTTGACACGAAAGGTAAATTCTCTAGATATGCAACTATGGTGAGATTACCTATATGACAAGCTAGCAACTAAGCAAGGTACAATCGTAAAAGCGAAAAACAAGGATAGAAGAAACCAAAATGAAAGCACGAGACGACAAGGATGTATTCCCGAGTTCCTCCCTTAAATGGGAGTACGTCTCGTTGGAGAGGTGTGAACCAACACAAGTGTTCAACGGCCACAAAGGCCTCACCAAAATCTCCGGTGAACCGCACCACAAAGGTTTGGTCCACTTTCCACTATCGGAATCCTTCAAGGCGGAATCCGAAGCCTTTACAACAACGATTCGGGGCATGACCCACAAAGGGCTTGGGGCTCCCGAACAGTTACAATCTGTCACAAAGACAAGAAGGTAAGTACAACAATGGGCTAGGTTTTCCTAGTGGAAACCCTAGCAAGTGTTCCCTCAAGTGAATGAGGGGGAAATGAATAACGGCTTGGTGAAGATGTAGATCGGGGCCTTCTCCTTCAATCCTCCAAAGATCGACGAGTTTGGATGGAGGGATTGGGAGATCTAGAGATTCTTGGCTTGCAACAATGGAGTTCCTCTTTTTCTAGTCGAGCTAACTAGCTGGAGGTAGGTGGAGGGGTATTTATGCCCCTCCAAAGATGTAGTCGTTGCAACGAATCAATAGGCCGGAATCTCCGGCCCTAGTGGACGGAAACTCCGGCCAAGGGCGGAAACTCCGGACCACACCAGGGGCTGAGCACCAACTTCTTCAAACTTGGCTTGGACATCTTCGAGGGACTTGAGGCCGGAAACTTTGGATAGGGGCGGAAACTCCGGTCCTCAGGCCGGAAACTCCGCCCCCCACCAGGGGCTTAACACTTCTTGGCAACTGAGGCATGGGAAAGATTCCGGTCCTCAGGGACCGGAAAGTTCAGCCTGGGGTGGAAACTCTGGTCCCTGACGCCGGAAACTTCGCCCCCCACCAGGGGCTGAGCACAATTTCCAGCACTGCCTCTTTTCTCTTTTTTGGTGCTGATGAATCTGAAATGTTCCTAAATTATCCTACATCACTTAACACCAACTTAATACATCCAACATGTTGTTAACTAACACACAAAACACAGAGATCAAAGAAATGTCCTTTCAATCTCCCCCTTTTTGGTGTTAGATGACAACACATGGATTTGCAATAAAAAGAATTACACTAACATGTTTAGATAACTGAAAGAGCTCCCCCTAGATGTGTGCATTAAAATCATTTGTTTTAGAATGCATGTGCACACATATAGAGACAAGTTCCAACAACAATTATAGCAAACATGATATGTAAACAATACATTTCACAAATAAGACATATCATAGAATGGGTTGAGTTTTAGAGATAAACCATACCTTGTGCATACAATTGAAGATATTAACCCATATAACCATAGCACAATAGTAGTCTCAACCACACATAACAAGAAATCCATATGTCTTACACACATAGTTCACAACAAATAAAATGCAAATAAGATCCATATAACATAAAGAGGACTTTAGCCGCAAAGAAATGATAAAAGCACATGCTTGTGTCCCACCCTTGCAAATCTCGGAGAACCTAATAGAGCTACTTCTCCCCCTTTGGCATTGAGACGCCAAAAAGGGAAAACAACAAAGCTATGGATTTTTTGTTATGTGTGGTTGAGACTACTATTGTGCTATGGTTATATGGGTTAATATCTCCAAAGAGATCACTCGGTGTCTTCATCCATGTCATCATCCCCTTCTTGGTTGTAGTCCTCATCGGAAAGGTTCATGGGAGCCTTGCCGCTATTGCGAGACGAGGTAGGAATAGAGGTCACATCTGCATAATTAGCCCAAGGAATGACTTCTTGGTTCCATTGCCCAAGAGGGACCGTGTCGGATGAGGATGAGGAAATGATGTGAATGCATAATTCATCTTCTTCCGGAGGAGGATTAACATTGCCATTGTTCATTTTGAGTATCTCCTTGATCATCAAGTTTTTGTTGCTCAAGATGTGTTTCTCTCTCACATAAGATCCATGATTCTCCTTGTAAATGGCAACATTCATGCAAAGCAATTTCCTCTTCCACCAAGAGAGCTTGCTTACCTCCGCGTTCACCTTGGCTTTCCCTTGAAGATGAGAGGGAGGATCGGCATTCTTGCTTCTCCTCTTAGGCATTGGGGCCTCGTCTTCGTCACTATATTGAGGAGGAGGAGCACGAGAGGAAGACGCTTGCTTTGTGTGCTTGGAGAGAGTATGAATGGTACCCTTGGCATGCTTGGTAAAACTAGAGAGATCAAGTGTGGGCACCTTGGAGAGTATGAGCTTCATCACATAGGGGGCATAGAGTGAGTTCTTGTGCTAAAAAATGGGCCAATGCATCTCGCACTTAATGAAATCCATCACGTCCACTTCTTGGCCACGGCACTCCGGACCGGCTTGAAGGACCTTGTAAGCATGGTAGAGTTGGTTGACAAGGCCTCCTCGAATAGCATCCACATTCCCGGCTTGAGGAGCAAGATTGAGCCGAACCATGCGGAGGAAGATGTTGCAACTGGGAAGGAGGTCTTGATTAGAGCAAACCGAAGAGCCAACGGTGTAAAGAGGGCGTAAGCGGCGCTTGTTGTAGGTTGTCCCTTCCACATGCATCCTCATACCAACAGGAGTAGTAGCCCCCTAGAAATCATAGCACAGAGATGCCGCAAACTCCACAAAGTTGGAGGTGCACTTGCGCGGTCCTGTCATCCAAGTCATCGTGACATCCTTATCATGGTCAAATACCACAGTGGCAAAGAACTGCTGCACAAGCTGAACATCATAATCCTGCTGAGTGTAAGAGATGAGCTTCTCCAGACCGAGCTTCCTAGCAATCCAGACAGCCTCCTGAAAATATGGTTTCTTGTTCAAAGCCTCAAGATCCAAAATCTTCTGTTCACTGATCACATGCTTCTCAATCCTGGCATAAATCTCATGCATAATCAGCTGGTGCTCCCTCCTTGGGAAATTAGGGTCGGCAGTGTAGGGAGGTAAGTCATAGAACTGTTGTGACCTCATCCGACGGAAGTCTAGCTTCCCCATTCCCAAAACCGTGGTTAAAGAATCAAAATGAGCTTGTTCGGCCTCTTCTTCATCATCAAAACCACCAAGGGCAGCATGCCTTGTGGCTTCCTCATCAATAGTGCTCTGCTGTCTCATGCGGCCACTGCTGCTGTCAAAAAGGAGTTTGTCCCGCGTTTGAGCTCTTTCCTTCCTTGGAGTAATGTGCGGATTCCGGGCGACTGACTTTTTCCTCTGACCTATACCTGTGAAACATAGAGAGTAGAGGGATAGCAGGGGGGTAAGCTTGCATGTCCAGGAAAGACAAAATAGAAAATTAAAAGTGTCAAAATTCCTCTCAGATATGAGCTAGACCGGAGTTTCCGGTCACGGGGGCGGATATTCCGGCCTACACCACAGTTTCCGGTCTGTGAGGGCCGGAGTTTGCGCCCTGTGGCACGGAACTTCAATCTAGTTCGAATCTAAGGAAATTTTGATCACAACTAATTTTCTAGAGATTAAAATGCCAACATAAAGATTCTACACCATGTAGCATGAGCAAATCTTCTTTCAAAACAAGATCTAGAGTGAAAACCTAGAGAGAGAGAGAGAGAAGATGACCTTTTCCCGACATGGTGGAGGTCAAATGCGAGGGAGAAAGATCCCCAGCACTTGTACGGAGGAGGAGCCGGTGGCACGGCAGATTCCGCCGGCGGGGAGCGGCCGGAGTGGTACTTGGAGGCGGCGGCGGCAACTGGGAGAGGTTTGGGGGTCGGGGATGTGTGGGAAGTTGTGGATCAACTCCTCACCCCAATCCCCTTTTTTAGATCCCAGCAAACTGCCTAGACCGGAGTTTCTGGCCTAAGCGACCGGAGTCTCCGACCCAAGCCAGAGATTCCGGTGCTAAGAGCGGAAACTTCAGTCAGACCAGAGTCTCCCGCCTGGAAGACCGGAGTTTCCCACCCCACCGATTCCAAAACATATATTTATGTGTTTGGACATGCAAAGTGCAAGAGGAGCAGGTTTTTAGATGATATAGGCCTTGGATAAGACACAAAGTCACTGGAGATGGTATACTACACTCAGTTTGGTAAGGGGCAACAAAAACGACATTAAGAAGCAACGCTTGAGTGCATTTTCCATACGAGCAAGAAATAAGCAAAGAAATCCAAATAACACCACAAGAAGATCAAATCTTCACAAGAAAGATGTCGGTGGCCTAGGCCACCATGTATGAGTTTATGTGGTGTGACACCGCAAAGATATATCTTGGGTTCACCGCCACTACTCATCATTTAAGCTCACAATTCATAACAATGAACAAAAGGAGACAAAATAGGTTCTTACTATCGGAATGATGGGGGGAGGGATAGTCCAATGGATTAGGACCGCACTCCCCCTATGTCCATGCCTACACCTAGATCAAATAGAGAGTTGAGATAGAGGTGTGCATGCAAGGTAGTCAACCAACGCTCCTCGAATCCACGATATTTAGCTCATGCCTAAAAAATGTGAACCTTGCTTCATCAAGTGGCTTCGTGAATATATCGGCAAGTTGAATCTTCGTGGGAATATCACCAAGCTCAATGTCACCCCGGTTGATGTGATCTCGAACAAAATGATAAAGAATCTCAACATGGTTCGTTCTTGAGTGCTCCACCGGGTTGTGACCAATCTTGATAGCACTCTCATTGTCACACAAAAGAGGCACTTTGTCACAATGGACACCGTACTCCTTTAAAGTTTGCATCATCCAAAGTAAGGGAGTGCAAGCACTAGCGTCCGCCACATACTCGGCTTCGGTGGTGGATAAAGATATGCAATTTTGCTTCTTGGAGGACCAACTCACCAAAGACTTCCCAAGGAATTGACATGCAACGGAAGTAGACTTCCTATAATCCTTGCAACCGGCCCAATCCGAATCCGTGTAACCGGCAAGACAAAAGTTGGACCCCCTAGGATACCACAAACAAAACCTTGGGGTATAAACCAGATATCAGATGATTCGATTCACCGCTATCAAGTGACTTTCTTTAGGAGTCGCTTGATACCTTGCACACACTCCTACACTCAACACAATATCGGGTCTAGATGCACAAAGATAAAGAAAAGAACCAATCATATAGCGATAGAGTTTTTGATCGACATCTTTACCCTTGTAACTAAGTTCAAGATGAAATTTCGTGTCCATAGGAAACCTCTTCTCTTTAGCATCTTGCATCTTGAACCTCTTGAGCATGTCTTGGATATATTTGGCTTGAGAGATGAAAGTCCCTACACTTAATTGCTTGATTTCAAAACTAAGGAAGAATTTCAACTCTCCCATCATGGACATCTCGAACCTATCCGTCATAAGCTTTGAAAATTCATCATTGAAAGCTTTGTTAGTTGAGCCAAAAATAATATCATCAACATAAAGTTGGCATATGAAAAGCTCCCCTTTTACCCTCTTTGTGAAGAGACTGGGATTGATTTGCCCTACTTCAAAGCAACGGTCTAGCAATAGCTCTCTTAGGTGCTCATACCAAGCACGAGGTGCTTGTTTGAGACCATAGAGGGCCTTATCAAGCTTGTAGACATGGTTTGGGAAGTGTTTATCTTCAAATCCTGGTGGTTGCTTTACATATACCAACTTCTTTAAAGGACCATTAAGAAATGCACTTTTCACATTCATTTGTTGCAACTTAAAATTGTGATGTGATGCATATGCAAGAAGGATACGAATGGACTAAAGGCGAGCCATGGGAGCATAGGTCTCTCCAAAATCAATGCCTTCAACTTGAGAGTACCCTTGAGCTACCAATCTTGCCTTGTTCCTAACAACCATTCCATGCTCAACTTGCTTGTTCTTAAATATCCACTTGGTGCATATAACATTGCGGCAATCTTTTGGCTTCTCTACTAGATTCCATACTTTGTTGCGCTTGAAGTTGTTCAGTTCTTCATATGGCTTCCAACCAATCCGGATCTTCAAGAGCTTCAAACACCTTCTTTGGTTCAACCATAGATATATGAGCTTGATGTCACTAAAGCTTGCCAATTGAACTCTTGTGTAGACCTTGCTAGATACATCACCAATGATGACTTCAAGCTTGTGACACTTGATTTCCAAATCTCTCTTGACTCTTGCTTGAGGACGGGTTTCGATATCCCCATTGTTGCGAGGGATTTCAGCTTGATCACCTAGATCATTTGAGTCCCCGTCTTGACCGTCTTGATGGTTGCTCCTGCTCTTGATCTTGACTAGAGTTGACAACAGGAGTACTTGAATCTTGTGTGGCCTCTTTGTCAACTAGAGGAGGAGCTTGTTTTTGTTCTTGGATAGGTGTCTCATTTGCTTCCATAGTGGGTGCCACTTCAACTTGTGATGATGGATTCTCCACTTGTGTGGAGCTTGTACTTGCTTGACGAGGCTCATGAAGAATCTCAATGGGGCGATGAAAGAAAACTCCCATTCTTCGTATGGCATCTTGAGGCTCCTCATTATCTACAACACAAACATGAAATTGCGCCCCTTGGGAGCCGTCATTCTCATCGAACCTCACACTACAAGATTCTACAACTCTCCCTTAGGATTTGTCGTAGACTCTATAAGTGTGAGAGTTCGCACCATACCCAACAAAAACACCCTCTAAGGCTTTAACTTCAAACTTAGAAAGATGAACACCTTTGATTTTGTAGAAACACTTACAACCAAATACTCGATAGTAGGAGATGTTGGGCTTGTTGTCGGTAAGCATTTCATAAGGAGTTTCCTTCTTCCCTTTGCGAAAGAATAACCGGTTGGAGGAGTGACACGCCGTGGAGATAGCTTCGGCCCACAAGAAGAGTGGAGACTTAAACTCCGCCAACATGGACCTAGCCATATACATAAGAGTCCAGTTCTTCCCCTCGGCTACACCATTTTGTTGAGGGGTATAGGCGGCGGAATATTGATGTTGAATTCCCTCATCACTAAGAAACTCATTTAGGGTGTAGTTTTTGAACTCAGAGCCATTGTCACTTCTAATGGCCAATATGGGAAGATTGTGTTGACGTTGAACTTCATTCGAAAAATCGATGACGGTTTGTTGAGTTTCATCCTTCGTCTTGAAGAAGAAAACCCAAGTGAATCTTGAATAGTCATCAACAATCACCAAACAATATTTCTTCCCACCAAGACTTGGTTGAGGCACGACACCAAAAAGATCAACATAAAGAAGTTCTAATATACTTGATGATGAAATGATGGTCTTGCTTGGAGGGGGAGAATCATGCATCTTTCCTTCAACACAAGCCCTACAAAGACGATCTCTAGAAAAAGAAATATTCTCATTTAGTCCAAGAATGTGGCCACCCTTGTGAAGACTTTGCAAAGTTCTCATATTGACATGGGACAAGCGGCGATGCCACAACCACCCCACGTCGGCCTTTCCGAATAAGCATATTGCTTGAGTGTTCGTTGACCCCGAAAAGTCTACCACAAAAAACTCATTTTCAACATTCCAAACGAACATGACCTTTAGAGTCTTGCTACTCAAGAGTACCACCATATCAAGAGTAAAATGCGCATCAAAGTTCATCTTATTAAGAGCACGAACGGACATAAGATTGTAACCAAGAGACTCGACAAGCATGACATTTATAAGGGTGATATCCTTTGCAACTACCACCTTGCCGAGACTCTTTACCTCAGCTTTGGACTTGTCACCATAAGAGACGGTTGAATGATTGATATTTGGTCGATCTCCTTGCTTCCGGTCATATGACTAGTGCATCCACTATCAACCACCCATTTAAATCCACTGGAAGCATAGTCCTACAAGAAATCAAATCTTGCATTTAGGTACCCATTTCTCAGTGGGTCCCTTTCGGTTAGCAACAAGGGTCTTAGGAACCCAAATAGTGTAATCAATGTAACAATCATAAGGACCAACATATTTTGCATAAACATTGCCATAATAATCAACATAAAGAATGTAGTTGGGATTGTTATGCCCCGCAAAGTCA
Source organism: Poa annua (assembly GCA_026929855.1). NCBI lineage: Eukaryota > Viridiplantae > Streptophyta > Magnoliopsida > Poales > Poaceae > Poa > Poa annua. The sequence goes on along the minus strand of CM049426.1, from coordinate 57,260,564 downwards.
CTACGAGTGGTCTTGCCCCTAGTGGCATTACCACCCTCAGTGGAAGTCTTGGCTTGTGCGGGCTTGGTCTTGTTCTCCTTGGTGTTGCTCACTTTCTTCTTTGCCTCGGCCACATAACCAAGACCCTCCTTCCCTTTGTGTGGTTTTTGCTCAAACAAATAAGTAGTACCCTTATCTTTACCTTTGGGAATAGAGGTCTTAGCATTAGTTGCTTTAGCAAGATCCACCTTCAACCTAGCATTTTCTTCAATGACATTTTCATGAACACGAGGAAGAATACTTACACTAGTTGAGCAAGTTTTAGAAAGTTGAGTTTGGAGTTGCTCAGGTGACTTAACAAGGATGGAGTGGGTCGTTTCCAAGACCTTGTAAGCTTTATCAAGCTTCTCCATATCCTCAAGAAGTCTAGCATTCGCAACCCCAAGTTCAACTTTCTCCTTTTTAATCACTTTATATTTAGCAAAGACATGATATCTATCCTTAATTATTTTATCAATGATTTCATCATTTTTAGCATCAAGAGACTCAAGTCTTTCCTCTAGAGTGGTTCTATATTCACTTTCTTCATCAAGTGAGCCATTTAGAGATGCTATGGAAGCATTCAAAGAGGCAATGGTGAGAGAATCCTCTCTCTCAATCTTAATCTTTTCTTGAAGAAGTTCTTCCGCCGCACATAGTTGTCTCATGAGAGACTCAACATGTTCTTTGGCTTTACCTTGCAAGTTAGTCACCAAAGTATCGAAAGCAACTAGATCCTTCTTAATCTCAAGACTAGCTTGATCATGAGTAGTCTTAGGATAGGGAGATGATACCTCAGTGACATGAGCCATGAGGAAACGTGTGTTGTTGGTGGAGACGTTGTCATTGGGGGATTCAAAAATAGACGATGATGATGATGGAGTAGATACAATAGCCAATGCGGCAACCTCTTTATTAGGTGTGTCTTCATCATCATAGTCACTTGTGGCATATTCTTCTTGTGCCACCAACACAATTCTTGATTCCTTCTTGAAGAAAGGCTTCTTTGGTCTTGCGGGCTTATTTCGAATCAACTTTGAGTGGTCCTTCGGGACAAGTTTCCCACCATTTTGCTCACGGTTCTCATAAGGACACTCTCTAATGTAGTGATTCTTGTCATGACAATTGTAGCAAGTCTTTGTCCTTGAAGCAAGCTCTTTCTTTCCACTTGAGTTGTTATCTCGATCAACACGAGCTTTAGCACTAGCCGGGTCATTCCAAAACACTCTTGTGGCAAGAGCAGTGTGACCATTGAGGACTTGCTCAAGATCATGTGGAGCAATGTTGCTAGGACAAGCCTCAACTTCATCATTCTAATCTATGCAAGTCACCTTGGCTTTCAAGGCAAGTGAGGGACCTTGTCTCATTCCCATGGCCCTAGCACGGATATCTTCGGCATTCTTGGTGGCAACCTTGGAGGCTTGGACTTCTTACATAACTTCATGGGAGGACATTTGATGATAGTTGTATCTTCCTTGAATAGATTTCAACTCCATTGGCTCCGAAGGCAAGAGAGCATTCACATACTTCTTATTGACTCAAGCATCATACACATAAGTTGCTCCCACATCATAAAAAGCTTTGGCAAAAGTGTTGAGTCTACCATACATCTCTTCATGGTTCTCGTTGACAAGCATGTAGAAGCCTTCGGAAGCATTGCTCAAGGATTCATATCTCTTTCTCTTCATGCTATCATTTCCAAGGAAAGCACGCTCAAGACAATCCCAAGCTTCTTTGGCGGTGGTGGCAAGAAGAACATGATACTTGTCGTTGTCGCTAAAGGAGAGTTCAATCATGTGGAGAGCGGAAGCGTTTAGTTACTTTTCGGCGAGCTCTCTCTTGGTCATGTTGCTTGGATCCTCCACCATGTATCCTTGTTCAATAATCCTCCAAAGCTCGATGGAGGCACTGTTGACATGAGATTTCATTGACCGTTGCCAACTAGCAAAAGCTAATGCATTAAGCTTAGGTGGGAGACCTAAAGGGTTTATGATCGTAGTGATAATATGATCGGGAGAGTACCATCCCCGAACGACATGATACCCTTCCTTCTCCTCATACGAATTGGGAGATGATTTAGTCTTATCATTGGCTTTCACCCCCTTCTCTTTTTGCTCTTTATTCTCCTTGGAACCACCCTCATTGGAGTTAGAAGCTTCTTCGAGCGGGATGATATCCGAGGGCTTGTCGTTAACAAGTTTCTTGAGCAAGTCACGAAACTCGTTAAACCTAGCATCCATGAAAGATGTCAAAGTTGTTTCCAAAGCTTTGATATCGGCCATGGATGTCGCGGTGGCTTTGTCCTTTTGAAAGGACTCATTAGCCTCGGCAAGACTTGCGGCTTCATCCTCACTTTGTGTCATACTTCTTTTGGGCGGTTAAACCCAACAAGAGAGCCTTAGCTCTGATACCAATTGAAATGACCGGTATGACACCTAGAGGGGGGGGGGTGAATAGGTGCTAATTCCAATTTTAGTTCTTTTTCAAATTAGGCTTGACATGAAAGGTAAATTCTCTAGATATGCAACTATGGTGAATTTACTTATATGTCAAGCTAGCAACTAAGCAAGGTACAATAGTAAAAGCGAAAAACAAGGATAGAAGAAACCGAAGTGAAAGCACGAGACGACAAAGATGTATTCCCGAGTTCCTCCATTAAATGGGAGTACGTCTCGTTGGAGAGGTGTGAACCAACACAATGGTTCAACGGCCACAACGGCCTCACCCAAATCTTTGGTGAACCGCACCACAAAGGTTTGGTCCACTTTCCACTATCGGAATCCTTCGAGGCGGAATCCGGAGCCTTTACAACAACGATTCGGGGCACGACCCACAAAGGCGAAGTCCGGAGGCTTGGGGCTCCCGAACAGCTACAATCTGTCACAAAGACAGGAAGGTAAGTACAACAATGGGCTAGGTTTTCCTGGTGGAAACCCTAGCAAGTGTTCCCTCAAGTGAATGAGGGGGAAATGAAGAACGGCTCTGTGAAGATGTAGATCGGGGCCTTCTCCTTCAATCCTGCAAAGATCGACGAGTTTGGATGGAGGGTGTTGGGGGAATGATAACCCGGTAGGCCCATGAAGAGGGAAGCGTAACCCGACAGGCAGGAGGCCTGGGCGAGGTTACCCTGCACTCCACATGAGCAGGGTTACACTTGGGTCGGAGAGCTCATTTCATAACCCGGCAGAATTATAGCCCGGCAGAATCATAACCCGACAGTATCATAACCCGGCCAGGAAGCTAACCCGGATCTGGGTGAGGTGTCAGGTGAAACCCGGATTTGGGTGTCAGGCGAACCCGGATTTGGGTGTCAGGCGAAACCCGGATTTGGAAGAGGTTTCAAGAAGACCCAGAGAAGGAAGGCTCTAGAAGACTCAGAGGCAGTATGCATCATAGAGTCCAAGACTTGGAAGATACGAAATACAAGACGAGTTAGAGTAGAACTCTAGTAGACTTACCATGCAAACCAGGAGAACCGGATGTCTATATAAACGGGCTCCTAGGTCATAGAGAGACAAGTTAAGGAAGGTCAAGAGAGGCTACGATAAGCCATAGTCAAGCCAAATAAGATAGAAAAAATAGAGAGAGCTCCCAAGAGAGATCTCCCACGCCGGAGTCATCCAAACCCGGCGATCGCCATTGGCGCACCATGTAACATATTATCATATGAGTGATTTATAGCAAGACGTAGGGATCCTCCACCGAGGGGACCCGAACTTGGGTAAAAAACATCTTCTTCCCCGCAGAGCTAGACAATCTCCTGAGCGCCAGAGTCGTCTTGCCCCTCATCTCATGTTACCTCCGGGTAACATCTGCCGTGCCAATCCCACGACAGTTGTAGCCCACCGTGGGGCCTGCGGCCAGATATGTGTTCATCAAAGGAGAAGCGCTGCAGGGATGAAGAAAGTCGTCATCGGCAAGATCATCAACAACAATCAGAAAGAAGATCGCATCGTCTAGGTTTTGGTTAGAAGCCAGAAACATGTTCAATGGGGAAAGAATAGCCGGCAGTAGACAAGCCGGCTTTGAAGATCCATATTTCAGAAAAGCAGCTAGGAGCGGGTCTGCGCCGCAGAGCTAGACAATCTCCTGAGCGCCAGAGTCGTCTTGCCCCTCATCTCAAGTTACATCCGGGTAACATCTGCCGTGCCAATCCCACGACAGAGGGATTGAGAGATCTATAGATTCTTGGCTTGCAACAATGGAGTTCCTCTTTTTATGGTCGAGCTGACTAGCTGGAGGTAGGTGGAGGGGTATAAATACCCCTCCAAAGATGTAGCCGTTGCAACGAATCAATAGGCCGGAATCTATGTAGTGTACCTGCACTTAAAATATGACAGGTACCTGTGTATAGTGCAAATCACTGGATCGATTCGTTTGCACACACAGTTACGATGTAATATCACAACAAAGTATAACTTTATTACAACGCTGATCCAGACTTAGAAAATATTCATTACAATTTGCATAGCATAAAGCTAGCAGTGAACGAAGTAAACAGCGGAAAATTATTCTTCATGGAGTCCCCAATCATCATCATGTGCCACAGGCGAGCATGTTGGTTGAAGAATCGAAACCCTTAGCAAAAACTCACTCATCATCAGAACAGCCTGCAATAAGATATATATTGCAACAACGTGGGTCAGAACCATTAAAAATGGAACTGGCAAGTGACACTATGGTGGACACTTAGAGGAATAACTCTGTAATCTATATGCTTATTTGGCTAGTGGAGCTCTAGGCTATTTTGCAGAAAGCAAGTTTTTCCTTAACTCTTTGAAACAACTTTACCTCGTTGAGACAAATATGGTATGAAAGCCATAGTCTCATTCTACCCTTGTTCACCCATCAAGTTTTAATTTATAAATTGGAATGGTGGAATCCTCTGTTGACGTCCTCGTTCAGCTGCTCAATTGTCCGTTTCCGGGGACACGGCTAAGTACTTAGATTTTAACTCTGTAGAGGTTGTGCACGTTCACCATTGTACCCATTCAACCCAAACTATCCTTTACACGCTTATAGTAATAAGGAAAGGAGAAGAATGAGACGAGATCTTTCAGAAGCATTTTCCCTCCACTCTGGCCTCACGCGCTCAACCTACAAACCACTACCTCCACCAGTCAGGCCGGGGCGAGTCCACGCAGCTTAGTTGATCAAGCCAGAGCCCATATTGGCAATGGCTGCACAAGAAGCAGTCTTCACTCGGAGTTCTTCAGATTCCTCTGTTCCTGGGTGGCCATCCCACAGGTAAATCCCCTGGGGACAACACTCAAATCATACAGCCAAGCAACCAATTCCACCCAAATGTTTGATTATAACTTAGTAGAATTTAACATTTCATCAAAAATAGTTTTGCATAGCATCACAATTCTACAAAGTATTTTCATAGCAACCTAGACACAGGAATAAGGAAGTCTAAACATGGCTTGTATAGCAATACTATCCTACACATGCTTATAGAAAATAATCTACTCATGCATAGAAAGATAATAGGACTTTTATGGGGTTGTGCCACTTGCCTTGTCAACCGGGAGTGCAGCTGTTACAGTTGCAAGGATTTTCGTTTCCCTCCGAATAGTCTAAGAAAAGAAATAAAGAGCCACACATAAACACACAAGCAATATGTTCATACAAAGAAAAATATATGCTATGCATGATATGCAATAATTTATTTTAATGTCAAGAAACAAATATATGTATCTCTTTAAATGTTTGCGATGTATGCATGAATAAATTTTTAATTTGTTTTCATTTATTTAGACATGAATAAAGGGTAACATCAAGAGTTTTAGTTTCCTTAAATAAAATTTCATAAACAAATTTTGTAGAAATGACATTTGGGCAGAGGGCATCTAAACAAGTTTTTAGCAATTTGATTTACTCAAAAATATTTTTTCTAAATAAAGTTATGTCAAAACACTTAAACTACTCTAAAAAATATTTGAAAATTTTGAATGTGTCAAAACAGAAAACTAATGAAGCCAAAACATTCTACTGGTTCTAAGGATTCCAAATATATAAAAATATTTAAATTTGGATAAACAGATAAAAAGTAATGATAAAAACAGTAAGCAGGGTGTTTTCTACAAAACTGCTAATTAATTGATTTAAGAAAAAAATTCAGAAAATAATATCTGACGCAGCGCTGACACGGTGCTGACGCGGCATACCGGTTCGGGTTTTTAAGTGAACTAAAACTGGCCGTCCGATTTAGATCGAACGATCTAGGTCAAAATGACCGAAACCGAGCGGCGCGGCCGGCCGGAGGAGCTCCGGTGACCGAAGCGCACGGCGGCGCCATCACCGGCGTTCACGCTCCCTACGTTCTACTGCTCTACGAGGATAGCGAGGCATACCCTGACGAAGAGGAGCTCGCCGCGAGGTTGGTGGCGCGGTGGAGAAGAGCCGAGCGTCCTCCTCTTCTCGAATTCGCTCGCCGGAGATGCGCACGGCGGAGGTTCTCGTCGGTGAGCACGGACACGCAGTTCGGCTGCGTAAGAAAACACGAGACCTTGTCACTAAGGTGCGCAATGACAAAGTGAAACGAGTGGGAGTGAAGAGAGGGCTCGAGGGGGACGCTGCTCACCGAAGTTCGTCGAACTTACCGTCGGCAACAACGGAGCTTCGGGGATGCTCGTGGGCGGCCTGGTGGCTCTCGGGGTACGGGGCTTGGGGCAAAAGAGAGAGGGGGTCGAGGGGGTTCTTATAGGGGCAACGGCGAGTTAATTGGGGGAGTAAATCGCTAGGAATCAACGAATTGATTCGGCCGTTTCTCGGCTAGGTCGTGGTCGTGATTTGGGGAAGAAGGGGTCGCCGCGACGGGGATTACAGGTGGGGCCCTCCTGTCAGAGAGAGAGAGGGTGCGCGCGGGCGGGGATGGGCTGCTGGCGGGCTGCGGCGCTGCACGCGCGGTAGTTAGCGTGTGGGCTTCGGCCCACTTGCTGCCCCGGCTCGATTTTTCTTTTTATCATAAATTTTCTGTTTTTAAATCTTTTGAGTATAAAACAATTTCAAAACTATATCAAAACTTCTCAGAGAAATTCATAAAAATATAATTTGAAAAGCTTATTAATAATAGACCCTTTTGATATCAATTTTGTGTAAGGTAAAAATAGAATAAAAAGTAATATTATTATAAATTCAAATAACAATTTAATGGACATAAAATCAATTAAAACATATATAAATAATTTAATTTAAATTCTATGTGATTTAAATGACAAGTTTAATGATGATGATGCATGGATGCAAAGTTTTAAATTTTTCTAAAAATTGGAATGTTACAAACCTAACCCCCTTAAGATGAATCTCGCCCTTGAGATCCGGATTGGCTAGCAAATAGGTGAGGGTGGTCTTCTTTCAGGTCATCTTTTCTTTCCCAAGTTGCTTCCTCTTCTGAATGGTGATTCCACTGTACTTTACATAATTTGATGATCTTGGTTCGGGTGACACGTTCTGCTGTCTCCAAAATCTTTATAGGTTTTGCTTCATAAGTGAGATCCTTTCGTCAGACGATCGATTATAACCCATATAGAATCGTACCTTGATTTAGTCCTGTGCAGACCAGTGATGAAATCCATACCAATCTGTTCCCATTTCCAATCTGGTATTGGTAAGGGTTGCAGTAACCCTGCTGGTTTTTGGTGTTCTGCTTTCACACGACTGCAGACGTTGCACTTTGCAATGTATTCAGCAATATCTCGCTTCAAATTGATCCACCAATACCTCTCCTTTACATCCATATACATCTTGGTGTTACCCGGATGTATGGAATAAGGTGAGTCATGAGCTTCTTGAAGTATTAACTTCCTAAGATCGGCATCGTCAGGGGCACATATACGTTCCTTATACCATACGGTTCCTTCTTCATCTTCCCTAAAGTCCCTTGTTTGCCTTCACTTAGGTTCTTCTTGATTTCCTTTACTGCTTTATCCTCTAATTGAGCTGCCTTGATTTTGTTAAATAGAAGAGGTTGAACTTCTAAGGATGCTATGAATCCTTCAGGTACCACTTCCAATCGAAGGTCCTTAAATCCTTTATTCTCCTGCCGTGAGTCCGTTTACATAAGTCTTACGGCTCAAGGCATCAACCACTACGTTGGCTTTCCCTGGGTGGTATTGTAGACTTAAATCATAGTCTTTGATCAATTCTAACCATCTCCTTTGTCGCATGTTTAATTCCTTCTGAGTAAAAAAGTACTTGAGGCTTTTATGATCTGTAAATACTTCACATCTCTTTCCCCATAAATATGGTCTCCATATCTTTAGCGCATGTACCACAGAGGCTAACTCTAGATCATGTGTGGGGTAGTTTACTTCATGATTTTTGAGTTGTCTTGAGGCGTAAGCCACTACTTTGCCTTCTTGCATCAATACGCTTCCAAGGCCACGATATGAAGCGTCGCAATAAACTTGGAAATCCTTCTGTAGATCTGGTAAGCATAATACTGGTGCAGACACTAAGCGTTTCTTTAATTCTTGAAAACTAGTCTCACAAGCTTCTGTCCACTCAAATTTCTTTCCCTTTTTCAGTAGTTAAGTCAAGGCCTTGGCAATCTTGGAGAAGTTTTCAATGAATCTCCGGTAGTATCCTGCCAGTCCTAGAAAACTGCGGATTTCTCCCACATTTTTGGGTGATTCCCAATTCGTCATAGCAGCAACTTTTTCAGGATCCACTGCTATCCCATCTTTAGACACCAGCTGTCCTAGAAATCCTACTTGTTTTAACCAAAATTCACACTTGTTGAACTTAGCATATAACTTATGCTCTCGGAGTCTTTGCAACACCAAACGTAAATGTTCTTCATGTTCTTTGTGATTTTTGGAGTTGACTAAGATGTCATCGATGAAGACAACAACAAACTTGTCCAGAAAATCCATAAGTACCTTATTCATCATATTCATGAAATAGGCTGTAGCATTGGTTAACCCAAAAGGCATTACTTTGTACTCATACGAACCATATCTTGTAACAAAGGCAGTCTTGGGTATATCCATCTCTCTAACTTTCATCTGAAAGTACCCTGATTTGAGATCAATCTTGGAGAACACGACATCCCCTTCTAGTTGATCGAAAAGCTCATTGATTTTGGGTAGCGGATACTTGTTCTTGATTGTATGCTCATTTATGTCACGGTAATCGGTTACTAATCTCTGGGTACTATCCTTCTTCTTGACGAAAACGATTGGGGCTCCCCAGGGTGATGAACTTGGACGGATAAAGCCTTTCTGCATAAACTCTTCCAATTGCTTCTTGAGTTCTTTCAGTTCATCAGTTGCCATTGGGTAGGGCCTTTTAGCTATTGGTCTTGTACCCGGCTTTAGTTAAATGAGGAACTCTACATCTCTATCGGGTGGCATTCCCGGTAGTTCTTTCGGAAACACAATAGGGTATTCCTTGACTATAAGGACCTCACCGAGACTAACCCCCTTAAGAGAATTAAGCCTAACCTTCTTTAGTTCGAACTTTGATCTAAAGTTGATTTTCAAGCCTTCTGGTGTGGTGAGAGTGATGGTTCTATTTGCACAGTCTATGATTCCTCCATAACGGGACATCCAATCCATCCATATGATAACATCCAGGCCTTGTGTTTCCAGGATGATCAAGTCCGTAGGAAACTGATGCTTTCCAATTTTCAGATTCAGCTGCCTACACCAAGAGGTTACTAGCATTTCTCCTCCCGGAGAGCTTACTCTTATAGGGCTTCCTATATTTTCCACAACAATCCCATGTTTGTTTACAAAAGCTCTTGAAATTAATGAATGCGATGGTACAGTATCAAATAAAACTAATGCTGGACATGAATTGAGCAAGAACGTACCAATGACAGCATCTGGTTCATCGTATACTTCTTCCACATTGATGTGGTTTTCACATGTCCTTTCTAGAAGGGATTGGGCTTGGCAGCTTCTGCAGCCTTCTTTTCGGGGCAGTCTGTTGCGTAGTGGCCCTTGTTATTGCACTTGAAGCATAAAACTTGGCTGATATCTTTCTTATATTCAGGATTTGGGCGATGATGTCCATTGTTATGGCCAGCATTTCCATTTCCTTTGTGATTCCCATTGTTTCCCTTGAAACCACCACTATGGTTGTGACCATGATGTTTGTGGTTGCTTCCTCCACTAGGATGGTTCCCAGTTTTATGACCCTGGTTTCTATCATGAGGAAAAGGCCTTTTGAAAGAAGTTTCAGAATGGTGTTTGTGAACATTCAACTTTCTCTTCTTGTTTTCATCATTCTTGATGTTATCCTCCAGTATGATAGCCTGATCTAGGAGGGTTTGATAATTTGGGGCATATGCTACTGTTAAAGGAATCTTCAGCTCGTCACTCAGCCCAGTTAGGAATTTTGCCTTCCTCTTAGCCTCAGTGTTGATGTCCTCAGAGGCATATCGAGAAAGGGCATGGAAATCAGCCATATACTCCTTAAGGCTCCTGTTTCCTTGTCTCAGGTTTCTGAATTCTTCTAGCTTCAAGTTCATAATGCCCGAGGAGATATGAGCATTACGAAAACCTTCCTTGAAGTTTTCCCAAGTCAAGGTTTCTAGTGGGTGAGTGATTTGATAAGTTTCCCACCACTGAATTGCTGGTCCTTCCAACAGATGAGTAGTGAACCTCATCTTCTCAGCGTCGGTACATTCACAAGTCACTAGGTCTCTTTCCACGGAACGCAGCTAGTCATCTGCCACAATTGGCTCAGTTGCAGTGGAGAACTTGTTAGGCCGGAGCCTCAGAAATCTGGTAAGTCTACCCACTTCAGGGGGTGGTGGCGGTGGTGGGTTGTGGTTATGGTTGTTGTTATTGTTGTTGGTCGCCGCAATGAACTGGGTCATCATAGTCATTAGCTGAGCTTGAGCGGCCATCAACTGTTGTATAGCATCATTGTTGGTGTGGTCGTTGTTGTTGTTATCGGGCACATGGCGGGGAGGCATTTGCGGTTTTTGCATAGATGAGTTTTTAGACGGAAAGGTCTAAATAGAAAATACCCCAACAAACAAACAGCTTATAAGAACAACAATCACACAACTCAACCTTTGGATTAAAACGACATGAAAATTTTGGAAAATAAAACTCGCGAGGTTCCGGGGATACAAGGGAAGGTACTGCCTTACCACATGTTGGTAGGTCAATACAAGACTAAGATAACGATGAGGTGTAAGATAAATGGTAGTCTCACTAACTAACTACTCGACCATGTCATCTTCTTCTTCTTCAATTTCCTGAATCTCGATACCTTCATTGTGGAGTACTTCCTTTAATTCCTTCACTTCTTTCTCCAGGGCAGAGTTCTTCTCTGGCAGTTCCCTCTTCTCAGTACGAAGCCGCTTGATCAAGTCACTATCAGCCTCAAACTCGACTTCATTGCTCTCGAGTTCTGCCTTCTGTTCTCTGATAGTCTTGTTCTTCTCTTGAACCCTTTTCTCCTGTCTCTTGTACTTCTCCTCTTGTGCAGCAAACCTCTCTTCTTGGGCCTTAGTCACTTCCTCCTGAGCCTTCATCTTTTCCTCGTTCTCCTTGAGTAAGGCACATAGCTCATCGTTCTTCAGGAGCTCAGTGCGTCTATCCTCATAAAGTTCTGTGACGAGGATCTCCAGCTCCTAGAAATAAAGACTAAGGGGCTTTGCTTTGCCTCTATCTCCGACATCAAATAGGTAAGGTTCTCCATCCTCGTTTCTCCTTCCAAAGAAAATGGAGTAGTGGCCCCTCAACTCTGTGCTGTAGCGTCCACAGAGACGCCCAATCAGGTCTTGCATGACTAGATTGAGTCCTTTATGTTTGGAGTCACTAACAATTTTCATTTCCAATGGGGGCTCTTCTCCACGTCCTGGCTGAGTTGCTTTTATTCCCCAACAGCCCTCTTTGTTAAACTTCTTCAGGATGAAGCCCTTAACTTGAGGTAGCGGTAAACCTATCTTCTCGCCGATGTCGAGAAGGTAGCAGCCAAAACGGGTGTCCTCGAAGTCCTCCACAGTGGTGAAGTGGAAGCTCGTCATCCTTTAGGTAGAAAGAAAAGAATTAAAACAAGAAATGCGTAAGGTAAAGAAGTACTAGTCATATGTGGATTATTAATTTAGAAAAATACTAAGTCAAATCTCAATGTGATCAACAAATATTAACAACTCTTTGCAAATTGGATATTCACCATAGTGAGAGAGACAGACACCCGGCCAGCCACTTAATTGTGGAACAGGTCTCATGTACGCGGACATGTAAGGTTTGTCTCCAGGCCGCTTCATCTCACTATGCCGTTAGGATCCAAAATACTTAAGTACATAATACTATGATCAAAAGGTTTTTCCAATCCTAAGGACTCGAACCTACAGGCAACACAGTGCTCTGATACCATCTGAAGTGTACTTGCACTTAAAATATGGCAGGTACCTGTGTATAGTACAAATCCCTGGATCGATTCGTTTGCACATATAGTTACGATGTAATATCACAACAAAGTATCAATTTATTACAACGCTGATCCAGACTTAGAAAATATTCATTACAATTTGCATAGCATAAAGCTAGCAGTGAACAGAGTAAACAACGGAAAATTATTCTTCATGTAGTCCCCAATCATCATCATGTGCCACAGGCGAGCATGTTGGTTGAAGACTCGAAACCCTTAGCAAAAACTCACTCATCATCAGAACAGTCTGCACGAAGATATATATTGCAACAACGTGGGTCAGAACCATTAAAAATGGAACTGGCAAGTGACACTATGGTGGACACTTAGAGGAATAACTTTATAATCTATATGCTTATTTGGCTGGTGGAGCTCAAGGCTATTTTGCAGAAAGCAAGTTTTTCCTTAACTCTTTGAAACAACTTTACCTCGTTGTGACAAAACCATAGTCTCATTCTACCCTTGTTCACCCATCAAGTTTTAATTTATAAATTGGAATGGTGGAATCCCCCGTTGAAGTCCACGTTCAGCTGCTCAATTGTCCGTTTCCGGGGACACGGCTAAGTACTTAAATTACTTAGTTTTTAGCAATTTGATTTACTCAAAAATAATTTTTCTAAATAAAGTTATGTCAAAACACTTAAACTACTCTCAAAAATATTTGAAAATTTTGAATGTGTCAAAACAGAAAACTAATGAAGCCAACACATTCTACTGGTTCTAAGGATTCCAAATAGATAAAATATTTAAATTTGGATAAACAGATAAAAAGTAATGATAAAAACAGTAAGCAGGTTGTTTTCTGCAAAACTGCCAATTAATTGATTTAAGAAAAAAAATCAGAAAATATTATCTGACGCGGCGCTGATTGCGGCGTACCGGTTCGGGTTTTAAAGTGAACTAATGCTGGCCGTCCGATTTAGATCTAACGTTCTAGGTCAAAATGACCGAAACCGAGCGGTGCGGCCGGCCGGAGGAGCTCCCGTGACCGAAGCGCACGGCGGCGCCATCACCGGCGTTCGCGCTCCCTACGTTCTACCGCTCTACGAGGATAGCGAGGCATACCCTGACGAAGAGGAGCTCGCGGCGAGGTTGGTGGCGCGGTGGAGAAGAGCCGAGCGTCCTCCTCTTCTCGAATTCGCTCGCCGGAGATGCGCACGACGGAGGTTCTCGGCGGTGAGCACGGACACGGAGTTCGGTTGCGTAAGAAAACACGAGACCTTGTCACTAAGGTGCGCAATGACAAAGTGAAACGAGTGGGAGTGAAGAGAGGGCTCGAGGGGGACACTGCTCACCGGAGTTCGTCGAACTTGCCGTCGGCAACGACGGCGCTCCATGGATGCTCGTGGGCGGCCTGGTGGCTCTCGGGGTACGCGGCTTGGGGCAAAAGGGAGAGGGGGTCCAGGGGGTTCTTATAGGGGCAACAGCGAGTTAATTGGGGGAGTAAATCGCCGTGAATCAACGAATTGATTTGGCCGTTTCTCGGCTAGGTCGTGGGCGTGATTTGTTGAAGAAGGGGTCGCCGCGACGGGGATGACAGGTGGGGCCCACCTGTCAGAGAGAGAGAGGGCGCGCGCGGGCGGGGATGGGCTGCTGGCGGGCTGCGGCGCTGCGCGCGCGGTAGATAGCTTGTGGGCTTCGGCCCACTTGCTGGCCCAGCTCGATTTTTCTTTTTATAATTCATTTTCTGTTTTTAAATTTTTTGAGAATAAAACAATTTTAAAACTATATCAAAACTTCTTAGAAAAATTCATAAAAATATAATTTGAAAAGTTATTAAAAATAGATCCTTTTGATATCAATTTTGTCTAAGGTAAAAATAGAATAAAAAGGAATATTATTATAAATTCAAATAACAATTTAATGGACATAAAATCAATTAAAACATATATAAATAATTTAATTTAAATTCTATGTGATTTAAATGACAAGTTTAATGATGATGATGCATGGATGCCAAGTTTTAAATTTTTTAAAAAATTGGGATGTTACAATCTCCGACCCTAGTGGCCGGAAACTACGGACCACACCAGGAGCTGAGCACCAACTTCTTCAAACTTGGCTTGGACATCTTCGAGGGACTTGAGGCCGAAAACGTTGGATAGGGGCGGAAACTACGGTCCTCAGGGACGGAAACTCCGCCGCCCACCAGGGGCTACACACTTGTTCGGCAACAGAGGCTTGGGAAAGATTCCGGTCCTCAGGGACCGGAAAGTTCAGCCTGGGGCGGAAACTCCGGCCCTTGAGGCCGGAAACTCCCCCCCCCCCCCCACCAGGGGCTAAGCACACTTTTCAGCACTGCCTCTTTTCTTCTTTTTGGTGCTGATGCATTTATATGTTTCTAAATTATCCTGCATCACTTAACATCAACTTAATACATCCAACATGTTGTTAACTAACACACAAAACACAGAGATCATAGAAATGTCCTTTCAGTGTGCAAAGGTGAAGCCAGTCCAGTCTGATGTCCAAGTTATCCTGGGGGCTACTATTGGGGGAATCATAACCAGGTATACCCACCGACTCATACGATAAGCCGGCCTGGCAGGAGCCTGGGCCGGATCAAGCATAAAGACATGGACCGGGTGACACGTAAGCCGGTGCGCAACGTGAGCCTTGGCCCGCAAGCAAGAGGGATCCAGAAGGCTGGAGACCAATTACAAGACGGAGTCCTGTTAAGGAAGGTGAAGACTTGGAGGACTTAGAGTAGAGTATGGGTATGATAGGAACCCAGACCCCGGCCTTGTACCTCTAGCGAGACTCACCGCCTATATAAGGGGGTCTACTGGTTCCTAGATATCTAAGTTCAATCCACACAAGTCATAGGAGAGACACCATTGTAATCTCGAGACCCGGAAGCTAAGGCGCCGAGTCCTCGAAACCCTGATCAATAAAGCCGAAGTAGGAAGTAGGTCTTTACCTCAAGATGAGGGGCCGAACCTGGGTAAACCCTTGTTTCCACACGCCAGGCTAGACAAGCTCCTGATGTCGGAAGTCGCCATGCCCCTCATCTCAAGTTTCCACCGAAAACATCTGTCGTGACAATCGCACTATAATATCAATCTCCTCCCTTTCCGAGGCGGCGCACCCAGTCTGTTACGGACCCGGTATCCTTCCCAGGACCTTCCGACTGGGCTTGGGTTACCTGGTCCTCACGGGCCGACTCGTAGTTATGGGCCTACCCGGTTGGCGTGTCCCCCTCCTTAGCCCCCGAGTTTGTCGAGGACTCGCTCCCGAGTTGAACTCTATCTCGGATAGCTCCCGGGTTGTGTCGTTGGACGAACTCCTGAAAAATAAAAGAAGACAACAAGCCACACTAGGAAAGACAGTTTAATCTCCTTCACGCTGAAGCCTGTTTTTTATTTCTAGAGGTTCGCCTTCTTCTCTTCCATTTGCTCCCTTTCGACTAGTCGTTTGCAGCCATGAAGTTGATGCACACGGTGGGTGTGTTGTTAGGAGACCCCAAGAGGAAGGTTTGAAGTAGTGCAACAGCAAGTTTCCCTCAGTATAAAACCAAGGTTATCGAACCAGTAGGAGATGAAGAATTCCCCTGAGGTATCAACGGCGCCAGAAGATTTATGGTGCTAAGTTGACGTGGAGCATGCACACCAACAATCAAGATACTTTGCCCCAACTTAACACTGTGGTTGTCAATCTCACCGGCTTGCTGTAACAAAGGATTAAACGTATGTGTGGAAGAAAGATGTTTGTTTGCAGAAAGTAACAGGTTTGCAGTTGTGGTTTTATCAGATTAATGAGAAGGACAGGGGTCCATAGTTCACTGGTGTTGTCTCTCCATGAATAATAACATTCATCCATGAGTGGTAAGAAATTAAAATGATGAGCAACCCAATGCATATACTAACGTTATGATGTCTAGTGTGAGATTCATTCGGGCATTACAACAATATACATAGACCGTTCCAACCGCATCTATGACTAATAATCCACCTTCCGGTTAGCGTCCGCACCCCTTTGAGTATTAAGTTGCATGCAACAGATTATCGGCTTAAGCACTGTGTGTAAAGTAAGTAAGTAAGTAAGTAACATCATCCTTAGACAAAGTACTACTGTTTTATCCCTAGTAGCAACAGTACATCTACAACCTTAGAGCTTTATGTGACTGCCCCAGATTTAGTAGAGACATGAACCCACTATCGAGCATAAATACCCCCTCTTGGAATTACGACCATCTACTTGGCCAAATCACACACAAGTAACAGAGAGCATGATGGATCATTAAATAGCACACACATGATATATTATGAAGCAATAATTTTAGTACTCAATATTCATCGGATCCCAGCAAACACAACATGGAGACTTACATAAAGATGATCTTGATCATGATGGGCAGCTCACAAGATCTAAACATGATAGCATAAGAGGAGAAGACAACCATCTAGCTACTGCTATGGACCCGTAGTCCAAGGGTAGACTACTCACGCATCAGTCCGGAGGCGGTCATGGCGACGTAAAGGCCTCCGGGAACGATTCCCCCTCCCGGTAGGGTGCCGGGGAGCAGTTCTGATCTCCCCCGAAGTTGTGTTGACGATGGCGGCGGCTCGGGGCCCGTGGAGGAAAAAGTGAATATCGTATGATTATTCTTAGGTCAAGGGGGATTTTATAGGCGAAAAGGCAAGGTCGGTGGGTGCCCGAGGGGCCCACATCACCTCCTGGTGCGGCCAGGAAAGGAGCCGCGTCACGAGGTGGTGTGGCGGCCTCGTGGCTCCTCTTCGTCTCGTCTTCGGTTTCTCGTGACGCAAATATTAAAAAATAATTCCAGGATCTTTTATTTCCAATTCCGAGGATATTTCCTTAAGTGATTTTCTGAAACCAAAAATAGCAGAAAACAGGGAACTGGCACAGTGGCATCTTGTTAATAGGTTAGTCCTAGAAAATGCATAAAACTATATAAAATGCATTTAAAACATTTAATACCATGACATAACATAGCATGGAACATAAGAAATTATGGATACGTTGGAGACGTATCAACATCCCCAAACTTAGTTCTACTCGTCCCGAGTAGGCAAGAACGATAAAAGAAGAATAATTTTTCCAAGCTAATGACCGACAAGTTTGAGATGTCCATGATGGGTGAACTCAAGTTCTTTCTCGGTTTTGAGATCAAGAAGTACATGTACATTCAAGATATGATCAAGAAGTTTAAGTTGCTTGGGCTAAATGGTGTGCCTACCCCTGTGCAAACCAAGTGCCACCTCCAACTCAAACCAGATGGTAAAGAGGTAGACCAAAAAGAGTATCGTTCTATGATTGGGTCACTCTTTTATTTATGTGCGTCCAGGCCCGATATCGTCTTAAGTGTTGGAGTGTGTGCTCGTTATCAAGCCGCTCCTAAGAAAAGTCATTTGATGGCCGTGAAGAGAATCTTCCGATATTTGGTTCATACCCCTTGCTTTGGGTTGTGGTATCCCAAAGATGGCACCATGTCTCTTTGTGGATACACCGACTCCGATTGGGCGGGCGACATTGTTGATAGGAAGTCCACATCCGGGACATGTCAATTTCTTGGAAGATCTTTGGTGAGTTGGTCCTCGAAGAAACAAAATTGCATCTCATTATCCACGGCGGAAGCCGAGTACGTCGCCGCCGCAAGAGGGTGTACTCAACTTCTTTGGATGCGGCAAACTTTAAAGGACTACGCTGTCCTCTTGGACAAAGTGCCGCTTTTATGTGATAATGAGAGTGCCATCAAAATTGCATACAATCCGGTGCAACATTCAAGGACCAAGAACACTGAGATTCGTCATCATTTCATCCGCGATCATGTGGCTCGAGGAGATATTGATCTATCATATGTTGGTACAAGGGATCAATTGGCAGATATCTTCACGAAGCACCTTGATGAAGGCCGCTTTTGCTACTTGAGGAATGAGCTCAATATCGTAGATTCTCGGGCCTTGGCTTGAATTACGTGCACACCTTCCAACGTTTAAGGTTTTATTATAACTAGAGGTACGCATGGACTTAGGGGGAGTGTTTTCCTAATACAATGGACTCTCCCTCCCCCTATTATGCATATAGTGACATATCATTGCTAAAACTTCAAATTAAATCTAATTTGTGAGCTTAAATGTTGAGATGTAGTTATGGACCCAAGATATATCTTCGCGGTGCCATGCTATAACTCATACGCGGTGGTTTCGGCCACCAACACTCTTTTTGAAGTTTTTGGATACTATTTGGTTTTATTTTTTATCCTCACTTGCATTGTCTTTGGTTCTTTTGGGAAAACACACTCTTGGTTGGTCTTCTCTTGTGATTTATGGTTCTTGCAACTTGAGTGCGTCTTCTTTATCCAGTTTGAGTTTCTATCCTAAGCCTTTCACTATCTTTAAACATGCTTTTCCCCACTCATGTCCTCTTATTGATTTCTTGTTCCTGGAGTTTTTGGGTTTGAAGAGAAATCCCGAGCCATACTCGGAAATCTCCGGTCCACCAGAGAATTTCGAAAATAAGTCTATTCAAAAATCAGCACTGACCTTTGATGATTATTGACCGGAAATAGTCCCAGAAATTTCCGGAGTCCGGATATTTCCAGATCTGACTCGGAAATCTCCGGCCCCTTCGATTTTTCGGCACCTAAGTCCTTTTCAATTTTGGCACTGACCTCTGGCGAAGCTGAATCAGAATTAGAGCCGGACTCCGGTCCGGTGTCCGGAGATCTCCGAGTGTGCCAAAGTTTTCCAGGGCTAAGTCCAAATCAGATTCGGTACTGACCTCAGACGAACCTTATCCGGAAATAGCCCCGGAAATCTCCGGCACCCGGAGATCTCCGAGCTCAGTCCGGAGATTTCCGGTTCAAATGGTCCTGCCTATATAAGGGCACGGGTGGACTGGCCGGTTCGGCCAGTTCATCCACCCCGTGCCATATTCCTATCTCTCCTCCGAAAAACTCCTAATCTTTCGATCCTGGCTACGGGTGGATCGTTCGAGGGATTCGTACGTGCTTCTCGGATCTACTTCTCCTCATCGAGGGCTTCGATTTCATCCACACGCTTTCTACAATGTCTTCCGGTAACTCCTCATTTTTTAAATCTAGGACGAAACGAGTTTTCGTTTAACCTAGTCGATTTAGGAGGTTGTTGCTTGTTTCCTTTGGTAGAATTGCTCCCTATGGCATGCTCTACCCTCCACGTGCACAGATCTGTTTTTCAAACATAGATTTTGTTCAAATCTGTCAAAATTTCGTGCAGACCGGAAATTTCCGGTCCTTACTCGGAAATCTCCGGACCCCGGAGATCTCCGAGTCAGACCCGGAAATCTCCGGCCTACTCAGAATGAAATCAGCTAAGGACAAAAACTTTGATTGCTTAACTTCTCTAGTACGTTCCTTTTAGCATTCTCGGACATGAGTGCTTACCCCATATGCTTTCTATCTTCTCTATGCTGTGTGTTTGTAGGTTCCAACCCTCGTGGCCGTGTCAAGCAAATAGCTCAGCGGGGGAGGGCCAAACCAGTTCACTCTCGCCCTCCCAGTGGGTCCTCGAGTGAAGATAGCACCCAAGCTGAGTCTGCAGCTCTGCTCAAGAGAGCCACTGGGCCCAACAAGAAGAAGAGGCCCGAGCTCCGTCTTGAGGACTTCAACAAAGGCATTTTTCGCAAGTGGCGAAGTGAACTATCATACAACGTGGAATATGATGATCCCAAGTTCTTCCGAACCGAGATGGCATGGCTCTACAGGGAAATTTATCAAAAGTTCTCAATTGACAAGCCCATCTGCCCCATGAAGTGGATTGACTTTGTAACATCCCAACATTGTATAATGTTCAAAAAAATCACTAAAATTTAAAAAATTTGTTTCTGACTAAAATAAAACACTTAAATGCATAATAAAACTAAGTATGAAAGACTTCAAACATATTGAAAGAATTTAATATTTCAAATATCTCAATGTATCTTTATTTTCAAAAGTTGTTCAAGTAAAACATTTTATTATCACTTGTATTTCATTAACCTTAATATGTAATTTGACAAATATTTTACAAAAATTCAAACCATTGTATTCTAATAAAATAGTTTACTTATAAGCAACTGATCTTCAACCACTTATCCATATCTATTCATAAATTCAAGACTATTTAAAATGGTATTTTTGCCAAATGGTTTTCATTCATTTAACTAAATTCAAATTAAAGTTTTTGGAAATTATAAGTTTATAATTCATAACTTTAAAACTTCAAATATTTTATAATTAATGAATTATCCAAATAAACATTTCATTAGCATAAATGATTTTCATTTATCTTCAAAACATAAAATGATTTTCATGAATATATGTTCTATATAAGAAAGGAATTAAATCTAAAATCTTTTTCAAAGTTGTTATGAAGTTTTCAAATAAATTATCTTAATATAAAATATAATGGTGCACAAATGGTTTTGAATTAAAAATTAATACTTTATATTTCCCTTTTTCATTTTCATATAGTTGTGTTATACTATTTAATAATACGAAAGCCAAAAATTATTTTAGTATTAGAAAATGAGTTTAAATAACTTGAATTCAAACATAATTGAATGTGGGTATTTCATAGAATTTATTTTAGCCAAAAATAAAATTAATCAAACCCTAGTTTTTAATTTAACATAAAGTGTCAAATTTGTATTTAATGAATATTTCAAAATATTAATTTTCAAAAAATTCAAAATGTAACCACAACTGGTTTAGCACAAAGATAATGCTTTTACAAATTTTTAGAAATTTATTTGACTTGAATTGGAGCCATAAATCAAAAGATATGAATTAAATGGAAAATCAGAAAAAGGAAAAAAGAAAAATGATGACGTCAGCATGACGTCATCGTCTTCAACCTCCCGTCAATCTCGCCCGACGGTTTCGGCCGAATCAATCCCGCAAAAATCTCGTGATTCGGTAGAGTAACTGACGCCGTGCCTAGCCCTTTATTAGCCCCAGCTCCTCCTCCACATTTCCCCTCTTCCACTTCTTGAAACGACGCCGCCAGGCCGCCATTTTTGCTCGCCGGAGTTTGTCTAGTCCGCCGTCGTGTTTCTCCGTTTCCCGGCGAGGTGAAGAAGAACCCCGAGCCCGAGACCACCTCCTCTCCCTCCCCTCGCTCGTGCGCGCCCTACAGTCACCTCCTCCTCTCCAAATCGTAGCCGAGCGGAGCACCTCGTGCTCGACCGAATCTCGCCGGCGTCCGTGCTCCTTCATCCGCCCGAGGTCGCCACTTCGAGACGAACGGCACGAAACCGGCCTCTCCATCGCCTCTGGAACGTTGTGCCGACCGTCTCAGACGTCTCCCCGAGGCCGGGGGAGCGCCGCATCGTCGACGGCGTCCGAGCCCGTGCGCAGCGCCGCCGTCCTCTTCGCCTCGGGCCACCGGTGCCGCCCCGTCCTGGTCAACGCGGCCTCGGCCGTTGGATCTCACTTCAACGGTCCAGATTTGATCCAGGCCGAAGAGGTATGAATGGATCTGGACCGCCCGATCCTCTTTAGATCCTACGGCCCCTTTTAACCCTAGACCCGAGCCAATCACAGAGCGCCACGTCGGCCCAGCCTTTTCTGGTTTTATTTCCGAATAGATTTTAATTGGCAGATTTACAGAAAAGTCCCTACAACTTAGAATCTTCATAACTTTTTAACCCATTATCCAAATTGGACAATTTTTATGTCAAATTAAAGCCCTTGACCAGTAGAATCTATTGGTACTTTTGAAATTTAATTTTGACTAGTTTAAATTGATCCAACTTTCAAATTAAATTCATATGTCTAAAATTTGCAAATAAAATATTCTTGGAAATCTTAAGATATGTAGAATGATGACCCACTGTTATAAATAAAATTTGGAACAATTTTAAGAGAAGTTTATAATCAGACACTTATTTGATTTTAATTTGGCATAATAAAAACTTTTATTAATGTATTTCAAATTATTTTCTTTGCACTAATGCCATAAATAATTGGCTTGACCAGAGAAAACTCAATTCCATTATTATTAATCTATTTCACAACATTAAGATGTAAGTTTTGTTAAAACCCTGATAAATGATATCATTTCATTTATAAATGTTATTGGTTAATTAGGTGTTACTAATACTGTGATCTAAAACTCTATGTCATTGCTAATAACTGGGTTATTATAAATTACTATGAACTTGTAAGTTGAGAATTAAAAATGTATAGATATGACAAATTAAGAAATTCTTGAATATTTATTTGTTTTAAAATCCTTTTTTTTCAAAATTGATATCTAATCTTGTGAACAATGCCAAAACCAAATATGATTAAAATAATTTTTGAAACTTAGACTTGTGAAATGTTTTAGATATGCAAAATATCTTAAAGTTGCAAGCCTTGTTTTAATCTGTTTTCAAAACATCTTGACCCTGCTTTTATGTAAATCTTTTTCAAGACCATCCCCTGACCAAATTGGCAAACCCTCAACTCAATCACAATAATTCCTTTTGCACATTGAATTATGTGATACCCTTGACCAAACCCTGTGCTAAGCCTTTTTACGCTTGTTTGTTTTAATTGTTATGTGCTTGTTGAATTTCTTGTTTATTGTATGTCTTTTTACTTTATAGATTGAACGGAGTGCAACGTTCGTGGTCGACAATGAGTGTGAGAGAAACGACAACATTCATCAGGCAAGTGACTTCATAAAACACCTACTATTTTATTCTATTGCATATCTAGTGTTTTCAAACAGTATTTGCAAAAGTAGTATGCATGATAGGTTTTTGGGAGATTGTAGTCTGCTATGCAAACCTTTTAGGTTTCCCCTTAGAAATTCTAGATTAGACCCCTATTATAATTTAGTGGAAGCAACTGCTGCAAAAATGATTGTTTTATGGTCGATGTGATAAATGAAAATTTCCACTAAATTAATTTAACGCCTGGGTGGATTGGGCCGATCGAGGAGGTTTCAAGTTGAGTGGCTTCTCAGGGCCAAGTGTCATGGTTGTCTTCGCCCAGGATAGTTTCTACTTACTTGGGGCCATGATATGCGGTTTTAACCTGAGTTGCTCACTTGTGGTAGGCCACCCAGGGCTATGAGATTTAAGTTTACACTGAGTCTAGTTGCTTATCGTGCAACCATTGGTCAATATTTGCTCTGTCTTGATGGAGTAAGTTGATGTGGACCTGGGTCAAGAGATTGATGGTGGTAGAGTTGATAGGATGGTGGTAATCTCTTAGTATGATCACGGGAAAGCAACTTCTGAAAAGTCTCGTCTTGATCTTCTCCTTTTCCTTCTCACAAAAGGAGTGTAGAGGATAGTTTGGGTTGATTAAGTCTAATGGTGAAAGTGCACACCCTCTCGAGAGTTAAAACCTAAGATCTTAGCCGTGTCCCCGGCATCGGACAATTTGAGTAACTACACAAGGCTGTGTTCTGAAAATCTCTTCATCCCAATTTCTTAATAAAACTTTGATGGGTGAACAAGGGTAGGAGACATGGATTTGTCTCGAGATTGTTTATAAAGAGAAGATATGGTTTCAAAAGGTTGTTTACCAAAAGTAGGAGACATGGATTTGTCTCGAGATTGTTTATAAAGAGAAGATATAGTTTCAAAAAGTTGTTTACCAAAAGTAGGAGAAAACTTGCTTTGCGCAATAGCCTTGAGCTCCACCAGCCAAATAAGCATATAGATATAGCTTAGTAGAATATTAGCTTTCAAAAGTCACTTGCCACCACAATTCAATTGTGCTGACCCTTTATAGCTGGGCTGCAACTAAACCTTGCAGATTCGACAGACAACGAGTGAGTATTCGATAGGATTTTCGAGTCTACAACCAACATGCTTTGCCTGTGGCACTTGAAGATGACGAGGCTCATTGTATCTACTATTTTCTGCTGCTACTCTTGGAATTTTGCTAGCCTTTTCAGGTTATGCAAGTTGTAAGAGATATTTGTAACACTGGATCATGCGTTTTAATAAGGTATTTGACACTTTTGCATGATATACATCTTAAACTGTGGTGCTAGCACTTGATCCAGGGACTAGCACATTAACACAGGGACTTCCACCTTATAATAAAAGGTGAGGTCACTATAGATGGTATCAGAGCACTGTGTTGCATGTAGGTTCGAGACCCTAGGTTTGGATAGAAATAGGCTTTGACCATAGGATTGAAAATCTATTTCTATTCACTTTACTAAAATAAATATATAATTTTCTTTATCTTTTCTTATCCTCTCGTCTACTATCTACCTTCTGGAAAATATCTTATCTATTTCTAGATGACCATTGTTCTTGAAGTCCGAGTCTGATACTTCATAAGGAATTCTACGATTCAACATGAAGAACTACATGGAAGATGATACAAGAACTTGGTTTTAGAGTTCAACCACTTGGAAGAGTTTAAAGAAATTGAAGAAGATCATGAAGCGCTCAAGAAGGAGCTATACCAGACCACCATTTAGAACAGCGATACCGTGTTAGTGTATTGTTCATATCAACTTAGGTTGTATGAAAATACTAGATTGTTTGTTTGTGTGTGAACCTTGTTGTTTGGTGTTTGCTAGATGTTGTTTGTAAAATGAATTGCCTTGTCTTATTGTGTTGGCGTAGGATTCTTTCTTAGTGTCTTCTATCTTAACTCATCCATACTAAACCCAAACTAGACGCAATATCTATCCTTAGAACAAAATTAAACTAACCAAAATGGATATACTAGTGGAGGTTAAGTTTAGGAGTTGAGACAACATATATTTTCCATCACATCAAGGAGAAGGATTTTTCAAAACAACAACTTTTCAGCTATCCTGGCGTAGGTTTACGCAACCCACTAGTATGAGGACCGACAGTCTAGCTTAGGTTTGTCCTACAGACTGGAAACATTCTGTGAGATAAGTGAGGTTTGACCAAGTGTTAGAATACGAGATTCATCAAACCAAGTACAAAGTAATGAGTGAGTGCGACATGGATTGCCCCCATGGCGAATACTCATATCATTCTCTTTGCTATGAGGAATGGAAAATCTTGAGTGACTCTCCTATGAGAGGTACGACGATGAAAAACCAAAACCATATAATTGTAGATATTTATAACCCTATGTGAGGCAAGGATTGCTAAAACGTATTAAATAACGGTGAGGATAACCACAAGCAAAGTTTTGAAGAATCCCTACAACCAAAGATTTGCCTTCCATGAGAGTTACGTTAGTTGCTTCAAAAATGTAAACTGTGAAGATGAAACACATGGGGACATCAAGCGGTTAGACTTATGGAGATCGTTTTGAAACCCTCTCAGGTTGGTTTTCAGATTTAGCCAAGAGTGATATTCAGTACCAAAAGCAGTTCAATGGACTTATGATATACTACAACCCTAAAATGATGTAAAAGTTCGACCGAAAGATTATAGAAAGTATTTCAGATTGCCGCAAAAGTTTCTTTTAAGGGTGGTAGCCACCTAGATAATTCAAACCCAGTGGCTTAAACCCAGAGATTCCAAACTACCTTTCTTTCTAGCCTTCCCAATCAGAAAAAATTTCCCCTGCAAGTTTTCAAGTTTCTATGTCAGAAATTACATTTTCAAAACGTCTCGAGCTATCAGAATCATTCAAACATTTGCTTTGTCTTTCTAGCTTCTCCGAATCTCGGGGACGAGATTCCTTTTAAGGGTGGTAGTCTGTAACATCCCAACATTTTATAATGTTCAAAAAAATCACTAAAATTTAAAAAATTTGTTTCTGACTAAAATAAAATATTTAAATGCATAATAAAACTAAGTATGAAAGACTTCAAACATATTGAAAGAATTTAATATTTCAAATATCTCAATGTATCTTTATTTTCAAAAGTTGTTCAAGTAAAACATTTTATTATCCCTTGTATTTCATTAACCTTAATATGTAATTTGACAAATATTTTACAAAAATTCAAACCACTGTATTCTAATAAAATAGTTTACTTATAAGCAATTGATTTTCAACCACTTATCCATATCTATTCATAAATTCAAGACTATTTAAAATGGTATTTTTGCCAAATGGTTTTCATTCATTTAACTAAATTCAAATTAAAGTTTTTGGAAATTATAAGTTTATAATTCATAACTTTAAAACTTCAAATATTTTATAATTAATGAATTACCCAAATAAACATTTCATTAGCATAAATGATTTTCATTTATCTTCAAAACATAAAATGATTTTCATGAATATATGTTCTATATAAGAAAGGAATTAAATCTAAAATCTTTTTCAAAGTTGTTGTGAAGTTTTCAAATAAATTATCTTAATATAAAATATAATGGTGCACAAATGGTTTTGAATTAAAAATTAATACTTTATATTTCCCTTTTTTCATTTTCATATAGTTGTGTTATACTATTTAATAATACTAAAGCCAAAAATGATTTTAGTATTAGAAAATGAGTTTAAATAACTTGAATTCAAACATAATTGAATGTGGGTATTTCATAGAATTTATTTTAGCCAAAAATAAAATTAATTAAACCCTAGTTTTAAATTTAACATAAAGTGTCAAATTTGTATTTAATTAATATTTCAAAATATTAATTTTAAAAAAATTCAAAATGTGCCCACAACTGGTTTAACACAAAGATAATGCTTTTACAAATTTTTAGAAATTTATTTGACTTGAATTGGAGCCATAAATCAAAAGATATGAATTAAATGGAAAATCAGAAAAAGAAAAAAAGAAAAATGATGATACGTCATCGTCTTCAACCTCCCGTCAATCTCGCCCGACGGTTTCGGCCGAATCAATCCCGCGAAAATCTCGCGATTCGGTAGAGTAACTGACGCCGTGCCTAGCCCTTTATTAGCCCCAGCTCCTCCTCCGCATTTCCCCTCTTCCACTTCTTGAAACAACGCCGCCAGGCCGCCATTTTTGCTCGCCGGAGTTTGTCTAGTCCGGCGTCGTGTTTCTCCGTTTCCCGGCGAGGTGAAGAAGAACCCCGAGCCCGAGACCACCTCCTCTCCCTCCCCTCGCTCGTGCGCGCCCGACAGTCACCTCCTCCTCTCCTAATCGTAGCCGAGCGGAGCACCTCGTGCTCGACCGAATCTCGCCGGCGTCCGTGCTCCTTCATCCGCCCGAGGTCGCCACTCCGAGACGAACGGCACGAAACCGGCCTCTCCATCGCCTCTGGAACGTTGTGCCGAGCGTCTCAGACGTCTCCCCGAGGACGGGGGAGCGTCGCATCGTCGACGGCGTCCGAGCCCGTGCGCAGCGCCGCCGTCCTCTTCGCCTCCGGCCACCGGCGCCGCCCCGTCCTGGTCAACGCGGCCTCGGCCGTTCGATCTCACATCAACGGTCCAGATTTGATCCAGGCCGAAGAGGTATGAATGGATCTGGACCGCCCGATCCTCTTTAGATCCTACGGCCCCTGTTAACCCTAGACCCGAGCCAATCACAGAGCGCCACGTCGGCCCAGCCTTTTCTGGTTTTATTTCCGAATAGATTTTAATTGGCAGATTTACAGAAAAGTCCCTACAACTTAGAATCTTCATAACTTTTTAACCCATTATCCAAATTGGACAATTTTTATGTCAAATTAAAGCCCTTGACCAGTAGAATCTATTGGTACTTTTGAAATTTAATTTTGACTAGTTTAAATTGATCTAACTTTCAAATTAAATTCATATGTCTAAAATTTGCAAATAAAATATTCTTGGAAATCTTAAGATATGTAGAATGATGACCCACTGTTATAAATAAAATTTGGAACAATTTTAAGAGAAGTTTATAATCAGACACTTATTTGATTTTAATTTGGCATAATAAAAACTTTTATTAATGTATTTCAAATTATTTTCTTTGCACTAATGCCATAAATAATTGGCTTGACCAGAGAAAACTCAATTCCATTATTATTAATCTATTTCACAACATTAAGATGTAAGTTTTGTTAAAACCCTGATAAATGATATCATTTCATTTATAAATGTTATTGGTTAATTAGGTGTTCCTAAAACTGTGATCTAAAACTCTATGTCATTGCTAATAACTGGGCTATTATAAATTACTATGAACTTGTAAGTTGGGAATTAAAAATGTATAGATATGATAAATTAAGAAATTCTTGAATATTAATTTGTTTTGAAATCCTTTTTTTTTCCAAAATTGATATCTAATCTTGTGAACAATGCCAAAACCAAATATGATTAAAATAATTTTTGAAACTTAGACTTGTGAAATGTTTTAGATATGCAAAATATCTTAAAGTTGCAAACCTTGTTTTAATCTGTTTTCAAAACTTCTTGACCCTGCTTTTATGTAAATCTTTTTCAAGACCATCCCCTGACCAAATTGGCAAACCCTCAACTCAATCACAATAATTCCTTTTGCACATTGAATTATGTGATACCCTTGACCAAACCCTGTGCTAAGCCTTTTTACGCTTGTTTGTTTTAATTGTTATGTGCTTGTTGAATTTCTTGTTTATTGTATGTCTTTTTACTTTATAGATTGAACGGAGTGCAACGTTCGTGGTCGACAATGAGTGTGAGAGAAACGACAACATTCATCAGGCAAGTGACTTCATAAAACACCTACTATTTTATTCTATTGCATATCTAGTGTTTTCAAACAGTATTTGCAAAAGTAGTATGCATGATAGGTTTTTGGGAGATTGTAGTCTGCTATGCAAACCTTTTAGGTTTCCCCTTAGAAATTCTAGATTAGACCCCTATTATAATTTAGTGGAAGCAACTGCTGCAAAAATGATTGTTTTATGGTCGATGTGATAAATGAAAATTTCCACTAAATTAATTTAACGCCTGGGTGGATTGGGCCGATCGAGGAGGTTTCAAGTTGAGTGGCTTCTCAGGGCCAAGTGTCATGGTTGTCTTCGCCCAGGATAGTTTCTACTTACTTGGGGCCATGATATGCGGTGTTAACCTGAGTTGCTCACTTGTGGTAGGCCACCCAGGGCTATGAGATTTAAGTTTACACTGAGTCTAGTTGCTTATCGTGCAACCATTGGTCAATATTTGCTCTGTCTTGATGGAGTAAGTTGATGTGGACCTGGGTCAAGAGATTGATGGTGGTAGAGTTGATAGGATGGTGGTAATCTCTTAGTATGATCACGGGAAAGCAACTTCTGAAAAGTCTCGTCTTGATCTTCTCCTTTTCCTTCTCACAAAAGGAGTGTAGAGGATAGTTTGGGTTGATTAAGTCTAATGGTGAAAGTGCACACCCTCTCGAGAGTTAAAACCTAAGATCTTAGCCGTGTCCCCGGCATCGGACAATTTGAGTAACTACACAAGGCTGTGTTCTGAAAATCTCTTCATCCCAATTTCTTAATAAAACTTTGATGGGTGAACAAGGGTAGGAGACATGGATTTGTCTCGAGATTGTTTATAAAGAGAAGATATGGTTTCAAAAGGTTGTTTACCAAAAGTAGGAGACATGGATTTGTCTCGAGATTGTTTATAAAGAGAAGATATAGTTTCAAAAAGTTGTTTACCAAAAGTAGGAGAAAACTTGCTTTGCGCAATAGCCTTGAGCTCCACCAGCCAAATAAGCATATAGATATAGCTTAGTAGAATATTAGCTTTCAAAAGTCACTTGCCACCACAATTCAATTGTGCTGACCCTTTATAGCTGGGCTGCAACTAAACCTTGCAGATTCGACAGACAACGAGTGAGTATTCGATAGGATTTTCGAGTCTACAACCAACATGCTTTGCCTGTGGCACTTGAAGATGACGAGGCTCATTGTATCTACTATTTTCTGCTGCTACTCTTGGAATTTTGCTAGCCTTTTCAGGTTATGCAAGTTGTAAGAGATATTTGTAACACTGGATCATGCGTTTTAATAAGGTATTTGACACTTTTGCATGATATACATCTTAAACTGTGGTGCTAGCACTTGATCCATGGACTAGCACATTAACACAGGGACTTCCACCTTATAATAAAAGGTGAGGTCACTATAGACTTTGACAAGTTAATGAAGAAGGCTGATTATTTTGGTGGAGCTGTCCAGGTCTGCCGTCTTCTGGGTTTGGAGCACTTAATGAGGACAGAGTGCAACTACAACGTATCTCTTATCCATCAGTTTTATGCTACTGTGGTGTTTGACTCCTCAGAGGATATGGGGATGACTTGGATGTCTGGCAGGCAGCGGTTGACCTCCACTTTCCGAGAGTTTGGTCGGATTCTTGGCTGTCCTTTCAGTGGTTTGTCTATTCCAGCTGGTGCCCGCATGCATGTCCATGGCGTGTCTTACAACAAGCATGTTATGACTGATCTTTACCAGCCTGGAGGAAGGATTGGCTCTCAGAATGGTCTCCTCCCTACTTATGATATCCTGCTTCGCATGTTCCCTTGGACCATTGCTCCCATTGCCGGCAATGCGGACAATATTGTCGGGGCTCTAGTCAACTTGATGGCCAAGGCTCATGCGGCCTATCTTGGTGAGTATGAGGTTGAGCAAAAGGCCTACAAGGTGGATGTCATGGATATTATTTTCCAGGAGATGTCACTAGCAGTTTTTGAGAGGAAAGTTGCTCCATATGCTCCCTATGTGATGTTACTCATCAAGAGGCTCTACAAGCTCTCCGAGCAAGACAGTGATGACTTTGATGCAGCTTTTGGTTGTCAATCTCACAAGGCAGCCTTGCTTATCCAGAAATCTGCTCATGTTGTTCAACAACAAGCCACCTTGCAAGATATCAACGAGGATGATATTTTTGGTGGTCCATCTCGGGTTCCTACCAATCCCAACATCAAGAAAGTTGTCAAGAAGAGTCGCCCATGGGTTGTTCGGGCAATTGAGAAGATCATGAATATGAACTGCTGCATTCACAGTCACTTATACTCCATCTACTCTCAGAACCATCGCATTATGAAGCGTCAAGAAGAAATCATGGCTCATATGAAGATGTCTGCTCCAAAGCACCCTTTGAAGCCAGTGATTCCATTCAAGGATTGGAATGCTGATGGTCTCACCTTTGATTGGGATGATGCAGTGCTAGAGGACAGCGATCTTGAGTATGATGATGATGAGGAGGAGGATGATGATGCCGAGCAGGGTCCCGACTCTTAAGTCATGGGCTGTTAGTGGAACCTCCTCCCTTTTTGGTATCTTGATGCCAAAGGGGGAGAAGTATCTCTTTAGGACTCGGGATTTGATTGGTTGGGAGCACTTCTTGTTGTTTTCCTTTCGTTTTATATTAAGTGCTCCCTCTTATCGTGTTGTTTTATTTCGTCATGTGTGTGAGACATGAGTATCTTTAAATCCTCTATTGTAATAACTCTATTGTTCTAAGTTTGTTGCTACTATTGTGGATTGTTATTTGTGTGTTTGCGTGTTTTGAAAAATCTAGGGGGAGTGTTGATCCTAAGAAATGTGCACTTTGTATTCCAAAAACATCCTAAAATAGTGCACTTACTTCGAGGGAGCTCCGTCTATATTTTGCAAATCCGTTCTCCTTTCGTGTTGTCATCATTCGCCAAAAAGGGGGAGATTGGAAGTGCATTCTTTGCACTCCCATATTTTGGTGACTAATGACAACTCAAAAGGTATTATAATGTTTGTGATGAAGCATGCAGGTTCTATTACAGGTCGGTTGATAAGAATGAATGCTTATATTGCCTGATTTTCAATACTGCTTCACTTGGTCTTTCATCAGGAATTCAGTCAGGAGATTTCCGGGGTTCGAAGATCTCCGGTCTCCAGACCGGAGATCTCCGGGCTAATCAAGATTTCCCTTAAGTCACAAACTCACATGCGTACTGACTCCAACTCAGGCTTAGCCGTAAATGCTCTAGGAGATTTCCGAGACCCAGTCCGGAGATCTCCGAGTTGCAGAAGATTTTCTACCAAGTCCAGAACTCAGTTGCGTACTGACTCCAACTCAAGTTTAGCCGGAAATGATCTAGGAGATTTCCGGCGCTCGGAGATTTCCAAGCCCCAGTCCGGAGATCTCCGAGTTGTAGAAGATTTTCTACCAAGTCAAGAAGACCAATCAGCACTGACATCGAGCCCCGCTCAGCTCGGAATTTCTTCAGGAGATTTCCGGAGACCGGAGATCTCCGGACCTCAACCCGTAGATTTCCGAGCTGGCGGCTGTACAACAGGCAGAAATTGGGGAGGGGTATAAATACCCCTCCACCTACCTTCAGCAGTTTAAGCTTCAAGTTTTCTCTCTCCTCCATTGGTGCTGAAGCTCGTTTCTTCCGAATCTCCTAATCTAGCCACTCAAATCTTTTGATACTTGGGGATCTGAGGGAGAAGCCGCCGATCTACAACTCCACCGAAGCGTTTTGATTTCCCCCTCTAAATCTTGAGGGGAAACGAATCTAGGATTCCTTTGTGGATAGCTAGGTTCTATCTTGTGTGTTTTGATCCTTTTTGTTGATGAACATCTTGTGAAGGCTCATCATGAGCTTCATCTTGGGAAGAAGTAGCATTCTCTTGTTGAGGAAGATCTTGAGATCGTTCTTGAGGGATTAATCATTTGCTATGGTTGAGCTACCTTGTGTTTCTTGTGACGGTGAGGTCTCCTTGATAGGAGAACTTGAGTTTTCTTGAACAACTTCTTGATGAACTTCAATGGGGCGAAGAAAGCCTACTCCCATGTTCTTAAAGGCATCAAAAGGTTGTTCATCACCTATATCACAAACACCAACTTGCTCCACTTGGGAGCCATCATTTTCATCGAATTCCACACTACAAGATTCTATGATTATCCGGGAGGATTTATCAAAGACTCTATAAGTGTGGGACTCGCTACCATAGCCGACAAAACTTCCCTCAATTGATTTGTAGTGGAACTTACCCAACCGCACACCCTTGACGAGATAATAACACTTACATCCAAATACTCGGAAGTAGCCAATGTTGGGTTTGTTGCCGGTAAGGATCTCATATGGAGTCTTCTTCAAGCCCTTGCGGAAGTAGATGAGATTTGATGAGTGACAAGCGGTGGAAATAGCCTCCGCCCAAAAATTGATGGGAGACTTGAACTCCGCCAACATAGATCTTGCCATATTGATAAGAGTCCAGTTCTTCCTTTCGGCAACGCCATTTTTTTGAGGAGTGTAAGCAGCGGAATATTGGTGACGAATGCCTTCTTCACTAAGAAAGTCGTTAAGGGTGTAGTTCTTGAATTCCGACCCATTGTCACTTCGAACAACCAATATGGGGAGGTCATGTTGGCGTTGAACCTCCTTTGAGAAGTCGATGAAGACTTGTTGAGTTTCATCCTTGGTTTTAAAGAAGTAGACCCATGTATACCTTGAATAGTCATCAACAATCACGAGGCAATATTTCTTGCCCCCGAGACTTATCTCCGGAATTGGTCCAAATAGATCAACATGAAGGAGCTCCAAAATCCAGGATGAAGATATGACGGTCTTGATTGGATGAGGAATATCATGCATCTTGCCTTCCACACAAGCTCTATAAATTCGATCCCTTGAAAAGAAAACATGATCTTTTAGTCCAAGGATGTGACCACCCTTGTGGAGGCTTTGCAAAGTGTGCATGTTTACGTGGGCTAGTCGGCGATGCCAAAGCCAACCCACGTCGGCTTGTCCGAAGAGACACATGGCTTCAGTAGTGGTGGCTCCGGAGAAGTCCACCACATAAAGCTCATGCTCCACGTATCCCACGAAAGCCACTCTTAGCGACTTGCTCCACAAGAGGACCACAATGTCCTTATCAAAGAAGGGAGAGATCCCCAACTTTGTTAAGGCACGAACCGATAACAAATTATAGCCAAGAGATTCAACAAGCATAACATTGACAAGAGTAATGTCGGGGGCAACTACCACTTTGCCAAGCCCAGTTACCTTAGACCTTGATAAATCACCAAACGTCACGGTTACTTGATCTTCATTAGGTTTCAACTCCGTGACGAGTTCTTTGCTCCCGGTCATGTGACTTGTGCATCCACTATCAATTATCCATTTTGAACCACCGGGAGCAAGGTCCTACAAGAGATTAATTCTTGCATTTAGCAACCCATTGATTCACAATGGGTGCTTTATGTTTAGGGACAAGAGACTTAGGGACCCAAATAGCATATGAAATAAAGCCATAGTAGGGTCCAATGTAACGAGCACAAACATTCTTATAATAATCTACATATAAAGCATAGTTAGGATTGTTGTCCCCGGCGTGATCTTTGCGAGTAGGCTTGCCCCTTGAAGCATTCTTACTTGCAAGACCGTCCTTGGATTGAATGAAGTCGGCCTTCTTGGCTTGGATGGGGTTGACGCTCTTGGGAATACCCTTCTTGGCATTCATCTTCATGGGAGGCACATATCCAAGTCCTTCCCTCCCTTGTCGAGTGTGAGGCTCCACGATGGGAGTCTCAACAACTTGCTTACACTTGAGAAGGATGAGTTTGGATGTGGAGGTGTAGTGCCCATGCTTATGAAAGCAATGGCACATATGAATAATGTAAAGACTTGGATCACATAAGTCTCACATTCTCCAATAAGATGAAATATCACAGTAACATGTCATAATTTATTACAGAACGAGACAAATGATCCAAAAACAAATATCCTTACAACTTAGCATAGCGGAAATGCTAGCCGAATAAATAGTTCACACTTTATTTCAGAGTTCAAACGCAATCCTAAAGGTAGCATGGAGCTACATCTTCTCCATGAAGCCACTGGCAAATCATGTTGGTTCTAGCTCGAAGACGACCCCCTTACTCCTCATTTGGACATTCTGCAAGGTTTAGTTGCAGCCCAGCTATAAAGGGTCAGCACAATTGAATTGTGGTGGCAAGTGACTTTAAATTCTAATATCCTATTTTACTAATACTATATGCTTAATTTGGCTGGTGGAGCTCAAGGCTATTGCGCAAAGCAGATTTTCTCCTACTTTTGGTAAACAATTTTCTTAAATCAATAATCTTCTCCTTCAGAGAACAATCTCGAGACAAGTCCATGTCTCCTACCCATGTTCATCCAACAAAGTTTTATTAAGAAATTTGAGATGAGGAGATTTTCAGAACACAGCCTTGTGTAGTTACTCAAATTGTCCGATGCCGGGGACACGGCTAAGATCTTAGGTTTTAACTCTCGAGAGGGTGTGCACTTTCACCATTAGACTCAATCAACCCAAACTATCCTCTACACTCCTTTAGTGAGAAGGAAAAGGAGAAGATCAAGACGAGACTTTTCAGAAGTTGCTTTCCCATGATCATACTAAGAGATTACCACCATCCTATCAACTCTACCACCATCAATCTCTTGACCCAGGTCCACATCAACTTACTCCATCAAGACAGAGCCCATATTGACCAATGGTTGCACGATAAGCAACTAGACTCAGTGTAAACTTAAATCTCATAGCCCTGGGTGGCCTACCACAAGTGAGCAACTCAGGTTAACACCGCATATCATGGCCCCAAGTAAGTAGAAACTACCCTGGGCGAAGACAACCATGACACTTGGCCCTGAGAAGCCACTCAACTTGAAACCTCCTCGATCGACCCAATCCACCCAGGCGTTAAATTAATTTAGTGGAAATTTTCATTTATCACATCAACCATAAAACAATCATTTTTGCAGCAGTTGCTTCCACTAAATTATAATAGGGGTCTAATCTGGAATTTCTAAGGGGAAACCTAAAAGGTTTGCATAGCATACTACAATCTCCCAAAACCTATCATGCATACTACTTTTGCAAATACTGTTTGAAAAACACTAGATATGCAATAGAATAAAATAGTAGGTGTTTTATGAAGTCACTTGCCTTATGAAAATTGTCGTTTCTCTCACACCCTTGTCGAAGTTAATGGGTGCTCCCCGTTTCAAACTATATAGTAAAAAGGAAACCCAATAAACAAGCAATTCAACAAACACAAAACATATTGAACAAAACAAGCGTAACGAGTCTTCTTGGAAGGGTTTGGTCAAAGGTGTCACCTAATTCAATATACAAAAAGAATTAATGTGTTTGGGTTTAGGGTTTTGCCAAGGGATTGTCTGGAGTCAAAGAACACTTTCAACTCGAGAAAGGTTTAGGGGTGTTTCCAAGATTTCTAATGAAATGGTTTTCAAAAGTTTGCCCCAAAAGGATATCATGTTGACTTAATCACAATTTTAAAAGCAAGGTTTAACACTTTAGTACAACTGCAAAACAATTAGTTTCATTTACCCAAGATTATGTTTAGAATTAAACTTAACCAAAATCAAATTCAAGAATTTCTTACTTTTCTCATATCAATACATTTTTAATTCCCAACTTCAAAGTTGGTAGTATTAATAATAACTTAGTTATTTAAATTGTTATAATGTTTTAGATCACATTTTTAGTAACACCTAATTAACCAATATCATTTATATACACTTGTAATTGAATTAAAATCATTTAAAAAAAATTAAATAAAACTTACTTATTAAAGTTATGTATCATATTAATAAACAGGAAATTCAGCTTTCTCTAAACTAGGACGATTCTTTATGCCTTGGTGCAAAGTAATAAATTTTTAAATTAATGAACTTTATAATGGCTAGGATATATCAAATCAAGTCTCATGATCTTTAAATTCATTTAAATTATTCAAGCATTATTTGTAACACAATTTTATAAATGGTGTTAATTGACAGGGGGCTTTTAATTAAATGTATAGCAATTGGATTAATCAAAATAATGTTTGGATTAAAAGTAATGTCAAAAATAGTCAAACTATTCAAATTAAACACACAACCATTTAATTATCAAAATAATTCTCAAAATTATTTATAACAGATGCAACATATTACACATTTAATAGAGTTTCTAAAATAATTTTATTTGCAATTTTTGAATTTACAGATTTAAAGTTATGACAAAAATACTCAATTCACCATTTGAATTTTGAATATTTTAAACTAAGTCAAATTTGAATTTTGGCAGATCCAAAATATTCTAAATGTCAAGGGCTTTCCAAATATGTAAAAATATTTGAATTTGGAGTAGTGGTTAGAAAGTTATGATAAATCTAAATGGTAGGGGATTTTCTGCAAAACTACCATTTAATCTAATTAAAAGAAATTAATATCCACGTGTGCGCTGACTGGGCGCTGACTGGACCTGACGTGGCATGCTGACTGGGTCGCTGACGTGGATAAGTGGATGGATCTGGGCCGTTGGATCTGATCTGACGGTCCAGATCTGGCCGTACCCTTTCGCGCATGGATCTAATCCTGTCCGTGGAAATTAAATCGGACGGCGGGGAGGCGTTGACCATACCGTGGCGGCGCGGGACGGACGGAGATGAAGGAGACGGCGGCGCTGCACTCCGGCGGTCGACGGGGGCGGAGCTCCGGTGGTCCCCCGGGCTCGGGAAGGCGACGAAGACGTGCGGCGCGACGTGGTGAACTCGAAGGGGCCGGCGGCGAGTGGATTTGCCTCTCTGAGCTGCTTGGAGGCGCGGGCGAGTGCGGCGGCGGCTCCGGCCACCTCGGGCGAGCACCAACTAGCGATTTCCGAGACGATTGGACCTAGTGGAGGGGTCTGCGGGGTGCGCACTGAGGTGGGAAGGAGGTTGAGCAAGGTCTCGGGCTAAGGGGGTGTCTCAACTCGCCGGAGGACGAAGAAACCGGCGGTGGAGGAGGTGAACTCCGGTGAGCTCGTCCGGCAGCCTGGGGGCGTGCTTGGCTAGGGTTTCTTAGGGGAAACGTAGAGGAGGGGTTGGGGATTATTTAGGGCTAGGCACGTTGTCAATTAATCTACCGAATCGCGAGATTTGCGCGGGATTGATTCGGCCGAAACCGTCGGGCGAGATTGACGGGAGGTTGAAGACGATGACGTCATGCTGACGTCATCATTTTTCTTTTTCTTTTTCTGATTTTCCATTTAATTCATATCTTTTGATTTATGGCTCCAATTCAAGTCAAATAAATTTCTAAAAATTTGTAAAAGCATTATATTTGTGTTAAACAAGTTGTGGGCACATTTTGGATTTTTTGAAAATTAATATTTTTAAATATTCATTAAATACAAATTTGACACTTTATGTTAAATTTAAAACTATGGTTTAATTAACTTTCTTTTTGGCTAAAATTAATTCTATGAAATACCCACATTCAATTATGTTTGAATTCAAGTTATTTAAACTCATTTTCTAATACTAAATTCATTTTTGGCTTTAGTATTATTAAATAGTATAACACAACTATATGTAGATGAAAAAGGGAAATATAAAGTATTCATTTTTAATTCAAAACAATTTGTGCACCATTATATTTTATATTAAGATAATTTATTTGAAACTTCATAACAACTTTGAAAAAGATTTTAGATTTAATTCATTTCTTATATAGAACATATATTCATGAAAATCATTTTATGTTTTGAAGATAAATGAAAATCATTTGTGCTAATGAAATGTTTATTTGGATAATTCATTAATTATAAAATATATGAAGTGATTAAAGTTATACACTATAGGGTTGTAATTTAACCACTAGGTTTGAACTTAGTTGAAGAATTAAAACCATTTGGCAAAATAGATTATGTTTAATAGTTTAAAAGAATACTTCTAAATATTATTTTAATTTATGAATAGCTATGGCTAGGTTATTTAAATCCAATACTTATAAAGAAACCCTTTATTACCAGGCAATGGTTTGAAATTTTGTAAAACATTTGTCAAATTAGATAT
Organism: Poa annua; assembly: GCA_026929855.1. NCBI lineage: Eukaryota > Viridiplantae > Streptophyta > Magnoliopsida > Poales > Poaceae > Poa > Poa annua. Next base: position 57,221,566 of record CM049426.1, on the reverse strand, counting down.
TGAGGTTTTAATAATTACAATGGACAATAAATTGTTTAACTTGAAACCACTTTTGAAAAAATTGTTTACTTGAGATATTTGAATTATTAAACTCTTTCGATATGTTTGAAGTCTTTCATAGTTGGTTTTCTTATGCATTTAAATGTTTTATTTTAATCAAAAACAAAAGTTTTAAATTTTAGTGATTTTTGAACATTATTAAATGTTGGGATGTTACAGGAGGCCTTAGCAATCTCATTCTTCAACCTAGCATTCTCTTTCACAAGATTAGCATTATCACAAGAACACTTAGAGGTAGAGATGCTAGGTGAGTCAAGGTTAGTTAGCCGAGTGTGGTGTTGAGCACAAGACTCCTTTAGAAGAGCATGTTCACTCTCCAAAGACTTGTGAGCTATGACGAGCTTCTCCATGTCCTCAATGAGTCTAACATGCCCAACCGCAAATTCGGCTTTATCTTGTTGATCCACCTTGAATTTAGCAAAGTACATATCACGATCCTTAATGAGTTTAGCATGTGAGGAATTATGAGTTTCCTCAATAGTTTCAAGTTGCTCCTCAAAACGTGCATGAGACTCTTCAACCTCCTCAAGAGAGGACTTCAAACAAGATAGATAAATAGCGTCTTCTCTTTCTATCTTACCCTTCTCTTCATTGAGATTCTCTAGCTCACCAATACGAGCCATGAGGGCACCAACATGTTTCTTGCTATCACCTTGCAAGTTAGTGATAAAAGAGTCGAAGGCCACAAGCTCTTGCTTGATTTGAAGGCTAGAGGCATCATCAAGCTCATTCATTTCATTCATGAGAGAGGAAGAGGATGAAGGTACCTCCGATGCCTTGGCCATAAGACATCTTGAGCTCTTGGTGCTGGAGTTCTCATTTGGCGACGTGAATAGAGATGATGAAGAGCTTGTCGTAGTTGAAGGAGTTCTTGTCGTTGATGAGGGAGTTCTTGTTGTTGATGAAGGAACGGTAGGTGTTGATTTGGTGGCAAGAGCCGCCACTTCATTAGGCTCTTCTTCCTCCGACTCTTCATCATCGGTGGGGTACTCCCCTTGAGTCAACAACACGATGCGAGGTTTCTTGTGAAGAGGCCTCTTCTTTCCATAGGCCTTCTTGGGAGGCATCTTTGTTTTGTCCTTGAGCACTAGACGTCCACCATGCTCTTCTCTTTTCTCATAAGGGCAATCGGCGATGAAATGTAACTTGTCTTGACAATTGTAACATGTCCTTGACTTGGTGGGTGAGACCCTATCAGCTTGAGATGAACTCTTGTCAATTCGCATCTTGCCTCTCGAAGGATTGTTCCAAAATGTGCGAGCCGCAAGAGCGAGATGATCATTGTAAGCAATCTTGAGTGCTTCCTCGGACATTGCGGCAAAGCTTCCAAGATCATCATCGTTGTCTTCCTCAACGGTAGCCTTCAAGGCAAGGTTAGTTGTGCCTCTTTGCATTCCAAGAGCCCTCGCTCTAGCGTCTTGAGCATTCTTTTTGGCCACCTTGTATGCGGCCATCTCTTGCATAACCTCATTAGACGTCATGAGATGGTAGTTGTGTCTTCCTTGACGGCTCTTGACGTCGGTTGGCTCACATGACATCATAGAGCTCACATACTTCCTCTTGATCCATGTATCATCAATATGAGAGGCACCAACTTCCCGAAAGCTTGTGTCTATTGTCACCAATCTTCTATACATCATCTCATGATCTTCACCATCAAGCTTGAAGAAGCCCTCGGCTTCATTCCTCAAAGAGTCATAGCGGTTCCTCCTCATACTATCATTTCCAACGAACAATTCGGATAGAGCATTCCATGTATCCTTGGCGGTGGTGAGGTGTTGGATGAGAGACATGTCCTTGTTCCCAACCGCTTTTTGGATCATGTAGAGTGCGGTGGCATCAAGTTGAGCCTCCACCACTTCTCTTCTTGTTAAGTTGGTCGGATCATGCGGCTTGTATCCAACTTGAATGATGCGCCACAACTCGATTGAAGAGCTGCACACATGAGACTTCATCACATATTGCCATTGAGAGAATGTATAATCTTTAAGCAATGGGGGATCACCCCTATGAGAAACTTGCAGATGAGGAATAATGGGATCGGGGTATGGTATTAAGATGGGGGAGGAGTGGCGTTGTAGCCTTTAGGCACTTCATCTTGGGAAGATGAAGTGTTTTGATGGTTTGAGGAACTAGTAGCATCACCCTTCCCATCCAAAGGCAATTGCTTTCCCTTTAACAATTCGGGGTCCACATATTGAGTAATGCCCGGAAGCACCGGAGACTTTAAGGGCAAAGCAAGAGAGGTTTCCTTGGATGTCTTAGGAGACTCAAGCATATCATGAAACTTCTTGAACTCAGTTTGTATGGACGATGTCAACTTTGTTTCCAAAGAGTTGATATCGGCCATAATGCCACCTTTCTCTTGCATTGGCGCCAAAGTCGTGCCGTCCGCTTCGGTACCCTCTTTCGGATCAACTTGCATTGTCCAAGGTTGGTCTTAAGCGGTGAAGCTTTTAAGAGACAACCTGGCTCTGATACCAATTGAACGGCAGTTGACCACCTAGAGGGGGGGGTGAGTAGGTGGTGACCAATTTTTATGTCTTTTCCAGTTTTAGGCTAGCGGAAAGTAAGTTGTCTATATGTGCAACTAGGTGATACAAGTGATAGACAACAAAGAAACTAAGCAAGTACAGGAAATGAAGATGCGGTAAAGGAGTGTGGAACAAGACAACCGTAGGAACTCGAAGACAGCGATTTTATCCCGAGTTCCACCACATAGGTGTACGTCTCGTTGGAGGGGTGTGAGATACCACAAAGGTTTGCTCAACGCCACAAAGGCCTCACCCTATTCTCCTGTGAATTCGACCACAAAGGTGCGAATCCACGCTTCCACTTAGGACTCCTTTAAGGGCGGAGAAGGTCCCGTACAAATTCGTGAGGCACACACCCACAACTGAATTGGGGGCTCTCACAATGACCGCAACAGGTCACTTCCACAAAGGAATCCACAAAGGATCAAAACACACAAGATACAACCTAGCTATCCACAAAGGAATCCTAGATTCGTTGCCCATCAAGATTTAGAGGGGGGAAATCAAAACGCTCCGGTGGAGTTGTAGATCGGTGGTTTCTCCCTAAGATCCCCAAGTATCAAAAGATTTGAGTGGCTAGATTGGGAGATCCGGAAGAAACGAGCTTCAGCACCAATGGAGGAGAGAGAAAACGTGAAGCTTAAACTGTTGGAGGTAGGTGGAGGGTTATTTATACCCCTCCCCAAATTCTGCCCGTTGTACAACCGCCAGCTCCGAAATCTCTGGGTTGAGGTCCGGAGATCTCCGGTCTCCGGAAATCTCCTGCAGAAATTCCGAGCTGAGCGGGGCTCGATGTCAGTGCTGATTTTTCTTCTCTACTTGGTATAAAATCTTCTGCAACTCGGAGATCTCCGGACTGGGGCTCGGAAATCTCCGAGCGCCGGAAATCTCTTAGAGAATTTCCGGCTAAACTTGAGTTGGAGTCAGTACGCAACTGAGTTCTGGACTTGGTAGAAAATTGTAACGCCCCGGGATTTATCCCCTTTTGATTTGTGAGTTTTTCTTTTTGCATCGACATGGCATCGCATTGCATCTCATTAATTTAATTTGTTGCATTTAAATTCAATTTCCACAATTAAATTAAAATGCATTTCAAATTAATTAAAAATGTGTTATTTTCAAATCTTTTAAAAATGTTAAAAATTAGTTTATTAAATTGACTATTGAAAACTAAAAATATTTTGTAAAGGTTTCATGTTGAAATTCCTTTTCTATTTTGTTTTAAAAATATAAAACAGAAAATAATAAGGGGAGAGAAATAAGGCCCAAAGCCCATCTAACTCAAACCCTAGGTTTTCCCCACAGAAAATTCTTTCCCACCCCCTACAATTTTGCAGCCACCCTCCTCCTTTTTCTAGGAATTTGCAAAAGCCCTTCCACCCCCTTTTTCTTTTCTTTTTCCCCCTCCTTTTCTTTTTTTTCCTTTTTCTTTTTCTCTTCTCTCTCTCTTCTCTTTCCTCTCTCTCCCTGCTCCTTCTCCATCCCGCACGAGCCCGACCCAGCCCGAGCTGCTCCCGCTCGCCTCCTAGTGCCGCCTCCCCGAGCCGGCCCGGCCTTCCTCCGCCGCGCGCCCCTTCGAGGTGTTGCTACATGCGCGTGCGCGTCCTCTTCCGGAGTCCGTTTGCCGTGCTCCTACGTTCCACGACTGCCCGACCACTTCCACGACACCGACAAACGATGATGCCCCGGTTCCGCGACGACTACTTCCCCGACGTCGACTACTTCCTCTACGGACCGAAGACGTCGGTTTCGAACCCTATCTCTCCCGATCCAACGTGTGGACCCAAACCCTAAACCTAAACCTATTTTTATTAAATGTCATCTATCTTGTGCATATCGCATCATAATTGCATTTGTTGCATCTCTTGGGTTTGCGGGTGTAGCAAATCACCTAAATAATAAATATGGAATGTGTGGGGCAACTCACTATATGTATTGCCCCATCCCATTTAATTTGACTAGATCATCTTTGCCATGTCTTGCCATGTTAATGAACATTTAATTTGTGGAGTAGATAAATAACTTGCACCTAAGTATTAATTGTCGGAACCCCGGTTCCGCTTAATTTGAGTTAAGTGCATCTCAAATTGCATCTCGCCATGCCATGCATCATGCTCATATGATCATGCTGGATCTTTTGCCGTAGTTGTAAAATGCATCTTTTGCGCTTCCAGTGTTTGTTGCTTCTTCGCGGATAAGACGTTGAGATGTGTGAGCAACGACAAGATCTGCTTCCATGCGGGATTCCAGGCAACCAAAGTTTGCTTGTTTACCTATCCATTGTCTTTCATCCCTGCCGTTGATCTCTGCTACCCTAGTATTCGATTCTTATTGCGATCCCATCACATGTTTATCCTGCAGCCCATACAGCTTTATCCCCACATCCCATCACATGTTGTTTGTTTATCTGTTGGCCTTGCGAGTCGTAGCGCATGCTTAGAGTTGTTTGTGCGAGTCGTCTGTTGGTCTTATGTTTCATCTGCTTAGTATGATAGATTTTTCTACCTTAATAAAATGTTGTCTTATATATGGGTTTTTTAATTAAAAGATAAGGCACCAGGCGGAAGGCCTTGCGAGGTGCTTTGTTCTGCTCAGTGTCGAACTAGGAACTGAGATTTTGTCCTCGGATCCAATTTTGAGCGCACTAACCACTTGTGGGAGGCCCAATGGAGCCCCCCTCGACTTTGAACGGATCTTCAGCTTATCCATGTGCCGCAAGTAGTTCGGGTTTTACATTTGCTCATATGCATGTGCATGATGATGATGATGATGATGAGAGGTTACTTGATACGGGGGGTCATATAGGGGTGGTGCGCGCGAAGTGGACAGTTCCTACTGTGGTTTGAGCCGCATGGCGCGCAGACACAAACTAATGAGTCCGCAATTGAGATTCGGCCGGACTCTTGACGCGGGTAACAACTCATATGGGTGGCACTTGGACTTGCTGTAGTGAAGGAATAAGTCGGGTTGAGAAGCCCTCATGCTTGCTTGGGTTGATCATGCGAGTATGGGTACAGTAGTGCACCCCTGCAGGGTATAATCTTATCGATGAGCCGTGCCCACGGTTATGGACGACTTTGGTGATGATGCTGGCTAACAAGATCTAGACAACTTGCACCTAATTAATGTTAATTAATTTGATTAGTAATATAGAATTACTTTCACAATAAATTATAAATAAAAACTGTTCAACGTGTGAGTTTCCCGAATTGCTTCCTCATATATGGTTGAGGGGGTTAATTCGAGAATGGGTTATGTTTGGTGTTAGTTGTAGATGTTTAATTTATGCGCTCTCTTATCCCTCTCTGATTAGACGGAAGTTGTAGCGTGTCTCTTTAGGTTGCTAGTGCTGCTGCCGCTAAGTCCACATACCCCATATTTTGGGAGATGGTGTAGAAAGTAGGCAAGTCGGTTTCGCTTGCCAGGGAGTACCCTGGCCCTCTTTTGGGATGTGCTTTATGTGCAGTCAACAGGTTTGAAGTCTGACGACGTTTAGCTTGGGAATCCCTCCGTCTTGGCTGGGCAGGGATATGGCGCCATTGCTTACCTTCAGGACTTTTAGTCCAATTTGCATCTTATCCGTAGTCGGATAATATTTTTGCTTCCGCTGTCATTTGTATCTTTGTATTGTATCTTTTGTATCTTGACTCGTTCGAGTCGTTGTTTTAATTATACCTTTTGTTGTGTTTGTGGATGTATCGGAATTGTTGTAATGTTATCACAATTCCACCCACATAATGCGCATGTTTCGGCGTGCACATTATGTCTGGTGGGCGACCTAAAATCGTTATTATGCGGATTTCGGCGGGAGCGGTTAAATCTACATAGTACCGATTTTAGGGCGTCACAAAAATCTTCTGCAACTCGGAGATCTCCGGACTGGGGCTCGGAAAGCTCCGAGTGCCGGAAATCTCCTAGAGAATTTCCGGCTAAGCCTGAGGTGGAGTCAGTACGCATCTGAGTTTGTGAGTTAAGGGAAATCTTGATTAGCCCGGAGATCTCCGGTCTCCGAACCACGAAATCTCCTGACTGAATTCCTGATGAAAGACCAAGTGCAGCTGTATTGAAAATCCGGCAATATAAGCATTCATTCTTATCAACCGACCTGTAATAGATTCTGCATGCTTCATCACAAACATTAGAATACCTTTTGTGTTGTCGTTAGTCACCAAAATATGGGAGTGCAAAGAATGCACTTTCAGACGTGACATGCTTAAACACAATCTTGATCATGTAATAATGTAAGGCATGTAAACTGAGATCAAATGAATAAGGTGTGTAGTTTATATTGATATCAAACAAGTAATGAATAGACAAGTAGGTGAAGCAAGCAAAGCTTTTGATGATATAGTACTAGATAGCAATCAACCGTGCAAAGTATATATTAAAGATGATTGAAGCTTCAAGCACAACAATATAATCATCTAATGCTTCCAACAAACATGACAACTTAATGAACGGATCAATTCAAGCAATATCAATATGCACGTAGAAGATCAATATATTATTTGTTCAAAAGAAACAGGCAAGCGTTCAACGTTGGTTCCTGGCACCAGGATGTTATGGCTAAGAGAATGTTAACGGAGGTTTGGAAAGCCAACGGAAGAGAGGCTCACAAAGTCGTAGATGATCAGTAGACAAGAGAAAGACATACAATCGAAGCTATGCAAGGAGTAGTGATTGCCATACAACGGATGCACATGGAGCTACAAGTATATGAAAGATCTCCAATGGAACTAGTGGAAGTGCATCCAACTTGCTTGCTCACGAAGATCTAGAGCACGTTTGAGGAGGCTCACCATTGGAATATACAAGCCAAGTTCTATAGTGTAAAGTTCCCCACATAGTTATGCAACTAAGACATGAAAACTCCCTCATATGGAGTAAAGGTGCTAAACATGAGCACAAATGATGATCACAAATAATATGGTGCTATAACATAAGCACAAGTGTGTGATAAAGAATAGTATGGCTGCCCCATTTTTTATTTCTTTCTTTCTCTTTTTTTTCTTTTTCTCTTTTTTCTATTTTTTTCTTTTTCTGTTTCTCTTTTCGATGGCCTCCATGGCTCTTTTCACTTTTAGGGGCAACCATCCTAATATGCTATATGATATATGACAACACACTAATGATGATAAGACAACATACTGGCGATACAAGTAACTAATATGAATGTGCCATAAGAATGCATATGACAACGGTGCCTCTGCCAGTGTAGCAGGTTATGAAGTGATCTAGCGTAACATGGGTAAAACCACACTTCAGCTTTATAGAAACACGCAAAGCAGTAAGTAAGTAATGAATGACAACAAATCATGTAATGTAAGATGGATGTTGCATGGCAATATATCTCGGAACAGCTATGAAAATGCTGTAGTAGGTAGGTATGGTGGATGTTTTGAGAAAGATATTTGGCTTATGTGTAGGAGAACAAAATGAAGATCTCCCACAAGTTTGGATGTACCCGCGAAAAATGCACCAACTCTCAATGTGAGAAAGGGCAAAGCAAAGTACCGAAGAGGCTAGCAATATGCTGGTGGAAGTGCCTTGAAAACCGCAGTTTTAGAACTCATGAGTAAAAATATTCCAAATAAAATATGATCATACAAGGCATAATGAAAATTACTCCTAGATGGATCGTGGCGAATGACAAAGTCACTGTTGGTTCCCCGACCGTAGCGCATAACATAAAGTCATTACGGTTGCTTTAGGCAAATAGAAGTCATATACCATTATTTAATCAACTAGAAATTTAAGTGTGGCACAGCTTTCAAGTTTCTTTATACCAACAATTTAATCATTACACTTTACTAAACCATCATATTTACCAAAATTAATATCTCAAAACAACATCAATAATTCAAGTGACACAATTTAATGATCTACAAGATTATGAATCATTTAGTTATAACATCTACCACATTTAGCATTTTCTGTTCTCAACCAAACACCAATTAACTTATTTAAAAGATAAACTGTCCAAGTAATTAAACAATGAGATATGAGAGTATAATATAACAAAGCTAACAACTCTAACAAGATATGCATGAAAAACAAGATCTAGAGAGCAAACAATAACATGAAAAGAATACTCAATGAATATAAGTGAAGAATACGAGTATTCATAAGAAAAAGCGGAGTGTGTCTCTCTCCCACACAAAAGAATGCTAGGATCCATATTATTCAGAGAATGAAAATAAAAAAATAAAACAAACAGGCGCTTCAAGATAAGCACATAAGATGTGATAGAATTAAAACATAGTTTCCCTAGAAAGGACCTGATAGTTTGTCGATGAAAAAGGGGATGCCTTGGGCATCCCCAAACCTTGACGCTTGAGTGTTCTTGAATATATTGGGGTGAACCACCGGGGCATCCCCAAGCTTTGGCGTTACTATCATCTTGATCACATTATATCATCCATCTCTCTTGATCCTTGAAAACTTCCTCCACACAGAACTTAGAGTAACTTCATTAGAGGGTTATTGCGTAAAAAATTATGATGTTCTGTAGGAACACAATTGCTACCAATGCTACTAGACATTAGCTACAACCACTGGATCCAATCAAAATAGCAAAAGAGGCATTGAAAAAGAAAATGGCAGAATCTGTCAAAAACAGAACAGTCCATAAAAACGAATTGTTTCGAGGCACTTAGCTTGCTCAAATCAAAAAACTCAAAACTAATAAAAGTTGCGTATATATCTGAGTATCGCGCACAAAAAAGGGCAGATGTTTCTGACGTTCCAGTGAATTGATATGAATTTAACGGTGAACAACAGAAATCTGTTTCAGCACTGGAATTGAATTTTAAAATCGTCTTAACTTGACACAACATTGCAATAAAATTAAGATACAAAGGAGTTGCTACTGAGTTAGTACAAGTCCTTCACACAATAAAAATAAATTAAATGACAGGAAATAAAAGTGGGTTGTCTCACATAACCGCTTTTGCTTAACGCCTTTGAGCTAGGCACAAAAAATGAAACTCAAGTATTATCAAGAGATGAAGCATCAACATAAATAAGTTTCTCCAAAACATGGTTGGTTGTAATAGGTGTTTTTGCTATCCACGAGTACGTCCTATTATGTAAACCATCACTTTTAGCCATGTTGGGAGGTTTGGGTTTGGGAATATAAATGAACTTTTGCTCCCTTCCTACAAAAGCCTGATCTCTCTTAGTTTTAATAGAAGCAAATGTTGAACCTAAAGTTTCCATAACATTTTCTAATTCATCAATCCTATGATTATGAGTATCAAGGGTGTTGCTAGTTTCTAAAGTAGTGATTCTTCCATTAATGGTAGCTATTGATTCATTACCCTTGCTAGCATTGTCAAGAAAAGTTTTCTCCATAGAATCCAACCTTTTAATAATATCTTCCAAAGTGATCCCAGTTTTAACTTCTTTAGTAAGGGGTGGTGAGCCTACCAAACTTTCAGTTAAATTGCATGCTTCAAAAGCAGGTGTACCAAGAAAGTTACCCCCCTTAAGAGTATCAAGACATACCTATACCAACTAGAGATACCAACATAAAAATTCCTAAGGAGGATTAAAGTGGAGTGTTTCTTAGTGCATTTTTGATAAGCATCATTTATCCTATACCAATCACCTTTTAAACTTTCTCCTCCTTGTTGTTTAAACGAACGAACTTTAACTTTAGGACTACCCATTTTCAGCAATTTATAACCAAACCGAAATAACAAAACAACGAAAAAAATAACACAAACCGAAAATAACAAAAGCAAACAAGACAAATAACAAAAGTAATGCAGGCAACTAATTTTTTGTATCTTTGATATTAAGCAAACAAGACATTAATAAAAATAAACTAAGCAAGACAATAACAAAATAAAAAGATTGGAAGTGCGAAAACTCCCCTCGCAGTGAATCTTCAACCCAATACATATACTAACGTTATGATGTCTGGTGTGAGGTTCATTCGGGCATTCCAACAATATACATAGACCGTTCCAACTGCATCTATGACTAATAATCCACCTTCCGGTTAGCGTCTGCACCCCTTTCAGTATTAAGTTGCATGCAACAGATTATCGCCTTAAGCACTATGTGTCAAGTAAGTAAGTAACATCATCCTTAGACAAAGTACTACTGTTTTATCCCTAGTAGTAACAGTACATCTACAACCTTAAACCTTCTTTTCACTGTACCAGATTTAATAAAGTCATGAACCCACTATCGAGCATAAATACCCCCTCTTGGAGTTACGAGTATCTACTTGGCCAAAGCACACACAAGTAACAGAGAGCATGCAAGATCATGAAATAGCACACACATGATATATTATGAAGCAATAACTTTAGTACTCAATATTCATCGGGTCACAGCAAACACAACATGGAGAATTACATAAAGATGATCTTGATCATGATGGGCACCTCACAAGGTCTAAACATGATAGCACAAGAGGAGAAGAGAACCATCTAGCTACTGCTACGGACCCGTAGTCCAAGGGTAGACTACTCACGCATCAGTCTGAAGGCGTACATGGCAACGTAGAGGCCTCCGGGGATGATTCCCCCTCCTTACAGGGTGCCGTGGAGCAGTTGTGATCTCCCCCGAAGTGGTGTTGACGATGGCGGCGGCTCCGGACCCATGGGGAAAAAGGGAATATCGTATGATTATTTTTAGGTCAAGGGGGATTTTATTGGCGAAAGGGCAAGGTCGGTGGGCGCCCGAGGGGCCCACATCACCTCCTGGCGCGACCAGGAAAGGAGCCGTGCAACGAGGTGGTGTGGCGGCCTCGTGGATCCTCTTCGTCTCGTCTTCGGTTCCTCCTGACGCAAATATTCCAAAAATAATTCCAGGATATTTTATTTCCAATTCCGAGAATATTTCCTAAGTGATTTTCTGAAAAGAAAAACAGTAGAAAACAGGGAACTGGCACTGTGGCATCTTGTTAATAGGTTAGTCCTAGAAAATGCGTAAAACTATATAAAATGTATATAAAAACATGTAATAACATGATATAACAAAGCATGGAACATAAGAAATTATGGATACGTTGGAGACGTGTTAGACGTCACGTCCTCTTCCATCCTCTCTCTTGTCACGTTTGTCAATCTGACGCGCCGGGTTGACTGATTTGACAACTCGAGCGTCTTGACTGCACACGCCTCGGGACATATCTGTGATGATGATGGTTTTCGGTGACGTGGCGGGATGATCCGACGGCTGTGAGGCGACCGACGCGGTGGAGCGGAGCTAAGGAAGGTTGACGTGGTGACCCTTCACTAGGAAGTGAATCGACGTTCCCTGCTATAATTTTGGGTAGACGTGCATAGTAGGCGACGTGAAGTCGAGACGGTTGCCTCTCCGCTCCACTATAATGGTGGAGTAATGGCTTGACGTAATCTCTTCCCCCTCTTCCGCGCCGGCCTCGACTTCCTTTGTAAGCTTCGTCTGCTCGCCCTCCGTTCATAGTTCCAACTCTTTGATTCTTCTTCCCGCAATGGCTCCAGCAAGAAACGGGTGGGAACGCTGCGGCCTCGCTCGCCTAGAGGACGAGGGGCTACTGGAGAAAGGCGGTGAAGAATCGCCAGCGCCGATCCTCGCCCTGATCCGCGCGACGGCGAGGTGATTTCGGTCACCTCCTTCATCGAGCGCGGTCTAGGATTTCTCACATCGGAATTCTTACGGCGCGTCCTCCTATTCTGCCGGGTTCGCCTACATGACCTCAGGCCAAACTCGATCCTCCACCTTTCCTGCAGTAGGAGGCTCACAACTCAAGCCGTCAACTGGGAGTTGAGTGGCGCGTGTCGGGAGCCGGACCCCGGGCCCTACTCCTCCTGCCGACTCCATCCCTTCTCCGAGTGACGATGAGGAGGATGCCGATGACGGTAACGTCCCTCTTCAGATCAATAGGATACACCCTTCAGTGAAGGAAAGCGCTGGCGTTCCATCCTCCGTCGAATGAAAAGTTGCGCGAGGAGGCGGCTGATATCGAGGAGGAAAGAGGGTCGCGCGTGGCGTCGACAGGTGCGACCGCGTCCCTGACTCATATGTCGCCAAGGTCTTGCCGGCCTCGACTGAAGTTTGTGTCCGCTCAACCCGTCGTGGTTGACATGTGAGCGTCCGGCGCTTATGGTTCCTTGTTTTAGCCGTTTACCTTGTTGTTAACTCGCTTTTATCCGCAGGGCTGAGGCTGGGAGCCTCAGCGACTTGGAGGACGCGCGAGAGACCGTCCGACGAGGCCCGAAGGGGCGCATCGCGAGTCGAGGGTGCCGCCACTGATCTTGACGAGACGGGAAGCCTGAGGGCGGGACCCCTTGGCTGGGAGGTCATGTTGACATCTACCCCATCTGCAGCCCCCGAGGGAGCGGCCACTCCTCCGACTATGCCGAGCCGTCCTGCCCCGGTTTTGGCTGAAGTCGGTCCTACATAATTGCTGGCTTCGTCGACTCCGACCTTCTCTGCAGCCATCCAGATGTTGGCAGAAGCGCATCAGGTATGATAGGACCTTTCCTTGTCTCGTTGAAGCCATATGTAGCCCCCAAGTCTCGAGTTGTCTTTTTGGAAGGCGACCCAGGACTTTCAATCATCTGGGTGTAGCCCCCGGGTTACGATTGTTGTGGAGGTGTAACCCGGGTTTAACTTTTTTGCTGGTGGATGTAGAGGGAGGTAGATGTATTGACTCGGCAACTGGACGCCGAGCGGGAGGAGTCTTGTCGTCTTCGCGCCGAAGTTGCCGGTAAAGGTCCCGCCGTGCAGGCTCCTCCTACTCGGCATGTGGGTCGTGAGGAGGCCGACGCCACCCATATCGCAGCCGTCAACACTCTGCAGGAGACTTACGCCGATCTTGCGCGGCGGCTGGATGAGAGCGAGGAGTGGCTGACTGCCGCTACGCAGGGGTATTCGGCCAACTTGGAAGTGCTGGAGAAGAAAGCCGCCGATGCCCAGAGCGAGTTGGCTAAGCTGGTAGCTCAGGTTGCTGCCCTAGATACAGAGGTCTTCGGTAAATGATTTTTGTATATCCTTGGTTGTGCCGTCGCATCTTGTTCTGTACGTGACTTGTTGACGAGCTGTCACGCTTGTGATTTTCAGGTGGCGTCGGAGAGGGTGCCACCATGGCCGCACAGATGCATCGTCTTGGCGCCTTTGTCGAGCACGTGTTTCTGGTGGGCAAGAACATCGTGGACTTCCTGTCTCCCGCCGACCTTCCACCGAACTCGCCCGCAGCCGCTGCTCTTTTGCTGGAGCCTGTGCCTACCATCGTCACCTGGCATCGCATGTCTTGCTGCCGATCTGGTGCGTTGGGGGCGCTCGTTCTTGTTCGATCCATGTATCCCCGGACTGACATGAACCGGCTGACCAGCGGGTTCCCGCCGACGTCGGATGGCCAGGAGTTTGATGTCGACGCCGCCGCGGACGCGCTCTCCGGGTACGGCAGCCGAGTGGAGAGGATGATCGAATATGCCGCCTTCACCAGCGATGACTTGGAGCCCGAGGATGTCGGTGTCATGCGACAGATGGTGGAGCCGTGCAACTATCGCTTCTTCGAGCGTGCGTGGACTGTGCCTAGAATTCCTGATCCTGCCTCTGGGGGAGCGGCGTCGTAAAGCGAGCCTTTTGCTGGAGTGGCGACTCCTGGGTGGACCCGGCACCGCCGTCTTGATGACCTTGGGGGGTTGGGTATTTTTGTTGTGACGGGAGTTTTTAACACCCGGGTATGTAACCGGCGTATAAGTCGGAGCTTCATGATGGTAATGTTGCTCGAATAAGACTTATATTTTTCGCGTTAATCTTTTTCATTCAATTTGTTTGGGTGCGCCTTCGTCACATAGTTAAGTTTTTCGTTTATAGAACCTAGTACGCCACCTCGCTACGTGTGCCTCGCATGACTTTTTCGTGGCAAGTGCGACTCCCTTTGCTGGCAAAGTCCAATTTAACGGCTGAATGTTGGGCCCGGGTTGTCGGCTGAACTACTTGTTCATATGAGCGATGCGCCGATGACTTAGGAGAAAACGAAACTTTTGGGTTTTTTTGCGGCCTTGGCATGGGAATCCAGTGGTGAGTTGCGCATCGTGGCGTGTACCCTCTTTGACTACCTATCAATCACATGACATGTGAGTAGGAAAGAATAAAGACTCGAAAGCGCGATCTAACGAAACGGATCCCCCAAGCGTGTCAGGGGTTGTCCGCTTTATTTCCTTGATTGATCTTATAGTATTACATGGATACTACGTGTAGTAGGGGCGGAGAAGGCTGATGTTCCATGGCCTCTTAGTTTCTTCTTCTGACTTGGAGCTTTTGTCCTGGTCGCGAAGGTCGATGAGGTAATAAGATCCATTGCCGACTGCCTTGCTGACGACGAATGGTTCTTCCCCTGGGGCAGAGAGTTTGTGCATCCCTTTCGCCTTTGAATGAGGCGAAGGACTAGGTCTCCCTCTTGGAATGATCGGCTGCGAATGCGCCGACTGTGGTAGCGTCGCATACCCTGTTGGTAGATCGCCGTTCTGGAGAGGGCGAGCTCTCGGGCTTCCTCTAGCAGGTCCACACCAACTAGACGAGCTTCTTTGTTGGTTTGCTCGTCGTAGTTGGCGACTCTGGGCGAGTTGTGCTCGATGTCCGTTGGTAGGACTGCTTCTGCGTCGTAATGAAGGAGATATGCGGAACCCCTTCACGTACACCATGAAGAAGGGGGTGGAGCCGGTGGATCGGTTTTGCGTGGTGCGTATTCCCAAGAGAACTGAGGGTAACTCATCCAGCCAACAACCCGGTGCTCGTTCAAGCGGAGCCGCCAGTCGTGCCTTGACTCCGTGCAAGATCTCTTGGTTCATCCTTTCTGCTTGTCCGTTGGACTGTGGGTGAGCCACGGATGCCAGGTCCAGTTGGATCCCTTTCTTTTGGCAAAACGATTTCAGCTCGCCTCCTGTAAAGTTGGAGCCGTTGTCGGTGATGATGTTTTGCATGTATCCAAATCGGAAGATGATTTCCTTTATGAATTTGACGGTGTTGTGACCATGGAGCTTGTTTATGAGCTTCACTTCTACCCATTTGGTGAACTTATCGACAACGACGAGTAGATGCATGACGCCTTTGCATGCCAACTTGAAGCGGCCTACCATGTCTAGTCCCCAAACGGCATATGGCCAAGTGAGAGGGATGGTCTTCAGTGCCTAGGTCGGCATGTGTTCCTTTTGGGCGTATTTCTGGCACCCAACACACTAGCGCACGATTTCCGTGGCGTCTTGATGTGCAGTGAGCCAGAAGAAGCCGTGACGGAACGCTTTGCCCACCAAGTTTCGGGGGGCGACGTGGAGACCGCAGTAGCCCGAGTGGATGTCGTTGAGGATGCGTCGCCCCTCCTCTGGTTGAACGCAGCGGAGGAAGACTCCTGACGGATTGCGTTTGTACAACTCGTTGTTGATGATGGTGTACGCCGATGCCCGTAGAACGATGATCTTTCCGCGGACGCTGTCACCAACTTCTTTGTGACGAGGTACTTTACGTAGGGAGCCCGCCAGTCAGGTTCGGTGTTGACCGAAGCGACCAGTGCCGCGTCCGGTGGTGTGGGTGGTTTGGCGATGTTGATCTCCGCAGGGGGGTTGACTGAGGGGTTGTAGAGGTGGTTGATACGTCTCCAACGTATCTATAATTTCTTATGTTCCATGCTATATTATACCATGTTATTACATGTTTAATATCCATTTTATATAGTTTTATGCATTTTCTTGGACTAACTTATTAACAAGATGCCAAAGTGCTAGTTCCCTGTTTTATGCTGTTTTTGGTTTCAGAAAATTACTTAAGGAAATATTCTCGGAATTGGAAAAGAAACATCCTGGAATTATTTTTGGAAAAGGAACGTTCCAGAACACCGAAGACGAGACAAAGAGGGGCCACGAGGCGGCCTCACCAGCTGGTGGCGCGGGTCCCCTCACTGCCGCGCTAGGAGGTGGTGAGGGCCCTGATGCACACAATGGGTGTGTTGTTGGGAGATCCCAAGAGGAGGGTGTGAAGTAGTGCAGCAGCAAGTTTCCCTCAGTATGAAAACCAAGGTTATCGAACACGTAGGAGATGAAGAATTCCCCCGAGGTATCAACGGCGCTAGAAGATTGATGGTGCTAAGTTGACGTGGAGCGTGCACACAAACAATCAAGATACTTATCCCCAACTTAACAGTGATGTTGTCAATCTCACCGGCTTGCTGTAACAAAAGATTAAACGTATGTGTGGTAGAATGATGTTTGTTTGCAGAAACTAACAGGTTTGCAGTTGTGGTTTTATCAGATTAATGAGAAGGACCGGGGTCCACAATTCACTAGTGGTGTCTCTCCACAAATAATAACATTCATCCATGCGTGGTAAACAAATTACAGTTAGGCAATTGACAGAATAATGATAAGCAACCCAATGCATATACTAACGTTATGATGTCTAGTGTGAGATTCATTCGGGCATTACAACAATATATATAGACCGTTCCAACCGCATCTATGACTAATAATCCACCTTCCGGTTAGCGTCCACACTCGTTTCAGTATTAAGTTGCATGCAACAAATCCGGCTAGTCCAGGGTGGCCCAAGGGTGGTAAGGCCAAGGCCTGCCGGGCGGCCCAGATAGCTGACGTGCAAGGAAGTAGGCGGACGGTCCAAGGAAGGCGGAAGGCCTAAGCCCACCAAGCCACCAAGCCCAAGACGGAAGGCGGTAACTAAGCCGGCTAGGTCTAGGACTCTGTTTACTTGCCGGACAAGTACTTACCTTGTACCCTGGGGTCTGGCCGCCTATATAAGGCGGCCACCAGGGAGCCTTTAGGGCAGAGACAATCTCATAGGCATCATACTCATTGTAACCTGTTCACGGCTATTGCCTCATAGTGAATTATAGCAGCACGTAGGATCCCGCCACCGCTGTGGGATCCGAAGCTGGGTAAACTCGCCGTGTTCAATCTCGACCTCGACGACTCCAACCTTCTTCCCCACAATCCATACGTAGGCTAGAGGACCCCCATCTTCTATCAATTATGCCGATACCACGACAGTTGGCGCCCACCGTGGGGCATAAGGTTCCTGGCGTCACGTTCCAGGCGGGAACACTTGGCGGCGTGGGCAAGCAGATCGCCGTCGGTCGCGTCACAAGGTATGGCGGCCATAGCTACGTCAACTCAGATGAATCCTGGCTCCCGGCGGACGACTACCTTATCGGATGCGAAATCGTGCCGATCGGAGGGATCGACGTCTTCATCGGGTACACGCTAGAGGCGTACGGCCTACCGCGTTTCTACAACCCCACCCATAAACCCTTCGACCAAGCAGTCGACCGGCAAGATGGATCTGAATCCGCCTTCTCCCAGGAGTCGGCGGAATCTGACTTCCATTTTGTCGGAGTTGTCGGACTGGGATCCGACTCCCAGCCGGAAAACAACGATCCTGAATCAATCCTCCCTGCTCTACAGGAGGATGCGATGTCAGATGCCGGATCCAGATCTACCGTTCAAGTCAACGTAGACTCTGACTCCGATGATGATGCTAGTCTCTTCGAAGAGAAGATCAAAACCCGCTTTTCCAGTGGTAATCCGACTCCCTCAGAGGGTACAGCGGATACAGACATGCCTGACAAGCTGGCTATGATGGTTGTTGTCGGTCACGAAACAACCCCAGTTACTTCGGAGGCGCAAAACAAGCCGGCGGAAGAAGCCGGCAACACCACTGCCGGCCAACTCATCGAAAGTTCCGACAAGGCGCGCGCGAAGAAGAAAGCTGGTCTCGAGAAAGGCGGCAGCAGCAAACCCACGGATTTGCTCTCCGTCATCAAAGAAATAGACGAGATCATGAACACTCTGGTGAGCAAAGATACCCCACTCGACGAAGTGGAAGAACTTAGGCTTAACATGCTTAAGCACTCTGACTTCCTACGAAAAAGAGAGGAGCACGTTGAGAGCCTTGCGAAGAAGATCAAGAAAGAACAGGAGAGGATGTCGGCCAAAACAAACCGGCAACTCTTCGAGGAAAAAAGGTCATCAAAAAACCACCGTGGAAAAGAGCCGCCTACGCAAGCGACGACAGCGGCTCAAGACCTAGGGTTCAATTGGCGTACGGCACCACAGCGAGTGGATAGAAGGGGGGATGTTGTCTTCTGCACCCCTATCCTCAATGCGGCTGCCGCGCTAGATACCCTGGATGACAACACTTACACGGCGGAAGAGAAGTTGGCCAACGCAAGACACTTCGTAAGAAAGGCCCTAGAACAACAAGCTCGCGCTGATTCCTACGGCCACATGGCGGATGCCCGCGGGGGAGACCTAGAGTCTAAGTCAGGCAAGTGCAAAGCTGCACCAGATGCCGACCCCGAAGGCCCGTCTGGCTCCAGTAGCCATGGCGACAAAAGGAAGGCAACGCCACCTCCAAAGAAGGCACCACCGCCAAAACAAAAGCGGGACGAGAATTCAAGGTCGGGAAGCAGAGGAGACCTACCACCTCCGCCTCAGCCAAGACGCGACAATGGCGGTAGCCGGAACAACAGGCAGCCGCCTAGAAAAGATGCCGGCAACGACCCTCCAAGGAGAGGCCGCAGCCGGTCTCCGCAGCATAGCACTGACAGCAAGAGGAGAGAGGAGGTAGAAGGGCCCAGGCGCAGCATAAGCCGGGCAGCGCAGGACGAGCCGGACGCAAACAGAGGCGCACGGCAGCTCGATCCAAAAGACGCACGACACCGCCTACAAGACATAGCAAGAGGAAAGGAGCCGCTATACTCTGGACCAAAGTGTTTCGGTGACGCCATCCGCAGAGAGCCGTTTCCCAAGGACATGACATCAGTGTCAAAAAACTGTTCTCGGTACAACGGCCTCGTTAAGCCGGACTCGTGGCTATCCGACTACGCCATGGCCATAGAGATTGCCGGCGGGAGCAACCACATTGCCGTCCGCTACTTACCTCTCATGTTGGAAGGCACGGCAAGAGCTTGGATCGACAACCTTCCTGAAAAGTCCATCCATAGCTGGTACGACATGGAAAAGGTTTTCTCCCAGCACTTCCAAGGAACGTACAAGCGTCCAAATACCTACACGGATTTGCAGCGCTGTGTCCAAAAGCCGGACGAAACCATGACAGATTTTGTCAGCCGTTGGATATCCGAAAAGGCCAACTGTCATGGTGTTTCGGACGCGCAGGCTATCCATGCCTTCTACACGGGCCTGCAGAAGAAGTCCTTGCTCCGTCATAGGCTCGTCCGCGAGCAAATCACGGACCTTGGTGAGATGCTCAACCTAGCCGCCCAATACGCGGCGGCGGACGACGATGCCAGGGACGATGACCCAGACGTCAACATCATACCAAAGCGGAACAACAAGCGCAAGCAGGCGACGGATGACAAAGCCGGGCCTTCCAATGAGGTTGCCGCAGCGTTCCAAGGGAACGCCGGCAAAAAGAAGTGGAAGAATAAGAAAGATAGTCGCGAAGCCGGCTCAGGGCCTAAGGCGACGCGAATCACTTATGAACAGGCAAAACTTTTGCCATGTCCCATCCACGCCTCATTGGGCAAGGTCAACCATATGCTTGGCGAATGTCGTTTCATGGACGACTTCAAAAAGGATCCCACAGTCGGCTGGAAGTCAAAGAAGTCAAAGAAGAACGACAAGAAAGACGGCAAGGAGGATGAGGACGACGACGACATGTCTATCTCAAGCGAAGATGACGCAGCCGCCAAGAAAAAGAAGCCATATCCGAAGGTCAAAGAATCTCTGGTGTGCTTTGTCGGCACGCCTTCGGCTAAGGCGGATAAGGCGGAGATGCGCGAACTCAACGCGACAATGCCGGACGTCCCTCAGTACTTGAACTGCTCGGAGGCAACAATCACTTGGGACCGGTCCGACCACCCTGATCACGTCCCTCACCCAGGCAAGTACGCCCTTGTCGTCGACCCCATTGTCGACAACTTCAGACTCACAAAGGTACTCATGGATGGCGGCAGCAGTCTCAACATCCTGTACTACGACACGCTAAGCCGCATGAACCTGTCAGAGGATCAGCTGGATCACAGCAACCTCACATTTCATGGCATAGTGCCCGGCAGGCAAGCAAAGTCAATGGGGAGCATCAGGCTGAAGGTAACTTTCGGACCAAAAGAGAACTACCGCTCAGAGTTCCTTAGGTTTGAGGTTGTCCCCTTCAAAAGCGCCTATCATGCAATCTTCGGACGACCGGCTTTCGCCAAGTTCATGGCAAGGCCGTGCTACATATACAGCAAGCTTAAAATACCGGGAGAAAACGGAACCATCACGATTTCCGGCAACTTCAAGAAAGCCAAGGAGTGCGAGCGTGGCATGGCCGCCTTCGCAGAAGCCGTCATCCACAAGGAAGAACTCGCGCTGCTCGGGGCGGATTCAGACAACTCCATGCCAAAGCCAATGATGGATGTCAAGAAGACTTTCGAAGCTTCAGAAGACACCAAAAAGGCGGACCTCATCCCAGGTGACAAGTCTAAGCAAGTTGTCATCGGCTCCAACCTTGACAGCAAATAGGAAGGCGCGCTCGTCGAGTTCCTCCGTGAGAATCGTGACATCTTTGCATGGTCGCCTTCCGACATGCCTGGTGTACCGAGGGAACTAGCCGAGCACTCGCTCAACGTCATAAAAGGATCCAAGCCGGTGAAACAAGCAACAAGACGCTTTGGAGATGAGAGACGCAAGGCTATAGGGAAGGAGATAAATAGGCTGAAGGCCGCCAATTTCATAAAAGAAGTTGTACACACCGATTGGGTGGCAAATCCTGTACTTGTCCCAAAGAAGAATAAAGAGCTGAGGATGTGTATTGACTATACCGGTGTTAACAAGTGTTGCCCAAAGGATCCCTTTGCGCTGCCTAGAATTGACCAAGTCGTAGACTCCACAGCAGGCTCCGAGCTGCTTTGTTTTCTGGACGCCTACCCAGGATACCACCAAATCAAGATGAGAGAGTCAGATCAGCTGAAAACATCTTTCACAACTCCGTATGGGACTTTCTGCTACATTACAATGCCTTTCGGTCTAAAGAACGCAGGGGCAACATACCAGCGCTGTATGCAAAATTGCCTGCACGAACAGATCGGCCGCAATGTTCACGTCTATGTAGACGACATCGCGGTAATGTCAAAAAAGAAGGCAGATCTCCTAGAGGACTTGGAAGAAACTTTTCAGAATCTCCGGAGGTATCAAATGAAGCTCAATCCCGCCAAGTGCATTTTCGGCGTCCCAGCCGGCAAACTCCTCGGATTCATCGTCTCAGAACGAGGGATTGAGGTTAACCCGGAGAAGATCAAGGCCATCCAAAATATATCCAGACCTACTTGTCTGAAGGACGTGCAGTGCCTAGCCGGATCGGCGGCGGCCGTCAGTCGTTTCATAAGCCTCCTAGGGGAAAAGGCAATGCCCCTCTACCGGTTACTGAAGAAATCCGACAACTTCGAGTGGACAGCAGAGGCAGACGCCGCCTTACAGCAACTTAAGGAGGCCCTCTCATCCGCTCCGATATTGGCAGCACCTCGATCACAGGAACCAATGCTGCTGTACATCGCGGCAACAGGGGCTGTTGTCAGCGTTGTCTTGGCTGTGGAAAGAAAGGAGAGCGAAGCCGCGGCGTGTGAGCAGCGACCGGTCTACTTCATCAGTGAAGTGTTCTCCGCCTCCAAGCAGAGGTATCCGCATTACCAAAAGATGGCTTATGGTGTATTCTTCGCCGCCAGAAAGCTTAGGCATTACTTCCAGGAACACACAGTGACAGTAGTCAGCAAGGCTCCGTTGGGAGACATAATCAATAATGCAGAGGCAACAGGTCGAGTCGCCAAATGGGGCATCGAACTTGCCGCTTTTGATATAGTCTATAAACCACGGACCGCCATCAAATCTCAAGCACTTGCAGACTTTGTCGCCGACTGGACAGAGGCTATGGAGGAAACAGCACTCCCCGAGTCAGAATATTGGGTCATGCACTTTGACGGATCAAAGATGCTCAAAGGCTCGGGGGCTGGAGTCGTTCTGCGTACGCCTAAAGGTGACAAGCTAAGCTACGTGTTACAAATCCACTTCACAGCAACCAACAATGTTGCCGAGTACGAAGCTTTGCTTCATGGGTTGCACGTGGCAAACGACCTAGGCGTCAAAAGAATCCTCTGTTACGGCGACTCAGATTTGGTCGCACAGCAAGTAAGCGGAACATGGGATGCGAAAAGCGCAACAATGGCGGCTTACAGAGCCAAAGTTGACGAATTTGCAAAAAACTTCGTAGGATATGAAGTCCGACATGTTCCAAGAGCTGAGAATGAGGCGGCAGACACACTTGCAAGACTGGGATCGGAACGCAAAAAGGTACCAAAAGATATCTTCCTGGAGCAATTGCACAAGCCATCCATTAAAGGCGCCGATTTGATGGACCCCGACTCAGAAGAACCGGTAGAAGCGGCAAGTCTCGCTGTCTACTTAACACAGCCGGATTGGACAGTCCCGTACCTCGATTTTCTAATCGACCAAAAGTTGCCGGAAGACGATGAGGTACTAAAAAGGCAGATCATAAGGCGAGCCAAGGCATTCACGATAATAAAAGGCGAGCTGTACAAGCGAAGCACTTGCGGCATCTATCAGCGGTGTATACAGCCGAAAGAAGGCCGGGAAATTCTAAAAGACATACATATTGGCACCTGCGGGCATCATGCTTCCGCTAGGTCCATTGTATCCAAAGCTTTCCGCCAAGGTTTCTACTGGCTCACCGCCAAAGAAGATGCCGAGAACATCGTCAAAACATGCAAAGGTTGCCAGTTGTACGCCCGTCAACCTCACTTGCCGGCACAGGAGCTAAGGACGATCCCAATCACCTGGCCGTTCGCGGTATGGGGCTTGGATATGGTGGGTCCCTTCAAAAAGGCGCGCGGTGGGTACACTCACCTATTGGTCGCTGTCGACAAGTTCACCAAATGGGTCGAGGCCAAACCGATCAGCAAACTTGACGCACGAACAGCCACCAATTTTCTCTGGGGAATTATCTCTCGGTTTGGAGTTCCACACAGCATTATCACCGATAATGGCAGCAATCTGTCCCAAGGCAACATAGAAGAATACTGCAGCGATCTGGGCATCCGGCTTGATTTGGCATCCGTGTCACACCCTCAATCCAATGGACAAGTAGAGCGTACAAACGGCCTAGTCTTATCAGGACTTAAGCCTCGTCTCGAAGCTCCATTACACAGGGCAGCCGGCGCCTGGGCAGATGAGTTGCAGTCGGTATTATGGAGTTTGCGCACAACGCCAAACAGATCTACCGGCTACACTCCTTTCTTCTTAATATATGGCGCAGAGGCAGTGCTACCTACCGACATGAAGTACGATTCCCCAAGAGTTCAAGCCTACATCGAGCAAGACGTAGAAGGTGCAAGACAGGATAGCCTAGACCTGCTAGACGAAGAAAGAGACGTAGCTCTCCATCGCTCCGCCTTGTACCAGCAACAACTCCGTCGCTATCATAGCCGGAGAGTGCGGAAGCGAAGCTTCAGAATAGGTGACCTGGTTCTCCGCCTAATTCAAGACAGAAAAGGCTTGCACAAGTTATCCCCGCCATGGGAAGGACCGTTTATAGTCACAAAGGCGCTGCTCCATGGTTCCTACTACCTAGCCGACATCCGCGACGAAGACGAAAAGAAAATGCGCAAGAAGGCGGCAGGAAAAAGGGGAACCAAGCGCAAGAGAGGCATTGACGACCCGTTCGAGCAAACAAAACGGCCTTGGAATATTGAGCAGCTACGTCCTTTCTACACTTAGCAATTTATAATTGTAATAAGTTAAATATGGTTATGAAATAAAAGTCTATGGTTCCTCATCTGTGTTGAGATGCATGCCATCTTTTTCCTTTTCTTGCAATAATATTTCCCTATGTATCTAAGTTACCTATTTTTTAGCCCCGTGCAAAGGTTCAAACTGGTAGATACTTGCAGCTTTCGAGCCAACCCAAAGCAAAAACAAACTTTTTGCGCCGCCTAATTCCTTTACCTCTGATTACTTATATGTGGTTCGCCTAGTAGTATGTCTTTGACACCAACATGTTGGATTTGGTCTCTGATTCTAAACAAATGGTCTAGCCCTGGTTGTTTCAGCCAAAGTTACCGGCTGAGGTTTCGTCAACATACAAAAAGTCAAGCATATAAGTCAGGGTAAAATTAAGGCGGGCCATATAAATAAAGACAAAGTAAAACTTGTCAGCTAGTTTCCGCCTAACAAGGCAACGGCAAAAGTATATACAAAATATTACAAATGTTGCATTGTTTCAGGGGCCGACAAAATGAGGCTGGTGGAAGGCAAGGACATGAAAAAGATATGGCTCGGGGGAGCGTCTACATCAGACTTGGGGGCTGACAACTTCAGCCCCAGAACTATCGCTCCCCTCCGCCTCAGCCGCGCCGGCAGCTCCAGCTCCCTCTCCGCCAGGCACAGGATGACGCCGGTAGAAGATGGAAGTGTCCACCATGTCGGCGACTCGCGTGGCGTAGCCGGCAACGCTGTCCAGAATAGCGGCCGGCTCGACCTCGCTACCGTCTTCATACGTTGACGGCATGCCTTCGGTGACGGCTTCAATCTCCGCCTCGGGGTAGTGCGCCATAAACAACCCAAGGGCAGTCTTGGCTCCACCCCGCGCCGCCGACTTGAGCGAGCTCTTGTGAAGTTTGGTCGCTTGCTCCAGGATGGCGGGCACGTCGCTGAACTCGGTCGGCTCCTGGCTGCCAGAGGAAGTGAAGAACTTGGCGGCAAACCGCTTGGACGCCGCCAAAGTCTCGGCGATCAGCTCACCCAGACGCGCAAGGCGATCCTGGCGGGGGCTGACAACCTTGTCATCGCCTAAACCGGCGGGAACTGCATCAAAAATAAATTCATAAGTTTGGCTCAGGCTAAAAACAACATGGCAGTATCAAAAAAAAAAGCGAGAAGTTACCAAGGACCGAGTTATGGAAAGCCGACAACTCAATCATATGAGTTGCCAGCGCGTCCTCTGCAGTTTGGGCGCGAGAAGTCTGCTTGGATATCTCTTCCGCAGCCATCTTCTCCGCCTCCGCCAACTTGTTGCGCAGGCTTTCCAGCTCACCAGTGAGCCGGCTGGATTCCTGCGCAAACTTGAGTTGCTGGGCCTCCATCTCCTTCTGATGAGCCGCCTTCAACTCCAAGTTGGCGGCCGCCAAGTCTGAAGCTTCATTCATAAGAGCTTGCATATCAGTGGACGCCTTCAGGATATCCTGGGCGTGGTCTAGCAGTTCTACAAATATGGATTTGCTAAGCTAAATGATTGACGGAAACATAAGTCAAAAGCATAGTTGGAGAAAGGGATCAACTCTACCTTCATCTTTTTTGCGGGCCGCCTCCAGCTCGGCGATCCGCTTGTCCTTGGCCTCGCATTCTTTCTTCAGGTCGCGATGGCGCCGGTTTATCTCGACTCGCGAGGAGACAAGCTCGACGTTGGCGGACACAAGGCCCTGTAACAAAAACCAAAAGCATATGACATATTGTCGAAAAACCACTAAGCCGGCAGTCAAAGTTTCTTTTGACTAAGCCATCTAAGTGCTCGGGGGGAAAGACTTTGTATATGCCGGAGAAACTTAAGATAGGTCGCCCTCCAAGTCGTCGAAGGCCTGCGAGGCAAAGGCGGCAAAAGCCAAGGTTGACTCCTTGGCCTCCTTAAAGGTAGACCAAGGGTCTCTGACTTTGCCGCCTCCCGCAGTCGGAGCTGCCCTCCGAGACCCGCCGGCAGTCGTCTCCAGCAACCCTTCATTGGCGGCGCGCGATTGAGCGGCATCATCTGCCGTAGCCTCAGCCAGTAATAGAGGAGTTGTCGGCGCGCGATCCGTGGAGGGGATCTTTGGCGGAGCACCCGAAGCCGGGGCTGGAGGTTGGCGCCGAGCGTCAGCCATGAAGCTGCCGGCGTGGGGCGGGGGAGTTGGCGGCACGGTGGCCGGCGAGCCGCCTTGCGGCCGCTTTCCTTTGCCAAGGAGCCTGGTTGGCAACCGGGAGGTTGCGACCCTTTCCCTGTCAAAATACAAAGCAAGCACAATAAGTCAGCCAATATTCAAGAAGTTCGCCATCTGGAAAAGGCAAAGTTGAGTACCTTCGGGGGATGTTAATCCCCGCATTCTCGCCAATGTTGGCGAGAGTCGGCTCGGTAGCCGATGCAATCCGTTTCTTCCTCTCGGCGTTCGCCGTGGAGGAAGCAGCGCCGGATGCCTTGCGCTTCTTCGTCTTCCCGGCTTCCGACTCGTAGAAGTCGGAAGCCAGGTCATCCTCCTTCAACTCGGAGAGCTGAAAAAGAAGATATGTTAAAGGAACTCAACCTTAGCCGGCAAAGCTGTCAAACAAGGGGCAAGGCAAGAAAATATTTACCTCGAGGGGAGGATTGTCGTGGGTGTGCATGGGCACGCCCTCGGCCGCCTTCACCGACCCCGCCTTGACGAGGCTGCGGAGCCGGAATGCCAGGTCGGCGACCGGCAATATCTCTTCGCTCACGCGAAGAGAGGCTGTGTCAGTAGGCGAATACTGACACATCTTGTGCGGGCTGTACCGCAGGGGGAGGATTTGCCGGCCGAGCCAGCAAATGACGGTGTCGACCCCATCCAGCTGGGGGGGAGCCATCGTCCTCGTGAGGAACTCGATCCGCCTTTGAATAAGGCGGAGTTCCTCCGTCAACTTGGGCACCGCCTCGTCCCAGCATGGGCGAGGCATGGGTGGCGCGTTGACGAATGCCGGGATGCCGACTTGACGGCCCGGCGCTGCCATGTCTTGGCAGTAGAAGAAGGTGGAGGTCCAGCCCTTGACGGACTCGAGGTATGGTATCTTAGGATACCATTGGCGGCCCTGGCGGCAGTTGAAGGTGACACTGCCGTAGGTTGCCAGCCCACCGTCCGGCACCGTCTGTCGCCGGCAACGGAAACAGTATCTAAAGAAGTCTAAACTAGGCCTAATACCTAGATAGCCTTCGAAAAGAGCTGTGAAGCCGGCTAAGACTAATATACTATTGGGTGCGATATTATGGGGCTGGAGCCCGTAGTGATCTAAGACCTCACTAAAGAAGGCGGAAGGCGGAAGAGCCATTCCCCTGACCAGATGGGAGGTAAGGATTACCCGTTCTCCGGCTTCCGGGGCCGGAATGATGTCTCCCAAGGCGGCCCTCCACCGGCAATCCTCCCGAGTGGGGAGGTAGCCGACTGCCTCCAAATCTTGGAGGGCGTCCTCGTCGACAATGGAAGGCAGCCAATAGCGGGACCCGAGGTCCGGCGCTTCTTCTTCCTCGTCGCCGGGGGCGCTCGTCGCCGCCGTCTCCGCGGTATTTGGTGGAGGAGAGAAAGGGCCCGCCGCGGGGACGCGCGTGGCAGAAGCCCGAGGGGGGACGACGGAGACATTGCCCGCCGTCGCCGCCGGAGCGGGGCGAGTAATGGCGCCGGCCATCGACGCTGCGAGCGCGGCTTCGGTCGCCGGACCGCTCGACGTCGTCGAGTGAGCTGGACCGGTGGACATCGCCGTCAGAAAAGGTCGCCGGAGGAGAGAAGTTCGCCGGAGCTCGTTCGAAGGCTGGGAGCGAAGAAGCGGAAGAGGCAAGGGCGCGAGGAGAGCAAAAGGCATGGTAAAGAAATGGACCGTTTGGCTACCTATTTATAGGGCCAGGCGTTGCTCCCTGTGCAACGGCGTTTTTAGTCGGACACGTGTCCAACATCCGTTGCAGCCCATGATTGCACGATCTCCATGATTCCCGCTTAGTCTGTTTTCAAACTGTCGTGAAGCCGGCTAGGCGGTAACCGTCAAGAAGAATGCTCGGCAAAGATTGCCGAGTAGCCGTCTTTTCCCATGATAGATAAAGGCGGCCGCGTGTCAACATCAAGGCACGCGTGCCTCGTTGATTTTCAGAATGGTTCAAGTCCTGCAGCCGCCAACTTTGGCAGATGAAGAATCAAGAAGAAGCCGGCGCCTGGAGAACTTCAACCTTTCTGGGGGCTAATGTTGGGGATATATCAACTAGGGGTATAACCAGCATGGATCAATCCGGCTAGTCCAGGGTGGCCCAAGGGTGGTAAGGCCAAGGCCTGCCGGGCGGCCCAGATAGCTGACGTGCAAGGAAGTAGGCGGACGGTCCAAGGAAGGCGGAAGGCCTAAGCCCACCAAGCCACCAAGCCCAAGACGGAAGGCGGTAACTAAGCCGGCTAGGTCTAGGACTCTGTTTACTTGCCGGACAAGTACTTACCTTGTACCCTGGGGTCTGGCCGCCTATATAAGCCGGCCACCAGGGAGCCTTTAGGGCAGAGACAATCTCATAGGCATCATACTCATTGTAACCTGTTCACGGCTATTGCCTCATAGTGAATTATAGCAGCACGTAGGATCCCGTCACCGCTGTGGGATCCGAAGCTGGGTAAACTCGCCGTGTTCAATCTCGACCTCGACGACTCCAACCTTCTTCCCCACAATCCATACGTAGGCTAGAGGACCCCCGTCTTCTATCAATTATGCCGATACCACGACAGCTGTAACAAAAGATTAAACGTATGTGTGGTAGAATGATGTTTGTTTGCAGAAACTAACAGGTTTGCAGTTGTGGTTTTATCAGATTAATGAGAAGGACCGGGGTCCACAATTCACTAGTGGTGTCTCTCCACAAATAATAACATTCATCCATGCGTGGTAAACAAATTACAGTTAGGCAATTGACAGAATAATGATAAGCAACCCAATGCATATACTAACGTTATGATGTCTAGTGTGAGATTCATTCGGGCATTACAACAATATATATAGACCGTTCCAACCGCATCTATGACTAATAATCCACCTTCCGGTTAGCGTCCACACTCGTTTCAGTATTAAGTTGCATGCAACAAATTATCGCCTTAAGCACTGTGTGTAAAGTAACTAAGTAATATCATCCATAGACAAAGTACTACTGTTTTATACCTAGTAGCAACAATACATCTACAAACTTAGATCTTTCTGTCACTGCCCCTGATTTAATAGAGACATGAACCCACTATCGAGCATAAATACCCCCTCTTGGAGTTACGAGCATCTACTTGGCCAAAACACACACAAGTAAGAGAGAGCATGCAAGATCATTAAATAGCACACACATGATATATTATGAAGCAATAACTTTAGTACTCAATATTCATCGGATCCCAGCAAACACAACATGGAGAATTACATAAAGATGATCTTGATCATGATATGCAGCTCACAAGATCTAAACAAGATATCACAAGAGGAAAAGATAACCATCTAGGTAGTGCTATGGACCTGTAGTCCAAGGGTAGACTACTCGCGCATCAGTCCGGATGCGGTCATGGCGACGTAGAGGCCTCCGGGAACGATTCCCCCTCCCGGCAAGGTACCGGGGAGCAGTTCTGATCTCCTCCGAAGTGGTGTTGACGATGGCAGCGGCTCGGGACCCGTGGAGGAAAAAGTGAATATCGTATGTTAATTTTTAGGTCAAGGGGGATTTTATAGGCGAAAGGGCAAGGTCGGTGGGCGCCCGAGGGCCCCACATCACCTCATGGCGCGGACAGGAAAGGAGTTGCGCCACGAGGTGGTGTGGCGGCCTCGTGACTCCTCTTCGTCTCGTCACCGATGGGAATGGCTATGATGTGAGGATCACATGTTTTACCACGTGTTAATGCTTTGCTCCGGTGCTTTATTAAAAGGAGTATCTTAATTTCCAGTAGTTTCCCTAGAGGCCCCGCTGCAAACGGGCTGGCAGGACAAAAGATGTTATGCAAGTTTCTCACTGCGACCACGCACAACTATATATGGAAAACATGCCTATATAATTAATAATCTGGATATTCTTACTTAATGTTATTTCAATCCTGTCAATTGCCCAACTGTAATTTGTTCACCCGACACTTGTTCTTTGAGAGTTACCACTAGTGTAGATAGATGGGAACCCCGGTCATTCTGTCATCATTATTGCTTTCTTGTCAACTCCACGCTAACAACTATTCTATGGTGCCATTGTCTCTGTGTTACTGTTACTATTGCTCTCATATTACTGCTGCTTTCACATCACCTCTGTTACTAGTGCTTTCCCAAGTGCAGCTGAATTTACAACTCCGCTGTTAAGACTTATAAGTATTCGTCGTCTCCCCTTGTGTCGAATCAATAAATTTTGGTTTTACTTCACTCGAAGACTGTTGCGATCCCCTATACTTGTGGGTTATCAAGACTATTTTCTTGCACCGTTGCCGGGTAGGCATAGCTGTACTCATAAGTTCACTTGGGGTGTACACTCTACATCTCTCTCTGTTTTTTATTTTATTGTATTTTATTTTCTTGTCTAGTTTATTTGTGTTTAGTTTATTTCTGTTTAGTTTAGTTTTGTTTTGTTTACTTTTATCTAGTTTATTTTTTTAGTTTATTTTTGTCTTGTTTTATTTTTCTTGTATAACCGAAAAACCATAAAAATTTGAAAAACCGAAAATTAAAAAAAAATGTTAGTATGGAAGAACTTAATGAATTATATATGAATTATAGAGAATCACATAAAGGGAAAGTCATGAGAGGCGTGTTTGTTAAGTTGAATACAATTGCTAAAGTTTTTCTTAAACGCCATGATATAAATTGTTGCTCTAAATAGGATATTAAACATATGAAATTCCAATGTGGCTTTAGTAAAGAAGTTTTAACAATTATATCATTGGAACAACTATATTGACCTTGGATTTGAAGAAGTAGAACAATTTGTTCTATTTATGGGAGTTTCTTAAAAAGAATCCTTCGTGTCAAAAAATTATGAAACCTGTATTGCTTGTAAAGCTTTTAAGGATTGTGTCTCTTCTATCCTTGATTATTGCATAGAATATTTCAGCAATAATCCTTATATAATTGATTATAAATAGAGACTCATTAATGCACAAGAATGTATCGACAATTTGCAGGAACCCGTGGAAGAAGTAATTGTTGAACCTGAAAACTCATTAGATGAAAAAGAGGAGGAAAGTGAAGAACAAAAGGAGGAATAATGGAGTAGCTACCCATGCCTACCTTCTAATGAGAGTAACTCTTCACCCCTTACACTATTTGATTGTCCCCCATGCTTACCAAAGGAGGATGAATGTTATGATCCTATGGATTCTCTTGAAATATTCCCTATGACTAAAACTTGTGAAAACAATTTTTCTACTGTTATATATATGCTAATCCATGATATTTTGATAAATCATATGAAAATCCTTTATTTGTGCCTAATTTCGAAATGCATGGTACTAAAGAAGTTTGCTTATAAAATGTTTATGATAAAGCTCTAGATGATGGTCCTATGTTACTTGATAATATTAATTGTACTACTATTGAAAATGGGATTGGAGAAGTCTTGACTTTATCTAGAAGGCCCATATCTCTTGAGAATGATCAATCATCTTGTTATACAATTATTGAAAGTGGGTTCGAAAGTTTTTATCCCACTATTATGGAGTGTCGGGGGGCTACCCCCGGGTAGAGTAAAGATATGGTAAAGGCTACATCTAAGACTAGACCGACATACTTGTTAACCAAAATATGCCCGGGCCGGGAGAGACCGGGATATGATGTTGGAGACACCCGACATATTCTGACCGACTTATGATTAACCGACATGTTATATTCGACATATCTATGCCGGTATACACTGTCTTCTTTCTTATGTGCAGGTAAAGCAGTCGGTGACGAGTAATCCGGCATAACCAGGACGGGTTTCGGGAGAAGAGTGTTATCCGCATATCCATGCCGGGTTGCGCGGACGAGAAGTCATAGAGATATCCGGCATATCCATGTCTGGTTATGCGGAGAAGATGTCATGCCAGGTGCTACAGGACGAAGGACAGACAAGACATGCCAAGCCCATCCCCTGATGTGACGAGAGTGCATGACGCAGTGAACAGTGCTGACAAGACCCTAGTAGTCAAATCGGTGAATAGTGTAAAATACTACCGCGAGTCCCGCATGTCTCCTGGGCATTATTCTATAATATGCACCA
The DNA here is from genome assembly GCA_026929855.1 of Poa annua. Taxonomy (NCBI): domain Eukaryota; kingdom Viridiplantae; phylum Streptophyta; class Magnoliopsida; order Poales; family Poaceae; genus Poa; species Poa annua. Next base: position 57,189,017 of record CM049426.1, on the reverse strand, counting down.
GGGGGAGGGGGGGAGAGGGAAAGACAGATTCGGCCAAGGGCTGATCATTCGCATACACACGCACTCACTCAAGCTAGCTTCTCTTAGTCCATCCACGGAAGGCCAAGACAAATCACTCAGCTCACAAACTAGCTAGCTCCTCTCACACACTCATAGTAGAGATGTTCACCATGGCGCGGAGACGAACTCAAAGGTTGTTGACGCGCCTCAACCACCTGCCTGGCGCGCCAAATGTCGGGTTATGACTCCCAAGAATCGGGGGTAGTCACTTCCTGAAGAGTAGTTCGTGAAGGGGGTTGAACGCGGAGGTCAAGACCCTCGAGGGACACTGCGACGTTGCTCGCCGGACCCGAAGACGACACGCCCAAAACAGAGAGTGCGCCCGCAGGACAGACAGCGGAGAGTGCGGCCACCACTCGTGCGCCCGCACACTCGCAGGCAAAGTATTCAGGAGCGGCTTCTACTGGCCTCATGCACTTCAGGATGCAGTTGACATCGTTCAAGCATGTGAAGCTTGCCAATTCCGCGCCACGCAAATCCACCAACCAGCGCTGGGACCACAAACCATTCTGCTCTCTTGGCCGTTTGCGGTCTGGGGGCTGGACATCCTGGGACATTTCCCAACGGCGCAAGGTGGATATCGCTACCTCTTCGTGGCCATTGACAAGTTCACAAAGTGGCCTGAAGTGATGGCGACGCGCACAATCAAAGCAGGCGCGGCAGTGAAATTCATCAGAGGCCTGGTCTGCCGCTTCGGAGTGCCTAACCGCATCATCACCGACAATGGCTCGCAATTCACCAGTGGCATCTTCAGAGCCTACTGTGAAAGAATGGGCATCAAGCTCTACTTCGCCTCAGTCGCCCATCTGCAAAGCAACGGACAGGCTGAGCGCGCAAACGCAGAGGTCCTCAAAGGCCTAAAGACCAGGACCTTCGATGTCCTCAAGGGCCACGACAAGGGCTGGATCAATGAGCTCCCCTTGGAGCTCTGGTCCATCTGTACCACGCCACCCAAGCCCACCGGGGAAACACCGTTCGCCCTCGTCTATGAAGCCGAAGCAGTCCTCCCCACAGAGATAAAGCATGGATCCCCACGGGTCCTTGCCTTTAACGAGGACCAGTAAGAGGACCTCCACAACGACGACCTGCTGCTCCTTGAAGGGCTACGACGCCGCGCCGCCCTCCGGGCGGCCAAATACCAGCAGGAACTGAGACGCTACCACAGCCGCAACGTGCGCTTGCGCACCCTGGAGGCAGGCGATCTCGTCCTCAGGCGAATCCTCTCCAGGGAAGGCCTCCACAAGCTGTCCCCGATGTGGGAACGCCCCTACAGGGTCACCCACATCGCCAGGCCTGGCGCGGCTCGCCTCGAGACTCAAGACGGCGTCCCGTCAAGAATCCATGGAACATCATGCACCTACGCAAGTTCTACCCGTGATCATTGTCACGTCAAGACATTTAGCAAAAGAGGCAGCTTACGGCTCAACCTCCAAACATTTTTTGTCTCTGAAGGTTAAAAGCTCAAGGCTTAAACCTCACAAATCTTTGTATCCACAAGGAACAAACTCAAAACGTGATCATCGTCACGCCCGTGATCATTGTCACGTCAAGGCATAAAGCGGAAGAGGCAGCTTACGGCTCAACCTCCAAGCATTTTTGTCTCTAGAGGTTAAAAGCTCACGACTTAAACCTCCCAAGCATTTTCTGTCTCCTAAGGGAAAAAACGCATCCGTGATCATTGTCACGTCGAGACTTCTAGCGGAAGAGGCAGCCTACGGCTCAACCTCCAAGCATCTTTGTCTCTAGAGGTTAAGAGCTCACGGCTTAAACCTCCAAGGTCCAAAGTCTTCTCTCGAGGGGAAACCCTCCGAGCTCTCCATTTAACGAGCCACCTCAGGCCGTTGAGAGTCCCTGCCACTAATGGGTGGTCCCCATGCCTCGACATGGTCAAAACATTAACTTGGTAACCCCAAGCATAATGAATCAATTTCGTTCCCAAGTGAACTTAGGGCCTCGGCGCCGCTTTGTAATATATTTGGTGAGTTTTATTTTCGCATTACTCTGTTGAAGTGTGCGCTTATATCTCTCCACATGCGTACCTCGCGAGCAGGGGCTGAGTACGGTGCCAGTGCTACAAATGACACACCAGCAGCACTGCAAAATCCAAGAGTCCGTGCTCTGGCTGGAGGGCAAGATCCCACAAACACGCCATCTCTACAGAGGACCTTGGTACATACTCTCCTCACAAGGAAGGCCTCAGGGGACCTATAAGCGCGCACGAGTCCCCTGAACCGTGTTCCACCGTTTGGGTTCGCCCCTCTAACATCTGCAGGGAAAAATCCCCCCACGAGCCTGAAGAGGCATCCGGGAGCGACCCCTCAAGTGGGCAACCTCGCCAGGCGAAAAGCCTCTGCAAGGCGAAAACCTCGAGAAGCTAAGTCTCGCACCCACGCCTTAAGAGCGTTTTCTCCCCCTAGCGCACGTTTGCCCCTCTAGCGACTTCGCTTTCCCTTACGCTTCATGGACTACTCGCACGTCTAAGGGGGGCACTTGAGCATCGCGACTCAGGGCTCTTACCTCTCCTAGGCCTAAACTCCCCTGGCCATGCGGAGTCATTGCTCCTGCATACCCAAGTGGCGGAGTCATGGCACGAAGAGATGGTACCTACCGATGCAGAGATCAAATAGACATGAAGATGAGTCCAAAGAGACCTCACGGGGGGCAAACAAGCTCGAATCAAACAACAATATAGAGTATATTACAGGCCAAAAGGTCTTAAGATATCTAAACACACCGTTGTTTCAGATACAAGCGCTTGCAGGCGCAATAAGAAGAGGCTCAGGGGGAAGCAGCGCCGCCTTGGACCTCCTCCGCGGCAACCTCTTCAGCCTCGGCAGAGCAGGCCTCCTCCTCACTGTCCTCAGCCGCAGCCTCGCGCGCCTGAAGCGGTTGCAGAATGCGTCAACTTGCTCGCGGAGGGAACCGGAAACCCGCTGCGCGTCCTCGCCCTGAGCAGTTTCTCTCACGGAGGAGAGGTCGAAGCCTGGCGTGAGGAGCTTGAGTTTGCTGAAGATGCGATCAACAGCCACCCCAGGAGCTGCCTGCTCTCGTCCTCGATCATCTCGCGAAGCTCGGCGACAGGGCCCTCAAGCGCCGCGAAGAGTCGGTCGAAGTAGGCCAAGTGCGTGGCGGCATCATCGTGGCATCGGTCCCCGGTGTGCGCCGCATCCCTACCGAGCTGCGCCGCGAGCTCATTGCCCCGCGTGACCAAAGCCTCGAACAAGTGCTCGCACTCCTTCGCGAGCGCGCTGGCCGCATGGGCCGAGTCCGGCGTTTCCGCCACCCGCTCCATCGCCGGAGCCACCTGCTCCTCCATACCTTTGGCCAGAGAGTCGGGGCCGTGGACGGCTTCGTCGCGGGCTTCCTCCGCTCGGCGCCGGCCAGCCTTGGCACGCTTGAGGCGGCGCTCCAGTTTGAAGTTGGCCTTCTCGAGCTCAGCGAGCCGCTGAGCGTCCGCATCATATTTGGCCTTGATGCGGTCCTCCCGCTTCCGGACCTGAGCGCGGTACTTCTGAAAGAGGGACCAACGGAGTTGTTTCTCATGCTCCACGAGGGCCTTCTCAGCCGCCTTCGTCTTCTTGGCGAAACGCCGCTCGAAGAGCTCATAAGAAAGCTTCTGAGCAGCGACATGCTCGTCGAACTTCGAGATCGCCTAGGCCAGGCCTCCCTCGCGCGCCTCGAGGGCCTCGCGCTGGGCAAACAAGTCCTTCTCCGCCTGAAGGCGTTGTTCCTCGCGCCGCTGTTGCTCTCTCCCCATGAGGGCCAGCTGCCGCTCACGCTCGGCCAAGCCCTTGCGGTCCTCCTCCAGAGCAGCCTGCGCGACCTGGTGGGCGGAAAGCAGCAGGGACTCCAGCTGGCCCAGCCCGCGGCGTTTATGTGCCAGCGAGCCCTCCATCGCCTCGCGCTCAGCTGTGGCCTCTCGCAAGAGCTCCGCGGCGGCGTCGCGCTCTGCCTGAAGGGGCACAAGAAGCTCTACAGCGTCGCGAATGACCCCATCACGGATTTCCTTAGCGATGCGGACGGCATCCTCACGGGCGGCCCGCAGCGCCGAGTCCTCCAGCCGGCGCGCCTCGATGGCCGCATGGAAGGACGCCCACGACCTCGCGAGCTCCTCCCGCTGCTGTGCGAGTCGTACGTCTTCGAGGGCGAGGTGAGCCTCCAGGCCCTCCAAGGACTCACGCACAAGGCCAAAAGCCACCTCGTGGCGTCCCGCGCTCCAATCCCAGCCTCGGAGGACCAGCTCTTGACTAGATGAAGGCCTAGTCGCGGCGTCCGGTCCCGCGAGCCTAGCCCCAGGTCGAGCTCGGGGGCTAGGCGCAGCTCCGCCTCCGTCCACGCCTGCCTCCGCTTCGGTGCTCGGGCCGGTGAGGCGCTCATCTTCTCCAGCGGGACGAGGAGGCGAGGAAAAACCCCCTCCTACAGACGCACTTGCGCTCGCTGGCGCCTCGCTCGTTTCCTCCGCAGGCGGCGCGGGAGCCGCGGGCGTGCACGGTGGAGATGACGCACGCGTTGGTGTCAATTCGCGTGGCGGTGTCGCCTCACGGGGCGGAGTTGCCTCGCGCGGAGGCGTACCCGCGTGAGGGGGAGTGCGAGCGCGAGGCGGCGTGGAAGCCTTCTCCTCCGCGCTTTCCACCACAAGAGGCTCAAGAGGCGGTGTAGAGGCCTCTTGGCGTGGTGCGCCCTCCTCGGCTTTGGGTATCGGAAGGGGTCGTTCCGCATCCTGGATGGCATGGGGAGCGTCTACATCCCCATGTCGTGGAGCGACGGTAAGGCCGTCACCTGGTGATGAAGAAGGTGGATGACCTCCGCCAGAAGTGGTTATTCGTCGGGGTGGAGCAGCCCTGCGCCTTTCTCGAAGTCCCCGATGCGCCGCCCGTGAAGAACTCCCACTGGGGCAAGGCGCCCTTCAACGACGAGAAGAACGCGAGCTTGATGGGACGCCTGAGCTTCCTTCGCGAGGAGGGCCTCACGGGGCAGATCATTGTGGCGGATTTCATGACGCGCTGCATCGCTCCCCTCCAGGCGCACTCGGTGCCCATGTGGATGTACTCCGGGCCTCAGGACAAGATGAGCCTCCACCGCGAGTACAACGACAAGGACGCCGTCGACAACATCCTGTCCGCGCTCTTCATCAACCCGGTGGTCCCTGCCGCGGACCAGCTCGCTGTCACGCTCCAGCCTCTTCACCAATAGAACATGACTGAGCGCATGACCATCTTGGAGGGGATGCCCCTGTTTACCCCGGAAGGCCAGGCGGGGATGGAGGTGCCCGTGCCGATGGTGCAGGAAGTGGTGGGAGTAGACTCTCCCTCAGCCTCGGGGGTCGGGCGAGGCGAGGAGGAGGCCGCGAAGGGGGAGGTTTCCTCTTCGAGGCCTGGGGCATTCACTGACAAGATTTGCGACATCTCGTTAGGCGATGATGATGCCTTCGTGGTGGCGCCCTCGCGCCTCATGGATGAGGAGGATGAGGAGAGGGAGGCCTCCGATGCGGAGGCCACTCCGGGGAGGCGCGAGCCACGCACCAAGGCGGCCGTGGGCCGGTCTGGGGCGAGGTCGTCCGACGTCCCCTCCAAGAGGAAGGCTGTGGCGCCTCCGCAGGGATCTGGCGCCAGGACCACGCCCTCGCCAGGACTGGCGTGGGTCGGCACCGATGCTTAACTGTCAGGGTAAGTGTTCGTGGCACTCGGTCATTTGACTCTTGCTCTTTTTCTCTTTATCCTCTCTTGAAGATGCTTTCTTGGTTCTTGCCAGTGATCTTGTGCCAGCGAAGCGTCATAAGATTCGCAAGGCAGCAGATGTGAAGAGAGCCATGGCTGAGGCCGTGGCTGGAGAGGCCACGAGGCCTGAGGAGGTGCCTTAAGGGGAGGCGGCTGCGCCTCGGGCGGAGGCTGCAGTGCCTCAGGCAGAGGAGGCAACGCCTAACCTAGAGGCCTCTGCGCCGCCTCCCGAGCCAACGGTGGTGGAGGCTCCGGAGGAGAGGGCTGCTACTCCTCCTCGCGCCCCTACTCCACCTCGCGCGGCCACGCCCCCGCGCGAGCCAACTCCGCCGCGCCAGCCAACTCGGGCGCGTGTGCCCACGCCTTTCGCGCAGCCAGAGGTCGAGGCGAGCCAGGCGTCGCCAGGCGCAGGAGAGTCCGCAAAAGGGGCTCCTTCTTCTCCGTCCCGTTCCGCTGCAGGGGGTGCGCACGAGGCTGGTGCGGTCGCCGAGGAAGCTTCCAACGCGGCGGGAGACGGGGCACAACCTAGCCCCCGAGCGCATTCTGGGGCCAGGCTCTCGGGCCTCGACACCGGGGCTGGGCCCTCGACCAGCCAGGATCTGGTCCTTCACGGCAGGGACTGGAGCGCTGGGCACCGCGAGGTCGCCTTTCGCCTCGTGATAGAGTCCCTAGAGGGATTGGAGGTGCACCTCGCCCTCAAGGACATACAGCTAGGCCAGCAGCGTGAGGAGCTGGCAAGGGCAAGGACGTCCTTCAACGCGGGTTTTTAGGCCCGTCGCCAAGAGGACTTGGCGTTGCAGGCCACGCGCAAGGAGTCCATCCGCTACACCAAGGAGATCCGCGAGGGGGCCATCCACGGTGCCTCCGAGCTTCTCGCGCACTTCCAGGAGGAGCGTGACGCCGCTGCCGAGCTCCTGTCCGCGGCGACGGCCGAACGTGCAGCCATGGAGGGCTCGTTGGCGCAAAATCTGGAGACCCAGCTCGTCTCTGCCAACCGGGCTGCGCAGGAGACCCTGGAGGACCGCAAGGGCCTCGCCGAGCGCGAGCGGCAGCTGGCCCTCAAGGAGAAGGAGGTGCGGCTGCGTGACGAGCAGCGGCTTCAGGCGGAGAACGCGCTCGTCATCCAGCGCGAAGAGCTCGAGGCGCGCGAAGGGAACCTGGCCCTGGCGCTCCAAAAATACGACGAGAACGTCGCCGCCCAGAAGCGCGCCCTGGAGCAATTTGAGCAGCGGTACACCGAGAAGAAGAAAGAGGCGGACGACGCCCTCCTAGAGCGCGAGAAGCAGTAAAGGCTGACGAAAGCCCAGGAGTACCGCGACTTGGCCCAGAAGCAGGAGGACCGCTTCAAGGCCAAATGCGCCGACGATGCCCAGCGTATCGCGCAGCTTGAGAACGCAAACTCCAAGATCGAGGCCCGCCTCCAACGCGCCACGGAAGGCCGACGCCGGGCGGAGGAGGCCCGCAGCGCGACCATCCAGGACCTCAACACCCTCGCCAAGGACGTGGAGGAGCAGGTGGCTCCAGCGATGGAGCGGGCGACGGAGGCTACGGACACTGCCCAGGCGGCCCGTGCGCTCACAAGGCAGCGGGAGCACATGTTCGAGGCGCTGGTCGCCCGGGGTAACGAGCTCGCCGCCCAGCTTGGCGTGAACGTGGCGCACGCCGAGGTCCGAGGCCGTGGCGATTCTGCCATGTACTTGGTCTACTTCGACCAGCTCTTCACGGTGCTCGAGGTCCCCGTCGCTGACCTCCGCGAGGTGATAGAGGACGAGGGCCGGCAGCTCCTGGGGGTGGTCGTCGACCGCATCTTCACCAACCTCAGGATCCTCATGTCAAGCTTCGACCTCTCCACAGTGACGGAGGCTCATCAAGGCGAGGACGCGCGGCGGGTCTCCAACTCCCTCTGCGAGCAAGTCCATGCCTTGTGCAACCGCTTCAAGCGTGCGAAGGCCGCTGTGGAGGATAGCGAGGAGGGGGCCGCCTTAGCCGAGACCGAGGAGGGCGCGGTGGAGGATGTGCAGGACGGTGCTGACTCCGCCTGAGCTGTTGTCATTACGCCTGTGTGCGTTTGTATCTGAAACAATTTTATGTTTAGACACTTGCGACTTTTGGGCATGTGATATATTCTCGAGAGGTTCCTTTGGACTTATCTTCATGTCTATTTGTTCTCTGCGTCGTTAGGACCCATCTCTTCGTGCCATGACTCCACCACTTTGGTATGCTAGAGCAATGACTCTGCAAGGCCAGGGGGAGTTTAGGCCTAGGAGAGGTAAGAGCCATGAGTCGCGATGCTCAAGTGCCCCCCTTAACGTACGAGTAGTCCATGAAGCATAAGGGAAAGCGAAGTCGCGTGAGGGGCAAACGTGCGCTTGCGGGAAAAAAAATCTCTCGAGACACGGGTGGGAGACTTAGCTTCTCGAGGCTTTTGCCTTGTAGAGGTTTTTGCCTCGCGAGGATGTCCTCTCTAGGGGCCTTTCCCGGAAGCCTCCTCAGGCTTGTGGGGGCATTTCTTCCCTGTAAATGTTAGAGGGGTGAACCCAAATGCTTGTGCACGGTACAGAGGACTCGTGCGCGCTTATAGGTCCCCTCAAGTGTTCCTTGCGAGGAGAGTAAGTACCAAGGTCCTTTGTAGAGATGGCGTGTTTGTGGGAGATTGCCCTCCAGCCAGAGCTCGGATCCTTTGATTTTGCAGTGCTGCTGGTGTGTCATTTGAGGCACTGGCACCGTACTCAGCCCCCGCTCCTGAGGTGCGCATGTGGAGAGATATAAGGGCACATTTCAATGAAGTAATGCGTAAATAAAACTCACCACCAAATATTACATAGCAGCACCGTAGCGCTAAGTTCACTTAGGAACGTAATTGTCTCATTATGCTTGGGGTTGCCAAGTTAATGTTTTGACTATGTCGAGGCATGGGGACCACCCAATAGTGACAGAGACTCTCGACGGCCTGAGGTGGCTCCTTACATGGAGAGCTCAGAGGGTTGACCCTCTGGAGAAGCCTTTGGAGCTTGGAGGTTTAAGCCGTGAGCTTTTAACCTCTAGAGACAAAAAATGCTTGGAGGTTGAGCCGTAAGCTGCGTCTTTCTATAGATGTCCGGACGTGACAATGATCACGTTTTTCTTTTTATCCTTCTGGAGACAAAAAATGCTTGGAGGTTGAGCCGTAAGCTGCCTCTTCCGCCAGATGTCTTGGCGTGACAATGATCACGGGCGTGACGATGATCACGGGTAGAACTTGCGTAGGTGCATGATGTTCCATGGATTCTTGACGGGGATGCCGTATTGAGTTTCGAGGTGAGCCGCGCCAGGCCTGGCGACGTGGGTGACCCTGTAGGGGCCTTCCCACATCGGTGACAGCTTGTGGAGGCCTTCCCTGGAGAGGATTCGCCTGAGGACGAGATCGCCTGTCTCCAGTGTACGTGAGCGCACGTTGCGGCTGTGGTAGCGTCGCAGGTCCTGCTATTATTATGCCGCCCAGAGGGCGGCAAGACGGGGGAGGCCTTCGAGAAGCAGCAAGTCGTCATTGTGGAGATACTCTTGCTCGTCCTCGTTAAAGTCATGGACCCATGGGGATCCATGCTTTATCTCTGTGGGGAGGACTGCTTTGGCTCCATAAACAAGGGCGGACAGTGTTTCCCCTGTAGGCTTTGGTGGCGTTGTGCGAATGGACCAGAGCACCGAGGGGAGCTCACTGATCCAGCCCTTGCCGTGGCCTTTGAGGATGTCGAAGGTCCTGGTCTTTAGGCCCTTTAGGACTTCTGTGTTTGCTCGCTCGACCTTTCCATTGCTCTGTGGATGAGCGACTGAGGCGAAGCAGAGCTTGATGCCCATCTTTTCGCAGTAAGCCCTGAAGATGCCACTACTGAATTGCGAGCCATTGCCGGTGATGATGCGGTTAGGCACTCCGAAGCGGCAGACCAGACCTCTGATGAATTTCACCGCCGCGCCTGCTGGAATGGTGCGCGTCGCCTCTACTTCGGGCCACTTAGTGAACTTGTCGATGGCAACGAAGAGGTAGTGATATCCCCCTTGCGTTGTCGGGAAAGGTCCCAGGATGTCCAGACCCCAGACCGCGAACGGCTAGGAGAGCGGAATGGTCTGTAGCCCCAACGCGTGTTGGTGGGTTTGCTTGGCGTGGAATTGGCAAGCTTCACATGCTTGAACGATGTCAACTGCATCCTGAAGTGCTTGAGACTAGTAGAAGCCGCTCCTGAAGACTTTGCCTGCGAGTGTGCGGGCGCACGAGTGTTGGCCGCACTCTTCGCTGTGGATGTCTTTGATCAGCATTTTGCCTTCTTCAGGAGGGATGCATTTGAGTGCGATGCCGTTTGGGCGCTTGCGGTAGATATTTCCTTCGAGGATGAGGTAGGATTTTGCCTGGCGGGCGATTCTCTACGCTTCAACATCTTCCTCGGAAAGGATCCCTTTGGCGAGGTAGTCTTTGATGTCGTCAATCCATCTTGTTTCTTGATGCGCCGCTGTGAGCAACAGACGTTCCCCTGTAGGGGGCCCGCAGTGTGGAGCCCCGACTGTAGGGATGGCCTGTTGAGACTGTTTAATGGATGCCTTGACAAGTCTTTCTTCAAAGACGCCTGGCAGCTGAGCTTGCCTCTTTGACGCGCGTTTGGCGATGTCATCAGCATCTTGATTTTCCTTTCTTGGGATGTGCATGAGCTCCATTCCCCTGAAGTGCTTCTCAAGCATGCGAACCTCTTCAAGGTATGCGGCCATGTGGTCGTCCTTAGGCTTCTAGCTCTTGTTGAAGAAGTTGACGAGCAGCTGGGAGTCGCCCTTGATGAGCAGGTGCTTGATGCCCAAAGCGATTGCGGCACGTAGGCCCGCGAGCAAGCCTTCGTACTTGGCAATTTTGTTGGAGATCTTGTCAATTCCGAAGCACAACTGGACCGCGTAATAGAGCTTGTCGCCCTTTGGTGAGATCAAGACCGCGCCAGCCCCACGGTGACGACAAGCGAAAGATCCATCGAACTTCCTGGTCCAGTGGCTAGGCATTTTGTCTCCAGAGGACTCTTGTTCTTCTCCTAGAGGCTCTTTAGCTGTTGGGTCAGTCCATTTGGCGACGAAGTCTGCCAACGTTCTTCCTTTGATTACCCTTGTGGTATCGAAGCGCAAATTGAATGGCTGTAGCTCTATTTTCCATCCTGCGACACGATCTGTGGCGTTAGGGTTGCGCAGGATCTGCTCCAGAGGAAAAGAGGTGACCACCATGATGGGGTGCCCCTGGAAGTAGTGTCACAGCTTTCTTGAGGCGATGAGGAGCGCGACGAGGAGTTTCTCCTGCATTGTGTACCGCTCGCGAGCATCGCGCAATATTGTGCTGACGAAGTAGACTGGATGCTAGACAAGGGTTGTCATTTTAATCTTGGCGCGCTATGCCCGAGGAGGCTCTGCAGGCTCCTCCGGTGGGCTGTCCTGTGGGGACTCTTTAGGGCCCTCGAGGGGGTTGGCCTGCGGAGGGTCTTTAGGGCCCTCGAGTGGGTTGGCCTGTGGAGGCTCTTTAGGGCCCTCGAGGGGGTTGGCCTATGGCGGTTGACTCGGGGCAGGCTCCGCTTGTGGCTTCGGGCCTGGCGGTGGGTTTATGGGGCCTGTTCCTTTGTTGAGCTCTTCGTCAGGTGGTTTTGGCATTGGAGTGGTTGCACTTTTCTTGTGGAAGACTAGCTCTTCCCTTTCTACCACCAGGACGACACTGGCTGTTTGTGGAGTTGCTGATAGGTACAGCTTCAGGTGCTCGCCTGTCCTCGGGGCGACCATGACTAGTGGGCTGGCCAGGTACCTCTTTAAGTCCTCAAAGGCTTTTTCCGCTTCAGGAGTCCACTTGAAGATGCCAGTTCTCTTCATGATCTTGAAGAATGGCAGAGCTCTTTCACCAAACTTGGAGATGAATCTACTCAAGCTGGCCATGCCGCCTGCTAGACGTTGCATATCCTTGAGCCGGCGTGGAGGTTGTATTTCCTCTATGGCCTTGATTTTGCCAGGGTTTGCCTCTATGCCTCGGTGGGACACGAGGAAACCAAGCAATTTGCCTGAAGGCACTCCGAAGACGCACTTGGCGGGGTTGAGCTTGATGTTCACCTTGCGCAAGCTGGCGAAGGTCTCTTCAAGGTCCCTGAGGAGCGTATCTCCCTCTCGCGACTTGACGACGATGTCGTCGACGTAAGCCTCGACGTTTCTGCCCATTTGCTCGCCAAGTGCTATCCTCATGAGCCTCTGGAAGGTTGCGCCGGCGTTTTTCTGGCCGAAGGGCACGCAGACATAGCAATACCCCCCCCCCCCCCCCCGCAAGGGGTGGGGAAATCCGTCTTCTCTTCGTCTTCCTTAGCCATTTTTATCTGGTGATAACCAGAGAAAGCATCGAGAAAGGAGAGGAGGTCGCAACCTGCCGTGAAGTCTACAATCTGGTCGATTCTTGGCATGGGATAAGGGTCCTTGGGGCAAGCCTTGTTGACATCAGTGTAGTCGATGCAGAGGCGGCCTCCTCCGGCAGGTTTTGGGACGACCATGCCATTGGAGAGCCAAGTGGTGTCTGCGACTTCGTGAACGACATTTGCCGCTTTTAGCTTCTCGACTTATTTGACGATGAATGCTTGCTCTTCGGGGGCTTGTTTTCTTGCTTTTTTCTTGAAGGGGCGTGCGTTTGGACACACGGCTAAGTGGAGCTCGATCACCTCCCTCGGTACACCGGACATATCTGACGGAGTCCATGCGAACATGTCAGAGTTTGCCCGGAGGAAGGCGACGAGCGTGCTTTCCTATTTGGGAGGCAGCGCAGCGTCAATGGTGACGCTAGCCCCCGAGCCTTCAGCCCCTGAGCTGCTGGAGCATAGAGAGACTTTCTTCGTAGCGGCTGGCTCCTGGGAGAACAACTGCTTCTTTTCCTTGGGTCTCTCGAGAGGCTCCATGTCCTCGTCAGCAGGGAACTCCATGGCGGCTGCCTTGTTGGCTGTTTCGACGACGCGCGTGGTGTCCAGGACGTGTCCACGGATGGTGATTGTGCTCGCGCTGCCGGGAATCGTGACCATGTTGTAGGCATGATGCGTGAAGGCCATGAATTTCGCGACGGCGGGGTAGCCGAGGATGGCGTTATACGGCAAGACGATGTGCGCAACATCGAAGTCGATGTGCTCGGTGCGGTAGTTTTCCTTGCTGCCGAAGGTGACGGCAAGCCTGACCTGCCCCAGAGGCTCGATCGAGCCGCTGGTGACTCCCCTGAAGGGCCTAGAGGGCATGCGCCGCTCGTAGGGCACTTGAAGCGCTTCGAACGTCTCAATGGAGATGGCATTCATGCCTGCTCCACCATCAATGAGTGTCTTGGAGACAGCGATGTTGTCAATGGTGGGGCTGCAGGCCAGCGGGAGGGTTCCCACAGTCTTGGTGGACTTGGGGTGGTCCTGAGCGTCGAAGGCGATGGTGTACTGCGACCATTTGAGGGGCCTGGAGGTCTCGGGGCTGGGGAGGGTGGCGTTGAGCTCGTGAGCGAACTGCTTGAACTGATTGTTCGACTTGGGCGCCTGTGCCCCACCGAGGATGCAGGCAATGGCGCCTCTTGGAGCTTGATAGCCTCCATCTTCCTCGTCAGGGAGGTTGCCGTTCCTCTCCGCAGCGTTGGCCTGATTGCCGGATGGCTTCTGATAGCCTCCCTTGAGCCCGCTTCTGCGGTAGCCACGGCCTCGACCGCGTCTGCCGCTGCTCTCTGCTTGTTCGCGCTCTTTGCTCAGCCTCTTGAGGTCAAAGCAAGTCTCTGTGGAGTGACCACGCCTATTGTGGTAGATCCAGAACGGGCGGTGGTCGTATTTTCTCTCCCCAGGCTCGGGAGCGTCCCTGCGGGTGCCCTTCGCGTTAGGCTCTGCCCCGAGGACCGTGGTGGCCTTGCGCTTGGGCTCCTCCTTCTTCTTCTGTCTCCTGGACCCCTCAGCGTGCTCGTCCTCTCTCGAGGACATCTTGACAAAGAGGAGTCCCTCCTCAGCCTTGACGCACTTGTCTGCCAGGTCGAACAACTTGACCACAGAGGTGAGCTTGTCGTGGATACCCAGCTTCTCGAGCATCCTGCTGTTCGTGACGACCTCGCGGAAGGCGGCGATGACTTGAGTGTCTGGGATGTTCGGGATCTTGTTGCGCACTTGGCTGAAGCGCTGGATGTACTTGCGGAGGGTTTCATCCTTCCTCTTCACCACAACGTGTAGGTCGTTGTGGGTGAGCGCGCGCTCGTACGTCCCCTTGAAGTTGGAGACGAACTGCTTGCAGAGTTCCTCCCAAGAGTTCACAAAGTCCTCAGGGAGGTTCAGGAGCCACGACAGCGCAGAGTCGCGAAGCGCGTGGGAGAACCAGTTGGCCATGACCTTGTCGTCTCCGCCTGCCGCCTGGATGGAGGTGGTGTAGAGCTGCAGGAACTCGATGGGGTTGCTGGAGCCGTCTAAGCCCTTGGGGAGAGCCGGCCGAAACTTTGGGGGCCAAACCACGCGGCCCAGGGAGCGGGTGAACGCCATGCAGCCGGTGGCGTACGTGGCGACCCCGTGCTGCAGCGCGCTGCGGTTCTGCCAGCCCGCCTGGCCGATTTCTTCCACGAGGTGGTTTTGGCGGTTACGCTGGAGCTCCATCCCTACGCGCGCATCTGGCGCGGTGCGCTGCACGATCAGGCAGTCGTGAGGCGAGGACGCGTGGGAGGCAGCCCTCTGCGTCGCAGCCGGTGCAGGCCCCGGTGGAGGCGGAGGCGCGTCAGCCGCAGCCGTGCCCGCGAGGGAGGGGTGCACGACGGACTGCGACAGAGCGGGGCGAGTCGTGGCGATGCCGACGAGGTGGTTGAGGCGCTCCAGCCACTACTCGTGGTTCTCAGCGGTAGGCTGATAGCGGAGAAGTTCTTGCGCCATGAGTAGGGCGGTGTTTGCTGCCTGGACCGGAGCCACTTGGGCGCTGCGTCGAGTGCGACGACTACGCGTCCCCTGGTGCTCGGAGCTGCGCTCGGGCTTCTCCGCATGAGGGCCTGATTTGGCGTGCTCTTCACGGCGGGTCGTCCTCGTCGCCCGCGCGTGGTCGTGGCGCCGGGCGTGGCGCGTGCTCTTTCAGGTGCGCGCCTGTTGGCATGGGCGGCGCGGGTAGCGCGGGTGTTCGCCATGGCGTGTAGGCTACTCGAAGGTCGTTGATGCGCCTCAATCCCGTACCTGGCGCGCCAAATGTCGGGTTGTGACTCCCACAAAATAGGGGTGGTCACTCCCTGAAGAGTAGTTTGTGAAGGGGATTGAACACGGAGGTCAAGACCCTCGAGAGGCACGACGATGGTGCTCGCCGGGCCTGGAGAGGAACACCCACGACAGAGATGGACACCGGCCCGTACCCAGGTTCACGGCCCTCAGGAGGAGGTAAAACCGCTACTCCTGCTTGTCTGTATTGCACTGCAGAGATTACAGTACAATTGAGCTTGCCGAGGGCTCTTTTGAGGTAGTTCGTGCCTGGAGAGGGAAGCAATGGTCTTCTTCCTCCTCCAGCCGAAGGCTATTCTACAAGCTGAGCTAGGGTTTACAAGTGTTCTCCAATCAATTGGCCGACCCTTCCTACGGTGGGGGTCTTCTTCCTTTTATAGGCGCCAAAGGCGTCTTCCTTGCGCTAGGCTTCAAAGGTGGGCTCCCACACGGCAGCGGCGTGGAGGAGTCAGAGTCCATCGCGGCGGAATCCTTCATGGACGCGGTCCATCGGCGATAAAGTTGGGCGCGGTGGCCGACAGGCTGCAGACCATGCAGAACGGCTCGCAGGGGTCGCAGTCTTCGGGGTGGAGCCCACGATGACGATCTCCTTGGAGTGTTGCGCCGTCCAGCCGCTTTATCATCAGAGAGGAAAGCCCCAGCTGTCCGGGCGCAGGCGGCGCAACTTTATTGACCCCTTTATCACCAAAACGGCAAAGGGGGGCGCCTGCGTCACTCTGCGGATATGGCAGGGGCCATGTGCGCCGTGCCATACTTTCTTGGCCGCGAAGAGTCCCTGCAGGCCCGAGGCGGCCTGTGGAGGGAACTATGTTGACTTCTCTCCAAGCGCATGGCGCCTCGGGAGGGTCTCTTGAAGCGCAGGTCCTCTTCAGGCCTTTGCTTCCTCTTCAGGCCCTCAAGAGGATTTGCCTCTCGAGGGTCTCCCCAAGAGGTGGCTTGGTCCTTAGTCGTTTCGTCTGTTTAGCCCGCGTGCGAGGCCTGGGGAGAGTGCGCTCTTCATACCCTAGTCTCCACTGGGCCGACAGTAGCCCCCGGACCCGCGATGGGCGCGATTGAGCCCACGGGCGCAGGCGGAGCGTCGTGGGCCCAAAAGGCCCGGCCGGCCCGAGCCACGCGTCGCTCAGACGAGGAACGGTCACGCACGATCCGGGGCGTGCATCGTGAGGGCTCCCACCATGCCCCGGTAACTGCTCCTTGAAGAGACATAAAGCCTGAGCGCCGGAGCAGGGAGCCGTTACTACTTCCAATCCTTCTCGCGGAAGTCTCCGCCATTCTCAAGCCCTTCGCCTTCGCTCTCTAGCGCTCTCTGCTCCTCTCGCCTCCAGCGACACCCTGAACTCTGACGATGAGTCCCGCCAAGAATAAGGGCAAGGCCGTCGCGGGGCCCTCTTCCTAGGCGGAGGCCGCTGAGCTCGCGCATGGCGCGACACTGCTTGGTGTGTGCATCAACGACAAGGCGCGCGCCAAGGTCCGCTTACTGGTAGAGGATCAGACGAATGAGCACG
The DNA here is from genome assembly GCA_026929855.1 of Poa annua. Classification (NCBI taxonomy): domain Eukaryota; kingdom Viridiplantae; phylum Streptophyta; class Magnoliopsida; order Poales; family Poaceae; genus Poa; species Poa annua. Next base: position 57,172,520 of record CM049426.1, on the reverse strand, counting down.
GCGCCACCGCGCTCAAGCCCGCAGCGCACGGGAAACACCTGCGAGGGTATTTCCCGATATTCTAGCATTGCCTTTCCTCCGGGCTGGTGCCGCCATTTTCTCCGTTCCGGGAGGCGGTGCTGGCGTTCGACCAGGACCAGTTGCTGCATCTCCACCCCAACTCCATCCTCATCCTCGCCTTCTTCGCTTACCTTTGCGAGGCGTACTTGGGCTTGGAGCCCACGGTGGGACTCTTCCGGTGCTTCTACGCTCTCCAGAACACGGCGAAGAACGAGCGCTTGGGGTGCGCCTTGTTCCGCATCGTGGACGGCACGGGGAGCGTCTACATCCCCATGTCGTGGAGCGACGGCAAGGCCGTCACCTCGGTGACGAAGAAGGTGGATGACTTCCGCCAGAAGTGGTTCTTTGTCGGGGTGGAGCAGCCCTGCGCCTTTCTCGAAGTCCCCGATTCGCCGCCCGTGAAGAACTCCCACTGGGGCAAGGCGCCCTTCAACGGCGCGAAGAACACGAGCTTGATGGGACGCCTGAGCTTCCTTCGCGAGGAGGGCCTCACGGGGCAGATCATTGTGGCGGATTTCGTGACGCGCCGCATCGCTCCCCTCCAGGCGCACTCGGTGCCCATGTGGATGTACTCGGGGCCTCAGGACAAGATGAGGCTCCACCGCGAGGACAACGACAAGGACGCCGTCGACAACGTCCTGTCCGCGCTCTTCATCAACCCGGTGGTGCCTGCCGCGGACCAGCTAACTGTCACGCTCCAGCCCCTCCACCAATACAACATGACTTAGCGCATGGACATCATGGAGGGGATGCCCCTGTTTACCCAGGCAGGCCAGGCGTGGATGGAGGTGCCCGTGCCGGTGGTGCAGGAAGCGGTGGGAGAACACTCTCCCTCAGCCTCGGGGGCCGAGCGAGGCGAGGAGGAGGCCACGACGGGGGAGGTGTCCTCTTCGAGGCCTGGGCCATTCACTGACGAGATTTGCTACATCTCGTCAGGCGATGATGACGCCTTCGTGGTGGCGCCCTCGCGCCTCGTGGAGGAGGAGGATGAGGAGAGGGAGGCCTCCGACGCGGAGGCCAATCCGGGGCGGCGCGAGCCACGCACCAAGGCGGCCGTGGGCCGGTCTGGGGCGAGGCCGTCCGACGTCCCCTCGAAGAGGAAGGCTGTGTCGCCTCCGGAGGGGTCTAGCGCCAGGACCATGCATTCCTGGCGCTCGCTAGGCCTGGCGTGGGTCGACACCGGGGCTCAGCCGTCCTGGTAAGTGTTCCTGGCACTCGGTCGTTCGACTCTTGCTCCTTTTCTCTTTATCCTCTCTTGAAGATGCTTCCTTGGTTCTTGCCAGTGATCTTGTGCCTGCGAAGTGCCGTAAGCTTCGCAAGACAGCAGATGTGAAGAGAGCCAAGGCTGAGGCCGTGGCTGGAGAGGCCACGAGGCCTGTGGAGACGGCCTCCGCAGGCCCTACCTAGGAGGTGCCTCAAGGGGAGGCGGTTGCGCCTCGGGCGGAGGCTGCAGTGCCTCAGGCAGAGGAGGCCACGCCTTGCCCAGAGGCCTCTGCGCCGCCTCCTGAGCCAAAGGTAGTGGAGGCTCCGGAGGATAGGGCTGCTACTCCTCCTGCGCCCCTACTCTACCTCGCGCGGCCACGCCCCCGCGCGAACCAACTCCGCCGCGCGAGCCGACTGCGCCGCGCGAGCCAACTCCGGCGCATGTGCCCACACCTCTCGCGTAGCCAGAGGTCGAGGCGAGCCAGGCGCCGCCAGGCGCGGGAGAGTCCGCAGGAGGGCCTCCTTCTTCTCCGCCCCGTTCCGTTGCAGGGGGTGCACACAAGTGGTGGCCACACTTTCCGCTGTGGATGTCTTTGATCAGTATTTTGCCTTCTGCAGGAGGGAGGAATTTGAGCGCGATGCCGTTTGGGCGCTTGCGGTAGAGATTTCCTTCGAGGATGGGATCGGATTTTTCCTGGCGGGCGATTCGCTCCGCTTCAACATCTTCCTCGGGAAGAATCCCTTTGGCTAGGTAGTCTTTGATCTCGTTAATCCATCATGTTTCTTGATGCGCCGCTGTTAGCAACAGACGTTCCCCTATAAGGGGCATGCAGTCGGGAGCCCCAACTGTAGGTGGTGGCGGGAGTGCTTCGTCTGTGCTTGTGGGCATGGCTTCTTGAGGCTGTTTTATGGATGCCTTGACAAGTCTTTCTTCAAAGACACCTGGCAGCTGAGCTTGCCTCTTTGACGCGGGTTTGGCGATGTCATCAGCCTCTTGATTTTCCTTTCTTCGGATGTGCCCTCCATTCCCCTGAAGTGCTTCTAAAGCATGCGGACCTCTTCAAGGTATGCGACCATGTGGTCGTCCTTAGGCTTGTAGCTCTTGTTGGAGAAGTCGACGAGCAGCCGGGAGTTGCCCTTGATGAGCAGGTTCTTGATGCCCAAAGCGATTGCGGCACGTAGGCCCGCGAGCAAGCCTTCGTACTCGACAATATTGTTGGAGACCTTGTCGATTCCGAAGCACATCTGGACCGCGTAATAGAACTTGTCGCCCTTAGGTGAGGTCAAGACCACGCCAGCCCCACCGTGACGACAAGCGAATGCTCCATCGAACTTCATGGTCTAGTGGAAGGGCATTTTGTCTCCACAGGGCTCTTGTTCTTCTCCTTGAGGCTATTCAGGTGTTGGGTCAGTCCATTCGGCGACGAAGTTTGCCTGTGCTCTTCCTTTGATTACCCTTGTGGTATCGAAGCGCAAATTGAATGGATGTAGCTCATTGCTCCATCCTGCGACACGATCTGAGGCGTTAGGGTTGCGCATGATCTGCTCCAGGGGAAAAGAGGTGACCACCGTGATGGGGTGCCCCTGGAAGTAGTGTCACAGCTTTCTTGAGGCGATGAGGAGCGCGACGAGGAGTTTCCGCTGCATTGTGTACCGCTCGCGTGCATCACGCAGTACTGTGCTGACGAAGTAGACTGGATGCTCGACAAGGGTTGTCCGTTTAATCTTGGCGCGCTCCGCCTGAGGAGGCTCTGCAGGCTCCTCCGGTGGACTGGCCTATGGGGACTCTTTAGGGCCCTCGAGGGGGTTGGCCTGTGGAGGCTCTTTAGGGCCCTCGAGGGATTGGCCTGTGGAGGCTCTTTAGGGCCCTCGAGAGGGTTGGCCTGTGGAGGATCTTTAGGGCCCTCGAGGTGGTTGGCCTGTGGCGGTTGACTTGGGGCAGGCTTCGCTTGTGGCTTAGGGCCTGGCGGTGGGTTTATGGGGCCTGTTCCTTTGTCGAGCTCTTCGTCAGGTGCTTTTGGCTTTGGAGTGGTTGCACTTTTCTTGTGGAGGACTGGCTCTTCCCCTTCTACCACCAGGACGACACTGGCTGTTTGTGGAGTTGCTGATAGGTACAGCTTCAGGTGCTCGCCTGTCCTCGGGGTGACCATGACTCGGGGGCTGGCCAGGTATCTCTTCAAGTCCTCAAAGGCTTTTTCCGCTTTAGGAGTCCACTTGAAGGTGCCAGTTCTCTTCATGATCTTGAAGAATGGCAGAGCTCTTTCACCGAACATGGAGACGAATCTACCCAAGCATGCAGCCTGCTAGACGTTGCATATCCTTGAGCCGGTGTGGAGGTTGCATTTCCTATATGGCCTTGATTTTGCCAGGGTTTGCCTCTATGCCTCGGTGGGACACGAGGAAATAAAGCAATTTTCCTGAAGGCACTCCGAAGACGCACTTGGCGGGGTTGATCTTGATGTTCACCTTGCGCAAGCTGGCGAAGGTCTCTTGAAGGTCCCCGAGGAGCGTATCTCCCTCTCGAGAGTTGACGACGATGTCGTCGACGTAAGCCTCGGTGTTTCTGCCCATTTGCTCGCCAAGTGCTATCCTCATGAGCCTCTGGAAGGTGGCTGGCGTTTTTCAGGCCAAAGGGCATGCAGACATAGCAATACACACCGCAAGGGGTGAGGAAAGCCATCTTCTCTTCGTCTTCCTTAGCCAATTTTATCTGGTGATAACCGGAGAAAGCATCGAGGAAGTAGAGGAGGTCGCAGCCTGCCTTGGAGTCCACAATCTGGTCGATTCTTGTCATGGGATAAGTGTCCTTGGGGCAAGCCTTGTTGACATCAGTGTAGTTGATGCAGAGGCGGCCTCCTCCAGCAGGTTTTGGGACGACCACACCATTGGAGAGCCAAGTGGGGTGCGCGACTTCACGGACGACATTTGCTGCTTTCAGCTTCTCGACTTCTTTGACGATGAATGCTTGCTTCTCGGGGGCTTGTTTTCTTTCTTTTTGCTTGACGGGGCGTGCGTTTGGACACACGGCTAAGTGGTGCTCGATCACCTCCCTCGGTATACCGGACATATCTGACGGAGTCCATGCAAACATGTCAGAGTTTGCCTAGAGGAAGGCGATGAGCGCGCTTTCCTATTTGGGAGGTAGCGCAGCGCCAATGGTGACGCTAGCCCCGGAGCCTTCAGCCCCCGAGCTGCTGGAGCTTAGAGAGACTTTCTTCATAGCGGCTGGCTCCTGGGAGAACATCTTGTTTTTCTTCTTGGGTCTCTCCAGAGGCTCCATGTCCTCGTCAGCATGGAACTCCATGGCGGCTGCCTTGTAGGCTGTTTCGACGACGCGCGTGGCGTCCAGGACGTGTCCACGGATGGTGATTGTGCCAGCGCTGCCGGGAATCATGACCATGTTGTAGGCATGATGCGTGACGGCCATGAATTTCGCGAGGACGGGGTAGCCAAGGATGGCGTTGTACGGCAAGCCGATGTGCGCAACATCGAAGTCGATGAGCTCGGTGCGGTAGTTTTCCTTGCTGCCAAAGGTGACAGCAAGCCTGACCTGCCCCAGAGGCTCGATCGAGCCGCTGGTGACTCCCGTGAAGGGCCTAGGGAACTTGAAGCGCTTTGAACGTCTCAATGGAGATGACATTCATGCCTGCTCCACCATCAATGAGTGTCTTGGAGACAGCGATGTTGTCAATGGTGGGGCTGGAGACCAGCGGGAGGGTTCCCACAGTCTTGGTGGACTTGGGGTGGTCCTGAGCGTCGAAGGCGATGGTGTACTGCGACCATTTGAGGGGCCTGGAGGTCTCGGGGCTGGGGAGGGCGGCGTTGAGCTCGCGAGCGAACTGCTTGAACTGATTGTTAAACTTGGGCGACTGTGCCCCACCGAGGATGCATGCAATGGCGCCTCTTGCAACTTGATAGCCTCCATCTTCCTCGTCAGGGAGGTTGCCGTTCCTCTCCACAACGTTGGCCTGATTGTCGGATGGCTTCTGGTAGCCGCCCTTACGCCCGCTTCCGCGGTAGCCACAGCCTCGACCGCGGCTGCCGCTGCCCTCTGCTTGATCGCGCTCTTTGCCCAGCCTCTTGAGGTCGAAGCAAGTCTCTGCGGAGTGACCACGCCTGTTGTGGTAGATCTAGAACGAGCGGTGGTCGTCTTTTCTCTCCGTAGGCTCGGGAGAGTCCCTGCGGGTACCCTTCGCGTCAGGCTCTGCCGCGAGGACCGCGGTGGCCTTGCGCTTGGGGTCCTCCTTCTTCTTCTGCCTCCTGGACCCCTCAGCGCGCTCGTCCCCTCTCGAGGACATCTTGACAAAGAGGAGTCCCTCCTCAGCCTTGGCGCACTTGTCTGCCAGGTCGAACAGATTGACCACAGAGGTGAGCTTGTCGTGGATACCCACCTTCTCGAGCATCCTGCTGTTAGTGACGCCCTCACGGAAGGCGGCGATGACTTGAGTGTCAGGGATGTTCGGGATCTTGTTGCGCACTTGGCTAAAGCGCTGGATCTACTTGCGGAGGGTTTCATCCTTCCTCTGCACCACAGCGCGCAGGTCGTTGTGGGTGAGCGCGCGCTCGTACGTCCCCTTGAAGTTGGAGACGAACTGCTTGCAGAGCTCCTCCACAGAGTTCACATAGTCCTCAGGGAGGTTCAGGAGCCACGACAGCGCAGATCGCGAAGCGCGTGGGAGAACCAGTTGGCCATGACCTTGTCGTCTCTGCCTGCCGCCTGGATGGAGGTGGTGTAGAGCCGTAGGAACTCGATGGGGTTGCTGGAGCCGTCGTAGCCCTTGGGGAGAGCCGTCCTGAACTTTGGGGGGCAAACAACGCGGCGCAGGGAGCGGGTGAACGCCATTGCAGCCGGTGGCGTACGTGGCAACCCCGAGCTACAACGCGTTGTGGTTCTGCTGGCCCGCCTGGCCGATTTCTTCCACGAGGTGGTTTTGGCGGTTGCACTGGAGCTCCATCCCTACGCGCGCGTCTGGCGCGGTGCACCGCACGATCAGGCAGTCGTGAGGCGCAGACGCGTGGGAGGCAGCCCTCTGCGTCGCAGCCGGTGGAGGCCCCGGTGGAGGCGGAGGCGCAGCCGTGCCCGTGAAAGAGGGGTGCACGATGGACTGCGACGGAGCCGGGCGAGTCGTGGCGATGCCGACGAGGTGGTTGAGGCGCTCCAGCCACTGCTCGTGGGCCTCAGCGGTAGGCTGATAGCAGAGAAGTTCTTGCGCCATGATAAAGGCGGTGTGCGGGAAGGGTTCGTCATGCCTGGACCGGAGCCAGTTGGGCGCTGCGTCGGGTGCGACGACTGCGCGTCCCCCTGGTGCTCGGAGCTGTGCTCGGGCTTCTCCGCATGAGGGCCTGAGTTGGCGCGCTCTTCACGGCGGAGTCGTCCTCGTCGCCCGCGCGTGGTCGTGGCGCCGGGTGTGGCGCGTGCTCCTTCAGGTGCACGCCTGTTGGCACAGGCGGCGCGGGTAGCGCGGGTGTTCGCCATGGCGCGGAGGCGGCTCGAAGGTCGTTGACGCGACTCAATCCCCTACCTGGCGCGCCAAATGTTGGGTTGTGACTGCCACGAAACAGGGGTGGTCACTCCCTGAAGAGTAGTTCGTGAAGGGGATTGAACACGGAGGTCAAGACCCTCAAGAGGCACGACGACGGTTCGCCGGGCCTGGAGAGGAACACCCACGACAGAGATGGACACCGGCCCGTACCCAGGTTCACGGCCCTCAGGAGGAGGTAAAACCGCTACTCCTGCTTGTCCGTATTGCACTGCAGATATTACAGTACAATTGAGCTTGCCGAGGGCTCTCTTGAGGCAGTTCGTGCCTGGAGAGGGAAGCAATGGTCTTCTTCCTCCTCCAGCCGAAGGCTATTCTACTAGCTGAGCTAGGGTTTACAAGTGTTCTTTGTTGACTTCTCTCCAGGCGCACGGCGCCTCGGGAGGGTCTCTTGAAGCGTAGGTCCTCTTCAGGCCCTCAAGAGGATTTGCCTCTCGAGGGTCTCCCCAAGCGGTGGCTTGGTCCTTAGTCGTTTCGTCTGATTAGCCCACGTGCGAGGCCTGGGGAGAGTGCGCTCTTCATACCCCAGTCTCCACTGGGCGGACAGTAGCCCCCGGGCGGGCGATGGGCGCGATTGAGCCCATGGGCGCAGGCAGAGCATCGTGGGTCCGAAATGCCCGACCGGTCCGAGCCACGCGTCGCCCAGACGAGTATCGGTCACGCACGATCTGGGGCGTGCATCATGGGGGGTCCCACCACGCCCCGATAACTGCTCCTTAAAGAGAAATAAAGCCTGAGCACCGGTGCAGTGACCGTTACTGCTTCCAATCCTTCTCGCGGAAGTCCCCGCCATTCTCAAGCCCTTCGCCTTCGCTCTCTAGCGCTGTCTGCTCCTCTCGCCTCCAGCGACACCCTGAACTCCAGCGATGAGTCCCGCCAAGAATAAGGGCAAGGCCGCCGCGAGGCCCTCTTCCTAGGCGGAGCCCGCTGAGGTCGCGCATGGCGTTGCACTGCTTGGCGTTCGCATCAACGACTAGGCGCTCGCCAAGGTCCGCTTCCTCGTAGCGGATCGGATGAATGAGCACGGCGCCACCACGCTCAAGCCCGTGGCGCACGGGAAGCGCCCGCGAGGGTATTTCTCGATATTCTAGCATTGCCTTTCCTCCGGGCTGGTGCCGCCATTTTCTCCGTTCCGGGAGGCGGTGCTAGCGTTCTACCAGGTCCTGTTGCTGCATCCCCACCACAACTCCGTCCTCATCCTCGCCGTCTTTGCTTACCTCTGCGAGGCGTACTTGGGCTTGGAGGCCACGGTGGGAATCTTCCGGTGCTTCTATGCGCTCCGGAACACGGCGAAGAACGAGCGCTCGCGGTGTGCCTCGTTCCGCATCATGGACGGCATGGGGAGCGTCTACATCCCCATGTCGTGGAATGACGGCAAGGCTGTCACCTCGGTGATGAAGAAGTTGGATGACTTCCGCCAGAAGTGGTTCTTCGTCGGGGTGGAGCAGCCGTGCGCCTTTCTCGAAGTCCCCGATGTGCCGCCCGTGAAGAACTCCCACTGGGGCAAAGCGCCCTTCAACGGCGCGAAGAACGCGAGCTTGATGGGACGCCTGAGCTTCCTTCACGAGGAGGGCCTCACGGGGCAGATCATTGTGGCGGATTTCGTGATGCGCCGCATCGCTCCCCTCCAGGCGCACTCGGTGCCCATGTGGATGTACTCCGGGCCTCAGGACAAGATGAGGCTCCACCGCGAGGACAACGACAAGGACGCCGTCGACAATGTCCTCTCCGCGCTCTTCATCAACCCGGTGGTGCCTCCCGCGGACCAGCTCCCTGTCTCGCTCCAGGCCCTCCACCAATACAACATGACTGAGCGCATGGCCATCTTGGAGGGGATGCCCCTGTTTACCCCGGCAGGCCAGGAGGGGATGGAGGTGCCCGTGCCGGTGGTCTAGGAAGCGGTGGGAGCACACTATCCCTCAGCCTCGGGGGCCGGGCGAGGCGAGGAGGAGGCCACGACGGGGGAGGTGTCCTCTTCGAGGCCTGGGCCATTCACTAACGAGATTTTCGACATCTTGTCAGGCGATGATGACGCCTTCGTGGTGGCGCCCTCGCGCCTCTTGGAGGAGGAGGATGAGGAGAGGGAGGCCTTCGAAGCGGAGTCCACTCCGGGGCGGCGCGAGCCATGCAATAAGGCGGTCGTGGGCCGGTCTGGGGCGAGGCCGTCCGACGTCTCCTCCAAGAGGAAGGCTGTGGGGCCTCCGGAGGGGTCTGGCGCCAGGACCACGCATTCCTGGCGTGGGTCGACACCGGCGCTCAACACTCCGGGTAAGTGTTCCTGGCACTCGATCGTTTGACTCTTGCTCTTTTTCTCTTTATCCTCTCTTGAAGATGCTTCCTTGGTTCTTGCCAGTGATCTTGTGCCTGCGAAGCGCCGTAAGCTTCGCTAGGCAGCAGATGTGAAGAGAGCCAAGGCTGAGGCCGTGGCTGGAGAGGCCACGAGGCCTGTGGAGACGGCCTCCGCAGGCCCTACCTAGGAGGTGCCTCAAGGGGAGGCGGTTGCGCCTCGGGCGGAGGAGGCCACGCCTATTCCAGAGGCCTCTACGCCGCCTCCTGAGCCAACGGTGGTGGAGGCTCCGGAGGAGAGGGCTGCTACTCCTCCTCGCGCCCCTACTCCACCTCGCGCGGCCATGCCTCCGCGCGAACCAAAACCGCCGCGCGAGCCGACTCTGCCGCGTGAGCCGACTCCACCGCGCGAGCCAACTCCGGCGCGTGTGCCCACGCCTCTCGTGCACCCAGAGGTCGAGGCGAGCCAGGAGCCGCCAGGCGCGGGAGAGTCCGCAGGAGGGGCTCCTTCTTCTCCGCCCCGTTCCGTTTCAGGGGGTGCGCACGAGGCTGGTGCGGTCGTCGAGGAAGCTTCCGGCGTGGCGGGGGACGGGGTACAGCCTAGCGCCTGAGCGCAAACTGGGGCCAGGCTGTCGGGCCACGACACCAGGGCTGGGCCCTCGACAAGCCCGGACGACAGGCGCCGTCCTGCATCATCATTGTCCCCTTGTCAGAGACAAGACATGTCTCTGCCCATCCCGGATAGCCTTTTCCGGATTGCCGGGCTAGGCATGTCAGGTCTTGTCGTACCATGCTCGTACCGGCTGACGCGCTCCCGTGTCAGGTGGGAGGTGACCATGCTCCCGTGTCAGGCGGGAGGTGACCATGCTTCCGTGTCAGGCGGAACGGTACTTCCCCCCGCGATAGACGGGAAAGCCTGCTACGGACCATTGACGGCCTACCGGAAGCCCTTGCTCCGGATACCTCCTTGCCTGCCACTGAACCTCTTCTGCATAAGATCAACACCGAGAGTCGCTCCGGTTAGTACTTACCCGGAATACCTATCCGGTAAAGCCGAGTACACCTCCACCCGGAAGTCTTCCCGGAGTCCTAGATCCGGGATCCTTCCCGGAGACGTCCGAGCTCGTCTCAGGGTGAGTATCTCTAGGCCTAGCCTCCCGAAGATGTCTTAGCCTACCAGCAAAGACATCTTCGAGAAGCTAGTTCTTAGAGGAACCACCCGCTCATGCTTGTGCTGCGACTGAGGACTGGGGGTGTCTATTTATAGCTGCCAGAACTGACCCTTGCGGTTGCGAGGAGACATTTTGCCCTATTCCAGTGCCTAAGGGTCAGGTTGCCCTTTCGGCACACCAGGAGGTGTCCCTTGCTGTCGCCAAAGGTCAAGCACTGTTGATATTTACCGGATTATACCGGGATCTGCCCCTACCCGGGGGGTAGCCCCCCGACACTAGTCCCCGAAGCTGGTGCTGCACAGCGACCTCGGATGATGTGCGGGATCAGCTTTAAACAACAACCATTTTCCGAGAACCAATTATACCAACCTTTTATTCCATGTCTAGATCGATTCTTCCCGAGATCTTTTTACCGAGATCTTTTTACCGAGAACTCCCCACCGAGATTGCCTTAACCGGGAGGCGAAGCCTGTGACCGGATAGTACCATACCAGTGAATCTCGACCGTTGATCTCCCGATGAATTCGAGACACTGAGCCAGGGCCCACCCGACGTCCCGTCTGCGTAGAGACGCACTCGAGTGCCTCTGCGCACGCACGGCGTCGCTTGGGTTCCCGCGCCGAGGAGCCGCATCCGATCCGGAATCCAACTGTTGGGGCCGTGTGGCCCTCGGTGTGGCCGGATCGGGCGCTCCGGATAGTGCCACGTGTCCTGCGGCACAAAACAGATCCCACCCACGATCGTGGAGATCGTGGGCGGGAAAATCGGAAACCGCTCCGGAATCCCCCCCCATAAATAGGGGGCCGGAACGGTCTCCTTCACTTCTTCTTCTTCGCTTCTCTTCTCCTTCACCGTCTCGAACTCGTCGCCGCCGCTGCGCTCGTCGCTCGCACGACGTCCCGCTCGCCGTTCGCCGGAGCTCGCACCGCGCCGTCCCTCTCGCACGTCGCCGATCTCCTACTTCATCGGTGAGTTGTTCTTCTCCGCTCCGATGCCTTCCTTTGGTAGTCCAACCGTCCGACTCCGGCCGTGCCGTAGCCCGAGCGCGGTTGCACCACCGCCGGCGAGCACAACTCGAGCGGCGCGCACGAGGCGCACGGCGTAGATGTATTGCCGTGGTAGGGTGTAGATTAATCACACGTACGGCTTCGCTATAGCTTAGCCTGCCCATTTTTCCTCACATTTGTTTTGATTATTTTGCCCACGGTAGATCTTGTTTCCCACCAATCCGATAGTGTTTAGCAGTTTGTGCTCCGACATCCTAGTTCCCGGTAGACTAACTCCGACTAACCACCGCTGCGCCTGCAGAGTAGCCCGGATATCCATGCGTACTCCGACATGGGCGAAGAACGTGCTCGGGGATGCTGGGATGGGTCCGAGACCAAGCAGTCCGATCTGGACTGGCTGTATCGGACTCACCGGATTCCTCCGGAAGTTGAAAGCCGTCTCCCGGGAGAGGAGATTGCACCGGAACCCCAACCCGGGGAATACGTAGTATTCCTCGCGCACTTCGAGCGCGGGTTTGGGCTTCCGGCAAGCCCCTTCTTCCGCGACTTCCTCGACCTCTACGACCTTCAACCTCATCACCTCCCCGCCAACGCCATAATGATGCTCTCGGTCTTCACTACATACGCGGAGGCATACCTTGGCATCTGGCCTTTCTTGGACCTCTGGGCCAAATACTTTATTCTCCGTCGCCAAGCCATCCCCAATCCGGATAAGAAGGTTAAAGACTTAGTGGATTGCGGAGCGGCCACCATCATTCCCCGCGCGGATTCCGGATTCCCCATAGTTAAGGGGCTAGAGTCCTGCCGGAAGTGGCAGCGGAGTTTCTTCTATGTGAAGAACCGGGAGCACTCGGGAGATGGTCCGGGATCCTCGAACCCGGACTTCATCAATCTGCCGGAGTTCATTATTGGTCCTCCGCGCGAGTTCGGTCTCTGGAAGAAGCTTCCGGACAGCGATGAGATTACCTACATGCATGAGGTTCTGCACGTGCTAACACAGAAGATGACCGGGGACGATCTCCTGCGGTGCTTCATTGTCCACCGGGTCTGCCCTCTTCAAAACCGAGTGCACAAGATGTGCCATATGTCCGGGAACTATGATCCCACTAGGACTAGTATCTTTGGGCTAAGCCACGCCGGGGTCGTTCGTCGCGTTCGAGCTATTGCCCGGACAGAGATGACGGAGGACTATATTTGGGGGGTCCTTGGGGGATGCCGGAGAAGACCATGTGATCAGGTGCTTATATCAGTCTTTCGTGCCTTCGCCTTTGTACATGCGTTCACCTGGACACCGACACGGCCTAATTTGTTTGCGCAGTTGTTCGAGCGTCAACACGAAGAAGACGCCGTCCACGTCAACGGGACTTACATGCCGGATTTCCCGAAACCGGACGTGATGCCGAGAGAGGATCCCGACGGCGGGGACCACCTCGCCATCCCTTTCGTCAAGGCCCCGGGTAATCCTTCAACTCCAGAGGCAGTTTTCATTTCTTCGGATGATGAGGATGAGACTGACTGCCAGATTCTCGATGTTATTGACGCTCTCCCTCTGAATTGGGCCTCAGCTGTGGTTCCGAAACCGACAACCGGGACCAAACGTGCCGAGAGCCGGAAGCGCGCGGCTTCCGACGCCGAGGGGGCCGACAACCCCGGCAACCCCCCCAAGAGGAACAAATCGAGTAAGCAGACGACCGAGAAGCCTGCTCGGCGCCGTCAAAGGGGTCCTCCCCTTGTGGATTCCGGGTACGTCTTCCTTGCCTTATGCTATCTGACTTTGCTTTCTCCATAACTATTACTAAGACACTTCCTTTCAGGGATGCACTCGAGCTCCCGTCACCTGCCGTTCCTCCTCCTCCCGGGACTCGGACTGCCAGCCTGGCTCGTGCCTTTCCTTCACCTCCTCGCTGCGACCCCGGAAGCACATCCGGTGATCGAGGAGAGCCCGGTGCAGGCCACGACCACTTCGGGAGAAGTGCTTCTTCCGGAGAGCCCGCGCCGGGTTCCCGGGCTGGAGGCAGAGATTCTCAGCCCTCGCCGGGAACCTGCGGCAAGTGGTGCCTCTCGGCCAGCCGCGACCAAGACCATCCCGGAGAAGCAGGGTACAGCCTCCTCCCGGCCAGCAGACCAACCTCCCAAGTCTCGCAGCAAGATTGTTGGGCAGAAAACATCTTCTGCCCCGCCCGCAGCTGCCCCGACATCCTCGTCTCAGGACTTGGTGCTGCGCCCGGGTACGTTTTCCTCGTTACCACCGCCTCCCGCCGAGATCCCTACTGCTTCCTTGCGGATGTTGCGAGCAACGGTCAGCTCCTTTGTATCTTCAGGATCCCGGGACGTTGCCGCTACCCGCGCTGCCGGCAGCTCCGGCATTCGGGTTGTTGATGACTTCAACAAGGACTGGCTTGCCGCCGACGCTTCCGAGACTGCAGGGGACTTGCACGCTGCAGGCCCGAGCCGCAGCGCTCAAGCCCTGCATGCTCTCCAGGTGGCCGCGCTGGATGTCACCCGAGTAAGCGAGGTAAGCTTTTCCTCTTTCAAAAAACGCATTTGTTCCTTCCACCACCACTAGTCCCCGAGATTGGTGCTTAGTGCTCTAGATTCTACCGAATAGCAGATCACTAGGTTCCAATCTTAGAGAAAAATCCAGGACTCGGACACCGAGTCCCCGAGATCCTCCCAACCGGATAGGTTGCTTCAAAATTTGCTCCACCACTAGTCCCCGAGATTGGTGCTTAGTGCTCTAGATTCCACCGAATAGCAGATCACTAGGTTCCAATCTTAGAGAAAGATCCAGGACTCGGACACCGAGTCCCCGAGATCCTCCCAACTGGGTTTTTTACACCTTTTCCATACTGACCTTGCCTTCTTTGTCTTGCTTTCAGGAGTGCAGCCAAAAACGCCGCAACATCTTCAACCGGGTTCTCGCTGAACTCGGTCAATCCAAGAAATCCGAGGAGCGGCTCCGGGAGGAGCGAGACGCGGCGCGCAAGATCTCGGTGGACCAGAAGACTGCTCTCGCCACCGCGCAATCCGATATCGCGCGGCTGAACGGCGAGCTCGGAAAGGTCCATGCTGCTATGTCCGAGATGAAGACGCGCTTCATCGAGGCGACGAAGAAGCAGAAAGAGACCCTGGACCAGTCGGTGGCGCGCGCGGATAACGCCGAGACCGAGCTGGGTCTTCTCCGGTCGCGTTCTGATACTTGGCTCAACGAACTCACCGTGTTGAACCGGGATCTCAACAGTGAGTAATCCGACATCCCTCTTTCCCTGTTACTTCCTTTATTTGCTGTTGCTTTTCTTATGACTTAGCCGTTTGACAGCTCTTCTTTTTAAAGGAGAGTTTGAGCACTCCCGGGAAGCTGCCGCCAAAGCTGTTGCCGCCTTCCGCGAGAAGCGCGCCGGGAAGGGTTCCATCTCGGATGAATGGGACATCGAGGATCACCTCGTCGCCCTGAAGGCCCGAATAGTACCCCTCCGGTCTATCGGGACGGATCTGCTCAGCGCTGCGGTCCACGTCCACGGCGCACTGTGGCCAAGTATCCGGGGGACGCTCTCGCGTCCCGAGCTCACGAGCGCACTTCGGGGTGCCGGGAGGCGCATCCACGCCTGGAAGCTTGCCGGTGCCCGGGCTGGCGCCGACCAGGTCTTGACCCAAGTACTCAGCTGGTACAAGGGTCTCGATCTGGAGGCAATCCTACGCCTGCGGACGGTCTCTTCGTGGGTCACCGATCCGGAGAAGATCCAGCGCCGACAAGAGGTGGCGCACCGCATCGCTGCGTGGTCAAGCTTCCGCACGTTCACCCCTAGCGTCATCCCTTCCGACTCGGAATCAGATTACGAGGACGACGAAGACGATGCCGCTTCCGGCGAGGCGGAAGACGAGTCCCCGGAAGGAGATGACGCCGCTTCCGGTGCCGCGCCCGAGAAGGTGGTTCCCCGGGATGTAGCGACTTCGCCAAGACCGGAGGCCCTCGAGACCGAGGTGCTTCCCGAGGCCCCGAGTAGCGCTGCCGTCACCGAATCCGAAGTCGCCCCCGGTGCTGCTCCCGCTGCTGCTGCTGCCCCTGCTCCCGAGGTCGCTGCTCCCGAGGTCTCCGTCGAGAAGCCGACTTCCCCTACCGCATGAAAAACTTAGCAGATTCGTTAAATCCCCGGGATGCCGGGTGGCATATGTAATATACAGTCGTACTATTTTCGTTTCTCAGTGAACCATCTACTCGAACCACTTATGCCAATTTACTCTGTTTTGAGTTCCCAAATTGCCTTTCATGTTTACCGTACTTAGGTAATTTCTGCTCTTGTCTACCATTTCGGCGTTCGACAGTCGAGTCACGAAACTCCACGTACAGCATACATTACTCAAAGCAATCCGAGTTCCTACTAACCGAGTTCCCGACATAAAAAGCGACTAAGTTAATAAAAAACGAGCATGCCGGAAAAGTTCCTGCTCCAAGTCCCCGAGACCATTTTCGTGTTTCCCACCTTCCCTCTTTTTGCTCTTGACTACCATTTCGGCGTTCGTCAGTCGAGTCACAAGATGATTTCACATGACATACATTACTTTGTCTTTGAGAATTGAACTCGGAACTTTCCCGGCATACAAAAGAATAGTAGAAAAACAGTTATCCGGCAGTCCCCGGGTTCCTTCCCGAGATGCCGGTACAAAATAGTAAATAAATTTGACAAAAATAACAAGATAAGCTCATAACCAGGCAGTCCCCGGGTTCCTCCCGGGGTGCCTTGCTTTCATTAATACTGAGAACTGAGATACAATATACACTGCACCTTTTATGTGTAAAAGGGGCGAAGTAGAGCTACATTCCATGGACGTTTGGTTTCCTCACCGGATTTGTCCATTACACCTTTCCTAGCCTCCTGTGCATCTACAAGGTAATAAGAATCATTGTGCAATGCCCTGCTTATCACATAAGGTCCCTCCCATGGAGGTGACAACTTATGCATTCCGGCCGTGCGTTGGATGAGCCTCAGCACCAGATCTCCCTCCCGGAATACCCTCGGGTGCACCCTCCGGCTATGATAGCGACGGAGGTTCTGTTGATAAATTGCAGACCGAGATAGTGCCAATTCTCTGGCCTCTTCGAGTAAATCAACATCATCTTCTCGGGCCTCCTTTGCCTCAGCTTCGGTGAACATTGTTACTCTCGGGGAGTCATACTGTATGTCGGTTGGGAGTACTGCTTCAGCACCGTATACCAAGAAGAATGGCGTGTATCCGGTAGATCTATTCAGTGTAGTCCGGAGACCCCATAATACTGTCGGTAATTCCTCTATCCAGCATCCCGGAGTTCTCAATAGTGGTTCGATCAAGCGAGCTTTGATGCCGGCTAAGACTAAGGCATTTGCTCTTTCGACTTGCCCATTTGCTTCCGGGTGTGCGACTTATGCTACATCCAGCCGGATTCCCTTTTCAGCACAAAATCGAGCGAAATCCCCCACAGCAAAGTTTGTTCCATTATCTGTGATAATGTTGTGTGGGTATCCGTATCTCAAGATGATGTCTTTCAGGAATTGCACAGCGGTGTGTCCATCGCACTTCCGGATTGGCTTGACCTCTATCCACTTAGTGAACTTGTCCACCATCACCAGTATGTGTGTCATATTGCCTCTTGCCGGTTTGAATTGCCCGACCATGTCCAAACACCATACTGCGAATGGCCAAGTGATGGGGATTGTTTTCAGTGCTGACGCCGGCATGTCTATCCGGTGAGCAAATCTCTGACAGCCCCCACACTTCCGGACAATATCTTCTGCTTGCTGCAATGCAGTGGGCCAGTAGAACCCATGCCGGAACGCCTTTGCGACCAGGGCCCGGGATGATGCGTGATGTCCACATTCCCCTTGATGTATTTCCACCAGCATCTCTTGTCCTTCTGCCGGTTCCACACATCTCTGGAGCCCTTTGGTGACACTTCTCTTGTACAGTTCTTGATTGATGACAGTGTATGCTTTTGATCTTCGCAGTATCTGCCGGGCTTCCACTTCATTTTCCGGGAGAGTTCCCTCCAAGATGTACGCCATAATGGGTTGTGCCCATCCCGGGACAGGTCTCTCCGGGAACATGGGAGTGTCTATGTACATTGGTTCTGCCGACATCACCTCTATCATCATCTTTCTTTGCCTCTCCGAGCACTGGGACGCAGTCCCCGGGTTCGATGTTATGCTCCCGACATCTACTTCCATGGGTACGGCATCTGAACTAGGCTCCTTCGGGATGAAGATAGATTCTGACTCGGGTGATGGTTGAATAGATGGCTTCCTCAGATGCTCTAGGGCTATTCCGGGTGGGATGGCATCCCGGGATGACCCTAGCTTGGACAAGACATCTGCTGCTTCGTTTTCTCCTCTGGGTACATGTTTGAACTCGCACCCTTCAAAAAATCCGGAAATTTTCTGCACATGAAACCTGTATAAAGCCATGTTTGCATCAAGGGCATCCCAATTCCCCGACACCTGTTGTACTACGAGATCCGAGTCACCAAAGCACTCTATCCGGTGGATGCCGATTTCCTTGGCGACGTTCAGTCCATGAACCAAGGCCTCATACTCTGCGACATTGTTGGATGCCCGAAAATGGATCTGCAGCACATACTTCAGTACATCTTGCTTTGGGGAAGTGAGGACTACTCCGGCACCCAATCCGATCTTAGCCTTTGAGCCATCGAAATGCATCCTCCAGAAATTGTAATCCGGTATCGGAGGTTCATACTGCATCTCGGCCCAGTCTACCAAAAAGTCCGGCAGCGCCTGCGACTTGATGGCATATCGTCTCTCGTATGCCGGAGCATACGGAGACAACTGGATGGCCCATTTGGCTACCCGGCCGCTAGCATCCTTGCAACCGATGATCTCGGCGAGAGGAGCTTCGCATACCACTGTGACCGGGTGTTCCTGAAAGTAGTGCTTGAGCTTGGTCACTGCCATGTACACCCCATATGCCATCTTCTGGTAGTGCGGGTAGTTTTGCTTTGATTCCGAGATCACCTCACTTAGGTAATACACCGGTCTTTGTATCAGCTTGCCCCCTTCTTCCCTTTCTACCACCATCGCCACACTGACTACCCGGTTAGTTGCAGCAATATACAGCAGCATGGGTTCCTTGGGTAACGGGGATGCCAACACAGGTGTTGTTGAGAGCATTCTCTTCAGGTCATTGAACGCCGCATCAGCTTGCGGGGTCCAAATAAATGTCTTGCTCTTCTTCATCAGTTGATACAGAGGCAAGGCCTTCTCCCCAAGTCGGCTTACAAACCGACTTAGGGATGCCAGACATCCGGTAAACTTCTGCACATCCTTGAGACGCACGGGCAACTTCATGCTCTCAATAGCACGGATTTTACCCGGGTTGACCTCTATTCCCCGGCTTGAGATGAGGAAACCGAGTAACTTCCCTGCTGGCACACCAAATGTGCACTTATCCGGGTTCAACCTCATCCGGAATCTTCTCAGGTTCTTAAATGTTTCCCTCAGATCATCTATTAACGAGGCTTTTTCTTTTGTTTTTATGACTATGTCATCGACATAGACCTCGGCATTTCGGCCTATTTGGTCATGCAAGCATTTCTGCATGCATCTCTGGTATGTAGCACCAGCATTTCTCAACCCGAAAGTCATAACACGATAGCAATAAGCCCCATAAGGGGTAATGAAAGCAGTTTTTAATTGATCATCCGGGTTCAAAGGTATCTGGTGAAAACCAGAATAAGCATCTAGAAAAGTTAAAAGTTCACTCCCGGCAGTGGAGTCTATCATTTGATCTATCCGGGGCAGCGGAAAGGGATCTTTCGGGCATGCCTTGTTGAGGTTGGTGAAGTCGATGCACATGCGCCACACCTTAAGCAGGAGGGGGTCATCTTTCTTCTTCTCCACCAGGACCGGATTCGAAATCCAATCCGGGTGCAGCACCTCCATGATGAATCCGGCAGCCAGCAGTGTAGCCAGATGCTCCATGACAGCAGCTCTTCTCTCATCCGAGAGGCGCCTAGTTGGTTGCTTCACCGGCTTCGCATCCGGTCGAACAAACAGAGAGTGCTCAGCCAATTCCCTCGGGACGCCTTGCAGATCGTCACTCGACCACGCAAAGGCATCCCGATTCTCACGGAGGAAGTCGACGAGCTCGCCTTCCTATTTGCTGTCCAAGTTGCTGCCAATGATAACTTGGCGCTCCGGGTTGCTGGGGTCCACGCACACCTTCTTGGTCTCCTTGGGGGGCTGAAATTATGCCCCCTGCTCCGGGTTCACCATCCCGGGCATTCCGAGTTGGGAGGTCTTGGCCATCGCCACCACCTGCTGGATCCTCTTCTTCTCTTCCGCGATCACCAGGGACTCAGCTAAGCACGACCCGCCGAGGCACACTCCATGGAGCGCTTGTGGTCTCCCGAGATGGTGATCACACCGTTGGGTCCCGGCATCTTCATCTTGAGGTAGCCCACGTGAGTCGAGATCATGAACTTAGCGAGGGCTGGTCTGCCGATTAGGGCGTGATACGGGCTCTCGAGGTCCACGACCTCGAACTCCAAGCTCTCGGTTCGGCAGTTCTCCCGAGTTCCGAATAGCACCTCCACCCAGATCTTTCCCATGGGCGAGCAAGAGACTCCGGGCACAATGCCATGGAAGGTTGTCTCGGTGGGCAGCAGGGTGTTCATGGATACTCCCAGCTTCAGCATCGTGTCCTTGTACATGATGTTAATGGCACTGCCATTGTCAATCAGAACCCGGCTGAAACGGACGTTGAGGTTGGGTCCGACAAAAGTTGGGTCTACCACCAAGGCATACGCTCCCGGCTTCGGCATAACCCGGGGGTGATCCTTCCGACTCCAGGTGATCTCCATCTCGGACCAGTGCAAGAATTTGGGCACTGCCGGGATCACGACATTTACCTCCAGGGCACGCTGCCTCACACTCTTCCGGTCAGTGGGCTCGGTCACAAAGACCACATAGCTCTGATGTGCCTCCCGGTAGTTGCTCTGCTGGTGTCCGGCTTGGTTACCGTTCTCGTTCCGGGTATGCACCACATTCACTGGGCGAGGTGGGGGTCCTCTCGGAGGAGGGGGAAGTCGCACAGCATTGGCCCCCGATGTCGGAGGAGGGGGTCTCGGGATGTTGGGCCGAGATGCCGGAGCATTCTGCCGAACAGCTCCCGAGCTGCCCTCCTGCAACGTGCGCTGATACCAGCTGCACTTCCGAGTAGAATGGTTTGCGGGTTTGTTGGCCTCCAGAGTGTGGTTGCAGCATGGCTTGTTCAGCATTTCCTCATACGTCAGGGGCTTCTTCTGCTCTACCCAAGTCTTTTGCACCTCCTGACTCTGACCCCAAGCCGGGCCACTTGTCTTTTGACGCTGGCTGTTGCCGGCATCCTCCTGCTCCCGGGTCACTGCTGCGACATGCTGCGCGGCATGGTGGTACTCGGGTTGATTCCTCTTGTGGCCGAACTCCTGGCGATCATGGCTCCTGCTCGGTCCCGAACGCAGAGGTCCCGCATTCCTCCTGTTGGAGTCTCCGACATCCACCAGGGGTTGCATGGGATCTCCAAGCGTATAGGTGTCGGCGATGCGCATGGTTTCTGCCAAGGTTGTTGGCATCTTTCTCTGCAATTTCTGCCACAGCATAGAGCCATGCCAGCATCCTTGCGCAAATCAGGAGATGGCCTGTGCCTCCACCACTCCTTCGCAAGAGTTGCGAATATTGCTCCACCGGGTAAGGTACTCCCGGTCAGTCTCATTGCTCCTTTGCCTACAGATGGCGAGCTGTTGAGGCCTGTTGGGCCTCTTGTACGTGCTCGTGAAGTTGCTCATGAATGCCTCTTCAAAATCTAACCAGCAGTCTATACTGCCAGTTCTCAGATTGTTCAACCAGATCCGGGCTGGTCCTTCCAACATCTGCGGTACATAGCGTACCGCCCATCGTCTGTTTCCACCGGCTATGCTTACTGCAGTTACATAGTCGGTCAGCCAGTCCTCCGGCTTCTTGCTACCGTCATAGGTCTTGGCACCTCGGTTGAGCTGAAAGTTCCGAACAGGAGGTTCCCGCATGATCCGAGGTCCAAAGCAGGCAGGTCCCGGAGGTCCTTGCTCTTCCACCAACTCGGACTGGTGAATCCGGTCGAGCCGGAATCTGGCGTCTGCCGGGTTCAACTGCCTGGTTCCTATCCGAGATCCCAAAGGGTTCTCGTCTGGCTGATATCCGAGCTGCTGCAACCTCGAGTTGCCATCATTGAGCCTGTCCTGCGCAGGGACCAGGGCCTGCTGGGGAACGGAGACGACCTCCCTCTGCGGGTATCCCTGAACGTGAGGAGGATTCCGGGGTGGATTACCACGGCTAGCCGGGTTATTATTTCCTACACCCAGGTTACCATCCCCACGGGTACTTCCCGCCTGTCCCGAGTTGCGCTGTCCGGCTTGCCCGGCTTGCTGGATACCGGCGAAAGCTGGATCATAAGTCTGTAGCTGTTTGTTCCTCCCGGAACCTCGACTCCGGCTTCGGCTTTTGCTCTTGCTCTTGCTTCTGCTCGGATGTGGGGAAGAGGCCTCCCCATCCGACCTCTGGCTGTCGGGTCTGGCCGAGTACACCTGGGATCCTGCCCCGGGGTGCTTCTTCTTGAAGGCCAGATTCTGACGATTGGCCTCTATCACTAACTCGTTTACCCTCTCCTGCTGCTTGCGCATGGCTTCACCGGATAGTCCCACCAACTCGGCCATGGCGGCTTCGGCGGCCCTAAGAGTTTTCGCCGGTGAGCTGTACACCGGCTTCCCTGCTGAAATCCGACTTCCTGTGTTGCTGGTGGTGGCTCCACCAGCCAGCTCCTCATTCACCATTCTTCCTTTCTTGCGCAGATATGCAATGCGCTTCTCCCGGGAGTCTATATTTGGGAATCCGTGAGCTGCATTGTACTCCCGGAGGCTGGCGCTGAGCTCGCCACGGATCTCGGCGATCTCCTGCGCCTCTGCGAGTAGCAACTTCCGCTGCTCCTCTAACTCAGTCGAAGTGGCTTGAGCATCTGCTCCGGCAGCTGCTGGTACAGCCAACTTAGCCACGAGTCCCGAGAGGGGATCCGGACGACGTCGCGGATGGGATGACTGCGGATCTCCATCCCGGGCCGCAGGCCTCTCCTGCGGGGGTTTGGCCAAACGGGGGTGACCGTCAGTGTCGCCATCAGCGTCTTGATACTCCTCCTCGGTTGCCGCGACCATCATCACTGCGACGGAACTCGGGGGGCGACCGGCACGCAAACCCCGAGCTGCGCAGAGCATGGGAGGATCCTCAGCTTCCAGAACCACGTCCGGGTAGCTACAGACAACCTCGGTGGCCACGTAGGTGGTGAAGCCACCGAAATCGATGAGACATCCGTTCACCGGAAACGGTTTGTTCCGGAAACACCCTGCATTGTCGCAGACGAAGTCCATCTCCCCCAGCCTTACGACTAGGCCAGAGAGAACCCGAACGTCGAAACGAACCGGGGAGCCCGTCCGGATGTGTACACCAGCCAACGCCTCTGTCAGCCCCACGGTGGGCGCCAACTGTCGTGGTGGTGTCACGGCAGATGCCATAGGATGGCTAATTTGTGGGGCCGATGGACTTTGGTGGACCCGGGGAGGGATAGCGAGCTGAAGAGCTCACACGGGGAGGCTCCCGGTAAAACCGAGATCTCCCAAGAACAGGGAATAAGAACAAAGTGCAAAGGGGAAGATCTAACAAATACAAACAAATGCACGAAGGCACACGACACACACACGATATACCCAGGTTCAGGGCCCTCGTGAGGAGGTAACACCCCTACTCCTGCCTTTCCTCTATATATATTGGTGATATAAGGACTACAACTTGCTACAAGATCTGCCAAAGGATGAAGTACGAAGAACTAGATGAACTCAAGGTGAAGGGGAATAACTGCTCTAAGAGTAAATGTGACTATAGCTTTGGCTCTCAAGTTGGTCTCTCTCCCTCAGGAGCAGTTATGGCGCCTTTTATAGAGGTCCGGCCAGGAGGGCCGGAAACCCTAATTTGGCTTGGCCCCACCGGACAGGCCTAGCCGGGATGTCGTCACCGGCTAGTGCGACCTAGTCGCCGGACTATCCGGTGTAGCCTCCTCGTCATCATCTCGTTATGGACGACAGGCGCCATCCTGCATCATCATTGTCCCCTTGTCAGAGACAAGACATGTCTCTGCCCATCCCGGATAGCCTTTTCCGGATTGCCGGGCTAGGCATGTCAGGTCTTGTCGTACCACGCTCGTACCGGCTGACGCGCTCCCGTGTCAGGTGGGAGGTGACCATGCTCCCGTGTCAGGCGGGAGGTGACCATGCTTCCGTGTCAGGCGGAACGGTACTTCCCCCCGCGATAGACGGGAAAGCCTGCTACGGAACGTTGATGGCCTACCGGAAGCCCATGCTCCGGATACCTCCTTGCCTGCCACTGAACCTCTTCTGCATAAGATCAACACCGAGAGTCGCTCCGGTTAGTACTTACCCGGAATACCTATCCGGTAAAGCCGAGTACACCTCCACCCGGAAGTCTTCCCGGAGTCCTAGATCCGGGATCCTTCCCGGAGACGTCCGAGCTCATCTCAGGGTGAGTATCTCTAGGCCTAGCCTCCCGAAGATGTCTTAGCCTACCAGCAAAGACATCTTCGAGAAGCTAGTTCTTAGAGGAACCACCCGCTCATGCTTGTGCTGCGACTGAGGACTGGGGGTGTCTATTTATAGCTGACAGAACTGACCCTTGCGGTTGCCAGGAGACATTTTGCCCTCTTCCAGTGCCTAAGGGTCAGGTTGCCCTTTCGGCACACCAGGAGGTGTCCCTTGCTGTCGCCAAAGGTCAAGCACTGTTGATATTTACCGGATTATACCAGGATCTGCCCCTACCCGGGGGGTAGCCCCCCGACATAGGGTTTCCCCCTGAAAACTTTTTTCCCACCCCCTGCAATTTTGCAGCCACCCTCCTCCTTTTCTGGAATTTTACAAAAAAGTCCTCCCACCTCTTTTTCTTCTTTTCTTTCCCCTCCTTTTCCTTTTCTTTTCTTTTCTTTTCTCTTTTTCTTTCCTTTTCTTTTTTTCTTCCTTTTCTCCTTCTTCTTCCTTTTCCCATCCCGCACGGGAGACACTACCGCACGAGCCCGCCGCCACCGAGCCGGCCCGAGCTCCCCCGCCCGGCCGCCTCCGGCTCCGGCCGCCGGCCGCCCCGGACGCGCTGCGCCGCGCGCCGCGCCGCCCCTGCGCGCGCCGCTCGGGCTCCTCCGCCTCCCCTGCTCCGCGCGCCGCGCCGCGCCCCGCGCCTCCGCTCGTCCGCCATGGCCGCCGCGCCGGCCGCCGCCAGCAGCCGCCTCCTCCCGCGTCGCCGCCGCGCGCGCCCCCCTGCTCCGGCCGCGCCGCCGCACCGCCCCGCACGCCCCCGGCCGTGCTCCGGCTCGCCGCCCGCGCTCCCGACCGCCGGCGCGCGCCCTGCCCCTGCGTTGCCCCGAGCCGCGCCGCCTCCGGCAACCTCCACCACGGCCCGAGCTCCTCGCCTCCCGCGCGATCCGGCAGCGCCGCCACGCCGCCTCCCCGGCCGAGCTCCGCCCCCGCGCGCCTCCCTGCTCTGGCCGCGCGCCGCAGCGCCTTCTCTACGCCCCCGTGCGCCCGCGCGCTGCGGCTTCCTCCGCCGCGCGCGTCTTCGCCTACCGCATGCACGAGCCGTCGCCGCCACCCCGCATCGGCCCTCGCTGCCGCCTCCTCTTCCCGGGCACATGCACGCCGCCGCCGCCCCACGCCCGCGCCGACCGAGACCGGTTCTCCGTCCGGTGGCGTCCCCGCATCCGGCGCTCGCAAGGTGTTCGATGAAATGCCCGCAAGAACTTCGTCGCCATTTTTGTCCGAGTTGTCCACCCTTCGAGGTGTTGCTACGTGCGCGTGCGCGTCCTCTTCCAGTGCCGCATTTCCGTGGCCCCCCGTGTTCGTGTCGCGATGCCCGCCCGTGCGTTTCTCCTTCCGGTGTCCATTTGTCGTGCTCCTCCGTGCCCGCGCCCGTCAACGAGGATGACCGAGTACGACTACTTCCCCGACCACTTCCACGACACCGACAAACGACGATGCCCCGGTTCCGCGACGGCTACTTCCCCGACGTCGACTACTTCCTCTACGGGCCGAAGACGTCGGTTTCAAACCCTAGTTCACCCGATCCGACGTACGAACCCAAACCCTAACCCTACCTATTTTATTAAATGTCATCTATCTTGTGCATATCGCATCATACTGCATGTGTTGAATCTCTTGGGTTTGGGGGGGTGTAGTAAATCACCTAATTAATAAATATGGAATGTGTGGGGCAAATCAATATATGTATTGCCCGATTCCATTTAAATTGACTAGATCATCCATGCCATGTCTTACCATGTGAACCAACATTTAATATTGTTGAGTAGATAAATAACTTGCACATAAATATTAATTGTCGGAATCCCGGTTCCGCTTAATTCGGATTAAGTGCACCTCGCAATGCATCTTGCCATGTCATGCATCATTCTCCCATGATCATGCTGGATCTTTTGCCGTAGTGGTAAAATGCATCTTTTACGCTTTCCAGTGTTTTTTGCTTCTTCGCGGATACGACGTTGATATGTGTGAGCAACGACAAGATCTGCTTCCATGCGGGATTCCAGGCAAGCAAAGTTTGCTTGTTTACCTATACATTGTCTTTCATTCCTGCCGTTGATCTCTGCTACCCTAGTTATCGATTCTTGAACTGCGATCCCATCACATGTTTATCCTGCAGCCCATACAGCTTTATCCCCACAACCTAATACCCGTTGCATGTTTATTTGTTGGCCTTGCGAGTCGTAGCGCATGCTTAGAGTTGTTTGTGCGAGTCGTCTGTTGGTCTTATGTTTCATCTGCTTAGTATGATAGATTGTTCTACTTTAATAAAATACAATCTTGTATTGGGGTATTATAATTAAATGATAAGGCACCAGGCGGAAGGCCTTGCGAGGGGCTTTGTTCTGCTCAGTGTCGACCTAGGAACTGAGATTTTGTCCTCGGATCCAATTTTGACCGCACTAACCACTTGTGGGAGGCCCTATGGAGCCCCCCTCGACTTTGAACGGATCTACAGCTTGTCCATGTGCCGCAACTAGTTCGGGTTTTCCATTTGCTCATATGCATGTGCATGATGATGATGATGATGATGAGAGGGTATGTGATACGGGGGGTCATATAGGGGTGGTGCACGCGTAGCGGACAGTTCCTACTGTGGTTTGAGCCGCATGGCGCGTAGGCACAAACTAATGAGTCCGCAATTGAGATTCGGCCGGACTCCTGACGCGGGTAGCAACTCATATGGGTGGCACTTGGACTTGCTATAGTGAAGGAATAAGTCGTGTTGAGAAGCCCTGATGCTTGCTTGGGTTGATCATGCGAGTATGGGTACAGTAGTGCACCCCTGCAGGGTATAATCTTATCGATGAGCCGTGTCCACGGTTATGGACGACTTTGGTGATGATGCTGGCTAACAAGATCTAGACAACTTGCACCTAATTAAAGTTAATTAATTTGACTAGTAATATAGAATTACTTTCACCATAAATTATAAATAAAACTGTTCAATGTGTGAGTTTCTCGAATTGCTTCCTCATACTTGGTGAGGGGGTTAATTCGAGCATGGGTTATGTTTGGTGTTAGTGGTAGATGTTTATCTTATGCGCTCTCTTATCCCTCTCTGATTAGACGGAAGTTGTAGCGTGTCTCTTTAGGTTGCTAGTGCTGCTGCCGCTAAGTCCACCTCCCTTATATTTTGGGAGATGGTGTAGAAAGTAGGCAAGTCGGTTTTGCTTGCCAGGGAGTGCCCTGACCCTCTTTTGGGATGTGCTTTATGTGCAGTCAACAGGTTTGAAGTCAGACGACGTTAGCTTGGGAGTCCCTCCGGCTTGGCTGGGCAGGGATATGGCGCCATCGCTTATCTTCAGGACTCTTAGTCCAATTTTCATCTTACCCGTAGTCGGATACTATTTTTGCTTCCGCTGTCATTTGAATCTTTGTATTGTAATATTTGTATCTTGACTCGTTCGAGTCGTTATTGTAATTTGTCTTCTGTTGTATTTGTGGATGTATCGGAACAGTTGTAATGTTATCACAATTCCACCCACATAATGCGCATGTTTCAGCGTGCACATTATGTCTGGTGGGCGACCTAAAATCGTTATTATGCGGATTTCGGCGGGATCGCTTAAATCTACATAGTACCAATTTTAGGGCGTCACAGCTTGTTTTCTTGCTTTTTGCTTGACAGGGCGTGCGTTTGGACACACGACTAAGTGGTTCTCGATCACCTACCTCGGTATACCGGACATATCTGACGGAGTCCATGCGAACATGTCAGAGTTTGCCTGGAGAAAGGCGACGAGCGCGCTTTCCTATTTGAGCGGCAGCGCAGCGCCAATGGTGACGCTAGCCCCCGAGCCTTCAGCCCCCGATCTGCTGGAGCTTAGAGAGACTTTCACGTAGCGGCGGGCTCCTGGGAGAACAGCTGCTTATTCTTATTGGGTCTCTCGGGATGCTCCATGTCCTCGTGAGCAGGGAACTCCATGGCAGATGCCTTGTAGGCTGTTTCGACGACGCGCGTGGCGTCCAGGACGTGGATGGTGATTGTGCCAGCGCTGCCGGGAATCTTGACCATGTTGTAGGCATGATGCGTGACGGCCATGAATTTCGCGAGGGCGGGGTAGCCGAGGATGGCGTTGTACGGCAAGCCGATGTGCGCAACATCGAAGTCGATGTGCTCGATGCGGTAGTTTTCCTTGCTGCCGAAGGTGACAGCAAGCCTGACATGCCCCAGTGGCTCGATCGAGCCGCTGGTGACTCCCGTGAAGGGCCTAGGGAACTTGAAGCGCTTCGAACGTCTCAATGGAGATGACATTCATGCCTGCTCCACCATCAATGAGTGTCTTGGAGACAGCGATGTTGTCAATGGTGGGGCTGCTGACCAGCAGGAGGGCTCCCACAGTCTTGGTGGACTTGGGGTGGTCCTGAGCATCGAAGGCGATGGTGTACTGCGACCATTTGAGGGGCCTGGAGGTCTCGGGGCTGGGGAGGGTAGCGTTGAGCTCGCGAGCGAACTGCTTGAACTGATTGTTCGACATGGGCGCCTGTGCCCCACCGTGGATGCAGGCAATGGCGCCTCTTGGAGCTTGATAGCCTCCATCTTCCTCGTCAGGGAGGTTGCCGTTCCTCTCCGTAGCGTTGGCCTGATTGTCGGATGGCCTCGACCGTGGCTGCCGCTGCCCTCTTCTTGATCGCGCTCTTTGCTCAGCCTCTTGAGGTCGAAGCAAGTCTCTATGGAGTGACCACGCCTGTTGTGGTAGAGCAAGAGCGGGCGGTGGTCGTCTTTTCTCTCCCCAGGCTCGGGAGAGTCCCTGCGGGTGCCCTTCGCGTCAGGCTCTGCCGCGAGGACCGTGGTTGCCTTGCGCTTGGGCTCCTCCTTTTTCTTCTGGCTCCTGGACCCCTCAGTGTGCTCGTCCCCTCTCGAGGACATCTTGACGAAGAGGAGTCCCTCCTCAGCCTTGGCGCATTTGTCTGCCAGGTCGAAGAGGTTGACCACAGAGTTGAGCTTGTCGTGGATACCCAGCTTCTCGAGCATCCTGATGTTCGTGACGCCCTCGCGGAAGTCGGCGATGACTTGAGTGTCAGGGATGTTCGGGATCTTGTTGCGCACTTGGCTGAAGCGCTGGATGTACTTGCGGAGGGTTTCATCCTTCCTCTGCACCACAGCGCGCAGGTCGTTGTGGGCGAGCACGCTCGTACGTCCCCTTGAAGTTGGAGACGAACTGCTTTCAGAGCTCCTCCCAATAGTTCACAGAGTCCTCTGGGAGGTTCAGGAGCCACGACAACGCAGAGTCGCGAAGCGCGTGGGAGAACCAGTTGGCCATGACCTTGTCGTTTCCGCCTGCCGCCTGAATGGAGGTGGTGTAGAGCTACAGGAACTCGATGGGGTTGCTAGAGCCGTCATAGGCCTTGGCGAGAGCCGTCCTGAACTTTGGGGGCCAAACCACGTGGCGCAGGGAGCGGGTGAACGCCATGCAGCCGGTGGCGTACGTGGCGACCCCGTGTTGCAGTGCGCTGCGGTTATGTTGGCCCGCCTGGCCGATTTCTTCCACGAGGTGGTTTTGGCGGTTGCGTTGGAGCTCCATCGCTACGTGCGCGTCTGGCGCGGTGCGCTGCATGATCAGGCAGTTGTGAGGCGAGGACGCGTGGGAGGCAGCCCTCTGCGTTGCAGCCGGTGCAGGCCCCGGTGGAGGCTGAGGCGCGTCGGGCGCAGCCGTGCTCGTGAGGGAGGGGTGAACGACGGACTGCAACGGAGCGGGGTGAGTCATGGCGATGCCGACGAGGTGGTTGAGGCGCTCCAGCCACTGCTCGTGGGCCTCAGCGGTATGCTGATAGCGGTGAAGTTCTTGCGCCATGAGCAGGGCGGTGTGCGGGAAGGGTCCGTCCTGCCTGGACCGGAGCCACTTGGGCGCTGCGTCGGGTGCGACGACTGCGCGTCCCCCTGGTGCTCGGAGCTGTGCTCGGGCTCCTCCACATAAGGGCCTGAGTTGGCGCGCTCTTCACGGCGGGGTCGTCCTCGTCGCCCGCGCGTGGTCGTGGCGCCGGGTGTGGCGCGTGCTCCTTCAGGTGCGCACTTGTTGGCGCGGGCGGCGCAGGTAGCGCGGGTGTTCGCCATGGCGCGGAGGCGGCTCGAAGGTCGTTGACGCGGCTCAACCCCTACCTGGCGCGCCAAATGTTGATTGTGACTCCAACGAAACATGGGTGGTCACTCCCTGAAGAGTAGTTCGTGAAGGGGATTGAACACGGAGGTCAAGACCCTCGAGAGGTACGACGACGGTGCTCGCCGGGCCTGGAGAGGAACACCCCCGACAGAGTTGGACACCGGCCCGTACCCAGGTTCACAGCCCTCAGGAGGGGGTAAAACCGCTACTCCTGCTTGTCTGTATTGAACTGCAGAGATTACAATACAATTGAGCTTGCAGAGGGCTCTCTTGAGGCAGTTCGTGCCTGGAAAGGGAAGGAATGGTGTTCTTCCTCCTCCAGCCGAAGGCTATTCTACTAGCTGAGCTAGGGTTTACAAGTGTTCTCCTAGCAATTGGCCGACCCTTCCTACGGTGGGGGTCTTCTTCCTTTTATAGGCGCCGCAGGCGTCTTTCTTGCGCTAGGCTTCCAAGGTGGGCTGCCACACGGCAGCGGCGTGGAGGAGTTGGAGTCCACCGTGGAGGAATCCTTCATGGACGCGGTCCATCAGCAATAAAGTTGGGCGCGGTGGCCGACAGGCTGCAGACCGCGCAGAACGGCTCACAGGGGTGGCAGTCTTCGGGGTGGAGCCCACGATGACGATCTCCTTGGAGGGTTGCGCCGTCCAGCCGCTTTATCATAAGAGAGGAAAGCCCCAGCTGTTCGGGCGCAGGCGGCGCAACTTTATTGACCTCTTTATCACCAAAACGCTAAAGGGGGGGCGCCTGCATCACTCTACGGATATGGCAGGGGCCATGTTTGCCCTGCCATACTTCCTTGGCCGCGAAGCTTCCTTGCAGGCCCGAGGCAGCCTGTGAAGGGATCTTTGTTGACTTCTCTCCAGGCGCACGGAGCCTCGGGAGGATCTCTTGAAGCGCACTTCCTCTTCAGGCCTTCGCTTCCTCTTTAGTCTCTCAAGAGGATTTGCCTCTCAAGGGTCTCCCCAAACGGTGGCTTGGTCCTTACTCGTTTAGTCTGATCAGCCCGCGTGCGAGGCCTGGGGAGAGTAGGCTCTTCAGACCCCAGTCTCCACTGGGCCGACACACCCTTATTGCAGCCAATTCTTCATTTGGAAAACTATCATTAACAGGTATAGGATCATAAGCAATGTTTTCCAATCTAGACAAATTATCAGCAACAGGATTATCAGCACCTTTCCTATCTACAATGTGTAAATCAAATTCTTGCAAAAGTAATACCCATCTAATAAGCCTAGGCTTTGCATCTTTCTTTTCCATAAGGTATCTAATTGCAGCATGATCAGTATGAATAATAAGTTTAGAATCAACAATGTATTGTCTAAAATTATCACAAGCAAAGACAACAACTAGAAATTCTTTTTCAGTTGTAGCATAATTCTGTTGAGCAGAATCAAGAGTCTTACTAGCATAATAAATAACATTTATTTTCTTATCTACTCTTTGTCCAAGAACAGCACCAACAGCAAAATCACTAGCATCACACATAATTTCAAATGGTAAATTCCAATCAAGTGGTTGAACAATAGGAGCAGTTATTAAAGCTTTCTTAAGAGTTTCAAAAGCTTCCTTACAATCATCATAAAAAACAAAGGGTGTATCTTTTTGCAGGAGATTAGTAGGCTTTGATACCTTGGCAAAGTCTTTGATAAACCTTCTATAGAAACCAGCATGGCCAAGATTACTACGAATACCTTTAACATCTCGGGGGCAAGACATTTTCTCAATTGCCTCCAGTTTAGCTCTATCAACTTCAATACTTCTTTCAGAAATTTTATGTCCAAGAACAATCCCTTCATTAACCATAAAGTGGAATTTCTCCCAATTAAGAACAAGATTAGTTTCTTCACATCTCTACAAAACCTTATCAAGATTGTGCAAGAAATTATCAAAAGAAGTGCCATAGACGGAGAAATTGTCCATGAACACCTCCACAATTTCTTCACAAAAACCATGAAAGATAGCAGACATGCATATTTGAAAAGTAGCATGAGCGTTACATAAACCAAAAGGCATACGTCTATAAGCACAGGGACAAGTAAACATGGTTTTATCTTGATCTTGAGTTTTAACAGCAATTTGAGAGAAACCAGAATAACCATCAAGAAAGCAAAAAAAAGTTTTATTAGCTAATCTCTCCAACATTTGATCAATAAAGGGTAATGGATAATGAGCTTTCTTAGTAACTTTATTAACCTTTCTAAAATCAATGCACATTCTATAACCAACAACTACTCTTTGAGGAATAAGTTCATCATGATCATTAGGTACGACAGTAATTCCACCCTTCTTAGGGACACAATGCACAGGACTAACCCATCTACTATCAGCAATAGGATAAATGATACCAGCATTGAGAAGTATTAATACCTCATTTCTTACCACTTCCTTCATCTTAGGTATTAAACGGCCTTGATGTTTAACAACTGGCTTCACATCGGGCTCCATATTAATAGATTGCTGACATATAGTAGGAGAAATCCCTTTCAAATCATCCAAATTATAACCCATAGCTCCACGGTGTTTCTTCAATATTTTCAATAATCTTTCTTCTTCTTTACATGAATGGTTAGCACTAATAATAACAGGATATATTTTCTTATCATCAAGATGAGCAAATTTAAGATTATTAGGCAAAGGTTTTAAATCAAAGACAAGATCCTATTTAGGTGGAGGTGTTTTACCCAAATCTTCCACTTTTAAATTATGTTTAAGAATAGGTTGACGGAGGAATATGTCCTCAAGTTCATTTTTTTTCCATAAAAGTATCTTTATGATCTTCCATAAATTGCTGAATATAATTACTAGGAGCAAGAGAAATAGAAGCAAATTGTTCTACTGTGAAGTCTTCATTAGGCAATTTGGGTTCATAAGGTGTTTTAGCAAATTTCGAATAATTGAATTCATATGAATCACCAGCAAATTTAGTAAGGATTTTCTCTTTCCTACAATCTATAACAACACCACAAGTATTCAGAAAAGGTCTACCCAAAATAATAGGACAAGTCTTACTAGCAGCAGAACCACGTAAAAGAAAATCAGCGGGATATTTAGTCTTACCACATAAAATTCAACATCTCTAACAATACCAATGGGAGAGATAGTTTCTCTATTAGCAAGTTGAATAACCACATCAATATCTTCAAGTTGGCTAGGACCAATTTCAGGCATAATCTCTTTGTAAAGCTCATAAGGAATAGCACTTGAAATTGCACCAATATCACATAAACCATAATAACAATGATCACCAATTTTAACTGATAACACATGAACACTAGCTTTTGTTGGCGTTGCAGGATGAGAGACAACATTAGAAGCATCATCACAAAATATAATATACTCTTCTCCCACATTTTCAGAAACAAGTTCTTTAACTATAGCCACAGAAGGTTCAACTTTAATTTGTTCATCGGGTTTATAAGCTTTCTTATCACTTTTACTAACCACACTAGCCATAATAGAATGTTTTTCACTTTAACATGAAAATTATCAATATAAGGCTCAGGAATGATATGATCAACAATATTAACTTCCATGCAATTACGTAAAGGAGCAATAGATTTATCTTTATAAGGTTCATGATATTTTCAAACCCCTTCTTGGGCAAACCGAAATAATCAGCATAGGATTTATAATAATTTGCAACAACTTAAGAATCAAGACCATAAGCATTATTAATATTTCAAAATACATCAGTGTTCAGAAAAGTCTTAATGCATTCAAAGTCATATTTTATACCTGACTCCCTACCTTTGTCGTTCTCCCATGCTTCAGTATTTTCTTCAATATGATTAAGAAGATCCCATTTAAACTCCTTATTACAAGTGAATGATCGAGCACATGAAGTATCCAATAATGTTTTATCTTCAAACGAGAGTCTTGCATAGATGTTATCAACAATAATATTACCACGAAGCTCATGAATGGGACATTTGAGCATTAATGCCTTCAATCTCCCCCATGCTTGGGCAATACTCTCTCCATCATGAGGCCAGAAGTTATATATAGAATTCCGATCTTGATGAATTTCACTTGGAGGATAAAATTTAGAATAAAAAAGAGGTACAATTTCCTCCCATCCAAGAGAATCCCTGTTCTTCAGCAGTTTATACCAATGCGCAGCTCTCCCACCAAGTGATATGGAGAATAATTTATTCCTGACTTCGTCCATTGTAATACCTGCACACTTAAACAACTCGCATAATTCATGTAAATACAGCAAATGATCACCGGGGTGGACAGTTCCATCCCCAACATAGCGGTTAATCATAACACGTTTAAAAAATTTCATTGGTATTTTAAATGGCACAATATCATCAGGAGGCGCCTCATGTTCTACCTCAGCAGCGGTAGAAGACTTCCCAAACAGGAAAGCAACATTTCCTCTCTCCATTATTAAGCAAATAAGGAGACAGAAATAAAAACATCACTTACGGTTGAAGTTTTCCTTACCAATTCCTGTTACCAATAGCGCTTCACTCCCCGGCAACAGCGCCAGAAAATAGTCTTGATGACCCACAAGTATAGGGGGTGTATCGCAGTACTTTTGATAAATAAGAGTGTCGAACCCAACAAGGAGTAGAAGGTGTTGACAAGTGGTTTTGATAAGGATTTCACTTTAAACACTAGCAGGCAAGTTTTCAGTAGATTTTGAGATAACAGAGAAATAAAGTGCGAGTAAAGCGCGGCAATTATAATTGCAGCGAGTGGCCCTATGATTTTGAGAGCAAAGGACAAGCCGGTTGTTTACTTATGATGACCAAACGTTCTTGTGGACACATGGGACTTCTGCCAAGTGCTTTCGCTTCATATTGATGAATAATCTTTAGTGTTTTGATAAGTGTCGTGTGGGTGAATCTATGCTAATGCACCACCCTTCCTACGACTAATACATACTTATAATTATACCCCTTGCAAGCATCTGCATACTTATAATTATAAATCTAACCATAGCCTTCAACTCTGAGATCCCGCGATCTCTCGCGCATCGGAATACCAACGGGGGTTTAGGTTTCTGCCACTCCAGCAACCCCACAAATGATAACCAAGTACACGATGCATTCCCCTAGGTCCATAAAGGCGATGTGTCATCTAGTCGACGTTCACATGACACCACTAGAAGAATGGCACCACAACTTAAATATCAAAACATCAAATATTAATCTACACAGTTCACTATTAACATCTAGACTTCTCCCATGTCCTCAAGAACACAACGAACTAATCACAACACACCATAATGAACATGATCAGAGGTGATATAATGATGGGTAACAATCTGAACATAAACCCTAATTCAACGGATTCACTCAATAGCAACAATAACAATAGCAATCAACACCGGGAGAGTTTCCCCTATCAAATACACATAGTTTAGCCCTAGAAGTTACAGCGGGAACGGAGTGGATGGATGGAGATGACGGCGTTGGTGGGGGAAGAAGTACGCGAAGGGGTGCGCCAAGTGGTGGCCTAGGGTGGCCTCACCACCTGCTCGCGCGACAACATTGGGAGCCACGCCGGGAGGTGGTGTGGGCCGCCTGGGCCCCACCCCAGGCTCTCCTTTTAGCTTCCTTCATGAAATAGTTTAGAAATAAATCCCAGTTTTCCACTCTGTTCTTCTGGTCTTCGCAAATATTGTATCTTGACGATGCTTTTTCTAGCAGAATTCAGACTCCGGAGTTCCATCCCCCAATGATCATCAATCATGCAAAATAGATGAAATAACATAAGTATCATCTCCAAAAACGATATAGATCAATGAATAGCAGTAAATTATGATATAAAATAGTGATGCAAAATGGACGTACCAGTTACCACTAGTGTAGATAGCTGGGAACCCCGGTCCTTCTGTCATCATCATTGCTTTCCTGTCAACTCCACGCAAACAACTATTCTCTAGTGTCATTGTCTCTGTGTTACTGTTACTATTGCTCTCATAATACTGCTGCTTTCACATCACCCCTCTTACTAGTTCAATTCCAGGTGCATCTGAATTGACAACTCTGTTGTTAAGACTTATAAGTATTCTTCGTCTCCCCATGCGTCGAATCAATAAATTTGGGTTTTAATTCCCTCAAAGACTGTTGTGATCCCCTATACTTGTGGATTATTAGTGTTTTAGGAAGACGCTGGGCGGGATTGGTGCTCGCTTGGAGCCGAGCCGTGATAGTTCGTCTGCCGCCTCGTTCTTTCTGCGATCGATGTGCTCGATGTCGAAGCCGGTGAAGTGTCCGCCAACTTGGTCGACCACACGCCGCTAGTCCGCCATGTTTGCGTCGTTCGCGTCCCATGTTCCCATGGTTTGTTCTTCCACCAAGTCGGAGTCGCCATATCATTTGATGCGACTGACTCTGATCTCCTTTGCCACTAGGAGGTCGTGAAGGAGGGCTTCATATTCGGCGAGGTTGTTGGTGCAGGTGAAGTGCATTTGAAGGACGTAGCAGAGCTTGTCTCCTTTGGGAGACGTGAGGACTACGCCAGCCCCCGGGCCTTCGTACATCTTGGATCCGTCGAAGAACATGGTCCATCTTCCTTTTTCATGGTTTGGTGGTGGTAGGGATGCTTCCATCCAGTCGACGATGAAGTCGGCCAGGGCTTGCCACTTGATTGCAGTGCGGGCCGCATACATTAAGCCGTAGGGTTGTAGCTCGGACGCCCACTTGGCGACTCACCCTGTGGCTTCTCCGTTGCGGATTATTTCCGCGAGTGGGGAGGCGCTGACGATTGTCACTTGGTGCCTCATGACGTAATCGCGTAGCTTTCTTGATGCGAAAAAAACGCCGTAGATAAGCTTTTGGTAATGCGGATACCGTTGCTTGGAGTCGGTGAGGACTTCGCTGATGTAATACACCGGTCGTTGTATGGCAAAATCTTTGGCTTCTTCCTTCCGTTCGACGACGATTACCGCGCTGACGACTCGGATAGTCGCGGCGATGTATAGCATCATGGGTTCTTTCTCCAATGGTGAGGCTAGGATTGCGATCTCGGACATCATGTTCTTGAGAGTCATTAGGGCGGCATCTGCCTCGGCATCCCAGGTGAAGGTATCGGACTTTTTCAGGAGTCGGTATAAAGGAATGGCCTTTTCCCCCAAGCGATATAGAAAACGACTCACGGCTGCGACGCATCCCGTGAGTCGCTGCACGTCTGTGAGGTTCTTCGGGCTTTGCAGCGCTCCGAGAGCCTTGATCTTCTCTGGTTAGCTTCGATGCCGCGTTCGGAGACGGTGAAGCATATCAGTTTCCCCGCTGGTACGCCGAAGACACATTTCTCCGGGTTTAGCTTCATCTGGTACTTACGTAGGTTGTTGAAGGTTTTCGTCAAGTCGGTGATCAGGTCGGACTTTGCGCGGGACTTGATGATGATGTCGTCGATGCAGGCATGCACATTGCGCCCTATCTGGTCGTGAAGGTAGTTCTGGATGCAACATTGATATGTAGCCCCCAGGTTCTTCAATCCAAAAGGCATAGACACTTAGCAAAACGCCTTGTAGGGTGTGATGAACGAGGTCTTTTCCCTATCCTCGGGCGCCATCTTGATCTGGTGATATCCACAATAGGCGTCAAGGAAGCAGAGTGCTTCGCATCCCATGGTCAAATCGATCAGTTTGTCGATGCGCGGCAAAGCGAACGGATATTGGGGACATGCTTTATTCAGCTCTGTGTAGTCAATGCACATGCGCCAGGTGTTGTTCTTCTTGAGAACCAACACCGGGTTGGCGAGCCATTTTGGGTGCATGACCTCGGCGATGAACCCGGCAGCTAGGAGTCGGGCTATCTCCTCGCCAATAGCCTTGTATCTGTCCCCCGTGAAGCGACGTAGAAACTGTTTTACGGGTCTCATTTTATGGTCGACGCTGAGCTTGTGTTCCGCAAGCTCTCTCAAGACACCCGGCATATCGGATGGTTTCCAGGCAAAGATGTCCCTATTTTCTCACAGAAAGCTTCGTAGCGCATCTTCTTGTGCGGTGTCCATGTGCGCGCCGATTACTGCGGTCTTGGACGAGTCGCGGTCGATAAGCTCGATGTGCTTGGTTTCATGCGCCGTCTGGAATTTCTCTCGAGCATCGAGAGTTGGCTTTTTGACGATTGTCATGTCGTTGGGTTCATTGACGCTTGAGCTGCTCCAGGTGTTTGGCGGCGATGGCGGATTCAACGAAGATGGCGTTGCCAGACTCGCATCCAATGGCGCGATCGGTGTCGCCTTTGATGGTGATGATACCATTGGGGCCGGGTAGCTTCATCTTGAGATAAGCGTAGGATGGGCGGGCCATAAATTTGGCGAGGGCTGGTCGGCCCAGGATGGCGTGGTAAGTGCTCCGAAAGTTTACCACCTTGATCCAGATCTTTTTTAGCCGGAAGTTCTTCTTGTTGCCGAAGACCACGTCGAGGGCGATCTTGCCCATTGGGCGAGCCTTTTTTACGGGGACAACACCATAAAAGGAGGTGTCGGTCTAGATTAACTAGTGGTCGGAGAGGTCATCCGTTTGAAGATCTGGTAGTATAGTATGTTTATGCTACTCCCTCGATCCATGAAGGTTTTGGAGAGGATGTAGCCGTGGACTTAGGGAAACACTACTAGGGCAAACTTGCCCGGGTAGTCGATGCGGGGAGGGTGATTGTCGCGACTCCATGTGACTGATTGCTCGGACCAATCTAACCGTTGAGGAACGTCGAGGGTCGTCGCTTGGACGGCTCGCAACATGACTTTTGTCTCACGCTCATCGTCAGGAGCCACGTAGGTGTGACCCAATAAGCAGGGTGGAGGTGCGTTGTTATATGTCGAATCGTCGTCATTGTCGTGGCCGTCCGTCCTTACTCTGACTATTTCCGCCGTCAGGGAGCACTCGTCGGTGGTGTGCCTGGCGGGGTGTCCGGGTCGGTTGTGGAAGCGACATGGCTGAGCCAAGACGTCGAGGCGGGGAGCCTCTTTTATGTTTTGTAATGGATGCACCGGCTTTTCCGTCTCCCTTCTCCCGTGATGTTAGCGAGGTCTGCTTGTTTTAGCCCGCTCTTGCTCTTGCGTTTGCCATGTCTTCTGGATAAGATCTTGACTTGGATGTTGCTGACGCTTTTGTCGATGTAGTCATTATCCTTGTTGTCCTGGACTTAAAGCCGCTCAAGGAAGGATACGACTCTCGTGACGTGAGCAGTGGATGTGGGAGCAGTTCCTCGATCTTTATCTTCTGGCTGGTGACCCTGAGGTGTCGTCGAGGGTGTCATGGTCTCGTGGCGATTTGAGCTTTCAGTCCCGCTCGCCAGGCTGTTGTGACATTCCACCCATTGCCTTTCCAAGATCGCCTGACGACTGGAGTCGCAGCGTACATCAAGGTTTTTGGTTGCTTGAAGCCGCGAGCTCACTTGCTTGCGTGGGCGAGCCTGCGCGTCGATGGTGTCGCTCGTTGCATAGACATGCCTGCGGGTGACCGCTCCGCCTGGTTCGTAGTCGGGGGTCGACTCTGATTCGTCGTCTGGGACCAGCTGGATGGACGAGTCATCGTCGTCTTACCCTTTCGCGTGGTTGGCGGCGAGTTTCCCCGGGCCAATGATGCGTGGGAGTTCGTTGGCTGAGGACAAGTCGACGAGGCTGAAGTCGGTATTGTCGTTGGCCGGAGCGGAGTTGGTGTTGTCGCTGCTGTGGCCCCCGGAGCGTTCTCGTTGATGCCGCAGAAGCCGACGTACCCAATCGTTGCCGTGCCAAAGGGGATGATGTAGGAGCGCTCGACGTGTCCGCGTGCTGGCGCTCCGTAGGTATGCGCGTCGTAGACGATGTCGAAGTTTCCGGCGCGGTAGTACGTGCCGTAGACGATGCTATCGTTACTTGTGTGCACGCCGGGTCTGTAGCGCATCGCCTCCTTCTGGTCAGGATGACCCTCCATGAAGTAGATCCCTGAGATCACCGGCCCCACGTTGGCCGCCAATTGTCATGGGGAAGTCACGGCAGATGCCACGGGGTGGCTCATCTTCTGCGTGGAGCAAGGCGACATCTAGGATTCATAGAGGGGTTCGTATACACCAAGTGCCAGATTCGGCCCCTCACTTGGGAGGTAAAGACCTACTCCTGCCTGTATATTATTGGATCTGTATGGGTGTACAATGTGTTCGCCTGGAGCTAGACGATAGCTCTGGCGGCTATGAAAATACTGAAATGGAACCTGCCTCTAGGGTTTCCCCTAGTCGTCTTATATAGGGGGACGAATAGGGTTTACAGGGAGATGATGGGTAACCAACATGACATTAAATATACACGATATATCCGGCTAGATGAGTGATCTTTGGGATAACCTTCTGTGATCCGAGTAGATATCGATCTCTTTCCTTTCCGAGGCGGCGCACCGGGTCTGTTACGAACCTGTTATCCTTCCTAGGACCTTCCGACTGGGCTTGGGTCATGTTGGGTGGATGATACGTCTCCAACGCATCCATAATTTCTTGTGTTCCATGCTATGTTATATCATGTTATTACATGTTCTATATGCATTATATATAGTTTTATGCATTTTCTAGGACTAACCTATTAACAAGATGCCACAATGTCAGTTCCCTGTTTTCTGCTGTTTTGGTTTCAGAAAAACTCTTAAGGAAATATCCGCCAAATTGGAAACGAGCCAACCAGTATTTTTATTTGAAATATTTGTGACCAGAAGAACCAAAGACGAGACGAAGGCGGACCCCGAGGGGCCCACACCGCCTCGTGGCGCGGGACCCATGTTGGCCGCGCCGGGAGGTGGTGTGGGGCCCTCGGGCACCAACCGACCTAGGTCTTTCGCCTATATAAGCCCCTGTGACCTAAAAACTCCAGACGTTTAATCACTTTTTCCTCCGCGGGTCCCGAGCCGCCGCCGTCGCCGCCACCACTTCGGGAGAGATCCGAACTGCTCCCTGGCACCCTTCTGGGAGGGGGAATCGTCCCCGGAGGCCTCTACGTCGCCATGACCGCCTCTGGACTGATGTGTGAGTAGTCTATCCTTTGACTACAGGTCCATAACAGTAGCTAGATGGTTGTCTTCTCCTCTTGTGCTATCATGTAAAGATCTTGTTAGATGCCTATCATGATCAAGATCATCTTTATGTAATTCTCCATGTTGTGTTTGCTGGGATCCGATGAATATTGAGTACTGAAGTTATTGCTTCATAATATATCATGTGTGTGCTATTTAATGATCTTGCATGCTCTCCGTTAGTTGTGTATGCTCTGGTCAAGTAGATGCTCGTAACTCCAAGAGTGGGTATTTATGCTCGATAGTAGGTTCATGTCTCTATTTAATCTGGGGCAGCGACAGAAATCTCTAAGGTTGTAGATGTACTGTTGCTACTAGGGATAAAACAATAGTACTTTATCTAAGGATGATGTTACTTACTTACTTTACACACAGTGCTTAAGGCGATAATCTGTTGCATGCAACTTAATACTGAAAGGGGTGCGGGCGCTAACCGGAAGGTGGATTATTAGTCATAGATGCGGTTGAAACAGTCTATGTATCTCGTTGTAATGCCCGAATGAATCTCACACTAGACACCATATCATTAGTGTATGCATTGTGTTGCTCATCATTATTCTGTCAATTGCCTAGCTGTAATTTGTTTACCACGCATGGATGAGTGTTATTATTATTTATGGAGAGACACAACTAGTGAACTGTGGACCCCGGTCCTTCTCAGTAATCTGATAAAACCACAACTGCAAACCTGTTACTTTCTGCAAATATCACTCTT
This sequence comes from Poa annua, assembly GCA_026929855.1. Taxonomy (NCBI): domain Eukaryota; kingdom Viridiplantae; phylum Streptophyta; class Magnoliopsida; order Poales; family Poaceae; genus Poa; species Poa annua. The sequence continues at coordinate 57,130,794 of CM049426.1, read as the reverse complement.
TTTTCCACACATATGTTGAATCCTTTGTTACAGCAAGCCGGTGAGATTGACAACCTCATTGATTGTTTATGTGCCGGCTCCACGTTCTTTGCTGACGCTGGTGTTGCGCCGCGCCAACGTCTCCACCAACAACATCAAATGAATCATTCATCTCCTACTGGTTTGATAACCTTGATTTCATACTGAGGGAAACTTGCTGCTGCACTACTTCACACCTTCCTCTTGGGGTCTCCCAACAACACACCCATCGTGTGCATCAGGCATTTTTCTGGCGCTGTTGCCGGGGATTTGAAGATTCACTGCAAGGGGAGTTTTCGCACTTCCAATTTTTTTATTTTGTTATTGTCTTGCTTAGTTTATTTTTATTACAGTTTTGTTTGCTTAATATCAAAAATACAAAAAAAATAGTTACTTGCATTACTTTTCTTATTTCGGTTTAGTCTTTTATTTTCAGTTTTGTTGCTCTTGTTATTTCGGTATGTTAATTATTTCCCTATTATTGTTATTTCGGTTTGTTAAACTAAATTGCTAAAATGAGTTCCTGTGAAAATACCAAGTTTTGTGACTTTACAAGCACCAACAATAATGATTTTATATGCACACCTATTGCTCCACCTGCATCTAAAGTTGTGTTCTTTGAAATTAAACCTGCTTTATTAAATCTTGTTATGAGAGAGCAATTCTCTGGTGTTAGTTCAGATGATGCTGCTGCCCATCTAAATAAATTTGTTGAATTATGTGAAATGCAAAAATATAAAGATATAGATGGTGATATTATAAAACTGAAATTATTTCCTTTCTCTTTGAGAAAGAGCTAAAGAATGGTTGATTTCATTGCCTAGGAATAGTATTGATTAATGGATTAAACGCAAAGATGCTTTCATTGGAAAATACTATCTTCCTGTTAAGATTATTTTTCTAAGAAGTAGCATCATGAATTTTAAACAACTTGATAATGAACATGTTACTCAAGCTTGAGAAAGAATGAAATTTTTAATAAAGAATTGCCCAACCCATGGACTGACTGATTGGATGATCATCCAAACCTTTTATGAAGGACTGAATTTTTCTTCAAGAAAATTATTGGATTCAGCTGCAGGAGGTACCTTTATGTCCATCACTTTGGGGGCTGTAACAAAACTCTTGGATGATATGATGGTTAATTATCTGGATGGCATAAAGAGAGGACACCTCTAGGTAAGAAGGTAAATTGTGAGACCACAAATTTTTAAGTTACTAAATAATTTTAGTTGGAAAATAAACTATTCTAATTCTGCTAATCTCTAGTGTTTAGTCCGTTGTTAAAGTCTGCATGTTAATTGTTAATTAAGTTATGCTTATGTGTCAACTAATGAGTAGAGGATCTTTTGTCTTACATGCATTTAAATACTAGATGTATTTGTGCTCTCGTGTTACTCTTGCATGCATGAAGTACTTGGTGGTTTAGTGCTGCCATGCACTCTCTTGCATGCATCGACTGATGCATCAACACCTTTGCTTAGTAGAGTAAGTCAGTCATCAGCTCATTTGCTTGCTTGCGCTGCCTGTGCCGGTTCGCTAGATATTTTTTGCATGCGTAGCGTCGTGTGAGTGGCCAAAATCTACGTGGAGGTGTGCGTGTTAATTAGTCAGCCATCGTTTGATTGCTACGAGCGCTGGAGTGGGCGTAGATATTTTGCTAAGCCAGCAGTGGCTATGTGGAAGGATCAGCGGCAAGCGGCGTAGAGCTCAGATATTTTAGCTGGCCTTAACCTATAAATAGCTGCTGATGCTGTGGTGCACTTCTCGCACCTCACTTCATACCCTCATCCATCGAGAGAGCCCAATCAGAGAGACCAGAGGAAGAGTGAGAGAAGAACTGAGAGCGAGCGTGTCTCGGCGGTGGAGAAATACACAACTAACATCGTATATCAGCGGAGGCGCTGCCGAATTCCGGAGAGAGGGCAGCGGTCGCCGGTGGAAGATGGACGGTGGCGAGTGGATGGTCTAGCCTACCACGGTGGTTCTTCTTAGTTTTGGTGCTGCCGTATGAGCTCGTACTCTTGTACGGATCATAGCTGAACTGAGGCAAGCGATTCTTATCTCTCTCATATATTTTGTGAAGTATGCTTTGCTGTGTGAATATTCATGATACTCTGATTGGTACGAGCTGTGTGTTGATATACGGGGCTAACACGCTGATATCGTTACGGTGATGGATCCGTAGGAGCCACTGGTCCGAATTGGGCTTAGCACGTATATTTTACATGGAATATTAAACAAGTGTTTTATAAAGTAAACTTGGTGCTACGAAAGTGATTGTATTGTACCGGTCATAGTAAAGGTATGGGTACTGTCTGAGTTCTCCGTGAGGGACGGCCCTTGTTCGGGAAAGTGTCGGTGATGGACCCGTAGGAGCGATCGACAGGAGTAGGTCAAGGTGTCCAGTGTCCAAGCGGGTAAAAGAACTCTGCTCATTCTGGAATCCTGTGTGGTTCTGGTCGAGGCTGTCGACGTCGGAGTACCCCTCTGCAGAGCGTAAAAGTGTGGATATTCACCCCTGTGATTCCCGGTAGGGAAACTCATTTTCATGTGTGGCACCATGACTTTTAATATGGTTAACAACTTAGTAACATTATTTAACTGCTTCTTCTAAAACCTACTCTATTTTACAAAGTATATGGAGGTGTATGAATTGTTTGCTGAGTATGACTCTCGTTATACTCACTCTTGCTCCTCTTTGTTTTTAATTATCAGAGTGCGCTGCGGAAGACGTTGTTATCCGAAGAGTAGGCTGGACCAGTGGGTGGAAATCGTGTAGAGAACCTTTTTATTTTTGTAACTGTAATTATTCTTGTAAATGAATAAAGGAGTTGCTTGAAATCCACTAAGCTGATTTATCCTGCTTTTCTAGCCGTTCGTGTGTATAGTCTTTCGGGTCTGTATGCGTGTGGCGGTTGTCATTCTTCCGGGCCGGGTCTCGGGGTGTGACAGTTAAAGTTGTATCAGATCTCAAGGTTATAGGTCATACGGGACAAATTGGTTAGATCGCTAACTTAGTTTTGCGACATTTTTTTTGCGTTTCTTGTTTGCCACTAACTTTGTGCATTTTGTGTGCTAGCAATCATATGTTTTCTTGGGCTAACTTCCAAATATATTTTGCAAAATAGTTTTGTTCGCTGTATGTTAAAATCTATTGCTTGTTTTTGCTAAAATCTTGATGTTACTTTAAATTTGTTAGGTTTTTTTAATTGAATTTCAGGGACGAAATTCATATAAGGTGTGGAGGATTATAATCTCTAGTGTTTAGTCCGCTGTTAAAGTCTGCATCTTAATTTTTAGTTAAGTTTTGCTTATGTGCCAACTAATGAGTAGAGGATCTTTTGTCTTACATGCATTTAAATACTAGATGTATTTGTGCTCTCGTGTTACTCTTGCATGCATGAAGTACTTGGTGGTTTAGTGCTGCCATGCACTCTCTTGCATGCATCGATTGATGTATCAACACCTTTGCTTAGTAGAGTAAGTCAGTCATCAGCTCATTTGCTTGCTTGCGCTGCCTGTGCCGGTTCGCTAGATATTTTTTGCATGCGTAGCGTCGTGCCAGTGGCCAAAATCTACGTGGAGGTGTGCGTGTTAGTCAGCCATCGTTTGATTGCTACGAGCGCTGGAGTGGGCGTAGATATTTTGCTAAGCCATCAGTGGCCGTGTGGAAGGATCAGCGGCAAGCGGCGTATAGCTCAGATATTTTATCTGGCCTTAACCTATAAATAGCTGCCGATGCTGTGGTGCACTTCTCGCACCTCACTTCATACCCTCATCCATCGTGAGAGCCCAATCAGAGAGACCTCAGAGTAAGAGTGAGAGAAGAACTGAGAGCGAGCGTGTCTCGGCTGTGGAGAAATACACAACTAACATCGTATATCAGCGGAGGCGCTGCTGAATTCCGGAGAGAGGGCGGCGGTCGCCGGTGGAAGATGGACGGTGGCGAGTGGATGGTCTAGCGTACCACGGTGGTTCTTCTTAGTTTTGGTGCTGCCGTATGAGCTCGTACTCTTATACAGATCATAGCTGAACTGAGGTAAGCGATTCTTATCTCTCTCATATATTTTGTGGAGTATGCTTGGCTGTGAATATTCATGATACTCAGAGTGGTACAAGCTGTGTGTTGATATACGGGGCTAACACGCTGATATCGTTACGGTGATGGATCCGTAGGAGCCACTGATACAAATCGGGCTTAGCTCGTATATTTGACATGGAATATTAAACAAGTGTTTTATAAAGTAAACTTGGTGCTACAAAGGTGATCATATTGTACCGGTCACAGTACATGTATGGGCACTGTCTGAGTTCTCCGTGAGGGACGGCCCTTGTTCGGGAAAGTGTCGGTGATGGATCTGTAGGAGCGATCGACACGAGTGTCCGGTGTGCAAGCGGATAAAAGAACTCTGCTCGTTCTGAAATCCTGTGTGGTCCTGACCGAGGCTGTCGACGTCAGAGTACCCCTCTGCAGAGCGTAAAAATGTGGATATTCACCCCTGTGATTCCCGGTTAGGGAAACTCACTTTCATGTGTGGCACCATGACTTATAATATGGTTAACAACTTAATAACATTGTTTAACTGATTCTTCTAAAACCTAGTGTATTTTACAAAGCATATGGAGGTGTATGAATTGTTTGCTGAGTATGACTCTCGTTATACTCACCCTTGCTTCTCTTTGTTTTTTATTATCAGAGTGCGCAGCTGAAGACATCATCCGAAGAGTAGGCTGGACCAGTTAGGTTGGATGCGACTAGAGAACTTAATTTTGTAATTGTAATTATTCTTGTAAAATGAATAAAGAGTTGTTTGAAATCCATTGAGCTGGTTTATCCTGCTTTTCTAGCCGTTCGCGTGTATAGTCTTTCGAGTCTATATGCGTGCGGCGGCTGTCATTCTTCCAGGCCGGGTCTCGGGACGTGACAGTTAAAGTGGTATAAGAGCTCAAGATTTATAGGTCACACGGGACACTGATGGGTAGATCGTTAGTTTAATATTATGACTAACTTTTGATGTGTATTTTCTTTGTACAAACATTCATCAGATTTTCTTGTGCTAACTTATAGATATTTTTCCAAAAATATTTTGTTAACTATATGAAAATCTATTGTTTGTTTTTGATAAAATTTTGAATGTTACTTTAAATTTGTTAGTTTTGTTGTTTGATTGTATTACAAAACTCTTTTGCTTTTTATTTTACAAAAGCTTGCTAAGATTTGAGAAAAAATGAAAAGTATTTGTTTGGAGGAATTTCGGGGACGAATTTCTTAAAAGGTGGGGAGGATGTGAGAACCCGAATTTCTAAGTTACTAATTAATCTGGACTAATTTTGAGTAGGTTAAAAAATTGAACAAGTAATTATTTAGCTTCTAGTCGTTCTAACTTTACTAATCTCTAGTGTTTAGTGTGCTCTTAAGACCTACATGCTTTCTTCTTTGTAGTACGTTCATGCAGGAAGTACTAAGATTGCTAAGTGCTGGCATGCACTCTCTTTTTGCATTCATCGATTGATTTAACTAGACGTAGACGTGATGTAATGCTTAGCTAGAGTAAGTCAATCATCAGCTCATTTGCTAGCTTACGCTGCATGTACCGGTTCGTTAGATATTTTATGCATGCGTGGCGTCGTGCTAGTGGCAAAAAATCTACGTGGAGGTGTGCATGTTAGTCACCATCATTGATTGCCACGAGCACGGGTATTAGATATTTTGCTAAGCGAGCGGAGGCTTAGTGTCGAAGGATCAGCTGCAACGCTAGCGATCCTTTTAAATACATGAGCTTAGCTGCCGTTGCTGCTCTAGTATTCTCAATCATCCGATTCATCCTCATCTAATCCATCGGGAGGGCTGAGAGCAGTAGAGCTTTCGGGAGGTGTTGGAGATCGCTGACGGCGGGAGCTAGGTGACGGCGCATGGAGTCTTCCGCACCATATCCAGTGCTAGTATTTTGGCTACTGCCGTATGAGCTGGTACGCCGATCTATCTACAGTTCCAGAGCACTCATTCTGCGATGGCTACGGCGTGGCTAACCGAGGCAAGCTCTTTGTACCTCTCTCGTATATTTTGTGGAGCATGCTTTGCTATGAATATGCATGATACCCTGAGGGGTACAAGCTGTATGTTGATATACGAGGTTAACGTACTAGTGTTTTTACGGTGATGGATTCGGAGGAGCCACCGGTATAAACTGGACTTACCAGCGTATATTTGACACGGAAATGAATACAACGTTTTTATAAGTAAACTTGGTGCCACGAAGGTGATCGTATTGTACCGGTCACAGTACAGGTATGGGCACTGTCTGAGTTCTCCGTGAGGGGCGGCCCTTGTTCGGGAAAGTGTCGGTGATGGATCCGTAGGAGCGATAGACACGAGTAGGTCAAGGTGTCCGGTGTCCAAGCGGGTAAAAGAACTCTGCTCGTTCTGGAATCCTGTGTGGTTCAGACCGAGGCTGTCGACGTCGGAGTACCCCTCTGCAGAGCGTAAAAATGTGGATATTCACCCCTGTGATTCCCGGTTAGGGAGACTCACTTTCATGTGTGGCACCATGACTTTTAATATGGTTAACAACTTAATAACATTGTTTAACTGATTCTTCCAAACCTAGTGTATTTTACAAAGTATATGGAGGTGTATGAATTGTTTGCTGAGTATGACTCTCGTTATACTCACCCTTGCTTCTCTTTGTTTTTGATTATCAGAGTGCGCAGCTGAAGACGTCATCCGAAGAGTAGGCTGGACTAGTTGGGTGGGATGCGACTAGAGTACTTAATGTTGTAATTGTAACTATTCTTGTAAAATGAATAAAGAGCTGTTTGAAATCCGCTAAGCTTGTTTATCCTGCTTTTCTAGCCGTTCGCGTGTATAGTCTTTCGAGTCTATATGCGTGCGGCAGCTGTCATTTATCCGGGCCGGGTCTCGGGGCGTGACACAAATTATATTGACGAAACCTCGTCTTTGAGTGAAAAGATTGATATGATTATGTCTATACTTGCTACTGATAAATCCCATATTTATCCCAATAATGTTCCTTTAGCTTCTTTAGTTGCACAAAAAGAGCATGTTGATTTAAACTTTATTAAAAGCAACAATTTTAACAACAATGTCTATAGGAACAACTATGGTAACAACAACTATAAGCCCTATCCTCCTAATAATGGCAACTCTTATGGCAACTCGTATGGTAATTCTTATGGTAATTCTTATAACAACAATAGGAATACCACCTCTGAACTTGAAACCATGCTAAAAGATTTTATCACTACACAAACTTTGTTTAATAAAACATATGAGGAAAAGCTTGCGAAAAGTGATATTCTTGCATCTAAAGTTGATAGTCTTGTCCTTGATGTCGATCTCTTCAAATCTAAAATCATGCCTACTGAAACTGAAGAGAATAATCCTTTTGCTACTGCTAATGCCATCCAAGTTCAAATTGATGAAAATGTTAGATTAATGGCTCAATTACGTGCTAGAGAAAGAGGCTAATTGTAAGGACCCCTCGGAAACAAGTCCGAGATGTCCACGTTATGTAAAAGATCACGATCCCAATGATCAGTGCATCGCAATCACATAACCAACATTAGTATCAAAGAGTTACATCATTCAAGTCGTACGAATAAAAGTTTTACAACACATAAATGGTCATACAACCAAGTCTGCAAACCTCGTCGCGCAGGACGGAATTAATCTAAGATAGCGGAAGCTCGTGGCTAGCGTCGGCCCTTGCCATCTCGGGACGCTTATCCCACAAGTTCAGTTGACCGGTGACAACTAAGTGGCGAAGTCGTCGTCATACACCTCCTCCTCGACATAAGCCTCCTCGTTGAAATCTGGACATTTGAATATCCAGGGACATAGCCATATGTAGGGGTGTAAACGGATCGGATCGGATCGGATTTTGCCTTTACCATATCCTATAACATAATTTTTCATCGGATTCGGAGCGGATCGGATAATGACCGGATGCGGATTCGGATGCGGATATCCGTGATGGCGGATTCGGAGGCGGAAACGGAGCGGATTCGGACCGGTAACAAAATTAATCGGGTAGATACATGTACAATTAAATTTTCACACCATACAAACAAAAATAATTGTTTGATAACTTAATAATTAATCAACTTGTAATTTATAGTCTTTACCATGACTATTTAAGTGAGATGTTGTTCGACTAACGAACTCGACAACTTACAAGTTTCAAATTATGCTATATTAGACTAGACAATTCGGTAGAAAATCGGATTATTCGGATTCAAATCATCGGATAATCCTATTTAAATTTCGGATAATCCATATTTTATGTTATTTTACATACCATATCCTATATACCATATCCGGGTGTCAACTTCGGAATCGGATATCCTTATCCGGCGGATTTCTTAAAACCGGATATGGATTGTTGAAAACGGTTTCGGAATCGGATATGGCGCGGAAATTATCCTATCCGTTTACACCCCTAGCCATATGAGTACAATTACGTACTCGCAAGATCACATCTACGTTTTCAGTTTATCATGGAGATGCAAATAAAATGTTTTCGAAAACTAGGATAGCTCCTATATACAACTATAGGGCTTATTTCCGAACACCATGATTTTAGACATAGAGAATACGACATCTCTATATCTTTGTTGAAGAAAACATTTAGAGATAGAATTCTCTTCTCTTAGATATAGCAAGGACATATCTAAGTACAGGAACTTTCTTTTGTAACAGTTTATTAAAACACTAGGATAGGGATAACCCTTTATCCTGGCTTGAGATCGGACCGGTTGTCTCCCCGAGATCAACTATCCTCACCCAAATTCCATACCTCCCAGGTACCACCTTGGTGCCTCCTGTTTCCTCCAAAAAAAATCTCTTTTGAAACCATAAAACAGCCAGCGTGCATAGTGGGACCTTTCCAACCGTCCATGACAGCGGATGCGGCTATTCGAATAGATTTACACTCTGAAGAGGTTGCACACTTTACCCACACCAATCGGTCCTTCCGCCGTGTCTGCCACGACCCGTCATACGACATCATGCGGGGGTCCGGATAACATGATCAAAGCTTTCCACTATGACCACCCTAGTATCGGGGCCTCCCGGTAGTTTTGTTCTCCCCGGCACCGTGTGCTCCACTAGACCTCTTGGTCTTTGCTTGGGACGGCACACCGCCACGGCAGGAGACATGCCGTAATCGTCCGGCTGCTGATCCTTATCAGTGTATTGTCTCTTCCGGACGACAACCCAGCTTCGAGGGCCCAACCCTCATAGAAAGTATGAGAGCCCCAATACTAAAACAGACAATTTTCCGGCTAAGCCCTACCCATATCAGGTAGTGTGGTTGCACGGGTTAATTGTTCGGGCGGCAGCTAGGGTCACACTTTGTTTTTCAAAACACCTTCTCCTCCGACTACTTCCAGCAGCACGGGTTTTTGCAATCATCTCCGATTGCTCCAAGCAACTCAGGTTTTAATAAAGCACTTGTTCGCCGACTGCTCCCAGCAGATCGGGTTTTTCTCCAAAAAAAAAATTACCAAACCAGACTCCCATCCTATAGTTTTGAGGTAAGAGGATAGGAGTATACTACTAGAAAACTTAATCTTCTTGATGGAGCCTTCAACAACAAGGCTCATCAAGTAAAAAATTACTTTGTAACAACTATAAATAATCTCGTAGATAACTTTGGCCAACCAATATTTTGTAAAATAGTTTTCGGCTGACAGGGTGCCACAAAAGAAATAAAACATGCATTATTTTATTTTAAAAACAAAACATGCTTGATAAAATAGTAGGATTGATTATAATGGTGAGGTGGCTTGCCTTGTTAAGCATATTGTCCATTGTCTTGCTCTTCTCCGTAGTTGTGCTCAGCTACCTCGTACTGCTCCTCCTCTGGTTACGGCTCTACCATAACATGAAAACAAACGAGACTAGCGTAAATCCTAAAATGTGTGTTGACAACAATCTAAAGTATAGGAACAAACAACAAGCATCATAAAACAGAACCATCTACTGGAGGGATTCACCCAATCATAAACACAAACACAAACAAAACTCACCAAGCATATAAGGCTACATTATGGCACAAAATGGGTTATGCCAACCACACACAAGGAAAACAACCACCACACTAATAATGTTTTAAAGACACATGTAAGAGTTTATTTTAGGTTTTGGATTACAAAGTTGACAAGTTTTAAACACAAGCTTGCTCTTATCCAAAAACAGAAAATATAATTTATACATTTAAATAGTTATTATGGTGCTGTTTAGATGGAAAAGTCATAACTCCTAGAGTACTATTCATAAAAAGAAACCCTTCTACCACATTACTCCTAATTACTATAGAAAGCTCTGAAAATTAATTGTGCACAAAAATCTACTTCCCAACAGAAACTAAGAATCAGCTAAGAGCTACTGATGTCAAAACCAAAAAGAATGAAGTTTCTATTTTTTCGATCTCCTGTATGCAAAGTTAATTTCTTTGCAAATATATGAGTTTTGTCTTTCAGTACAAATTTAATTTACCTAATTTGGATAATCGTAGCTCAGGTTATCCCAGATTTAAAAGAAAGTAAACTTCTGACCATTATTTATGTACAGAGAAAAATATAAATTATTTTGGTGCCAAACCAGTGTGGTATGTTAGATAAAACTTGTGTATACTACAAAAAAATACTCCAAAAATATTTCCATAAACAGGTGTAGATCAAACAACCGAAACTAGACACACATTATTTTCAGAGAATATAAATATTTTTTTTATGAGGATAAACCTACTGTCTAAGGAGTTGATTCACCAGACAAAAAATATACACTGGAAAATTCTACCCTTATAGGATATAAAACCTACCACTCATATCTACCACATCCAATTGGATTTACTCCACAAAGTACTTTAATTAATGAATTAAAATCACCAAATATCCACTGGTGTCTTTCTAAAACTTAATATATCTTTAGTTAGAATCATCTCCTTCATGTACGGCTTATAGATATAGGTAGGCATTTTTATAGGCTTTCCAGAGAGTCATAGTTTGCATGATTTGGATTTATAAATCCCAAGTTATTAATGAATTGGTGAAAATGATACTTTTTACAAGATCTATTATAGCACACAACTGAAAACATATTTTGGAGAAAGTCCAGTGCCACATGGTTAAGAAAACGAATAGTTACGCTACAAAATTTAATCCACTAATTTAGCATGCACAGATCTACCACATATGAATAAAATCTAGGCTATTACTTTTCTGGAATTTTAAACAGGGAAAAGATTAAAAGGAAAAAGCGAATCTGGGCCAGATCTGGCGCGGATCTGCACGGGGTGGAGCTGGGCCGGCCCAACTGGGCGCGACGCGCGCGCAGCGCTGAATACGGTCAACGACCGGGCGCGTTCAAACGCAGCCGTCGATCTCCAGATCGACGATGCAGGAGTCGTCTCCTTCCTTGCGACCGCGCCGAAACGAACTGGAAAGGGAGAGAGGAGGGCTTGGATGGTGCGCTCACCTCGAGCGTTGAGAGGCCACAGCGAGGGTTGGAGATGAAAGAGGATTCGATGGAGACCTCGGGGATAGCCTCAGGTCGCGCACGCACCGCCGGAGCCCATGGCTTCGTCGGCGGCGAGCTCCTCGGGCTGTGGACGAACGCGACGCTCTCGGGCACCTAGAAAAATAACAGGGACGGGGGTTAGATAGCCCTCGAGAAGGGGAGCTTGGAGCCAAAAATGGCGAAGAAGAGGGAGAGTAGCGATGGCTACGGTAGTTTTCTTCCGTCGGCTACCGAGGAGATTTTCTTCGTCTCCAGGGCAAATGGGGTCGAGAGCTAGAGCGAGGTTGGTGAGGGAGAGGAGAGGGAGTGGGGGAGATCCTCGGGGTGTGAAGAAATGAGGGAGGGAACGGCTAGGTACGGGTTTAAAACCGGGGGCTCGGTTTTAGGGTTTCTCAGACACAGCGGTTTGGGGGGGGGGGGGGGGGGGGGGTTGGTGCTCCCATTGGTTATCCTGGGCGGTGTAGAGAGGCAGAGGGGAGGGATGGTCGGGATGACAAGCACGGGCCAGTAGAATTAGAGGAGAAGGGCTCGGGTGTAGAAAAAGCAAATAAATTAAGTGTAAAAGAGAGGGGATGGGGAGGCTGGCAGGTGGGGCAGGGCGTGGGGTGCTGTCCCCCTCCTTGTCACCAGTAGAGAGAGTCGTTGGAGAGATGAGAGGGATAGCTAGGGTTTGGTTAGTCTAGGTTTTGTTTTTTTCTCTTCTATTTTATTTTTCTCCTTTCTTAATTTGCTCAAGCAAAATTTAATTCTTGATTTCCAAACAGAAATAACATACCAAACACAAGCTAGTGGAGTAGTTTTTTTCCAAATTTGAGTTCACCTACTTCTTTCCTAAAAAACAGATTAAAAGAATGATGGAAAATCAAAACAGAAAAGAAAATGCGGTCCAATCGTTTCTGATTTTTGATGCCCACGTTAGCTGATTGGTTTTATACCTAAACAAGCCCAAAAGTAAATTTTAAAAACTATAAATCAAAATTTAACTTGCCTAGACCAAGGTGGTTTGTTTGCATGTCAAAATTGGTGTAGGGTTTGCTTAATACTAAGGCCTAGTTTTGCTATGTTTTAATAAATATGAAGATCACAAGAGTTGATTTTTTTTCATCTAGTTATTTTTGTTTTAGTGTTTCTATCAACTTAGATGAATAGTGAAATCAAACAAGACTAATGAGAGCAACAAAATAATTTATGCCTCAAAATTATTCACACACCAAAGTTTTAGCGAAGGCTGAAAAATCTAGATTAACACCACAATTCTATGCTCAAGAAAATTGGGGTGTTACACTAATATTGTTTAAGTTTTTACGGTTACTACTTCTGAAAATAATGGTGTTTCACATGTTAGTAAGCCTCCTACTATCCATGGTAACATATTTGGTGTTGGAAATGTCTCCTCTACTTCACCCAAAAATTTTAAATTGCCCAAAACTGTTGAAACTAGAGTTGATAAAAGTGCTGAAATTTTTAATAACATGAGAGAAAGTGGTTCGGTTTGCTTTTATATAATAATTTTAATTTTTATAATTGTAATATCTCTGAAGTTATTAATTTCTTGCCAAAATTGGCCACAAGTCCTAATGCTAGCTCTCTTAATATGGCTTTTACTGCTCATATTACAAATGCTCTCATAAAAGCTAGGGAGGATAAATTAAAACTTGAAGCTTCTATCCGTAGGATGTTAGAAGATGGTTGGGAGCCCATCATTAAGATGAAAGTAGATAAATTTTATTGCAATGCTTTGTGTGACCTTGCTGAAAGTATTTATGTTATGCCTAAAAAGCTCTATGATATGTTTGACTTGCCAACGTTGGAACATTGTTATTTGGATGTTTTTCTTGCTGATAATTCTTTGAAGAAACCCTTGGGGAGGATCAATGATATCCTTATTATGGTTAATAATAACCTGGCCCCGTTGATTTTACTGTCTTGGACATTGAATGCAATCCATCTTGTCCAATTTTGTTGGTAAGACCTTTTCTGAGAATTGTGGGTGCAATTATTGATATGAAAGAAGGTACCATCAAGTACCAATTCCCACTCAAGAAAGGTATGGAACACTTCCCTAGGAAAAGAATGAAGCTACCTTTTGATTATATTGTTCGTTCAAATTATGGTGTTGATGCTTCATCTCTTCATAATACTTGAGTTTCACTTTGTGCCTAGCTCAAAGGCGTTAAACAAAAGCGCTTATGGGTTTTTATTTCCTATTATTTAATTTGTTTTGCTTGTGTCAAGGACTTGTCCTACCTCTATACCAATTCCTTTTTATTTTATTTTTATTGCAAAGTTGTGTCAAGTTAAGCCTCTATTCGAAAGTTGATGTTAAAATTCAATTCTTGTCCTGAAACAGATTTCTTCTGTCCACCGTAAAAATTATATAAAATCACTGGAACGTCAGAAAAATCTGCCATGTTTTCTGCGTAATCCTCAGATGTATACGCAACTTTCATTAGTTTTGAGTTTTCTGATCTGAGCAAGTAAAGTGCCTCGAACAAATTCGTCCTTACGAACTTTTCTTTTCTGACAGATTCTGTCATTTTCTTTTGCAATGTCTCTTTTGCTATTTTGATTGGATCTTTTTATCCTTTTAAGTATCAGTAGCTGTAGCTAATGTCCAGTAGCAATGGTAGCAATACGCTGGATCGGCAGGAGATGGAGTACCTTCGGATCCAAGAAATCTATTGTGTTCCTACAGAATATCATATTTTTTGTGCACTAACCCTCTAATGAAGTTACTCTAAGTTTGGTCTGGAGGAAGTTTTCAAGTATCAAGAGAAGAGGATGATACAATGTGATCAAGAGTATAGTAAAGCCAAATCTTGGGGATGCCCCGGTGGTTCACCCCAATATAATTCAAGAAGACTCAAGCGTCAAAGCTTGGGGATGCCCAAGGCACCCACTTCTTCATCGACAAACTATCAGGTCCTTTCTAGTGAAACTATATTTTAATTCTGTCACATCTTATGTGCTTATCTTGAAGCATTTGTTTGTCTTTGTTTTTGTTTTTGTTATTTTCATTCTATGAATAAATATGGATTCTAGCATTCTTTTGTGTGGGAGAGAGACACGCTCCGCTTTTTCATATGAATACTCGTATTCTTCACTTATATTCGTTGAGTAATCGTCTCATGTTATTGTTTGCTCTCTAGCTCTTGTTTTTCATGCATCTCTTGTTAGAGCTGTTAGATTTGTTATGTTATACTCTCATATCTCATTGTTTAATTACTTGTAGAGTTTATCTTTTATATAAGTTTATTGGTGTTTGGTTGAGAACAGAAAATGCTAAATGTGGTAGATGGTATAATTAAATGATACATTAATCTTGTAGATCATTAAATTGTGTCACTTGAATCACTGATGTTGTTTTGAGATATTAATTTGCTTAATGGTAAACATGATGGTCTAGTAAAGTGGAATGATTAAATGGTTGGTCTAGAGAAACTTGAAAACTGTGCCACACTTAAATTTCCAGTTGATTGCATAATGGTATATGACTTCTTTTTGCCTAAGGCAACCGTAATGGTTTTATGTTATGCGCTATGGTCCGGTCCCCAACAGTGACTTGTTCATTTGCCACAGAACCCCTATGAATAATTTTAATTATGCCTTGCATGATCATATTTTTATTTGGAATCTTTTTACTCGTGAGTTCTAAAACTGCGGTTTTCATGGCACTTCCACCACCCTATTGCTTGCCTCTTCGGTACTTTGCTTTGCCCTTTCTCACATTGACAGTTGTGCATTTTTCGCGGGTACATCCAAACTCGTGGGAGATCTTCATCTTGTTCTCCTACACATAAGCCAAACATCTTACTCAAAACATCCACCATACCTACCTAATAAAGCATTTTTATAGTTGTTCCGAGATATATTGCCATGCAACATCCATCTTACATTACATGACTTGTTGTCATTCATTACTTATTTATTGCTTTGCGTGTTTCTATAAATCTGATGTGTGGTTTTACCCATGTTACGCTAGAGCACTGCATAACCTGCTACACTGGCAGGGGCACCGTTGTCATATGTATTCTTATGGCACATTCATATTAGCTACTTATATCATCAGTATGTTGTTTTATCATCATTAGTGTGTTGTCATACATCATGTATCACATTAGGATGCTTGCCCCTAAAAGTGAAAAGAGCCATGGAGGCCATCGAAAAGAGAAACAAAAAAAGAAATAAAATAGAAAAAAAGAGAGGAAGAAAAAAAAGAACAAAAAGAAATAAAAAGGTGACAGCATTACTATTCTTTATCACACACTTGTGCTTATGTTACAGCACCATATCATTTTTAGTGATCACTTGTGCTCATGTTATAGCACCATATCATTTGTGATCATCATTTGTGATCATGTTTAGCACATTTACTCCATATGAGAGAGTTTTCATGTCTTAGTGCATAACTCTGTGGGGAACTTTACACTATAGAACTTGGCTTGTATATTCCAATGATGAGCCTCCTCAAAACTGCTCTCGGTTTTCGTGAGCAAGCAAGTTGGATGCACCCCCACTAGTTCAATTGGAGAGCTGTCATATACTTATAGCTCATGTGCATCCGTTTTATGGCAATCCCTACTCCTTGCATAGTTTCGATTGTATGACTTTCTATTGTCTAATGATCATTTACAGTTTTGTGAGCCTTTCTTCCGTTGGCCTTCCAAACCTCCGTTAACATTCTCTTAGCCATAACATCATGGTGCCAGGAACCAACGTTGAACCCTTGCTTTTTTCTTTTGAACAAATAATATATTGATCATCTACGTACATATTGCTATTACTTGACTTGATCCTTTCATAAAGTTTTCATGTTTGTTGGAAGCATAAGGTTATTATATTGTTGTGCTTGAAAATTAAATCTTCTCTAATATCTACTTTGCACAGTTGATTGCTATCTAGTACTATATCATTGAAAGCTTTGCTTGTTTCACCTACTTGTTTGTTCATTACTCATTTGATATCAACATAAACTACAACCCTTATTCATTTGATTTCAATTTACATGTGTTACAATGAATTACATGATCAAGATTGTGTTTAAGCATGTCACTTCAGAAATTATTCTTCTTTTATCGTTCTTGCCTACTCAGTACGAGTAGAACTAAGCTTGGGGATGTTGATACGTCTCCAACATATCCATAATTTCTTGTGTTCCATACTATGTTATATCATGTTATTACATGTTTTATATGCATTTTATATAGTTGTATGCATTTTCTGGGACAAACCTATTAACAAGATGCCATAGTGCCAGTTTCCTGTTTTTTGCTGTTTTTGGTTTCAAAAAAACTCTTAAGGAAATATCCGCCAAATTGGAAACGAGCCAACTAGTATTTATTTTTGGATATTTGCGACCAGAAGAACCGAAGACGAGACGAAGGCGGACCTCGAGGGGCCCACACCACCTCGTGTCGCGGGCCCCATGCTGGCCACGCCGGGAGGTGGTGTGGCGCCCTCGGGCGCCCACCGACCTCGGTCTTTTGCCCATATAAGCCCCCGTGACCTAAAATATCCAGACGGTTAATCACTTTTTCCTCCACGGGTCCCGAGCCGCCGCCGTTGCCGCCGCCGTTGCCGCCACAACTTCGAAAGAGATCAGAATTGCTCCCCGGCACCCTACCGGGAGGGGGAATCGTCCCTGGAGGCCTCTACGTCGCCATGACAGCCTCCGGACTGATGCGTGAGTAGTCTACCCTTGGACTACGGGTCCATAACAGTAGCTAAATGGTTGTCTTTTTCTCTTGTACTATCATGTTTAGATCTTGTGAGCTGCCTATCATGATCAAGATCATCTTTTTGTAATTCTCCATGTTGTGTTTTAAAATATTGAGTACTAAAGTTATTGCTTCATAATATATCATGTGTGTGCTATTTAATGATCTTGCATGCTCTCTGTTACTTGTGTATGCTCTGGCCAAGTAGATGCTCGTAACTCCAAGAGGGGGTATTTATGCTTGATAGTAGGTTCATGTCTCTATTTAATCTGGGGCAGTGTCAGAAAGCTCTAAGGTTGTAGATGTATTATTGCTACTAGGGATAAAATAGTAGTACTTTATCTGAGGACGATGTTACTTACTTTACACACAGTGCTAGAGGCGATAATCTTTTGCATGCAACTTAATACTGAAAGGGGTGCAGACGCTAACCGGAAGGTAGATTATTAGTCATAGATGTCGTTGGAACAGTCTATGTATCTTGTTGTAATGCCCGGATGAATCTCACACTAGACACCATATCATTAGCATATGCATTGGGTTGCTCATAATTATTCTGTCAATTGCCTAGCTGTAATTTGTTTACCACGCATGGATGAATGTTATTATTATTTATGGAGAGACACCACTAGTGAACTGTGGACCCCGGTCCTTCTCATTATTTTGATAAAACCACAACTGCAAACCTGTTACTTTCTCCAAACATCACTCTTTCTTCCACACATACGTTTAATTTTTTCTTACAGCAAGGCGGTGGGATTGACAACCTCACTGTTAAGTTGGCGCAAAGTATCTTGATTGTTTTTGTGCAGGCTCCATGTTTGTTGCTGAAGCTGGTGTTGCGCCGCGCCAACGTCTCCACCAACAACCTCGAAGGAATCATTCATCTCCTACTGGTTCGATAACCTTGGTTTCATACTGAGGGAAACTTGGTGCTGCACTACTTCACACCTTCCTCCTGGGGTCTCCCAACAACACACCCACTGTGTGCATCAGGGGATCATAACCTGGCAGGAGACTGGGCCGGATCAAGCAGATACAAGACGGAGTCCTGCTAAGGAAAGAAGAAACTTAGAGGACTTAGAGTAGAGTCCGGGTATGATAAGAACCCGGACCTGGCCTTGTACTTCTAGCGAGAGCCGTCGCCTATATAAGGGGGTCTCCTGGTTCCTAGAGAGCTAAGTTCAATCGACACATCTCATAGGAGAGACACCATTGTAATCTCGAGACCCAAAGCTAAGGCGCCGAGTCCTCAAAACCCTAACCAGTAAAGACGAAGCAGGAAGTAGGTCTTTACGTCAAGACGACGGGCCAAACCTGGGTAAACCCTTGTTTCCCCAATCCACGCTAGACAAGCTCCTGATATCAGAAACCGCCATGCCCCTCATCTCAAGTTTCCACCCGGAAACATCTATCGTGACAATCCCACGACAGTTGCGCCCACTGTGGGACCTGTGGCCTAGAGCACCACTTTTTCAGGAGAAGCGCGGCGAGGTATGAAAAACCTAGCTATCGGCCAGATCCACACGCTTTCAGGAGGGGAGCGGATCATGGACAACTCCGGCTAGACAGAAGAGGCAGATTTCTTGGAAACCGGATCTATGCTCATCTTTCGGCAGATCCATGTTTTCGTCGATGTGATCCGATCTAGCGGAGCCGGCAGTGAACAGTATGAGCCAGAGTTCGAATCAGAGTCCAGGTCAACTACGATGGCCCTAACATACGGAGAAGAGTCGGTTGGATCACCCGAATTTGAAGCCACCACTAAAGAGGGAGAGTCGGCGATCCGTGTAATGCAGGATTCCATCGTCACCCCCGCCAATATGTCAGATCAGGATACAGATACATAATCAATCTTACCTTTGTTCGAGGAGCGTTATGGAGATGGACTTGAAGATGAAGATTACCCGGCACCGTTGAGACCCGTACGTCGCATGACAGTTCACGTTGTGACCCGGGCGCCACCGGCGGAAAGAGGATCGGCTTCCGTAAGCGACGAGACAAGCGCCGAAGTACTGGCGAGGCAGAACAGAGACAATTGGGATCAGCACCAAGTCGCACCAGCAACAATATATGCACCACCTAATCCCATGATCGGAGGAGTTTTACCAACTTTCAGTTTTTTCGCACAAGCGCAGACACCAGCCGCATGGGATCGCCCTTGGAAACCCGTTATTAGCACAAACACCACTGCCAGCGCCAAACCCGACCAACTTGGTTAGACCTCCTCTTTTGCAGCAACATGTACTCGCCGGAACATCAGCAAGCTCGGCGCAGCATCAGGGAGACATAACAAACAATAGCACGGCTATGATGAGAGAAATAGAAGACCTAAGGCAGGCGGTGGCAAGGGCAAATCAGGAGCGCGCGGACGGGATCCGGCGCATACATGATAGAGAGCGGTTGGTGATTCATCAAGAATAGAGCCTGCTGGAAGAAAGAAGCACCCTCCAGAGAATAACGGATGAGCTAACTGCAGTTCAAAACAGAGACGCGGAAGCCGGCTTCACCTACCAACCGGGACCAATACCATAGCACCTCGGGCTTTGGAGTATCAAACAACACCAAACACGGCGCCATCACCAGTACCAGTGGAAACGGTTAACCCGGTTCCGGGTTACCAGGAGTTCCAACAAGAAGCCCGGCCAGAGCCGGAGCAGCAATCGCTGATCAGCTACCACCTCCTCCACCCAGGTTTGAGCCTCCTCCGGGTCATTACAATAATCCAATTGACAATATTTTTGTAGCGACACATGCCCTAGAGCAAATACCATCCGACAACCCACCGGCCGGCTTAGAAGCAAGAAGAGTTGTAGATCTACTACGGACAGCCGTGGTCCAGCAGAACAATAACCCACGAGGTTCACATGTTTTTTAACTCGGAGCCGGCGAGGAGCCATACAAGAACCCGACACGCAGAGCCGCCAGCAGCAAGATCAGTTCAAAACAGACAGGGACCGGTAAAGCGACCAGCCCCGCAACTAGAAGTACATCAACTACAACCACATCCACAGAAGCAGGCTCCCGCACCATGGAGGGTGGCCGCGCCTGCTGCCTCTGCCGCCCAGTCCATAGTAGACAATTCAAGAGCAAGACGCGGAGCGGCCGGACTTGCCACACCATAAGCCGGAGTTGGAGTAGGAGCTATGGGTCAACCTAAACCCGTCGTGAACTCACCTGCGCCGGGTCAAGGAGGAGGCTCTTCAGCAAACTTGACGGGACCCAAGTGTTTATCAGATGCAATCAAATCAGAAACTCTCCCAGAAAAATCAAGGAGCCAAGCAAGATTGTCAACTATGAGCCAAACATGAACCCGGAGACATGGCTGATGGCTATAGTATGGCCATGGACATGAAGAACGCAACAACAAACCTGTGTGCGCGATACCTATACTTGATGATGGCAGAAGGAGCACCCAAGATTTGGCTTGATCGGCCTCCGCCGAACATCATCCACTCATGGGAGGAACTCAAGACGACATTTATCTCAAATTTTGCCGGACATGCAAGAAACAATACACTGACGCGGACCTCGAACGGTGTGTCATGAGGAAGACCGAGTCAGCAAGGCAATGGGTAGCCCGGATCACGGAGATATTACAGTCATCAATAAATATCTCGGCTCACACAGCGATAACAACGATGGAGAAGAACTGCGCCTTTGATTCTTTGACGCAAAAACTCGGACGTATGAGGGAAGATCCGGCTCGCCAGGACATCACCATAGGTGAAGTAGTTTCAATTGCTTACAAGTATGCAGCAACAGATAAAAGAGTGGGCGAAAAGGAAGATAAGCAAAAGAACAACCGGGTCAACGCAGCACGTAACCCGACGCCAAGTCAGAACAACTGAAATCAAAACATCAACAAAAGACCCTTTGAGGGAGGAAATTCAGAGTTTGTTGGAACCACCCAAGCCACAGGTTACTGAGGACCGAGACCCGGCGGAAATTTCAGAGGAGGTCCTGCATGAGGACCAAACATCAGTGAGATATACAATAAGCCGTTCCCTAGGCACGCCAAGAACGGCAAACCAACAAGCCACACGTTAGCACAATGTGCTGACATGAGAGCATGGAGGAGACACGAGCAGTCTTTAGAGCAGAACCAAGGCAACTTCAACGGAAACAATGGGAACAGTGGTAATCACGGGAACCAGAACAACAATGGTAACCCAGCCAATTAAGGTCAAGGGTCTAGGTCACATGGACCGCCAAACAACAACGCCGGGTCAAATCAAAACCAGGGAGGAGGTTATCAACAAACCTTGAAAGAGCTTCACTGTCAGGGCCAGTATCATGTGTTTACCACTAGCACGTTCAGAAGAGAGCAAAAGTTGAAGCAAAGAGAGGTCAATGTCGTAGCAACAGCTATACCAAGATATTTAAGGTGATCAGAACAACCAGTTACGTGGAGCAGAGAAGATCACCCGAAAGGGATAGAACAGCCGGGTCTCCTAGCCTTGGTGGTTGCGTCACAGGTTGACGGATTCCGTTTGAACAAGGTCCTGATGGACGGAGGAAGCAGTATCAACATCATATACCTGAACACATTCAAAAGGATGGGCCTATCTGAACGGAAGTTGACCACCTAGAGGGGGGGGGGTGAATAGGTGGTGACCAATTTTTATGTCTTTTTCAGTTTTAGGCAAGCGGAAAGTAAGTTGTCTATATGTGAACTAGATGAAGCAAGTGCTATACAAGAAGAAAGCTAAGCAGGAAAGATAGGTAATAAGACAATAAAGGAGATTGAGTGGAACGAGATAACCAAAGAAGAACTCGGAGACGGAGATTTTATCCCGAGTTCCACTACATAGGTGTACGTCTCGTTAGAGAGGTGTGAGCTACCACAAAGGTCAGCTCAACGCCACAAAGGCCTCACCCTATTCTCCGTGAACTCGACCACAAAGGTACGAGCTCAGTTTTCCACTAAGGACTCCTTTAAGGGCGGAGAAGATCCCGTACAAATTCGTGAGGCACACACCCACAACTGAATTGGGGGCTCCCACAAAGAACACAAGAGGTCTTGACCACAAAGGTCTCCAAATCCACAACAACCAAGTAAGAACCCTATGTTTCCAAAGGAAATCCTAGCACTAGATCCCTCTTGATAGAGAGGGGGAGATTCTTTTTCCTTCGGTGGAGAGCTAGATCTAGGTGTTCTCCCTCACTTCCCAAAAGATTAAGCGATTTGGGTGGAGGAGTAGGGAGATCCAAAGCTTCAAAGCCCAGCAACAATGGACGAGAGAGGGTGTAGAATCGTCACTTGTTCTTGGAGAAGAAGAAGTCTTTAAATAGGGCCCCTCGAAAACGAGCCGTTGGTGTCTGGAAAAATCCCTCAGCGGTACTACCGCTGGCGCAGCGGTACTACCGCTGAATGGTACCCAGGAAGAATTACTCTCCAGCTCCAGCGGTACAACCGTTGAAGCTGGGGAAGCGGTACTACCGCTGCACGAGCGGTACTACCGCTGGGTCCTTAGCCGTTGCACGGAAAGGACTCCAGCGGTACTACCGGAGTGATACCGCCTGGTACCATAGCCTATGCCGAGAGTTTTCCTAATTCCAGCGGTACCTACAGCGGTAGCTGTCGGTACTACCACTACGGATAGAAACGGTACCAAGGCAGATGAGTTCGTCAGCAACAGCGGTACCAGGGGTACTACCGTTGCTTCCCAGGCTAGCGGTATTACCGCTGGGTCCTTCGTAAAAAAATGAAGGACACCAGCGGTACTACCGGACCTCTACCGATTGGTACCGTAAGCTATGCCGAGAGTTTTTCAAGGTCCAGCGGTACTACCGCTGGAGCAACAGTACTACCGGTGGACTGAAAAACAGAATCACACCCTTGAGAACACTGGCCACTCTCTCCTTTTTCAACTCTTGATTCGACCTGTAAACTATGCAAATAACTTAGCACACTCATTAGTCATGTGGATGTGTTGTCAACAATCTCTAAAATCAATTTAGAGGAAATGCACTTTCATTCTCCCCCTTTTTGGAGATTGATGACAACACACCCACAAAGGTTCACAAAACTTAGAAGGAGCTCCCCCTGATGATATGCATCATTTTGAGTTTTGCGTTTGAATACAAAATGCATATACATTAGGATCAACACTCCCCCTCGTTTTTGCAAACCGAGCAAGTCACCACAACAAAAGATACAAGATTAACCAAACACTTACACAGGGGTAGAACTTAATAAAGTTATTACAACACAAGGTCTTGCACGAAGAAAAAGTTTACCAACCATGTCCTACCCCATGAGTTTGTCAAACCAACGAGAGAAAAAAAAGATACATGGAGCACAAGTGAAAAGATCCAAATGAAAAGCAAACTTGTGCTCCAACCCTTGCAAATTCCCGTGAACCTAGACACATCTCCCCCTTTGGCATCAAGATACCAAAAAGGAGAGAAACTCTAACGACCGAAGAGGAAGTCACTCATCCGAGGCGGTGTCATCTTCTTCCATGTCCTGATCTTCATCGTTGTCATCTCCTTCTTCATTATCAACATCTTCATCAACGGTTGACGTCCAAGGGTTATGAGAGGTGGAGGCATCATCTTGAAGATCGGCATCAACCCAACCGTAGCCAGGTTGCATCCAATCTTGAGAGGAAGTAATTCTATCCTCCGAACCCGCAACGCATGGCACACCCAAATGCTCAATCCGTTGACGCGTGCGAACACGCTCTTCCTTGCTTCTCACATGAGCTTGGAAAGCCTTTATTTCACCATCATATTGGCGGAAAAAGATCACCTTGAGAGCATAAGAGATCCATTTCTTGAACCCTTTGTCTTGTGCTTTCTCTTGGCGGCGAAGAAGTTCAAACAAGGGGTCTTGCTCTTCATCATCGGAGGTCTCTTCCTCTTGCTCATTGGAAACGAGGGGAGGAAGATGCTTCTTGATCATCAATTCCTTGACCCTATGAGTAGCGAGGCCCTCATGAGTCTCTAGACCGACCAAGTCCAAGCCTTTTGCCATCCAAGCAAACTTGATGAGCTTCATGACAATAGCACCAAAGACTAGTGCTCTTTTCTTCATGACCACGGCGTACATCTCATGCCAAAGAATGTCCATGACGTCCAACTTCTTGCCTTCACCAACCATGTGATAGCTCTTGTTCATGATGTTGATGAGCATACCATGAATCTTGTCAAAATTCCCAACATGAGGAGCAATAGTGTTGCGAAAAATTCTATGCATGATGTCCCACTCCCGAACCAAGTTCTTTTGTTCTCCAACCATGGCTTGTCCTTGAATATAAAGGTCAAAGAGTTCACGAGGCTTCATTGTGGGGACGGAGTAGTCAATCCGGAAGTATTGCTCCACGGTGATGTTGCTCAAGCTAAAACCAAGTTCTTCCACATGAAGCGAACTAGCAAATTGAGCCCAAGTGGCTTAAAGCACAACTCCCCTTAACATCCATTTGACCCTCCTTGGCTCATTGTCAAAGAAATGCACGGTGGCAAAGAATTTAGCCACAAGAAGTTCACTATAGTCCTCTTGCACGACAATGAAATCATATATGCCAAACTCCTTGCAAATCTCAATAGCGCCTCAAAAATACTCCGGATGTAACTCCATATGCTCCGTGTTGATGCTGAATTGAGTCACAACTTTGGTCTTGTGACGGGAAAGGACTTCATGGAACACCCTTTCTTGAAAAAGATTGTGGAATTCAAGGTTGGTGTAGTTGCGGTTCCGAGGAGTGGCATATGCATTCTCCCTTCGAAGCCTCACAAAATCACGAGAGGACATAGAGTTGAGTGACCGAGGAGGAGGTGCATTGGGAATTGCCTTTGATCTAGCTTCAGCTTTGGCTGCATTTGAACGCTCTCGGCGATTTCCAACTGGTAACACTTCGGGGCTGCTCTCTTCTTCCTCAATCTCCGGCTCATTGAATGGACCCTTGCGACCCCGCTTAGCCACACGCTTGGAACCACTTCCTCGAGACCCCTTGCTAGGACCTAAGAAAGCAGAGAGAGGTAGCAAGGGGATAAGTAATGCATTTCATAAGCAAAAGGAAAAGAATCAGGATTGCACAATTTCTGGAACAATCCCAGCCAGCGGTAGTATCGTTGTCCAGCGGTAGTACCGCCAGTTTCAGATCTAGCGATTTTGAACAATGAACTGCCCCGATCTATGGATTTGTCCAAACAAACTTTGCAAAACTGATTCTAAACTGAGTACCTACTCATTCCTAATCATTCTACCAACTAGAATCTCTGGAAAACACAATCTCCAACTATTCTCCACGAATCTACTAAGTTGAGAAGGATGGAAAAAGTTATCGGAACTCATGGTGGAGAAGGGGAGGAAGGAGATGATCCTCAAGCTTCTTCAAAGGCGTGGAGGGGCCGTCCAATGCCGGTGAGAAGCTCTCTCGGCGGCGATGTTGACTCCGGTTACAGTTGAGAGGTTTTTTTCTGTGGGGGTCGGGTGTGGAGAGAGTAAAAAGTGATTTTTACCCCTCCACGCCCTACTTAACCCCTCAGGAAAAATCGCTCAGCGGTAGTACCGCTGGCCCCAGCGGTAGTACCGCCACCTGGTACTTACCGGTACCGTAGGGGTACTACCGCTCCTGGGATGGAGCGGTAGTACCGCTGCCTGGTAATTACTGTGGCACGAGCGGTACTACGGCTGTCTGGGAACTGAAGTTCCAGGCAGCGGTAGTACCGCTGGGCCAGCGGTAGTACCGGGCAGCAGAGACAAAAACGCTGTCAAGTTGGTCTAAGAAAATGCAATGGGATGGAATTTTTGTTTGAGGCGAGAAGGGAGGCTTAGGATAGAGAATCAAACTGAGAAGGACTTACACACTCAAAGAGCAAACAAAAGAAAGCAAGAGAAATCCAAAAAGAGTGTGTAATCCAAAAACTCAAGAGAGACAATGCAAGTGAAAAACCAAAGATAAATCCAAATAATTCCAATGTCTTAAGAAAAAGATTGTGGTGGCCGAAGCCATCGTGTATGAGTTGAAGCATGGCACCGCGAAGATATATCTTGGGTCCATAACTACTTCTCATCATTGAAGCTCACAAATTATAGATTTAATTTGAAGATTTAGCAATGATTCATTACTATATGCATAATAGGGGGAGGAAGAATCCAATGTATTAGGAGAACACTCCCGCTAAGTCCATGCGTACCTCTAGTTCTAATAAAACCTTAAACGTTGGAAGGTGTGCACGGAATTCAAGCCAAGGCCCGAGAATCTACAATATTGAGCTCATTCCTCAAGTAGCAAAAGCGGGCTTCGTCAAGGGGCTTCGTGAAGATATCCGCCAATTGATCCCTTGTACCAACATATGATAGATCAATATCTCCTCGTCCCACGTGATCGTGGATGAAATGATGACGAATCTCAATGTGCTTGGTCCTTGAATGTTGCACCGGATTATATGCAATTTTGATGGCACTCTCATTATCACATAAAAGCGGCACTTTGTCCAAGAGGACACTGTATCCTTTAAAGTTTGCCGCATCCAAAGAAGTTGAGTACACCCGCTTGCGGCGGTCTTTAGGCTTCTCAACTAGGCGCCACACTTTGTTGCGCTCGAAGTTGTTAAGTTCCTCATGCATAGCCCCTAGGCAATCGGGATCTTCAAGAGCATCGAATACTTTCTTGGGCTCGACCATGGAAATGTGTGCTTGATGCTCACTAAAGTGAGCTAATTGACTTTGTGTGGAGACCCTTGCACGTATATCACCAATGACCTTGTTGAGAGATAATGCCCTTAGTTCCAATGACTTTGCAAAGGGAGCTTGACGACGAGTTTCAATTGCCACCCTTGTTGTGGGGACAATCTGTTGACCATCTTGGTCCTTTGGATCCTCGTCTTGAACTTCTTGAGGGCCTTGATCATCATGAGAAGTCTCTCCGTTTGGTGGGGAAAGATGATCTTGCCCTTGAGTAGAACTTGGAGAAGTGGAGTTATCTTCTATAATCTTGGTGGGGGAGGCATGATCTTTTTGTTTATGAAGATCTTGTTGAGGCTCATCATGAGCTTCATCTTGAGATGATGTAGCATGCTCTTGTTGAGGAATATCTTGAGATTGTTCTTGTGATGGTGAGGTCTACTTGATAGGAGAACTTGAGTTTTCTCTAACAACTTCTTTATGGACTTCAATGGGGCGAAGAAAGCCCACTCCCATCTTCCTAATGGCATCAAAAGGTTGTTCATCACCTACATCACAAACACCAATTTGCTCCACTTGGGAGCCATCATTTTCATCGAATTCCACACTACAAGATTCTATGATAATCCGGCAGGATTTATCAAAGACTTTATAAGTGTGGGACTCACTACCATAGCCAACAAATATCCCCTCAATAGATTTAGAGTGGAACTTACCCAACCGGACACCCTTGACGAGATAATAGCACTTACATCCAAACACTCGGAAGTAGCCAATGTTGGGTTTGTTGCCGGTAAGGATCTCATATGGAGTCTTCTTCAAGCCCTTGCGGAAGTAGAGGCGATTTGATGAGTGACATGCGGTGGAAATAGCCTTCGCCCAAAAGTTGATGGGAGACTTGAACTCCGCCAACATAGATCTTGCGACATCGATAAGAGTCCGGTTCTTCCTTTCGGCAACGCCATTTTGTTGAGGAGTGTAAGCAGCAGAATATTGGTGATGAATGCCTTCTTCACTAAGAAAGTCGTTAAGAGTGTAGTTCTTGAATTCCGACCCATTGTCACTTCGAACAACCAATATGGGGAGGTCATGTTGGCGTTGAACTTCCTTTGAGAAGTCGATGAAGACTTGTTGAGTTTCATCCTTGGTCTTGAAGAAATAGACCCATGTATACCTTGAATAGTCGTCAACAATCACGAGGCAATATTTCTTGCCACCAAGATTTATCTCTGGAATTGGTCCAAATAGATCAAAATGAAGGAGCTCCAAAATCCGGGACGAAGATATGATGGTCTTGTTTGGATGAGGAATATCATGCATCTTGCCTTCCACACAAGCTCTACAAATTCGATCCCTTGAGAAGAAAACATAATATTTTAGTCCAAGGATGTGGCCACCCTTGTGGAGACTTCGCAAAGTGCGCATGTTTACGTGGGCTAGTCGGCGATGCCAAAGCCATCCCACGTCGGCTATTCCGAAGAGACACATGGCTTGAGTAGTGGTGGCTCCGGAGAATTCCACCACATAGAGCTCATGCTCCACGTATCCCACGAAAGCCACTCTTAGCGACTTGCTCCACAAGAGGACCACAATGTCCTTATCAAAGAAGGGAGAGATCCCCAACTTTGTTAAGGCACGAACCGATAAACAATTATAATCAAGAGATTCAACAAGCATAACATTGACAAGAGTAATGTCGGGGCCAACTACCACTTTGCCAAGCCCGGTTACCTTCGACCTTGATAAGTCACCAAACGTCACGGTTACTTGATCTTCATTAGGTTTCAACTCCGTGACGAGTTTTTTGCTCCCGGTCATATGACTTGTACATCCACTATCAATTATCCATTTTGAACCACCGGGAGCAAGGTCCTACAAGAGATCAATTCTTGCATTTAGCAACCCACTGCTTCACAAGGGTGCTTTGTGGTTAGCGACAAGAGACTTAGGAACGCAAATAGCATATGAAACAAAACCAGAGTAGGGTCCAATTTAACGAGCACAAACATTCCCATAATAATCGACATATAAAGCATAGTTAGGGTTGTTGTCCCCGGCGTGATATTTACGAATAGGCTTGCCCCTTGTGGCATTCCTACTTGCAAGACCGTCCTTGGATTGAATGGAGTCGGCCTTCTTGTCTTGGATGGGGTTGACGCTCTTGGGAATACCCTTCTTGGCATTCATCTTCATGGGAGGCACATATCCAAGACCTTCCTTCCCTTGTCGAGTGTGAGGCTCCATGATGGGAGTCTCAACAACTTGCTTACCCTTGAGAAGGATGATTTTGGATGTGGAGGCCTTAGTCATCTCACTCTTCAACCTAGCATTCTCCTTCACAAGATTAGCATTATCACACGAACACTTATAGGTAGAGATGCTAAGAGAATCAAGGTTAGTTAGGCGAGTTTGGAGTTGAGCATACGACTCCTTTAGAAGAGCATGTTCACTCTCCAAAGCCGTGTGAGCTATGACGAGCTCCTCCATGTCCTCAATGAGTCTAATATGCCCAACCGCAAATTCGGCTTTATCTTGTTGAGCCACCTTGAATTTAGCAAAGTACATATCTCGATCCTAAATGAGCTTAGCATGTGAGGAATTATGAGTTTCCTTAATAGTTTCAAGTTGCTCCTCAAGACGAGCATGAGACTCTTCAACCTCCTCAAGAGAGGATTTCAAATAAGATAGAGAAATAACGTCTTCTCTTTCTATCTTACCCTTCTCTTCATTGAGATGCTCTAGCTCACCAATCCGAGCCATGAGGGCACCAACATGTTTCTTGCTATCACCTTGCAAGTTAGTCATAAAAGAGTCAAATGCCACAAGCTCTTGCTTGATTTGAAGGCTAGAGGCATCATCAAGCTCATTCATAAGAGAGGAAGAGGATGAAGGTACCTCCGGTGCCTTCACCATAAGACACCTTGAGCTCTTGTTGATGGAGTTCTCATTTGGCGATGTGAATAGAGATGATGAAGAGCTTGTCGTAGTTGAAGGAGTTCTTGTCGTTGATGGAGGAACGGTAGGTGTCGATGTGGTGGCAAGGGCCGCCACTTCATTTGCCGTTTCTTCCTCCGACTCCTCATCATCGGTGGGATACTCCTCTTGAGTCAACAACATGATGCGAGGCTTCTTGTGAAAAGGCCTCTTCTTTCCATAGGCCTTCTTGGGAGGCATCTTGGTTTTGTCCTTGAGCACTAGACGTTCACCATGCTCTTCTCTTTTCTCGTAAGGGCAATCATCGATGAAATGGAACTTGTCTTGACAATTGTAACATGTCCTTGACTTGGAGGGTGAGACCCTATCGGCTTGAGGTACATTCTTGTCAAACCGCATCTTGCCTCTTGAAGGGTTGTTCCAAAAAGTGCGAGCCGCAAGAGCGAGATGATCGTTGTAAGCAATCTTGAGTGCTTCCTCGTACATGGCGGCATGCCTGAGTGAGCTCAGTGGTCAGCCCCTGACGTTAGGGGTCTTTCGCTTTTGCCAGATCTATAGAGATATTACGAGTCCTCCGTCCCAGATTCCCTCGCCGCGGCCATCTGGTTCACCGGTACTACCAAAAAGTCTCATGCTTACGTTACTGTGACTCATATATAAGTATTATCTCGGACTACGAAGACCTAGTCGTGCTTCTGGTTTCCATTCTCATCATCATATTGAAGGAAACTCCTCGTGCTCTGCCATAAGAACTTGGAGTCCGTATCATGGCGGCAAAGCTTCCAAGATCATCATCGTTGTCTTCCTCAACGGTAGCCTTCAAGGCAAGGTTGGTTGTGCCTCTTTGCATTCCAAGAGCCCTTGCCCTTGCGTCTTGAGAATTCTTAGTGGCTACCTTGTACGCGGTCGTCTCTTGCATAACCTCATTAGACGTAATGAGATGGTAGTTGTGTCTTCCTTGAAGACTCTTGATGTCGGTTGGCTCACATGCCATCATAGAGCTAACATACTTCCTCTTGATCCATGCATCATCAATATGAGAGGCACCAACTTCTCGAAAGATTGTGGCTATGGTCACCAATCTTCGATACATCATCTCATGGTCTTCATCATCAAGCTTGAAAAAGCCCTCGGCTTCATTGCTCAAAAAGTCATAGAGGTTCCTTCTCATGCTATCATTCCCAACGAACAACTCGGATAGAGCATCCCATGTCTCCTTGGCGGTGGTGAGATGTTGGATGAGAGACATGTCCTTGTTCCCAACCGCCTTTTGGATCATGTAGAGAGCGGTGGCATCAAGTTGAGCCTCCACCACTTCTCTTCTTGTTAAGTTGGTCGGATCATGCGGCTTGTATCCAACTTGAATGATGCGCCACAACTTGATTGAAGAGCTGCACACATGAGACTTCATAACATATTGCCATTGAGAAAAAGTATAATATTTAAGCAATGGGGGATCACCCCTATGAGAAACTTGCGGATGAGGAATAATGGGATCGGGGGTATGGTATTGGGATGGGGAAGGAGTGGCGTTGTAGCCTTTAGGCACTTCATCATGGGAAGATGGAGTGTTTTGATGGTTTGAGGAACTACTAGCATCACCCTTCCCATCCAAAGGCAATTGATTTCCCTTTATCAATTCGGGGTCCACATCATGAGTAATGCCCAGAAGCACCGGAGGCTTTGAGGGCAATGCAAGAGAGGTTTCCTTAGATGTCTTGAGAGACTCAAGCATATCATGAAACTTCTTGAACTCGGTTTGTATGGACGATGTCAACTTTGTTTCCAAAGAGTTGATATCGGACATAGTGGCACCTTTCTCTTGCATTGCCGCCAAAGTCGCGGCGTCCGTTTCGGTAACCTCGTTCGGGTCAACTTGCATTGTCCAAGGTTGGTCTCAAGCGGTGAAACTTTTAAGAGACAACCTGGCTCTGATACCAATTGAACGGAAGTTGACCACCTTGAGGGGGGGGGGGTGAATAGGTGGTGACCAAATTTTATATCTTTTTCAGTTTTAGGCAAGCGGAAAGTAAGTTGTCTATATGTGAACTAGATGAAGCAAGTGCTAGACAACAAGAAAGCTAAGCAGGAAAGATAGGTAATAAGACAATAAAGGAGATTGAATGGAACGAGATAACCAAAGAAGAACTCAGAGACGGAGATTTTATCCCGAGTTCCACCACATAGGTGTACGTCTCGTTGGAGAGGTGTGAGCTACCACAAAGGTCAGCTCAACGCCACAAAGGCCTCACCCTATTCTCCGTGAACTCGACCACAAAGGTACGAGCTCACTTTTCCACTAAGGACTCCTTTAAGGGCGGAGAAGATCCCGTACAAACTCGTGAGGCACACACCCACAACTGAATTGTGGTCTCCCAGAAAGACCACAAGAGGTCTTGACCACAAAGGTCTCCAAATCCACAACAACAACCAAGTAAGAACCCTAGGTTTCCAAAGGAAAGCCTAGCACTAGATCCCTCTTGATAGAGAGGGGGAGATTCTATTTCCTTCGGTGGAGAGCTAGATCTAGGTGTTCTCCCTCACTTCCCAAAAGATCAAGCGATTTGGGTGGAGGAGTAGGGAGATCCAAAACTTCAAAGGCCAGCAACAATGGAGGAGAGTGAGTGTAGAATCGTCACTTGCTCTTGAAGAAGAAGAATTCTTTAAATAGGGCCCCTCGAAAACGAGCCGGGTGTCTGGAAAAATCCCTCAGCGGTACTACCGCTGGCGCAGCGGTATACCGCTGAACGGTACCCAGGTAGAATTACTCTCCAGCTCCAGCGGTACAACCGTTGAAGCTGGGGCAGCGGTACTACCGCTGCACGAGCGGTACTACCGCTGGGTCCTTAGCCGTTGCACGGAAAGGACTCTAGCGGTACTACCGGAGTGATACCGCCTGGTACCATAGCCTATGCCGAGAGTTTTCCTAATTCCAGCGGTACCTCCAGCGTTAGCTGGCGGTACTTCCGCTACGGATAGAAACTGTACCTAGGCAGATGAGTTCGTCAGCAACAGCGGTACCAGGGGTACTACCGTTGCTTCCCAGGCTAGCGGTACCACCGCTGAGCCAGCGGTACTACCGCTGGGTCTTTAGTAAAAAAACAAAGGACACCAGCGGTACTACCGGACCTCTACCGCTTGGCATCGTAAGCTATGTCGAGAGTTTTTCAAGGTCCAGCGGTACTACCGCTGGACTGAAAAACAGAATCACACCCTTGAGAACACTAGCCACTCTCTCCTTTTTCAACTCTTGATTCGACCTGTAAAATCTGCAAATAACTTAGCACATTCATTAGTCCAGTGGATGTGTTGTCATCAATCTCTAAAATCAATTTAGAGGAAATGCACTTTCACTATCTGAGAACCGGCTAACACCGACATCAACAATCTTTCATGGCATAGTCCCAGGAAAATCGGCTCACCCGATAGGTAACATCAGTTTGGAGGTAGCCTTTGGAGTAAGCAAGGCGCAATGTAGAACAGAGTACCTGTCATTTGAGGTTGTAGATTTGAAGAGCCCGTATCACGCTTTATTCGGAAGGCCGGCTTACGCCAAGTTCATGGCGAGTCTGTGTTATGTTTACCTCAAATTGAAGATACCGGGTCCCCAAGGAACCATCACTTTTGAAGGAAGAAAAGACATGGCAATCGAGTGTGACCGAGGTGATGTCATCATGGCAGATCAGGCTTGTTCAGAAGAAGAGCTGACGTACTACAAGTCTCAGGTAGACCCGGCTAACAAGCGTGTGCTGGATAAACCGGCTCATGAAGAAGAGAAGAAAAAGTTCAAGTCTGCCCAGGATACCAAGATGATATATTTCATGGAAGGAGATTCCTCCAAGCAGTTCTCGATCGGGTCTCACGTGGACCCAAAATAGGAATGCGCGCTCGTCGAGTTCATCCATGAGCATCGGGATATCTTTGCATGGACCCCTTCAGACATGCCGGGTGTCCCGAGCGAACTCGCCGAGCATAGCTTACATGTTGATCCAGCAGCAAAGCCAGTAAAGCAAGGTCTGCGTCGTTTCAATGCAGATAGGAAAAAGATTATCAGAGAAGAAATAGCCCGCCTTCTAGCGGCAGGCTTTATCATGGAAGTGTATCACCCGAAGTGGCTGGCTAACCCGGTCGTTGTGTTGAAGAAGAATGGAGAGTGGAGGATGTGTGTTGATTACACAAGTTTGAACAAAGTTTGTCTGAAGGATCCTTTTGCGCTACCTCGGATAGACCAGATAATTGACGCCACAGCTGACAGCGAGTTGCTGTGTTTCCTGGATGCTTATTTCGGGTATCACCAAATCAAGCTCAACGTGGAAGACCAAGAGAAGACATCATTCATCACACCTTTTGGAGCTTTTTGTTACAAGACAATGTCCTTCGGCCTTAAGAACGCAGGGGCAACGTATCAGAGGTGCATTCAGAAGTGTTTTGAGAATCAGATCGGATGCAACGTTCACGCTTATGTCGATGATGTTGTGATCAAGTCACAGAAAGTCGGGTCACTCCTAGATGACCTGAAGGAGACCTTCACCAACCTCCGCAAGTATCAGATGAAGCTAAACCTGACCAAGTACGTGTTCGGTGTTCCAGCAGGCATGCTGCTGGGTTTCATAGTCTTAGAAAGACGAATAGAGGCAAACCCGGCCAAGATTAAGGCGATCATGAACCTTAAGAAGCCGGAGTGTGTAAACGATGTCCAGAAGTTAACGGGCTGCATCACAGCCTTAAGCCGGTTCATAGCAAGGATGGGAGAGAAAGCACTTCCACTTTACAAGTTGTTGAAGAAATCAGACAAGTTCTTATGGGACCAGGAAGCTGATGACACCTTTGAAGATTTGAAGAAAACACTGTCCACAGCATCAGTCTTAGCGGCTCCCACAAGCAAGGAGCCAATGTTGTTATACGTCTCTGCCAATTCACGAGTCGTCAGTGCCGTGGTTGTCGTAGAGAGGAAAGAGGAAGGAAAAGAATATCGGGTCCAGAGGCCGGTTTACTACGTCAGTGAGGCCCTGACCAATTCAAAACAGAGATACCCACAGTGGCAGAAGTTGGTCTTTGGAGTCTTCATTGCAAGCCAACATGATCAATGGTAGCCAAAGCAATCAGACACGGTTTGTTCTG
The DNA here is from genome assembly GCA_026929855.1 of Poa annua. NCBI lineage: Eukaryota > Viridiplantae > Streptophyta > Magnoliopsida > Poales > Poaceae > Poa > Poa annua. Next base: position 57,095,822 of record CM049426.1, on the reverse strand, counting down.
GCTGACGGCTTTGGCAGACGCGTAGAACATAGCCCGGGTTTGCGACGGATGTCAGCGATATGCAAGGCAAATTCATGTGCCGGCTCAAGACTTAAGGACCATCCCAATCACATGGCCTTTCGCAGTATGATGGTGTATGGACATGGTTGGACCTTTCCAGCCATCAGCCGACAAGAAAACACATCTCCTGGTAGTAGTGGACAAGTTTACAAATTGGGTCGAGGTTCATGCCGTCAATAGTTGCACAGCAGCAACAACAGTCAAGTTCCTGAAGCAAATCATATTCAGATTCGGATACCCTCACAATATCATCACATACAATGGGATAAACTTTTCACTCGGAGAGAGGCAGAAGTTCTGTGGGGACAACGGGATCCGGCTTGACCTTGCTTCCGTTTCACATCCGCAATCAAACGGCCAAGTGGAAAGAACAAAACAAGAGCTGCTCAGAGGAGTAAAGCCAAGACTCAGGGTTCCACTAATCAGGAGCTTCGGAAGAAGAGTTGACATCAGTTATTTGGAGCATCAACACAACCCAAACAGGTCAACAGACCTCACCCCGTTCTTCATGGTTTATGGGGCAGAGGCCGTGTTGCCCGGCGATATTCTTCATGATTCTCCAAGAGTTGCAAACTATGTGGAGACAGAAGATGAGCAAGCCCGACTGACCTCAACGGAATTACTAGAGGAAGCAAGAGAACTAGCCCTGGCAAGATCAGCTATATATCAGCAAGACCTAAGGCGGTACCATAGTCGCCGGGTTAGATCAAGGACTTTTCAGAAAGGAGAATTGGTCCTAAGACGGGCTCAGAACAGAGCCGGCTTTCATAAGCTTACTCCTCCATGTGAAGGACCTTTCATGATAAGCAGAAACTTACACAATGGATCCTACTACTTGGTGGATCTCAGAGAAGAAACCAAGCTGACAGGAAACAACACAGATCACACGAGATACCCAATGACAGAAAATGACAGGCCCTGGAATATAGCAGAGCTTAGGCCGTAATACACATAGACAGAAGGAGACCCGGAGAAGACAGGTTCCACCCCTTTTTTGTATTTTTTCAGTTTGAAAGCAACAGGTTTCAGACGCGCTCTTTTCCTTTCCAGTGTACCTAAGGGGACTGGAAGGTTTTTCATGAGGCGGCTTGCTAGCTATGTACATATCTTATAATAAATAAAAGAGAACTTCTCTGAAGAAAAGAGTTTGTTGGTTCATATCCAGTTGTCATACAGTAAGGGGCCTTGGGGGCTTACTAACTAAAAGTTATAAGTTGTAAACTCAAGACTCGGCATAGACGCCACGATGTTCAGATCCTTATGTTTTAAAAGGGGTCTTGGGGGCTTACTAACTAAAAGTTGTAAGTTAAAAACTCAAGACTCGGCAGAGACGCCACCAAGTTCAGATCCTTATGTTTTAAGGGGTCTTGGGGGCTTGTTAACTATCAGTTGCAAATTGAAAACTCAAGACCTGGCATAGACGCCACAATATTCTTGGTTATACTTGCCTGGTAGCTTGATGCTATTCTAACCCGGCACTGACGCCATCGTGACCCGATGCTAAAAATCCGGCTTTCAATCTGACTATGATGCCCACGGGGACTTAGCAAACCCTGGTTGACCTAGAGTTTTATTCACAAAAGACGTCACATGAAAGCCGGCTATGCAGAAAGCAAAGGAAACCAAAAGGGTCATCCACACCAAACATAAAATTGCAAATCCGGCCAAAGCCGGCTATCATTAAAAGCAAGTTTTCAGGTGCACGAAGGCGCATCAGAACAGGTATAGCTCCATAAAGGTTCAAGATAACGTATTACATGCCATACAGGACAAAAGAATATGAGTTTCACATGCACATCAAAAGTTCCAAGACAAAAATACAAGCCAATTATACTGCCGGGCCAGTCTCAGTTAGAGCAGCTGGGGTCTCGGGGGCTAAGCCGGAGGAACTAGAGGCGGCAGACCTTTTCTTCGACTTCCTTTGAGCCACGCCCTCAGCATCCTCCCAAGATATCTCAAAGAGACTCGGGAAGGACCTGAAGGAACAGCCGAACGAGGAGGAGCCGGCACAACGGGAGTCCCGGATGCAGGCACAGTCTCCGGCCGAGTCGGAAGAGGAGCCCGGTAGTTCAGATCCATCTTCATCATCGCCGGGTCCTTGGGATATAGTTTGGCCCCGTCGGCTGAAAAGCCGGTCTGAAAGTAGCTCAGGCTCAGAGTATCCGTCAGGAGCGTCGCGTGGTACCGGGTCTTCTCGTCGAGGGCCTTGATGTCCTCCTTAGGAAGAGGAGACCAATCGCTCTTGGAAGGCCACCCCCGGGTCAGCAGCTCCATGTCAACAGCCGGGTAATGCGCCTTGGTCAAAGCCAAGATACGCATAGTAGCACGCCGATCCGCAGACCTCCTCCAGATATCAAGCCAAGCCGGCAAGACATTTAGTTGTTGGACAAACTTGGTCTGCGTCGTCGCCGGCTTTTCCCAGTTGTGGCAGGCCATCAGCGCTTTGCCGGATCCATAGTATAGCTGTTGCGACAGGGTATAGATGGCTTTCATCTTCCCCTCCGGCTCAAGCTTACAGATGGGGTTCCAAGACCCTGAGACAAGAAAAAGACAGAAGAATAAGTCGGAAGAAAAAACTACAGCAACAAGACAAAGGAAATCAAAGACAAATCCGGCTTACCAAAGAGCGAGGCCACCATCTCGGAGAGAAACGAGACAAGCTTCTTATACCTAGTGTTGGAGGCATTTAGGTCCTCCTGCATCTTGTCATGTTGCTCCGTCCAGCTAGTTTCATGCTCCTCCATTTCTTGCCGGAGGAGGGAGTTTTCCTCAGCAACTTTGCCAAGCTTCTTCTCAAGCTCGGCAATTTTCTTTTCAAGCTCGGCACGGCGGCCGGCTTCTGACTCCAACTCCCTCTTGACAACATGAAGGGCATGGCCCTGCTAGCGGGTCTGGTCCTGGAACAAGAAACAAAGAGAAGGTCAGGAAATTACGGGCGAAAATAAGAAAGCCCAAATTGTTATAAGTCCTAGGTCACGCAGGCTAAGACTCGACACTTCGGGGCTACTCAATTATGGGCTCAGAAATTAAAAAGTTCAACAAGAAGACCCGGAGTATCGCAAGCGATTATCCCGACCCTTGGGAACTTCTCGGTTGAAAGTAAAAGCAATAAGCATGTAAATGAAGACCCGGAACGCTGCAAGCAGACATTCTGACTCTTGGGGACTACTCAACAAAAGCTACACTTGTCAAAAAAGGGAAAAAGTCATACTGGAAGTCCCGAGTCATCGCAAGCTGATAACCCGGCACTTGGGGACTGGGAGAGATACATGTGCATACCTCAAACTTCTCATAAAGTTCAGCCAATACGTTGTCCTCCGCCTGGCGTGACTCCCCCACGCGCCTGTGAAGCTCTCCAAAGAGAGCTGTCAAGTCCAAGTCCTTATAGGACTTGAAGTCGGAGGCATTGCCGGTTGAAGATTTCGAAGTGGTGGCACCCGGAGCGGTGGTCTTGGCGATGCGGGAGTCGACGGGCTTATCGCCCATCGCAGAGCCGGTGATCTCCACAACTGGTAAGCCAGATGTATGGGGAGAAGCCGGGTGAACCGCTGACTTAGCAGCTCCTCCTTCGGCGCGGAGGGGCGAGGCAACGACTGTCTCATCGACAGCCGGACGAGATGAAGGAGTAGTGTGAGCTCTGCACAAAGGAAAGATGGTTACAACAGAGACAAAGAAGTAACAAGAAAAGCCAAAGAGGAAAGGAACTTACCCATTATTGACGGCAAAGCCGCCAAAGAGATCATTGCTCGAATCTGAAGAAACTGATAGAGACCGAGACATAGACCTCCGTTCAGTCCCGACTAAAGGATAAAGAATAGAAAGGCGCTTCTGTGGAGGCTTAACCCGGCGAGGAGTCGGGTTGTGGGAAATACCTCCAAAGAGCGGCTCGTCACAGTCGGAGGATCGAAGCCGGTGCTTTTGGCGACGAGCTTCCCTTTCCTCCTAACAAACATAAGAGAAGTTCAGCAAAAGACTAGCAAAGTGCGAGAGCAAGACAAGTTCCAGTAAAGTAAAGTTACCTCGGCGGAGTCTGAGCGAAGCCTCCTCTTGGCAGCCGGGTCCGCGGATGGTAGGACCGTATCTGATATGTTTGTCTCATCATTAGGGGAAGACCGGCTTTCCCAAAGGTCAGCGTCCATTAAGTCAAGGAAGAGTCGGGTGATGGAGTTTAACTCACCTTCCTTTTCTTCTACGCCGGCTTCGTAGCCAGCCTCTTCCACTTCATTACCCGACTCATCGGCAGAGTCAGGCGAAGAGGGTAAAGTCGCGGACCACCAGTTGTCGTCCGCCTGCAAAGTTTAAAGTTATAAACCCAAAGGAGAAACCTTAGCTTGAAAGAAAGATAGAGGAATCGGAAAGTACCGGCTTCAAGTGGTTGGTGGCACAGAAAGGAGAAAGGCCGGTGTTCTAGAGGGCCTCCGGAGATTCGTTGACGATTCTCCGGCTGATTTTGACCATAGCCTCCTCCGTGTGCTGGTTCTTGTTGAAGCGCATGGGGTCATCCATAGACCCGGAGTATTGGCACATCAGACCCGTCCTGACGCCGAGTGGCATGATGTGCCACCCCATCCAGCACCTGACCAAGTCCGCGCCGGTCAGCCCGTGGGCTATCAAGGCGCAAACCCGGCCAACAAGAGGCTTGATTGCTTCCCTGTCTTTAGGGGAGGCGAAGGAGTTCATGTTATTATTGAGGGCGAGCCTCTCGGCGCGGAAGCCGGGAAGAACCGGCTCACCCTCAGGAGTGGATGGCTAGCAGTAGAACCAAGTCTTCTGCCAGTCCTTCGGGTGTGAGTGAAGAACCACACCCAGGAAAATGAGATTGCGGCGGCGCTGGACCGTCACCCCGCCGCAGGAAACAAGAGGCCCGTCCGGGTTTTCCCGTTGGGGTTTGCAGTAGTAGAATCCAAGGAAGAGAGGGAGACTGGGCGCGATGCCGAGATAGGCCTCGCAAAGAAGGACAAAATGAGTGATGTTTAGCACCGAGTTTGGTGCTATGTCTTGTGGACGGATTTGGAAGTAGTCAGAGAACTTGACGGAAGAAAAGAGAACCCGGGGGTTTGAAACCCCGGGAGATGTGGTCGGCAAAGAGAGCTACCTCTCCGGGTCCGTGCTGCGGCAGCAATTCTTCTTCATCTGGCACCCGCCAGTGGACCTCCGATTGAGGCGGGAGCATCCCAAGGGCGACCAGCTCCTCAAGCCGGCTATCCAGGACAGTGGATTTTCCCTAGTAGCACCCGGCCTTCCGTTTAATCTTCTCCGCGGCGACTGTCCCGGAAGACCCGGCGTTGGGCGGCTGACTTCAAACCCATTGTATCGATTGAAAGCCGGAGATCTACAACAAGAAATAACAGAAATGAGAGATTGTTTCGAATCTACAAAATAGAAGAAAAATAACAGAACATGGAAGATCAAAGGACATTCGAGCAGTTCATCGTTATGAGCACGGGAAGAAGAAGAACATCCAGCGTCAAAGCAAAAATAGTGGGGCGACGCACAGTATAAACACAATCGAATCAAGGAGATTTGGAAAATCAAGCTTAAAGAAGAAAATTCAAGAAGGCGAAGAGCATAGACAAGTGCACCCTGGAAAGCATGCGCGGAACGAAGAGGTGGTACTTATATCATGGAGAAAAACAGGAAAAAGGTGGATAGCGTACACTCGATTGGATCTAGTGGGCCTCGGAAAATAGTATTAAAAGAAGAAGGTGTTCAAGAACACAAAGAACATCGAGGGTTCATCCAATGAACGCGAAGAACATGAGTTCATCTAAAAGACATAATGAGATCGGAAATGCATGCGGAGTTGGATGAGTACCAGGCGAGATACAATATTGAGGACGATCCGAGCCGCGAGGCCGACGGCGACGCGCGGTGGAGTTCTCGAGCTCGGGGAAGATGAACCGCAGGCGGAGAGCTCGTGATGCTGGCGTAAGGAAAGAGAAGGAGGTGATAAACTCGGTGGAGAGTGAGCTCTTAGCTCACCCCGGGCACTCTATTTATAGGCCTCTAGGGTTTGACCTAGGGGCAAGATGGTAAAAGTAGCAAGAAATGATTATTTTGGGGGGACAATATCTGCTTTACAGGAGATATTCCTGAAAAGATCTTTGCTTCCCCGAGGTGGTTATTGTCTCCTCGATTCTCGCACTGGATAGACATTAAATATGTCATTGACCAAGAAGTTTGATCGAAAGACAAGAGAAAGAATAAAGAAAGAAGAAAGTCAAAGATCTAGAGAAGTGAAAGCCGGCAAGTGATGGCCGGGTTATGAGCATTTGGCCAGCGTCAAGCCGGTTAAGCGGATAACCCGAGAGCCTGCTTGTCAAATAAGTTGTTTATTGTTTTTCAGATATCCGGACAAAAGGACTGACGGCTTCCTCCAGAAACATGCTCCAAGGTGCAAAGGTGAAGCAAGTCCAGTCTGATGTCCAAGTTATCCTGGGGGCTACTGTTGGGGGGATCATAACCCGACAGGCCCACCGACATAGAAGATAGGGTAATTGGTTTTGTGCCATACCGAGCTGAGTTTTATCGTTATGTGCCCTACCCGCTCTGTTTCTTTGTTCTGTGCCCTGGTTTGCTCGCATATCGCTCAAACGCTCGTTTCCCTCTGGTCAACCTACTTTGACCCGCACTTGGCCTGACTGGTGGGGTCTGCCTGGCGCGGCTCGGCTCGTTTGTCGGCTCGGTTGGGATTTTCCTGGGGGCGGCGCGTGGGGCCGGGCACGAGTCTGACTGGTGGGGTTGTGGCACTAGTCTGACTGGTGGGGCTGTGGCACTAGTCTTACTGGTGGGGCTGTGGCACAAGTCTGACTGGTGGGGACGGCATGTGGGGTGCGCGTGGGGTCCGCGTGGCACTGCACCTCCGCTTGGAAGACGCATCCATGGCGGCAGATCCAGGTCTCGTTGTTCCGCCCGTTCCACTGGTCCATTGTGGAGAATTTCATCCTACTGCAGGATTGAGGTGGTTCGGAAACGAATTTAACATGTCGAACACATTGCGGCCCACACGAACCGCCTCCGATGAACAAGATTGAGGTGGTTCGGAAATGAATTCAACATGAATGCATACTGTCGAACACCTTGCGGGGACATGAACCGCCGCCGATGAACAACATAAACGTTAAACACAAATTGATTCAAACATTTAAACGAGATTTAACAATATTACAATTAGAAATCTAAACGAGATTAAACAAACTTAAACCTAAACAAAGGGTTTAGGGTTTAGGATGAGAGAGAGGCCTATGCATGGCCATCGCTCAACACCATCGCAGGCGAAGAGATACCGCTCCATCCCGGTGAGAGGGAGAAGATTCAAACCAAGTCAGCCTTCACCTGGTCCGTAGCCACCGCCCAGGCGGCTGAGGCTCCTGGCTTCGCCGGCACCGTTTTCGATTCACCGCCATGACATACGGGGGGGAGGGGAGTTTTAAGATAAGCCTCTTCGTCTTGCAACGCCACTTCCTTCGGTGAAAGCGACGCTGCTGACCAAGATGCATACGCTTGTAAAGGCAGATCGGGCAGCTCAGGGTCGTCGTCGTCGCTGGCGTCGCCGTCCTCGCCGTCACAGTCGTCGTCCATTGAGGACAACTCCGGCGTCGGATTTCGTCGATCGCCAAGACGCGCCTCGTACTCCTTGTCCACCACGGCATGCCAACAGGGCTCCAAGATGGAGTACTTGGGTCGATCCTTTGCTCGCACGGCATCTCCGCCCACTTTCCCTTGATGAACTCGACGCTGGCCTGCCCGCTGAGCCGCGGCGCCACCGGAATGTACACGGTGCTCCTCACCCACCCATCTGGAAGGACGGCGTCGTCGTCCACCGGCAGCTGGTGGTGGCAACTCAGTCGCACGGTCTCCAGCGAGAGCACGTAGGGACGAGAGGTCTTGGCCTCCTCGCCCCACATGACTCGCTCGAACACCTTGGCCATCTCCGCATCCTCGTTGCGACGTCGGAGTTCCTCCAGCTGCAAGTGGCGTTGCTGCCCGCCAGGGCTGCCCACCATGGTGGCCTATCTTTCCGTTTCCTTGGGGAGAAGAAGAGAGAGGAGGAAGTGTTGGTGTGAGGAGAGGAGGGCTGCGCTGCGTCGGGTTTTAAAGGCGGCCAGAGGAGCGGGGTTGGGTGGCCTGCATTAACGTGGCCACCGCTTCGCCTGGCCCCACATTGACGCCGACGCGACCAGACGATGTGACTGCCAGCACGCGTCGCTTCCGTCTACGCCATTGGAAGCGGCGCGGCGTTCTTGCTTCCGTCTGTAGGGCGCCGACAGCAGCACTCGTCGCTTCGGTCTGCGCCCACCAGGGGAACGGGACGCGTGATGCCACGGAAAAGACAAGTAAGAAGGTTAAAACTAAAAACCACTTGCGCAGACGAAAGCGAGGCGTGCTGGAGTCGTTTTTCAACATGAACATCACCAGCAATTTTTGTTATTGTACTTCTGTCGAACACCTTAAGTGCGCACTCTGGACACGCTCAGAGCGTGCCCGGCGTGTTCTGGGCGCGCACATGCGCACATTTGTGTAAAATTTGGGCGCAAACTAAACCTAGACCATTCTTAGTCACTCCTAAATGATACTTTTGTGAGTATTTTGAAATTATCTTGTTGCAATTCTCATTTGCACATTTGAGTTATGCGATATCACATGAGATCCATGCCCTTCTCATTTGAATATATGTAGACCATGTTTTTCAACTTAAGTCGTTAGTATATGACATAAGAAGACTATGTGTGTCGGTTTTTAAATTTTTCGATAATTTTGAATTTTTTATGGTTATTTCAAAATTGGTCAAACCTAAGTTTGACCAGCATTTAAACAAGTTTAAAACATCAAAATGATAAACTAAGCACGGATCCTTCTTAGTCACTCCAAAATGAAGGTTTAGGGAGGTTTTTGAAAATTTCATGTTGCAATTCCAAAACCACTTCTCTCCAACCTTAGACATCATAATTTGCGTTATGCAATATCACCTGAGATCCATCCCATTCTCCTTTTGAATGTATGTAGACCATGTTTTTCAACTTGAGTCGTTAGTATATGACATAAGACGACTATGTGCGCAGGATTTTTCATTTTTTCGATATTTTATGAATATTTGAAGTTGATTTCCTATACAAGGAATCTGTAGCCATCCGATTTCCTCTACAAGAAATCTGCGGCCGTCCGATTTCCTCTAGAAGGAATCTGCAGGCAGACTCGGGGCGATCCGCGAGAAGCTCATTCTGCGATCTGATTGGACGCGCGCGTAGGACAAGTCCTATACACCAGCTGACGAGTGGACCACAGCGGACCCAACGGGGATTTTGGCTCGCCCACCCCCATTTGCCTCAGTGACACAAAATGGGTCTTTTATCATACCAAATACGGATATCCATGACCTTTCTCAAATCTAGCTTGGACTCGCTAAAAAATGTGTTTCGAATGAGCTCGTAAGGTAGAGTAAACGGCATCATTTCTAATCAAAAATGGTGGACTCGCCGAAAAATGTGTTTCAAATGAGATCCAAAGGTAGGGTGGTGGACTCGCTTAAAAATGTGTTTCAAATGAGCTCGAAAGATAGGGTAAACGGTCTCAGCAAAAATGATGGACTCGCCCAAAATGTGTTTCAAATGATCTCCAAAGGTAGGGTGGACTCGCTAAAAAATGTGTTTCAAATGAGCTCGAAAGGTAGGGTAAACGACCTCATTTCTAAGAAAAAATGGTGGACTCGCCCAAAAATGTGTTTCTAATGAGCTCCAAAGGTAGGGTGGACTCGCTAAAAAATGTGTTTCAAATGAGCTCGAAAGGTAGGGTAAACGGCCTCATTTCTAAGCAAAAATGGTGGACTCGCCCAAAAATATGTTTCTAATGAGCTCCAAAGGTAGGGTGGTGGACTTGCTAATAAAATTGTTTCAAATGACCTCGAAAGGTAGGGTAAACTGACTCATTTCTAAGAAAAAATGGTGGACTCGCCAAAAATTGTGTGTCAAATGAGCTCCAAAGGTAGGGTGGCGGACTCGCTAAAAAATGTGTTTCAAATGAGCTCCAAAGGTAGGGTAAACTGACTCATTTCTAAGCAAAAATGGTGGACTTGCTGAAAAATGTGTTTCAAATGAGCTCGAAAGGTAGGGTGGTGGAATCGCTTAAAAATGTGTTTTGAATGAGCTCGAAAGCTCAGGTAAACGGCCTCATTTCTAAGCAAAAATGGTGGACTCACCGAAAAATGTGTTTCAAATGAGCTCAAAGGTAGGGTGGTGGACTCGCTTAAAATGTGTTTCAAATGAGCTCGAAAGGTAGGTTAAACGGACTCATTTCTAAGAAAAAATGGTGGACTCGCCCAAAAATGTGTTTCAAATTGTAACATCCCAATTTTGCTAAAATTTAAAACCTTGCATTCATACATCATTCATCATATAGGAATAACTTTTAAACACATAAATACTAAATAAGGATTTAAATAAAGATTTAATTATGAGTTTAAATATCTTTTAATCCCATTAAGTGTTTATTTAAACTCACTTAATAAATATATTTTTCCAAATTATATAATGGATAAGTGTATTATTAAAAATTGCTAATTTAAATAACCTTTCCAAAATATATTTTTATGAATTTTTCTGAAAAGTTTTAAATAGGTTTAAAAATCATTTAGTAAATCAGATTTGAAAAACAGTTTTTATTTAATTTTAAAAGATTTGTTTCCGGGCCGGCCCAGACGCTTTCCACCGCGCGCGCGACAGATAACATCCCATCGGCCCGCTCCCGCGCGCACGTCGCTCCTCTCTCGCTGACAGGTGGGCCCCACCTGTCAGCCGTCTTCCACCTCCGTCCGGAGATCACGCCGGAGATGGAGCCCGAGCCGGAGCCGTTTTCGGCCGTTTCCCTCCGCGTCTAGCGCCCCCGCCCCCTCCTATTTAAACACCGCGAGACCGCCTCCGAAAACCCCCCAAAAACCCTAACCCTCCGCCGTCGGGCTGCTCGGATTCGAGCTCGCCGTCGTCGCCATTGCCGCCGGACTTTCTCGCGAGTGCGGTAAGCTCCGATGCTCCTCGAGCGCCACCGAGGCTTCCCCTCGCTTTCCCTTTTCCTTGCGCACCCGTTGAGCACCTTCGTTCGTCCTAATTCGCAGCCGAACGTCGAAATCATCTTCGACCCGAGGCCGTCGCCGCTGTCCTCGACTCCGACGAGGAGAGGAGAGTTTTTCGGACGCAGCCGTCGCGCCATCGACCTCGCCATCTCCTCTGCGTCATTTTGGTAAGACCCACGCTTCTCGGGGCCTCGTTTTAACGCTGGAAACGTCGAGGCCACCGCGCCGCCGCCGCGGACGCCATCGCCGGCGAGCTCTCCCGGCGACCCGCGCGCCGCTCGGTCCGGCCGGACTTCCCACGCCGTTGGATCTAGATCCAACGGATCTAGATCCGTTTAATCCCACGCGTCCGTTTTAAAGTAGATCGGACAGCCGCGCTGCCGATCCGCGCCGAAGCGGTACTGTCCAATAGGATCGTGCCACGTCGCCCTCCGTTTTTCTTTTCCGCAGGAAATTAATAAATAAAACAGAAAATAGATAAAACTTGCAAAATTCATAACTTTTAATCTGTAAGTCCAAATTTAATAAACTTTATGTCATTGGAAAGCTCTGCTCATGTAGTTTAGTTCTACATCATTTGTTTTTCCCTTTGACAAATTATAAACTGAATAATTATCAGAGGAGTATTTCGGCCATTAAATAAATAACTTAAATAATAAAAATGATTTAGAATTAAAAGTAATTGTTTTGAGATTGTATAATTTCCCTCTATCCAGGAATATTAGTATGTACCTTAAGGGAAAACTTTCTTAGAACAATAAAAGTTGTAATGGTATAATCTAGGTTTTGCTATATTACTTTCAATTTTATATTGTTAGGTGAAATGAGAAATTCCTAGAAATTGCATCTCATGCATTTAATAACAGAGAATATAAATTATGGATGAGTGTGTCTAATTCTACACGTGACATACTATGCATGCATACATATTTTAATTGGTGTGTGTGATTTTGTGTGAAATATTTATTTGTATGTATTGCTGGTGCTAGATTGTGAAGGAGAGGAAGGACCTACTTGTGATTGCTTTTCTTGTTGTGACTGCCCCTCCTGCTGCCAAGGCAAGTGACTTCATAAAACACCTACTATTTTATTCTATTGCATATCTAGTGTTTTCAAACAGTATTTGCAAAAGTAGTATGCATGATAGGTTTTTGGGAGATTGTAGTATGCTATGCAAACCTTTTAGGTTTCCCCTTAGAAATTTCAGATTAGACCCCTATTATAATTTAGTGGAAGCAACTGCTGCAAAAATGATTTTTTTATGGTTGATGTGATAAATGAAAATTTCCACTAAATTAATTTAACGTCTGTGTGGATTGGGTCGATCGAGGAGGTTTCAAGTTGAGTGGCTTCTCAGGGCCAAGTTTCATGGTTGTCTTCGCCCAAGATAGTTTCTACTTACTTGGGGCCATGATATGCGGTGTTAACCTGAGTTGCTCACTTGTGGTAGGCCACCCAGGGATCTGAGATTTAAGTTTACACTGAGTCTAGTTGCTTATCGTGCAACCATTGGTCAATATGGGCTCTGTCTTGATGGAGTAAGTTGATGTGGACCTGGGTCAAGAGATTGATGGTGGTAGAGTTGATAGGATGGTGGTAATCTCTTAGTATGATCATGGGAAAGCAACTTCTGAAAAGTCTCGTCTTGATCTTCTCCTTTTCCTTCTCACTAAAGGAGTGTAGAGGATAGTTTGGGTTGATTGAGTCTAATGGTGAAAGTGCACACCCTCTCGAGAGTTAAAACCTAAGATCTTAGCCGTGTCCCCGGCATCGGACAATTTGAGTAACTACACAAGGCTGTGTTCTGAAAATCTCCTCATCTCTAATTTCTTAATAAAACTTTGTTGGATGAACATGGGTAGGAGACATGGACTTGTCTCGAGATTTGTCTCTGAAGGAGAAGATTTATTGATTTAAGAAAACTGTTTATCAAAAGTAGGAGAAAAATTTGCTTTGCGCCATAGCCTTGAGCTCCACCAGCCATAATAAGCATATAATTATAGCTTAATAGAACATTAGGAATTAAAGTCACTTGCCACCACAATTCAATTGTGCTGACCCTTTATAGCTGGGCTGCAACTAAACCTTGCAGAATGTCCGAATGAGGAGTAAGGGGGTCGTCTTCGAGCTACAACCAACATGATTTGCCAGTGGCTTCATGGAGAAGATGTAGCTCCATGCTACCTTTAGAATTGCGTTTGAACTCTGAAATAAAGTGTGAACTATTTATTCCGCTAGAATTTCCGCTATGCTAAATTGTAAGGATTTTTGTTTTTTTGGGATCATTTGTCTCGTTCTGTAATAATTTATGACATTGTACTGTGATATTTCATCTTATTGGAGAATGTGAGACTTATGTGATCCAAGTCTTTACATTATTCATATGTGCCATTGCTATCATAAGCATGGGCTCTACACAAATGAGCTTCAAAGGTAGGGTGGTGGTCTAGCTGAAAAATGTGTTTCAAATGAGCTCCAAAGATAGAGTAAACGACACCATTTCTGAGCAAAAATGGTGGATTCGCTTCAAAGGTGACTTATAAACCGGGATGGAGGGAGTACTAGCTATAGCAGAACGAGCGGCACGCATACGTTCATGTTATTGTTACCTTCATGTTTATCCGTTCTTGCGTGAAAGCAAGAATCCGAAGCAAATCAATTTTTATGAGTCGTACGATGAGAGTATGAGACACATCTGTCTGAGAGCCTTCCCGTTCGTGCGCATTGAATACGTGTGTGACATGCCATAGTCCACCATGCCGTCTATGTAGCGTGCACGGATAGGCATGGCCATTGAAATGAAATCTTTTGTCATTAGATGGTTCTGCTTCGCTAGCCACTCCTCCCGCTCCCTTGGATTCATCTCCTGCATGTCGTGCATATTTCCTCAGGCGAGCAGAGCTCCGAGTCCGGCATCGGCGATGGCGTGCTCCACCACATTTTCGAGAGAGGGAGGGGAGAGAGGTAGAGATAATGGAGTTTCTACGGCGAGGGCGGCCCCCTTTTATTAGCCGTGGCGGGGAGGGAGGGAAAACCCTAACTGACCCACGCTGACCCTACGCGCCAACCCCACGCCGACCCCACGCGCACCCCACGTGACGTCCCCACCAGTCTGACTAGTGCCACAGCCCCACCAGTCAGACTAGTACCACAGCCCACCAGTCAGACTAGTGCCCGGCCCCACGTGCCGCCCCCAGGAAATCCCAACCGAGCCGACAAACGAGTCGAGCAGCGCCAGGCCGATCCCACCAGTCAGGCCATATGCGGGTCAAAGGAGTTTGACCAGAGGGAGACGAGCGTTTGGGCGATATGCGAGCAAACCAGGGCACAAAATAGAGAAACAGCGCGGGTTGGGCACAGACCGATAAAACTCAGCGAACCATGGCACAGAACCAATTGACCCTAGAAGATAAGCCGACCTGGCAGGAGCCTGGACCGGATCAAGCATAAAGACATGGGCCGAGTGATACGTAAGCCGGTGCGCGACGTGTGCCTTGAGCCGTAAGCAAAAAGGATCCAGAAGGCTGGAGACCAAATACAAGACGGAGTCCTGCTAAGGAAAGAAGAAGTTTAGAGAACTTAGAGTAGAGTCTGGGTATGATAGGAACTCGGACCCGGTCTTATACCTCCAGCAAAACCAATCGCCTATATAAGGTGATCTCCTAGTTCCTAGAGAGCTAAGTTCAATCGACACAAGTCATAGAAGAGACACCATTGTAATCTTGAGACCCGGAAGCTAAGTCGCTGAACCTCGAAACCCTAACCAGTAAAGCTGAAGCAGCAAGTAGGTATTTACCTCAAGACGAGGCGCCGAATCTGGGTAAACCCTTATTTCCCCACGCCACACTAGACAAACTCCTGATGTCGGAAGGCGTCATGCCACTCATCTCAAGTTTCTACATGACTGTCGTGACAATCCCACGACAGGTCACCTGGTCCTCACCGGCCGACTCGTAGTTATGGGCCTACCCGGGGTTGACGTGTCCCCATTATCAATTCACGTATTTTCATAAGAAATTGTATATGAAAAATTACTACACGCAAACAGTTGGGAAATTCGGAAAGCATACAACTATGCAAGGACGAATGGAAGAAAACTTAAGAGTTCTCATCGTACTAAAAGAAAACAAAATATTTAATATGTACCTCATAAAGCTTTGAATATACGCGAGGGGATTGAAATTGGTGCAGCGACGGTGCGCTGGTGAGAGCTCCAAAATCCAAATTCCAATACCCGTCCGGCCGTCCCACACTAGTGGAAAATGGAGCTTAGGTTCACCCCTTTAGTCCCAAATTAAATTTGGACCGGGACTAAAGGGGTGGAACCTCCGAGGTGTAATTTTTTCGGGACCTTTAGTCCCGGTTCTTGCCACGAACCGGGACCAAAGGGTCTCAACATGCGGTGGCAGGCGCGGGGCCCAGCGCCAGCAACCTTTCGTCCCGGTTCGTGTTATGAACCGGGACTAATAATTCGGCTATAATGCCACCTTCTTCCTACCCGAGCTCACCATTTTCTCACCTCAACCCGAGCTCACCATTTTCAACTCCATTTCATCTCCATTTCCTCTCCATTTCATCTCCATTTTCTCAAAGAAAATTCACCATTTGGCAAGATTGAAGCCACCCCACGGTTAGCCTCTTCATCCTCTTTCCGGCATTGCTTATTTAGCTCATTTTGCTCATTTCAATTTTTTTGTGCAAGCAAGGTGTTCGATGTAATGCCTAAGTTATGATCTCATTTGTGTATATGTGCAATTTGTTCTCAAACTAAAATAATGATTTATGTGTTTTAGTGTGGTGAGGAGCCTTATCGACGTCGATCGCCCGCGCCGTCCCGTCACCACCTCGGTGAGCCTCTATATTTTATTTTATTTTATTTTTAAAACATAGCTTTTATGATTTAGATGCATAGTTACTACTTGTATAATTTTCTAACTTGTATTATATGTATAGTGTCATGGTTCTGATATCCGTCCCCGTCGGTCCTCGTCCGGTCTATGATTCGGATGTGGTATATTTTCAAAACTATTTATTTCATTCTATGTTTCTGACAATTATGACGACCAACTTGACATAGAATTATTTTTATCTAGGAGGTAGTTGAACCAGAAATTGAACCTGACCCTATTGTCGAGTTTTTGGATAAAGAAAACAATGATTTGAAAGCAAAATTGAAAAGAAGTGAAGCTCTTTATCTTCAATGCTTAGAAGATAAGATGAAATTAGAGCTCAAACTTGCCGACGTGGTCGATGGTAACGAGATCAAGATGGATGCAATGCGCTTGAAGATAAAAAGGATTAGAAAATATGCCATTAATCGGGAGGCTTGGTATCATTATGCTGTGGGTTCAGTATTTACCTTAGTTGCGATTTTGATCGCATTTGTTGTTGGATTTAAATTCTTTAGATAATTTTTATATTTGTTTCAGTTAATGTATGTTTTATGAGAACTATGTATTACCGCTTGTCAATACTCTACTCTTATTTTAATGGATGACATTGTATTAATTAATTTGCTCTTACATATTATTTATGACAGTAGTGTAATAATGGGGTTCGATATACTTTTATGTAATACAGATGAACCGACAATGGATGTACGGTGACCGATGTTGTCCTGAGTTCATTGATGGCATGCATAATTTTCTCCATATGGCTGAGGCAAACAAGCCGAAGAACGGTTTTATTCGTTGTCCATGTAGTGCCTGCAAGAATATGAGTGATCACTCTACCTCAAAAGTCATTCACTCACACCTCTTGCATAATGGTTTTATGCCTGGTTATTATTGTTGGACCAAGCACGGAGAAACAGGGGTTATCATGGAAGAAAATGAAGAAGAGGAGGATAATGACAAGCATCCTTGGTTCAGTGATACTACAATGGGAGAAGACGAAACTGAAGAAGATCCCATTATTGATGAGCCTGACGATGATCTTCGTCGGGCCATTCGTGATGCACAAATGGACTGTGGAAGTGAAAACGAAAGGTTGAAGTTGGAGCATATGTTAGCTGATCACGCCAAATTGTTGTACCCAACTTGTCATAATGACGAGAAAAAGCTAGGTACCACACTTGAATTGTTGCAATGGAAGGCAGAGAATGGTACTTCTGACAAGGGATTTGAAAATTTGTTAAAAATAGTTAAGAAGATGCTTCCAAAGGATAACGAATTGCCGTCTAGTACGTATGAAGCAAAGAAGGTGGTATGCCCTCTAGGATTAGAGGTGCATAAGATACACACTTGCATTAATGACTGCATCCTCTACCGCGGTGAGCACGAAAAATTGAATGCATGTCCTGTATGCGGTGCTTTGCGGTATAAGATCGGGCGAGATGACCCTGGTGATGTTGAGGGCGAGCCGCGCCCCAGGAAGAGGATTCCTGCAAAGGTGATGTGGTATGCTCCTATAATACCACAGTTGAAACGTTTGTTCAGCAATAGAGAGCATGCCAAGTTGTTGCGTTGGCACAAAGAAGATCGTAAAAAAGACTTGATGTTGAGACACCCCGCGGATGGGTCCCAGTGGAGAAAAATTGACAGAGAGTTCACGACATTTTCAGATGACGCAAGGAACTTAAGATTTGGCCTAAGTACAGATGGCTTTAATCCTTTTGGAGAGCAGAGCTCCAGTCACAGCACTTGGCCCGTGACTCTATGTATCTATAACCTTCCTCCTTGGCTGTGCATGAAGCGGAAGTACATTATGATGCCCGTGCTCATTCAAGGCCCGAAGCAACCTGGCAACGACATTGATGTGTACCTCAGGCCATTAGTTGAAGAACTTTTGCAGTTGTGGTGTGAGGAAGGTGTACGTGTGTGGGATGAGCACAAACTGGAGGAATTTGATCTACGAGCTTTGCTTTTTGTAACCATCAATGATTGTCCTGCTCTAGGCAACATTTCAGGACAGTCAAACAAGGGATACAATGCATGCACGCACTGTTTAGCTGAGACTGATAGTATACATTTAGGTAACAAGAATGTGTACCTAGGTCATCGTCGGTTTCTTGTACCCAAGCATCCGTTAAGGAAGAAAGGAAAGCATTACAAATGTGAGGCAGATCATCGGCCGAGGCCTACCCGCCCTTCTAGTTCTGCTATACATGATATGGTCAAGGATTTAAATGTAATCTTTGGAAAGGGTCCTGGCGGTCTCACTGTTCCGAATGACGCAAACAACCACGTACCCATGTGGAAGAAGAAATCTATATTTTGGGAGCTGCCATATTGGATAATGCTAGAGATTCACTCTGCAATCGACGTGATGCACGTGACAAAGAACATTTGTTGCAATTTGCTAAACTTCTTAGGCGTGTATGGGAAGTCAAAAGATGGGAAGTCAAAAAAAGGTACACCGAAAGGAAGGCAGACCCATCAACGTATGAGCGAAGAGATGCATCGAGAAGATACTCATTCAGAGAATCAGCCAGGTCCTGCAAGCTACGCTCTTACTAAAGAAGAGAAGAAAATATTTTTTGAGTGCCTTCGCAGTATGAAGGTTCCATCTGGCTTCTCATCAAATATAAAAGGAATAATAAACATGGCAGAGCAAAAATTTCAGAATCTAAAGTCTCATGACTGTCACGTGATTATGACACAATTACTTCCGGTTGCATTGAGAGGGCTTCTACCGGAAAATGTTCGAGAACCCATTGTGAAGCTATGTGCATTTCTCAATGCAATTTCTCAAAAAAATTTAGAGAAGGATGTGGTCAATTGTCTTGTCAGCTTCGAGTTGGTGTTCCCACCAACCTTCTTCAATATTATGACGCACCTTGTAGTCCACCTAGTCGAAGAGATTTCTGTTCTCGGTCCTGTATTTTTACACAACATGTTCCCCTTTGAGAGGTTCATGGGAGTCTTAAAAAAATATGTGCATAACCGGGCTAGGCCAGAAGGAAGCATCTTCAAGGGTTATGGAACAGAGGAGGTCATTGAGTTTTGTGTAGATTTTATTCCTGATCTGAAGCCGATCGGTGTTCCTGAATCACGTCATGAGGGGAGACTGCATGGAAAAGGCACCCTTGGAAAGAAAGCAACAATATGTCAAGACGGGGATTCTTTCACTCAAGCACACGACACCGTTCTACATAATTCCAGTTTGGTGGGTCCGTATGTCGAGGAACACAAGAATGTTTTACGCTCCAAGTACCCGGAGAAATCTGAAGATTGTATTGATGGAGAACACATGAAGACTTTCAGCAGTTGGTTAAAAAGACGTCTCATTAATGACACCAATGTTGAAGAACAGCTATACTTGTTGGCCACATCACCAGCTTCAACTATATTGACTTTTCAAGGGTACGAGATAAATGGAAAAATATTTTACACAGCCAAACAAGATAAAAAGAGCACCAACCAAAACAGTGGAGTACACTTTGATGCAACAAACTGCAACGGGACAAAGGACACATATTATGGTTACATAGAGGAGATATGGGAACTTGACTATGGACCTACTTTTAAGATCCCTTTGTTCAAGTGCAAATGGTTCAACCTACGAGGCGGGGTAGAGGTAGACCCACGATACGGAATGACTACAGTGGATCTCAACAATCTTTCGTACGAGAATGAACCATTCGTCCTAGCCAATGAAGTTGCTCAGGGTTTCTATGTGAAAGACATGTCTACCCTACCGAAAAAAAAAGATAAGCAAGCGAGTACATCATACGATGAGCCAAGCGCCACATAGTTCTTTCAGGGAAAAGAGTCATTGTGGGAGTGGAGGACAAGACAGACATGTCAGAAGATTACGATAAGTTTCATGACATTCCGCCCTTTAAAGTCAACACTGATCCAAGTATCAAGTTAAATGAAGAAGATTGTCCGTGGTTACGGCGCACTCGGAAGAACAAGTAAACACTAGAGAGGGATATTATTGTTGATGTGTAATATCCGAATGCTTTGTATCAGAAGAACAAGTGAACTGAAGTATTTTGTAGATGCATGGAACAAAACACACGATTTCACCTGCATACAGCCCAACAGTGGCTCGTGAGTGCCTGCATATGAAATGCACCGTTGGACGTATGCAGGGAATCCGAATGGTTTGTATTCTGTCGATGAAGTAGAATGAGGAGACAATGACTGCCGAACATGTTCAAGAGGGGGCTATATATAGGGTCATGTGACTCACGAACTGGTCATGATAGTGCCCATCCAACAGCTCAGAATCTCTCAAAAGAAACACATCTCTTCATCCAACGGCTCACAAGTGCTTAAAAGAAACACACGATCCATGTGCTTCTTTAGTCCCGGTTGGTGTTACCAACCGAGACTAAAGAAGCAGATGGATCGTGTGTTTCTTTCTAGTGCTTGTGAGACGTTGGATCTGAGGTGTGTTTCTTTTGAGAGATTCTGAGCTGTTGGATCAGCAGTATCACGACCACTTCGAGACCCACATGACTCGGTTGTTGTTACCAACCGGGACTAAAGAAGCACACGTACCTTATATATATCCCCCCTCCCGGACATGTTCAACACTCAGTGTCTACTCATTGTAGTTCATTTTGGCAGCACACGGGTAGCAGAGAGCACTCAGTGAAGGCTGAAGGTGAACCCTCCCCTCGGCAGAGGCACATTTGGGCAACCAGCGGCAAGACGTCTCTGATGATCTGCGACCGTTTCAAACGGTTGCAGATCATCAGAGATGTCTTGTCGGACGGTTGTAGATCATCAGAGATGTCTTGCCACGGTCATTTGGCTTGGCTTGAAATGACCATAACTTGGTCATTTGGCTTGAAACTTCTAGATGTTCAAGGATTTGATTTTTTGAGGTGTTTATCATTTTTCCTAGCAACTAGTACACATATAAGGAGCCCATGCCAAAGGATTTGATTTTTTGAGGTGTTTATCACTTTATTACATTTTTCTTAAAAACGATCAAAACGGTCGCTACGACTAATCATCGGAAGAGGTGATATTTTCTAGAACTATCAATGTTTCTGTGATATAACCACTAGTTGTGTACCTTAAAATGATTTTTCAAAAAGTTTCAGACCAAACTATCAAATAGTTGTAGTTCAAATTTGAATTACTTTCGATAAATCAACATAAACTCAATTAACTAGGGGAAATTAGTTAGAATTGTAAGAAAAAACTCATACTTGGGGATCATCCATCATATGTGCACCACTCTTAGTGAAAAATAGTTGGGTGCCATTTGGAATCATATTTTCTGTACTCACTTCACAAGAAACCTCATTTTTTGCACTCAAAAAAGGAAAATGATATTTATGAAAATAATTTGAAGAATCCCTTTGGCATGGTTGTTTAATATACCAATATGCACCTATGTGTGGAGTATGAGATCTTTATCACAAACTATGTCGTCCAAATGACCATAACTTGGTCATTTGGCTTGAAACTTCTAGATGTTCATACATGATAGACCTTTTTGTGAAGACTTTTTTTGCAAATGTAGGCAAAAATCAGGTTTATAATTTTTCCTAGCAACTAGTACACATATAAGGAGCCCATGCCAAAGGATTTGATTTTTTGAGGTGTTTATCACTTTATTACATTTTTTCTTAAAAACGATCAAAACGGTCGCTACGACTAATCATCGGAAGAGCTGATATTTTCTAGAACTATCAATGTTTCTGTGATATAACCACTAGTTGTGTACCTTAAATTTTTTTTTCCAAAAGTTACAGACCAAACTATCAAATAGTTGTAGTTCAAATTTGAATTACTTTCGATAAATCAACATAGACTCAATTAACTAGGGGAAATTAGTTAGAATTGTAAGGAAAAACTCATACTTGGGGATCATCCATCATATGTGCACCACTCTTAGTGAAAAATAGTTGGGTGCCATTTGGAATCATATTTTCTGTACTCACTTCACAAAAAACCTCATTTTTTGCACTAAAAAAAAGGAAAATGATATTTATGAAAATAATTTGAAGAATCCCTTTGGCATGGTTATTTAATATACCAATATGCACCTATGTGTGGAGTATGAGATCTTTATCACAAACTATGTCGTCGAAATGACCATAACTTGGTCATTTGGCTTGAAACTTCTAGATGTTCATACATGATAGACCTTTTTGTGAAGACTTTTTTTTGCAAATGTAGGCAAAAATCAAGTTTATCATTTTTCCTAGCAACTAGTACACATATAAGGAGCCCATGCCAAAGGATTTAATTTTTTGAGGTGTTTATCACTTTATTACATTTTTTCTTAAAAACGATCAAAACAGTCGCTACGACTAATCATCGGAAGAGGTGATATTTTCTAGAACTATCAATGTTTCTGTGATATAACCACTAGTTGTGTACCTTAAAATGATTTTTCCAACAGTTTCAGACCAAACTATCAAATAGTTGTAGTTCAAATTTGAATTACTTTCGATAAATCAACATAAACTCAATTAATTAGGGAAAATTAGCTATAATTCTAAGAAAAAACTCAAACTTGGGGATCATCCATCATATGTGCACCACTCTTAGTGAAAAATAATTGGGTGCCATTTGGAATCATATTTTATGTACTTACTTCACAAAAAACCTTAAAACATAGAAAATGATATTTATGATATAATTTGAAGAAATCACCTTGGCATCTTAAAATGTTAGAAAATATAAAACAAAACATAAAAATAAGCTAGAAACCAAAACAATTCAAAAAATAAGTAAACCAAAATAAGAAATAGAAAAGTAAGCAATTCAAACAATTTAAAAGAAAACAGAAACAAAAATCAGTAAAAAGAAATAAGGAAAAAAGAACCCTTTAGTCTCGGTTGGTAAAACCAACCGAGACTAAAGAGCTAAAGAGGCGCTCGGGCTCCAGCCAGAACCCTTTAGTCGCGGTTGGTAACTCCAACCGCGACTAAAGACCCTTTAGTCTCGGTTCGTGGCTAGAACCGAGACTAAAGGACCTTCCGCGCCAGTTAGTGTGGTCACGGCCAATTTTTAGGGCATTCTCTTCTCCAAATCCTCTCGCGCGGCGAAGCCCTGCTCGATCCGCTCCTGCGCCGCCTCCCGCCGTTCCTCTCCTCTCCGCCGTGCTGCTCCGGTGGCTCACCGTCGCCTCCGCGCTCCTCTCCGGTCGCTCGCCGTCCTTTACATCGAAGCGCCCGCGGCTCGGCCTCCTCCCGCATCGACGCACCCCCGTGGCCTCCGTCGTCCGCCGTGTCCTCGCTCCGCCACGCTCACCGCCAGCACCTCCTCTCCGGTCGCTCGCCATCCTCTGCCTCGACGCGCCCACGGCTCGGCCTCCTCCGCATCGACGCGCTCCTCTCCGGTCGCTCCTCTCCGGTCGCTCGCCATCCTCTTCGAATTCGTAAGCTCAAACCCTAGCTGTGGCAAGACAAAATGCAAAGAACAACATGAAAATTAATCTTCTCTCAGGATTGCAAATCAAATTTCTAGCAAATAGCTTTATATGGTCTGGTTTGTATGATACTACTTTATTCTATCTTATCTGGTAGACATGTACTGAACTTGTGCGTGTTTGCTGAAAAATGTGAGTGCTTGATTGTCTGTTTGTTTAGTTATGTGAGAGCCAACTATTTGTGAGGGGGCACCCTGCTGGAGTTTGGTGAGCTTGTCCACCTCACCATTCTGTAGGTTCATGGATGTCCATGTTCTTAAAATTTCTAATGCTTCATTAATATTGTGTGGATGGTTCGCGTTAAAAAGTGTAACATTTATGTTGATTAACTCATATCTAGGTTTAGAAAATTCTTAATTCAACATTATAGTATCTATAAAATCATGTCAATTGCCTGTTAGATTTTGGGTCTGTAAACATGATTTCATAGATACTATAATGTTGAATTTAAAACTTCAATTTATATCCATTCTTACTTTTTTTTTCAAGAATATGCCTTAGAGTGGCATATCCATTCTTACGTTGACGTATCGAGAGGAAATATTGTATTCTCATATTATTTGTGTGCTTATGTATCATACATTCATTAGTTGCAGAAATCTTGGAATAAGAGGCATAAATGTTGCTATTGATTAGTTAGCTCGCTGCATTACATTGTTTCTCCCATTGATATCATATATGAAACTGTATCCAAAATATTTGTAGGATCTTACTCAAACCATAAATAAGTCATCTCTCTAAATCTGGGCATAGTTTAGAAAACAGATTCCTGATCTTTACTGGGAAAAAGGTATAAAATCACAGAAAAAGAAAATTGACTTGATATTTTACGACTGAAATATTCAGTTATTAATACACATTTCATTAGTTCGAAGTTTTCTGATTTGAGCACCGTAAGTGCCTCTGAAAATTCACTCTTTACGGGCTGTCCAGTTTTTGACATATTATGTCTTTATTTTGCATTACTCTCATTACTTGTGTTTTGTGTGGTTCTTTTGATCAAGGAGCAATACACAACCTTAGTAACAATAGCTAATGTTTAGAATCAACTCATGATATGTCTTTGCTGTACTCACTGTTTGTGTATGTATCAGATGAGGCTTTTTATGAACTTCGGTCGACTCATGCGTTTATTTGCTAATTTGTTGTGTTTGACTCTTATATCTCTCTGTTACTCAATGCTAATTTGATTGATATACAATTCATTATACAACTTGCAGGAGGTCTGCTGCTCGGGTCCTTGTGTCCACGGCTTTTCAGGAGGTCTTGCTCCTTGCCGAGGCTGTGCCGCTCCTCCTCGTCGTTGCCTCGATTTCAGGTGTAAAAGACATGCCTATATGATCCAGTAGTAAAGAAAATCCGAACTATTTGTATATAAAGCTGATGGAATTCTAGATTCCTCGATATGTTTACAACATGTATATAAAGCTGATGGAATTTAAAGCTATTTTAGTTGTTGGAGAACTTGAGGTCTGAAGATGAGATATTGCCTTCATTATGTGTATGGAATTTGGGTTGCAGATATTTGTTTGAACTGTGATGTGAGTTAGCCGAGGTCTGAAATTAAATCTTAGACCTTTTGTGTGTTAGATATGCAAATTGAGATGATTGTAATATATATAATATATATGACCTAGTTGTATCAGCTGCTTCCTCCCAGTTTTATTTATGAGAGTTACACTTGGGTGCATTAGTTTGACATGCTTGAGTAGTAAACAGGTACATTGTAATTTTTAGAATATTTTAAACAATCATTCAACCCAATATTCATATTCTTGTAATTTATAGGATTGTATACTTGTATCTTTTTTAGAATAAATCTAAACTTGATTGCAAATTTGATTGATTGCAGGTACATTTGAGCTATGGAGCACTTGCGAGACGAGCAGATAGAAGAAGCACAATTTCAACGAGACGAAGAGATGGAAGACCAAATGGAACAACTTATTTTTAATGATGCCCGAGCTGGAGGAGATGTAGATGATTATGATTTCGACCAATTTTTGAACGACTTTGGAATCGAGTCACAAGACTTTGATGTGGTGATAGCAAACTCCGGCGGAGAGGTGTATATGTGTTTATAATAAATATGGCGATATGTTGTTGTTAACTACATGCATTTATTAACGACTTATTTTTCTTTTAGCCATCCGGATCGAGCAAATCTGCAAAAAAGCAGCCACCATGTGCTCCTCGAGGCAAGGCAAAAAGAATGACGAGCGAGGATCCAAAGTTACCGATTGAGGAAATTGCTGATTCCAGCGAACCGCTCGAACCAAAACAGAACCGCAACAAATTTATAAGTCAAGCTGGAGTTATTGTTAGGGACATGATCCCAATCAGCATACGCGAATGGAATAAGCCGGCGGTCGCAGATGTGGACGACCCATGTTATGTCCACCAAGTTCTTAAGGATTTGGTCTATAACACGCTGTTGTCACATTTCACCCTCCCGCCAGATCTCTCTAAAGTGAAGAAGGACAACCTCAAGAGGTGGACTCTTATTAAGATGGCGGAACAATTCCGGAACTGGAAGAAAAAGTTATGGAATCAATATGTAGAAACAAAAGAAGTGCCAGATTTCAGTGGAGCACAAGGGAAGAAGTTAGAATCTGAATGGGCGGCGTTTAAGGCGTATAGGGAATCACCTATGGCTGTGGCCCGATCGGAGATAAATAAATTGAATGCTAAGCTGAAGGAACACCACCATACATTAGGGACAGGTGGCTACAAGAGCGCCATTCCTAAGTGGTTAGCCTATGAAGAAAAACTGCTTCAATCGGGGGTCCGTCCACAGACACTTGACTGGCCCGAGAGGTCGAAATTCTGGTTGTTCGCGCATAGGGCAATGTTGGACCCTAAAACCGGAGAGATTGTTGGAAGGGGAAAATGGAAGGTTCTCGTGGAGTGTATAGAAAAGAAGCTTGAAGAAGCAATTAATGATGTTCGCAATGGTGTGTTCAAACCCGATAGAGAGGATGACGAGCTGACACGGGCACTGGGGAATCCTGAACATGTTGGACGAGCTCGAGGCTTTCCTGGCGGTGCTACGTTTAAGACTGCGTGGCCGGAATCCGCTCACACTTATAGAAGCCGTAGCAGAGGTAAGAAGAAGGAGGCCGACCGGATATTACAATTGGAACGTGAAATGAAGGAGCAACGGGCGGAAATAAAAGCATTGAAGGAGCAAAGAACGGAACCTCAGGAGCGGCACCAATTAGACCATGAAGCGCATGCCGTCCCATCTCAGCGTAGAAGCAGCGTTGGTTCCACGCGTCAGGTCGACGTTGGTGCCTACCCAGTGGATGACATCACAGAGCCTACAGGTTGTGAGCTACATATAGCAATGCGAAACATAACTTTGAAGGTGGCGGTGGGGCAAGCTTTAGTAATTCAACCTGGAGAACTCTACCATTGTGGTCAAATTCCAGATGGCTACGCTCGTGTCGGGGTGGACGAAATTATGCCGAGATTTGAATCCTTGGAACTTGAGTTACCTGGAGATGACGAGGAGAAAACGTTGGCAGACGTCAAGCATGCCTTCGCCCTATGGCCCAAGAAATACATCGTCCTTCCAGAACAAGCAAAGTCCACTCCTCGTTCTAGGAGTCCAGCTCACCAGCCAAGTCCACTCTTCCTCGAGAGGGATCAAAGACGGAGTCCATCTCCACCCCATCAGCAAAGCCCACACCTCCCCGATAGGGACCCCAGCCTGAGTCCATCTCCAGCTCAACAGCAAAGCCAACCGCCCCCCCGAGAGGGTTCCTAGCGTGAGGCCATCGCAGTCTGTGCCAGTCCGCCAGAATGTTAAGTCGCTCTCGAGTAGGCGCCAGTCTGGTTCTCCTGTTAGGAAGAAACCTAGAAAGCAGAAAACACCGCCGCCTACTCCAAAGTTACCTAGGGAGAGAACCGTCGAGGAAAACGATATCGCATGCAAAGAACATACGGATGCCTGGCTTGCTGGCGTGAAACAGAAAGAGTTAGCGAAACAATTGCCTCCTGCAAAATTTACTGCCGGAATTCCTCAGGAAAAAATTGACCGTTGCATCGATGCCCTATACAACCCCCCACCATCGCCGCCAACAGACTATGATCGCAACATTGGTAAGTCATATGACGAAGAGATGGATGATCGATCGAAAAAAGGGAAACAAGTTGCCCAACTCGGAGAACAAGACGCACAGTCGCCCCCCCCCCCCCCCCCGCTCAAGGTGCTTGATGACAGAGTTCTCAAAAACATCAATGTGCGGGAGCTGGTATATTCGGGAGAATATATCCCCTTCGCGGATGTTGTTCGTACTTACGTTCACGGGGAGAATTTTGTTGACGGCGACTTACCCACAAAAATGCGTCAATTTCAAGCATGGTACAAGGATACCGTAAAGGAGACGAATAAAGACGCTCTCATGATGGAAATTAAGGAAGAGCATTATTTCCAAGAATACTCCGTTGTCCTTTACTTCGCCGAAATCTTTCAGTTATACAATCTCCGGGCCCTCGACAAAAACATCATAAGTTCCTATTGTCTGTAAGTCATCTATTCCTGTAATTGAATGTTTTAATTAGCTCTACTCGTTCATTGTCTGTGATAATCCTCTCTATAATATTTTGTGTGCTTTATTACGCAGAATGAAGATGCTCGAATGCAAGAAGAAGAAAATCAACCACATTGGGTTCATTGACCCCTGTATAATGCATGAAGATAACATAATTGATCCACTAGTTAACAAGGATACACCGGGGAATTTGCTAATGTTTTTCAAGCGACAAGCTTACAAAAAATATATATTATGTCCTTACAACTTCAAGTGAGTGTTACTGCTTATTACACATTCTATTTTTCTCACCCGATGTTAAGTTTAATTGATTAGTTATGCATGACTATTTATAAACGTGCGCAGCTACCACTACATTCTTATCGTTATTGACTTGCGGAAAGGAGAAATTGTTGTCCTTGACTCGTTAAGAAGATGCCCTAAACAATACAAGACCTGTTTTGATTTGGTGGCAAGGTACTTTCTTTTCTTATCGCCTCTTTCGTTCATTTCCTAATATCAAGGAATTTATGACTCGTTCATTCAGTTTCTTGTCATGCAGCGTTTGGAAAATGTTCCTCGCGGAACATCCGAACAGTGGATGGCCAGAGAAACTGCGTTGGCGTACTAACGATGTAAGTAGTACTATAACTAGACCCATGCACCATTATCATACTTTATTATTATTTGATTAAATTTTATTCTTCTATAGACTTGTCTTAAACAGCCAACCGGGACTGATCTATGTGGATTCTTCGTTTGCGAGTACATGCACACTGTGGTCAACGAGAGTTTGAAGAGCAAAAGAAGTATCGAAGTACGTAAAGCTCTAGTCACAACATTATTTTTGTATCATCAATCGTGATGAGTTTTATTCATTTCATATCTCATGTATTCATTGTGATATCATTTTTTTACAGTTGGCAAGAAAGCGCAACGAGCTACCAATAAAGACCCGCTTCAGGGCAATTGTAGAGGAGTTGACGGGATTTTACCTCACCGATGTCATACCGGAGACCGGAGAGTACCACTATGTTGACTAGTGCGGACATGTAATATATAGTGATCTCCATGTAACAAAATATTTCTAAGTCTCTGGAACCGGGAAACGTGATATTCATGTACCACGCGTACTTAAATGTGTATGTGTTATAAACACATGATCTTCATGTAATTGTATATATGCATGATGCAACTTCATCTAGGTTCGTATAATAATTTATACGTGTTTTTCGCCCATCGAAGCTGTAGCATCCGAAACCCCTACCCCCGACGCATCGACATGGTACCATCCGAAACCCCTACCCAGAAAACCGGTCGAAATAAAAAAAAACAAAGCACTGAAATGAAAATAAAAACAAAACCCTGAAATCTATAAAAAAACAAAACCCTAGTCCCGGTTCGTAACACGAACCGGGACTAAAGGGTTCGCCCTTGCGCGCCCCTGCCCCCTCCACGTGCCTTGCTCTAATTGGTGGGGGGGGGGGGGGCTCCGGTCCCGGTTTGTGCTGAGCCGGGACGAAGGGGGGGGGCTCTAGTCCCGCCTTGGTAGTCCCGGTTGCTACACCGGGACTACAGGCCCTCTGGAACCGGGACTAGAACCCCAATTTCCACTAGTGCCAGTCTGCACACGCAGTTTGGTACGTGGACGACTGGGATGTAACATCCTGTCGAGCACATTGGTTTCTTAATTACAAAAACAACGTATGAAAAACTTAGTTCATGGAGGATAGAAGATGTAGAAAAGAAGGGGATTGAAATTCGGATCAGAGGAGAAGCTCGGCCACCAAGTGACCAGCTGCTATGTAGCCTCCATGGATTACTCTTGACCGTAGAAGATGAACAAAAGAATAAAAACGTCAATGCCACTTGAGAAGATGTGCCTAGGGAGGGACGATGGAGCCAGGGCGAAGTTAAATAATGATCAGTTCTCTCAAAGGAATCAAAAGTCACGATGGTTCAAGGAGAGCAAGGGCCAATGCATAAATTAAAGGTCTTCAACGCTTTGGTCAATTTACTCATCCGTTACAATAGTGGACTTGTTGGTGAATTTAATCATCGGTTACAACTGTGTAAAAGAAAACATGCGTTGTGTCTTTAGCTGACGTTACATGAGATAGTCGAGATAGTCAGCTGCAAGAAAACAAAAAACAAAACTAGTGTCATGGTAGGCTGCTTATGTGAATGACGAGGTGGACATCCTGCATGTTAAGGCAATTATTATAGTGGATCATTCCTATTTAGATATAGAAGTTTGGGCAGTGATCACCAAAGTGTCACTGCAAACCAAGAAAAAAAAACCTCCAAAAGTACTAATGCTACTCTCTCGCGGCATAGGTGGACACCCCATGTCTCTCTAGGCCTAAAGCACATAGAACGCCGAACTCTTCCAGAATTCTCTACGCCAACCTTTGCGGAGAAAACTGTTGTCTCAGGTTGTTAAAGCACCAAGCAATTCTGTTTTTCCAAAAGGCATAACAACAGGTGCAAACGAACGCGTCGAACCACTTCCTGTCCTTCACTGCAAACCTCGCTCGCTGTGCCTCCCACCTGATCATGAGATTGCTACTTACCGGCGGCAAGCTGAACTCCATCCTGAGCTCATGTCGACAGATGAACCAAACAACTCTCGCTGTGACACATTGGAGCAGGATATGATCGACCATGTTCTGTTCCTGAAGACAGACGCTCCGTGTCAAAACCTGCGATCAGATGTCCATACAAGTTTCTCGGAAGCAATCCAGATGAACAACTTGCTTTTTTGGCGCAGCCCCGTTCTTCCAAATGGCATCCGCGAGATACATCAGCATGTAGGTTGATCTCACAGTGTAGACACCAGACTGCGACCACGGCCAACTGAAATTGTTTGCCCTGTCGTGCTGCAGATGGACCTTCTAAATCGCAGCCCAAAGCGCCAGGAATTCCCGAGCCCCTCTATAGGCCAGGTTATCCGATAGATCACACAGCCAATTGTTGTTCGTCACTCCTTCACGAACCGTGCGGCTGTTGACAGCTCTTGTAGGCACTGTCGGAACTAGCCTAGGCACGAAATCCTTCGCCGAACGCCCCATAATCCATCTATCACGCCAAAACAGTGTATCAATTCCGTCTCCGACCTGAATTTTCACCAAGCTGTCAAACACTGCTCTGGCTTCTTTATCTTGCACCAATGGGAGGCCCTGCCAAGGTCGAGACGGGTTGGTGCGTGCTAGCCACTGCCTGCGCATACAAAGAGCAAGCCCCTGCAGCTGTAAATCCTTGACTCCCAGACCCCCGAACTTCTTCGGCTTACTCACGCGATCCTACGCCACCATGCATTGTCCTCCATTGCTCTTTCCTTTTCCGCCCAGAAGAATCCTCTCAAGCTGCTGATCAGTTCCTCCGGAAGCCACTTTGGCGCTTCCGCGACCAGCAATTGCTGAATCGGTCGAGCAGACATCACTATGTTATGAGCACCAGTAGCCCATGTTTGGCAATCAGCGCTCTCTGCCATGTTGGAACAATCTTCGTAGCCGAATCCAGCATTGGCTACCATTGTTCCTTCGTGAGAGGCTGCAGGGCCAGTTGTAACCCCAGGTAACGGATCGGAAACTCTGTGATTTTGCACTGTAAAATCCACCTAACCAAATCCTTCTCCGCACCCCCTCCACGAGTCATGGTGGCTGCCGTCTTGTTGTAGTTTACCTATAGCCCCGATGCT
This sequence comes from Poa annua, assembly GCA_026929855.1. NCBI lineage: Eukaryota > Viridiplantae > Streptophyta > Magnoliopsida > Poales > Poaceae > Poa > Poa annua. Next base: position 57,064,120 of record CM049426.1, on the reverse strand, counting down.
TCGACGAAGATCGTCAATAGCTCGCGGATTACTAGCAGATCTAGATCTTGTGGATGAGGCTTGGCTAACATGAACACATCGTCCGCGTAGATAGAGATATGTTGTATTGGGGTGCAATTCCCCACCGATGTTAGCAGTCCTTCGCTCGTGATTGTATTAATCAAGCAGGAGATCACCCCCATGGTGAGGACGAAGAGTTGCGGCGAGAGAGGATCTCCCTAGCGCAATCCCCTAGTTTGACGACTCCTTCTGCCATGTACTCCGTTGACAGCAATGCATGTACTAGAAATGCGTAGGCAGATGACGCTCCATTTAATGAAAATCTCTGTAAAACCGAGCCGTAGAAAAACCTCAAACAAGAAAGCCCAAGAAACAGAGTCAAAAGCCGTCGAAAGATCAAGTTTTATTAGCACACCTGCTTCTCTACGTCTGTTGATTTTCCTGGCCAGTTGCCGAACCAAGAGGAAGTTATCGTGTAAGTTGTAGCCTTTGATGAATGTTGACTGACTTTTACTGACGAGCTGCTCCATCTTGGATCTCAAGCGATTTGCCAAAAAATTGTGAACATTTTGGCAAAGTTGTGTACCAAACTGATGGGCCTATTGTCTTTCGCTTCCTCTTCATCGGGTTTCTTGGGTAACAAAGTGATGATCGCTCTGTTGAGCCTGCCAAACATGCAGCCATCTCCAACAAAGAGCTTTGTACTGCTGCAATTATTTCATTCTTGATAATGGGCTAGGCCCGATGATAAAAGGCACCAATGAAGCCCTCACAGCTGGAGCCTTTTCTACCGGCAGGTCCTTGACAACATCCCAAACCTCGTCTTCAGAGAAGATCTCTCCTAAGTCGTCCAAGTCATGCGCCTGCATCCCAATAGCTTCCAGATTGATCATGTGATCTCGGTTTTGAATTGAGCCAAGTAGATTGTTGTAAGCCTCAAATAAGGCCTCTTCCTTGCCTTTCTGATATATGATCATCACCCCCGCATGTCTAATTGCAGGTATAAAGTTCTTGGTACGACGCCCATTGGCGATGGTGTGGAAAACTTTGGAACTAGCGTCACCATCTCTGAGCCAGCGCATCCGCGAGTGTTGTCGTGCCATTGTCCTTTCTAGCGAGGACAACCCTAGTACCATCACCTTGAGACTCTTCTGTAGCCACCACTCCTGGTCCATCAACTCCCTTCGATATTGCGCCTCGTCAAAGCGATGAATAACGATATTGGCCATTGTAAGTTGTAACTTGATGTTGCCTGATATGTCCAAAACGTATCTACTTTCCCAAACACTTTTGCTATTTTTTTACCTCTAATTTGTGTGTTTTGGATTCAACTAACGATGTTTTCAGCAGAATTACCCTGTTGTCTTCTTTTTGTGCAGAAATATCAAGTTCGGGGAAAAAGCCCAAAAGACATCCAGGAAATATTTTTTGTCCGAGGAGAACCCAGAACGACGAAGACCAAACGGAAAAGAGCCTCGAGGGGCCCACACCACCCCGTGGCGCGGGGCCCATCTGGCCACGCCAGGAGGTGGTGTGGCCGCCTCGGCCACCACCTCGCGACCCCCTCGCGGCTATAAGACCCTCCTTGCCTAAGAACGTTCGGGGGATATCCATCTTCCAGAGAACACAACCATACACCGCCGCCAGGGTGAACACTAGTTCGGGGACCAGAAGTCTCTGTTCTGGCACCCTGCCGGGACGGGGAATCGAAGGGGATCATCGCCATCGTCACCGCCAACGCGTCTCCATCAACCATCCATGTTTCCCCCATCCATGAGTGAGTAATTCACCGTTGTAGGCTTGAGGGGATGGTAGGGATTGGATGAGATCACTCATGTAATAGTTGTAAGATTGTTAGGGCATGGTGTCAAGTATCCGTTATCGGTGTTTTACGTCATTGTTGCAACTTGTTATGCTTAATACTTGACACTAGGGCCCGAGTGCCATGATTTCAGATCTGAACTTGTTATTGTATCATGATAATAATCTTTGTTTTGGATCATATCTATTAGTTGTATACACATTTTTTTCCGGAACCGATGGCCCCAAAGTGATAGCAATTGGGATAACCGGAGGGAATGGCTATGATGTGAGGATCACATGTATTCACGGAGTGTTAATGCTTTGCTCCGGTACTTTATTAAAATGAATACCTTAATTGCCAGTAGATTCCCTAGAGGCCCCGCTGCAAACGGACTGGCAGGACAAAAGATGATGTGCAAGTTTCTCATTGCGAGCATGCACAACTAAATTTGAATACATGCTTATGATTAGTTAATAGTTGGATGCTTTATATTATTTATCTGCAAATGCCTATGCTATGTTATTACATGAATTATCTTATCCATGCAACGCCCGTACATCCGTCCCTATGCTTACAGTATTTTAATCTTGCTGTCTACTTCAATCACAATCGTTGTCTTAACTCTCCTGCTACTGTTATTTCACAACTGTCTCTGCTATAAAACTGTTGCTACTGATAATGTGTCTTGAGCAAGTATATTCACAGGTGCAGCTGATCTGACAAATCATCTATTAAATCTTATAAATATTCTTTGGCTCCCCTTGTGTCGAATCAATAAATTTGGGTTTTACTTCTCTCGAAGACTGTTGCGATCCCATATACTTGTGGGTTATCAAGACTATTTTCTGGCGCCGTTGCCGGGGAGCAGAGCTTTATTTGTAAGTCTACCTGAGTGTGATATTGTTCGCTGGAATTTATTCATCACGGGGAAGAAATGCTGATAAGAAGTTTCCCATCGTGCCATCCACTACAAGGAAAGGTAAAACTCTAAACTCTGCTCCTGCGCTTGATTCTCCGTCTGTGTTGAGTAAGCTTGTTACACCACCACAACCTGCACGTTCTGTTACTACTGCTGAATCTGAAATTACTTATGATGATGCTTCTACTGTTCTTGATGAAACGGGTTCATTAGGTCCCTTTTTAGATGCTACTATTGTTATCTAAACAAATTGAAAATGCTGAAATTCCTAATGAAAATGCTGAAACACCTATTAATTCACCTGAATTTACATGTGATACTAATGATGAGTGTGATGATATATATGTGGATCTTGATGATGCTCTTGTTAAAGAAATTAATGCTATGAAAGATGCTAGTGCCTTTGAAAAACTTGTTGAAAAACGTGATGTTAAATATAAATTATCTCCTGATGCTAAATTTGCATCTCCTCTAAACATAAAAGATAAAGCTTATTAGTTCTCTCTTGATTCGACTCATATAGCTACTGTTGAAAGAGAACCTTTATGTGGAACTGAAAATGAAAGTGTTGTAGAACATATGAATGTATTTTCTGATTTGAGTGGAATATTTGCCGAGGACACTAAAAGACGCACTTACTTTGTCGCTAAAAATTTCCTTTCTCATTAAAAGGAGAAGTTAAAACTTGGTATAATAATTTGTCTCCTGGTTCCATCACTAGTCCTAAGGGTTTGCGTGATGGTTTCTTTCAAAAATATTTTCCTGCTAGTGCTCAACATGATGCTTTGTTAAAAATCTATAATTTTAATCAAGATGAAGGTGAGAAATTGCCTAAGGCCTGGATGCGCTTTTGTTGCATATTAAGAGGCCAGCCGAACCATGATTTGGATAAAAATGATCTACTTGATATATTTTATAGTGGACTAACTGCTAAATCTAGGACATACCTGGATAGTTTTACTAGTTGTGTTTTCAGGAAAAGGACTCCCGAAGAAGCTGAAGAATTATTGGCTACAATATGCAAGAATAATGATGATTGGGATATTCCTGAACCTACTCCAACACCTCCACCAACACCGAAGAAGAGAGATATGATTGAATTAAATGAAGAAAAGATGAGGGAAGCTAAAAGATCTCTTCAAAAAAGTGGTATTAAATCTGAAGATGTGAAGTATTTACCTTATATTGAAGAATTATGTAAGCCTATTCCTCCTCCAACCGTTATTGAGGTACACTCTCTCCAAAGGTTTGATGATAGAGATATCCCTTGCTCTAAACCTCCTGCTCAGTGTTTTGATGAATTTGATTGTTTTATTGTTAAGCAATGCAATTTTAATACGAGAATAGAGAATCATTTAATGAAAAATTATCATGCTATCAGTGATTTACATGATATTGTTGATAGAACGGCTAGTGATGTTAAAGTGCTTATCAAACACTTTTATATGGTTCAACTCAAATCGATCAACTCACTAAAGTGCAAACATAATTGCTAGTAAACAACTATATTGCTAAAGAAAACCTTGTTGGTGAAGTAACAACTATAGGTGGTAAGTCAACTCAAGATCCTTTATATCCTGAAGGACATGATAAAAGAATTGAACAAGATTCTCAACGAGTTAATGAAACTAGTATTCCTTCTAGGAAAAAGAAAAACAAACATAAAACTGTTGTAAAATCCTCCGAACCTATTAATGATCCCAAAAGTATATCTGTTTCTGATGCTGAAACTGAAAGTGGAAATAAACACAACAATGATAATGCTAATAACAGTGATAAGGATAAAAGTGCCATTTCAGATCAGGAAGAAATAGAAGAAGAACCTGAAAAACATGCGAAAAATAAAAAGTATATAAAGAAGATTTTATTGCTAAGAAACATGGTAATGAAAGAGAACCTTGGGTCCAAAAACCAATGCTTTTTCCTGCTAAGCAACTTAAAACAAAAGAGGAAGAACATTATAATAGATTTTTTGATTGGATGCAACCATTGTTCTTGCAAATTCCTTTGACTGATGCTATTAAGTTGCCTCCTTATTCTAAATATATGAAAGATATTGTGACTAACAAAAGGAAAATTCCTAATGAGGAAATATCTACTATCCTTGCTAATTACTCTTTCAATGAAAAGGTTCCAAATAAGGTTGGTGATCCAGGTATACCAACTATTCCTTGCTCTATTAAAAATAATTATGTTAAAACTCCTCGATGTGATTTCGGAGCTGGAGTTAGTGTTATGCCTTTCTCTCTTTACAAGAGACTTTATCTTGATAAGTTGATACCTACTGATATATCTTTGCAAATGGTTGATAAATCTACTGATGTTCCTGTTGGAATTTGTGAGGATGTTGCTGGCCAAATAACTACCAATTGCTTGATGATGACTAACTTTGTTGTTCTTGAAATGCCTGAAGATGATAATATGTCAATTATTCTTGGAAGACCTTTTCTAAATACTGCAGGGGCTGTTATTGATTGCAATTAAGGAAAGGTTACTTTTAATGTTCATGACAAGGAGCAGGCGGTCCCTGTGAGCCAGACCGTTGGCCTTGATTGGCCGGGTTACTGTTGTTGCCGTGGTTCCCGTGGTTTCCACTGTTCCCATTGTTTCCGTTGAAGTTGCCTTGGTTCTGCTCTAAAGACTGCTCATGTCTCCTCCATGCCGTCATGTCAGCAAATTGTGCTAACGTGTGACTTGCTGGTTTGCCGTTCTTGACGTGTCTTGGGCACAACATATTGTATATCTCACTGATGTTTGGCCCCCTTGCAAGACCTCCTCTTAAATTTCCACCGGGTCTCGGCCCTCTGTAACCTGTGGATTGAGTGGTTCCAACAAACTCTGAATTTCCTCCCTCATAGGGTCTTTTGTTGTTGTTGTTGTTGTTGTTGTTGTTGTTGTTGTTGTTGTTGTTGTTGTTGTTGTTGTTGTTGTTGTTGTTGTTGTTGTTGTTGTTGTTGTTGTTGTTGTTGCCATTGTTCTGATTTGGAGCCGGGTTTCGCCCTGCGCTGACCCGGTAGTTCTTTTGATGCTCTTCTGTTCCACCCACTCTTTTGTCTGTAGCTGCGTACTTGTTAGCAATTGAAACTACCTCGCCTATCGTGATATCTTGACGAGCTGGATCTTCCCTCATACGTCTGAGTTTGTGCGTCAGAGAATCGAAACCACAATTCTTCTCCATAGCTGTTATCGATGTGTGTGCTGAGATGTTTGTTGATGATTGTAGTATTTCTGTAATCCGGGCTACCCACTGCCTTGCTGACTCGGTCTTCCTCATAACACATCGATCTAGGTCCACCTCCATGTACTGTTTCTTGCGTGTCCCGGCGAAGTTCATGATGAAAGCCGTCTTGAGCTCCTCCCATGAGTGGATGTTGTTTGGTGGAAGCCGGTCGAGCCAAACTTGGGTGCCCCTTCTGCCATCATGAGATAAAGGTATCGTGCGCACAGCTTTGTCGTTGTGTTCTTCATGTCCATGGCCATGCTATAACCACTAAACCACGTCTCTGGGTTCATCTTCGGCTCATAGTTCACGATCTTGCTTGGCTCTTTGAATTTTTCTGGGAAAGGTTCTGATCTGATCGCATCTGATAAGCACTTGGGCCCTGTCAGGTTTGCCGACGAGCCCCCCCCCCCCCCCCCCCATGACCCGGCGTAGGTGAATTCACGAAGGGTCTGGGTTGAGCCATAACCCCAACTCCAACTCCGGCTTTCGGCATGGCAGCTCCGATCGCCACGCGTCTTGCTCTTGAACTGTCGACTATGGACTAGGCAGCAGCGGCGGCAGGCACTGCCACCCTACGTGGTGGGGGCACCTGCTGCTGCGGTTGCGGTTGTTGTACTTCTGGTTGCGGGGCTGGCCGGTTTATCGGTCCCAGACTGTTCTGAACTGATCTTGCAGCTACCGGCTCTGTCTGCCGGGTTCTGCCATCAACTGGATTAGTTTAATGACCCGGAGGGGGATCAAACCTGGGTGGAGGTAGTGGTAGCTGATCGACGGCCGATACACCGGCTCTGGCCGGGCTTCTCGCTGGTACTCCTGGTAACCCGGCCGGTTGCACGCCTGCCCCTGGTGCCGGGTTAGCCGTTGCTACTGGTACCGGTACGGGTGTCGCGTTTGGTGGTGTCTGATACTCCAAGGCTCGAGGTGCTATGGTGTTTGTCCCGGTTGGTAGGTGAAGCCGGCTCCCGCGTCTCCTGTTCTGGACATCAGTAAGCTCGTCTCTTCTTCTTTGGAGGGTGTTTTTTTCTTCCAGTAGGCTCTGCTCTTGCTGAATCACCAATCGCTCTCTATCTTGTATATGCCGGATCTCGTCCGCGCGCTCTTGGTTTGCCCTCGCCACTGCCTGCCTGAAATCCTCTAATTCTCTCATCATATCTGTCCTAGTGTTTGTTACGTCTCCTAGATGCAGCGCCGGGCTTGTCGATGGTCCAGCGAGCACGTGCTGCTGCAAAGGCGGTGGTTGGAACATGTTGGCCGGGTTTGGTGCTGGCAGTGGTGTTTGTGCTAAGATCGGTTTTCCAAGGGCTATCCCTGCAGCCGGTGTCTGCGCTTGTTCCAAATAACTGAAACTCGGTAAAATTCCTCCAATATTGGGATTATGTGGTGCAGAGTGTGCTACTGGCGCGGCTTGATGTTGATCCCAATTGTCTCTATTCTGCCTTGCTAATAGTTCTGTACTTGTCTCATCGCTTACAGAAGCCGATCCTCCATCAGCCGGTGGTGTCCGGGTCACAACATGAACCGTCATATGACGCACGGGTCCCAACGGTGCCTGGTGATCTTCATCTTCAAGCCCGTCTCCATAACGTTCCTCGAACAATGGTAAGATTGACTTTGTGTCTGTATCGAGATCTGACACATTGGCAGGAATGATAATTGAATCTTCCATAACTTGGATCGCCGACTCTCCCTCTTTGGTGGTGGCTTCAAATTCAGGAGTCTTATGTCCAGCCGGAGTCGTCCACGATCCGCTCCCCTCCTGGAAGCGTGTGGATCTGACCGATAGCTAGGTTTTCCATACCCCCCGCGCTTCTCCTGCAAAAGTGATGCTATTGGCCGCAGGCCCCACGGTGGGTGCCAACTGTCGTGGGATTGTCACGACAGATGTTTTCGGGTGTAAACTTGATATGAGGGGCATGGCGGCTTCCGACATCAGGAGCTTGTCAAGCGTGGCGTGTGGAAACAGGGGTTTACCAGGTTCGGCCCCTCGTCTTGAGGTAAAGACGTATTTCCTGCTTCGGATTTATTGATCAGGGTTTCAACGACTCGGCGTCTTAGCTTCCGGGTCTCGAGATTACAATGATGTCTCTCCTATGACTTGTGTCGATTGAACTTAGATCTCTAGGAACCAGGAGATCCCCTTATATAGGCGGTGGGTCTCGCTGGAGGTACAAGGTCGGGGTCCGGGTTCCTATCATACCCGGACTCTACTCTAAGTACTCTAAGTCATCACCTTCCTTAACATGACTCCATCTTGTACTTGGTCTCCAGCCTCCTGGATCCTTCTTGCTTGCGGGACAAGGCTCACGTTGCGCACCGGCTTACGTGTCACCCCGGCCCATGTCTTTATGCTTGATCCGACCCAGGCTCCTGCCAGGCCGGCGTATCTTCTATGTCGGTGGGCCTATCGGGTTATGATCCCCCAACACTAATATTGCATAAAAACTCTGTCAAGTGAGGTATAAAGGATAGTAATGTTGTCCCCTCTATCTTTTTACATTTTTCCTTTTCAATTTTTTTTATTTTTGGTGGCCTCTCTATGACTCTTTTAAACTTACTGCCATTGGTCTTCACACTTTTAATACAAATAACCCATAATGAATGTAACATGATGTATGACATGAAATGCCTCTGCCAGTGTAACATGAAAGTCAATTTTACATGATCATGCAAGAGCAATATATAAATATGAATAATCACTTCAAGTCATGTAATGTAAATGATGGAAGTTGCATGGTAATATATGACTGAACAACTATGTAAATGTTCTAATAGATAGGTATGGTGGTTGTTTTGAGGATGATGTATATGGCTATGTGTAGAATAGGATGAAGTCCTCCCACGGGTTTTAGATATACTGGGAAGTATGCACCACCTCTAAATGTTTGAATAGACCACTGCACATCACCGAATAGGCTAAAGAAAGGATGGTGGAAGTGCCGAAAATTGTAAGTCAATATTAACAAAAAGTAACTTACAAGTTTATTGTAAAGACAACTAGAAGTTTAAATATTAGAACATGATTGAAATTACTTCTAGGAGATCCGCATTCGCGAGAACAAGTACTCTAGTGGTTGTCTCGACCTTAGCCACATCCGTGACCATCAAACTTAAAAACAATTTGCAAGAAAAATTACCCCTTCAATTATTAATAGTGTTTGCGCTTAGACAAGAGGACACATGAGGACGAGGGTAGCCCTAGCGGCGGCATTTAGATTAGGGTTTAATTTAAATTTTAGTTAAATTTTATTGTACCGACGTTTTAGTTTAAGTTTTACAAGAAAATTTCTAGTTTGATCACAAGGTATTCGACCATTTGCTATATTTTCCGGCGATTTGGGGTAAGGCCTTTGAAACACGCCGTTGTGGGAACTTGTAAAATATTGCCCAGACAAATATCACACACCACCAAACATGGCATAATTGGAGGATGCCGGACACTTATTTGGAGCCCCCCGATGGAGATGCTCTTAGGGACTCTGTCTCGATTTTTTTCAGGCGAACGTTTAAGAATACTATGTGCCTTCCGGTATATTTTAGAAGATGTCTGTGTTTTAGAGTTTTACTTTGTATATCATAAGAAAAAGTAGACACATGAGGTTTTGGCCGCGGGGTCGCATAACGGTACTTCGTTCAGCATCGACCCACAGCTAGCTAGGCAACGCATACAACAAAATTCAATCCCGTTGACCGCACTCTGGTCTGAGAGAGCTCCCAGATAATGATGGCAATGGATATCGAAAGTCCTCCTCCGTCAAAGGCACAATAGTGAACGGGAGGGACTGCTGGTCTACTACCCCCGGTAGGTCAAACTGGTAGTAGATGAGAGCCTTTCAATGCAGCAGTACTGTTAAGCTGCTACCGACCCCGAGCAGGACTAGCGAACGCATGCATGCGACCGACGACGATCAATATGAGATCGAACTCAATGAGGCGACTATTGGAGCGAGCTACCCATGCATGTGTGTCCATTGATCAGACACAGTGTTCCATTCATGCTTGTCGTTCGACATGGTCAACTCAAGATGAAGTCACTAGTAAAAAAATGGGCACTGCTCCCAGTTTCAGAGGGGCTATAGTCCCAGTGTAGCAATCGGGACTGTCTCATCGGGACTAGAGCCCCCACCCTTTGGTATCGGTTCAATACGAACCGGTATCGCAACCCCCCCCCCCCCACCAATTAGAGCTCCACACGTGGAGGGGGCAGGGACGCGGGGGCGAACCCTTTAGTCCCGGTTCGTGTTACGAACCGGGACAAGGGTTTTGCTTTTTTTTTACAGTTCAGGGTTTTGTTTTTTATTTCATTTCAGGGTTTGCATTTTTTAATTGCGACCGGTTTTCTGGGTAGGGGTCTCGGCTGGTTCAACGTCGATGTGTCGGGTAGGGGTTTCGGATGTTACGTCTTCGATGCGCTAAAAACACGTATAAATTATTATACGAAGCTAGATGAAGTTGCATCATGCATATATATAATTACATGAAGATCGTGTGTTGATAACACATACATAATTAAGTACGCGTAGTACATGAAGATCACGTTTCGCAATTCCAGATACTTAGAAGTACTTTGTTACATGGAGATCACTATTACTTGTCTGTAACACCAGGGGTAACATAGTGGTACTCTCCGGTCTCCGGTATGACATGGGTGAGGTAAAATCCCGTCAACTCCTCTACAAGTGCCCTGAAGCGGGTCTTTATTGGGAACTCATTGCGCTTTCTTGCCAACTGTAAAAAAAATGACATCACAATGAATACATAAGATATTAAATGAATAAAACTCATCACGATTGATGGTACAAAAATAATGTTGTGACTAGAGCTTTACGTACTTCAATACTTCTTTTGCTCTTCAAACTCTCGTTGACCACAGTGTGCATGTACTCGCAAACGTAGAATCCACATAGATCAGTCCCTATTGGCTGTTTAAGGCAAGTCTATAGAAGAATAGAATTTAATCAAATAATAATAAAGTATGATAATGGTGCATGGGCTTGTTATAATACTACTTACTTGGTTAGTACGCCATAGCAGCTTCTCTGGCCATCCACTGTTCGGATGTTCCGCGAGGAACATTTTCCAGACGCTGCATTACAAGAAAATGAATGATTGAGTCATAAATTCTTTGATATTAGGAAATGAACGAAAGAGGCGATAAGAAAAGAAAGTACCTTGTCACCAAATCAAAACATGTCTTGTAAAGTTTAGGGCATCTTCTTAACAAGTCAAGGATAACAATTTGTCCTTTCCGCAAGTCAATAACGATAAGAATGTAGTCGTATCTGCGCACGTTTATAAATAGTCATGCATAACTCATCAATAAAACTTAACATCGGGTGAGAAAAATAAAATATGTAATAAGCAGTAACACTCACTTGAAGTTGTAAGGCCATAATATATATTTTTTGTAAGCTTGTCGCTTGAAAAACATTAGCAAATTCCCCGGTGTATCCTTGTTAAGTATTGGATCAATTTTGTTATCTTCATGCATTATAGAGGAGTCAATGAACCCAATGTGGTTGATTTTCTGCTTCTTGCATTCGAGCATCTTCATTCTGCGTAATAAAGCACACAAAATATTATAGAGAGAATTATCACAGACAATGAATGAGTAGAGCTAATTAAAGCATTAAATTACAGGAATAGATCACTTACAGAACATTGGAACTCATGATAGCTTTGTCGAGGGCCCGGAGATTGTATAACTGAAAGATTTCGGCGAAGTAAAGGACAACGGAGTATTCTTGGAAATAATGCTCTTCCTTAACTGCCATCTTGAGAGCGTCTTTATTCGTCTCCTTTACGGTATTCTTGTACCAGGCTTGAAATTGACGCATTCTTGTGGGTAAGTCGCCGTCGAGAAAATTCTCCCCGTGAACATAAGTACGAACAACATCCGCGAAGGGGATATCATCTCCCGAATATACCAGCTCCCGCACATTGATGTTTTTGACAACTCTGTCATCAAGCACCTTGAGCGGGGGGGCCGACTGTGCGTCTTGTTCTCCGAGTTGGGCAACTTGTTTCCCATTTTTCGATCGATCACCCATCTCTTCGTCATATGACTTACCAATGTTGCGATCATAGTCTGTTGGCGGTGATGGTGGGGGGTTGTATAGGGCATCGATGCAACGGTCAATTTTCTCCTGAGGAATTCTGGTAGTAAATTTTTGAGGAGGCAATTGTTTCGCTAACGCTTTCTGTTTCACGCCAGCAAGCCAGACATCCGTATGTTCTTTGCAGGTGATATCGTTTTCCTCGACCGTTCTCTCCCAAGGTAACTTTGGAGTAGGCGGCGGTGTTTTCTGCTTTCTAGGTTTCTTCCTAACAGGAGAACCAGACTGGCGCCTACTCGAGAGCGACTTAACATTCTGGCGGACTGGCACAGACTACGATGGCCTCGCGCTGGGGACCCTCTCGGGGGGCGGTTGGCTTTGCTGATGATCTGGAGATGGACTCGGGCTGGGGTCCTTATCGGGGAGGTGTGGTCTTTGGTGATAAGGTGGAGATGGACTTTGTCCTTGATCCCTCTCGAGGAAGAGTGGACTTTGCTGCTGAGCTGGACTTCTAGAACGAGGAGTGGACTTTGCTTGTTCTGAAAGGGCGATGTATTTCTTGGGCCATAGGGCGAAGCCATGCTTGACGTCTGCCAATGTCTTCTCCTCGTCACCTCCAGGAAACTCAAGTTCCAAGATTTCAAATCCCGCCATAATTTTGTCCACCCCGACACGAGCGTAGCCATCTGGAATTTGACCACAATGGTAGAGTTCTCCGGGTTGAATTACTAAAGCTTGCCCCACCGCCACCTTCAAAGTTATGTTTCTCATTGCTATATGTAGCTCAGAACCTGTAGGCTCTTTGATGTCATCCACTGGGTAGGGACCATCGACTTGACGCGTGGAACCAACGCTGCTTCTACGCTGAGATGGGGCGGCATCTGCTTCATGATCCAATTTGTCCCGCTCCTGAGGTTCCATTCTTTGCTCCTTCAATGCTTTTATTTCCGCCCGTGTCTCCTTCAGGCCACGTTCCATTTCTAATATCCGGTCGGCCTCCTTCTTCTTACCTCTGCTACGGCTTCAATAAGTGTGAGGGGATTCCGGCCACGTAGTCTTAAACGTAGCACCGCCAGGATAGCCTTGAGCTCGTCGAACATGTTCAGGATTCCCCAGGGCCCGTGTCAGCTCGTCATCCTCTCTATCGGGTTTGAACACACCATTGCGAACATCATTAATTGCGTCTTCAAGCTTCTCTTTGATTATGTCAACGAGATCCTTTCATTTTCCTTTTCCAACAATATCTCCGGTTACTGGGTCTAACCCTGCACCATGTGCGAACAACCAGAATTTTGACCTCTCGGGCCAGTCAAGTGTCTTTGGACGGACCCCCAATCGAAGCAGTTTTTCTACATAGGCTAACCACTTATGAATGGCGCTCTTGTAGCCACCTGTCCCCAATGTATTGTGGTGTAACTTCAGCCCATCATTCAATTTATTTATCTCCGATCGGGACACATCCATAGGTGATTCCCTATACGCCTTAAACACCGCCCATTCAGATTCTAACTTCTTCCCTTGTGCTCCACTGAAATCTGACTCTTCTTTTATTTCTTCATATTGATTCCATAACTTTTTCTTCCAGTTCTGGAATTGTTCCGCCATCTTAATAAGAGTCCACTTCTTGAGGTTGCCCTTCTTCACTTTAGAGAGATCTGGCGGGATGATGAAATGTGACAACAGCGTGTTATAGACCAAATCCTTAAGAACTTGGTGGACATAACATGGGTCCTCCACATCTGCGGCCGCCGGCTTATTCCATTCGTGTATGCTGATTGGGATCATGTCCCTAACAATTACTCCAGCTTGACTTATAAATTTGCTGTGGTTCTGTTGTTGTTCGAGCGGTTCGCCAGAGTCAGCAATTTCCTCAATCGTTAACTTTGGATCCTCGCTCGTCATTCTTTTTGCCTTGCCTCAAGGAGCACATGGTGGCTGCTTTTTGGCAGATTTGCTCGATCCGGATGGCTAAAAGAAAAAATCAGTCGTTAATAAATGCAACACAAATCAATTAATGGATGTAGTTAACAACAACATATCGCCATATTTATTATAAACACATATACACCTCTCCGCCGGGGTTTGTTATAACCACATCTCGTGACTCCATTCCATCACCAAAGTCGTTCAAAAATTGTTCGAAATCATAATCATCTACATTTCCTCCAGCTCGGGCATCGTTAAAAATAATTTGTTCCATTTGGTCTTCCAACTCCTCGTCTCGTTGAAATTGTGCTTCTTCTATCTGCTCATATCGCAAGTGCTCCATAGCTCAAATCTACCTGCAATCCATAGCTCGAGCATTATAATCAAGTTTACATTTATTCATATGAAAAACATATACAAGTAATTGCAACGAGTATAGATCATATAACATAGCAAGGTTGCAGCGAACAAAAACAGTATGTGCTCATCTTGCATATATCTAACACAAAACAATATATGGATAATTTTTTAGAATTTTGCATATCTAACGCGAAAGATAAAGAACCCCACTTTTCTAGTTCTTATGATGCACTGGGAGCTTATAGACAGAAACTCATTAGTTTAGACAGTCCCTTGTGGCTACGATGGAAACTGGATCTACGTGTCATTGGGTCAAGAGAAGTTCCGATTGAAGTTCAATATGAATCTTTGGGGACTTATCATGAGATTTATGCCCACTATCTAATAGTGGGAAATAGAAAAAAAGAAATTCGTCTATATACATTCGAACCACTCTTGGGCATATTTCTTTTTATAGAGAAATAGAGGAAGCCATACAAGGATTTAGTCACAAAATCATCTTTTTCGTACACATTTACAATCATCTCAATTTTCATATCTAACACAACATAATATATATATGGATCATATATTACAATTTCATATCTAAAATCATATATTACAAGGTTCGTCTTGGCAGCGAGAAGCAAGACCTCCTGCAAGCCGTGGACACACCCGAGCAGCAAGGACCTCCTGCAAGTTGTATAATGAATTGTATATCACTCAAAAGAACTGTATAATGAATTGTATATCATCTGTAACAAAAAACAGTAGACAATCTCTTGCAAACACCTAGCCCTCGACACCTAGCCCTAGATCACTTAGCAAGGTATGGCATTTGATTACTTATTTGACAACCTAAATGCTACAACCATATATGAGAAAATAGCATGCTGATTAATTCATGTGAATAACTCAAACATGTCTGCTAATTAGATCACGGTAGTGTACTAGTTTGCTTATTTGATATTACAGATTTCAGAAATAATGTGAAATGGTATCCTAGAATATAGTGTGTATTGGTATCCAAAAACAGTGTGTACATGCAACTCAAACCAGATAATCAAGCATCACTTAACAAAGTACATAAGTTATTAACAGAAGCTACACAAGCACACTTTACAATATACAACTCATTATGAAATGCTAAAATAACCAGCTGTTCGGGCATTCACAGTTGCAAGAAATGAAATCAGGAGCAAGACCAGAAATCAAGTAAATAATATGTTCTTATCAATTTCAGCAATATTAGCACCACGAGTTCATGCTCGGCATGAATCTGAGGCTCTGACTTGTGTGCACACAGTGATAAAATCATGCAAGATATCATTTCAAAGTCATTTGGCACTGCACAAATATCATTACTTAAATAAATCATATATGCACATGATCTGTTGCTCAGATGTACATGTTTTACAAAACATAGGTTGACAGGAACATTCAATATTAAGATGCTAGGGTACTGGTGTTTCACAAACATACATGAACAAGTGAATACATGAACATGAAGATTCAATATTAAGGTGCTACGGTACTGGTGCTAGGGCTCAAAGCAAAAATACAAGACACACATACTTTAGGATACTATAAAGGAAACAATTCTATGGTGGGAGAAATATGTTTCCCAACACAAATGCAATGGCATCAGTGGGTGTTCCACTAACTTACCAATGAATCAAGAGGTCATTAAGCCAATGGTCATACTTGCTAAACATTAACAAAAGTCTAAACTACCAACTAGTGCAATACCCATAATAGTAGTAATAATAGGATGCTCAAAATAAGCAAGGCAATGCTACTCATGCTATTTGTTAAACACAAGTGGAAACTTCAAAGGTAGTGTGCTACTCATAACTTTACCAAAATGCTACTGGTCTTATGAACACAACACAAAAATTATAGTTACACACTCCATAAATGTATGCCAAGAAATACTATGCATGAGAGAATTTTTAATAGCATTTGTATAGTTATACAAAACTACTCATGTTCTTCTATCCACTCAAGTCCTCACCAATAGAGGTAACACAACCACAATATCAGTACCAAAATGGTATTGGATCCATTCTATCATCACAAAAATCATAGTGCTCTCACACTAGCTATTCACCCAAAATCAGGGAACAGGACCAATTGCTAAAAGGCCCTACCCAATGGCAACTGACGAACTGAAAGAACTCAAGAAACAACTGGAAGAGTTTATGCAGAAAGGCTTTATCCGTCCAAGTTCATCACCCTGGGGAGCCCCGATTCTTTTTTTCAAGAAGAAGGATAGTACTCAGAGATTAGTCACCGATTACTGTGACATAAATGAGCATACAATTAAGAACAAGTATCCGCTACCCAAAATCAATGAACTGTTCGATCAACTAGAAGGGGTTGTCGTCTTCTCCAAGATCGATCTCAGATCAGGGTGCTTTCAGATGAAAGTCAGAGAGATGGATATACCCAAGACTGCTTTCATTACAAGATATGGATCGTATGAGTACACGGTAATGCCTTTTGGGTTAACCAATGCTCCAGCCTATTTCATGAATATGATGAATAAGGTGTTCATGGATTTTCTGGACAAGTTTGTTGTTGTCTTCATCAATGACATCTTAGTCTACTCCAAAAGTCACAAAGAACACGAAGAACATTTACGTCTGGTATTGCAAAGGCTCCGAGAGCATAAATTATATGCTAGGTTCAACAAGTGTGAATTTTGGTTAAAACAAGTAGGATTTCTAGGACACCTGGTGTCTAAAGATGGGATAGCAGTGGACCCTGAAAAAGTTGCTGATGTGACAAATTGGGAATCTCCCAAAAATGTGGGAGAAATCCGCAGTTTTCTAGGACTGGCAGGGTACTACCGGAGATTCATTGAAAACTTCTCCAAGATTGCCAAGGCCTTGACTGAACTACTGAAGAAGGGAAAGAAATTTGAGTGGACGGAAGCTTGTGAGATCAGTTTTCAGGAATTAAAGAAGCGCTTGGTGTCGGCACCAGTATTATGCTTACCAGATCTAGAGAAAGACTTCCAGGTTTATTGCGACGCTTCATATCGCGGCCTAGGAAGCGTATTGATGCAAGAAGGCAAAGTAGTGTCTTACGCCTCAAGACAACTCAAAAATCATGAAGTAAACTACCCAACTCATGATTTAGAGTTAGCTTCTGTGGTGCATGCGCTAAAGATATGGAGGCCATATTTATGGGGAAAGAGATGTGAAGTATTTACGGATCATACAAGCCTCAAGTATTTCTTTACTCAGAAGGAATTAAACATGCGAAAAAGGAGATGGTTAGAGTTGATCAAAGACTATGATTTAAGTCTACAGTACCACCCAGGGAAAGCCAACGTAGTGGTTGATGCCTTGAGCCGTAAGACTTATGTAAACGGACTCACGACAGGAGAATTGCCGGAAGATCTTTGTAAAGGATTTAAGGACCTTCGATTAGAGGTGGTACCTGAAGGATTCATAGCATCCTTAGAAGTTCAACCTCTTCTATTTAACAAAATCAAGACATCTCAGTTAGAGGATAAAGCAGTAAAAGAAATCAAGAAGAAGCTAAGCGAAGGTAAGGCCAGAGATTTTAGAGAAGATGAAGAAGGAACCGTGTGGTATAAAGAACGCATTTGTGTTCCTGACAATGCCGACCTCAGGAAGTTAATACTTCAAGAAGCTCATGACTCACCTTATTCCATACATCCGGGTAACACCAAGATGTATATGGATGTAAAGGAGAGGTATTGGTGGATCAACTTGAAGCGTGATATTGCTGAATACATCGCAAAGTGTGACGTCTGCAGTCGTGTGAAAGCGGAACACCAAAAATCAGCAGGGTTGCTACAACCGTTACCAGTACCAGATTGGAAATGGGAACAGATTGGTATGGATTTCATCACGGGTCTGCCCAGGCTAAATCAGGGTATGATTATATATGAGTTAGAGTCGATCGGCTGACAAAAGTATCTCACTTTATACCCGTAAATACTACATACACTAGTGCCAAACTAGAGGACATCTACATGAAGAGGATTTTGTGTCTACATGGTGTACCCAAGAAAATTGTGTCGGATAGGGGTACTCAGTTTACTTCCCATTTCTGGAATCAATTACATGAGTCTCTGGGAACTAGATTAGAGTTTAGTACAGCGTTTCATCCGCAGACGGATGGACAGACAGAAAGAGTAAATCAGATCCTAGAAGATATGCTGAGAGCATGCGCTCTAGATTATAAGTCAAGCTGGGATGATAATCTTCCATATGCCGAGTTCTCTTACAACAACAGCTATGAAGCGAGCATAGAGATGTCGCCATTTGAAGCCTTGTATGGGAGAAAGTGCACTACCCCACTACTGTGGAGTGGCGTAGGAGAACGTAGTTTGTTCGGACCAGACATAATCAAGGAGGCTGAGGAAAAAGTCAGGTTGATTAAGGACCGTTTAAAGATAGCACAATCCAGACAGAAAAGTTATGCGGACTCCAAAAGGAGAGAAGTCACGTATGAAGTGGGTTATCGAGTCTATCTCCGAGTTTCACCTATGCGGGGAGTTAAAAGATTTGGAATCAAAGGAAAATTGGCACCTAGATTTATTGGACCCTTCAAGGTATTATCCCGCAAAGGAGAGGTCGCCTATGATTTGGAACTTCCGGAAGCACTTTCCGCGGTTCACAGTGTGTTTCATGTCAGCCAGCTGAAGAAATGTCACCCAGAAATGGCAGAAACACTGCTAAGAGATATGGTGCCACTAGAGTAAGTACAACTATAAAGTGATCTCACTTATGAAGAAAAACCAATAAAGATTTTGGAGACAGCAGAACGTGTCACCCGAACCAAGACCATCAAATTCTGTAAAGTACAGTGGAATCACCATTCAGAAGAGGAAGCAACTTGGGAAAGAGAAGATGGCCTTAAAGAAGACCACCCTCACCTATTTGCTAGCCAATCCGAATCTCGAGGGCGAGATACATCTTAAGGGGGTTAGGTTTGTAACATCCCAATTTTCAGAAAAATTTAAAACTTTTGCATCCATGCATCATCATCATTAAACTTGTCATATGAATCACATAAAATTTGAATTTAATTATTTAAATATATTTTAATTGACTTTATGTCCTTAAAATTGTTATTTTGAATTTATAATAATGTTCCTTTTATTCTATTTTTATTTTATACAAAAATAATGTCAAAAGGATTTATTTTTCATAAGCTTTTCAAATTATATTTTTATGAATTTTTCTGAGAAGTTTTAATATAGTTTTGAATTTGTTTTATACTCAAAAGATTTAAAAACATAAAAGAATTTTCAAAAAGAAAAAAATAGAGTCGGGCCAGCCAGTGGGCCGAAGCCCACTAGCTATCTACCGCGCGCGCGACGCAATCCAGCCCGCCAGGAGCCCGTCCCCGCGGGCGCGCGCGCTCACTCGCTGACAGGTGGGCCCCACCTGTCATCCCTCCCGCTGCAACGGCTCGCCCCAAATCACGCCCACGACCTAGCCGAGAAACGGCCGAATCAATTCGATTGTCCGGCGATTTACTCACTCATTTACGTCGCCGATTCTTGCTATAAGATCCCCTCGATCCCCTCTCTCTTTTACCCCAAGCACCACCTCCCGAGAGCCACCAGGCCGCCCACGAGCATCCCCGGAGCTCCGCCGTTGCCGACGGCAAGTTCAACGAACTCCGGTGAGCTGCGACCTCCTCGAGCCCTCTCTTCACTCCCAATCGTTTCACTTTGTCATTGCGCACCTTGGTGACAAGGTCTCGTGTGTTCTTACGCAGCCAAACTCCGTGTCCGTGCTCACCGACGAGAACCTCCGCCGTGCGCATCTCCGGCGAGCAACCAGAGGAGGCAGGAGGAGCTACGACCCCCACCACTTCGCCAACGACGTCGCCTCGACGCCCTCTACCCGTAGGTATGACCTACTCGTCTCGGAACGCAGTAGAACGTCTAGAACGTGTGATGCCGTGCGTGTCGCCGCCGCGCGCGCTGCTCTGGTGAGGTCCTCCGGCGACCTAGCGCCGCCAGTTGTTGGTGAACGCGTGTAGGCCGTACGATCTCGATCCTACGGTTAGGATTAGATCTTTTTAAGCGAAACGGTACGATTGATCTGGACCGCCAGATCCAGATCTGACGGCCCAGATCAAATCACTTAAACACGTCAGCATGCCCAGTCAGCGCACAGTCAGCGTCCAGTCAGCGCTGACGTGTAAATAATTTTTCCCATTTTATTTAATTTGGCAGTTTTGCAGAAAACACCCTGCATACTGTTTTTATCACTACTTTCTATCACTACTTTCTATCTGTTTAACCAAATTTAAATATTTTTATATATTTGAGATCCTCCGAATAGTTTTCTGTTTGGACACATACAAAATTTTCAAATATTTTTGAGAGCAGTTTAAGTGTTTTTGACATAACTTTAGTTAGAAAATTTATTTTTGAGTAAATCAGCGCTGTCATTTTTGAGTAAATCAGCGCTGTCATTTTTGCAAAAAAAAATTTGAAATTTTATTTAAGTGAACTAAAGTCCTTGTCATTACCCCTTTATTCATAATTAAATGATAAAAACAAATCAAAAATTTATTTATGCATATATCATGAAATCCAAAGGGATACTTTATTAGTTTCTAGACGTTGGAAATAAATTGTTGCATCTCATCTCATGCGTAGCATATATTATTCTTGTATGAACCTTTGCTTGTGTGTTTATGTGTGGCTCTTTATTTCTTTCTTAGACTATTCGGAGGGAAACGAGAATCTTTGCAACTGTAACTGCTGCACTCCCGGCTGCCAAGGCAAGTGGCACACCCCCATAAATGTCCCATTATTTTTCTATGCATGAGTAGAGTATTTTTCTATAAGAATGTGTAGGATAGCATTGCTATGCAAGCCATGATAGACCTCTTTATTCCTGTGCCTAGGTTCCTATGAAATTACTTAGTTGAATAGTGATGCTATGCAAAAACTATTTTGATGAAAAAGATAAAGTCTACTAAGTTTTAATCAAACACCTGGGTGGAAATTGGTTGCTTGGTTGTATGAGTTGAGTGTTGTTCCCAGGGGATTTACCTGTGGAATATTCACTTGTGGAAGGCCACCCAGGAGCAAAGGAATCTGAAGAACTCCAAGTGAAGATTGCTTCTCGTGCAGCCATTGCCAATTTGGGCTCTGGCTTGATCAACTAAGCTGCGTGGACTCTTCCCGGCCTGACAGGTGGTGGTAGAGGATTTGTAGGTGGAGCGCGTCAGGCCAGAGTGGGAGGGAAAATGCTTCTGAAAGATCTCGTCTCATTCTTTCCTTTCCTTATCACAAATGGTGTGAAAAGGGTAACCTGGGTTGAATGGGTACAATGGTGAACGTGCACAACCTCTGCAGAGTTAAAATCTAAGTACTTAGCCGTGTCCCCGGAAGCGGACAATTGAGCAGCTGAACGAGGATGTCAACGGAGGATTCCATCATTCCAACTTATAAATTAAAACTTGATGGGTGAAGAACAAGGGTAGAATGAGACAGTGGATTTCATGCCACGGATGTCTCGAATAGAAGAAAAGTGTTTTCAAAAAGTTAGGAAAAAACTTGCTTTCTGCAAAATAGCCTTGAGCTTCTCCAGCCAAATAAGCATATAGGTCATAGAGTTATTCCTCTAAGTGTCCACCATAGTGTCACTTGCGAGTTCCATTTTTAATGGTTCTGACCCACGTTGTTGCAATATATATCTTATTGCAGACTGTCCTGATGATGAGTGAAAGTTTTACTAAGGGTTTTCGAGTCTTCAACCAACATGCTCGCCTGTGGCACATGATGATGATTGGGGACTCCATGAAGAATACTTTTCCGCTGTTTACTCTGTTCACTGCTAGCTTTATGCTATGCAAATTTGTAATGAATATTTTCTAAGTCTGGATCAGCGTTGTAATAAATTGATATTTTGTTGTGATATTACATCGTAACTGTGTGTGCAAACGAATCGATCCAGGGATTTGCACTATACACAGGTATTTGCCTTATTTTAGGTGCAGGTACACTACACACACTAGCTATTCACCCAAAATCACATGCAAGAAAAATTAAATCACATCACTGTAACCATCCATCAGCCCACGATTGCTGTAATGATACGATTAGTGAGAGGCTGCAGGGCCAGTTGTAACCCCAGGTAACAGGTCGGAAACTCTGTGATTTTGCACTGTAAAATCCGCCTAACCAAATCCTTCTCCGCACCCCCTCCACGAGTCACGGTGTCTGCCATCTTGTTGTAGTTTACCTATAGCCCCGATGCTTCGACGAAGATCGTCAATAGCTCGCGGATTACTTGCAGATCTAGATCTTGTGGATGAGGCTTGGCGAACATGAACACATCGTCCGCGTAGATAGAGATATGTTGTATTGGGGTGCAATTCCCCATCGACGTTAGCAGTCCTTCGCTCGTGATTGTATTAATCAAACAGGAGATCACCTCCATGGTGAGGACGAAGAGTTGCGGCGAGAGAGGATCTCCCTGGCGCAATCCCCTAGCTTGACGAATCCTTCTGCCATGTACTCCGTTGACAGCAATGCATGTATTAGAAATGCGTAGGCAGATGACCATCCATTTAATGAAAATCTCTGGAAAACCGAGCCGTAGAAAAACCTCAAACAAGAAAGCCCAAGAAACAGAGTCAATAGCCGTCGAAAGATCAAGTTTGATTAGCACACCTGCTTCTCTACGTCTGTTGATTTTCCTGGCCAGTTGCCGAACCAAGAGGAAGTTATCGTGTAAGTTGTAGCCTTTGATGAATGTTGACTGACTTTTACTGACGAGCTGCTCCATCTTGGATCTCAGGCGATTTGCCAAAAAATTGTGAACATTTTGGCAAAGCTGTGTACCAAACTGATGGGCCTAAAGTCTTTCGCTTCCTCTACATCGGGTTTCTTGGGCAACAAAGTGATGATCGCTCTGTTGAGCCTGCCAAACGTGCAGCCATCTCCAACAAAGAGCTTTGTACTGCTGCCATTATTTCATGCTTGATAATGGGCTAGGCCCGATGATAAAAGGCACCAATGAAGCCCTCAGGGCTAGAGCCTTTTCTGCCGGCAGGTCCTTGACAACATCCCAAACCTCGTCTTCAGCGAAGATCTCTCCTAAGTCGTCCAAGTCATGCGTCTGCATCCCAATAGTTTCCAGATTGATCATGCGATCTCGGTTTTGAATTGTGCCAAGTAGATTGTTGTAAGCCTCTAATAAGGCCTCTTCCTTGCCTTTCTGATATATGATCAGCACCCCCTCATGTCTAATTGCATGTATAAAGTTCTTGGTACGATACCCATTGGCAATGGTGTGGAAAACTTTGGAACTAGCGTCACCATCTCTGAGCCAGCGCATCCGCGAGTGTTGTCGTGCTATTTTTTACCTCTAATTTGTGTGTTTTGGATGCAACTAACGATGTTTTCAGCAAAATTACCCTAGTGTCTTCTTTTTGTGCAGAAATATCAAGTTCGGGGAAAAAGCCCAAAAGAAATCCAGGAAATATTTTTCGTCCGAGGGGAACCCAGAACGACGAAGACCAAACGGAGAAGAGGCTCGAGGGGCCCACACCATCCCGTGGTGCGGGGCCCATCTAGCCGCGCCAGGAGGTGGTGCGGCCGCCTCGTCCACCACCTCGCGACCCCGTCGCGGCTATAAAACCCTCCTTGCCTAAAAACGTTCGGGGGATATCCATCTTCCAGAGAACATAACCGTACACCGCTGCCAAGGTGAACCCTAGTTCAGGGACCAGATGTCTCTGTTCTGGCACCCTGCCCGGACGGGGAATCGAAGGGGATCATCGCCATCATCATCGCCAACGCCTCTCCATCAACATCCATGTTTCCCCCATCCATTAGTGAGTAATTCACCGTTGTAGGCTTGAGGGGATGGTAGGGATTGGATGAGATCACTCATGTAATAGTTGTAAGATTGTTAGGGCATGGTGTCAAGTATCCGTTATCGGTGTTTTACGTCATTGTTGCAACTTGTTATGCTTAATACTTGACACTAGGGCTCGAGTGCCATGATTTCAGATCTGAACTTGTTATTGTATCATGATAATAATCTTTGTTTTGGATCATATCTATTAGTTGTATACACATTTTTTTTCCGGAACCGATGGCCCCAAAGTGATAGCAATTGGGATAACCAGAGGGAATGGCTATGATGTGAGGATCACATGTATTCACGGAGTGTTAATGCTTTGCTCCGGTACTTTATTAAAATGAATACCTGAATTGCCAGTAGATTCCCTAGAGGCCCCGCTGCAAACGGACAGGCAGGACAAAAGATGATGTGCAAGTTTCTCATTGCGAGCATGCACAACTAAATTTGAATACATGCTTATAATTAGTTAATAGTTGATGCTTTATATTATTTATCTGCAAATGCCTATGCTATGTTATTACATGAATTATCTTATCCATGCAACGCCCGTACATCCGTCCCTATGCTTACAGTATTTTAATCCTGCTGTCTACGTCAATCACAATCGTTGTCTTAACTCTCCTGCTACTGTTATTTCACAACTGTCTCTGCTATAAAACTGTTGCTACTGATAATCTGTCTTGAGCAAGTATATTCACAGGTGCAGCTGATCTGACAAATCATCTATTAAAGCTTATAAATATTCTTTGGCTCCCCTTGTGTCGAATCAATAAATTTGGGTTTTACTTCTCTCGAAGACTGTTGTGATCCTCTTGTGGGTCATCAAGACTATTTTCTGGCGCCGTTGCCGGGGAGCAGAGCTTTATTTGTAAGTCTACATGAGTGTGATATTGTTCGCTGGAATTTATTCATCACGGGGAAGAAATGCTGATAAGAAGTTTCCCATCGTGCCATCCACTACAAGGAAAGGTACAACTCTAAACTCTGCTGCTGCGCTTGATTCTCCGTCTGTGTTGAGTAAGCTTGTTACACCACCACAACCTGCACGTTCTGTTACTACTGCTGAATCTGAAGTTACTTATGATGATGCTTCTACTCTTCTTGATGAAACTGGTTCATTAGGTCCCTTTTTAGATGCTACTAATGCTATCTAAACAAATTGAAAATGCTGAAATTCCTAATGAAAATGCTGAAACACCTGTTAATTCACCTGAATTTACATGTGATAGTAATGATGAGTGTGATGATATATATGTGGATCTTGATGATGCTCTTGTTAAAGAAATTAATGCTATGAAAGATTCTAGTGCCTTTGAAAAACTTGTTGAAAAACGTGATGTTAAATATAAATTATCTCCTGATGCTAAATTTGCATCTCCTCTAAACATAAAAGATAAAGCTTATTAGTTCTCTCTTGATTCGACTCATATAGCTACTGTTGAAAGAGAACCTTTATGTGGAACTGAAAATGAAAATGTTGTAGAACATATGAATGTATTTTCTGATTTGAGTGGAATATTTGCCGAGGACACTAAAAGACGCACTTACTTTGTCGCTAAAAATTTCCTTTCTCATTAAAAGGAGAAGTTAAAACTTGGTATAATAATTTGTCTCCTGGTTCCATCACTAGTCCTAAGGGTTTGCGTGATGGTTTCTTTCAAAAATATTTTCCTGCTAGTGCTCAACATGATGCTTTGTTAAAAATCTATAATTTTAATCAAGATGAAGGTGAGAAATTGCCTAAGGCCTGGATGCGCTTTTGTGGCATATTAAGAGGCCAGCCGAACAATGATTTGGATAAAAATGATCTACTTGATATATTTTATAGTGGACTAACTGCTAAATCTAGGACATACCTGGATAGTTTTACTAGTTGTGTTTTCAGGAAAAGGACTCCCGAAGAAGCTGAAGAATTATTGGCTACAATATGCAAGAATAATGATGATTGGGATATTCCTGAACCTACTCCAGCACCTCCACCAACACCGAAGAAGAGAGATATGATTGAATTAAATGATGAAAAGATGAGGGAAGCTAAAAGATCTCATCAAGAAAGTGGTATTAAATCTGAAGATGTGAAGTATTTACCTCATATTGAAGAATTATGTAAGCCTATTCCTCCTCCAACCGTTATTGAGGTACACTCTCTGCAAAGGTTTGATGATAGAGATATCCCTTGCTCTAAACCTCCTGCTCAGTGTTTTGATGAATTTGATTGTTTTATTGTTAAGCAATGCAATTTTAATACGGGAATAGAGAATCATTTAATGAAAAATTATCATACTATTAGTGATTTAAATGATATTGTTGATAGAACTGCTAGTGATGTTAAAGTGCTTATCAAACACTTTTATATGGTTCAACTCAAATAGATCAACTCACTAAAGTGCAAACAGAATTGCTAGTAAACAACTATATTGCTAAAGAAAATCTTGTTGGTGAAGTAACAACTAGAGGTGGTAAATCAACTCAAGATCCTTTATATCCTGAAGGACATGATAAAAGAATTGAACAAGATTCTCAACGAGTTAATGAAACTAGTATTCCTTCTAGGAAAAAGAAAAACAAACATAAAACTGTTGTAGAATCCTCCGAACCTATTAATGATCCCAATAGTATATCTGTTTCTGATGCTGAAACTGAAAGTGGCAATGAACACAACAATGATAATGCTAATAACAGTGATAAGGATAAAAGTGCCATTTTAGTTCAGGAAGAAATAGAAGAAGAACCTGAAAAACATGCTAAAAATAAAAAGTATATAAAGAAGATTTTATTGCTAAGAAACATGGTAATGAAAGAGAACCTTGGGTCCAAAAACCAATGATTTTTCCTGCTAAGCAACTTAAAACAAAAGAGGAAGAACATTATAATAGATTTTCTGATTGGATGCAACCATTTTTCTTGAAAATTCCTTTGACTGATGCTATTAAGTTGCCTCCTTATTATATTGTGACTAACAAAAGGAAAATTCCTAATGAGGAAATATCTACTATCCTTGCTAATTACTCTTTCAATGGAAAGGTTCCAAATAAGGTTGGTGATCCAGGTATACCAACTATTCCTTGCTCTATTAAAAATAATTATGTTAAAACTCCTCTATGTGGTTTGGGAGCTGGAGTTAGTGTTATGCCTTTCTCTCTTTACAAGAGACTTTATCTTGATAAGTTGATACCTACTGATATATCTTTGCAAATGGTTGATAAATCTTCTGATGTTCCTGTTGGAATTTGTGAGGATGTTGCTGGCAAAACAACTACCAATTTCTTGATGATGACTGACTTTGTTGTTCTTGAAATGCCTGAAGATGATAATATGTCAATTATTCTTGGAAGAACTTTTCTAAATACTGCAAGGGCTGTTATTGATTGCAATAAAGGAAAGGTTACTTTTAATGTTCATGACAAGGAGCAGGCGGTCCCTGTGAGCCGGACCGTTGGCCTTGATTGGCCGGGTTACTGTTGTTGCCGTGGTTCCCGTGGTTTCCACTGTTCCCATTGTTTCCGTTGAAGTTGCCTTGGTTCTGCTCTAAAGACTGCTCATGTCTCCTCCATGCCGTCATGTCAGCACATTGTGCTAACATGTGACTTGCTGATTTGCCGTTCTTGGCGTGTCTTGGGCACAACATATTGTATATCTCAGTGATGTTTGGCCCCCTTGCAAGATCTCCTCTTAAATTTCCACCGGGTCTCGGCCCTCTGTAACCTGTGGATTGAGTGGTTCCAACAAACTCTGAATTTCCTCCCTCATAGGGTATTTTGTTGTTGTTGTTGTTGTTGTTGTTGTTGTTGTTGTTGTTGTTGTTGTTGTTGTTGTTGTTGTTGTTGTTGTTGTTGTTGTTGTTGTTCTGATTGCCATTGTTCTGATTTGGAGCCGGGTTTTGCCCTGCGCTGACCCGGTAGTTCTTTTGCTGCTCTTCTGTTCCACCCACTCTTTTGTCTGTAGCTGCGTACTTGTTAGAAATTGAAACTACCTCGACTATCGTGATATCTTGACGAGCTGGATCTTCCCTCATACGTCTGAGTTTGTGCGTCAGAGAATCGAAACCACAATTCTTCTCCATAGCTGTTATCGATGTGTGTGCTGAGATGTTTGTTGATGATTGTAGGATTTCTGTAATCCGGGCTACCCACTGCCTTGCTGACTCGGTCTTCCTCATAACACATCGATCTAGGTCCAACTCCATGTACTGTTTCTTGCGTGTCCCGGCGAAGTTCATGATGAAAGCCGTCTTGAGCTCCTCCCATGAGTGGATGTTGTTTGGTGGAAGCCGGTCGAACCAAACTTGGGTGCCCCTTCTGCCATCATGAGATAAGGTATCGTGCGCACAGGTTTGTCGTTGCGTTCTTCATGTCCATGGCCATGCTATAACCACTAAATTACGTCTCTGGGTTCATCTTCGGCTCATAGTTCACGATATTGCTTGGCTCTTTGAATTTTTCTGGGAAAGGTTCTGATATGATCGCATCTGATAAGCACTTGGGCCCTGTCAGGTTTGCCGACGAGCCTCCCCCTTGACCCGGCGCAGGTGAATTCACGAAGGGTCTGGGTTGAGCCGTAACCCCAACTCCAACTCCGGCTTTCAGCGTGGCAGCTCCGACCGCCACGCGTCTTGCTCTTGAATTGTCGACTATGGACTAGGCAGCAGGGGCGGCAGGCGCTGCCACCCTCCATGGTGGGGGGGACCTGTTGCTGCGATTGCGGTTGTTGTACTTCTGGTTGCGGGGCTGGCCGGTTTATCGGTCCCAGACTGTTATGAACTGATCTTGCAGCTACTGGCTCTGTCTGCCGGGTTCTGGTACGGCTCCTCACTAGTTATGAATTGAAATCCTGTGAACCTCGTGGGTTATTGTTCTGTTGGACCACGACTGTTCGTAGTAGATCAACATCTCTTCTTGCTTCTAAGCCGGCCGGTGAGTTGTCGAAAGGTATTTGCTCGAGGGCGTGTGTCGCTGCAAAAATATTATCAACTGGATTATTGTAATGACCCGGAGGGGGATCAAACCTGGGTGGAGGTGGTGGTAGCTGATCGACGGCCGATACTCCGGCTCTGGTCGGGCTTCTCGCTGGTACTCCTGGTAACCCGGCCGGTTGCACGCCTGCCCCTAGTGCCGGGTTAGCCGTTGCTACTGGTACCGGTACGGGTGTCGCGTTTGGTGGTGTCTGATACTCCAAGGCTCGAGGTGCTATGGTGTTTGTCCTGGTTGGTAGGTGAAGCCGGCTCCCGCGTCTCCTGTTCTGGACATCAGTTAGCTCGTCTCTTCTTCTTTGGAGGGTGTTTCTTTCTTCCAGTAGGCTCTGCTCTTGCTGAATCACCAATCGCTCTCTATCTTGTATATGCCGGATCTCGTCCGCGCGCTCTTGGTTTGCCCTCGCCACTGCCTGCCTTAAATCCTCTAATTCTCTCATCATATCTGTCCTAGTGTTTGTTACATCTCCTAGATGCAGCGCCGGGCTTGTCGATGGTCCAGCGAGCACGTGCTGCTGCAAAGGCGGTGGTTGGAACATGTTGGCCGGGTTTGGTGCTGGCAGTGGTGTTTGTGCTAAGATCGGTTTTCCAAGGGCTATCCCTGCAGCCGGTGTCTGTGCTTGTGCCAAAGAACTGAAAGTCGGTATTATTCCTCCAATATTGGGATTATGTGGTGCATAGTGTGCTACTGGCGCGGCTTGATGTTGATCCCAATTGTCTCTATTCTGCCTTGCTAATATTTCTGCACTTGTCTCATCGCTTACGGAAGCCGATCCTCCATCAGCCGGTGGTGTCCGGGTCACAACATGAACCGTCATATGACGCACGGGTCCCAACAGTGCCGGGTGATCTTCATCTTCAAGCCCGTCTCCATAACGTTCCTCGAACAACGGTAAGATTGACTTTGTGTCTGTATCTAGATCTGACACATTGGTAGGAATGATAATTGAATCTTCCATAACTTGGATCGCCGACTCTCCCTCTTTGGTGGTGGCTTCAAATTCTGGCGATCCGACTAACACTTCTCCGTCCGTCTGGGCCATATTGGTTGACCCGGACTCTGCTTCGAACTCCGGCTCATACCGTTCTCTGCCGGCTTCGCTAGATCGGATCACACAGACGAAAACATAAATCTGCCCAAAGATGAGCATAGATCCGGTTTCCAAGAAATCTGCCTCTTATGTCCAGCCGGAGTCGTCCACGATCCGCTCCCCTCCTGGAAGCGTGTGGATCTGACCGATAGCTAGGTTTTCCATACCCCCCGCGCTTCTCCTGCAAAAGTGATGCTATTGGCCGCAGGCCCCACGGTGGGTGCCAACAGTCGTGGGATTGTCACGACAGATATTTTCGGGTGTAAACTTGATATGAGGGGCATGGCGGCTTCCGACATCAGGAGCTTGTCTAGCGTGGCGTGGGGAAACAAGGGTTTACCAGGTTCGGCCCCTCATCTTAAGGTAAATACCTATTTCCTGCTTCGGATTTATTGATCAGGGTTTCGACGACTCGGCGTCTTAGATTCCGGGTCTCGAGATTACAATGATGTCTCTCCTATGACTTGTGTCGATTGAACTTAGATCGCTAGGAACCAGGAGACCCCCTTATATAGGCGGTGGGTCTCGCTGGAGGTACAAGGTCGGGGTCCGGGTTCCTATCATACCCGGACTCTACTCTAAGTACTCTAAGTCTTCACCTTCCTTAACATGACTCCATCTTGTACTTGGTCTCCAGCCTTCTGGATCCTTCTTGCTTGCGGGCCAAGGCTCACGTTGCGCACCGGCTTACGTGTCACCCCGGGCCATGTATTTATGCTTGATCCGACCCAGGATCCTGCCAGGCCGACGTATCTTCTATGTCGGTGGGCCTATCGGGTTATGATCCCCCAACACTAATATTGCATAAAAACTCTCTCAAGTGAGGAATAAAGGATAGTAATGTTGTCCCCTCTATCTTTTTACATTTTTCCTTTTCAATTTTTTTTATTTTTTGTGGCCTCTCTATGGCTCTTTTAAACTTACTGCCATTGGTCTTCACACTTTTAATACAAATAACCCATAATGAATGTAACATGATGTATGACATGAAATGCCTCTGCCAGTGTAGCAGGATATGCAATGATCAAGTGTAACATGAAAGTCAGTTTTACATGATCATGCAAAAGCAATATATAAATATGAATAATGACTTCAAGTCATGTAATGTAAACGATGGAAGTTGCATGGTAATATATGACTGAAAAGCTATGTAAATGTTCTAATAGGTAGGTATGTGGTTGTTTTGAGGATGATGTATATGGCTATGTGTAGAATAGGATGAAGTCCTCCCACGGGTTTTAGATATACTGGGAAGTATGCACCACCTCTAAATGTTTGAATAGACCACTGCACATCACCGAAGAGGCTAAAGAAAGGATGGTGGAAGTGCCAAAAACTGTAAGTCAACATTAACAAAAAGTAACTTACAAGTTTATTGTAAAGACAACTAGAAGTTTAAATATTAGAACATGATTGAAATTACTTCTAGGAGATCCGATTCGCGAGAACAGGTACTCTAGTGGTTGTCTCGACCTTGGCCACATCAATGACCATCAAACTTAAAAACAATTTGCAAGAAAAATTACCCCTTCAATTATTAATAGTGTTTGCGCTTAGACAAGAGGACACATGACGACGAGGGTAGCCCTTGCGGCGGCATTTAGATTAGGGTTTAATTTAAATTTTAGTTAAATTTTATTGTACCGACGTTTTAGTTTAAGTTTTACAAGAAAATTTCTAGTTTGATCACAAGGTATTCGACCAATTGCTATATTTTCCGGCGATTTGGGGTAAGGCCTTTGAAACACGCCGTTGAGGGAACTTGTTAAATATTGCCCAGACAAATATCACACACCCCCAAACATGGCATAATTGGAGGATGCCGGACACTTATTTGGAGCCCCCCGATGGAGATGCTCTTAGGGACTCTCTCTCGATTTTTTTTAGGCGAACGTTTAAGAATACTATGTGCCTTCCGGTATATTTTAGAAAATGTCTGTGTTTTACAGTTTTACTTTGTATATCATAAAAAAAAAGTAGACACATGAGGTTTTAGCCGCGGGGTCGCATAAGGGTACTTCGTTCAGCATCGACCTACAGCTAGCTAGGCAACGCATACAGCAAAATTCAATCCCGTTGACCGCACTCTGGTCTGAGAGAGCTCGCAGATAATGATGGCAATGGATATCGAAAGTCCTCCTCCGTCAAAGGCACAATAGTGAACGGGAGGGACTGCTGGTCTACTACCCCTGGTAGGTTAAACTGGTAGTAGATGAGAGCCTTTCAATGCAGCAGTACTTTTAAGCTGCTACCGACCCCGAGCAGTACTAGCGAACGCATGCTTACGACCGACGACGATCAATATGAGATCAAACTCAATGAGGCGACTATTGGAGCGAGCTACCCATGCATGTGTGTCCATTGATCTGACACAGTGTTCCATTCATGCTTGTCGTTCGACATGGTCAACTCAAGATGAAGTCACTAGTGAAAAAATGGGCACTACTCCTAGTTTCAGAGGGGCTATAGTCCCGGTGTAGCAATCGGGACTGTCTGACCGGGACTAGAGCCCCCCACCCTTTGGTATCGGTTCAATACGAACCGGTATCACAACCCCCCCCCCCACCAATTAGAGCTCCGCACGTGGAGGGGGCAGGGACGCGCGGGGGCGAACCCTTTAGTCCCGGTTCATGTTACGAACCTGGACTAGGGTTTTTCTTTTTTTTTACAGTTCAGTGTTTTGTTTTTTATTTCATTTCAGGGTTTGCATTTTTTAATTGCGACCGGTTTTCTGGGTAGGGGTCTCGGATGGTTCCACGTCGATGTGTTGGGTAGGGGTTTCGGATGTTACAGCTTCGATGCGCTAAAAACACGTATAAATTATTATACGAAGCTAGATGAAGTTGCATCATGCATATATACAATTACATGAAGATCGTGTGTTGATAACACATACATAATTAAGTACGCGTAGTACATGAAGATCACATTTCGCAATTCCAGATACTTAGAAGTACTTTGTTACATGGAGATCACTATTACTTGTCTGTAACACCAGGGGTAACATAGTGGTACTCTCCAGTCTCCGGTATGACATGGGCGAGGTAAAATCTCGTCAACTCCTCTACAAGTGCCCTGAAGCGGGTCTTTATTGGTAACTCGTTGCGCTTTCTTGCCAACTGTAAAAAAAATGACATCACAATGAATACATAAGATATTAAATGAATAAAACTCATCACGATTGATGGTACAAAAATAATGTTGTGACTAGAGCTTTACGTACTTCAATACTTCTTTTGCTCTTCAAACTCTCGTTGACCACAGTGTGCATGTACTCGCAAACGTAGAATCCACATAGATCAGTCCCTATTGGCTGTTTAAGGCAAGTCTATAGAAGAATAGAATTTAATCAAATAATAATAAAGTATGATAATGGTGCATGGGCCATGTTATAATACTACTTACTTGGTTAGTACGCAATAGCAGCTTCTCTGGCCATCCACTGTTCGGATGTTCCGCGAGGAACATTTTCCAAACGCTGCATGACAAGAAAATAAATGATTGAGTCATAAATTCTTTGATATTAGGAAATGAACGAAAGAGGCGATAAGAAAAGAAAGTACCTTGTCACCAAATCAAAACAGGTCTTGTAAAGTTTAGGGCATCTTCTTAACAAGTCAAGGACAACAATTTGTCCTTTCCGCAAGTCAATAACGATAAGAATGTAGTCGTAGTTGCGCACGTTTATAAATAGTCATGCATAACTCATCAATAAAACTTAACATCGGGTGAGAAAAATAAAATGTGTAATAAGAAGTAACACTCACTTGAAGTTGTAAGACCATAATATATATTTTTTGTAAGCTTGTCGCTTGAAAAACATTAGCAAATTCCCCGGTGTATCCTTGTTAAGTATTGGATCAATTATGTTATCTTCATGCATTATAGAGGGGTCAATGAACCCAATGTGGTTGATTTTCTGCTTCTTGCATTCGAGCATCTTCATTCTGCGTAATAAATCACACAAAATATTATAGAGAAAATTATCATAGACAATGAATGAGTAGAGCTAATTAAAGCATTAAATTACAGGAATAGATCACTTACAGACAATAGGAACTCATGATAGCTTTGTCGAGGGCCCGGAGATTGTATAACTGAAAGATTTCGGCGAAGTAAAGGACAACGGAGTATTCTTGGAAATAATGCTCTTCCTTAACTGCCATCATGAGAGCGTCTTTATTCGTATCCTTTACGGTATTCTTGTACCAGGCTTGAAATTGACACATTCTTGTGGGTAAGTCGCCGTCGACAAAATTCTCCCCGTGAACATAAGTACGAACAACATCCGCGAAGGGGATATCATCTCCCGAATATACCAGCTCCCGCACATTGATGTTTTTGAGAACTCTATCATCAAGCACCTTGAGCAGGGGGGGGGGGGGGACTGTGCGTCTTGTTCTCAGAGTTGGGCAAGGTGTTTCCCATTTTCGATCGATCATCCATCTCTTCGTCATATGACTTACCAATGTTGCGATCATAGTCTGTTGGCGGTGATGGTGGGGGGTTGTATAGGGCATCGATGCAACGGTCAATTTTCTCCTGAGGAATTCCGGTAGTAAATTTTTTAGGAGGCAATTGTTTCGCTAACGCCTTCTATTTCACGCCAGCAAGCCAGGCATCCGTATGTTCTTTGCAGGTGATATCGTTTTTCTCGACAGTTCTCTCCCAAGGTAACTTTGGAGTAGGCGGTGGTGTTTTCTGCTTTCTAGGTTTCTTCCTTACAGGAGAACCAGACTGGCGCCTACTCGAGAGCGACTTAACATTCTGGCGGACTGGCACAGACTACGATGGCCTCGCGCTGGGGACCCTCTCGGGGGAAGGTTGGCTTTGCTGATGATCTGGAGATGGACTCGGGCTGGGGTCCCTATCGGGGAGGTGTAGGCTTTGGTGATAAGGTGGAGATGGACTTTGTCCTTGATCCCTCTCGAGGAAGAGTGGACTTTGCTGGTGAGCTGGACTCCTAGAACGAGGAGTGGACTTTGCTTGTTTTAAAGGGCGATGTATTTCTTGGGCCATAGGGCGAAGCCATGCTTGACGTCTGCCAACGTCTTCTCCTCGTCACCTCCAGGAAACTCAAGTTCCAAGGTTTCAAATCCCGCCATAATTTCGTCCACCCCGACACGAGCGTAGCCATCTGGAATTTGACCACAATGGTAGAGTTCTCCAGGTTGAATTACTAAATCTTGCCCCACCGCCACCTTCAAAGTTATGTTTCTCATTGCTATATGTAGCCCAGAACCTGTAGGCTCTGTGATGTCATCCACTAGGTAGGGACCATCGACTTGACGCGTGGAACCAACGCTGCTTCTACGCTGAGATGGGGCGGCATCTGCTTCATGATCTAATTTGTCCCGCTCCTGAGGTTCCGTTCTTTGCTCCTTCAATGCTTTTATTTCCGCCCGTGTCTCCTTCAGGCCACGTTCCATTTCTAATATCCGGTCGGCCTCCTTCTTTTTACCTCTGCTACGGCTTCAATAAGTGTGAGGGGATTCCGGCCACGCAGTCTTAAACGTAGCACCGCCAGGATAGCCTTGAGCTCGTCGAACATGTTCAGGATTCCCCAGGGCCCGTGTCAGCTCGTCACCCTCTCTATCGGGTTTGAACACACCATTGCGAACATCATTAATTGCATCTTCAAGCTTCTGCTTGATTATGTCAACGAGATCCTTTCATTTTCCTTTTCCAACAATATCTCCGGTTACTGGGTCTAACCCTGCCCCATGCGCGAACAACCAGAATTTTGACCTCTCGGGCCAGTCAAGTGTCTTTGGACGGACCCCCAATCGAAGCAGTTTTTCTACATAGGCTAACCACTTATGAATGGCGCTCTTGTAGCCACCTGTCCACAATGTATTGTGGTGTACCTTCAGCCCATCATTCAATTTATTTATCTCCGATCTGGCCACAGCCATAGGTGATTCCCTATACGCCTTAAACACCGCCCATTCAGATTCTAACTTCTTCCCTTGTGATCCACTGAAATCTGGCTCTTCTTTTATTTCTTCATATTGATTCCATAACTGTTTCTTCCAGTTCTGGAATTGTTCCGCCATCGTAATAAGAGTCCACTTTTTGAGGTTGTCCTTCTTCACTTTAGAGAGATCTGGCGGGATGATGAAATGTGACAACAACGTGTTATAGACCAAATCCTTAAGAACTTGGTGGACATAACATGGATCCTCCACATCTTGTAACATCCCAACATTTTATAATATTCAAAAATCACAAAAATTTAAAACTTTTCTTTTTATTAAAATAAAATATTAAATGCATAAGGAAAACAACTATAAAAGACTTCAAACTTATTGAAAGAGTTTAATAATTCAAATGTCACAGTTTAAACATTTTTATTATCCACTGTATTTATTTCAAAAACCTAAAAGTGTAGTTGACCAATATTTCACAAACTACAATCCATTTTATTTTAAGTAAATAGTTACATGTAAGAAATTGATTCCAATCACATAGCCATAGCTATTCATAAATTAAAATAATATTTATAAGTGATCTTTTTAAACTATTTAAAACATGGATTATCCAAATAAACATTTCATTAACTTAAAATGAATTCCATTAATTATCAACACATAAAATGATTTTCATGAATATGTATTCTATATAAGAAAAGAATTAAATCAAAATTCCTATCCAAAGTTGTTATGAAGTTTCAAATGCATTATTATATTATAAAATATAAGGTTGCACAAATTATTGTCAATAAAAGAAAATAAATACCTTATATTTCACATTTCCTAAACATTATCTATATTTAGTCTTTAATATTATGCCAAAATAAAGATGAATGATTTCAGCAAAATAAGTTTAAATGACTTAAATTTAAACATATTGAAATGTGGGTATTTTACAAATTTTATTTAGCAAAAAGAAAATTTAATTAAGTTATAAATTCAAAATTGATATTAAGTATCAATTTTGTATTAAACCAACATTTCAAATGTATTAATTTTAAAAAGTTCTCAAAACATACCCACAACTGGTTTAACAGCAAGATATTATTTTTACAAATTTTTAGAAATTAATTTGACATCATTTGGACATTTAAATCAAAAGATATGAATTAAAGAAATAAAATCAGAAAAAGAAAATACTGGCTGACGTCATGCTGACGTCAGCAGATCATCTCCAACCTCTGTCCGAAATCGGCGCCGAAGATCAAATCGAATCGGAGTCGATTTCCTCTCCGATTCGTGCGGGATACGATCTCCTGAAGCCCCCTATATAAACCCCAGGTCCCCGCCGCCGTTTCCCCTCTCAAACCCTAGCTCAGAACGCCGCCAGGCCGCCGGAGAAGCTCGCCGGAGTCCGCACCATCCGCCGCCGTGTTTCTTCGATCTCCGGCGAGTGGAGACCTTTTCCGGAGCCCGTGAGCCCTCCTACCTCTTCCTCGCGTCCGTGCACACCCCCCCTGACCTCGCCCTCATCCTTTTCTGCAGCCAAACGAGGAGACCGAGCTCGCCGGAATCGCGAGAGAACTTCACCGCTCTGCCCGCGCCTCCTCGTCGCTGCACGGCAGCCGAGCCCACGCCACCGCCCCCATCCAACTCGCCGTGCCACGGGGAATCGATTGACACTCGTCCCACGCCCGGGGAATCACCGGAGCGACGAATCCGTTGTCAACCGAAGCCGCGCCGCCGTCGTCCTCATCGCCGGTAGCCACCGCGCCGCCACCCTCAGGCCAAGCAAGGTGAGCCCTCCGATCGGCGATTAACGGTGCAGATTAGATGACGAGGACGAAGCGGTACGATCCGATCTGGACCGTCAGATCCAGATCTGACGGCCCAGATCTGTAACTTATCCACGTCAGACCCAGTCAGCGCTGACGTGGCCTGCACAGTCAGCGCCAGCGTGTAATTCTTTTTCTATTTTAATTTTAATTGGAAAAAATTGCAGATTAGTCCCTGTAATTAAAACATCTATAACTTTTTAACCACAACTCCAAATTTAATAATTTTTATATATTTGGAAAGATCTGGACATGTAGATTATTTTAGATCAGCCAAAATTCAAATTTGACTTAGTATAAAATATTCAAATTTCAAATGGTGAATTTGAGTATATATGTAATAACTTTAAATCTATAAATCCAAAAATTGCAAATAAATATGTTTTAGAAACTTTAGAATATTTGTAAATTAATGCCACTGCTATAAAATATTTTTGAGTAATTTTTGAATGATTTCATAGATGTGAGTTTAATTTGAATAGTTTGATTAATTTTGAAATAACTTTTAATAGAAATATTATTTTTGATCAAATCAAATTGCATTAAATATAATTAAACCACCTCTGGCTATTAACACCATCTATAAAGAAAATTGTGTTATAAAATATAAAACACATAAAATTTTAATCTATATGTTTCCTGTTATTAGGTTTTGCAAATTAGAAATTAATTAAATTGCAAACTATAACTTTATGCATATGTTATAAAATTTACAAAAATTAGTGTGATGTTGCTTGTGATTTAAAATTGCATTTCATGCATAGCATATTTTATAGTTATAGTTTCCATAAGGAAAACTCCTCCCCATTTTCTCTAAGTTAGGATTATTTTCAAACTTAGTATTTTGGGAAAAGTGCTATGCACTAGACACTTAGTAATTTTCAACATGGAGCTGGAAGACCAATGAAGGACTTAGCCAAAAACAAGACTCCAGAAGTATCTTCAAGAAGAAGAAACACTTAGAAGAAAATCAAGAAGAAGTTCATGAAGAACTTAGAAGAAAACAGGCTCTGGAAGCATCCTCAAGATGTCAAGCACTTAGAAGAAAAGTGAGAAGAAGTTCAAGAAGGCCAACCCCCTTTTATTTTCTAAGTCTCTCTCTCTGTCTTTTCTTCTCTTCTGAGACTTCATGAAGACTAAGTAAATCCAAGACCAGCCTCGAGGATACAGGAATCATCAAGTCTGAAGATTCATCAAGACTACCAAGAACTCAATCAAGACATCATCCAGAAGAAAGTTACAAGTCTGGAGATGAAGCCTGGAGGACAACTACAACTTTCTTTCTATCTTTTCCCTCTTTCCTAATCTTGTCTTTTAGACTTAAACAAATTCGATCATGATGTTATCATCTTGAAGTTGTTGGATCCTAGCAGCATAGTGGGATGAAGCGGCCTGGAAACAAACCTTACATGTCCACGTACATGAGACCTGTTCCACAATTTAAGTGGCTGGCCGGGTGTCTGTCTCTCTCACTATAGTGAATGTCCAATTTACAAAGAGTTGATAATAATTGTTGATCATCTTGAACAAATGACTTAGTATTTTTCTTTAAGTATTTTGCACATCAAGACTAAGCCATTAGAGTGCTTATTCAAGATGATATAAAACAAAATATTTTATTCAACTTATGACCTTAGCCCTTAGTCCTTTTGGACCACCCTATTTGCCTAGCATTAACTTAAAAGATTTTCATGGCATGAAAAAGCATTTCTAGCCCTTAGCAATATTTTGCACATCATGCATAAACATATTTTCCTTAGAAAGTTTTATAAAACTTATTTATTCATCTAGTATGTGTTTGTAAGCATTGTGGAGTTGTGCTTGCTGTTGATTGTTGTATTGTTGCTTGTCTATACTGTTAGATTGAACGGAGAGTCCCGAGTATCGTTGAAAAGAGTTGTGAACAACGACAACATCAAAGGCAAGTGGCACACCTCATAAACTTCCTATTTTTATATGCATTACTTAGTGTATTTTTATATGCATGTGTTGCTATGCTAAACCTGTGTAGAATCCCTTATACCTGTGTCTAGGTTCCTATGCAATACTTAGTAGAATTATTGTTGCTATGCAAATGTTGTTTTGTGGAAATCTAAATTCTACTAAGTTAAAAATGAAACACCTGGGTGGTAATTGGTTGTATGGTTTTTGTTGAGTGGCTACTCAGGTCCATTTCTATGGTTCCTGGAGTATGTACACTTGAGAATGGCCACCCAGGAACAGAGGAATCTGAAGAACTCCGAGTGACGATTGCTTCCAGTGCAGCCATTGCCATATGGGCTCTGGCTTGATCAATTATGTTGCGTGGACTCTCTCCGGCTTGACAAGCAGATGTAGGGGGATGTTAGGTGGAACGGGTCAAGCCAGGTGGGAGGGAAAATGCTTCTGAAAGATCTCGTCTCATTCTCTCCTTTCCTTATCACAAATGGTGTGTAAAGGATACCTTGGGTTGAATGGGTACAATGGTGAAAGTGCACAACCTCTGCAGAGTGTAAAACTAAGTACTTAGCCGTGTCCCCGGTTACGGACAATTTTGAGCAGCTGGTCAAGGACGTCAATGGAGGATTCCATCATTCCAATTTCTAAGTTAAAAGTTGATGGGTGAACAAGGGAAGATGAGATTTATGGTTTTCATGCCATACTCGTCGAGATTTCAAGAAAAGTGTTTTCAAAAGAGTAGGAAAAATTGGCTTTATGCAAATTAGCCTTGAGCTCCACCAGCCAAATATGCATATATGCTTTAGAGTTATTCCATAAGTGTCCACCATAGTGTCACTTGCCAGACTCCATTTTTAATGGAATCTGACCCACGTTGTTGCAATATTTTTCTTATTGCAGATTTGATCAGATGACGAGTGAGGTTTCGTTTAAAGGTTTCGAGTCTACAACCAACATGTTTTCGCCTGTGGCAGCATGAAAGTTATAGAGGCTCACTGCTATTGTATTTCCGCTGTGTACTTTTCAAAGCTAGCATTATGCTATGCAATTTGTAAAGAATATTTTGTAATTCTGGATCATCGATGTAATAAAATTGACGCTTTGTTGTGATATTACATCGTAACTGTGTGTGCAAATGAATCGATCCAGGGATTTGCACTATACACAGGTATCTGCCTTATTTAAAGTGCAGGTACGTTACACATCTGCAGCCGCCGGCTTATTCCATTCGTGTATGCTGATTGGGATCATGTCCCTAACAATTACTCCAGCTTGACTTATAAATTTGCTGCGGTTCTGTTTTGGTTCGAGCGGTTCGCCAGAATCAGCAATTTCCTCCATCGTTAACTTTGGATCCTCGCTCGTCATTCTTTTTGCCTTGCCTCGAGGAGCACATGGTGGATGCTTTTTGGCAGATTTGCTCGATCCGGATGGCTAAAAGAAAAATCAGTCGTTAATAAATGCAACACAAATCAATTAATGCATGTAGTTAACAACAACATATCGCCATATTTATTATAAACACATATACACCTCTCCGCCGGGGTTTGTTATCACCACATCTCGTGACTCCATTGCATCACCAAAGTCGTTCAAAAATTGTTCGAAATCATAATCATATACATTTCCTCCAGCTCGGGCATCGTTAAAAATAATTTGTTCCATTTGGTCTTCCATCTCCTCGTCTCGTTGAAATTGTGCTTCTTCTATCTGCTCATCTCGCAAGTGCTCCATAGCTCAAATGTACCTGCAATCCATAGCTCGGGCATTATAATCAAGTTTACATTTATTCATATGAAAAACATATACAAGTAATTGCAACGAGTATAGATCATATAGCACAGCAAGGTGGCAGCGAAGAAAAACAGTATGTGCTCATCTTGCATATATCAAACACAAAAATATATATGGATAATTTTTTAGAATTTTGCATATCTAACGCGAAAGATAAAGAACCCCACTTTTCTAGTTCTTATGATGCACTGGGAGCTTATAGACAGAAACTCGTTAGTTTAGACAGTCCCTTGTGGCTACGTTGGAAACTGGATCAACGTGTCATTGGGTCAAGAGAAGTTCCGATTGAAGTTCAATATGAATCTTTGGGGACTTATCATGATATTTATGCCCACTATCTAATAGTGGGAAATAGAAAAAAAGAAATTCGTTCTATATACATTCGAACCACTCTTGGTCATATTTCTTTTTATAGAGAAATAGAGGAAGCCATACAAGGATTTAGTCACAAAATCATCTTTTTCGTACACATTTACAATCATCTCAATTTTCATATCTAACACAACATAATATGTATATGGATGATATATTACAATTTCATATCTAACACATTTACAATATATATATGGATCATCTGTATAATGAATTGTATATCATCTGTAGCAAAAAACAGTAGACAATCTCTTGCAAACACCTAGCCTTCGACACCTAGCCCTAGATCAGTTAGCAAGGTATGGCATTTGATTACTTATTTGACAACCTAAATGCTACAACCATATATGAGAAAATAGCATGCTGATTAATTCATGTGAATAACTTAAACATGTCTGCTAATTAGATCACGGTAGTGTACTAGTTTGTTGTTTTGATATTACAGATTTCAGCAATAATGTGAAATGGTATCCTAGAATATAGTGTGTATTGGTATCCAAAAACAGTGTGTACATGCAACTCAAACCAGATAATCAAGCATCACTTAACAAAGTACATAAGTTATTAACAGAAGCTACACAAGCACACTTTACAATATACAACTCATTATGAAATGCTAAAATAACCAGCTGTTCGGGCATTCACAGTTGCAATAAATGAAATCAGGAGCATGACCAGAAATCAAGTAAATAATATGTTCTTATCAATTTCAGCAATATTAGCACCACCAGTTCATGCTCGGCATGAATCTGAGGCTCTGACTTGTCTGCACACAGTGAGAAAATCATGCAAGATATCATTTCAAAGTCATTTGGCACTGCACAAATATCATTACTTAAATAAATCATATATGCACATGATCTGTTGCTCAGATGTACATGTTTTACCAAACATAGGTTGACAGGAACATTCAATATTAAGATGCTAGGGTACTGGTGTTTCACAAACATACATGAACATGAAGATTCAATATTAAGGTGCTAGGGTACTAGTGCTAGGGCTCAAAGCAAAAATACAAGACACACATACTTTAGGATACTATAAAGGAAACAATTCTATGGTGGGAGAAATATGTTTCCCACCACAAATGCAATGGCATCAGTGGGTGTTCCACTAACTTACCAATGAATCAAGAGGTCATTAAGGATGCTCAAAATAGTAGAAATAATAGGATGCTCAAAATAAGCAAGGCAATGCTACTCATGCTATTTGTTAAACACAAGTGTAAACTTCAAAGGTAGTGTGCTACTCATAACTTTACCAAAATGCTACCGGTCTTATGAACACAACACAAAAATTATAGTTACACACTCCATAAATGTATGCCAAGAAATACTATGCATGAGAGAATTTTTAATAGCATTTGTATAGTTATACAAAACTACTCATGTTCTCTATCCACTCAAGTCCACACCAATAGAGGTAACACAACCACAATATCAGTACCAAAATGGTATTGGATCCATTCTATCATCACAAAAATCTTAGTGCTCTCACACTAGCTATTCACCCAAAATCACATGCAAGAAAAAATTAAATCACATCACTGTAACCATCCATCAGCCCACGATTGCTGTAATGATACGATTAGTGAGAGGCTGCAGGGCCAGTTGTAACCCCAGGTAACGTATAGGAAACCCTGTGATTTTGCACTGTAAAATCCGCCTAACCAAATCCTTCTCCGCACCCCCTCCACGAGTCACGGTGTCTGCCGTCTTGTTGTAGTTTACCTATAGCCCCGATGCTTCGACGAAGATCGTCAATAGCTCGCGGATTACTAGCAGATCTAGATCTTGTGGATGAGGCTTGGCGAACATGAACACATCGTCCGCGTAGATAGAGATATGTTGTATTGGGGTGCAATTCCCCACCGACGTTAGCAGTCCTTCGCTCGTGATTGTATTAATCAAACAGGAGATCACCTCCATGGTGAGGACGAAGAGTTGCGGCGAGAGAGGATCTCCCTGGCGCAATCCCCTAGCTTGACGAATCCTTCTGCCATGTACTCCGTTGACAGCAATGCATGTACTAGAAATGCGTAGGCAGATGACGATCCATTTAATGAAAATCTCTGGAAAACCGAGCCGTAGAAAAACCTCAAACAAGAAAGCCCAAGAAACAGAGTCAAAAGCCGTTGAAAGATCAAGTTTGATTAGCACACCTGCTTCTCTACGTCTGTTGATTTTCCTTGCCAGTTGCCGAACCAAGAGGAAGTTATCGTGTAAGTTGCAGCCTTTGATGAATGTTGA
Source organism: Poa annua (assembly GCA_026929855.1). NCBI lineage: Eukaryota > Viridiplantae > Streptophyta > Magnoliopsida > Poales > Poaceae > Poa > Poa annua. The sequence continues at coordinate 57,019,815 of CM049426.1, read as the reverse complement.
CTGACTTTTACTAACGAGCTGCTCCATCTTGGATCTCAGGCGATTTGCCAAAAAATTGTGAACATTTTGGCAAACCTGTGTACCAAACTGATGGGCCTAATGTCTTTCGCTTCCTGTGCATCGGGTTTCTTGGGCAACAAAGTGATGATCTCTCTGTTGAGCCTGCCAAACGTGCAGCCATCTCCAACAAAGAGCTTGAGTACTGCTGCCATTATTTCATGCTTGATAATGGGCTAGGCCCGATGATAAAAGGCACCAATGAAGCCATCAGGGCTGGAGCCTTTTCTGCCGGCAGGTCCTTGACAACATCCCAAACCTCGTCTTCAGAGAAGATCTCTCCTAAGTCGTCCAAGTCATGCGTCTGCATCCCAATAGCTTCCAGATTGATCATGTGATCTGGGTTTTGAATTGTGCCAAGTAGATTGTTGTAAGCCTCAAATAAGGCCTCTTCCTTGCCTTTCTGATATATGATCAGCACCCCCTCATGTCTAATTGCAGGTATAAAGTTCTTGGTATGACACCCATTGGCGACGGTGTGGAAAACTTTGGAACTAGCGTCACCATCTCTGAGCCAGCGCATCCGCGAGTGTTGTCGTGCCATTGTCCTTTCTAGCGAGGACAACCCTAGTACCATCACCTTGAGACTCTTCCATAGCCACCACTCCTGCTCCGTCAACTCCCTTCGATTTTGTGCCTCGTCAAAGCGATGAATAACGATATTGGCTATTGTAAGTTGTAACTTGATGTTGCCTGATACGTCCAAAACGTAACTACTTTCCCGAACACTTTTGCTTTTTTTACCTCTAATTTGTGTGTTTTGGATGCAACTAATGCTGTTTTCAGCAGAATTACCCTGGTGTCTCCTTTTCGTGCAGAAATATCAAGTTCGGGGAAAAAGCCCAAAAGACATCCAGGAAATATTTTTCGTCCGAGGGGAACCCAGAACCACGAAGACCAAACGGAAAAGAGGCTCGAGGGATCCACACCACCCCGTGGCGCGGGGCCCATCTGGCTGCGCTAGGAGGTGGTGTGGCCGCCTCGGCCACCACCTCGCAACCCCCTCGCGGCTATAAGACCCTCCTGGCCTAAAAATGTTCGGGGGATATCCATCTTTCCAGAGAACACAACCGTACGCCACCGCCACCGTGAACCCTAGTTCGGGGACCAGAAGTCTCTGTTCCGGCACCCTGCCGGGGCGGGGAATCAAAGGGGATCATCGCCATCGTCATCGCCAACGCCTCTCCATCAACCATCCATATTTCCCCCATCCACGAATGAGTAATTCACCGTTGTAACCTCCCATATATAATACAGACAGGCAGGAGTAGCGGTCTTACCTCCTCACGAGGGCCGTGAACCTGGGTAAAGGACGGTGTTTTACTTGGTCGGGTGGGCGTCTTCTTCGGCTCCGGCGAGCAACGTCGCGGAGCCACTTGAGGGTTTAGACCTCCGCGTTCAATCCCCTCTCGAACTACCCTTCAGGAAGTTCCTGGGAGTCATAACCCGACATTTGGCGCGCCAGGTAGATGGATTGAGGCGCGTCAACAACCTTCGAGTTCGTCTCCGCGCCATGGTGAACACGCGCACCACTCGCACCGCTCGAGTCAGCCGACGCGCGCCCGCGGGAGCACGCACGCCCCCAGGCGCAGCGACCACCCGCGCGACCACCCGGACGACCACCCGCGCAAGGCGGGGCCGACCCCGCCAAGAGGAGGATGTCCCCTCTGGCCCTCACGCGGAGGAGCCAGAGCACGACGCCAAGCACCAGGAGGACGCGCAGTCGTCGCACCCGTCGCAGCGCCCAAGCGGCTCGGGCCCGGGGAGAACCGACCCTGTGCCCCACACCGCGGTGCTCATGGCGCAGGAGCTGCTCCGCTACCAGCCCACCGCTGAGGCCCACGAGCAGTGGCTTGAATGCCTCAACCACCTCGTCGGCATCGCCACGACGCGCCCCGCTCCGTCGCAGTCCAACGCGCACCCCTCTCTCGCGGGCACGATCGCAACAAATGCGCCTCCGCCACCTCCAAGGCCTGCGCCGGCTGCGGCACAGAGGGCTGCTTCGCACGCGACCTCGCCGCGCGATTACATGATCGTGCAGCGCACCGCGCCCGACACCCGTGTGGGGAAAGAGCTCCAGCGAGACAGCAAGAACAGGCTCGTGGAGGAGCTCGGCCTGGCAGGGCAGCAGAACCGCGGCGCGCTTCAGCACGGGGTCGCTACGTACACCTCGGGCTGCATGGCGTTCACCCGCTCCCTGCGCCGCGTGGTCTGGCCGCATAAGTTCAGGCCGCCTCTTCCCAAGGGCTACGACGGCTCCAGCAACCCCGTTGAGTTCCTGCAGCTCTACACCACCTCCATCCAAGCTGCAGGACGAGACGACAAGGTCATGGCCAACTGGTTCTCCCACGCGCTGCGTGACTCTGCGCTGCGTGGCTCCTGAACCTCCCGGAGGACTCGATGAATTCCTAGGAGGAGCTCTGCAAGCAGTTCGTCTCCAACTTCAACGTGACGTACGAGCGCGCCCTCACCCACAACCATCTGCGCGCTGTGGTGCAGAGGAAGGACGAAACGCTCCGCAAGTACATCCAGCGCTTCAGCCAAGTGCGCAACAAGATCCCGAACATCCCCAACACTCAAGTCATCGCCGCCTTCCGCGAGGGCGTCACAAACAGCAGGATACTTGAGAAACTGGGCATCCACGACAAGCTCACCTCTGTGGTCAAGCTGTTCGACATGGCGGACAAGTGCGCCAAGGCTGAAGAGGGACTCCTCTTCGTGAAAATGTCCTTGAGAGGGGACGATCATGCTGAGGGGTCCAAGAGCCAGAAGAAGAAGGAGGAGCCCAAGTGCAAGGCCACCGCTGTTCTCGCGGCAGAACCAGACACAAAGGGCACCCGTAGGGACTCCCCCAAGGCTGTAGAAAGAAAAGATGATCACCGCCCCTTCTGCATCTACCACGACAGACGCGGCCACTCTACGGAGTCCTGCTACGACCTCAAAAGGTTGAGCAAGGAGCGCGAGCAAGCAGAGGACAGCAGCGGCCGCGGTCGAGGCCGGGCTACCGTGGAGGCGGGCGCAAGGGCGGCTACCAGAAACCATCTGGAAATCGAGCCAACGCTGCAGAAAAGAACGGCAACCTCCCCGACGAGGAAGATGGCGGCTACCAAGCCCCGAGGGGCGCCATCGCCTGCATCCTAGGGGGGTCGCAGGCGCCGAAGTCGAACAACTAGTTCAAGCAGTTCGCCCGCGAGCTCAACGCCGCCCTCCCAAGCACAGAAACCACCAGGCCCCTCAAGTTGTCGCAGTACACCATCGCCTTCGATGCCCAGGACAACCCCAAGTCCACCAAGACTGTTGGAACCCTCCCGCTGGTCTGCACCCCCACGATCGACAATGTGGCTGTCTCCAAGACGATCATCGACGGTGGAGCAGGCCGGAACATCATCTCCATAGATACATTCGAAGCGCTTCAAGTGCCCTACGAGAGGCTTATGCCCTCGAGGTCGTTCACGGGGGTCACCAGCGGATCAATCGAGCCTCTAGGCCAGGTCAGGCTTGCCGTCACCTTCGGGAGTGAGGAAAATTACCACACTGAGCACATCGATTTCGATGTTTCGCACATCGTCCTGCCATACAACGCCATCCTCGGCTACCCCGCGCTCGCGAAGTTCATGGCCGTCACGCACCATGCGTACAACATGGTCAAGATCCCGGCAGCGCCGGCACGATCACCATACGTGGGCATGTCCTGGACGCCACGCGCGCTGTGGAGACGGCCTAGAAGACCGCCGCCATGGCCTTCCCCGCAGACGAGGACCAAGAGCCTCTCGAGAGGCCCAAGAAGAAGAAGCAGTTGTTCTCCCAGGAGGCAGCTGCGACAAAGAAGATTTCTCTGAGCTCAGGAAGCTCGGGGGCTGAAGGCTTGGGGGCTAGCGTCACCATTGGCGTCTCGCTGCCGCCGATATAGGAAAGCGCGCTCGTCGCCTTCCTCCAGGCAAACTCTGACATGTTCGCGTGGACACCGTCAGACATGTCTGGTGTACCGAGGGAGGTGATCGAGCACCACTTGGCCGTGTGCCCAAACGCGCGCCCCGTCAAGCAAAAAGCAAGAAAACAAGCCCCCGAGAAGCAAGCATTCATCGTCAAGGAGGTCGAGAAGCTCAAAGCGGCAAATGTAGTCTGCGAAGTCGCGCACCCCACTTGGCTCTCCAACGGCGTGGTGGTACCAAAACCCGCCGGCGGAGGCCGCCTCTGCATCGACTACACCGATGTAAACAAGGCATGCCCTAAGGACCCTTACCCCATGCCCAGAATTGACCAGATCGTGGACTCCACGGCAGGCTGCGACCTCCTGTGTTTCCTCGATGCCTTCTCTGGATATCACCAGATTAAGATGGCTAAAGAGGACGAGGAGAAGACGGCTTTCCTCACCCCGTGTGGTGTGTATTGCTACGTTTGCATGCCCTTCGGCCTAAAAAATGCCGGAGCCACTTTCCAGAGGTTAATGAGGATAGCCCTTGGTGGGCAAATGGGGCGAAACGCTGAAGCGTATGTCGATGACATCGTCGTAAAGTCACGAGAAGGAAATACTCTGCTCGTAGACCTGGAAGAAACCTTCGCCAGCTTGCGCAAGGTGAACATCAAGCTAAACCCCGCCAAGTGCGTCTTCGGAGTACCTTCGGGCAAATTGCTGGGCTTCCTCGTGTCTCATCGGGGCATAGAGGCAAACCCAGACAAAATCAAGGCCATAGAAGGCATGCAACCTCCATGCAGGCTCAAGGACATGCAACGCCTGGCGGGCTGCATGGCCAGCTTGGGTCGATTCATCTCCAAGTTCGGCGAAAGAGCCCTGCCATTTTTCAAGATCATGAAAAGGACGGGCACCTTCAAGTGGACACCTGAAGCTGAAAAAGCATTTGAGGACTAGAAGAAGTACTTGGCCAGCCCACCTGTAATGGTCGCCCCAAGACCTGGCGAGCACCTGAAGTTGTACTTGCCAGCCACCCCACAAACAGCCAGTGTTGTCCTTGTGGTGGAAAGAGAGGAGCCTGAACTTCACAAGAAGAGTGCAACCACTCCAAAAGAAAAGCCTCCTGATAAAGAGCTCGAAGAAGGAGCGGTCATCACAAGGCCCACGCCAGGCCCAAAGCCTCAAGAGGAGACCGCCCCGGGTCAACTCCTGAAAGAGGCTAACGCACTCGAGGCCCAGGAGGAGCGCTGCGAGGCCACGTCCCGCAAGGCCAAGTCCCTCGAGAGCAAGAGCCTCGAGGCCAAGTCCCTTGAGGCCAAGTCCCTCGAGGCCAAGTCCCTTGAGGCCACGTCCCTCGAGGGCAAGACCTTTGAGCGGTACCCTCGTCGAGCACCCAGTCTAGTTCGTCAGCACAGTACTGCGTGATGCTCGTGAGCGGTACCCGATGCAGCAGAAGCTTCTCCTCGCCCTCCTCATCGCCTCAAAAAAGCTGCGGCACTACTTCCAGGGGCACCCCATCATGGTGGTAACCTCTTTCCCCCTGGAGCAAATTCTGCGCAACCCAAATGAAACAGATCGTGTCGCTGGATGGAACATCGAGCTACAGCCATTCAATTTACGCTTTGATACCACAAGGGTAATCAAAGGAAGAGCGCTGGCAGACTTTGTCGCCGAATGGACTGATCCAACCCCTGAAGAGCCCTGGGAAGAAGAGCACGAGTCTTCTGGAGCAGCAATGCCCAGCTACTGGACCATGAAGTTCGATGGAGCTTTCGCTTGTCGCCACGGTGGGGCAGGCATAGTGCTGACCTCGCCAAAAGGCGACAAGTTGTATTATGCAGTCCAGCTGTGCTTCGGAATCGACAAGATATCCAACAATATCGCCGAGTATGAAGGTTTGCTTGCTGGCCTACGCGCGGCAATCGCCCTAGGCGTCAAGCACATACTCATCAAGGGCGACTCCCAGCTGCTCGTCAACTTCTCCAACAAAATCTACAAGGCCAAGGAAGACCACATGGCCGCATACCTTGAAGAGGTCCGTAGGCTGGAGAAGAACTTCAGGGGAATGGAGCTCATGCACATCCCAAGAAAAGAAAACCAATAGGCTGATGACATCGCAAAGCGCACATCAAAGAGGCAAGCCCAGCTGCCAGGTGTCTTTGAGGAAAGGCTCGTCAAGGCATCCATAAAGCAGCCCCTCGAGGCCTCGCCCGCAAGCACATACGAAGCGCTCCCACCACCACCGGCAAACGGAGCCCCAGGCTGCGGGCCCCCAACAGGGGTGCGTCTGTTGCTCACAGCGGTGCACCAAGAGGCAGGATGGATCGACGAGATCAAAGAATACCTACAAAAAGGGATCCTTCCCGAGGAAGATGTTGAAGCGGAGCGAATTGCCCGCCAAGCAAAATTATACCAAATCCTCGAAGGAAATCTCTACCGCAAGCGCCCAAACGGCATCGCGCTCAAGTGCGTCCCTCCTGAAGAAGGAAAACTGCTGATTAAGGACATCCACAGCGGGGAATGCGGCCACCATTCGTGCACCCGCACCCTCGTGGGGAAAGTGTTCAGGAGCGGATTCTACTGGCCTCAAGCGCTTCAAGATGCAACGGACATCATCCAAGCTTGTGAAGCCTGCCAATTCCACGCCAAGCAAATCCACCAACCAGCACTGGGCCTGCAAACCTTTCCGCTCTCGTGGCCGTTTGCGGTGTGGGGGCTGGACATTCTGGGACATTTCCCAACGGTGCAAGGTGGATATCGCTACCTCTTCGTGGCCATCGACAAGTTCACAAAATGGCCTGAAGTGCAGGCGACGCGTACAATCACAGCAGGCGCGGCGGTGAAATTCATCAGAGGCCTGGTCTGCCGCTTCGGAGTGCCTAACTGCATCATCACCGACAATGCCTCGCAATTCACAAGCGGCATCTTTAGAGCCTACTGCCAGAAAATGGGCATCAAGCTCTGCTTCGCCTCAGTTGCCCATCCGCAAAGCAATGGGCAGGCTGAGCGCGCAAACGCAGAGGTCCTCAAACGCTTAAAGACCAGGACCTTCGATGTCCTCAAGGGCCACGGCAAGGGCTGGATCAATGAGTTACCCTCGGTGATCTGGTCCATCTGTACCACGCCACCCAAGCGCACCGCGGAAACGCCGTTCGCACTCGTCTATGGAGCCAAAGCAGTCCTCCCCGCAGAGATAAAGCATGGATCCCCACGGGTCCTGTCCTTTAATGAGGACCAACAAGAGGACCTCCACAACGACGACCTGCCGCTCCTTGAAGGGCTAAGACGCCGCGCCGCTCTACGGGCGGCCAAGTACCAGCAGTCCCTGAGGCGCTACCACAGCCGCAGTGTGCGCTCGCGCATCCTGGAGGCAGGCGGTCTCGTCCTCAGGCGAATCCTCTCCAGGGAAGGCATCCACAAGCTGTCCCCGATGTGGGAAGGTCCCTACAGGGTCGCCCACATCGCCAGGCCTGGCGCGGCTCGCCTCGAGACGGAAGACGGCGTCCCCGTCAAGAATCCGTGGAACATCATGTATCTACGCAAGTTCTACCCGTGATCATCATCACGTCAGGGCATTTAGCGAAAGAGGCAGCCCACGGCTCAACCTCCAAGCACCTTTTTGTCCCTCAAGGTTAAAAGCTCAAGGCTTAAACCCCTCAAACCTTTGTATCCGCCAGGAACAAATAAAAGAGTGATTATTGTCACACCCGTGATCATTGTCACGACAAGACATCAAAGCGGACGAGGCAGCCTACGGCTCAACCGCTAAGCATTTTTCGTCTCTAGAGGTTAAAACGCCGAAAGGCTTAAACCTCCAAAAAGAAAGCTGTGTCTCCTAAAGGAACAAATGCCAAAGTGGTCATTGCCACACCCGTGATCATTGTCAAGCCGATTAAACAAAGCGGAAGAGGCAGCTTACGGCTCAACCTCCAAGCAATGTCGACTCTAGAGGTTAGAACGCCAAAAGGCTTAAACCTCAAACAAATGCTTTGTCTCCTAAGGGAACAAACGCAATCGTGGTCATTGTCACGCACGTGATCATTGTCACGTCGAGACTACTAGCGTACGAGGCAGCTTACGACACAACCTCCAAGCATCCTTGTCTCTGGAGGTTAAAACGCCAACGGCTTAAACCTCCAAAGCCCCAAAGGCTTCGCTCGAGGGAAAAAACCTCCGAGCTCTCAATTAAACGAGCAACCTCAGGACGCTGAGAGTCTCAACCACCACAAGGTGGTCCCCATGCATCGACATGGTCAGAGCATTAGCTTGGCAACACCAAGCATAATGGCTCAATCTCGTTCCTAAGTGAACTTAGCGCTTCGGCGCCGCTTAAAAAACGTTTTTGGGGGGTTTTTATATTTACGTATTTCTATTGTTGAAGTGTGCGCTTATATCTATCCACATGCGTACCTCACGAGCGGGGGCTGAGTACGGTGCCAGTGCCTCAGATGACACACCAGCAGCACTGCAAAACCCAAGAGTCCGAGCTCTGGCTGGAGGGCAATTCCCCACAAACGAGCCATCTCAACATAGGACCTTGGTACTTACTCTCCTCGCAAGGAACGCCTGAGGGGACCTATAAGCGCGCACGATCCCTTGATCCGTGTTCTAGCGTTTGGGTTCACCCTCTAATACCTGCAGGGAAGATCTCCCCCCGCAAGCCTGCAGGGACATCCGTGAGCGGCCCCTCAAGCGGGCAACCTCGCCAGGCAAAATGCCTCCGCAGGAGCGACCCCTCAAGCGGGCAACCTCGCCAGGCAAAATGCCTCCCTAGGAGCGACCCCTCAAGCGGGCAACCTCGCCAGGCAAAATGCCTCCACAGGAGCGACCCCTCAAGCGGGCAACCCCGCCAGGCGAACAACCTTCGCAGAGCGAAAACCTCGAAGCTAAGTCCCGCACTCACGCTTTAAGAGCGTTTTTCTCTCCTTAGCGCGCGTCTCTGCCCCTCGAGCGACTTCGCTTTCCCTTACGTTTCATGGACTATTCGCATGACTAAGGGGGGCACTTGAGCATCGCGGCTCAAGGCTCTTACCTCTCTTGCGGCTAAACTCCCCCTTGGCCTTACAGAGCCATTGCTCCTGTGGGCCGAGGTGGTGAAGTCATGGCCCGAAGAGATGGGACCTAGCAACGGAGAGAACAAATAGACATGAAGATGAGTCCAAAGAGACCTCAAGAGGGGCAGATGAGCTCGAATTCAAACAACAATTAAAGTACATTACAAGCCAAAAGGTCTTAAGGTGTCTAAAAGCATACAGCTGGTGCAGTTACAAACGCCCGCAGGCGCGGCCAAGAAAGGCTCATGGGGATGCAGCAGCGTTCTGAGCCTCCGCTGTGCCAGCTTCGACCTCGGCGGGGTGAGCCTCCTCCTCCACATCACCAGCTTCGACCTCGACAGGGCGAGCCTCCTCCTCCGCAGCACCAGCTTCGACCTCGGCGGAGCAAGCCTCCTCATCCGCAGTGCCAGCTTCGACCGAGACGCAGTGGGCCTCCTCTTCCGTAGCGCCTCCTTCGACCTCGGCAGGGCGGGCCCCTCCCCCCCCCCCCCGAAGTCTGACTCAGCTTCCACGCGCCGGAAGCGGTTGCAGAACGCAGCCACCTGCTCACGGAGGGAAGCCGAGACGCGCTGCACGTCCTCGCCGGGGGCAGCCTCACTCACCAAACGGAAGTCGAAGTCCGGCACGAGGAGTTTGATGCTGGTGAAGATGCGATCGACAACCACCCCCAGGAGCTGCCTGCTCTCGTCTTCGATCACCCCACGAAGCTCTGCGGCGGGCCCTCCAGCGCCTCGAAAAGCTGGTCGAAGTAGGCCAGGAATGCAGCGGCACCGTCGTAGTCCTGTGACCAAGGGTACGGTGCGTCTGCGCCAAGCCGCGCCGCAAGCTCGCTACCACGGGCAGCCAGCTCTTCAAACAAGTGGTTGCACTGCGCCACAGGCGCACTGGACGAAGGGCCAGCGCCGTGGGACGCCGCACCGCGGGCCTCTCCCGCTCGACGCCAATATGCCTTGGCGCGCTTGAAGCGGCGCGCCAGCTTGGTGTAGGCCTTCTATATCTCGGCTAGCCGCTGAACGTCCACAGCATGCTCGGCCCTAAGGTGGTCCTCCCGCTTCCGCAGCCGAGTGCGGTACTTCTGAAGAAGGGCCCGAAGGAGATGTCTTTCGTGCACCACGAGGGCCCTCTGCGGCCGCTCTCGTCCTCTTGGCGAGGCGCCGCTCCCAGCGCTCATCAGATCGCCCCTGGGCAGAGACGTGCTCGTCGAACTTCAAGACCGCCTGAGCCAGTCCTCCCTCACGCGCTTCAAGGGCCTCGCGCTGGGCGGCCTGGTCCTTCTCCATCTGGAGGAACCGCTCCTCACGCCGCTGCAGCTCGCTCCCCCTGAGGACCAGTTGCCGATCGCGCTCGGCCAAGCACTTGCGGTCCTCCTCCAGGGCGGCCTGCGCAACCTGGTGGGCAGATAGACGCTGGGACTCCAACCGGTCCAACTCGCGTTGCTTCTGCGCCAGCGAGCCCTCCATCGCCTCACGCTCAGCCGTGACCCCTCGCAGGAGCTCCTCAGCGGCTTCGCAATCTGCTTGGAGGGGCTCGAGTAGCTCCACGACATCGCGGATGGCTCCGTCGCGGACTTCCTTGGCAAAAGTGATGGCCTCTTCGCGGGCGGCCTGCAGCGCCGAGTCCTCAAGGCGACGCGCCTCGACGGCAGCGTGGAAGGACGCCCACGACCTCGCAAGTTCCTCCTGCTGTTGAGCAAGCCATATGTCACCAAGGGCAAGGTGAGCCTCCAGGCCCTCCAACGACTCCTGCACAAGGCCGAACGCCACCTCGCGGCGCGCCGTGCTCCAATCCCAACTTCGGAGAACCATTTCCTGGCCGGATGAGGGACCAGCTGTGGCGGCCGACCCTGAGCACCCTGCCCCGGGTCGGGCTCGAGGGCTGGGGGTGGCCTCACCTCCCTCCACGCCGGCTGCAGCTGTGGCTCTCGAGTCCCGTGGGTGCTCATCTTCTCCGACAGAGCGGGGTGGCGAGCGCGCGCCCCCTCTCGCGGCTGCACTTGCGACCGCGGGAACCTCACTCGCACCCCCCAAAGGGGATGAGGCCGCACCGTCTCCAGTGGCCTCATTTGCGCCCGCTGAAGCCTCGGCCGCTCCCTCGCAAAGTGGCACGGGCGCCGCGGGCGAGCCTGGTGAAGGTGACACGGGCGACGGCGTCGCTGCACGTGGCGATGGTGGCGTGCGAAGCAAAATTGCTTCGCGCCGTGGCGTAGCCGCACGAGGAGAAGTCAGAACGCGAGACGGCGCGGGAGCTGTCTCCTCCGCTCTATCCGCAAGCGGAGGCTCGGGAGGCACCGTTTGGGGCTCGGGCGCCCCACTTGGGGCACGGCCGCTCCCTCCTGAGGCGTCTCCTCCATGGGGCCTGAAGTGGATGTCTCTACGGGCCTCGGGCGCTCTCCGGCCTCTACAGAAGCTGCGGCACCCTTCACACCTGCTGCCTCGCGAAGCTTGCGACGCTTCGCAGGCACCAGATCGCTGGAAAAAGCCCGAAGGAGTTTGTTCAGGAGAAGACGGAGTAGGGAAAACTAGGAAAGCCAAAAGTGACCAAGTGGTGGAAATACTCACCACGAAGGGGAAGCCCCAGCGTCGACCCACGACAGGCCACGAGACCGCCAGGATGGCGTGGGTTTGGCACCTGATCCCTCCAGAGGCGTTGCCGCTTTCCTCTTGAAGGGGATGTCAGAAGGCTTCACCCCGGGGCGATCCACCATCGCCTTGGTGCGAGGCTCGCGCCTCCCTGGCGAAGCATCTGTCTCGGAGGCCGCCCCCGCCTCAGGCGCCTCCTCCTCGAAGCGCGGAGGTACAGCGACAAAGGCGTCGTCATCATCCGACGAGATGTCGCAAATCTCGTCGGTAAATGGCTCGTACCTCACAGGGAGCGCCTCGCCCGTCGCGGTCTCCTCCTCGCCGCTCCAGGCCCGAGAGGTGGATGAAGAGTCAGCGCCCACGACTGCACGCACCGGCGGAGCGACCCCCGGATCCATCGGGCCCGCCAGACCTTGAGGAGTGAAATCCGTCATTCCATCCAGGATGTCCATGCGGTCGCTCAACGGAAGCTAGTGCAGGGGAAGCATGGAGCCGGCGATCTTCCCAAGCAAGTCCAGAGTGGCGAAGAGGATATTAAGGATGGTGTCGACCACGTCCGAGCCAAGGTCCTCTGGATGGAGCCGCATTGGGTCGGAAGGGCCGGCATACATCCACATCGGCTCAGAATGCGCCTGAAGGGGGGCGATGCGGCGTGTCACGAAGTCCGCCGCGACCATCTGGCCCGTCAGACCCTCCTCGCGGAGAAACCTCAAACGCCCCTCCAAGTAAGCATTGTCTGCACCACGGAGAGCAGACTTGCACCAGTGGGAACTCCTCACGGGCGGCGCCTCCGGGACATCCAGCAATGCGCAGGGCGACGAGACGCCGATGAGCAGCCACTTCTGGCGGAAGTCACCCACCTTCTTGAGCAGCGCCGTCACCGGTTTCTCCCCGCTCCAAGACATGGGGATGTACACATGCCCCATACCGTCCGTGATGCGGAAGGAGACACATCCCGTCCTCTCGCCGCCCGCCGTGCACCGCAGCGAATAGAAGGTCCTGAAGAGCGCCACCAAAGGGTGCACGCCCAGATAAGCCTCGCAAAGGTAGGTGAAGATGGACAAAATGAGTATGGAGTTCGGGTGGAGATGGAGAAGTTGAATTTGGTAGAACTCTAGTACTGCCTCTAAGAAAGGCGAGTACGGCGGCACCAGCCCGGCGGTGATGGCATGGAGGAAAATAGGGTAAAACCCTTGGGGAAATTTCCTGAACCGGGCAGCTTGGAGCGCGCTGGCGCCATGCTCGTTGGATGGCCCCGCGACCAGATGGCGGATCTTCTCCAGCGCCTGAAGATTGGTGCGCGCCCCCTCAAGCGCCGCGCCCCGTACTACCTACATGGCCGCCGCCCGGGAAGAAGACCCCGCTGCGGCCTTACTCTTGCTCTTCACCAGGCCCATCGGAGAGGGCTGGGGATTTCGGCGGAGACAAAGGTGGGATATGCGCAGAGAAGAGCGGGGGTGGAGAGCACTGAGGAGCTGAAACTTCTGCGGGAAGAACTGGAAACAGTAACGATTCCGCGCGGCAACGCCTGGGTTAGCATGTCCCCTCCAAAGAGCAGTTACCGAGATGTGGTGGGACCCCCCACGACTCACGCCCCGGATCGTGCAAAGGCGTTAGCCGTCCAAGTGCCGCGTGGCTCGGGCCGGCTGGGCACTAAGGGCCCACGACGCTTTGCCTAAGCCCATGGGCTCAGTCGTGCCCATCATGGGCCCGGGGGCTACTGTCGGCCCAGTGGGAATTGGGGTATCAAGAGCCCATTCCCCTCAGGCCTCGCTCGCGGGCCAGACGGACAAAACGGCTAAGGACTAGGCGACACCGCCTGACGGGACCCCCGAGAGGCGATTCCCCTCGAGGGCCTGAAGGGGGAGCAAGGGCCTCAAGGGACCCCTCGCCCCAGGGGGTCCTCCCCGTTAAGGAACCTACCTGCCTGAGGTGAGTCCGGCAGGAATCCCCCCTCAGGCCTGAAGGGAAACGTCGTCGCCAAGGAACCCCGACAGAGCGCACGTGGTCTCTGCCACGCTCGTACAGAGGCCCTCACACCCCCGTCGCTGTCCCTGGTGATAAATTGGTCAACAAAGTTGCTCCGTCTGCGGCACAACTGTGAGGACCTTCTACTCTGACGGTAAAGCAGGTGGACGGCGCAACCCTCCAACGGAGATCGTCATCGTGGGCTCCACACCAGAGACTGCCCGCTCTGCGGTCGGTACAAGCGCGGTCGGCCGCCTGTCGGCCACGGCGCCACCTTTATCAACAATGGACCAAGTCCATGGACGAAGGGAGCGCGGTGGACTTGTGCTCCACCCCGCCACTGATGAGTGGGAGTCACCTTGAAGGCCAAGCCAAAGAAGAAGACCGGAGGCGCCTATAAAAGAGAGAAGACATCCATCGTAGCGAGGGTCGGCTCCTTGCGTGCAAAACACCCTTGTAAACCCTAGCAGCTCTAGTTAGGTTAGCCTCTGGCTGGAGGGCGAAGAATATCATTGCCTCCCTCCCCAGGCAAGAACGGCCTCAAGGGGGCTTCTGGCAAGGTCAATTGTACTGTAACCTCCCACATATAATACAGACAGGCAGGAGTAGCGGTCTTACCTCCTCACGAGGGCCGTGAACCTGGGTAAAGGACGGTGTTTTCCTTGGTCGGGTGGGCGTCTTCTTCGGCTCCGGCGAGCAACGTCGCGGAGCCACTTGAGGGTTTAGACCTCCGCGTTCAATCCCCTCTCGAAGTACCCTTCAGGAAGTGACTACCCCCGATTCCTGGGAGTCATAACCCGACATATTTGGTACGATTTTGCTTGGCGGGCAATTCGCTCCGCTTCAACGTCTTCCTCAGGAAGGACCCCTTTGTGGAGGTAATCTTTGATCTCGTCGATCCATCCTGTTTCTTGGTGCACCGTTGTGAGAAACAGACGCTCTCCTGTAGGGGGCCCGCAGCCTGGAGCCCCGCTTGCAGGTGGTGGCGGGAGCGCTTCGTTTGTGCTTGCGGGCAGGGCCTCTTGGGGTTGCTTTATGGATGCCTTGACGAGCCTTTCTTCAAAGACACCTTGCGGCTGAGCTTGCCTCTTTGATGCGCGCTTGGCGATGTCCCCAGCCTCTTGGTTTTCCTTTCTTGGGATGTGCATGAGCTCCATTCCCCTGAAGTGCTTCTCGAGCCTACGGACCTCTTCAAGGTATGCGGCCATGTGGTCGTCCTTAGGCTTGTAGCTTTTGTTAGATCAGTTGACGAGAACCTGGGAGTTGCCCTTGATGAGTAGATGCTTGACGCCTAGGGCGATTGTGGCGCGTAGGCCGGCAAGCAGGCCTTCATACTCGGCGATATTGTTGGATATCTTGTAGATTCCGAAGCACAGCTGGACTGCGTAATACAACTTGTCGCCTTTGGGTGAGATCATGACTACGCCTGCCCCGCCGTGGAGACAAGCGAAAGCTCCATCGAACTTCAATATCCAGTGGCTGGGCATTGCGGCACCAGAGGGCTCTTGCTCTTCTCCCAAAGGTTCTTCAGGGGTTGGGTCAGTTCATGTAACATCCCAACATTTTGGAATGTTATAAAATCACTAAAATTTAAAACTTTTGTTTTGATTAAAATAAAATATTAAAATGCATAAGAAAACTAAGTATAAAAGACTTCAACCAATTTGAAAAAGACTATTATTTCAAAATTCCAAATGTGTCATTATTTTCAAAAGTTATTTCCAATTAAACATTACATTATCCATTGTATTTCAAAAACCTTAATATGTAATTTGTCAAATGTTTAATGAAGTACAAACCATTTTATTTTAATTAAATAGTATACTTATAAGTAATTGATTTCAACACTTAGCCTTAGCTATAAATAAATTAAAATAATAATTACAAGTGTTATTTTAAACTATTGAAAACATTGAAAAGATTATTATTCATTTACCTGAGTTCAAAACATAATTTGGATATTACAAGTCTATAATTTATAACTTAAAACCTCATAGATTTTATAATTACTTAACAACCCAAATAAACTTTTCATTAGCTTAAATGATTTTGATTTATTTTCAAAACATAAATGACTTTCATGAATATATTTTCTATATAAGAAATGAAGTAAAACTAAAATATTTTCCAAAGTTGTTATGAAATTTCAATTGAGTTATCTTAATATAAAACTTAATGGTGCACAAAATATTTTGAATTAAAAAAATGAATACATTATATTTCCCTTTTCATTTTAAATAAATGTGTGATGTTATTTAATATTGTACTAAAGCCAAAAATGATTTAATGTTGGAAAATGTGTTTAAATAACTTAATTTCAAACTTATATAAGTGTTGTATTTTTATAAATTTTATTTAGCCAAAAACAAAATTATTTAAGCCATGTTTTGAAATTTGACATTAAGTGGCAAATTTGTGATTAATCAATAATTCAAAATTTTGATTTTTGAAAAGTATTCAAAACATTCCCACAACTGGTTTAACAGAAAGATAATAATTTCACAAATTTTTAGAAATTTGTTTGACTTCATTTGGACATTTAAATCAAAAGTTATAAAAGAAATCAGAAAAATGAAAAAGAAAATTCCGGATGACGTCATCGCTGACGTCACCCTTCTTCAACCTCCTCCCGAAATTATCTCCAGAAATGGATCCCGATCCCTTTCCAAAATCAGGCGAGTTGATTGCGGGATTTGCTCCCCCTCACGCTCCTTATAAACCATGACCCCGCCGCCTCTTCTTTCCCCCTCTTTTCCCCTTCGTTTTGCGCCGCCAGGCCGTTCCAATTTCTCGCCGGAGTTCGCATTACCGCCGCCGTTCTTCTCGGTTTCCCGACGAGGTGAGCAGCAATCGAGCCCGAGAGCCTCCCCATCCTCTCCCTCGTGCCCTTGCACAGCTTCCTAACCCCACCCCCTTCTCTCCTACGCAGCGAATCAAGGGGGAGTGCTCAACCGAGGTCGCCGGCGCCGTAGCTTCTCCTCCCGCGCCTCCACGGCACCCCGGGACGAACGGGAAGATGGCGTCGCCTCCATCATCTTTCCCGTGACTCACCGCGCCCGGAGCTGCTCTCCGCGCGTCCGGGGAGATGTCACATCGCCGGGGCCGTCCACGACCGAGCCGCCAACGCCGTCCCCTCTATCTCCGGCGAGGAGCGCGCCGCCACGGTGAGGTCCTCGATCCAGAGCCGTCCAATTTAAATTCTACGGTTAGGATTTGATTTTTTTACCGAAGCGGTACGGCCAGATCTGAACCATCAGATCCAGATCCAACGGCCCTGATCCAGTCACTTATCCAGCTCAGCGCCACGTCAGCGGCCATGTCACTGCCCAGTCAGCGCTGACGTGTAAATGAGTTTTTCTTGATTTAATTAATTGGCAGTTTTGCAGAAAAGCCCATGTCTATTCAAACTATCATATCTTTTTCTCTGTTTATCCAAATTCAAATATTTTATATATTTGGAAAGCCCTCGACATGTAGAATATTATGGATCTGCCAAAATTTAAATTTGACTTAGTTTAAAATATTCAAATTTCAAATGGAAGATTTGAGTAAATTTGTCATAACTTTAAATCTATAATTCCAAAAATTGCAAATAAAATTGTTTTAGAAATTTTAGAATATTTGTAAACTAATGCCACTGCTATAAAATAATTTTGAGTAATATTTGAATGAAATCATAGTTATATATTTAATTTGAATAGTTTGAGTATTTTCAACATAACTATTAACAGAAATATTATTTTTGATTAAATCAAATTGCTATAAACTTAATTAAATGCTCCCTCTCTATTAACAGTAATTATAAAATTTTGTTATAAAATTTAGTTAAAGAAAACTTTAATCTTATGATTATTCCTTTTATTATATTTTCTAAAAATAGAAATTAATTAAATTACATTCATGGCCTAATGCATACTTTATAAATATCACAAATTTTGTATGATATTTCTTAGGATTTAAAATTGCATTGCATGCCTAACTTATTTTCTCATATAGATATATTTCCCATAGGAAATCTCTTCATTATTTTTCTCTAAGTTAGGAATATTTCCAAACTTAGTATTTTGGTAAAAGTGCTATGCACCAGGCACTTAGTATTTTTAACATGGAGCTAGAAGGCCAATGAAGAACTTAGCCAAACAAGACTTCAGAAGCATCTTCAAGGAGAAGAAGCACTTAGAAGAAATTCAAGAAGAATTTCATGAAGACTACCCGGCAAATATTTTCTAAGTCTTGCTTCCTCTTTCCTTCTTTTCTCCCTCCTTCTATGGGACTTCATGAAGACTAAGTAAAATCCAAGACCAGCCTAGGTGATACAAACATCATCAAGTCTGAAGATTATTCAAATCTACCAAGAATTCAATCAAGACATCACCAAGGAGAATATTACAAGTCTGGAGATGAAGCCTGGAAGACCAACTACATCTTTCTTTCTATCTTTTCCCTCTTTCCTAATTTTTTCTTTCACTTTAGACTTAAACATTTTTTTATCATGATATTATCATCTTGAAGTTTGTGGAAACTAACCTTACATGTCCATGTACATGAGACCTGTTCCACAATTTAAGTGGCTGGCCGGGTGTCTGTCTCTCTCACTATAGTGAATATCCAATTTACCAAGAGTTGTTAATAATTGTTGATCACCTTGAAGAATAGAGTTAATATTTTCTCTAAGTAGTTATGCACATCATGACTAAGTCATCGAGTGCTTATTCAAGATGATTTATAACAAAGTATTTTGTCCAACCTATGACTTTAGTCCTTAGTCATTTTGACCAACCTAATTGCCTTGCATTAACTTAAAAGAATTTCATGGCATGACATCCATCTCTAGTCCTTAAAAATAATTTGCATATCATGCATGACATGTTTTCCTTAGAAGTTATGAAACTTGTTTGTTCATTATGTATGCCTTTATGTGTTGTGTTGTTTTGTTTTATGATTGTTGTATTGTTGTTTGTTTATATTGTTTAGACAGAACGGAAAGTTACGAGTATCGTTGAAAAGAGTTTGTGAACAACGACAACATTCAAAGGCAAGTGGCACACCTCATAAACCTCCTATTATATTCTATATGCTAAGCTAAACCTGTGTAGAATTCCCTTACTCCTGTGTCTGGGTTCCTATATCATACTTAGCAGAAATATTGATGCTATGCAATTGATGAAAAGTTTTACAAAATATTAAGTGACTACTCCGGGATGTGCTCATGGTTGTCGTCGCCTAGGATGAATGTCTATTCTACCTAGGGCCGTGAGCATGGTGATTTTCACCTGAGAGTGCACATCCACTAAGTTAATGAACCTCCTAGGTGGATTGGTTGTATGGCGGCGAAGTTGAGTGGCTGCTCAGGTCCATGTCTATGGTTCCTGGTGTACGTGCACTTGTGGATGGCCACCCAGGGAACAGAGGAATCTGAAGAACTCCGAGTGACGATTGCTTCCAGTGCAGCCATTGCCATATGGGCTCTGGCTTGATCAATTATGTTGCGTGGACTCTCTCCGACTTGACAATCAGATGTAGGGGGTGTTAGGTGGAACGGGTCAAGGCAGGTGGGAGGGAAAATGCTTCTGAAAGATCTCGTCTTATTCTTCTCCTTTCCTTATCACAAATGGTGTGTAAAGGATAATCTGGGTTGAATGGGTACAATGGTGAACGTGCACAACCTCTGCAGAGTGTAAAACTAAGTACTTAGCCGTGTCCCCGGAAACGGACATTTGAGCAGCTGAACGAGGACGTCAACGGAGGATTCCACCATTCCAACTTCAGAAATAAAACTTGATGGGTGAACAAGGGAAGACGAGATTATGGTTTTCATGCCATACTTGTCTTGATTTGAAGAAAGATTTTTCCAATGAGATAGGAAAAATTGGCTTTATGCAAAATAGCCTTGAACTCCACCAGCCAAATATGCATATAGGCTATAGAGTTATTCCTTTAAGTGTCCACCATAGTGTCACTTGCCAGACTCCATTTTTAATGGAATCTGACCCACGTTGTTGTAATATTTTTCTTATTGCAGATTGTTCAGATGACGAGTGAGGTTTTGTTTATAGGTTTCGAGTCTACAACCAACATGTTTTCGCCTCTGGCAGCATGAAAGTGATAGAGACTCACTGCTATTGTATTTCCGCTGTGTACTATTTCAAAGCTAGCTTTATGCTATGCAACTTGCAATGAATATTTTGTAAGTCTGGATCATCGATGTAATAAAATCGATACTTTGTTGTGATATTACATCGTAAACTGTGTGTGCAAACGAATCGATCCAGGGATTTGCACTATACACAGGTATCTGCCTTATTTAAAGTGCAGGTACGCTACAGTCCATTCGGCGACGAAGTCAGCCAGCGCTCTTCCTTTGATTACCCTTGTGGTATCGAAGCGCAAATTGAATGGATGTAGCTCTATGTTCCATCCTTTGACACGATTTATTGCGGTTGGGTTGCGCAGTATTTGCTCCAGGGGAAAAGAGGTGACCACTGTGATGGGGTGCCCCTAGAAGTAGTGTCGCAGCTTTCTTGAGGCGATGAGGAGTGCGAGGAGAAGCTTCTGCTGCATTGTATACCGCTCGCGAGCATCACGCAGTACTGTGCTGACGAAGTAGACTGGATGCTCGACGATGGTAATTCCTGTAGCCTTGGCGTCTTTTGCCTGAGGTGGCTCAGCTTGGCCCTCGAGGGGGTTTGCCTCGAGGGGTTGGCCTGGGTCTCGAGGGGGTTGACCTGGGCCTCGAGGGGGTTGGCCTCGAGGGGCTTGTCCTGGGCCTCGAGGGGGTTGGCTTCCTGAGGCTCCTCGGCAGGATTTCCTTGCAGCGGTTGGCTTGGGGCGGGCCTCTCTTGGGGCTTTGGGCCTGGCGGTGGGATTGTGAGGGCTGCCCTGTCGTCGAGCTCCTTATCAGGAGGCTTTTTCTTTGGAGTTGCTGCACTCTTCTTGTGGAGTACTGGCTCTTCTCTTTCCACCACAAGGACATCATTGGCTGTTTGCGGAGTAGCTGATAAGTACAGCTTCAGGTGCTTGCCAGGCCTTGGAGCGACCATTACTGGTGGGCTGACCAGATACTTCTTCAAGTCTTCAAATGCTTTTTTAGATTCAGGGTCCACTTGAAAGTGCCCGTTCTTTTCATGATCTTGAAGAACGGCAGGGCTCTTTCACCGAACTTGGAGATGAAACGAACCCAAGCTGGCCATGCAGCCTGCTAGGCGATGCATGTCCTTGAGCCTGCCTGGAGGTTGCATGTCTTCTATGGCCTTGATTTTGTCTGGGTTTGCATCTATGCCTCGATGAGACACGAGGAACCCAAGCAATTTGCCTGAAGGTACTCCAAAGACGCACTTGGCGGGGTTGAGCTTGATGTTAGCCTTGTGCAGGCTGGCGAAAGTTTCTTCAAGATCTCCGAGGAGAGTATTTCCTTCTCGTGATTTCACGACGATGTCATCGACATATGCCTCGGAGTTCCGCCCCATTTGCCCGCCAAGGGCTATCCTCATCAACCTCTGGAAAGTGGCTCCGACATTTTTTAGGCTGAAAGGCCTGCAGACGTAGCAATACACACCGCACGGGGTGAGGAAAGCCGTATTCTCCTCGTGCTCCTTAGCCATCTTTATCTGGTGATAACCAGAGAAGGCATCGAGGAAATAGAGGAGGTCGCAGCCTGCCGTGGAGTCCACAATCTGGTCAATTCTGAGCATGGGATAAGGGTCTTTGGGACAGGCCTTGTTTACATCAGTGTAGTCGATGCAGAGACGGCCTCCTCCGACGGGCTTTGGGACTACCACGCCGTTGGAGAGCCAAGTGGGGTGCGCGACTTCGCGAACGACTTTTGCCGCTTTGAAAGAGAACCTGCCCTTCTGACTTCTACTCTTGTATGTCCTTTACGGAAAGCAATCTATGGTCTCAACAAGCCCCCATAGCGTCGGTTTGAAAAGTTAAGCACAGTGGTTATCCAGGCAGGGTTTTCTCGGAGTGATCATGATTCGGCCATGTTCGTATCAGTTTATCCTCGAGGACGTGCTATTATGTTGTTGTATATTGATGATATCAAACTGACTGGTGATTACTCCGTTACCATATCGCTGATCAAGTGTCGCCTTCATCAATTATTTGCTATGAAGGCGCTGACGCGCCCTAAGCCTTTTCTTGGCTTGGAGGTCGCACATTCTCCTCGTGGATATTTGGTATCTCGGATCAAATAAAGTCATGACTTGATCACTCGAGCTCAACTCAATGATGAGAAGACTGTTGACACTCCCTTGGAGCTTTACGTTAAACTCCGTCCGACTGGTGGCTCACCATTACCTGATCCGACGCAGTACAGAAAGTAGGTCGGCAGTTTGGTTTATCTCAAGATCTCTTGCCCAGATGGCTTTTCCTAAGATAGTCAGCCTTTCATGGCTGCCCCCCCGTCAGTTCACTTTGCAGCAGTTCATCGGATTCTTAGATATATTCGAGTTACCTTTTCTCGAGCCGTCCTTTTTTCCAGCATCGTCTTCTTTAGAGTTGCGTGCTACTACTGATGCCGATTGGGCCTTCAGATAGGTGCTCAACTACAGGCTTATCTGTTTTTTGGGGAGACTCTCCACTATCTTGGATGAGATAAAAACAATAGACAGTTGCTCCTACCACTGCCGAAGCGGAGTACCGTGCCATGGCACACTACTAGATAGATTGTATGGCTCCGTTGGTGACTTCGCGGGTTTCATTTGAAAAACCCCAACGCCATTCATCGTGCGTCAAATCCAGTCTTCCATGCAAGAGTTTCATTTTTGGCCGCGTTCGTCGAAAACTTCTTGATGGCACCATCATCTCATTACCTTATTTTTTTTCCTTCGACTTCGGCTATGACCAATGCCCCACCTAGCTGAATAGGCGTACCAAAGCTACCTGAAAAAGGCAAGGTGCACCTTAGATTGAAATCGACAAATTTCCAGATGGATTCTTTAGAAAGATTCCCGGATAAAGTTCCGTATAATATTTAGTTAGAATCTAAGTAAAGGCGCATACGTGGGCGGGCAGGGGGCCCCACTACTTCTTCATTCAGGGGGGACTAGCCTCATGACTTCCCACTGGGCGAGGGGTGCACCTAACTCACCTACTCACTCATCAATTACGGTGTTCAGCTGACTTGCACAGAAAGACCCCTATTGTTTAGTAATTTGGCGCCCCATCTTTTGATTGACTGTTGTCAACTAATCTTTTCCATGTTCAATTCTACTCTATGTTAGTCGTATTCTCTGTCCCGTGCTAGGAAGCATTACTCCTCTTTTCATTCCAAATTCTTCAATAAGACCGATAGGATTGATTGGTCTGTGTGTTTCTCTTATTACTTTTTCGTATCCCCCCGTTCCTCGGATACAATTCGATCCTTCTACGGCCAAATCTCAATTTGTGGAAATCCTTCGATGGCTTCCTTATGAAAACATCCATTTGTATATGGGTATAGATGGTCTTTCATTATTCTTCGTGATATTGACCACATTTCTGATCCCTATTTGCATTTCAGTGGGTTGGTCTGGTATGAGAAGTTTTGGGAAAGAGTATATTACATCATTTATAATTCGTGAATTTCTAATGATCGTCGTGTCCTGCATGATGGATCCTCTACTATTCTATGTTCTTTCCAAAAGTGTGCCAATCCCTATGTTGTGCGGAGCTGAGCATCTTCTATTCGCTGGGATCTAGCTTTTCCTCTGTAGGGACCTTGTGCAGTAAACCCCCTACGGGCGGTCCCCTGTCGTCGTAAAGTAGTAAAGGTCCCCGCAAAGCTTTCGGCAAGAGGGGAAGTCTTGTGCGTAAGCATAGCATTTCTGGTCGAACCACCGAACCACACATCTTTTTTTGGTGGGAGGGTACTCCGAGTAGTGGGTACCTCGTAGGACCTCGACCCGCCTACTCAGGTCTTGTATGGATATGCAGGAAGGGGTGCTCCAAGGTGTGTGTAGGGGGTGTGTTTGTTCGCGAGAATGGATTCCTCGTCAAGTCAGGGTGGGGGGTGTGGACACACTTGCGCGAATTCGGGTAACGACTACAAGGGATAAAAATAAACAAAACTGTACCCGACCAGGGATGGACGTAAACTCGTAAGCTACCGAGGGTAGGGATAATCGTCCAGGTATTATTGTTAAAAAAAAGACGCCCCGCCACTGCAGGCAGGTTAGTTCCTTTGTCGTTGCCGGAGAGTTCTTGGCGAAGAGACCTTAGGATAAGTTGCTAAAACAAACGGAGGGGAGGATCCACCCGTTCTGTAAAATTCCGAAGAAAGACTGTTGGCAGCAGGTGGAGACATTTCTTTGGCCCCCTTCCAAATAAATGCGGACAGGGTAGAGCTCGGCAGAGGGTTTGAGAATAGGGTAGGTTTTTTTACGGTTGGGTCCCCTACCACTAGTCCTGCTAGCTTTCTTTCGGGCAGGAAGCAGGCCGGGCCCGACGGGCGGGCATCTCCCGCTACGCAAGTAGCATTGTTCGCCACCACCCGAGAAGCAAAAGATTAGAGAGTAAAGGCGGAAAAGACAAGCATAGTGGTCTAATGACAAGGGCCGACGACGGAAGCTCGGGACGGAGCCGTATGATGCGGAAGTCTCACGTACGGTTCCCTGAGAAGGGAGTGGCTACCCACTGGAGCTTCGACCAACTACCACCGGTCAATTCCGCTTTGGGGCCACCCCTGACTCTACCATCATTAAAGGGGTATGGGGTTCGAGACAAAGAAAGATCAAGGCAGCATATCAGTTTTTCCTATATACTTTACATGGATCCGTTTTTATGCTATTAGCTATTCTTTTGATTCTTCTCCAAACAGGAACCACCGATTTACAAATTTTATTAACCACTAAATTTAGTGAGCGGCGCCAAATCCTTCTATGGATTGCTTTTTTCGCCTCTTTTGCCATCAAAGTGCCTATGGTACCAGTTCATATTTGGTTACCCGAAGCCCATGTAGAGGCACCTACGGCTGGAGTCATCTTGGCTGGAATTCTTTTAAAATTAGGAACCTACGGGTTTTTAAGATTTTCAATACCCATGTTTCCCGAAGCGACACTTTGTTTCACTCCTTTCATTTATACTCTAAGCGTGATTGCTATAATATATACTTCCTTGACCACTTTAAGATAGATTGATCTTAAAAAGATCATTGCCTACTCCTTAGTAGCCCATATGAATTTGGTGACTATTGATTTGTTTAGTGGGGCGGCGGCCGTTAGGTCACCTAATTTGAGTTATGGACACAGAAGCAAGGCCAAAACATGTGTGCCGGGTGTGCGACCCATCAACCTACTAGCAATAGGGGAGAAAACTTAGCATGTCTCAACAAAAGCGTCGATTCGAGGCGTCAGCAAAACACCGCCGTCTGTTCCTAAAACAAAACCCCTTAGCGCCCCGGGACGGGAGTGGGGGACGGCCCTACGCAAACAGCAGCAGCACCGGCTCTACGAAGTCCGAATCGAATCTTTCGGTTGGCTTTCCCGTGAATAAGAATTGTTGGGCGCGGCGAAGCGAGTGCTTCTAGCTGTTTCGCTTGCTTCTTTCTTATTGTGGCGGCTATTATGGCGTGGCTGAAATGAACGAAAAGCGAGATGATTCAAATCGATTGATAGATGGCCTAATCTGTTCTGATAGATCGAAAGGTTTTCTATAAATAATAAGGGTTGACCTCTTTCTATCTATTGATGATACAAGATATCTATCTATTCTGGATCCATCAGAAAGAAATCGACATGTATCTTCTGCAGTCTACATCGTATCTAGAGCGCCCAAGCGTTTGGCCAGCTCAGCTCTATTATCCATCGGTCCAATGCACCGGCTCATCTCATGGAGGGAAAAAGCAAATGTAGTTAGTTGTCTTGTTGTTGTTCGCCGCCTCGACACATTCCCCGGCATCCTCCCACACAGAAAGAAAGAGCGTGGAGCCCTGGCCCGACCTGTAAGTCCACTAAAGTAAAGCGAGGAGTTGAGCCTGAACTGGCGAACCAAAGTCACTTTCGTAACCATACATACTTCCTACAGCTAACACTTGTCCAGTCCAGCGGGAACGCGAAGCGCAAACGAACATGACCTGCTATTCCAAATCCCCCGTTGGCCATCGGGGACCTAGTGGTAAGGCCATGATCCACAGGGGAAGGGATCACTCATTCATCTATTGGGGACGGGTGCACGAACGACAACTCCAAACGTCAGACATCCGCCGCCTATACCTACCGTTTAGGTGGCACCAGCGAGATCCAGCTAAGGTAAGGAACTTTGTGTCGCGGTTGCTCCACTCTTCTGCGGTCTTTTGAACTGAACTACATTGCCTTCCCGCGCGCGAAAAGAATGGGCGCTGTGTCGTGGGTCAGTTTTGGGGCGGGGGGGGGGGGGGGGGGTGGGGCAGAGAGAGACCAGAAGAATGATTCATTTGGATCGATGAGCCATTTCGTGAATCAATAGAATGTCTCTCTATCCATATCTATTCTATCTTTATATGACGGGCCATAAAAAAAAGAAGTATTTTTTTTATGGCATGCGGGATGATCGTGCCTAGTAGCCACATATCAGCTGCGCTCAATATGCGGGATTTCCGTTGGGTCAGATCTTTCGCTTTGACAAATTTGGACCTAGCGAAAAGGACTCTAAGCCTTCGCGCAAACAAGCAAAGTAGAAGCAAGACGAGGAAGCGGAGCTGTCGTTGAAACAGTAGCTTCCCCCGACAATATACAATACAACAGTAGCGACCATGAATAAAAAAGCCCCTAGTTTAACGAGTTCGCTGCTTTTCCCAGGCCGGAGAAGGGCAACTACTTATTGATTGATCGCCTTTCTTTGATATGTGTTCAATTTAGTACAATACAAACTACAACTAGATCAAAACGGAAGGGCCACTCACTATAGAAGCTATAACTAGCCTAGCCCTAGCCAATGGTCTAGTTTAGTAGTAGGCCAAACCCCCATGCTCACGACATGTTCTTGATATTGATTGAGTTGGAGGGAGTCAGAGACTACCACGGAATCCTTCCATAGTCACCCCGATGACCTTCGTCACCAAAGCGTCACGACTGTTTCCAAGACCCCTCATATAATCTCCAGTGGGGATCAGTCGGAGCACGTTGGAATGCCAACCACTACATAAGCCGCTGGCGGAGAAAGCTCGAAGAGCTTCCCTTCATTCGCTTCGCGGGAGTCGCACACAACACATAGCTGGAAGTCAGAGGGCCCGTACTACCTGCCTAACCCTTCGCTCCGAGGGACCGTAGAACGGAAAGCGCCTTCTAAACAACTCGGCAGAAGGGAAGGGGCCTATGTATTTGCATGACCCCTACGGATTTGACCCTACCTACACCCGGAGCCAATCCCCTAGCGGTCCTGCCACCACGCCGCAGAACAGGAGCTCGTGTGGAACCTTGTATTTCTGGCGTAATAGCGGTGGAGGGTATAAAAATATTACGGCCGCATAACATAGGGGCCTACGCTAAGGTCGGCCAAAATATGGACACCCGAAGGGCAAAACTTCAGTGCGTGATCGTAGTATGTCACCTTGTCTCGTCCTCGCAGCATCGAAGAGTACCTATGCACTATGTTCCGGTTCACTGATAAGGAAGATAGAGTTGGGGTGGGGGTCTACGATGTGATACTATAGTATGCCCCGGGGAGAAAGATGCACAACTCAAAATGGAAGCAGGAAGCATGTTGTAAAAAATGTCGGAGGTTACCAGATCTCTGAGACTACCATCGATCCGACAGAGCGGAACGACCAGAAAAAGAAGTGGAGTTAGAAAGCCGTATGATAGGGGGTAACTATCTTGTACGGTTCGGGGGGTAAGCGGCGTACTATGGGGGAATATTAGGCTCTATCGAACATACAGGGAATTGGAGGTAGCATTTTACTTATGTTAAGTCATGGATTGGTTTCTTCAGCCCTTTTTCTATGTGTTGGTGTTCTATATGACCGACATAAGACTCGACTTGTTAGATATTATGGAGGTTTAGTGAGCACCATGCTGAATTTCTCTACCATTTTCTTCTTTTTCACTTTAGCCAATATGAGTTTACCCGGCACTAGCAGCTTTATCGGGGAATTTCTAATCTTAGTAGGAGCTTTCCAAAGAAATAGCTTAGTAGCCACATTAGTTGCGCTTGGGATGATTTTAGGCACGGCGTATTCCCTTTGGCTATATAATCGTGTGGTTTCTGGAAATTTAAAACCCGATTTCCTCTATAAATTCTCCGATCTAAATGGCAGAGAAGTTTCCATATTTCTACCTTTTCTTGTTGGAGGGGCGACCGTCCGTTGAACTACCAAAAAAGGGTAAACCAATGTGATCATGACATTGTAGGTGCTTGCGATGGGACGGATGCGACTTCCCTCATAAGTAATGGGTGGCATAGCCCGTAGCAGAAGTCCCCTTTTTTTATCCATTTCTTTATTACCCCAGAGAGGCCCGCCCTGGTGGGACCGAGAGAAAGAAAGGACAGGGGGGGGCGACCATGCATGGCACTTCTCGACCGTGTCTCCGAGGGACAGTTGAACGAGCGACTCATGAATGCTGCCGGGTCGGACGAGCCAATAACTCAAACGTGTTCGCTCAGTTTTTTGAGCAAGAATCACAGCGTTACCTTACCTTCACCATGATACGGACTCCAAGTTCTTATGGCAGAGCACGAGGAGTTTCCTTCAATATGATGATGAGAATGGAAACCAGAAGCACGACTGGGTCTTCGTAGTCCGAGATCATACTTATATATCAGTCACAGTAATGTAAGCATGAGACTTTTTGGTAGTACCGGTGAACCAGATGGCCGCGGCGAGGGAATCTGGGACGAAGGACTCGTAATATCTCTATAGATCTGGCAAAAGCGAAAGACTCCTAACGTCAGGGGATGACCACTGAGCTCACTCAGGCCTCGTTGAGCGGGCCAGAGTGGGTGCGAGCTGGAATTGCCATAGCTTATGGTTAGAGCAATAGGAAAGGGCCCAGCAGAGAGAACAGTCAGGATAACGAGCGCGGAGCCCATTTGGCATGCAGCAGGAGCAGCGGGCAAGTGCTTGCTTGGTAGGCCAACAACCTTATGAACCGGGCGGGGCACTCGACGAAAGGGGGGCATGCTGAGCAAGTGCGCAAAATGAGCCCCGCGGAGCTTTCAAAAAGAAAAGCAAGGACCACTACGGGAGGTCGAACCACGGACCGGAGGTAGTAGAACGTGATCCGCACCGGTCAATATTGGATCAAAAAATAGGGGACCGTAGCACTGACTTTTTCTTTTTCAAGACAATAGGTACTGTTCCCTACCGAGACAAGGGACACTCTAAACGGATCCTCCACGCGTTGGGCATACCATAGTTCTTCCGTGCGTCTTTATCATGGCGGAAACAGAACAAGAGGGAACCGGCTGACTCGCCCAGGGCTTGAGGGCGAGCCATACGAGAGTGAGTCGAATTCTGTTTACGTTCTCGGTTTGGTTCGGGACCCTCTCGATCTTTTGAGTATAAGGGAAGGGGGAAGGAGTCTAAATCTATGGACATTAATGAACCACCATTGATGGACGTTGAACATGACACGAGAAATTCGACTCGACGGTCTGGTGCTAATAGAAGTCGCTTACTCTCCGTCTAGCGAAGGTGCCAGGGCAGGTCTTTTTTTAGTAATAGTGTAGAAAGTAGGCAAGTCGGTTTTGCTTGCCAGGGAGTGCCCTGACCCTCTTTTGGGTTATGCTTTATGTGCAGTTAACAGGTTTGAGGTCTGACAACGTTAGCTTGGGAATCCCTCCGGCTTGGCTGGGAGGGATATGGCGCCATTGCTTATCTTCAGGACTCTTAGTCCAATTTGTATTTTATCCGTAGTCAGATACTATTTGGCTCCGCTGTCATTTGAATCTTCGTATTGTATATTTGTATCTTGACTCGTTAGAGTCGCTGTTGTATATTATATATCTTCTGTTGTATTTGTGGATGTATCGGAACTGTTGTAATGTTATCACAATTCCACCCACATAATGCGCATGCTTCGGCGTGCACATTATGTCTGGTGGGCGACCTAAAATCGTTATTATGCGGATTTCGGCGGGATCGCTTAAATCTACATAGTACCTATTTAGGGAGTCACAAAGCCCAGGTATGCCTCGTAGAGGTATGCGAAGACGGCGAGGATGAGGATGGAGTTGGGGTGCAGATGCAACAACTACACCTGATAAAACGCCAGCACCGCCTCCAGGAACGGCGTGAAAGGGGGCACCAGCCTGGCGGCGAGGCAGTGCTAGAATATCGGAAAATACCCTCACGGGCGTTTCCCGTGCGCCGCGGGCTTCAGCGCGGAGGTGCCGTGCTCGTTCGTCCGGTCCGCAATTAGGTAGCGGACCTTGGCGAGTGCCTTCTCGTTGACGCGCACGCCCAACAACGCCGCGCCCAGCACGACCTCAGAGGCCTCCGACTGGGAGGAAGACCCCGCAGCGGCCTTGCCCTTGCTCTTGAGGGGACTCAATGCCGGGGGCTCGGTGTGCCGCGGAAGACGGAAGGAGCAGAAATCGCAGAAGAGAGTGGAGGCGGAGAGCTCAAGATGGCGGAGGTTTCTGCGAGAAGAATTGGAAACAGTAACGGCTCCCTGCTCCGGCGCTCGGGCTTTATGTCACCTCAAGGAGCAGTTACCGGGGCGTGGTGGGACCCCTCACGACGCACGCCCCAGATCGTGCGCAACCGTTACTCGTCTGAGTGCCGCGTGGCTCGGGCCGTCCGGGCACTTTGGGCCCATGACGCTCCGCCTGCGCGCATGGGATCACTCGCGCCCATCGCGGGCCCGGGGGCTACTGTCGGCCCAGTGGAGACTGGGGTATGAAGAGCCCACTCTCCCCAGGCCTCGCACGCGGACTAATCATACAAAACGACTAAGGACCAAGCCACGCCGCTTGGAGAGACCCTCGAGAGGCAAGTCCCCTCGAGGGCCTGAAGGGGAGGCAAGGGCCTGAAGAGGACCCTCGCCTCGGAAGACCCTCCCGAGGCGCAGCGCGCCCGGAGGGAAGTCAACAGGAGCCCCTCCAGAGGCCTCCCCAGGCCTGTGGGGAAACGTCGCGGCCAAGGAAGTACGGCCGGGCGCACATGGCCTCTGCCACGCCCACATGGTGACGCATGCTGTCTCGTTGCCGTTTTGGTGATAAAGGAGTCAATAAAGTTGCGTCGCCTGCTCCAGGACTGCCAAGACCCTCCTCTCTGGTGATAAAGCAGTTGGACGGCGCAAACCTCCAAGGACAACGTCATCGCGGGCTCCACCTCAGAAACTTCCGTCCCTGCGAGCAGTACTACGTGGTCGACCGCTTGTCGGCCACCGCGCCCAACTTTATCAATGAGGGACCGCGTCCATGGACGATCCCGCGGTGGTGGACTCCTGCTCCTCCATGCCGCTGCTGTGTGGGAGCCACTTTGGACGCCAAGCGGGAGAAGAGCGCCTGCGGCGCCTATAAAAGGAGCAAGACCTCCATTGTAGAGAAGGTCGGCCAATTGCTTGCTACAAAGCTTGTAAACCCTAACACTATTGAGTAGAATAGCCTCTGGCTGGAGGAGGAAGAAGACCATCGCTTCCCTCCCCAGGCACGAACTGCCTCAAGGGGGCCCTCGGCAAGCTCTGTTGTACTGTAACCTCCTCAGTTCAATACAGACAAGTAGGAGTAGCGGTCTTACCTCCTCCTGAGGGCCGTGAACCTGGGTACGGGCTGGTGTCTTTCTCTGTCGTGGGTGTTTCGTCGGCAGTTCCGGCGAGCACCGTCGTCGTGCCCCTCGAGGGTCTTGACCTCCGCGTTCAATCCCCTCCACGAACTACCCTTCAGGAAGTGACTACCCCTGTTCCTAGGGAGTCATAACCCGACAGAACCCAACAAGGTACAGAAGGTGTTGACAAGTGGTTTTGATGAGGATTTCACTGTAAACACTAGCAGACAAGTTTTTGGTAGACTTTGATAATACAGAGAAATAAAGTGCGAGTAAATTCCAACGGGGGTTTAGATCCTGTGATCCCTCACGCATCGGAATACCAACGGGGGTTTAGGTTTCTGTTACTCCGACAACCCCACAAATGATAACCGAATACACGATGCATTCCCCTAGGCCCATAAAGGTGAAGTGTCATGTAGTCGACGTTCACATGACACCACTAGAAGAATGGCACCACAATTTAAATATCAAAACATCAAATATTAATCAGCATAGTTCACTACTAGCATATAGACTTCTCCCATGTCCTCAAGAACACAACGAACTACTCATAACACACCATAATGAACATGATCATAGGTGATATAATGGTGAATAACAATCTTAACATAAACCCTAGTTCAACGGTTTCACTCAATAGTACCAATAACAAGAGTAATCAACACCGGGAGAGTTTCCCCTATCAAATACACACAGTTTAGCCCTAGATGTTACAGCGGGAACAGAGTGGATGGATGGAGATGACGGCGTAGGCGGTGGAGATGGTGGTGTTGTAGATGGTGATGGAGTATAGCTCGATGACGGTGACGATGGCGACGATTCCCCCCCCCCCCCCCCCCCCGAGGGAAATTTCCCCGGCGGCAACACAACCTGCCGGAGAGCTTTTCTCTCTCTGTCTTCTGCCTCCTGGTGGCGGCGGAGATGGTTTCACTCCAACGTAGTAATTTTAGTTCTTCGGGAGGAAGAAGTACGCGAAGGGGTGCGCCAAGTGGTGGGCCAGGGCACCCACATCGCCTGCTGGCGCGGCAGCCTAGGGAGCCACGCAGAGAGGTGGTGCCCAGGCTCCCCTTTTGGCTCCGTCGATGAAATAATTCAGAAATAATTCCCAGTTGGCCACTTTGTTCTTTTGGTCTTAGCAAATATTGTATCTTGACCGTGCTTTTTCTAGCAAAATTCAGCCTCCGGGATTCCATCCTCCAATGATCATCAATCATGCAAAATAGACGAAATAACATAAGTATCATCTTCAAATACGATATATATAATTGAATAGCAGTAAATTATGATATAAAATAGTGATGCAAAATGGACGTATCAACTCCCCCCAAGCTTAGACCTCGCTTGTCCCCAAGCGAAAGCCGAACTCAGTAAACATGACCATAGGTTTATTGAGTGAAGTGTCGATATAAAATATTCGGACAAGAAGCATCACATGTACAAATGCACAAGTCATCTTAGATATTAACTCCGTTTGTGTATAAATCAATTTTTAACAAGTATAAATCAACTTGTAACAAGTAGAGGTAAACCACAGTAAAGTACATAGACAAAACCATAGTTGGTGTTGGCAAACTTAGTCCTTGGTCAGAGAACAATGAGCAATTGAGCTTAGTTTATAAAACAGCCCTCTTTATAGGTTGATAACTCCAAAAATCAAATTCATTAGATAACAACAATGTGCAAAGCAAGAAAGAATGAAATACATGATTAACAATACTAATGTATGAACGGTTGAATCACAATCAACTCAAATTCTTGCTTAAGATAGAAGGAGATAGGTTTAGTCACTCAACATAAAGTAAATGATAGGCCCTTCGCAGAGGGAAGCAGAGATACAAGCATGTGCTAGAACTTTTTGTTTTATAGCTTTTAGAAATCATATAGAGAGCATAAAAGTAAGTTTTGAGCGGTGTTTGTTGTTCTCAATGATTTGTAATAGAGTTCTTGTCATCTTTCATACTAAGCAAGTTAAGGGTGGTTCCAATTAATTTTTTAAACAAGCCTTTATCATATTCATTTTCTTTTTCTCTTTACTTTCACAGCCATGACACTCGTCCCCACCTTTCTAACATAACCATGGCTATCTGTATTCACAGGTGCCCACCAATCGATCTCAAACCATGGAGGAATGCCAATATTTTTGAAAAACTCAACCTTTGATATTATAGTGGTCTGACCACCCCTTTTGCAATATGAATGCCGAGCACATGTAGCATGCAAGTCATGGGTTACTTAATTAGTACGTAAGATGACAAACCCAACTATTATTTCCTCATGAGCTAGTGAACATTTACACAAATAAGGGATAATAATTTTGAATAAAGATAGCACAAGAAGTATTTACTTGGAGTGTCGCAAAATACAACATAGTAGGTAGATATGGTGTACACAGATGGCAGGGGTTTTGGTTCAAGGTTTGGATGTATGAGAAGTATTCCCTCTCGATACAGGTCTTTGGTTAGCAAGGTTGGGTAGCAAGCATGAGAGTTGAAGGATGCAAACAAACATACATGTTGTAGAAGACAATCATGCAATTCTTACTTGAAAGCACACACAATTTTAAGTTGTGAATACTAAGCGTGTCATAGACAAGTGAGAAAGATCAATGAATGCTATATTCTACATATAATTCTTTTTCCTCTTAAGTCTCAAAGTATTGTAGCTACGGACCAATGCTAAGTTTGCCAAAGCCAAAAGATTTACTATATGTTCCCAAAGTGATCACCAATACTAAATGACAGGATCAATCATACACGATAAAAGTTGCAACCTAAAATAAAGTGTGCAGAAGATAAATTATAACTCTTCTCATTAATATTCCATAACGGCAACTCACACCAAGGCATACATAGATAACCAACTATAAGAGAGATACTTCCACACTGTAAACCACAATATAAGATAACTTCCCTACTCATGATATGACACTACTAGAAAGTAAAAGATGAAAGATAATGGTGATACCGCGGCACTGCCCCAAGCTTGGAACAAGTTAAGGGAGATTCCAATACCGATGATGAATTACTCCTTCGGTGATGATGGAGACGTGTCCTCTTGATCCAGCTTCCAAGGTAATGGTTCTCCATCAACAAACGACGCTTGGGTCTCGACGATCCTGAAACTCGCAGCAGCACAAATGCGTTTAAACCTGGTTTCATACTCACAGTTCTGATTCTGAACATCATAGAGTTGCGCCTGAAGAGCGTTAGTGGTCTTGTGGAGCGTGAGGATGTCCTCCCAGAGCTTCGAATTCTCCTCTTTGTGCTTGGCCATAAGTTCAGAGACGATCCGGTGAACAATGTCCACCTCACGCTTTGCCATCTTCTTGTACTTGAAAACTTCTTGTTCCAGGCTCTTCATCTTGTCCTACATGCTTCCTTCTCCTCGCGGGCCTTGGACATCTTCAACTTGTAGCTTCCCTTCCTTGAGACACAACTCTTTGGGATGCATCTTCAGCTCGTTCATGTACGGGTTGATGACGTTCACGAAGAAACTGTCCTTGGAGGGCTCGGATGAAGACATGATGGCTCTAGATCCACAGCTAAACATCTGGCAGAAACAACTCGAAGCAAAAACGCGTCGAAAACACAATATACGGACCTTGGGGGCCTCGGGTGATTATATAGCAAATATTTACGAAATAAAAGGAAGACAACAACAAGAAACCGAGTAGGAGAGGAGCTCCGAGGTCTCCACATCGCGTGCTGGCGCCATGAGGTGGTGTGGTTGCCTCGGACTTCGTGTCCTGTTCGTTTTCGTCTCATATTTTTCCATATTTTCCAAAAATAAATCACAGTTAACCAAAAATAGAATTTGCGGACTTTTTCTTACCGAAACTGTACCTTTTCCAAATCAGGTTCTGCGAACTCAGAAATAATTTCTTTAATGTAATTCTCCGGAGAAATTGCTTGAATAACATCCAAATCTTCATTATAAGTATCTCCAGAAATATAATTCTTGATTCTTTGTCCATTTACCACTTATGTATAGTCATCCTTGAGCGAAGCATTTTTTATTGCACCCGAACAAAACACCTCCACAATAACATATGGTCCTTCCCAATTGGAGAGTAATTTTTCTGCAAAGAATCTAAGACAAGAACTATACAATAGAACTTTCTCACCAACATGAAATTCTCTCTTAAGGATTCTCTTATCATGCCATCTTTTAACTTTCTCTTTAAATAGTTTAGCATTTTCATAAACTTCACTTCTCCATTCATCTAAAGAAGTCAAATTAAGCAATCTTATCTCACCAGCAAGTTTAAAATCTCTATTTAGTTCTCTCACTGCCCAATAAGCTTTGTGTTCTAATTCTAAGGGCAAGTGACATGCTTTTCCATAAACCATTTTATAAGGAGACATACCCATGGGATTTTTATAAGCAGTTCTATATGCCCACAATGCATCATTTAATTTACTAGCCCAATTCTTCCTCGTTCTATTAACAGTCTTTCGCAAGATAGATTTAATTTTTTTATTTGATAATTCAACTTGCCTACTAGTTTGAGGATGATAAGCTGAATCAATTCTATTATTAACACCATATTTAGCAAGAACCTTTCTAAAACCACCATGAATAAAACGAGAACCTCCATCAGTTATAAGATATCTATGAACACCAAACCTAGGAAAAATAATTTCTTGAAGAATTTTTAATGATGTTTCACCATCAGCACTTTTAGTAGGAATAGCTTCTACCCATTTAGTAACATAATGGATCATTTAATGGATTGCCCTTGGTAGCCTTCTCAGACTCAGTTTTGCCGCTAGTTGTGAATCGTCCTCAGTTTTGCCTCTAGTTCGTTCGCATGTACGTTTTTTGCCCTCAACGGTAAGTTTGAAGTCTATTCCATCTAAAGGCGTTACTGACAGTGGGTCCGCAACATAGAGGTGAGACCAACTTGGTGCAGTTCTTACAGGTGGGCCCGCCCAACCTTCTGATCCCCAATCTGTTCATGCACGCCGGCGTTCTCTGCTTCGCCGCCACAGATTTAATAAATTCAGTAAAATGTTTGGATTTTCGAATTTCAAATAGACGATTCGAAACGTGCAAATTCGAATTTCAAGTTTGAAAAATTAGAAAATGTAGAAATATTTTCAGGTGTCGCTAATGATATAGGAAACAACTTTGCCAAAGCGATTTTTCAAATTCTTGTGTCGTTTGGCGTGTGTAAAAAAGACAAATTTCTAAATCTGACATTTACACTAGTAGAAAACGGGCCATAGGACCAAACAGAAATACCCCATTTGTCCCGGTCGTATTACAAACCGGGACAAATGGGGTCAAATAGTTGGTCTCAGCCTACACGCGTTTCAAAATCGAACCTTTTGTCCCGGTTCCAGCCACGAACCGGGACAAAAGGTCACTGGACCCCATTTGTCCCGGTTCAAGCCACGAACCGGGACAAAAGTAGGTGCCTATATATTTAAAAATGGTTTGATACTTAAAAAATTCATTTTTGACAGTTAAAAAATAGAAAATAATATTTATGAAAATAATTTGAATAATCCCTTCAACACGATTGTTTACTATACCAAGATGCACTCATTTGTAGAATATGAGATTTTTATCACAAATAATTTGAAAAATATGAATTAGATTCAAATAATCATCATAAACTCATTTAACTAGACGAAATTAGGTAGAAATCAATTAAAAACCTAATACTTGTATATTATCCATCATATGTGTACTAGTTTCCATGAAAATTAAATGGGTGTCATTTTCCATCATATTTTTTGTATTTTGTTCACAAAAAAAGACATTTTTGCACTTAAAAATGGAAAATGGTATTTATTAAAATAATTTGAAGAATCCCTTTGGCATGATTGTTTCTTATACCAATGCGCACCTATTTGTGGAATACAAGATCTGTATCACAAAATATACGGTGAAAATTACCGTAACTTGATCATTTGACTTGAAACTTCTAAATGTTTATAGATGATAGACCTTTTTGTGAAGACTTTCGTTGCAAATTTTGTGAAAAGTCAAGTTTATCATTTTTCATGGCAACTAGTACACATATAAGGACCCCATGCCAAATGATATCCTTTTTGAAATGTTTATCGTTCTGTTTTATTTTTTTCGTTAAAACGATCAAAATAGTCGCGATGACTATTCATCAAAAGAGGTAAGATTTTCTAGAATTATCAATATTTCTGTGATATAACCAATAGTTGTGTACCTTAAAATTATTTTTCCAAAAGATTAAAACCAAACTATCAAATAGTTATAGCTCAAATTTGAATTAGTTTCGAATAATCGACATAAACTCATTTAACTAGACGAAATTAGGTAGAAATCAAGGAGAAACATAATACTTGGGGATTATCCATCATATGTGTACTAGTTTCCATGAAAATTAAATGGGTGCCATTTTTCATCATATTGTTTGTACTTTGCTCACAAAAAAAGTCATGTTTCGCACTTAAAAAATAGAGAATGATATTTATGAAAATGATTTGAAGAATTTCTTTGGCATGCTTGTTTCTTATACCAATATGCACCTATTTGTGGAATATGAGATCTGTATCACAAACTATACCGTGAAAATGACCGTAACTTGATCATTTGGCTTCAAACTTCTAAATGTTTATAGATGATAGACCTTTTGTGAAGACTTTCGTTTCAAATATTGTCAAAAATCAAGTTTATTATATTTCATGGCAACTAGTACACATATAAGGACCCCATGACAAAGGATATCCTTTTTTGAGATGTTTATCACTTTATTTCATTTTTTCCGTTAAAACAAAGAAAATGGTCGCGATGAGTATTCATCAAAAGAGGTAAGATTTTCTAGAATTATTAGTGTTTCTGTGATATAACCAATAGTTGTGTACCTTAAACTGATTTTTCCAAAAGATTAAGACCAAACTATCAAATAGTTGCAGTTCAAATTTGAATTAGTTTTGAATAATCGATATAAACTAATTTAACTAGGCGAAAATTAGGCAGAAATCAAGAAAAAACCTAATACTTGAGTATTATCCATCATATGTGTACTAGTTTCCATGAAAAATAAATGGGTGTCATTTTCATCATATTTTTTGTACTTCTAGATGTTTATAGATGAAAGACCTTTTTGTGAAGCTTTTTTTTGGAAATTTTGTGAAAATAAAGTTTATCATTTTTCATAGCAACTAGTACACGTATAAGGACCTCATGCCAAATGATATCCTTTTTTAGGTGTTTATCAATTTATTTTTCCCCAAAACCGATTAAAATGGTCACAATGGCTATCTATGTTTCTGTAGTGCAAAAGATGATTTGGATGTCATATTTGAAATCCTCTAAGTTTTTTGATCAATTTAGACATTTTATTTGTTGAATTATGATTTAAGGTTTTAAAGATACGAATTATTCCATAGTAAATAAAAAAGGCAAAAATAAAATAATATTTATTTTATCATTATTTATTACAATATTATTATTATTCTATAGTCATTGTTATTTATTCAACTTAATTTTGATAATACAAGTAATGAAAAAGTATAACATGATGACCGAGTGGTTAATACGATTGATAAGATAGTAATATCAGTAAGTTCTCAGTTCTCTCTTAGTATCTAATTTGAAACGAACCTAAATGTTAAGCGTGCTGGGGTTGGAGTAGTCTGAGGATGGGTGACCGAACGGGAAGTTTGACTTAAGAATAAGTGTGTAGTTAGTGATGAAGTGTGTGAGTTAGTAGGTAATTAAATGTGTGGCTAAGTGAGAAAAAAATAGAAAACACGAAAGAAAAAGAAAAAACATAATAGCAGCCACGTGCCCCCCAATTGTCCGAGGTCGTAATACGAACCGGGACAAATAGCCTCCGGCAAAAAGACTGGCTGACGCGGCCACGTGCCCCCCAATTGGTCCCGGGTCGAGGCGTGCCCGGGACAAAAAGCCACCCTATTTGTCCCGAGCACGTTGTCCCGGGAGCGTGCCCGGGACAAATAGCCCATACGTCCCGGGACCAATAGCATGTTCTGCTCTAGTGTTAGATCGGAGATGAACACTATAGAATTCGAAAAAAGTCAACTTTCGAATTTAAGTATGAAAAAAATCTTCGATGTTGCCAATGATATAGAAAACAACTTTGCCAAAGCGATTTTTCAAATTCTGATGTCGTTTGATCCGTGTAAAAAAGACAAATTTCTAGATCTGAGATCTTGTACATAATTCGAGAAAAGTCAACTTTCAAATTTAAATGTGAAAAAATCTCCGATGTTACCAAAGATATAGGAAAAAACTTTACGAAAATGATTTTCCAAATTCCTCTGTTGTTTGGCTTCTGTAAAAAATAAAAATTTCTAGATCGGATATCTAGATCTAGAACACTGCAGAATTCGAAGAAAGTCAACTTTCAAATTTAAATGTGAAAAAAATCTCGGATGTTGCCAATGATATAGTAAACAACTTTGCCAAAGAGATTTTCCAAATTCTTGTGTCGTTTGGACGGTGTAAAAAAAATCGTAAACCATTATGCTATACGTGAATTGATGGGTCACTGGCTAGCTCATATACGTGAACGCCACAGTGCTCGATTCATCTGCATCCCACCTCACTTTCCACTCTATCGTGCTCAGAATCAACCGAGTGTCCTACTAGCACAGTGTTACGTGAGAGGGAGGGTTTCTCCACGATCGTAAGCGGGTAGCGACGTTGGACTATCGTCGAACGTACTGAGTGCACGATCTCCGATGTTACCAAAGATATAGGAAAAAACTTTACGAAAATGATTTTCCAAATTCCTCTGTTGTTTGGCTTCTGTAAAAAAGAAAAATTTCTAGATCGGATATCTAGATCTAGAACACTGCAGAATTTGAAGAAAGTCAACTTTCAAATTTAAATGTGAAAAAAATCTCGGATGTTGCCAATGATATAGTAAACAACTTTGCCAAAGAGATTTTCCAAATTCTTGTGTCATTTGGACGGTGTAAAAAAAATCGTAAACCATTATGCTATACGTGAATTGATGGGTCGCTGGCTAGCTCATATACGTGAACGCCACAGTGCTCGATTCATCTGCATCCCACCTCACTTTCCACTCTATCGTGCTCAGAATCAACCGAGTGTCCTACTAGCAAAGTGTTACGTGAGAGGGAGGGTTTCTCCACGATCGTAAGCGGGTAGCGACGTTGGACTATCATCGAACGTACTGAGTGCACGATCTCCGATGTTACCAAAGATATAGGAAAAAACTTTACGAAAATGATTTTCCAAATTCCTCTGTTGTTTGGCTTCTGTAAAAAAGAAAAATTTCTAGATCGGATATCTAGATCTAGAACACTGCAGAATTCGAAGAAAGTCAACTTTCAAATTTAAATGTGAAAAAAATCTCGGATG
Organism: Poa annua; assembly: GCA_026929855.1. Classification (NCBI taxonomy): domain Eukaryota; kingdom Viridiplantae; phylum Streptophyta; class Magnoliopsida; order Poales; family Poaceae; genus Poa; species Poa annua. The sequence continues at coordinate 56,979,237 of CM049426.1, read as the reverse complement.
TTGCCAATGATATAGTAAACAACTTTGCCAAAGAGATTTTCCAAATTCTTGTGTCGTTTGGACGGTGTAAAAAAAATCGTAAACCATTATGCTATACGTGAATTGATGGGTCGCTGGCTAGCTCATATACGTGAACGCCACAGTGCTCGATTCATCTGCATCCCACCTCACTTTCCACTCTATCGTGCTCAGAATCAACCGAGTGTCCTACTAGCAAAGTGTTACGTGAGAGGGAGGGTTTCTCCACGATCGTAAGCGGGTAGCGACGTTGGACTATCATCGAACGGACTGAGTGCACGATCTGAGCAGGCCAATGTTGGCATCAGCATGTTTCCACCGATTCTCAATTAATTGGCAAGCAATCTTTATATGTTTGTTTGCAGAACTGGATTTCTTACAACTTTCAAGTTATACGTGTTTTCTAGTTTTGAACTTCCTCTATCGTGTTTTCGTGAAAAACTGATCTAGTCCGACCTTCCAGTCCACTTTATCGTGCTCAGTGTGAGCCGAGCGTACTAATGGGTATGTTTTGACGGATGAGAGAGTGCTTCTTCGACTACCACGAGCGAGTGAGGCCGTCAAACTAGTGTCGAACACCTTGAGGGCGTGATCTTGACATGGTCATGTCGGCATCAATATGGTCATTATCGTATCATAGTTTGTGATAAAGTTCCCATATTCAGCACATATGCGTGCCATAGTATGGGAAGCAACGTCGTCGAAGCAATTATCCAAATTCTTTTTAGAAATATCATTTTCCATTTTTAAGTGCTAAAAATGACATTTTTCTGAGGCAAGTACATAAAATATGGTCCAAAATGATACCCATTTAATTTTCACAAAGAGTAGTCCATATTGGTTGGATAATCCCTAAATATGAGAATTTTCCTTCCTTTCTATCTAAATTCCCTTCTTTAATTGACTTTATGTCAATTTTCCAAAAGTAATTCAAATTTGAACTACAACTGTGTGATAGTTTGCTCTGAAATTGTTACAAAAATAATTTTAAGGTACACAAGTAGTGGTTACAACATAGAACCATGGATAGATTTTGAAAATTCGACCATTTTTTGCAAGAAATGAGAAAAAGTGAAAAAGTACTCAAAAAAAGAAACCCTTTGGCAAGGAGTCCTTTTATGTGAACTAGTTTCTAGGAAAAATGATAAAATTGAGTTTTGACAAACTTTTCGAATCAATACTTCTCAAAATTGTCAATCATATAAAAACATATATAAGTTTCAAGCCAAATGACCAATGTATGGCCATTGTCGTGTCATAGTTTGTGATAAAGTTCCCATATTCAGCACGTATGTGTGCCATGGTATGGGAAACAACGTCACTGAAACGATTTTCAAAATTCGTTTTAGAAATATCATTTTTCATTTTTTTAGGAGCTAAAAATTACATTTTTTGTGAAGCAAGTACATAAAATATGGTCCAAAATGACACTCATTTAATTCTCACAAAGAGTAGTACATATTTTATGGTAATACCTAAATATGATAATTTTCCTTATTTTCTATCTAAATTCCCCCCTTTTACTGACTTTATGTCAATTTTCCGAAAGTAATTCAAATTTGAACTACAACTGTGTGATAGTTTGCTCTGAAAATGTTACAAAAATAATTTTAAGGTACACAAGTAGTGGTTACAACATAGAACCGTTGATACTTTTTGAAAATCGACCACTTTTCATGAATAGCCATGCTCTCCATTTTGACATAAAGTCAATTAAAGAGGGGAATTTAGCTAGAAAGTAAGGAAAATTCTCATATTTAGGGATTATCAATCAAATATGTACTACTCTTTGTGAAAATTAAATAGGTGTCATTCTGAACCATATTTTATATATTTGCTTCACAAAAAATATCATTTTTAGCACTTAAAAAGTGGAAAGTGATATTTGTAAAAATAATTTGGAAATTCGACGACGTTGTTTCCCGTACCATGTCACACATATGTGCTGAATATGAGAACATTATCAAAAACTATGACACGATAATGGCCATACTGATGCCGACATGACCATGTCAAGATCACGCCCTTAAGGTGTTTGATAGTAGTTTGACGGCTCCACTCGCTCGTGCTAGTCGAAGAAGCCCTCTCTCGTGCGTCAAAACATACCCATTAGGACGCTCGACTCACACTGAGCACGGTAAAGTGGATTGGGAGGTCGGACTAGAACAGTTTTTCACGAAAACACGATAGAGTATGTTCAAAACTAGCAAACACGTATAACTGGAAAGTTGTAGCAAATCCAGTTCTATACACAAACATATAAAGATTTCTTCCCAATTAGTTGAGAATCGGTGGGAACATGTTGATGTCAACATTAGCATGCTCATATCGCGCACTCAAACTGTTCGACGATCGGCGCGTCCCGCTTGCGATCGTGGAGAAACCCTCTCTCTAGCTTAACACCTTGCCCATTAGGACGATCAGTTAATCCTGAGCACGATAGATTGTAAAGTGATGTCCGACGCAGGTGAATCGAGCACTGCGACGTTCACGTATACAAGCTAGCTAGCGACCCATACCCACACGTATAAGACAATGTTTACGATTTTTCATTATACCCAGGCCAAACGAAACAAAATTTTCGAAAATCGCCTTGGCAAAGTTGCTTACTATATCATTGGCAACATCGGAGATTTCTTTCATATTTAAATTCGAAATTTCACTTTTTTCGAATTCTGCACTGTCATAGATCCATGTCAGATCTAACATTTTGTCTTTTTTACACAGGCCAAACGACACAAGAATTTGGAAAATCTCTTTAGCAAAGTTGTTTCCTATATCATTGGCAACATCGGACATTTGTTTCACATTTAAATTCGAAAGTTGACTTTTTTCGAATTCTGCACTGTTCTAGATTTAGATTTTCGATCTGGATATCAGATCTAGAAATTTGTCTTTTTACACAGGCCAAATGACACAAGAATTTGTAAAATCGCTTTGGGAAAGTTGTTTCCTATATCATAAGCAACACTTGGATTTTTTTTCTATTTTCGAGTATTTCAAACTTGAAATTCGAATTTGCACCGTTCGAATCTCTTCTGGATCCCACCGCCAACGGTTGTCTTCTGGGTCCCACATGTCAGGAAGGCTAAAGCCTATCGGAGACGGCTGGAGTCACAGAATGAATCCTTGTGCACATAGTTGGGGCAAAACTGAGCACGATTTGTGACTGAGGGAAAAACGGAGGTCTATGCCACAACTGAGGGCAGCCTCATAAATAACCCTAACATAATCAACAGCAATAAGTATATGTGTATTACTTTCTGAAGAAGGGAAAGGACCCATAATGTCAAATTCCCAACAATCAAACGGTTCAATAACAAGTGAATAATTCATAGGCATTTCATTACGCCTAGAGATATTACCAACTCTTTGACATTCATCACAAGATAAAATAAACTTTCTTGCATCTTTAAAGAGAGTAGGCCAATAAAAACCTGATTGTAAAACCTTTTGTGCAGTTCTATCTCCAGCGTGATGTCCTCCATAAGCGCTACTATGGCACTTTCTAAATATCTCTTTTTGTTCATACTCCGGAACACATCTTCGCATAATACCATCAACTCCTTCTTTATATAAGTGTGGGTCATCCCAGAAATAATGCCTCAAGTCATAAAATAATTTTCTTCTTTGTCGAGCTGAAAAGGTTGGAGGCAAATACTTCGAAACAATAAAGTTAGCATAATCTGCATACCAAGTACTATCTCACGAACTCACCTTTATTGCAGCCAATTGTTCCTTTGGAAAACTATCATTAACAGGTATAGGATCATAAGCAATGTTTTCCAATCTAGACAAATTATCAGCAACAGGATTATCAACACTATTTCTATCTACAGTATGCAAATCGAATTCTTGCAAAAGTAATACCCATCTAATAAGCCTAGGCTTTGCATCTTTCTTTTCCATAAGGTATCTAATTGCAGCATGATCAATATGCATAATAACTTTAGAATCAACAATGTATTGTCTAAATTTATCACAAGCAAATACAACAGCTAGAAATTCTTTTTCAGTTGTAGCATAATTCTTTTGAGCAGAATCAAGAGTCTTACTAGCATAATGAATAACATTTAATTTCTTATCTACTCTTTGTCCAAGAATAGCACCAACAACAAAATCACTAGCATCACAAATAATTTCAAATAGAAAATTCCAATCAGGTGGTTGAACAATAGGAGAAGTTATTAAAGCTTTCTTAAGAGTTTCAAAAGATTCCTTACAATCATCATCGAAAACAAACGTTATATCTTTTTGCAGTAGATTAGTAAGAGGCTTTGATACCTTGGCAAATTCTTTGATAAACCTTCTATAGAAACCAGCATGACCAAGAATACTACGAATACCTTTAACATCTCGGGGGCAACGCATTTTCTCAATTGCCTCCACTTTAGCTCTATTACTTCAATACCTCTTTCAGAAATTTTATGTACAAGAACAATCCCTTCATTAACCATAAAGTGGCATTTCTACCAATTAAGAACAAGATTAGTTTCTTCACATCTCTGCAAAACCTTATCAAGATTGTGCAAGCACTTATCACAAGAAGTGCTATCGACGGAGAAATCGTCCATGAACAACTCCACAATTTCCTCACTAAAACAGTGAAAGATAGCAGACATACATCTTCGAAAAGTAGCAGGAGCATTACATAGATAAAAAGGCATACGTCTATAAGCGTAAGTACCATAGGGACAAGTAAATGTGGTTTTTTCTTGATCTTGAGTTTTAACAATAATTTGAGAGAAATCAGAATAACCATCAAGAAAGCGAAAATGAGTTTTATTGGCGAATCTCTCCAACATTTGATCAATAAAGGGTAATGGATAATGATATTTCTTAATAACTTTATTAACCTTTCTAAAATCAATGCACATTCTATAACCAACAACTACTCTTTGAGGAATAAGTTCATCATGATCATTAGGTACGACAGTAATTCCACCCTTCTTAGGGACACAATGCACAGGACTAACCCATCTACTATAAGCAATAGGATAAATGATAACACCATCAAGAAGTTTTAATACCTCATTTCTTACCACTTCCTTCATCTTAGGTATTAAAAGGTGTTGGTGTTCAACAACTGGCTTCGCATCGGGCTCCATATTAATAGAATGTTTACATATAGTAGGGGAAATCCCTTTCAAATCATCCAAAGTATAACCCATAGCTCCACGGTGTTTCCTCAATATTTCCAATAATCTTTCGTCTTCTTTACCTGAAAGGTTAGCACTAATAATAACAGGATATATTTTCGTATCATCAAGATGAGCATACTTGAGATTATCAGGCAAAGGTTTTAAATCAAAGACATGATCCTCTTTAGGTGGAAGTGTTTTGTAACATCCCAATTTTGCAAAAATTTAAAACCTTGCATTCATACATCATTCATCATATAGGATTAACTTTCAATCACATAAATACTAAATAAAAAGTTAATTATGAGTTTAAATATCATTTAATCCCATTAAGTGTTTATTTAAACTCACTTAATAAATATAATTTTTCCAAATTATATAATGGGTAAGTGTATTATTAAAAATTGCTAATTTAAATAACCTTTCCAAAATATATTTTTATGAATTTTTCTGAAAAGTTTTGAATAGGTTTAAAAATCATTTAGTAAATTAGATTTGAAAAACAGTTTTTATTTAATTTTAAAAGAATTGTTTCCGGGCCGGCCCAGACGCTATCCACCGCGCGCGCGTCAGATAACAGCCCATCGGCCCGCTCCCGCGCGCGCGTCGCTCCCCTCTCGCTGACAGGTGGGCCCCACCTGTCAGCCGTCTTCCACCTCCGTCCGGAGATCACGCCGGAGATGGAGACCGAGTCCGAGCCGTTTCCGGCCGTTTCCCTCCGCGTCTAGCGCCCCTGCCCCCTCCTATTTAAACCCCGCGAGGCCGCCTCCAAAACCCCCCCAAAAACCCTAACCCTCCGCCGTCGGGCTGCTCGGAATCGAGCTCGCCGTCGTCGCCATTTTCCGCCGGACTTTCTCGCGAGTGAGGTAAGCTCCGAGCTCCCAGAGCGCCACCGAGGCTTCCCCTCGCTTTCCCGTTTCCTTGCGCACCCGTTGAGCACTTTCGTTCGTCCTATTTCGCAGCGGAACGTCGTCCCCATCCGCGAACTCCGCCGCCGGCCGCAAGCACCAACTCCGGCGAGGTTTTCCCGAGGAACGGCGACGCACCGAAGAACCGCAACTCGCCACCGACCCCGCCTCGTCGCCCTCTACGTAACGGTATGACTCGTTCGTCCCCTAGACCGCTAGGACGCGAAACGCGCACGACGCCGGCCGTGGCGCCGCCGCGGTCGGAGGACCTCCGGCGGACTCGCGCCGCCCGCGCCGAGCCTCTGGATGCGAACCGTTGGATCTAGATCCAACGGATCTAGATCCGTTTAATCCCAAGCGTCCGTTTTAAAGTAGATCGGACGGCCGCGCTGTCGATCCGCGCCGAAGCGGTACTGTCCAATAGGATCGTGCCACGTCGCCCTCTGATTTTCTTTTTCGCAGGAAATTTATAAATAAAACAGAAAATAGATAAAACTTGCAAAATTCATAACTTTTAATCTGTAAGTCCAAATTTAATAAACTTTATGTCATTGGAAAGCTCTGCTCATGTAGTTTAATTCTACATCATTTGTTTTTCCCTTTGACAAAATTTTAAATTGAATAATTATCAGAGGAGTATTTCGGCCATTAAATAAATAACTTAAATAAAAAAAATGATTTAGAATTAAAAGTATTTGTTTTGAGATTGTATAATTTCCCTCTGTCCAGGAATATTAGTATGTATCTTATTGGAAAACTTTCTTAGAACAATAAAAGTTGTAATGGTATAATCTAGGTTTTGCTATATTACTTTCAATTTTATATTGTTAAGTGAATTGAGAAATTCCTAGAAATTGCATCTCATGCATTTAATAACAGAGAATATAAATTATGGATGAGTGTGTCTAATTCTACACGTGGCATACTATGCATGCATACATCTTTTATTTTGTGTGTGAGATTTTGTGTGGAATATTTATTTGTATGTATTGCTTGTGCTAGATTGTGAAGGAGAGGAAGGACCTGCTTGTGATTGCTATTCTTGTTGTGCCTGCCCCTCCTGCTGCCAAGGCAAGTGACTTCATAAAACACCTACTATTTTATTCTATTGCATATCTAGTGTTTTCAAACAGTATTTGCAAAAGTAGTATGCATGATAGGTTTTTGGGAGATTGTAGTATGCTATGCAAACCTTTTAGGTTTCCCCTTAGAAATTCCAGTTTAGACCCCTATTTTAATTAAGTGGAAGCAACTGCTGCAAAAACGATTGTTTTATGGTTGATGTGATAAATGAAAATTTCCACTAAATTAATTTAACGCCTGGGTGGATTGGGTCGATCGAGGAGGTTTCAAGTTGAGTGGCTTCTCAGGGCCATGTGTCATGGTTGTCTTCGCCCAGGGTAGTTTCTACTTACCTGGGGCCATGATATGCGGTGTTAACCTGAGTTGCTCACTTGTGGTAGGCCACCCAGGGCTATGAGATTTAAGTTTACACTGAGTCTAGTTGCTTATCGTGCAACCATTGGTCAATATGGGCTCTGTCTTGATGGAGTAAGTTGATGTGGACCTGGGTCAAGAGATTGATGGTGGTAGAGTTGATAGGATGGTGGTAATCTCTTAGTATGATCATGGGAAAGCAACTTCTGAAAAGTCTCGTCTTGATCTTCTCCTTTTCCTTCTCACTAAAGGTGTGTAGAGGATAGTTTGGGTTGATTAAGTCTAATGGTGAAAGTGCACACCCTCTCGAGAGTTAAAACCTAAGATCTTAGCCGTGTCCCCGACATCGGACAATTTGAGTAACTACACAAGGCTGTGCTCTGAAAATCTCCTCATCTCTAATTTCTTAATAAAACTTTGTTGGATGAACATGGGTAGGAGACATGGACTTGTCTCGAGTTTTGTCTCTGAAAGAGAAGATTATTGATTTAAGAAAACTGTTTATCAAAAGTAGGAGAAAATTTGCTTTGCGCAATAGCCTTGAGCTCCACCAGCCAAATTAAGCATATAGTAATAGTATAATAGAACATTAGAAATTAAAGTCACTTGCCACCACAATTCAATTGTGCTGACCCTTTATAGCTGGGCTGCAACTAAACCTTGCAGAATGTCCAAATGAGAAGTAAGGGGGTCGTCTTCGAGCTACAACCAACATGATTTGCCAGTGGCTTCATGGAGAAGATGTAGCTCCATGCTACCTTTAGGATTGCGTTGAACTCTGAAATAAAGTGTGAACTATTTGTTCAGCTAGCATTTCCGCTATGCTAAGTTGTAAGGATATTTGTTTTTGGATCATTTGTCTCATTCTGTAATAAATTATGACATTGTACTGTGATATTACATCTTATTGGAGAATGTGAGACTTATGTGATCCAAGTCTTTACATTATTCATATGTGCCATTGCTATCATAAGCATGGGCACTACAGATGGTATCAGAGCACGAATGTTGCCTGTAGGCTCGAAACCCCTAGGATTGGATATAAACCCTAAAATTAATATTTATAATAAATAAAATTCGAAATACCATACTTCTTTCCTTATAATATGTTTTATCTCCTTATATCTTACCCCTTCAAAATTCTTGTAGATGAAGAACTTCACCCAAGAGTATTCCCCTCAGAAAGGAGACCAGTACTACTTCAGTGACCAGCTCCTCAGCCTTTCCAAGACCCAGAGGTTGACGCCGCCAGTCTTCAGGGGCAAGGAAATTATTTCAGAAGATTACCCTGAAGGACGCTGGAAGATCGAGTCAGAAGTTCTCCCTCGTCTTGATCCTCCTGGATCGCAGCTGATCCGTTTCCGATCTAGATACCCCACCTGGAAGAATGGAGTGGAGATGGCAATGTTGGAGACCTTGTCCCGCATCATTGAGCAATTCTATGACGAGATCAAGCCCAACTCCGTCTTTCGACACTTTGCCAGGAGGGATAGCATTGGACAACCCGTTCAACCCTCACTTAGGGGTATGAACGAGAAGCATCATGGAGACCTTGGAGCTCATTGCCATAATTTGGATATACTTCTGGGACAAGAAATCTTCTACAGGGAAGATTTAAGGCGTGTCCACCGTCACGTTAAGGAAAGCTTAGAAGAACAGAAGGATATTTTTCGTGTAGAAGTTCAGGTGCTAACGAAGGAGAACAAGGAACTGGAAAACAAGATTTACCTGCAAGAGGATAGGATTGCACAGAAGGATGCCCACATTTTGGCATTGCAGGCTCAGTGTGCTCATTTGTGTGAACAACTAAGACAAATGGAACTTCAGACAGAGAAGAATCATTTCCCTGACGCCCCAGAGCCCCTAGTGTTAACCTACCCCGATGAGGACACTCCCAAGGAAGCCACAGGTGTCAAGAAGCGCAAGTGTGGGAACACCCGCAAATACATAAAGAGTTTTAAAATTTTATTAGTAAGACCACCAGTTATCCTTACCTTACGAGTATTTCTCCTTGCCCCATCGGAGATGTATTGACCCACCAATTTGTGGTGAGGCAGTACCCTGAAAACCATGTCCTAGCTTGGTTGCAAGATCTCTAAAATATCGAATTTATAAAAATACATCGGGTGTGCCTGTTTTACTTGTTGTTTGTTATGTTTCTGTGAAGTGTGTTGATGTGCATGGGTAGATGTTTTGTAGTCTCTCTCTATCACTACTTACCTATGCCCACACCATACAGATGCCTCCACGTCGTGATCCTGACAACAACAATGCCAACGAAATGATGCAACAAATGATGGCAGCCCAGACACAGTTGATGACCATGATGGCTCAGTTCATGGCAAACCAAAACAATCCACCACCCCCTCCACCGCCGCCACCACCACCCCCACCCCAAGTTGACCACCTTGCTAGGTTCTTGAGGCTCAGACCCAACAAATTCGCCACAGCTTCTGAACCAATTGTAGCCGATGATTGGCTACGCTCTGTGAACAAGGATCTGGTTACTTGCGAGTGTACGGAATTGGAGAAGATAAGGTTCACTTCCCATCTACTGGAGGGACCAGCGGCACAATGGTGGGAAACATATCAGATCACTCACCCACTTGAAGGACTTACCTGGGAAATCTTTAAAGAAGGTTTCCGCAATGCACACATCTCTTCTGGGATCATGAATCTGAAAAGGGATGAGTTCCGCACTCTGAGACAGGGAAATCGTGCTCTGAGGGAGTACATGGAGGACTTTAATTCCCTCTCTCGCTATGCCCCAGAGGATGTAGACACCGATGCAAAGAGGAAGTACAAGTTTCTGAATGGACTCAATGGTGAGCTGAAAATACCATTGTCTGTAGCCTATGCTCCCAATTATCAGGACCTTCTGGATCAGGCTATTACTCTGGACAGCAACATGAAGAAGGAGGAGAATAGAAAGAGGAAGTTCAGCGCAAATAAGTACAACACTAATCTGATGCAGAAGAAACCATACGTACCTGAGAACAGTGGAGGTCACCATAGTCACAAGAGTGGAAGTGACCACAACCATAATGGTCATATCCATAAAGTAGGAAATTCCGGATACAGAGGAAATGGACAAGGTGGTAGTGGACACAACCACCCGTTCAATGGGAACAATAGTGGAAAAGAGCAACACCGCCACAACAATGAACCAAAACGAGATATAAGTCAAGTGACTTGCTACAAGTGTGGGAACAAGGGACATTACTCAACAGACTGCCCAGAGAAGAAGAAGACGCCTGAAGCATCAAAGCCAAATCCTTTCCAGAAGGCACAGGTGAATCATCTTGATGTGGAAGAAGTGCAGAATGAACCGGATGCAGTGATTGGTACGTTTCTACTACATACCTTTCCAGCATTAGTCTTGTTCGATACTGGAGCATCCCACTCTTTCATCTCAAGAGCTTTCGTTAATAAAAACAAACTGACTACTACAAGCCTGCTAAATCCGGTTAGAGTGAGTTCCCCCGGGGGGGGGGGGGGGGGGGAATGCTCGCACAAACCAATTGTCAAAACTTGAGTTTAGAAATTGGTAAACACTCCTTCCCGGTAAACCTGATAATATTAGAGACCCAGGGTCTGGATGTTATACTCGGTATGGATTGGTTGGCCAAGTTTGAAGGAGTTTTGGATTGTGCGAATAGATCAATTACACTCACCACTCCTGAGAATAAGAAGATCAGATACAAATCCAAATATGATTTTAAGAAAGTTAAGCTAAATTCTCTTAAGGGGGTTAGCCTGGGAGACGTTCGTGTGGTAAGAGATTACCCTGATGTTTTCCCTGAAGAACTACCGGGAATGCCGCCCGATAGGGATGTGGAATTTCTCATAGATTTGGTTCCCGGAACGGGACCCATAGCCAAGAGGCCATATCCAATGGCCATAGCTGAATTGAAAGAACTCAAGAAGCAGTTAGAGGAGCAACTGCAGAAAGGATTCATCCGCCCAAGTTCATCACCTTGGGGAGCACCCATTCTGTTCGTAGAGAAAAAGGATTGTACTCAAAGGCTAGTCACGGATTATCGAGCAATCAACGAGGTGACGATCAAGAACAAGTACCCGCTACCGAAAATTAACGAGCTTTTTGACCAGCTAGAGGGTGCTTCGGTATTCTCTAAGATCGATTTGCGATCAGGATACTTTCAAATGAAAGTAAGAGAACTAGATATACCAAAAACTGCCTTCACTACTAGATATGGATTATATGAGTACACCGTAATGCCGTTTGGTTTAACCAATGCACCGGCATACTTCATGAACATGATGAACAAAGTGTTTATGGACTTTTTGGATAAGTTTGTGGTGGTGTTCATCGATGACATCCTGATTTACTCCAAAAGTCAGGAGGAGCATGAGGAACACTTGCACATGATATTACAGAGACTTAGAGAACATAAGCTGTATGCCAAATTTAGCAAGTGTGAATTCTGGCTAGAAGAAGTTGGTTTTCTAGGACACGTTGTGTCGAAAAATGGAATAGCAGTAGACCCAGAAAAGGTGTCAGCAGTGACGAAGTGGGAAGTACCCAAGAATGTGGCAGACATCCGTAGTTTCCTTGGACTGGCAGGTTATTATAGAAGATTTATTGAGAACTTCTCCAAACTTGCCAAACCATTAACCTCACTACTGAAAAAGGAAGTCGAATTCAAGTGGACTGAAGAATGTGAAATAAGTTTTCATGAACTGAAGAAACGGCTGGTGTCAGCACCTGTTTTATGTTTGCCAGATATAGAGAAGGAATTCCAAGTATATTGCGACGCCTCTCACCATGGACTAGGAAGTGTCCTAATGCAAGAAGGGAAATTGGTTTCTTATGCTTCTATACAGCTTAAGAAACATGAGGTCAACTATCCCACTCACGATCTGGAGTTAGCATCAGTAGTGCATGCGTTAAAGACGTGGAGACCCTATCTTTTGGGAAAGCGTTGTGAAGTATTCATGGATCAGAAGAGCCTGAAATATATTTTCACCCAGAAGGAATTGAATATGAGGCAAAGAAGATGGCTGGAACTCATTAAGGACTATGATATGAGTCTGCAATATCACCCAGGAAAGGGCTAATGTGGTGGCTGACGCTTTGAGCCGTAAGGTCCATGTAAATGGACTGACAGCGGGAGAATTGCCCGAAGAATTAAGTAAAGCATTTAAGGACCTCAGATTAGAGGTAGTACCCGAAGGATTCCTCGCAACACTGGACGTACAACCGTTGTTGATGGATAAGATTCGGGAAGGCCAGAAGGGAGACAAAATAATGGATGAAATCAAGGTCAACCTGAGCGAAGGAAAGGCCAAGGGTTTTCGAATGGATGAGCAAGGCACCTTGTGGTTTGAGAAACGCATCTGCGTGCCACAAGATGAGGATCTTAGAAAGTTGATTCTGCAAGAAGCGCATAACTCGCCTTATTCCATACACCCGGGAAACACCAAGATGTACATGGATGTAAAAGAAATATTTTGGTGGAATAACTTGAAGAGAGACATCGCGGAATTTATAGCTAAGTGCGATGTATGCAGTCGAGTAAAGGCGGAGCATCAGAAGCCAGCAGGATTGTTGCAACCTTTACCTATACCGGATTGGAAATGGGAACAGATAGGTATGGATTTCATCACTGGATTACCGCGTACCAGATCGGGATATGATTCGATCTGGGTAATAGTGGATCGTTTGACAAAGGTGGCTCATTTTGTGCCAGTAAAGACTACCTACTCAAGTGCCAAGTTGGCAGAGATTTACATGAAGAGAATTGTATGCCTTCATGGTATTCCCCCAAAGGATTGTGTCTGACAGAGGTACCCAGTTTACCTCGCATTTATGGAAACAATTACATGAATCATTGGGTACGAGATTAGAGTTCAGTACAGCATTTCATCCACAAACGGATGGACAGACGGAAAGAGTAAACCAAATTTTAGAAGATATGTTGAGGGCTTGTGCCTTGGACTACAAGTCTAGTTGGGATGATAATTTGCCATACGCAGAATTTTCCTATAACAACAGCTACCAAGCAAGTATAGAGATGTCGCCGTTTGAGGCACTTTATGGTAGGAAATGCACCACACCACTACTCCTGATATAATCCAGGAAGCTGAAGGGAAGGTTCGAATAATCAAGGACAGATTGAAGATCACGCAGTCCAGGCAGAAAAGCTATGCAGATTCCAAAAGAAGAGAAATCACTTATGAGATAGGTGACAGGGCTTATTTAAGAGTGTCACCAATGCTTGGTGTGAAAAGGTTCGGGATCAAGGGTAAACTTGCACCTTGATTCATCGGCCCCTTTAAGATTCTTTCCCGCAAGGGAGAAGTAGCATATGAGTTAGAATTACCGGAAGTTCTGTCAGCAGTTCACAATGTCTTCCATGTGAGCCAATTGAAGAAGTGTCACCCAGAGATGACAGAAACCCCACTACGGGATGCAGTGCCATTAGAAGAAGTTCAGTTGGAAAGTGACCTGACGTATGAAGAGAAGCCAATCAAAATCTTGGAGATGGCAGAAAGGACACACGAACCAAGACTATCAAATTTTGTAAGGTCCAGTGGAACCACCATACAGAAGAAGAAGCAACTTGGGAACGGGAGGATGATCTTCGGGAAGAACACCCACATCTTTTTGAAAGCCAAACCGAATCTCGAGGACGAGATTCATCTTAAGGGGGTTAGGCTTGTAACATCCCAATTTTGCAAAAATTTAAAACCTTGCATTCATACATCAGTCATCATATAGGATTAACTTTTAATCACATAAATACTAAATAAAAAGTTAATTATGAGTTTAAATATCATTTAATCCCATTAAGTGTTTATTTAAACTCACTTAATAAATATAATTTTTCCAAATTATATAATGGGTAAGTGTATTATTAAAAATTGCTAATTTAAATAACCTTTCCAAAATATATTTTTATGAATTTTTCTGAAAAGTTTTGAATAGGTTTAAAAATCATTTAGTAAATCAGATTTGAAAAACAGTTTTTATTTAATTTTAAAAGAATTGTTTCCGGGCCGGCCCAGACGCTATCCACCGCGCGCGCGTCAGATAACAGCCCATCGGCCCGCTCCCGCGCGCGCGTCGCTCCCCTCTCGCTGACAGGTGGGCCCCACCTGTCAGCCGTCTTCCACCTCCGTCCGGAGATCACGCCGGAGATGGAGACCGAGTCCGAGCCGTTTCCGGCCGTTTCCCTCCGCGTCTAGCGCCCCTGCCCCCTCCTATTTAAACCCCGCGAGGCCGCCTCTGAAACCCCCCCCAAAAACCCTAACCCTCCGTCGTCGGGCTGCTCGGAATCGAGCTCGTCGTCGTCGCCATTTTCCGCCGGACTTTCTCGCGAGTGAGGTAAGCTCCGAGCTCCCCGAGCGCCACCGAGGCTTCCCCTCGCTTTCCCGTTTCCTTGCGCACCCGTTGAGCACTTTCATTCGTCCTATTTCGCAGCGGAACGTCGTCCCCATCCGCGAACTCCGCCGCCGGCCGCAAGCACCAACTCCGGCGAGGTTTTCCCGAGGAACGGCGACGCACCGAAGAACCGCAACTCGCCACCGACCCCGCCTCGTCGCCCTCTACGTAACGGTATGACTCGTTCTTCCCCTAGACCGCTAGGACGCGAAACGCGCACGACGCCGGCCGTGGCGCCGCCGCGGTCGGAGGACCTCCGGCGGACTCGCGCCGCCCGCGCCGAGGCTCTGGATGCGAACCGTTGGATCTAGATCCAACGGATCTAGATCCGTTTAATCCCAAGCGTCCGTTTTAAAGTAGATCGGACGGCCGCGCTGCCGATCCGCGCCGAAGCGGTACTGTCCAATAGGATCGTGCCACGTCGCCCTCTGATTTTCTTTTTCGCAGGAAATTTTATAAATAAAACAGAAAATAGATAAAACTTGCAAAATTCATAACTTTTAATCTGTAAGTCCAAATTTAATAAACTTTATGTCATTGGAAAGCTCTGCTCATGTAGTTTAATTCTACATCATTTGTTTTTCCCTTTGACAAAATTTTAAATTGAATAATTATCAGAGGAGTATTTCGGCCATTAAATAAATAACTTAAATAAAAAAAATGATTTAGAATTAAAAGTATTTGTTTTGAGATTGTATAATTTCCCTCTGTCCAGGAATATTAGTATGTATCTTATTGGAAAACTTTCTTAGAACAATAAAAGTTGTAATGGTATAATCTAGGTTTTGCTATATTACTTTCAATTTTATATTGTTAAGTGAAATGAGAAATTCCTAGAAATTGCATCTCATGCATTTAATAACAGAGAATATAAATTATGGATGAGTGTGTCTAATTCTACACGTGGCATACTATGCATGCATACATCTTTTATTTTGTGTGTGAGATTTTGTGTGGAATATTTATTTGTATGTATTGCTTGTGCTAGATTGTGAAGGAGAGGAAGGACCTGCTTGTGATTGCTATTCTTGTTGTGCCTGCCCCTCCTGCTGCCAAGGCAAGTGACTTCATAAAACACCTACTATTTTATTCTATTGCATATCTAGTGTTTTCAAACAGTATTTGCAAAAGTAGTATGCATGATAGGTTTTTGGGAGATTGTAGTATGCTATGCAAACCTTTTAGGTTTCCCCTTAGAAATTCCAGTTTAGACCCCTATTTTAATTTAGTGGAAGCAACTGCTGCAAAAACGATTGTTTTATGGTTGATGTGATAAATGAAAATTTCCACTAAATTAATTTAACGCCTGGGTGGATTGGGTCGATCGAGGAGGTTTCAAGTTGAGTGGCTTCTCAGGGCCATGTGTCATGGTTGTCTTCGCCCAGGGTAGTTTCTACTTACCTGGGGCCATTATATGCGGTGTTAACCTGAGTTGCTCACTTGTGGTAGGCCACCCAGGGCTATGAGATTTAAGTTTACACTGAGTCTAGTTGCTTATCATGCAACCATTGGTCAATATGGGCTCTGTCTTGATGGAGTAAGTTGATGTGGACCTGGGTCAAGAGATTGATGGTGGTAGAGTTGATAGGATGGTGGTAATCTCTTAGTATGATCATGGGAAAGCAACTTCTGAAAAGTCTCGTCTTGATCTTCTCCTTTTCCTTCTCACTAAAGGTGTGTAGAGGATAGTTTGGGTTGATTAAGTCTAATGGTGAAAGTGCACACCCTCTCGAGAGTTAAAACCTAAGATCTTAGCCGTGTCCCCGACATCGGACAATTTGAGTAACTACACAAGGCTGTGCTCTGAAAATCTCATCATCTCTAATTTCTTAATAAAACTTTGTTGGATGAACATGGGTAGGAGACATGGACTTGTCTCGAGTTTTGTCTCTGAAAGAGAAGATTATTGATTTAAGAAAACTGTTTATCAAAAGTAGGAGAAAATTTGCTTTGCGCAATAGCCTTGAGCTCCACCAGCCAAATTAAGCATATAGTAATAGTATAATAGAACATTAGAAATTAAAGTCACTTGCCACCACAATTCAATTGTGCTGACCCTTTATAGCTGGGCTGCAACTAAACCTTGCAGAATGTCCAAATGAGGAGTAAGGGGGTCGTCTTCGAGCTACAACCAACATGATTTGCCAGTGGCTTCATGGAGAAGATGTAGCTCCATGCTACCTTTAGGATTGCGTTGAACTCTGAAATAAAGTGTGAACTATTTGTTCAGCTAGCATTTCCGCTATGCTAAGTTGTAAGGATATTTGTTTTTGGATCATTTGTCTCATTCTGTAATAAATTATGACATTGTACTGTGATATTACATCTTATTGGAGAATGTGAGACTTATGTGATCCAAGTCTTTACATTATTCATATGTGCCATTGCTATCATAAGCATGGGCACTACATGTTTTACCCAAGTCTTCCACTTTTAAATTATGTTTAAGAATAGGTTAACGGATGAATATGTCCTCAAGTTCATTTATTTCTTCCATAATAGTTTCATCCTCATGATCTTCCATAAATTGCTGAATATAATTAGTAGGAGCAAGAGAGACAGAAGCAAGTTGTTCTACTCTAAAATCTTCACTAGGCAATTCGGGTTCATAAAGAGTTTTTGCAAATTTAAAAAATTGAATTCATATGAATCACCAGCAAAATTATTAAGGATTTTCTCTTTCCTACAATCTATAACAGCACCACAAGTATTCAGAAAAGGTCTACCAAAATAATAGGACAAGTCTTACTAGCAGCAGAACCAAGTACAAGAAAATCAGCGGGATATTTAGTCTTACCACATAGAACTTCGACATCTCTAACAATACCAATGGGAGAGATAGTTTCTCTATAAGCAATTTGAATAACCACATCAATATCTTCAAGTTGACTAGGACCAATTTCATGCATAATCTCTTTGTAAAGGTCATAAGGAATAGCACTTGAACTTGCACCAATATCACATAAACCATAATAACAATGATCACCAATTTTAACAGATAACACATGAACACTAGCCTTTCTTGGCTTTGTAGGATGAGAGACAATATTAGAAGCATCATCACAAAATATAATATACTCTTCTCCCACATTTTCAGAAACAAGTTCTTTAAGTATAGCCACAGAAGGTTCAACTTTAGTTTGTTCATCAGGTTCTTATCACTTTTATTAACCACACTGCCATAATAGAATGTTCTTTTACTTTAACAGGAAAATGAATTTTATCAATATAAGGCTCAGGAATGATATGATCAACAATATTAACTTCAATGCTTTTAGCTAAAGGAACAACAAATTTATCCTTATAAGGTTCATGATATTTTTCAAACCCCTTGTTGGGCAAACTGAAATAATCAGGAAAGGATTTATAATAATTTGCAACAACTTGAGAATCAAGACCATAAGAATTATTCATAATTCGAAATACATCAGCGTCCATAAAAGTCTTAATGCATTCAAAGTCATATTTTATACCTGACTCCCTGCCTTTGTCGTTCTCCCATGCTTAAGTATTTTCTTCAATACGATCAAGAAGATCCCATGCTTAAGTATTTTCTTCATGTGAATGATCCATCACATGAAGTATCCAATAATGTTTTATCTTCAAACGAGAGTCTTCCATATAAGTTATCTACAATAATGTTACTAGGAAGCTCATGGATGGGAGATTTGAGCATTAATGCCTTCAATCTCCCCCACGCTTGGGCAATAAACTCTCCATCATGAGGCCAGAAATTATATATAGAATTCCGATCTTGATGAATTTCACTTGGAGGATAAAATTTAGAATAAAAGAGAGGTACAATTTCCTCCCATCCAAGAGAATCCCTGTTACCTGTTCTTCAGCACTTTATACCAATGCGCAGCTCTCCCACCTAGTGATATGAGAATAACTTGATGAATTTCACTTGGAGGATAAAATTTAGAATAAAAGAGAGGTACAATTTCCTCCCATCCAAGAGAATCCCTGTTCTTCAGCACTTTATACCAATGCGCAGCTCTCCCACCTAGTGATATGAAAATAATTTCTTCCTGACTTCGTCCATCGTAATACCTGCACAATTGAACAACTCGCATAATTCTTGTAAATAAAGCAAATGATCACCGGGGTGGACAGTTCCATCCCCAATATAGCGGTTATTCATAACACGTTTAACAATTTTCATAGGTATTTTAAATGGCTCAATATCATCAGGAGGCGCCTCATGCTCTACCTCAGCAGCGGTAGAAGACTTCCCAAACAGGGATTTATTTGCGAAGGCCAGAAGAACAAAGTGGCTAACAAGGATTTATTTCTGAATTATTTCATGAACGAGGCCAAAAGGGGAGCCTGGAGTGAGGCCCAGGGGGGCCACACCACCTCCCGCTGCGGCTCCCAAGCCAGCCACGCGAGAAGGTGATGCGGCCACCCTGGCCTACCACTTGGCGCACCCCTTCGCGTACTTCTTCCCCCTGAAGACCTAAAAAACAGACGTTGGCCAGAAACCATCTCTGTCACCACAACGAGGCAGAGAAGATAGAGAGAGAAAAGCTCTCCGGCAGGCTGCGTTGCCGCCGGGAAAATTCCCTCCCGGAGGGAGGAAATCGTCGCCATTATCACCATCATCGAGCTGCACTCCATCACCATCGCCAACACCACCAGCTCCACCGCTGATGCCGTCATATCCATCCATCCACTCCGTTCCCGCTGTAACATCTAGGGCTAAACTCTGTGTATTTGATAGGGGAAACTCTCTCGGTGTTGATTACTCTTGTTATCGATGCTATTGAGTGAAATCGTTGAACTAGGGTTTATGTTCAGATTGTTATCCATCATTATATTACCTATGATCATGTTCATTATGGTGTGTTGTGAGTAGTTCGTTGTGTTCTTGAGGACATGGGAGAAGTCTAGATGTTAGTAGTGAACTATGTTAATTAATATTTGATGTTTTGATATTTAAGTTGTGGTGCCATTCTTCTAGTGGTGTCATGTGAACGTCGTCTACATGACACTTCGCCTTTATGGACCTAGGGGAATGCATCGTGTACTCGGTTATCATTTGTGGTGTTGCCGGAGTGACAAAAACCTAAACCCCCGTTGGTATTCCGATGCGCGAGGGAATCGCAGGATCTAAGAGTTTAAGGCTATGGTTAGATTTATCTTAATTACTTTCTTGTATTTGAGGATGCTTGCAAGGGGTATAATCATAAGTATGTATTAGTCCTAAGAAGGGCGGTGCATTAGCATAGGTTCGCCCACACGACACTTATATAAACACTAAAGATTATTCATCAATATGAAGCGAAAGCACTAGAAAGAAATCCCGTGTATCCTCAAGAACGTTTGGTCATCATAAGTAAACAAATCGGCTTGACCTTTGCTCTCAAAGGGATTGGGCCACTCTCTGCAATTATATTTGTCAAGCTCTATTTACTCGCACTTTATTTTTCTGTTATCTCAAAGTCTACTGAAAACTTGTATGCTAGTGTTTATAGTGAATTCCTCATCAAAACCACTTGTCAACACCTTTTGCTCCTCGTAGGGATCAACACTTTTATTTATCGAAAGTACTGCGGTACACCCCCTAAACTTGTGGGTCATCAGATCCCAGCAAACACAACATGGAAAATTACATAAAGATGATCTTGATCATGATAGGCAACTCACAAGATCTAAACATGATAGCACAATAGGAGAAGACAACCATCTAGGTATTGTTATGGACCCGTGGTCCAAGGGTAGACTACTCACGCATCAGTCCCGAGGCGGTCATGGCGACGTAGAGGCCACCGGGGATGATTTCCCCTCGCGGCAGGGTGCCGGAGAGCAGTTCTGATCTCCCCCGAAGTGGTGTTGACGATGACGACGGCTCGGGACCCATGGAGGAAAAAGTGAATATCTTCTATTTATTTGTAGGTCAAGGGGGATTTTATAGGTGAAAGGGCAAGGTCGATGGGCACCCGAGGGGCCCACATCAACTCCTGGCGTGGCCAGGAAAGGAGCCGCGCCACAAGGTGGTGTGGTGGCCTCGTGGCTCCTATTCGTCTCGTCTTCGGTTCCTCGTGACGCAAATATTGCAAAAATAATTCTAGGATCTTTTATTTCCAATTCCGAGAATATTTCCTTAAGTGATTTTCTGAAACCAAAAACAACAAAAAACAGTGAACTGGCACTATGGCATCTTGTTAATAGGTTAGTCCCAGAAAATGCATAAAACTATATAAAGTGCATATAAAAGATGTAATAACATGATATAATGATTAAACGTATGTGTGGAAGAAAGATGTACATTTACAGAAAGTAACAGGTTTGCAATTGTGGTTTTATCAGATTAATGAGAAGGACCGGGGTCCACAGTTCACTAGTTGTGTCTCTCCATAAATAATAATAACATTCATCCATGCGTGGTAAACAAATTAAAGCTAGGCAATTGACAGAATAATGATGAGCAACCCAATGCATATACTAACATTATGATGTCTAGTGTGAGATTCATTCGGGCATTACAACAATATACATATATCGTTCCAACCGCATATTAAGTTGCATGCAACAGATTATCGCCTTAAGCACTCTATGTAAAGTAAGTAAGTAACATCATCCTTAGACAAAGTACTACTGTTTTATCCCTAGTAGCAACAGTACATCTACAACCTTAGAGCCTTCTGTCACTGCCCCAGATTTAATAGATACAAGAACCTACTATCGATCATAAATACCCCCCCTTGGAGTTACGAGCATCTACTTGGCCAGAGCACACACAAGTAACGGAGAGCATGCAAGATTATTAAATAGCACACAAATGATATATGATACGTCTCCAACGTATCCATAATTTCTTATGTTCGATGCTATGTTATATCATGTTATTACATGTTTAATATGCATTTTATATAGTTTTATGCATTTTATGGGACTAACCTATTAACAAAATGCCACGATTCCAGTTCCCTGTTTTCTGCTGTCACTACAGGAAATCCGCTCTATTGCAACAATATTTATTGCTACAACCGCGTTTTGTTGTAATAAAATGCAGTATTGCCACCAGTTTCCTGTTTGTGGCAATAGGCTCCATATATCGCTACAATTTATTATTGTCGCGATGAACACACGATTTGTTACAATATAGGACTTCTATCGCAACATTATGTACGATCATTGCAATATTGCTCTGGTATTGCGACGAACGAATTTTGTTGCGCGAGTTAGTCCATTTGTTGTAATAGAAAGTAGATATTTCAACAAAACAACTAGTCGTGGTAATACATCGAATGTTATTGCAACAACGATGTCGCGGTGCGATAGGTTCAAATATTGTTGCAGGAAATTGGTCACCTAACGCAACAAAACATCTATTTGTCGCAATAGTAAAACGGGTATTGCAACAAAGTATATATGTGTGGTAATATTCATTTCACAACAAAAATTATTGTTGCAAAAAGTAACTTCGTACTGCAACAAAAACATTATAATTAACACATATAATTTATACTATTTAAAGTTGAAACATTAAATTATGATGTGTAAATAGTCTCTGACCGAAGTAAAAAGGAAAATAATTAGGACTTTTGCCTACATTGGGGTTCGACCTGGCAACCTTTACTTTTGGGCAAACAGATTCGGACCACTAGGATAAGAGAATATTGGTGTCATTATAAGGATCCGACTTAAAATATCTTATAGCGGCCAGTTAACTGCATCTGAAATGAAGCCCGCACCATGTAAACACATATTTCAGCCAGCAATTGAACTTCATACCATTCGTATCCCAGCATAACGTTCAACAGAATTTAGCAACAGATAAACACCATCTTATCGAGATATATATGATATGGTTCAACATGACAGTACATGAGTTTCAACAACCATACTTCTCTCCATCAAAAACCAATAAAAATACAAAAGGACACAAGTTCACGACATACTAACAAAAATAACAACATCACCAAAAAACCACAAGAAACTACTCTTCTCTTCAATACATCAAAAATCAACTTTGCTAGCTGAGTGATGGATAATCGATCCCAACCTCGCTTGATACCTGCGTAGGGACGATGCAAGATACAAGTTAATTGATGCTCCCCCAAAGCTATACCTGTTAAAAAACATAACGTGTGCATTAGTAGATGCATTACGGTCAATAGCATCAGTAGTTGCATTACAAAGCATAAACAAAATCAGATGGTAAGAAGACTCCAAATACATGTCAGTGCAGTGCAATGCACTGAATTTAACTGCAGATCAAAACAATGACAGCAAATTATTCCGTAAAAAAATCACAATGAGAAATCAGAACAAGCATTGGGTATATTTCTATATTATCAAGGAAAGGAATTATATTTTCCAGAACAGTGTCTAACTTAGTGTAATCAGAGTCCTGTAGACAAATGTGTGTATTAAGACTTCATATTTCAGCTAGCTAACCTCAACAAGCACTGTAGCGGAAAGAAATACTGAAAGGAACAAAGGAATCCTCCATGTAAAGTATACAAGATAATATTGCAGTTCCTTAATTATGGATGTAATTTCCCGTGCTCCGAAGAAAAGAACAATGTCTGGTGACCGACGAATAATTAAGAAGGGCCAAAAACACAAACCTCTAACCTAGGCAGGGCAAGGCGCTATAACCTACAGTACATGGACGCTAGGCACTGAGCATCCAGCGTGCAGCTGTGCAGGCAGCCAGGCAGGGGCACAACAGCAGCACGTCATGGGATCAAATCAACTGTCCAATCATCTTCGCTAGTATGATTCTCACCGGAGAAAAGAGGATGAAAATGCACTGCTATCTGCTACTAGTGGGTGGGCAAGAGTATTAAGTAAAAATTCAAGAAAATTATGCCACCTACAACAAATGGAACAATGTAGCAACATAAGCATGTACAGATGTATCAGTTCCCATGGTGTACTGCCATGTCTTTTGGTTAGCATGCAACTTTCAGCATGGTTTAAAACCTGCAACCAAGATGACATGCTTGCTGAAACCTGAGTCTTAGATTTCTTGGGTGAGTGTATAGTCTGCTAGATCTATGAACTCTAAATTTACAGCCTCATCGACGTATGAACTCTAAATTGTCAAGATTCTGAGGGAAAAAATCATTGAAGTTGCTCTGGATACGGGAAAAAATCTGAATGGGAACTACCATAAACAACATAAATCAACAAATACAACAAGCATGTGAGTTAGTAAAAAAATATGGTATGAGCAGCAATATGGAACTTACCAAGATATCAAACACCTAAACAAAGAACCCCTGGTCATCATCCAATCCTTCTTGTCCAATAGGAGTAACATGGCCATCATTTAAGTAAGCTTCATCGTCATCCGTATCATCATCATATTCAATTTGAACTTCATCAAACTCAACAGGTCTTAGATTGTTTATGACCGAAACATCAACGCTGGATCCTTCTACATCATTTCTGCACCTACTAGTGATCTCTTCAGCTGGGTCGGGCACTATAATCTCTGTGTCGACGACATCCAGCACGTCGGCCTCACCTGCGTCGTCTTTAGCAGCTTCATCAAGACCTACACCATTTGTAGCCGAAGGAGCAAAAAATTGCGTGGATTCATTTTAATCACGGTTGCCCAATCAGGGTTCTTCACATCTCTCACATAGAAAACCTGTTGAGCTTGGAGGCCTAGAATGTAAGGGTCTTCCTTGAATCGGGATACATTGTGTCAAGGTCAATGGTTCCATATTGTCCTTCTTATACCCCCTACTCTGAGTTCT
This sequence comes from Poa annua, assembly GCA_026929855.1. Lineage (NCBI taxonomy): Eukaryota > Viridiplantae > Streptophyta > Magnoliopsida > Poales > Poaceae > Poa > Poa annua. The sequence continues at coordinate 56,954,609 of CM049426.1, read as the reverse complement.
ATTGGCAGGAGGCACGTCAAACAAGTCACATTGGAATATAACGATCTCCTTATCAGGAGGATAATCAAGAGATATGATTCTCTTGATCACCCCGTAATAATCAATATTGCCCGTGCTCTCATCGCCCTTGACTATGACGCCACTATTTTGGGTATTTAAGTCCTTCTCTATGTAGGAATTACGATAGAAGTATCCATTCAGAACTGTACGGTTGAAAACACGAGCTCGGTGATCAGGTCCTTTAGCAAGTGCATAAATTAGGTTGCTGACCTTCCCATCATTGTAGAGTTTTGTGATCTGTTTGATGGAACAGAATATGTATGAATCACGAAATGCTACGAGGAACATTACTGAAATGTGAAAGGCACTTACCCGTCTCTCGAACCACCCAACAAACTCTTCCTTGTGTTCCTTTTCAGGATTTCGAGAATTGTTCCTTTTGAGCTCCTCTAGATGTTCACTTCAAAGAAAAAAATGATTGTTAGTTGAACTAGACAAAAATAATGCACATCATGATGTGAAATTAATATATAGGTATCCTTACTCAACCCATGACGCCGTTTCCTCACAGTTTGTTATTACGTAATGCCTCATTTGGTTAAGCTCAGCCAAAGAGAGAGGTTCACAAACAAAACCTTTCTTGGAGTAATCAACTGTACTCATTATGCTGATCCATGTTGCTGGCAGATTTGTACCTTTATCTTCATGACGTTCAGACTGACTTTGCTTTGTAGGCATGCCATCAAGGAATCGACTGCAAAAAGTCATGCACTCTTCAAGGATGTACCCCTCTGCAACAGAACCTTCTGGGTGAGCTTTGTTACGCACGTATCCTTTTAGTGTACGCAAGTATCGCTCAATTGGGTACATCCATATGTACAGAACCGGCCTTCCCAACCGGGCCTCTTCAGCAAGATGAACAGGGAGATGCATCATAATATCAAAGAATGCCGGTGGAAAGATCGTCTCGAGCTGACATAGAATTTCGGGAATTGTTTGGCTCATCTTTACCAAATCTTCATCGCGTAACTCCTTGGAGCATAAATCAGAAAAGAACTGACTAAGCTGAAGCAATGGGTTAGCAACATTCTTTGGCAAAAGCTTGCGCAATGCAATAGGAAGAAGTTTCTGAAATATGACATGGCAGTCATGACTTTTGAGACCACTAATCTTGCACTGCTCGAGGACCACACATCGTTTAATGTGTGAAGCATAGCAATCAGGCATCTTAATGCTCCGTAGAAACTTTAGGAGCATTATCTTCTCTTCTTTTTTTAAAGCATAGCAGCCTTTCTTTATTTCATACTTATGCTTACCGGGCTTTGGATGTTGGTCCTTCCTAATTTCCATGTCTTGCAAATCAAGACGAGCCTTCAAACCATCCTTTGATTTCCCATCCATCTCCAGCAAAGTCCCCAGAACGCTTTCACTAATGTTCTTCTCTATGTGCATAACATCCAGATTGTGCCTAACGAGCAAGTGCTTCCAGTATGGGAGTTGGAAAAATACACTTTTCTTTCGCCAGTTATGCCAGCTATTAGTTTCTGGACGTTTTCTCTTATTTGACCGTCCAAATGGTGCATGCTGAATGCTATCAAGTTGCTCCACAACTTCTTCACCGGTAAGTGCGACCGAAGCTTCTCTATTATCTGTCTTGTTGTTGAACAAACACTTGTTTCGACGCCATTTGTGGATCTTGGGCAGAAACCGTCGGTGTCCCATGTAGCCATGCTTTCGACCATACTTGAGCCATAAAAAATCTGTATGTCCGTGGCAATAAGGGCATGCTAGCTTGCCTTTTGTGCTCCAACCACTCAGCATTGCATAAGCTGGGTAGTCATTGATGGTCCACAACAAGCATGCATACATCAGGAAATTATTTTTAGTTTCAGCATCATATGTGTTTACACCATCGTCCCATAGAACCTTCAGTTCATCAATCAAAGGCTGCAGGTACACATCTATGTTATTTCCTGGTGACTTTGGTCCTGGAATAATCAATGACATAATCCAGTGTTGTTGTTTCATACACATATGAGGTGGCAAGTTATACGGGATAAGAATGACAGGCCATGTGGTGTGCGATATACACATGAGCCCAAAGGGGTTGAATCCATCCGAAGCGAGGCCAAGCCGAACACTGCGAGCATCTTTTGAGAATTTTTTAGAATATTTATTATCAACATGCTTCCATGCCTTAGAATCTGCAGGATGCCTCAACACGCCATCATCCACACGACCCTCCTTATGCCATTTCATATGTGCTGACATAGCTTCTGTCATGTACAGCCTTTGCAGTCTTGGAATGAGTGGAAAATGCCATAGTACTTTCTGTGGCACTGGCTTCTTTGATTTGCGGCTTGATGCATTGTCTTCTTCACTAGTTGGGGTAGATTTCCATCGAGGCGCATGACAGATAGGGAATTCTTCCGCATCAGCATGGTCATTACGGAATAGCACATAATCATTAACGCACGCGTGTATCTTATTATAATCTCGCCCAAGTTCTCGAATCACCTTCCTTACTTGTGCAAGATTAGTAGGAATGCAGTGACCCTTCGATAGCACCTCCGTGAACATATGCAGAATTAAGTCACATGCTCTATTGGTCATCCCAGTGATGCACTTTATTTGGTAAAGCTTCACAATAAAAGATAGCTTCGTGACTTGCTCGCAGCCTGGGTACAACTCTTTTTTTGCCTCTTTCAGTAGTTCAAAGAACACCTTGGCTGTTGCATTTGGCTCCTGGTTCACTCCATCACCACTGGAATCATCCAAATCATTGTGTCCCGCACCTTCCCCATGAGCTGCATTACCTCCCCCCATGTTTGTGCCTGTTATGAGAGTATTGAGCATATCGCATATCCCAACACCATCATCTACATTGTCTTCATTATCCATTTAGTGTAGCTTGGATCCATCCCATGGCGCAGCAAGTCCATATGAACATCCTGTTTCTTCTTCTGAACAATATTTAGACATCTCGAACATGGGCATGGAACAGTTGAATTCGAATGAGCACCATCGAAAGCTAAATTCAGGAAATCCTTCATGCCACTTTGCCACTCATCAGAATCTCTTTCCCTGACCATCCAACTCTTATCTCGTGTCATTTCACCTTATATCCCCAAAGCTAGACCTGTTGAAAAAACATAACAACTGCATTAGTAAATGCATTACGGTCAAATGACAGGAACGGGAGATCAAGGATACATGCCCAGATTTTATACACACAGGTTATTCATTGTTGAAAACAGTAAATATGGTCACGCAAGTGCATAGAGAAAACAGTAAATGTGGTCAGGCAAGTGCACGGAGAACATGGATAAATCAATACATAGATTTTTCTTTCTACAGACATGCACTACATCCATTTATATATATATATATCAAATAAGGTCATAATTTCCAATTTATAAGAACCGTACAATCAACTATTTATTGTACAGAAGCTACAACCTAATCCTAAGGATCGTAGTCTACCAAAAAATGCAACTTGCACTATCAGCTGTTAACTGCAATGAGAACGATTCTGATCAATTTGATGTTGCACTATCAGATGTTAACTTTAGCAATGAGAAAAAAAGAAGAGACATAAGGGGAGAAGAACGATTCTGATGAACTATTCTTATGAATCTGGAGAAGGGCGGCCGCGACGTTCACGGGAGGGCTGTGTAATTTGTCTGCGAATCGGAAAATCGTCTCGTCGTTCACCGGAGAGGCTGTGACGTTCACGGGAGACCAGGAAGGCAGGAACGATCGTGGCGTCGTATACCAATCGGAGACAATCTGGCACATACACAATAATTAGTCCTTTATCCCTATGCAATCACAAACACGTGCTCTGCCCATTGGTCCGACCTGTAATCTCCTCACGACTGAGGGTGCGGCTTCAAACCCCCTCCGATGCTAATAATGCTCCATGTTTTTTTGCCTGTTTTTGGAATTTCTATCCACAAGTTCTAATTTTTGGCAGGAATTCCAAAAAAAAAAGATCTAATACATGATTAATTGTACCAAAAGTGACATATTGTCACCCCTTCCATGGTGTTTGTGAATTTTTTGCCTCTGATCTTCATATTCCTGTTACTGCGAGGTGGAATTTCTATCCACAAGTTACTATTATTGACAGGAATTCCAACAAATAGAAATTTCAGTACCAAATTGGAGTCATTGTCACAACACAACAAAGTTCATTGGTACCAGGAACCACTTGGTTGCACACATTTAAACGAGATCCAGCTGGGCGACAACCTAAGATTAACAAAATAAGGCACCACTTTAATCTAACACACAACCAGTTAACAGGTACCACTTGCAGCCCATACAGAAGGGCACCTTACACACCAACTTATATATATATCAAAATAGTCACCTAACAGTGCCTTGTCACCACCACACCACCAAGGACGTCTTCAGTTGCAATTTAGTTGTCAAGAGGGACGATGACAAGCCTCAGTGTTGCATTCTTGTCATGGAACCTTGTGCCATTCTGATCTCTGAAGCTAAACATACAGATGTTTCCCTTCTTCAGATTGAATTCTTCCACAGCTTCTTTCCATCCACTTGTCATTATCGCATTTCCTCTCTTCCCCACCTTCATCTTAACATACTTCAATTCCTCACTCCTATTGCAGCTAACTTTAACGAAAATTGGTTGCTCTAGGTACTGGTTGAGATACTTCTTAGAGAAGGCCAGACTAAACTCCTAAAAATAAAGTAACATACAAAACATGAGTAATAACTCATAATAAAAAAGCAAGCTTGCACTACAGGAAGCAACCAGAAATAATCATTTTAGTACACATCAGATAGAGGAAGTTATAGAAATCATACCATCTTGCATTTGCTTTCCATAACAGAGGACTTTGTCATTTTAAACACGTAGTGTTTAATTGGCGGAGCTGGGTAGTCACTTGCTTGGTTCTTCAGTCTGACAACTTGATTAGCCTTCATCTTCATGTTATTAGCAAAGATGGATACCTTGTCGAATGACCTAAATCCTCCAACGTTGGGTCCTACAGGCATATGTGTTTATAATAACAGTCCCAACGAACTAAATTAAGAATGATTAAGTAAACAAGATGTTTGAACCACAAGAGGATACCTCTGACAACAATGTACTGACGAGGTGGATCTTGCACATCATGGTGGGAAATGTTCTTCTTCGTGCCGTTCTGATTACCAAGTTCAAAATGATCGTATTATAACTCCAGCGGAAAGAAATACTGGAAGGAAAAAAGGCATGCTCCATGTAAAGTTTACAAGATAATATTGCAGTTCCTTAATTATGGATGTAATTTCCCGTGCTCCAAAGAAAAGAACAACGTCTGGTGACCGACGAATAATTAAGCAGGGCCAAAAACACAAACTCCTAACCTAGGCAGGGCAAGGCGCTATAACCTGCAGTACATGGACGCTGGGCACTGAGCATCCAGCGCGCAGCTGTGCAGGCAGCCAGGCAGGGGCAAGAGTATTAAGTAAGTGAAAATGCACTGCTATCTGCTACTAGTGGTTGGGCAAGAGTATTAAGTAAAAATTTGCACTTCGGAAGGAGCGGTCGTGGCCCAATTTCAGGGGAGCTACTGACGTGCTTAAAGAAAAACTAAAATATCACGAACAATGAACTGTAATAGCAAGTTCAGAGATCAGGCCTTCCTCATAGCGGAAGATCCAGCCTTCATCGATCAGCCAGCGGTGTGGTGACGCTTCTTCGATTCCACGGCGTCGTGTTGGGGAATCTTGTCTTCCTTCGTGGATTGCTCACCCATCTTCTTCCTCGTCTCCGATTCCCTCCAGAAATCCCCGGCGGCGGCAACGTGTGACTAGAGATTTGGACGAACTGTGATGGGGAACGAAAGGGAGAGAAGTGGTCGGCCCTGTACACGGAAAGTGAGATAAGTGGGAACGAGATCCTCTGACGTACAAGTAAATTACTGCAGAGGGACGTCGTCGTCTGTCGTCCACTCGTTGAGCATCGGACGTCGTTCACGTAAACGGATGCCTGCTAGCTAATTTAGCTTGGATGGAAACGGAGTAAATGGCACTTGCGGCCCAGCGTTGTTTTTAAAATGAGACAAAATATTCTGATTTTTTCCCCGCATGGGAGTGTCAGCTCCTTTGGTTCAATTATTCATACCGTAAAAAAGATTTAAAACATTTGATTCATACTCACTCCGCTCCAAATTAGCTGATATCAATTTATACAAATTTGATTATATTTAAACACGTTATAAGTCTAAATACTTTCACTTTTACACAAATAAAAAATTATCTAATATAAAACACAGTGAGTACATCTCAAGTCTCGACCATATAAATGCATGGCAAGTTCCACGGAAAACCAATAACTTTTGTGGCTAGTTTAAAAAAAAAAAATCCTATGATATTTTGGCACATACATCTCGACATCATATATGTGCACGTCAGTCTGAAGCTCGCCATCGTTAGAGCAACTCCAGTCTCCAGTCTCGTGTTGGCATCGACATGGATACAACATGTCCAGTCTCGTGGCTTCGCCATGTTACGTCGAGGTGTTAGAGTGTCGGATTTGATCGTCAAGACGACTTCGTCGTCGACTTGTGTGGGGAGCCTCTAGGTCCGCGTGGATCTGAGCGGGGGCTCCGGTTATTCACTTCCATCGTGTTGTTCTAAAGTATTTGGGTGTCGGTTTTGATTGCTAGGACGACTTTGTCGCCGATTTGTATATGATGCGGCTTTAGGGGTGGCGTTTTGTGTTTTGCAAATGTAAAAAAGAATGTTTATATATCGATCATAAAGTTGTTTTCACAAAAAAAATGTTTGGTGTGTAAAAAGGACAGATACACTGCTGTTTTTAGAAAACATGTTTTTGTCTTCATATATAAACATAAAAGTTGTCTTTTTTTCCTAAAACTTGGCGTTTGGACATAGTTGAGATGTCTGTGCGAAATATTTATCTGCAATCATTTTACAATTTAAAATGTTCGGTTTCAGAAGCCATATATTCCTGAGATATCAAAATAAATTTACGAATATTTTGAGTGGTAAAATAACCGGGTCACGCGCGGGCTGGTTACTCTGTTTCCAGCAAACATAACAGCATGTGGTTCGCGCGGGAGTCGTAGGATGCACATCGAGTGGACCACAACAAATTATGTCCCTCTGCAGTAATATCCTCTACGTTAGAGGATCTCGTTCCGATAAGTGGTCGTTTGTTTGCCTTTTTAAAATTTTAAGCTGGTCGGGGAGAAAAGAAGGTTATGTCGTCAAATCATCATTTTGATGACAAATTAGGTAAAGTAGTGATGTGCCAATTCAATAAAATCAAAACAAAAATGCCTGGTTGTTAATTTTACATAATTGTATCAAGATGGTACGGTCCAGTAGCGGCGCCGGCGGCATCCTCGCACTCTCGGTGGTGTCGTGGATTGATAGTGAGGAATCCTCTAGGTTTAGATCGTGACCATAATGTCACGCTAGATCTCTCGGACAAGATAATGTCACACTAGATCATCCGGAAACGACAATATCAATCTAGATTGATATTGTAAATGACAGTGTCAAGGTAGATCATCTCGAAATCACAATGTCACAGTAGATCATCCGGAAATCACATTGTCACAGTAGATCCGGAAATCACAATGTCACACTAGATTATCCGAAAACGACAATGTCATTCTAGATCCCCTGGGAACGACAATGCCACACTACATCGCCTGGAACTTATCATGTCACACTAGATCAAGGGAAGATGACAATGTCACATCAGATCTTCCGGAAACAACAATGTCACTTTAGATCGTCCGGAAACGACAATACATCATCTGGAAACCATAATGTCAATTTAGATCCCTCGCCAACAACAATGTCAAACTAGATCATTCGGAAGCGGCAATATCACTCTGGATTGATCTGAAATGACAATGTCACGGAGATCATCCCGAACTGATAGTGTCACAGTAGATCATCCGGAAATCACATTGTCACAGTACATTATCCGGAAATTACATTGTCACACTAGATCATTCCCGTACTGACAATGTCACAACAGATTATCCGGAAATCATAATGTCACATTAGATCATCCGGAAACGACAATGTCACACTATATCATCCGGAAACGACAATGTCATTCTTGATTGATCTCACGGTAGATCATTCCGAACTGACAGTGTCACATTAGATCATTCCGAATATGACATGGCAGTCATGACTTTTGAGACCACTAATCTTGCACTGCTCGAGGACCACACATCGTTTAATGTGTGAAGCATAGCCATCAGGCATCTTAATGCTCCGTAGAAACTTTAGGAGCATTATCTTCTCTTCTTTTTTTAAAGCATAGCAGCCTTTCTTTATTTCATACTTATGCTTACCGGGATTTGGATGTTGGTCCTTCCTAATTTCCATGTCTTGCAAATCAAGACGAGCCTTCAAACCATCCTTTGATTTCCCATCCATCTCCAGCAAAGTCCCCAGAACGCTTTCACTAATGTTCTTCTCTATGTGCATAACATCCAGATTGTGCCTAACGAGCAAGTGCTTCCAGTATGGGAGTTGGAAAAATACACTTTTCTTTCGCCAGTTATGCCAGCTATTAGTTTCTGGACGTTTTCTCTTATTTGACCGCCCAAATGGTGCATGCTGAATGCTATCAAGTTGCTCCACAACTTCTTCACCGGTAAGTGCGACCGAAGCTTCTCTATTATCTGTCTTGTTGTTGAACAAACACTTGTTTCGACGCCATTTGTGGATCTTGGGCAGAAACCGTCGGTGTCCCATGTAGCCATGCTTTCGACCATACTTGAGCCATAAAAAATATGTATGTCTGTGGAAATAAGGGCATGCTAGCTTGCCTTTTGTGCTCCAACCACTCAGCATTGCATAAGCTGGGTAGTCATTGATGGTCCACAACAAGCATGCATACATCAGGAAATTATTTTTAGTTTCAGCATCATATGTGTTTACACCATCGTCCCATAGAACCTTCAGTTCATCAATCAAAGGCTGCAGGTACACATCTATGTTATTTCCTGGTGACTTTGGTCCTGGAATAACCAATGACATAATCCAGTGTTGTTGTTTCATACACATATGAGGTGGCAAGTTATACTGGATAAGAATGACAGGCCATGTGGTGTGCGATATACTCATGAGCCCAAAGGGGTTGAATCCATCCGAAGCGAGGCCAAGCCGAACACTGCGAGCATCTTTTGAGAATTTTTTAGAATATTGATTATCAACATGCTTCCATGCCTTAGAATCTACAGGATGCCTCAACACGCCATCATCCACACGACCCTCCTTATGCCATTTCATATGTGATGACATAGCTTCTGTCATGTACAGCCTTTGCAGTCTTGGAATGAGTGGAAAATGCCATAGTACTTTCTGTGGCACTGGCTTCTTTGATTTGCGGCTTGATGCATTGTCTTCTTCACTAGTTGGGGTAGATTTCCATCGAGACGCATGACAGATAGGGCATTCTTCCGCATCAGCATGGTCATTACGGAATAGCACACAATCATTAACGCACGCGTGTATCTTATTATAATCTAGCCCAAGTTCTCGAATCACCTTCCTTACTTGTGCAAGATTAGTAGGAATGCAGTGACCCTTTGGCAGCACCTCCGTGAACATCTGCAGAATTAAGTCACATGCTCTATTGGTCATCCCAGTGATGCACTTTATTTGGTAAAGCTTCACAATAAAAGATAGCTTCGGGACTTGCTCGCAGCCTGGGTACAACTCTTTTTTTGCCTCTTTCAGTAGTTCAAAGAACACCTTGGATGTTGCATTTGACTCCTGGTTCACTCCATCACCACTGGAATCATCCAAATCATTGTGTCCCGCACCTTCCCCATGAGCTGCATTACCTCCCCCCATGTTTGTGCCTGTTATGAGAGTATTGAGCATATCGCATATCCCAGCACCATCATCTACATTGTCTTCATTATCCATTTAGTGTAGCTTGGATCCATCCCATGGCGCAGCAAGTCCATATGAACATCCCGTTTCTTCTTCTGAACAATATTTAGACATCTCGAACATGGGCATGGAACAGTTGAATTCGAATGAGCACCATCGAAAGCTAAATTCAGGAAATCCTTCATGCCACTTTGCCACTCATCAGAATCTCTTTCCCTGACCATCCAACTCTTATCTCGTGTCATTTCACCTTATATCCCCAAAGCTAGACCTGTTAAAAAAACATAACAACTGCATTAGTAAATGCATTACGGTCAAATGACAGGAACGGGAGATCAAGGATACATGCCCAGATTTTATACACACAGGTTATTCATTGTTGAAAACAGTAAATATGGTCACGCAAGTGCATAGAGAAAACAGTAAATGTGGTCAGGCAAGTGCAAAGAGAACATGGATAAATCAATACATAGATTTTTCTTTCTACAAACATGCACTACATCCAATTATATATATGTATATCAAAGAAGGTCATAATTTCCAATTTATAAGAACCGTATAATCAACTATTTATTGTACAGAAGCTACAACCTAATCCTAAGGATCGTAGTCTACCAAAAAATGCAACTTGCACTATCAGCTGTTAACTGCAATGAGAACGATTCTGATCAATTTGATGTTGCACTATCAGATGTTAACTTTAGCAATGAGAAAAAAAGGAGAGACATAAGGGGAGAAGAACGATTCTGATGAACTATTCTTATGAAAAAAGGAGACACAAGAGTCGCTCCTGATGAACCAAATCAGCCCCAGATTGAGATGAGGAGGCTTGCCTAGATAGCAGGTCCTGTTGGAGATGAGGAGGCCGCAGCGCCAGGCCGCCGGTGACGAGGAATCGCGGCCAGTCAAGGACACTTGCCGACGCCGGTGATGAAGACCCTCAGGCGGACTTTGTGTCGACGATGTGCAGATGCGGAGCCGTTAGCTTAGAGGAGGACGCAGCGCCAGGCCCGCCGGTGGCGAGGACACTTGCGACCGCCGGTGACGGAATCTGGAGAAGGGCGGCCGCGACGTTCACGGGAGGGCTGTGTGATTTGTCTGCGAATCGGAAAATCGTCTCGTCGTTCACCGGAGAGGCTGTGACGTTCACGGGAGCCCAGGAAGGCAGGAACCATCCTGGCGTCGTACACCAATCGGAGACAATCTGGCACATACACAATAATTAGTCCTTTATCCCTATGCAATCACAAACACGTGCTCTGCCCATTGGTCCGACCTCTAATCTCCTCACGACTGAGGGTGCGGGTTCAAACCCCCTCTGATGCTAATAATGCTCCATGTTTTTTTTGCCTGTTTTTGGAATTTGTATCCACAAGTTCTAATTTTTGGCAGGAATTCCCCAAAAAAGATCTAATACATGATTAATTGTACCAAAAGTGACATATTGTCACCCCTTCCATGGTGTTTGTGAATTTTTCGCCTCTGATCTTCATATTCCTGTTACTGCGAGGTGGAATTTCTATCCACAAGTTACTATTATTGACAAGAATTCCAACAAATAGAAATTTCAGTACCAAATTGGAGTCATTGTCACAACACAACAAAGTTCATTGGTACCAGGAACCACTTGGTTGCACACATTTAAACGAGATCCAGCTGGGCGACAACCTAAGATTAACAAAATAAGGCACCACTTTAATCTAACACACAACCAGTTAACAGGTACCACTTGCAGCCCATACAGAAGGGCACCTTACACACCAACTTATATATATATATCAAAATAGTCACCTAACAGTGCCTTGTCACCACCACACCACCAAGGACGTCTTCAGTTGCAATTTAGTTGTCAAGAGGGACGATGACAAGCCTCAGTGCTGCATTCTTGTCATGGAACCTTGTGCCATTCTGATCTCTGAAGCTAAACATACAGATGTTTCCCTTCTTCAGATTGAATTCTTCCACAGCTTCTTTCCATCCACTTGTCATTATCGCATTTCCTCTCTTCCCCACCTTCATCTTAACATACTTCAATTCCTCACTCCTATTGCAGCTAACTTTAACGAAAATTGGTTGCTCTAGGTACTGGTTGAGATACTTCTTAGAGAAGGCCAGACTAAACTCCTAAAAATAAAGTAACATACAAAACATGAGTAATAACTCATAATAAAAAAGCAAGCTTGCACTACAGGAAGCAACCAGAAATAATCATTTTAGTACACATCAGATAGAGGAAGTTATAGAAATCATACCATCTTGCATTTGCTTTCCATAACAGAGGACTTTGTCATTTTAAACACGTAGTGTTTAATTGGCGGAGCTGGGTAGTCACTTGCTTGGTTCTTCAGTCTGACAACTTGATCAGCCTTCATCTTCATGTTATTAGCAAAGATGGATACCTTGTCGAATGACCTAAATCCTCCAACGTTGGGTCCTACAGGCATATGTGTTTATAATAACAGTCCCAACGAACTAAATTAAGAATCATTAAGCAAACAAGATGTTTGAACCACATGAGGATACCTCTGACAACAATGTACTGACGAGGTGGATCTTGCACATCATGGTGGGAAATGTTCTTCTTCGTGCCGTTCTGATTACCAAGTTCAAAATGATCATATTATAACTCCAGCGGAAAGAAATACTGGAAGGAACAAAGGCATGCTCCATGTAAAGTTTACAAGATAATATTGCAGTTCCTTAATTATGGATGTAATTTCCCGTGCTCCAAAGAAAAGAACAACGTCTGGTGACCGATGAATAATTAAGCAGGGCCAAAAACACAAACTCCTAACCTAGGCAGGGCAAGGCGCTATAACCTGCAGTACATGGACGCTGGGCACTGAGCATCCAGCGCGCAGCTGTGCAGGCAGCCAGGCAGGGGCAAGAGTATTAAGTAAGTGAAAATGCACTGCTATCTGCTACTAGTGGCTGCGCAAGAGTATTAAGTAAAAATTTGCACTTCGGAAGGAGCGGTCGTGGCCCAATTTCAGGGGAGCTACTGACGTGCTTAAAGAAAAACTAAAATATCACGAACAATGAACTGTAATAGCAAGTTCATAGATCAGGCCTTCCTCATAGCGGAAGATCCAGCCTTCATCGACCAGCCAGCGGTGTGGTGACGCTTCTTCGATTCCACGGGGTCGTGTTGGGGAATCTTGTCTTCCTTCGTGGATTGCTCACCCATCTTCTTCCTCGTCTCGGATTCCCTCCAGAAATCCCCGGCGGCGGCAACGTGTGACGAACTGTGATGGGGAACGAAAGGGAGAGAAGTGGTCGGCGTTTGGACATAGTTGAGATGACTGTGCGAAATATTTATCTGCAATATTTTTACAATTTAAAATGTTTAGACCGGTTGCAGAAGCCATATATTCCTGAGATATCAAAATAAATTTACGAATATTTTGAGTGGTAAAATAACCGCGTCACGCGCGGGCTGGTTACTCTGTTTCCAGCAAACATAACTGCATGTGGTTCGCGCGGGAGTCGTATGATGCACATCGAGTGGACCACAACAAATTATGTCCCTCTGCAGTAATATCCTCTACGTTAGAGGATCTCGTTCCGATAAGTGGTCGTTTGTTTGCCTTTTTTAAAATTTTAAGCTGGTCGGGGAGAAAAGAAGGTTATGTCGTCAAATCATCATTTTAATGACAAATTAGGTAAAGTAGTGATGTGCCAATTCAATAAAATCAAAACAAAAATGCCTGGTTGTTAATTTTACATAATTGTATCAAGATGGTACGGTCCAGTAGCGGCGCCGGCGGCATCCTCGCACTCTCGGTGGTGTCGTGGATTGATAGTGAGGAATCCTCTAGGTTTAGATCGTGACCATAATGTCACGCTAGATCTTTCGGACAAGATAATGTCACACTAGATCATCCGGAAACGACAATATCAATCTAGATTGATATTGTAAATGACAATGTCAAGGGAGATCATCTCGAAATCACAATGTCACAGTAGATCATCCGGAAATCACATTGTCACAGTAGATCCAGAAATCACAATGTCACACTAGATTATCCGAAAACGACAATGTCATTCTAGATCCCCTGGGAACGACAATGCCACGCTACATCGCCTGGAACTTATCATGTCACACTAGATCAAGGGAAGATGACAATGTCACATCAGATCTTCCGGAAACAACAATGTCACTTTAGATCGTCCGGAAACGACAATACATCATCTGGAAACCATAATGTCAATTTAGATCCCTCGCCAACAACAATGTCAAACTAGATCATTCGGAAGCGGCAATATCACTCTAGATTGATCTGAAATGACAATGTCACTGAGGTCATCCCGAACTGATAGTGTCACAGTAGATCATCCGGAAATCACATTGTCACAGTACATTATCCGGAAATTAAATTGTCACACTAGATCATTCCCGAACTGACAATGTCACAATAGATTATCCGGAAATCATAATGTCACATTAGATCATCCGGAAACGACAATGTCACACTATATCATCCGGAAACGACAATGTCATTCTAGATTGATCTCACGGTAGATCATTCCGAACTGAAAGTGTCACATTAGATCATCCGGAAACCACAGTGTCACTCTAGATCCCTCGGAAACGACAATGTGATTCTAGATTGCTCAGGAAGGTAGATCATCCGGAAATCACATTATCACTCTTGATCACCCACATCCAGAAAACCACAATGTCACTCTAGATCGATCAGAAATCACAGTGTCATACTAGATCAATCAGAAATCATAATGTCACTCTATATCGATCAGAAACGACAATGCCTTACTATATCGCCATACTATACCGCCTGAAAATCACACTGACACACTATATCGACACACTAGATCGCCCGGGGATGCCATTGTTGCCACTAGCATAATAAACAATATGAAAGTGACAATGTCTCTAAAATAGAGTGTAATACTATATCATCCGGGAAACGTCAATGCGAGTCTAGACGCCTGTAATCACACTAGAGCGTCCGAAATGCCTGTGAGTTTGAAACCCGCGAGATCATCCGCAAACGACCAGATTGTTTGACTCGCACTTATCTATATTTGTAATCTTGAAAATATAAGTTTTACAATTTATTTAATTGTTCTAAACGTTTTAAATAAAAAATTAATTCCAAACGTGTACCTACACTAAGCTAAAACTTTCCCGCTAATCCCCCGCCGTCCATCCAATTTTTTGTGAATTTGCTGTGTTTGCGCCCATTTTCCCGCTCAACTAGCATTACATATAAGTAATAACATAATTAGCGCTCTAAACCTAATCACAACACCTCACCCCGATCAGATCTGGTGCTCTCCTCTCTCGTTCCTTACGGCGTGATGACGGCCCCGTCGACGCTGCGAACGGCGCCGAACTCCAGTGGACAGAAAAGCATGCAGGTAAATACACCGGGCTTCCACATCCCCTCCACCTTGCCGATCCCCAATTCTGGCCAATCCCTCTTTGCCCAAATCATCTCGCCGACGGCCGGCGTGCACCTGCCCTCCTCCTCAATCCCCGTCCTCCTCTTCAATCCCCGGATGCAATCCCCGTGCAAGCCCCTCCCACGGCCAGAGCCAGGTGCCAGGGCGACCACATCCATGGCGTCTGTCACCACAACGGCACCTGCCAAATCCTAGCGGACCGCAAGATCTTTCCTCCCTGTTATATTTCCTCTCATGTATCTCTGTTCTGTGGAGTGCGTTGCGACGAGGGCCGAGGCTAACTAAATTTCTCTTCGAGTTGATTGACCTTTACCGTCTGAATGATGTGGAACGCTAGCTCTCCTTGATCGATTATTTGTACTAGCAAAGCTCGATACCTACGGAAACATAGTAGATTGATCTGTTTGGCCAAGCACGCACGCAAGCTGGATGCGCACGGCGGGGTGCCAATCAACAGATTTTTTATCTCATATCTCTCAAACTCCCATTCCCTAACTCCAACTCCCTCCAACCAAACACGCTGTAGCTAGAGTTGGGAATGATGAATTGAACACAACACTTGCTGGATTCAATCTCTAGTTTGCTGCCGTTGCCATTTTTTGCTTTCCTCTTGTTTTACTGGGCCAAGTGTGAATAGAGAACAGTACGATATATGTAATGTTTGGGCTAATTGGTTGCTACCCATTACTACTTAATTCATGTTTGGATTTAGAGGGACACGTTACCTTAGTTGTAGGTCTATATAATACTTTGTGACCCTTCTATTTTATTTAGATATGTTATGAAAAGAATATCCATGTTGTTATTATGATGTATGGTATTATGATTAAATGCATGTATGGTAGTAGTATGTTATATAGCATGTGTTTATGTTGTGTTAGATGGATGGAAAAACTTGTGGCTGGAAATTGGTGAGAGTTATTCTTATTTTGTTTAGTTCATATCCTATTTCCATAAGAAACTTGTATTTTGACTCTGGAATTAAGTGTGAGATGTGTAAGGGGGAGTAACACTTGAAGTTCTTCAGCTGAATGGTTGATTTTGAACCCATATGATCCCAGATGCTCCATTTTGAACCACTGTATATTTTCTACCCACAAAGAACTTTTGTTGGCTACTTGTCCCTTTCAACTACTGAAGCAAATGCATAATGTTTTGAAGCAAGTTAACACACTATCAAGTAAATTCAGTACCATTGCAACAGTTAGAGAAACAAGAGACCCTTTTCCCTTTAGTTTTCCTTTTGCTAAAGGATGTAGGACACATGTTGGCAGATCTACCGTATTGTTGCTGTTTTCTATGAAATTGACTCTAATCCGGATTTTTACATACACAAGGGCACACCGATGAATTCAACGCAAGATACTGCTTCTAGGAGACCTATGACAATACATCGACATCGAGGGCAAGCTTCAGAGGAAATATATGATTCACATTACTCATTTCTGAAATGTACACAATTTCCTTAATTCTTAATCACTATTCTGTAACAAGGATAATGCTAACTGCATTAATTGTTCTTGTGCTCAGTAAAGAAAGGAGTTGTTCTTCTATCAAGGATGGAAAGTATAGCAGCATACAAAAAACAGCGAGCATCTGGTAAATACTATTTGAGTCTCTACCATATTGTATAATGCATAAAATCCTAGATTGCTTAATCTTAACAGCTGCTAAACCTTATGGCGAAACTGAAGAATAATCTGAAAATCCAGTGTCCGCCAATGACATGTGTGCACTGGATGAATGGCCATCTCATGCTCGACGCAACCGTGAACTACAACAGAATGGTACAAATTTTGGTTTATATTTTTGTTCTACTCTACTACAATGAAATACTGAGTAACACAATATTGCTTGTACGATTTCTGTTGTAGAAACTGAATGACATAAGAAGAAGGGGCGAGGAGTTCTCAAGGGATTAAAAGCATCTAAGAAGCGTTATGCCAATGGATCAGAAAAGCTTAATATTTCATTCTCTGGAAATTTGGGTGGTGCAGTGGGAATGAACTACCGTACATTCATGGATGAGGTGGTAATCATGATGAAAAGAAGGTTACCACTCATTGGAGTGAGAAGGTGGGCGGATATTCACCCTACCATTCATCGACAAATTGTTACGGACAAGATGGTTAGTTCAATCCTTTTCACATGTGTTATTTATTTTACCATTCATAATGCATTGTTTAAGCATAGACATTTGTTGTACGCATTACAGGACAGATATGCATTGGATGATACACTGGAAAATGAGGAAAAAATTCTCAAAGTTGCACATGAGAGATATAGAGGTTGACGTTCAACTCTAAGCGCCACTTACAAGGCATACAAAACAGATGCTGCTAGATTGGCGATTGTGCCTGAAGATGTACAACCTGAGGAGTGGCAATGGTTGATTGAGTACTTTGGCACTGATTATAATTCAAGGTTATCTCTAATCTCATTGTTTGTGAATTGTGAACTTAGGTGAAAGGGCTAGTTTTCCTAGTTATATTTTTTTTCCTATGAATGAATATGAAATCAGCCAAAAGAACTCGGACAACCGTAAGAAACTGAAGACAAATCATAGAGTTGGATCAAAATCTTACTCACAACTAAGTTGTTGAGAAGGTACTAATTGCTTTTCCCGCTCATTCTTTTTATTCTTCTTGCTTCAGAATTTGAACATAGTGCAGCAATAACATTCATCTTGTGCAATGACACTTCACTATCATGAAAAAACTTTTTATATATAACCATAATGTATAAATTTATAATGTTTCAAGGATCTAATGTTTTACTACATGTAGAGAAACTTGGAAACCGGAGAAGAGCCAGATTGTGTTGCTCTTTGGGAACTTACCCACAAGAAGAATGGAACATGGAGTAGCAAAGAGTAGCAAGATGTCTATGTGAGTAAAATGAAATCTGTCTATTCTCTAGTTCTTTACTGTTGTGCATGTTGGATGCTGTTTCATCTAATGGGACTATGCCTGTCGTATTTAGGACAAAGCATCTAAAGAGATTAAAAACAAAGAGGCTGAAATGCATGGTCCAATTTCAAGTGAAGAAAGAAGCAATATTTTCCAGACCACGTACAAAGCCACTCTGAATTGCAAGTCATCACAGCCTCGTGGGTATGGATACATGGCCAAACCACCAACTGGTTCTGAAAGGATTAGGTCCCAGCTTCAAGATCAAGCCCGTGCCCAAGCAGCGACCGAAAAGGTAAACACTCAGCTCAGCCAACAGGTCACCGAATTACAAGATCAGTTACAAGCTGAACGTGAAAACACAGAAGAGAGGATTGACATTGAGCGTGCTGAGAGAGAAAACCTTGAGAAGATGTTAGAAGAAAAGTGTGATGAAAGAGATAGGTTGTTGGACGAGGAGCGAAAATCAAGACTGGAATTTGAGCAAAACATGATGGCAAAGTTAGGACTGTTGACCCAAAAGATGGAAACCAAACAGGCGCAATTACATCAGGTTATTATAGTCCTTTCTAGATTGTTTGCTAGTTTGTTACTAACTAAGGATCATATTTGATCATATTTGATTGAACCTGAAACTTGCACTTATGCCTTTTTATTCATCTATTGGGCAAGGGTTATGCATGTGTTGATAATGACTCTAATTTACATGTCATATTTTCTTTGCTCGATCTTGAAGTTTAGATAAACTGGCCATACCTCATCTTTATCAGTGCACTGAAGTTAGATATTTTTACATCCATTCATTCAATAGTGAGCCATTTGCATGTGTTGGATCAAATTTTATTGTGGTACTGCTAAAGTCTTAGGCATAACATAAATGTTCTGATGTATGACTGTTGGTCTGTACCTGTTGATAGTGCTAGTAAGTTAGGCTATGACATTATTCTATTAGACAATACAATATTTACTTAGAATGATTTCACTGATTTGCTATGGCACTGTTCTCTTTGCAATCTATTGTAGACGCCCAAGAAAACAGTGGTCGGCAAAGAAAATATTAATCCAATCCTGCAAACTGCTCTTCCACACAAAGCTAGTACTGCAGGGGCTGTAGGTACAAGGAACAATGTAATTGCTCCAAATACGCTCCTGCAAGCTACAAGGAACAATAGACAATTTTGAGCAATGGTAAGTCGTTACATGCTTTGCACCTTGCATGATTGCTATTGAGATGAGTTTGAATTTTCAAGTTTTTATCTGATGACGATATATTTATACACTCATCTGCACTTGATTTTCCTAATCTGAATGAGTAAGCCTTGTGCATATCTATCATCCCTATAGAAAGTGATATATGACTTTAGTCGTTCTTTACATCCCTACATATGTATTTGCATGTCTTTACAGAAAGTGATTACTTCATTGCTTACTCTCCGTCATCCCTATGTTTTGTATTTACAAGTATTGTAAATACCTCAGTCATCCCTAAGTTTTGTATTTACAAGTATTGTAAATACGGCTTCTTCTAGTACATGCTCTAATATAGAAAGTGATTACTTCATTGCTTTACTTTTCGTCATCCCTATGTTTTGTATTTACAAGTATGGCTTCTTCTAGTACATGCTCTAATATTAAACTTCACTTGCTAGCTTGTACCACTTGTGTTATATTCTACTACTTACCAATTAACTTGAGCTAAATAATTTGTTATCGCAGGATCCAAAACTTTAACTCGACTCGAATGGACTGGAATGGACTACTGGATTGGGTTGGACTAAGCTGGACTAGACTATTGACCACGACCACCATGATCATTTTAGCCTTTGCACTATATTAGGATGGCAATTATCATTTTAGCCTTTGCACTAGATTAGGATGGCACATTCGTACGTTGAATGATTCCTAAATTATATGTCGGTTTCATTTTATTTGCTATGCGGAATATGATATTTTATGGATAACTGAATGCATCTTTTTTGGTTGCAATAGTATATTACCACAAACAAGTATTGGTTGCAACATGTTAGATGCCACGCCGACCAGCTCTGTTGCGTTAAGATGTTGCCACGTTAAGCTTAGCACTGTTGAAATAACTTTTCGTCACAATCATGA
This sequence comes from Poa annua, assembly GCA_026929855.1. Lineage (NCBI taxonomy): Eukaryota > Viridiplantae > Streptophyta > Magnoliopsida > Poales > Poaceae > Poa > Poa annua. The sequence continues at coordinate 56,934,252 of CM049426.1, read as the reverse complement.
TTAATGTTGAAATAATTGCTTAGTACCACCTAATTTAATTTCGTTGAAATAGGCCTTTTGCCATGAATCAATTGTAGTGTCGGAATAGTTTCTCGCCACAAATATTCCTTCCGCCACGAACCGTTGGTATTGTCGGAACAACTTCTCGCCACAAATATTTTAGTCGTTGCGATAACTATTTCTCGCCACCTAAACTATCTTGTTGCAATTTTTTGTTGCCACGAGACCAGAGTTGTTGCCATAAACTAATGCCAAAGACGGAGGGTTTGTGGCAAAATAGGTGTTTCCACAAAAATAAGGATTGTTGCCATAGGTCTTCGGGTCTATTGCAACAATTACATCTTGCAACGGAAGGGCTTGCGCCACGAATATGGTGTTGTTGGAATAGGCTATCGCCAAGAATGCCTATTGCCACAAACGGGCAATCGCCACGGGTTTGGCAACTGTTGCTGTAAGCTATCCCTACAAACCAAATTGTGGCAAGTTAGTGCGTGTTGCGACAAGAAAAAATGTGGCGAATTGCCACACAGTCGTTGCAATTGTAAACTTTTTTGCCACCTTTTGTTTTTCGTGGCAATAACCTATTACCATATGACCATTCGCATCGGGTGGCAACGAAATCAATATCGTTGCAATAGGTACCTATTTCCACAATTCGACACCTATTGCCACGAATACCGTTGTTGCAATAGACCTGATTTCTTGTAGTGTGTTTTTGGTTTCAGAAAAGTACTTAAGGAAATATTCACCAAATTGGAAATAAAACAACCTGGAATTATTTTTGGAATATTTGCGTCACGAGGAACTGAAGACGAGATGAAGAGGGGCCGCGAGGGGGCCACACCACCTGGTGGCGTGGAAGAAGGAGGAGCCGCGCCGGGAGGTGATTTGGCGCCATCGGGCGCCCACCGACCTAGGTATTTCACCTATAAATACATCCCTGACCTAAAACTTTAGACGGTTAATCACTTTTTCCTCCACGGGTCCCGAGCCGCCGCCGTCGTCACCACCACTTCGGGAGAGATCATAACTTCTCCCCGGCACCCTGCCGGGAGGGGGAATCGTCCCCGGAGGCCTCTACGTCGCCATGACCACCTCCGGACGGATGCGTGAGTAGTCTACCCTTTGACTACGGGTCCATAGCAGTAGCTACATGGTTGTCTTCTCCTCTTGTGCTATCATTTTTAGATCTCGTGAGCTGCCTATCATGATCAAGACCATCTTTATGTAATTATGCATGTTGTGTTTGCTGGGATCCGACGAATATTGAGTACTAAATTTATTGATTCATAATATATCATGTATGTTCTATTTAATGATCTTGCATGCTCCCCGTTATTTGTGTGTGCTGTGGCCATGTAGATGCTCGTAACTCCAAGAGGGGGTATTTATACTCGATAGTGGGTTCATGTCTCTATTAAATCTGGGGCAGTGATAGAAAGCTCTAAGGTTGTAGATTACTGTTGCTACTAGGGATAAAACAGTAGTACTTTGTCTAAGGATGATGTTACTTACTTACTTACTTTACACACAGTGCTTAAGGCGATAATCTGTTGCATGCAACTTAATACTGAAAGGGGTGCAGACGCTAACCGGAAGGTGGATTATTAGTCATAGATGTGGTTGGAGCAGTCTATGTATATTGTTGTAATGCCCGAATGAATCTCACACTAGACATCATAACGTTAGTATACGCATTGGGTTGCTAATCATTTTTCTGTCAATTGCTTAGCTGTAATTTGTTTACCACGCATGGATGAATGATATTATTTATGGAGAGACACCACTAGTGAATTGTGGACCCCGGTCATTCTCATTAATCTGATAAACCACAACTGCAAACCTGTTAGTTTCTGCAAACATACACTCTTTTTTCCACACATACATTTAATCCTTTGTTACAGCAAACCGGTGAGATTGACAACCTAACTGTTAAGTTGGGGCAAAGTATCTTGATTGTTAGTGTGCAGACTCCACGTTCGCTGCTGACGCTAACTCAGGTGAAAATTCATTTCCTACTGGTTCGATAACCTTGGTTTCATAACTGAGGGAAACTTGCTGCTGCACTACTTCACTCCTTCCTCTTGGGGTCTCCCAACAACACACCCACCGTGTGCATCAAGCATTTTTCTGGCACCGTTGCCGGGTAGATTTGAAGATTCACTACGACGGGAGTTTTCGCACTTCCAATCTTTTTATTTTGTTATTGTCTTACTTAGTTTATTTTTATTACTGTCTTGTTTGCTTAATATCAAAAAAACAAAAATATTAGTTACTTGCATTACTTTTTATATTTCGGTTTTGCTATTTTATTTTCAGTTTTGTTGCTTTGTTTTTTTCGGTTTTAGCGTTTGTTCAATTATTTTGTTATTTCAGTTTGCCCTAAATTTGCTGAAAATGGGTAGTCCTGAAGTTCAAGTTCGTTCGTTTAAACAACAGGAGGAGAAATTTTAAAAGATGATTGGTATAGGATAAATGATGCTCGTCAAAAATGCACTAAGAAACACTCCACTTTAATCCTCCTTAGGAATTTTTATGTTGGTATCTCTAGTTGGTATAGGTATGTTCTTGACACTCTTACGGGGGGTAATTTTCTTGGGACACCTGCCTTTGAAGCCTGCATTTTAATTGAAAGTTTGGTAGGATCACCACCCCTTACTAAAGAAGTTAAAACTGAGATCACTTTGGGAGATATAATTAAAAGGTTGGATTCCATGGAGAAAACTTTTCTCGATAATGCTAGCAAGGGTAATGAATCAATGAATGATATTAATGGAAGGATCACTGCTTTAGAAACTAGCAACACCCTTGACACTCATAATCATAGAATTTATGAATTAGAACATGTTATGGAAACTTTAGGTTCAACATTTGCTTCTATTGAAACTAAGAGAGATAAGGCTTTTGTAGGAAGGGAGCAAAATTTCATTTCTATTCTCAAACCCAAACCTCCCAATATGCCTAAAAGTGATGATTTACAAAATAGGACGTACTCGTGGATAACAAAAACACCTATTACAACCAACCATGTTTTGGAGAAAGTTATTGATGTTGATGCTTCATCTCTTGATAATACTTGAGTTTCACTTTTTGTGCCTAGGTCAAAGGCGTTAAACAAAAACGCTTATGGGAGACAACCCACTTTTATTTCCCGTCATTTTAATTTATTTTGCTTGTGTCAAGAACTTGTCCTACCTCTGAAGAAACTCCTTTGTATCTTAATTTTATTGCAATGTTGTGTCAAGTTAAGCCTCTAGTTGAAAGTTGATGCTAAAATTCAATTCATGTGCTGAAACAGATTTCTGCTGTCCACCGTTAAATTCATATCAATTCTAATGAAGTTACTCTAAGTTTGGTGTGGATAAAATTTTCAAGGATCAAGAGAGAAGGATGATATAATATGATCAAGAGGATAGTAACGCCAAAGCTTGGGGATGTCCTGGTGGTTCACCCCAATATAATTCAAGAAGACTCAAGTGTCAAAGCTTGGGGATGCCCAAAGCATCCCCTTCTTCATCAACAAACTATCAGGTCCTTTCTAGTGAAACTATATTTTAATTCCGTCACATCTTATGTGCTTATCTTGAAGCGGCTGTTTGTTTTTGTTTTTTTGTTGTTATTTTCATTCTCTGAATAAATTAGATCCAAGCATTCTTTTGTGTGGGAGTGTCAGACCCTGGATTCAGACGTCACAAAGAAGACGTACTGGTTGGGACACACAACTAGGAGCATACTGGGGTTACCAATCCCAGGAAAAATCAGGCGGGCTCGGAATGGATCATCGGCCCACATCTCGCTAGCCATCCCAACGTCACGTACGTCTCGTGATTGCGCACGAAAGAAATCCAAAACCGTGAAAGTTGGGTGTAAGTTAACAATGATTACGTGTAAGTTGTCTATGATCTTATTAGCCAGCATCATCACCAAGTCGTCCATAACCGTGGACACGGCTCATCGATAAGATTATACCCTGCAGGTGTAACATCAAAGGATTTTTCAAATTCTGAAAAATCAGAAAAATTAAAAACTTTTTTGAAAACTATTTGTATGTCGATTTGAAAACAAAATTCATGCATGTATTCATCATTTTCTTGCATTATTTATATTTGAAATTACAATGGTTGAAATATTATTTCCACTTGAAAACCTATTTGAGAAAATATTAAAAATAAAATAACGATTATGCTATTTATCTTATTTTACTTTAATATTTTGATTGTAATTATTAGAAATAATTATTTTCATATGTTCACAATTGTGGTACCAAATTTTATTTAGCCATACATAAATTAATTAAATTTCTATTTCCAAATTTGACAAAAGTGTCAAATTTGCATTAAATCAAATATTCAAAATTAATATTTTTAAAAAGTGGTCAAAACATGTCCATAAATGTTTTAAAATAAAGATATGATTTTTAGAAATTTTTAGAAATTAATTTCACTTAATTCAGAGTTCTAAAATAAAAGTTATGCATGAATTAAGAAAAAAAAAAAAACGAATCGGGCCAGCCGGCCGGCCCACGAACTAACCGAACCGAGCTATCGTATCCAACTCAAATCCTGAAATTCGCTTTTCCAACTACTTTTCATTCAAACACGTATATCTTAAGAAATATAACTCCAAATCCGGATCCGCTTGATCCTACGCGTTCACAACTCCGAGCCCTATCTATTCCACCATCCCTCCGCCTATAAACCCCTGTAGCCGCCAGCATCTCTTTTACTCTTTTCGTTCCACCGAAACCCTAATCAGCGAAATAGTATTTCGTTCGTTCGACAAACAAAACCATCTCCAATCGCGGCGGGGCCTTAATCATTGTTGTAGATCTCGTCGATACCTTTCCATCCCAATAAGCCTCAACTCTTTTCATCAAGCATGGAGGAAGAATTTCGAATCGTCATCCATCAGATCTGAAGTCGTATTTCTCAGATCTCCTCGCGCTCGTTGCGTCAAATCGAAATTCCTTCGGTGAAAAGGTAGATCTACTCTATATCTACAACTTTCATGTTGACAACTTTTTATTTTAACGTACGTAATTTTCTGTATAATACAGATCGTGTTTGATGTTGTTCGAGTAACCAAACCATCTTAAAAGTTTGGGACGAGAATACGAAAATTGTTCCCCTGATCAAGACCTTTCTTTTGCCCCAAGCCTCACCTCTTTGGTTCAGCGAGCTGAGAGATATTCGCGTTTGAGTTTCGGATCAGACAGGTATTTTGCGATTTGTGACCAATCTATTCATCCACCTATGTTATAATTGTGATAATTAGAAAGAGCACGTAATTGTCTACAACTTTTGTTAAGAGTGTTTTTCCATCCGAGCAACTTTATTTTAGGTCAAATTCGTAGTCAAATCCCAGTCAGCCTGCCACGTCAGCAAGTCAATTCCCACGTCAGCAGTCAAAGTCAACCGAAGACCCACAGTTTTACAGAAAAACCCAAGAATTTAAATCTATCACTACTTTTTATTGGTTTGGTCAAATTTTACAAATAAAATATTTTTGGAAAGCTTATGACACGTAGAAACTTTTGGCATCATTACTTTTATGTTTTGTCAAATTAAAATTTGTTGAAATTCAAAAGTGGAATTAATGGTAATTTGAACATAACTTCAAATTTGAAATTTAAATTTTATCAAACTCTTTTGCTATAACTTTGAATGTCTAAGTATTGACAGTAGTATTTTTCTACTAATTTTGTAGAATAATTTTTCTATGATTTTGTAAATAATATTGATTTAATACTTTAAATGATATTTTAATGAATAAAAAAACTTATTAAAAATATATTAAAATTAATTTCATCATCTATTCGAATTATAAATTACTTAGTCATATTATGACCACTTTGGTATTAAAAGGTACTTAGAAATATTTTGCCTCTTTAAACAAAATAAATTCTTCCTTAGAAAATATTTGATAACTATTTTTCGACAACACTCTTCCTTAGAAAAATTTCAACATCTTAAAGATGCTAAATCTTTTCCTTAGAAAATTTTAGCATCTAGAAAACTTAGTTGTTTTATTTTGTTAAGTCTTGTCCTTAGAAATAAATTGCATTGCATGCATGTCATATCTATTGTATAGTTATACTCCTTATAGGAAAACTCCTTCCTTATTTTCCCTAAGTTAGGATTATTTTCAACCTAGAGTTTTGGTAAAGTGCTATGCACTTAGACACTTAGGATTTCCAAGATGGAGCTAGAAGGCCATTGAAGGACTTAGCCAAAACAAGACTTCAGAAGTATCTCCAAGAAGTAGAAGCACTTAGAAGAAAACAGACTCTGGAAGCATCCTCAAGATGTCAAGCACTTAGAAGAAAAGTGAGAAGAAGTTCAAGAAGGCCAACCTCCCTTATATCCTCTAAGTCTTTCTCTCTGCCTTTTCTTCTTCTCTGAGAACTCAAAATCCAAGACCAGCCTCGAGGATACAAGAATCATCAAGTCTGAAGATTATTCAAGTCTACCAAGAATTCAATCAAGACATCACCAAGGAGAATATTACAAATCTGGAGATGAAGCCTGGAGGACAACTACATATTTCTTTCTATCTTTCCCTCTTTTCTAATCTTGTCTTTCACATTTGACTTAAACAAATTTTGATCATGATGTTATCATCTTGAAGTTGTTGGAGCCTAGCGGCCTAGTGGGATGAAGCGGCCTGGAAACAAACCTTACATGTCCACGTACATGAGACCTGTTCCACAATTTAAGTGGCTGGCCGGATGTCTGTCTCTCTCACTATAGTGAATGTCCAATTTACAAAGAGTTGATAATAATTGTTGATCATCTTGAACAAATAACTTAGTATTTACTCTAAATATCTCTACACATCAAGACTAGGCCATTAGAGTGCTTATTCAAGATGATATAAAACAAAATATTTTATTCAACTTATGACCTTAGCCCTTAGTCGTTTTGGACCAACCTATTTACCTTGCATTAACTTAAAAGATTTCCATGGCATGAAAAAGCATTTCTAGCCCTTAGGAATATTTTGCACATCATGCATAAACATATTTTCCCTTAGAGAGTTTTATAAAACTTATTTATTTATCTAGTATGTGTTTGTATGCATTGTGGAGTTGTGCTTGCTGTTGATTGTTGTATTGTTGCTTGTCTATACTGTTAGATTGAACGGAGAGTCCCGAGTATCGTTGAAAAGAGTTGTGAACAACGACAACATTCAAAGGCAAGTGCCACACCTCATAAACTTCCTATTATTTTTATATGCATTACTTAGTGTATTTTTATATGCATGTGTAGGATAGTATTGCTATGCTAAACCTGTGTAGAATTCCTTATTCCTGTGTCTAGGTTCCTATGCAATACTTAGTAGAATTATTGATGCTATGCAAATGTTGTTTTGTGAAAATCTAAATTCTACTAAGTTAAGAATGAAACACCTGGGTGGTAAGTGGTTGTATGGTTTATGTTGAGTGGCTACTCAGGTCCATGTCTATGGTTCCTGGAGTATGTACACTTGTGAATGGCCACCCAGGAACAGAGGAATCTGAAGAACTCCGAGTGACAATTGCTTCCAGTGCAGCCATTGCCATATGGGCTCTGGCTTGATTAATTATGTTGCGTGAACTCTCTCCGGCTTGACAAGCAGATGTAGGGGGATGTTAGGTGGAACGGGTCAAGCCAGAGTGGGAGGGAAAATGCTTCTGAAAGATCTCGTCTCATTCTTCTCCTTTCCTATTCACAAATGGTGTGTAAAGGATAGTTTGGGTTGAATGGGTACAATGGTGAACGTGCACAACCTCTGCAGAGTGAAAAACTAAGTACTTAGCCGTGTCCCCGGTACGGACAATTTGTGCAGCTGATCACGGACGTAAACGGAGGATTCCATCATTCCAACTTCAGAAATAAAACTTGATGGGTGAACAAGGGAAGATGAGATTTATGGTTTTCATGCCATAGTCGTCTTGATTTCAAGAAAAGTGTTTTCAAAAGAGTAGGAAAAATTGGCTTTATGCAAAATAGCCTTAAACTCCACCAGCCAAATATGCATATAGGCTTTAGAGTTATTCCATTAAGTGTCCACCATAGTGTCACTTGCCAGACTCCATTTTTAATGGAATCTGACCCACGTTGTTGCAATATTTTTCTTATTGCAGATTTGATCAGATGATGAGTGAGGTTTCGTTTAAAGGTTTCGAGTCTACAACCAACATGTTTTCGCCTGTGGCAGCATGAAAGTTATAGAGACACACTGCTATTTTATTCCGCTGTGTACTTTTCCAATGCTAGCTTTATGCTATGCAACTTGTATCAAATATTTTGTAATTCTGGATCATCGATGTAATAAAATTGACGCTTTGTTGTGATATTACATCGCAAATTGTGTGTGCAAGTGAATCGATCCAGGGATTTGCACAATACACAGGTATCGTCCTTATTTAAAGTGCAGGTACGTTACAGATGGTATCAGAGCACTGTGTTGCCTGTAGGTTCGAAACCCTAGGTTTGGATAGAAATAGGATCTGACCATAGGATTGAAAATCTATTTATTCACTTTTCTAAAAACAAAACTTTTCATTTTATCTTCCTCATACTCTCATCTACTATCAACCTTCTGAAAACCTCTTATCTTTTTCTAGATGACCATGTTCTTATAGTCTAAGTCTGATTCTGCTGCCTCATATGGAAAAGCTACGATTAATCATGAAGTTCTGCATGCATGGAAGACCACTGAAGAACCAGGTTTCGACCAACACTTCTAAGATATCCAAGAAAGTTGAACAAGAACTTGAAGCAGTCATGAAGGAGGTAGATTTGACCACCACCAAAAATAGAATGACGATATCGTGTTAGTGTATTGATCATATCAACTTGGTTATATGACAATACTAGATTGTTTGTTTGTTGTGAACCTTGTTGCTTGATGTTTGTTAGATGTTGATTGATTATGTTATAGATTGGTTGCCTTGTTTTGTTTTATTGAACTAGGATTCCCCCATAAGTACACATAATTCAACTCATTGCTTTCTAAACCAAACAGATGTCTCACCCTAATACCAACACCAATGAATTGCATACAACTATGCAACTAGTATTTGAGAACCAGAGACAACTGTGGAAGTTGATAAATGACCACCTGCCTAAGATTGATCAAAACCATAGTGAATTTGAAGAGGACCTTATGACCAAACCAAAGGCATGCAAAACTTGCGGAGAGATAGGAGATACGTCCAAAGAATGTCCTGATGAGTGGCCCCATGGTCATACCAGACATCTAGTTAAAGGATGCCTCACAAGTCAGGTTACTTGCTTCTTGTGTGAAGGAACAAACCATGTCCCAACCCAGTGTCAACTTTATCCCTTGGTGCAACAAGCTACCCAGCAAACCAAGCAAGGAATGCAACAGTCTCTCATGAAGACCCTGGAGGAACAAGGACAAAAGCTTAAAGTCCAAGAAAGTTCTTAGCCACATAAGTTGCTACAAGTGCAAAGATAAGGGACATTATGCTGATAAGTGCCCTGAGAGGAAGAAGGATAAATCTCTCCAAGGACCGAGTGGAAAACGTGAGTGCTAAAACTTCTGGATCCACCACATGCCATTGTATTTTGAATACTTGTACGCTCTACATCAGAGAAATAAACAAGATTAAACAAAGTTTCTATACTGACCACAAAAATTTCTTTTAAGGGTGGTAGCCACCTAGATAATTCAAACCCAGTCACTTAAACACAGAGATCTCAAACTATCTTTCTTTCCATCCTCCTAATCAGAAAAATCATTCGCTGCCAAGTTTTCAAGTTTCCATGTCAGAAATTTCATTTCCCAAAACATCCCGAGTTATCAGAATCATTCAAGCATTTGCCTTGTCTTTCTAGCCTCTCCGAATCTCGGGGACGAGATTCCTTTTAAGGGTGGTAGTCTGTAACATCCTAGGATTTTTCAAATTCTGAAAAATCAGAAAAATTAAAAACTTTTTTGAAAACTATTTGTATGTCGATTTGAAAACAAAATTCATGCATGCATTCATCATTTTCTTGCATTATTTATATTTGAAATTACAATGTTTGAAATATTATTTCCACTTGAAAACCTATTTGAGAAAATATTAAAAATAAAATAACGATTATGCTATTTATCTTATTTTACTTTAATATTTTGATTGTAATTATTAGAAATAATTATTTTCATATGTTCACAATTGTGGTACCAAATTTTATTTAGCCATACATAAATTAATTAAATTTCTATTTCCAAATTTGACAAAAGTGTCAAATTTGCATTAAATCAAATATTCAAAATTAATATTTTAAAAAAGTGGTCAAAACATGTCCATAAATGTTTTAAAATAAAGATATGATTTTTAGAAATTTTTAGAAATTAATTTCACTTAATTCAGAGTTCTAAAATAAAAGTTATGCATGAATTAAGAAAAAAAAAAACGAATCGGGCCAGCCGGCCGGCCCAAGAACTAACCGAACCGACCTATCGTATCCAACTCAAAACCTGAAATTCGCTTTTCCAACCACTTTTCATTCAAACACGTATATCTTAAGAAATATAACTTCAAATCCGGATCCGCTTGATCCTACGCGTTCACAACTCCGAGCCCTATCTATTCCACCATCCCTCCGCCTATATAAACCCCTGTAGCCGCCGGCATCTCTTTTACTCTTTTCGTTCCACCGAAACCCTAATCAGCGAAATAGTATTTCGTTCGTTCGACAAACAAAACCATCTCCAATCGCGACGGGGCCTTAATCATTGTTGTAGATCTCGTCGATACCTTTCCATCCCAATAAGACTCAACTCTTTTCATCAAGCGTGGAGGAAGAATTTCGAATCGTCATCCATCAGATCTGAAGTCGTATTTCTCAGATTTCCTCGCGCTCGTTGCGTCAAATCGAAATTCCTTCGGTGAAAAGGTAGATCTACTCTATATCTACAACTTTCATGTTGACAACTTTTTATTTCAACGTACGTAATTTTCTGTATAATACAGATCGTGTTTGATGTTGTTCGAGTAACCAAACCATCTTAAAAGTTTGGGACGAGAATACGAAAGTTGTTCCCCTGATCAAGACCTTTCTTTTGCCCCAAGCCTCACCTCTTTGGTTCAGCGAGCTGAGAGATATTCGCGTTTGAAGTTTCAGATCAGACAGGTATTTTGCGATTTGTGACCAATCTATTCATCCACCTATGTTATAATTGTGATAATTAGAAAGAGCACGTAATTCTCTACAACTTTCGTTAAGAGTGTTTTTCCATCCGAGCAACTTTATTTTAAGTCAAATTCATAGTCAAATCCCAGTCAGCCTGCCACGTCAGCAAGTCAATTCCCACGTCAGCAGTCAAAGTCAACCGAAAACCGACAGTTTTACAGAAAAATCCTAGAATTTAAATCTATCACTACTTTTTATTGGTTTGGTCAAATTTTACAAATAAAATATTTTTGGAAAGCTTATGACACGTAGAAACTTATGGCATCATTACTTTTATGTTTTGTCAAATTAAAATTTGTTGAAATTCAAAAGTGGAATTAATGGTATTTTGAACATAACTTCAAATTTGAAATTTAAAATTTATCAAACTCTTTTGCTATAACTTTGAATGTCTAAGTATTGACAGTAGTATTTTTCTACTAATTTTGTAGAATAATTTTTCTATGATTTTGTAAATAATATTGATTTAATACTTTAAATGATATTTTAATGAATAAAAAAACTTATTAAAAATATACTAAAATTAATTTCATCATCTATTCGAATTATAAATTACTTAGTCATATTATGACCACTTTGGTATTAAAAGGTACTTAGAAATATTTTGCCTCTTTAAACAAAATAAATTCTTCCTTAGAAAATATTTGATAACTATTTTTCGACAACACTCTTCCTTAGAAAAATTTCAACATCTTAAAGATGCTAAATCTTTTCCTTAGAAAATTTTAGCATCTAGAAAACTTAGTTGTTTTATTTTGTTAAGTCTTGTCCTTAGAAATAAATTGCATTGCATGCATGTCATATCTATTGTATAGTTATACTCCTTATAGGAAAACTCCTTCCTTATTTTTCCTAAGTTAGGATTATTTTCAACCTACAGTTTTGGTAAAGTGCTATGCACTTAGACACTTAGGATTTCCAAGATGGAGCTAGAAGGCCATTGAAGGACTTGGCCAAAACAAGACTTCAGAAGTATCTCCAAGAAGTAGAAGCACTTAGAAGAAAACAGACTCTGGAAGCATCCTCAAGATGTCAAGCACTTAGAAGAAAAGTGAGAAGAAGTTCAAGAAGGCCAACCTCCCTTATATCCTCTAAGTCTTTCTCTCTGCCTTTTCTTCTTCTCTGAGAACTCAAAATCCAAGACCAGCCTCGAGGATACAAGAATCATCAAGTCTGAAGATTATTCAAATCTACCAAGAATTCAATCAAGACATCACCAAGGAGAATATTACAAATCTGGAGATGAAGCCTGGAGGACAACTACATATTTCTTTCTATCTTTCCCTCTTTTCTAATCTTGTCTTTCACATTTGACTTAAACAAATTTTGATCATGATGTTATCATCTTGAAGTTGTTGGATCCTAGCGGCATAGTGGGATGAAGCGGCCTGGAAACAAACCTTACATGTCCACGTACATGAGACCTGTTCCACAATTTAAGTGGCTAGCCGGGTGTCTGTCTCTCTCACTATAGTGAATGTCCAATTTACAAAGAGTTGATAATAATTGTTGATCATCTTGAACAAATAACTTAGTATTTACTCTAAATATCTCTACACATCAAGACTAGGCCATTAGAGTGCTTATTCAAGATGATATAAAACAAAATATTTTATTCATCTTATGACCTTAGCCCTTAGTCCTTTTGGACCAACCTATTTACCTTGCATTAACTTAAAAGATTTCCATGGCATGAAAAAGCATTTCTAGCCCTTAGGAATATTTTGCACATCATGCATAAACATATTTTCCCTTAGAAAGTTTTATAAAACTTATTTATTTATCTAGTATGTGTTTGTATGCATTGTTGAGTTGTGCTTGCTGTTGATTGTTGTATTTTTGCTTGTCTATACTGTTAGATTGAACGGAGAGTCCTGAGTATCGTTGAAAAGAGTTGTGAACAACGACAACATTCAAAGGCAAGTGGCACACCTCATAAACTTCCTATTATTTCTATATGCATTACTTAGTGTATTTTTATATGCATGTGTAGGATAGTATTGCTATGCTAAACCTGTGTAGAATTCCTTATTCCTGTGTCTAGGTTCCTAAGCAATACTTAGTAGAATTATTGATGCTATGCAAATGTTGTTTTGTGAAAATCTAAATTCTACTAAGTTAAGAATGAAACACCTGGGTGGTAAGTGGTTGTATGGTTTATGTTGAGTGGCTACTCAGGTCCATGTCTATGGTTCCTGGAGTATGTACACTTGTGAATGGCCACCCAGGAACAGAGGAATCTGAAGAACTCCGAGTGACGATTGCTTCCAGTGCAGCCATTGCCATATGGGCTCTGGCTTGATTAATTATGTTGCGTGGACTCTCTCCGGCTTGACAAGCAGATGTAGGGGGATGTTAGGTGGAACGGGTCAAGCCAGAGTGGGAGGGAAAATGCTTCTGAAAGATCTCGTCTCATTCTTCTCCTTTCCTATTCACAAATGGTGTGTAAAGGATAGTTTGGGTTGAATGGGTACAATGGTGAACGTGCACAACCTCTGCAGAGTGAAAAACTAAGTACTTAGCCGTGTCCCCGGTACGGACAATTTGAGCAGCTGATCACGGACGTAAACGGAGGATTCCATCATTCCAACTTCAGAAATAAAACTTGATGGGTGAACAAGGGAAGATGAGATTTATGGTTTTCATGCCATACTTGTCTTGATTTCAAGAAAAGTGTTTTCAAAAGAGTAGGAAAAATTGGCTTTATGCAAAATAGCCTTGAACTCCACCAGCCAAATATGCATATAGGCTTTAGAGTTATTCCATTAAGTGTCCACCATAGTGTCACTTGCCAGACGCCACTTTTAATGGAATCTGACCCACGTTGTTGCAATATTTTTCTTATTGCAGATTTGATCAGATGACGAGTGAGGTTTCGTTTAAAGGTTTCGAGTCTACAACCAACATGTTTTCGCCTGTGGCAGCATGAAAGTTATAGAGACTCACTGCTATTGTATTCCGCTGTGTACTTTTCCAATGCTAGCTTTATGCTATGCAACTTGTATCAAATATTTTGTAATTCTGGATCATCGATGTAATAAAATTGACGCTTTGTTGTGATATTACATCGCAAACTGTGTGTGCAAATGAATCGATCCAGGGATTTGCACAATACACAGGTATCTGCCTTATTTAAAGTGCAGGTACGTTCTAGCAGGGGTGCACTACTGTACCCATACTCGTTCGATCAACCCCAAAAAGCAAGCCAGAAGGTAGGGCATCTCAACATGGCTAATCTCTTCTCTACAACCCATCCAGGGAACCACATAATTGTGCGCACGGTTGCTCAGCCCCATACCCGGAACTTCGCAACACTCTAAGAACGTGCCACCCTATATGAGAATCGACTACTCCATCATCATGAGATCGTTATGTAACCATATGCATGCATGAAATGGAAAGCCCGAACTACTTGCGGCGCCCTGGATAAGAATAGGATTAGGTCGAAGCCGCGGGGGGCTCCATCGTGCCTCCCACAAGTGGATAGTGCACTCAAAATTGGATCCGAGGACAAGAACTGAGTTATAATTCACAACAGAAGATAACATTTTATTAAAGTAGACATTCTAGCATGCTAAGTATATGTCACATAGGACAAACAGACTCGCAGAACCAACCTTAAGCATGCACCATGACTCGCAAGGCTAACAGATAAACATACAACAGGTGATGTGATGTGGGGATAAAGCTGTATAGGGCTGCGGGATAACATGTGATGGGATCGCACTTCAAGAATCGTAAACTACGCTAACATAGATCAAAAGGCAAGGATGAAAACCAAACAGCCTGTAACAGGTTAGCAGTAGCTTTCCTGGCAGCTCGTGGCCTGGCACGAAAGCTGGAACCTCAGCATCGTAAGTACCGCCAGCAGGCACGTCGTCGTCTACCCAGCGAAGAGCAAAAACATAGACAAATAGGAAACATAATCAATATAAGGAAAATGCGCAAACATTGATAGTGCATGACATGGCAAGATGTAATATGAGATCCACTTAATCCAAATTAAGTGGGAATGCAATCCCGACAATTAATATTTAGGTTCAACTTATTTTTCTACACATCAAATTAAATGTTTATTAACATGGCAAGACATGTCATAGATGATATAATCAAATTAAATGGAAAAGGGCATTATATATTTATTACCCCACACATTCCATATTTAATTATTTAGTTGCATTTGTTAATTTAAACTAAGCAATAAAATTAAATGATGCAAAATGGCATAAGAATGGCATATTAATGTTCATTGCATTTTTCTGATAAAAATACATATAAATATTATTTAATTTGGAATTATAGAATAAAAGTTATTAATGTTTTAGGTCTAGGGGTGTTTCTGCAATTAACATGGACCTGCTCGTGATGGAAAAGAATCAGTGAGGGTTCTCTGTGCAAAACAAAAAACAGGGGGGCTCAGATGTGAGTTTGCCGCGCAGGGTCTCTTCTGGACTTTTCTTACCGAGGAAACAAGCACCCGTGAGGTTGACCAGCGGGGCCAAACGTCACGCTGGCATGGGCGCGCGTGTGTAGCGCCACGGTCACTGACCGGTGGGGGCCATTTGTCAGCGTGCGTAGCAAAAATTGGGCTGTTATTCACTGACCGGTGGACGCGTGCAGCGAACGGATTAGAGCTGCTAGCCACAGGGGCGAGTGAGGGTTGTTGTTAGGTTTTGGTTCGTTATGGTTTTTAACAGTCAAATGTTCTGTTTTTCTCTGACAAAGCTGAAGAAACCTGTCAGTACGCTACGGCGGACGGAGGCGCGCCGACGACAACCAAGGACGGGCGGCGCGGGGCTGTTGTGTGCGTGCAACGGTTCCGGGAGAGGTGGCGAGTCCGTTTTTGTGCTCGGATGTGAAGGAGGAGTTCCAGAGGGCTCGGGTTCGTGCTCCTGCGTGCGCGGGTGTCACGGCCGTGGCGGAGTTTATCTACGGCGCCGGTGAAATTGGAGCGAACCAAGTTCACCGGAGGGGGAAAAGGTGAGGCTCACCGAGGGGACTGCGGTGGCGAGAGGAGGAGGCGCGGGGAGACCAGAGTGGAGCTGTCGGTGTCGAGGACGAAGTAGTCGAGCGACGTTCGGAGTTGTGGAAGGAGAAGGAGCGGCGTTTCCCGGGTCCGGCTCCTGTTTGTCGTGGACGGAGGAGTCGAAGAGGGTCTTGCTGGCGCGAGGAAGGCGGAGGAGGTGGCCGGAAACAGCGGGGGTCCGAGCTCCGCATCTCGGAAAACATGGCGATGGCAGGAGCTAGGTGAGAGCGTGCGGCGGCGGGGCAGAGGGAAGAAAGAAGGGGCTAGGGTTTTGGGGCGTTGCGGCGCATCTAATAGGAGAGCGTGAAGGGCATGTGGCGTGTGGGGCGAGCATGGCAGAGAGCCAGCGCCATGGCGACGTGTAAAGCTCGCTGCTTCATACGGAGGAAGGAGACATGGAGGCAGGCCGTGAGCTGGGCCGGAGTGGGCCGAATTGGGCCAACTCGGCCAGGGTGAGCTTTTTCTCCTGTTTTTTATTTTCTCTTTTATTTATTTCTTTTCTGTTTGTATTTTTTAAAACAAAATAGAAAAGGAAACAAGATAAAATCTTTTGGCAAATTTTTATAGTTTCCAAATAGACAATTTCATTTACTGATTGAATATTTGAAAATATTTTGAAACTTCACATTTGAATTTATTTGAATTTTCATTTGAATTTAAATGTGGAATTTGAATTTGAATGCAACCATTTAATTAAACGCAAGACAAATGAAATTACGCCATGATGTTTTCTTTATTGCACAAACAAACACCACATTCTAGGAAGGCATTATATTTGGGATGTTACAACACTCCCACACTCAAAGGAATCACGCCCCGAGATTCTTCATGGAGCAACAAAGAGGTCGGGATACTCGACACAGAGGTGGTATTTACGTTCCCATGTAGCTTCCTTGTCAGTGTGATGAGACCATTGGACCTTGTAGAACATGACACTGTTGTTACGGGTGCGACGTTCAGCTTCGTCAAGAATGCGAATAGGTTGTTCCACATAAGAGAGATCTTATCGAAGTTCAATTGATCCATGATCAACTGCACGTCCTGGATCTTGGAAGCACTTCTTGAGTTGTGACACGTGGGAGACATCATGCACTTTGGAGAGGTTTGGAGGAAGTTCCAGACGGTAGGCCAAATCACCACGCCTTGAAAGAACGTTGAAATGCCCAACATAATGCGGAGCAAGCTTACCTTTGATGCCAAAGAGTTGCGTGCCTCTCAGAGGAGTGACACGAAGATAAGCTTGATCACCAGATGCATAGACCATGTCCCTGTGCTTGCTATCATAATAGCTTTTCTGACGAGGCTGTGCAATCTTCAGATTGTCACGAATGATGCGAACCTTTTCTTCAGCCTCCTGGATAATGTCAGGGCCAAAGAATTGACGTTCACCCGCTTGAGACCAATTCAGAGGAGTTCTGCATTTGCGCCCATAGAGAGGTTCGAAGGGAGCCACGCCTAAGAGTTTCTTGGAAGTTGTTGTTGTAGGAGAACTTAGCATACGGAAGGCAATCCTCCCATTTCATGCCAAAGGAGATCAAACAAGCTCTGAGCATATCCTCCATAATTGTATTCACCCTTTGAACCTGTCCACTTGCTTGCGGATGGTAAGCGGTTCTGAACAGAAGTTTGATACCCAAGGTTTTCTGAAAGCTATCCCAAAATCGAGAAGTGAAGATACTTCCATGATCTGAGCTTATAGCCAGAAAAACACCATGTAAAGGAACTAGTCTTGTCATATAGAGTTCTGCCAACTGACTAGCTGAGACAGTCTCTTTGACTGGGAAGAAGTGAGCCACTTTGGAGAGACGATCAATTACAACAAAGATTACATCGTTGCCTTTCGACTTTGGAAACCAAGTAACGAATTCCATTTTGATCTTGTCCCATTTCCACTCAGGAATTTGCAGTGGTTGAAGAAGTCCAGGTGGTCTCTGATGTACTGCCTTGACACGACAGCAAACATCACACTGAGACGCATCTTTGTGTTGCCAGGGTGGATAGAAGGCGGAGTATCATGAGCCTCCTTGAGAATCAACTCTCTTAAGCTGTCAAGCTTGGGCACTACAATGCATCCTTCAAAGAGCAAGGTACCCTTGTCATCGAGAAAGAAACTTTTGTACTTATCCTTGCCGATGTTGACTTTGATATTCTTGACACCAAAGTCATGCAACTATGCGGCACGGATTTTATCCTCAAGTGTAGGAGTGGCAATCAAGTTTGGAAGATAACCAGAAGGAACCACTTGGAGATTGAGCTTCCTGAATTCTTCGTGAAGAGGAGGTTGGATGTCCTCAACCATGAGGTTGTTGCAATAGGACTTGCGACTTAGAGCATCAACCACCACATTAGCTTTGCCTGGAGTGTAAGAGATGGTGCGATCGAAATCTGAGAGTTTCTCAAGCCACCTTGCTTGCCTGAGGTGCAAATCTGGTTGAGTGAAGAGATATTCGAGACTCTTGTGGTCGGTGAAGATCTCATAGCTGTGAGCAACCAAATAAGGTCTCCAAGCCTTGAGGGCATACATGATTGCTACAAGTTCAAGGTCATGCATAGGATAGCTGAGCTCATGAGGCTGCAACTGAGGAGATGCATAAGCCACAACTTCGCGTTCTTGCATGAGCATTGCGCCTAGTCCTTGAAGGGATGTATCACAGAAGATTTGGAAAGGTTTGGAAGTATCTGGGCCAACTAGAACAGCAGTAGAAGTGAGTTTAGCTTTCAAGAGATTGAAGCTCTCATCACACTTTGGAGTCCAAATAAACTTTCTATCCTTCCTAGTAAGATTAGTGAGCGACTTTGATATTTTGGAGAAGTTCTCAACAAATCGGCGACAATAGCTAGCCATGCCAAGAAAGCTTTTGACTTATTTCACCGTTGTAGGAGGCAACCATTCAACAATTGCCTTCACTTTTTCTGGATCAACAGAAATGCCTTCAGAAGAGATGACATGACCAAGGTAGAATACTTTAGGAAGCCAAAATTCACACTTGGAGAACTTGGCATAGAGACGATGTTCTCGAAGTTTCAAGAAGATAAGGCGTAGATGTTCTCCATGTTCTTCCTCGGTTTTGGAATAGATAAGAATGTTATCGAGATAGACTACCACGAACTTGTCGAGGTATTCCATGAAAATGAAGTTCATGAGACGGGAGAAAGTCGCCAGAGCATTTGTGAGACCGAAGGACATGACAGTGTACTCATAGAGGCCATAACGAGTGGTGAAAGCTGTCTTTGGAATGTCTTCTTTGCGGATCTTGATCAGGTGATAACCCGACCTCAAGTCCAGCTTGGAGAAAACCTTAGCACCAGCGAGTTGATCGAATAGATCATTAATGCGAGGAAGGGGATGATTGTTCTTGATGGTTTTCTTGTTCAGAGGACGATAGTCAACAACCAATCGCTCAGTCATGTCCCTCTTTTTGACAAACCGAGTAGGACAACCCCAAGGAGAAGAACTAGGTTGGATGTGACCTTTACTTTCCAACTCATCGAGTTGTCTCTTGAGTTCAGCCAGTTCTTTGGGGTCCATCTTGTAAGGACGTTTGGAGATAGGAGCAGTGCCTGGTTATAGTTCAATGACGAACTCCACGGCTCTGTCAGGTGGCCTACCTGACAATTATTCAGGAAAGACGTCAGGAAAGTCTCGGACCACCGGTATATCTTCAGTAGCAGGAAGAGGATGAACATTGAGAGGGAAAAGCTGAGCTGAAGAGGTTTGGTTTGGAGAATAGACTATCTGTCCATAAGGATGAGAAAGAGTTACAGTCTTTGTGGAACAGTCTATCTTAGCTTGATTGACTTTTAACCAATCCATGCCTAGAATGACTTCAATGTCCGAGTTACCCAGTAGGATTAGAGAAGCAGGGAACAAGTAACCTCCAATTTCGATTTGGTTTTTCATGGCTCACCCTGGAAGTCTGCATTTGAGTTCCCGGAGAATGGATCACGAGTGGAATAGATAAGGGATCTAGAGGCAGCTTTGTTGTTTCAGCAAAGGTTCTTGACACACATGAATGAGATGCTCCAGTATCGAATAACACCTTAGCAGGAAAAGAGTTAACTAGGAGTGTACCCATCACAACTTCTGGAGCTTCTTCTGCTTCCTGGGCGCTGAGGTGATTTACCCTTCCACTCCTTGCTCCAGGCCTATTGTTTGGGAAGTCAGGCCTAGCTGGAGCAGGTGCACTAACCATCGCCTGAGTTGAATTAGGGCGAGGTGGGGGTGGAGGAAGACGGTTATCGGGGCATTTGTTGGAGTAGTGGCCCTTTTGCCCGCACTTGTAGGAGATCACGTCGGGGCGAACGCTCGGTGGCCTTGGCGGTCCTCCGAAACCCCTCATAGCTAGAGCCAGGTTTCGTGGGTGAGGCGCGAGTCCCGGAGCTCCCGACATGTAGGTAGCTCGTGCGAGTGCACAGTTGGGCACCCAGATGCGACGCTTCTGAGTAGGAGCAGCGGCGTTTGAGGAGGAAGAAAAGTTGCTCTCACGAGAGTGCTTGCGCGACTCCTCGAAGATCTTGCGCCCATGCTCCTCATTGAGCACGATGTTGACGAGGTCCTTGAAGTTATCAGCCTTGACGAGGTTAAGCTTGTACTTAAGCGCGGGGTTGAAACCCTTGTGGAACTTGGCCATCTTCTTGGCCTCACAGTTCACCTCATCTCCAGCGTAACGAGCAAGGCGATTGAACTTGCCGTTGTACTCCATGACGTCCATCCTTCCTTGCGTCAGTGAGTTAAACTGCTCGCGCATCATGTCCATGAGACCTTCTGGGATGTGGTGGCACAGGAAGGCTGTCTTGAAATCCCCCAAGTGGTAACCACCCCGGGAGCTCTCATAGCCTGGAAGTTTTTCCACCATGAGGTGGACTTGCCCCTAAGCAGGTAGGACACGTAAGGCACCTTGTCTTGCTCAGCCACGTGGGTGATAACAAGGGTCCTTTCCATCTCGCGAAGCCAATCATCAGCTTCAAGAGGCTCAAAGGGGGAAGCAAAGTTCCTGTGGATCAGACTGTAACATCCCAACATTTTATAATGTTCAAAAATCACTAAAATTTAAAACTTTTGTTTTGATTAAAAATAAAACATTAAAATGCATAAGAAAACCAATTATGAAAGACTTCAAACATATTGAAAGGGTTTAATATTTCAAATATCTCAGTTATTATTATTTTCAAAACTTGTTTCAAGTTAAACAATTAATTATTCCATTGTATTTTCTTAAAAACCTCAATATATAATTTGATAAATATTTTACAAACTTCAAACCATTGTATTCTAATAAAATTGTTTACTTATAAGCAATTGATTTTCAACCACTTAGCCATATCTATTCGTTAATTCAAGACTATTAAAATGGTATATTTGCCAAATGGTTTTCATTCATTTAACTAAATTCAAATTATAGTTTTGGAAATTATAAGTTTATAATTCATAACTTTAAAACTTCATATGATTTATAATTAATGAATTAAACAAATAAGCATTTCATTTAATTAAATTACTTTCATTAATTTTCAAAACATGAAATGATTAATACTCTATATAAGAAATTATTTGAATCTAAAATATTTTCCAAAGCTGATATGGAGTTTTTCAAATGAATAAGCATAATATAAAACATAATGGTGTACAAAACATTTAGAACTAAAAATGGAATTCATTATATTTCCCATTTCCTTCAAATTAGTTATATTTTGTTCTTTAATATTATGCCAAAATAAAGATGAATGATTTCAGCAAAACAAGTTTAAATAACTTAAATTCAAACCTAAGTGAATATGGGTATTTCATATAATTTATTTAGCCAAAATTAAAATTAACTAAACCCTAGTTTTAAATTAAACATAAAGTGTCAATTTTACGTTTAATCAATATTTTGAAATTGTTATTTTTGAAAAGTGTTCAAAACACTCCCACGACTGGTTTAACAGAAAGATAATAATTTTACAAATTTTTAGAAATTTGTTTGACTTCATTTGGACATTTAAATCAAAAGTTATAAAAGAAATCAGAAAAATGAAAAAGAAAATTCCGGATGACGTCATCGCTGACGTCACCCTTCTTCAACCTCCGGCCGTATTTTCCTCCCGAAACTACTCCTCCGATTCTGGCTCCAATTCGAGCGATTTTTACGCGATTTGTTTCTCCCGTGCGCGTCTATATATAGCCCTCGATCTCCTCTCCGTTTCCCCTCAAAAACCCTAGCCGAGCACGCCCCCAGGCTGTCGGAGAAGCTCGCCGGAGCCGCTCGGTCGCCGCCGCCCGATTCCTCTTTTCCGGCGAGGTGAGCAACCGCCTGAGCCCGAGAACCACCCCCACTTCCTTTCCCACGCCGTGCGCACCCCCTAGAACCTCCCTAACCACTCCTTCGCGTCCGAATCAAGCAGGCCGAGCTCGCCGAACACCGCCGGAGACTGAGGCCGCTCCGCCCACCTCTCCTCACCGCTCCGGGAAGAAGCAGGCCCCGCCACCGGGCTCATCGACACCGCCGCGACGAGCCGCACGCCTCCGTCGCCTCCGTTCGTCCGGGGAAGCACCGTAGCGTCGTCCACGTCCACGCCCGAGCGCCGCCGCCGCCATCGCCTCCAACGCCGGCGAGTTTCCGCCGCACCAACTGGTCAAGCACGGTGAGCCATACGATCCCGATCGTGCGGTGTAGATTAGAAATTTTAAATCGAACAGGTACTTAGATCAGGACCGCCAGATCCTGATCTGACGGCCCAGATCGAATCACTTATCCACGTCGGATCCCAGTCAGCAGCCCAGTCAGCGCCCAGTCAGCGCTGACGTGTAAAATCATTTTCACGATTTAAATTAATTGGCAGTTTTGCAGAAAAGCCCCTATCTATTCAAACTATCATATATTTTTCTCTGTTTATCCAAATTCAAATATTTTTATATATTTGGAAAGCTCTTGACATGTAGATTATTTTAGATCGGCCAAAATTCAAATTTGACTTAGTATAAAATATTCAAATTTCAATGGTGAATTTGAATATATTTGTCATAACTATAAATCTGTAAATTCAAAAATTACAAATAAAATTGTTTTAGAGACTTTGGAATATTTGTAAATTGATGACACTGCTATTAAATATTTTTGAGTAATATTTAAATGAATTCATAGTTATATATTTAATTTGAATAGTTTGACTATTTTCAACATAACTATTAATAGAAATATTATTTTTAATTAAATCAAAATTTCTATAAACTTAATTAAATGCTCCCTGTCTATTAACACTAATTACAAAATTTTGTTATAAAAATTTAGTTATAGAAAACTTTAATCTTATAATTATTCCTTTTATTATATTTTCCAAAAATAGAAATTAATTAAATTGCATTTATAAATTCATGCATATTTATAAAGAAATCACAAAAGTTATTTTTATGGTTTCTTGTGATTTAAAATTTCATTTCATTCATAGCATATTTTATTTTGTAGTTATATTTCCCATAAGAAAACTCCTCCCCCATTTTCTCTAAATTAGGATTATTTCAACTTAGCATTCTGGTAAAGTGCTAAGCACTTAGACACTTAGTAATTTTCAAGATGGAGCTAGAAGGCAATTGAAGGACTTAGCCAAAACAAGACTTCAGAAGTATCTTCAAGGAGTAGAAGCACTTAGAAGAAAAGCAAGAAGAAGTTCAAGAAGAACAACCTCCTTTATTCTCTAAGTCTTTCTTGCTCTCTCTCTTTTCTTCCTTCTTATCTGAGACTTCATAAAGACTAAGTTAATTCCAAGACCAGCCTCGGTGATATGAGAATCATCAAGTCTACAAAAATTCATTCAAGACATCACCAAGGGGAAAGCTACAAGTATGGAGATGAAGCCTGAAAGATTAACTACATCTTTCTTTCTTTCTTTCTTTCTTTTCCCTCTTCCCTAATCTTGTCTTTTAGACTTAAACAAATTTTGATCATGATGTTATCATCTTTGAAGTTTGTTGGATCCTAGCGGCATAGTGAGATGAAGCGGCCTGGAGACAAACCTTACATGTCCACGTACATGAGACCTGTTCCACAATTTAAGTGGCTGGCCGGGTGTCTGTGTCTCTCACTATAGTGAATGTCCAATTTACAAAGAGTTGATAATAATTGTTGATCATCTTGAGGAAATGACTTAGTATTTTCTCTAAATATTTCTACACATCAAGACTAAGCCATAGAGGGCTTATTCAAGATGATATAAAAAAAATATTTTATTCAACTTATGACTTTAATCCTTAGTCATTTTTGACCAACACATTTCCTTGCATTAACTTAAAAGATTTTCATGGCATGACATGCATTTCTAGTCCTTAGAAATAAATTGCATATCATGCATGACATGTTTTCCTTAGAAGTTTTACAAAACTCGTCTGTTCACTAAATATGAGCATGTATGTTTGATGATTGTTGTTTGTTGATTGTTGATTGTTGTATTGTTGTATTGTTGTTTGCTTATATTGTTTAGATTACACGGAGAGCAAACGTTCGTTGTTGAAAAGAGTTTGTGAACAACGACAACATTCAAAGGCAAGTGGCACACCTCATAAACTTCCTATTATTTCTATATGCATTACTTAGTGTATTTTTATATGCATGAGTAGGATAGTATTGCTATGCTAAACCTGTGTAGAATCCCCATACTACTGTGTCTAGGTTCCTATATAATACTTAGTAGATGTATTGATGCTATGCAATTGACGAAAAGTTTTACAAAATGTTAAGTGACTACTCAGGGCTGTGCTCATGGTTGTCGTCGCCTAGGATGAATGTCTATTCTACTTAGGACCGTGAGCATGGTGATTTTTACCTGAGAGTGCACATCCACTAAGTTAATGAAACTCCTGGGTGGATTGGTTATTAATGGTGGCGAAGTTGAGTGGCTACTCCGGTCCATTTCTATGGTTCGTGGAGTACGTGCACTTGTGGATGGCAACCCAGGGAACAGAGGAATCTGAAGAACTCCGAGGGACGATTGCTTCCAGTGCAGCCATTGCCATATGGGCTCTGGCTTGATCAATTATGTTGCGTGGACTCTCTCCGACTTGACAAGCAGATGTAGGGGGTGTTAGGTGGAACGGGTCAAGCCAGGTGGGAGGGAAAATGCTTCTGAAAGATCTCGTCTCATTCTTCTCCTTTCCTTATCACAAATGGTGTGTAAAGGATAATTTGGGTTGAATGGGTACAATGGTGAAAGTGCACAACCTCTGCAGAGTGTAGAACTAAGTACTTAGTCGTGTCCCCGGTACGGACAATTTGAGCAGCTGATCACGGACGTCAACGGAGGATTCCATCATTCCAACTTCAGAAATAAAACTTGATGGGTGAAAAAGGGAAGATGAGATTTATGGTTTTCATGCCATACTTGTCTTTATTTGAAGAAAGTGTTTTCTAAAGAGATAGGAAAAATTGGCTTTATGCAAAATAGCCTTGAACTCCACCAGCCAAATATGCATATAGGCTATAGAGTTATTCCATTAAGTGTCAACCATAGTGTCACTTGCCAGACTCCATTTTTTATGGAATCTGACCCACTCTGTTGCGAAATTTTATTTGTTACAGGTTATTCAAATGACGAGTGAGGTTTCGTTAAGGGATTTCGAGTCTACAACCAACATGTTTTCGCCTTTGGCAACATGAAGTTGTTGGAGACCCACTGCTATTGTATTTCCGCTGTGTACTTTTTCAATGCTAGCTTTATGCTATGCAACTTGTATCGATTATTTTGTAAGTCTGGATCATCGATGTAATAAAATTGATACTTTGTTGTGATATTACATCGGAAACTGTGTGTGCAAACGAATCGATCCAGGGATTTGCACTATACACATGTATCTGCCTTATTTAAAGTGCAGGTACGCTACACAGACTGAGGAAGTCCTTGACGGTCACACGTGCATTGCCTTCATTGCGATGCTCGTGGTCATTCTGGTAGGCTTGATGCTCCGCCATTTGAGCTAGGACTTGGGTTATCTGCCCAAGCAACTCAGTGACCGGTGGCGGCTCATTGCCTTCCGCATTGCAGTTGCTCCTGGTGTTTTTCATCCTGGATACATTGGATATTAGAACAGAAACAAGATACGTAATGCCAGGGAAGAAAAACTTACAAAGTACAATTCTTGTTCAGAAAACAGCTACAAACTGTAGGATAACAAGGATGAAAGCTTCTCATAAAAAAGAATCACAACATGACACTTAGTTAGCTATCAGTACAACCACCAAGGTTTCAGTACAGAAACATAGCTACTAGTACATAGTTAACCATCCGTACAACCAACACGGTTTCAGTACAACAAGGACAACTACTATTACAAAGGAAGAGATACATCTTGAAGACTAGCTCGCACTTCCCTCGGAAGGCGAATCTATGTACCCCTCTCTGTTGTGGCGATGGGTGTAACGACGATCAAAGTACGTGTGGTACTCCGGCACAATAGGAAGTATCTCGCAGAAGTAGGCATCTGGCGTTTGTCTCCCGTACAGCAGTGGTCCGACATGGTCTGGAGAAGTAGTGAGCAGTGGACCACGCTCTGGAGTGTGTCCGCCCAAAGCAGACAGGTGACTAAGTGGTAGAAGCTGGAACCTCGGGTACGCGTCTTCTATGACGTTCCCCTGTCGTACCGACCGAGGTGAGAGAGTGCCCGCTGAAGCTGCTCACGGACTGCTGCTAGCTCCAAGCGTAGAGTTCTAGCGACTGAGTCTGAAGACTGGCCAAATTGAGCGGTCATGTCCAGAACATCGGTCTCGTACTGAGAGTCCATGTACAAGAAGTCTGGAACGTAGCAGAACAGAGGGTAGTTGAAACAGTAGTAGTCCCTGTGCAGAGTCACAGCTGCCTCATAAGCTGCCAAGTGTACTGCCATGTCCACACTGGAAGCTGCAGCCTCGTACTTGTGCACAGTACCACCATCATCTCCCCTGATCCGAACTATAGCTCTGTAGAAGGTCTGTCTGAAATCCATCGGGATCTCAGACACCTGCTACTCTGGAAGCCAGCAAAAACCGAGATAGTCAACTATGTCTCTGAGAAGCTTCGGGAAACTGGTAGTCCGCTCGCATTGCATCATACGTACCACCTGGTAGTGCGCCATCTACATAGCAGTTCGAAGTAGAAGTTAGCCGCCGGAAACAAAAAGGATTGATTGCACAAAATAGATTGTACAACGACAAGGAGATGATTCAGTTGAAAGGTAGAACAACAACTGATTGATTCAAGAATGAAACTGAACATAGCCGAAGAAGTTGATAACTGCCAAAACGAAAAAAACAACCTTCAAACACCTGCAACTATGGTACTACGGAAACCCAGAACACGTGATGCCCTAATTTGAAATTTTAGATGAGAAGGGAAAAACATCGTAACACTTCCTTACCAGAAGAACATGGAGGGTGGGTGGGGAAAGGAATAAAAGAACAGAATTCCTACTCTCATGTTTAAGATTTTTCCTGATAACTACAAAATATTTTTCTATACTCAAACAACAACCAGAAAAAGGGAACCTGAGGGCGTTTAGGCTCTGATACCAACTGTCCGACCCTGGATTCAGACGTCACAAAGAAGACGTACCGGCTGGGCCACACAACTAGGAGCATATTGGGGTTACCAATCCTAGGAAAAAGCAGGCGGGCTCGGAATGGATCATCGGCCCATAGCTCGCTAGCGATCCCAACATCACGTACGTCTCGTGATTGCGCACGAAAGAAATCCAAAATCCTACCAATTCGTATACTTCAAACATACATACACTGTATATGAATCGGTTTGGAAACACACTGGAAATCACAGGATAAACCTAAGACATAAAGAAAGGAAATAAATATCCAACGCTCTCACTGAGCAAGATAGCAAATATCACCAAGCAGAGGACACATGTCCCAATATTACATCATTCAGCGGAAACATGCCGGTCTGGGTACAGACAAGAAGCAAACAGGCACAAGGCCGAAACGAAAAGAGAAGGCCCATCCACGCGGTCCACCAGGAAGAAGCCCAAGGGAACTCTAACTACTCGTTGTAGATCTCGTCATCGAACTCCACGTAGTAGCCACCCACCTGGTCGTACGGAGAATCCTCAACTGCAGAGAAAAACCACAGCCCGCCAATGGGTCAATACACCGGAGCGTATCGAACAAGCTAGAGTTAACAAGTTAGAAAACTGAAAGACTCCCAAAGTATGGGGTAGGTGGACTTAGCGGCAGCAGCACTAGCAACCTAATAGAGACACGCTACAACTTCTGTCTAAAAAGAGAGGGATGAGAGAGCGCATAATTAAACAACTACAACTAACACCAATCATAACACATTCTCGGTTTAACCCCCTCAACCAAGTACGAGGAAGCAATTCGGGAGAACTCACACATTGAACAATTTTAGTTACAATTTATTCTGAAAATAATTCTATATTACTAGTCATATTAATTAACAATGATTAGGTGTAACTTGTCTATGATCTTATTAGCCAGCATCATCACCAAGTCATCCATAACTATGGACACGGCTCATCGATAAGATTATACCCTGCAGGGGCGCACAACTGTACCCATACTTGTTCGTTCAACCCCAAAAAGCAAGCCAAAAGGTAGGGCATCTCAACACGGCAAATCTCTTCTCTACAACCCATCCAGGGAACCGCATGATTGTGTGCACGGTTGCTCCGCCCCATACCCGGAACTTCGCAACACTCTAAGAACGTGCCACCCTATATGAGAATCGACTACTCCATCATCATGAGATCGTTATGTAACCATATGCATGCATCAAATGGAAAGCCCGAACTACTTGCGGCGTCCTGGATAAGAAGCGGATTAGGTGGAAGTCGCGGGGGGCTCCATAGTGCCTCCCACAAGTGGTTAGCGCACTAAAAATTGGATCCGAGGACAAGAACTGAGTTCCTAGGTCGACACTTAGCAGAACAAAGCACCTCGCAAGGCCTTCCGCGGGTGCCTTATCATTATTTATAATTCCTAACAGAATATTACATTTTATTAAAATAGACATTCTATCATGCTAACTATATGTGACATAGGACAAACAGACTGGCAGAACCAACCTTAAGCATGCACTATGAATCGCAAGGCTAACAGATAAACATACAACATATGATGGGATGTGGGGATAAAGCTGTATAGGGCTGCAGGATTACATGTGATGGGACCGCACTTCAAGAATCGTAAACTAGGCTATCATAGATCAAAAGGCAAGGATGAAAACCAAACATCCTGTAACAGGTTAGCAGTAGCTTGCCTAGCAGCTCGTGACCTAGCACGAAAGATGGAACCTCAGTATCATAAGTACCGTCAGAAGGCACGTCGTCGTCTACCCAGAAAAGAGCAAAACATAGACAAATAGGAAACATAATCAATATATGGAAAATGCGCAAACAATTGATGGTGCATGACATGGCAAGATGTAATATGAGATGCACGTAATCCAAATTAAGCGGGAATGCAATCCTGACAATTAATATTTAGGTTCAAGTTAATTATCTACACATCAAATCAAATGTTTATTAATATGGCAAGACATGGCATAGATGATATAATCAAATTAAATGGAATATGGCATTATATATTTATCACCCCACATATTCCATATTTAATTATTTAGTTGCATTTGTTAATTTAAAATAAGCAATAAAATTAAATGATGCAAAATGGCATAAGAATGGCATATTAATGTTCATTGCATTTTTCTTCTAAAAATACACATAGAGATTATTTAATTTGGAGTTATAGAATAAAAGTTATTAATGTTTTAGGTCTAGGGGTGTTTTTTTGTAATTAACAGGGACCTGTTCGTGATGAAAAAGAATCTGTGACGGTTCTCTGTGCAAAACAGAAAATAGGGGGGCTCAGATGCGAGTTTGCCGCGCAGGGTCTCTTCTGGACTTTTCTTACCGAGGAAACAAGCACCCGTGAGGTTGACCAGTGGGGCCAAACGCCATGCTGGCGTGGGCGCGCGTGTGTGGTGCCACGGTCACTGACCGGTGGGGGCCAGTTGACAGCTTGCGTAGCAAAAATTGGGCTATTATTCAACGTGCCCACGGGAGTCGAACTCGCGACGCACGCAGCGACCGGATCGGCGATGCTAGCCACGGGGGCGAGTGAGGGTTGTTGTTAGGTTTTGGTTCGTTATGGTTTTTAACAGTAAAAGGCTTTGTTTTTCTCTCACGAAGCTGAAGAAACCCGTCAGTACAATACGGCGGACGGAGGCGCTCCGGCGACGTCCAAGGACGGGCGGCGCGGGGCTGTTGTGTGCGTGCAACGGGTGCAGGAGAGGTGGCGAGTCTGTTTTTGTGCTCGGATGTGAAGGAGGAGTACTGGAGGGCTCGGCTTCGTGCTCGTGCGTGCACGGGTGTCACGGCCGTGGCGGAGTTCCTCTCCGGCGCCGGTGAAATTGGAGCGAATCGAGACGCAACGGAGGGGGAAAAGGTGAGGCTCACCGAGGGGACTGGTGGCGAGAGCAGGAGGCGCGGGGAGACCGGAGTGGAGCTGTCGGTGTCGTGGACGAAGTAGCCGAGCGACGGCATGCGTCATGGAAGGAGAAGGAGCGGCGTTTCCCGGGTCTGGCTCCTGGTTGTCGTGGACGGAGGAGTCGAAGAGGGTCTTGCGGGCGCGAGTAAGACAGAGGAGGTGGCCGGAATCGGCGGGGGTCCGAGCTCCGCATCTCGGAAAACATGGCGACGACGGGAGCTAGGTGAGAGCGTGTAGCGGCGATCAAAGGGAAGAAAGAAGGGGCTAGGGTTTGTGGGCGCTGCGGCGCATCTAATAGGAGAGGGGGAAGGGCAGGTGGCGTGTGGGGCGAGCATGGCAGAGAGCCAGCGCCATGGCGAGGTGTAAAGCTTGCTGCTTTGTACGGAGGAAGGAGACAAGGAAGGCATGCCGTGGGCTGGGCCGAAGTGGGCTGAATTGGGCCAACTCGGCCAGGGTGAGCTTTTTCTCCTATTTTTTATTTTCTCTATTATTTATTTCTTTTCTGTTTTGTATTTTTTAAACAAAATAGAAAAGGAAACAAGATAAAATCTTTTGGCAAATTTTTATAGTTTCAAAATAGACAATTTAATTTACTGGTTTGAATATTTGAAAAGATTTTGAAACTTCACATTTGAATTTATTTGAATTTGCATTTGAATTTAAATGTGGAATTTGAATTTGAATGCAACCATTTAATTAAATGCAAGACAAATGAAATGATGCCATGATGTTTTCTTTATTCCACAAATAAAATACCACATTCTAGGAAGGCATTACATTTGGGATGTTACAGGGAGAGAGACACGCTCCGCTTTTTCTTATGAATACTCGTATGCTTCGCTTATATTCGTTGAGTATTCTTTTCATATTATTGTTTGCTCTCTAGCTCTTGTTTTTCATGCATCTCTTGTTAAGAGATGTTAGCTTTGTTATATCATACTCTCATATCTCATTGTTTAATTACTTGGAGAGTTCATCTTTTAAATAAGTTGATTGGTGTTTGGTTGAGAATAGAAAATGCTAAAAGTGGTAGATGGTATAACTAAATGATTCATAATCTTGTAGATCATTAAATTGTGTCACTTGGATCATTGATGTTGTTTTGATATACAAATTTGCTTAATGGTAAACATGATGGTCTAGTAAAATGGAATGATTAAATGGTTGGTCTAGAGAAACTTGAAAATTGTGCCACACCGTAATGACTTTATCTTATGCGCTACGGTCGGGTCCCTAACAGTGACTTGTTCATTTGCCACAGCACCCCTAGGAGTAATTTTCATTATGCCTTGTATGATTATATTTTTATTTGGAATCTTTTTACTTGTGAGTTCTAAAACTGCGGTTTACATGGCACTTCCACCACCATATTGCTAGCCTCTTCGGTACTTTGCATTGCCCTTTCTCACATTGAGAGTTGGTGCATTTTTCGCGGGTACATCCAAACTCGTGGGAGATCTTCATCTTGTTCTCCTACACTTAAGCCAAATATCTTGCTCAAAACATCCACCATACCTACCTACTACAGCATTTCCATAGCTGTTCCGAGATATATTGCCATGCAACAGCCATCTTACATTACATGACTTATTGTCATTCATTACTTATTTATTGCTTTGTGTGTTTCTATAAAGCTGATCTGTGGTTTTACCCATGTTACGCTAGAGCACTGCATAACCTGCTACACTGGCAGAGGCACCGTTGTCATATGCATTCTTATGTCACATTCATATTAGTTACTTGCATCATCAGTATGTTGTTTTATCATCATTAGTGTGTTGTCATATATCATCTTTCATATTAGGATGCTTGCCCCTAAAAGTGAAAAGAGCCTGGGGGCCATCGAAAAGAGAAACAGAAAAAGAAAAAAAAAGAAAAAAAAGAGAAAAGAAAAAAAGGAAAGAAAGAAATAAAAAGGAGGCAACATTACTATTCTTTATCACACACTTGTGCTCATGTTATAGCACCATATCATCTATAGTCAACACTTGTGCAGATGTTATAGCACCATATCATTTGTGATCATCATTTGTGCTCATGTTTAGCACCTTTACTCCATATGAGAGAGGTTTCATCTCTTAGTTGCATAACTATGTGGGGAACTTTACAATATAGAACTTGGCTTGTATATTCCAATGACGAGCCTCCTCAAAAGTGCTCTAGGTCTTCGTGAGCAAGCAAGTTGGATGCACCCCCACTAGTTCCATTGGAGAGCTTTCATATACTTATAGCTCCATGTGCATCCGTTGTGTGGCAATCACTTCTCCTTGCATAGCTTGGATTGTATGACTTTCTCTTGTCTAATGATTATCTACAGCTTGCTGAGCCTTTCTTCCGCTGGCCTTACAAACCTCCGTTAACATTCTCTTAGACATACCATCCTAGTGCCAGGAACCAACGTTGAACACTTGCTTGTTTCTCTTGAACAAATAATATATTGATCTTCTACGTGCATATTGCTATTACTTGACTTGATCCTTTCATAATGTTGTCATGTTTGTTGGAAGCATTAGATTATTATATTGTTGTTCTTGAAGCTTAAATCATCTATAATATCTACTTTGCACAGTTGATTGCTATCTAGTACTATATCATTGAAAGCTTTGCTTGCTTCACCTACTTGTTTATTCATTACTCGTTTGATATCAATATAAACTACATCCCTTTAATCATTTGATATCAGTTTACATGCCTTACATTATTACATGATCAAGATTGTGTTTAAGCATGTCACTTCAGAAATTATTCTTCTTTTATAGTTCTTTCCTACCCGGGACGAGTAGAACTAAGCTTGGGGATGCTGATACGTCTCCAACGAATCCATAATTTCTTATGTTCCATGCTATGTTATATCATGTTATTACATGTTTTATATAGTTTTAGGCATTTTATAGGACTAACCTATTAACAAGATGCCACAGTGCCAGTTCCCCGTTTTCTGCTGCTTTTGGTTTCACAAAAGTACTTAAGGAAATATTCGCCAAATTGGAAATAAAACAACCTAGAATTATTTTGGAATATTTGCGTCACAAGGAACTGAAGACGAGACGAAGAGGGGCCGCGAGGGGCCCACACCACCTCGTGGCGCGGTAGAAGGAGGAGCCGCGCCGAAAGTGATGTGGCGCCCTAGGTCTTTCGACCATAAATACCTCCCTGACCTAATAACTTCAGACGCATAATCACTTTTTCCTCCATGGGTCTCGAGCCGCCGCCGTAGTCACCACCACTTCGAGAGAGATCAGAACTTCTCCCCGGCACCCTGCCGGGAGGGGGAATCGTCCCCGGAGGCCTCTACGTCGCCATGACCGCCTCCGGACTGATGCGTGAGTAGTATACCCTTGGACTACGGGTCCATAGCAGTAGCTAGATGGTTGTCTTCTCCTTTTGTGCTATCATGTTTAGATCTTTTGAGCTGCCTATCATGATCAAGATCATCTTTATATAATTATCCATGTTGTGTTTGCTGGGATCCGATGAAAATTGATTACTAAAATTATTGCTTCATAATATATCATGTGTGTGCTATTTAATGATCTTGCATGTTGTCCGTTACTTGTGTGTGCTTTGTCCAAGTAGATGCTCGTAACTCCAACAGGGGGTATTTATGCTCGATAGTGGGTTCATGTCTCTATTAAATCCGGGGGCAGTGACAGAAATCTCTAAGGTTGTAGATGTACTATTGCTACTAGGGATAAAACAGTAGTAATTTGTCTAAGGATGATGTTACTTACTTACTTTCCACACAGTGCTTAAAGCGGTGCGGACGCTAACCGGAAGGTGGATTATTAGTCATAGATGTGGTGGGAACGGTCTATGTATATTGTTGTAATGACCGAATGAATCTCACACGAGACACCATATCATTTAGTATATGCATTGGGTTGCTTATCATTATTTTGTCAATTGCCTAGCTGTAATTTGTTTACCACGCATGGATGAATGCTATTATTATTTATCGAGAGAAACCACTAGTGAATTGTGGACCCCGGTCCTTCTCATTAATCTGATAAAACCACAACTGCAAACCTGTTACTGTCGGCAAACATAAATCTTTCTTCCACACATACGTTTAATCCTTTGTTACTGTCGGACTAGTGAGGACCAGGGTGTGCAGAGCCCACTCTCCCCTGGCCTCGCACGCTGACAGATTCAACAAAATGACTAATTACCAAGCCACCGCTTGGAGACACACTCGAGAGGCAACTCCTCTTGAGGGCCTGAAGAGGACCCCGCTTGGAGAGACACTCGAGAGGCAACTCCTCTTGAGGGCCTGAAGAGGACCCCGCGCTTCAAGTGACTCCCCAAGGCCCAACGTGAAGGGGATCGTGTGCAGAAAACAAAAAAATTCCTACCGACGATATCCTAAAAGCATGTCAAGATCTATTATATGCAGATATAGTAGTACGAACGGAGATCGGAATACGTACCCTTGTAGACCGAAAGCGGGGATTACGTTCCCGCACAAACGTTGTCGATGAAGACCGACGAAGCTGACCTCAAGGTCGTGTAGAGGAAGCAGGCCTCCGAGTACCGCTAGCGCAGCACCTCGCAGGGAGTCGCACACGTACGGTGGAAACGACGGCCTCCGAAGCTCCAGTCCAGGACGAGCAGCGGAAGACTTGGACCGGAACACCAGCAGCGCGGCAGCGGGCTATGGTGGAGGAGATCCCCTTGCTCTGCTCGGCGCGGCTCCAACTTGGGAACCACGAGATCGAGAGAGAAATCGGGAATTAATTGGTGAATTAAAAGGCCAGGGGTGCCCCTTCTTATATAGGCTCCCAGGGGGAGCCAACCTTGCCAGCCAGGCAATGTGAGACTAATCCCACATGCCTGGTGCGGCTAGCCTTGGTGCGCCGGCCCCCTGGTGGGCCCCTTGGCCCATCCAGGCCGGCCACCTTGGCCCCCACCGAATCCCCTAGGGATTTTTCCCCCTCTTGGGCCTTCTTTCGACCAGAAGGCCCATTTAGTGAAATCAGCCTAAATAAATTCGAAAATAAATATATAAAATCATATTTGCATATTAATATCACTAATTAATATCAAACATAATATATATAATTTTTCCTAGCTCCGAAAACACTTTCGGCGCTGCCCGATCTCCATCGGACCCCTCCCGGGACGCTCCCGGTGATCTCCTTCCTTTCCGGTTGTCTTGTCGAAACCCCTTAAGTGTGTTACCCTAGGGGTTCGATATAATATCAGGTATGATCAAGACTCCTCAATGATCAACGACTAACTCGTAGGCCTGGACCCCATGAATTAATCCCTGAGATATAATGAATGACTTTCATCTATCAAACCTGAACGTAAAGTCTTAGACCTTTTGCCATAGCGATACTTAGCACGTCCGAGCGTCGTTCCATAGATATCTCCATACCTAATCCCGACCTCGTTACCGACGGCGCTATCTTCTACTCGTTCATGATATCATGTCTCCGTGACCTAGTCACATGCTTGCAAGCTCATTAGACATGATCTCACCGAGTGGGCCCGAGAGTATCTATCCTGCTATGCGGACTGACAAATCCCGCTCTTGACCCCTCGTCTCAACTACTCCTTTCCGATACCCAAAAGTATCACCGTTATTGTCCTACTAAATAAGATACGACGTTTGGTGCAATCAAAGTATCTTCCGGGAATATCAATAAGAGTTGATCTCACGGTCAAAGGCGTAACGACTACGTTCTCCAAATCTGGGTATGTCCATCACATCGCTCTCTAGCGATATGACTCTCATTGCCGACCGGCGCCATGCCCCATGACCGGGAAACCTCGATCATCAATCGCGCAAGGAAACTAGTCTTAGTAGAGGCTACTAGGGACCTGGTTGTTTACGTATCACACCCGCATTAATGTTTCCGCTTAATACGGTTCTAGCATGACACAAAAACATATTATGAACAAACGAGATATGATAAAGAATACACTTTATTAATTGCCTCTAGGGCATATCTCCTTCAGTCTCCCACTTGCACTAGAGTACAACTTAATCTAGATTACAACTTGGTAAAAGCTTAACACCCATAGCTAACTGGTGATGTTCATGCTTATCAAGCAGGAGAGGCTTTGCCAGCGGATCTGCCACATTCAGATCCGTATGCACTTTGCAAATCTTCACATCGCCTCCTTGTACGTACTGACGTATCACATGGAAGCGTCGGAGAATGTGTTTGGCGGTGGAGTGAGACCTTGGCTCCTTGGCGTTTGCAATGACACCCGTATTGTCGCAGAAGAGGATCACGGGGTCTTGCACGCTCGGGAACACTCCAAGTTCGATGACGAACTTCCTCAGCCACACAGCTTCATTCGCGGCCTCGCAGGCATCAATGTACTCCGACTCCATTGTAGATTGTGCGACTATGGGTTGCTTCCCACTTCTCCAGCACACGGCGCCTCCATTCACCTTGAACACGTAACCTGTCTGTGACTTATAGTCATCGGGGTCTGAGCAAAAACTTGCATCTACGTAACCCGTTACGCCAAGTTCTTCATCACAGCCACCATACACAAGGAACATTTCCTTTGTCTTATTGAGATACTTAAGAATGCTCTTAACAGCTACCCAATGCGGCATTCCAGGATTACTCTGGAACCGGCTTGTCAAACTTAGAGCTAATGCCACATCCGGTCTAGTACTCAACATTGCATACATGATCGATCCTATGGCTGAAGCATAAGGATGTTTCGTCATTTCGGCCTTAGCCAGTTCCGTCACCGGACACTGCGCCTTATGCAATATCTTATTCTTGATAACTTGCAGAGAACCCTTCTTTGCCTTCTCCATATGAAAACGCTTCAGTATTTTATCAAGATAAGTACTCTGACTTAGTGCTAATAGGCGCCTTGATCTATCACGATAGATTTTTATGCTTAAAACATACGCAGCTTCTCCTAAGTCGTTCATGGAAAACTTACTGTTTAAATATTCCTTCACGCTATTCAGAAGTTCCACATCATTCCCTATTAGCAATATGTCGTCAACATACAGTGCTAAGAACACAACCGAGCTCCCACTCATTTTCTTGTAAATACAGGTCTCTTCCACATTCTGGATAAATCCAAAACCTTTGATTACCTCATCAAAGCGAAGATTCCAGCTCCGAGATGCCTGCTTCAATCCATAGATGGATCGCTGAAGCTTGCACACATTGTTAGCATTTCCTGGATCGACAAAACCTTCCGGCTGCACCATGTACAACTCTTCCTCAATGTTTCCATTCAGGAAGGCCGTTTTGACGTCCATCTGCCAGATTTCATAATCATAGTAGGCAGCTACCGCTAACAAAATCCGAATAGACTTAAGCATCACTACCTGTCGTGGTGGTGTCACGGCAGATGCCATAGGATGGCTAATGTGTGGGGCCGATGGACGTTGGTGGATCCGGGGAGGGATAGCGAGCTGAATAGCCCACACGAGGAGGATCCCGGTATAACCGAGATCTCCCAAGAACTAGAAACAACAGCAATACGATATAGGAGAGATGTAACAAACAAGAACAAATGCTCGAAGGCACACAACACACACACGATATACCCAGGTTCAGGGCCCTCATGAGGAGGTAACACCCCTACTTCTGCCTTTCCTCTCTATATAACTGTGGTACAAGGGCTACAACTTGCTCTTAGATCTCTCGAAGTGAAGAACACGAAGAACTAGATGAACTCAAGGTATGAAGAAGTAAAAGCTCTAGGAGTAAATACAACTACTGCTTTGGCTCCCAAGTTGGTCCTCCTCCCACAGAAGATGTTATGGAGCCTTTTATAGGGTTTCGTCCAGGAGGGCTGGAAAACCTAAACCGGCTTGGCCCCACCGGACAGGCCTAACCGGCATGTCGTCACCGGCTAGTGCGACCTAGTCGCCGCGCTATCCGATGAAGCCCCTTCGTCATCATCCCGGCAAGGACAGCAGGCGCCGTCCTGGATCATCATTGTCTCCCTGTCAGAGACAGGACATGTCTTTGCCCATCCCGGATAGCCTTTTCCGGATTGCCGGGCTAGGCATGTCGTGTCTTGTCGTACCGTTGTTGTACTGGCTGACGCGCTTCCGTGTCAGGCGGGAGGTGACCATGCTTCCGTGTCAGGCGGGAGGTGACCATGCTTCCGTGTCAGACGGAAAGGTACTTCCCCCCGCATCAGGCGGGAAAGCCTGCTACAGACCGTTGACGGTCAACCGGGATCCCTCATGCCGGCTACCTCCATGCTTGCCCCCGTGAGCCTTTCCTGCATAAGATCGAGACCGAGATAGACGTTCCGGTTAGCACCTACCCGGATTATCTATCCGGCAAAACCGAATAAACCTCCCTCCGGGAGTCTCCTCGGAGCCTAAGATCCGAGATCCTTTCCGGAGGTGTCCGAGTTCGTCCGTGGATGCGTATCTCTAGGCCTAGCCTCCCGAAGATGTCTTAGCCTACCAGCAAAGACATCTTCGAGAAGCTAGTTCTTAGAGGAACCATCCGCTGATGCTTTTGCTGCTATCGTGAAGGCTCGGGGTGTCTATATATAGGTGTTAGAGCCGACCCTTGCGCCTGCCAGGTGGCACTTTGGACTCTTCCGGCGCTCAAGGGTCAAGCTGCCCCTTCAGCACACCAGGGGTTGTCCCTTGCTCTCGCCAAAGGTCAAGTACTGTTGGCATATTACTGAGTTATTCCGGGATCTGCCCCTACCCGGGGGGCAGCCCCCCGACACTAGTCCCCAAAGCTGGTGCTGCACAGCGACCTCAGATGATGTGCGGGATCAACTTTAATAACCACTATCTTCTGAGAACATACGATATCATCCTTTGACTAGATGTTGAGATCGGTTTTCCCCGAGATCCTCTTACCGAGATTGTTTCAACCGGAAGACGAAGCCTGTAACCGGATACTGCAGTCTCAGTGAATCTTGACCGTTGGCTCTGTATTGAATTCGAGACCTCGAGCTGGCTCCCACCCCACGTCACGTCTGATCAGTAACGTACTCGAGTGCTTCTGCCTGAGCACGCCGTCGCTTGGGTTCGCGCGCCGGGAGCCGCATCCGATCCGAAGCCCAACCGTTGGGGCCGTGTGGCCCTCGGTGTGGCCGGATCGGGCGCTCCGGCTAGCGCCACGTGCCGCGCTGCACAGAATGGATCCCACCCACGATCGTGGAGATCGTGGGCGGGAAAACTGGAAACCGCTCCGGAATCCCCCCATAAATAGGGGACCGGAACGGTCACCTCTTCTTCTTCCTCTCCTTCACTTCTCCGCCACCGTCGTCTCGAGCGCACCGCCGCAGCTGTGTCTGTAACCCGAACGTCGCCGCTCTCGCTGGTCGCTGGAGCCCGAACGCCGCCGTTCCTCTTGCGCGTCATCGACCTCCTCTTCTCCGGTGAGTTGTTCTCTCCGCCCCGATGATCTTCTTTACTAGAATGACGCTTCGCGCTCGGTTATGCCCTAACACACGCGCAGCTGCGCTGCCGCCGGTGAGCATGATTCGAGCGGCGCGCACGGGGCGCACGGCGAGGATACACCGTTGCGGTAGGATTTAGATCTTTCGCCCGCATTACGTCTCGCTCGAGTTTAGCCCGAGCTTATTTTCCTCACTTTCGTTTCGATTTATCAGCACACGGTAGATCTTACTTGCCATGAACTCGGTTGTGTTTAGGAGTTTGCGATCCGGCATCTTAGCTCCCGGTAGACTAACTCCGACTAACTGCCACTGCGCCTGCAGAGTAGCCCGGATACCTCTGCGGACTCCTCCGGCATGGGTGAAGAAAGTATCCGGGGGTGCTGGGATGGATCCGAGACCACCCAGGAGGACCTGGACTGGCTGTATCGGACCCACCGGATTCCGCCGGAAGTTGAGAGCCGTCTCCCGGAGGACGAGGTTCAACTGGAACCCCAACCCGGGGAGTACGTTGTATTCCTCACGCACTTTGAGCGTGGGTTTGGGCTTCCGGCTAGCCCCTTCTT
Organism: Poa annua; assembly: GCA_026929855.1. Lineage (NCBI taxonomy): Eukaryota > Viridiplantae > Streptophyta > Magnoliopsida > Poales > Poaceae > Poa > Poa annua. The sequence goes on along the minus strand of CM049426.1, from coordinate 56,893,646 downwards.
CCGCGACTTCCTTGACACTTATAGCCTCCAACCCCATCATCTCCCCGCCAACGCCATCATGATGCTTTCGGTCTTCACCACCTACTCGGAAGCATATCTCGGCTTATGGCCATTCCTGGACCTCTGGGCCAGGTACTTCAACCTTCGTCGCCAAGTCATCCCTAATCCGGACCAGAAAGTAAAAGACTTGGTCGACTGCGGAGCTGCCACCATCATCCCCCGTGCTGACTCCGGATTCCCTATAGTCAAAGGACTAGAATCCTGCCGGAAGTGGCAGCGTAGCTTCTTCTACGTGAAGAACCGGGAGATCTCGGGAGATGCTCCGGGATCCTCGAACCCGGATTTCATAAACCTGCCGGAGTTCGCCATTGGATCCCCCCCCCCCCCCCCCCGCAAATTCAACCTGTGGAAACGGTTCCCCGACACCGAGGAAGTCAGGTGTATGCACGGCGTCCTGAACGTGCTAACCGACACGATGACTGGCGATGATCTCCTGTGTTGCTTCATCATTCGCCACGTCTGCCCCCTCCAAACCCGAGTGCACAAGATGTGCCATATGGTCGGGAACTTAGACCCTACCCGGACCAGTATTTTTGGGTTAGATCATGCTGCGGTTGTCCGACGCGTTCGCGCTATTGCTTGGACGAAGATGTCGGATGACTATTCTTGGGGTGCGATCGGGGGATCCCGGAAAAAACCCCTGAAACGGGTGCTCCTGTCTGCCTTTCGTAAACTTGTATTCGCACCCGGGTTCTGCTGGAAACCAACATGGTTATCATGTGGTGATTTATTTGCGCAGTTATTCGAGCGGCAAACCGAGGAGGACGCTATCCACGCCAACGGGAATTTCGCGTCGAACTTCCCAGTACCGGAAGAGATGCCGAGGGAGGATCCCGACGGTGAGGAGCATATTTCCGTTCCTCTAGTGAAAGCTGCCGCCCCGGGTAACCCTTCAACCTCAGAGGCAGTTTCCATTTCTTCGGATGATGAGGATGAGATTCACTGTCAAATTCTCGATGTGATTGACGCTCTCCCTCTCAACTGGGCTTCAGCAGTGGTTCCGAAGCCGACGGCCGTGACCAAACGCGCCGAGAGCCGGAAGCGTGCGGCTTCCGGCACCGACGCTGCCGATGACTCCGGCAACCCCCCCAAGAGGGGCAAGCCGAGCAAACAAACGGCCGAGAAGCCTCCTCGACGCCGGAGGAAGGGTCCTCCCACTGTGGATTCCGGGTACACTTTCTTTGCCTTATGCTACATGACCTTGCTTTCTCCATAAATTATTACTGAGATATTTTCTTTCAGGGACGCACTCGACCTCCCGTCACCCGTTGTTCCTCCTCCTCCCGGAACTCGGACTCCCAGCCCGGCTCGGGCTGCCTCTTCTCCACCTCGCCCTTCTACTCGAGGAAGCGAGCCTGCTGCTTCCGGTGCCGCACCGGCTACTGTTACGACTCCGGATACACGTCCGCTGGTCGACGAGATCCCAGTGCAGGCCACGACTACCTCGGGAGACATCCTTCTTCCGGAGAGTCCCCGCAGGGTGCCCGGGCTCGAGGCAGAGATCCTGAGCCCTCCCCGGCAGCTCGTGCCAAGCGGTCCCTCCCGGCAAGCTGCGAACAAGACCGCCCCGGAGAAACGGCCTGCAGCCTCTTCCCGGACAGCTGATCAACCTGCCGCGAAGTCGCGCGCCAAGGTTGCCGGGTAGAAAACAACTTCTTCCAAACCTACTGCTGCCCCGACATCCTCGGCCCAAGACTTGGCCCTACGCACGGGTAAGTTCTCACCGTTACCACCACCTCCCGCCGAGATCCCTACTGCCGCCCTGCGGACGCTGCGAGCAACCGTAAGCTCCTTTGCGCCTTCAGGACCCCGGGAAGTTCTAGCTGCTCGCGCGGCCGGCGGCTCCGGCATACACGTTGTAGATGAATACAACCAGGCCTGGATTGCCGCCGACGCCTCTGAGACCGTGGGAGACTTGCACGCTGCCGGCCCAAGCCGCAACGCTCAAGCTCTGCACGCTCTCCAGGTGGCCGCTCTGGATGTTACTCGGGTGACCGAGGTAAGTTTGTTCTCTTTCTTTCACCAATAAATATTTGTTCCTTCCCCACTAGTCCCCGATATTGGTGCTTAGTGTTCTAGATTCCACCGAATAGCAGACCACTAGGCTCCAATCTTAGAGAAAACTTCAGGACTCGGACACCGAGTCCCCGAGATCCTCCCCACCGGGTAGCTTGTTTCAAAAATTGGTCCATCTCCACTAGTCCCCGAGATTGGTGCTTAGTGTTCTAGATTCCACCGAATAGCAGACCACTAGGATCCAATCTTAGAGAAAACTTCAGGACTCGGACACCGAGTCCCCGAGATCCTCCCAACCGGGTAGCTTTTACTTGCTACTGATCTCGGAATCTCCCGAGTTCCTTACATCTTTTCCCAGATTGACTCACCCTTCTTTGTCTTGATTTCAGGAGTGCAGCAAGAAACGCGGCAGCATCTTCAACCGAGTTCTTGCTGACCTCGATCATTCCAAGAAGTGTGAGGGGCGCCTCCGGGAGGAGCGAGATGCCGCGCGCAAGATCTCGGTAGATCAGAAGGCCGCACTTGCTACCGCGCAAGCCGAGATCGCGCGACTCAATGGCGAGCTTGAAAAGGCCAGGGCTGCTGCGACCGAGATGAAGACTCGCTTCGTTGAGGCGACGAAGAAACAAAGGGAGACCTTGGATCAGTCCGAGGAGCGCGCGCATCTCGCCGAGACCGGGCTGGCTCTTCTCCGGTCACGGTCCGATAGTTGGCTCTCCGAGCTAACTGTATTGAACCGGGACCTTAACAGTAAGTGGGCCGACATCCCCCATGTTTTCCTTGCTCTCTTTCTTTGTTGTTGCTCTTCTTATGCCCTAGTCGCTTGACAGCTCTTCTTTTTAAAGGGGAATTCGAGCACTCCCGCGAGGCTGCTGCTCTTGCCGTTGCTGCTGCCCGGGAGAAGCGTGCCGGGAAGGGTGCTGTCTAGGATGCTTGGGATATTGAGGACCACCTCACCGCCCTGAAGGCCCGGATAGTGCCTCTCCGGTCGATCGGGACGGAGCTGCTCAGCGCTGCGATCCACGTCCATGGCGCGCTGTGGCTGAGTATCCGCGCGATGCTCTCGGTCGCCGAACTCGCGAGCGCACTCCGATGTGCCGGGAGGTGTATCCACGCTTGGAAGCGCTCCGGTGCGCGGGCTGGTGCCGACCAGGTCTTGACCCAAGTACTTAGCTGGTACGAAGGTCTCGACCTGGACGCGATCCAGCGTCTGCGGACGATCTCCCCGTGGTGCAGCAATCCGGCTAAGGTCCAGCGGCGACAAGAGGTGGCGCATCGCATCGCCTCGTGGTCCAACATTCGCGCCTTCACCGCCAACGTCATTGCTTCTGATTCCAAATCCGACTACGAGGATGACGAAGAAACCGGCGCGACCGGCGACGCGGATGATGAGATCCCGGAAGAAGACGACGCTGCCTCTGGTGCTGCGACCGAGACCGTGGTTCCCCAGGATGCTACAACTTCTCCGACACCCGAGGCCTCTCAGGCCGAGGTGCGCCCCGATGCCCCGAGTACCGCCGCTGGAACTGAAGCCACTGCTGCTCCCGAGATCGCTGCTCCCGCTGCTGCCACCGAGATTGCTGCTCCTGCTGATGTCTCCGCCGAGAAGTCGGCTTCCCCTACTACTTAGAAAAAAAAATTAAGAGTAGAACTGTTAAATTCCCGGGATGCCGGGTGCAAGATGTAACATACACTAGTTTAACATTTATGCTCCGTACTTAGTTATCTATCTGAACCAGCTATGTACATTTATTCTGTCACGAGTCCCCGAGTTGCTTTTCATGTTTTACCGTACTTAGGTAATTTCTGCTCTTGTCTACCATTTCGGCGTTCGACAGTCGAGTCACAAAACTCCATATACGGCCTACATTACTTAAGACAATCCGAGTTCTGGCTAACCGAATTCCCGACATAAAAAATAACTGGGTTAGCAAAAAATAGGTATGCCGGATAAGTTCCTGCTCCGAGTCCCCGAGACCATTTTCGTGTTCCCCACATTTGACTCTCTTTGCTCTTGACTACCATTTCGGCGTGCGTCAGTCGAGTCACAAGATGATTTCACATGACATACATTACTCTGACTTTGAGAATCGAATTCGGAACTTTCCCGGCATACAAACAATACAAAAGATAGCTACCCGGCACTCCCCGGGTTCCTTCCCGAGATGCCGGTATAAAACAACAAATGAACTTGACAAAACAAAATAAAATAGGCACATAACCAGGCAGTCCCCGGGTTCCTCCCGGGGTGCCTTATTTTCATTAAAACTGAAAACTAAGATACATCATACACTGAGCCCTTTATGTGTAAAAGGGTCGAAGTAGAGCTACATTCCATGGGCGTTTGGTTTCCTCTCCGGATTTGTCCATTACACCTTTCCTAGCCTCCTGTGCATCTACAAGGTAATAAGAATCATTGTGCAATGCCCTGCTTATCACAAAAGGCCCCTCCCATGAAGGTGACAATTTATGCATTCCGGCCGTGCGTTGGATGAGCCTCAGCACCAGATCTCCTTCTCGGAACACCCTCGGGTGCACTTTTCGGCTATGATAGCGACGGAGATTTTGTTGGTAAATTGCAGACCGAGAAAGTGCCAATTCTCTCGCCTCCTCAAGCAAATCCACATCATTTTCCCGGGCCTCCTTTGTCTCGGTCTCGGTGAACATTGTCACTCTCGGTGAATCATATTGTATGTCGGTTGGGAGTACTGCCTCGGCACCGTACACCATGAAAAATGGCGTGTACCCGGTAGATCTATTCGGTGTAGTCCGGAGACCCCACAAAACCGCTGGTAATTCCTCTATCCAGCATCCCGGAGTTCTCAACAGTGGCTCGATCAAGCGAGCTTTGATGCCGGCCAAGACCAATGCATTTGCTCTTTCGACTTGCCCGTTCGCTTCTGGGTGTGCAACTGATGCTACATCCAGCCGAATTCCCTTCTCAGCACAAAATCGAGCGAATTCCCCCACAGCAAAATTGGTGCCATTATCCGTGATAATGCTGTGCGGGTATCCGTATCTCAAGATGATGTCTTTCAGGAATTGCACAGCGGTGTGTCCATCACACTTCCGGATTGGCTTGACCTCTATCCACTTGGGGAATTTATCCACCATGACCAGTATATGTGTCATATTGCCTCTCGCCGGCTTGAACTGCCCGACCATATCCAAACACCATACTGCGAATGGCCAAGTGATAGGGATTGTCTTCAGTGCTGACGCCGGCATATGTATCTGGTGAGCAAATCTCTGGCATCCTCCACACTTCCGGACAATGTCTTCTGCCTCTTGCAACGCCGTGGGCCAGTAGAACCCATGCCGGAATACTTTCGCCACCAGGGCCCGGGATGATGCATGATGCCCACACTCCCCCTGATGTATTTCCAGGAGCATTTCTTGTCCTTCTGCCCGTTCTACACATCTCTGGAGTACCTCGGTGACACTCCTCTTGTACAACTCTTGATTGATGACGGTGTATGCTTTTGAACTTCGCATTATTTGTCGGGCTTCCACTTCATTCTCCGGGAGGGTTCCTTCCAAGATGTAAGCCATAATGGGCTGTGCCCATTCCGGGACAGGTCAAATCGGGAACACGGGAGCGTCTATGTCCATTGGCTCTGCCGACATCACCTCCATCATCATCTTTCTTTGCCTCTCTGAGCACTGTGACGCAGTCCCCGGGTTTGATGTGATGTTCCCGACATCTACTTCCATGGGTACGGCATCTGAACCAGGCTCCTTGGGGATGAAGATAGAATCTGACTCGGGTGAGGGTTGAATAGATGGCTTCCTCAAATTCTCAAGAGCGATCCCGGATGGGATGGCATCCCGAGATGACCCTAGCTTGGACAGGACATCCGCTGCCTCGTTTTCTCCTATGGGTATGTGCTTGAACTCGCACCCTTCAAAAAATCCGGATATCTTCTGCACATGAAATCCGTACAAGGCCATGTTTGCATCAAGGGCATCCCAATTCCCCGACACCTGTTGTACTACAAGGTCGGAGTCGCCGAAACATTCTATCCGGCGGATGCCGATCTCCTTGGCGACGTTCAGTCCATGAACTAAGGCCTCATACTTCGCGACGTTGTTGGATGCCCGGAAATGAATTTGCAGAACATACTTCATCACATCCTGTTTTGGTGAAGTGAGGACCACACCGGCACCCAACCCGATCTTAGCCTTCGAGCCATCGAAATGCACCCTCCAGAAATTGTAATTCGGCATTGGAGGTTCGTACTGCATCTCGGCCCAGTCTACCAAAAAGTCCGGCAGCGCCTGCGACTTGATGACATCTCGTCTCTCATACGCCGGAGCGTATGGAGACAACTGGATGCCCCACTTGGCTACCCGGCCGCTAGCGTCCTTGCAACCGATGATCTCGGCCGGAGGAGCTTCGCACACCACTGTGATCGGGTGTTCCTGAAAGTAGTGCTTGAGCTTGATTACTGCCATGTACACCCCATACGCCATTTTCTGGTAGTGTGGGTAGTTCTGCTTGGATTCCGAGATCACCTCACTGAGGTAATACACCGGCCTCTGTATCAGCTTCCCCCCTTCTTCCCTTTCTACCACCATTGCCACACTGACTACTCGGTTGGTTGCAGCAATATACAGCAGCATAGGTTCCTTGGGTAATGGGGATGCCAACACGGGTGCTGTTGAGAGCATCCTCTTCAAATCGTTGAACGCCGCGTCAGCCTGCGGGGTCCAAACAAATGTTTTGCTTTTCTTCATCAATTGGTACAGGGGAAAGGCCTTCTCCCCAAGTCGACTCACAAACCGACTTAGGGATGCAAGACAACCAGTGAACTTCTGTACATCTTTGAGACGCACGGGCAATTTCATGCTCTCGATAGCACGAATTTTACCCGGGTTGACCTCGATTCCCCGGCTTGAGATGAGGAAACCGAGTAATTTCCCCGCCGGAACACCAAACGTGCACTTATCCGGGTTCAATTTCATCCGGAATCTTCTTAAGTTCTTAAATGTCTCCCTCAGATCATCTATCAGTGAGGCTTTTTCTTTTGTCTTTATGACTATGTCATCGACATAGACCTCGGCATTCCGGCCTATCTGATCATGCAGACATTTCTGCATGCACCTCTGGTATGTAGCACCAGCATTTCTCAAACCAAAAGTCATGACACGATAGCAATAAGCCCCATAAGGGGTAATAAAAGCAGTTTTCAATTGATCATACGGATTCAAAGGTATCTGGTGAAAACCAGAATAGGCATCTAAAAAAGTCAAAAGTTCACTCCTGGCAGTGGAATCTATTACTTGATCTATCCGGGGCAGTGGAAAGGGGTCCTTCGGGCATGCTTTGTTGAGGTTGGTGAAGTCGATGCACATGCGCCACACCTTAGGCAGGAGGGGATCATCCCTCTTCTTCTCTACCAGGACCGGATTCGATATCCAATCCGGGTGCAGCACTTCCATTATGAATCCGGCAGCCAGCAGTATAGCCAGATGCTCCATGACGACAGCTCTTCTTTCATCCGAGAGGCACCTAGTTGGTTGCTTCACCGGCTTCGCATCCGGTCTAACAAACAGAGAGTGCTCAGCCAACTCCCTCGGGACACCTTGCAGATCGTCACTCGACCATGCAAATGCATCCCGATTCTCACGGAGGAAGTCGACGAGCTCGCCTTCCTATTTGCTGTCCAGGTTGCTGCCAATGATAACTTGGCGTTCCGGGTTGCTGGGGTCCACACCCACCTTCTTGGTCTCCTTGGGGGGCTGGAATGATGCACCCTGCTCCGGGTTCACCATCCCGGGCATTCCGAGTTGGGAGGTCTTGGCCATTGCCACCACCTGCTGGATCCTCTTCTTTTCTTCACCGATCACCAGGGACTCAGCTAAGCATGACCCCGCCGAGGCACACTCCATGGAGCACTTGTGGTCTCCCGAGATGGTGATTACACCGTTTGGTCCCGGCATCTTCATCTTCAGGTAGCCCATGTGAGTTGAGATCATGAACTTGGCCAGGGCTGGCCTGTCGATCAGTGCATGATACGGGCTCTCGAGGTCCACGACCTCGAACTCCAAGCTCTCGGTTCGGCAGTTCTCGCGGGTTCCGAACAACACTTCAACCCAGATTTTTCCCATGGGTGAGCAAGAGACTCCGGGCACGATGCCGTGGAAGGTCGTCTCGGTAGGCAATAAGGTGTTCATGGACACCCCCAGCTTCAGCATCGTGTCCTTATACATGATGTTAATGGCACTGCCATTGTCGATCAGAACTCGGCTGAAGCGGACATTGAGGTTTGGTCCGACAAAGGTTGGGTCCACCACTAAGGCGTACGACCCCGGCTTAGGCATAACTCTGGGATGATCCTTCCGGCTCCACGTGATCTCCATCTCGGACCAGGGCAAGAATTTGGGCACTGCCGGGATTTCGGCGTTCACTTCCAGGGCACGCTGCCGCACACTCCTCCGGTCAGTGGGCTCGGTCACGAAGACCACATAGCTTTGATGTGCCTCCCGGTAGTTGCCCTGCTGCTGTCCGGCTTGGTTACTGGGGCCTGCACCGTTGTCGTTCCGTGTGTGCACCATATTCACTGGCCGAGGTGGGGGTCCTCGCGGAGGCGGATTGATTCGGATAGCGTTGGCCCCTGATGTCGGAGGAGGGGGTCTCGGAATGTTAGGTCGAGATGCCGGAGCACTCGGCCGAACAGTTCCCGAGCTGCCCTCCTGCAATGTGCGCTGATACCAGCTGCATTGCCGAGTAGAGTGGTTTGCTGGCTTGTTGGCCTCCAGGGTATGGTAGCAGCATGGCTTGTTCAACATCTCTTCATACGTCAGGGGCTTCTTTTGTTCTACCCAAGTCTTTTGCACTTCCTGACTCTGCCCCCAAGCCGGGCCACTTGTCTTTTGACGCTGACTGTTGCCGGCATCCTCTTGCTCCCGGGTTACTGCTGCGACGTGCTGTGCGGCATGGTGGTACTCGGGCTGACTCCTTTTCTGGCCAAAATCCTGGCGATCATGGCTCCTGCCAGATCCCGAACGCTGAGGTCCCGCATTCCACCTGTTGGAGTCACCGACATCCACCAGGGGTTGCATGGGATCTCCAAGCGTATAGGTATCGGCGATGCGCATGGTCTCTGCCAAGGTCGCCGGCATCTTTCTTTGCAACTTCTGCCACAGCATTGAGCCATGCCGGCATCCTTGTGCAAAACAGGAGATGGCCTGTGCCTCTACCACTCCTTCGCAAGAATTGCGAATATTGCTCCACCGGGTAAGATATTCCCGGTCGGTCTCGTTGCTCCTTTGCCTACAGATGGCGAGCTGTTGAGGCCTGTTTGGCCTTTTGTACGTGCTAGTGAAGTTGCTGATAAATGCCTCCTCGAAATCTAACCAGCAGTCTATGCTGCCAGTTCTCAAGTTGTTCAACCAGATTCGGGCGGGTCCTTCCAACATCTGCGGTACGTATCGTACCGCCCATCGTCTGTTTCCACCGGCTATGCTTACTGCGGTTACATAGTCGGTTAGCTAGTCCTCCGGCTTCTTACTGCCGTCATAGGTCTTAGCATCCCGGTTGAGCTGAAAATTCCGCACAGGCGGCTCCCGCATGATCCGAGGTCCAAAGCAGGCAGGTCCCGGAGGTCGTTGCTCTTCAACTAGCTCGGACTGGTGAATTCGGTCGAGCCGATATCTGGCATCTGCCGGATTCAGCTGTCTGGTCCCTATCCGAGATCCCAAAGGATTCTCGTCGGGCTGATATCCGAGCTGCTGTAGTCTCGAGTTGCCATCGTTGAGCCTGTTCTGCGCCGGGATCACATCCTGCTGTGGAACAGAGGCGACCTCCCTTTGTGGGTTTCCCTGAACATGAGGAGGAATCCGGGGTGGATTACCACGGCCGACCGGGTTATTGTTTCCCACACCCAGGTTACCATCCTCACGGGTACTTCCCGCCTGCCCCGAGTTACGCTGTCCGGCTTGCTGGAATCCGGCAAAGGCCGGATCATAGGTCTGCAACTTCTTGTTCTTCCCGGAACCTCGACTCCTACTCTGGCTCTTGCCCTTGCTCTTGCTTCTGCTCGGATGCGGGGAAGAGGCCTCTCCGTCCGATTTCTGGCTATTGGGTCTAGCCGAGTGCACTTGGGATCCTGCCCCGGGGTTCTTCTTCTTGAAGGCCTGATTCTGGCGGTTGGCCTCGATCACCAACTCGTTCACCCGCTCTTGTTGTTTGCGTAGAGCCTCACCGGATAACCCTACCAACTCGGCCATGGCGGCTTTGGCAGCCCTAAGAGTTTTCGCGGGTGAGCTGTACACCGGCTTCCCCGCTGAAATCCGGCTTCCCGTGTGACTGGTTGTGGCTCCACCTGCCAGCTCGTCATTCACCATTCTCCCTTTCTTGCGCAGATTCGCGATGCGCTTGTCCCGGGAGTCTATCTTAAGGAATCCGTGAGCTGCATTGTACTCCCGGAGGCTAGCATTGAGCTCGCGACGGATCTCGGCGATCTCCTGTGCTTCAGCGAGTAGCAACCTCCGCTGCTCCTCCAAATCAGCCGAAGTGGCTTGGGTATCCGCTTCAGCAGCTACAGGTACAACCAATTTGGCCACCAGGCCAGAGAGGGGATACGAACGACGTCGTGGCTGGGACGGCTGTGGATCGCCATCCCGGGCCGCACCTCTTTCCTGAGGAGGTTTGGCCAAACGGATGTGGCCGCTCCCGGTATCGCCGTCAGCGTCCTGGTACTCCTCCTCGGTTGCCCCGACCATCATCACCGCGACAGAACTCGGGGGGCGACCGACACGCAGACCCCGAGCAGCGCAGAGCATGGGAGGGTCCTCAGCTTCCAGGACCACGTCCGGGGAGCTACAGATAACTTCGGTGGCGACGTAGGTGGTGAAACCACGAAAGTCAATGAGATATCCGTTCACCGGAAAGGGTCTGTTCCGGAAGCATCCTGCATTCTCGCAGACGAAGTCCATCTCCCCTAGCCTTACGACCAGGCCAGAGAGAACCCGAACGTCGAAATGAACGGGAGAGCCCGTCCGGATGTGTACACCAGCCAACGCCTCTGCGAGCCCCACGGTGGGCACCAACTGTCGTGGTGGTGTCACGGCAGATGCCATAGGATGGCTAATGTGTGGGGCCGATGGACGTTGGTGGATCCGGGGAGGGATAGCGAGCTGAATAGCCCACACGAGGAGGATCCCGGTATAACCGACATCTCCCAAGAACTAGAAACAATAGCAATACGATATAGGGGAGATCTAACAAACAAGAACAAATGCTCGAAGGCACACAACACACACACACGATATACCCAGGTTCAGGGACCTCGTGAGGAGGTAACACCCCTACTCCTGCATTTCCTCTCTATATAACTGTGGTACAAGGGCTACAACTTGCTCTTAGATCTCTCGAAGTGAAGAACACGAAGAACTAGATGAACTCAAGGTATGAAGAAGTAAAAGCTCTTGGAGTAAATACAACTACTGCTTTGGCTCCCAAGTTGGTCCTCCTCCCACAGAAGCAGTTATGGAGCCTTTTATAGGGTTTCGGCCAGGAGGGCTGGAAACCCTAAACCGGCTTGGCCCCACCGGACAGGCCTAACCGGCATGTCGTCACCGGCTAGTGCGACCTAGTCGCCGCGCTATCCGGCGTAGCCCCTTCGTCATCATCCCGGCAAGGACAGCAGGCTGTCTCCCTGTCAGAGACAGGACATGTCTTTGCCCATCCCGGATAGCCTTTTCCGGATTGCCGGGCTAGGCATGTCGTGTCTTGTCGTACCGTTGTTGTACTGGCTGACGCGCTTCCGTGTCAGGCGGGAGGTGACCATGCTTCCGTGTCAGGCGGGAGGTGACCATGCTTCCGTGTCAGACGGAAAGGTACTTCCCCCCGCATCAGGCGGGAAAGCCTGCTACAGACCGTTGACGGTCAACCGGGATCCCTCATGGCGGCTACCTCCATGCTTGCTCCCGTGAGCCTTTCCTGCATAAGATCGAGACCGAGATAGACGTTCCGGTTAGCACCTACCCGGATTATCTATCCGGCAAAACCGAATAAACCTCCCTCCGGGAGTCTCCTCGGAGCCTAAGATCCGAGATCCTTTCCGGAGGTGTCCGAGTTCGTCCGTGGATGCGTATCTCTAGGCCTAGCCTCCCGAAGATATCTTAGCCTACCAGCAAAGACATCTTCGAGAAGCTAGTTCTTAGAGGAACCATCCGCTGATGCTTTTGCTGCTATCGTGAAGGCTCGGGGTGTCTATATATAGGTGTTAGAGCCGACCCTTGCGCCTCCCAGGTGGCACTTTGGACTCTTCCGGCGCTCAAGGGTCAAGCTGCCCCTTCAACACACCAGGGGGTGTCCCTTGCTCTCGCCAAAGGTCAAGTACTGTTGGCATATTACTGAGTTATTCCGGGATCTGCCCCTACCCGGGGGGTAGCCCCCCGACACTACCGGTGAAAATTTTTCATCGTAGTCAATTCCATGAACTTGTCGGAAACCCTTTGCGACAAGCCGAGCTTTATAGACGGTCACATTACCATCAGCATCAGTCTTCTTCTTAAAGATCCACTTATTCTCGACGGCCTTGCGCTCTTCGGGAATATCCACCAAAGTCCACACTTTGTTATCATACATGGATCCTATTTCGGATTTCATGGCTTCAAGCCATTTCTCGGACTCTAGACTCTCCATCGCCTCCTTGTAGTTTGTAGGTTCGTCTTGCTCGACTAGCATGACGGTGCAAACCATGTTGCCATACCATTCTGGTGCGATCCGAGATCTACCAGACCTACGAGGTAGAACATCTTCCTCGACAGTTTCTCCCACTCCTTCCATGGAGGACGTTTCCGGAATTGCTTCCGTTGCGCCACTCGGAATCTCGAGTTCAGGATCAACGATTTCATCGAGGTCTACCTTCCTCCCACTTACTCCTTTCGCGAGAAACTCCTTCTCTAGAAAGGTACCGGTCTTCGCGACAAAAGTTTTTCCCTCAGCTTGGTTGTAGAAGGTGTACCCAACGGTTTCCCGCGGATATCCTACAAAGAAGACTTTCTCCGACTTCGGTTCGACTTTGTCGGGCTGTAGTTTCTTAACATACGCCTCACAACCCCAAACCTTCAGAAACGACAACTTAGGCTTTTGGCCATACCATAATTCATACGGCGTCGTTTCAACGGACTTGGACGGAGCCCTATTTAAAATGAATGCGGCTGTTTCTAACGCATAACCCCAGAAGGACACTGGCAGATCGGTAAGAGACATCATAGATCGGACACTATCCAGTAGAGTACGATTACGTCGCTCGGACACACCGTTACACTGCGGCGTTCCGGCTGGCGTAAGTTGGGGTACTATGCCACAACTCTTCAGATGTGTGCCAAACTCAAAACTCAAGTACTCTCCACCGCGATCGGATCGGAGATGCTTGATTTTCCTATTAAGCTGATTCTCAACTTCACTCTGGAATTCTTTGAACTTTTCAAACGTTTCAGACTTGTGTTTCATCAAATAGATATAACCGTATCTACTCAAGTCATCAGTGAAGGTGACGAAGTAACGATAACCATTGCGTGTCGAAACGCTCATCGATCCACACACATCTGTATGTATGATCCCCAACAAATCCGACGCCCGTTCAACGAAACCTTTGAACGGTGTCCTGGTCATTTTGCCCATAAGGCATGGTTCGCATGTATCGAGGGATCCGAAATCCAACGAGTCCAAGAGTCCATCAGAGTGGAGTCGCTTCATGCGCTTTATACCAATATGACCAAGACGGCAATGCCACAAAAACATGGCGGTATCATCACTACACTTAATCCGTTTGGCTTCTATGTTATGGATGTGAGTACTACGATCGAGATTCAACAAGAATAAACCGTTATTCTCGGGAGCATCAACATAAAAGATATCATTCATATAAATAGCCCAATTGCTTGACACTGATTTAAATGAATAACCGTCTTGTAACAGGCAAGACCCACTTATAATGTTTACACTCAAGGATGGCACAAAATAACATTTATTTAAAACCAAAACTAATCCCGATGGTAGATGCAGAGGGAGCGTGCCGACAGCCACCACGTCGACTCTCGATCCGTTGCCGACGCGCATCGTCACCTCATCCTTCGCCAACCGCCTTCTATTCCGTAACTCCTCCTGAGAGTTACATATATGAGCAACATAACCAGTATCAAATACCCACGTATTGCTCCGGACGGATGTAAGGTACACATCTATAACATGTATATCAAATATACCTTGCTCTTTGTCGACCGTCTTGCCAGACTTCTTATCCTCCAGATACTTGGGGCAGTTGCGCTTCCAGTGACCCTTCCCCTTGCAGTAGAAGCACTCCACGCTAGCTCTGGGACCAGACCTGTTATTCCTGGGCTTGGCAGCCAACTTTGCCTCCCTCCGGGACTTCCAGCTCTGCTTTCCCTTGCCACCGGACTTCTTGAAATCAACGGTCTTGTTGACCATCAACAGCGTGTGCTCCTTCTTAATCTCTACCTCAGCGGTCTTGAGCATCACAAACACTTCACCCAGGGACTTAGCCATGCCCTGCATGTTGTAGTTCATGACGAAGCCTTTGTAGCTTGGTGGCAACGATTGCAACACCCTGTCAATCGCCAGCTCATCGGGAATCTTGCACTCCAGAGCATTCAGGCGTTGAACGTAGCCAGACATCTTGACTACATGCTCGCTCACACTGCTATGCTCTTCCATCTTGGCTGAGAAGAAAAGCTCAGAAGCCTCATATCTCTCAGCCTTAGCCTGCGGCGCGAAGACAGCCTTAAGATCCGAAATGATCTCAAAGGCGCTCATCTTCTCAAAGCGCTTCTGCAGGTCGGCTTCCATGGCGTAGAGCATGCCACTCTGGACAAAGGCAGAATCCTCCGATCGGGTCTGGAAGACCTTCTTCTCATCCTCAGAGGCATCATCAGCAGGAGGGTCACCTATGGCGGCCTCAATGACGTAGGCCACCCTATGGGGAGTGAGGAGGATCCTCAGGTTGCGGAACCAGGCCATGAAGTTTGACCCATTGGTCTTAAGCTTTTCTTTCTCAAGGAACAGACCTAGGTTAAACGAGGGGCGAGACATCTACAATGGAATTTGCAACAACATAAGACTTTGTTCATAATAATTTTGAGTTATAGTATTTTAGAAAATAACTAACATAACTCCCACTCAAACGAACATCCCTCCTGGTCGTTTAAGCGATTCCACGACCCCCATCCATTGCACCACCCCTCATCATCAAAGCCGGTAGCACAACTTCAAGAGTAGACAAAATCGTCCGCCACACCAATTTTATGACTCGTGCTCGACCTTTCGGTCTTGCTGTTCCGAGGCCATACCTCTGAGTATGCTAGGTTCGCCACCAAAGACCTCCACGCTGACGCTTGTGCAACATGGCTTACACCCACTGTATGCGAACGACGAGATGTATGACACCCGATCATCACGGCCTGCCTCATAATGTAGAACTTTCTTGGTGGTGCGCGTTGGAGGGAGAACACTAGTGGTATTTTGAAGGGATCATCTTATTCAGCTACCGCCGTGTAACTAATGTATACTATACACACAATCACACAAAATAAGATGCACACAAAACATCAAATGTAATGCAATGTGATATAGTCCATTGCGCCATGGTCTTCTTGGCGCTCGCAGTTTATAAACAATTTAATAAACCTACCTTGACCATATCACATAGCCCCTGCAAAATAAAGTTAGACGCTTCTACTTTATCTTTTGCATGTTTTACGTGGCTTGGGGCTTTCGTAAATAGAACCGCTTCATACCTACGAATCTTATGACCACAACACGATCCAATAATTGCATGTTTAAGCATCCCTTTCGGGCCCTCCATTGAAAATGCGAAGACCAACTAAAGAGAGAGAAACTGTCACCCGCCAGCCACATATACGGTACAAGCCGTATGTCAGTAGTGGAACCAGTCTCGCGTAAGCGTACGCGTAAAGTCGGTCCGGGCCGCTTCATCAACTCAATGCCGCTGGAATACACAAGTGCACGCTAGAGGGTAGCAAATAACAGGAACAGTGCCCCTGTGCAGAGCACGGGTTCTAACAGCGTACAACTATATCTACGATAGATCGGCTCTGATACCACTGAAGGGGATCGTGTGCAGAAAAAAAAATCCTACCGACGATATCCTAAAAGCATGCCAAGATCTATTCTATGCAGATATAGTAGTACGAACGGAGATCGGAATACGTACCCTAGTAGACCGAAAGCGGGGATTACGTTCCCGCACAAACGTTTTAGATGAAGACCGACGAAGCCGACCTCAAGGTCGTGTAGAGGAAGCAGGCCTCCGAATACCGCTAGCGCAGCACCTCGCAGGGAGTCGCACACGTACGATGGAAACGACGGCCTCCGAAGCTCCAGTCCAGGACGAGCAGCGGAAGACTTGGACCGGAACACCAGCAGCGCGGCAGCGGGCTATGGTGGAGGAGATCCCCTTGCTCTGCTCGGCGCGGCTCCAACTTGGGAACCACGAGATCGAGAGAGAAATCGGGAATTAATTGGTGAATTAAAAGGCCAGGGGTGCCCCTTCTTATATAGGCTCCCAGGGGGAGCCAACCTTGCCAGCCAGGCAATGTGAGACTAATCCCACATGCCTGGTGCGGCTAGCCTTGGTGCGCCGGCCCCCTGGTGGGGCCCTTGGCCCATCCAGGCCGGCCACCTTGGCCCCCACCGAATCCCCTAGGGATTTTCCCCCTCTTGGGCCTTCTTTCGACCAGAAGGCCCATTTAGGGAAATCAGCCTAAATAAATTCGAAAATAAATATATAAAATCATATTTGCATATTAATAACACTAATTAATATCAAACATAATATATATAATTTTTCCTAGCTCCGAAAACTCTTTCGGCGCTGCCCGATCTCCATCGGCCCCTCTCGGGACGCTCCATGTGATCTCCTTCCTTTCCGGTTGTCTTGTCGAAACCCCTTAAGTATGTTACCCTAGCGGTTCGATATAATATCAGGTATGATCAAGACTCCTCAATGATCAACGACTAACTCGTAGGCCTGGACCCCATGAATTAATTCCTGAGATATAACAAATGACTTTCATCTATCAAACCTGAACGTAAAGTCTTAGACCTCTTGCCATAGCGATACTTAGCACGTCCGAGCGTCGTTCCATAGATATCTCCATACCTAATCCCGACCTCGTTACCGACGACGCTATCTTCTACTCGTTCATGATCTCATGTCTCCGTGACCTAGTCACATGCTTGCAAGCTCATTAGACATGATCTCACCGAGTGGGCCCGAGAGTATCTATCCTGCTATGCGGACTGACAAATCCCGCTCTTGACCCCTCGTCTCAACTAGTCCTTTCCGATACCCAAAAGTATCACCGTTATTGTCATACTAAATAAGATACGACGTTTGGTGCAATCAAAGTATCTTCCGGGAATATCAATAAGAGTTGATCTCACGGTCAAAGGCGTAACGACTAGGTTCTCCAAATCTGGGTATGTCCATCACATCGCTCTCTAGCGATATGACTCTCATTGCCGACCGACGCCATGCCCCATGACCGTGAAACCTCGATCATCAATCGCGCAATGAAACTAGTCTTAGTAGAGGCTACTAGGGACCTGGTTGTTTACGTATCACACCCGCATTTATGTTTCCTCTTAATACGGTTCTAGCATGACACAAAAACATATTATGAACAAACGAGATATGATAAAGAATACACTTTATTAATTGCCTCTAGGGCATATCTCCTTCACAACGCGCCTGAAGGGATGTCAACAAAAACCTCTCCACAGGCCTCCGCGGCCCTCTGGAGACACTTCGCGGCTAAGCAAACGCTGCAGGGCGCACATGGCCTCTGCAGCAGTCGCAAAGTGACGCGAGCACTCCAGTTGCCATTCTGGTGATAAAGCAGTCAACACACCTGCGCAATCCACGCCAGGATAGCTGGGACTTTCCTCTTTGGTGATAAAGCGGTTGGACGGCGCAACGCTCAAAGAAGATCATCATGTGGGCTCCACCATGACCACTGCAACCCCTGCGAGCCGTTCTGCGCCGTCTGCAGCATGTCGTCCACCACGCCCAACTTTAGCACGGATGGACCGCGTCCATGGAGGTTTCGGCGACGGTGGACTCCCTCTCCTTCGCGCCACTGCCTTGTGGGAGCCCACCTGGAGCGCGCTACGCAAGGAAGAGGCCCGAAGCGCCTATAAAAGGAGCAGGAGCTCCACCGTAGAGAAGGATGTGCCAATTGCTTGCTAAACCCTTGTAACCCTAGCCAAGCGAGTAGAATAGCCAACTGCTGGAGGAGGAAGACAACCATTGTGTCCCTCTCCAAGCACCAAACTGCCTCAAGAGAGCCCTCGGCAAGCTCATTGTACTGTGATCCTTACACTGCAATTTAGACAAGCAGGAGTAGCGGTGTTACCTCCTCCCGAGGGCCGTGAACCTGGGTACGGGCCGACGTTCATCTCTGTCGTGATTGTCCCTCTCCAAGCCCGGCGAGCACCATCGTCGTGCCTCTCGAGGGTTGTTTGACCTCCGTGTTCAATCCCCCTTCGAACTACTCTTCAGGGTGTGACTATCCCTGTTCCGTCGGAGTCACTCTCCGACATTTGGCGCGTCATGTAGGGAATTGAGGCGCGTCAACGACCTTCGAGCCGCCTCCGCGCCATGGCGGACACTCGCGCCGCACGCGCCGTCCGCGCCAGCAGGCGCGCACCTGAAGGATCCACCGGCTCGCAAGGCGCCACCACCACTCGTGGACGACGGGGTCACCCCCGCCGTGAGGAGCGGGCCAACACCGAGCGGCACGTGGAACACCCCGAGAGCGAGCCCGAGCACAACGGGGAGGAGCACTTCGAGGATAAGGCCGACGCGGAGTCCTCGCGTAGGACGCAGCACCAGAGCGCCTCCTCCCAGGGACGCGCGGACCCCGCTCCGCACACGGCCCTGCTCATGGCGCAAGAACTTCTCTGCTACCGGCCAACTGCTGAGACTCACGAGCAGTGGCTGGAACGCCTCAACCACCTCGTGGGCATCGCCACCACTCGCCCAGCTCCGTCGCGGTTGATTGTGCACCACTCCCTCGCGGGTACAGCTGCGCATGACGCGCCTCCGCCACCCCCAGGACTTGCTCCGGTCGCGACACAGAGAGCCGCTTCGCATGCCTCCTCGCCGCGCGACTGCCAAATCGTGCAGCACACCGTGCCAGACGCGCGCGTGGGGATGGAGGGCCAGCGGGACCTCCAGAACCGCCTCGTAGAGGAGATTGGCCAGGCGGGCCAGCAGAACTGTGCAACTCTGCAGCACGGTGTCGCCACGTACGCCTCTGGCTGCATGAAGTTCACCCGCTCCTGCGTCGCTTGGTCTGGCCCCAGAAGTTCAGGCCAGCCCTCCCCAAGGGCTACGACGGCTCCAGCAACCCCGTGGAGTTCCTGCAGCTCTACACCACCTCTATCCAAGCTGCGGGAGGAGACGACAATGTCATGGCCAACTGGTTCTCCCACTCGCTACGCGACTCCACGCTGTCGTGGCTCTTGAACCTCCCTGAGGACTCTATGGGCACATGGGAAGAGCTCTGCAAGCAGTTCGTCGCCAACTTCAAGGGCACGTACGAGCGCGCGCTCACCCACAACGACCTGCGCGCGGTGGTGTAGAAGAAGGATGAGACCCTCCGGAAGTACATCCAGCGTTTCAGCCAGGTGCGGAACAAGATTCCAAACATTCCTGACACCCAGGTCATCGCTGCCTTCAACGAGGGCGTCACGAACCACAGGATGCTCGAGAAGCTCGGCATCCACGACAAGCTCACCTCTGTAGTGAAGTTCATTGATCTGGCGGACAAGTGCGCCAAGGCTGAAGAGGGCCTCCGCTTCGTCAAGATGAGCTCACGGGGAGACGACCCTAGAGAGGGGGCCACAAGAAGAAGGAGGAGCCCAAGCGCAAGGCCACTGCAGTCCTCACGGCAGAGCCTGACGCGAAGGGCTCCCACAGAGGCTCCCCCGAGCTTGGCAAGAAGAAGGAGGACGACCGTCCTTTCTTCGTCTAGCACAACAGGCACGGCCACTCTATCGAGGCCTGCTTCGTCTAATGGGGCCTTAAACTCTCCCTGCCCATGCTGAGTCATTGCTCTAGCATACCGTAGTGACGGAGTCATAGCGCGAAGAGGCGGGTCGTAACGACGCAGAGAAATCGTAGACATGGAAATAAGACAAAGGGGCCTCTCGAGGGGCACACTAGCTGGCATAGATTACTTAAAGAATATATTACATGCCCAAAAGTGCATAGTGTTTAAGCATAAAACTGTTTCAGATACAAGCGCTCAAAGGTGCAATAAGCAGGATCAGGCGGTCCGTGCCGTCATGCCCCTCCTCCACAGCACCCTCCTCCATCTCCGCAGGGGCGGCCTCCTCCTCTCTCTCCTCCGCAGCAACCTCCGCGTGCTTGAGGCGGTTGCAGAAGGCGTCGACCCGCCACACATCTTCGCCCTGGCGAGCCTCGGTCACGGTGGAGAGGTCGAAGCCCGGCGAGAGGAGCCTGAGTTTGGTGAAGAGGCGATCAACGACCACCCCCAGGAGCTGGCGGCTCTCTACCTCGATCACCTCGCGGAGATCAACGACGGGGTTGTCGAGCGCCTTGAAGAGCTGGTCGAAGTAGACCACGTCGCCGCGGCCTCGGACCTCAGAGTGCGCCGCCTCCACTCCAAGGTGGGCAGCTAGCTCGTTGCCCCGGGCCACCAGAGCCTGGAACATGCGCTCCCGCTGCTTCGAGAGCACGCAAGCCGCCTGCCGGTGTCCGCGGCCTCCGCCACCAGCTAAGCTACGGGGCGCACGTGCTCCTCCACGTCCCTGACGAGGGTGTTCAGGTCCAGGACGGCGGTCTTGCAAGCGTCCTCCGCCTGGCGATAGGCCTCCTTGGCGCGCTGGAGGCGGACCTCAAGCTTGGAGTTGGCCTTCTCGAGGTCCACGATCCACTTGGCGGCGGTAGCGTGCTTGGCCTCGAAGCGCTCCTCCTGCTTGGTGGCCTTGTCGCGGTACGTCTGGAGGGTGGCCTTCTTGAACTCCTTCTCGTGTTTCGCGAGGACCTCCTCCGCCTCCTTCTTCTTCTTGGCGTACCGCCGCTCGAAGCGCTCTAGGGCTTGCTTCTCGGCGACGATTTTCTCGTCATACTTCTGGAGCGCCTGAACCAGGTTCCCCTCGTGCGCCTCGAGCTCCTCTTGCAGAGTGGCGAGCTTGCCCTCCGCCTAGAGCCGCTGCTCGTCACGTAGCTGCACGTCCTTCTATTTGGAGGCTAGCTGCCGCTCGCACTCCGCCAGGCTCTTGCAGTCCTCTTCCAGGGTGTCCTACGCGGCTTGGTGGACCGAGAGGAGCTGGGTCTCCAGTTGAGACAGCTCGCGGCGCTTCTGCGCCAGTGAGCCCTCCATGGCTTCGTGCTCAGTGCTCGCCTCTACCAGGAGCGGAGTGGCCATGTCGCGCTCGTCCTGGAGGGGCACAAGGAGCTCATCGGCATCGCGCATGGCCCCCTGACGGATCTCCTTGGCAAAGCGGATGGCCTCCTCGCGCGCGGCCTGCAGTGCCTGATCCTCCTGGCGGCGGGCCTCTACCGTGACATGGAAAGATGCCCCCGCCAGCTCATCGCGCTACCGAGCGAGTTGCACGTCCTCCAGAGCCAGGTGCGCCTCTAGGCCCTCCAGGGACTCCCTCACGAGGCGGAAGGCGACCTCGCGGTGCCCCGCGCTCCAGTACCAGCCGCTAAGGATCAGATCGTGGCGCGTGGAGGGTCCTGCCCCGGCGTCAAACCTAGAGAACATGGCCTCGGGGCGCGCCTAGGGGCTAGGTCGTGCTTCGTCTCCCGCGGCGCCCAAGCTGGCCTCGCCGCCCTCGCCATCTTGGCTCGTCCTCGCCTGCGACTCGCCCCCCTACAGCTGCGCGCGGCGGAGACGAAGGAGCTCCCCCCGCAGGCTCGCCAGCGGTGTCAAGCCTAGAGAACCTGGCCTCGGGGCGCGCCTTGGGGCTAGGCCGTGCTTCGTCTCCCGCGGCGCTCAAGCTGGCCTCGCCGCCCTCGCTATCTTGGCGCGTCCTCACCTACGATTCACCCCCTGCTGCGGCACGCGGCAAAGATGAAGGAGCTCCCCCCGCGGACTCGCCAGCGCTTGACGGCCCCTGGCCCTCCTCGGTCCCTGGCTGCGCAGGAGGCGTGGATGTGCGGGTCAGAGTAGCCGCGCGTGTTGGCGTTGCCTC
Organism: Poa annua; assembly: GCA_026929855.1. NCBI lineage: Eukaryota > Viridiplantae > Streptophyta > Magnoliopsida > Poales > Poaceae > Poa > Poa annua. The sequence goes on along the minus strand of CM049426.1, from coordinate 56,871,346 downwards.
GCGGGCTGGCGTGGCCTCGCGCGTTGCAGTTGCCTCGCGCGGTGGCGTGGCCGCACGAGGCGGAGTAGGGGCGTCAGGAGGGGTAGCAACCCGCTCCTCCTATGGCTCCACTACCATTTGCTCAGGAGGCGGCGCCGCTGCCTCCGCCAGAGGCGCTGCAGCTCCCGCCTGAGGCACAGCTGCCTCCACTTGAGGTGCAACCTCCTCCGCCTGAGGCATCTCTTCAGTTGGGCCTGTGGAGGCCGTCTCCACGGGCCACGCGGCCTCCTCAGCCACGGCCTCAGCCGTGGCTCTCTTCACTTCCGCTGCCTTGCGAATCTTACGGCGCTTCGCAGGCACAAAATCACTGGCAAGCACCAAGGAAAGATCTTCAGGAAAAGATAAAGAAGAAAATAGAAAAAATCAAACAGCCTAGTACTAGAAGCACTTACCCGGACGGCTTGTCGTCGGTGTCGACCCACGCCAAGCCAGGCGAGCGCCAGGAGGGATGGGCCTTGGCACCTGACCCCTCCGGTGGCGCCTCGGCTTTCCTCTTGGACGGGAAGTCAGACGGCCTCGCCCTAGACCGGTCCACGGCCGCCTTGGTGCCGGGCTCGCGCCGCCCCGGCGTGGCCTCCTCGTCGGGGGCCTCCCCCTCTGCCTCCTCCTCCTCCACGAGGCGCGAGGGCGCCACCACGAAGGCATCATCATCGCCTGACGAGATGTCGCAAATCTAGTCAGTGAAGGGCCCGGCCCTTGAAGAGGACACCTCCCCTGTCGCGGCCTCCTCCTCGCCTCGCCCAGCTCCCGAGGCAGAGGACGACTCTGCGCCCTCCGCTTACTGCACCACCGGCACAGGAACCTCCTTCCCCGCCAGGCCTGACTGGGTGAACGAGGGCATCCCCTGCAGGATGGCCAGGCGCTCAATCATGTTGTACTGGTGCAGAGTCCGGAGCGTGATGGGGAGCTTGTCCATGGCGGGCACCACCGGGTTGATGAAGAGTGTGGACAGGACATTGTCGACTGTGTCCTTGTTGTTGTCCTCACGGTGGAGCCGCATCTTGTCCTGGGGGCCGGAGTACATCCACATGGGCGTCGCATGCGCTTGGAGGGGAGCAATGCGGCGCGTCACGAAGTCCACGATGATGATTTGCCCCTTGAGGCCCTCCTCACGGAGGTAGCTCAAGCGGCCCATCAAGATCGCGTTCTGCGCGCCGTTGAAGGGGGCCTTGCCCCAGTTCGAGTTCTTCACGGGCGGCGCGTGAGGGGCCTCGAGGAAGGCGCAGTGCTTCTCCACCCCGACAAAGAACCGCCGTTGGTGGAAGTCGTCCACCTTTTTATTCACCGAAGTGATGGCCTTGCCCTCGCTCCACGACATGGGAATGTAGACACTCCTCATGCTGTCCACGATGCGGAATGAGACGCATCCAGAGAGCTCGTTCTTCGCCGTGTTCCGGAGCGCGTAGAAGCACCGGAAGAGACCCACCGTGGGCTCCAAGCCCAAGTATGCCTCGCACGGGTAGGCGAACACGGCGAGTATGAGGACGGAGTTGGGGTGGAGGTGAAGCAACTGAATCTGGTAGAAGGCCAGCACCGCCTCCAAGAAGGCGGAGAACGGCGGCACCAACCCCGCCGCAACGCAGTGCTGGAAGACCGGGAAAAACCCTCGCGGGCGTTTCCCGTGCGCCGCGGCCTTGAGCGCGGTAGGGCCATGCTCGTTGGTCCGGTCCGCCACCAGAAAGCGGACCTTGGCGAGCGCCTTGTCGTTGACGCGCACCCCGAGCAGTGTCGCGCCATGCGCGACATCGGCAGGCGCTGTCTGCGATATGGACCCTACGACCGCCTTGCCCTAGTTCTTGGCCGAACTCATCGCCGAAGAGGAGTTGGGAACGGCGGTGGAAGAAGCTGGAGAAGAGAGGAGTTGAGCGCGCCGGAGAGCAGGAGCGGAGAGCTCGAGATGGAGAATGCTTCTGCGAGAAGAAATGGAAACAGTAACGGCTCCCTGCCCCGGCGCGTAGACTTTATGTGTCGTCAAGGAGCAGTTACCGGGGAGCGGTGGGACCCCCCACGACGCGCGAACAGATTGTGTGCGGCCGTTACTCATCTGGGTGACGCATGGATCGGGCCGGCAGGACACTTTGGGCCCACGACGGTCCGTCTGCGCCCATGGGCTCAGTCGCCCCCATCGCGGGCCCGGGGGCTACTATCGGCCCAGTGAGGACCAGGGTGTGTAGAGCCCACTCTCCCCAGGCCTTGCACGCTGACAGATTAAACAAAACGACTAAGGACCAAGCCACCGCTTGGAGAGACCCTCGAGAGGCAACTCCTCTTGAGGGCCTGAAGAGGAAGCCAGGGCCTGAAGAGGACCCCGTACTTCAAGAGACTCCCCAAGGCTCAACGCTCCTGAAGGGAAGTCAACAAAAAGCTCTCCACAGGCCTCCGCGGCCCTGTGGAGACACTTCGTGGCTAAGCAAACGCTGCAGGGCGCACATGGCCTCTTCAGCAGCCGTAGAGTGACGCGAGCACTCCAGCTGCCATTCTGGTGATAAAGGAGTCAACAAAGTTGCGCTGCCCGCGCCAGGATAGCTGGGACTTTCCTCTTTGGTGATGATGCGGCTGGACGGCGCAACGCTCCAAGAAGATCGTCATCGTGGGATCCACCACGACCACTTCAACCGCTGCGAGCCGTTCTGCGCGGTCTGTAGCCTGTCGGCTACCTCACCCAACTTTAGCACGGATGGACCGCGTCCATGGAGGTTTCGGCAACGGTGGACTCCCTCTCCTTCGCGCCACTGCCTTGTGGGAGTCCACCTAGAGCATGCTGCGCAAGGAAGAGGCCCGAAGCGCCGATAAAAGGAGCAGGAGCTCCACCGTAGAGAAGGATGGGCCAATTGCTTGCTAAACCCTTGTAACCCTAGCCAAGCGAGTAGAATAGCCAACTGATGGAGGAGGAAGACAACCGTTGTGTCCCTCTCCAAGCACCAAACTGCCTCAAGAGAGCCGTCGGCAAGCTCATTTTATTGTGATCCTTACAGTGCAATTCAGACAAGCAGGAGTGACGGTGTTACCTCCTCCTGAGGGCCGTGAACCTGCGTACGGGCCGGCGTTCCTCTCTGTCGTGATTGTCCCTCTCCAGGCCCGGCGAGCACAGTCGTCGTGCCTCTCGAGGGTTGGTTGACCTCCGTGTTCAATCCCCCTTCGAACTACTCTTCAGGGTGTGACTATCCCTGTTCCGTGGCAGTCACTCTCCGATGGTTACAGCAAGCCGGTGAGATTGACAACCTCATTGTTAAGTTGGGGCAAAGTATCTTGATTGTTTGTGTGCAGGCTCCATGTTCGCTGTTGATGCTGGTATTGCGCCATGTAAACGTCGGTGCCAACAACCTCGAGTGAACATTCATCTCCTACTGGTTCGATAACTTGGTTTCATACTGAGGGAAACTTGCTGCTGCACTACTTCAAACCTTCTCTTGGGGTCTCCCAACAACACACCCACCGTGTGCATCAAGCATTTTTCGGGCGCCGTTGCCCGGGAGAAAAAGATTCGCTACGAGGGGAGTTTTCACGCTTCCAATCTTTTTTATTTTGTTATTGTCTTGCTTAGTTTATTTTTATTACTGTTTTGTTTGCTTGATATCAAAAATACAAAAAAAATAGTTACTTGCATTACTTTTCTTAATTCGGTTTTGCTATTTTATTTTCAGTTTTGTTGCTTTTGTTATTTTGGTTTGTCAAATATTTGTAGAATTTTACTATTTTATATTTTTATATTTTATGATATTAAGCAAACAAGACAGTAATAAAAATAAACTAAGCAAGATAATAACAAAATAAAAAGATTGGAAGTGTGAAAACTCCCCTCGTGAAGAACACTCAAATCCCCGGCAACGACGCCAGAAAAATGCTTGATGCACACGGTGGGTGTGTTGTTGGGAGACCCCAAGAGGAAGGTGTGAAGTAGTGCAGTAGCAAGTTTCCCTCGGTATGAAACCGAGGTTATCGAACCAGTAGGAGATGAATGTTCACTCGAGGTTGTTGGCGGCGACGTTGATACGGCGCAATACCAGCGTCAGCAGCGAACGTGGAGCCTGTACACAAACAATCAAGATACTTTGCCCAACCTTAACAGTGAGGTTGTCAATCTCACCGGCTTGTTGTAACAAAGGATTAAACGTATGTGTGGAAAAAAGAGTGTATGTTTGCAGAAAGTAACAGGTTTGCAGTTGTGGTTTTATCAGATTAATGAGAAGGACTGGGGTCCCCAACTTAAAAGTGAGGTTGTCAATCTCACCGGCTTGCTGTAATAAAGGATTAAACGTATGTGTGGAAGAAAGATTTATGTTTGAAGAAAGTAACAGGTTTGCAGTTGTGGTTTTATCAGATTAATGAGAAGGACCGGGGTCCATAGTTCACTAGTGGTGTCTCTCGATAAATAATAATAACCTTCATCCATGCGTGGTAAACAAAACTTCGTATTGGCAGCTAGGCAATTGACAGAATAATGATAAGCAAAACTTCGTATTGGCATTTTACTGGCAGCTATGGAGATAGCTGCTCTAGCTACAGTTTCGGATATTCCCCCCATTTCATAAAGTATACGACCTGGTTTAACAACGGCTACCCAACCCAATGCATATACTAATGATATGGTGTCTAGTGTGAGATTCATTCAGGCATTACAAGAATATACATAGACCGTTCCAACCGCATTTATGATTAATAATCCACCTTCCGATTTGCGTCCGCACCCCTTTCAGTATTAAGTTTCATGCAACAGATTATCGCCTTAAGCACTGTGTGTAAAGTAAGTAAGTCACATCATCCTTAGACAAAGTACTATTGTTTTTTCCCTAGTAGCAACAGCACATCTAAAACCTTAGATATTTCTGTCACTGCTCTAGATTTAATAGAGACATGAACCTACTATCGAGCATAAATACCCTCTCTCGGAGTTACGAGCATCTACTTGGCCAAAGCACACACAAGTAACGGAGAGCATGCAAGATCACTAAATAGCACACACATGATATATTATGAAGCAATAACTCTAGTACTCAATATTCATACGATCCCAGCAAACACAACATGGAGAATTACATAAAGAGGATCTTGATCATGATAGGCAGCTCACAAGATCTAAACATGATAGCACAAGAGGAGAAGACAACCATCTTGCTACTGCTATGGACCCGTAGTCCAAGGTAGACTACTCACGCATTAGTCCGGAGGCGGTCATGGCGCTGTAGAGGCCTCCGGGGACGATTCCCCCTCTCGGCAGGGTACCGGGGAGCAGTTCTGGTCTCCCCCGAATTGGTGTTGACGACGGCGGCGGCTCGGGACCCGTGGAGGAAAAAGTGATTAACCGTCAAGCGTTTTTAGGTCAGGGGGGTTTATATGGGCGAAAGACCTAGGTCAGTGGGCGCCCGAGGGCGCCACACCGCCTCCCGTCGGGGCAGCATTGGGGCCCACGCCACGAGGCGATGTGGTGGCCTCGTGGCCCCACTTCGTCTTGTCTTCGGTTTTCCTAGACGCATATATTCCAAAAATAATTCCTGGTTGACTCGTTTCCAATTTGGCGGATATTTTCTTAAGAATTTTTCTGAAACCAAAACAGCAGAAAACAGGGAACTGGCACTGTTGCATCTTGTTAATAGGTTAGTCCCAGAAAATGCATAAAACTATATAAAATGCATATAAAACATGTAATAACATGATATAAAATAGCATGGAACATTGATACGTCCAAAACGTATCTACTTTCCCGAACACTTTTACTATTGTTTTGCCTCTAATTTGTGTGTTTTGGATGCACCTAACGCAGACCAACGTTGTTTTCAGCAGAATTACCCTGGTGTCTTCTTTTTGTGCAGAAATATCGACTTCGGAGAAAAACCCAAAATTCCAACCAGAACTCATTTTGTATCCGAGGAGGACCCAAAACAACGAAGACGAAGAGGAGAGGCGCTTGCCGCGCCAGCAGGTGGTGTGACCGACTCGGTCACCCCCTCACGACCCCCTCTCGGCTATAAGACCCTTCTGACACCCTAAAAACGTTCGGGGGATAGACACTTTTCCAGAGAACATACCTGTGCGCCGCCGCCATCGTGAACCCTAGTTTGGGGACCAGAAGCCCTGTTCTGGCACCCTGCCGGGACGGGGATTCGAAGGGGATAATTGCCATCGTCATCTCCACCGCCTCTCCATCAACCATCTATGTTTCCCCCGTCCATGAGTGAGGAATTTACCGCTGTAGACTTGAGCGGATGGTAGGGATTGGATGAGATCACTCATGTAATAGCTGTAAGATTGTTAGGGCATAGTGCCTAGTATCCGTTATCGGTGTTTTACGTCATTGTTGCAACTTGTTATGCTTAATGCTTGACACTAGGGCCCGAGTGCCATGATTTCAGATCTGAACATGTTATTGAATTATGATGATAATTATTGTTCTGGATCGTATCTATGAGTTGTATACACACGTTATTGTCCGGAACCGATGGCCCCAAAGTGACAGCAATTGGAATAACCGGAGGGAATGGCTATGATGTGAGGATCTCTTGTATTCACGTAGTGTTAATGCTTTGCTCCGGTACTTTATTAAAATAAGTACCTTAATTGCCAGTAGTTTCCCTAGAGGCCACGCTGCAAACGGGCTGGCGGGACAAAACATGATGTGCAAGTTTCTCATTGCGAGCACGCACAACTAAATTGGAATACATGCTTATAATTAGTTTATACTTGGATGCTTTATGTTATTTATCTTCAAATGCCTATTCTATGTTATTACATGAATTATCTCGTCCATGCAACGCCCGTACATCCGTCTGTATGCCTATAGTATTTTAATCCTGTTGTCTACTTCAATCATAGTCGATGTTTTAATTCTCCTGCTACTGTTATTTCACTACTGTCTCTGCTATAAATTTGTTGCTACTGATAATCTTCCTCGAGCAAGTCTATTCACAGGTGCAGCTGATCTGATAAATCATCTGTTAAAGCTTACAAATATTCTTTGGCAACCCTTGTGTCAAATCAATAAATTTGGGTTTTACATCCCTCGAAGACTGTTGCGATCCCCTATACTTGTGGGTCATCAAGACTATTTTCTGGCGCCATTGCCGGGGAGCATAGCTTTATTTGCAAGCCCACCTGAGTGTGATATTGTTTGCTGGAATTTATTCATCATGGGAAGAAATGATGATAAGAAGTTTCCCATTGTGCCATCCACCACAAGGAAAGGTACAACTCTGAACTCTGCTGCTGCACTTGACTCTCCATCTGTGTTGAGTAAGCTTGTTACACCACCACAACCTGCACGGTCCATTACTACTGCTGAATCTGAAGTTACTTATGATGATGCTTATACTGTTCTTGATGAAACTGGTTCATTAGTTCCCTTTTTAGAAGCTACTATTGCTAAACCTAAACAAATTGAAAATGCTGTAATTCCTTATGAAAATGCTGAAACACCTGTTAATTCACCTGAATTTACATGTGATACTAATGATGAGTGTGATGATATGTATGTGAATCTTGACGATGCTCTTGTTTAAGAAATTAATACTATGAAAGATGGTAATGCCTTTGAAAACTTGTTAAAAAACATGTTGTTAAATAGAAATTATCTCCTGCTGCTAAAATTGCTACATCTCCTGTAAACATAAAAGATAAAGATTATAATTTCTCTCTTGATTTGGCTCATATAGATATAGTTGAAAGAGAATCTTTTTGTGGAACTGAAAATCAAAGTGCTGTAGAACATATGAATGAATTGTCTGATTTAAGTGCAATATTTTCTTAATACATTAAAATGTGCACTAATATTTTATTTCTCATTAAAAGGAGAAGCTAAAACTTGGTATAATAATTTGTCTCATGGTTCCATCATTAGTCCTAAGGGTTTGCTTGATGCTTTCTTTCGAAAATATTTCCTTGCTAGTGCTCAACATGATGCTTTGTTAAAAATCTATTATTTTAATCAAGAAGAGGGGGAGAATTTGCCCAAAGCTTGGACACGCCTTTGTTGCATCTTGAGGGGGCAGCCTAACCATGATTTGGAGAAAAATGATCTACTTGATAAATTTTATAGCGGACTGACTGCCGAATCTAGGACATATCTGGATAGTTTTGCTAGTTGTGTGTTTCAGGAGAAGAACTCACGAAGAAGCTGAAGAATTATTGGCTACTATATGCAAGAATAATGATGATTGGGATATTCCTGAACCTATTCCAACACCTCCACCAACACCGAAGAAGAGAGGTATGATTGAATTAAATGAAGAAACAATGAGGGAAGCTAAAAGATCTCTTCAAGAAAGTGGTATTAAATCTGAAGATGTGAAGTATTTACTTCCTATTGAAGAATTATGTAAGCCTATTCCTCCTCCAACCGTAATTGAGGTACACTCTCTCCAAAGGTTTGATGATAGAGATATTCCTTACTGTAAACCTCATGTTCAATGCTTTGATGAATTTGATGATTTTATCGTTAAGCAATGCAATTTTAATTCAAGAATAGAAAATCATTTAATGAAAAATTATCATGCCATTAGTGATTTACATGATATTGTTGATAAAACTGCTAATGATGTTAAAGTGCTAATTAAACACTTTCATATGGTTCAAACTCAAATAGATCAACTCACTAAAGTGCAAAAAGAATTGCTAGTAAACAACTCTATTGCTAATGAAAAACTTGTCTGTGAAGTAACAACTAGAGGTGGTAAATCAACTCAAGATCCTTTGTATCCTGAAGGACATGATAAAATAATTGAACAAGATTCTCAACGAGTGAATGAACCTATTATTCCTTCTAGGAAAAAGAAAAGGAAACATAAAACTATTGTAGAATCCTCTAAACCTGTTAAAGATCCTGATAGTATATTTGTTTCTGATGCTGAAACTGAAAATGATAATGAAAACAACAATGATAATGCTAATAACAGTGATAAAGATAAAAAATGTTAATTCGGATCAGGAAGAAATAGAAGAACCTGAAAAACATGCTAAAAGTAAAAAGTACACTGCTAAAAAACATTATAATAGATTTTCTAAAATGCTAAGAAACATGGTAATGAAAGAGAACCTTGGGTCCAAAAACCAATGCCTTTTCCTGCTAAGAAACTTAAATCTAAAGAGGAAGATCATTATAATAGATTTTCTGATTGGATGAAACCATTGTTCTTGCAAATTCCTTTGACTGATGCTATTAAGTTGCCTCCTTGTTTGTCGGCTCAGTGGGCCTAGGGTGTGCAGAGCCCACTCTCCCCAGGCATCGCTCAGTGGCAGATCAGACGAAACGACTAAGGACCAAGCCACCGCTTGGAGAGACCCACGAGAGGCAAATCCTCTTGAGGGCCTGAAGAGGAAGCGAGGGCCTGAAGAGGACATGCGCTTCAAGATACTCTCCCGAGGCGCCACGCGCCTGGAGAGAAGTCAACAGAAATCCCTCCACAGGCCGCCTCGGGCCTGTGGGGAAGCTTCGTGGCCAAGGAAGTACTGCAGGGCGCACATGGCCTCTGTAGCCGTGGAGTGACGCGGGCACTCCCTTTGCCATTATGGTGATAAAGGAGTCAATAAAGTTGCGTCGCATGCACCAGGACAGCTGGGACTTTCCTCTCTGGTGATAAAGCGGCTGGACGGCGCAACGCTCCAAGAAGATCGTCATCGTGGGCTCCACCACGATCACTACAACCCCTGCGAGCCGTTCTGCGCGGTCTGCGGCCTGTCGGCCACCGCGCCCAACTTTATCGCCTATGGACCGTGTCCATGAAGAATTCAGCCGTGGTGGACTCCAACTCCTCCGCGCTGCCGTGTGGGAGCCCACCTTGGACGTCATGCGCAAGGAAGATGCCCGTGGCGCCTATAAAAGGAACAAGACCTCCACCGTAGGAAGGGTCGGCCAATTGCTTGCTAAACACTTGTAAACCGTAGCCCAGCTAGTAGGATAGCCTTCCGCTTGAGGAGGAAGACGACCATTGCGTCACTCTCCAAGCACGAGCAGCCTCAAGTGAGCCCTCGGCAAGCTCAGTTTGTACTGTAACCTCTGCAGTGCAGTAGAGACAAGCAGGAGTAGTGGTGTTACCTCCTCTTGAGGGCCGTGAACCTAGGTACGGGCCGGTGTCTATCTGTGTCGTGGGTGTTCCTCTCCAGGCCCGTCGAGCACCGTCGTCGTGCCTGTCGAGGGTCGCTTGACCTCTGTGTTCAATCCCCTTCTCGAACCACTCTTCAGGATGTGACTATCCTTGTTCTGTGGGAGTCACTCTCCGACATTTGGCGCGCCAGGTAGGGGACGCGTCAACGACTTTCGAGCCGCCTCCGCGCCATGGCGAACACCCGCGCTACTCGCGCCGCCCGCGCCAACAGACGCGCACCTGAAGGAGCACGCGCCACGCCCGGCGCCATGGCCACGCGCGGACGACGGGGACAACCCCGCCGTGAAGAGCGCGCCAACTCAGGCCCACGTGTGGAGGTGCCCGAGCACAACTCCGAGCACCAGGAGGACGCGTAGTCGTCTCACCCAACGCAGCGCCCAAGCGGCTCCGGCCCAGGGAGGACGGACCCTGCGCCGCACACCGCCCTCCTCATGGCATAAGAGCTTCTTCGCTATCAGCCTACCGCTTAGGCACACGAGCAGTGGCTGGAGCGCCTCAACCACCTCGTCGGCATCGCTACGACTCGCCCCACTCCGTCGTGCACCCCTCCCTCGCGGGCATGGCTGCGCCTGACACGCCTCCACCTCCACCAGGGCCTGCACCGGCTGCGACGCAGAGGGCTGCCTCACGACTGCCTGATCGTGCAGCGCACCGCGCCAGACACACGCGTGGTTATGGAGCTCCAGCGCAACCGCCAGAACCGCCTCGTGGAGGAAATTGGCCAGGCGGGCCAGCAGAACAGCAGCGCGCTGCAGCACGGGGTCGCCACGTACGCCACAGGCTGCATGGCGTTAACCCGCTCCCTGCGCCTCGTCGTCTGGCCCCCAAAATTTAGGCCGACTCTCCCCAAGGGCTACGACGGCTCCAGCAACCCCATCGAGTTCATGCAGCTCTACACCACCTCCATCCAGGCGGCAGGCGGAGACGACAAGGTCATGGCCAACTGGTTCTCACACGCGCTTCGCGACTCTGCGTTGTCGTGGCTCCTGAACCTCCCTGAGGACTCTGTGAACTCTTGGGAGGAGCTCTGCAAGAAGTTCGTCTCCAACTTCAAGGGGACATACGAGCGCGCGCTCACCCACAACGACCTGCGTGCTGTGGTGCAGAAGAAGGATGAAACCCTCTGCAAGTACATCCAGCGCAACAAGATCCCGAACATCCCTGACACCCAAGTTATCGCCGCCTTCTGCGAGGGTGTCATGAACAGCAGGATGCTTGAGAAGCTGGGTATCCACGACAAGCTCACCTCTGTGGTGAAGTTGTTCGATTTGGTTGACGAGTGCGCCAAGGCTGAAGAGGGACTCCTCTTCGTCAAAATGTCCTCGCGAGGGGACGACCACGCTGAGGGGTCCAGGAGCCAGAAGAAGAAGGAGGAGCCCAAGCGCAAGGCCACCGTAGTCCTTGTGGCAGAGCCTGACGCAAAAGGCACTCGCAGGGACTCTCCCGAGCCTGGGAGAGAAAGGAAGACCATCGCCCATTCTGCATCTACCACAATAGGTGTGGTCACTCTACAGAGACCTGCTTGGACCTCAAGAGGCTGAGCAAGGAGCGCGAACAAGAAGAGGGCAGCGGCAGCCGTGGTCGAGGCCGTGGGTACCACGGAAGCGGGCGCAATAGCGGCTACCAGAAGCCATCTGGCAATCAGGCCAACGCTGCGGAGAGGAACGGCAACCTCCCTGACGAGGAAGATGGAGTCTACCAAGCTCCGAGAGGCGCCATTGCCTGCATCCTCGGTGGGGTACAGGCGCCCAAATCGAACAATTAGTTCAAACAGTTCGCTCGCGAGCTCAACGCCGCCATCCCTAGCCTCGAGACCTCCAGTCCCCTCAAATGGTTGCAGTATACCATCGCCTTTGACGCTCAGGACCACCCCAAGTCCACCAAGACTGTTGGAACCCTCCCGCTGGTCTGCAACCCCACCATCGACAACATCGTTGTCTCCAAGACACTCATTGATGGTGGAGCAGGCCTGAATGTCATCTCCATTGAGACGTTCGAAGCGCTTCAAGTGCCCTACGAGCGACTCATGCCCTCTAGGCCCTTCACGGGAGTCACCAGCGGCTCGATCGAGCCTCTGGGGCAGGTCAGGCTTGCCGTCACCTTCGACTGCGAGGAAAACTACCGCACCGAGCACATCGACTTCGACGTTGCTCAAATCGGCTTGCCCTACAACGCCATCCTCGGCTACCCCGCCCTCGTGAAGTTCATGGCCTTCACGCATCATGCCTACAACATGGTCAAGATTCCCGGCAGCGCTGGCACCATCACCATCCGTGGACATGTCCTGGATGCTACGTGCGTTGTCGAGACAGCCTACAAGGCATCCGCCATGGAATTCCCTACTGACGAAGACATGGAGCCTCTCGAGAGACCCAAGAAGAAGAAGCAGCTGTTCTTCCAGGAGCCAGCCGCTACAAAGAAAGTCTCTCTAAGCTCCAGCAGCTCGGGGGCTAGCGTCACCATTGGCGCTGCTCTGCCTCCCAAATAGGAAAGTTGTAGTGACCTCACCTTTTATTATAAGGTGGAAGTCCCCGTGTTAATGTGCTAGTCCCTGGATCAAATGCTAGCACCACAGTTTAAGATGAATATCATGCAAAAGTGTCAAATACTTTATTAAAGCGCATGATCCGGTGTTACAAATATCTCTTACAACTTGCATAACCTGAAAAGGCTAGCAAAATTTCCAAGAGTAGCAGCGGAAAATAGTAGATACAATGAGCCTCATCATCTTCATGTGCCACAGGCAAAGCATGTTGGTTGTAGACTCGAAATCCTTTCGAATGCTCACTCGTCGTCTGTGAAATCTGCAAGGTTTAGTTGCAGCCCAGCTATAAAGGGTCAGCACAATTGAATTGTGGTGGCAAGTGACTTTGATTTCTAATATTCTACTAAGCTATATCTATATGCTTATTTGGCTGGTGGAGCTCAAGGCTACTGCGTAAAGCAAGTTTTCTCCTACTTTTGATAAACAATTTTCTTAAATCAATATCTTCTCTTTCAGAGACATCTCGAGACAAGTCCATGTCTCCTACCCATGTTCACCCAACAAAGTTTTATTAAGAAATTGGGATGAAGAGATTTTCAGAACACAGCCTTGTGTAGTTTCTCAAATTGTCCGATGCCGGGGACACGGCTAATATCTTAGGTTTTAACTCTCGAGAGGGTGTGCACTTTCACCATTAGACTTAATCAACCCAAACTATTCTCTACACTCCTTTAGTGAGAAGGAAAAGGAGAAGATCAAGACGAGACTTTTCAGAGGTTGCTTTCCCATGATCATACTAAGAGATTACCACCATCCTATCAACTCTACCACCATCAATCTCTTGACCCAGGTCCACATCAACTTACTCCATCAAGACAGAGCCCATATTGACCAATGGTTGCACGATAAGCAACTAGACTCAGTGTAAACTTAAATCTCATAGCCCTGGGTGGCCTACCACAAGTGAGCAACTCAGGTTAACACCGCATATCATGGCCCCAAGTAAGTGGAAACTATCTTGGGCGAAGACAACCATGAAACTTGGCCCTGAGAAGCCACTCAACTTGAAACCTCCTCGATCGACCCAATCCACCCAGGCGTTAAATTAATTTAGTGGAAATTTTCATTCATCACATCAACCATAAAACAATCATTTTTGCAGCAGGTACTTCCACTAAATTATAATAGGGGTCTAACTGGAATTTCTAAGGGGTAACCTAACAGGTTTGCATAGCATACTACAATCTCCCAAAAACCTATCATGCATACTACTTTTGCAAAAATACTTCTTAAAACACTAGGTATGCAATAGAATAAAATAGTAGGTGTTTTATGAAGTCACTTGCCTTATGAAAGTTGTCGTTTCTCACACACACTTGTCCAAGTCAATGGTTGCTCCCCATTTCAAACTATACAATAAGGTGCATCCAATAAACAAACAATCCAACAAGCATATATCATTCAAATAATCAATCAAGCGTAATAAGGCTTAGAAGTGGATTTGGTCAAGGGTGTCACATAATTCAATATGCAAAAAGAATTAATGTGATTGCGTTTAGGGTATAGTCTAAACTCAAATTGGACAATTTTCAATTTGAAAGGATTGAAAGATCACAGGATGCTAATGAATTGGTCTTTAAACGTTTACACGAAGAGATGCTAAGATGGTTTAATCATAATTTAAAAGCAAGGTTCAAGATTTTACAACAACCATCCATATTTAATTTCTTTTACCTAAGGTTATGTTTTCAAAATTTAAATTTAAGCAAATTCATATTCAAGAATTTCTTAATTTATCATATCTAACATTTTTAATTCCCAACTGAAAAGTTCATAGTATTAAAATTACAACCTAGTTATTTGAAATGGCATAATGTTTTAAATCACATTTTTAGTAACACCTAATTAACCAATAACATTTATATACACTTGTAAATGAACTAAAATCATTTAAGAGGTTTTAAATAAAACTTACTTATTTATGTAATAATTTGGTAACATGGATTTGAGTTTCTCAGAACAAGGACAATTATTTATGACATTTGTGCAAAGGAAATAATTTAAATATATTAATAAATATTTACACTATTCCCAAGTTAACTAAAATAAGTTTCTGATTTTTAAATTCATTTTAAATTATTCAAACTTTAATTAAAAATATTGGATCATTATTCTTCTAATCTTAAGCTTTCCAAAAATATTTTATTTGGACATTTTGGACTTATGAATTTAAAACTAAGTCAAAAATGCTCACATTCCTAATTTGAAAATTGAATCTATTTAGATTTGTCAAATTTGAAATTAAAAGTTCCAGCAGATTCTACTTGTCGAGGGCTTTAATTTGATATAAAATTTGTCCAATTTGGGTAAAGGGTTATAAAGTTATGATAAATCTAAGTGGCAGGGACTTTTCTGCAAAATAGACAATTAAATTCTATTCGGAAATAAAACAGAAAAAGATTTGCCACGTGGCGTACTGCGATAGGCTGGTTTCTAGGGTTAACAGGGGCCGCAGGATTTAAAGAAGATCGGGCGGTCCAGATCCGTTCGTACCTCTTCGGCCTAGATCTAATCTGGGTCGTTGATGGAAGATCGTACGGCTTCGGCCGCGCTGACCAGGACAGGGCGGCGCAAGTTCGCCGGCGACGTGGAAGACGGCGGCGGCGGCCTCGGTTTGGACCGTGGCGATGCTGTGGAGCTCCCCTGGCCTCGGGGAGACGTCGGAGACGCTCGGCACAATGTTCCAGAGGCGATGGCGAGGCCGGTTTCGTGTCATTCTTCTCGGAGTGGCGACCTCGGGCGGATGAAGGAGCACGGACGCCGGCGAGCTTGGGCTCCTGTTCGTGCTCGTCGTTCTGGTAGCAACAGAAATCAGAGGAGGGGTCAGGACAAAGCGCACGGCCATGGGGAGTCAGATGAAGGGGGTCTCGGGCGAGGGGATTCGGTTACCTCGCCGGCATCGACAATTTATCGACGGCGGCCCGTGCGGACTCCGGCGAACAATAGTGGCGGCCTGGCGACGTTATATTGATGAGGAGGAGAGGGGAAAAGGAGGCGGGAACGCGGGGATTAAATAGGGCAGGAGAGGGAAACAAATTCCGCAACACACGCTCGGAATCGAGCCGAAATTGGAGGAGGAGTTTCGGCCGGAATTCTTGGGCTGGAGGTTGAAGACGTGCTGACGTCATCGCTGACGTCAGCGATTTTTCCTTTTTCTGATTTTTCCAATTAATTCATAACTTTGATTTAAATGTCCAAATGATGTCAAATAAAATTCTAAAGATTTGTAAAAATAATATCTTTGTGTTAAACCAGTTGCGGGCACATTTTGAATTTTTTGAAATATTCATTAAATACAAATTTGACACTTTATGTTAAATTTAAAACTAGGGTTTAATTAATTTTATTTTTGGCTAAAATATATTCTATGAAATACCCACATTCAATTATGTTTGAATTCAAGTTATTTAAACTCATTTTCAAATACTAAATTCATTTTTGGCTTTAGTATTATTAAATAGTATAACACAACTATATGAAAATGAAAAAGGGAAATATAAAGTATTCATTTTTAATTCAAAACAATTTGTGCACCATTATATTTTATATTAAGATAATTTATTTGAAAACTTCATAACAACTTTGAAAAAGATTTTAGATTTAATTCATTTCTTATATAGAACATATATTCATGAAAATCATTTTATGTTTTGAAGATAAATGAAAATCATTTATGCTAATGAAATGTTTATTTGGATAATTCATTAATTATAAAATATTTGAAGTTTTAAAGTTATGAATTATAAACTTATTATTTCCAAAAACTTTAATTTGATTTTAGTTAAATGAATGAAAACCATTTGGCAAAAATACCATTTTAAATAGTCTTGAATTTATGAATAGATATGGCTAAGTGGTTGAAAATCAATTGCTTATAAGTAAACTATTTTATTAGAATACAGTGGTTTGAAGTTTGTAAAATATTTGTCAAATTACATATTAAGGTTAATGAAATACAAGGGATAATAAAATGTTTACTTGAACAACTTTTGAAAATAATGATACATTGAGATATTTGAAATATTAAACTCTTTCAATATGTTTGAAGTCTTTCATAGTTGGTTTTCTTATGCATTTAATGTTTTATTTTAATCAGAAACAAAAGTTTTAAATTTTAGTGATTTTTGAACATTATAAAATGTTGGGATGTTACAAAAGCGCACTCGTCGCCTTCCTCCGGGCAAACGCTAACATGTTCGATGGACTCCGTCATATATGTCCGGTGTACCGAGGGAGGTGATCGAGCACCACCTAGCCGTGTGTCCAAACGCACGCCCCGTCAAGCAAAAAGCAAGAAAGCAAGCCCCCGAGAAGCAAGCATTCATTGTCAAAGAGGTCGAGAAGCTAAAAGCGGCAAATGTCGTCCGCGAAGTCGCGCACCCCACTTGGCTCTCCAACGGCATGGTCGTCCCAAAACCCGCCGGAGGAGGCCGCCTCTGCATCGACTACACTGATGTCAACAAGGCTTGCCCCAAAGACCCTTATCCCATGCCAAGAATCGACCAGATCGTGGACTCCACGGCAGGCTGCGACCTCCTCTGCTTCCTCAATGCCTTCTCTGGCTATCACCAGATCAAAATGGCTAAGGAAGACGAGGAGGAGACAGCATTCCTCACCCCTTGTGGTGTATATTGCTATGTCAGCATGCCCTTCGGTCTGAAAAATGCTGGCGCCACCTTCCAGAGGCTCATGAGGATAGCGATTGGCAAGAAAATTGGCAGAAACGCCGAAGCTTACGTCGATGACATTGTCGTCAAGTCTCGAGAGGGAGATACTCTCCTTAGGGACCTGGAAGAAAATTTCGCTAGCCTGCGCAAGGTGAACATCAAGCTCAACCCCGCCAAATGCGTCTTCGGAGTGCCTTCAGGCAAATTGCTTGGTTTCCTCGTGTCCCACCGGGGCATAGAGGCAAACCCTGACAAAATCAAGGCCATAGAGGAAATGCAACCTCCGCGCCGGCTCGAGGATATGCAACGTCTAGCAGCCTGCATGGCCAGCTTGGGTAGATTCATCTCTAAGTTTGGCCAGAGAGCTGTGCCATTCTTCAAGATCATGAAGAGAACTAGCACCTTCAAGTGGACGCCTGAAGCGGAAAAAGCCTTCGAGGACTTAAAAAGGTACCTGGCCAGCCCACCAGTCATTGTTGCCCCAAGGACAGGAGAACATCTGAAGCTGTACCTATCAGCCACCCCTCAGACCGCCAGCGCCGTCCTGGTGGTAGAAAGAGAAGAGCCAGTACTTCCCAAGAAAGGCGCAAGCGCTCCAAGAAAAGCGACTCACTCCGCACACCCAATGCCAGACCCTGAGCCACAAGCCGAGCCTGCACCTGGCAGTTCTGCTGAGGCACCTCCACGAGCAAATCTCGACAAGCCTCAAGAGCCTCCTCAGGCTAATCTCACCGAGAAGCCTAACGAGTCTCCACAGGCCAACCCCCTTGAGGGTCCTGAAGAGCCTCCACAGGCCAACCCCCTTGAGGGCCCTAAAGAGTCTCTACAGGCCAACCCCCTTGAGGACCCTGCAGAGCCTCCTCAGGAAGAGTGGGCCAAGACTAAACTGACAACCATTGTCGAGCATCCAGTCTACTTCGTCAGTACAGTACTGCGCGATGCTCGTGAGCATGACACAATGCAGCAGAAGCTCCTCGTTGCGCTCCTCATCGCCTCAAGAAAGTTGCGACACTACTTTCAGGGGCACCCCATCACGGTGGTTACCTCATTCCCTCTGGAGCAAATCCTATGCAACCCTAACACCACAGACCGTGTCGCGGGATGGAACATAGAGCTACAACCATTCAATTTGCGTTTTGACACCACAAGGGTAATAAAAGGAAGAGCATTGGCAGACTTCGTCGTCGAATGGACTGATCCAACCCCTGAAGAGCCTCAAGGAGAAGAACAAGAGCCATCTGGAGACAAAATGCCCATCCACTGAAGTTCGACGGAGATTTCGCTTGTTGTCACGGCGGGGCTGGGGTAGTCCTGAACTCACCCAAGAGCGACAAGCTCTATTACGCGGTCATACTGTGCTTCGGAATCGACAAGATCTCCAACAATATTGTTGAGTACGAAGGCTTGCTCGCCGCCTACGCGCCGCAATCGCTTTGGGCATCAAGCACCTACTCATCAAGGGCGACTCCCAGCTGCTCGTCAACTTCTCGAACAAGAGCTACAAGCATAAGGACGACCACATGGCCGCATACCTTGAAGAGGTCCGCGGGCTTGAGAAGCACTTCAGGGGCATGGAGCTCATGCACATCCCAAGAAAGGAAAATTAAGAGGCCCATGACATCGCCAAGCGCGCATCGAGGAGGTAAGCTCAGCTGCCAGGCGTCTTTGAAGAAAGACTCGTCAAGGCATCCATAAAACAGCCTCAAGAGGCCATGCCCGCAAGCACAGACGAAGCGCTCCCACCACCACCTACAGTTGGGGCTCCCGATTGCGGGCCCCCCTACAGGGGAACGTCTGTTGCTCACAGCGGCGCAGCAGGAAACGGGCTGGATTGACGAGATCAAAGACTACCTCGCCAAAGGGATCCTTCTTGAGGAAGATGGTAAAGCAGAGCGAATCGCCCGCCAGGCAAAATCCTACCACATCCTCGAAGGAAATCTCTACCGCAAGCGCCCAAACGCCATCGCGCTCAAGTGTGTCCCTCCTGAAGAAGGCAAAATGCTGATCAAGGACATCCACAGCGGGGAGTGCGGTCACCACTCGTGCGCCCACACCCTCGCAGGCAAAGTCTTCAAGAGTGGCTTCTACTGGCTTCAAGCACTTCAGGATGCAGTTGACATCGTTCAAGCATGCGAAGCTTGCCAATTCCACGCCAAGCAGATCCATCAGCCCATGCTGGGACTTCAAACCATTCCGCTCTCCTGGCCGTTCGCGGTCTGGGGGCTTGACATCTTGGGACTATTCCCAACAGCGCAAGGGGGCTATCGCTACCTCTTCGTGGCCATAGATAAGTTCACCAAGTGGCCCGAGGTGGAGGCGACGCGCACATTTCCAGCAGGCGCGGTGGTGAAATTTATCAGAGGCCTGGTCTGCCGCTTCGGGGTGCCAAATCGCATCATCACCGACAATGGCTCACAATTCACCAGTGGCATCTTCAGGGCTTACTACGAGAAAATGGGCATCAAGCTCTGCTTCGTCTCGGTCGCTCACCCACAGAGCAACGGTCAAGCCGAGCGAGCAAACGCAGAAGTACTCAGGGGCCTAAAGACTAGGAACTTTGATGTCCTCAAGGGCCACGGCAAAAACTGTATCAACGAGCTTCCTTCGGTTCTCTTATCCATCCGCACAACGCCGCCCAAGCCTACGGAAGAAAAACCGTTCGACCTCGCCTATGGAGCCAAAGCAGTCCTCCCCACGGAGATAAAGCATGGATCCCCACGGGTTTGCCTTTAACGAGGACAAGCAAGAGGATCTCCACAACAACAATCTGCTGCTTCTCGAAGGACTACGCCGCCGTGCCACCCTCCGGGCGGCATAATACCAGCAGGACCTACGACGCTACCACAGCCGCAACGTGCGCTCACGCACCCTGGAGGCAGGCGATCTCGTCCTCAGACGAATCCTCTCCAGGGAAGGCCTCCACAAGCTGTCACCTATGTGGGAGGGTCCCTACAGGGTCACCCACATCGACAGGCCTGGCGCGGCTCGTCTCGAGACTCAAGACGGCATCCCCGTCAAAAAGCCGTGAAAAATCATGCACCTGCGCAACTTCTACCCGTGATCATTGTCACGCCCGTGATCATTCTCACGTCAAGACATCTGGCGAAAGAGGCATCTTACGGCTCAAACTCCAAGCATTTTTTGTCTCCAGAAGGATAAAAAGAAAACGTGATCATTGTCACGCCCGTGATCATTGTCCCGTCAAGACATCTGGCGGAGAAGAGGCAGCTTACGGCTCAACCTCCAAGCATTTTTTGTCTCTAGAGGTTAAAAGCTCACGGCGTAGACCTCCAAGCTCCAAAGGCTTATCTTGAGGGTCAACCCTCCGAGCTCTCCATGTAACGAGCCATCTAAAACCGTAGAGAGTCTCTGCCACTAATGGGTGGTCCCCATGCCTCGACATGTTCAAAACATTAACTTGGCAATCCCAAGCATAATGAGACAACTTTGTTCCTCAGTGAACTTTGCGCTACGGCGCCGCTATGTAAAATTTGGTGGTGATTTTTATTTCCGCATTACTTTACTTAAATGTGCGCTTATATCTCTCCACATGCGCACCTCGCGAGCGGGGCCTGAGTATGGTGCCAGTGCCTCAAATGACACACCAGCAGCACTGCAAAATCCAAGGATCCGAGCTCTGGCTGGTGGGCAAGCTCCCACAAACGCGCCATCTCTACAAAGGACCTTGGTACTTACTCTTCTCGCGAGGAACGTCTGAGGGGACATATAAGCGTGCATGAGTCCCAGTACCGTGCAAAAGCGTTTGGCTTTGCCCCTCTAACATATACAGGGAAGAACCGTCCCTACAAGCCTGAGGAGGCAACAGGGGACAACCCCTACAGAGGACCTCCTCGCCAGGCCAAAAACCTCTACAAGGCAAAAAGCCTCGCGAAGCTAAGTCTCGGACTCATGCCTCGAGAGCCTTTTTCCCCTCAAGCACACATTTGTCCCTCGAGTGATTTCGCTTTTGTGACGCCCGAAAATCGGTACTATGTTGATTTAAGCGCTCCCGCCGAAATCCGCATAATAACGATTTTAGGTCGCCCACTAGGCATAATGTGCACGCCGAAACATGTGCATTATGGGGGTGGAATTGTTATAAGATGAAAATTGGACTAAGAGTTCTGAAGATAAGCGATGGCGCCATATCCCTGCCCAGCTAAGCTGGAGGGATTCCCAAGCTAACGTCGTCAGACTTCAGACATGTTAACTGCACATAAAGCACAGCCCAAAAGAGGGTCAGGGCACTCCCTGGAAAGCAAAACCGACTTGCCTACTTTCTACACCATCTCCAAAATATGGGGTAGGTGGACTTAGCGGCAGCAGCACTAGCAACCTAAAGAGACACGCTACAACTTCCGTCTATTTAGAGAGGGATAAGAGAGTGCATAAGTAAACATCTACAACTAACACCAATCATAACCCATTCTCGAATTAACCCCCTCAACCAAGTATGAGGAAGCAATTCGGGAAACTCACACATTGAACAGTTTTATTTATAATTTATTGTGAAAGTAATTCTATATTACTGTACCCATTCTTGCATGATCAACCCAATCAAACATCAGGGCCTCTCAACACGACTTATTCCTTCACTACAGCAAGTCCAAGTGCCACGCATATGAGTTGTTACCCGCGTCAAGAGTCCGGCCGATACCTCAATTGCGGACTCATTAGTTTGCGACTACGCCGCCATGCGGCTCAAACCACAGTAGGAACTGACCGCTTCGCGTCGTACCGCACCTATATGACCCCCCGTATCACATCACCTCTCATCAATCATCATCATCATGCACATGCATATGGGCAAATGGAAAACCCAAACTACTTGCGGCACATGGACAAGTTGTAGATCCGTTCAAAGTCGAGGGGGGGCTCCATAGGGCATCCCACAAGTGGTTAGTGCGCTCAAAATTGGATCCGAGGACAAAATCTCAGTTCCTAGGTCGACACTTAGCAGAACAAAGCACCTCGCAAGGCCTTCCGCCTTGTGCCTTATCTTTTAATTATAATACTCCAACACAAGATAGCATTTTATTAAAGTAGAACAATCTATCATGCTAAGCATATGAAATAAAGACCAACAGACGACTCGCTAGGCCAACAGATAAACATGCAAGGGTTATGGGTTGTGGGCATAAAGCTGTATAGGCTGCAGGATAAACATGTGATGGGATCGCGATAATGAATCGAATACAAGGGTAGCAGAGATCAACGGTAGGAATGAAAGACAATGTATAGGTAAAAAAGCAAACTTTGCTTGCTTGGAAATCCCGCATGGAAGAAGATCTTGTCGTTGCTCACACATCTCAACGTCTTATCCGCGAAGAAGCAACAAACACTGGAAAGCGTAAAAGATGCATCTTATAACTACGGCAAAAGATCCAGCATGACCATGTGAGAATGATGCAAGGCATGGCAAGATGAAATATGAGATGCACTTAATCCAAATTAAGCGGAACCGGGATTCTGACAATTAATATTTATGTTTAAATTATTTATCTACCCATCAAATTAACTGTTCATTAACTTGGCAAGACATGGCAAAGGTGTTCTAGTCAAATTAAATGGATTTGGGCAATACATATATTGATTTGCCCCACACATTCCATATTTATTAATTAGGTGATTTACTACACCCCCCCCCCCCCCCCCCAAAACCCAAGAGATGCAACACATGCAAGTATGATCCGATATGCACAAGAAAGATGACATTTAATAAAATAGGTATAGGGTTAGGGTTTGGGTCCGTACGTCGGATCGGGTGAACTAGGGTTCGAAACCGACGTCTTCGGTACACAGAGGAAGTAGTTGTCGTCGTGGAAATTGTCGTCGCGGAACCGGGGCATCGTCGTTTGTCGGTGTCGTGGAAGTGGGCGGGAAGTCGTGGCACGTAGGAGCACGGCAATCGAACACCGGAAAGAAAGCGCGCACAAGCAGGCACCGCCACACGGACACGGGCGGTCACGACAACGCGACACCGGAAGAGGCACGCAAACGCGCACGTAGAAACACCTCGAAGGGTGGACAACTCGGACACAAAAGCGACACCGAAGGTCTTGCTGGCATTTTGTCGAACACCCGGCGTGCGGCGGACGCGGGGAGGCCACTGGACAGAGACGACGTGCGCGCGGCCGGACGAGGCAGCGGGGACGGCACGGGCGAACGTACGCGGGGCGGCGGGCGGCAACACGGCGGCAGAGGAGCAGGGGCGCGCGGGGGCGTGGCATGGGAGGCGGGAGCACGACGGCGGGGAGCAGCCGGCGGGCGCGGAGGCGGCGGCTTGCGGCGGCTTGCGGCAGCCGGCGTCGGCGCGGCGCGCTGCGGCGTGCTCGGTACAGAGGTGGCAGGCGCGGGAGCTGCGGGCGCAGGGGCGAGGGGCGCACGGCGTGGTGTGGGGAGGCAGCGGCGCGGCGCACGGCGCTGGGGAGGGAGCGGGCGAGGGGCGCGGCGATGCGGCCGGGCGCGCGCGGTGCGGCTGGGGGCGGCAGGACGCGGGCGCACGAGAGCTGGCGGCTCGGTGCGGGCTCAGGAGAATTCTCCCGTGCGGGATGGAGAAGAGAAGAAGAGAAAGAAAAAGGAAAGAAAAGAAAGGAAAGAAAAGAAAGGAAAGAAAGAAAAAAGGAAAGGAAGAAAAGAAAAGGAAAGAAAGGAAGGGGAAAAAAGAAAAGAAGGGGGTGGGAGGATTATTTTGCAAAATCCGGAAAAGAGAGGAGGGTGGCTGCAAAAAGGCAGGGGGTGGGAAAGAATTTTCCAAGGGGAAACCCTAGGGTTTTGGTTAGATGGGCTTTGGGCCTTATTTCTCTCCCATTTATTCTTTTCGGTTTTATATTTTTTTAAAACAAAAAAGAAAAGGAATTTGAACACGAAAACTTTACAAAATAGTTTTAGTTTCAAATAGACAATTTAATAAACTAATTTTTTACCTTTGTAAAAGATTTTTAAATAACACATTTTTAATTAATTTGAAATGCATTTGAATTTAATTGCGGGAATTGAATTTAAATGTAACAAATTAAATTAATGAGATGAAATGCAATGTCATGTTGATGCAACAATAAAACAAACAAAACTAAAGGAGATAAATCCTGGGGCGTTAAAATCGACACCACTAACAAGGGATCGCGTCCCGCGATCCACGCCGAGACCACAAGAAGAGAGGGTTAGCTACCGAGTCTTCCGGCTTCGTGAAGAACTTCTCGACACCACTAACAAGGGATTGTTGCTCCACCTTGAAATTATCGACACCACTAACAAGAAGTTCTAACTCCACCTTCAAGTTGTCGACACCACTAACAAGAGGAGTTGGTCATGTCGATGAAGATTCCCAAAGATCGAACCCTAAAGGATAAAAGGCAAGAGATCGTCCACCCACACGAAGGAACCTAAACTTTGAAAGTTGGATAAGAGAAGAGACTCCAAAACAAATAAGATAAGAGGAGAAATAGAATAGAGGTAAGGTGTAAAAGAAACCTAATGAGATATTTTAAAAATAATTTTAGTCAAATAGTTTTTGACACTCTAGAAACAACGACCGTTAGCGAGGTTATCCTACAGGCTTTTGCGGACCCGCTGCTTCGATAACCATTCGTATGGAAACAACAAGGAGATCGAAACCAAGGCTCTGATACCACTTTGTGACGCCCGAAAATCGGTACTATGTAGATTTAAGCGCTCCCGCCGAAATCCGCATAATAATGACTTTAGGTCGCCCACCAGACATTATGTGCACGCCGAAACATGCGCATTATGGGGGTGGAATTGTGATAACATTACAACAGTTCCGATGCATCCACAAATACAACAAAAGATATAATACAACAACGACTCGAACGAGTCAAGAAACAAATGATACAATACAAAGATACAAATGACAGCGGAAGCAAAATAGTATCCGACTACGGATAAGATGCAAACTGGACTAAGATTCCTCAAGATAAGCGATGGCGCCATATCCCTGCCCAGCCAAGCCGGAGGGATTCCCAAACTAACGTCGTCAGACTTCAGACCTGTTAACTGCACATAAAGCACAGCCCAAAAGAGGGTCAGGGCACTCCCTGGCAAGCAAAACCGACTTGCCTACTTTCTACATCATCTTCAAAATATGGGGTAGGTGGACTTAGCGGCAGTAGCACTAGCAACCTAAAGAGACACGCTACAACTTCCGTCTAATTAGAGAGGGATAAGAGAGCGCATAAGTAAACATCTACAACTAACACCAATCATAACCCATTCTCGAATTAACCCCCTCAACCAAGTATGAGGAAGCAATTCGGGAAACTCACACATTAAACAGTTTTATTTATAATTTTTTGTGTGAGTAATTCTATATTACTAATCAAATTAATTAACATTAATTAGGTGTAAGTTGTCTACATCTTGTTAGCCAGCATCATCACCAAAGTCGTCCATAACCGTGGACACGGCTCATCGATAAGATTATACCCTGTAGGGGTGCACTATTGTACCCATACTCGCATGATCAACCCAATCAAACATCAGGGCCGCTCAACATGACTTATTCCTTCACTACAGCAAGTCCAAGTGCCACCCATATGAGTTGTTAACCGCGTCAAGAGTCCGGCTGATACCTCAATTGCGGACTCATTAGTTTGCGACTATGCCGCCATGCGGCTCAAACCACAGTAGGAACTGTCCGCTTCGCGTCGTACCGCACCTATATGACCCCCCGTATCACATCACCTCTCATCAATCATCATCATCATGCACATGCATATGAGCAAATGGAAAACCCGAACTACTTGCGGCACATGGACAAGCTGTAGATCCGTTCAAAGTCGAGGGGGGCTCCATAGGGCCTCCCACAAGTGGTTAGTGCGCTCAAAATTGGATCCGAGTACAAAATCTCAGTTCCTAGGTCGACACTTAGCAGAACAAAGCACCTCGCAAGGCCTTCCGACTGGTGCCTTATCTTTTAATTATAATACCCCAGCACAAGATATCATTTTATTAAAGTAGAACAATCTATCATGCTAAGCATATGAAATAAAGACCAACAGACGACTCGCACAACCAACTCTAAGCATGCGCTACGACTCGCAAGGCCAACTGATAAACATGCAAGGGTTATGGGTTGTGAGGATAAAGCTGTATAGGCTGCAGGATAAACATGTGATGGGATCGCGATAAAGAATCGAATACTAGGGTAGAAGAGATCAACGGCGGGAATGAAAGACAATGTATAGGTAAACAACAAACTATGCTTGCCTGGAAATCCCGCATGGAAGCAGATCTTGTCGTTGCTCACACATCTCAACGTCTTTTCCGCAATGATGCAACAAAAACTGGAAAGCGTAAAAGTTACATCTTATAACTACGGCAAAAGATCCAGCATAACCATGTGAGAATGATGCTAGGCATGGCAAGATGAAATATGAGATCCACTTAATCCAAATTAAGCGGAACCGGGATTCCAATAATTAATATTTATGTTCGAGTTATTTACTTACCCATCAAACTAACTGTTCATTAACGTGGCAAGACATGGCAAAGGTGTTCTAGTCAAATTAAATGGAGTTGGGCAATACATATATTGATTTGCCCCACACATTCCATATTTATTAATTAGGTGATTTCCTACACCCACCAAACCCAAGAGATGCGACACATGCAAGTATGATGCGATATGCACAAGAAAGATGACATTTAAAAAAATACGTATAGGGTTAGGGTTTGGGTCCGTACGTCGGATCGGGTGAACTAGGGTTCGAAATCGACGTCTTCGGTCCGTAGAGGAAGAGTTGTCGTCGTGGAAGTAGTCGTCGCGGAACCGGGGCATCGTCGTTTGTCGGTGTCGTGGAAGTGGGCGGGAAGTCGTGGTATGTAGGAGCACGGCAATCGGACACCGGAAAGAAAGCTCGCACGGGCGGGCACCGCGACACGGACACGGGCGGTCACGACAACGCGGCACCGGAAGAGGCACGCGAACGCGCACGTAGCAAAACCTCGAAGGGTGGACAACTCGGACACAAAAGCGAAGCCGAAGGTCTTGCGGGCATTTTGTCGAACACCCTGCGTGCGGCGGACGCGGGGAGGCCACCAGACAGAGACGGCCTGCGCGCAGCCGGACGAGGCAGCGGGGACGGCACGCTGTGGCGCGGGCGAACGCACGCGGGGCGGCGGGCAGCCACGCGGCGGCGGAGAAGCAGGGGCGCGCGGGGGCGTGGCGTGGGCGGCGGGCGGCGGCCGGCGACCGATGCGGTAGCGGCGGTGCGGATACGCGGCGCGGAAGTCGGAGGCGTGCCGCGGCGAGCAGCAAGCGGCGGGAGCGCGGCGGCGGCGCGGCGCGCTGCGGCGTGCTCGGGGCGGAGGTGGCCGGCGCGGGAGCTGTGGGCGCAGGGGCGAGGGGCGCACGGCATGGCGCGGCCCGCGGCGCTGGGGAGGGAGTGGGGCGAGGGGCGCGGCGTTGGGGCGCTGGGAGGAGGCGCGACGACGCGGCCGGGCGCACGGTGCGGCTGGGGCGGCGCTGTGCGGGGCGGGCGCTCGGGCGCACGAGAGCTGGCGGCTCGGTGCGGGCTCGGGAGAATTCTCCCGTGCGGGATGGAGAAGAGAAGAAGAGAAAGAAAAAGGAAAGAAAATAAAGGAAAGAAAAGAAGAAAAAATAAGGAAAGAAAGGAAGGGGAAAAAAGAAAAGAAGGGGGTGGGAGGATTATTTTGCAAAATCCGGAAAAGAGAGGAGGGTGGTTGCAAAAAGGCAGGGGGTGGGAAAGAATTTTCCAGGGGAACCCCTAGGGTTTTGGTTAGATGGGCTTTGGGCCTTATTTCTCTCCCATTTATTCTTTTTGGTTTTATATTTTTATTAAACAAAATAGAAAAGGAATTTGAACACGAAAACTTTACAAAATAGTTTTAGTTTCAAATACACAATTTAATAAACTAGTTTTTAACCTTTGTAAAAGATTTTTAAATAACACATTTTTAATTAATTTGAAATGCATTTGAATTTAATTGCGGGAATTGAATTTAAATGTAACAAATTAAATTAATGAGATGAAAAGCAATGTCATGTTGATGCAACAATAAAACAAACAAAACTAAAGGGGATAAATCCCGGGGTTTTACAACTTTCCCTTGTGTTTCGTGGACTACTCGTACGTCTAAGGGGGGCAGCTGAGCATCGCGACTCAGTGCTCTTACCTCTCCTAGGCTTAAACTCCCCCCGGCCTTGCTGATTCATTGCTCTAGCATTCCGAAGTGGCGGAGTCATGGCACGAAGAGACGGGTCCGAACGACGCAGAGAACCAATAGACATGAAAATAAGACAAAAGGGACCTCTCGAGGGACACACAAGCTAAAAGCAAATTGCAAATTGCAAACAAGAACATATTACATGCCCAAGGTAGCACAATGTCTAAGCATAAAATTGTTTCAAATACAAGCGCACACAGGCGCAATGATCACAACTCAGGTGGAATCAGCACCGTCCTGCACATCCTCCACTGCACCCTCCTCGGTCTCGGTAGAGGCGTCCCCCTCCTCGCTATCCTCCGCGGCGACCTCCGCACGCTTGAAGCGGTTGCAGAAGGCATCGACTTGCTCGTGGATGGAGTTGGAGACCCGCCGCACGTCCTCGCCTTGACGAGCCTCTGTCACTGTAGAGATGTCGAAGCCAGGCGTGAGTATCCTGAGGTTCGTGAAGATGCGGTCAACGAGCACCCCCAGGAGCTGCCGGCTCTCGTCCTCGATCATCTTGCGGAGGTCGGCGACGAGGCCCTCGAGCGCCGTGAAGAGCTGGTCGAAGTAGACCAGGTACATGGCAGCATCGCCACGGCCTCAGACCTCGGCGTGCGGCGCGTCCACGCAAAGCTGGGCGGCGAGCTCGTTGCCCCGGGCGACCAGCGCCTCGAGCATGCGCTCCCGCTGCCTCGTGAGCGCGTGGGCCGCCTTGGCGTTGTCCGCAGCCTCCGTCGCCTCCTCCATCGCGGGAGCCACCTGCTCCTCCACGTTCTTGGCGAGGGCGTTGAGGTCCTGGATTGCCGCGCTGCGTCCCTCCTCCGCTAGGCGTCGACCTTCTTGGCGCGTTGGAGGCGGGCCTCGAGCTTGGAGTTGGCCTTCTTGAGCTCCACGACCCGCTGGGCATCGGCATCGCGCCTGGCCTTGAAGCGGTCCTCCTGCTTTTTGGCCAAGTCGCGGAACTCCTGGAATTTAGTCTCGTGCTCCAGGAGGGCGTCATCCGCCTCTTTCTTCTGCTCCGCGTACCGCTGCTCGAAGCCCTCCAAAGCGCGCTTCTGGGAGGCGACGTTCTCGTCGTACTGCTGGAGCGCCTGGGCCAGGTCCCCTTCGCGCGCCTCGAGCTCTTCCCGCTGAGTGGCGAGCTCGTCCTCCGCCTGAAGCCGCTGCTCGTCCCGTAGCCGCACTTCCCTCTCCTTGAGGGCTAGTTGCCGCTCGCGCTCGGAAGACCCTTGCGGTCCTCCTCCAGGGTTTCCTACGCGGCCCGGTGGGCGGAGAGCAGTTAGGTCTCCAGATGGCCCAGCTCGTGGCGTTTTTGCGCCAGCGAGCCCTCCATGGCTTTGCGCTCGGCCGTCGCCGTGGCCAGGAGCTCGGCCGCAACGTCACACTCCTCCTGGAAGGGCACAAGGAGCTCAGAGGCGTCAGGAATGGCCCCCTCGCGGATCTCCTTGGCGAAGCGGGTGGCCTCCTCATGCGCGGCCTGCAACGCCAAGTCCTCTTGGCGACGGGCCTCGACGACCACATTGAAGGACGCCCACGCCCTTGCAGGCTCCTCGCGCTGTTGGGCGAGCTGTATGTCCTCGAGGGCAAGGTGCACCTCCCAGCCCTCTATGGACTCACTCACGAGGCGAAAGGCGACCTCGCGGTGCCCAGCGCTCCAGTCCCAGCCACAGAGGACCAGGTCTTGGCTTGTGGATGGCCCAGCCCCGGTGTCGAGGCCCGAGAGCCTGGCTCCGGAGCGCGCTCGGGGGCTAGGTTGTACTCCGTCCCCGATCGCGCTAGAAGCCTCCTCGACGCCCGCACCAGCCTTGCGCTCATCCCCTGCAGTGGGACGGGGCGGAGAAGAAGGAGCTCCAACTGCGGACTCGCCAGCGCCTTGTGGCGCCTGCCCCGCCTCGGCCTCCGGCTGTGCGGGTGGCGTGAGCGCACGCGGCGGAGTAGCCACGCTAGCTGGAGTTGGCTCGCGCGGTGGAGTTCGCGCGCGCGGTGGCGTGATCGCGCGAGGTGGATTAGGGGCATGAGGAGGAGTAGAGATCTTCTCCTCCGGAGCCTCCACCACCGTTGGCTCAGGAGGCGGCGCAGAGGCCTTTGGGCGAGGCGCGGCCTCCTCCGCCTGAGGCGCTATAGCCTCCGCCCGAGGCGCAGGCGCCTCCCCTTGAGGCACCTCGTCAGTTGTGCATGTGGAGGCCGTCTCCACAGGCCTCTTGGCCTCTTCAGCCACTGCCTCAGCCGTGGCTCTCTTCACATCTGCTGCCTTGCGAAGCTTACGGCATTTCGCAGGCACAAGATCACTGACAAAAACCAAGGAAGCATCTTCAAGAGAGGATAAAGAGAAAAAGAGCAAGAGTCAAATGACCAAGTGCCAGAGACACTTACCCGGACGGCTGAGCGCCGGTGTCGACCCACGCCAGGCCTGGCGAGCGCCAGGAGGGCGTGGTCCTAGCGCCAGACCCCTCCAGAGGCACCACGGCCTTCCTCTTGGAAGGGACGTCGGACGACCTCGCCCTACACTGGTCCACGACCGCCTTGGTGCGTGGCTCGCGCCGCCCCGGAGTGGCCTCCGCGTCGGAGGCCTCCCTCTCCTCATCCTCCTCCTCCATGAGGCGCGAGGGCACCACCACGAAGGCGTCATCGTCCCCTGACGAGATGTCGCAAATCTCGTCAGTGAAGGGCCCAGGCCTCAAAGAGGACACCTCCCCTGCCGCGGCCTCCTCCTCGCCTCGCCCAGCTCCCGAGGCTGAGGGGGAGTCTGCTCCCTCCGCTTCCTGCACCACCGGCACAGGCACCTCCTTCCCCGTGTGACCTACCGGGGTAAACAGGGGCATCCCCTCCAAGATGGCCATGCGCTCGGTCATGTTATACTGGTGGAGGGGCCGGAGCGTGATCGAGAGCCGCTTCGCGGCAGGCACCACCGGGTTGATGAAGAGCGCAGACAGGACGTTGTCGACGGCGTCCTTGTCGTTGTCCTCGCGGTGGAGCCGCATCTTGTCATGAGGGCCGGGGTACTGTAACGCCCCGGGATTTTTCCCAATTAGAAATTGTTTGTTTTTCTTTTTGCATCAACATGACATCATCATGCATCATTTGCATTTGTCAATCTTAATTTAAATTATTGCATTTAAATTTAAGCTCCATTTAAATTCTTTTCCACTTTTAAATCTAATTGCAAATCAAATTAATTTAAATATGATATTTAAATTCTTTTCCAATATTCAAACTAATATATTAAAATTGTGTATTTTTTTTGAAACAATAATGTTTTGCCAAAAGTTATACATCTTTTCTTTTTCTATTTTGTTTTAAAAACATATAACAGAAAAGAATTAAAGAAAAGGAATAAATTTCAGAGAAGGAAAAACAAACCTGGGCCGTTTTCCCTCTCCCTCCTGGCCCCTCTCCCTTCTTCCTTGGTCCTATCCTCCTGGCCCAAGCCCACCATCTCCTCTCCCCGTTGTCTCCTACCTCCGTACGGTCAGAGGAGAAAAAGCAGAAAAGAAAAGTGACGCCATGGCGCCCCCACCTCGCCACCTGCTCCCTCCCCCTCTCCTTTAAGTTGCGCCGCACGCCCAGAACCCTAACCCTAGAAGTTTCTCCCCTCTCCCCGCCGCCGCTCGCCCCTACACGCCACCGCCAACGCCATGACCAAGAGGAGCCCGAGCTCGGGCCCCGGGGAACTCAGGCCTCCTCCTACCTCTTCCTCACGCCAGCGGCTTCGTCTTCGAGTCCTCCTTCCACAACGCCGAGAAGCCGAACCCGGGACACGCCGCAGCCCCTGTTTCCTCGACGCCGGCCGCCGCGAAGGATCTCCTCCCCAACACCGTTCGGTGGTCTCCGTCGCCCCCGAGCCTCCTCCTCGCGTCACCGCACTCCACTAGGTGAGCCGCACACCCTCCCATCTCCCCCTCTTCGAATCCGTGCCTCACGCCGTCGTTTGGGAGTCGCCGAAGTTGGTGCCGCTCACGGCCGGGGCGGACACGAGCGTGTCGACCACGAACCCGAGCCTCCGGTTCTCCTCTTTTGCATCTGAGTGTGGGAACGAGATCACCACTCACCCCGCACCCGCACGCGCACGCCAGGGCAGCACCGCCCGGTCTTGGTCGCCGCCGGCGCGAGAACTTCCGCCGCCGCACGCTGTTGCAGTCAAACTCGTTCGTCAGTTCGTCAGTTTCATCATCAGGAAAACCGAGGCCTTTTTCTGCCTAAAAATTACACTAACCCCTAATCTAACAGCATTACTATACTGAACCCCGTGGCAAGCAGCGTCGATCTCCCGCACACGCGCGTGGGCGCGAGTTCGAACCCCCCCCTGGGCAGTTGAATAAAAAGCCCACCTTTTTATTGTTTGATGCCCACTGACATGCGGGCCCCGTTGGTCAGTGACCGCGGAGGCCAGCGCAGCGCACCCACGCCACCGTGGCGCTCGGACCCACTGGTCGACCTCTCGGGTATCTTTTCCTTCGGTAAGAAAAGTCCAGGAGACATTCCCTGCGCTGGAATCTTCCTCAGAGCCCCCTGTGTTTCTGGCTTTTGCACAGAAACCCTCCCAGTTGTTTTTCCCATCATGAACAAGTCCCTGCTATTTACAGAAACACCCCTAATCTTAATTTGTTAATAACTATAATTCTATAACTCCAAATTAAATAATCTTTATATGTTTTATGATCAGAAAAATGCAATAAATATTAATATGCCATTTGTCTGCCATTTTGCATCTGTTATTTTAATTGCTTAGTATAATTTGTTAATTGCAACTAAATAATTAAATATGGAATGTTAGGGGTAATAAATATATAATGCCCTATTCCATTTAATTTAATTACATCACCCATGCCATGTGTTGCCATGTTAACCAACATTTAATATTGCTGGTAAATAAATAACTTGCACCTAATATTAATTGTCGGGGTTGTTCTCCCGCTTAATTTGAATTATCTGTGTTGTATTGCATCTTGCCATGCCATGCATCATTCTCGTATGATCATGCTGAATCTTTTGTCGTAGTTATAAAATGCATCTTTTACGCTTTCCAGTGTTTGTTGCTTCTTCGCGGATACGACGTTGAGACGTGTGAGCAACGACAAGATCTGCTTCCATGCGGGATTCCAGGCAAGCAAAGTTTGCTTGTTTACCTATACATTGTCATTCATTCCTGCCGTTGATCTCTGCTACCCTAGTTTACGATTATTTATTGTGATCCCATCACATGTTTATCCTGCAGCCTATACATCGTTATCCCCACATCCCATCACCTGTTGTATGTTTATCTTCTAGCCCTGCGAGTCGTAGCACATGCTTAGAGTTGGTTGTGCGAGTCGTCAGTTGGTATTATATTTCATATGCTTAGCTTGATAGATTATTCTACCTTAATAAAATGTTGTCTTATATTGGGATATTATAATTAAATGATAAGGCACCAGGCGGAAGGCCTTGCGAGGTGCTTTGTTCTGCTCAGTGTCGACCTAGGTGCGGTACGACGCGACGCGAAACGGATCTACAGCTTGTCCATGTGCCGCAAGTAGTTCGGGTTTTCTATTTGCTCATATGCATGTGCATGATGATGATGATTGATGAGAGGTGATGTGATACGGGGGGTCATATAGGTGCGGTACGACGCGAAGCGGACAGTTCCTACTGTGGTTTGAGCCGCATGGCGGCATAGTCGCAAACTAATGAGTCCGCAATTGAGGTATCAGCCGGACTCTTGACGCGGTTAACAACTCATATGGGTGGCACTTGGACTTGCTGTAGTGAAGGAATAAGTCATGTTGAGCGGCCCTGATGTTTGATTGGGTTGATCATGCGAGTATGGGTCCAGTAGTGCACCCCTGCAGGGTATAATCTTATCGATGAGCCGTGTTCAAGGTTATGGACGACTTGGTGATGATGCTGGCTAACAAGATCTAGACAACTTACACCTAATTAATATTAATTAATTTGACTAGTAATATAGAATTACTTTCACAATAAATGGTAATTAAAAAACTGTTCAACGTGTGAGTTTCCCGAATTGCTTCCTCATACTTGGTTGAGGGGGTTAATTCGAGAATGGGTTATGTTTGGTGTTAGTAGTAGTTGTTTACTTATGCGCTCTCTTATCCCTCTCTGATTAGACGGAAATTATAGCGTGTCTCTCTAGGTTGCTAGTGCTGCTGCCGCTAAGTCCACCTCCCCTATACTTTGGGAGATGGTGTAGAAAGTAGGCAAGTCGGTTTTGCTTGCCAGGGAGTGCCCTGGCCCTCTTTTGGGTTATGCTTTATGTGCAGTTAACAGGTTTGAAGTCTGACGACGTTAGCTTGGGAATCCCTCCGGGTTGGCTGGGCAGGGATATGGCGCCATCGCTTATCTTCAGGACTCTTAGTCCAATTTGCATCTTATCCGTAGTCTGATACCATTTTGCTTCCGCTGTCATTTGACTCTTTGTAGTGTATCATTTGTATCTTGACTCGTTCGAGTCGTTGTTGTTTTTATATCTTCTGTTGTATTTGTGGATGTATCGGAACTATTGTAATGTTATCACAAGTCCACCCACATAATGCGCATGTTTCCGCGTGCACATTATGTCTGGTGGGCGACCTAACATCGTTATTATGCGGATTTTGGCGGGAGCGCTTAAATCTACATAGTACCGATTTTAGGGCGTCACAGGTACATCCACATAGGCACCGAGTGCGCCTAGAGGGGAGCGATGCGGCGCGTCACGAAGTCCTCCACGGTGATTTTCCCCGTGAGGCACTCCTCGTGAAGAAAGCTCAGGCGGCCCATCAAGCTTGCGTTCCGCGCGCCGTCGAAGGGCGCCTTGCCCCAGTGGGAATTCTTCACGGGCGGCGCGTCGGGGCCCTCG
Source organism: Poa annua (assembly GCA_026929855.1). Classification (NCBI taxonomy): domain Eukaryota; kingdom Viridiplantae; phylum Streptophyta; class Magnoliopsida; order Poales; family Poaceae; genus Poa; species Poa annua. The sequence continues at coordinate 56,835,970 of CM049426.1, read as the reverse complement.
AAGAAGGCGCATGGCTGCTCCACCCCGACGAAGAACCACCGCTGGTGGAAGTCGTCCACCTTCTTCATCACCGAAGTAACGGCCTTGCCGTCACTCCACGACATGGGGATTTAAACACTCCCCATGCCATCCACGATGCGGAACGAGACGCACCCCAAGCGCTCATTCCTCGTCGTGTTCCAGGCCCAAGTACGCCTCGCAGAGGTAGGAGAACACGGCGAGGATGAGAACGGAGTTGGGGTGGAGATGCAGCAGCTGGATCTGGTAGAAGGCCAGCACTGCCTCCAGGAACGGAGAGAACGGCGGCACCAACCCGGCAGAAAGGCTGCTGGAAGAGCAGGAAAAACCCTTGCGGGCGTTTCTCGTGCGTCGTAGGCTTAAGCGCGGTAGCGTCGTGCTCATTGGTCCGGACCGCCACCAGGAAGCGGACCTTGGCGAGCGCCTTGTCGTTGACGCGCACGCCGAGCAGTGTCGTGTCATGCGCTACCTCGGCGGGCTCCCCATGAGAAGAGGATCCCACGGCCGTCTTGCCCTTGTTCTTGGCGTGACTCGCTGGAGCTCAGTGTGTCGTTGGAGGCGAGAGGAGCAGAGAGCGCAAGAGAGCGGAGGCGGAGAGCTCGAGAATGGTGGAGGCTTCTGCGAGAAGGAATGGAAACAGTAACGGCTCCCTGCTCCGGCGCTCAGGCTTTATGTCTCTTCAAGGAGCAGTTACCGGGGCGTGGTGGGACCCCCCACGTCGCACACCCTAGATCGTGCGCGAACGTTACTCGTCTGAGTGACGCCTGGCTCAGGCCGGCCGGGCTCTTTGGGCCCACGATGCTCCGCCTGCGCCCATGGGCTCAATCGCGCCCATCATGGGCCCGGGGGCTACTGTCAGCGCAGTGGGGACTGGGGTGTGCAGAGCCCACTCTCCCCAGGCCTCGCTGACTGGCAGATCAGACGAAACAACTAAGGACCAAGCCACCGCTTGGAGAGACCCACGAGAGGCAAATCCTCTTGAGGGCCTGAAGAGGACCTGCGCTTCAAGAGACTCTCCCGAGGCGCCACGCGCCTGGAGAGAAGTCAACAGAAATCCCTCCACAAGCCGCCTCGGGCATGTGGGGAAGCTTCGCGGCCAAGTAAGTGCTGCAGGGCACACATGGCCTCTGCAGCAGCCACAGAGTGACGCGGGCACTCCCTTTGCCATTCTGGTGATAAAGGAGTCAATAAAGTTGCGCCGCCTGCGCCAGGACAGCTAGGACCTTCCTCTCTGGTGATAAAGAGGCTGGACGGCGCAACGCTCCAAGAAGATCATCATCATGGGCTCCACCACGATCACTGCAACCCCTGCGAGTCGTTCTGCGCGGTCTGCAGCCTGTCGGCCACTGCGCCCAACTTTATCGCCGATGAACCGCGTCCATGAAGGATTCAGCCGTGGTGAACTCCTCCGCGCCACTGCCGTGTGGGAGCCCACCTTGGACGCCCTGTGCAAGGAAGATGCCCGTGGCGCTTATAAAAGGAACAAGACCTCCACCGTAGGAAGGGTCGGCCAATTGCTTGTTAAACACTTGTAAACCCTAGCCCAGCTAGTAGGATAGCCTTCGGCTTGAGGAGGAAGACGACCATTGCGTCCGTCTTCAAGCACGAGCAGCCTCAAGAGAGCCCTCGGCAAGCTCAGTTTGTACTGTAACCTCTGCAGTGCAATACAGACAAGCAGGACTAGCGGTGTTACCTCCTACTGAGGGCCGTGAACCTGGGTACAGGCCGGTGTCCATCACTGTCGTGGGTGTTCCTCTCCAGGCCCGGCTAGCACCGTCGTCGTGCCTCTCGAGGGTCGCTTGACCTCCGTGTTCAATCACCTTCTCGAACTACTCTTCAGGGTGTGACTATCCATGTTCCGTGGAAGTCACTCTCCGACATTGTTCTAAAAAGATGAAAGATATTGTGACTAACAAAAGGAAAACTCCTAATGAGGAAATATCTACTATGCTTGCTAATTACTCTTTTAATGGTAAGGTTGCAAAGAAGCTTGGTGATCCAGGTATACCAACTATTCCTTGCTCTATCAAAAATAATTATGCTAAAACGGCTCTATGTGATTTGTGAGCTGGAGTTAGTGTTATGCCTTTCTCTCTTCACAAGAGACTTTACCTTGATAAATTGATACCTACAGATATATCTTTGCAAATTGCTGATAAATCTACTGTTGTTCCTGTTGGAATTTGTGAGGATCTTCATGTCCAAATAACTACCAATTGCTTAATTATGAGTGACTTTGTTGTTCTTGAAATGCCTGAACATAATAATATGTCTATTATTCTTGGAAGACCTTTTCTAAACACTGCATGGGCTGTTATTGATTGCAATAAAGGAAAGGTTACTTTTAATGTTCATGACAAGGAGCATACTGTTTATTTTCCCAAGAAAGTTGATAGAATGCTTGGAGTTAATACAGTTACCAATTTGAGGTCTATTAGAGTGGGAAGTACTGATTGCCCATATAAAGAAGAATTCAAAACTCTCATGATTGGATCCGTACCAATTCATTTTAAGGTAACATGAGTGTCTCGTATGGTTTAGAATCTTTCATGTCATATAAAATTCATTTGGTGGCAAGACTTGATCAACCTTGTTAACAAGTGCATTTTGAATGCATAAAGAGGCTAAACAATTTTCTTTCTCTCATCCTTCTTATACCTACTGTAATATTATCTAGTTTGCAATGATTAGTTGAATTTGTTATAATAAAATAATTTTTCAATATTGAATTTAATAATGCAAAATACCAGAAAATGAAAAATAAAGTTTCTCAGAAAATTAAAATTTTATATGAAAAATCATATTTTTCGAGGAGGTACCTGGAAGTGACAGAGAGCCACCAGGGGGACCCCTAGGTATACCACATCACCTGGTGGCGCGGCAGCTATGTGACCGCGCCAGTTGGTGGTGTGGGGCCTACAGCCCCCCCCCCCCCCCCCCACACACACACACACACACACACTTGCTCTCTCTCATTCCCCTGCCTTCCTCTTCCCCGAAAAATCACTTTTGGATAGCTCAAACTCGTGTTCTTGCTGCTCATCTCCTGGGATTTCGATCTCCACATCCAGGCAATTTCTAGTGCTGAAATTTGGTGCATCTCCTCTCCGGTATGTGACTACTCCGAATATCCAAGTGGAATTTTATTTAATGGTGTATATATGAAGTATTTTGCTGCTGTAGGTATCTTGTTTAGTGAGTTTGAATGCTTGTTCTAAGTTGAAGAAACTAGTTTTGATGCATGCTTAAGCCTCTAGCAAGTCACTATAGTGGTTTCCCTTCATTTAGTTGGCTAAAAATCAATTTTTATGATGTTTGTTGAAAATTTCAGAACATGGAAGGGAATTCATATGCACTAAATTCTCATGAGATAGTGTTGGAAGGGAAGTATAGAGTTAATAGAGAGTAAGGAGTGTACCCTGTCGTCTACCCGTGCTCGCAATCCATGGAGTTTGCAGGGATTACACAAGACTTCCACTCTCTCTTATCCAATGCAGGATTGGATCGTTTTCTTGAAGATATACCTTATCAATATGCTAATTTGTCTATGTCGGTGCTGCAGAATTTTCATTGCAAGTTGAACTCATCTAACCCCACCGTGCATTACACAATTTACAACAAATCTGTAGACTTGCCTTTTGGTGTTTTCTGTTCGGTGATGAGGGTCCCAAACAGAGGATCAGTGGAGAAGCCGAAGGGTAACCCAAGGGTATTGATGGATGTATATGAAGAAATCTGCTATGGGAGAAGTTTCTCTAAGGAGGACGGTAAATCAGGAGTATTCATCTCCCTTCCATTCGTTATTTTGCATACTTCATTGCTAAGTGTGTTCTAGCTAGGAGAACTGCTGGTAAATTAGGGTTGCCTTATTTAGCTTTTCTTGCTGCTGCATTGCGTTGTGATAGGACATATAACTTGGATGCTCTGATTGCTCACTGTTTCGCGGCTAACCGCGAGAAGGGAGGAATTTGTGGAGGACTATTTCATCACTGTTTATAGCCTCATCCTAATGATTTGCTCTTACCTATGGAAAAACTTGATATTGAGTCAATAAAGAGGCATGAATTTATTGCTGGAAGTGGTAGCTTGCATTATCTCCCTTGTACCATAACTTATTATAGGACGAAACACCTCAAAGTAACTACCATTGAGAGAATTATTATCTTGCCTGCGCCTCTTCTTAACCTTGTTGGCAGGAGGAACTTGTCAGTCTCAGAGGCTGAGTTGGATACACTTGGGGAGCAGCCCGGCCCGGATAGTAGGGGCACGCCGAGGAGAATGGGGGTGGTTTCATTCAGCCCGCGGAGACACCCAACTTCGTGTACCCGGATCCGGAGTATGCGGGACCTGTGGGATCTTCCTCCACCGCAGCCGATGCGGAGTACGACTACACCGGGCATAACCCACCGAGTTGGGGCGATTATTCGCCGTGGGATTGAGCTCCACATAGGCCAAAAGCCTAAACTTAGGGGGAGATACACCGACACACACTCATCTATATATCATATCATTCGGTACTTTATATATCCATGTTTCGTTTTAGTTTTCTTTCTTTTGTTCATTTGTTCATGCTTTGTTTACTTTCCATAAACCCAAAAATACCTAAAAAAAAATTGTTATTTCTCTCGCTGGTTTGTTTTAGTGTCTGGTATTAATATGCTTAGTATATATTTCAGTTCAATATGCAAAAACATAAAAATATTTTGTTTTGTTGTGTACTGTTTGGCGCAGGGACAGAGTTCTGCTGTCCACCGTAAAATTTATTCCTGGGATGTGTATGGAACTTTAATTATTTTTTAATTTTCTGATCTGGGCATGTTAAGGCCCTCTAAAAAATTCGTCTTTCTCGCTGTTCTGTTTTTCGTTTCCAAATCTGAAAACCAAAAAATATTTGTTGTTTCTCTTTGCTTTTGTATAGTTTGTTTCAGAGGTAATTATCTTCAATTACTCCATGGAGTTTGGTTATTATCTCATATCTTTCAAGCACATAAGTGATAAGGCAAGGGTTATTTATCAGGCTGCCCTCAGTAGTGGCATAGACCTCAGTTTTGCCCTCAGTCGCAAATCATGCTCAGTTTTACCCCTACTCTGTGCACAAGGATTCATTCCGAGACTTCAGCCGTCTCTGTTAGGCGTTAGCCTTTCTGACATGTGGGGCCCAGCAGACAACCGTTGGCTGTGGGGCCCGGATAAGATTCGAACAGTGCAAATTCAAATTTTATGTTTGAAAAACTCGAAATTGTGAAAAAAATTCCAAGTGTTGCTAATGAAGTAGGAAACAACTTTTCCAAAACGATTTTCAAAATTGTTGTGTGGTTTGGCCTGTGTAAAAAGACAAATTTGTAGATGTGACATCCAGATCGGAAATCTAGATCTAGAACGGTGCAGAATTTGAAAAAAGTTAACTTTCGAATTTAAATGTGAAAAAAATCTCCGATGTTGCCAATGATATAGGAAACAACTTTGCCAATAGATTTTCCAAATTCTTGTATCGTTTGGCCAGTATAAAAAAATTCACATCAAGATCGTAAATCTAGATCTAGAACGGTGCAGAATTCGAAAAAAGTCAACTTTCGAATTTAAATGTGAAAAAAATCTCCGATGTTGCCAATGATATAGGAAACAACTTTGCCAAAGAGATTTTACAAATTGTTATATAGTTTGGCCTGTATAAAAAAGACAAAATTCTAGATCTCACATCAACCTACATCTAGATCAGTGCATAATTCGAAAAAAAAGTCAAATTTCGAATTTAAATATGAAAAAAATCGCCGATGTTGTCAAAGCGATTTTCCAAATTATTATGTCGTTTGGCCGGTGTAAAATGAAACAAATCGTAAAACATTGTGCTATACGTTAGTTGATGTGTCGCTGGCTAGCTCGTATACCGCCGCAGTGCTCGATTCACCTGCGTCGTACATGACTTTCCACTCTATCGTGCTCAAGATGAAACAAGCGTCCTAATGTGCAAGATGTTACGCGAGAGATGGTTTCTCCACGATCACAAGCGGGTAGCGTCGTTGGACTATCGTCGAACAGGTTGAGTGCGCGATCTGAGCATGCCAATGTTGGCATCAGCATGTTCCCACCGATTCCCAACTAATTGAGAAGAAATATTCATATGTTTGTGTATAGAACTGGATTTCTTAGAACTTTACAGTTATACGTGTTTGCTAGTTTTGAACTTGCTCTATCGTATTTTCGTGAAAAACTGATCTAGTCCGACCTTACAGTCCACTTTATCGAGCTCAGTGTGAGCCGAGCGTCCTAATGGGTATGTTTTGACGCACGAGAGAGGGCTTCTTCGACTACCACGAGCGAGTGGAGCCGTCAAACTACTATCGAACACCTTAAGGGCGTGATCTTGACATGGTCATGTCGGCATCAGTATGACCATTATCGTGTCATAGTTTCTAATAAAGTTCTTATATTCAGCACATATGTGTGCCATGGTATGGGAAATAACGTCGCCGAAACAATTTTCCAAATTCTTTAAACAAATATCATTTTCCATTTTTGAAGTGCTAAAAATGACATTTTTTGTGAAGCAAGTACATAAAATATGGTCCAAAATGACACCCATTTAATTTTCACAAAGAGTAGTACATAGTTGTTGGATAATCCCTAAATATGATAATTTTCCTTGTTTTATATCTAAATTTCCCTTTAATTGGCTTTATGTCAAAATGGAGAGCATGACTATTCATCAAAAGTGGTCGAATTTTAAAAAACTATCGACGGTTCTATGTTGTAACCACTACTTGTATAGCTTAAAATTATTTTTGTAACAATTTCAGAGCAAACTATCACGTAGTTGTAGTTCAAATTTGAATTACTTTCGGAAAATTAAACTACAACTACGTGATAGTTTGCTCTGAAATTGTTACAAAATTAATTTTAAGCTATACAAGTAGTGGTTACAACATAGAACCGTCGATAGTTTTTTAAAATTCGACCACTTTTGATGAATAGTCATGCTCTCCATTTTGACATAAAGCCAATAAAAGGGAGGAATTTAGATAGAAAGTAAGGAAAATTCTCATATTGAAGGATTATCCATCAAATATGTACTACTCTTTGTGAAAATTAAATGGGTGTCATTTTGAACCATATTTTATGTACTTGCTTCACAAAAAATGTCATTTTTAGCACCTAAAAAATGAAAAATGATATTTCTAAAAACAATTTTGAAAATCGCTTCGGTGATGTTGTTACCTATACCATGACACACATATGTGCTGAATATGAGAACTTTATCACAAACTATGACACGATAATGGCCATACATTGGTCATTTGGCTTGAAACTTATATATGTTTGTAGATGATTGACATTTTTGTGAAGTATTGTTTTGAAAAGTTTGTCAAAATTCAAGTTTATCAATTTTCGTACAAACTAGGACAAATAAAAGGACTCCATGCCAAAGGGTTTCTTTTTTCGAGTATTTTTTCACTTTTCTCATTTCTTTCAAAAAAATTGTCAAAATAGAGCATGGCTATTCATCTAAGGTGGTCGAATTTTCAAAAACTATTGATGGTTCTATGTTGTAACCACTACTTGTGTATCTTAAAATTATTTTTGTAACAATTTCAGAGCAAACTATCACGTAGTTGTAGTTCAAATTTGAATTATTTCGGAAAATTGACATAAAGTCAATTAAAGAGGGAAATTTAGATAGAAAGCAAGGAAAATTCTCATATTTAGGGATTATCAAACAGATATGTACTACTCTTTGTGTAAATTAAATGGGTGTCATTTTGGACCATATTTTATGTACTTGCTTCACAAAAAATGTCATTTTTAGCACCTAAAAATGAAAAAATGATATTTCTAAAAAGAAATTCTAAAATCGCTTCGGTGACGTTGTTTCCCATACCATGACACACATATCTGCTGAATATGGGAACTTTATCACAAACTACGACATGATCATGGCCATACATTGGTCATTTGGCTTGAAACTTATATATGTTTGTAGATGATTGACATTTTTTTAAAGTATTGTTTTGAAAAGTTTGTCAAAATTCAAGTTTATCATTTTTCCTACAAACTAGTACACATAAAAGGACTTCATGCCAAAGGGTTTCTTTTTCGAGTATTGTTTCACTTTTTTCTCATTTCTTTCAAAAAATGGTCAAAATAGAGAGCATGGATATTCATCTAAGGTGGTAGAATTTTCAAAAGCTATCGATGATTCTATGTTGTATTTTTGTAACAATTTCATAGCAGACTATCACGTAGTTGTAGTTCAAATTTGAATTACTTTCGAAAAATTGATATAAAGTCAATTAAAGAGGGGAATTTAGATATAAAGCAAGGAAAATTCTAATGTTGAGGGATTATCAACAAATATGTACTACTCTTTGTGAAAATTAAATGGGTGTCATTTTGGACCATATTTTATGTACTTGCTTAACAAAAAATGTCATTTTTAGCACCTAAAAAATGGAAAATGATGTTTCTAAAAAGAATTTTGAAAATCGCTTCGGCAAAGTTGTTTCCTAGACCATGGCACACATATGTGCTGCATATGGGAACTTTATCACAAACTAGGACACGATAATGGCCATACGGATGCCGACATGACCATGTTAAGATCGCGCCCTCAAGGTGTTCGACAGTAGTTTGACGGCTCCACTCGCTCGTGGTAGTCAAAGAAGCACTCTCTCGTGCGTCAAAACATACCCATTAGGACACTCGGCTCACACTGAGCACGATAAAGTGGACTGGGAGGTCGGACTAGATCAGTTTTTCACGAAAACACGATAGTGGAAGTTCAAAACTAGCAAATACGTATAACTGGAAAGTTGTCGAAATCTAGCTCTGCACACGAAAATATAAAGATTGATTCCCAATTAGTTGGGAATAGGTGGGATCATGCTGATGCCAACATTGACATGCTCAGATCGCGCACTCAAACTGTTCGACGATAGTACAACTGCGTCGCCCGCTTGTGATCGCTGAGAAACCCTCTCTCTCGCGTAACACTTTGCCCATTAAGACACTCGGTTCATCATGAGCACGATAGAGTGGAAAGTGAGGTCGGACGAAGTTAAATCGAGCACTGCGGCGTTCACGTATACGAGCTATCGAGCGACCCGTCAACTCACGCATAGCAGAATGTTTTACGATCATTTTACACCGGCCAAACGACATAAGAATTAGGAATATCGCTTTGGCAAAGGTGCTTACTATATCATTGGCAACATCGGAGATTTTTTTCATATTTAAATTTAAAATTTGACTTTTATCGAATTATGCACTGATCTAGATCTAGATTGATGTCAGATTTACAAATTTATCTTCTTTATACAGGCTGAACGATAAAAGAATTTGGAAAATTTCTTTTGCAAAGTTGTTTACTATATCATTGGCAACATCGTAGATTTTTTCATATTTAAGTTCGAAAGTTGAGTTTTTCTGAATTCTGTACTATTGTAGATCTAGATATGCGATACAGAAATTTGTCATTTTAACACAGTCCAAATGACACAAGAATTTGGAAAATCGCTTTGGCAAAGTTATTTACTATATCATTGGCAACATCGGAGATTTTTTTTCATATTTAAATTCTAAAGTTGACTTTTTTCGAATTCTACAGTGTCGTAGATCTAAATACCGATATAGAAATTTGACTTTTTTACACAGGCCAAACGACACAAGAATTTGGAAAAAAATTTTGGCAAAGTTGTTTCCTATATCATTGTAAACATCGGAGATTTTTTCACTTAAATTCAAAATTTGATTTTTTTCGAATTCTGCATTGTTCATCTCCGATCTAGATGTGAGATTTAGAATTTTTTTTTACACAGGCCAAACGACACAAGAATTTGAAAAATCTCTTTGGAAAAGTTGTTTCCTATATCATTAGCAACACCTGGAATTTTTTTCACATTTTCAATTTTTTCAAACTTGAAATTCGAATAAATTCGAATTTGAAATAACTGCACCAAGTCGGTCTCATCTCTAGGTCTCATCTCTATGTTGCGGACCCACTGTCAGTAACGCCATCAGACGGAACAGACTTCAAACTTGACGTTGAGGGTAAACCTTAGTACATGCGAACAAACTAGGGGCAAAACTGAGTACAATTCGCAACTAGGGGCAAAACTGAGTCTGAGAAGGCTGCTAGGGGCAATCCATTAAATGACCCATAAGGCAATTATGATGATCTATGACAATTTCGAGTTGGGTAAGAGGCTGGTAATGAACTCTCTCTGTTTCTCATTTTCTACATATACTTATTCATGTGAGCATGTTTAGACGGTTCGCATAAGATATATGTCGATTGGTGGATGCTTAGTAGTTCGTGTTCTCTTATGATCGTTTCCAATTTATTTATGATGGATGTCATGTCTCTTTAGATATTTGCTTGCATTGTTTTGGTCATAATAGAATATGACACTGTGGTATACTCCTCTGAATAATTCATTTGAATCGACTTGGCACATGCTTACACATGTTATGACTGAAAACAAAAAGTCAATTAAGCCTTGATGACATATTTGACTCAGAGTTCATGTATCTTTATTATGCCTCCGTTAATTATATTTTGTCGCAAAAATGATTATGACGGTTATTGCTCTCTTGAAATGCCGCTTTCCCATCTTTTGCTAGGCTCCACTTGTACTAAGCTCAGATAATGCTTGTGCTTCCAAATCCATGAAAACCAAGTTATTCCAAAGAGTCCAGCATAAATACCTATGCATGGCAATTTAAAACCATTCAAGTAAATTCGCATGTGCTACCTTTAAAACCTTCAAACACTTCTCAATTTGTGCCATTGTTTTGAGCTCATGAGGAAGTATGTGGGGTTACGGATATCAACCTTGTCGTTTGCATTTGGACAGACTTTCGCTAACCTGACTAGTGGCATATACATCCTCTTATCTATTAATTTGTCAAAAGAGCTGGCAAATGGGGTGCCCAATCCCAAATTAATTACAACTTTAATTGTTGCATTCTCTTCAAATTTTTGCCCTGATCTAATCACTCAAGCAATGATAATAGTTTTTAACTATATGTGTAAACAAAAGAGAAACGTGGGATGATCTGCCCTTGGGTAGAAATAACGTCCTTCATGGGAGCCGTTCTTAAGAAAGTCTGGTTGACAAGAGGGGTAGAGTACCCATTACCATTCGTTGACGGAACAACCACCACTCAAAAACAATTTTACCTCTAAAATGATAAGAAGCTCTAGCACATGTTGAATCCCTACTTCCCTCCATGCAGGGCATATCTTTTACTTTACTATTGAGTTACCATCCTTCTTTGAGCACCTTCTCGAGAGAAAAACTATAATTCTTAGTGTAATGTGCTTGTCCCTTACTATGTTAACCGCAGTGTAATCTAGATGATTTTATATTTGATATCTTTATCTCTAGTCTTCCCTTGAAACTCAGAGGTGCCTGGGCATTTATGTTTTGTTGTTACATTCGGGCTGGCGTGATACCACTTTATCATACTTTCTTATGCTCATTGCAATCCTGTGAATTGGTATGTCTCATGTTATTTATCATCGGTATAGTTGAAATTTTTTCATGGTTTACATAACTATTGGGTGACACCGTTTCTATATGCCTTGTTATGAATAGTCTAAGCATTTGTCCTTGTAATGAGAATATTTACATCACATGAGTAAATGAGTTTGTGAAAGTTCTTTTATCCCACTCAGTTGTTAACTGAATTGCTTGAGGACAAACAATAAGCTAAGCTTGGGGGGAGTTGATACGTCCAAAACGTATCTACTTTCTCGAACACTTTTGCTATTGTTTTGCCTCTAATATTTGTGTTTTGGATGCAACTAACGCGGACTAACGCTATTTTCAGCAGAATTACCCTGGTGTCTCCTTTTTGTGCAGAAATATCGACTTCCGAGAAAAACCCCAAATTCCAACCAGAACTCATTTTCTATCCGAGGAGGACCCATAACCACGCAGACCAAGAGGAGAGGCGCCAGGGGGGCGCCACATCACCTCCTGGCGCGGCAGGCTCCTGGCCGCGCCAGTAGGTGGTGTGACCGACTCGGTCACCCCCTCGCGACCCCCTCTCGGCTATAAGACCCTCCAGACCTAAAAACGTTCGGGGGATAGACACTTTTCTAGAGAACACGCCCGTGCGCCGCCGCCATCATGAACCCTAGTTCGGGGACGAGAAGTCTCTGTTCTGACACCTTGCCGGGACGGGGAATCGAAGGGGATCATCGCCATCGTCATCTCCACCGCCTCTCCATCAATCATCTATGTTTCCCCAGTCCATGAGTGAGTAATTGACCGCTGTAGGCTTGAGGGGATGGTAGGGATTGGATGAGATCACTCATGTAATAGCTGTAAGATTGTTAGGGCACAGTACCTAGTATACGTTATCGGTGTTTTACGTCATTACTGCAACTTGGTATGCTTAATGCTTGACACTAGGGCCTGAGTGCCATGATTTCAGAACTAAACATGTTATTGAATTATGATGATAACTATTGTTTTGGATCATATATATGAGTTGTATACACGTTATTGTCCGGAACTGATGGCCCCAAAGTGACAGCGATTGGGATAACCGGAGGGAATGGCTCTGATGTGAGGATCACATATATTCACGGAGTGTTACTTCTTTGCTTCGGTACTTTATTAAAAGGAGTACCTTAATTGTCAGTAGTTTCCCTAGAGGCTCCGCTGCAAACGGGCTGGCAGAACAAAAGATGATCACTACTACAGAATAGTCTACCAGTGACAGGCCTAAAATGCCCACTAGTGACGGGCAAGGCGCCTGTCACTGATATTTAGTCACTTGTAATAGATTACTAGTGACGGGCGTTTGCCCGTCACTAGTATACAAATACTAGTGACAATTCTTCAATCATGCCCGTCACTAGTATATATTTTAGAAATAAAAAATACAAATAAATAATATTACATTTGCACACCAGATACCACATTAAGATGTTAAATACAATTTCTACGATTATTTCAGATAGCACAATAAGATATACCAATACACTCAGATAATATTTGCACACACAACACAATGCCATAGGCTTGCTGGAACAGACAAATTGATATAAGTTATGTTCTCTAACACAATGGCTGTAAGGGAAAAATGTCCGTATGAAATAAATTCACCATGATCATTAAAAAGGCCAATATGAATGACACTAGGGGTGGCGAGGTTGACCGGGGTGGCAAGGCATTTACTTCTACATCCATGTGCATGACACGAACACAGACGCATGTATCCAGGCTACAGCTCCCACCTCATCGGCGCTACTGCCACATCCTGCAACTTCTTCTTCGTCTAAGTGCACCACCACCATATCCAAAGCATCGTGATCCTACATTATACAACAAGGCAACATAAGAGCAAAGATCAGGTTCACAGAAAAGGATTTATCAAGGATATAAGCTGAGCAAGAGTAAGGGACATCACATAAAATATGATTGCAACATGAATCATCTATTAGCAATGAACACATAATACAATTGATGCATATTGTTAAGTTATAGACCTATCACTTTACATTAGCATATTTATGTTGAAGAGGAGGTCAGCCATGTTCGTGTTAATTTTGTAGATGCTATGAACATTCCCCCGTATCATCTGAACTAAGAGCAGCATGACGTCTAAAATATTGAAACGCATATGTTGTAACATTATTAATTCAGAATCTTCTAAAGTTCTAAGATAAACAAGCTAAATATTATATGGTATCTCTCAGAATAAATATTTGATTGTAGCCAACAGCAAAAATCATAAAGAAAATATGCAGTCCATAATCATCCACGAAAATTCCACTGTTCATTGACTTTATTAATAGTTTCATTCATAATAAGAGCCGTCAAATTTATGACTATTGGCTACTCCAACAATATGGTATGCAATACAAATTCTCATACCGTAAAAAGATGATTCCTTTTAGGTCTCTCTTGTAATGTCTGATGAAGTTTCAGCATCATAAATCTGCAAATAAATCTGTATATCCCCAAAGTATTGTTGTCAGGAGATCCCTCTTTAGTTACAATACCTGTAATGTCGGAGCAGTCAGCTGTGCAATTTGCTGATTCTAATGGTGTATTATAATACATAATTGTAATAGCATATGGTATTGTAACATAATCATTTCAGACAACAAAAGCAACATGACGAACAACTCAATGCAAACTTCAGTATAGTAAATTAAACTCCATATATATTTTATCTGACTGCAGAAAAAATCTTTGTATGTGCTGCACTACTATTCTTTTGTAAGGAACATTCTGTATAGTAAATTAACATCATTAGATACAGTACCTTACCATACCTTCCACGACTATACGCTGCCCCATCTAGAACCAGTGTCTTCAACTTGCACTGGACGTAATCGACAGATCAATAAGATTTTGGAGAGAAAGTTGCACCATCACGGTGAAGATATCAAGGAGTGGAGCAGACTAACATTTTACAGACACTCTTTTGCAATCTGGTCTTAGCAACAACCTAGCAATTAGAGTGAGGAAATTATTAGAACAGAGAAGAATAACAAACAGGGCTAGAACTAATTAGCACTAATGTTGTACTACAGAGGTTTCGCTAAAGCAGAATCGAGTCAAACAAACATCATGATCATCCATTCATTAGACAAAAAGCTATACTTAAATAGAAATGCTAAAGCTAACACTCCTGTTCGGGTATATTTTTTTTGAGTCCATCGATGTGTAAAGGTCAATACAAAGGTCAAATTACATCAATCTTAGCAGGGTACATGCCAACATAACAAACACAATTGTTGACAAAAAATTATCACAAATATTAACGGATAAACTAGGCATCAGATCTAGCCACTGGTAGCTATGTGTAACACACCTCTTGTTAGAATTTGGGCCCAAATGAGTGGAAAGCCCAATAGCAATTTCTGAAATCTCAAAGCCCATGGAAAAATGGCAGCACAAATGAGAGTGGAGTGGGAGCTAAAGTTTAGTCCCACATTGGTAGTTTAAGAGGATTGGCACCACCTTATATAGTGGAGTGGAGTGCTACTTGGTAAGCTTGTGAGAACATGAGGCTCTCTCACGCGCTCCTCCTCCTCCGCCGCCGCTCGCACGCACCGCACCGCACCGCACCGCCCCGCACGTCCGTCCGTCTCGTCACGACGCGACGCGGGTTGCGGGAATCTCGCCGAGCCGAGCTTTATTTTTGCAGTCTGGGAAAAACGGTTTGGACAGACGCGTTACAGATAGTCGGTTCGGGTCGCTCCCGGATCGTGGGCTACTGTAACCGACCTAAACGTGCGCGACGTGGACTTGGCCCATGTTGTACCCGTTAGGGTTTTCCCTAGACGTGCTATATAAAGTCGGGCACTGCATGCGCTGCAAACACACCAAACCGATCTAGGTTTTGCCACCTCGTGCCTTGCGCCGCCACCGTAGTCTACTCCATCCCGAGCGCCGGCGTGCACCGGCGAACGGGACAGCAGGTCTCCGGAACCCTCGTCCTTGTGATCCTGTACGGGAGAGGGCGAATAAGGTTTTTGGGAAGCGCTCCGCGCGACTGCTCTGAACCTCTTCATCACGGCTCGCCTTCCTGGACGTGTACGCTCGCAGGACTCGCGGGCTGCTCGTCAACAACGTCGCCATCGACTTCAGGAAGCTGCTGCCGTCGCTGCTGCTGCTGCAACAACTACGACGACTACTACGACTACTTCATCTACAGTTGTTCAATACGTTCATCACGTGTCGATGTGCCGATTTAGTATGTCTATGTATGTAGATGTTTTGCTGCTGTCCATGTTAATTAATACATCTAGTATTTGCGAGATTAACATGCTAGTAGCTGCTGTTATAATGTTAAATATACTGGAATTAATCATGGAAATTGTGCCTAATATTCCAACAATCCAAAAACCTTATATGTGTTATAGGCAATTTCCTGAATTAAACATGGGACATCTATCTGATTCGCTGAGGCCGGACAAGTTGACCGGTGCAGATTTTAAGAGATGGAAGATCAAGACCACGTCGTGGTTGCGATCTCTGAAAGTGTTCGAGGCCAGTGAGGGTTTACCTGAAGGAGCTATATCTGACGAAGATCAGAATAAGTTCAAGGATACCAACACTGCCTTTGTGGGACTCGTTCTGAGTGTTCTTAGCAACAAGCTGTTTGATGTGTACATGCACATCTCAGATGGCAAAGAGCTCTGGGAGGCACTGAACGCTAAGTTCGGTGTAGCAGATGCTGGCAGTGAACTGTACATCATGGAGAATTTTCATGACTTCAGGATGGCTAACAACCGTTCTGTAGTCGAACAGGCTCATGAGATACAGTGCATTGCAAAGGAGCTTGAGCATGCTAAGTGTGCCTTACCTGACAAGTTTGTGGCCTGGTGCATTATTGCAAAGTTGCCTTCTTCATGGAGGAACTTCGCCACAACTCTCAAACACAAGAGACAGGAGATATCGGTTGAAAATCTGATAGCGTCTCTTGATGTTGAGGAGAAGGCTCGGGCTAAGGACACTGCTGAGAGAGGTGGTGAAGGTCAGTCTAGCGCCAACATGGTGCAGAATAACCATAACCACGGCAAGAACAAAGGAAAGAACAAGCCTGCTTTCAATGTACCTGCCAAGACTAATTCTTTCAAGAAGAAGAAGAAGATGATGAACAAGTCTGGGCTAGGTTGCTATACCTGTGGAGAGCTCGGTCACTTCTCTGTGGACTGCCCAGATCGTGCAGACAAGAAAGGGAAAAAGGCCAAGACTGTCAATGTCGTGACCGCTAGCAATACTGATGGGTATGGTAATTTACCATTTGTGCTTTCAGTATTTCATTCTCCATGTTGGTGGATTGATACGGGTGCTAACGTTCATGTGTGCGCTGACATCTCTTTGTTCACTTCTTATCAGGTCGCTCGGGATTCTTCCGTCCTAATGGGGAATGGATCACATGCTACTGTTCGTGGTGTTGGCACGGTAGATCTGAAGTTTACTTCGGGGAAGATCGTGCAGCTGAGGAACGTGCAACATGTCCCTACTATGAACAAGAATCTCGTTAGCGGTTCCCTTCTATGCAGAGATGGGTTTAAGTTAGTCTTGGAGTCCAATAAACTTGTAGTGTCAAAGTTTGGACAATTTATTGGTAAAGGTTATGAGTGCGGAGGCTTGTTCCGTTTTTCACTCTCAGATTTCTGTAATAAATCAGTAAACCATATTTGTGGCGGTGTTTCCGATGATACCAGTGTTTGGCATTCTCGTTTATGTCACATTAATTTTGGTTTGATGTCTCAGTTGTCTAGTATGAGTTTAATTCCGAATTTCACTATTGCCAAAGGTTCCAAAGCCATAGTTGTGTGCAATCAAAGCAACCTCGAAAGCCTCACAAGGCAACCGAGGAGAGACACTTAGTACCCCTGGAACTCGTACATTCGGATCTGTGTAAGATGAATGGCGTGTTGAAAAAAGGTGGAAAGAAATATTTCATGACTCTAATTGATGATGCTACTAGGTTCTGTTATATATATTTGTTGCAAACTAAAGATGAAGCTTTAGACTACTTTAAATTTTACAAAGCTGAAGTAGAAAATCAACTAGAGAGAAAGATCAAACGTCTTAGGTCGGATCGTGGTGGCGAGTATTTCTCCAAAATATTTGATGTATTCTGTGAGGAACATGGCATTATTCATGAGAGGACGCCTCCCTATTCTCCCCAATCAAACGGGGTTGCCGAGAGGAAAAACCGCACGCTGACCGACTTGGTGAACGCCATGTTGGACACTGCTGGTTTATCTAAGGCATGGTGGGGTGAGGCCTTATTGACTTCGTGTCATGTCCTGAATAGAGTTCCTAACAAGAATAAAGAGAAGACCCCTTACGAGGAGTGGTCTGGGAGAAAACCATCACTTTCTTATTTACGCACTTGGGTGTGCTTGGCGAAAGTCAATGTTCCAATTCCTAAGAAACATAAACTCGGACCAAAGACAGTGGATTGTGTCTTTCTGGGTTATGCTCAGCGGAGCATCGGCTATAGATTTTTAGTAGTTAAATCTGAGGTACCTGATATGCATGCTGATAGTATTATGGAATCTCGTGATGCAACATTTTTTGAGAACATGTTTCCTATGAAGGATATGCATAGCACTGCTAGGATTTCTTCTGAAATATTTACTGAATCTAGTACATCTGTTGATTATTCTGAACAACCACATGTTGAGGAAGTCCTTGAGAAGGATGACAATGAAGCTCCCAAAAGGAGCAAGAGACAGAGGATTGAAAAATCCTTTGGTGATGATTTCATTGTGTACCTTGTGGACAATACCCCTACGTCCATTGCAGAGGCATTCGCATCTCCTGATGCGGATGACTGGAAAGAAGCTGTCCATAATGAGATGGACTCGATTCTCTCTAATGGAACTTGGGAATTATCTGAACGACCCTACGGTTGCAAACCCGTGGGTTGTAAGTGGGTGTTCAAGAAAAAGCTAAGGCCTGATGGTACTATTGAGAAGTACAAGGCACGGCTTGTAGCCAAGGGTTACACTCAGCGTGAAGGCGAAGATTACTTTGACACCTATTCACCTGTCGCTAGACTGACCACCATTCGTGTACTACTTTCCATGGCTGCCTCCTATGGTCTGATCGTTCATCAAATGGACGTAAAGACAACTTTCCTTAACGGAGAGTTGGAAGAGGAAATCTATATGGATCAGCCCGATGGGTTTGTAGTAAAAGGTGAAGAGAGAAAGGTGTGCAAATTGTTAAAATCTTTGTATGGGCTGAAGCAAGCACCTAAGCAATGGCATGAGAAGTTTGACAGAACGTTAACGTCTGCAGGCTTTGCCATTAATGAGGCTGATAGGTGTGTGTACTATCGCCATGGTGGGGGCGATAGTGTCATATTATGCTTGTATGTTGACGACATACTAATTTTCGGTACAAGCATGATAGTGATAAATGAGGTCAAGTCTTTCTTGTCAAAGAGCTTTGATATGAAAGATCTGGGACAAGCTGATGTGATTCTGAACATCAAGCTGATTAGGGATGAGAGTGGGATTACGTTAACGCAATCACACTATGTTGAGAAGGTCTTGAGCCGATTCGGCTTTATAGACAGCAAGCCTTCTCCAACACCCTATGATCCCAGCGTGACACTCAGAAAGAACAAGAAAGAGACGAGAGATCAATTAAGGTACTCTCAAGTGGTCGGTTCACTCATGTACCTTGCGAGCGCGACGAGACCTGATATCTCTTTTGCTGTGAGCAAATTGAGCAGGTTCATGTCTAACCCGGGTACTGATCATTGGCATGCACTTGAAAGGGTCATGCGCTATCTGAACGGTACAATGAGTTACGGGATTCACTATTCAGGGCACCCTGCTGTGCTTGAGGGATATTGTGATTCGAACTGGATCTCAGATGTTGATGAGCTCTACGCCACAAGTGGATATGCGTTTATTCTTGGTGGTGGCGCAGTATCATGGAGGTCTTGTAAACAGACCATATTGACGAGGTCAACCATGGAAGCAGAACTTATTGCGTTAGATACAGCTTCTGTTGAGGCAGAATGGCTGCGTGAGCTCTTGATGGACTTGCCGGTGGTTGAGCAACCATTACCGGCCATCCTTATGAACTGTGACAACCAAACGGTTATTGTCAAAGTGAACAGTGCTAAGGATAACGCGAAGTCATCAAGACACGTTAAAAGACGTTTGAAGTTTGTCAGGAAATTGAGAAACTCCGGAGTAATAACTGTTTCGTATATTCAAACAGACAAAAACCTGGCAGATCCCTTTACGAAGGGACTATCACGTAATGTGATAGAGAGTGCATCGAGGGAGATGGGGTTGAGACCCGTGAGCGTTACTCCATAGTGGTAACCCAACCTATGTGATCGGAGATCCCGTGAATTAGGACCTGGGAAGAACAAGCTAGTGGTGTGACAGAGGAGAGTTATTACCTAACCCTCTCTATGTTAAGATGCACAACTCTCAAAATCTGTAAGGTAGGTTGGCTGCATGCCTTAATGTGGTTATGTTGGCTATTCATAGCAAAGATGCTGTTCTACAGAGCATTCTTGAAAGAACACACCTATATGAGTCAAATTGTTAAACGTCGCAATTTATGAGATTTGGGTGATCTCTAGTAAACTCATGAAGAGACCAGGTAGTATGACGCATATGCTACACCCGCGGGGTAGGCTACTGGCAGCCAAGTACCAGTTATGATTTTGTGTGAAATCTAGAAGCACCAAACTTGCAATTTAAGGTTCGTCCATTGTTCAAGTTGCCAATAGACGTAGCTCAAGGTTCTAGGCAGAAGTTCAACTTAACAGTCTCTGCTGAAACACTGGTATATAAACAAGACTCAGGGTCTGGCAAACATCTCTAAATGGGATTTGAGATCTGGTGGGGGATTGTTAGAATTTGGGCCCAAATGAGTGGAAAGCCCAATAGCAATTTCTGAAATCTCAAAGCCCATGGAAAAATGGCAGCACACATGAGAGTGGAGTGGGAGATAAAGTTTAGTCCCACATTGCTAGTTTAAGAAGAGTGGCACCACCTTATATAGTGGAGTGGAGTGCTACTTGGTAAGCTTGTGAGAACATGAGGCTCTCTCACGCTCTCCTCCTCCTCCGCCGCCGCTCGCACGCACGCACCGCACCGCCCGCCCGTCCGTCCGTCTCGTCACGACGCGCCGCGGGTTGCGGGAATCTCGCCGAGCCGAGCTTTATTTTTGCAGTCTGGGAAAAACGGTTTGGACAGACGCGTCACAGATAGTCGGTTTGGGTCGCTCCCGGATCGTGGGCTACTGTAACCGACCTAAACGTGCGCGACGTGGACTTGGCCCATGTTGTACCCGTTAGGGTTTTCCCTAGACGTGCTATATAAAGTCGGGCACTGCATGCGCTGCAAACACACCAAACCGATCTAGGTTTTGCCACCTCGTGCCTTGCGCCGCCACCGTAGTCTACTCCATCCCGAGCGCCGGCGTGCACCGGCGAACGGGACAGCAGGTCTCCGGAACCCTCGTCCTTGTGATCCTGTACAGGAGAGGGCGAATAAGGTTTTTGGGAAGCGCTCCGCGCGACTGCTCTGAACCTCTTCATCACGGCTCGCCTTCCTGGACGTGTACGCTCACCGGACTCGCGGGCTGCTCGTCAACAACGTCGCCATCGACTTCAGGAAGCTGCTGCCGTCGCTGCTGCTGCTGCAACAACTACGACGACTACTACGACTACTTCATCTACAGTTGTTCGGTACGTTCATCACGTGTCGATGTGCCGATTTAGTATGTCTATGTATGTAGATGTTTTGTTGATGTTCATGTTAATTAATACATCTAGTATTTGCGAGATTAACATGCTAGTAGCTGCTGTTATAATGTTAAATATACTGGAATTAATCATGGAAATTGTGCCTAATATTCCAACACCTCTAAGAAAAAAATATGTCTAAGATTATACCTCAGATCAAGCCACTGATAGCCACAGATCTAGCCTTTGGACTTGAGTTTATTGAGAGAGGAAGTGAGATGTAGCAATAGAACGAACGCCAGAGCAGCTCGTACTATCCATGTTCAATTTGATTTGATCCATCATTGTTTCTGCTACATGGCTATGTCAAACGATAGAAGGAATCGACTGCACGAGTAAAAGAACAAGAAGAAAATTAGGCTCAGCTAAGGGCACACCGGCGAGGGAGCTTGCGCAGAGGATTTGAAGAAAGCAGGGCTGGATGGAAGACGGTGGCGGTGCAGGGGAGGGCCATGGGCTCGTCGTCGTCGTCCTGGAGGGCCCCCGCAGCTCCCTCCAGGGCCGTCTCTAACACCGGCGGCCGTGGAGATGCAAGGGTGTCGCTGGTCGAGAGGTTGGCAAAAGGCGGCGGTGGGGGCGGGGCCGGTAGCAGGAGTAGCATCTGGTGCTGTGATAGATGGGACGAACCCTAGTATGGAGAATTAGAGAAAGGAGTGGGGTTGGGCACGCGCGAGAGAGAGAGGATAAGACGTGCGGCTAGCGAGGAGTTGAGATTCGCCCGCGAAAATTTTCGGAAACCGCAGTTCAAGGGAATTTCCCCACACGAACTTCTCGGCCACGCGCAGTCAAGTGATTTCCTCTGCGAAAAAAATCAGAGACGCACAGGATTTTTGACCCACTGGAAAAATAAAATACTATCATTCTCAAGTTAAAGTAAAAATTGACTACGTCAATAATATTGTTACCGGTGACAGACATTTATAAATGTCCGTCACTAAATAATTAGCCCTTTCTACCACCCTTCACAAGAAATACTAGTGACAGACATGTTTATGTGCGCGTCACTAAAGTTTCGTACTAGTGACAAGTATTCTTGTCTGTCACTGGTAATCTTTACTAATGACGGGTATAGTTTTACTCGTCACTAACCACCTAGTGGCTATAAGCCTTTCTGCAGTAGTGGATGTGCAAGTTTCTCATTTCGAGCACGCACAACTAAATTGGAATACATGCTTACGACTAGTTTATACTTGGATGCACTAGTACAAAACAGGCTAAATGAGCAAACTCCAAAACCCCATTTGTCCCGATCGTACTACAAACCGGGACAGATGGGGCCTAAAACCCGTCGAGCGCTCCAGACGACACTCATTTATCCCGGTTACAGCCACGAACCGGGACAAATAAGGTAGCACCCGTCGAGCGCTCCAGCGTACACCTATTTGTCCCGGTTCGTGACTGGAACCGGGACAAATGTCATGGTTTCAGTTACGCGCGCGCGGAAGCCGAGCCATCGCCGCATTTTTTCAATGCGCACGGAAGTCGAGCGGAAGTACGGCGCCGCCGGCGATTCCTCTGCCCTCCGGCGATTAATTCCTCTACTCTCCGACCGGTGATTCATCTGCCTCTCCGGCGCTATAAATGCACAGTACGGCTCCTCCACACACCATCTCTCCGGCTCCTCCACACACCATTTCTCATCTCTTTTCTCCGGTCCTATGGAGCCACTCGCGCGTCCGCCTCGGTCCGAGTTGTACTACTACAAGAAGGAAGGCATGCGGTTCAAGGTGTGGGTCACCCATCGTGCCTGGCGCGTGGAGAAGTGGATCCGCGACATGAAGAACTACTTCCTCGACGCCGCTCCGATCAAAGCCGTTGGACTCGATTGCGAGTTCACCGACCCTCGACGGAAGGATACTTCGCAGCGCGCCGCCGTCCTTCAACTCTCGGTGGCGACCGAGACTCTTGTCTTCCAAATTTGCGAAGCTGATCGGGTGCCACAGGTCCTCGTGGATTTCTTAGGTGATGAGACAATCAAATTCTACGGCGTGGCAATCCATAATGACATGAAGATGCTAGCCTACTACGGAATTATTATTCGGTCCGCGGTCGACCTGCAGAGGGATCGCCGAAACCCTACCGGCAATTTTACTCCGAGTCTCTATGCTCTCTCTAATGCGGTCATTGGGACAAATCATGAGAAGAAGAAGAAATACAAGAAGAAGAACACGGACGACGACAAGGAAGACACGTTAGAAGAAGACCTAATTTTCGGATGGGGCAACGTTCCATTGAGCTACGATCAAGTCGTATATGCTGCTTTAGACGCTCGCCTTGGCTTCGAGATTGCACGGAAGTGGAATAGTCTACGCGGCTATAATACTGAGTATGATCATTTTAATGTCATTGATGAGTAGACTATCTATGTATTCCATTACGCAAAAATACTGTGTGCGCGTGTTCTAATGTATTGACCGAAATATATCTAAAGTTTGCATAAGTTATTCCAAAGTTTGCAAAAAAAAATCAAATTCCAAAGTTTGCAAAAGTTATTTAAAACAGAAAATAGAAAATGGTTTTGTATTAGTTAGTCAAATTCAAACACTTTTCATATTCATAGTTTTTCCAAAATCCAAAGTTTGCAAAAGTTATTTAAAACAGAAAACAGAAAAAGATAATAAAAACAGAAAAAAAATGAAAAAAACCCCATCTATCCCGGTTTCAGTCACAAACCGGGACAAATGGGCCTCCTTGTTGTCCCGGTTTGTGGCTGGAACCGGGACAAAAGGTGGGTGCCTATATATACTGATCAACAGCCCCCTCCCAAAACCATTGGAGGCATTTTTTTTAAAATGGAAGGAGGGGGTGTGTGCTAGTTTATTTTTTTAAGTATGCATGCAAGGTGTTTGATGAAATGCCCGAGAAAGTTCACGAAATGATTTGATGTACACTAAAACAAGTTTATCCTTCTTTTCGATCGAGGTTAATTTTTTTCTCATTTCATTTGTCATTAATTGATACCGTGCATGTTCAGTGGTTATTTCTCGATGGTCTGTAATGGTTATTGATATAATTAATTATATAATATAGATGGACCGACAATGGATGTATGGTGACCGACGCACTGCCGAGTACATGACGGGTTTGAGGAAATTTCTCGAGAAAGCCCAGGCCCACAGTACCAATGGTTTCATGTGTTGTCCATGTGTCAACTGTCAGAATAAGACAGATCACCCAAGCGCGAGAACCCTTCAAAGTCATCTTATTGGGCATGGTTTCATGCCCAGCTATAATTGTTGGACGAAGCACGGAGAAAAAGGGGTTATGATGGAAGATAATGAAGAAGAGGAAGATGATGACACCTATCCTATGTTCCCGGAGTACGGAGATTCTTCAACGGCGGAAGCTGAAGATGAGGAGGCACCAGATGAGCCCGCTGACAATCTTGGTCGGGCCATTGCTGATGCAAAGAGAGAGTGCGGAACTGAAAAGGAGAGGTTGAAGTTTGACCAGATGTTAGAGGATCACAAGAAATTGTTGTATCCAAGTTGCGAAGATGGTCAGAAAAAGCTCGGTACCACACTGGAATTACTGCAGTGGAAGGCAGAGTGTGGTGTGACTGACAAGGGATTTGGAAAGGTTATGCAGATAATTAGGAAGATGCTTCCGAAGGTCAACGAGTTGCCCGGCAGCACGTACGAAGCAAAGAAGGTTGTGTGCCCTCTAGGATTAGACGTGCATAAGATACATGCCTGCCCTAATGACTGCATCCTCTACCGCGGTGAGTACGAGAATTTGGATGCATGTCCGGTTTGCACTGCATTGCGGTATAAGATCAAACGAGATGACCCTGGTGAAGTTGAGGGTGAGCGTCCCCGGAAGAGGGTTCCTGCCAAGGTGATGTGGTATGCTCCTATAATACCACGGTTGAAACGCCTGTTCGCGAACAAAGAGCATGCCAAGTTGTTGCGATGGCACAAAGAGGACCGTAAGAAAGACGCGATGTGCAGACACCCCGCTGATGGGTCGCAGTGGAGAAAAATTGAGAGAGAGTTCCCGGAATTTGAAGATGACGCAAGGAACTTAAGGTTTGGTCTAAGTACAGACGGTTTCAATCCGTTTGGGGAGCAGAGCAGCAGTCATAGCACATGGCTTGTGACTCTATGTATTTATAACCTTCCTCCTTGGTTGTGCATGAAGCGAAAGTTCATTATGATGCCATTGCTCATCCGAGGCCCGAAGCAACCCGGCGACGACCTTGATGTGTACCTCAGGCCATTATTTGAATAAGTTTTACAGTTGTGGCGGGAAGAAGGTGTGGGATGAGCACAAACATGAGGAATTTGACCTACGAGCTCTGCTTTTTGTAACAATTAACGATTGGCCTGCTCTTGCTAACCTCTCAGGGCAGTCGACCAAGGGGTACAATGCATGCACACACTGTTTGGGTGAGACTGAATGTTTATATTTGGATAAATGTAAGAAGTGTGTGTATCTGGGGCATCGTCGATTTCTTCCGATCAGGCATACCGCAAGGAAGAAAGGCAAGCATTTTAAAGGTGAGGCTGATCACAGTAGGAGGCCTGTCAACCGTACTGGTGAAGAAATATTTGATATGGTCAAGGATCTAAAAGTAATCTTTGGAAAGGGTCCTGGAGGACAACAGGTTCCGAAAGACGCTAACGGGCACACACCCATGTGGAAGAAAAAATCTATATTTTGGGAGCTACCATATTGGAAGGTCCTAGAGGTTAGATCTGCTATCGACGTGATGCACGTGACGAAGAATGTTTGCGTGAACCTGCTAGGCTACTTGGGCGTGTACGGGAAGAAAAAAGATACAGAGGAAGCACGGGAGGACCAGAAACGTGTGAAAGAACGAGATGGCCTAAGTCCCGAACACTACGAAGGTCCTGCCAGCTACGCTCTGACCAAACAAGAGAAAATAATATTCTTTGAATGCCTGAGCAGTATCAAGGTGACGGCTGGGTTCTCGTCGAATATAAAGAGGATAGTAAATGTGAGACTCCAAAAATTTCAGAACCTAAAGTCTCATGATTGCCACGTGATTATGACGCAATTGCTTCTGATTGCACTGAGGGGGCTACTACCGGAAAATGTTCGAGTACCCATTGTGAAGCTTTGTGCATTCCACAATGCAATATCTCAGAAGGTAATCGATCCGGCGATTCTACCAGGGTTGCAAAATGATGTGGTCCAGTGTCTTGTCAGTTTTGAGTTGGTGTTCCCTCCATCCTTCTTCGATGTTATGACGCATCTCCTGGTTCACCTAGTCGAAGAGATTCAAGTTCTCGGTCCTGTATTTCTGCACAATATGTTCCCATTTGAGAGGTTCATGGAAATCTTAAAGAAATATGTGCATAACCGTGCTAGGCCAGAAGGAAGCATATCCAACGGCTACGGTAACGAGGAGGTCATTGAGTTCTGTGTTGACTTTATTCATGTCCTTAATCCGATAGTTGTTCCACAATCACGACATGAGGGTAGACTTAGTGGAAAAGGCACACTAGGAAAGAAAACAAAATTTTGTATGGATGGACATTCTTTCACTGAAGCACACTATACAGTTCTACAAAGTTCTACCTTGGTGGCTCCGTATATCGATGAACACAAGAATCTTGTACGCTCTCTACACGCGGGGAAGTCTGACAACTGGATTGTACGTACACACATGGCGACTTTCGGCGGTTGGTTGCGAGCACATCTTCAAAATAAAGACAAGGTTGATGAACAGTTACACTTTTTGGCCAGGGCACCATCTAAAACTATATGTACTTTCCAAGGGTACGAGATAAATGGGAATGCATTTTACACGAGTGTCCAAGATAAAAAGAGCACGAATCAAAACAGTGGTGTTCGCATTGATGCAACAAATAACAATGGGCAAAAGAACACATATTATGGTTGCATAGAGGAGATATGGGAACTTGACTATGGACCTTCTTTTAAGATCCCTTTGTTTCGGTGCAAATGGGTCAATCTGAAAGGCGGGGTTGAGATAGACAAGATGTATGGAATGACAACAGTGGATCTAAACAATCTTGCGTACAGAGACGAACCATTCGTGCTAGCCAATGATGTGGCTCAGGTTTTCTATGTGAAAGACATGTCTAGCAGACCCAAAAAAAGAAACATCCTGGGAGTGGAGGAGCAGAGGCGTCACATAGTTCTTTCAGGAAAAAGAAACATCGTGGGAGTGGAGGACAAGACAGACATGTCAGATGATTATAATAATTTTGATGAAATTCCGCCATTCGTAGTGAACATTGACCCAATCATCAAGTTGATTGAAGAAGATGCTCCATGGTTCCGACCCAGAAGAACTGGCGGTGTTGTGTGATGGAGATGTTGGTGCGATGTGTAAAAATTAATATATTAAACTTTTTCTATGAAGAAGATGCTCCATTTTTACCTGCATATCAAATGGATCCGTCGGCGTTGATAGAACAAAACACACAATTTCACCTGCATACAGCCCCACGGTGGCTCCTGATGAGTGCCTGCATATCAAATGCATTGTGGGGCGTATGCAGGGAATCCAAGTGATTTGTATATATTCCTCAGTAGATGAATTGAAATAGTCTTTCGATAGAACAAAACACACGATTTCACCTGCATACAGCACCACGGTGGCTCCTGATGAGTGCCTGCATATCAAATGCACTGTGCGGCGTATGCAGGTAATCCGAGTGATTTGTATACCACACCACCCGGTCGAGCACTAGAAGGAGGAAACACTGAGTGCTCGCCTCGTCCGAGAGGGGGATATATATAGGGTCACGGGCTCAACTAGTGGTACTGATAGTGTTGATCCAACAGCTCTCAAGTGCTCAAAAGAAGCACACCCCTGATCCAACGGCTAACAAGTGTTTCAAAGAAACACACGATCCGTGTGCTTCTTTAGTCCCGGTTTGGAACTGAAAGCGTTAATCGAACTGCTCAGAAGCAATCAAAAGAAACACACACCTGATCAAACGGCTAACAAGTGCTTGAAAGAAACACACGATCTGTGTGCTTCTTTAGTCCCGGTTTGGAAGTTAAAGTGTTGATCGAACAACTCAGAATTCCAAAGTTTGCAAAAGTTATACAAATTCACATTCAAACTAGTTTTAAACTAATTAAAATAATTATTATAGAAAACAGAAAATGTTTTTGTATTAGTTAGTTAAATTAAAACACTTTTCATATTGAAAGTTTTTCATATTCCAATGTTTGCAAAAGTTATACAAATTCAAATTCAAACTAGTTTTAAACTAATTAAGATAATTATTATAGAAAACAGAAAATGTTTTTGTATTAGCTAGTTAAATTCAAACACTTTTCATATTGAAAGTTTTTTCAAATTCCAAAGTTTGCAAAAGTTATACAAATTCACATTCAAACTAATTTTAAACTAATTAAAATAATTATTATAGAAAACAGAAAATGTTTTTGTATTAGTTAGTTAAATTCAAACACTTTTCATATTGAAAGTTTTTTCAAATTCCAAAGTTTGCAAAAGTTATACAAATTCACATTCAAACTAGTTTTAAACTAATTAAAATAATGGTTATAGAAAAGAGAAAATGTTTTTGAATTAGTTAGTCAAATTCAAACACTTTTCATATTGAAAGTTTTTTCAAATTCCAAAGTTTGCAAAAGTTATACAAATTCACATTTAAACTAGTTTTAAACTAGTTAAAATAATGGTTATAGAAAACAGAAAATGTTTTTGTATTAGTTAGTCAAATTCAAACACTTTTCACATTGAAAGTTTTTTCAAATTCCAAAGTTATTTTAAACAGAAAACATAAAAAGAAAAAGCGCTATCTATCCCGGGTGGTGGCTCAGCCCGGGACAAATAGGGTTCTATCTATCCCGGGTGCAGCCACGGCCCTGTACAAATGACCTCTATTTGTCCCGGGTAGAGCCACGACACGGGACAAATAGTGTGTTGCTATAAAAGCAACACTTAGCGCTCCCGGGTCGAGCAACCACCCGGAGCAGTTCCAATCTCCTACTGAAGTGATGCCCAAATTTTCTGTGAACCCTAGCCGCCGCCGCCGCCGTCCCGTGCCTCCGGCCATCTCCGTGCGAGCCGCCTGCGTCTTCGCTCCGGCTTCGTCTTCCCCGCGCCGCCTCCGTCCCGTGCCTCCGGCCCATCTCCATCCTCGCTGCCTCTATCCTCCCCGTGCCGCCTCCGTCCCGTGCCTCCGGCCACCATCTCCATCCTCGCCGTCTCCGTCCTCCCCGCGCCCTTCGGCCATCCCCGTCTCCTCCCCGTCCTCCCTGCACCGCGCCACCACCCTCTCTGCTCGCCGCGCCGCCGTCTGCGCCCAAATCCGATGTATAGCTCGACGCCGGCGGTGAGATTTCCAGTGACGTCATGGTGACGTCACAATTGCGTCAACTCTAGTAGAACAGAGGCATTGCCTCTGTTTTTTTGCCTCTATTAGGTTTTTTTTGAAAACAAAACTTTTAGTTAGTCTTAATTTTAGTATTAGTTAGTTGTAGTTAGAATTAGTTTCTAATGTTAGTTGTATTTAAATTTAGTTGCAAATATTAGTATTAGTTTCTAATGTTAGTTGTATTTAAATTTAGTTGCAAATATTAGTTAAGTTTATAGAATTTGTGTTATGTAAATTTGTCAAATGTTTGTAATGCATGTTGTGAAATAATGTTAGTTGTGAAATAATTATTTACATGTTGTCGTGTCGTTATTATGTTTGGGTGAATTAGTTTGAATAATGTTATTTACATATGTTATTTAAATGTTATTTGAATAAACATAAAAATATTTTAGTTAGTTGTTTATTTGTAGGTTTAGTTAGCTAAGTTTTTTTAATTTGTGTTAGTTAAATTTGTCAAATGTTTGTATTATGTAATGTTTGAATTTGTCAAATTTTCAATGTTACAGATACTCGGAGCCGCCCTCTCTTAGCCGCTGCCGCCGAGAAAGTGATGGATTGGACCCCGGTACAATCCTTCAACAAGAAGAGGAACACTTAGATGATTTCACCGGACAATTCCTGAACGAGTCCGGTGATGGATCGGACGGAATAGACGTCACCGACAGTTCAGTGCACCGGCAGTTCACCGACTCTACTATTGGAAAGTCATCCGCCGAGGTAGATATACGCCCTCAGGTTTTTGTCTCTGTTGAACAGATTTGTGTGTATACATATATTAACTATCACTTTTTCTTGTGTTTAGCCGTCGGCGGGCCACGAACCGGGACCAAGCAAAAAAGCATCTGTGAAACGAGGCGGGCCACGAACCGGGACCAAAAAGCTGCAAGGGAAACAGAAGTACCACATCGACGTAATCAATGAAAAAGGCAAACTGATTGCTCCCGCTAACCACGCCAGGAAATTTGTAGCTCAGTGCGGAGTCATCGTTCGAGACAGACTCTCCATCAAGGCTCAAGAATGGTATAAGCCCAAGGTGCCAAAAGAGGGGGTTATTTATGTCTCGGATGAAGACAGACAACTCCTTTGGGACGAGCTCATGCAGAATTTCACTTTACCGGAAGAGGAGGATGTAGAGAAGCTGGTTATAGAGAATCGATGCAAGGCCTGGACTTATATTGAGATGAGTGAACTGTTCCGCAGCTGGAAGAAAAGGCTAAACATGTTCATAACTGAAGGTAAGACTCCAGAATTTGTCGGAGTCTATGAAAAGATAAAAGATGAGTTGCCCGCATTTAAGGCGTACAAGCAATCGGAAGCCGCTAAGAAAATCTCAGCAAGAAATAAGAAAAATGCACAAAAAAATATATATCACCATAACATGGGGTCAGGTGGCTACCTGACGGCCATGCCTAAGTGGACAAAAATGGAGGATGATTTTTTGGCTAAAGGTATAGAGATCGAGACATTTGGCTGGCCAGACCAGCTTAAGGCTTGGTTTTATGGGCATGGTGGAAAGTTAGACCCTGAAACAGGTGACTGTCTTTTTACCAAGGAGCTGACCCTATTAAAGCTCTCAGAGAGGTATGGAAGGAGGTCAAAGAAGGCAGGTTCCACCCTAACAGAGAGAAGGACGAGCTATCGCGAGCCCTTGGGAATCCTGAACACAGTGGACGAACACGAGGAACCGTCGGCTCCGTACCGTGGATAATTGGGTTTCCCAAAGATGTTGGCACTTACAGAAGCCGATCGAGAAAGAAGAAAGAGCATGCCGACCGGGCCCAGTGGATGGAAAATAAAATACTAGAGCATGAGAAGGAGATAGCAGAGCTGAAGGCAGACAAGCAGACTCGACGGATGCCCTGCGAATCTGAAACGCCCGAAGATCCTTCTCCTGATCCAAAATCAATGCAGAGAAGCAGCATGGCTTCGACGGAGCTCGCTCGCCACAATGATATGTCGGGTCCTCGTCACTCCGTGGATAATATCGTGCAGCGGGAACTTTGCGACCTACATGTGCCATGCTTGAACATAACCGTGAAGGGGCGCACGGCTTTGCCCTACCGCCTAGACCAAATGGAACTTACCATTGCCGCCCTATTCCAGATGGCTATGCTGTTGTCGGGGTTGATGAGGTTATAAAGACATATGAGGGAATTAAGCTGGACTTCCCTACGGGTGAAGACGAGGTTGAGTTGAGATTTGCCCTCAAGAGTACCTGCTTATGGAAAAAGGAATACGTCGTGTTCCCACACATGCAGCAAAATCGCCCTCCCAGTCCACATGCCAGTCCACATAACTACAACAACGACAACCAATGCGCTAGTCCTGACACCCCCCACAACGACAACAAAGGCGCTAGTTCATCTCCGCCGTCGCGTGAGCGTACTCTGCCGCCGCGTGAGCGTACTCCGCCACCGCGTCAACGGACTCCGTCGCCTCCGCAAAAGAAGCGGAAGTGCACCGCTGCGTCGACTAGTACTCAGAAAAGCGAAACGGGGAAGTCTCGCTTTGTGAACTCTCGCAAAGATGTCGATATATGGGTCAACGAGATCCAGGCTGCCCAGAGAAAGAAGGCAAAAAAGATGACTTTGCCTTTTCCGGTATATTCTTCGGATGCGATACGGTGGGCCATAGAATTTCTTACGCATCCGTCGCAATATGAACTAAATATGGACGATGACTACACACGCGTTCTGGTGCGTACATCTAGGAGAGTGCGGGAAGAACAAAATTTGCTGCCACCCAGAAGAGAGATGTTCCACAGCTCGGAATGCACGCGGGACAATCGGCCCCTCCACTCATATTGGCGCCTTACAACCGGAACCCGGTCGATGATGTACTTTACAGCAAGCTAGATATAGGGTCTAACTCTGGCAGAGCTTAAGGCATTACAATCTGGCGAGAGTGTCACCATACATGAGGTGGTGCGGAAATATGTGAGAGGAGAAGATCTTGTCGAGCCTGCTATGGTGAGCACTCTACCAGCTAGGTTGCACCAACTAAATGCATGGTACATGCGTACTACTAAAAGTGAAGAAGGAGACTGGCTCTATGGGAAAATTCCAACGGATTTTTATGGCCCAGGTGATGATGAGATTCAAATTGATTATTGCGAATTATGGCAGTTATTTAATTTTGACGCGCTCGACAAATCTATCATCAGTGCCTTTTGCATGTAAGTAATTAAATTATGTATATATGTCATTAATTCTCTAACTCAACTTATTTTTCATTGCTTGTAATTATCCTTATCACTATATTCCTTTTATACTCTATGATGCAGGCTGAAAATTATACAATCTCGAAAGTTGGTACTCAATCACAAGATTGGATTCATTGACCCTAATCGAGTTCATCATCATGGTTTGCTACATTACCCAGAGAATACGGAGGAGCTTTTGCTTACTTATTTGATGGCGCAACATTACAAAAACACCATAATTTTCCTGTTCAACTTTGAGTGAGTTGTTTACTTTCTTATACATACTCGATGTTAAGTATATGTAATTAATGATTTAGTTATTAACAAATATAAACATATGGCAGATTTCACAAGGTATTATTTGAGATTGATGTTGAAAAGGCAATCGTTGATGTCTTCGACCCATTATCGAAACCTGAAGAAACGTTCGACGGCATGAAACAGATGCTCCAGAGGTAATTTCGTTCATTATCACAGTCGACCTCGTCTTTTCTAATAATATATAGTAATTAGTAAACTTCTTTACTAATTTTCCATATCGTAAACTTCAGGGTTTGGGACAAGTTCACCTCTTTCCACAAGGACGTTGGTATAGCCCGGAACCTCACTTTTAAATGGCGAGAGGTAAGCCGTACTAGCTAGGTTCCACGTATGTATATTTTTAATTTTAGTCTCATAATACCATTTTTTAATATTTTTGATTATTTTTTGATTGGTTTCTTATCTTATTCTATCATAAAGTGCGCGAAGCAGCAACAAGGCACCAATTTGTGTGAATTCTATGTCTGCGAGTTCATCCGAATTCACTTCAATGAGGGGGCAGACTAGAATGGAGTACGTTAACAATTTATTCAAACTTGTTCATTTTTCAAATTGAATTATTTTCATAGTGGTTGATATATTGGTGTTGATCTCTCCTTTTTATTTTGAGACGATCCGGAACAGGCTTGATGCAAAAGACCGCCTACTACCAATTGCGGAGGAAATTGCGGGCTTTCTGCTTGACTATGTCATAAAGTCAGGCGCAGAATGCAGTATAATCCAGCCGCCGAAAAAGACCACCCCGAGGAAAAAAATAGGGTCTAATACCTCTCTGTCATGTAATGATATCTGTTTGTAAATATTTAGACATGATCTTTCAGTTGCAAATATTTGTTTCGGAGAACTCGTGTATTAGTAGTATTCATGACTATCCCGAGGAAAAAATCGTGTATTCATGATATATATTATATAGTAGCGTATAATATGCAACTCGATCTTGTTTGAAATGAAATATAAATATCAAAAACAGAAACACAAAAGAATCAGTAAAATAGAAAATAGGAAACAAAAAAAAGAAACAAAAGAAGAAAACAAAAAAAAACATATGTACTGTCCCGGTTCGTATTACGAACCAGAACAAATTAGTGCCAGCCAGAGGCTGGCTGGTTTGGCCACGTGCCCCACCTAATAGTCCCGGGTCGTGGCATGCCCCGGAAAAATAGGGGTGGCTATTTGTCCCGAGCACGTTGTCCCGGGAGCGTGCCCGGGACAAATAGCCCTCCTGGCCCGGGACCATTGGCTTGTTCTGCTCTAGTGATGCTTTATATTATTTATCTTCAAATGCCTATGCTAAGTTATTACATGAATTATCTCGTCCATGCAACGCCCGTACATCCGTCCCTATGCCTACAGTATATTAATCCTGTTGTCTAATTCAATCACAATCGCGGTCTTAATTCACCTGGTACTGTTATTCACTACTTTCTCTTCTATAAAACTGTTGCTACTGATAATCTTCCTCGAGCAAGTCTATTCACAGGTGCAGCTGATTAGACAAATCATCTGTTAAAGCTTACAAATATTATTTGACTCCCTTTGTGTCGGATCAATAAATTTGGGTTTTACTTCCCTCGAAGACTGTTGTGATCCCCTATACTTGTTGGTCATCAAACATGAGAAATTATGTATACGTTGGAGACGTATCAACATCCCCAACTTTAGTTCTACTTGTCCCGAGTAGGCAAGAACAATACAAGAAGATAATTTCTGAAGTGACATGCTTAAACACAATCTTGATCATGTAATAATGTAAGGCATGTACAGTGAGATCAAATGAATAAGGGATGTAGTTTATATTGATATCAAACGAGTAATGAACAAACAAATAGGTGAAGCAAGCAAAGCTTTCAATGATATAGCACTAGATAGAAATCAACTGTGCAAAGTAGAAATTAGAGATGATTTAAACTTCAAGCACAACAATATAATCATCTAATGCTTCCAACAAACATGATAACTTTATAAAAGGATCAAGTCAACTAATAGCAATATGCACATAGAATATCAATATATTATTTGTTCAAAAGAAACAAGCAAGCGTTCAACGTTGGTTCCTGGCACCAGGATGTTATGGCTAAGAGAATGTTAATGGAGGTTTGCAAGGCCAACGGAAGAAAGGCTCACAAAGCTGTAGATGATCATTAGACAAGAGAAAGTTATACAATTGAAGCTACGAAAAGAGTAGTGATTGCCATACAACGAATGCACAATGAGTTATAAGTATATAAAAGCTCTCCAATGGAACTAGTGGGGGTGCATCCAACTTGCTTGCTCACGAAGACCTAAAGCACTTTTGAGGAGGCTCATCATTGAAATATACATGTCAAGTTCTATAGTGTAAAGTTTCCCACATAGTTATGCAACTAAGACATGAAAACTCTCTCATATGGAGAAAAGGTGCTAAATATGAGCACAAATGATGATCATAAATGATATGGTGCTATAACATGAGCACAAGTGATGACTATAGATGATATGATGCTGTAACATAAGCACAAGTGTGTGATAAAGAATAGTAATGCTGCCCCTTTTTTTCTTTCTTTTTTTTCTTTTTTTTTCTTTTTCTGTTTCTCTTTTCGATGGCCTCCATGGCTTTTTTCACTTTTAGGGGCAAGCATCCTAATATGATATATGATATATGATATATGACAACACACTAATGATGATAAAATAACATATTGATGATACAAATAACTAATATGAATGTGCCACAAGAATACATATGACAACGGTACCTGTGCCAGTGTAGCAGGTTATGCAGTGCTCTAGCGTAACATGGGTAAAACCACACATCAGCTTTATAGAAACACGCAAAGCAATAAATAAGTAATGAATGAAAACAAGTCATTTAATGTAAGATGGATGTTGCATGGCAATATATCTCGGAACAACTATCGAAATGTTGTAGTAGGTAGGTATGGTGGATGTTTTGAGGAAGATGTTTGTCTTATGTGTAGGAGAACAATGGTGGAAGTGCCATAAAACCGCAGTTTTAGAACTCACAAGTAAAAAGATTCCAAATAAAAAATATGATCATGCAAGGCATAATGAAAATTAGTCCTGGAGGGATCGTGGCGAATGATAAAGTAACCGTTGGCTTCCCCGGCCGTAGCGCATAACCTAAAGCCATTACGGTTGCCTTAGGCAAAAAGAAGTCATATGCCATTACGCAATAACCTGGAAATTTAAGTGTGGCACAGTTTTCAAGTTTCTCTAGACCAACCATTTAATCATTCCACTTTACTAGACCATCATGTTTACCATTAAGCAAATTAACATCTCAAAATAACATGAATGATTCAAGTGACACAATTTAATGATCTACAAGATTAATGTATCATTTAATTATACCATCTACCACATTTAGCATTTTCTGTTCTCAACCAAACACCAATCAACTTATTTAAAAGATAAACTATGATTAAACAATAAAATTTGAGAGAGTAATATAACAAAGCTAACAGCTCTTACAAGAGATGCACGAAAAACAAGAGCTATAGAGCAAACAATAACAAAAAACGAATACTCACCGAATATAAGTAAATAATACGAGTATTCATATGAAAAAGCGAAGCGTGTCTCTCTCCCACACAAATGAATCCTACGATCCATATTTATTCAGAATGAAAATAATAAGAAGAAAAACAGACGCTTCAAGATAAGCACATAAGATGTGACGGAATTAAAATATAGTTTCACTAGAAAGAACCTGATAGTTTGTCGATGAAGAAGGGGATGCCTTCGGCATCCCCAAGATTTGACGCTTGAGTTTTCTTAAATATATTGGATTGAACCACTGGGGCATCCCAAACTTTGGCTTTACTCAATATATATATATATACTAGATTTGGGGCGCGGCTTGCCGCGCGCCACCTGGTTTGAAATAATTTATAAGCTCGGGTCTGAAATAATTTATAAGCTCGGGTCGAACGCCCTTTTCATCGGCCTTTGTATAGACAGTATTGTGTGGACATCGCTGTAGTAATGTTAAACGGGAAGGAAATATTGTAAGTTGTAGTATTTATTTTGTTATTGTAGATAGCAACAATATCGAAATAAATAGTAGAGCTAACCTAAAGACAGTACTGTGTAGATATCGATGTAGTATTTATTTTATTATTGTAAATTTTGACAGCATCAAAATAAAATAATCTTCAAATTACCCAATAGTCTTAAATCAAACCGGCATGTAAGTAACCACTATTTAAATATCTGATGTGAATCATCCAATGCAATGTTCTAACCGATGATAACAAAATACCTTCAGGACAGAATTACTATTGCCAAATAGTGAATGTACATTCCAATACTAAAATTTCATATATGCAAACAAGACATGACATTGACAGCTTGTAATTCATCACAACGGAAAGGAAGAAATGAGCCAATTATCTTAATATGTATAGCAGTATCCCATTCACCATAACATAAAGGATATCCATTAAATAGCACCTCCCAAAGAGAAAGAGGCAGCAACAACTGATGTCACCTTGCCTAAGAGTTTACTTCTCAATCTCAATCACATAGACCTAAAACAAAAAATCAGTCGATAATATCATCAAGAAGATGGTGTGCAATTGAAAACAAACATAAGGTAGTGTCAAGTTCATCATAACACAGGCAGGGCAGTCCAAATAGTGAAAACATGTGCAATACGAATAATTCCCTAAACCTCTACACTTCCATCATAATTGACCGAGAGAAAATAGCTAAACACGTCGTAAACTTGACTACTACATAGGCCCCGGACTGAAGTTTAGCAAGCTAGGCAATGACCATATGAGAAAACTATAGGAGAAAACTGGGAGAAAACATAGCATAAGCCTACACAAAATTGTAAAACCCACCAAGAACAGAACTTCCCAATCCTTCAATCTCAATCCTTCAATCACAACAAGCAGCATAGAAGTTTTATAGATAGTCCTGACCTTCCGCCAGTAATTTTCAGCTCCATCCTGCAAAGGGAAAAGGAGCAAGCAGAACAATCATATAAGCAGAATTTCGCAAATAACATAAATAGAATGACGAAAACAGATATGAAAGACCAGCTTATAGGAAAGATTGAAAAGGGTCAGCGTAGATAAACCAAACGGCCAAGTAAAGAAAGGAGGTGGAGAGAAAACCAATCGGATAAACAAAAAAAGACCAAAAACAAAGTTGATGACGCAAACGCAGAGGAACTGAAATCAATACACAAAAAGAAACATCCAAAAATCAAGAGACCCAAAAGAAAGCAAATTAAAAGAAAAGAGGGCGAAGAAACAAACCTAGAACGAATCGAAAGAGAGAAATGTATTCCTTAAAAATTAGTTGCTGAATCCAAATCACAAACCATCAACTTTCTGTGCATGACTAATCGTTTTTGGCAAATAGTACATGACCAACCACAGCCTAAAATATATCGTAAATAATTAGGATAACTTCCTCATCTATTTTTTACCGAGTTAATGGAATGGGGCTTTCATTTGTTGATGTTTGAATGAGAATTTCAGTTGTCCTAAATCCTAATAAGACACAGTAATATGCAAGCTACAATTATTTCCAAGGATGACTGGAATCAACAGTAACATGAAAGCTAGAATTAAGTTAGCATCAGATGGGCAGTGGCGAGCAACTAATGTGGAAACACAATATGTGACTGAATTAACCAAGGGTGTTTAAAAATTTCAGTAAAAAAAATAGAGCATGATCCTCAAGTAGAGAACTTTCATTGATTGGATTGTTTGAAGGGTAATCTAATAAATTCAATAAGATGTAAAGCATGAACAAATAATTTTCATGAGCGCCACCGAGAACTTGAGCACAACTAAAATGACAACTACCAGCTACATGGAATTTTTATGCACAACAAACTGCCTTCAGATATACATAACTATAATATTAATCAGATGACAACAATAACTTGGAACGGAACTTGCAGTATAGTAGTGTAAAATGAAAGATTAAAGTGAAATAACCAATAAAACAATACCAGTTTTTAATATGGCTATTATAGAAAAATAGTGTGAACGAGCATAACGGGCTGCCATGAGAGAACCCTCATCAATATACAATGAAACTTTGCGATCTTTCCATTTGAAAACTAAATAATGCCTCATCTTATTCAGTTACATTCAGACGACGTATATTCACCACAAATTTCTCATCTGATCTACAACCTATAATTGTACAAAACCATCCGAATTAAAATCAAACTGAGAACTAATAGGGTGTACATGAATGCAAAAAAACAGACAATCTACACCCATTTCCAGTGGACAAACAACTAATTATTTGGAGATAATTAAATAGCAACAGTCTGAATAATGCATGGGCATCTTATTTCCAAGCAATTTATTCATCATAACAATCTAAATCACTGGTAACAAAATCAGAAGAAAACTAAACAAACGCTACTGAAACATTCTAGAATCTCCTTTGATTTGATCTCAACTGTGAAGATTAAAATACATTTTATGCCAAAGCTTTGAAAGAGAGAATTAACCTGAACTATCAAGTTGTGGAGGTATAATCCAACAGAAAAAAATTCCACCTATTTCAAACAGAAACTTAGGTTACTACAAACTCAATCTACCAGCAACATTTGATAAGCAGGGAGATGCGTGGAATGTAAGAAGCAAAATAAGCATGGGAAATAAATCAGATTGACTCATGGACGAAGAAAAGGCACTCTAGCGGTATCCAATTGATGATGCACAGCCAGAGATCCAACCTGTGGAGAAGAATAGGAACAGCACGATTTCCCCTCGCAACAAACAGGTGCAAGCCCAAACCTGGAGACAAACACAAGAACCGGAGCACACATGAGAAAAAGAGCAAAGAAAAATCACCTTGAGCAGGTGGAGGCTTTTTCTTTCCATAGCAGGCCAAATAACTACCAGATCATCGGTCTAGTATACCTCAATTCACTATTTCGACCATGTGATTTCCTGTGAGAGCAGACAAATTGCATAAAAATGAGCTATCTAGATTTACTCACAGATATAACCAGACCAAAGTACTGTAACCAGCATGTGCATATATCTCAGTCTTCATGTCTTCCTAGATGTATGGTAAATTTGTAACTGAATTTTAGAATCTAAAAGTGGGCAATGTATCTTACTTTTTTGAATTTAAGTGGGCAGTGTATCTAATAGTGCAATGAGCTCCACAAATAACATATGTTATTTTTATATCAGCAAGCATGCCTAAGAAAACATCACATATATCGAAATCATCTTAGGCTACGTAAATGACTAATTAATTGGGTACTATATACCTTTTGTCAACTGGAAGCCCTTACACATGCTTGGCATAATCCAAATTACATTTATGCAGCCCATGGCCTTTTGTCTTAAGATGAAATGTTACCAATTTACATATGCTTATAGTTCTAGCTGCTCGTAAAATCAGATAAAGATCCTACAATAGACCCAATAAAGTTAGTGGGACTCACAATGCACTTCCACACTGAAGCATACATCTCAGTTAACTTATTGCATGAAAAATAAAAAGGACACAAAATAGAGGAAATGGGCATAAGGATGACATCAAGCTACTGAATTAGGACTTGAAAGGACAAACATAAGAACAAAATAGATACCTTCAAAAATATGAGATGGATCAAAATTGTCTCCGAATTGAAAAGGCGCCAAACAAACTAAACATTCTGAACCATCATTCCATTATGATAAATATATATTTTCTTCTTTTCATACCCGGGAAATGAATAATATAACCTAAAGAGGCTCACAAATAACCAAACCTCCGCCATCTCCCCGGGAGGTCCTCCTTGCTAACGCCAGCGGCAGCTCTAAGCGCTAGCCTGTGGTGCAGTAGCACGACAGGTGGGCTTGGAAAGAGGAACTTGATAGGGGAAGGGGAAGCAAGAAATTCACCTTTGGCCATGAACCACTGCCACCCATGGTTGGAGGCCAGAGGAACCGTCTGCAATTGAAAAATAAGTATAAGTTTTCCTTACAATATAATAGTTGGACAAATAAAAACAATTGGCTGAAACTGGTAATCAGGCTGAATACAAACATGTCCTTTTACTTTTCTCTTCTGGATTCAAAAACTGAACCATATCAAAAACTGAATCAAGCAGTGTCCTTTTACTTTTATCTTGTGGAAATACAAAACACGTACAGCTATCTTTAACTATATCAGCAGAAACGATTAAGAACAGATAAACATTTTGGTAAATAGGAAAGTCTCACACAATCGTACATTTTAGGAAGATATAGTTTCCAAGAAACCTTCAAGTACACAAGAGTTAGTCATAAAGCAAAGTTAACAGAGAGAGTTAGGCAACAACCAAAGTCATAAATTTCTCACACTCTGTACCGCTGAAATAAACACGACATAACCAATCCTTGTGAAAATTACTTCGATCATCAGACTCCAGCATTACCATACAGCCACACAGTAAGTAATCTCGCATGAGATTCCCACGGAATGCAAAATATGAACTCCATCATTCACTTAAACCAAAGGTATATTGTGACTGCATAGCTCTAAACCAAGAGCTCGTACAGACCAGGAAGCAAACGCAGATTCAGATGCACTATATGAGTTTGTGGAATGATTCAAAACAGGATGCCTCAAACAGAATATAATATATCTGGCCGGCATGCTCCAAATTCAGTCACAAATCACTTCACCATCCACCACCATGCCTTCCTCCTCCTACTGCTGCACATGGCCGAACAACATCATATGAAAATACGTAGAATAGAGAGGGAAAGAGAGGTGAGTAGGATAAGCACACCTACAGCAGCCATGGAGTCCACTTACAACCAATGTTGAACCAATGTTGATGTCGGTAAATCTCCTGGACACAAAACTCTAAATACAAAATTAAATTAGAGAGGGAGGAATCAGATGGAGAATCTCGTGTAGGCTAGCAATAAGGAAGAATAGAGAAAACATAGTTCTCAACGGCGGCTGTGAAGCACGAACGGAACCATACCTCGTGGTCCTGGTCGCTGGTGTCGATGTGCAGCGGGACGTGAGCTGTAGAGTCTGGGCAGAGGGGCGGGTCTCCCACCCCTGCTCGACCTCCACCTCGAGTGTCCTCCTCGTCACGCATTGCTGGAGTAGGCGGCGACCCCGTCCAAGCCGTCATCGAGGAAGATGATGCGGTGGAAAAAGAGATGAAGAGGAGGCTGGCGCCGAGTCCCACCGTTGCGCCGCCGTCTGCTGCCGCCCTCCCCTGCCTCGTCTTTGGCTGCGTCGACCGCCGCCGTGCTCCTGCGTTGGGGAGAGAGAGAGAGAGGACGCGAGGCGGCTAGGGTTGGGGGAGCGCGAGGGAGAGGAGCGAGTGAGCGAGGGGTCGCGCGCCGGGTGTGGTGGCTAGGGTTTCCAGCCGGTGGTTTTGTCAAACAAACGGACGGCTGAGATCGACGCGGAACCGAGTTTCTCGGATCGGACGGCTTGGAGTCGCCAACCGCTGAGGAGAAAGCTGTGTGTACCGAGTTTCCACCCACTAAGACAATGACGGGTGGGCCCAAAAATGGTCAGCGTAAGTCAGCAGGCAATCGGACGGTGGAGATCATCCCAGGGCGACGATCCGACGGCTCGGAACTCCAAACGGCTGTGAGGGCGCGGTGCAGAGGCATGTATATCTTTTTTAGATAACCGGTGCCATTTTCTGGAGGTTGCTTCGACTGAAATTACCAAAGAGGAATGGAGGGCCATCTCCTTTCATGCCTAGGCCTAACAAAAATAGAAACTGGTCCAACCACTACGATCCGAATTTCCTGGCAGAAGTTGGATAATGGATGATACCAGCCGCGTTAGTCTAATTTTATATTGTACTTTGCACGCAGGACGGATGCAACTTTGCAGCGTGTCAGTAGGCTCCCGCCTGAACCTTTCATCCCGAACTGGAACCGTTCGCATCAATTTCTTAGGCACGATTCTAACTTCCTATGCAGACCAAGATTAGCCATTCACACACTAGCCAAGAAAAAGAAAGTGGTACTAGTATAAGAAAATGTCCAATATCAGCTAGAATAAAAGATACCAACGGTGCCCATTCTTCAATCTACCGTTACCTACAAAAATCACCAGACGGTGCCAAGAGAAGATACAAACAGTGCTTGTGCTTCGGAACATAAGAGAAGTAATTGCAAGAAATTACTCTGGTACAACAGCTTTACAACAAAATGAGCCTAAATTTGGAATCGGAACGCAGTAGCCGGAACAGCTTTACAACAAATTGCAGCAGCGCCACTAAATTTGGAATCAGAACGCAGTAGCCGGAGAAGAGAAAAAAGTGGAACCGAATCATTTGGCTTGGACGCTGGAAATCAGAAAGCAGTGTCTATCCACATACCAATCGGTGCCTATCTAGATGGCAAACGGAGCCTCGTACAGTACCAAACGGAGCCAGCGCGAGAGCCGCGGCATCTGGCCTGGCCCTCTGCGTCCAGCCTCCTGTGTGCAGGCGGGCAGGCGCCGAGCGGGCGGGCGCACAGCGCATGGCTCGTGGGAGGCAGTCCGGGTGGTGGACGGCGAGCGGCCAGCGCCACTCCGCCGCCGGTGCGAGGACGGGGACGGGGAGGCGGGACCGGGCTAGCAGATCGGGGGGGGGGGGGGCAGAAAGTTGTAGGGAGCTGCGGCCGCCGACGCTGATCTGGGAGGTTTGGGAGGGCTTCGTGCTGGGCGGCGGCGCTGCGCGGGTCGTGTGGGAGGTCGGCGTGGTTTTGATAAGGAATGGGTCAAGGGGAGCTAGGAAGAGAGAAGGAGAGAGAGGATCACGGCCTCACGGGAGAGAGGATAAGCTAATGGGGCTCGATGGGGAGTGGACGAGTGGGGACTGGGGTCACGGGTGAACGAATCTAAAACCAGTGGCTGACACTATTCTTTCTTCCATAGAGCCACATGCCTAGCCCTGCCACCCTGCAGAAAACACTAACCGGCCGACCAAAGAGGAAATATCAAACCCTACTCAAAATCAGCAAAATGAAAAGAGGGAAAATTTGGTCATGCTCCAAACTCGTATCTCAATGCAGCATGTGCGGCAAAGATTATATATATATATACTATTGTCTTGATCACATTATATCATCCTCTTCTCTTGATACTTGAAAATTTTCTCCACACCAAACTTAGAGTAACTTCATTAGAGGATTAGTGTACAAAAAATTATGATATTCTGTAGGAACAAAATTGCTATCAATGTTACTGGATATTAGCTACAGCCACTGATACTTAAAAGGACAACAAGATTCAATCAAAATAGAAAAAGAGGCATTGCAAAAGAAAATGGCAGAATCTATAAAAAACAGAACAGTCCGTAAAGACGAATTTTTTTGAGTCACTTAACTTGCTCACACCAGAAAACTCAAAGCTAATGAAAGTTGCGTATACATTTGAGGATTATGCACAAAAAAGGGCAGAGTTCTGTGACATTCCAGTAGGGAGATATAAATTTTACGGTGGACAGCAGAAATCTGTTTCATCACAGGAATTGAATTTAAGCATCAACTTTCAACTAGAGGCTTAACTTTACACAACATTGCAATAAAAATAACATACAAAGGAATTGCTACAGATGTAGGCATGTTCCTTGTTACAAGAAAAACAAAATAAAATAACAGGAAGTAAAAGAGGATTGTGTAACATCACAGAATATTAATATAATTAGTAATGTAAAAATGTGGGCCAACAAAAACTTTTCTTATAAAAATGTGTGTATGTTTAATTCTTGAGTGTTGCTTGTTGCATTGTTTGCAAGATTGTTAAATTCTAGCTCTAATTAAAAATGTGAGGAA
This sequence comes from Poa annua, assembly GCA_026929855.1. Classification (NCBI taxonomy): domain Eukaryota; kingdom Viridiplantae; phylum Streptophyta; class Magnoliopsida; order Poales; family Poaceae; genus Poa; species Poa annua. The sequence continues at coordinate 56,791,052 of CM049426.1, read as the reverse complement.
AAGAAAACAAATAAAACAAATCACAAAAACAAAACACCATGTGACACATGTCACATTATTTTTCCAAATTAAGAAGCATAATTTTATTTTCACACCAAAATCAATAGAGTAATATTATAAACACTCCTAGTTAATTTTTACAAACTATTCCCTTTCAAAAACTCAAATTCAAAACCTCAAATTCAAATTAGAAATTCATGATTGAAATATTTCAAAAAGACTTTGTAACACTCACCAATAATATACTTAGCCTAGATCCTAAGTTTGGACCCAAAAGAATTAAGAGAAATATGGAAAATTAAATAGCCAAAATGCTACTGTTTTGGTTCAGAAATTTCAGCAAACACCTGGCATGCACCACTCTGTTCTTCCAAATCCGAGCCATGTCATGGATCAATCCGAGCTTTGGGTTGTGCATTTGACGAATTGAAGCCAGCCCTGCACTCACCTTATCACCACGATCACGCCGCACTCAAGAACGCCAGGAATGGTGGTCGGAGTCGCCGTGGAGGAGCTGGCGACAGCGGCGGCCATGCGCACGTCGCCGTGTCGGCACTGTGGCCGCGGCGACGCCGCGCCGTGCTGGCCGCTCCGTGCCTCCCTTCGCTCTCCCTCACCTCCTGGTCCCCTCACGCACCAGCAGCCGCCCGAGCCCGCCGGATTGGCGCCACGCCGTGCACGCCGTGCGCCGCCCAAGCACGCTCACGGCAGGGCCAAAAATCCGAGCACACCCGAGCGCGCCACGCCACCGCACCTTGCCCACCTTGTTCCCCAGACAGCCCGCAGTGTAGCCACACCCTCCACCGGCCTACGGCGAGCTCGCACGACCGCGGGTGCCCTCTGCACCGCGTCCACCGTGCGCCGCACGGCCGCTATAAAAGCCCCCGGGCACCACCGTTCCTCCTCACCTCTCCACTGCCTCCCCCTCACTTCACCACCCTCTCGAGCACCGCCAGGAGGGCGGAGCAGTTGCCGCGAAGCTCCGGCCGCCCGTGGTCTCCTCGAGCTCACCGCACCCGAGGTAGACGACGACCGCGGCCAGGCCATGCTGCCTCTCCCCTTCGCTCCCCTCTGCCCTCAACCTCTTCCCCTTGTTCGCCTCTCTCACTCGCACCCTTTTTCCCTCTGGTTCGTGTCCAGGAGCGCCGCCAATCGCTCGCCGGAGTTGGAGCGGAGCCGCGGAGAAGAAGGAGCTCGTCACCGTCGCTCGGAGCCTCGCCAGCACGCGCCGCTCGTCCCTAAGCCTTCCCCGACTCGCCGCCATCGTTCTGCACCGTCCGCACGCCCTCCCGAGCCCCTGAGGTGAGCTATCCGTCCCCCTCGCCGTCGCCGGAGCCGCATCGCCGCTCGGGTTTGGTCGCCGGCGACGCGGGCATCCTGAGCCGTTAGATCTCCATCCAACGTTAGCGTACCGGTTCGTTTAAATTAAAAAGAATCTGACATGCGGGTCCCACGCCTCAGGTTTAAATGAACCGCGCGCGTGCTCGCTGAGTCGCTGTCCTTTAGGCCCCACCCGTCAGGGATTTCAACATTATCCACTCCTGGATTTTAATTCGAATTTAGGTTTAAATTGAAATCAGTACTGAACTCAATTTTAGAAAATCCATAACTTTATATTTACAACTCCAAATGGAGCAAATCCAATTGTTCTGGAAATCTTATGAAATTCTCTATCCAACTAAGCTAGGATCACTCCATTTGGATGTATAATAAAAATACAACATTCAAAATACAGTAGCATGTTTAAATTCTAAACTAGTTTGTTTCTGATACTCTGATAATCCAAATTAGTTGAAACTAATTTTATTAGGTCACATTTAACTATGGTTAGTCATCCCTAAGAGGGTTTAATTTTTAGAGGAATATAATTTAAATAATAGCCAAAATCTTATTAATTGGCTTCTGGATTCAAAACAATGTGTAGGGAGTTTGGTAACTCAAAATGACCCAAACCCAATTGTGTCATCTTCTACACATCATTAGCTTCCTGTAGAATTTTAGTTTGTATTTTTGTGACAAACAGAACTCAAGCTATGCAATTAAACATATGCAACAAGTTCCTGCCCTAATTAAAATACAATGGAATAATGGTTAAATCAATTAAATTGAAACCACATAGTGTTGTTTGGTATGTGGAATGATTAATTAGAACCTCTAAGTGTGTATTGCTATGATGATTGTTTGAATAGGCTAGTGATTGGTTGTATTGATTGCTTGTGTATTAGACGAGAACGTTGCCGGATATATCGAGGAGGAAGGATTTGTGGAACCTGAAGACCAAGACCAAGACCACTTTGTAGAGCAAGGCAAGCTACTCTCTGAGCTTGCACATAACTTATGCATCTAGATTTACAAATCATTTTTCAAAAGCAAAGGTTTATAAAAAACCTTTTCAAAAGTATATAGAGATTATTTTGCCACCCAATGTAGAAGTATATGCTAAAACTATAGGATGGAAAAACCAAGATTTGTTTATTCAAAACTCCTTTGAAAACTTGTGTGGATATAAAGCACTATGATATGGTGTTGAAGTAAAGAAATGGAGAAAGGTGGTTTTGAGAAAAGCACATTGTGTCTTAGTACTTATGTCGATCAGCCGATACTCTGTGCGACCACATTTACCCACATATGGGAAAGGGCCTAGTCATATAGTTTGCTCTTATTAGTATGGGACACTGCATCAACAGAGATGACTCTGTTATGCATGAGGGAATGGTTTGACGACCTACCCCTGACCTGGGTCCTCTCTCAACATCTATGAGTAGATAAGGAGAAGGATAGAAGGATGTCCCCTATACACCGCCAGATAAAACATGTGAGTCCTCACACTTAGATCCCGACGGGCTGGGTTAAGTGTCGATGGGAAGTATCATATGGGCAGGATCCTATACTAGCATGAGCAAAGGAAAGACTAGGGTCGGTGACTCAACTTCGCATACCACGGGTATGGCGAAGCGTGGCTGACACGATGAGTTATCGGATGAGTGTGGGAAAAGCGTGCTACCTCTGCAGAGGGTAATTAAACTATTCGAATAGCCGAGTCCTCGGATATGGACAGTTGAGAGGCCCTACTTTGACCATGTGCAAGTTTTGGGAAAAGAATTGAGTTTTAAAGGAAAAGAAATTGGAGGATGTTCCATACACCTATACCAACGGATCGGTATGAGGTAGTTGGAAAATGATTACCATAATGGTTTATGGTCGGAGAAGGAGGAGTTTTTGAAGAAAACTAATAACATTGAGATATTAAGAGTAGTTATAATTTCCTTATCTTCTTCAACAAAGATATAGAGATGTCTTAAATAAATAAAAGTGTGAAACTAAAACTGAGACTAGTGCACTCATGTTGGAGTAGTTTGCGAGTACATTCAAATGTACTCATACTAGCTTTGTCTCTGGCTATTGTCGTAGCCAGACTTCGAGGAGTCCTACGCCCAGGAAGAGTATGGCGACATCTATGCCAACTAAGGATCTTCATAAGTCGACTGCCTGTCGGGTCATCGCTAGGATTTGATGTCTACTACGCCTTATTTCCGCTGATTGTTTTGGTTTGGCCCTTGAAGGCACCTATGTAAGACTTGGTCTAGATGACCATTTTATGTAAGACTTTAATTCGGTATTGTAATGGATGTAAACTTTGGTATTCAATTCGGGTTATGTGCAACGACAGACTGATCATGGGATCGGTGTGTTAAGCATAATCGGGTATTTCGGACAGTTAGTCCGGGGTCCCCACAGAATTGGTATCAGAGCCATCTCGACTTTAGGAGCCTTAGATTAGCATGGTAGTTAGGTAGTGATTACAAAAGTTGAGTTTTAAAGAAAACAAAGTAAGGAATTAGTTTAAAAATGCTTATCTCTTACCCTCTCACTTATGCAAAAATCCCCTTCTTACAAACTACTAAGTTTTCTCTCATATTCATAAAAAACTTGCCACACTTGTCATTTTAATAAACTTAAAAATCTGCTTACATATTGTCCCTTCCATTAAAATTTTGATATACTTGCCATCTCACTAACTTAAAATTTTGACTAAAAATTATAGATGGCGATCCATTTCACCGAGTTCGTTCAGCTGGAGAAGGACGTCAAGTTGATGTTCGAGAAGGACTTGTTCGAGTTGACCAAGCTGCTAGGTCGTCCCACTCCTGAGTTTAAGGGAGCCCAGGTGGACGCTCCCGGTAACGGGAACCTGTCCTGGTTGATCGAGGCGTCTGTTCGCGGGAACATCAAGTCCCCCGGATCCAGGGCACTCTCTTTCACCCTCATGGACGTCCACTGGGACGATGGACTGTGTCGTTCCATGCAGCGGATGCTATCCCGGCTTTGTGAGGAACACAAGGCGGAGCTGGTAAACTCTCGTTTCCAGTTCTACGGGAGGCGCACCATCGATGGACACCCAATTAGGTCCCCTCTGCACCCGACATTCGGAGAGTATATCCTGGACATGGAGATTATGCTCTTTCGCACCCAGGAGGATCTGAGGTGCGCTAGGCTTCGGTCTCACTTTGAGCGTCTCTCGCTCAAGGAGAGTCGCGAGAGTGAGGCACAGCTGAAGACTGAGAAGGCCGCTCTTCTTAAGAAGGGAACCCAGATGCGGAAGACCATAGCGAAGCTCCGCAAGAAGGTTGCAGAACAGGATGAGCTGATAGAGGATTTGGAGCTCCGTACTGACGAGATGGAGGAGGAGGGCGAGGATCTCCGCAAGGAGAACGACGCTTTCCTCAGTGACGATGACGACTATCTGGAGGAGATGGACGATGAGGATGAGGATGAGGATGATGAGGAGGAGGATCCAGAGGAGCCACCCTACCAGTCCGACGCTGACGGATCCGAGCTTGAGGTTCCACCTCAGTAGGCGAGTGACTTGAGTTCTACCGCAGGATTAGGTCGACCCCCTATCGCTAGTAGAGTCAAAGTTGTGGTTCTTTTGGAACTTGCTATATGTACATTAGTTAAGGAGAATGTTGTAAGCTAGATTTGGATGAACTCTTGATGTAATGGTTGTGCTATGAAAGTGTGTGCTAGTCTTGTTAACATGTGTTAAATGTTTCTCTTATAATCCTTAGTAAATCAACCTCTACGTAAAAAAAAAAAAACCATCTTTCCTTGGTCAAACCCCTTTTTGCTTGCCCCTTATACCCGGTGTGCTTCAGGATGGTGGACACTCGTCGCTCCAACACGGATGGAGGAGCACCACCACCCCCACCGGAACCAACCACCGCCCAACTTCTTGCACTCATCATGGAGGAACGCCAAGCTGCCCGGACTGAGCGTCAAGCTCATATCGCTGCCCTGCAACAGATAGCTGCCGCTCACAACAACAACAACAACAACAACCACCACAACAATGGCAATGGCAATGGCAATGGTGAAGGAAATCAGCGGTCCACTTTGAGCGACTTCCAAAAGACCAACCCACCCACCTATTCCAAGGGACTTCACCCACTTGAGGCCGATGACTGGCTTCGCACCATTAACAACAACCTGGAAGTTGCAGCCGTGGGAGAACCTGAGAAGGTGCTGTATGCGACCCACTATCTTGCAGGACCAGCACGGTCTTGGTGGGAAGCTACCAAGGCTCTCCAGCAAGCTGGTTATGCTATCAGCTGGGATGATTTCCAGGAGAAGTTCCGCAAGAAGCACATTCCCCGCGGACTCATTGAGCGGAAGAAGGATGAATTCCGCAGGTTGCGGCAGGGAAGTAAGGATGTGGTCGGATACCTCGATGAGTTCACTGACTTGTCTCGGTATGCTCCTGATGACGTCGACACCGAGAGGAGGAAGATGGAGCGTTTCATGAACGGACTTCATGATGAACTGCAATGCGCCTTGGTTATCCATGACTTTGTTGATTTGGAATCACTTGTGGACAAGGCCATCCAGTTGGAGACCAAGCGCAAGTCCATGTTTGAAGGTCGTAAGAGGAGAATGATTGCCCAGGAAGGTTCGAGCAGTCAGAAGCCTCGCACCCACCCACCAAACCCCAAGCCAGCCTATCGACCACCACCAAACCCACGCCCCAATTACCCTAATCACCCAAACAACTCAAACAGCTTCAGCCATCCCAATGACAACACCGGTCCCGGAGGGAACTCTAACAACTTCAACCGCAATGCCAATGTTGTCTGTTTCAATTGCGGCACCAAAGGTCACTACTCCAAAGAATGCCCCAATCCTAAGAAGAATGGTCCACGCCCCGATGCACAGGCGCCGAACAACGGCCAAGGCCGCAATGGAAATGGCAAGAACCCCGCACCCCGCGGAAATGTGGCTGTTGCCAAGGGACGCCTGCACCACATCAATGCTGAAGAGGCCATGGATGCACCAGATGTTGTGTTGGGTACGTTCCTTGTCAACTCAGTACCTGCAACTGTTCTGTTTGATTCTGGTGCTACTCATTCTTTTGTTACCCAAGAATTTGTTGCTAAGGGAGGTTTAGTCAGAAACCTCTTACCCAAACCCATGGTCATCCAAATCCCAGAATCCACCATAGATACCAAGTCATTTTGCCCGGACGTTTCCCTTGAGATCAAAGGGGAAAAGTTCCTAGTCGACTTAATCATCCTAGGAACCCAAGGAATAGATGTCATACTGGGTATGAATTGGTTAGCCAAGTACCATGGTCGAATTGACTGTGCCAGAAGAGCTGTATCCCTCACCACCGACAAAGGAGTAGAAGTGGAATATGTGTCACAAACCAGTCGACCCCAACCAGGATGCCATGAGAGCATAGCTCGACCCACCCTAGATGAGATCCGTGTTGTTCACCTGTTCCAAGATGTCTTTCCTGAAGAATTGCCTGGTATGCCACCAGATCGGGATATTGAGTTCATCATTGAACTTATCCCCGGGACAGCCCCTATATCCCAAAGACCTTATCGGATGAATCCAGAAGAATTGGTTGAGTTGAAGAAGCAGTTAGCAGATATGCTCAGCAAAGGGCTTATTCGCCCTAGTGCTTCACCCTGGGGATCACCCATTATTTTTGTGGATAAGAGAGATGGTACCACACGCCTGTGTGTGGATTATCGCAGGTTAAATGATGTGACCATCAAGAACAAGTACCCTCTCCCAAAGATCGAGGATCTGTTCGATCAAATGAACGGAGCCCGAGTCTTTTCCAAGATCGATCTTCGGTCAGGGTATCATCAGTTAAGAATCCGTGAGACAGACATTCCCAAGACTGCCTTCACAACCCGTTACGGTTTATTTGAATACACCGTAATGTCCTTTGGTCTGACCAATGCCCCAGCCTATTTTATGAACCTCATGAACAAGATCTTCATGGAGTATCTTGACAAGTTCGTGGTAGTTTTCCTTGATGACATCCTTATTTACTCCAAAACTGAAGAAGAGCATGCTGAACACCTGCGTCTAGTTTTAGCAACCCTCCGAGAGCATCAGTTGTATGCCAAGTTAACCAAGTGTGAGTTTTGGCTCAGTGAAGTCTCATTTCTCGGACATGTTGTGTCTGCGGGAGGAATTTCTGTTGACCCAGAGAAGATCCAAGCCATTGTGAACTGGGAAGCCCCAACTAGTGTGACTGAAATCCGAAGCTTTCTCGGACTAGCGGGGTACTACCGCAAGTTCGTTGAGGGATTCTCCAGTATAGCCAAACCCCTTACCCAACTGCTGAAAAAGGACAAGAAATTTGAATGGACTCAGAAGTGTGAAGAGAGTTTCCAGGAATTAAAGAAGAGATTGACCTCAACCCCTGTCCTGATTATGCCAGACGTCACCAAGAGTTTCGACGTGTATTGCGATGCATCACGTCTAGGACTGGGTTGTGTTCTGATGCAAGAAGGCAAGGTGGTGTCGTATCTGTCTCGACAGTTGCGACCACATGAAGAGAACTACCCAACCCATGACCTGGAGTTAGCCGCTGTTGTTCTTGCTCTGAAGACGTGGCACTCCTATCTGGCGGGACATCGCTGCGAGATCTATACGGATCATAAGAGCTTGAAGTATATCTTCACGCAGAGGGAGTTAAATTTGCGACAGAGAAGGTGGATGGAATTAATCAAGGATTATGATATCGGTATCAATTATCACTCTGGAAAGGCTAATGTAGTTGCCGATGCCCTTAGTCGCAAACCCTGCACCCTGAATGCCATGATCCAAGCAGAGCAGCCAGCCCTGTTCAAAGAGTTCAAAGATTTTGGACTAGAGCTTGTTAGCCACGGCTATCTCGCCCATTTAGAGTTAGCTCCAACTCTGATAGATCAAATCAAGGAGGCCCAGAAAGGTCATGAGAGCATAGAAGGAATCAAGAAGAAGATTTCTCTCGGTAAAGCGCCTGGTTTTACCGAGGATGCAGAAGGAGTGTTGAGATTCAATGGTCGTATCTGTGTTCCCAATACCTCGGAACTCAAGGAGTTAATCCTAAAGGAAGCCCACGAGACCCCTTACTCAATCCACCCCGGCGGAACCAAGATGTACCAAGACCTTCGTGAAAGATTTTGGTGGCACGGAATGAAGCGAGAAATTGGTGTTTTTGTAGCCAAGTGTGATATTTGTCAGCGAGTCAAGGCTGAACATCAGCGACCCGCTGGATTGCTTCAACCCTTAAAGATTCCCGAGTGGAAGTGGGATGAGATTGGAATGGATTTTATCACCGGACTTCCAAGGTCCAACCGAGGCCATGACTCAATATGGGTCATCGTGGACAGGCTGACCAAAGTTGCCCATTTTCTTCCCGTCAACACCACCTATCGGGGAAATCAGTTAGCAGACCTGTATATTTCCAGAATAGTAAGCCTGCATGGTGTGCCTAAGAGGATTGTATCAGATAGAGGCACACAATTCACCTCAAGGTTCTGGAAAGCCCTACACGAAGCCCTCGGAACCAAGTTAGCCTTTAGCACAGCTTATCACCCCCAGACAGATGGCCAAACTGAACGAGTGAACCAGATATTAGAGGACATGCTTCGCGCATGTGTCCTAGCCTATGGATCCAAATGGGAAGATTGTCTTCCATTTGCAGAATTCTCATACAACAACAGTTACCAGTCTAGTCTGCAAATGGCCCCTTTTGAAGCCCTTTACGGCAAGAAGTGTCGTACACCCCTGAATTGGTCCGACACCGGAGAAGGCAAATTGTTTGGACCAGATAACCTCCGTGAGGCTGAAGAGCAAGTCCAGCTTATCCGAGAGCGACTCAAGACCGCCCAATCCCGTCAGAAGAGTTACGCTGATCCCAAGCGTCGTGAGGTCACCTTCAATATCGGAGATTATGTCTATCTCCGAGTGACACCCCTTAAAGGAATGCAGCGTTTCCATGTCAAAGGAAAATTAGCGCCAAGATATATTGGACCCTTCAAGATCCTTGCTCGTCGAGGAGAGGTGTCTTATCAACTGGAGTTGCCTCAAGAGTTAGCAGATTACCATGATGTTTTCCACATTTCCTTGCTCCGGAAATGTCTTGAAGTTCCTGACCAGCCTGATGTTTTCAAAAACATCGATCACCAGTCCGTCGACCTGAATCAAGATCTGACTTATCGTGAGACGCCCCTCAAGATTCTCGACGAAGATGTTCGTCTCACCCGCAGGCGAGTAATCAAGTTCTACAAAGTCCAGTGGACTAACCACTCTGAAGATGAAGCAACTTGGGAACGTGAAGACTATCTTAGAAGCGAGTTTCCCAACCTCTTTAGTACCCAGGCCTAGCAAATCTCGGGACGAGATTTATTTTAAGGGGGGAAGTCTGTAACATCCCAGAATATTAATATAATTAGTAATGCAAAAATGTGGGCCAACAAAAACTTTTCTTATAAAAATGTGTGTATGTTTAATTCTTGAGTGTTGCTTGTTGCATTGTTTGCAAGATTGTTGAATTCTAGCTCTAATTAAAAATGTGAGGAAAATAAAACAAATAAAACAAATCACAAAAACAAAACACCATGTGACACATGTCACATTATTTTTCCAAATTAAGAAGCATAATTTTATTTTCACACCAAAATCAATGGAGTAATATTATAAACACTCCTAGTTAATTTTTACAAACTATTCCCTTTCAAAGACTCAAATTCAAAACCTCAAATTCAAATTAGAAATTCATGATTGAAATATTTCAAAAAGACTTTGTAACACTCACCAATAATATACTTAGCCTAGATCCTAAGTTTGGACCCAAAAGAATTAAGAGAAATATGGAAAATTAAATAGCCAAAATGCTACTGTTTTGGTTCAGAAATTTCAGCAAACACCTGGCATGCACCACTCTGTTCTTCCAAATCCGAGCCATGTCATGGATCAATCCGAGCTTTGGGTTGTGCATTTGACGAATTGAAGCCAGCCCTGCACTCACCTCATCACCACGATCACGCCGCACTCAAGAACGCCAGGAATGGTGGTCCGAGTCGTCGTGGAGGAGCTGGCGACAGCGGCGGCCATGCGCACGTCGCCGTGTCGGCACTGTGGCCGCGGCGACGCCGCGCCGTGCTGGCCGCTCCGTGCCTCCCTTCGCTCTCCCTCACCTCCTGGTCCCCTCACGCACCAGCAGCACGCACCAGCAGCCGCCCGAGCCCGCCGGATTGGCGCCACGCCGTGCACGCCGTGCGCCGCCCAAGCACGCTCACGGCAGGGCCAAAAATCCGAGCACACCCGAGCGCGCCACGCCACCGCACCTTGCCCACCTTGTTCCCCAGACAGCCCGCAGTGTAGCCACACCCTCCACCGGCCTACGGCGAGCTCGCACGACCGCGGGTGCCCTCTGCACCGCGTCCACCGTGCGCCGCCCGGCCGCTAGCCCCCGTGCACCACCGTTCCTCCTCACCTCTCCACTGCCTCCCCCTCACTTCACCACCCTCTCGAGCACCGCCAGGAGGGCGGAGCAGTTGCCGCGAAGCTCCGGCCGCCCGTGGTCTCCTCGAGCTCACCGCACCCGAGGTAGACGACGACCGTGGCCAGGCCGTGCTGCCTCTCCCCTTCGCTCCCCTCTGCCCTCAACCTCTTCCCCTTGTTCGCCTCTCTCACCCGCACCCTTTTTCCCTCTGGTTCGTGTCCAGGAGCGCCGCCAATCGCTCGCCAGAGTTGGAGCGGAGCCGCGGAGAAGAAGGAGCTCGTCGCCGTCGCTCGGAGCCTCGCCAGCACGCGCCACTCGTCCCTAAGCCTTCCCCGACTCGCCGCCATCGTTCTGCACCGTCCGCACGCCCTCCCGAGCCCCCGAGGTGAGCTATCCGTCCCCCTCGCCGTCGCCGGAGCCGCATCGCCGCTCGGGTTTGGTCGCCGGCGACGCGGGCATCCTGAGCCGTTAGATCTCCATCCGACGTTAGCGTACCGGTTCGTTTAAATTAAAAAGAATCTGACATGCGGGTCCCACGCCTCAGGTTTAAATGAACCGCGCGCGCGCTCTCTGAGTCGCTGTCCTTTAGGCCCCACCCGTCAGGGATTTCAACATTATCCACTCCTGGATTTTAATTCGAATTTAGGTTTAAATTGAAATCAGTACTGAACTCAATTTTAGAAAATCCATAACTTTATATTTACAACTCCAAATGGAGCAAATCCAATTGTTCTGGAAATCTTATGAAATTCTCTATCCAACTAAGCTAGGATCACTCCATTTGGATGTATAATAAAAATACAACATTCAAAATACAGTAGCATGTTTAAATTCTAAACTAGTTTGTTTCTGATACTCTGATAATCCAAATTAGTTGAAACTAATTTTATTAGGTCACATTTAACTATGGTTAGTCATCCCTAAGAGGGTTTAATTTTTAGAGGAATATAATTTAAATAATAGCCAAAATCTTATTAATTGGCTTCTGGATTCAAAACAATGTGTAGGGAGTTTGGTAACTCAAAATGACCCAAACCCAATTGTGTCATCTTCTACACATCATTAGCTTCCTGTAGAATTTTAGTTTGTATTTTTGTGACAAACAGAACTCAAGCTATGCAATTAAACATATGCAACAAGTTCCTGCCCTAATTAAAATACAATGGAATAATGGTTAAATCAATTAAATTGAAACCACATAGTGTTGTTTGGTATGTGGAATGATTAATTAGAACCTCTAAGTGTGTATTGCTATGATGATTGTTTGAATAGGCTAGTGATTGGTTGTATTGATTGCTTGTGTATTAGACGAGAACGTTGCCGGATATATCGAGGAGGAAGGATTTGTGGAACCTGAAGACCAAGACCAAGACCACTTTGTAGAGCAAGGCAAGCTACTCTCTGAGCTTGCACATAACTTATGCATCTAGATTTACAAATCATTTTTCAAAAGCAAAGGTTTATAAAAAACCTTTTCAAAAGTATATAGAGATTATTTTGCCACCCAATGTAGAAGTATATGCTAAAACTATAGGATGGAAAAACCAAGATTTGTTTATTCAAAACTCCTTTGAAAACTTGTGTGGATATAAAGCACTATGATATGGTGTTGAAGTAAAGAAATGGAGAAAGGTGGTTTTGAGAAAAGCACATTGTGTCTTAGTACTTACGTCGATCAGCCGATACTCTGTGCGACCACATTTACCCACATATGGGAAAGGGCCTAGTCATATAGTTTGCTCTTATTAGTATGGGACACTGCATCAACAGAGATGACTCTGTTATGCATGAGGGAATGGTTTGACGACCTACCCCTGACCTGGGTCCTCTCTCAACATCTATGAGTAGATAAGGAGAAGGATAGAAGGATGTCCCCTATACACCGCCAGATAAAACATGTGAGTCCTCACACTTAGATCCCGACGGGCTGGGTTAAGTGTCGATGGGAAGTATCATATGGGCAGGATCCTATACTAGCATGAGCAAAGGAAAGACTAGGGTCGGTGACTCAACTTCGCATACCACGGGTATGGCGAAGCGTGGCTGACACGATGAGTTATCGGATGAGTGTGGGAAAAGCGTGCTACCTCTGCAGAGGGTAATTAAACTATTCGAATAGCCGAGTCCTCGGATATGGACAGTTGAGAGGCCCTACTTTGACCATGTGCAAGTTTTGGGAAAAGAATTGAGTTTTAAAGGAAAAGAAATTGGAGGATGTTCCATACACCTATACCAACGGATCGGTATGAGGTAGTTGGAAAATGATTACCATAATGGTTTATGGTCGGAGAAGGAGGAGTTTTTGAAGAAAACTAATAACATTGAGATATTAAGAGTAGTTATAATTTCCTTATCTTCTTCAACAAAGATATAGAGATGTCTTAAATAAATAAAAGTGTGAAACTAAAACTGAGACTAGTGCACTCATGTTGGAGTAGTTTGCGAGTACATTCAAATGTACTCATACTAGCTTTGTCTCTGGCTATTGTCGTAGCCAGACTTCGAGGAGTCCTACGCCCAGGAAGAGTATGGCGACATCTATGCCAACTAAGGATCTTCATAAGTCGACTGCCTGTCGGGTCATCGCTAGGATTTGATGTCTACTACGCCTTATTTCCGCTGATTGTTTTGGTTTGGCCCTTGAAGGCACCTATGTAAGACTTGGTCTAGATGACCATTTTATGTAAGACTTTAATTCGGTATTGTAATGGATGTAAACTTTGGTATTCAATTCGGGTTATGTGCAACGACAGACTGATCATGGGATCGTTGTGTTAAGCATAATCGGGTATTTTGGACAGTTAGTCCGGGGTCCCCACAGATTGTGTCCCATAAGCGCTTTTGTTTAACGCCTTTGAGCTAGGCACAAAGTAAAACTCAAGTATTATCAAGAGATGAAGCGTCAATACCATAATTTGAACGAACAATAGAATCAAAAGGTAGCTTCTTTCTTTTCATAGGGAAGTGTTCCATACCTTTCTTGAGTGGGAATTGGTAATTGATGGTACCTTCTTTCATATCAATAATTGCACCCATAGTTTTCAGAAAGTGTCTTCCCAACACAATTGGACAAGATGGATTGCATTCAATGTCCAAGACAATAAAATAAACTGGGGCCAGGTTATTATTAACAATAATAGAAATATCATTCATCCTCCCCAAAGGTTTCTTCAAAGCATTATCAGCAAGAAAAACATCCAAAAAACAATGTTCCAGTGGTGGCAAATCAAACATATCATAGAGCTTTTTAGGCATTACAAAAATACTTGCACCAAGGTCACACAAAGCATTGCAATAGAATTTATCTACTTTAATTTTAATTATGGGATCCTAACCATCTTATAACTTCCTAGGGATAGAAGCTTCAAGTTTTAGTTTATCTTCCCTAGCTTTAATGAGAGCATTTGTAATAAGAGCAGCCAAATTAAGAGAGCTAGCATTAGGACTTGTGGCCAATTTTTGCAAGAACTTAATAACCTCAGATATATTACAATTATCAAAATCAAAATTATTATCATCAAAGCAAACCGAACCACATTCTCTCACGTTCTTAAAATTTCAGCACTTTTGTCAACACTAGTTTCAGCAGTTTTAGGCAATTTTAAATTTTTGGAGGAAGTAGAGGAGACATTTCCAACACCAACTATGTTACCATGGATAGTACGATGCTTACTAGCATGTGAAACACCACTATTTTCATAGGTAGTAATAGTAAAAGCTTTAACAATATTAGCCTCTTTCTCTACTTCTCTCTCTCTTTCCCATCTAGCACGTAATTGAGCCATTAATCTAACATTTTCATCAATTTGAACTTGGATGGCATTAGCAGTAGAAAAAGGATTATCATCTATATTTTCAGGTTTAGCAGGCATTTTATTGATTAAAGAAGATTGTGCTGTAGACATAGAGGAAATACAAGTTTCAGCATTAGTGATTTTTCCTTGGAGACCCGAAATCTCCCTATTTAAATTTTCCATTTGATGACTAATGTTTCCTAGAATATTAGATTGTTCTTCCATGCTTTTAGTGAATACTTTATTTTCTCATATTGATTTTGCATAAAAACTTTAGTAGCTTTCTCAATTTCTAGAATCCTTTCCTCACTACGCATTTTAACCTAAGAATTACCATAAGAATTACGATTATTGGCAGGATAGGGCTTATAGTTGTTGTTACCATAGTTGTTCATATATCCATTGTTATTAAAATTGTTTCTTTTAATAAAGTTTACATGAAAATGCTCTTCTTGTGCAACTAAAGAAGCTAAGGGAACAGTATTGGGATCAATATGGGATTTACCACTAGCAAGCATAGACATAATAAAATCAATCTTTTCACTCAAGGAGGAAGTTTCTTCAACAGAATTTACCTTCTTACCTTGAGGTGTCCTCTCCGTATGCCATTCAGAATAATTCACCATCATATCATCCAAGAGTTTTGTTGCATCCCCCAAAGTGATGGACATAAAGGTAGCTCTAGCAGCCGAATCCAATAAATTTCTTGAAGAAAAATTCAGTCCTGCATAAAAGGTTTGGATGATCATCCAAGCAGTCAGTCCATGGGTTGGGCAATTCTTTATCATAGATTTTATTCTTTCCCAAGCTTGAGCAACATGTTCATTATGAAGTTGTTTAAAATTCATGATGCTACTTCTTAGAGAAATAATCTTAGCAAGAGGATAGTATTTTCCAATGAAAGCATGTTTGCATTTAATCCATGAATCAATACTATTCCTAGGCAATGAAAGCAACCATTCTTTAGCTCTTCCTCTCAAAGAGAAAGAAAATAGTTTCAGTTTTATAATATCACCATCTATATCTTTATATTTTTGCATTTCAAATAATTCAACAAACTTATTTAGATGGGAAGCATCATCATCAGAACTAACACCAGAAAATTGCTCTCTCATAACAAGGTTCAATAAAGTAGGTTTAATTTCAAAGAACACATCTTTAGATGCAGTTGGAGCAATAGGTGTGCATATAAAATCATTATTGTTGGTGCTTGTAAATTCACACAACTTAATATTTTCAGCGGAACTCATTTCAGCAATTTAATTGACAAACCGAAATAACAAAATTCAAGAAATATTTGACAAACCGAAATAACAAAAGCAACAAAACTGAAAATAAAAGACTAAACCGAAATGAGAAAAGTAATGCAAATAACTATTTTTTTGTATTTTATGATATTAAGCAAACAAGACAGTAATAAAAATAAACGAAGCAAGACAATTGTAAAAATAAAAAGATTGGAAGTGCGAAAACTCCCCTCGTGAAGAACACTCAAATCCCCGGAAACTTCGCCAGAAAAATGCTTGATGCACACGGTGGTTGTGTTGTTGGGAGACCCCAAGAGGAAGGTGTGAGGTAGTGCAACAGCAAGTTTCCCTCAGTATGAAACCGAGGTTATCGAACCAGTTGGAGATGAATGTTCACTCGATGTTGTTGGCGGCGACGTTGACATAGCGCAATACCAGCGTCAGCAACGAATGTGGAGCCTGCACACAAACAATCAAGATACTTTGCCCCAACTTAGAAGTGAGTTTGTCAATCTCACCGGTGTCGGGTTGTGACTCCCAAGAATCGGGGGTAGTCACTTCCTGAAGTGTAGTTCGTGAAGGGGATTGAACATGGAGGTCTAGACCCTCGAAAGGCTCCGCGACATTGCTCGCCGGACCCGAAGAAGACACGCACATGACAGAGGTAGACACCGGCCCTTACCCAGGTTCACGGCCCTCGTGAGGAGGTAAGACCGCTACTCCTGCTTGTCTGTTTTAGATGATGGAGGTTACAGTACAATGGAGCTTGCCGGAGGCCCCCTTGAGGCAGTTCTTGCCTGGGGATGGAAGCGATCGTCTTCTTCCTTCTCAAGCCAGAGGCTATCCTAACAAGTGTTGCTAAGGTTTACAAGGGTTGTAGCACGCAAAGAGTCGACCTGTGCTACGTTGGATGTCTTCTCCCTTTTATAGGCGCCTCTGGCGCTCTCCTTCGGCTTGGCCTTCAAGGTGGCTCCCACATGGCAGAGGCAGGGTGGAGTTGGAGTCCACCGTGGCCTCTTCCTCCATGGACGCGGTCCATTATTGATAAAGGTGGGCGCGGTGGCCGACAGGCGTCCGACCGCGCTGTACTGCCCGGAGAGAGGGCAGTCTCTGAGGTGGAGCCCACGATGGTGTTCTCCTGTGGAGGGTTGCGCCGTCCACCCGCTTTATCGTCAGAGTAGAAGGTCTTGGCTGCTGCGCAGCAGACAGAGCTGCTTTATTGAACCCTTTATCACCGAAACGCAACGGGGGTGCTGGCGTCACCACGTGGGCGTGGCAGAGGCCATGTGCTTCTTGCCGTACTTCCTTGGCCGCAACGTTTCCCTTCAGGCGCGGGGAGGCCTGAGGGGAGATTCCTGCGGGACTGCCTCGAGGCGAGCTGGCGCCTCGCGAGGCTCCCCTGAGGCTAGGGGTCCCTTGAGGCCCTTTTTTCCTCTTAAGGCCCTCGAGGGGAATTGCCTCTCGAGGGTCCCGCCAGGCGGTGACGCCTGGTCCTTAGTCGTTTCGTCTGTCTGGCCAGCGTGCGAGGCCTAGGGGGAATGGGCTCTCCATACCCCAGTTCCCACTGGGCCGACAGTAGCCCCCGGGCCCATGATGGGCACGATTGAGCCCATGGGCTCAGGCAAAGCATCGTGGGCCCTTAGTGCCCAGCCGGCCCGAGCCACGCGGCACTTGGACGAATAACGGTCTCGCACGATCCGGGGCGCGAGTCATGGGGTCCCACCACGTCCCGGTAACTGCTCCTTGAGGTGACATAAAGCCCGCTCGAGGCAGCAGGGGGGCCGTTACCGTTTCCAATTCTTCTCGCTGAAATTTCCGCTCTACAGAGCTCTCCGCCTCCGCTTTCTCCTGTGAATCTCCATTCTCCATTTCCTTCGATCCTCCACACTCGTGACAATGGACCCAGTCAAGAGCAAGAGCAGAGCCGCTGTGGGACCTTCCTCTCAAGCAGAAAACCTAGAGGTAGTGCAGGGCGCGGCTCTCGAGGGGGCGCGCATGGATCTTCAGGCGTTGGAGAGGATCCGCCACCTGGTCGCGGGGCCGACCAACGAGTATGGCGTCAGCGCGCTTCAAGCCGCGCGGTTTGGGGGATTCCCCAAAGGATTTTATCCCATTTTTCTCCATGCCATCACCGCCGGGCTGGTGCCGCCGTACTCACCTTTCTTGGAGGCGATGCTGGGGTTCTATAAAATTCAACTCCTTCACCTTCATCCAAACTCCGTGCTCATCCTGTCCATCTTTGCCTACCTCTGCGAGGCTTATCTGGGCGTGCGCCCCTCGGTAGCGCTCTTTCGGAACTTCTACTCGCTGCGGTGCACGGCTGGCGGCGAGCGGACTGGGTGCGTCTCCTTCCGCATCGCGGATGGCATGGGGAGTGTGTATATTCCCATGTCGTGGAGTGGAGACAAGCCTGTCACAGCCTTGCTCAAGAAGGTGGGTGACTTCCGTCAGAGGTGGCTGCTCATCGGCGTCCAGTCGCCCTGCGTGTTCCTAGACGTCCCGGAGGCGCCGCCCGTGAAGAACTCTCACTGGTGCAAGTCTGCCCTTCGCGGCGCATATAACACACACATGGTGGGGCGCTTGAGCTTCCTCCGCGAGGAGGGCCTCACGGGGCAGATGGTCGCACCAGACTTCGTGACGTGCCGCATCGTGCCCCTCCAGGCACACTCAGAGCCAATGTGGATGTACAATGGCCCCTCGGATCCAATGCGGCTTCACCCTGAGGATCATGACTCGAATGTTGTCGACACCATCTTGAACATCCTCTTTGTCAAGCCGGAGGTGCCCAAGAAGATCGCCGGCTCTGTGCGACCTCTGCATCAGCTCCCTCTAGGTGATCGCATGGACATCCTGGACGGAATGCCGGACTTTACCCCATATGGTATGGGAGGGGTGATGGATCAGGTGGTCGCTCCGTCGGCGCATGCAGTTGTCGGTGTTGACTCTTCATCAACCTCCCATGCCTGGAGTGGCGAGGAAAAGGCCGCGACGGGAGGGGCGTCCCCCGCGAGGCACGAGCCCTTCACCGACGAGATTTGCGACATCTCGTCTGGGGACGACGACGCCTTCGTGGTGGCGCCTTCGCGCCCCGTGGAGGAGGTGGCCGAGGCGGGGACGTCCTCCGAGACAGGCGCTTGGTCGGGGACGTGCGAACCTCACACCAAGGCTGTGGTGGATTGTTCTGGGGTGAGGCCCTCTGACGTCACCTCCAAAAGGAAAGCGGGGACGCCTCCGGGGGGATCAGGCGTCAATACCATGCCTTCCTGGCGCTCTCCAGGCCTGACATGGGTCGATGCCGGTGCATCCCCTTCAGGGTGAGTATTTATGGCACCTGGCCATTCTGGGCTCTTGTTTTTCCCCCCTGCTTTGCTCTCTCTTGACTGTCTTTTCCTGTGCTTTTTGTCAGCGATCTTGTGCCTGCGAAGCGCCGCCGACTTTGCAAGGCTGCAGACGTGAAGAGAGCCACTGCAGAGGCAGTGGCCGACGGACACACGAGGCCTGCGGAGACGGCCACCTCAGGCCCTGCTGAGGGGGCGCCTCAAGTGGAGGCGGCCGCACCCCCAGCGGGGACGGCTGAGCCTCAAGAGGAGGTGGGCGCGCCACGCCAAGAGGCATCTTCATCGCTTCCTGAGCCACTGGGGGTGGAAGGCGTGGAGGAGAAGGCTTCTACGCCCCTTCGCGCTCCTACTCTCCCTCGGGCGGCTACGCCTCCCGTGTGAGACAGCTTGGCCCCGTGAGCCGACCCCGCAGCGCGAGTTGACGCCGATGCATGCATCATCTCCACCGCGCACACCCGTGGCTCCCGCACCGCACCCGGAGGAAACGATCGAGGCGCCAGCGGGCACAAGTGCGTCTATAGGGGGGGTGTTTCCTCTCCCCCTCGTCCGGCTGGAGAAGACGAGCACCTTATTGGCTCGAGCACCAAAGCGGAGGCAGGCGTGGACGGAAGCGGAGCCACGTTCAGCCCCCAAGCTCGACCAGGGGCCGGGCACACGGGACCGGACGCCGCGGCTGGGCCTTCATCTAGCCAGGAGTTGGTCCTCCGAGGCTGGGATTGGAGCGCGGGACGCCGCGAGGTGGCATTCGGCCTCGTGCGGGTCCTTGGAGGGCCTGGAGGCGCACCTCGCCCTTGGTGACATACAGCTCGCCCAGCAGCAGGAGGAGCTGACGAGGTCGTGGACATCCTTCCACGCGGTGGTTGAGGCGCGCCGGCTGGAGGATGCGGCGCTGCAAGCCACGCGTGAGGAGGCCACCCGCTTTGCCAAGGAGGTCTGCGAGGGGGCTATCCGCGACGCCGCAGAGCTCCTCGAGCCCCTTCAAGCGGAACGTGACGCCGCAGAGGAGCTCCTGCGCCAGGCCAAGGCGGAGCGCGAGGCAATGGAGGGATCGCTGGAGCAGAAGCGCCGCGGGCTGGGTTAGCTGGAGTCCCAACTGCTTTCCGCCCACCATGCCGCGCAGGCTGCTCTGGAGGAGGACCGCAAGGGCCTTGCCGAGCGTGAGCGGCAGCTGGCCCTCATGGGGAGAGAGCAACATCGGCGCGAGGAACAACGTCTTTAGGTGGAGAAGGACTTGTTTGCCCAGCGCGAGGCCCTCGAGGCGCGCGAGGGAGGCCTGGCCCAGGCGATCTCGAAGTTCGACGAGCGTGTCGTTGCTCAGAAGCTTTCTTATGAGCGCTTTTTGAGCGGCGTTTCGCCAAGAAGACAAAGGCGGCTAGGAAGGCACTTGTGGAGCACGAGAAGCAGTTCCGTCGGTCCCTCCTTTAGAAGTACCGCGCTCAGGTCCGGAAGCGGGAGGACCGCCTCAAGGCCCAGTATGCTGCGGACGCTCAGCGGCTCGCTGAGCTCGAGAATGCCAACTCCAAACTGGTGCGCCGCCTCAAGCGCGCCAAGGCCGGTCGGTGCCGAGCGGAGGAGGCTCGCGACGAAGCAGTTCATGGCCTCGGCCCTTCGACCGAGGGCGTGGAAGAGCAGGTGGCTCCGGCGATGGAGCGGGCGGAGGAAACGCCGGACTCAGCCCAGGCGGCCAGCGTGCTCGCGAAGCAGTGTGAGAACCTGTTTGAGGCGTTGGTCGCACGCGGCAACGAACTTGCGGCGCGGCTTGGTGCGGATGCACCGTTCCCCGGAGGCCGTGGCTATGACGCCGCCACGTTCCTGGCCTACTTCGACCAGCTCTTCGCGGCACTTGAGGGCCCCGCCGCCGAGCTTCGTGGGATGATCGAAGACGAGAGCAGGCAGCTCCTAGGGGTGGTTGTTGACCGCATCTTCACCAACCTCAAGCTCCTCACGCCAGGTTTCGACCTCTCCTCCGTCATAGAAGCTGCTCAAGGAGAGGATGCGCAGCGGGTCTCCGGTTCCCTCCGCGAGCAAGTTGACGCCTTCTGCAACCGCTTCAGGTGCGTAGAGCCAGCGGCTGAAGACATCGAGGAGGAGGCCCGCTCTGCCGAGGCTGAAGAGGGTGCCGTGGAGGAGGTCCAAGGCGGCGCTGCTTCCCCCTGAGCCTTTCCTTATTGCGCATGCGAGCGCTTGTATCTGAAACAGTTGAGTGTTTAGATTTCTTAAGACCTTTGGCCTGTAATATACTCTTTATTGCTGTTTAATTCGAGCTTGTCTGCCCCCCGTGAGGTCTCTTTGGACTCATCTTCACGTTTATTTGTTCTCTGCGTCGGTAGGTCCCATCTCTTGGTGCCATGACTCCGCCACTTCGTTTGCAGGAGCAATGACTCAGCGAGGCCAGGGGGAGTTTAGGCCTAGGAGAGGTGAGAGCCCTGAGTCGCGATGCTCAAGTGCCCCCCTTAGACGTGCGAGTAGTCCATGAAGCGTAAGGGAAAGCGAAGTCGCTTGAGGGGCAAACGTGCGCTAGGGGGAGAAAACGCTCTTAAGGCGTGGGTGCAAGACTTAGCTTCTCGAGGTTGCCGCCCTGCAGAGGCTTTTCTCCTGGCGAGGTTGCCCACTTCAGGGGTCGCTCCTGGATGCCTCTTCATGCTTGGGGGGGGGGGGATTTTTCCCTGCAGATGTTTGAGGGGCGAACCCAAATGCTGGAACACGGTTCAAGGGACTCGTGCGCGCTTATAGGTCCCCTCAGGCGTTCCTTGCGAGGAGAGTAAGTACCAAGGTCCTCTGTAGAGATGGCGTGTTTGTGGGATCTTGCCCTTCAGCCAGAGCTCGGACTGTTGGAATTTGCAGTGCTGCTGGTGTGTCATTTGAGGCACTGGCACCGTACTCAGCCCCCGCTCGCGAGGTACGCATGTGGAGAGATATAAGCGCACACTTCAACAGAGTAATGCGAAAATAAAACTCACCAAATACATTTTAAAGCGGCGCCAAAGCGCTAAGTTCACTTGGGAACGAAATTGAGTCATTATGCTTGGGGTTGCCAAGTTAATGTTTTGACCATGTCGAGGCATGGGGACCACCCATTAGTGGCAAAGACTCTCAACGGCCTGAGGTGGCTCGTTAAATGGAGAGCTCGGAGGGTTTGCCCTCGAGAGAAGCCTTTGGGGCTTGGAGGTTTAAGCCGTGAGCTTTTAACCTCTAGAGACAAAGACGCTTGGAGGTTGAGCCGTAGGCTGCCTCTTCCGCTAGGAGTCTCGACGTGACAATGATCACGGGCGTGGCAATGACCACGGTTGCATTTGTTCCCTTAGGAGACAAAGCATGCTTTGGAGGTTTAAGCCGTGAGCTTTTAACCTCTAGAGACAAAGATGCTTCGAGGTTGAGCCGTAGGCTGCCTCTTCCGCTTGAAGTCTCGACGTGACAATGATCACGGGCGTGACAATGATCACGGGCGTGACAATGATCACGTTTTGCGTTTGTTCCCTTAGGAGACAAAGCATGTTTTGGAGGTTTATGCCGTGAGCATTTTAACCTCTAGAGACAAAAATGCTTGGAGGTTGAGTCGTAGGCTGCCTCTTCCGCTAGAAGTCTCTACGTGAAAATGATCACGGGTGTGACAATGATCACGGTTTCATTTGTTCCCTAAGGAGACAAAAAATGTTTTGGAGGTTTAAGCCGTGAGCATTTTAACCTCTAGAGACAAAAATGCTTGGAGGTTAAGCCGTAGGCTGCCTCTTCCGCTATAAGTCTCGACGTGACAATGATCACGGGCATGACTATGATCACGTTTTTAATTTGTTCCTTGTGGATACAAAGATTTGTGAGGTTTAAGCCTTGAGCTTTTAACCTTAAGGGACAAAAAGTGCTTGGAGGTTGAGCCGTGGGCTGCCTCTTTCGCTAAATGCCTTGACGTGACAATGATCACGGGTAGAACTTGCGTAGGTCCATGATGTTCCATGGATTCTTGATGGGGACGCCGCCTTGCGTCTCGAGGCGAGCCGCGCCAGGCCTGGTGATGTGGGTGACCTTGTAGGGACCTTCCCACATCGGGGACAGCTTGTGGAGGCCTTCCCTGGAGAGGATTCGCCTTAGGACAAGATCGCCTGCCTCCAGGGTGCGCGAGCGCACGTTGCGGCTGTGGTAGCGTCTCAGGTCCTGCTGGTATTTGGCCGCCCGGAGGGCGGCGCGGCGTCCTAGCCCTTCAAGGAGCAGCAGGTCGTCGTTGTGGAGGTCCTCTTGCTGGTCCTTATTAAAGGCAAGGACCCGTGGGGATCCATGCTTTATCTCTGTGGGGAGGACTGCTTCGGCTCCATAGACGAGGGCGAACGGTGTTTCCCCGGTGGGCTTGGGTGGCGTGGTACGGATGGACCAGAGCACCGAGGGGAGCTCGTTGATCCAGCCCTTGCCATGGCCCTTGAGGATATCGAAGGTCCTGGTCTTTAGGCCTTTGAGGACCTCTGCGTTTGCGTGCTCAGCATGTCCGTTGCTTTGCGGATGGGCGACTGAGGCGAAGCAGAGCTTCATGCCCATTCTTTCATAGTAGGCTGTGAAGATGCCACGGGTGAATTGGGAGCCATTGTCGGTGATGATGCGGTTAGGCACTCCGAAGCGGCAGACCAGGCCTCTGATGAATTTCACCGCCGCGCCTGCTGTGATTGTGCGCGTCGCCTCCACTTCAGGCCATTTTGTGAACTTGTCAATGGCCACGAAGAGGTAGCGATATCCACCTTGCGCCGTTGGGAAATGTCCCAGGATGTCCAGCCCCCAGACCGCAAACGGCCACGAGAGCGGTATGGTCTGTACTCCCAGCGCTGGTTGGTGGATTTGCTTGGCATGGAATTGGCAGGCTTCACATGCTTGAATGATGTCCATTGCATCTTGAAGTGCTTGAGGCCAGTAGAAGCCGCTCTTGAAGACTTTGCCCGCGAGGGAGCGGGCGCACGAATGGTGGCCGCATTCCCCGCTGTGGATGTCCTTGATCAGCAGTTTGTCTTCTTCAGGAGGGACACATTTGAGCGCGACACTGTTTGGGCGCTTGCGATAGAGAATTCCTTCGAGGAATTGGTACGATTTTGCTTGGCGGGCGATTCGCTCCGCTTCAACGTCTTCCTCGGGAAGGACCCCTTTCTAGAGGTAATCTTTGATCTCGTCGATCCATCCAGTTTCTTGGTGCACCGCTGTGAGCAATAGACGCTCCCCTGTAGGGGGCCCGCAGCATGGGGCCCCGCTTGCAGGTGGTGGCGGGAGCGCTTCGTCTGTGCTTGCGGGCAGGGCCTCTTGGGGCTGCTTGATGGATGCCTTGACGAGCCTTTCTTCAAAGACACCTGGCGGCTGAGCTTGCCTCTTTGATGCTCACTTGGCGATGTCATCAGCCTCTTGGTTTTCCTTTCTTGGGATGTGCATGAGCTCCATTCCCCTGAAGTGCTTCTCAAGCCTACGGACCTCTTCAAGGTATGCGACCATGTGGTCGTCCTTAGGCTTGTAGCTTTTGTTAGAGAAGTTGACGAGCAACTGGGAGTCGCCCTTGATGAGTAGATGCTTGACGCCTAGGGCGATTGCGGCGCGTAGGCCAGCAAGCAAGCCTTCATACTCGGCGATATTGTTGGATATCTTGTCGATTCCAAAGCACAGCTGGACTGCGTAATACAACTTGTCGCCTTTGGGGGAGATCAGGACTACGCCTGCCCCGCTGCGGCGACAAGCGTTTGGGTTGCACAGGATTTGCTCCAGGGGGAAAGAGGTGACCACCGTGATGGGGTGCCCCTGGAAGTAGTGTCGCAGCTTTCTTGAGGCGATGAGGAGTGCGAGGAGAAGCTTCTGCTGCATTGTATACCGCTCGCGAGCATCACGCAGTACTGTGCGGACGAAGTAAACTGGATGCTCGACGAGGGAAGTTCCTAATGCCTTGGCGTCTTTTGCCTGAGGTGGCTCAGCTTGGCCCTCGAGGGGTTTTTCCTCAGGGGGCTTGGCCTCTACCTCGAGGGGGTTGGCCTCAGGGGGCTTGCCCTGGGCCTGGAGGGGGTTGGCTTCAAGGGGCTTGCCTTGTGCCTCGAGTGGGTTGGCTTCGTGAGGCTCCTCGGGCTCCTCGGCATGTATTCCCTGCAGCGGTGGACTTGGGGCGGGCCTCTCTTGGGGCTTTGGGCCTGGCGGCGGGTTTGTGAGGGCCGCCCTTTCGTCGAGCTCCTTATCAGGAGACTTTTTCTTTGGAGTGGCTGCTCTCTTATTGTGGAGTACTGGCTCTTTTCTTTCCACCACAAGGACAACACTGGCTGTTTGCGGAGTAGTTGATAAGTACAGCTTCAGGTGCTCGCCATGCCTTGGGGCGACCATTACTGGTGGGCTGGCCAGATACTTCTTCAAGTCCCCGAATGCTTTTTCAGCTTCAGGGGTCCACTTGAAAGTGCCCGTTCTTTTCATGATCTTGAAGAACGGCAGGGCTCTTTCGCCGAACTTGGAGATCAGTCGACCCAAGCTGGCCATGCAGCCTGCTAGGCGTTGCATGTCCTTGAGCCTGCGTGGAGGTTGCATGTCTTCTATGGCCTTGATTTTGTCTGGGTTTGCCTCTATGCCTCGATGAGACACGAGGAACCCAAGCAATTTGCCTGAAGGTACTCCAAAGACGCACTTGGCGGGGTTGAGCTTGATGTTCACCTTGCGCAGGCTGGCGAAGGTTTCTTCAAGGTCTCCGAGGAGAGTATTTCCTTCTCGTGATTTCACTATGATGTCATCGACATATGCTTAGGCGTTCCGCCCCATTTGCCCTCCAAGGGCTATCCTCATCAACCTCTGGAAAGTGGCTCCGACATTTTTTAGGCCGAAGGGCATGCAGACGTAGCAATACACGCCGCACGGGGTGAGGAAAGCCGTCTTCTCCTCGTCCTCCTTAGCCATCTTTATCTGGTGATAACCATAGAAGGTATCGAGGAAACATAGGAGGTCGCAGCCTGCCGTGGAGTCCACAATCTGGTCAATTCTGGGCATGGGATAAAGGTCTTTGGGGCAGGCCTTGTTTACATCAGTGTAGTCGATGCAGAGGCGGCCTCCTCCGGCGGGCTTTGGGACTACCACGACGTTGGAGAGCCAAGTGGGGTGCGCGACTTCGTGAACAACTTTTGCCGCTTTGAGATTTTTGACCTCCTTGACGATGAATGCTTGCTTCTCGGGGGCTTGCTTTCTGCTTGATGGGGCGCGCGTTTGGGCACACGGCCAAGTGGTGCTCGATCACCTCCCTCGGTACACCAGACATATCTGACGGTGTCCATGCGAACATGTTAGAGTTTTCCTGGAGGAAGGCGACGAGCGCGCTTTCCTATTTGGGAGGCAGCGCGGCGCCAATGGTGACGCTAGCCCCCCGAGCTGCTGGAGCTCAGAGAGATCTTCTTGGTAGCAGCTGCCTCCTGAGAGAACAACTGCTTCTTCTTCTTGGGTCTCTCGAGAGGCTCTAGGTCCTCTTCTGCGGGGAAATCCATGGCGGCGGTCTTGTAGGCCGTCTCGACAGCGCGCGTAGCGTCCAGGACATGCCCTCGGATGGTGATCGTGCCAGCGCTGCCGGGGATCTTGACCATGTTGTAGGCATGGTGCGTGACGGCCATGAACTTCGCGAGCGCGGGGTAGCCGAGGAAGGCATTGTACGGCAGGCTGATGTGTGCCACATCGAAATCGATGTGCTCCGTGCGGTAATTTTCCTTGCTCCCGAAGGTGACGGCAAGCCTGACCTTGCCTAGAGGCTCGATCGAGCCGCTGGTGACCCCCGTGAAGGGCCTCGAGGGCATGAGCCGCTCGTAGAGAACTTGAAGCGCTTCGAACGTATCTATGGAGATAACGTCCATGCCTGCTCCGCCATCGATGAGAGTCTTGGAGACAGCCACGTTGTTGATGGTGGGGGTGTAGACCAGCGGGAGGGTTCCAACAGTCTTGGTGGACTTGGGGTGGTCCTGAGCGTCGAAGGCGATGGTGTACTGCGACCACTTGAGGGGCCTGGAGGTTTCCGTGCTTGGGAGAGCGGCGTTGAGCTCGCGGGCGAACTGCTTGAACTGGTTGTTTGACTTCGGCGCCTGCACCCCCCGAGGATGCAGGCAATGGCGCCTCTCGGGGCTTGGTAGCCGACATCTTCCTCGTCAGGGATGTTGCCGTTCTTTTCTGCGGCGTTGGCCTGATTTCCAGACGGTTTCTGGTAGCCGCCCTTGCGTCCGCTCCCGCGGTAGCCACGGCTACCACTGCCCTCTTCTTGCTCGCGCTCCTTGCTCAACCTTTTGAGGTCGAAGCAGGACTCCGTAGAGTGGATGTGCCTGTTGTGGAAGATGCAGAAAGGGCGGTGGTCGTCTCTTCTCTCTCCAGGCTCGGGGGAGTCCCTGCGGGTGCCCTTCGCGTCAGGCTCTGCCGCGAGAACCGCGGTGGCCTTGCGCTTGGGCTCCTCCTTCTTCTTCAGGCTCTTGGACCCCTCAACGTGATCGTCCCCTCTTGAGGACATCTTGACGAAGAGGAGTCCCTCTTCAGCCTTTGCGCACTTATCCGCCAGGTCGAAAAGCTTGACCATAGAGGTGAGCTTGTCGTGGATGCCCAGCTTCTCGAGCATCCTGCTGTTAGTGACGCCCTCGCGGAACGCGGCGATGACTTGGGTGCCAGAAATGTTCGGGATCTTGTTGCACACTTGGCTGAAGCGCTGGATGTACTTGCGGAGCGTCTCATCCTTCTTCTGCACTACGGCGTGCAGATCGTTGTGGGTGAGGGCGCGCTCGTATGTCCCCTTGAAGTTGGAGACGAACAGCTTGCAGAGCTCCTCCCAGGAGTTCACGGAGTCCTCAGGGAGGTTCAGGAGCCACGACAGCGCAGAATCGCGAAGCGCGTGGGAGAACCAATTGGCCATGACCTTGTCATCTCCGCCCGCAGCTTGGATGCAGGTGGTGTAGAGCTGCAGGAACTCGATGGGGTTGCTGGAGCCGTCGTAGCCCTTGGGGAGAGCCGGCCTGAACTTCGGGGGCCAGACCACGCGACGCAGAGAACGGGTGAACGCCATGCAGCCTGAGGCGTACGTGGCGACCCCGTGCTGCAGCGCGCCGCGGTTCTGCTGACCCGCCTGGCCAATCTCCTCCACGAGCCTGTTCTGGCCGTCTCGCTGGAGCTCCATCCCCACGCGAGCGTCGGGCGCGGTGGACTGCACGATCAAGCAATCGTGCGGCGAGGACGCGTGCGAAGCAGCCCTCTGTTCCACAGCCGGTGCAGGCCCCGGAGGTGGCGGAGGCGCGTTTGTCGCGACCGTGCCCGCAAAAGAGGGGCGTAGGTTGGACTGCGACGGAGCGGGGCGCGTCGTAGCGATGCCAACGAGGTGGTTGAGGCGTTGGAGCCACAGCTCGTGGGCCTCAGCGGTGAGCTGGTAGCGGAGAAGCTCCTGCGCCATGAGCAGCGCGGTGTGAGGCGCAGGGTCTGTCCTCCCCGGGCCCGAGCCGCTCGGGCGTTGCTTCAGGTGCGACGACTGCGCGTCCTCCTGGTGGTCGGAGTCGTGCTCCGGCGCCTCTGCGTGAGGGCCATAAGGGACATGCTCTTCATGGCGGGGTTGGCCCCGCCGTGCGCGGGTGGTCGCGGTGCCTGGCGGCGCGTGTGCTCCCCCAGGCGCACGTCGGTTGACGCGGGCGACGCGGGTGGCGCGGGTGTTCACCATGGCGTGGAGACGAAATCGAAGTTTGTTGACGCGCCTCAATCCCCTACCTGGCGCGCCAAATTTCGGGTTGTGACTCCCAAGAATCGGGGGTAGTCACTTCCTGAAGTGTAGTTCGTGAAGGGGATTGAATGCGGAGGTCTAGACCCTCGAGTGGCTCCGCGACGTTGCTCGCCGGACCCGAAGAAGACACGCACACGACAGAGGTAGACACCGGCCCATACCCAGGTTCACGGCCCTCGTGAGGACGTAAGACCGCTACTCCTGCTTGTCTGTATTAGATGATGGAGGTTACAGTACAATGGAGCTTGCCGGAGGCCCCCTTGAGGCAGTTCTTGCCTGGGGAGGGAAGCGATCTTCTTCTTCCTCCTCAAGCCAGAGGCTATCCTAACAAGTGTTGCTAGGGTTTACAAGGGTTGTAGCACGCAAAGAGTCGACCTGTGCTACGTTGGATGTCTTCCCCCTTTTATAGGCGCCTCTGGCGCTCTCCTTCGGCTTGGCCTTCAAGGTGGCTCCCACATGGCAGAGGCAGGGTGGAGTTGGAGTCCACCGCGGCATCTTCCTCCATGGACGCGGTCCATTGTTGATAAAGGTGGGCGCGGTGGCCGACAGGCGGCCGACCGTGCTGTACTGCCCGCAGAGAGGGCAGTCTCTGAGGTGGAGCCCATGATGACGTTCTCCTGTGGAGGGTTGCGCCGTCCACCCGCTTTATCGTCAGAGTAGAAGGTCCTGGCAGCTGCACAGCAGACAGAACCGCTTTATTGACCCCTTTATCACCAAAACGCAACGGGGGTGCTGGCGTCACCACGTGGGCGTGGTAGAGGCCATGTGCTTCTTGCCGTACTTCCTTGGCCGCAACGTTTCCCTTCAGGCGCGGGGAGACCTGATGGGAGATTCCTGCGGGACTGCCTCGAGGCGAGCTGGCGCCTCGGGAGGGTCCCCAGAGGCGAGGGTTCCCTTGAGGCCCTCGTTTCCTCTTCAGGCCCTCGAGGGGAATTGCCTCTCGAGGGTCCCGCCAGGCGGTGACGCCTGGTCCTTAGTCGTTTCGTCTGTCTGGCCAGCGTGCGAGGCCTGGGGGGAATGGGCTCTCCATACCCCAGTTCCCACTGGGCCGACAACCGGCTTGCTGTAACAAACGATTAAACGTATGTGTGGAAGAAATATGTATGTTTGCAGAAAGTAATAGGTTTGCAGTTGTGGTTTTATTAGATTAATGAGAAGGACCGGGGTCCAAAGTTCATTAGTGGTGTCTCTCTATAAATAATAATAACATTCATCCATGCGTGGTAAACAAATTACAACTAGGCAATTGACAGAATAATGATGAGCAACCCAATGCATATACTAACGATATGGTGTCTAGTGTGAGATTCATTCGGCCATTACAACAATATACATAGACCGTTCCAACCGCATCTATTACTAATAATTCACCTTTCAGTTAGCGTCTGCACCCCTTTCAGTATTAAGTTGCATGCAACAGATTTTCGCCTTAAGCACTGTGTGTAAAGTAAGTAAGTTACATCATCCTTAGACAAAGTACTACTGTTTTATCCGTAGTAGCAACAGTACATCTACAACTTTAGATCTTTCTGTCTCTGCCCCAGATTTAAAAGAGACATGAACCTACTATCGAGCATAAATACCCCCTCTTGGAGTTACGAGCATCTACTTGGCCAGAGCATACACAAGTAACGGAGAACATGCAAGATCATTAAATAGCACACACATGATATATTATGTAGCAGTAACTTTAGTACTCAATATTCATCGGATCCTAGCAAACACAACATGGAGAATTACATAAAGATGATCTTGATCATGATAGGCAGCTCAGAAAATCTAAACATGATAGCACAAGAGGAGAAGACAACAATCTAGCTACTGCTATTGACCCGTAGTCCAAGGTAGACTACTCACGCATCAGTCCGGAGGCGGTCATGGCGACGTAGAGGCCTCCGGGGACGATTCCCCCTCCCGGCAGGGTGCCGGGGAGCAGTTTTGATCTCTCCCGAAGTGGTGGTGATGACGGCCGTGGCTCGGGACCCGTGGAGGAAAAAGTGATTAACTATGCTCTGTTTTTTGGTCAAGGGGGTATTAGTAGGCGAAAGACCTAGGTCGGTGGGCGCCCGATGGCGCCACATCACCTCCCGGCACGGCTCTTGTTGCTGCCGCGCCACCAGGCGATGTGGGCCCCTCGCGGCCCTTCTTCATCTCGTCTTCGGTTCTTCACGATGCAAATGTTCCAAAAATAATTCCTGGTTGATTTATTTCCAATCTGGCGGATATTTGCTTAAGAGATTTTCTGAAACCAAAATCAGCAAAAAACAGGGAACTGGCACTATGGCATATTTTTAATAGGTTAGTCCTAGAAAATGCATACAAATATATAAAATTCATATAAAACATGTAAAAATATGATATAACATAGCATGGAACATAAGAAATTATGGATACGTTGGAGACGTATCAGGGCCATCTAGTGGAAAGAAGGCCCATGGGGGGAAATCCCCCTAGGGGATTCAGATTGGGGGAGGCCGGCCGAGGTGGGCCACATGGGGCCCACCTAGGGCCGGCCGAGCAAGGCATGTGGGATAGTCCCACATTTCCTGTCTGGTAAGGTTGGCTCCCCCCGGGAGCCTTTATATAGAGTTGCACCCCTGGCCTTTTAATTCACCAATTAATTTCTCTTTCTCTACTCGATTACATGATTCCCTTTGTCAGAGTTCCTCCGAGAAGAGAGAAGGTTTCTCCACCATAGCCCGCTGCCGCGCTACTGGTGTTCCGGTGCAAGTCTTGCGCTGATGTTCTGGACTGGAGCTTCGGGAGTCGTCGTCTCCACCGTACGTGTGTAACGCCCTGCAAGGTGCTGCGCTAGCGGTGCTGGGAGATCTACTTCCACTACACGACCTTGAGGTCGGCTTTGTCATCTTCATCGACAACGTTCGTGCGGGAACGTAATCTCCGCTTTTGGTCTACAAGGGTATGTATTCCGATCTCCGTTGTACTACTATATATGCATAGTGTAGATTCTGGCTAGTTTAAGGATATCGTTGCTAGGATTTTTTTTGTTTTCTGCCTAGGTCTGGTAGATCTCGTACCGCACCAGAATGGTATGGCAACCTAGTTTGCACCGTCATGTTGATTGAACAAGACGAACCTACAAACTACAAGGAGGCTATGGCAAGTCTAGATTCCGAGAAATGGCTAGAAGCCAAGAAATCCGAAATAGGATCCATGTATGACAACAAAGTATGGACTTTGATGGAGCTTCCCGAAGGGCGCAAGGTCGTCGAGAATAAATGGATCTTTAAGAAGAAGACTGATGCTGACGGTAATGTGACCGTCTATAAAGCTCGTCTTGTCGCAAAAGGTTTCCGACAGGTTCATGGGATTGACTACGATGAAACATTTTCACCGGTAGCGATGCTAAATTCTATTCGAATTTTGTTAGCAATTGCTGCATATTACGATTATGAAATATGGCAGATGGATGTCAAAACAACGTTCCTAAATGGCAACATTGAGGAAGAGTTGTATATGGTACAGCCGGAAGATTTGTCGATCCAGTAAATGCTAACAAGGTATGCAAGCTTCAACGTTCCATCCACGGATTGAAGCAAGCATCTCGGAGCTGTAATCTTCGCTTTGATGAGGTGATCAAAGGTTTTGGATTTGTCCAAATTATGGAAGAGACCTGCATTTAAAAGAAAATGTGTGGGAGATCGGTTGTGTTCTTAGCACTATATTTAGATGATATATTGCTGATTGGGAATGATGTGGAACTTCTGAATAGCGTGAAAAAATATTTAAACAGTAAATTTTCCATGAAGGACTTAGGAGAAGCTGCATACGTCTTAGGCATTAAAATCTATCGTGATAGATCAAGACGTCTATTAGCGTTTAGTCAGAGTACCTATCTGTATAAGATACTGAAGCGTTTCGGTATGGAGACGGCAAAGAAGGGTTCTATGTCTTTTATCAAGAATAAAACATTGCGCAAGGCACAGTGTCCGGTGATGGAACTGGGTAAGGCCGAAATGACAAAACATACTTATGATTCAGCCATAGGATCGATTATGTATGCGATGTTGAGTACTCGACCTGATGTAGCATTGGCTCTTAGTTTGACGAGCCGTTTCCAAAGTAATCCAGGAATGGAACATTGGATTGTTGTTAAGTGCATTCTTAAGTATCTCGAGAAGACAAAGGAAATGTTCCTTCTTGTTTACGGTGGCTGTGATGAAGAACTTGGCGTAACATGTTACCTTGATGCAAGTTTTTGCACAGACCCCGACGACTCTAAGTCGTAGACGGGTTATGTGTTGAAGGTGAATGGAGGTGCGGTGTGCTGGAGAAGTGGGAAGCAACCCATCGTGGTGCAATCTACAATGGAGTCGGAGTACATCGCCGCTTGCGAAGACGCGAATGAAGCTGTGTGGCTAAGGAGTGTTCCCGAGCGCGCAAGACCCCGTGACCCTCTACTGCGACAATACGGGTGCTATTGCTAACGCGAAGGAACCAAGGTCTCACTCCACCGCCAAACACATTCTCCGACGCTTCCATGTGATACGACATTATGCACAGGAAGGATATGTAAAGATTAGCAAAGTGCATACGGATCTGAATGTGGAGTATCGTCTGACGAAGCCTCTTCTGCTTGACAAGCATGAGAAACACCAAGAAGCTATAGGTGTTAAGCTTGTACCAAGTTGTACTCTAGTTCAAGTGGGAGCCTGAAATAGATATGTCCTAGAGGAAATTAATAAATTGTTTTTCTTTATCATATCTCGTTTGTTCATAATGCGTTTTTGTGTCATGCTATAACCGTATTAAGCGGAAACATTAATATGGGTGTGATGCGTAAAAACCCAGGTCCCTAGTAGCCTCTACCAAGACTAGTTTCATTGTGCGATTGATGATCGAGGTTTCCCGATCATGTGACATGGCGTCAGTTGGCAATGAAGTCATATCGTTGGTAGAACAATGTGATGGACATACCCATATTTGTAGGACGTATTCATTACGCCTTCGACCGTGAGATCAACTCTTATTGTTATTCCCGAAAGATACTTTGATTGCATCAAACGTCAAATCTTATGTAGTGTGACAATAAAGGTGTCCCTCTCGGGTATTGGAAGGGGGTAGGTGAGACGAGGGGTCAAGTGCGGGATTTGTCTGTCCGTATAGCCGGATAGATACTCTAGGGCCCACTCGGTGAGATTATGTCAAATGAGCTTGCAAGCGTGTGACTAGGTCACGGGGACATCAGATCAAAGACGAGTAGAAGATAGTGTTGTCGGTAACGAGATCATGCTAGTTATGGAGATATCTATGAACGATGCTCGAACACGCTAAGTATCGCTATGAAAAAGGTTTAAGACTTAGCGTTCATGTTTGATAGATGAGAGTCATTCGTTATATCACAGGGATTGATTCACGGGGTCCAGGTGTCAGACCCTGAATTCAAGCTACACAAACGAAACGTATCGGTTGGGCCACACAACCAAGAACATACTGGAGTTACCAATCCCAGGAAAACAATCAGGCCATGCTCGGAATGGATCATCGGCCGACAGCTCTTGGCGACCCCAACGTCACATGCGTTTCCAGATTGTGCACGCAAGAACCCAAAAAGTCTTCCAACTCGTATACTTCAACCATACACACATGGTATACGAGTCGGATTTTTAACAAGTTGAAACCACAGAATAAACCTAAGACACAAAGAAAGGAAATAATATCCAAAAGCTCTCACTGAGCAAAAACAACGAATGGCACAAATCAGAGGACACATGTCCCAACATTACATCAAGCAGCGGAAACAAACCGGTCTGAGTACAGACAAGAAGCAAAGGGCTCAAGGCCGAAAAGGAAAAGAAGGCCCATCCACGCAGTCCACCAGGAAGTAGCCCAGGGGAACTCTAACTACTCGTCGTAGATCTCGTCGTCGAACTCCACGTATTATCCACCAACCTGGTCGAGCGAAGGATCCTCAACTGCAGGAAAACCTTAGCCCGCGAACGGGTCAATACACCGAAGCGTATCGAACAAGCTAAAGCTAACAGGTTACAAAACTGTAAGATTCCCAAAGTATGGGGGGGGGGGGGGTAGGTGTACTTAGCGGCAGCAGCACTAGCAACCTAAAGAGACGCGCTAAAACTTCCGTCTAGTTAGAGAGAGATAAGAGAGCGTTTGAGTAGCCATCTACAACTAACACCAGTCATAACCCATTCTCGAATTAACCCCCTCAACCAAGTATGAGGAAGCAATCCGGGAAACTCACACGTTAACAATTTTAGTTACCATTTAGGGTGTAAGTAATTCTATAGTTACTAGTCAAATTAATTAACAATGATTAGGTGTAAGTTGTCTAGATCTTGTTAGCCAACATCATCACCAAGTCGTCCATAACCGTGGACACGGCTCATCGATAAGATTATACCCTGCAGGGGTGCACTACTGGACCCATACTCGCATGATCAACCCAGTCAAAAACATTAGGGCCTTTCAACCCAACCCTTTTCCTTTACCGCAACAAGTCCAGGAGCCACGGGAGCTATGCTGGTCCCGGCCAAAAGGGTGCGGACTCCCGCAGGACACACCCCTCCGCACCAACAGGCCGCGCCCTATATGCATGTAACAAGGCACACCGCCAAAGTAAAAATACTACACTAGTATCATCAATGCATATGAGGCAAATGGAAAACCCGAACTAGGTGTGGCTCCCGGACAAGTCGAAGTTCCAGTCAAAGTCGAGGGGGGCTCCATTGGGCCACCCACAAGTGGTTAGTGCGCTCAAAATTGGATCCGAGGACAAAATCTCAGTTCCTAGGTCGACACTGAGCAGAACAAAGCACCTCGCAAGGCCTTCCGCCTGGTGCCTTATCTTTTAATTATAGAACCCCACAATAAGACAGCAGTTTATTATAGTAGAACTATCTATCATACTAAGCATATGAGATAAAAGACAAAGGAACGACTCGCTCAACCAATTCTAAGCATGCACTACGACTCGCAAAGGCCAACAGCTAAACATGCAAGGGGTTATAGGTTGTGGGGATATAGCTGTATAGGCTGCAGGATAAACATATGATGGGATCGCAATTCAAGAATCGATAACTAGGATAGCATAGATCAAAAGGCAAGAATGAAAACCCGACAATCGTGTAACCGGTTAGCAGAAGCTTGCTTGGCAGCTTGTGGCCTGGCACAAAAGCTGAAACCTCAGTATCGTAGGTACTCGCAGCAGACACGTCGTCGTCTACCCAAAGAGAGCCAAACACAGACAATAGGAAACAATAATCAATACAAAGGAATGCACAAACAAAAGATGGTGCAATATGGTATGAGATGATTAGGTCATATTTAAAGCGGGGATGAAATCCCGGCCAGAGATTAGGGTGCAAGTTATTTGTGTAACCAACAATTTAAATGTTGTTTAACCTATATAGCAGGTATGGTGATCTAATTAATTTAAATGGAATAGACATTAATTAATTAAATGCAAATTATTTATCTACAACTCAAATTAAATGTTTATTAGCATGGCAAGGAATGGTATAAAAGATAAGAGCAGATTAAATGGAATTAGGGCATTATCTATTTATTACCCCACACATTCCATATTTAATTATTTAGTTGCATTTGTTAAATTAAACTAAGCATTTAAAATAAATGATGCAAAATGACATAAGAATGTGATATTAATGTTTATTGCATTTTTCTGATATAAAAACATATAAAGTTTATTTTATTTGGAGTTATAGATTAAAAGTTATCGTATTTTTAGATCTAGGGTGGTTTCTGAAATTATCCAGGGACCTGTTCGTGATAGCAACAAAGCAGTGAGGGTCCTCTGTGTAACCAGGAAAACTCCAGGGGGCTCGGGGTAACATTTACAGTGCCTCTGTCTCTGACTGGTGGGACCTACTCGTCAGTGGGAGAAAAAGAAAACAAAAGGGGTGGCTTTTATTCACTTCGGCCAGGATCGAACTCACGCCCACGCGAGGTGCGGGACGAGCGCTGCTCTGCTAGCCACTACGACTCGATCGTGTTTTTGACACGCTACCGAACGTACTGATTTTGTACTGAAAACCACGAGTGGAACCTGACGAAACTGAAGGGGCGCGACGGCTCGGGCCCGTGGTCGTCACCGCGCGGTGCGTGTCCGTGGTAGCCACCTCCGGCGCCGGCGAAAAAGACCGCTAGAGGAGGGGGAACGGAGAGGAGAGGGGGACGGGGAGTGGCGGCTCACCGTGAGGGGCCTGGTGGCGAGGTGGGACGGCGCGCGGTCAACGGAGGAGCCGTCGGTGCTGGAGGCGAGGCGGCGGAGCCGCGGCCGACGTCGGAGGAAAGAGGAAGAAGTGGCGCATCCCGGGTCTGGCCGAGGAGGCGTCGAGGGCGGAGGATGTTGGGGCACAGTCGATGGCGAGGCGGGGTGGCTCGGCGACGTCGGAGGCGAGCTATCCGTGTCGAGGACGGGCGGCGGTGCTCCGGGGATTTCTTCGGTGTCTACACAGAGGGGAAAGAGGGCGGCGGCGCGAGGAGAGGGGAGAATGTAGCTAGGGTTTCGGGGAAACGCTGTGGCGTGCTAAAAGTAGAGGAGGGGGCAGGGCAGCGAGGTGGGGGCAGAGGGCAGCGAGCCATGCCGCTCTGCCTCGCTGGAAAGGAGGTCGACCTCCTCCGTACGGAGGAGGGAGACAAGGTAAGTGGGCCGGAGTTGGGCATTTGGCCCACTTCGGCCAGGAAGTCTTATTTTTTTTTCTGTTTTCTTTTTCCTTTTTGTTTATTCTTTTTTCTGTTTTGTAAATTTAAAACAAAATAGGAAAAGGAAAAGATATAAAACCTTTTTGACAATTTTTATAGTTTCAAAACAAACAGATTAAACTATTGAAAATATTATTTGTACAAATTTGAAACTTCAATTTTGAAATGACTTGAAATAGCATTTGAACTTAAATAGAATTTAACTGTGGAAAAAGAATTTGGAAACAACATAATTAATTAAAATGCAACCACAAATGCAATGATGACATGAAGTTCCATTATATTGCACACAAATTTGGAAAGTTACAAACGGGCTGTTACAACACTCCCCCCCTCAAAGGAATCACGCCCCAGGATTCTTCATGGAGCCACGAAGAGGTCGGGGTACTCGGCACGGAGGTGGTCTTCACGTACCCATGTAGCTTCCTTGTCAGAATGATGAGACCATTGGACCTTGTAGAACTTGACAGTGTTGTTTCGGGTGCGACGTTCAGCTTCGTCAAGAATGCGAATCGGTTGTTCCACATAGGAGAGATCTTCCCGAAGTTCAATTGATCCATGATCAACTGCACGTCCTGGATCTTGGAAGAACTTCTTGAGTTGTGACACGTGGAAGACATCGTGCACTTTGGAGAGGTTTGGCGGAAGTTCCAGACGGTAAGCCAATTCACCACGCCTTGAAAGAACGTTGAAAGGCCCAACATAACGCGGAGCTAGCTTGCCTTTGATGCCAAAGCGTTGCGTGCCTCTCAGAGGAGTGACACGAAGGTAAGCTTGATCACCAGGTGCATAGACCATTTCCCTGTGCTTGCTATCATAATAGCTTTTCTGGCGAGACTGGGCAATCTTCAGATTGTCACGAATGATGCGAACTTTTTCTTCAGCCTCTTGGATAATGTCAGGACCAAAGAATTTACGTTCACCAGCTTGAGACCAATTGAGAGGAGTTCTGCATTTGCGGCCATAGAGAGCTTCAAAGGGAGCCATGCCTAGACTTGCTTGGAAACTGTTGTTGTAGGAGAACTCAGCATACGGAAGGCAATCCTCCCATTTCATGCCAAAAGAGATAACACAAGCTCTGAGCATATCCTCCAGAATTTGATTCACTCTTTCAACCTGTCCACTTTTCTGCGGATGGTAAGTTGTGCTGAACAGAAGTTTGGTACCCAAGGCTTTCTGAAAGCTATCCCAAAATCGAGAAGTGAAGATACTTCCACGATCCGAGCTTATTGCCAAAGGAACACCATGCAACGGAAGCAATCTTGTCATATAGAGTTATGCCAACTGACTAGCTGATACTGTCTCCTTGACTGGGAAGAAGTGAGCCACTTTGGACAGACGATCAATGACAACAAAGATTGCATCGTTACCTTTCTTGGACTTTGGAAACCCAGTAACGAAGTCCATCTCGATCTTGTCCCATTTCCACTCAGGAATTTGCAGTGGTTGAAGAAGTCCAGGTGGTCTCTGATGAACTGCCTTGACACGACAGCAAACATCACACTGAGACACATAGCGAGCAATTTCACGCTTCATCCTGGTCCACCAATAGATTGTCTTGAGATCCTGGTACATGTTTGTGCTGCCAGGGTGGATAGAAAGCGGAGTATCATGAGCCTCCTTGAGAATGAGTTCTCTTAATCCGTCAAGCTTGGGCACTACAATGCGTTCTTCAAACAGCAAGGTACCCTTGTCATCGAGAGAGAAACTCTTGTACTTATCCTTGCCGATGTTTGCTTTGATATTCCTGACACCAGAATCACGCAACTGTGTGGCACGGATCTTATCCTCAAGTGTAGGACTGGCAATCAAACTTGCGAGATAACCGGAAGGAACCACTTGAAGATTGAGCTTCTTAAATTCTTCGTGAATAGGAGGTTGGATGTCCTCAACCATGAGGTTGTTGCAATAGGACTTGCGACTGAGAGCATCAGCCATTACATTAGCTTTGCCTGGAGTGTAAGAGATGGTAAGATCGTAATCTGAGAGTTTCTCAAGCCACCTTGTTTGCCTGAGGTTCAAGTCTGGTTGAGTGAAGAGATATTTGAGACTCTTGTGATCAGTGAAGATCTCACAGCTGTGCCCCAACAAATAAGGTCTCCAAGCCTTGAGGGCATACATGATTGCTGCAAGTTCAAGATCATGTGTAGGATAGTTGAGCTCATGAGGCTGCAACTGGCGAGATGCATAAGCCACAACTTTGCGTTCTTGCATGAGGACTGCGCCTAGTCCTTGAAGAGATGCATCGCAGAAGATTTGGAAAGGTTTGGAAGTATCTGGTCCAACTAGAACATGAGTAGAAGTGAGTTTAGCTTTCAAGAGATTAAAACTCTCATCACACTTTGGAGTCCAAAGAAACTTTCTATCCTTCCTAGTAAGATCGGTGAGAGGCTTAGCGATTTTGGAGAAGTTCTCAACAAAACGACGGCAATAGCTAGCCATGCCAAGGAAACTCCTGACTTGTTTCACCGATGTAGGAGGCAACCATTCAACAATGGCCTTCACTTTTTCTGGATCAACAGAAATGCCTTCCGAAGAGATGACATGACCAAGGTAGGATACTTTAGGAAGCCAGAATTCACACTTGGAGAACTTGGCGTAGAGACGGTGTTCTCGGAGCTTCAACAAGATAAGACGTAGATGTTCTCCGTGTTCTTCCTCGGTTTTGGAATAGATAAGAATGTCATCGAGATAGACTACCACGAACTTATCGAGGTATTCCATGAAAACGAAGTTCATGAGACGTGAGAAAGTGGCCGGAGCATTTGTGAGACCGAAAGACATGACAGTGTATTCGTAGAGACCATAACGAGTGGTGAAAGCTGTCTTTGGAATGTCGTCTTTGCGGATCTTGATCTGGTGATAACCTGACCTCAAGTCCAACTTGGAGAAAACCTTAGCACCAGCCAGTTGATCAAACAGGTCATTGATGCGAGGGAGAGGATACTTGTTCTTGATGGTTTTCTTGTTCAGAGGACGGTAGTCAACAACCAGTCGCTCAGTCGTGTCCCTCGTTTTGACAAACAGAGTAGGACAACCCCAAGGAGAAGTACTAGGTTGAATATGACCTTTTCTTTCCAACTCCTCTAGCTGTCTCTTAAGTTCAGCCAGTTCTTTGGGGCCCATCTTGTAAGGACGTTTGGAGATAGGAGAAGTGCCTGGTTCTAGCTCAATAACGAACTCCACGGCTCTGTCAGGCGGCATGCCTGGCAATTCTTCAGGAAAGACGTCAGGAAAGTCTTGGACCACCGGTATATCTTCCATAGCAGGTAGAGGATGAACATTGAGGGCATATAGCTGAACAGATGGAGATTTTGAATAGAAGTAGACTATCTGGCCAGAAGAATGGGTAAGCTTAACAGATTTAGCAATACAATCAATTACCGCTTTATTTGCCACAAGCCAATCCATCCCTAGGATGACATCAATGTCTGAAGAACGAAGAGCAATAAGAGACGCTTGGAATGGAAGATTTCCGATTAAGATCTCGTTGTTCAGGCTAACTTCTCTTGTAAGCCATTTGGATCCTGGTTGCTGCACTAAGACAGGGCTGTCCATCTTTTCGAAAGTAACACCATTGCTGGAAGCAAAACTTTGCGAAATGAACGAATGGGACGCACCAGAATCAAACAACACTTTAGCGAGGATAGAGTTCACGAATAGATTTCCAAGAACCACATCAGTAGCTTCCTCTGCTTCTTTTGTTGTAACATGATTCACCCTTGCGCGTGTACTAACAGACCTTTTGTCGATTATGGGGGCCTGAGGAGTAACAACACAACTCTTAGGGCCACAAGGTGGATAAGGAAGTGTGTTTTGCGGACACTTGTAAGAGAAGTGGCCCGGCTCACCGCACTTGAAACAGGTGACCGAAGAGTTTGGAACTATAGGCGTTGTCTGCTCGAGGAAACTCCTTGTAGCTGAAGCTGGGTTGGTTAGACCAGAAGAAAACCTCGGAGAGATTGGACTGTGGATGAGTTGAGTTTGAGTTGCATAGGGTATCCAAACCCTACGTTTCTACGGAGGTGTAGAATCTTATGGAGAAGAAGTTGTTTCAAGAGAGTGTTTACGAGATTCTTCGAACTTCTCACGTCCAAATTCCTCTCGGAGAGCTGTGTTGACTAGGTCTTCAAAGGTATCGCACTTGATAGGAGTGAGTGCGTACTTAAGATCTGGGTTTAGACCTCTACAAAATTTGGCTTGCTTTTTGGCATCAGTTGATACCTCATCCTGAGCATAGCGGGCCAAACGATTGAACTCAGCTTGATAGTCCAGCACTGACATGCTTTCCTGAGTCAAGTCATAGAATTCTTCCCGCTTTCTTTCGATGACCCCATCTGGAATATGGTGGCATTTGAAAGCGTCCTTGAACTCATCCCAAGTAGTCACAACACCTGGTGCTCGTAACTGTAGGAAGTTCTCCCACCAAGACATGGATTCACCGCGGAGCAGGTAGGTGACATAAGGAACACGGTCCTCATCGGATACATGAGAAACAGCCAGAGCATTGTTCATCTCACGCAGCCAGTCATCAGCATCGAGTGGCTCAGAGGGAACATCAAACGTGCAGGGATTGAGCTGGAGAAACTGCACGATAGACACACAGTTGTTGCTCTGATTCTGGTTTTGCTGAATTTGACTCAAAACTTGCGTCATCTGAGACAAAACTTGCCCCATTTGGGAAGGCATTGGAGTATCTTCTTCACCACTCTCCATCCTGAGGAGGATACAACGTTAACACGACAATCGGATAAACAAAATCCAACGTAAGTGCTTAAAGGAAAACTTCAGATTGCTTAGAAAAGACAACAAGGAACGAGACATGGCCATCCATCATGGTACGCCACTTTGTTCACTTCCAGAAAGGTTTAAAGAGAGGTAAGAACGAAGGCTAGCACTAGAACTAGGAAACACCAATTGAGCATGACGTAACTCCACCAAAGAGGAGAAACAACTGATTGATTCAAGAATGAAACTGAACGTAGCCGAAGAGGTTGAAACTGTTGAAACGAAGCGCACCACCTTGAAGACACCTGCAACTATGGTACTACGGAAAAACCCAGAACACGTGATGTCCTAATTTTTAAAATTAAGGTGAGGAGGGAATTATCGTAACACTTCCTTACCAGAAGAACAGGGAGGGTGGGTGGGGAAAGAAGTAAAAGAACAGAATTCCTACTCTCACGTTTAAGAATTTCCTGATAACTACAAAATATTTTTCTAGACTCAAACAACGACCAGTAGAAGGGAACCTGAGGGCGTTTAAGCTCTGATACCAACTGTCAGACCCTGAATTCAAGCTACACAAACGAAACGTATCGGTTGGGCCACACAACCAAGAACATACTGGGGTTACCAATCCCAGGAAAACAATCAGGCCATGCTCGGAATGGATCATCGGCCGACAGCTCTTGGCGACCCCAACGTCACATACGTTTCCAGATTGTGCACGCAAGAACCCAAAAAGTCTTCCAACTCGTATACTTCAACCATACACACATGGTATACGAGTCGGATTTTTAACAAGTTGAAACCACAGAATAAACCTAAGACACAAAGAAAGGAAATAATATACAAAAGCTCTCACTGAGCAAAAATAGCGAATGGCACCAATCAGAGGACACATGTCCCAACATTACATCAAGCAGCGGAAACAAACCGGTATGAGTACAGACAAGAAGCAAAGGGCTCAAGGCCGAAACGGAAAAGAAGGCCCATCCACGCAGTCCACCAGGAAGTAGCCCAGGGATTCTCCGACGCTTCCATGTGATACGACATTATGCACAGGAAGGATATGTAAAGATTAGCAAAGTGCATACGGATCTGAATGTGGAGTATCGTCTGACGAAGCCTCTTCTGCTTGACAAGCATGAGAAACACCAAGAAGCTATAGGTGTTAAGCTTGTACCAAGTTGTACTCTAGTTCAAGTGGGAGCCTGAAATAGATATGTCCTAGAGGAAATTAATAAATTGTTTTTCTTTATCATATCTCGTTTGTTCATAATGCGTTTTTGTGTCATGCTATAACCGTATTAAGCGGAAACATTAATATGGGTGTGATGCGTAAAAACCCAGGTCCCTAGTAGCCTCTACCAAGACTAGTTTCATTGTGCGATTGATGATCGAGGTTTCCCGATCATGTGACATGGCGTCAGTTGGCAATGAAGTCATATCGTTGGTAGAACA
The DNA here is from genome assembly GCA_026929855.1 of Poa annua. NCBI lineage: Eukaryota > Viridiplantae > Streptophyta > Magnoliopsida > Poales > Poaceae > Poa > Poa annua. Next base: position 56,747,280 of record CM049426.1, on the reverse strand, counting down.
ATGTGATGGACATACCCATATTTGTAGGACGTATTCATTACGCCTTCGACCGTGAGATCAACTCTTATTGTTATTCCCGAAAGATACTTTGATTGCATCAAACGTCAAATCTTATGTAGTGTGACAATAAAGGTGTCCCTCTCGGGTATTGGAAGGGGGTAGGTGAGACGAGGGGTCAAGTGCGGGATTTGTCTGTCCGTATAGCCGGATAGATACTCTAGGGCCCACTCGGTGAGATTATGTCAAATGAGCTTGCAAGCGTGTGACTAGGTCACGGGGACATCAGATCAAAGACGAGTAGAAGATAGTGTTGTCGGTAACGAGATCATGCTAGTTATGGAGATATCTATGAACGATGCTCGAACACGCTAAGTATCGCTATGAAAAAGGTTTAAGACTTAGCGTTCATGTTTGATAGATGAGAGTCATTCGTTATATCACAGGGATTGATTCACGGGGTCCAGGTGTCAGACCCTGAATTCAAGCTACACAAACGAAACGTATCGGTTGGGCCACACAACCAAGAACATACTGGAGTTACCAATCCCAGGAAAACAATCAGGCCATGCTCGGAATGGATCATCGGCCGACAGCTCTTGGCGACCCCAACGTCACATGCGTTTCCAGATTGTGCACGCAAGAACCCAAAAAGTCTTCCAACTCGTATACTTCAACCATACACACATGGTATACGAGTCGGATTTTTAACAAGTTGAAACCACAGAATAAACCTAAGACACAAAGAAAGGAAATAATATCCAAAAGCTCTCACTGAGCAAAAACAACGAATGGCACAAATCAGAGGACACATGTCCCAACATTACATCAAGCAGCGGAAACAAACCGGTCTGAGTACAGACAAGAAGCAAAGGGCTCAAGGCCGAAAAGGAAAAGAAGGCCCATCCACGCAGTCCACCAGGAAGTAGCCCAGGGGAACTCTAACTACTCGTCGTAGATCTCGTCGTCGAACTCCACGTATTATCCACCAACCTGGTCGAGCGAAGGATCCTCAACTGCAGGAAAACCTTAGCCCGCGAACGGGTCAATACACTGAAGCGTATCGAACAAGCTAAAGCTAACAGGTTACAAAACTGTAAGATTCCCAAAGTATGGGGGGGGGGGGGGGGGGGGTAGGTGTACTTAGCGGCAGCAGCACTAGCAACCTAAAGAGACGCGCTAAAACTTCCGTCTAGTTAGAGAGAGATAAGAGAGCGTTTGAGTAGCCATCTACAACTAACACCAGTCATAACCCATTCTCGAATTAACCCCCTCAACCAAGTATGAGGAAGCAATCCGGGAAACTCACACGTTAACAATTTTAGTTACCATTTAGGGTGTAAGTAATTCTATAGTTACTAGTCAAATTAATTAACAATGATTAGGTGTAAGTTGTCTAGATCTTGTTAGCCAACATCATCACCAAGTCGTCCATAACCGTGGACACGGCTCATCGATAAGATTATACCCTGCAGGGGTGCACTACTGGACCCATACTCGCATGATCAACCCAGTCAAAAACATTAGGGCCTTTCAACTCAACCCTTTTCCTTTACCGCAACAAGTCCAGGAGCCACGGGAGCTATGCTGGTCCCGGCCAAAAGGGTGCGGACTCCCGCAGGACACACCCCTCCGCACCAACAGGCCGCGCCCTATATGCATGTAACAAGGCACACCGCCAAAGTAAAAATACTACACTAGTATCATCAATGCATATGAGGCAAATGGAAAACCCGAACTAGGTGTGGCTCCCGGACAAGTCGAAGTTCCAGTCAAAGTCGAGGGGGGCTCCATTGGGCCACCCACAAGTGGTTAGTGCGCTCAAAATTGGATCCGAGGACAAAATCTCAGTTCCTAGGTCGACACTGAGCAGAACAAAGCACCTCGCAAGGCCTTCCGCCTGGTGCCTTATCTTTTAATTATAGAACCCCACAATAAGACAGCAGTTTATTATAGTAGAACTATCTATCATACTAAGCATATGAGATAAAAGACAAAGGAACGACTCGCTCAACCAATTCTAAGCATGCACTACGACTCGCAAAGGCCAACAGATAAACATGCAAGGGGTTATAGGTTGTGGGGATATAGCTGTATAGGCTGCAGGATAAACATATGATGGGATCGCAATTCAAGAATCGATAACTAGGATAGCATAGATCAAAAGGCAAGAATGAAAACCCGACAATCGTGTAACCGGTTAGCAGAAGCTTGCCTGGCAGCTTGTGGCCTGGCACAAAAGCTGAAACCTCAGTATCGTAGGTACTCGCAGCAGACACGTCGTCGTCTACCCAAAGAGAGCCAAACACAGACAATAGGAAACAATAATCAATACAAAGGAATGCACAAACAAAAGATGGTGCAATATGGTATGAGATGATTAGGTCATATTTAAAGCGGGGATGAAATCCCGGCCAGAGATTAGGGTGCAAGTTATTTGTGTAACCAACAATTTAAATGTTGTTTAACCTATATAGCAGGTATGGTGATCTAATTAATTTAAATGGAATAGACATTAATTAATTAAATGCAAATTATTTATCTACAACTCAAATTAAATGTTTATTAGCATGGCAAGGAATGGTATAAAAGATAAGAGCAGATTAAATGGAATTAGGGCATTATCTATTTATTACCCCACACATTCCATATTTAATTATTTAGTTGCATTTGTTAAATTAAACTAAACATTTAAAATAAATGATGCAAAATGACATAAGAATGTGATATTAATGTTTATTGCATTTTTCTGATATAAAAACATATAAAGTTTATTTTATTTGGAGTTATAGATTAAAAGTTATCGTATTTTTAGATCTTGGGTGGTTTCTGAAATTATCCAGGGACCTGTTCATGATAGCAACAAAGCAGTGAGGGTCCTCTGTGTAACCAGGAAAACTCCAGGGGGCTCGGGGTAACATTTACAGTGCCTCTGTCTCTGACTGGTGGGACCTACTCGTCCGTGGGAGAAAAAGAAAACAAAAGGGGTGGCTTTTATTCACTTCGGACAGGATCGAACTCGCGCCCACGCGAGGTGCGGGACGAGCGCTGCTCTGCTAGCCACTACGCCTCGATCGTGTCTTTGACACGCTACCGAACGTACTGATTTTGTACTGAAAACCACGAGTGGAACCTGACGAAACTGAAACTGCAGCGGGGCAGTGGCGCACGGCGGAAGAAGAAGCAGGCGCCGGCGTCGACCAAAACGGGGCGGCGCTCCCGGGGTTCAGTTCCCGTCCTCGACAGGGAAAAAAAGGGCGCGACGGCTCGGGCCCGTGGTCGTCACCGCGCGGTGCGTGTCCGTGGTAGCCGCCTCCGGCGCCGGCGAAAACGACCGCTAGAGGAGGGGGAACGGAGAGGAGAGGGGGACGGGGAGTGGCGGCTCACCGTGAGGGGCCTGGTGGCGAGGTGGGACGGCGCGGGGTCAACGGAGGAGCCGTCGGTGCTGGAGGCGAGGCGGCGGAGCCGCGGCCGGCGTCGGAGGAAAGAGGAAGAAGTGGCGCGTCCCGGGTCCGGCCGAGGAGGCGTCGAGGGCGGAGGACGTTGGGGCACAGTCGATGGCGAGGCGGGGTGGCTCGGCGACGTCGGAGGCGAGCTATCCGTGTCGAGGACGGGCGGCGGTGCTCCGGGGATTTCTTGGGTGTCTACACAGAGGGGAAAGAGGGTGGCGGCGCGAGGAGAGGGGAGAATGTAGCTAGGGTTTCGGGGAAACGCTATGGCGTGCTAAAAGTAGAGGAGGGGGAAGGGCAGTGAGGTGGGGGCAGAGGGCAGCAAGCTATGCCGCTCTGCCTCGCTGGAAAGGAGGTCGACCTCCTCCGTACGGAGGAGGGAGACAAGGTAAGTGGGCCGGAGTTGGGCATTTGGCCCACTTCGGCCAGGAAGTCTTACTTTTTTTTCTGTTTTCTTTTTCCTTTTTGTTTATTCTTTTTTCTGTTTTGTAAATTTAAAACAAAATAGGAAAAGGAAAAGATATAAAACCTTTTTGACAATTTTTATAGTTTCAAAACAAACAGATTAAACTATTGAAAATATTATTTGTACAAATTTGAAACTTCAATTTTGAAATGACTTGAAATAGCATTTGAACTTAAATAGAATTTAACTCTGGAAAAAGAATTTGGAAACAACATAATTAATTAAAATGCAACCACAAATGCAATGATGACATGAAGTTCCATTATATTGCACACAAATTTGGAAAGTTACAAACGGGCTGTTACACCAGGCCTACGAGTTAGTCAATGATCGGAGAGGGGTCTCGATCATGTATGTTATTACATTTAACCACTAGGGTAACATACTTAAGGGGTTTCGACAAGACAATCGGAAAGAAAGACATCACCGGGAACGTCCCGGGAATGGTCCGATGGAGATCGGGAAGCGAAGAAATAGTTTTCGGAGCAAGAATAAATTTTATATAATATGTTTGATATTTATTAATGTAATTAATGATTAAATATGATTTTATATATATTTTTTCGAATTTTTTAAGGCTGATTTTCCTAAATGTGCCTTCTAGTGGAAAGAAGGCCCATGGGGGGAAAATCCCCCTAGGGGATTCGGATTGGGGGAGGCCGGCCAAGGTGGGCCACATTGTAACATCCCAAATGTAACATTCCTAAAATGTTGAGCTTATGTGTAATAAAGTGTATCATCATATCATCTTTCCATTTGCGTTTGCATTCAATTAAATAAATTGCTTTCAAATTCACATTTCATATTTATATTTCAAATGTAATTTCAAATAAATTCAAATGAAGCTTCAAAATATTTACAAATAATCAAACCAGTAATTTAACTTGACTATTTTGAAACTATTAAAATTGTTCAAATTTTTTTATCATGTTTGTTTTCTGTTTTGTTTTAAAAATACAATACCAGAAAAGAATAAAATTAAAAGTAAAAGAAAAAGCAGAAAAAAGAGGACAAAAAATTCACCTAGCCGAGTTGGGCCTGTTCGGCCCAACTCAGCCCACCTGCTCTGTCTCCCTCCTCCGTACGGCTCAGAGGAGACGAGCACATTTCCACGTTGTCCATGGCCGTGACGCTGCCTCCTTGCCCCCATAGCTCGCCCCACTCCCCTCTCTCCCTATTTAGCCGCCCGCCGCAGCCAAACCCTAACCCTAATCCTCTCCTCCGCCACGCCGCCGCTCGCTCTCTCCCCAAGCACCGCCGTCGCCATGTCCGGAGGGTTTGAGCTCGCCTCCGCGTGAGCCGGCCATCTCCTCTGTCCCCGTCGCGCCAGCAGCCGCGCCCGCCTCTCCTTCGTCCTCGACGCCGAGCGCCGGAACCGGGAGCCACCGCTTTGTCCACTCCATCCCCACGCTGCCGCTGCTCGGCCTCCCCTCCCCACCCGCCCGCTCCGCCTCCGGCCTCCCCGAGTCTCCCCAACTCGCCCATGAGCTCCCCTCGTTGAGCCGCCGCCGGACCCCTCTCCTTCCCTGTTCGATTCACCACGGTTCGCCGGATTTGAACGACACCGTCGCCGGCAACACCACGACCGGGGCGGGCACGACCTAGTCGAGCACCTTTCTTTGAACTGAGGGCAAAAATGAGACCGCGACACGAAACCGCACACCCGACACACCCACGCTTGCGCGGCGCCGCCAGGAAAAGGTCGCCGCCAGCGAGAGTTGGTACGTCGATGCGCTCGGTTTGCTAGGAGTTTCAGTTTCATCAGAGATGATAACAGTTTCATTCCTTCGTCGGTGTTAAAAGAAACTCGTTTCCGTTTGTATCAACAACCCGATCCCAGCTCTTATGGCTAGCAGCACCGTGCGCTCGCTCGCCGCGCACCCGAGTTTGAATCCCTCCCTAGGCAGTGGAAAAAGCCCACTTTTTTACGCGCCGCTGACAGGGCGGGCCCACTGGTCAGTGACCATGGTTCCCGCAGCGCACGCAGAGCGTGCGTCAGCGCCAGCGTGGCTCCTGGGCCCGCTTGGCAGCCTCTCGGGTAGGTCCAGTGCGGTAAGAAAAATTTCCAGGAGATCCCTGTGCTGCATTTTACATAGAGACCCCCTGGCTTCTATCTTTTGCACCTGAGCCCTTCCAGTTACAGTTTCCATCACAGACAGGTCCCTGTCTTTTGCAGAAACAACCCTAACATTAAAAAATGCAATAACTTTAATAATATAACTCCAAATAAAATAATCTTTATATGTTTTAATATCAGAAACATGCAATGAACATTATTATAACATTCTTATGTCATTTTGCATCATTTATTTTAAATGCTTAGTTTAATTTAACAAATACAACTAAATAATTAAATATGGAATGTGTGGGGTAATAAATATATAATGCCCTAATTCCATTTAATTTGATCATACCATCCATGCCATGTCTTGTCATGCTAATAAACATTTAACTTGATGTGTAGATAAATAATTTGCACCATAATTAATTGCCGGGATTTTCATCCCCGCTTTAATGTGACCTAATCATCGCATACTATAGTGCCACATCAATTGTTTGCGCATTTCCATATATTGATTATGTTTCTATTGTTTGTGTTTGGCTTTTCTCTGGGTAGACGACGACGTACCTGCTGCGAGTACCTACGATACTGAGGTTCCACCTTTTGTGCCGGGCCACGAGCTGCCAGGCAAGCTTCTGCTAACATGTTACACGATTGTTTGGTTTTCATACTTGCTATTGATCTCTCCTACCCTAGTTTACTTTTCTTGAATTGTGATCCCATCACATGTTTATCCTGCAGCCTATACAACTTTATACCCACAACCTATAACCCCTTACATGTTTTATCTGTTGGCCTTTGCGAGTCGTAGTGCATGCTTAGAGTTGTTGTGCGAGTCGTCCATTTGTATTTCATCTCATATGCTTAGTATGATAGATTGTTCTATTTTAATAAACTGATGTATTATGTTGGGTATTATAATTAAAAGATAAGGCACCAGGCGGAAGGCCTTGCGAGGTGCTTTGTTCTGCTCAGTGTCGATCTAGGAACTGAGATTTTGTCCTCGGATCCAATTTTGAGCGCACTAACCACTTGTGGGTGGCCCAATGGAGCCCCCCTTGACTTTGAACAGATCCTCAGCTCGTCCATGTGCCGCAAGTAGTTTGGGTTTTCAATTTGCTCATATGCATGTGCATGATGATGATGTTCGATGAGAGGTTACTTGATACGGGGGGTCATATAGGGGTGGTGCGCGCGAAGCGGACAGTTCCTACTGTGGTTTGAGCCGCATGGCGCGTGGACACAAACTAATGAGTCCGCCATTGAGATTCGACAGGACTCCTGACGCGGGTAACAACTCATATGGGTGGCACTTGGACTTGCTGAAGTGAAGGAATGAGTCGTGTTGAGAGGCCCTAATGTTTTTGACTGGGTTGATCATGCGAGTATGGGTATAGTAGTGCACCCCAGCAGGGTATAATCTTATCGATGAGCCGTGTCCACGGTTATGGACGACTTGGTGATGATGCTGGCTAACAAGATCTAGACAACTTACACCTAATCATTGTCAATTAACTTGACTAGTAAAATAGAATTACTTTCACAATAAAGGGTAACTAAAATAGTTAACGTGTGAGTATTCCCGAATTGTTTCCTCATACTTGGTTGAGGGGGTTAATCCGAGAATGGGTTATGATTGGTGTTAGTTCTAGATGTTTACTTAAGAGCTCTAATCCGAGAATTAGACTTCCCTTGTGCTTCTTCCTGGTGGACCGCGTGGATGGGCCTTCGCTTTTCGTTTCGGCCTTGTGCCCTTTGCTTCTTGTCTATACTCAGACCGGTTTGTTTTCCGCTGCATGATGTAATGTTGGGACATGTGTCCTCTGTTTGGTGACATTCGATATATTTGCTTAGTGAGAGCTTTGGATACTTTTTCCATTCTTTGTGTCTTAGGTTTATCTTGTGATTTCCACTCTGTTAAAAACCCACTCGTATACCATGTGTGTATGAATGAAATATACGAGTTGGTAGGATTTTGGGTTCTTGCATGCACAATCTTGATACATATGTGAAGTTGGGGTCGCTAGGAGCTGTCGGCCGATGATCCATTCTGAGCCAGGCCTGCCTGTTTCCTGGGTTGGTATTACCCATTATGCTCCTAGTTGTGTGGCCCAACCGATACATTTTGTTTGTGTAGCCTAAATTCAGGGTCTGAGACACATGGGGCCCACCTAGGGCCGGTGGCTTCTTATTCCGGCCGAACCAGGCATGTGGGGTAGTCCCACATTGCCCGGCTGGCAAGGTTGGCGACCCCCGGGAGCCTTTATATAGAGATGCACCCCTGGCCTTTTAATTCACCAATTAATTTATATTTCTCTCCTCGATTACGTGATTCCCTTTGTCGGAGTTGCACCGAGAAGAGAGGAGGTCTCTCCACCATAGCCCGCTGCCGCGCTACTGGTGTTCCGGTCCAAGTCTTCCGCTGCTCGTCCTGGACTGGAGCTTCGGGAGTCGTAGTCTCCACCGTACGTGTGTAACGCCCTGCGAGGTGCTGCGCTAGCGGTGCTGGGAGGTCTACTTCCACTACACGACCTTGAGTTTGGCTTTGTCGTGTTCATATTTTCCTCCACGGGTCCCAAGCTGTCGCCGTCGTCAACACCAATTTGGGGGAGATCAGAGCTGCTCCCCAGCACCCTGCCGGCAGGGGGAATCGTCCCCGGAGGCCTCTACGTCCCCATGACCGCCTCCAGACTGATGCGTGAGTAGTCTACCCCTTGGACTACGGGTCCATAGCAGTAGCTAGGTGCTTGTCTCCTCCTCTTGTGCTCTCATGTTTAGATCTTGTGAGCTGCCTATCATGATCAAGACCATCTTTATGTAATTCTCCATGTTGTGTATGTTGGGATCCGATGAATATTTAGTACTAAATTTATTGCTTCATAATATATCATATGTGTGCTATTTAATGATCTTGAATGCTCTCCGTTACTTGTGTATGCTCCGGCCAAGTAGATGCTCGTAACTCTAAGAGGGGGTATTTCTGCTCGATAGTAGGTTCATGTTTCTATTAAATCTGGGGCAGTGGCGGAAAGCTCTAAGGTTGTAGATGTACTGTTGCTACTAGGGATAAAACAATAGTACTTTGTCTAAGGATGATGGTACTTACTTACTTTACACACAATGCTTAAGGCGATAATCTATTGCATGCAATTAATACTGAAAGGGGTGCGGACGCTAACCGGAAGGTGTATTATTAGTAATATATGCAGTTGGAACGGTCTATGTATATTGTTGTAATGCCTGAATGAATCTCACACTAGACACCATATCGTTAGTATATGCATTGGGTTTCTCATCATTATTCTGTCAATTGCCTAGCTGTAATTTGTTTACCACGCATGGATGAATGTTATTATTATTTATGGACAGACACCACTAGTGAACTGTGGACCCCGATCCTTCTCATTAATCTGATAAAACCACAACTGCAAACCTGTTACTTTCTGCAAACATATACTCTTTCTTCCACACATACATTTAATCCTTTGTTACAGCAAGACGTTGAGATTGACAACCTCACTGTTAAGTTGGGCCAAAGTTTCTTGATTGTTTGTGTGCAGGCTCCACGTTCGCTGCTGACGATAACTCGGGTGAAAATTCATCTCCTACTTGTTCGATAACCTTGGTTTCATAACTGAGGGAAACTTGCTGCTGCACTTCTTCACTCCTTCCTCTTGGGGTCTCCCAACAACACACACACCGTGTGCATCAAGCATTTTTCTGGCACCGTTGTCGGGGAGATTTGAAGATTCACTACGAGGGGAGTTTTTGCACTTCCAATCTTTTTATTTTGTTATTGTCTTACTTAGATTATTTTTATTACTGTCTTGTTTGCTTAATATCAAAAATACAAAAAAATTAGTTACTTGCATTACTTTTTATATTTCGGTTTTGCTATTTTATTTTCAGTTTTGTTTTTTTTATTTCGGTGTTAGTGTTACTTCCTTTATTTTGTTATTTCAGTTTGTCCTAAATTTGCTGAAAATGGGTAGTCCTGAAGTTGAAATTCGTTCGTTTAAACAACAGGGAGCAGAAAGTTTAAAAGATGCTTGGTATAGGATAAATGATGCTCATCAAAAATGCACTAAGAAACACTCCACTTTAATCGTCCTTAGGAATTTTTATGGTTGTATCTCTAGTTGGTATAGGTATGTTCTTGACACTCTTACGGGGGTTATTTTCTTGTTACACCTACCTTTGAAGCCTGCATTTTAATTGAAAGTTTGGTAGGATCACCACGCCTTACTAAAGAAGTTAAACTGAGATCACTTTGGGAGATATAATTAAAAGGTTGGATTCTATGGAGAAAACTTTTCTTGATAATGCTAGCAAGGGCAATGAATCAATGAATGATATTAATGGAAGGATCACTGCTTTAGAAACTAGCAACACCCTTGATACTCATAACCATAGAATTGATGAATTAGAACATGTTATGGAAATTTTAGGTTCAACATTTGCTTCTATTAAAACTAAGAGAGATAAGGCTTTTGTAGGAAGGGAGCAAAATTTCATTTATATTCTCAAACCCAAACCTCCCAATATGCCTAAAAGTGATGATTTACATAATAGAACATAATCGTGGATACATAAAACACCTATTACAACTAACCATGTTTTGGAGAAAGTTATTAATGTCGATGCTTCATCTCTTGATAATACTTGAGTTTCACTTTTTGTGCCTAGCTCAAAGACGTTAAACAAAAGTGCTTATGGGAGACAACCCACTTTTATTTCCTGTCATTTTAATTTATTTCTCTTGTGTCAAGAACCTGTCCTACCCCTGTAGAAACTCCTTTGTATCTTAATTTTATTGCAATGTTGTGTCAATTAAGCCTCTAGTTGGAAGTTGATGCTAAAATTCAATTCATGTGCTGAAACAGATTTCTGCTGTCCACCGCTAAATTCATATCAATTCACTGGAACGTTAGTAAACTCTGCCTTTTTTTTGCATAATCCTCATATGTATATGCAACTTTCATTAGTTTTGAGTTTTCTGATCTGAGCAAGTTAAGTGCCTCGAACAAATTCGTCTTTACGGACTATTCTGTTTTTTACAGATTCTGTCATTTTCTTTTGCAATGGCTCTTTTGCTATTTTGATTGGATCTTTTTATCCTATTAACTATCAGTTGCTGTAGATAATGTCCAATAGCATTTGTAGCAATTGTGTACCTACATAATATCATAATTTTTTGTGCACTAACCCTCTAATGAAGTTACTCTAAGTTTGGTGTGGAGGAAATTTTCAAGGATCAAGAGGAAGGATGATATAATATGATCAAGAGGATAGTAACGCCAAAGCTTGGGGATGTCCCGGTGGTTAACCCCAATATAATTCAAGAAGACTCAAGCGTCAAATCTTGGGGATGCCCAGGGCATCCCCTTCTTCATCAACAAACTATCAGGTCCTTTCTAGTGAAACTATATTTTAATTCCGTCACATCTTATGTGCTTATCCTTAAGCGTATGTTTGTTTTTGTTTTTTTGTTGTTATTTTCATTCTCTGAATAAATAGGATCCTAGCATTCTTTTGTGTGGGAGTGTCAGACCCTGGATTCAGACGTCACAAATAAGTCCTACTGGTTGGGCCACACAACTAGGAGCATACTGGGGTTACCAATCACAGGAAAAAACATGCGGGCTTGGAATGGATCATCGGCCCAAAGCTCGCTAGCGATCCCAACGTCACGTACGTCTCGTGATTGCGCACGAAAGAAATCCAAAACCCTGAAAGTTGGGTGTAAGTTAACAATGATTAGGTGTAAGTTGTCTATGATCTTATTAGCCAGCATCATCACCAAGTCGTCCATAACCGTGGACACGGCTCATCCATAAGATTATACCCTGCAGGGGTGCACTACCGTAGCCATACTCGTTCGATCAACCCCAAAAAGCAAGCTAGAATGAAGGGCATCTCAACATGGCAAATCTCTTCTCTACAATCTATCCAGGGAACCACATAATTGTGCGCACGGTTGCTCAGCCCCATACCCGAAACTTCGCAACACTCTAAGAATGTGCCACCCTATATGAGAATCGACTACTCCATCATCATGAGATCGTTATGTAACCATATGAATGCATCAAATGGAAAGCCCGAACTACTTGCGTCGCCCTGGATAAGAAGCGGATTAGATCGAAGCCGCGCGGGACTCCATAGGGCCTCCCACAAGTGGTTAGTGCGCTCAAAATTGGATCCAAGGACAAGAACTGAGTTCCTAGGTCGACACTTAGCAAAACAAAGCACCTCGCAAGGCCTTCCGCCGGTGCCTTATCATTCAGTTATAATTCACAACACAAGATAACATTTTATTAAACTAGACATTCTATCATGCTAAGAATATGTCACATAGGACAAACAGACTCACAAAACCAACCTTAAGCATGCACTACGACTCGCAAGGCTAACAGATAAACATACAACAGGTGATGGGATGTGGGGATAAAGCTGCATAGGGCTGCAGGATAACATGTGATGTGATCGCACTTCAAGAATCGTAAACTACGCTAGCATAGATCAAATAGCAAGGATGAAAACCAAACAACCTGTAACAGGTTGGCAGTAGCTTCCCTGGCAGCTCGTGGCCTGGCACGAAAGCTGGAACCTCAGTATTGTAAGGACCGTCAACAGGCACGTCATCGTCTACCCAGAGAAGAGAAAAAACATAGACAAATAGGAAAAATAATCAATATATGGAAAATGCGCAAACAATTGATGGTGCATGACATGGCAAGATGTAATATGAGATGCACTTAATCCAAATAAAGCGGGAATGCAATCCTGACAATTAATATTTAGGTTCAATTTATTTTTCTACACATGAAATTAAATGTTTATTAACATCGCAAGACATGTCATAGATGATATAATCAAATTATATGGAATAGGGCATTATATATCTATTACCCCACACATTCCATATTTAATTATTTAGTTGCATTTGTTAATTTAAACTAAGCAATAAAATTAAATGATGCAAAATGGCATAAGAATGTTCATTGCATTTTTCTGATAAAAATACATATAAAGATTATTTAATTTGGAGTTATAGAATAAAAGTTATTAATGTTTTAGGTCTAGGGGTGTTTCTGTAATTAACATGGACCTGTTCATGATGGAAAAGAATAAGTGAGGGTTCTCTGTGCAAAACAAAAAACAGGGGGGCTCAGATGCGAGTTTGCCGCGTAGGGTATCTTCTGGACTTTTCTTACCAAGGAAACAAGCACCCGTGAGGCTGGGCCAAACGCCACGCTGGCGTGGGCGCGCGTGTGTGGCGCCACGGTCACTGACCGGTGGAGGCCAGTTGTCAGCGTGCGTAGCAAAAATTGGGCTGTTATTCAACACGCCCGCGGGAGTCGAACTCGGACGCGCGCAGCGAACGGATCAGCGCTGCCAGCCACGGGGGCGAGTGAGGGTTGTTGTTAGGTTTTGGTTCGTTATGGTTTTTAACAGTAAAAGGTTCTGTTTTTCTCTGACGAAGCTGAAGAAACCCGTCAGTAAGCTACGGCGGACGGAGGCGCGCCGACGACAACCAAGGACGGGCCGCGCGGGGCTGTTGTGTGCATGCAACGGGTGCGGGAGAGGTGGCGATCCGTTTTTGTGCTCGGATGTGAAGGAGGAGTACCAGAGGGCTCGGTTGTATAGGCCGTGGCGGAGTTAATCTCCGGTGCCGGTGAAATGGGAGCGAACCAGGACGCAAGGGAGGGGGAAAAGGTGAGGCTCACCAAGGGGACTGCGGTGGCGAGAGGAGGAGGCGCGGGGAGACCGGAGTGGAGTTGTCGGTGTCGAGGACGAAGTAGCCAAGCGACAGCCGGCGTCATGGAAGGAGAAGGAGCGGCGCTTCCCAGGTCCGGCTCCTGTTTGTCGTGGACGGAGGAGTCAAAGAGGGTCTTGCTGGCGCGAGGAAGGTGGAGGAGGTGGCCGGAATCACCGGGGGTCCGAGCTCCGCATCTCGGAAAACATGGCGACGACAGGAGCTAGGTGAGAGCGTGCGGCGGTGGGGCAGAGGGAAGAATGAAGGGGCTAGGGTTTGGGGGCGCTGTGGCGCATCTAATAGGAGAGGGGGATGGGCAGGTGGCGTGTGGGGCGAGCATGGCAGAGAGCCAGCGCCATGGCGACGTGTAAAGCTCACTGCTTCGTACGGAGGAAGGAGAAAAGGGAGGCAGGCCGTGGGCTGGGCCGGAGTGGGCCGAATTGGGCCAACTCAGCCAGGGTGAGCTTTTTCTCCTGTTTTTTATTTTCTCTTTTATTTATTTCTTTTTTGTTTGTATTTTTTAAAACAAAATAGAAAAGTAAACAAGATAAAATCTTTTGGCAATTTTTTATAGTTTCAAAATAGACAATTTAATTTGCTGATTTGAATATTTGAAAAGATTTTGAAACTTCACATTTGAACTTATTTGAATTTGCATTTGAATTTAAATGTGGAATTTGAATTTGAATGCAACCAATTAATTAAATGCAAGACAAATGAAATGATGCCATGATGTTTTCTTTATTGCACAAACAAACACCATATTCTAGGAAGGCATTACATTTGGGATGTTACAACACTCCACCCCTCAAAGGAATCACACCCCGAGATTCTTCATGGAGCAACGAAGAGGTCGAGATACTCAACACGGAGGTGGTATTCACGTTCCCATGTAGCTTCCTTGTCAGAGTGATGAGACCATTGGACCTTTTAGAACATGACACTTTTGTTACGGGTGCGACGTTCAGCTTCGTCAAAAATGCGAATAGGTTGTTCCACATAAGAGAGATCTTCTCTAAGTTCAGTTGATCCATGATCAACTGCACGTCCTGGATCTTGGAAGCACTTCTTGAGTTGTGACACGTGGAAGACATCGTGCACTTTGGAGAGGTTTGGAGGAAGTTCCAGACGGTAGGCCAAATCACCACGCCTTGAAAGAACGTTGAAAGGTCCAACACACCGTGGAGCGAGCTTGCCTTTGATACCAAAGCGTTGCGTGCCTCTCAGAGGAGTGACACGAAGGTAAGCTTGATCACCAGGTGCATAGACCATGGCCCTATGCTTGCTATCATAATAGCTTTTTTGACAAGGCTGGGCAATCTTAAGATTGTCACGAATGATGCGAACCTTTTCCTCAGCCTCCTGGATAATGTCAGGGCCAAAGAATTGACGTTCACCCGCTTGAGACCAATTCAGAGGAGTTCTGCATTTGCGCCCATAGAGAGCTTCGAAGGGAGCCATGCCTAGACTTGCTTGGAAGCTGTTGTGTAGGAGAACTCAGCATACGGAAGGCAATCCTCCCATTTCATGCCAAAGGAGATAACACAAGCTCTGAGCATATCCTCCATAATTGTATTCGCCCTTTCAACCTGTCCACTTGTTTGCGGATGGTAAGCGGTGCTGATCAGAAGTTTGGTACCCAAGGCTTTCTGAAAGCTATCCCAAAATCGAGAAGTGAAGATACTTCCATGATCTGAGCTTATTGCCAGAGGAACACCATGTAAAGGAACCAGTCTTGTCATATAGAGTTCTGCCAACTGACTAGCTGAGACAGTCTCTTTGACTGGGAAGAAGTGAGCCACTTTGGAGAGACGATCAATTACAACAAAGATTGCATCGTTGCCTTTCGACTTTGGAAACCCAGTAACGAAGTCCATTTCGATCTTGTCCCATTTCAACTCAGGAATTTGCAGTGGTTGAAGAAGTCCAGGTGGTCTCTGATGTACTGCCTTGACACGATAGCAAACATCACACTCAGACACATAGCGAGCAATTTCACGCTTCATCCTGGTCCACCAATAGATTGACTTAAGATCCTGATATATCTTTGTGCTCCCAGGGTGGATAGAAAGCGAAGTATCATGAGCCTTCTTGAGAATCAACTCTCTTAAGCTGTCAAGCTTGGGCACTACAATGCGTCATTCAAAGAGCAAGGTACCCTTGTCATCGAGAGAGAAACTCTTGTACTTATCCTTGCAGATGTTGACTTTGATATTCTTGACACCAAAATCACGCAACTATGCGGCACGGATTTTATCCTCAAGTGTAGGAGTGGCAATCAAGTTTGGAAGATAACCAGAAGGAACCACTTGGAGATTGAGCTTCCTGAATTCTTCGTGAAGTGTTGGATGTTCTCAACCATGAGGTTCTTGCAATAGGACTTGCGACTTAGAGCATCAGCCACCACATTAGCTTTGCCTGGAGTGTAAGAGATGGTGAGATCGAAATCTGAGAGTTTCTCAAGCCACCTTGTTTTCCTGAGGTTCAAATCTGATTGAGTGAAGAGATATTTGAGACTCTTGTGGTCGGTGAAGATCTCACAGCTGTGCCCAACCAAATTAGGTCTCCAAGCCTTGAGGGCATACATGATTGCTACAAGTTCAAGGTCATGTGTAGGATAGTTGAGCTCATGAGGCTGTAACTGACGAGATGCATAAGCCACAACTTTGCATTCTTGCATGAGTATTGCGCCTAGTCCTTGAAGGGATGTATCACAGAAGATTTGGAAAGGTTTGGAAGTGTCTAAGCCAACTAGAACAGGAGTAGAAGTGAGTTTAGCTTTCAAGAGATTGAAACTCTCATCACACTTTGGAGTCCAAAGAAACTTTCTATCCTTCCTAGTAAGATCGATGAGCGTCTTTGAGATTTTGGAGAAGTTCTCAACAAATCGGCGACAATAGCTAGCCATGCCAAGAAAGCTTTTGACTTATTTCACTGTTGTAGGAGGCAACCATTCAACAATTGCCTTCACTTTTTTTGGATCAACAGAAATGCCTTCAGAAGAGATGACATGACCAAGGTAGAATATTTAGGAAGCCAAAATTCACACTTGGAGAACTTGGCGTAGAGACGATGTTCTCAGAGTTTCAACAAGATAAGGCGTAGATGTTCTCCATGTTCTTCCTCGGTTTTGGAATAGATCAGAATGTCATCGAGATAGACTACCGCGAACTTGTCGAGGTATTCCATGAAAACGAAGTTCATGAGACGTGAGGAAGTCGCCAGAGCATTTGTGAGACCGAAGGACATGAAAGTGTACTCATAGAGGCCATAACGAGTGGTGAAAGCTGTCTTTGGAATGTCTTCTTTGTGGATCTTGATCTGGTGATAACCTGACCTCAAGTCCACCTTGGAGAAAACCTTAGCACCAACAAGTTGATCGAATAGATCATTGATGCGAGGAATGGGATACTTGTTCTTGATGGTTTTCTTGTTCAGAGGACGATAGTCAACAACCAGACGCTCAGTCGTGTCCCTCTTTTTGACAAACAGTGTACAACAACCCCAAGGAGAAGAACTAGGTTGGATGTGACCTTTACTTTCTAACTCATCGAGTTGTCTCTTAAGTTCAGCCTGTTCTTTGGGGCCCATCTTGTAAGGACGTTTGGAGATAGGAGCAGTACCTGGTTCTAGTTCAATGACGAACTCCACGGCTCTGTCAGGTGGCATACCCGACAATTATTCAGGAAAGACGTCAGGAAAGTCTCGGACCACCGCTATATCTTCAGTCGCAGGACGAGGATGACCATTGAGAGCGAAAAGCGGAGCTGAAGAGGTTTGGTTTGGAGAATAGACTATCTTAGCTTGATTGACTTTTAACCAATCCATGCCTAGAATGACTTCAATGTCCGAGTTACCCAGTAGGATTAGAGAAGCAGGGGACAAGTGACCTCCAATTTCTATTTGATTTCCATGGCTCACCCTGGAAGTCTACATTTGAGTTCCCGGAGAATGGATCACGAGTGGAATAGATAAGGGATCTAGAGGCAGCTTTGTTGTTTCAGCAAAGGTTCTTGACACACATGAATGAGATGCTCCAGTATCAAATAACACCTTAGCAGGAAAAGAGTTAACTAGGAGTGTACCCATCACAACTTCTGGAGCTTCCTCTGCTTCCTGGGCGCTGAGGTGATTTACCCTTCCACTCCTTGCTCCAGGCCTATTGTTGGGGAAGACAGGCCTAGCTGGAGCAGGTGCACGAACCATCGCCCGAGTTGGAGTAGGGCGAGATGGTGGTGGAGGAAGACGGTTATCGGGGCATTTGTTGGAGTAGTGGCCCTTTTGCCCGCACTTGTAGCAGATCACGTCGGGGCAAACGCTCGGTGGCCTTGGCGGTCCTCGGAAACCCCTCATAGCTACAGCCGGGTTGGGTGGGTGAGGCGCGAGTCTTGGAGCTCCCGACATGTATGTAGCTCGTGCGAGTGCACTGTTGGGCACCCAAATGCGACGCTTCTGAGTAGGAGCGGTGGCGTTTGAGCAGGATGAAAAGTTGCTCTCACGAGAGTGCTTGCGTGACTCCTCGAAGATCTTGCGCCCATGCTCCTCATTGAGCACGATGTTGACGAGGTCCTCAAAGTTATCAGCCTTGACGAGGTTCAGCTTGTACTTGAGCGCAGGGTTGAAACCCTTGCGAAACTTGGCCATCTTCTTGACCTCAGAGTTCACCTCATCTCCAGCATAACGAGCAAGGCGATTGAACTTGCTGTTGTACTCCATGACGTCAATCCTTCCTTGCGTCAGCGAGTTAAACTGCTCGCGCATCCTGTCCATGAGACCTTCTGGGATGTGGTGGCGCAGGAAGCCTGTCTTGAAACCCCCCCAAGTGGTAACCACCCCGGGAGCTCTCATAGCCTGGAAGTTTTCCCACCATGAGGTCGACTTGCCCCTAAGCAGGTAGGACACGTAAGGCACCTTGTCTTGCTCAGCCACGTGGGCGATAACTAGGGTCCTTTCCATCTCGCGAAGCCAATCATCAGCTTTCAGAGGCTCAGTGGGGGAAGCAAAGTTCCTTGGGCCCAGACTAAGGAAGTCCTTGACGGTCACACGTGCATTGCCTTCATTGCGATGCCCGTGGTTCTTCTGGTAGGCTTGATGCTCCGCCATTTGAGCCAGGACTTGGGTCCTCTTCCCAAGAAACTAAGTGATCGGTGGCGGCTCATTGCCTTCGGTATTGCAGTTGTTCCTGGTGTTTGTCATCCTGGATACATTGGATATTAGAACAACAACAAGATACGTAATGCCAGGGAAGAAAAACTTACAAAGTAGAATTCTTGTTCAGAAAACATCTACGAACTGTAGGATAACAAGGATGAAAGCGTCTCATAGAAAAGGATCACAACATGACACTTAGGTAGCTATCAGTACAACGACCAATGTTTCAGTACAGAAACATAGCTACTAGTACATAGATAACCATCCGTACAACCAACACGGTTTCAGTACGACAAGGACAGCTACAATTACAAAGGAAGAGATACATCGTGAAGACTAGCTCGCACTTCCCTCGGAAGGCGAATCTATGTACCCTCTCTGTTGTGGCAATGAGTGTAACAGCGATCAAAGTACGCGTGGTACTCCGACACAATAGGAAGTATCTTGCAGAAGTATGCATTTGGCGTCTGTCTCCCGTACAGCAGTGGTCCGACGTGGTCTGGAGAAGTAGTGAGCAGTGGACCACGCTCTGGAGTGTGTCCGCCCACAGCAGACAGGCGACTCAGTGGTGGAAGCTGGAACCTCGGGTACGTGTCCTGCGTGACGTTCCCCTGTCATACTGACCGAGGTGAGAGAGTGCCCGCTGAAGCTGCTCACGGACTGCGGCTAGCTCCAAGCGTAGAGCTCTAGCGACTGAGTTTGAAGAGTCTGAAGACTGGCCAAACTGAGCGGTCATGTCCAGAACATCGGTCTCATACTGAGAGTCCGTGTAGAAGAAGTCTGGAACGTAGCAGAACAGAGGGTAGTTGAAACAGTAGTACTGCCTGTGCAGAGTCACAACTGCCTCATAAGCTGCCAAGTGTACTGCAATGTCCACACTGGAAGCTGTAGCCTCGTACTTGTGCACAGTACCACCATCATCTCCCCTGATCCGAACTATAGCTCTGTAAAAGGTCTGTCTGAAATCCATCAGGATCTCAAACACCTGGTACTCCGGAAGCCAGCGGAAACCGAGATAGTCAACCATGTCTCTGAGAAGCTTCGGGAAACCGGTAGTCCGCTCGCACTGTGTCATACGTACCACCTGGTAGTGCGCCATCTACATAGCAGTTCAAAGTAGAAGTTAGCCGCCGGAAACAAAAATGATTGATTGCACAAAATAGATTGTACAATGACAAGGAGATGATTCAGTTCAAAGGTAGAACAACTACTGATTGATTCAAGAATGAAACTGAACATAGCCGAAGAGGTTGATAACTGCCAAAACAAAAAAAATAACTTCAAACACCTACAACTATGGTACTACGGAAACCCAGAACACGTGATGTCCTAATTTGAAATTTTAGATGAGAAGGGAAAAACATCGTAACACTTCCTTACCAGAAGAACATGGAGGGTGGGTGGGGAAAGGAACAAAAGAACAGAATTCCTACTCTCACGTTTAAGATTTTTCCTGATAACTACAAAATATTTTTCTAGACTCAAACAACAACCAGTAGATGGGAACCTGAGGGTGTTTAGGCTCTGATACCAACTGTCAGACCCTGGATTCAGACGTCACAAAGAAGACGTTCCGGTTGGGCCACACAACTAGGAGCATACTGGGGTTACCAATCCCAGGAAAAAGCAGGCGGGCTCAGAATGGATCATCGGCCCACAGCTCACTAGCGATCCCAACGTCACGTACGTCTCGTGATTGCGCACGAAAGAAATCCAAAATCCTACCAATTTGTATACTTCAAACATACATACACTGTATACGAATCAGTTTGGAAACAGACTGGAATACACAACCTAAGACATAAAGAAAGGAAATAAATATCCAACGCACTCACTGAGCAAGATAGCAAATATCACCAAGCAAAGGACACATGTCCCAACATTACATCATTCTGGTGAAACATGCCGGTCTGGGTACAAACAAGAAGCAAACGTGCACAAGGCCGAAACGAAAAGAGAAGGCCCATCCACGCGGTCCACCAGGAAGAAGCCCAAGGGAACTCTAACTACTCGTCGTAGATCTCGTCATCGAACTCCACGTAGTAGCCACCCACCTGGTCGTACGGATAATCCTCAACTGCAGAGAAAAACCACAGCCCGCGAACGGGTCAATACACCGGAGCGTATCGAACAAGCTAGAGCTAATAAGTTACAAAACTGAAAGACTCCCAAAGTATGGGGTAGGTGGACTTAGCGGCAGCAGCACTAGCAACCTAATAGAGACACGCTAGAACTTCCGTCTAATTAGATAGGGATGAGAGAGCGCATAAGTAAACAACTACAACTAACACCAATCATAAAACATTCTCGGATTAACCCCCTCAACCAAGTATGATGAAGCAATTTGGGAGAACTCACACATTGAACAATTTTAGTTACAATTTATTGTGAAAGTAATTCTATATTACTAGTCAAATTAATTAACAATGATTAGGTGTAAGTTGTCTATAATCTTATTAGCCAACATCATCACCAAGTCGTCCATAACTGTGGACACGGCTCATCTGTAAGATTATACCCTGCAGGGATGCACTAATGTACCCATACTCGTTCGATCAACCCCAAAAAGCAAGCCAGAAGGTAGGGCATCTCAACACGGCAAATCTCTTCTCTACAACCCATCCAGGGAACCGCATGATTGTGCGCACGGTTGCTCAGCCCCATACCCGGAACTTCGCAACACTCTAAGAACGTGCCACCCTATATGAGAATCGACTACTCCATCATCATGAGATCGTTATGTAACCATATGCATGCATCAAATGGAAAGCCCGAACTACTTGCGGCGCCCTGGATAAGAAGCGGATTAGGTCGAAGCCGCGGGGGGCTCCATAGTGCCTCCCACCAGTGGTTAGTGCACTCAAAATTGGATCCGAGGACAAGAACTCAGTTCCTAGGTCGACACTTAGCAGAACAAAGCACCTCACAAGGCCTTCCGCCAGTGCCTTATCATTATTTATAATTCCTAACAGAAGATAACATTTTATTAAAATATACATTCTATCATGCTAAGTATATGTGACATAGGACAAACATACTGGCAGAACCAGCCTTAAGCATGCACTACGACTCGCAAATCTAACAGATAAACATACAACAAGTGATGGTATGTGGGGATAAAGCTATATAGGGCTGCAGGATTACATGTGATGGGATCGCACTTCAAGAATCGTAAACTAGGCTTTCATAGATCAAAAGGCAAGGATGAAAACCAAACATCCTGTAACACGTTAGCATTAGCTTGCCTGGCAGCTCTTGGCCTGGCACGAAAGCTGGAACCTCAGTATCATAAGTATCGTCAGAAGGCACGTCGTCGTCTACCCAGAGAAGAGCGAAACATAGACAAATAGGAAACATAATCAATATATGGAAAATGCGCAAACAATTGATGGTGCATGACATGGCAAGATGTAATATGAGATGCACTTAATCCAAATTAAGCGGGAATGCAATTCCGACAATTAATATTTAGGTTCAAGTTATTTATCTACACATCAAATTAAATGTTTATTAATATGGCAAGACATGGCATAGATGATATAATCAAATTAAAGGAATATGGCATTATATATTGATCACCCCACACATTCCATATTTAATTATTTAGTTGCATTTGTTAATTTAAAATAAGAAATAAAATTAAATGATTCAAAATGGCATAAGAATGGCATATTAATGTTCATTGCATTTTTATGATAAAAATACATATAAAGATTATTTAATTTGGAGTTATAGAACAAAAGTTATTAATGTTTTAGGTCTAGGGGTGTTTCTGCAATTAACAGGGACCTGTTCGTGATGGAAAAGAATCAGTGAGGGTTCTCCGTGCAAAATAGCAAAAAGGAGGGCTCAGATGCGAGTTTGTCGCGCAGGGTCTCTTCTGGACTTTTCGTACCGAGGAAACAAGCACCCGTGAGGCTGACCAGTGGGGCCAAACACCATGCTGGCGTGGGCGCGTGTGTGTGGCGCCACGGTCACTGACCGGTGTGGGCCAGTTGTCAGCTTGCGTACCAAAAATTGGGCTGTTATTCAACGCGCCCACGGGAGTCGAACTCGCGACGCGCGCAGCGAACGGATCGGCGCTGCTAGCCACGGGGGCGAGTGAGGGTTGTTGTTAGGTTTTGGTTCGTTATGGTTTTTAACAGTAAAAGGCTCTGTTTTTATATGACGAAGCTGAAGAAACCCGTCAGTAGGCTACGGCGGACGGAGGCGCGCCAGCGACGACCAAGGACGGGCGGCGCGAGGCTGTTGTGTGCGTGCAACGGGTGCGGGAGAGGAAGCGAGTCTGTTTTTGTGCTCGGATGAGAAGGAGGAGTACCGGAGGGCTCGGGTTTGTGCTCGTGCGTGCGCGGGTGTCACGGCCGTGGCGGAGTTCATCTCCGGAGCCGGTGAAATTGGAGCGAATCGAGACGCAACAGAGCGGGACAAGGTGAGGCTCACTGAGGGAGTGCGGTAGTGAGAGGAGGAGGCGCGGGGAGACCGGAGTGGAGCTATCCGTGTCGAGGACGAAGTAGCTGAGCGACGGCCGACATCATGGAAGGAGAAGGTGTGGCGTTTCCCGGGTCTGGCTCCTGGTTGTCGTGGACGGAGGAGTCGAAGAGGGTCTTGTCGTGGTGGTGTCACGGCATATGCCACGGGGTGGCTAAAGTTGGGGGTCGGACGTGCGTTGGGAGATCTGGGGAGGGCTTACATGCCGTGAGACATGCAAGTGCGAGCACAAGAACTCACCAGAACACAAAGAAAACAACCACCACCGGAGAAACTCGAAACAACACACACAAAAACCCCAATGTACCAAGGTACGGGGCCCTCGTGGGGAGGTAACACCCCTACTCCTGCCCTTGCTTCTCTTGTATATGTATACAATAGTGGTTACAAAATTGCTCCTTGAGTTGTTTCCCTCCAAGAACCCTAAGTGCTAGAGGGTGGGAGAGAGTAGAACTCAGAGCAATAAGTTTCTAACCGAATGTGGGCGTCCCTCACGGAGGAGGAGTTATGGCAGTATTTATAGAGTTCTGGCCGGGTTGACCGGAAACCCTAACTTCCCCGGGTCCACTTGGCAGTGACCCCGAGTTAACGGTAGTGCCGACGTGGCCTACCCGACCTAGCCGCCAAGCTATCCGAGTAGCCTCTGTCAGGTCGTCATGACCTAGTCCTGGTCGTGCCGAGCTAGTTGATGATGGCCTTCGTGTCACAGACAAGACAAGGCTTCTCCATACCGTGCCCCCAGTCAGCATGTATGTGATACAGTGGAATAGTCACGTCTGTGCGGTACTTCGCCTTCTATTCCGCTTCCCTGTCAGCCGGGATGTAACTTAGCTTCCATGTTAGAGATATGATTGTCCTTCCCCTTGACTTCTTTCCCACTCAAAGTATGTCGGAGTATCTTTCTCAACCCGACACATACGGGCCATATCATCCTCCGTACCCCGGCATTCCTGTGTCGGGCTCGTACAGTCGGGGACCTCCTCCGAGTTCAACCAGGAGTAAGCCGATTCTTCCCGCCTGTGCATAAGCAACAAAGGAAAGGTGCCGACATGGGAATGTCGGTCTAGCTAAGCCGGCTTAAGTGTAAGTCGGCCCACGAGTGTCGGTCATTTCTGGCATACAGGTAAGTCGGTTCGGCCTCTCCCGCTCCTGGCCTCTCCTACCCTTACTTCCTTCTGTTTCCGAGTGAGCCGTCCTGAGCCTAGTTCCTCGAAGATGTGTTAGGTTTGCTCTTATAGACATCTTCGAGAAACTAGCTTTTAGAAGAACTCCCTGACTTTGCCTCTATCTCTCTTGTAGTTCCAGCATGATCCGAGTGAGTAACCCTAGGCCCAGCTACTCGAAGATGTCTTAGTCTTGCTAGCGAAGACATCTTCGAGAAGCTGGTGCTTAGGAAAACTCCCTGCTGCTGCTTGAGGATGAAGGGCTAGGGGTCTATTATAGTGTTTCCACCATTCCCTAGCCTGCCCTAAAGGTCACCTCTATCATTATATCAAAGGACACCTCCTGCTCTGCCTTAAAGGTCAACTTATTGTTGCACGAAGGGCCAAGTGACTTTTGGAACTCGCCAAAGGTCCTTTTGTCTGTTACTGAAGCCATCTTACCAGGGCCTTTACCCTACCCGGGCGTAGCCACCCGACACTAGTCCCCGAAGCTGGTGTAGTCTGACAACCCTGGATGCTTGGCGGGACCAGGTTAAAACACAACTCTCCCTATTCGCCAAACCCGACATTGCTCTGTTGGGTAGCCAAGTTTCCCAACTTACGTTTGTCATTCCGATAAAGATTATCTGACTTCATCCTGCCGAGTTACTGCTAAACCGCTCCGACATTCCTTGCCCGACATATGTTTCCGATGTACCCGAGTATTTTTTCGAAGATCTCTTCGCTCCATCTGTCATCTCGAGTTCGCCCTTTCTCCGGGTTACTAATTTATTCCACTGACAGGCCGTCCTGCACAAGCCTCCGCGAGACCCACCGGATGTCAAATCCTCCAGGCACTCGAGCACTCTTGATTTTGGTGCGCCACCTCGGTTCCCGAGTTTGCCGGCACACCGGATCACGCCGCCTAGCCGTCGGGCTCATGTGGCCTGCGGTGTGGCCGTTTATGCAGTGAGGACGAATTTCAACAGAACCACTCTCCACAAACGATCCCACTCACACTTGAAACGGTTCCTCGGCGGGAAAATCGGCAACTACCGTTTCGTTCCCCCCATAAATAAGCCACGGGTATCCCACTCCCTCTTTCTTCTCCACTTCTCTTCTTCCTTCTTGCCTTCTCCGCTTCCTTCACCCACCGTGCTGCGCAGTCGTACACGTCTTGCGCCCATGACCGCCGACAAGCATCCTTGCCGTTCTCGATTGGAGGACGCCCATCTTCCTCGCTTCCTCCGTCGTGCGATTTCCTCACGCGCACTCGTTCTCCGGTAAGCCTTCCCTATCATTTCCTCGGTTTTGGATCGTGCCCACAGGAGTTCATCCCCGCCACCGGTGTTCTTTGTTTCCCTCTCGTGCCTAGGAGTAATTAGGATCTTACACCCGTGAAACGATAGGGGATTGGTGCTATTTTAGTTTGCGCTTGCGTTGATCCCCAAATCCCGTCCAAATCTTAGGCATTGGAGGAGTTTGGCTCTGCTAGGGTTGCGGTTCGACTTCCGCAAAGCATTTTATTCACCCATTTACATCGATTTATATGGTTGCCCTAGATCTTCCGTTTTATATTCTCCTGACACGACTTTTTTTCTGCCCGAGTTAATCGTTCCGTTTTATATGTCGGCTTGATCCTACATTTGGTATCTTGACAGGTTTTCCATGGAATGTCCTCAGCCCAACACTGAGAGTCCTCCGACATGGCCGTCGAAGGGATTCGGGGTGGCTGAGGAGGCTCTGAGACCAACAAGGCCGACCTTGATTGGTTACGTCGGTCCCGACACATTCCGGATCAAGTTAAGTATCGGCTACCAAAGGAGGAGCTTGAACCCGAACCTCGGGAAGGGGAGCGGGTCATATTCGTGGCCCACTTCGAGCGCGGCTTTGGCCTCCCGGCCAGCCGTTTCTTTCGCAACTTCCTTGATACTTTCGGGCTCCAGCCCCATCATCTCCCAGCCAATTCTATCACCTTCCGGGGCAGCGCGGGGAGCTCGGATACCATCCTCGTGCCCGACTCACCTCCGCGCTCCACCCCTTCAACATATCTTCCTCCTACTCCTCCGACATTACCCCAGTCGGGCCCGAGGACCGCTCCGACCTCCGGCTCTACTTCCTCACCTGCCGCACCTGCAAAGGAAGCTCCCCCGACCCAAGCAGACAAGTCTATTCCTTCGCCGGTACTTCGGCCGACAAAGGCACCGGCAGTCCCACCAAGCTCGGCTGCTCTTCCACCGAACATCAAGCAGGTGCTCTAGAAACCGCCAACGCCTCCGAGCTAAGGACCAATCACCACCTTGTCCAAGAGTTCTCCTTCTGCTGCTGGCACCACTTTGATCAAAAAGCGCAAGCCTATTGCCTCTCTGCAACATACTCCAGAGACTGCCGCTTTGAAGATGCTCCGAGCTGCCGCGGGTACCGAGGTTGTCGTCATTGAGGCAAGTCAATCGAGCGTACCAGTTGCTCAAGATGCCCGCCCCTACAGCCAAGTCGACCAATTGATTGTCGACTGGAATAGCGCCAACGTTGGAACTAACTCGACTGGGCTTTCCTCTTCGTTGCATCCCGCCGGGCCGGGCAGGACTGCCCAGGCTATGCACCAGATGCATGTCGCGATCCTTCAAGCCACACAGACTAGCGAGGTAACCTTTATACTTCCTACTCCACTAATCCCCGAGATTTATGCCGAGTAACCGAGCTCTTCCTTAGGGATGCTTACGCGGTATGAATCTTCAAAAAATTTCCGATATCTAGTCTCCAAGTTTTATGTCGAGCAACCGAGCTCTTCCTGAGCGATGCTTACTCGGCGTAAATTTATAAAACAAAAATTTTGTGTTACTTTTACAGCTCCCTTCCCTGATCTAATCTTAGTTGATTCTCCTTCTCTTTCGCTTGATTTGCAGGATGTCATGCGTGCGCGCAGCGAGGTTTTTCGCCGTGCGACACATGAATTTGGGCACCTAAAGAAATCCCACTGAGAGCTCATTGCAAAATACCAGCAGCTGGTGCAAGAACTTGCCGCCCAAAAGCTCGACGACAACTATGAGGTGGCCAAGGTGATTCGTCTACAACGAGAACTTGGCGCTGCACAAGTTGACAAGGCCACACTGGAGTCTCAGTTGAGTGCCGCTGAACAGACTCAAACCCAACTGATAGAGGCTGTCGAGGAGCGAGCCAATACCGCGGAGCTCCGACTTAGCACCCTGCAATCTCGGTGCAACTCTTGGCTGGCTGAGCTCCAAAAACTCAATGCACAGATGGATAGTAAGCTTTCGAAGATCGTTCTCTTTTATTTTCTTCGATTTCCTACCCGACATACTTATTTTCTGTCGGAATATGAATTAACTTGTTACAGCTCTACGTTCAGAACACTTCGAGCATTCCCAGACCGCTGTTGTTAAAGCCGTGGAGAAGGTCCAGGGCAAGCGAGTCGAGGCAGTGTCGATATCATCCGACTGGGAGGTCAACGACCATCTAGTTGCCTTGTTCGCCCGAGTTACTCCCCTCAAGCTGATTGGCACCGAGATGCTGGATGCCGGTATTAAAGCGCACCGGGTGCTATGGTCTGGCATGGTTGCTCCCACCAATATCTCGGATTTGGCAGCTCGGTTAAGAAATGCCGAGAGCTGACTTCGGGCGTGGCGCTCTTCTGCCTCCCGCGTTGGTGCTGATCAGGCTTTAGCCTTTGTGCTATCTTGGTACGAAGGCATCAATTTAGATCAAGTGCGGACGCAGCGCGAAGGGTTGCCATGGATTATGGATCCCGCCGGGATTACCCAGCGCCAAGAACTTGCTGATTACATGGGGCGCTTTTCCTAGCCTCACCAGTATGTCAAGGGTGATACTTATACTGACGACGAGGACTATGAGGATGGCGAGGAGGGTGATTCCGATGAAGAAGAAGCTGCTGAGCCAACGGACGACAAAGAAGTCCCCGAGACTCACGCCCCGACCCCCGAGGTTGTCGCCATAATGCCAGAAGTTCCTAGGGAGGCTCCGGTGATTCCAACACCAACTCCTTGCGTCGCACCCGTCACCGAGCCTCCGAAGCTGAGTGGCCCCGACATGCCCGTCACCGTTTCTGCCATGACACCTTCCTCTGCTACCGCTGCTGTCGCCGAGCCCGTGACGACCGACTTTCCAGTGTCGGCCGCTACCGACACTGCTACCCCGGAAGTTACTGGCCCAACCCTGTCAGCAACTTCCGAGACTCCGCTCGCTCCGACTTCTGGTGCTGCAACCTCGATGCCGACCTCGACCACTGCCGAGACAACTACTGCGGGCCCTGACGCCTCTGGCCAATCTGCATAGATCTCAAATTCAACTCATCAAATCCCCGGAATGCCAGGTGCAATATGTAATATACTTTTTTTAAGTAGAAGTTTAAACTCATCAAGCTTATTTTCTAAGTTACCGAACTAGTTTTTGATATTGAATTTCTTCTTTTCCAAGTCTCAAATTTACTTCCTGTTTACCATATCTGGCCATTTCTTCTCTTGTCTACCTTTCGGTGTTTGACAGTCGAGTCACAAAATCGCCGTTTACAGTATATAGTACTCGTAAATTTTTGAGGTTGGTTGGAAGTTATCCGACATATGGAATAAACAAATTATATTTATAACAACAAACAACATATGCCGAGTAAAGCTTGGACCAAGTCCCCGAGTATGTTTTCGTGTTTACTATTTTCATAGTCTCTGCTCTTGACTACCTTTTTAGGAGTTCGTCAGTCGATTCACGAGCTCTTTTCATACAACATACCTTACTTGTTCTTTTTGAACAAGGTCAAAATTTTACTCGGTATACAGATTACACAAATAAAGCATGCACAAGACAACCCCGGCAGTCCCCGAGTTTTAAGTCGGGGTGCCGACATACATAAAAAGTAATAAGAAAATAACAAAACAGAAACGTAATTAGTCATGGCAGTCCCGGAGTTCAACTCGAAGTGCCGGCATTTCATTCATTTATAAACTCGGATACATACGCTGCTCCCTTTTACGAGTAAAAGGCGCGAAGAAGAGCTACATTCCATGGTCTGTTGGTTTCTTCTCCTGATTTGTCCATTACTCCTTTCTTGGCTTCTTGTGCGTCTAGAAGGTAGTATGAATCGTTGTGCAAGGCCCTGCTAATGATAAATGGTCCCTCCCATGGAGGTGACAATTTGTGCATTCCGGCAGTCCTTTGTATTAACCTCAAAACCAAGTCCCCTTCTCTGAACACCCGTGGGTGGACTTTTCGACTATGGTACCGACGTAGATTTTGCTGATAAATTGTCGACCTCGACAGTGCCAACTCTCTTGCCTCTTCAAGTAGGTCCACATCGTTTTCTCTTGCCTCGACCTCAGTATACATAGCCACCCTTGGGGAATCATATTGTATGTCGGTTGGGAGTATTGCCTCAGCTCCGTAAAAAAGAAAAAAGGGTGTGTACCCGGTAGATCTATTTACCGTGGTTCTCAATCCCCAAAGTAGTGCCGGTAGTTCCTCTATCTAGCATCCTGGAGTTCTTATGAGTGGTTCAATCAACCTGGCCTTAATGCCGGCCAACACAAATGCATTGGCCCTTTCCACTTGTCCATTTGCCTCCGGGTGCGCTACCGAGGCCACGTCAAGTCTGATTCTTTTTTCTGCACAAAACCTAGCAAATTCTCTGACATCAAAGTTGGTTCCATTGTCGGTGATTATGCTATGCGGGTTGCCGTATCTTAGGATGATATCTTTCAGGAAAGCTACAGCTGTATGCCCATCGCACTTCCGAATTGGCTTGACTTCTATCCATTTTGTAAATTTGTCCACCATCACCAGTATATGTGTCATGTTTCCTCGTGCCGTCTTAAATTGTCCAACCATATCCAGGCACCATACTGCAAATGGCCAAGTGATGGGGATTTTCTTGAGGGCCGATGCTGGTACATGTATCCTGTGAGCGAATCTTTGACACCCTTCACATTTCCTTACTATATCCTCCGCTTGCTGCATGGCCGTGGGCCAGTAAAATCCATGTCGGAATGCTTTTGCCACCAAAGCCCTTGAGGAAGCGTGATGTCCACACTCTCCCTGATGTATTTCTAGTAGCATCTCGCCGCCTTCCTCAGGTCCCACACAACGTTGCAGTACTTGTGTTACACTTCTCTTGTATAACTCCTTGTTGATGATTGTGTACGCCTTCGCCCTTCTCATTACTCATCGGGCTTCGACTTCGTTGTCTGGTTGGGTATCGTCCGATAGATATGTCATAATGGGTTGGGCCCACTCCGGTACCGGTCGCTCCGGGAATAACGGTTCGATTATTTCCATTGGTTGCACCGACATAACAATGTCAGAAATCCACTGTGCAGTCCTCGGGTTATATGAAGTAGCCCCCAGGTTAGAAATGATAGTCCCCGGGTAAGGCGCTGTCGTTCCCGAGCTTTCTGCTATGCACCCGACATCTACTTCCATTGGCGTGGCTTCCGATACTAACATCTTGGGTACATAAATGGACTCAGACTCTGGTGAGGGTTTGATGGATGGCTTCCTCAAATGCTTCAACGCTATGATGGGTGGGATTGCGTCTCTTGATGAACAAAGTTTGGATAGAATGTCGGCCGCTTGATTTTCCACTCGAGGTATATGATTGAACTCGCATCCCTCAAAACATCCTGAGATCATCTGGACATGGAACCGGTATGATGCCATGTTCGCATCCAATGCATCCCAATTTCCCGAGACTAGCTCAATGACTAAGTCCGAGTCAACAAAACATTCTATTCGTCGAATGTCGATTTCTTTGGCCACCTTGATTCCGTGCACCAATGCCTCATACTCGGCCACATTGTTGGATGCCGTAAAATGTATTTGTAGCACATATTTCAACTTATCTTGTTTCGGAGATGTCAATACTATCCCGGCACCTGGCCCTATCTTTGTCTTGGACCCGTCAAAATGCATCTTGTAGTAGTTAGAATCCGGTATAGGTGGTTCATACTGCATTTCAGCCTAGTCCACAAGGAAATCCGGCAATACCTTTGATTTGATTACATCCCTTCTTTCGTAAGTCGGGGCATATGGTGATAACTCGATGGCCCATTTTTCTATTCTGCCGCTTGCATCCTTGCAACCTATAATTTCCGATAGTGGTGCCTCACATACTACCGTGATCGGGTTCTCTTGAAAATAATGGTTCATTTTTTTGACTGCCAGATACACACCATATGACATCTTTTGATAATTGGGATAGTTTTGTTTGGACGTCGACATAACTTCAATCAAGTAGTATATCGGCCTCTGCACGGTCTTGCCTCCTTCTTCTCTTTCTACCACCATGACCACGCTGACAACTCGGTTAGTTGCCGCAACATACAACAACATGGGTTCCTTGGGCAAGGGTGATGCCAATATCGGCGCAATTGCTAACATCCTCTTCAAATCCTAAAAAGCCACATCTGCCTATGAGGTCCAAACAAATTTATTACTTTTCTTCATGAGCTGATAGAGAGGTAAACCGGCTTACAAACCGACTTAGGGATGCTAGACACCCGGTGAACTTTTGCACGTCTCTAAGTGATTTTGGCAACTTCATATTTTCGATAGCTCGGATTTTGCTGGGGTTGGCTTCGATACCTCGGCTTGACACGAGGAAACCGAGTAACTTCCCTGCCGGCACACCGAAAGT
This sequence comes from Poa annua, assembly GCA_026929855.1. Classification (NCBI taxonomy): domain Eukaryota; kingdom Viridiplantae; phylum Streptophyta; class Magnoliopsida; order Poales; family Poaceae; genus Poa; species Poa annua. The sequence continues at coordinate 56,715,109 of CM049426.1, read as the reverse complement.
GCATTTATCTGGGTTAAGTTTCATCCGGAATTTTCTTAAGTTCGTGAACGTCTCTCGCAAGTCTTCCACAAGCGTGGATTTTCTTTTGTTTTAATCACAATGTCATTGACGTACACTGTCGGGGGCTGCCCCCCGGGTAGGGCAGATCCCGGTACAGATCAGCGGTATGGTAACAGTGATTGACCTTTGGACAGGGCAAGGGCCGTCCTTTGGTGCACCGAAGGGGCAACTTGACCTTTCGAGGGTGGATGGGCCCAAGGTGTCTCTTGGGGGGCGCAAGGGCCATCCCTGGAAACTATAAATAGCCCCCCAGACCATCAGGGCAGCATAAGCAACAGCGGATGGTTCCTCTAAGAACTAGCTTCTCGAAGATGTCTTTGATAACAACCTAAGACATCTTCAGGAGGCTAGGCCTAGAAGTACTTATCCTGAGTGGTAGTTTGGAGCAGGGGTGGAACTCGGACGCAACCGGGAAGGGTGTCGGACCCCACGGTCTGTCGGAGTCCCCCGGTAAGATCCCGGGTTGAGGAGAACCCGGATAAACCGGATAGGCTCCCCGGGTAGATAGTAACCGACTCACTTATCTCGGTCCTGACAAGTTATCTTTGGTGTGCAGGAAGGACATGCCGAACTGAACATGGAGGAGGCCGACATGGGGGCATGTCGGTTGGAAGTCAGATCTGGTGCAGGCTTTTCCGTCTGGCACGGGGGGAAGTCTCATTCCTCCTGACACAGAAGCATGGTCACCTCCCGTCTGACACGGGAGCGTGTCAGCCGGTACGATGACGCTACGACAAGATCGGACATGCCTAGCCCGGCAATCCGGAAAAGGCTACTAGGCATGGGCGAAGACATGTCTTGTCTCTGACAAGGGGACAATGATGATCCAGGACGGCGCCTTCAGTCCTTGCCAGAATGATGACGGTAGGGCTATACCGGATAGCACGGTGGCTAGGTCACACTAGCCGGTGTCGACATAACTGTTAGCCCTGTCTGGTGGGACCGTGCCGGATTAGGGTTTCCGGCCCTCCCGGCCGGAACTCTATAAAAGGCGCCATAACTGCTTCGGTGGAGAGATGACCAACTTGAGGGCCAAAACAATAGTCACATTTACTCGTAGAGCAGTTATTCCCTCCTTCCTTCTTGTTCATCTAGTTCATTTAGTTCATCACCCGAAGGGCTCAAGGAGCATGTTGTAGATCTTGTGCCATACTTATATTGAGAGAAAAGGCAGGAGTAGGGGTGTTACCTCCTCACGAGGGCCCCGAACCTGGGTATATCGTGTGTGTGACTTTGCCTTCGTGCATTTGTTTGTATTTATTGGATCTTTGAGTGTGTTCTTCGGTGATCTTGAGCATTCCGACATCTCCTACCGTGTGAGCTCTCCAGCTCGCTAGCCCTTCCCGGATCCACCAGCGTCCATCGGCCCCACACATTAGCCATCCTATGGCTTCTGCCGTGACACCACCACGACAGTTGGCGCCCACCGTGGGGAAGGTAGATGCGCTGGCTGGTGTACACATCCGGAAGGGTTCCACCGTTCACTCCGGCATCCGAGTTCTCTCCGGCCTGGTTGTCAGGCTGGGCGAGATGGATTTCGTCAGCGACAATGCCGGTTGCTTCCGGAACAAGCCCTTCCCGGCGAACGAATGCCTCATCGACTTCGGCGTCTTCACCACCTACGTCGCCACCGAGGTCGTCTGCAGCTATCCGGACGTTGTCCTAGAGGCTGAGGACCCCCCCATGCTCCGCGCCACCCGGGATAGGCGTATCGATCGCCCCGCGAGCTGGGTCGCGGTCATGATGGTCGGGGTAACCGAGGAGGTGTTCCAGGATGCTCCCGACGGCGATGCCGGTAGTAACCGAATTTGGTTGGCAAAACCTCCGCAGGAGAGGGGTGCTGACCGAGATGGCGACCCCCAGCCGTCCCACCCTCGTCGCCGCCCGGATCCCCTCTCGGGTCTGGTCGCCAAGTTGGCTGTCCCTTTGACAGTCGACGTTGATATCCAAGTCACATCGGCTGATTTGGACGAGCAGCGCAGGTTATTGCTCGCGGAGGCCCAAGAGATAGCTGAGATCCGGCGTGAACTTAGTGCTAGTCTCCGTGAGTACAACACAGCTCACGGGTTCCCCAAGATAGACTCCCGGGACAAGCGCATTGCTGATCTGCGCAAGAAGGGCAGGATGGTGAATGATGAGTTGGCGGGTGGCGCAGCGCCTAGCCATAGCAGGTCGGGTAGTATTATCTCGGCAGAGAAACCTGTGTACAGCTCGCCTGCTAAATCTCTTAGGGCTGCAGAGGCAGCTATGGCTGAGTTGGCCGGGCTATCCAGGGAAGCTCTGCGCAAGCAACAAGAGCGGGTCAACGAGTTAGTCGTAGAGGCTAACCGGCAGAACAAAGCCTTCAAGAAGAAGAACCCGGGTGCTGGGTCCCAGGTGTACTCGGCTAGGGCCGAGAGCAACAAATCGGGCGGAGAGGCTTCGTCTCCGCATCCGAGTCGGAGCAAGAGCAAGAGCCGGAGCCAGAGCCGAGGTTCCGGGAGAAACAAGCAATTGCAGACATACGACCCGGCCTTTGCCGGAGTGCAGCAAGCCGGACAGAACAATCCCGGTCAGGCTCAGGGTAGCCGTGGTGGTGGTAACCGGGGTATAGGAAATAATGTCCCGGCTAGCCATGGCAATCCACCTCGGGATCGACCACAAAGTCATGGAAACCGGCAGAGAGATGCCACCTCTGTCCCACAGCAAGCCATAGTTCCGGTGGTTAACAGGCATGACGATGGCAACTCGAGGTTGCAGCAACTCGGATACCAGCCTAACGAGAATCCCTTAGGATCTCGAATAGGAACTCGCCAGCTAGATCCAGCTGATGCCCGGATCAGGCTTGACCGGATTCACCAATCCGAGTTGGTTGAAGAGCAAGGCCCCTCGGGGCCTGCTTGCTTCGGACCTCGGATCATGCGGGAGCCAGCTGTGCGAAATTTTCAGCTCAACCGGGGTGCCAAGACCTATGCCGGCAGCTCGAAGCCGGAGGATTGGTTAACCGACTATGTAACTCCAGTAAGCATAGCCGGTGGAAACAGACGCTGGGCGGTACGGTATGTACCCCAAATGTTGGAAGGACCTGCCAGAATCTGGCTAAATAACTTGAGGACTGGCAGCATAGACAGTTGGTTGGATTTCGAGGAGGCCTTCATCAGCAACTTCTCCAGCACATACAAGAGGCCCAGCCGACCTCAGCAGCTTGCCATCTGCAGGCAGAGGAGCAATGAAACTAATCGAGAGTTCCTTACTCGGTGGAGCAACATCCGCAATTCTTGCGAAGGGGTTGTCGAGGCACATGCCATATCGTGGTTTGCACAAGGATGCCGGCATGGCTCTATGCTTTGGCAAAAGCTGCAGAGGAAGATGCCGGCAACCTTGGCAGAGACCATGCGCATCGCCGACACCTACACGCTTGGAGACCCCATGCAACCCCTGGTTGATGTCGGAGACTCCAACAGGAGGAATGCGGGGAATCAGCGCTCGGTGTTGAGCAGAAGTCATGATCGCCACGATTTCGGTCAGAAGAGGAACCAGCCCGAGTTCCACTATGCCTCGCAGCACGTTGCAGCAGTTGGCCGAGATCAGGGGGATGCCGGAAATAATCAGCGGCAGAAAGTAACTGGCCTGGCTTGGGGTCAGAGCCAGGAAGTGCAGAAAACTTGGGTGGACCAAAAGAAACCCCTGACTTAATGAAGAGATGCTGAACAAGCCATGCTGCTACCATACGTTGGAATCCAACAAGCCTGCAAACCACTCTACCCGGCAATGCAGCTGGTATCAGCGCACATTGCAGGAGTGCAGCGCGGGGGCTACTCGGCCGAACGCTCCGACATCACGACCCAATATCCCGAGACCCCCACCACCACTGTCCGGTGCTAATGCAGTTCGGATTAATAAGCCCAACTAGGGACCTCCCCCAAGACCAGTAAATATGGTGCACACCCGGAATGACAATGGTGCAGGTCCTAGTAACCAACCCGGGCACCAGCAGAGCAACTACCGGGAGGCACATCAGAGTTATGTGGTCTTTGTGACCGAGCCAACCGATCGGAAGAGTGTGCGACAGCGTGCTCTAGAGGTAAATGCTGTGATCCCCGCGGCGCCCAAGTTCTTGCACTGGTCCGAGATGGAGATCACCTGGAGTCGGAAGGATCATCCCCGGGTTATGCCCAAGCCTGGTGGCTATGCTCTGGTGGTGGACCCGACCTTTGTCAGACCAAGCCTCAACGTTTGCTTCAGCCGGGTTCTAATTGACAATGGGAGTGCCATTAACATTATGTACAAGGATACCATGCTGAAGCTGGGGGTGTCCATGAACACGCTGCTCCCAGCCGAGACCACCTTTCACGGCATTGTGCCTGGAGTCTCCTGCTCCCCTATGGTCAAAACTTGGGTTGAGGTATTATTTGGAACCCGGGAGAACTGACGGACTGAGAGCTTGGAGTTCGAGGTCGTGGATCTCGAAAGTCCATATCATGCGCTTATTTGTAGGCCGACACTGGCCAAATTTATGATCTCCACTCACATGGGATACCTGAAGATGAAGATGCCGGGTCCAAATGGGGTGATCACCATAGCAGGAGACCACAAGCGCTCCATGGACTGTGCATCGGCCGGCTCAAACTTAGCCGAGTCCCTGGTCATTGCTGAGGAGAAGAAGAGAATTCATCAAGTAGTTGCACTGGCCAAGACCTCGCAACTCGGCATACCCGGGATGGTGAACCCGGAGCAGAACGCCTCTTCCAGGCACCAAAGGAGACCAACAAGGTGAGAGTTGACCCCAGCAACCCGGAGCGCCAGGTCATCATTGGCAGCAACCTGGACAGCAAATAGGAAGGCGAGCTCGTCGACTTCCTCCGTGAGAATCGGGATGCTTTTGCATGGTCGAATGACGATCTGCAAGGCGTTCCGAGGGAGTTGGCTGAGCACTCACTATTCGTCAGGCCTGACGCGAAGCCGGTGAAGCAACCGACTAGGCGCCTCTCGGATGAGAGAAGAGCTGCTATCATGGAACATCTCGCAGTACTTCTGGCTGCCGGATTCGTGATTGAAGTGCTGCATCCGGATTGGATATCGAATCCGGTCCTGGTAGAGAAGAAGAAAGATGACCCCCTCCTGCTTAAGGTGTGGCGCATGTGCATCGACTTCACCAACCTCAACAAGGCATGCCCGAAAGATCCGTTTCCACTTCCCCGGATAGATCAAGTGATCGATTCCACTGCCGGGAGTGAGCTTTTGACTTTCCTAGATGCCTATTCAGGTTTCCACCAGATACCTTTGAATCCGGACGATCAATTGAAAACTGCTTTTATTACCCCATATGGGGCTTGTTGCTAACGTGTCATGACTTTTGGTTTGAGAAATGCTGGTGCTACATTCCAGAGATGCATGCAAAAATGTTTACATGACCAAATAGGCCGGAATGCCGAAGTCTATGTCGATGACATAGTCATAAAAACAAAAGAAAAATCCTCTCTGATCGATGATCTGAGGGAGACATTTAAAAATTTAAGGAGATTCCGGATGAAATTGAATCCGGACATATGTACATTCGGTGTTCCGGCAGGCAAACTACTCGGTTTCCTCATATCAAGCCGGGGGAATGAAGTCAACCCGGGTAAAATACGTGCGATTGAAAGCATGAAGTTGCCGGTATGTCTCAAAGATGTGCAGAAATTTACGGGATGTCTGGCATCCCTAAGTCGGTTTGTGAGCCGACTAGGTGAGAAGTCCTTGCCCTTGTATCAATTGATGAAAAAGAGCAAAACATTTGTATGGACCCCGCAGGCTGATACGGAGTTCAATGACTTGAAAAAGATGCTCTCAACAACACCAGTGTTGGCATCCCCATTACCCAAGGAGCCTATGCTGTTGTACATAGCCGCCACTAACCGGGTAGTGGGTGTAGCCATCGTAGTGGAAAGAGAAGAAGGGGATAAGCTGATACAATGACCGGTGTACTATCAGAGCGAGGTGATCTCGACATCCAAACATAACTACCTGCACAATCAGAAGATGGCATACGGGGTATACCTGGCAGTCACCAAGCTCAAGCACTATTTCCAAGAGCACCCGATCACGGTGGTATGCGAAGCTCCCCTCGCCGAGATCATCGGCTATAAGGATGCTAGCGGCCGAGTTGCCAAATGGGCCATCCAGTTGTCTCCGTACGCTCCGGCATACGAGAGACGCGACGCCATTAAGTCGCAGGCGCTGCCGGACTTTTTGGTGGACTGGGCCGAGATGCAGTATGAACCTCCAATTCCCGACTACAACTTCTGGAGAATGCATTTCGATGTTTCCAAGGCCAAGATCGGATTGGGTGCCGGAGTAGTCCTTACCTCACCGAAACAAGATGTGCTGAAGTACGTACTACAAATTCATTTCCGGGCATCTAACAATGTTGCCGAGTACGAGGCGTTGGTCCATGGACTGAATGTCGCCAAGGAAATCGGTATCCACCGGATAGAGTGTTACGGTGATTCCGACCTTGTAGTGCAGCAAGTATCGGGGCATTGGGATGCGATTGACGCCAACATGGCCTTATATCGATTCCATGTGCAGAAGATATCCGGATTTTTCGAAGGCTGCGAATTCAAGCACATACCCAGAGGGGAAAACGAATCAGCAGATGTGTTGTCCAAGCTAGGGTCATCCCGGGATGCCATTCCACCCGGCATCGCTCTTGAACATCTGAGGAAGCCGTCTATCCAACTCTCACCGGAGTCGGATTCTATCTTCATCCCCAAGGAACCTAGTTCAGAAGCCGTACCTATTGAGGTGGAAGTCGGGAGCACTGCATTGAACCCGGGGACTACAACAAAGAGCTCGGAGATGGCAAAAGGCATGTCTATGGAAGTGATGTCGGCAGAGCCAATGGACATAGATGCTCCCGTGTTCCCGGTTCGACCTGTCCCGGGATGGGCACAACCTATCATGGCATATATATCGGATGGAACCCCACCGTAGAACGAGGTGGAAGCCCGGCAGATACTGCGGAGATCCAAGGCATACACCATCATGAATCAAGAGCTATACAAGAGAAGTGTCACCGAGGTGCTCCAGAGATGTGTGGAACCTGAGGAGGGCCAAGAGATGCTGTTGGAAATACTTCAGGGAGAATGTGTACATCATTCATCATCTCGGGCGCTGGTGGTGAAAGTATTCCGGCATGGGTTCTATTGGCTCACTGCCTTGCAACAAGCAGAGGACATTGTCCGAAAATGTGGAGGGTTTCAAAGGTTTGCCCAGATAATACATATGCCGGCATCGGCACTGAAAACAATCCCTATCACTTGGCCATTTGCAGTATGGTGCTTGGACATGGTCGGGAAGTTCAAGACGACAAGGGGTAATATGACCCACATGCTGGTCATGGTGGACAAGTTTACCAAATGGATAGAGGTCAAACCAATCCGGAAATGTCACGGACACACCTCGATCCAATTCTTGAAGGACATCATCTTGAGATACGGACTCACAGATAATGGTACCAACTTTGCTGTGGGGGAGTTTGCTCGGTTTTGTGCGGAGAAAAGAATCCGGTTAGTGTGGCATCAGTAGCACACCCGGAAGCAAACAGGCAAGTCGAGAGAGCAAATGCCTTGGTCCTGGCTGGCATCAAAGCCCGCCTGATCGAGCCACTGTTGAGAACTCCGGGATGTTGGATAGAGGAGATACCGGCAGTGTTGTGTGGTCTCCGGACCACACCGAATAGGTCTACCGGATATACACCATTCTTCATGGTGTATGGTGCCGAAGCCGTGCTTCCAACCGACATACAGTATGATGCACCAAGGGTTACAATGTTCACTGAGACCGAGGCAAAGGAAGCCCGGGAGGATGATGTTGACTTGCTCGAGGAAGCAAGAGAATTGGCATTGTCTCGGTCTGCAATTTATCAGCAGAACCTCCGTCGCTATCATAGCCGGAAAGTGCATCCCAGAGTATGTATCTCGGTTTTTTATCAATGAAATTTCGGCACCCCGAGGTGTTACCCGGGGACTGCCTGGCCAAAGTGTGTTATTTATCGTAACTTGCATGTCGACATCTTCGGGATAAACCCGGGGACTGCCTATTTTTGTGCCCCTTTGATTTTTTGCTATTCATCTATTCTATGCATGTCGGCAACCCAGGGAGGTACCCGAGGACTGCCTTGTATTTATTTTTTGTGTAGCATATGCCAGACAAGTTCTGAACTCGATTTCTAAGTCGGAGTAATGTATGTCATGTGAAATAATCTTGTGACTTGACTGACGAACGCCGAAATGGTAGTCAAGAGCAAAGAGCATCAAATGTGGGAAACACGAAAACAAACTCGGGGACTCGGAATAGTAACTTTTCCGGCATATGCGTCTTACTTATCCGGTTGCTTATTTTATTATGTCGGGAATTTAACAACTGGAACTCGGATATGCATAAGTAATGTATACCGTAAACGGAATTTCATGACTCGACTGTCGAACACCGAAATGGTAGACAAGAGCAGAAATTGCTTAACTTCGGCATACATGAAAATGAACTCGGGGACTCCTAACAAAATAAACCGGCATAACTTGTCATTGCGTAGGAGGAATAGGGTACGAATTAAATGTGTATATTACTACTGAACCCGGCATCCCGGGGATTTAATGTTTCTACACTTAAGTGTCTTTGACAGCACAATCAAGGAGTAGTAGCAGAAGCTGGCTTCTCGGATTGATCAGCAGAGGGAGCGATGATGACGGTCTCCTCCGCACTGGCGGTGGTATCCGGAGCGGCCACATTCGCCTCGGCCTGAGGGATCTCGGGTGGCGGTGGAGCAGCTGCGTCCCGGGAAGCCATGTTCTCGGTAGCTATGCCTGTCTCAGCGTCATCAGCCTCCGGGATCTCGGCGTCCGCATCACCGATATCCCCTGTCTCGCCGTCATCTTCATAGTTTGACTCTGAGTCAGAAGCAATGAGGCTCGTGATGAAGGCGCCGGGATCCGCCCAGCCGGCGAGACGATGAGCAGTCTCTTGGCGTAGCTGAATCTTGGTCGGGTCCGTGTACCACGCCGAGACCACGCACAGGCTCTTGATCACTTCGAGATCAAGCCCCTCGTACCAGCTCAGCACATGCTTCAATGCTTGGTCGGCACCGGCACGAGCACCTACCGTTTCCAGGAGTGAAGCCGGTTACCGGCATCCTGGAGCGCGGTGGCCAGTTCGGCGACCGAGAGAGAGCCAGAAACGCTAGGCCACAGGGCGCCATGCGCGTGGACGGCAGCGCTGAGGAGCTCGGTGCCGATTGACCAGAGAGGTACCACTAGTAGAAAACGAGCCTTTGGTTCACCCCTTTAGTCTCGGTTCATTTTTTGAACCCAGACTAAAGGGGTGAGAGCCACACCGCCGGATTTGTGAGGGACCTTTAGTCCCGGTCCGTGTTACGAACCGGGACTAAAGGATCACCGCATGCGGCAGCAGAGGCGGGCCCCAGCGTCAGAACCCTTTAGTCCCGGTTCGTAACACAAACCGGGACTAAAAGTCCTGACCTTTATCAGCTTCTTCCACCCCTACTCACTCCATTTTTCCCACCGAGCCCGAGCTCAAAATCATTTCCTCTCCATTTCTTCTCCATTTCCTCTCCCCAAGACTAGATAATCCATAATATTTTACACCATTTGGCAAGATTGAAGGCACCCCACGGTTAGCCTCTTCATCCTCTTTCCGGCATTGCTTATTTAGCTCATTTTGCTCATTTCAATTTTTTGTGCAAGCAAGGTGTTCGATGTAATGCCTAAGTTATGATCTCATTTGTGTATATGTGCAATTTGTTCTCAAACTAAAATAATGATTTATGTGTTTTAGTGTGGTGAGGAGCCTTATCGACGTCGATCGCCCGCGCCGTCCCGTCACCACCTCGGTGAGCCTCTATATTTTATTTTATTTGATTTTTAAAAACATAGCTTTTATGATTTAGATGCATAGTTACTACTTGTATAATTTTCTAACTTGTATTATATGTATAGTGTGATGGTTCTGATATCCGTCCCCGTCGGTCCTCGTCCGGTCTATGATTCGGATGTGGTATATTTTCAAAACTATTTATTTCATTCTATGTTTCTGGCAATTATGGCGACCAACTTGACATAGAATTATTTTTATCTAGGAGGTAGTTGAACCAGAAATTGAACCTGACCCTATTGTCGAGTTTTTGGATAAAGAAAACAATGATTTGAAAGCAAAATTGAAAAGAAGTGAAGATCTTTATCTTCAATGCTTAGAAGATAAGATGAAATTAGAGCTCAAACTTGCCGACATGGTCAATGGTAACGAGATCAAGATGGATGCAATGCGCTTGAAGATAAAAAGGATTAGAAAATATGCCATTAATCGGGAGGCTTGGTATCATTATGCTATGGGTTCAGTATTTACCTTAGTTGCGATTTTGATCGCATTTGTTGTTGGATTTAAATTCTTTAGATAATTTTTATATTTGTTTCAGTTAATGTATGTTTTATGAGAACTATGTATTACCGCTTGTCAATACTCTACTCTTATTTTAATGGATGACATTGTATTAATTAATTTGCTCTTACATATTATTTATGACAGTAGTGTAATAATGGGGTTCGATATACTTTTATGTAATACAGATGAACCGACAATGGATGTACGGTGACCGATGTTGTCCTAAGTTCATTGATGGCATGCATAATTTTCTCCATATGGCTGAGGCAAACAAGCTGAAGAACGGTTTTATTCGTTGTCCATGTAGTGCCTGCAAGAATATGAGTGATCACTCTACCTCAAAAGTCATTCACTCACACCTCTTGCATAATGGTTTTATGCCTGGTTATTATTGTTGGACCAAGCACGGAGAAACAGGGGTTATCATGGAAGAAAATGAAGAAGAGGAGGATAATGACAAGTATCCTTGGTTCAGTGATACTACAATGGGAGAAGACGAAACTGAAGAAGATCCCATTATTGATGAGCCCGACGATGATCTTCGTCGGGCCATTCGTGATGCACAAATGGACTGTGGAAGTGAAAACGAAAGGTTGAAGTTGGAGCGTATGTTAGCTGATCACGCCAAATTGTTGTACCCAACTTGTCAAAATGACCAGAAAAAGCTAGGTACCACACTTGAATTGTTGCAATGGAAGGCAGAGAATGGTACTTCTGACAAGGGATTTGAAAATTTGTTAAAAATAGTTAAGAAGATGCTTCCAAAGGATAACGAATTGCCGTCTAGTACGTATGAAGCAAAGAAGGTGGTATGCCCTCTAGGATTAGAGGTGCATAAGATACACGCTTGCATTAATGACTGCATCCTCTACCACGGTGAGCACGAAAAATTGAATGCATGTCCTGTATGCGGTGCTTTGCGGTATAAGATCGGGCGAGATGACCCTGGTGATGTTGAGGGCGAGCCGCGCCCCAGGAAGAGGATTTCTGCAAAGGTGATGTGGTATGCTCCTATAATACCACGGTTGAAACGTTTGTTCAGCAATAGAGAGCATGCCAAGTTGTTGCGTTGGCACAAAGAAGATCGTAAAAAAGACTTGATGTTGAGACACCCCGCGGATGGGTCCCAGTGGAGAAAAATTGACAGAGAGTTCCCGACATTTTCAGATGACGCAAGGAACTTAAGATTTGGCCTAAGTACAGATGGCTTTAATCCTTTTGGAGAGCAGAGCTCCAGTCACAGCACTTGGCCCGTGACTCTATGTATCTATAACCTTCCTCCTTGGCTGTGCATGAAGCGGAAGTACATTATGATGCCAGTGCTCATTCAAGGCCCGAAGCAACCTGGCAACGACATTGATGTGTACCTCAGGCCATTAGTTGAAGAACTTTTGCAGTTGTGGTGTGAGGAAGGTGTACGTGTGTGGGATGAGCACAAACTGGAGGAATTTGATCTACGAGCTTTGCTTCTTGTAACCATCAATGATTGGCCTGCTCTAGGCAACATTTCAGGACAGTCAAACAAGGGATACAATGCATGCACGCACTGTTTAGCTGAGACTGATAGTATACATTTAGGTAACAAGAATGTGTACCTGGGTCATCGTCGGTTTCTTGTACCCAAGTATCCGTTAAGGAAGAAAGGCAAGCATTACAAATGTGAGGCAGATCATCGGCCGAGGCCTACCCGCCCTTCTAGTTCTGCTATACATGATATGGTCAAGGATTTAAATGTAATCTTTGGAAAGGGTCCTGGCGGACTCACTGTTCCGAATGACGCAAACAACCACGTACCCATGTGGAAGAAGAAATCTATATTTTGGGAGCTGCCATATTGGATAATGCTAGAGATTCACTCTGCAATCGACGTGATGCACGTGACAAAGAACATTTGTTGCAATTTGCTAAACTTCTTGGGCGTTTATGGGAAGTCAAAAGATGGGAAGTCAAAAAAAGGTACACCGAAAGGAAGGCAGACCCATCAACGTATGAGCGAAGAGATGCATCGAGACGATACTCATTCAGAGAATCAGCCAGGTCCTGCAAGCTACGCTCTTACTAAAGAAGAGAAGAAAACATTTTTTGAGTGCCTTCGCAGTATGAAGGTTCCATCTGGCTTCTCATCAAATATAAAAGGAATAATAAACATGGCAGAGCAAAAATTTCAGAATCTAAAGTCTCATGACTGTCACGTGATTATGACACAATTACTTCCGGTTGCATTGAGAGGGCTTCTACCGGAAAATGTTCGAGAACCCATTGTGAAGCTATGTGCATTTCTCAATGCAATATCTCAGAAGGTCATCAATCCACTAACTCTAAAAAATTTAGAGAAGGATGTGGTCCAATGTCTTGTCAACTTCGAGTTGGTGTTCCCACCAACCTTCTTCAATATTATGACGCACCTTGTAGTCCACCTAGTCGAAGAGATTTCTGTTCTCGGTCCTGTATTTTTACACAACATGTTCCCCTTTGAGAGGTTCATGGGAGTCTTAAAAAAATATGTGCATAACCGGGCTAGGCCAGAAGGAAGCATCGTCAAGGGTTATGGAACATAGGAGGTCATTGAGTTTTGTGTAGATTTTATTCCTGATCTGAAGCCGATCGGTGTTCCTGAATCACGTCATGAGGGGAGACTGGATGGAAAAGGCACCCTAGGAAAGAAAGCAACAATATGTCAAGACAGGGATTCTTTCACTCAAGCACACGACACCGTTCTACATAATTCCAGTTTGGTGGGTCCGTATGTCGAGGAACACAAGAATGTTTTACGCTCCAAGTACCCGGAGAAATCTGAAGATTGTATTGATGGAGAACACATGAAGACTTTCAGCAGTTGGTTAAAAAGACGTCTCATTAATGACACCAATGTTGAAGAACAACTATACTTGTTGGCCACATCACCAGCTTCAACTATATTGACTTTTCAAGGGTACGAGATAAATGGAAATATATTTTACACAGCCAAACAAGATAAAAAGAGCACCAACCAAAACAGTGGAGTACACTTTGATGCAACAAACTGCAACGGGACAAAGGACACATATTATGGTTACATAGAGGAGATATGGGAACTTGACTATGGACCTACTTTTAAGGTCCCTTTGTTCAAGTGCAAATGGTTAAACCTACGAGGCGGGGTAGAGGTAGACCCACGATACGGAATGACTACAGTGGATCTCAACAATCTTTCGTACGAGAACGAACCATTCGTCCTAGACAGTGAAGTTGCTCAGGTTTTCTATGTGAAAGACATGTCTACCCTACCGAAAAAAAGAAAAGATAAGCAAGCGAGTACATCATACAATGAGCCAAGGCGCCACATAGTTCTTTCAGGGAAAAGAGTCATTGTGGGAGTGGAGGACAAGACAGACATGTCAGAAGATTACGATAAGTTTCATGACATTCCGCCCTTCAAAGTCAACACTGATCCAAGTATAAAGTTAAATGAAGAAGACTGTCCGTGGTTACGACGCAATCAGAAGAACAAGTAAACACTAGAGAGGGATATTATTGTTGATGTGTAATATCCGAATGTTTTGTATCAGAAGAACAAGTGAACTGAATTATTTTGTAGATACATGGAACAAAACACACGATTTCACCTGCATACAGCCCAACGGTGGCTCGTGAGTGTCTGCATATGAAATGCACCGTTGGGCGTATGCAGGGAATCTGAATGCTTTGTATTCTGTCGATGAAGTAGAATGAGGAGACAATGACTGCCGAACATGTTCAAGAGGGGGCTATATATAGGGTCATGTGACTCACGAACTGGTCATGATAGTGCCCATCCAACAGCTCAGAATCCCTCACAAGAAACACATCTTCATCCAACGGCTCACAAGTGCTTTAAAGAAACACACGATCCATGTGCTTCTTTAGTCCCGGTTGGTGTTACCAACCGAGACTAAAGAAGCACATGGATCGTGTGTTTCTTTCTAGCGCTTGTGAGACGTTGGATCTGAGGTGTCTTTCTTTTGAGAGATTCTGAGCTGTTGGATCAGCAGTATCACGACCACTTCGTTACCAACCGGGACTAAAGAAGCACACGTACCTTATATATAGCCCCCCTCCCGGACATGTTCAACACTCAGTGTCTACTCATTATTGTTCATTTTGGCAGCACACGGGTAGCAGAGAGCACTCAGTGAAGGCTGAAGGTGAACCCTCCACTCGACAGAGGCATCTTTGGGCAACCAACGGCAAGACGTCTCTGATGATCTGCGACCGTTCCAAACGGTTGCAGATCATCAAAGATGTTTTGTCGGACGGTTGTAGATCATCAGAGATGTCTTGCCACGGTCATTTAGCTTGGCTTGAAATGACCATAACTTGGTCATTTGGCTTGAAACTTCTAGATGTTCATACATGATAGACCTTTTTGTGAATACTTTTTTTGCAAATGTTGGCAAAAATCAAGTTTATCATTTTTCATAGCAACTAGTACACATATAAGGAGCCCATGCCAAAGGATTTGATTTTTTGAGGTGTTTATGACTTTATTACATTTTTTCTTAAAAACGATCAAAACGGTCGCTACGACTAATCATCGGAAGAGGTGATATTTTCTAGAACTATCAATGTTTCTGTGATATAACCACTAGTTGTGTACCTTAAAATGATTTTTCCAAAAGTTTCAGACCAAACTATCAAATAGTTGTAGTTCAAATTTGAATTACTTTCGATAAATCAATGTAAACCCAATTAACTAGGGAAAATTAGCTATAATTCAAAGAAAAAACTCAAACTTGGGGATCATCCATCATATGTGCACCACTCTTAGTGAAAAATAGTTGGGTGACATTTGGAATCATATTTCCTGTACTTACTTCACAAAAAACCTTATTTTTTGCACTTAAAAAAAGGAAAATGATATTTATGAAAATATTTTGAAGAATCCCTTTGGCAAGGTTGTTTAATATACCAATATGCACCTATGTGTGGAGTATGAGATCTTTATCACAAACTATGTCGTTGAAATGACCATAACTTGGTCATTTGGCTTGAAACTTCTAGATGTTCATACATGATAGACCTTTTTGTGAATACTTTTTTTTGCAAATGTTGGCAAAAATCAAGTTTATCATTTTTCATAGCAACTAGTACACATATAAGGAGCCCATGCCAAAGGATTTGATTTTTTGAGGTGTTTATCACTTTATTACATTTTTTCTTAAAAACGATCAAAACGGTCGCTACGACTAATCATCGGAAGAGGTGATATTTTCTAGAACTATCAATGTTTCTGTGATATAACCACTAGTTGTGTACCTTAAAATGATTTTTCCAAAAGTTTCAGACCAAACTATCAAATAGTTGTAGTTCAAATTTGAATTACTTTCGATAAATCAACGTAAACTCAATTAACTAGGGAAAATTAGCTATAATTCAAAGAAAAAACTCAAACTTGGGGATCATCCATCATATGTGCACCACTCTTAGTGAAAAATAGTTGGGTGCCATTTGGAATCATATTTCCAGTACTTACTTCACAAAAAACCTTATTTTTTGCACTTAAAAAAAGGAAAATGATATTTATGAAAATATTTTGAAGAATCCATTTGGCAAGGTTGTTTAATATACCAATATGCACCTATGTGTCGAGTATGAGATCTTTATCACAAACTATGTCGTCGAAATGACCATAACTTGGTCATTTGGCTTGAAACTTCTAGATGTTCATACATGATAGACCTTTTTGTGAAAACTTTTTTTGCAAATGTTGGCAAAAATCAAGTTTATCATTTTTCATAGCAACTAGTACACATATAAGGAGTCCATTCCAAAGGATTTGATTTTTTGAGGTGTTTATCACTTTATTACATTTTTTCTTAAAAACGATCAAAACGGTCGTTACGACTAATCATCGGAAGAGGTGATATTTTCTAGAACTATCAATGTTTCTGTGATATAACCACTAGTTGTGTACCTTAAAATGATTTTTCCAAAAGTTTCAGACCAAACTATCAAATAGTTGTAGTTCAAACTTGAATTACTTTCGATAAATCAACGTAAACTCGATTAACTAGGGAAAATTAGCTATAATTCAAAGAAAAAACTCAAACTTGGGGATCATCCATCATATGTGCACCACTCTTAGTGAAAAATAGTTGGGTGCCATTTGGAATCATATTTCCTGTACTTACTTCACAAAAAACCTTAAAACATAGAAAATGATATTTATGATATAATTTGAAGAAATCACCTTGGCATCTTAAAATGTTAGGAAATATAAAACAAAACAAAAAAATAAACTAGAAACCAAAACAATTCAAAAAATAAGTAAACCAAAATAAGAAACAGAAAACTAAGCGATATAAAAGAAAACGAAAACAAAAATCAGTAAAAAGAAACAAGGAAAAAAAAGGTATTTGTCTCGGTTGGTAACACCAACCGAGACTAAAGGGGCCACTGGCGGCCCAGTCAGACATTTAGTCCCGGTTGGTGTTACCAACCGCGACTAAAGACCCTTTAGTCTCGGTTCGTAACATGAACCGGGACTAAAGGCCCTTTCCGCGCCGTTTAGGGTTCGCGCGGCCGAAAAATTGTCAATCTTCCCCCAAATTCCCCTCTTCACGGCGAAGCCCTGCTCCGCTCTGCGCTCCGGCCTCCACTGCCGCCTCGCCGTCGCCGTCGCCGTGTGCCGCTGCCGCTCCGCCGCTCCGCCGCTCTGTGCCCCTGCTCCGTGCCGCTGCGCCGCCATCCCCTGGCGACGAGGAGGCCGCTCGCCTGTAACATCCCAACATTTTATAATATTCAAAAATCACTAAAATTTAAAACTTTTCTTTTTATTAAAATAAAATATTAAATGCATAAGGAAACCAACTATGAAAGACTCCAAACTTATTGAAAGAGTTTAATATTCAAATGTCACAGTTTAAACATTTTATTATCCACTGTATTTCAAAAACCTTAAAATGTAATTTGACAAATATTTTACAAACTACAATCCATTTTATTTTAAGTAACTAGTTTACTTATAAGTAATTGATTTCAACCACTTAGCCATATCTATTCCGAAATTCATAAATTATTTAAAAATGGTGTTAGTTGCCAAAGGGTTTACATTCTCTCAACTAAGTTCAAAACATGGTGTTAAAATTTCAATTCTGTAATTTATAACTATAAACTTCATAGATTTGCTTAAATGAATTTCATTTATTTCCAAAGCATGAAATGATTAATATATTCTATATAAGGAAATGAATTAAATCTAAAAACTTTTCCAAAGTTGTTATGAAGTTTTCAAATGATTTATCATAATATAAAACTTAATGGTGCACAAAATAAAATTTAATTAAAACTTGAATCCATTATAATTTCTATTACTTTAAAAATATTGATATTATGTTATTCTACTCTTATGCCAAAATAAAGATGAATAATTACAGTAAAATGAGTTTTAATAACTCTATTTCAAACATATTTGAATGTGGGTATTTTACAAATTTTATTTAGCAAAAAGAAAATTTAATTAAGTTATAATTTCAAAATTGATATTAAGTATCAATTTTGTATTAAACCAACATTTCAAATTAATTTAATTTTAAAAAGTTTTCAAAACATGCCCCCCAACTGGTTTAACACAAAGATATTAATTTTACAAATTTTTAGAAATTAATTTGACATCATTTGGACATTTAAATCAAAAGTTATGAATTAACTGGAGAAAAATCAGAAAAAGGAAAATCGCTGACGTCAGCGATGACGCCAGCTCGTCTTCAACCTCCAGCGAAAATCTCGGCCGAAACTGCTCTCCCAATCCCGGATCAAATCGAGGGCGAAATCAGCGGGATTTGTTA
Source organism: Poa annua (assembly GCA_026929855.1). Lineage (NCBI taxonomy): Eukaryota > Viridiplantae > Streptophyta > Magnoliopsida > Poales > Poaceae > Poa > Poa annua. The sequence continues at coordinate 56,696,828 of CM049426.1, read as the reverse complement.
CCATCGAGTGTCCCTATTTAATCCCCTCGCTCCCCTCCGTCTTTCCCCTCTCATCCCCATCAAAATCGTGCCGCCAGGCCGCCCAAAAAGCTCGCCGGAGCTCCGCCGGTCCGCCGCCGTTTTTCCTCTGTCCCCGGCGAGGTAAGCCGTCCCAAGCCCCGAGACCCCACCCATTCTCTTCCCCGTGTCGACGCGCACCTTCTCAATGTCTCCCTTGCTTCGTTTTCGCAGCAGCACGTCGAGGAGGAATCGACCGAAGGTCGCCGGCGAAAACCGCGCCTCCACCCGTGCCCTTCCCCCTCTCTCCGCTGCGCAGCTCGACGCCGACCACCCCACGGAGCTCGCTGCGCCGCGCTGAACTCCGGCGTCATATCCCTGAGCGAAGAGGACCACCGGAGCGTCGTGTTCGTCCGAACCCGAGCCGCCGCCGCCGTCTTCCCCAGATCCGTTCGAAATCAACGACCAGGATTAGAAGTTGTAATCGAAGGGGTACGATTTGATCTGGACCGCCAGATCCAGATCTGACGGCCCAGATCTGATCACTTAACCACGTCAGCATGCCCAGTCAGCACACAGTCAGCGCCCACTCAGCGCTGACGTGTAAAATCTTTTTCCACGATTTAATTAATTGGCAGTTTTGCAGAAAAGCCCCTGTCTATTCAAACTATCATATCTTTTTCCCTGTTTATCCAAATTCAAATATTTTTATATATTTAGAAAGCTCTTGACATGTAGATTATTTTAGATCAGCCAAAATTCAAATTTGACTTAGTATAAAATATTCAAATTTCAAATGGTGAATTTGAGTATATTCGTAATAAATTTAAATCTATAAATCCAAAAATTGCAAATAAAATTGTTTTAGAAACTTTAGAATATTTGTAAATTAATGCCACTGCTATAAAAAAAATTTGAGTAATTTTTGAATGAATTCATAGTTATATATTTAATTTGAATAGTTTGACTATTTTCAACATAACTATTAATAAAAATATTATTTTTGATTAAAGTAAATTTCTATAAATTTAATTAAAATACTCCTGTCTATTAACACTATTTATTAAATTATATTATAAAAATTTAATCATAGAAAACTTTAATCTTATAATTATTCCTTTTATTATATTTTCCAAAATTAGAAATTAATTAAATTGCATTTATAAATTCATGCATATTTATAAAGAAATCACAAAAGTTATTTTTATGTTTCTTGTGATTAAAAATTTCATTTCATTCATAGCATATTTTATTTTGTAGATATAATTCTCATAGGAAAACCCCTCTTCATTAGTTTTCTCTAAGTTAGAAATAAATTTCAACTTAGCATTTTTGTGAAGTGCTACACTTAGACACTTAGTAATTTTCAACATGGAGCTGGAAGACCAATGAAGGACTTAGCCAAACGAAACTCCAGAAGAATCTCCAAGGAGTGGAAGCACTTAGAAGAAAGATCAAGAAGAAGTTCATGAAGACCAACCAGAAATATTTTCTAAGTCTTTCTCCCTCTTTCTTCTTTCTCCCTCCTTCTTCTGTTAGACTTCATGATGACTAAGTAAATCCAAGACCAGCCTCGAGGATACAAGAACCACCAAGTCTGAAGATTTATCAAGTCTATCAAAACTTCAATCAAGACATCATCAAGGAGAATATTACAAGTCTGGAGATGAAGCCTGGAGGACAACTACATCTTTCTTCTATCTTTTCCCTCTTTTCTAATCTTGTCTTTCACATTTGACATAAACAATTTTTGATCATGATATTATCGTCTTGAAGTTTGTTGGATCCTAGCGGCATAGTGAGATGAAGCGGCCTGGAAACAAACCTTACATGTCCACGTACATGAGACCTGTTCCACAATTTAAGTGGCTGGCCGGGTGTCTGTCTCTCTCACTATAGTGAATGTCCAATTTACAAAGAGTTGATAATAATTGTTGATCATCTTGAACAAATGACTTAGTATTTACTCTAAATATTTCTACACATCAAGACTAAGCCATTAGAGGGCTTATTCAAGTTGATATACAACAAAAATATTTTACTCAACTTATGACCTTAACCCTTAGTCCTTTTGGACCACCCTATTTGCCTTGCATTAACTTAAAAGATTTTCATGGCATGAAAAAGTATTTCTAGCCCTTAGGAATATTTTGCACATCATGCATAAACATATTTTCCTTAGAAAATTTTATAAAACTTATTTTTTCATCTAGTATGTGTTTGTATGCATTGTGGAGTTGTGCTTGCTGTTGATTGTTGTATTGTTGCTTGTCTATACTGTTAGATTGAACGGAGAGTCCCGAGTATCGTTGAAAAGAGTTGTGAACAACGACAACATTCAAAGGCAAGTGGCACACCTCATAAACTTCCTATTATTTTCTATATGCATTACTTAGTGTATTTTTATATGCATGTGTAAGATAGTATTGCTATGCTAAACCTGTGTTGAATTCCCTTACTCCTGTGTCTAGGTTCCTATATCATACTTAGCAGAAATATTGATGCTATGCAATGGATGAAAGGTTTTTACAAAATGTTAAGTGACTACTCAGGACTGTGCTCATGGTTGCCGTCGCCTAGGATGAATTTCTATTCTACTTAGGGCCGTGAGCATGGTGATTTTTACCTGAGAGTGCACATCCACTGTAACGCCCCGGGATTTTCCCCTATTAGATTTGTGAGTTTTCTTTTTTGCATCGACATGGCATCGCATCGTATTAATTTAATTTGTTGAATTTAAATTAAATTTCCATAATTAAATTCAAATGCATTTCCAATTAATTAAAAATGTGTTATTTTCAAATCTTTTAAAAATGTTAAAAATTAGTTTATTAAATTGTCTATTGAAAACTAAAAATATTTTGTAAAGGTTTCGTGTTGAAATTCTTTTTCTATTTTGTTTTAAATATATAAATAGAAAATAATAAGGGGAGAGATATAAAGCCCAAGCCCATCTAACCCCAAACCCTAGGTTTTGTCCCCCTGAAAACTTTTCCCACCCCCTCCAATGTTGCAGCCACCCTCCTCTATTTTTCTGGAAATTTGCAAAAGTCCTTCCCCCCTTTTTTCTTTCTTTTCTCTCCTTTCTTTCTTCTTCTTTTCTTTTTTTCTCCTTCTTCTTTCCTTCCTTTCCATCCCGCACGGGAGAGCCCAGCCCGAGCTCCCCTACTTGCCCCGTCACCACGCCCCAGCGCGCCCTCGCCTCCCTAGCGCCAGCGCCGCCGCTCCCCGTCGCCGCACCGCCGCGCCTCCGCCGCCGCCGCGTGCGCCCGCGCCCGGCGACCCGCCCGTGCCCGCACGCCCCCGCGCACCAACCGCTCCCGCACGCCCCCGGCCGTGCTCCAGCTCGCCGCGCCGCCTCTCGCCTCCAGCCGTGCGCGCCTGCTGCCGCGCCGCCGCCTGCCGCCGCCGCGCCTGCCTCGCCGTCCTCCGCACCTCCTCCGCCGCGCGCCCCCGAGCCTCCTCCTCCCGGCCGCCTCCGGCCCTGCGCCTCCGGCCGTGCGCCCGCCGCCGCGCCGTGCCCCGCCTCCCCTGCTCCGGCCACCCTCCACCGCCGCGCCGAGACCGTGCTCCTCCCCTTGCTCCGGCCGGCCGAGCTCCGCCCCCCGCCACGCGCCCTCCGGCCGCCGCCCGCGCCGCCTCTCCACGACGCGCGCCGCCGCCCGTGTGCGCCCTGCCGCCGCCACGCCCCCGTGCAACCCCGCAGCAGCGCGTCGTCCGCCGCCCTCGCCGCTGCCTCCTCTTCCGGCCGCGTGCACGTCGTCTCCGTCCGGTGGCGTCCCCGCGTCCGCCGCCCGCAAGGTGCTCGGTGGAATTCTCGCACGACCCCGGCGTCATTTTTGTTGCCCGTTTTGTCCACCCTTCGAGGTGCTGCCCGTGCGCGTGCGTGTGCTCCCTCCGGTGTCGCGTCGCCGTCACTGTCCGTGTACGTGTCGCGGTGCCCGCCCGTGCGCTTTTCTTTCTGGTGTCCGTTCCCGTGCTCCTACGTGCCCGCGCCCGTCAACGGTGATGTCCGAGTACGACTACCCGACCACTTCCCCGACACCGAGAAACGACGATGCCCCGGTTCCGCGACGGCTACTTCCTCGACGTCGACTACTTCCTCTACGGACCGAAGACGTCGGTTTCGAACCCTATCTCTCCCGATCCAACGTACGAACCTAAACCCTAACCCTAAACTTATTTTTATTAAATGTCATCTATCTTGTGCATATCGCATCATAATTGCATGTGTTGCATCTCTTGGGTTTGCGGGTGTAGCAAATCACCTAAATAATAAATATGGAATGTGTGGGGTAATAAATATATAATGCCCTATTCCATTTAATTTAATTAGATCACCCATGCCATGTGTTGCCATGCTAACCAACATTTAATATTGTGGGTAAATAAATAACTTGCACCTAAATATTAATTGTCGGAATCCCGGTCCGCTTAATTTGGATTAAGTGCATCTCAAATTGCATCTCGCCATGCCATGCATCATTCTCATATGATCATGCTGAATCTTTTGCCGTAGTTGTAAAAATGCATCTTTTACGCTTTCCAGTGTTTGTTGCTTCTTCGCGGATACGACGTTGAGATGTGTGAGCAACGACAAGATCTGCTTCCATGCGGGATTCCAGGCAAGCAAAGTTTGCTTGTTTACCTATACATTGTCTTTCATTCCTGCCATTGATCTCTGCTACCCTAGTATTCGATTCTTTATTGCGATCCCATCACATATTCATCCTGCAGCCTATACAGCTTTATCCCCACATCCCATCACCTGTTGTTTGTTTATCTGTTGGCCTTGCGAGTCGTAGCGCATGCTTAGAGTTGACTGTGCGAGTCGTCTGTTGGTCTTAAGTTTCATCTGCTTAGTATGATAGATTGTTCTACTTTAATAAAATGCTATCTTGTGTTGGGGTATTATAATTAAAAGATAAGACACCAGGCGGAAGGCCTTGCGAGGTGTTTTGTTCTGCTTAGTGTCGACCTAGGAACTGAGATTTTGTCCTCGGATCCAATTTTGAGCGCACTAACCACTTGTGGGAGGCCCTATGGAGCCCCCCTCGACTTTGAACGGATCTACAGCTTGTCCAGGTGCCGCAAGTAGTTCGGGTTTTCCATTTGCTCATATGCATGCGCATGATGATGATGATGATGATGAGAGGTTATGTGATACGGGGGGTCATATAGGTGCGGTACGACACGAAGCGGACAGTTCCTACTGTGGTTTGAGCCGCATGGTGGCGTAGTCGCAAACTAATGAGTCCGCAATTGAGATTCGGCCGGACTCCTGATGCGGGTAACAACTCATATGGGTGGCACTTGGACTTGCTGTAGTGAAGGAATAAATCGTGTTGAGAAGCCATGATGCTTGCTTGGGTTGATCATGCGAGTATGGGTACAATAGTGCACCCCTGCAGGGTATAATCTTATCGATGAGCGGTGTCCACAGTTATGGACGACTTTGGTGATGATGCTGGCTAACAAGATCTAGACAACTTGCACCTAATTAAAGTTAATTAATTTGACTAGTAATATAGAATTACTTTCACAATAAATTATAATTAAAACTGTTTAATGTGTGAGTTTCCCGAATTGCTTCCTCATATTTGGTTGAGGGGGTTAATTCGAGAATGGGTTATGTTTGGTGTTAGTGGTAGATGTTTATCTTATGCGCTCTCTTATCCCTCTCTGATTAGACGGAAGTTGTAGCGTGTCTCTTTAGGTTGCTAGTGCTGCTGCCGCTAAGTCTACCTCCCCTATATTTTGGGAGATGGTGTAGAAAGTAGGCAAGTCGGTTTTGCTTGCCAGGTAGTGCCCTGACCCTCTTTTGGGATGTGCTTTATGTGCAGTCAACAGGTTTGAAGTCTGACGACGTTAGCTTGGGAATCCCTCCGGCTTGGCTGGGCAGGGATATGGCGCCATTGCTTATCTTCAGGACTCTTAGTCCAATTTTGCATCTTATCCGTAGTCGGATACTATTTTTGCTTCCGCTGTCATTTGTATCTTTGTATTGTATCTTATATATCTTGACTCGTTCGAGTCGTTGCTGTAATTATATCTTCTGTTGTATTTGTGGATGTATCGGAACTGTTGTAATGTTATCACAATTCCACCCACATAATGCGCATGTTTCGGCGTGCACATTATGTCTGGTGGGCGACCTAAAATCGTTATCATGCGGATTTCGGCAGGATCGCTTAAATCTACATAGTACCGATTTTAGGGCGTCACATCCACTAAGTTAATGAAACTCCTGGGTGGATTGGTTGTATGGCGGCGAAGTTGAGTGGCTGCTCAGGTCCATGTCTATGGTTCCTGGAGTACGTGCACTTGTGGATGGCCACCCAGGGAACAGAGGAATCTGAAGAACTCCGAGTGACGATTGCTTCCAGTGCAGCCATTGCCATATGGGTTCTGGCTTGATCAATTATGTTGCATGGACTCTCTCCGGCTTGACATGCAGATGTAGGGGGATGTTAGGTGGAACGGGTCAAGCCAGAGTGGGAGGGAAAATGCTTCTGAAAGATCTCGTCTCATTCTCCTCCTTTCCTATTCACAAATGGTCTGTAAAGGATAGTTTGGGTTGAATGGGTACAATGGTGAACGTGCACAACCTCTGCAGAGTGTAAAACTAAGTACTTAGCCGTGTCCCTGGTACGGACAATTTGAGCAGCTGATCACGGACGTCAACGGAGGATTCCATCATTCCAACTTCAGAAATAAAACTTGATGGTTGAACAAGGGAGGATGAGATTTATGGTTTTCATGCCATACTTGTCTTGATTTGAAGAAAGTGTTTTCCAAAGAGATAGGAAAAATTGGCTTTATGCAAAATAGCCTTGAACCCCACCAGCCAAATATGCATATAGGCTATAGAGTTATTCCATTAAGTGTCCACCATAGTGTCACTTGCCAGAATCCATTTTTAATGGAAATCTGACCCATGTTGTTGCAATATTTTTCTTATTGCAGATTGTTCAGATGACGAGTGAGGTTTCGTTTATAGGTTTCGAGTCTACAACCAACATGTTTTCGCCTGTGGCAGCATGAAAGTGATAGAGACTCACTGCTATTGTATTTCCGCTGTGTACTATTTCAAAGCTAGCTTTATGCTATGCAACTTGTAATGAATATTTTGTAAGTCTGGATCATCGATGTAATAAAATTGATACTTTGTTGTGATATTACATCGTAAACTGTGTGTGCAACTGAATCGATCCAGGGATTTGCACTATACACAGGTATCTGCCTTATTTAAAGTGCAGGTACGCTACAGATGGTATCAGAGCATTGTGTTGCCTGTAGGTTCGAAACCCCTAGGATTGGACAGAGATCAAAAGCCAAATGTTTTTAATACACTAGATTACAAACTTAAAAATTTTACCTTTCTATTTTTTACATTAATTTTCTTGTCTTGAACACTTTACCTTTTCATTTTAATTCTAATACTCTTTCCTTTTCAAAAATTTAGATGGGAGAGTACACTGAGACCGCATATGCTGGAGTTCTGTCAGGTTTCATCTTTGGGAGGCAGTTGTCCAGGTTGACAAGTCAATTGAAGCTACCACCGCCCTATTTCCGAGGAAGGAAAGAGGAGACCGACATACCTAATGTGACACGTTGGGAAATCCGCACCATTATGACCCCATATCCCACGATGCCAGACTTTGAGCCCGTGGACTATGTCACCTACTACCCAGAGTAGATTGAGGGAGTGAACATAGCTATGGTGGATTTAATGGCTTGTATGTGTTACAAGTATCGCAACAAGCTAGCATCGGGATCGCCCTTCCGTGCTTTTGGGAAGAGGGATGCACATGGTCTCTCGATGGCTCACACGGGAAATCGCTTGGACCTGCCGATCATTAACAAGATGTTTGAAGACCTGGATTTCCTCATCAACTGTCTGACTAGAAAGGTTCAACAAGCTTATGACATCGCAGATAATGCCCGAGCCGTCATACACGCAAAAACCCAAGAACTCCAGACTTCTGAAACCCTTGTTGGCGATATGGAGGAACTCATCCATGACCTGCACTTGCGGAACCTCGATAAGGATGAGCAGATTGCCACACTTGAGGCGCAACTCAACCCACCTCCACCACCGCCAGCAGCTGAAGAAGGGGATGACCAAGGTACTGGAAATGTGGTTGTACCCGCAGCTTTAAAGGAGGAAGGAGACCCCGAGGAGGTGCCTTCTGAAGAGTCAATTGAGGAAGAAGTCACACCTGTGGCAAATAACCACGCGATGAAGCGCAAGCGTGAGATCAAAGAGGAATGAATGAAGCAATCAAAACCACGTTAGAGGGACCCCCATTTATCTTATTTAGCTTATCGTATAAATTTAGAGTATTGACCTATCAAATTGTGGTATGGCAGTACTGTTGCTTTTGTATTTCCCCGACTTTGGTGTGTTTCGTTTGATAAACGAATTGTTCGATTTCTCAAAAAAGGTTTGTAATTTTCATGTATGTATTTGCTTGTGTTTGAACCTTGTTGCTTGATGTTTGTTAGATGATGTTTGTAATGGATTACCTTGATTTTCGGTTGTGCATTAGAATGTTTAATTATCAACAAAACTTTTCTTTTAAGGGTGGTAGCCACCTAGATAATTCAAACCCAGTCGCCTAAACCCAGAGATCTCAAACTATCTTTCTTTCCATCCTCCTAATCAGAAAAATCATTCGCTGCCAAGTTTTCAAGTTTCCATGTCAGAAATTTCATTTCCCAAAACATCCCGAGTTATCAGAATCAATCAAGCATTTGCTTTGACTTTCTAGCCTCTCCGAATCTCGGAGACGAGATTCCTTTTAAGGGTGGTAGTCTGTAACATCCCAACATTTTATAATATTCAAAAATCACTAAAATTTAAAACTTTTCTTTTTATTAAAATAAAATATTAAATGCATAAGGAAACCAACTATGAAAGACTCCAAACTTATTGAAAGAGTTTAATATTCAAATTTCACAGTTTAAACATTTTATTATCCACTGTATTTCAAAAACCTTAAAATGTAATTTGAAAAATATTTTACAAACTACATTCCATTTTATTTTAAGTAAATAGTTTACTTATAAGTAATTGATTTCAACCACTTAGCCATATCTATTCCTAAATTCATAAATTATTTAAAAATGGTGTTAGTTGCCAAAGGGTTTACATTCTCTCAACTAAGTTCAAAACATGGTGTTAAAATTTCAATTCTGTAATTTATAACTATAAACTTCATAGATTTAAATTAATGAATTAGCCAAATAAACATTTCATTTGCTTAAATGAATTTCATTTATTTTCAAAGCATGAAATGATTAATATATTCTATATAAGGAAATGAATTAAATCTAAAAACTTTTCCAAAGTTGTTATGAAGTTTTCAAATGATTTATCATAATATAAAACTTAATGGTGCACAAAATAAAATTTAATTAAAACTTGAATCCATTATAATTTCTATTACTTTAAAAATATTGATATTATGTTATTCTACTCTTATGCCAAAAAAAAGAGGAATAATTACAGTAAAATGAGTTTTAATAACTCTATTTCAAACATATTTGAATGTGGGTATTTTACAAATTTTATTTAGCAAAAAGAAAATTTAATTAAGTTATAATTTCAAAATTGATATTAAGTATCATTTTTTTATTAAACCAACATTTCAAATTTACTAATTTTAAAAAGTTTTCAAAACATGCCCCCAACTGGTTTAACACAAAGATATCAATTTTATAAATTTTTAGAAATTAATTTGACATCATTTGGACATTTAAATCAAACGTTATGAATTAATTGGAGAAAATCAGAAAAAGGAAAATCGCTGACGTCAGCGATGACGTCAGCTCGTCTTCAACCTCCAGCGAAAATCTCGGCCGAAACTGCTCTCCCAATCCCGGATCAAATCGAGGGCGAAATCAGCGGGATTTGTTACCATCGAGTGTCCCTATTTAATCCCCTCGCTCCCCTCCGTCTTTCCCCTCTCATCCCCGTCAAAATCGTGCCGCCAGGCCGCCCAAAAAGCTCGCCGGAGCTCCGCCGGTCCGCCGCCGTTTTTCCTCTGCCCCCGGCGAGGTAAGCCGTCCCAAGCCCCGAGACCCCACCCATTCTCTTCCCCGTGTCGACGCGCACCTTCTCAATGTCTCCCTTGCTTCGTTTTCGCAGCAGCACGTCGAGGAGGAATCGACCGAAGGTCGCCGGCGAAAACCGCGCCTCCACCTGTGCCCTTCCCCCTCTCTCGGCTGCGCAGCTCGACGCCGACCACCCCACGGAGCTCGCCGCGCCGCGCTGAACTTCGGCGTCATATCCCTGAGCGAAGAGGACCACCGGAGCATCGTGTTCGTCCAAACCCGAGCCGCCGCCGCCGTCTTCAACCTCTCCGGCCACCGGCGCCGCCACGGTGAGGTCTCCTTTCCCCAGATCCGTTCGATCTGAAATCAACGACCAGGATTAGAAGTTGTAATCGAAGGGGTACGATTTGATCTGGACTGCCACATCCAGATCAGACGGCCCAGATCTGATCACTTAACCACGTCAGCATGCCTAGTCAGCGCACAGTCAGCGCCCAGTCAGCGCTGACGTGTAAAATCTTTTTCCACGATTTAATTAATTGGCAGTTTTGCAGAAAAGCCCATGTCTATTCAAACTATCATATCTTTTTCCCTGTTTATCCAAATTCAAATATCTTTATATATTTGGAAAGCTCTTGACATGTAGATTATTTTAGATCGGCCAAAATTCAAATTTGACTTAGTATAAAATATTCAAATTTCAAATGGTGAATTTGAGTATATTTGTAATAACTTTAAATCTATAAATCCAAAAATTGCAAATAAAATTGTTTTAGAAACTTTAAAATATTTGTAAATTAATGCCACTGCTATAAAATATTTTTGAGTAATTTTTGAATGAATTCATAGTTATATATTTAATTTGAATAGTTTGACTATTTTCAACATAACTATTAATAAAAATATTATTTTTGATTAAAGTAATTTTCTATAAATTTAATTAAAATACCCCTATCTATTAACACTATTTATTAAATTATATTAGAAAAATTTAATCATAGAAAACTTTAATCTTATAATTATTCCTTTTATTATATTTTCCAAAATTAGAAACTAATTAAATTGCATTTATAAATTCATGCATATTTATAAAGAAATCACAAAAGCTATTTTTATGTTTCTTGTGATTAAAAATTTCATTTCATTCATAGCATATTTTATTTTGTAGATATAATTCTCATAGGAAAACCCCTCTTCATTAGTTTTCTCTAAGTTAGAAATAAATTTCAACTTAGCATTTTTGTGAAGTGCTACACTTAGACACTTAGTAATTTTCAACATGAGCTGGAAAACCAATGAAGGACTTAGCCAAACGAGACTCCAGAAGAATCTCCAAGGAGTGGAAGCACTTAGAAGAAAGATCAAGAAGAAGTTCATGAAGACCAACCAGAAATATTTTCTAAGTCTTTCTCCCTCTTTCTTCTTTCTCCCTCCTTCTTCTGTTAGACTTCATGATGACTAAGTAAATCCAAGACCAGCCTCGAGGATACAAGAACCACCAAGTCTGAAGATTTATCAAGTCTAACAAAACTTCAATCAAGACATCATCAAGGAGAATATTACAAGTCTGGAGATGAAGCCTGGAGGACAACTACATCTTTCTTCTATCTTTTCCCTCTTTTCTAATCTTGTCTTTCACATTTGACATAAACAATTTTTCATCATGATATTATCGTCTTGAAGTTTGTTGGATCCTAGCGGCATAGTGAGATGAAGCGGCCTGGAAACAAACCTTACATGTCCACGTACATGAGACCTGTTCCACAATTTAAGTGGCTGGCCGGGTGTCTGTCTCTCTCACTATAGTGAATGTCCAATTTACAAAGAGTTGATAATATTTGTTGATCATCTTGAACAAATGACTTAGTATTTACTCTAAATATTTCTACACATCAAGACTAAGCCATTAGAGGGCTTATTCAAGTTGATATAAAACAAAAATATTTTACTCAACTTATGACCTTAGCCCTTAGTCCTTTTGGACCACCCTATTTGCCTTGCATTAACTTAAAAGATTTTCATGGCATGAAAAAGTATTTCTTGCCCTTAGGAATATTTTGCACATCATGCATAAACATATTTTCTTAGAAAATTTTATAAAACTTATTTATTCATCTAGTATGTGTTTGTATGCATTGTGGAGTTGTGCTTGCTGTTGATTGTTGTATTGTTGCTTGTCTATACTGTTAGATTGAACGGAGAGTCCTGAGTATCGTTGAAAAGATTTGTGAACAACGACAACATTCAAAGGCAAGTGGCACACCTCATAAACTTCCTATTATTTTCTATATGCATTACTTAGTGTATTTTTATATGCATGTGTAAGATAGTATTGCTATGCTAAACCTGTGTAGAATTCCCTTACTCCTGTGTCTAGGTTCCTATATCATACTTAGCAGAAATATTGATGCTATGCAATGGATGAAAGGTTTTTACAAAATGTTAAGTGACTACTCAGGACTGTGCTCATGGTTGTCGTCGCCTAGGATGAATTTCTATTCTACTTAGGGCCGTGAGCATGGTGATTTTTACCTGAGAGTGCACATCCACTAACTTAATGAAACTCCTGGGTGGATTGGTTGTATGGCGGCGAAGTTGAGTGGCTGCTCAGGTCCATGTCTATGGTTCCTGGAGTACGTGCACTTGTGGATGGCCACCCAGGAAACAGAGGAATCTGAAGAACTCCGAGTGACGATTGCTTCCAGTGCAGCCATTGCCATATGGGCTCTGGCTTGATCAATTATGTTGCATGGACTCTCTCCGGCTTGACAAGCAGATGTAGGGGGATGTTAGGTGGAACGGGTCAAGCCAAAGTGGGAGGGAAAATGCTTCTGAAAGATCTCGTCTCATTCTCCTCCTTTCCTATTCACAAATGGTGTGTAAAGGATAGTTTGGGTTGAATGGGTACAATGGTGAACGTGCACAACCTCTGCAGAGTGTAAAACTAAGTACTTAGATGTGTCCCCGGTACGGACAATTTGAGCAGCTGATCACGGACGTCAACGGAGGATTCCATCATTCCAACTTCAGAAATAAAACTTGATGGGTGAACAAGGGAGGATGAGATTTATGGTTTTCATGCCATACTTGTCTTGATTTGAAGAAAGTGTTTTCCAAAGAGATAGGAAAAATTGGCTTTATGCAAAATAGCCTTGAACCCCACCAGCCAAATATGCATATAGGCTATAGAGTTATTCCATTAAGTGTCCACCATAGTGTCACTTGCCAGAATCCATTTTTAATGGAAATCTGACCCACGTTGTTGCAATATTTTTCTTATTGCAGATTGTTCAGATGACGAGTGAGGTTTCGTTTATAGGTTTCGAGTCTACAACCAACATGTTTTCGCCTGTGGCAGCATGAAAGTGATAGAGACTCACTGCTATTGTATTTCCGCTGTGTACAATTTCAAAGCTAACTTTATGCTATGCAACTTGTAATGAATATTTTATAAGTCTGGATCATCGATGTAATAAAATTGATACTTTGTTGTGTTATTACATCGTAAACTGTGTGTGCAAATGAATCGATCCAGAGATTTGCACTATACACAGGTATCTGCCTTATTTAAAGTGCAGATACGCTACATCGCCGCGCCGTCCCCGTCCTCGATCCGCACCGTCGAGGAGGTCGCGCTCCGCCGCCGCGCCATCCCTTCCTCTCCGCATAGACGAGGAGGCCTCCCCACCCACGGCCCCGCCACCTGCTCAACTCCGGTGAGCGTCTCCTCCCCTCCGATCCCTCCCTCTCGACCTCCTCTTTAGCTAGGGTTAACAGTCAGAGAATTGAGCATGAAGTTTGCCATTGTTTGATCATAAGAACGCTAATTCATGTATATGTACTACACCATCTTACATAAACCGCATCAGAAAAATGTTTTACTAACAAATCCTTTCTTATCTCTTTAAAAGCTTGCCACTGTTTTATCAATGAATAAAATAAAAGATGTGTGTTGATCCCTGTGATAATTTAGCCAAGCTGTTAGCCTACTTTTGCATACATTATAAGTACATCTAACTTTCACATAAATGGGAAAAATTATGCATTCTCAAATTTGATTGCCAATTGTTCAATCAATACCATTGCTGGATTTTGTCATACTGAATTTTCGGTGTGTCAATTTTTTATTAATTGGTATCAACAGACGTTGTACTATGTGCGATTGGCTCGCTCTTTACTTCACTTTATATGTAAGATTATGGATGGTGTGCTATAGTTTGGAGCTTTGTCTTGATCTCTCTTTAATACATGAACTGTTGTGACTCCGCATCCTCTCGCGTGTAGTAAGTAATTTTCCTCTTTTTTTGTAGATCATAGTGCTCTTCTCACATGGTTAACCCTACCTTCTTAAATCCATGTGTATACAATTGCGACTGTATAGCATGAATAGATTGTAGCCTTCAGAATTGATTGACTATTCTGTTCTCTGTTCGTTATACTGATAAAATAAATTTGTGTACTATGTTTATAACAGATCCTCAACGAGGAGTAAGCATATTAGTTGCTGAAGTTTCTCTGCTGGTGGGTTCTTAGGCCAAGTTCATCCCATTATTTGCTAGGATTGAGCATAAAGTTTGCTAGGATTTGTAAGAATAGTTTGCTAGGATTGTGATGCATGAAGTTTGCTAGGATTTGTAAGAATAGTTTGCTAGGATTGTCCCATTTAAGTTCTGCCAGCTTGTGATGCATGAAGTTTGCTAGGATTTGTAAGAATAGTTTCCTCCAAATGGTCATCTTATTCTGATGCTTACAAAAGCTTGTGAGATTTAGGTCTAAACAAGTTCATTTGTGATTAAAAGTTTTATGGAGTGAAACTATATATTACAAAGATCAGATTGGTCCAAAAGAATGTCAAAAACTATTGAAAGGTTGCTTAATAATAGGTTCTGGTTTGGCTAAGTTTTAACAGAAATGAAGATCACACAATTGTCAGATTCTTCCATGTATTGCTACAATTGTCAGGTTCTGGTTTGGATCTTTTGTTGTTTTGATTGATATACAATTCATTATACAACTTGCAGGAGGTCTGCTGCTCGGGTCCTTGTGTCCACGGCTTTTCAGGAGGTCTTGCTTCAGTGGCTATCTTTGTTTTGTAATTTGAGATGATTGTAAATGTGTTAGATATGAAATTGTAATATATGATCCGTATATATATTATGGTGTGTTGGATATGCAAATTGAGATGATTGTAAATGTGTATGAAAGATGAGCACACACTGTTTTGGATATATGATCCGTAAATGATCCATATATATATAGTTTTGTGTTAGGTATGCAAGATGAGCACACACTGCTTTCTTCGCTGCCACCTTGTTGTGCTATATGATCCATACTTGTATATGTTTTTCAGATGAATAAATGTAAACCTGATTATAATGCCCGAGCTATGGATTGCAGGTACATTTGAGCTATGGAGCACTTGCGAGACGAGCAGATAGAAGAAGCACAATTTCAACGAGACGAAGAGATGGAAGACCAAATGGAACAACTTATTTCTAATGATGCCCGAGCTGGAGGAGATGTAGATGATTATGATTTCGAACAATTTTTGAACGACTTTGGAATCGAGTCACAAGACTTTGATGTGGTGATAGCAAACTCCGGCGGAGAGGTGTATATGTGTTTATAATAAATATGGCGATATGTTGTTGTTAACTACATGCATTAATTGATTTATGTTGCATTTATTAACGACTTATTTTTCTTTTAGCCATCCGGATCGAGCAAATCTGCAAAAAAGCAGTCACCATGTGCTCCTCGAGGCAAGGCAAAAAGAATGACGAGCGAGGATCCAAAGTTACCGATTGAGGAAATTGCTGATTCCGGCGAACCGCTCGAACCAAAACAGAACCGCAACAAATTTATAAGTCAAGCTGGAGTTATTGTTAGGGACATGATCCCAATCAGCATACGTGAATGGAATAAGCCGGCGGTCGCAGATGTGGACGACCCATGTTATGTCCACCAAGTTCTTAAGGATTTGGTCTATAACACGCTGTTGTCACATTTCACCCTCCCGCGATATCTCTCAAAAGTGAAGAAGGACAACCTCAAGAAGTGGACTCTTATTAAGATGGCGGAACAATTCCGGAACTGGAAGAAAAAGTTATGGAATCAATATGTAGAAACAAAAGAAGTGCCAGATTTCAGTGGAGCACAAGGGAAGAAGTTAGAATCTGAATGGGCGGCATTTAAGGCGTATAGGGAATCACCTATGGCTGTGGCCCGATCGACGATAAATAAATTGAATGCTGGGCTGAAGGAACACCACCATACATTGGGGACAGATGGCTACAAGAGCGCCATTCCTAGGTGGTTAGCCTATGAAGAAAAACTGCTTCAATCGGGGGTCCGTCCAGAGACACTTGACTGGCCCGAGAGGTCGGAATTCTGGTTGTTCGCGCATGGGGCAATGTTGGACCCTAAAAGCGGAGAGATTGTTGGAAGGGGAAAATGGAAGGTTCTCGTTAATCGTATAAAAAAGAAGCTTGAAGAAGCAATTAATGATGTTCGCAATGGTGTGTTCAAACCTGATAGAGAGGATGACGAGCTGACACGGGCCCTGGGGAATCCTGAACATGTTGGACGAGCTCGAGGCTTTCCTGGCGGTGCTACGTTTAATACTGCGTGGCCGGAATCCGCTCACACTTATAGAAGCCATAGCAGAGGTAAGAAGAAGGAGGCCGACCGGATATTACAACTGGAACGTGAAATGAAGGAGCAACGGGCGGAAATAAAAGCATTGAAGGAGCAAAGAACGGAACCTCAGGAGCGGCACCAATTAGACCATGAAGCACATGCCGCCCCATCTCAGCGTAGAAGCAGCGTTGGTTCCACGTGTCAGGTCGACGTTGGTGCCTACCCAGTGTATGACATCACAGAGCCTACAGGTTGTGAGCTACATATAGCAATGAGAAACATAACTTTGAAGGTGGCGGTAGGGCAAGCTTTAGTAATTGAACCTGGAGAACTCTACCCTTGTGGTCAAATTCCAGATGGCTACGCTCGTGTCGGGGTGGACGAAATTATGCCGGGATTTGAAACCTTGGAACTTGAGTTACCTGGAGGTGACGAGGAGAAAACGTTGGCAGACGTCAAGCATGCCTTCGCCCTATGGCCCAAGAAATACATCGTCCTTTCAGAACAAGCAAAGTCCACTCCTCGTTCTAGGAGTCCAGCTCACCAGCCAAGTCCACTCTTCCTCGAGAGGGATCAAAGACGGAGTCCATCTCCACCCCATCAGCAAAGCCCACACCTCCCCGATAGGGACCCCAGCCCGAGTCCATCTCCAGCTCAACAGCAAAGCCAACCGCCCCCCGAGAGTGTTCCTAGCGCGAGGCCATCGTAGTCTGTGCCAGTCCGCCAGAATGTTAGGTCGCTCTCGAGTAGGCGCCAGTCTGGTTCTCCTGTTAGGAAGAAACCTAGAAAGCAGAAAACACCGCCGCCTACTCCAAAGTTACCTTGGGAGAGAACCGTCGTGGAAAACGATATCGCATGCAAAGAACATACGGATGCCTGGCTTGCTGGCGTGAAACAGAAAGCGTTAGCGAAACAATTGCCTCCTGCAAAATTTACTGCCGGAATTCCTCAGGAAAAAATTGACCGTTGCATCGATGCCCTATACAACCCCCCACCATCGCCGCCAACAGACTATGATCGCAACATTGGTAAGTCATATGACGAAGAGATGGATGATCGATCGAAAAAAGGGAAACAAGTTGCCCAACTCGGAGAAAAAGACGCACAGTCGGCCCCCCCGCTCAAGGTGCTTGATGACAGAGTTCTCAAAAACCTCAATGTGCGGGAGCTGGTATATTCGGGAGATGATATCCCCTTCGCGGATGTTGTTCGTACTTATGTTCACGGGGAGAATTATGTTGACGGCGACTTACCCACAAGAATGCGTCAATTTCAAGCCTCGTACAAGGATACCGTAAAGGAGACGAATAAAGTCGCTCTCATGATGGCAATTAAGGAAGAGCATTATTTCCAAGAATACTCTGTTGTCCTTTACTTCGCCGAAATCTTTCAGTTATACAATCTCCGGGCCCTCGATAAAGGCATCAAGAGTTCCTATTGTCTGTAAGTCATCTATTCCTGTAATTTAATGTTTTAATTAGCTCTACTCGTTCATTGTCTCTGATAATCCTCTCTATAATATTTTGTATGCTTTATTACGCAGAATGAAGATGCTCGAATGCAAGAAGAAGAAAATCAACCACATTGGGTTCATTGACCCCTCTATAATGCATGAAGATAACATAATTGATCCAATACTTAACAAGGATACACCGGGGAATTTGCTAATGTTTTTGAAGCGACAAGCTTACAAAAAATATATATTATGGCCTTACGACTTCAAGTGAGTGTTACTGCTTATTACACATTCTATTTTTCTCACCCGATGTTAAGTTTAATTGATTAGTTATGCATGACTATTTATAAACGTGCGCTGCTACCACTACATTCTTATCGTTATTGACTTGCGGAAAGGAGAAATTGTTGTCCTTGACTCGTTAAGAAGATGCCCTAAACAATACAAGACCTGTTTTGATTTGGTGGCAAGGTACTTTCTTTTCTTATCGCCTCTTTCGTTCATTTCCTAATATCAAGGAATTTATGACTCATTCATTCATTTTCTTGTCATGCAGCGTTTGGAAAATGTTCCTCGCGGAACATCCGAACAGTGGATGGCCACAGAAACTGCGCTGGCGTACTAACGATGTAAGTAGTAGTATAACTAGGCACATGCACCATTATCATACTTTATTTTTATTTGATTAAATTTTATTCTTCTATAGACTTGCCTTAAACAGCCAATAGGGACTGATCTATGTGGATTCTTCGTTTGCGAGTACATGCACACTGTGGTCAACGAGAGTTTGAAGAGCAAAAGAAGTATCGAAGTACGTAAAGCTCTAGTCACAACATTATTTTTGTATCATCAATCGTGATGAGTTTTATTCATTTCATATCTCATGTATTCATTGTGATATCATTTTTTAACAGTTGGCAAGAAAGCGCAACGAGTTACCAATAAAGACCCGCTTCAGGGCAATTGCAGAGGAGTTGACGGGATTTTACCTCACCGATGTCATACCGGAGATCGGAGAGTACCACTATTTTGACTAGTGCGGACATGTAATATATAGTGATCTCCATGTAACAAAATATTTCTAAGTCTCTGGAACCGGGAAACGTGATATTCATGTACCACGCGTACTTAAATGTGTATGTGTTATCAACACATGATCTTCATGTAATTGTATATATGCATGATGCAACTTCATCTAGGTTCGTATAATAATTTTTACGTGTTTTTCGCCCATCGAAGCCGTAGCATCCGAAACCCCTACCCCCGACGCATCGACATGGTACCATCTGAACCCCCTACCATCACACATCGACTATAGTATCGACGTGGTACCATCCGAAACCCCCTACCGTCACGCATCGACGTGGTACCATCCGAAACCCCTACCTAGAAAACCGGTAGAAATAAAAAAAAGTAAACCCTGAAATGAAAAAAAGCAAAACCCTGAAATGTAAAAAAAATAAAAACCCTAGTCCCGGTTCGTGTTACGAACCGGGACTAAAGGGTTCGCCCCCGCACACCCTGCCGCGGCCACGTGCGCTGCGCTCATTGGGGGGGGGGGCTCCGGTCCCGGTTCGTATTAAACCGAGACCAAAGGGTCAGGGGCCTCTAGTCCCGGCCTGACAGTCCCGGTTGCTACACCGGGACTAGAGGCTGTCTGGAACCGGGACTAGTGCCCCTTTTTCCACTAGTGTACCATCCGGGCCTTCAGGGCAATGAGATGGTCATCGATGTCCCATGAGTCCGAGACAGGACCCTTTCCGTCGCGCTTCTCCCGAATGGCAGCAATCGCAAGGTTGGCAGCTTCTCGGGAGTGCTCGAAATGTCCTTTAGAAAGGAGAACTGTCACACGGACAAGCCATGAGGCGATATCGGCAAAAAGGGGAAGACGAAAAAAGAGAACTCAGGGAACTTACTGTTCATATCCCAGTTTAGACCGGTGAGCTCGGTCAGCCAAGCATCTTGCTTCGACCGGAGAAGGGCCAACTCGTTCTCGGCAAGGTGCACGCGCGCTTCAGACTGGTCCAAGGTTTCCTTCTGCTTCTTGGTGGCATCAACAAAATGCATCTTTAAATCTGCAGCAACGGACTTGGCCTTCTCCAGCTCGGCCTTTAGCCGCGTGATCTCGGATTGAGGGTCAGATAAGGCAGATTTTTGATCCACCGAGATCTTTTGCGCGGCGTCCCGCTCCTCCCAGAGTCGCCCCTCTAACTTCTTGGACTGATCGAAGTCAGCAAGAAGCCGGTGGAAGACGCTGCTGCTTTTTTTGCTGCAGTCATGTAAGTAAGTTATGTCCGATATCAGTCTCGGGACTTCAGTGGGAAAGATAACAAAGCACTTATTTAAGATCCACAGTTAAGGACCAATTCCGTGGAAAGGATCTCGGGCACTGGGAAGTGATCTTTCCTTTTCAGATTAGAGCCTAGTGATCTGCTACTCGGTGGAGTCTGGAGCACTAAGCACTAATCTAGGGGACTAGTGGGGATTGAAGAATAAAGCTTAGTAAGGGTAAAAAAAGGAACTTACATCAACAACCCGGGTAACATCCAGCACAGCCACCTGAAGAGCGTGCAGGGCTTGAGCGCTGCGGCTCGGACCGGCAACGTGCAAGTCCCCCACGACCTCGGAGGCATCAGCAGCAATCCAGGCCTTGTTGTATTTTTCAACAACGCGCAAGCCGGTCGCGGTGGGCGCGCTCGCTGCAACGACCTCCCGGGATCCTGGAGACACAAAGGAGCTTACGGATGCTCGCAAGGCCTACAGGGCAGCAGTGGGGATCTCGGCAGGAGGTGGCGATAACCCGGAAAACTTACCCAAAGCAGAAGAACTCTTGCTTAGGGCCAAGTCCTGGGTTGAGGACTTCGAAGGAGCGTTGGGCTTAGCAGGGGCAATCTTCAGCCCGGAGGCCTGACTGCGCATCTTCCCGGCTGAAAGATCAGGTTGCCGCGAAGGAGGAGGTGTGGGCTGCTTCGGCGGCAGGATTTTGTGTGGAGATAGGCGGGTAGAGGCGCGCGGTACGACCTGCCGCGGAGGACTCGGCATATCTGCATCGAGCTGAGGAGATACCCGACACGTGGTATTCGGAAGGACGACGTCCTCGGCATACCAGGTTGGCCTTGATCGTCCAATGCTTCCGACATATAAATTCTGTCCAGCCGATGCCGGGCGTCTCCCGGGATAAGCTGCCGAGATCCCAAGCGAGATCCCAAGGGGTTGTTCTGTGCCTGGTAACCCACCTGCGCCATTGCCGAGTTGCCATCGTCATGCCTGTTCACCACTGGGTTCACAACGGGTGGTTGCTGGACATAGACTACCTCTGGCTGCCTCTGCGCCTTGTTCTGTACTGTATACCTTGGGGGCTGACCTGGTCCCGCCGAGTTTTCCTGCCGTTGAAGAGGATTGCTCGGTACTGGGTTGCTCCTTGCTCTGCCAGCTCTTGCTTGCCCTGCCAACTGTCGGTGAGCGTACCCCGGGTCGTAAGTCAATATATGCCGGTCTCTACCGGAATTCACACTCTGAGCACAGTCCGCTCCGACATGCGGAGAAGAGGCCTGCCTGTTTGAACCGCTACGCAACCCGAGTGAGTGCACCACTTGAGAGCCACCGCGGCGACGACGGCGAGAGGCGCTCCCGTCGACGAGGAAGAGGAAGCGGCGGACCTCGGGTCCCGCTACTGGCTTCCCTCCATAGTCGACGAAGACGCCCTCCAAGACTTGGAGGTCGTCGGCTACCTCCCCACTCGGGAAGACTGCCAATGGAGGGCCACCTTCGGAGACGTCATCCCAGCTCCAAGAGCCGGGGAGCGGGTAATCCTCACCTCCCACTTAGTTAGGGGAATGGCGCTGCCGCCTTCCGCCTTCTTTAGCGAGGTTTTAGATCACTATGGGCTCCAGCCCCACAACATAGCACCCAATAGCATATTAGTCTTAGCCGGCTTCACAGCTCTGTTCGAAGGCTACCTAGGTATTAGGCCTAGTCTAGACTTCTTCAGATATTGTTTCCGTTGCCGGCGACAGACCATGCCGGACGGCGGGCTGGCAACCTGCGGCAGTGTCACTTTCAACTGCCGCCAGGGCCGCCAATGGTATCCTAAGATACCATACCTTGAATCCGTCAAGGGCTGGACCTCCACATTCTTCTACTGCCAAGGTATGGCAGCTCCGGGCCGCCAATTTGGCATCCCGGAATTCGTCAACGCGCCGCCTATGCCCCGGCCATCCTGGGACGAGGCGGTGCTCAAGCTGACGGAGGAACTCCGCCTTTTTCAAAGGCGGATTGAATTCCTCACACGGACGATGGTTCCCCCTCTGCTGGATGGGGTCGACACCGTCATCTGCTGGCTCGGCCGGCAGATTCTCCCCCTGCGGTACATCCCGCACAAAATGTGTCAGTATTCGCCTACTGCCACGGCCTCTCTCTGCGTAAGCGAAGAGAGGTTGCCGGTTGCCGACCTGGCGTTCCGGCTCCGCAGCCTCGTCAAGGCGGGGCTGGTGAAGGCGGTGGAGGGCGTGCCCATGCACACCCACGACAACCCTCCCCTCGAGGTAGATATCTTGCTCCTTGCCCCTTTTTGACTTTGCCGGCTAATCTTGAGTTCCATTAACACTTGTCTTCTTTTTCAGCTCTCCGACTTGGGGGAGGATGACCTGGCTCCCGACTTCTACGAGTCGGAAGCCGGGAAGACGAAGAAGCGCAAGGCATCCGTCGCCGCTTCCTCTACGGTGATTGCCGAGAGGAAGAAACGGATCGCATCGGCTACCGAGCCGGCTCTCGTCAACCTTGGCGAGAACGCAGGGATTAACATCCCCCGAAGGTACTCAATTCTGCCTTTAATAGACGACAAACTTCTTCAATACTGGCACCCAATTGACTGTGCTTGCTTTTTATTGACAGGGAAAGGGTCGCAACTTCCCGGTTGACGACCAGGCTTCTTGCCTAGGGTAAGCGGCCTCAAGGCAGCTCGCCGGCTACCGTGCCGCCCACTCCTCAGCCCCAAGCCGGCAACTTTATGGGTGACACTCGTCGTCAGCCCCCGGCTTCGGCTTCTAGCGCGCCGCCAAGGACCTCCTCCGCTGACCGCGCACCCAAGACTCCCCTACTTTTGGCTGAGGCTACGGCCGATGAAGCCGCTCAATCGCGCGCCGCCAAGGAAGGGTTGCTGGAGGCGACTGCCGGCGGGTCCCAGAGGGCAGCCCCAACTGCGGGAGGCGGTAAAGTCAGGGACCCTTGGTCCACCTTTAAGGAGGCCAAGGAGTCAGCCTTGGCTTTTGCCAACTTCACCTTCCAGGCATTCGCTGACTTGGAGGGCGACCTGTCTGTAAGTTTTTACCACTCCGGCATATACATAGTCTTCCCCCCGAACACTTAGATGGCAGGTAAAAAAAAAAATTGACTGCCGGCTCAGTGGTTATTCGACAATATGTTTTATGCCTTTGGTTTGTCCTGCAGGGCCTTGTGTCCGCCAACGTTGAGCTTGTCTCCTCCCGAGTCGAGATAAACCGGCACTGCCGCGACCTGAAGAAGGAGTGCGATGCTAAGGACCTGCGGATTGCCGAGTTGGAGGCGGCCCGCAAAAAAGATGAAGGTAGGGTTTATCCTCTTTGCCTTAAGCTATATTTTCGACTTATGTTGCCGTCAATCATTTAGTTAGCGAATCCATATTTGTAGAACTGCTAGACCACGCCCAGGATATACTGAAGGCGTCCACTGATATGCAAGCTCTTATGAATGAAGTTTCCGATTTGGCGGCCGCCAACTTGGCGATGAAGGAGGATCACCAGAAGGAGATGGAGGCCCAGCAGCTGAAATTTGCGCAGGAATCTAGCCAGCTTACCGGTGAGCTGGATAGCCTGCGCAAGAAGTTGGCGGAGGCGGAGAAGACGGCTGCCGAGGATATCTCCAAGCTGACTTATCGCACCCAAATTGCTGAGGACGCGTTGGCGGCTCATATGATTGAGCTGTCCGCTTTCCATAACTCGGCCCTTGGTAATTTCTCACTCTTTATTTGACTTTGCCGTTTTGCTTAGCCTGAACCAAACTGATGGCTTCATTTTTGATACAGTTCCCGCCGGTTTAGGCGACGACAAGGTTGTCAGCCCCCGCCTGGATCGCCTTGCGCGTCTAGGCGAACTGATCACCGAGACTTTGGCAGCGTCCAAGCGGTTTGCCGCCAAGTTCTTCATCTCCTCCGGCAGCCAGGAACCGACCGAATTCAGCGACGTGCCCGCTATCTTGGATCAGGCGACCAAACTGCACAAGAGCTCGCTGAAGTCGGCGGCGCGGGGTGGTGCCAAGACCGCACTTGGGTTATTCATGGCGCACTACCCCGAGGCGGAGATAGAAGCCGTCACCGAAGACATGCCGTCTACATATGAAGACGGCAGCGAGGTTGAACCGGCCGCTGTTTTGGACAGCGTTGCCGGCTACGCCACGCGTGTTGCCGATATGGTGGACACTTCAATCTTCTACCGGCGCCATCCTGTGCCTGCCGGAGGGGAAGCTGGAGCTCCCGGCGCGGCCGAGGCGGAGGGGAGTGACAGTTCCGGGGCTGAAGTTGTCAGCCCCCAAGCCTGATGTAGACGCTCCCCCGAGCCATAGCTTTCTGTCCTTGCCTCCTTCTAGCTTGATTTGTCAGTCCCTGAAAACAATGCAAATTTGACTTGTAATATTTGTATATACTTTTTCTATTGTTCTGCTAGGCGGAAACTAGCTGACAAGTTTTATTTTGCCTTGTTTATATGGCCCGCCTTAATTTTACCCTGACCTATATGTTTGACTTTTTGTATGTTGACGAACCTCAGCCGGTAACTTTAGCTGAAACAACCAGGGCTAAACCATGCGTTTAGGATCAGAGACTAAAGCCAACATGTTGGTGTCAAAGACATACTACTAGGCGAACCACATATAAGTAATCAGAGGTAAAGGAATTAGGCGGAGCAAAAAAGTTTATTTTTGCTTTAGGTTGGCTCGAAAGCTGCAAGTATCTACCAGTTTGAACCTTTGCACGGAGCTAGAAAAATAGGTAACTTAGATACATAGGGGAAATATGATTGCAAGAAAAGACAAAAGATGGCATGCTTCTCAACACAGATGAGGAACCATAGACTTTTATTTCATAATCATATTTAACTTATTACAATTATAAATTGCTAAGTGTAGAAAGGACGTAGCTGCTCAATATTCCAAGGCCGTCTTGTTTGTTCGAACGGATCGTCAATGCCTCTTTTGCGCTTGGTTCCCCTTTTTCCTGCCGCCTTCTTGCGCATTTTCTTTTCGTCTTCGTCGCGGATGTCGGCCAGGTAGTAGGAACCATTGAGCAGCGCCTTTGTAACTATAAACGGTCCTTCCCATGGCGGGGATAATTTATGCAAGCCTTTTTTGTCTTGAATTAGGCGGAGAACCATGTCACCTGTTCGGAAGCTTCGCTTCCGCACTCTCCGGCTATGATAGCGGCGAAGTTGTTGCTGGTACAAAGCGGAGCGATGGAGAGCGACGTCTCTTTCTTCGTCTAGCAGGTCTAGGCTATCCTGTCTTGCACCTTCTACGTCTTGCTCGATGTAGGCTTGAACTCTTGGGGAATCGTATTTCATGTCGGTAGGTAGCACCGCCTCGGCGCCATATACTAAGAAGAAAGGAGTATAGCCGGTGGATCTGTTTGGCGTTGTGCGTAAACTCCATAGTACCGACTGTAACTCATCTGCCCAAGCGCCGGCTGCCCTGTGTAATGGAGCTTCGAGACGAGGCTTAAGTCCTGATAAGACTAGGCCGTTTGTACGCTCTACTTGTCCATTGGATTGAGGGTGTGACACGGATGCCAAATCAAGCCGGATACCCAGATCGCTGCAGTATTCTTCTATGTCGCCTTGAGATAGGTTGCTGCCATTATCAGTGATAATGCTGTGTGGAACTCCAAACCGAGAGATAATTCCCTAGAGGAAATTGGTGGTTGTTCGTGCGTCAAGTTTGCTGATCGGTTTAGCCTCGACCCATTTGGTGAACTTGTCGACAACAACCAGTAGGTGGGTATACCCACCACGCGCCTTCTTGAAGGGACCCACCATGTCTAAGCCCCAGACCGCGAACGGCCAGGTGATTGGAATCGTCCTTAGTTCTTGTGCAGCAAGTGAGGTTGACGAGCGTACAATTGGCAGCCTTTGCATGTCTTTACGATGTTCTCGGCGTCTTCTTTGGCGGTAAGCCAGTAGAAACCTTGGCGGAAAGCTTTGGATACAATGGACCTGGCGGAAGCATGATGCCCGCAGGTGCCAACATGTATGTCCTTCAGAATTTCCCGGCCTTCTTCCGGCTGTATGCACCGCTGATAGATGCCGCACGTGCTTCGCTTATATAGCTCGCCTTTTATTATCGTGAATGCCTTGGCTCGCCTTATGATCTGTCTTTTTAGCACCTCATCGTCCTCCGGCAACTTTCTATCGATTAGGAAATCGAGATATGGGATTGTCCAATCCGGCTGTATCAAGTAGACAGCGAGACTTGCCGCTTCTACCGGTTCTTCTGCATCGGGGTCCATCAAGTCGGCGCCTTTAATGGATGGGTTGTGCAAATGTTGCAGGAAAATATCTTTTGGTACCTTTTTGCGTTCTGATCCTAGTCTTGCAAGTGTGTCTGCCGCCTCGTTCTCAGCTCTTGGAACATGCCAGACATCGTAGCCCGCGATGCAGAAGAAGCTCTGGCAGCCAAGGGGCCAAGCAACCGAGCGCACGAACCAACAACCTCGGGCATCCCAGCGGCGCAGCGACAGCCAGTCAAAGACCTTCGCGACGTCCTGACACAGAAGACGGTGGACCGCAACCGCAAGGAGCGCTCGGCTGGTGCGGCAAACGCGGACGACCATGCTGACCGCGACTTCGAGCCATGTGGCGCGGCATGCTTCAGCTTCAACATCCGCGACACCCGCATGCCTAAAGGCTTCAAGTTGACAGCTGGCACACCAAAGTATGACGGGAAGCAAGACCCAAAACTGTGGCTCGAAGACTACCTCATCGCTTGCACCTGCCAAGGCGGAACGTCGACTACGGCAATGCAGTACATCCAGATCATGCTGACAGACTCGGCACGCGGGTGGCTCACAAGCCAACCCAAAGACTCTTTCCGAACATGGGAAGAATTCCAGGATAACTTCATCAAGAGTTTCTCGGGAACATTCGCAAGGCCAACGACCTACATCGAGTTGCAGGCCTGCAAGCAAGGAAAGTATGAGTCGCTCCGCTCCTACATCCAGCGGTGGACACTCCTCCGCAATACCATGGAACCCGTATCAGAAGATCGAGTGATGGACGCCTTCATGCACGGCGTCGCTCGCCGCGACCTCCGTGAGGAATTCGGTAGGCTCCAGCCGAAGACCACAATAGAACTCATGAAGACAGCCAACCAATGGGCCGAAGGAGAGGACTATGTCCGCGAAACTTCCCCCAAAAAAGAGGGCGAAATAAGCAACTGGCGTGAGGCACGCCAAAAGAAGAAGCCACGTTACACCCACGATTCAATCGAATTAGAAGCGGCGGGCTATGAAAGCCCCCGTGAGGACAAACGCGACAACAGCCGACAGTACGACCAAGGTCGGCAGCCTAGCTCGAGTCAGTATAACCGTGGCAGCAGCAGCATCGGCCACAATGAGGGAAGTCAGAAGCGCGAGTGGAAGCGCCCGTTGACCCCAGCAGAGGAGCTGATGCAACCCTGTAAGCACCACTCGTTCCGCAACCCGGAGACAGGCAAATGGGGTTCCAGCCACCTGTTAAAGGATTGTCGCAAAGCAAGAAAGATATACCAAGCCATGCAGCAAATCATCGCCCCAGTATAGGCCATACAGGCGGCACCACAGCTAGCCATCCAGGCAGCACCCGTAAACAACAACCAGGTGCAGGCGGCAGGAGCGTTGACCCTGCCGCAGCAACATCAACAGCAACAAGGCCAGTAGGCAGCAACCGACACGTACCCACCCGCACGGGGGCAGCTGAACATGATCCAGAGGGGACCCCCGTCAAACAGGCGCCAGAAAATTATCACACGCCAAGTACTTCAAGCCATCAACAGCCCGCGCGCGGTACCAGACTACCTGCGCGGGTCGGAGACACCAATCACATTTTCCAGGGCAGATCACCCGTCCGAGGTAACCCGACCCGGGCACGCCCCACTCGTGATTGAGGCCTTGATCGGCGACTACAGCTTGAAGAAGGTGTTCCTGGACGGAGGTAGCGGCATCAACATCATATTCGCCGACACCCTGAGAAGAATGAACAGGTTGACAGAGAAATTGCCGGAATCGGAAACCACCTTCCACGGCATAGTACTAGGGCAGGCAATCACGCCCATGGGAACAATCACACTCGACGTCATCCTCGGTACACCCGAGCACTTCAGGAAGGAGTCGATAGACTTTGAGGTCGTCGACTGGAAGTCACAGTACCACGCCATCCTCGGGCGCCCGACCTTTGTCAGGTTCATGGCAGTACCCCACTACGCCTACCTGATGATAAAGCTGCCCGGGCCGAAAGGAGTAATCACCGTACGCGGCGACTTCGGGCGCTCCAACAGCTGCGACCGAGAGTTCGCCAAGATTTCTGAGTTCTTCGGAGTCGAAGAGCACTTCAAGGCCATATCAGCCGACAACGACAAGACCGTCTTCCCGGCTCGCAAGAAGCCTGCCAAGGACGCAACGTTCAACACGAACGACGACACCGTCACCCACCAAGTCCATCCGACTGACAGCAGAAAGACGGTCAAGGTCTCATCGAGTCTGACCCCCGCATAGGAAAGCGCGCTCGTCGAGTTCCTACGTGAGAACTGGAAGATTTTTGCATGGCAACCTTCTGACATGCCAGGGATACCCAGGGAACTCGCCGAGCACTCTCTGAAAGTCCACAAGGATGCAAGACCAGTCAAACAATCCATGCGACGCTTCTCAAGACCCAAGCGAGACGCGATCACCATGGAAGTCGACAGACTACTGCACGCCAAGTTCATCCGAGAGATCAAGGACTCGGACTGGGTCGCCAACCCGGTCCTAGTGGAGAAAAAGAAGACGAAGAAACTACGCATGTGCATTGACTTCACCGCAGTCAACAAATGCTGCCCCAAGGATCACTTCCCGCTACCGCGGATAGACCAAATCATCAACTCGACAGCAGGTTGCGAGCGCATGTCCTTCCTGGATGCCTACTCTTGTTCACCCAGAACTGTCGAGCTTCGTAGGAGTCGCCGGACGCCTCTCGGGTAACTCGCTCTTCAACGTGAGCCCGCTCGGCTTCCCAATCAGGATTAACATCTGCACGCATAAACTGCAAGTCAGAACAAGCAAGCTTCAGCAAAGATAGCAGCCGCCAAAAGGATACAAACCTTGCAGCTGCCGACTGATCAGATCGATCTCCACAAGCAAAAAATCCTCACGTCATGAGAACTCCGCCGTAGGATGCGACCGGGAGCGGTGCAGCAGCCGCTCAGTATTCTTCAGGGTCGCCTCAAGCTCAACCACCTTTTTCTTCAGGTATGTGATTATCCGCTGATCATTTACACTACGTGGAGGAGCCGGCGCCGCCCGACGACGGCGAGCACCCGAAGAAGAAGCCTCGCCACTCGGCTCAGCCGCAGGAGAAGGAGAAGCACCACTGCGCACAACATTCTGCCACGAATACGCAGAGTCAATACAATCACACGACTGCGAAGCACAGTTAAACTCGGCAGAAAGAAAGTCAGTTCTAGCAAAAGCACTATTGAAGGCCAAAAGACCTGGCAGGACAATATTCATTACAGAGCCAGAAGTTCAAAATACAGACCACGGCGACTGCCGAATCCCTAAAGCTATGCCTACTCTGAGGCTGCAGACTGCGACCGGGAGCGACCCTTCCGAGCGGCAGCCGCCTCAGTTGCCTTAGCAAGGGCCCTCTCGAAGAGTGCCACAAGCTGCACGGCCAGCTGGGAGGCACGCTCCTTCACGCCACTTAGCGACGCGGTTCGGCCATCGGGTTTGCGGGGAAAGCCGCTGACGACCTTCTCAAAATCACCTGGAACCTGATGCCATAAGAGGAGCTGGAAGGTGAGCTCGGAGCCGCGTACCGTCTGCGACCGCGTGAAGTCGGCGATGGTGGTCGCGTCCTCAAACGGCACAGCAAGGGCGTCCACGGCTGCCGGCGGCTGGTCGCCCGGGAAGATACTCTGGTGCACCACAGTGAGGGCTCCAGTCGATTTCTTCAACGCGGCTGCGGACTTCTTCAGCGCGTCTGAGGCATAGGCACAGACCCGGTCGAGGAAGCCAACAACAGTCGCCAAGTCAACCGTGTCACTCGACGCGTCTTCCGGGGGAGCTCCACCGCAAGTCTCTGCGCAAAGGATTCAAGGTCAGACAAAGAAAAAGATCAAGACACAGTAGGCATCAAGCCGAAACTTACCCCCAAGAACACCGGCGAGTGAAAGGAGACGACCGACTTGAGTCTTTTCCTGGGCGACCCGCGCCAGCTCCCGCTCTCGAGACTCATGTAGAGCCTTCTCAAGCTCATCAACCCGCCCAGTAGCCTAGTCGAGAGAAGCACGCAACTGGTCCCTCTCCTTCTCCAGGCGAACATAAGCCGCGGCTGCGTCAAGCTGCTGACGGTAGTACGGCTGAAACAAAAGCAAGATGTTAATAAAGTTGCGGGTGACTATACTAGTCACCCACACCTTCGGGGGCTACTCCCATCGGGAGCGCTGATCGCGCACCCGATGAAAACTCAAGAGTACAAGTACAAGCATAAAGGACTTACGTGGTCTAGGAGGTCAGGGTCCTCTGAAGCTGAAGGAGGATCGCGGCTCGACGATGCAACGCCAGCAGGCTCAGCACGCGCCTTCTCCATTACCGCCTGAGTCCCCAGTTCAGTCGAAGGGGCGGATGTATGCTCCACGTCCCGAAGGTGGGAGCTAACATCGCCAGAATGATGGCTGCAGCGAAAACGAGTACACTTGTCAACTCAAACGTTGCAACTACAAAACGCAACTCGAAGGAAACACATCGTCAAGAAGCTCACCTGGGGGTTCCAAGGTCGTCGTAACTCTCCAGGGAGGGCGAAGGCATCCGCGCAAAAGAACGAGGAGCCGCGGAGCTGACTGGAGGAACATTCAGGGGCTCATCACAGCCACCCGAGGACCGCGCACCCGACGACGTCGCGACAGCCTCCTCCAGAGTAACGTCCGCATCCTTAGCAGGTGACGACGCAGTGGCAGAGTCGCCACGACTCGGGAGCTTCCGCTTGTTCCGCACGGGTTCCTCCACTTCATCTTCTTCCTCCACCTCTTCGTGGGGAGAATGTGCGGAGGGAATCTCTTCGTCGTCGTCGTACTCCTCGACAAACTTCGAATCGTCGTCGGTTCCGTTCTCGGGAAGAGGAGGAAGGCTAATCAACAAAGACCGACCCTGAAGCAAGTAGACACAAGTCGAATCAAGAATAAAGTAGACGCAAGTCGAGCAAAGACAAAAGGAAAACAAGCCAAGACTCACCTCAGGAACGGGGTTCGATGCCCCGTAAGCAGCAACCGGGCACTTGACGTTGCACGTGTCCGCGACTCGGAGGTTGGTGATGGATCTTACTTTGGTTTCCACCTCCTCATCGTCAAGCGGCTCGGTGCTGACGCCCTCGGCGGCCCACATCGGGTGAGGCCGAGCGCTGAGCGGCTGCACCCGAAGACGGAAGAAGGTGGCCATCAGGAAGACGGCACCCGCCTCGCGCCCAAGGGTCTTGGTCAGGTCGCGCAGCAGGCCCAGCAGGGGCCGCGCGTCCTCCTTCTCCACAACAGTCAGCGGGTGCGTCCAGGCCGCAGTCTTCCGCAGCCCACGTACGCTATCGAATGCATCCAGGCCTTCCTGGTTCGACTGGACGTAGAACCATCTCTTGCGCCATCCCTGGACGGAGTCGCACTTCTTCATCTGGAAGTACGCAGTGTCAACGCGCACTTGGATTCCGAAGCCGCCCACAGGAAAGGTCAACCCGCTCCTCCCAACGTTCTTACGAACGAGGAAGAGCGACTTCCACAATGCCCAATGGGGCGCGACACCCAGAAAGCACTCGCAGAGCACGATGAAGCCCGCGATGCTCAAGACGCCATTGGGGGTCAGATCGTGGATCTGAACCCCATAGGCGTACAGGAGACCGCGCACAAAATCGTGCATGGGGAACCTGAGGCCCCGCGGAAGGAAATCGACGAAGCAAACACGTTCCCCGTCGCGGGGAGTGGGGAAAACCTCTTTGCCAGGCGCGCGTACCTTGACTTGGTCAGCAGGTGGAAGAAGACCCTACGCGCGGAGGAGTTCCACCTCGGCCTTCTTCACCGATGATCTCTGCCAGTCGTCGTCGGGCTTCTTCATCAGCCCGGCTTCGTCGGCGGCGGCGGAGGAGCCAGCGGCGCTCTTCGGCTTGCCCATGGTGCCGCGAGGCAGCACAAGGTGTACGGACAGATTGCACGGAGCTCTGGATGGCGGCGAAAATGGTAGAGCACAGAGGAAAGGGAGGACAGAGCGATTGGAGAAGATGAGCCTCGCGTCAAAACGCAGTACTTATGCCTCGAAAAGTCTCATCTCAACCGTCCACAGAACAAGGGCTCCGAGCAGACACATCCGGCCGTCCACGTGTCGCACGAGGAAACCAACCGTCGCCGCCTACTTCGTCCACTATGCACGAAAACTGAGGCGTCATCATCATGCCGCTTAAATTTCGCGCCCAGTTCGGAGACGTGACAACTGTTGACCGCGGTCAGCTCTGACAGCGGGGCCCGCCACGTCACGTCCCATCGGGCGCAGAGGCGTGCAACAGATCGTCACCAGTGACGTCATCAAGCTAACGACTCCAAAATCAACTGAAGCAACTCGACAGAGTGATTCGAGTAGTAAGCTTCAAAGCTGAAACCAACAAAGTAAGATCGGCTGATGATCCGAGAACCCGAAGAATCATTCGGGTGGCAACAGAGTAAGCTCGAGCAGC
Organism: Poa annua; assembly: GCA_026929855.1. NCBI lineage: Eukaryota > Viridiplantae > Streptophyta > Magnoliopsida > Poales > Poaceae > Poa > Poa annua. The sequence goes on along the minus strand of CM049426.1, from coordinate 56,663,714 downwards.
CGAATCCATCCACAAGTAAGCCAAACAGGCCGAGTAGAAGCAAGCTTCGCAAGAAGATGAAGGCAAAGTAATTCGACTGCAAAGGTTACTCCCATCGGGAGCGGCCGGTTCGACTGAAGAAATCGAGTTGAAGCTCAAGATCAAGCAATCCAATGGCGCGTCCAGGAGGAAGGAGTCCTTTGCTCGACTCTACGCTTCGACCAAGCACTCGGGGGCTACTGACGTGGGGCTGCCTTTCGGGTAGCCCACGATAAGGCTACTTGGGCCGCGCCAAGGACAGGAAGGCCCACAGAAGGCCCACGCAGGATACCATGTAACCTAGTCCAAGTCGGTTAGGAAGCATAACCTGCCATATCTGTAGTTGCCATCGGCACCAACCACCCGAGACCTGGCTGCCTATAAAGCCAGGAGGGTTGCTCGTCCCAAAGGACACGCTCATAGCTACCGCCACAAACCCTAGCGAGATCGCAATCTCGCCATTGTAACCACAACTCGCATCAATAACCATACAAGCAGGAGTAGGGTGTTATCCTCCGGGAGCCTGAACCTGGGTAAATCCTTGCTTGTCAGCCGTCGTGACCACCTGCACTCCTCTCTCTCCCCATCAATCAACCCGGGGTGCACAACCCTGGGACTTGTCGAGTTAACACCTCGTCAACCGGCTGCGACGCATAGGGCTGCCTCCCACGTGTCCTCGCCTCACGACTGCATGATCATGCAGCACACCGCGCCAGACACGCGCGTGGGATCGAGCTCCAGCGCAACCGCCAGAACCGCCTCGTGGAGGAAATTGGCCAGGCGGGCCAGCAGAACCGCAGCGCGCTGCAGCACAGTGTCGCCACGTACGCCACAGGCTGCATGGCGTTAACCCGCTCCCTGCACCGCGTGATCTGGCCCCCAAAATTCAGGCCGGCTCTCCCCAAGGGCTACGACGTCTCCAACAACCCCATCGATTTCCTGCAGCTCTACACCACCTCCATCCAGGCGGCAGGCGGAGACGACAAGGTCATGGCCAACTGGTTCTCCCACGCGCTTCGCGACTCTGCGCTTCGTGGCTCCTGAACCTCCCTGAGGACTCTGTGAAATCTTGGGAAGAGCTCTGCAAGCAGTTCGTCTCCAAATTCAAGGGGACATACGAGTGCGCGCTCACCCACAACGACTTGCGCGCTGTGGTGCAGAAGAAGGATGAAACCCTCCGCAAGTACATCCAGCGCTTCAGCCAAGTGCGCAACAAGATCCCGAACAACCCTAACACCCAAGTCATCGCCGCCTTCCGCGAGGGCGTCACGAATAGCAGGATGCTCGAGAAGCTGGGAATCAACGACAAGCTCACCTTGGTGGTGAAGTTGTTCGATTTGGCTGACAAGTGCGCCAAGGTTGAAGAGGGACTCTTCTTCGTCAAAATGTCCTCGCAAGGGGACGACCACGCTGAGGGGTCCAGGAGCCAGAAGAAGAAGGAGGAGCCCAAGCGCAAGGCCACCGCTGTACTCGTGGAAGAGCCTGATGCAAAAGGCACCCGCAGGGACTCTCCCGAGACTGGGGAGAGAAAGGACAACCATCGCCCATTCTGCATCTACCACAACAGGCGTGGTCACTCTACAGAGACCTGATTCAACCGCAAGAGGCTGAGCAAGGAGCACAAACAAGCAGAGGGTAGCGGCAGCCGCGGTCGAGGCCGTGGCTACGGCGGAAGCGGGCGCAAGAGCGGCTACAAGAAGCCATCTGGCAATCAGGCCAACGCTGCGGAGAGGAACCGAAACCTCCCTGACGAGGAAGATGGAGGCTACCAAGCTCCGAGAGGCGCCTTTGCCTGCATCCTCGGAGGGGCACAGACGCCCAAATCAAAAAATCAGTTCAAACAGTTCGCTCGGGAGCTCAACGCCGCCCTCCCCAGCGTCGAGACCTCCAGGCCCCTCAAATGGTCGTAGTATACCATCGCCTTTGACGCTCAGGACCACCCCAAGTCCGACAAGACTGTTGGAACCCTCCCGTTGGTCTGTAGCCCCACCATCGACAACATCGTTGTCTCCAAGACACTCCTTGATGGTGGAGCAGGCCTGAATGTCAACTCCATTGAGACGTTCGAAGCGCTTCAAGTGCCCTATGAGCGGCTCATGCCCTCTAAGCCCTTCACGGGAGTCACCAGCGGCTCGATCGAGACTCTGGGGCAGGTCAGGCTTGCCGTCACCTTAGGCAGCGAGGAAAGCTACCGCTCCGAGCACATCGACTTCGATGTTGCGCACATCGGCTTGTCCTACACACCATCCTCGGCTACCCCGCCCTCGCGAAGTTCATGGCCATCACGCATCATGCCTACAACATGGTCAAGAGTCCCGACAGCGCTGGCACCATCACCATCCGTGGACATGTCCTGGAAGCTACGCGCGCTGTCGAGACAGCCTACAAGGCAGCCGCCATGGAATTCCCTGCTGACGAAGACATGGAGCCTCTCGAGAGAACTAAGAAGAAGAGCTGTTCTCCCAGGAGCCAGCCGCTACAAAAAAAGTCTCTCTAAGCTCCGACAGCTTGGGGGCTGAAGGCTCGGGGGCTAGCGTCACGATTGGCGCTGCTCTGCCTCCCCAATAGGAAAGCGTGCTCGTCGCCTTCCTCTGGCCAAACGCTGACATGTTCGCATGGACTCCATCAGACATGTCCGGTGTACCGAGGGAGGTGATCAAGCACCACCTAGCCGTGTGTCCAAACGCACGCCCCGTCAAGCAAAAAGCAAGAAAGCAAGCCCCTGAGAAGCAAGCATTCATTGTCAAAGAGGTCGAGAAGCTAAAACCGGCAAATGTCGTCCGCGAAGTCGCGCACCCCACTTGGCTCTCCATAGGCGTGGTCGTCCCAAAACCCACCGGAGGAGGCCGCCTCTGCTTCGACTACACAGATGTCAACAAGGCTTGCCCCATAGACCCTTATCCCATGCCAAGAATCGACCAAATCGTGGACTCCACGGCAGGGTGCGACCTCCTCTGCTTCCTCGATGCCTTCTCTGGCTATCCCCAGATCAAAATGGCTAAGAAAGACGAGGAGAAGACAGCATTCCTCACCCCTTGTGGTGTATATTGCTATGTCTGCATGCCCTTCGGTTTGAACAATGTTGGCGCCACCTTCCAGAGGCTCATGAGGATAGCGCTTGCCAAGCAAATGGGCAGAAATGCCGAAGCTTACGTCGATGACATTGTTGTCAAGTCTCGAGAGGGAGATACTCTCCTCAGGGACCTTGAAGAAACTTTCGCCAGACTGAGCAAGGTGAACATCAAGCTCAACCCCGCCAGATGCGTCTTCGGAGTGCCTTCAGGCAAATTGCTTTGTTTCCTCGTGTCCCGCCGGGGCATAGAGGCAAACCCTGTCAAAATCAAGGCCATCGAGGAAATGCAACCTCCGCGCCGGCTCAAGGATATGCAACGTCTAGCAGGCTGCACGGCCAGCTTGGGTAGATTCATCTCCAAGTTTGGCGAGAGAGAGCTCTGCCATTCTTCAAGATCATGAAGAGAACTGGCACCTTCAAGTGGACGCCTGAAGCGGAAAAAGCCTTCGAGGACTTAAAGAGGTACCTGGCCAGCCCACCAGTCATGGTTGCCCCAAGGACAGGCGAACATCTGAAGCTGTACCTATCAGCCACCCCTCAGACCGCCAGCGCCGTCCCGGTGGTAGAAAGAGAAGAGTCAGTACTTCCCAAGAAAGGCGCAAGCGCTCCAAAGCCAAATCCACCTGATGAGGAGCTAGGCAAAGCGACAGACTCCGCACACCCAATGCCAGACCCTGAGCCACAAGCCGAGCCTGCACCTGGCAGTTCTGCTGAGGCACCTCCACGAGCAGATCTGTAGCGTACCTGCTCTTTAAGTAAGGCAGATACCTGTGTATAGTGCAAATCCCTGGATCGATTCATTTGCACACACAGTTTACGATGTAATATCACAACAAAGCGTCAATTTTATTACATCGATGATCCAGAATTACAAAACATTCGATACAAGTTGCATAGCATAAAGCTAGCATTGAAAAAGTACACAGCGGAAATACAATAGCAGTGGGTCTTCAACAACTTCATGTTGCCACAGGCGAAAACATGTTGGTTGTAGACTCGAAACCTTTAAACGAAACCTCACTCGTAGTTTGATCAATCTGCAATAAGAAAAATATTGCAACAACGTGGGTCAGATTCCATTAAAAATGGAGTCTGGCAAGTGACACTATGGTGGACACTTAATGGAATAACTCTATAGCCTATATGCATATTTGGCTGGTGGAGTTCAAGGCTATTTTGCATAAAGCCAATTTTTCCTATCTTTTTGTAAAACACTTTCTTCAAATCAAGACAAGTATGGCATGAAAACCATAAATCTCATCTTCCCTTGTTCACCCATCAAGTTTTATTTCTGAAGTTGGAATGATGGAATCCTCCGTTGACGTCCGTGATCAGCTGCTCAAATTGTCCGTACCGGGGACACGGCTAAGTACTTAGTTTTACACTCTGTAGAGGTTGTGCACTTTCACCATTGTACCCATTAAACCCAAACTATCCTTTACACACCATTTGTGAATAGGAAAGGAGAAGAATGAGACGAGATCTTTCAGAAGCATTTTCCCTCCCACTCTGGCTTGACCCGTTCCACCTAACATCCCCCTACATCTGCTTGTCAAGCTGGAGAGAGTCCACACAGCATAATTGATCAAGCCAGAGCCCATATGGCAATGACTGCACTGGAAGCAATCGTCACTCGGAGTTCTTCAGATTCCTCTGTTCCCTGGGTGGCCATCCACAAGTGCACGTACTCCAGGAACCATAGACATGGACCTGAGCAGCCACTCAACTTCACCGCCATACAACCAATCGCCCCAGGAGTTTCATTAACTTAGTGGATGTGCACTCTCAGGTGAAAATCACCATGCTCACGGCCATAAGTAGAATAGACATTCATCCTAGGCGACGACAACCATGAGCACAGCACTGAGTAGTCACTTACATTTTGTATAACTTTTCCTCATTGCATAGCATCAATATATCTACTAAGTATTATATAGGAACCTAGACACGGGAGTAAGGGAATTCTACGCAGGTTTAGCATAGCAGTACTATCCTACACATGCATATAAAAATACACTAAGTAATGCATATAGAAATAATAGGAAGTTTATGAGGTGTGCCACTTGCCTTTGAATGTTGTCGTTGTTCACAAACTCTTTTCAACAACGAACGTTTGCTCTCAGTTTAATCTAAACAATATAAGCAAACAACAATACAACAATCAACAAACAACAATCATCAAACATACATGCTCATATCTAGTGAACAAACAAGTTTTGTGAAACTTCTAAGGAAACATGTCATGCATGATATGCAATTTATTTCTAAGGACTAGAAATGCATGTCATGCCATGAAAATCTTTTAACTTAATGCAAGGAAATGTGTTGGTAAAAAATGACTGTGGACTAAAGTCATAAGTTGAATAAAATATTTTGTTTTATATCATCTTGAATAAGCCCTCTAATGGCTTAGTCTTGATGTGTAGAAATATTTAGAGAAAATACTAAGTCATTTCTTCAAGATGATCAACAATTATTATCAACTCTTTGTAAATTGGACATTCACTATAGTGAGAGAAACAGACACCCGGCCAGCCACTTAAATTGTGGAACAGGCTCATGTACATGGACATGTAAGGTTTGTCTCCAGGCCGCTTCATCTCACTATGCCGCTAGGATCCAACAAACTTCAAAGATGATAACATCATGATCAAAATTTGTTTAAATCTAAAAGACAAGATTAGGAAGGAGGGAAAAGAAGAAAATAAAGATGTAGTTAGTCTTCCAGGCTTCATCTCCAGACTTGTAGCTTTCCCCTTGGTGGTGTCTTGAATGAATTTTTGTAGACTTGATAAATCTTCAGACTTGATGATTATTGTGTCCTCGAGGCTGGTCTTGGATTTAACTTAGTCTTCATGAAGTCTCAGTGGAGAAGAAAGGACAGAGAGAAAGACTTAGAGAATAAAAGGGGGTTGGCCTTCTTGAACTCCTTCTCACTTTTCTTCCAAGTGCTTGACATCTTTGGGACGCTTCTAGAGTCTGTTTCCTTCTAAGTCCTTCATGAACTTCTTCTCGATTTTCTTCTAAGTGCTTCTTCTCCTTGAAGATATTTCTTAAGCCTTGTTTTGGCTAAGTCCTTCAATGGCCTTCTAGCTCCATCTTGAAAATCCTAAGTGTCTAAGTGTATAACACTTTACCAAAATGCTAAGTTGAGAATACTTCTAACTTAGAGAAAAATGATGAAGAGGTTTTCCTATGAGGGATATAATTATATAATAAAATATTTTATGCATGAAATGAAATTTTTAATCACAAGAAGCATCAAAATAACTTTTGTGATTTCTTTATAAATATGCATGAATTTATAAATGCAATTGAATTAATTTCTAATTTTGGAAAATATAATAAAAGGAATAATTATAAAATTAAAGTTTTCTATGATTAAATTTTTATAATATAATTTAATAAATAGTGTTAATAGACAGGGTTATTTTAATAAATAGTATTAATAGTTATGTTGAAAATACTCAAACTATTCAAATTAAATATATAACTATGAATTCATTCAAATATTACTTAAAATATTCTATAGCAGTGGCATCAATTTACAAATATTCCAAAGTTTCCAAAACAATTTTATTTGTAATTTTTGAAATTACAGATTAAAAGTTATGGCAAAAATACTCAAATTCACCATTTGAAATTTTAATATTTTAAACTAAGTCAAATTTGTATTTTGGCTGATCTAAAATGTTCTACATGTCCAGGGCTTTCCAAAAATATAAAGTTTGTTAAATTTGGATAAGTGGTTAAAAAGTTGTGACGGATCTAAGTGGCAGGGGTGTTTCTGTAAAACTGCCCAATTAAATTTAAATAAGAAAATCTTTTCTCACGTGGCAGCTGACTGGGCAGTGACGTGGCTGATGACTAGGCGCTGAGCTGGATAAGTGATCAGATCTGATCCGCACGATCTAGATCTAACGGTCGGTAACCAACCATACCGATTCGTTTTAGTCAATCTAATCCTGGCCGCGGGATGTGTTTCGGACGGCAGAGGAGAGATGGTGCTCACCGGGCGGCGCTCTGGTCGCCGGAGACGGAGCGCACGGCGGCGACACGAACGGCAAATGCATTCCCACCTATCTACAACCTACGAGGATGAACAGATCGTACCGTGGGATTCGGTAGGTCGAGGCGAGGTTGGTGGCGTGTCAAGGATCCTCGGCGTGCTCCCCTTCTCCTCCTAATGCTCACCGGAGTTGCGCACGGCGGCGGGGAGCTTCGGGTGTGGATGAAACGCTCGTCCTAGTGCAGGAAAAACACAACGAAGGTGTCACCGAGATGCGCAAGAAGAAAACAATGCGAAGAGAGGAGTAGGGAGCGCTCGGGGTTGCAAGGGCTCACCGGAGACAGAGAAATTCGCCGGCGGCAGTGGCGGCGCGGCGGGGTGCAATGCGGGCAGCCTGGGGGCTCTCGGGCTAGGGTTCGTTAGGGATTCGAGAGAGGGGTTTGCGGGGGTTTATATGGGGTAGGAGGGAGCAGATAATTCGCGTTTAAACCAACTAATTCGGTCCGGATTTGGAGATAGGGTTCGGTAGGAGTACTTGTTCATCACGATTTGGGGAAGGAGATGACGTGTGGGTCCGGCGTGTCAGCGATAGAGAGAGGTGAGAGGCGGGCTGGGCTGTTCCTGGGCCGATGTGAGCTGCGCGCGGGGGGGAAAGGAAAATGGGCTTCGGCCCATTGGCTCGGGAGGCTGGTCCGTTTCCTTTTCTTTTTTTCTTTTTCTGTTTTCTGTATTTTAAAATAACTTTTAAAATATAAATCCAATTCAACTCAAATTAGATTCTAAAAATTTGTAAAATCAATGTCTATCATTTAAAACCTTTGTGGCATGTTTTGAACACTTTTTAACATTAATAAATCTGAAATATTGATTAACTACAAATTTGACACTATATGTTAAATTTGAAACTAGGGTTTAATAAATTTTATTTTTGAAATCCAATGCTTAAAGAAATTTTTATTTACATGAAAATGGTTTGAAATTTTCTAGCACATTTGTCAATTTAGATATTGAGGTTTTAAGAAATACAAAGGATTCTAAAATGTTTAACTTGAAACAACTTCTTTGAAAATACTTGAAGTCTTTTATAGTTGGTTTTCTTATGCATTTAATGTTTTATTTTAATCAAAAGAAAAGTTTTAAATTTTAGTGATTTTTAAACATTACAAAATGTTGGGATGTTACAAGATCTCGATATGCCTCAAGAGCCTCGCCAGGCTAATCTCACCGAGAAGCCTAACGAGTCTCCACAGGCCAACCCCCTTGAGGGTCCTGAAGAGCCTCCACAGGCCAAACCCCTCGAGGGCCCTAAAGAGTCTCCACAAGCTAACCCCCTTGAGGACCCTGCAGAGCTTCGTCAGGCAGAGTGCGCCAAGACTAAACTGACAACCCTTGTCGAGCATCCAGTCTATTTCGTTAGTATAGTACTGCGCGATGCTCGCGAGCGGTACACAATGCAGCAGAAGCTCCTCATCGCGCTCCTCATCGCCTCAAGAAAGCTGCGACACTACTTCCAGGGACACCCCATCACGGTAGTTACCTCATTCCCTCTAGAGCAAACCCTACGCAACCTAACGCCACAGACCGTGTCGCGGGATGGAGCATAGAGCTACAACCATTCAATTTGCATTTCGACACCACAAGGGTAATCAAAGGAAGAGCATTGGCAGATTTTGTCGCCGAATGGACTGATCCAACCCTTGAAGAGCCTCTAGGAGAAGAACAAGAGCCCTTTGGAGACAAAATGCCCAGCCACTGGACCATGAAGTTCGACAGAGCTTTTGCTTGTCGTCACGACGGGGCTGACGTAGTCCTGACCTCACCCAAGGGCGACAAGCTCTATTACGCGGTCCAGCTGTGCTTCGGAATCGACAAGATCTCCAACAATATTGCTGAGTACGAAGGCCTGCTTGCCGCCTACGCGCCACAATTGTTTTGGGCATCAAGCACCTACTCATCAAGGGCGACTCCCAGCTGCTCGTCAACTTCTCCAACAAGAGCTACAAGCCTAAGGACGACCACATGGCCGCATACCTTGAAGAGGTCCACAGGCTTGAGAAGCACTTCAGGGGCATGGAGCTCATGCACATCCCAAGAAAGGAAAATCAAGAGGCCGATGACATCGCCAAGCGCGCATGGAGGAGGCAAGCTCAGCTGCCAGGCGTCTTTGAAGACTCGACAAGGCATTTATAAAACAGCCTCAAGAGGCCATGCCCGCAAGCATAGACGAAGCGCTCCCACCACCATCTACAGTTGGGGCTCCCGATTGCGGGCCCCCTACAGGGGAACGTCTATTGCTCACAGCGGCGCATCAGGAAACAGGCTGGATTGACGAGATCAAAGACTACCTCGCCAAAGGGATCCTTCCCGAGGAAGATGGTAAAGCAGAGCGAATCGCCCGCCAGGCAAAATCCTACCACATCCTCGAAGGAAATCTCTACCGCAAGCGCCCAAACGGCATCGCGCTCAAGTGCGTCCCTCCTAAAGAAGGCAAAATGTTGATCAAGGACATCCACAGCGGGGAGTGTGGTCACCACACGTGCGCCCGCACCCTCGCAGGCAAAGTCTTCAGGAGCGGCTTCTACTGGCCTCAAGCACTTCAGGATGAAGTTGACATTGTTCAAGCATGCGAAGCTTGCCAATTCCACGCCAAGCAGATCCATCAGCCCGCGCTGGGACTTCAAACCATTCCGCTCTCCTAGCCGTTCGCGGTCTGGTGGCTGGACATCTTGGGACCATTCCCAACAGCGCAATAGGCCTATCGCTACCTCTTTGTGGCCATAGATAAGTTCACCAAGTGGCCCGAGGTGGAGGCGACGCGCACAATTCCAGGAGGCGCGGTGGTGAAATTTATCAGTGGCCAGGTCTGCCGGTTTGGGGTGCCGAATCGCATCATCACCGACAATGGCTCACAATTCACTAGTGGCATCTTCAGGGCTTACTGCGAGAAAATGGGCATCAAGCTCTGCTTCGCCTCGGTCGCTCACCCACAGAGCAACGGCCAAGCCGAGCGAGCAAACGCAGAAGTACTCAAGGGCCTAAAGACCAGGAACTTTGATGTCCTCAAGGGCCACGGCAAAGGCTGGATCAACGAGCTTCCTTCGGTGCTCTGGTCCATCCGTGCAACGCCGCCCAAGCCTACGGGAGAAACACCGTTCACCTTCGTCTACGGAGCCGAAGCAGTCCTCCCCACAAAGATAAAACATGGATCCCCACGAACCCTTGCCTTTAATGAGGATGAGCAAGAGGATCTCCACAACGACGATCTGCTGCTTCTCGAAGGACTACGCCACCGTGACGCCCTCCGGGCGGCAAAATACCAGCAGGACCTACGACGCTACCACAGCCGCAACGTGCGCTCACGCACCCTGGAGGCAGGCGATCTCGTCCTCAGACGAATCCTCTCCAGGGAAGGCCTCCACAAGCTGTCACCTATGTGGGAGGGTCCCTACAGCGTCACCCACATCGCCAGGCCTGGCACGGCTCGTCTCGAGACTCAAGACGACATCCCCGTCAAAAACCCGTGAAACATCATGCACATGTCAAGATATGTGGCGAAAGAGGCAGCTTACGGCTCAACCTCCAAGCATTTTTTGTCTCCAGAAGGATAAAAAGCAAACGTGATCATTGTCACGCCCGTGATCATTGTCACGCCAAGACATCTGGCGGAAGAGGCAACTTACGGCTCAACCTCCAAGCATTTTTTGTCTCTAGAGGTTAAAAGCTCACGTCTTAAACCTCCAAGCTCCAAAGGCTTCTCTCGAGGGTCAACCCTCCGAGCCCTCCATGTAACGAGCCACCTCAGGCCGTAGAGAGTCTCTGCCACTAATGGGTGGTCCCCATGCCTCGACATGGTCAAAACATTAACTTGGCAACCCTAAGCATAATGAGACAATTTCGTTCCTAAGTGAACTTTGCGCTACGGCGCCGCTGTGTAAAATTTGGTGGTGAGTTTTATTTCCGCATTACTTTACTGAAATGTGCGCTTATATCTCTCCACCCGCGTACCTCGCGAGCGGGGGCTGAGTACGGTGCCAGTGCCACAAATGACACACCAGCAGCACTGCAAAATCCAAGGATCCGAGCTCTGGCTGGAGGGCAAGCTCCCACAAACACGCCATCTCTACAAAGGACCTTGGTACTTACTCTCCTCGCGGGAATGCCTGAGGGGACCTATAAGCGCGTATGAGTCCCCAGTACCGTGCAAAAGCGTTTGGGTTTGCCCCTCTAACATCTACAGGGAAGAACCGTCCCTACAAGCCTGAGGAGGCAACAGGGGAAAACCCCTACAGAGGACCTCCTCGCCAGGCCAAAAACCTCTACAAGGCAAAAAGCCTCGGGAAGCTAAGTCTCGGACCCATGCCTCGAGAGCCTTTTTCACCTCAAGCACACATTTGTCCCTCGAGCGATTTCTGTTGTGTTTCATGGACTACTCGTACGTCTAATGGGGGCACCTGAGCATCGCGACTCAGGGCTCTTACCTCTCCTAGGGTTAAACTCCCCCCGGCCTTGCTGAGTCATTGCTCTAGCATACCGAAGTGACGGAGTCATGGCACGAAGAGACGGGTCCGAACGACGCAGAGAACCAATAGACATGAAAATAAGACAAAATGAACCTCTCGAGGGACACACAAGCTAAAAGAAAATTGCAAACGAGAACATATTACATGCCCAAGGTAGCACAATGTCTAAGCATAAAATTGTTTCAGATACAAGCGCACACAGGCGCAATGATCACAGCTCAGGCGGAATCAGCACCGTCCTGCACATCCTCCACTGCACCCTCCTCGGTCTCGGTAGAGGCGGCCCCCTCCTCGCTATCCTCCGCGGCAACCTCCGCACGCTTGAAGCGGTTGCAGAAGGCATCGACTTGCTCACGGAGGGAGTTGGAGACCAGTCGCACGTCCTCGCCTTGACGAGCCTCCGTCACTGTGGAGAGGTCGAAGCCCGGCGTGAGGATCCTGAGTTTGGTGAAGATGCGGTTAACGACCACCCCCAGGAGCTGCCGGCTCTTGTCCTCGATCATCCCTGGCAGGTCAGTAGAGCTAGTCGAAGTAGACCATGTACATGGCAGCATCGCAACGCCCTCGGACCTCGGCGTGCGGCACGTCCGCGCCAAGCTGGGCGGAGAGCTCGTTGCCCCGGGCGACCAGCGCCTCGAGCATGCGCTCCCGCTGCCTCGTGAGCGCGTGGGGTGCCTTGGCGGTGTCTGCAGCCTCCATCGCCTGCTCCATCGCGGGAGCCACCTGCTCCTCCACGTCCTTGGCGAGGGCGTTGAGGTCCTGGATTGCCGCGCTGCGGCCCTCCTCCGCCAGGCGTCGATCTTCCTTGGCGCGTTGGAGGCGGGCCTCGAGCTTGGAGTTGGCTTTCTCGAGCTCCATGATCCGCTGGGCATCGGCAGCGCGCTAGGCCTTGAAGCGTGTAACGCCCCGGGATTTATCCCCTTTTGATTTGTGAGTTTTTCTTTTTGCATCGACATAGCATCGCATTGCATCGCATTAATTTAATTTGTTGCATTTAAATTCAATTTCCACAATTAAATTCAAATGCATTTCAAATTAATTAAAAATGTGTTATTTTCAAATCTTTTAAAAATGTTAAAAAACTAGTTTATTAAATTGTCCATTTAAAACTAAAAATATTTTGTAAAGGTTTCGTATTCAAATTCCTTTTCGTTTTTGTTTTAAAAATATAAAACCGAAAATAAATAAAAAAGGGAGAGAAATAAAGCCCAAGCCCATCTAACCCCAAACCCTAGGTTTTGTCCCCTGAAAACTTTTCCCAGCCCCCTGGAATCTTTGCAGCCGCCCCCTCCACTTTCTCCTTTTTCTTTCTTTCTTTTTTCCCCCTCCTTCTCTTTTCTTTTCCTTTTCTTTTCTTTTTCTTCTTTTTTTTTCTCTTCTCCTTCTCTCCTTTCTTCTTCCCGTGGCCTCCTCCCGAGCCTTCCCGCACCGAGCTCGAGCGCCCGAGCCAGCGACCCCAGCGCTCCGGCCCCGCGCCCCGTGCCTCCCCACCGCCGGCCGGCCGGCTGCGCCGCCGCGCCCAGCCGCGCCTCCTCCCAGCGCCGCTCCCTCTGCTCTCCTCCTGTCGTGGTATCGGCATAATTGATAGGAGACGGGGGTCCTCTAGCCTACGTATGGATTGTGGGGAAGAAGGTTGGAGTCGTCGAGGTCGGGATTGAACACGGCGAGCTTACCCAGCTTCGGATCCCACAGCGGTGGCGGGATCCTACGTGCTGCTATAATTCACTATGAGGCAATAGCCGTGAACAGGTTACAATGTGTTTGATGCGTATTGAATTGCCTCCCCTAAAGGCTTCCTGATGGCCGGCTTATATAGGCGGCCAGACCCCAGGATACAAGGCAAGTACTTGTCCGGCAAGTAGTGAGAGTCCTAGACCTAGCCGGCTTAGTTGCCGCCTTCCGTCTTGGGCTCGGTGGCTTGATGGGCTTAGGCCCTCCGCCTTCCTTGGACCGTCCGCCTACTTCCTTGTACGTCAGCTATCTGGGCCGCCCGGCAGGCCTTGGCCTTACCACCCTTGGGACACCCTGGACTAGCCGGATTGATCCATGCTAGTTATACCCCTAGTTGATATATCCCCATCATTAGCCCCCAGAAAGGTTGAGGTTCTCCAGGCGCCGACTTCTTCTTGATTCTTCATCTGCCAATGTTGGCGGCTGCAGGACTTGAACCATTCTGAAAATCAAAGAGGCATGCGTGTCTTGATGTTGACATGCGGCCGCCTTTGTCCATCATGGGAAAAGACGGCTACTCGGCAATCTTTGCCGAGCATTCTTCTTGACGGTTTCCACCTAGCCGGCTTCACGCCAGTTTGAAAACAGCCTAGGCGGGAATCTCGCCATGATCACAAATTGCGGGAAAAAAGGAGGCGTGGAGATCGTGCAATCATGGGCTGCAACGGATGCTGGACACGTGTCCGACTAAAAACACCGTTGCACAGGGAGCAACGCCTGGCCCTATAAATAGGTAGCCAAACGGTCCATTTCCTTTACCCTGCCTTTGCTCTCCGTGCGCCCTTGTCTCTCCCACTTCCTCGCTCCTCGCCTCCGAACGAACTCCGGCGAACTCTTCTCCCCCGGCGACCTTTCCTCGCGGCGATGTCCACCGGTCCCGCTCATTCGACGGCGTCGAGCGGTCCGGCGACCGAGGCCGCGCCATTACTCGTCCCGCGACGGCGGCGACGGCGGGCAATGTCTCCGTCGTCGCCCCTCGGGCTTCTGCCACGCGCGCGCCAGCGGCGGGTTTTTTCGCTCCTCCACCAACCACCGCGGCGACGGCGGCGGCGAGCGCCCCCGGCGACGAGGAAGAAGAAGCGCCGGACCTCGGGTCCCGCTATTGGCTGCCTTCCATTGTCGACGAGGACGCCCTCCAAGATTTGGAGGCAGTCGGCTACCTTCCCACTCGGGAGGATTGCCGGTGGAGGGCCGCCCTTGGAGACATCATCCCGGCTCCGGAAGCCGGAGAACGGGTAATCTTCACCTCCCACCTGGTCAGGGGAATGGCGCTTCCGCCTTCCGCCTTCTTTAGTGAGGTCTTAGATCACTACGGGCTCCAGCCCCATAATATCGCACCCAAAAGTATATTAGTCTTAGCCGGCTTCACAGCTCTTTTCGAAGGCTATCTAGGTATTAGGCCTAGTTTAGACTTCTTTAGATACTGTTTCCGTTGCCGGCGACAGACGGTGCCGGACGGCGGGCTGGCGACCTGCGGCAGCGTCACCTTCAACTGCCGCCAGGGCCGCCAATGGTATCCTAAGATACCATACCTCGAGTCCGTCAAGGGCTGGACCTCCACATTCTTCTACTGCCAAGACATGGCAGCGCCGGGCCGTCAAATCGGCATTCCGGCATTCGTCAACGCGCCGCCCATGCCTCGCCCATGCTGGGACGAGGCGGTGCCCAGATTGACGGAGGAACTCCGCCTTATTAAAAGGCGGATCGAGTTCCTCACGAGGACGATGGCTCCCCCCCAGCTGGATGGGGTCGACACCGTCATTTGCTGGCTCGGCCGACAAATCCTCCCCCTGCGGTACAGCCCGCACAAGATGTGTCAGTATTCGCCTACTGACACAGCCTCTCTTCGCGTGAGCGAAGTGATATTGCCGGTCGCCGACCTGGCATTCCGGCTCCGCAGCCTCGTCAAGGCGGGGTCGTTAAAGGCGGTCGAGGGCGTGCCCATGCACACCCACGACAATCCTCCCCTCGAGGTGAATATTTTCTTCCTTTACCCCTAGTTTGACAGCTTTGCCGGCTAGGATTGAGTTCCTTTAACATGCCTTCTTTTTCAGCTCTCCGAGTTGAGGGAGGATGACCTGGCTCCCGACTTCTACGAGTCGGAAGCCGGGAAGACGAAGAAGCGCAAGGCGTCTGGCGCTGCTTCCTCCACGGCGAACACCGAGCGGAAGAAACGGATCGCATCGGCTACCGAGCCGATTCTCGCCAACATTGGCGAGAACGCGGCGATTAACATCCCCTGAAGGTACTCAACTTTGCCTTTTCCAGACGGCAAAACTTTTGAACATTGGCTGACTGATTGTGCTTGCTTTTTGTTTGACAGGGAAAGGGTCGCAACCTCCCGGTTGACGACCAGGCTCCTTGGCAAAGGAAAGCGGCCGCAAGGCGGCTCGCCGGCCACCGTCCCGCCAACTCCCCCGCTCCACGCTGGCAGCTTCATGGCTGACGCTCGACGCCAACCTCCAGCTCCGGCTTCAGGTGCTCCGCCAAAGGTCCCCTCCGCCGATCGCGCGCCGACAACTCCTCTACTACTGGCTGAGGCTACGGCCGATGATGCCGCTCAATCGCGCGCCGTCAACGAAGGATTGCTGGAGTCGTTTGCCGGCGCGTCTCGGAAGGCAGCCCCGGCGGCGGGAGGCGGCAAGGTCAGAGACCCTTGGTCCACTTTTAAGGAGGCCAAGGAGTCAACTCTGGCTTTTGCCAACTTCGCAACGCAGGCCTTCGCCGACTTGGAGGGCGACTTATCTGTAAGTTCTTACCACTCCCGCATATACACAGTCTTTCCCCCGAGCACTTAGATGGCAAGACAAAAGAAATTTTGACTGCCGGCTTAGTGGTTATTCGACAATATGTTATATGCTTTTGTTTTTTCTTGCAGGCCCTTGTGTCCGCCAACGTCGAGCTCGTCTCCTCCCGAGTCGAGATAAACCGACGCTGCCGCGACCTGAAGAAGGAGTGCGAGGCCAAGGACAGGCGGATTGCCGAATTGGAAGCGGCCCGCAAAAAAGATGAAGGTAGGGGTGTCCCTTTTTTGCCTTCAACTATGCTTTTGACTTATGTTTCCGTCAATCATTTAGCTTAGTAAATCCATATTTGTAGAACTGCTAGACCACGCCCAGGATATCCTGAAGGCATCCACTGATATGCAAGCTCTTATGAATGAAGCTTCAGACTTGGCGGCCGCCATCTTGAAGTTGAAGGAGGCCCATCAAAAGGAGATGGAGGCCCAGCAACTCAAGTGTGCGCAGGAGTCTAGCCAGCTCACTGGTGAGCTGGAAAGCCTGCGCAACAAGTTGGCGGAGGCGGAGAAGACGGCTGCCGAGGAGATCTCTAAGCAGACTTCTCGCGCCCAAACTGCAGAGGACGCGCTGGCAACTCATATGATTGAGTTGTCGGCTTTCCATAACTCGGTCCTTGGTAATTTCTCGCTCCTTTTTTGATACTGCCATGTTGCTTTTAGCCTGAGCCAAACTTATGGCTTTAGTTTTGATGCAGTTCCCGCCGGTTTAGGCGATGACAAGGTTGTCAGCCCCCGCCTGGATCGCCTTGCGCGTCTGGGCGAGCTGATCGCCGAGACTTTGGCGGCGTCCAAACGGTTTGCCGCCAAGTTCTTCACTTCGTCTGGCAGTCAGGAGCCGACCGAGTACCGCGACGTGCCCGCCATCCTGGAGCAGGCGACCAAATTGCACAAAAGCTCGCTGAAGTCGGCGGCGCGGGGTGGAGCCAAGACTGCCCTTGGGTTGTTCATGGCGCACTACCCCGAGGAGGAGATAGAAGCCGTCACTGAAGGCATGTCGTCGACGTACGAAGACGGTAGCGAGGTTGAGCCGGTCGCTGTGCTGGACAGCGTTGCCGGCTACGCCACGCGAGTCGCCGACATGGTGGACACTTCAATCTTCTACCGGCGCCATCCTGTGCCTGGCGGAGAGGGAGCTGAAGCTGCCGGCGCGGCCGAGGCGGAGGGGAGTGACAGTTCCGGGGCTGAAGTTGTCAGCCCCCAAGCCTGATGTAGACGCTCCCCCGAGCCATATGTTTTCTTGTCCTTGCCTCCCACCGGCCTTATTTTGTCGGCCCCTGAAACAATGCAACATTTGTAATATTTGTATATACTTTTGCTATTGCCTTGTTAGGCGGAAACTAGCTGACAAGTTTTACTTTGTCTCTATTTATATGGCTCGCCTTAATTTTACCCTGACTTATATGCTTGAATTTTTGTATGTTGACGAAACCTCAGTCGGTAACTTTAGCTGAAACAACCAGGGCTAGACCATTTGTTTAGAATCAGAGACCAAAGCCAACATGTTGGTGTCAAAGACATACTACTAGGCGAACCGCATATAAGTAATCAGAAGCAAAGGAATTAGGCGGCGCAAAAAGTTTGTTTTTGCTTTAGGTTGGCTCGAAAGCTGCAAGTATCTACCAGTTTGAACCTTTGCACGGAGCTAGAAAATAGGTAACTTAGATACATAGGGGAAATATGATTGCAAGAAAAGACAAAAGATGGCATGCATCTCAACACAGATGAGGAACCATAGACTTTTATTTCATAATCATATTTAACTTATTACAATTATAAATTGCTAAGTGTAGAAAGGACGTAGCTGCTCAATATTCCAAGGCCGTCTTGTTTGCTCGAACGGATCGTCAATGCCTCTCTTGCGCTTGGTTCCCCTTTTTCCTGCCGCCTTCTTGCGCATTTTCTTTTCTTCTTCATCGCGGATGTCGGCTAGGTAGTAGGAACCATTGAGCAGCGCCTTTGTGACTACAAACGGTCCTTTCCATGGCGGGGATAACTTGTGCAAGCCTTTTCTATCTTGAATTAGGCGGAGAACCAGGTCACCTGTTCTGAAGCTTCGCTTCCGCACTCTCCGGCTATGATAGCGGCGGAGTTGTTGCTGGTACAAGGCGGAGCGATGGAGAGCGACGTCTCTTTCTTCGTCTAGCAGGTCTAGGCTATCCTGTCTTGCACCTTCTACGTCTTGCTCGATGTAGGCTTGAACTCTTGGGGAGTCGTACTTCATGTCGGTAGGTAGCACTGCCTCTGCGCCATATACTAAGAAGAAATGAGTGTAGGCGGTGGATCTGTTTGGCGTTGTGCGCAAACTCCATAATACCGACTGTAACTCATCTGCCCAAGCGCCGGCTGCCCTATGTAATGGAGCTTCGAGACGAGGCTTAAGTCCTGATAGGACTAGGCCGTTTGTACGCTCTACTTGTCCATTGGATTGAGGGTGTGACACGGATGCCAAATCAAGCCGGATGCCCAGATCACTGCAGTATTCTTCTATATCGCCTTGAGACAAATTGCTGCCATTATCGGTGATAATGCTGTGTGGAACTCCAAACCGAGAGATAATTCCCCAGAGAAAATTGGTGGCTGTTCGTGCGTCAAGTTTGCTGATCGGTTTGGCCTCGACCCATTTGGTGAACTTGTCGACAGCGACCAATAGGTGAGTGTACCCACCGCGCGCCTTTTTGAAGGGACCCACCATGTCTAAGCCCCAGACCGCGAATGGCCAGGTGATTGGGATCGTCCTTAGCTCCTGTGCCGGCAAGTGAGGTTGACGGGCGTACAACTGGCAACCTTTGCATGTCTTTACGATGTTCTCGGCATCTTCTTTGGCGGTGAGCCAGTAGAAACCTTGGCGGAAAGCTTTGGATACAATGGACCTAGCGGAAGCATGATGCCCGCAGGCGCCAATATGTATGTCCTTCAGAATTTCCCGGCCTTCCTCCGGCTGTATGCACCGCTGATAGATGCCACATGTGCTTCGCTTGTATAGCTCGCCTTTTATTATCGTGAATGCTTTGGCTCGCCTTATGATCTGCCTTTTTAGCACCTCATCGTCCTCCGGCAACTTTTGGTCGATTAGAAAATCGAGATATGGGACTGTCCAATCCGGCTGTGTTAAGTAGACAGCGAGACTTGCCGCTTCTACCGGTTCTTCTGAGTCGGGGTCCATCAAATCGGCGCCTTTAATGGATGGCTTGTGCAATTGCTCCAGGAAGATATCTTTTGGTACCTTTTTGCGTTCCGATCCCAGTCTTGCAAGTGTGTCTGCCGCCTCATTTTCGGCTCTTGGAACATGTCGGACTTCGTAGCCTACGAAGTTTTTTGCAAACTCGTCAACTTTGGCTCTATAAGCTGCCGTTGTTGCGCTTTTCGCATCCCATGTTCCGCTTACTTGCTGCACGACCAGATCTGAGTCGCCATAACAGAGGATTCTTTTGACGCCTAGGTCGTTTGCCACGTGTAACCCGTGAAGCAAGGCTTCGTATTCGGCAACATTGTTGGTTGCTGTGAAGTGGATTTGTAACACGTAGCTAAGCTTGTCACCTTTAGGCGTGCGTAGAACGACTCCAGCCCCCGAGCCTTTGAGCATCTTTGATCCGTCAAAGTGCATGACCCAATATTCTGATTCGGGGAGTGTCGTTTCCTCCATGGCCTCTGTCCAGTCGGCGACAAAGTCGGCAAGCGCTTGAGACTTAATGGCGGTCCGTGGCTTGTAGACTATGTCAAAGGCGGCGAGTTCGATGCCCCACTTGGCAACTCGACCCGTTGCCTCTGCATTGTTGATTATGTCTCCCAACGGTGCCTTGCTGACTACTGTCACTGTGTGTTCCTGGAAGTAATGCCTAAGCTTTCTGGCGGCGAAGAATACGCCATAAGCCAGCTTTTGGTAATGCGGATACCTCTGCTTGGAGGCGGAGAACACTTCACTGATGAAGTAGACCGGTCGCTGCTCACACGCCGCGGCTTCGCTCTCCTTTCTTTCCACAGCCAAGACAACGCTGACAACAGCTCCTGTTGCCGCGATGTACAGCAGCATTGGTTCCTGTGATCGAGGTGCTGCCAATATCGGAGCGGATACGAGGGCCACCTTAAGTTGTTGCAAGGCGGCGTCTGCCTCTGCTGTCCACTCGAAGTTGTCGGATTTCTTCAGTAGCCGGTATAGAGGCATTGCCTTTTCCCCTAGGCGGCTTATGAAACGACTGACGGCTGCCGGCGATCCGGCTAGGCGCTGCACGTCCTTCAGACAAGTAGGTCTGGATATGTTTTGGATGGCCTTGATCTTCTCCTGGTTAACCTCGATCCCCCGCTCTGAGACGATAAATCCAAGCAGTTTGCCGGCTGGAACGTCGAAAACGCACTTGGCGGGATTGAGTTTCATCTGATACCTCCGGAGATTCTGAAAAGTTTCTTCCAAGTCCTCTAGGAGGTCTGCCTTCTTTTTTGCAATTACCATGATGTCGTCTACATAGACGTGAACATTGCGGCCGATCTGTTGATGTAGGCAATTTTGCATACAGCGCTGGTATGTTGCCCCTGCATTCTTCAGGCCAAAAGGCATTGTAATGTAGCAGAAAGTCCCATATGGAGTTGTGAAAGATGTTTTCAGCTGATCTGACTCTCTCATCTTGATTTGGTGGTACCCTGAGTAGGCGTCCAGAAAACAAAGCAGCTCGGAGCCTGCTGTGGAGTCTACGACTTGGTCAATTCTGGGCAGCGCAAAGGGGTCCTTTGGGCAGCACTTGTTAACACCGGCATAGTCAATACACATCCTCAGCTCTTTATTCTTCTTTGGGACAAGTACAGGATTTGCCACCCAATCGGTGTGTACAACTTCTTTTATGAAATTGGCGGCCTTCAGCCTATTTATCTCCTTCCCTATAGCCTTGCGTCTCTCATCTCCAAAGCGTCTTGTTGCTTGCTTTACCGGCTTGGATCCTTTTATGACGTTGAGCGAGTGCTCGGCAAGTTCCCTCGGTACACTAGGCATGTCGGAAGGCGACCATGCAAAGATGTCACGATTCTCACGGAGGAACTCGACGAGCGCGCCTTCCTATTTGCTGTCAAGGTTGGAGCCGATGACAACTTGCTTAGACTTGTCACCTGGGATGAGGTCCGCCTTTTTGGTGTCTTCTGAAGCTTCGAAAGTCTTCTTGACATCCATCTTTGGCTTTGGCATGGAGTTGTCTGCATCCGCCCCTAGCAGTGCGAGTTCTTCCTTGTGGATGACGGCTTCTGCGAAGGCGGCCATGCCACGCTCGCACTCCTTGGCTTTCTTGAAGTTGCCGGAAACCGTGATGGTTCCGTTTTCCCCCGGCATTTTAAGCTTGCTGTATATGTAGCACGGCCTTGCCATGAACTTGGCGAAAGCCGGTCATCCGAAGATTGCATGATAGGCGCTTTTGAAGGGGACAACTTCGAACCGGAGGAACTCTGAGCGGTAGTTCTCTTTTGGTCCGAAAGTTACCTTCAGCCTGATGCTTCCCATTGACTTTGCTTGCCTGCCGGGCACTATGCCATGTGGCCGTAGGAATCAGCGCGAGCTTGTTGTTCTAGGGCCTTGCTTACGAAGTGTCTTGCGTTGGTCAGCTTTTCTTCCGCCGTGTAAGTGTTGTCGTCCAGGGTATCTAACGCGGCAGCCGCGTTGAGGATAGGGGTGCAGAAGACAACATCCCCCCTTCTATCCACTCGTTGTGGTGCCGTACGCCAATCGAACCCTAGGTCTTGAGCCGCTGTCATTGCTTGCGTAGGCGGCTCTTTTCCACGGCGGTTTTTTGATGACCTTTTCTCCTCGAAGAGTTGCCGGCTTGTTTTGGCCGACATCTTCTCCTGCTCTTTCTTGATCTTCTTCGCAAGGCTCTCAACGTGCTCCTCTCTTTTTCGCAAGATGTCAGAGTGCTTAAGCATGTTAAGCCTAAGCTCTTCCACTTCGTCGAGTGGGGTGTTTTTGTTTACCGGAGTATTCATGATCTCGTCTACTTCTTTGATGACGGAGAGCAAATCCGTGGGTTTGCTGCTGCCGCCTTTCTCGAGGCCAGTTTTCTTCTTTGCGCACACCTTGTCGGAACTTTCAATGAGTTGGCCGGCAGTGGTGTCTCCGGCTTCTTCCGCCGGCTTGATTTGCGCTTCCGAAGTAACTGGGGTTGTCTCGTGACCGACAACAACCATCATAGCCAGCTTGTCAGGCATGTCTGTATCCGCTGTACCCTCTGAGGGAGCCGGATTTCCACTGGAAAAGCGGGTTTTGATCTTCTCTTCGAAGAGACTAGCATCATCATCGGAGTCAGAGTCTATGTTGACTTGAACGGTAGATCTGGATCCGGCATCTGGCATCGCATCCTCCTGCAGAGCAGGGAGGATTGATTCAGGATCGTTGTTTTCCGGCTGGGAGTCGGATCCCAGTCCGACAACTCCGACGAAGTGGAAATCAGATTCGGCCGACTCTTGGGAGAAGGCGGATTCAATCCATCTTGCCGGTCGACTGCTTGGTCGAAGGGTTGGTGGGTGGGGTTGTAGAAGCGCGGTAGGCCGTACGCCTCTGGCGTGTACCCGATGAAGACGTCGATCCCTCCGATCGGCACGATTGCGCATCCGATAAGGTAGTCGTCCGCCGGGAGCCAGGACTCATCCGAGTTGACGTAGATATGGCCGTCATACCTTGTGACGCGACCGACGGCGATCTGCTTGCCCACGCCGCCAAGTGTTCCCGCCTGGAACGTGACGCCAGGGACCTTATGCCCCACGGTGGGCGCCAACTGTCGTGGTATCGGCATAATTGATAGGAGACGGGGGTCCTCTAGCCTACGTATGGATTGTGGGGAAGAAGGTTGGAGTCGTCGAGGTCGGGATTGAACACGGCGAGCTTACCCAGCTTCGGATCCCATAACGGTGGCGGGATCCTACGTGCTGCTATAATTCACTATGAGGCAATAGCCGTGAACAGGTTACAATGTGTTTGATGCGTATTGAATCGCCTCCCCTAAAGGCTTCCTGATGGCCGGCTTATATAGGCGGCCAGACCCCAGGATACAAGGCAAGTACTTGTCCGGCAAGTAGTCAGAGTCCTAGACCTAGCCGGCTTAGTTGCCGCCTTCCGTCTTGGGCTCGGTGGCTTGATGGGCTTAGGCCTTCCGCCTTCCTTGGACCGTCCGCCTACTTCCTTGTACGTCAGCTATCTGGGCCGCCCGGCAGGCCTTGGCCTTACCACCCTTGGGCCAACCTGGACTAGCCGGATTGATCCATGCTGGTTATACCCCTAGTTGATATATCCCCAACACCTCCCGCAGCCGACCCAGCCCTGCACGCCCCCGCGCGACCGAGCGCTCCCCGCGCACGCGCCTCCGGCCCGGCCGCCGCCTGCGCCCTGCACGCCGCGCCGTCGCGCCGCCGCCGCGCGCTGCGCGACTGAGCGCCGCCGCCAGCCCGCGCTCCCGCGTCGCCCTCCACCGCCGTGTCCCCTGCCACCACCGCCGCTCGGCGCCCCGAGCCGCGCCGTCCCCGTCGCCTGCACCACCGGACTCACGCCACGCCTCCCCGTGCGCCCAGCTCCGAGCTCCTGCGCGCCTCCCCGCGCCGCTGCGCCCGTCTCCGCCGCCCGCCGCGCACCGCTCGCTGCCGCGCGCGTCTCCGCCTACCGCATGCACGAGCCGCTGCCGCCACCCCGCATCGGCCCTCGCCGCCGCCTCTTCTTCCCGGCCACGTGCACACCGTCTCCGTCCGGTGGCGTCCCCGCATACGGTGCTCACAAGGTGTTTGGTGAAATGCCCGCAAGAACTTCGTCGCCACTTTTGTCCGATTTGTCCACCCTTCGTGGTATTGCTACATGCGCGTGGTCGTGCTCTTCCGGTGCAGCGTTGTCGTGACCGATGTGTCCGAGTCGCAGTGCCCGCCCGTGCGCGCTTTCTTTCCGGTGTCCGATTGTCGTGCTCCTCCGTGCCCGCGCCCGTCAACAAGAATGACCGAGTACGACTACTTCCCCGGCCACTTCCACGACACCAACAAACGACGATGCCCCGGTTCAGCGACGACTACTTCCACGATGACGACTACTTCCTCCACGGACCGAAACGTCGTTTTCGAACTCTATCTCTTCCGATCCGACGTACGGACCCAAACCCTAACCCTATACCTATTTTATTAAATTTCATCTATCTTGTGCATATCACATCATACTTGAATGTGTTGAATCTCTCGGGTTTGGTGGTGTAGCGATTCACCTAAATAATAATTATGGAATGTGTGGGCATTTAATTACTATCGATGCCTATTCCATTTAATTTGACTTGATCATCTTTGCCATGCCTTGCCATCTTAATGGACATTTAATTTGTGGGGTAGATAAATAACTTCAACATTAATATTAATTGTCGGAATCTCGGTTCCGCTTAAGTTGGATTAAGTGCATCTCGCAATGCATCTTGCCATGTCATGCATCATTCTCCCATGATCATGCTGGATCTTTTGCCGTAGTGGTAAAGTGCATCTTTTACGCTTTCCAGTGTTTGTTGCTTCTTCACGGATAAGACGTTGATATGTGTGAGCAACGACAAGATCTGCTTCCATGCGGGATTCCAGGTAAGCAAAGTTTGCTTGTTTACCTATACATTGTCTTTCATTCCTGCCGTTGATCTCTGCTACCCTAGTATTCGATTCTTGTCGCGATCCCATCACATGTTTATCCTGCAGCCCATACAGCTTTATCCCCACAACCTAATACCCGTTGCATGTTTATCTGTTGGCCTTGCGAGTCGTAGCGCATGCTTAGAGATGTTTGTGCGAGTCGTCTGTTGGTCTTATGTTTCATCTGCTTAGTATGATAGATTATTCTACTTTAATAAAATGTTGTCTTATATTGGGGTATTATAATTAAATGATAAGGCACCAGGCGGAAGGCCTTGCGAGGTGCTTTGTTCTGCTCAGTGCCGACCTAGGAACTGAGATTTTGTCCTCGGATCCAATTTTGAGCGCACTAACCACTTGTGGGAGGCCCTATGGAGCCCCCCTCGACTTTGAACGGATCTACATCTTGTCCATGTGCCGCAAGTAGTTCGGGTTTTTCATTTGCTCATATGCATGTGTATGATGATGATGATGATGATGATGATGATGATGAGAGGTTATGTGATACGGGGGGTCATATAGGTGTGGTACGACACGAACCGGACAGTTCCTACTGTGGTTTTAGCCGCCTGGTGGCGTAGTCGCAAACTAATGAGTCCGCAATTGAGATTCGGCCGGACTCCTGACGCGGGTAACAACTCATCTGGGTGGCACTTGGACTTGCTGTAGTGAAGGAATAAGTCGTGTTGAGAAGCCCTGATGCTTGCTTGGGTTGATCATGCGAGTATGGGTACAGTAGTGCACCCTTGCAGGGTATAATCTTATCGATGAGCCGTGTCCACGGTTATGGACGACTTTGGTGATGATGCTGGCTAACAAGATCTAGACAACTTGCACCTAATCAATGTTAATTAAATTGACTAGTAATATAGGATTACTTTCACAATAAATTATAACTAAAACTGTTCAACGTGTGAGTTTCCCGAATTGCTTCCTCATACTTGGTTGAGGGGGTTTATTCGAGAATGGGTTTTGATTGGTGGTAGTTGTAGATGTTTACTTTATGCGCTCTCTTATCCCTGTCTGATTAGACGGAAGTTGTAGCGTGTCTCTTTAGGTTGCTAGTGCTGCTACCGCTAAGTCCACCTACCCCATATTTTGGGAGATGGTGTAGAAAGTAGGCAAGTCGGTTTTGCTTGCCAGGGAGTGCCCTGACCCTCTTTTGGGATGTGCTTTATGTGCAGTCAACAGGTTTGAAGTCCGACGACGTTAGCTTGGGAATCCCTCCAGCTTGGCTGGGCAGGGATATGGCGCCATCGCTTATCTTCAGGACTCTTAGTCCAATTTGCATCTTATCCGTAGTCGGATACTATTTTTCTTCCGCTGTCATTTGAATCTTTGTATTGTATCATTTGTATCCTGACTCGTTCGAGTCGTTGTTGTAATTATATCTTCTGTTGTATTTGTGGATGTATCGGAACTGTTGTAATGTTATCACAATTCCACCCACATAATGCGCATGTTTCGGCGTGCACATTATGTCTGGTGGGCGACCTAAAATCGTTATTATGCGGATTTCGGCGGGAACGCTTAAATCTACATAGTACCGATTTTAGGGCGTCACAAAGTGGTATCAGAGCCTTGGTTTCGATCTCCTTGTTGTTTCGATACGAATGGTTATCGAAGCAGCGGGTCCACAAAAGCCTGTAGGATAACCTCGCTAACGGTCGTTGTTTCTAGAGTGTCGAACACTATTTGACTTAAAATTATTAAATTTTTTTTTTTTGAAAAATATCTCAATAGGTTTCTATTTACTCCTTAACTCAATTCTATTTCTCCTCTTACCTTACTTGTTTTGGAGTCTCTTCTCTTATCCAAACTGTCAAAGTTTTAGGATCCTACGTGTGGGTGGACGATTTCTTGCCTTTTACCCTATTAGGTTCGATCTTTCAGAGTCGTCTTCGTCGTGAGCAACAATCCCTTGTTAGTGGTGTCGAGAATTTCAAGATGGAGCAACAATCCCTTGTTAGTGGTGTCGAGAAGTTCATCCCGGAGCGTGAAGACTCGATAGTTACCCCTCTCTTCTTGTGGTCTCGGCGTGGATCTCGGGACACGATCCCTTGTTAGTGGTGTCGATTGTAACGCCCCGGGATTTCTCCCCTTTTGATTTGTGAGTTTTTCTTTTTGCATCGACATAGCATCGCATTGCATCGCATTAATTTAATTTGTTGCATTTAAATTCAATTTCCACAATTAAATTCAAATGCATTTCAAATTAATTAAAAATGTGTTATTTTCAAATCTTTTAAAAATGTTAAAAAAACTAGTTTATTAAATTGTCCATTTAAAACTAAAAATATTTTGTAAAGGTTTGGTATTCAAATTCCTTTTCGTTTTTGTTTTAAAAATATAAAACCGAAAATAAATAAAAAAGGGAGAGAAATAAAGGCCAAGCCCATCTAACCCCAAACACTAGGTTTTGTCCCCTGAAAACTTTTCCCACCCACCTGGAATCTTTGCAGCCGCCCCCCTCCACTTTCTCCTTTTTCTTTGTTTCTTTTTCCCCCTCCTTCTCTTTTCTTTTCCTTTTCTTTTCTTTTTCTTCTTTTTTTTTCTCTTCTCATTCTCTCCTTTCTTCTTCCCGTGGCCTCCTCCCGAGCCTTCCCGCACCGAGCTCGAGCGCCCGATCCAGCGACCCCAGCGCTCCGGCCCCGCGCCCCGTGCCTCCCCGCCGCCGGCCGGCCAGCTGCGCTGCCGCGCCCAGCCGCGCCTCCTCCCAGCGCCGCTCCCTCTGCTCTCCTCCCGCAGCCGACCCAGCCCTGCACGCCCCCGCGCGACCGAGCGCTCCCCGCGCACGCGCCTCCGGCCCGGCCGCCGCCTGCGCCCCGCACGCCGCGCCGTCGCGCCGTCTCGCCGCCGCCGCGCGCCGCGCGACCGAGCGCCGCCGCCGCGCGCCGCGCGACCGAGCGCCGCCGCCAGCCCGCGCTCCCGCGTCGCCCTCCACCGCCGCGTCCCCTGCCACCACCGCCGCCCAGCGCCCCGAGCCGCGCCGTCCCCGTCGCCTCCACCACCGGACTCACGCCGCGCCTCCCCGTGCGCCCAGCCCCGAGCTCCCGCGCGCCTCCCCGTGCCGCTGCGCCCGTCTCTGCCGCCTCCTGCGCCGCGCACCGCTCGCTGCCGCGCGCATCTCCGCCTACCGCATGCACGAGCCGCTGCCGCCACCCCGCATCGGCCCTCGCCGCCGCCTCTTCTTCCCGGCCACGTGCACACCGTCTTCGTCCGGTGGCGTCCCCGCATCCGGTGCTCACAAGGTGTTTGGTGAAATGCCCGCAAGAACTTCGTCGCCACTTTTGTCCGAGTTGTCCACCCTTCGTGGTATTGCTACGTGCGCGTGGCCGTGCTCTTCCGGTGCCGCGTTGTCGTGACCGATGTGTCCGTGTCGCGGTGCCCGCCCGTGCGCGCTTTCTTTCCGGTGTCCGATTGCCGTGCTCCTCCGTGCCCGCGCCCGTCAACAAGAATGACCGAGTACGACTACTTCACCGGCCACTTCCACGACACCAACAAACGACGATGCCCCGGTTCAGCGACGACTACTTCCACGACGACGATTACTTCCTCCACGGACCGAAACGTCGTTTTCGAACCCTACCTATTCCGATCCGACGTACGGACCCAAACCCTAACCCTATACCTATTTTATTAAATGTCATCTATCTTGTGCATATCGCATCATACTTGAATGTGTTGCATCTCTCGGGTTTGGTGGTGTAGCGATTCACCTAAATAATAATTATGGAATGTGTGGGCATTTAATTACTATTGATGCCTATTCCATTTAATTTGACTAGATCATCTTTGCCATGCCTTGCCATCTTAATGGACATTTAATTTGTGGGGTAGATAAATAACTTCAACATTAATATTAATTGTCGGAATCTCGGTTCCGCTTAAGTTGGATTAAGTGCATCTCGCAATGCATCTTGCCATGTCATGCATCATTCTCCCATGATCATGCTGGATCTTTTGCCGTAGTGGTAAAGTGCATCTTTTACGCTTTCCAGTGTTTGTTGCTTCTTCACGGATAAGACGTTGAGAAGTGTGAGCAACGACAAGATCTGCTTCCATGCGGGATTCCAGGCAAGCAAAGTTTACTTGTTTACCTATACATTGTCTTTCATTCCTGCCGTTGATCTCTGCTACCCTAGTATTCGATTCTTGTCGCGATCCCATCACATGTTTATCCTGCAGCCCATGCAGCTTTATCCCCACAACCTAATACCCGTTGCATGTTTATCTGTTGGCCTTGCGAGTCGTAGCGCATGCTTAGAGTTGTTTGTGCGAGTCGTCTGTTGGTCTTATGTTTCATCTGCTTAGTATGATAGATTATTCTACTTTAATAAAATGTTGTCTTATATTGGGGTATTATAATTAAATGATAAGGCACCAGGCGGAAGGCCTTGCGAGGTGCTTTGTTCTGCTCACTGCCGACCTAGGAACTGAGATTTTGTCCTCGGATCCAATTTTGAGCGCAATAACCACTTGTGGGAGGCCCTATGGAGACCCCCTCGACTTTGAACGGATCTACAGCTTGTCATTGTGCCGAAAGTAGTTCGGGTTTTACATTTGCTCATATGCATGTGCATTATGATGATGATGATGAGAGGTTATGTGATACGGGGGGTCATATAGGTGCGGTACGACACGAAGCGGACAACTCCTACTGTGGTTTGAGCCGCATGGTGGCGTAGTCGCAAACTAATGAGTCCGCAATTGAGATTCGGCCGGACTCCTGACGCGGGTAACAACTCATATGGGTGGCACTTGGACTTGCTGTAGTGAAGGAATAAGTCGTGTTGAGAAGCCCTGATGCTTGCTTGGGTTGATCATGCGAGTATGGGTACACTAGTGCACCCCTGCAGGGTATAATCTTATCGATGAGCCGTGTCCACGGTTATGGACGACTTTGGTGATGATGCTGGCTAACAAGATCTAGACAACTTGCACCTAATCAATGTTAATTAAATTGACTAGTAATATAGGATTACTTTCACAATAAATTATAACTAAAACTGTTCAACGTGTGAGTTTCCCGAATTGCTTCCTCATACTTGGTTGAGGGGGTTAATTCGAGAATGGGTTTTGATTGGTGGTAGTTGTAGATGTTTACTTTATGTGCTCTCTTATCCCTGTCTGATTAGACGGAAGTTGTAGCGTGTCTCTTTAGGTTGCTAGTGCTGCTGCCGCTAAGTCCACCTACCCCATATTTTGGGAGATGGTGTAGAAAGTAGGCAAGTCGGTTTTGCTTGCCAGGGAGTGCCCTGACCCTCTTTTGGGATGTGCTTTATGTGCAGTCAACAGGTTTGAAGTCCGACGACGTTAGCTTGGGAATCCCTCCGGCTTGGCTTGGCAGGGATATGGCGCCATCACTTATCTTCAGGACTCTTAGTCCAATTTGCATCTTATCCGTAGTCGGATACTATTTTGCTTCCGCTGTCATTTGAATCTTTGTATTGTATCATTTGTATCTTGACTCGTTCGAGTCGTTGTTGTAATTATATCTTCTGTTGTATTTGTGGATGTATCGAACTGTTGTAATGTTATCACAATTCCACCCACATAATGCGCATGTTTCGGCGAGCACATTATGTCTGGTGGGCGACCTAAAATCGTTATTATGCGGATTTCGGCGGGAACGCTTAAATCTACATAGTACCGATTTTAGGGCGTCACAAAGCGGTCCTCTTGCTTTTTGGCCAAGTCGCGGAACTCCTGCGCTTTATTCAGCCTATACTTCTTCTCGTGCTCCAGGAGGGTGTCATCCGCCTCCTTCTTCTTCTCAACGTACTGCTGCTCAAAGCGCTCCAAAGTGCGCTTCTAGGCGGCGACGTTCTCGTCGTACTGCTGGAGCACCTGGGCCAGGTCCCCTTCGCGCGCCTCGAGCTCTTCGCGCTGAGTGGCGAGATCGCCCTCCGCCTGAAGCCGCTGCTCGTCACGTAGCCGCACTTCCGTCTCCTTGAGGGCTAGTTGCTGCTCGCGCTCGGCAAGACCATTGCGGTCCTCCTCCATGGTTTCCTGCGCGGCCCGGTGGCCGGAGAGCAGCTGGGTCTCCGGATGGCCCAGCTCGCGGCGTTTTTGCGCCAGCGAGCCCTCCATGGCTTCGCGCTCGGCCGTCGCCGCGGCCAAGAGCTCGGCCGCGGCATCACGCTCCTCCTGGAGGGGCGCAAGGAGCTCAGAGGCGTCAGGAATGACCCCCTCGCGGATCTCCTTGGCGAAGCGGGTGGCCTCCTCGCGCGCGGCCTGCAACGCCAAATCCTCTTGGCGACGGGCCTCGACGGCTGCATTGAAGGACGCCCACGCCCTTGCAAGCTCCTCACGCTGCTGGGCGAGCTGTATGTCCTCAAGGGCGAGGTGCACCTCCAAGCCCTCTAGGGACTCCCTCACGTGGCGAAAGGCGACCTCGTGGTGCCCTGTGCTCTAGTCCCAGCCACGGAGGACCATGTCTTGGCTTGTGGAGGGCCCAGCCCCTGTGTCGAGGCCCAAGATCCTGGACTCGGAGCGCGCTCGGGGGCTAGGCTGTACGCCGTCCCCGGCCGCGCCAGAAGCCTCCTCGATGCCCGCACCAGCCTGGCGCTCATTCCCCGCAACGGGACAGGGCGGAGAAGAAGGAGCTCCCATTGCGAACTTGCCACGCGACGCGGCGGAGTAGCCACGCGAGCTGGAGTTGGCTCGCACGGTGGAGTTGGCGCACGCGGTGGTGTGATCGCGCGAGGTGGAGTAGGGACGCGAGGAGAAGTAGCGATCTTCTCCTCCAGAGCCTCCACCACCGTTGGCTCAGGAGGCGGCGTAGAGGCCTCTGGGCGAGGCTCGGACTCCTCCGCCTGAGGCGCTGCAGCCTCCGCCCGAGGCGCAGGCGCCTCTCCTTGAGACACCTCGTCAGTTGGGCCTGTGGAGGCCGTCTACACAGGCCTCGTGGCCTCTTCAGCCACGGCCTCAGTCGTGGCTCTCTTCACATCTGCTGCCTTGCGAAGCTAACGGCGCTTCGCAGGCACAATATCACTGACAAAAACGAAGGAAGCATCTTCAAGAGAGGATAAAGGGAAAAAGAGTAAGAGTCAAACGACCAAGTGCCAGAGACACTTACCCGGACAGCTGAGCTCCGGTGTCAACCCTCGCCAGGCATGGCAAGCGCCAGGAGGGCGTGGTCCTGGCGCCAGACCCCTCCGGAGGCGCCACGTTCTTCCTCTTGGAGGGGACGTCGGATGGCCTTGCCCCAGACTGTCCCATGGACGCCTTGGTGCCTGGCTCCCGCCGGCCCAAAGTGGCCTCCACGTCGGAGGCCTCCCTCTCCTCATCCTCCTCCTCCACGAGGCGCGAGGGCACCACCACGAAGGCGTCATCGTCCCCTGACGAGATGTCGCAAATCTCATCAGTGAAGGGCCCAGGCCTCGAAGAGGACACCTCCCCTGCCGCGGCCTCCTCCTCGCCTCGCCCAGCTCCCGAGGCTGAGGGGGAGTCTGCTCCCTCCGCTTCCTGCACCACCGGCACAGGCATCTCCTTCCCCGCCTGGCCTTCCGGGGTAAACAGGGGCATCCCCTCCAAGATGGCCATGCGCTCAGTCATGTTATACTGGTGGAGGGGCCGGAGCGTGATGGAGAGCCGGTCCGCGGCAGGCACCTCTGCGTTGATAAAGAGCGCAGACATGACGTTGTAGATGACGTCCTTGTCGTTGTCCTCGCGGTGGAGCCGCATCTTGTCGTGAGGGACAGAGTACATCTACATGGGCACCGAGTGCGCCTAGAGGGGAGCGATGCGGCGCGTCACGAAGTCCGCCACGATGATTTGCCCCGTGAGGCCCTCCTCACGAAGGAAGCTCAGGCGGCCCATCAAGCTCGCGTTCTGCGCGACGTCGAAGGGAGCCTTGCCCCAGTGGGAATTCTTCACGGGCGGCGCGTCGGGGACCTCGAGTAAGGCACATGGCTGCTCCACCCCGACAAAGAACCATCGCTGGTGGAAGTCGTCCACCTTCTTCGTCACCGAAGTAACGGCCTTGCCGTCATTCCACGGCATGGGGATGTAAACGCTCCCCATGCCGTCCATGATGCGGAACGAGATGCACCCAAGCGCTCGTTCCTAGCCATGTTCCGGAGGGCGTAGAAGCACCCGAAGAGCCCCACCGTGGGCTCCAGGCCCAAGTACGCCTCGTAGAGGTAGGAGAACATGGCGAGGATCAGGACGGATTTGGGGTGGAGATGCAGCAGCTGGATCTGGTAGAAGGCCAGCACCGCCTGCAGGAACGGAGAGAACGGCAACACCAGCCCGACGGAATCGCACTGCTGGAAGACCGGGAAAAACCCTCGCGGGCGTTTCCCTTGCGCCGCAGGCTTAAGCGTGGTAGCGCCGTGCTCATTGGTTCGGACCGCCACCAGAAAGCGGATGTAACATCCCAAGTTTGCTAAATAGAAATATAAGGTGTGTTTTGAGCATTTCATGCATCTCATTTAATTTGGACAAGAATTTGCATTTTAATTTCACATGTTTGCTTTTGCAAGAAAGGGGTAAACTCTTGTTATTCTTGGTGAAATCAAAATATTCCAAATTTTCAAAATCCAAGACTTCCAATGGCTTCCTTGTGAAATTTTGAATCTCCTAGTATTTTTCTGCAAATTTTCCTCTTTACAGAAAAGCACTAAACCTTTTAAATAAGAAACCAGGGGCCTGTTTGTAAAGAAAACTGGAAATTTTTATTTTTCTGGGGGGGGGGGGGTTCAGAAAAAGTTGCCGTCCTCCTCCTTCTCGCATCGCCGCCGTGCCGTGGCCTCTGCTCCGCCGTTCCCTGCCTCCTCTGCGCCAAGATGCGCGCCGCCGCCCTCCCCTGGACTACAAGAAGCTCGCCGCCGCCCGGAGGAACCCTAAGCCATCCCCATTTCGCCTCTTCTTCTTCCCTTTTTCCGCCGAACCCTAGCCTCGGGTCTCCGGCGACCGCCGCCGATTCCGGCCATCTCTCACCCCGGCGAGCAGCTCAGAAGCACCGCCGTGCTCCCCTCTCCCTCCACCGCGAGCCGTTCGTGCCGGGACGATCAGAGCAAAGAGAAATCGACCGATTCCCTCCGCTGGTCCGCCGCCGTCGAGCTCAATTTCCGGCCATCTCCGACATCGCCTCGCCTCCCCGACGCTCCCACGAGCTCCAGGTTGCTCCCGCGGTCCTCCCCGTGCCCTTCATCTCCTCCCTTTCCCTCTGGTTCGTCGCACCGCCGTGCTCCTCCTCCGGCCGCCGCACGGGCGAGTCACCGGAGCAACTCCGGTGACCATTTCCGAGCGGCGCCGCCACCGTTCGGTCCGCCTCGACCCCCTCGTGCGATTGCCGCAATTAATATTCCATACAAGGGAAATAAGGTTACTAGTCTCACATTAATAAACCCTAATTTTAATTATGGGTATGTTTTATTCACCCATTTAAATTTGATGCTTGCAGCTAGGGTATCCGAAAAATGACATATCATTCATGTGATTGCGCATTGCATCAATATTGTATTGATTGTGTCATTCCTTTCCGGTATTTGGTTCTTCGCGATAGGATTTGAGCCCGAGAGTGTTTGCAACGCCTCCGAAGATCAATATCCAGCTACTGAAGAGCAAGGCAAGCATAACCTTATATCCGCACATATAAGATTTCCAAAGTATTTGATTCTTGTGTTATGCATACGGTTCAAAGATGTTTTGGTCAAGGTATAGAGTGTCACTTGCGTGCATTGCCGCTTAGATCTGTTAGTTGTTCCTTTCTCCATCCAGTTGAGAAGATTGGGATGGAATAGGTACACATGATTTATTTATTGCTAAAGACTTGGATGAGAGGCCACAATGGGATTGTGGTGGGTTGTCTCATTCTTGTCGATCTTAGGAACTGAGTTCCTGGGTTCGGAACCAAGACTAGTCGTGCATCCACACAGGGCATTCATTTTCCCCTCGGCTCCATCTCGCCTAGCCTACTACGTGAAGCCACTAGTTCGAGTTTTCCATTTGCGTGTGCGGTAAAATGAGTTGAAGAGAATTAGGGCCAGGTTCAAGTGGGCTGCGGTCACAGATCTTGGACTTGGCAAACCGCACTAGAGACCGCTGCGCGTGGTCAGATCTACTGCTGTGGCTCATGGACATAGGCGAAGCTTGGGAAAGGTCGTGGCCAACCCTCCTGTCGGCACTCCCTGGAAGAGTGCTAATAGCTGGCGTATCGGTTGGTTGGCGTGTGTGGGTAGTTACACCCCCTGCAGGGTAAATCTTTTCGGAAAGCCGTGTCCACGGTTATGGACGACTTGGTACCTTATTTCGGTGATCATAGACAACTTAAAATTAATCATAAAACTGTAAACTAAGGGTGGTTAGGGTTACCTCCTCGGGTTGAGCGAGGGGGTGATTCTTGAGGGTGGTGCAAGCGATGACATCTCGGTGGCTACAGAAGATGGAGGATGAAGTCGGAGGTGTTGTTTCCTTATCCCATTTTCAAAAGTCTATTGGTGCGAGGTTCTCTCCTCCCTCGATTTGAAAACAAAGCTGGCTTTACGCAAAGACATTCATGATTACTCTCTGAACGGGCAGATATATGATAGGTTAAATAAGTCTTGTTGAGTACCTCCTGTACTCAGCCTTGCGCACTTTTTGGACAGGTGAAGGTTCCAACTCCACTGCTGGTTTCTACTTGGACATCGACGAGTAAATCGGGGTTCCCGGGCAGCAGCCTGGAATCGATGGGCGGGACGTCGCTTATGTTATGGCCTCTTAGGCCTTTTGGTTCTTGTTATGTAGCATAACATAATTTGCTTTCGTTGTTTGATGTTTTGTTGGGGTCAGTGACCTCTGCTTGTAATATTTGCTATCTTCACTCTGTTAAGAGTTTGTGTAATATTGCTTTGAGTCGTAGAGTCACTCTTGTGTTACCGAATGTTCAACTGTTGGCTCTCGAGATCGAGGTTAGGCTTATATCAGATGGATATCTGGGATTTGTCTAGCCTGGTTCTCGGGGGTGCTACAGGTTTTGGTATCAGAGCAGGACTACCTGTAGGAAAACCTTTTTGTTGGTCGATGTTGAGTTTAGTGTTTGTGAAAACTATTTGAAAGCTAAAACTATCTACAAAAATCCTGATAGGATGCTTTTTCTCCTTATCCATGAATCTATTCTTGGAGCCTCTTTTCTTGATTTGATTTCTAAAGGTTTACCATCTTATCCCATATTTCAAAATCTTAGGATTTCGAAGGTTGGGTAGTGTTCTTTCGTACCTATCTTCAGTTGCGATTCCCAGAGTGTTCTATATGCTTCAACTCCGCTGAAGCATGTATCTTTCTTCCTCCAAGCTTGAATTCTACTGCTTGACCATCTCTTATCATTGATATCCTGTTACTTTTCCACATTCTTTCATATATCCTGTTTACCGGTGGATCTAATCCTCGTGGTCTCTGTTCTATTCTATCAGGATGTCAAGTGGTACTCGTGGCCAGGGCCGTGGTGGTCGTCACCATGGTGATGATGAACTGCCGCCACCTCCCACAATGGCGCAGGTTCTCCAGAACATCGAGAACAATCGCGTGAGGACTGAACATCTCCTTGAGCGTGTGGCCCAAAACACAGAACGTCGTCCCAATGTCTGTGCTACACTTGGAGATTTGCTTAAAGCTCAGCCTCCTACCTTTGGTGAATACAAGGAGCCCCTTGCAGCTGATGACTGGATCCGTACAATTGAGCGTAAGTTTGCTGCTCTCCATGTTCAAGCCAATGACCGTGTGAACTTCGCCACCTACCAGCTAGAGGGTGCAGCTGGCGCTTGGTGGGAAGGTTTCTTGGCGTTGCAGGCGCCGGGACATGAGGTCACTTGGGAAGAATTCCGTACTTCTTTCCGTGCTGCCTATATCCCTAAGGCAGTAATGGACATCAAGAGAAAGGAGTTCCTGGAACTGTCCCAGGGAAGGCTGAATATCGAGGCATACGGGCGTGAGTTCACTCGTCTCGCTCGCTATGCCCCTCGAGATGTTACTGACGATGCGGATAAACAAGAGCTATTCCGCAAGGGCCTGAACCCAGCGCTCCGGTATGAGTTGTTACCCTTTAAGTTCCAGACCTTCCAGGATCTGTACAATCAGGCTATCACCCTTGAGAATGGAAGAAAGGAAATGGATTCTGCTATGAAGTCTGTCTCCGGGGATCCTCGTGCATCTGTCTCTGGCTTCAAGAAGCGTCGTGTGTTCATTCCATATAGCGCTGTTCCAAGAGCCCCATATGCACCCAAGCCTGCTGGTTATGCTCCTCGCCCAACTGCACCCCATCCTACTTCGACATATGGTGGTGGGCAAGGTTATCGTCCCTCAGGTGCTGCTCCAGCTGGACTTATCTGCTACACTTGTGGTCAGCC
This sequence comes from Poa annua, assembly GCA_026929855.1. Classification (NCBI taxonomy): domain Eukaryota; kingdom Viridiplantae; phylum Streptophyta; class Magnoliopsida; order Poales; family Poaceae; genus Poa; species Poa annua. The sequence continues at coordinate 56,626,618 of CM049426.1, read as the reverse complement.
CGGCCACTTCTCCTATGGGTGCCCACAGAATGCTGCTAAGGGTGGAGCTCCTCCGCCAAAGAAGGATGCTAAACCATCTAGAGCTGGACGTGGTCGTCTGACCCATGTCACTGCTGAGGCTGCTGAAGAAGATCCAAGCGTCATTCTTGGTACGCTTCATCTCAACTCAATTCCAGCTACAGTTTTGTTTGATTCCGGAGCTTCGCATTCATTCATTTCGCAAGGATTTGCTCAAAAGCATGGTATCCTTCTAGAGGAAATGTCTATCTCTATGGAGATTAATACCCCGGGATCTCGTTGGCAGGCAATCTGGACTGCCCCTGAGCCCAACATTGTTATAGGCTCTTTATCTTATCCTGTTTCTCTCATTGCCCTCAAGTCAACTGACCTTGACGTCATCTTGGGCATGGATTGGCTGGTACGGTACAAGGCCGTTATTGACTGTGCAGCCAGATCTGTGGATATGACCCATCCTTCCGGTGAAACTGTTCGGTACTGGTCTCCTTCCTCAGTACCTTCCTCGGCAACATCTTTTCCAAGCTCAGAGTTGTGTGCCATGGACGCCTCACCTACCCTTGAAATTCAAGATGTTCAGGTGGTTTGTGATTTTCCAGATGTTTTTCCTGAGGAGTTGCTTGGTATGCCACCTGATCGAAGTGTGGAGTTTGTTATTGAGTTGGTTCCTGGAACTGCTCCAGTCTCCAAAAGACCTTATCGCATGCCTAAGGAAGAGTTGGTTGAATTAAAGAGACAGTTAGAGGAGATGGAAGAAAAGGGATTTATCCAACCTAGCACCTCTTCTTGGGGATGCCCTGCACTCTTTGTTAAGAAGCGGGACACCAACATTCCTCGACTGGTGGTTGACTATCGACCGTTGAATGCTGTGACAATCAAGAATAAGTACCCTCTTCCTCGGATCAATGATCTATTTGACCAACTATCTGGTGCTACTGTCTTCTCCAAGATGGATCTGAGGTCTGGTTATCATCAAATCAAAATCCGGGAGGATGACATTCCAAAAACGGCATTTCAGACTCGTTATGGTCTCTATGAGTATACTGTGATGTCCTTTGGTCTTACCAATGCTCCAGCCACTTTTATGCGGCTTATGAACTCAGTATTCATGGAGTACCTTGACAAGTTCGTCGTGATCTACATCGATGATATCCTAATCTATTCCAAAACCGAAGAAGAACACGCAGAGCATCTGCGTTTGGTGTTGACTAAGCTTCGTGAGCATCGTCTCTACGCCAAGTTCTCCAAGTGTGAATTCTGGTTGAAAGACCTCATCTTTCTTGGCCATGTTGTGTCTGCCGATGGTGTTACCATCTTTCCGGAAAAAGTTCAAGCTGTTTTGGATTTGGAGACACCTAAATCAGCTAAAGAGATTCGGAGTTTTCTCGGACTTGCTGGTTATTACCGTCGCTTTATTGAGAACTTCTCCAAGATTGCAAAGCCCCTGACTGATCTTCTCAAGAAAGGAAAGAAGTTTGAATGGTCTGAAAAGGCCGAAGAAAGCTTTCAGATTTTGAAAACTAAATTGACTACTGCTCCAGTTCTAGTTCTCCCAGATACGAGCAAGGATTTTGTTGTTTTCTGTGATGCTTCCCTTCAAGGGCTCGGATGTGTGCTAATGCAAGATGGTCATGTGGTGGCCTATGCCTCTCGGCAGTTGAAACCACATGAGCTAAACTATCCAACCCATGATCTAGAGCTGTCTGCTGTTGTACATGCTCTAAAGCAATGGCGACATTATCTCTTTGGTAATCGCTGCGAGATCTATTCGGATCATCAAAGTCTGAAGTATCTATTCACCCAGCCGGATCTGAATCTCAGACAGAGAAGATGGTTGGAACTCATCAAAGACTATGATTTGGGTCTCAACTACCAACCCGGCAAGGCGAATGTTGTCGCCGACGCGCTAAGCCGGAAGTCTTACTGCAACAATCTGATACTTAAGAAAGCTCAACCCTCCCTCTATGAGGAGTTTGCACGACTCAACCTTGAAGTTGTTCCTAGTGGATTTCTCGCGAATCTAGAGGTGAAACCCTCTCTTGTGGACAAGATCAGGGCTGCTCAGAAGCTAGACTCCGAAGTTATCCAGATAAAAGAGAACATTGCTAGCGGAGGGGATAAATGTTTCTCCCTTGATGATAAAGGTATTGTCTACTTTGGCGACCGTCTAGTGGTGCCGAACCATCAGAAGTTGAAAGCACTAATCCTTCGGGAAGCTCATGAGTCACCTCTTTCTATCCATCCTGGTGGCACTAAAAGATATAGGGATCTTCGTCAGAGATTCTGGTGGTCCCAGATGAAGCGGGAAATTGCTAAGTTTGTGGCAGAATGTGACGTTTGTCGTCGCGTTAAAGCTGAACATCAAAGGCCAGCTGGTACCCTTCAACCCCTTTCTATTCCTGTCTGGAAGTGGGATGAAGTTGGTATGGATTTCATCACTGGTCTTCCAAAGACTCAAAAGGGAAACAATGCTATCTGGGTAGTCGTGGACCGCCTTTCTAAAGTTGCTCACTTCCTTCCTGTTCGAGAAGATATTACCGCTATTCAGTTAGCAGATCTGTATGTCTCCCGGATAGTTGCTCTTCATGGTATTCCGAAGAGGATCATCTCTGACCGTGGAAGTCTGTTTACCTCCAAGTTCTGGTCTAGTTTCCAACAAGCTATGGGAACACATCTTTCTTTTAGCACAGCTTATCATCCTCAAACCGGTGGTCAGACAGAACGAGTCAATCAGATTCTTGAGGACATGTTAAGAGCTTGTGTCACATCCTTCGGAAAGAATTGGGAGAAGTGCCTTCCGTTCGCTGAATTCAGTTACAACAACAGCTTCCAATCTAGCATTGGTATGGCACCCTTTGAAGCTTTGTATGGCAGGAGATGTCGTACTCCTTTGAATTGGTCCGAAACAGGTGAAAGATCACTCTTTGGGCCAGATATCATCAAAGAAGCAGAAGATCAAGTCAATATCATCCGTGAGCGTCTCAGAACGGCTCAGTCTCGTCAGAAGAGCTACTATGACAGCCATCATCAAGATGTTCACTATGAAATTGGCGAGCATGCCTATCTCAAGGTCACTCCTCTTCGGGGTGTCCGTCGATTCGGTATCAAAGGCAAATTGGCTCCTCGCTATGTTGGTCCGTTTCGCATTCTTGCTAAGCGTGGAAAGCTTGCCTACCAATTGGAACTACCCTCAAAATTTCCAGACGTCCATGACGTCTTCCATGTTTCCCAGTTGAAGCGTTGCTTCAAAAATCCCATTCGTGGTGTTGATCATGAGACTCTTGACCTACAAGAGGATCTAACTTATCGTGAATATCCTATCCGTATCCTTGATGAAGCCGAGCGTAAAACTCGTCGTCATAGCATCAAGTTCCTCAAAGTTCAGTGGTCTCATCACTCTGAGGAGGAAGCAACCTGGGAACGCGAACATCGTCTCCGATCTGAGTATCCCGACTTCTTTTCTAAAACCTAGGAATCTCGGGGCGAGATTCTTGTAAGGAGGGTAGATCTGTAACATCCCAAGTTTGCTAAATAGAAATATAAGGTGTGTTTTGAGCATTTCATGCATCTCATTTAATTTGGACAAGAATTTGCATTTTAATTTCACATGTTTGCTTTTGCAAGAAAGGGGTAAACTCTTGTTATTCTTGGTGAAATCAAAATATTCCAAATTTTCAAAATCCAAGACTTCCAATGGCTTCCTTGTGAAATTTTGAATCTCCTAGTATTTTTCTGCAAATTTTCCACTTTACAGAAAAGCCCTAAACCTTTTAAATAAGAAACCAGGGGCCTGTTTGTAAAGAAAACTGGAAATTTTTATTTTTCTGGGGGGGTTTTCAGAAAAAGTTGCCGTCCTCCTCCTTCTCGCATCGCCGCCGTGCCGTGGCCTCTGCTCCGCTGTTCCCTGCCTCCTCTGCGCCAAGATGCGCGCCGCCGCCCTCCCCTGGACTACAAGAAGCTCGCCGCCGCCCGGAGGAACCCTAAGCCATCCCCATTTCGCCTCTTCTTCTTCCCTTTTTCCGCCGAACCCTAGCCTCGGGTCTCCGGCGACCGCCTCCGATTCCGGCCATCTCTCACCCCGGCGAGCAGCTCAGAAGCACCGCCGTGCTCCCCTCTCCCTCCACCGCGAGCCGTTCGTGCCGGGACGATCAGAGCAAAGAGAAATCGACCGATTCCCTCCGCTGGTCCGCCGCCGTCGAGCTCAATTTCCGGCCATCTCTGACATTGCCTCGCCTCCCCGACGCTCCCACGAGCTCCAGGTTTCTCCCGCGGTCCTCCCCGTGCCCTTCATCTCCTCCCTTTCCCTCTGGTTCGTCGCACCGCCGTGCTCCTCCTCCGGCCGCCGCACGGGCGATTCACCGGAGCAACTCCGGTGACCATTTCCGAGCGGCGCCGCCACCGTTCGGTCCGCCTCGACCCCCTCGTGCGATTGCCGCAAGGCAATTCAAGCAATTTGCTCGAATTCGAGCCATTCGTGATCGGCAGAGAGGATTTGGGCGTTGATGACGTCAGCTGACGTCATCATCTCCTTTTTATTTCTGAAAATCATTATTTCTTTTCTGTAATTATTTAATTAAATGACATGTGGGGCCATGTTGTCAGAGTTTTAATATTTTCCATTACTATTTTCTGAAATGATTAAAATTATGACATGTGGGGTCAATCTATTTTAATAAATTTTAAATGTGAATCAAATTGTTTAAACTTTGAAAATTCATAACTAATTCATTTTAAATCAGAAAAATATGATTTCTATATCAAAATATTCAGAAAAATAAAATCTATTCAATTATAATTTAATCATACATATTCCATACAAGGGAAATAAGGTTACTAGTCTCACATTAATAAACCCTAATTTTAATTATGGGTATGTTTTATTCACCCATTTAAATTTGATGCTTGCAGCTAGGGTATCCTAAAAATGACATATCATTCATGTGATTGCGCATTGCATCAATATTGTATTGATTGTGTCATTCCTTTCCGGTATTTGGTTCTTCGCGATAGGATTTGAGCCCGAGAGTGTTTGCAACGCCTCCGAAGATCAATATCCAGCTACTGAAGAGCAAGGCAAGCATAACCTTATATCCGCACATATAAGATTTCCAAAGTATTTGATTCTTGTGTTATGCATACGGTTCAAAGATGTTTTGGTCAAGGTATAGAGTGTCACTTGCGTGCATTGCCGCTTAGATCTGTTAGTTGTTCCTTTCTCCATCCAGTTGAGAAGATTGGGATGGAATAGGTACACATGATTTATTTATTGCTAAAGACTTGGATGAGAGGCCACAATGGGATTGTGGTGGGTTGTCTCATTCTTGTCGATCTTAGGAACTGAGTTCCTGGGTTCGGAACCAAGACTAGTCGTGCATCCACACAGGGCATTCATTTTCCCCTCGGCTCCAACTCGCCTAGCCTACTACGTGAAGCCACTAGTTCGAGTTTTCCATTTGCGTGTGCGGTAAAATGAGTTGAAGAGATTTAGGGCCAGGTTCAAGTGGGCTGCGGTCACAGATCTTGGACTTGGCAAACCGCACTAGAGACCGCTGCGCGTGGTCAGATCTACTGTTGTGGCTCATGGACATAGGCGAACTTGGGAAAGGTCGTGGCCAACCCTCCTGTCGGCACTCCCTGGAAGAGTGCTAATAGCTGGCGTATCGGTTGGTTGGCGTGTGTGGGTAGTTACACTCCCTGCAGGGTAAATCTTTTCGGAAAGCCGTGTCCACGGTTGTGGACGACTTGGTACCTTATTTCGGTGATCATAGACAACTTAAAATTAATCATAAAACTGTCAACTAAGGGTGGTTAGGGTTACCTCCTCGGGTTGAGCGAGGGGGTGATTCTTGAGGGTGGTGCAAGCGATGACATCTCGGTGGCTACAGAAGATGGAGGATGAAGTCGGAGGTGTTGTTTCCTTATCCCATTTTCAAAAGTCTATTGGTGCGAGGTTCTCTCCTCCCTCGATTTGAAAAAAAAGCTCGCTTTACGCAAAGACATTCATGATTACTCTCTGAACGGGCAGATATATGATAGGTTAAATAAGTCTTGTTGAGTACCTCCTGTACTCAGCCTTGCGCACTTTTTGGACAGGTGAAGGTTCCAACTCCACTGCTGGTTTCTACTTGGACATCGACGAGTAAATCGGGGTTCCCGGGCAGCAGCCTGGAATCGATGGGCGGGACGTCGCTTATGTTATGGCCTCTTAGGCCTTTTGGTTCTTGTTATGTAGCATAACATAATTTGCTTTCGTTGTTTGATGTTTTGTTGGGGTCAGTGACCTCTGCTTGTAATATTTGCTATCTTCACTCTGTTAAGAGTTTGTGTAATATTGCTTTGAGTCGTAGAGTCACTGTTGTGTTACCGAATGTTCAACTGTTGGCTCTCGAGATCGAGGTTAGGCTTATATCAGATGGATATCTGGGATTTGTCTAGCCTGGTTCTCGGGGGTGCTACAGCGGACCTTGGCGAGCGCCTTGTCGTTGACACGCACGCCGAGCAGTGCTGCGCCATGCGCGACCTCGGCGGGCTCCGCATGAGAAAAGGATCCTGCGGCCGCCTTGCCCTTGTTCTTGGCGGGACTCATCGCTGGAGCTCGGTGTGTTGCTGGAGGCGAGAGGAGCAGAGAGCGCAAGAGAGCGGAGGCGGAGAGCTCTAGAATGGCGGAGGCTTCTGCGAGAAGGAATGGAAACAGTAACGGCAGCATGCTCCGGCGCTCAGGCTTTATGTCTCTTCAAGGAGCAGTTACCGGGGCGTGGTGGGACCCCCACGTCGCACGCCCCAGATCGTGCGCGACCGTTACTCGTCTGAGTGACGTGTGGCTTGGGCCGGCCGGGCACTTTGGGCCCACGATGCACCGCCTGCGCCCATGGGCTCAATCGCGCCCATCGTGGGCCTGGGGGCTACTGTCGGCCCAGTGGGGACTGGGGTGTGCAGAGCCCACTCTCCCCAGGCGTCGCCCACTGGCAGATCAGACGAAACGACTAAGGACCAAACTACCGCTTGGAGAGACCCACGAGTGCAAATCCTCTTGAGGGCCTGAAGAGGAAGCGAGGGCCTGAAGAGGACCTGCGCTTCAAGAGACTCTCCCGAGGTGCCAAGCGCTTAGAGAGAAGTCAACAGAAATGCCTCCACAGGCCGCCTCCGGCATGTGGGGAAGCTTCGCGGCCAAGGAAGTACTGCAGGGCGCACATGGCCTCTGCAGTAGCCACAGAGTGACGCGGGCACTCCCTTTGCCATTCTGTTGATAAAGGAGTCAATAAAGTTGCGCCGCCAGCGCCAGGACAGCTGAGACTTTCCTCTCTGGTGATAAAGCGGCTGGACGGCGCAACGCTCCAGGAAGATTGTCGTCGTCGGCTCCACCACGATCGCTGCAACCCCTGCGGGACGTTCTGCGCGGTCTGCAGCCTATCGGCAACCGCGCCCAACTTTATCGCTGATGGACCGCGTCCATGAAGGATTCCGCCGTGGTGGACTCCAACTCCTCTGTGCCACTGCCGTGTGGGAGCCCACCTTGGACGCCCTGCACAAGGAAGATGCCCGTAGCGCCTATTAAAGGTACAAGACCTCCACCGTAGGAAAAGTCGGCCAATTGCTTACTAAACACTTGTAAACCCTAGCGCAACTAGTACGATAGCCTTCGGCTTGAGGAGGAAGACGACCATTGCGTCCCTCTCCAAGCACGAGCAGCCTCAAGATAGCCCTCGGCAAGCTCAGTTTGTACTGTAACCTCTGCAGTGCAATAAAGACAAGCAGGAGTAGCGGTGTTACCTCCTCCTGAGGGCCGTGAACCTGGGCACGGGCCGGTGTCCATCTCTATCGTGGGTGTTCCTCTCGAGGCCCGGCGAGCACTGTCGTCGTGCCTCTCGAGGGTCCCTTGATCTCCGTGTTCAATGCCCTTCTCGAACTACTCTCCGGGTGTGACTATCCCTGTTCCGTGGGAGTCACTCTCCGACATTGTTCTAAATATATGATAGATATTGTGACTAACAAAAGGAAAACTCTTAATAAGGAAATATCTACTATGTTTGCTAATTGCTCTTTTTATGGTAAGGTTCCAAAGAAGCTTGGTGATCCAGGTATACCAACTATTCCTTGCTCAGTCAAAAATAATTATGCTAAAACTGCTCTATGTGATTTGGGAGCTGGAGTTAGTGTTATGCCTTTCTCTCTTTACAAGAGACTTTACCTTGATAAATTGATACCTACTGATATATCTTTGCAAATGGCTGATAAATCTACTGCTGTTCCTGTTGGAATTTGTGAGGATCTTCATGTCCATATAATTACCAATTGCTTAATTATGAGTGACTTTGTTGTTCTTGAAATGCCTGAAAATGATAATATGTCTATTATTCTTCGAAGACCTTTTATAGACACTGCAGGGGCTGTTATTGATTGCAATAAAGGAAAGGTTACTTTTAATGTTCATGACAAGGAGCATAATGTTTATTTTCCCAAGAAAGTTGATAGAATGCCTGGAGTTAATACAATTACCAATTTGAGGTCTATTAGAGTGGGAAGTATTGATTGCCCATATAAAGAAGAATTAAAAACTCTCATGACTGGATCCATACCAATTCATTATAAGGTAACATGAGTGTCTCGTATGGTTTAAAATATTTCATGTCATATAAAATTCATTTGGTGGCAAGACTTGATGAACCTTGTTAACAAGTGCATTTTTAATGCATAAAGAGGCTAAACAATTTTCTTTCTCACATCCTTCTTATACCTACTGTAATATTATCTAGTTTGCAATGATTAGTTGAATTTGTTATTATAAAATAATTTTTCAATATTGAATTTAATAATGCAAAATACCAGAAAATGAAAAAAAAATAGTTTCTCAGAAAATAAAAAAAATTATATGAAAAATCATATTTTTCGAGGAGGTACCTGGAAGTGCCAGAGAGCCACCAGGGAGACCCCCAGGTCCACCACATAACTTGGTGGCGCGACAGCTATATGGCCGCGCTAGTTGGTGGTGTGGGGCCCATAGGCCCCCCAACTTGCTCTCTCTCCTTCCCCTGCCTTTCTCTTCCCCGAAAAATCACTTTTGGACAGCTCAAACTCGTGTTCTTGCTGCTCATCTCCTGGGATTTCGATCTCCACATTCAGGCAATTTCTGGTGCTGAAATTTGGTGCATCTCCTCTCCGGTATGTGACTACTCCGAATATCCAAGTGGAATTTTGTTTAATGGTGTATATATGAAGTATTTTTCTGCTGTAGATATCTTGTTTAGTGAGTTTGAATGCTTGTTCTAAGTTGAAGTAACTAGTTTTGATGCATGCTTAAGCCTCTAGCAAGTCACTATAGTGGTTTCCCTTCATTTAGTTGGCTAAAAATCAATTTTTATGATGTTTGTTGAAAATTTCAGAACATGGAAGGGAATTCATATGCACTAAATTCTTATGAGATAGTGTTGGAAGGAAGTATAAAGTTCATAGAGAGGAAGGAGAGTACCCTGTCGTCTACCTGTGCTCGCAATCCATGGAGTTTGCAGGGATTACACAAGACTTCCACTCTCTCTTATCAAATGCAGCATTGGATCGTTTTCTTGAACATATACCTTATCAATATGCTATTTTGTCTATGTCGGTGCTGCAGAATTTTCATTGCAAGTTGAACTCATCTAACCCCACCGTGCATTACACAATTTACAACAAATCTGTAGACTTGCCTTTTGGTGTTTTTTGTTCGGTGACGAGGGTCCCAAACAGAGGATCAGTGGAGAAGGCGAAGGATAACCCAAGGCTATTGATGGATATATATGAAGAAATCTGCTATGGGAGAAGTTTCTCTAAGGAGCACGGTAAAATCAGGAGTATTCATCTCCCTTCCATTCGTTATTTTGCATACTTCATTGCTAAGTGTCTTCTAGCTAGGAGAACTGCTGGTAAATTAGGGTTGCCTTATTTAGCTTTTCTTGCTGCTGCATTGCGTTGTGATAGGACATATAACTTGGGTGCTATGATTTCTCACCGTTTCGCGGCTAACCGCGAGAAGGGAGGAATTTGTGGAGGACTAGTTTCTTCATGATTATTAGCTTTGCACTGTTTATACCCCCATCCTTATAATTTGCTATTACCTATGGAGAAACTTGATATTGAGTCAATGAAGAGGCATGACTTTATTGCCGGAAGTGGTATCTTGCCTTATCTCCCTTGTTCCATAACTTTTTCTAGGAGGAAACACCTCAAAGTAACTACCATTGAAAGAATTATTATCTTGCCTGCGCCTCTTCTTAACCTTGTTGGCAGGAGGAACTTGTATGTCTCAGAGGCTGAGTTGGACACACTTGGGGAGCAGCCCGGCCCGGATAGTAGGGGCATGACGAGGAGCATGGGGGTGGTTTCATTCAGCCCACGGAGACACCCAACTTCGTGTACCCGGATCCAGAGTACGCTGGACCTTCGGGATCTTCCTCCACCGCAGCCGATGCGGAGTACGACTACACCGGGCATAACCCACCGAGTTGGGGCGATTATTCACCGTGGGATTGAGATCCACATAGGCCAAAATCCTAAGCTTGGGGGGAGCTACACCGACGCACACTCATCTATATATCATATCATTCGGTACTTTGTATATCCATGTTTCGTTTTAGTTTTATTTCTTTTGTTCATTTGTTCATGCTTTATTTACTTTCCATAAACCAAAAATACCAAAAAGATTTTTGTTATTTCTCTCGCTGTTTTGTTTTAGTGTCTGGTATTAATATGCTTAGTATTTATTTCAGTTCAATATGCAAAAACACAAAAATATTTTGTTTTGTTGTGTTGTGCGCTGTTTGGCGCAGGGACAGAGTTCTGCTGTCCACCGTAAAATTCATATTTTTTTACAGGAAGGTCGGAATGATCTGAAATTTGGTGTGAATATTCCTGTGATGTGTACGCAACTTTAATTAGTTTTGAGTTTTCTGATCTGGGCATGTTAAGGGCCTCTAAAAAATTCGTCTTTGCTGGCTGTTCTGTTTTTCGTTTCCAAATCCGAAAACCCAAAAATGTTTGTTGTTTCTCCTTGGTTTTGTATAGTTTGTTTCAGAGGTCATTATCTTCAGTTACTCCATGGAGCTTGGTTATTATCTCATATCTTTCAAGCACATAAATGATAAGGCAAATATGATGATCTATGCCAATTTCGAGTTGGGTAAGAGCCTGGTAATGAACTCTCTCTGTTTCTCATTTTTTTTACATATACTCATTCATGTGAGCATGCTTAGATGGTTCGGATAAGGTATATGTCGATTGATGGATGCTTAGTAGTTTGTGTTCTCTTATGATCGTTTCCTGTCGGGCTATGACTCCCAAGAACCGGGGGTAGTCACTTACTGAAGTGTAGTTCGTGAAGGGGACTGAACACGGAGGTCTAGACCCTCGAGTGGCTCCGCGACGTTGCTCGCCGGACCCGAAGAAGACACACACATACGAAGGGAGACACTAGCCTTTACCCAGGTTCACGGCCCTCGTGGGGAGGTAAAACCGCTACTCCTGCTTGTCTGTATTAGAGGGTGTAGGTTACAGTACAATGGAGCTTGCCGAAGGCCCCCTTGAGGACGCTCTTGCATGGGGAGGGAAGCGATCGTCTTCTTCCTCCTCAGGGTCGCGGCTTTCCTAACAAGTATCGCTAGGGTTTGCAAGGGTTGCAGCGTGCCTAGAGCCCACCCGCGCTACGATGGACGTCTTGCCCCTTTTATAGGCGGCTCTGGCCTTCTCCTTCAGCTTGGCCTTTCAGGTGGTTCCCACATGCCAGTGGCAGGGTGGTGTAGAAGTCCACCGTGCTCCATCTGTCCATGGACTTGGTCCAGTGCTAGTAAAGGTGGGTGCGGTGGCCGACCGGTGGCCGACCGCGCTGTACTGCCCGCAGGGAGGGCAGTATCTGCGGTGGAGCCCACGATGACGTCCTCCTTTGGAGGGTTGTGCTATCCACCCGCTTTATCGTCAGAGTGGAAGGTCCTGGCAGCTGCGCAGCAGGTGGAGCTGCTTTGTTGACCACTTTATCGCCAAGGACAGCGACGGGGGTGCGTGCGCCACGGCATGTGCGTGGCAGAGGCCACGTGCATCTTGCCATGCTTCCTTGGCCGCGACGTTTCCCCTCAGGCGCGGGGAGGCCTGAGGCGAGATTCCTGCGGGGCTCCTTCGATGCGTGCTGGCGCCTCGGGAGGGTCCCCTGAGGCGAGAGGTCCCTTGAGGCCCTCGCTTCCTCCTCAGGCCCTCGAGGGGAATTGTCTCTCGAGGGTCCCGCCAGGCGGTGATGCCTGGTCCTTAGTCGTTTCGTCCGACTGGCCCGCGTGCGAAGCCTGGGGGGAGTGGGCTCTCCATACCCCAGTTCTCACTGGGCCGACAGTAGCCCCCGGGCCCATGATGGGCGCGATTGAGCCCATGGGCTCAGGTGAAGCGTCGTGGGCCCTTAGTGCCCAGCTGGCCCGAGCCACGCGGCGCTTGGACGAATAACGGTCTCGCACGATCCGGGGCGCGAGTCGTGGGGGGTCCCACCACGGCCCTGTAACCGCTCCTCGAGGTGACATAAAGCTCGAGCGAGGCGGCAGGGAGCCGTTACCGTTTCCAAACCTTCTCGCAGGAATTTCCGCTCTACAGAGCTCACCGCCTCCGATCTCTCCTGCGAATCCTCATCTTACAGTTCCTCCAGGCTTCAGCTTCCGCGACGATGAGCCCACTCAAGAGCAAGGGCAAGGCCGCCGCGGGGTCTTCTTCCCAGACAGAAGCCACTGAGAACGTGGTAGGCGCGGCGCTGCTGGGCGTGCGCGTCAATGAGAAGGCGCTCGCCAAGGTTCGGCACTTGGTGGAGGACCGGACGAACGAGCATGGCGCCACCGCCCTGAAGCCCGCGGCGCACGGGAAGCGCCCGCAAGGGTTCTTCCCGGTCTTCCAGCACTGTCTGGCTGCGGGCCTGGTGCCTCCCTTCTCGCCGTTCTTGGAGGCGGTGCTGGCGTTCTACCAGGTGCAGCTGCTGCACCTGCACCCCAATTCCGTCCTGATCCTCGCCGTCTCCGCCTACCTCTACGAGGCGTACCTGGGCCTGGAGCCCACGGTGGGGCTGTTCCGGTGCTTCTACGCACTCCGGAACACGGCGAAGAACGAGCGCTCTGGGTGCGTCTCGTTCCGCATCGTTGATGGCATGGGGAGCGTCTACATCCCCATGTCTTGGAGCGAGGGCAAGGCCATCACCTCGATGACGAAGTAGGTGGACGACTTGCGCCAGAAGTGGTTCTATGTTGGGGTGGAGCGTCCCTGCGCTTTCCTCGAGGTCCCCGACGAGCCCCCGGTGAAGAACTCCCATTGGGGCAAGGCCACCTTCGATGGCGCCAAGAACGTCAGCCTGATGGGGCGTCTGAGTTTGCTCCGCGAGGAGGGCCTCACGGGGCATATGGTCGTCGCGGACTTCGTGACGCGCCGCATCGCGCCCCTCCAGGCGCATTCGGTCTCAAATGTGGATGTACTCGGGGCCGAAGGACAAGATGCGGCTTCACGCCGAGGACAACGACAAGGACGCCGTTGACGACATCCTCTCTGCGCTCTTCGTCAACCCATCGGTGCTTCCCGTGGATGAGCTCCCGGCGGCGCTCCGGCCCCTTCATCAACGTAACCTGACGGAGCGCATGCAACTCTTGGAGCGAATGCCTCCGTTCACCCCGACAGGCCAGGCGGACCTCGAGGTGCCGATGCCGGTCCCGCGGGGAGCAGAGGGGGCCGACTCTCCCATGGCCTCAGGAGCTGGCTTAGGAGAGGAGGAGGCCGCGGCTGGGGAGGTATCCTCTTCGAAAGCTGGGCCATTTACTGACGAGATTTGCGATATCTCGTCAGGCGATGAAAACGCCTTCGTGGTGGCGCCCTCGCGCCCCGTGGAGGAGGAGGCTGAGGAAGGGGAGGCCTCGGGCGCGGAGGCCTCTCCAGGAAGGCGCGGGGCTCGCACCAAGGCCGCCGTGGACAACCCAGGGGCGAGGCCGTCTGACGTCCCTTCCAAGAGGAAGGAAGAGGCGCCCCCTGTGAAGCCTGCTTCCAAGCCTTTCCCTTCGTGGCGTTCGCCAGGCCTGGCGTGGGTCGATGCTGGCGCCCTCCTTCAGGGTTAGTGCTCACAACTTTGGCTCATTCGTCTTTTAGCTTTCTCCCTTGCATTTCTTTTTCCTGAAGTCTCTCCGTGGGCTCCTGTAAGTGCCTTTGCGCCCGCGAAGCGCCGCCGGATCCGCAAGGCATCCGAGGTGAAGAGCGCCACGACAGAGGCCGTGGCTGACGAGGCCGCGAGGCCTGTGGAGGCAGCCCCCGTGATCCCCCTTGAGGAGGCGCCTCAAGTGGTGCAAGCTGCGTCCCAGGCGGGGGCGGCTAGGCCTCAGGCGGAAGAGGGCGCAGCACGCCCAAATGTGCCTTTAGCGCCCCGCGAGCCTCTGGGAGCGGAAGGCCCTGAGGAGAGGACTTCCGCGCCGCCTCGCGTCTCTTCTTCTCCTCGCGCGGCCACGCCTCCGCGGGAACCAACGCCGCCTCGCGCGCCGACGCCCCCGTGCGTGCCTTCCCCGCCGCCTGCACCCGCTGCTTCCGCGCAGCCTACGACGGAGATGCGCGAGGCTCCAGCAGGTGTGGGCGCGTCTGCCGAGGGAGATTCCTTCTCTCCACCTCGCCAAGATGGAGGCGAGGAGCGTCCCGCGGCTGCGGGGCCTGAAGAAGATGCGGGCGCGGGCACCGGCGAGGCTCAGGCTAGCCCCCGAGCTCTTCCCACAGCTTCTCCCGCGGGACTCGATGCTGGGGCCAGGCCCTCCTTGATCCAGGCACTGGCACTTCGCGGCTGGGACTGGAGCGCGGGGCGCCGCGAGGTCGCCTTTGGCCTTGTTAGGGAATCCCTGGAGGGCTTAGAGGCTCACCTCGCCCTTGGGGACATCTGGCTTGCTCGGCGGCAGGAGGAGTTGGCGAAGTCATGGGCATCCCTCCACGGGGCAGTCGAGGCGCGCCGGTTGGAGGATGCGGCGCTGCAAACAGCACGCGAATAGGCCACCCGCTTCGCCAAGGAGGTCAGGGAGGGGGCTATTTGCGACGTTGCGGAGCTCCTTAACCCTCTCCAGGAGAAACGCGATGCCGCGGCGGAGCTCTTGCGTGAGGCCAGGGAAGAGCGCGCGGCGATGGAGGGGTCGCTGGCGCAGAAACGCCGTGAGCTGGCCCAGCTGGAGACCCAGTTGCTCTCCGCCCACCAGACCGCTTCGGCCGCTCTGGAGAAGGACCGCCAGGTTTTTGCCGAGCGTGAGCGGCAGGTGGCCCTCAAGGAGAAGGAGCTGCAACAGCGCGAGGAGCAGCGCCTCCAGTCGGAGAAGGACCTGGTTGCCCAACGCGAGGCCCTTGAGGAGCGCGAAGGATACCTGGCCCAGGCGACCGTGAAGTACGACAAAAACGTGGCTGCCCAGAAGATAGCTTACGAGCGCTTCGAGCGGCGTTTCGCCGAGAAGAAGAAAGAGGACGAGGATGCCCTCGCGGAGCGCGAGAAGCAATTCCACAAGTCCACTTCTCAGAAGTACCGCGATTTGGCCCTGGCACAGGAGGAGCGCTTCAAGGTCAAGCACGCCGCGGATGCTCGGCGGATCGCCGAGCTTGAGAAGGCCAACTCAAAGCTGGAGGAACGCCTCAAGCGTGCCAAGGATGCCCGTCGCTGAGCGGAGGAGGCTCGCACTGAAGCTGTCCATGACCTCAACACCTTGGCCGAGGACGTGGAGGAGCAGGTGGCCCCGGCGATGCAGCGGGTGGCGGAGGCCTCCGACTCCGCTACTGCAGCTCGCGCGCTCTCGAAGCAGCGCGAACGCATGTTTGAGGCGTTGGTCGCTCGTGGCAACGAGCTCGCCGAGCGGCTTGGGGAAGATGCGCCGCACACCGACGCTTGGGGCCGCGGCGACGCTGCCATGTACCTGGTCTACTTCGACCAGCTCTTCGAGGCGCTCGAGGGTCCCATCGCCGAGCTGCGCGAGCTGATTGAAGACGAGAGCCGGCAACTCCTGGGGGTTGTTGTGGATCGCATCTTCACCAACCTCCAGCTCCTCACGCCAGGCTTCGACATCTCCTCCGTCACAGAGGCTGCTCAAGGCGAGGACGCGCGGCGGGTCTCCGGTTCCCTCCGTGAGCAGGTTGACGCCTTCTGCAACCGCTTCAGGCGCGCGGAGGCTGCAGCTGAAGACAGCGAGGAGGAGGCCTGCCCCGCCGAGGATGAAGAGGGTGCTGCGGAGGAGGCCCAAGGCGGCGATGCTTCCCCATGAGCCTTTCTTTACTGCGCCTGCGTGCGCTCGTATCTGCGACAGCTGTGTGTTTAGACATTTTTATGACCTCTGGCTTGTAATATACTTTTTAATTGCTGTTTAATTCAAGCTTGTTTGCCCCTCGTGATGTCTCTTTGGACTCAGCTTCATGACTGTTTGTTCTCTGCGTCGGTAGGTCCCATCTCCTCGTGCCATGACTCCGCCACCTCGGTATGCAGGAGCGATGACTCCGCAAGGCCGGGGGGAGTTTAGGCCTAGGAGAGGTTAGAGCCCTGAGTCACGATGCTCAAGTGCCCCCCTTAGACGTGCGAGTAGTCCATGAAGCGTAAGGGAAAGCGAAGTCGCTTGAGGGGCAAACACGCTCTATGGAGAGAAAAACGCTTTTAAAGCGTGGGTGCGAGACTTAGGTTCTTGAGGTTTTCGCCCTACGAAGGCCTTTGCCTGGCGAGGTTGCCCGCTTGAGGGGTCGCTCCTGAGGAGGCTTTTCGCCTGGCGAGGTTGCCCGCTTGAGGGGTCGCTCCTGAGGAGGCTTTTCACCTGGCAAGGTTGCCCACTTGAGGGGTCGCTCCTGGATGCCCCTTCAGGCTTGTGGGGGGATTTCCCTGCATATGTTAAAGGGGCGAACCCAAACGCTCGAACAGGGCACAAAGGGCTCGTGCACGCTTATAGGTCCCCTTAGGTGTTCCTTGCGAGGAGAGTAAGTACCAAGGTCCTCTGGAGAGATGGCGTGTTTGTGGGATCTTGCCCTCCAGCCAGAGCTCGGACTCTTGGATTTTGCAGTGCCGCTGGTGTGTCATTTGAGGCACTGGCACCGTACTCACCCCCCGCTCGCGAGGTACGCATGAGGAGAGATATAAGCGCACACTTTAACAGAGTAATGCGGAAATAAAAAATCCCCCAAACGATTTTTTTTAAAATGGTGCCGAGGCGCGAAGTTCACTTGGGAACTAAATTGAGTCATTATGCTTGGGGTGCCAAGTTAATGTTTTGACCATGTCGAGGCATGGGGACCACCTATTAGTGGGCGAGACTCTCAACGGCCTGCGGGGGCCTTTTAATGGAGAGCTCGGAGGGTTTCCCCTTGAGAGAAGCCTTTGGAGCTTGGAGGTTTAAGCCGTGAGTGTTTTAACCTCTAGAGACACGGGTGCTTGGAGGTTTAGCCGTAGGCTGCCTCTTCAGCTCGTGGTCTCGACGTGACAATGATCACGGGCGTGGCAATGACCACGGTTGCATTTGTTCCTTTAGGAGACAAAGCATGTTGTTGGAGGTTTAAGCCGTGAGCATTTTAACCCCTAGAGACGAAAATGCTTGGAGGTTGAGCTGTAGGCTGCCTCGTCCGCTTGAAGTCTCAACGTGAAAATTATCACGGGCGTGGCAATGACCACGGTTGCGTTTGTTCCTTTTTGGGAGACAAAGCATATTTTTGGAGGTTTAAGCCGTGAGCATTTTAACCCCTAGAGACGAAAATGCTTGGAGGTTGAGCCGTAGGCTGCCTCGTCCGCTTGAAGTCTCAACGTGACAATGATCACGGGCGTGGCAATGACCACGGTTGCGTTTGTTCCTTTTTGGGAGACAAAGCATATTTTTGGAGGTTTAAGCCGTGAGCATTTTAACCTCTAGAGACGACCATGCTTGGAGGTTGAGCCGTAGGCTGCCTCGTTCGCTTGAAGTCTCAACGTGACAATGATCACGGGCGTGGCAATGACCACGGTTGCGTTTGTTCCTTTTTGGGAGACAAAGCATATTTTTGGAGGTTTAAGCCGTGAGCATTTTAACCTCTAGAGACGACCATGCTTGGAGGTTGAGCCTTAGGCTGCCTCGTTCGCTTGAAGTCTCGACGTGACAATGATCACGGGTGTGGCAATGACCACTGTTTTGCGTTTTTTCCCTAAGGGTGCAAAAATTGTTTTGGATGTATAAGCCGTTGGCGTTTTAACCTCTAGAGACAACAAATGCTTGGAGGTTGAGCCGTAGGCTGCCTAGTTCGCTTGAAGTCTCGACGTGACAATGATCATGTGTGTGACGATAATCACGTTTTTAACTTGTTCCTTGTGGATACAAAGGTTTGAGAGGTTTAAGCCTTGAGCTTTTAACCTTGAAGGACAAAAAAGTGCTTGGAGGTTGAGCTGTGGGCTGCCTCTTTCACTACATGCCCTGACGTGACAATGATCACGGGTAGAACTTGCGTAGGTGCATGATGTCCCATGGATTCTTGACGGGGATGCCATCCTGCGTCTCGAGGCGAGCCGCGCCAGGCCTGACGATGTGGGTGACCCTGTAGGGACCTTCCCACATTGGGGACAGCTTGTGAAGGCCTTCCCTGGAGAGGATTCGCCTGAGGGCGAGGTCGCCTGCCTCCAGGGTGCGCGAGCGCACGTTGCAGCTGTGGTAGCGCCTTAGGTCCTGCTGGTATCTGGCCGCCCGGAGGGCCGCGTGGCGTCTTAGCCCTTCAAGGAGCAGCAGGTCGTCGTTGTGGAGGTCCTCTTGCTGGTCCTCGTTAAAGGCAAGGACCCGTGGGGATCCATTCTTTATCTCTTTGGGGAGGACTGCTTCGGCTCCATAGACGAGGGCGAACGGTGTTTTCCCGGTGGGATTGGGTGGCGTGGTACGGATGGACCAGAGCACCGAGGGTAGCATGTTGATCCAGCCCTTGACGTGGCCCTTGAGGATATCGAAGGTACTGGTCTTTAGGCCTTTGAGGACCTCTGCGTTTGCGCCTCGGCCTGTCCGTTGCTTTGCGGATGGGCGACAAAGGCGAAGCAGAGCTTCATGCCCATCTTTTCACAATAGGCTCTGAAGATGCCACTGGTGAATTGTGAGCCATTGTCGGTGATGATGCGGTTAGGCACTCCGAAGCGGCAGACCAGGCCTCTGATGAATTTCACCGCCGCGCCTGCTGTGTTTGTGCGCGTCGCCTCCACTTCAGGCCATTTTGTGAACTTGTCAATGGCCACGAAGAGGTAGCGATATCCACCTTGCGCCGTAGGGAAGTGCCCCAGGATGTCCAGCCCCCAGACCGCAAACGGCCACGAGAGCGGAATGGTCTTTAGCCCCAGTGCTGGTTGGTGGATTTGCTTGGCGTGGAATTGGCAGGCTTCACAAGCTTGAATGATGTCCGCTGCATCTTGAAGCGCTTGAGGCCAGTAGAATCCGCTCCTGAAGATTTTGCCTGCGAGGGTGCGGGCGCACGAATGGTGGCCGCATTCCCCGCTGTGGATATCCTTAATTAGCAGTTTTCCTTCTTCAGGAGGGACGCATTTGAGCGCGATGCCGTTTGGGCGCTTGCGATAGAGTACTCCTTCGAGGATTTGGTATGATTTTGCTTGGCGGGCAATTCGCTCCGCTTCAACATCTTCCTCGGGAAGGATCCGTTTGCAGAGGTAGTCCTTGATCTCATCAATCCATCCTGTTTCTTGGTGCACCGCTGTGAGCAACAGACGCTCCCCTGTGGGAGGCCCGTAGGCTGGGGCTCCGCTTGCAGGGGGTGGCGGGAGCGCTTCATCTGTGCTTGCGGGCAGGGCCTCTAGGGGCTGCTTTATGAATGCCTTGACGAGCCTTTCTTCAAAGACACCTGGCGGCTGAGCTTGTCTCTTTGAGGCGCGCTTGGCGATGTCATCAGCTTCTTGATTTTCCTTTTTTGTGATGTGCATGAGCTCCATTCCCCTGAAGTTCTTCTCGAGCCTACGGACCTCTTCAAGGTATGCGGCCATGTGGTCGTCCTTAGGCTTGTAGCTTTTGTTGGAGAAGTTGACGAGCAGCTGGGAGTCGCCCTTGATGAGTATATGCTTGACGCCTAGGGCTATCGCTGTGCGTAGGCCAGCGAGCAGCCCTTCATACTCGGCGATGTTGGATATCTTGTCGATTCCGAAGCACAGCTGGACTGCGTAATACAACTTGTCTTCCTTGGGTGAGATCAGGACTACGCCTGCCCCGCCGTGGCGACAAGCGAAAGCTCCGTCGAACTTCATGGTCAAGTGGCTGGGCATAGCGGCTCCAGAGGGCTCGTGCTCTTCTCCCAGGGGCTCTTCAGTGGTTGGGTCAGTCCATTCGGCGACGAAGTCAGCTAGCGCTCTTCCTTTGATTACCCTTGTGGTATCGAAGAGCAAATTGAATCGCTGTAGCTCGATGTTCCATCCCGCGACACGATCTGTTGCGTTTGGGTTGCGCAGGATTTGCTCCAGGGGGAATGAGGTGACCAACGTGATGGGGTGCCCCTGGAAGTAGTGTCGCAACTTTCTTGAGGCGACGAGTAGCGCGAGGAGAAGCTTCGGCTGCATCGTATACCGCTCGCGAGCATCACGCAGCACTGTGCTGATGAAGTAAACTGGATGCTCGACGAGGGTAGTTCATGTTGCCTTGGCGTCTTTCGCCTGAGGTGGCACAGCTTGACCCTCGAGGGGGTTTGCCTCAGGGGGCTTGCCCTGTGCCTCGAGGGGGTTGGCCTCAAGTGGATTGAATTGTGCCTCGAGGGGGTTGGCCTCAAGGGGCTTTGGGCCTGGCGTTGGGTTTGTGAGTGCTTCCTCTTCTTCGAGCTCCTTATCCGGAGGCTTTTTCTTTGGAGTGGTTGCACTCTTCTTGTGGAGTACTGGCTCTTCTCTTTCCACTACAAGGAAATCACTGGCTATTTGTGGAGTACTGGCTCTTCTCTTTCATGTGCTCTCCAGGCCTTGGGGCGACCATTACTGGCGGGCTGGCCAGATACTTCTTCAAGTCCTCAAATGCTTTTTCAGCTTCAGGGGTCCACTTGAAAGTGCCCGTTCTTTTCATGATCTTGAAGAACGGCAGGGCTCTTTCACCGAACTTGGAGATGAATCGGCCCAAGCTCCTTGAGCCTGCGTGGAGGTTGCATGTCCTCTATGGCCTTGATTTTGTCTGGGTTTGCCTCTATACCTCGTTGAGACACGAGGAACCCAAGCAATTAGCCTGAAGGGACTCCAAAGACGCACTTGGCGGGGTTGAGCTTGATGTTCACCTTGCGCAGGCTGGCGAATGTTTCTTCAAGGTCTTCGAGTTGTGTATTTCCTTCTCGGGACTTTACGACGATGTCATCGACGTATGTTTCGGCGTTTCGCCCCATTTGCCCGCCAAGGGCTATCCTCATCAACCTCTGGAAAGTGGCTCCGGCATTTTTTAGGCCAAAGGGCATGCAGACGTAGCAATACACACCGCATGGGGTGAGGAAAGTCGTCTTCTCCTCATCCTCCTTAGCCAGTTTTATCTGGTGATAACCAGAGAAGGCATCAAGGAAATAGAGGAGGTCGCAGCCTGCCGTGGAGTCCACAATCTGGTCAATTCTAGGCATGGGATAAGGGTCTTTGGGGCAGGCCTTGTTTAAATCAGTGAAGTCGATGCAGAGACGGCCTCCTCCGGCGGGCATTGGGACTACCACGCCGTTGGAGAGCCAATTGGGATGCGCGACTTCGCGAACGACTTTTGCCGCTTTGAGCTTTTCGACCTCCTTGACGATGAATGCTTGCTTCTTGGGGGCTTGCTTTCTTGCTTTTTGCTTGACGGGGCGCGCGTTTGGGCACACGGCCAAGTGGTGCTCGATCACCTCCCTCGGTACACCAGGCATATCTGACAGTGTCCATGCGAACATGTCAGAGTTTGCCTGGAGGAAGGCGACGAGCGCTCTTTCCTATTTGGGAAGCAGCGCGACGCCAATGGTGACGCTAGCCCCCGAGCCTTCTGCCCCCGAGCTACCTGAGCTCAGAGAGATCTTCTTGGTAGAAGTTGCCTCTTGGGAGAACAACTGCTTCTTCTTCTTGGGCCTCTCGAGAGGCTCTTTGTCCTCTTCTGCGGGGAAGGCCATGGCGGCGGTCTTGTAGGCCGTCTCAACAGCGCGCGTAGCGTCTAGGACATGCCCGCGTATGGTGATCGTGCCGGCGCTGCCGGGGATCTTGACCATGTTGTATGCATGGTGCGTGACAGCCATGAACTTCGCAAGCGCGGATAGCCGAGGATGGCGTTGTACGGCAGGCCGATGTGCGCGACATCGAAGTCGATGTTCTCGGTGCGGTAATTTTCCTCGCTCCCGAAGGTGACGGCAAGCCTGACCTGGCCTAGAGGCTCGATCGAGCCACTGGTGACCCACGTGAAGTGCCTCGAGGGCATAAGCCGCTCGTAGGGCCCTTGAAGCGCTTCGAACGTATCTATGTCGATGAACGTCTTGGAGACAGCCACATTGTCGATGGTGGGGGTGCAGACCAGCGGGAGGGTTCCAACAATCTTGGTGGACTTGGGGTGGTCCTGAGCGTCGAAGGCGATGGTGTACTGTGACCACTTGAGCGGCCTGGAGGTTTCCGTGCTTGGGAGGGCGGCGTTGAGCTCGCGGGCGAACAGCTTGGACTGGTTGTTCGACTTCGGCGCCTGCCCCCCCCCCCCCCCCCCCCCCCCGAGGATGCAAGCAATGGCAGCTCTCGGGGCTTGGTAGCCGCCGTCTTCCTCGTCAGGGAGGTTGTCGTTCTTTCCCGCGGGGTTGGCCTGATTTCCAGACAGTTTCTGGTAGCCGCCCTTGCGTCCGCTCCCGCGGTAGCCACGGCTACCACTGCCTTCTGCTTGCTTGCACTCCTTGCTCAACCTTTTCAGGTCGAAGCAAGACTCCGTGGAGTGGCCGCGCCTGTTGTGGTAGATGTAGAACGGGCGGTGATCATCTCTTCTTTCTCCAGGCTCAGGGGAGTCCCTGCGGGTGCCCTTTGCGTCAGGCTCTGCCGCGAGAACTGCGGTAGCCTTGCGCTTGGGCTCCTCCTTCGCCTCTTTCTTCTTCTGGCTCCTGGACCCCTCAGCGTGATCGTCTCCTCTCGAGGACATCTTCACGAAGAGGAGTCCATCTTCAGCCTTGGCGCACTTGTCCGCCAAGTCGAACAGCTTGACCACAAAGGTGAGCCTGTCGTGGATCCCCAGCTTCTCTAGCATCCTGTTGTTCGTGACGCCCTCGCGGAAGGCGGCGATGACTTGAGTGTCAGGGATGTTCGGGATCTTGTTGCGCACTTGGCTGAAGCGCTGGATGTACTTGCGAAGCGTCTCATCCTTTCTCTGCACCACAGAGCGCAAGTCGTTGTGGGTGAGGGCGCGCTCGTACGTCCCCTTGAAGTTGGAAATGAACTGCTTGCAGAGCTCCTCCCAGGAGTTCACAGAGTCCTCAGGGAGATTCAGGAGCCACGACAGCGCGGAGTCGTGAAGCGCGTGAGAGAACCAGTTAGCCATGACCTTGTCATCTCCTCCCGCAGCTTGGACGGAGGTGGTGTAGAGCTGCAGGAACTTGATGGGGTTGCTGGAGCCGTCGTAGCCCTTGGGGAGGGAAGGCCGGAACTTTGGGGGCCAGACCACGCGGCATAGAGAACGGGTGAACGCCATGCAACCTGAGGCGTACGTGGCGACCCCGTGCTGAAGCGCGCCGCGGTTCTGCTGGCCCGCCTGGCCAATCTCCTCCACGAGCCTGTTCTGGCGATCTCGCTGGAGCTCCATTCCCACGCGGGCGTCGGGCGCGGTGCGCTGCACGATCATGCAATCGTGCGGCGAGGTCACGTGCGAAGCAGCCTTTCGAGCCGCAGACGGTGCAGGCCCCGTAGGTGGCGGAGGCGCATTTGTTGCGACCGTTCCCGCGAGAGAGGGGTGCATGTTGGACTGCGATGGAGCAGGGCGCGTCGTGGCGATGCCGACGAGGTGGTTGAGGTGTTGGAGCCACTGCTCGTGGGCCTCAGCGGTGGGCTGGTAGCGTAGCAGCTCCTGCACCATGAGCAGCGCGGTGTGGGGCACCGGGTCCGTCCTCCCAGGGCCGGAACCGCTCGGGCGCTGCGTCGCGTGCGACGACTGCGCGTCCTTCTAGTGCTCGGAGTTGTGTTCCGGCGCTTCAGCGTGCGGGCCGGAAGGGACGCGCTCTCCGCGGCGGGGCCATCCCCGCTGTGCGCGGGTGGTCGCGGCGCCTGGCGGCGCGCGTGCTCCCGCGAGCAAACATCGGTTTGCACGGGCGACGCGGGCGGTGCGGGTGTTCACCATAGCGCGGAGACGAACTGGAAGGTTGTGGACGCGCCTCAATCCCCTACCTGGCGCGCCAAATGTCGGGCTATGACTCCCAAGAACCGGGGGTAGTCACTTCCTGAAGTGTAGTTCGTGAAGGGGATTGAACACGGAGGTCTAGACCCTCGAGTGGTTCCGCGACGTTGCTCGCCGGACCCGAAGAAGACACACACACATGAAGGGAGACACCAGCCTTTACCCAGGTTCACGGCCCTCGTGGGGAGGTAAAACCGCTACTCCTGCTTGTCTGTATTAGAGGGTGTAGGTTACAGTACAATGGAGCTTGCCGAAGGCCCCCCTTGAGGCCGCTCTTGCCTGGGGAGGGAAGCGATCATCTTCTTCCTCCTCAGGGCCGAGGCTTTCCTAACAAGTATCGCTAGGGTTTACAAGGGTTGCAGCGTGCCTAGAGCCCACCCGCACTACGATGGACGTCTTGCCCCTTTTATAGGCGTCTCTGGCCTTCTCATTCGGCTTGGCCTTTCAGGTGGTTCCCACATGCCAGTGGCAGGGTGGTGTAGAAGTCCACCGTGCTCCATCCGTCCATGGACTCGGTCCATTGCTAGTAAAGGTGGGTGCGGTGGCCGACCGGCGGCCGACCACGCTGTACTGCCCGCAGGGAGGGCAGTCTCTGCGGTGGAGCCCACGATGACGTCCTCCTTTGGAGGGTTGTGCTGTCCACCCTCTTTATCGTCAGAGTGGAAGGTCCTGGCAGCTGCGCAGCGGGTGGAGCTACTTTGTTGACCACTTTATCGCCAAGGACAGCGACGGGGGTGCGTGCGACACGGCATGTGCGTGGCAGAGGCCACGTGCATCTTGCCATGCTTCCTTGGCCTCGACGTTTCCCCTCAGACACGGGGAGGACTGAGGGGAGATTCCTGAGGGGCTCCCTTGAGGCGTGCTAGCGCCTCGGGAGGGTCCCCTGAGGCGAGAGGTCCCTTGAGGCCCTCGCTTCCTCCTCAGGCCCTCGAGGGGAATTGCCTCTCGAGGGTCCCGCCAGGCGGTGATGCCTGGTCCTTATTCGTTTCGTCCG
Organism: Poa annua; assembly: GCA_026929855.1. NCBI lineage: Eukaryota > Viridiplantae > Streptophyta > Magnoliopsida > Poales > Poaceae > Poa > Poa annua. The sequence goes on along the minus strand of CM049426.1, from coordinate 56,601,304 downwards.
ACTGGGCCGCGTGCGAGGCCTGGGGGGAATGGGCTCTCCATACCCTAGTTCTCACTAGGCCGACATTTCCAATTTATTTATGATGGATGTCATGTCTCTTTGGATATTTGCTTGCATTGTTTTGCTCATAATAGAATATGACACCGTGGTATCCTCCTCTGAATAATTCATTTGAATCGACTTGGCACATGCGTACACATGTTATGACTGAAAACAAAAAGTCAATTAAGTCTTGATGACATATTTTGACTCAGAGTTCTTGTATCTTTATTATGCTCCGTTAATTTTATTTCGTCGCAAGCATGATTATGACGGTTATTGCTCTCTTGAATTGCCGCTTTCCCATCTTTTGCTAGCCTCCACTTGTACTAAGTGCTTGTGCTTCCAAATCCATGAAAACCAAGTTATTCCAAAGAGTCCACCATAAATACCTATGCATGGCAATTTCAAACCATTCAAGTAAATTCGCATGTGCTACCTTTAAAACTTCAAACACTTCTCAATTTATGCCACTGTTTTGAGCTCATGAGTAAGTATGTGGGGTTACGGATATCAACCTTGTCGTTTGCATTTGGACAGACTTTCGCCAACCAGACTAGTGGCATATACATCCTCTTATCTATTAATTTGCCAAAAGAGCTGGCAAATGGGGTGCCCAGTCCCAAATTAATTACAACTTTAATTGCTGCATTCTCTTCACATTTTTTCCCTGATCTAATCAGTCAAGCAATGACAATAGTTTTTAACTACATGTGTAAGCAAAAGAGAAATGTGGGTTGATCTGCCCTTGGGTAGAAATAACGTCCTTCATGGGTGCCGTTCTTAAGAAAGTCTAGTTGACAAGGGGGGTAGAGTACCCATTACCATTCGTTGACGGAACAACCACCACTCAAAAACAATTTTACCTCTATTTTCAAAATGATAAGAAGCTCTAGCACATGTTGAATCCCTACTTCCCTCAATGCAGGGCATATCTTTTACTTTACTGTTGAGTTACCATCCTTCTTTGAGCACCTTCTCTAGAGCATAACTGTAATTCTTAGTGTAATGTGCTTGTCCCTTAATATGTTAACCGCAGTGTAATCTAGATGCTTTTATCTTTGATATCTTTATCTATAGTCTTCCCTTGGAACTCAGAGGTGCCTGGGCATTTATGTTTTGCTGTTACATTTGGGCTAGCGAGATAACACTTTATCATACTTTCTTATGCTCATTGCAATCCGGTGAATTGATATGTCTCATGTTATTTATCATCGGTATAATTGACATCTTTTCATGGTTTACATAACTATTGGGTGACACCGTTTCTATATGCCTTGTTATGAGTAGTCTAAACATTTGTCCTTGTAATGAGAATATTTACATCACATGAGCAAATAAGTTTGTGAAAGTTCTTTTATCGCACTCAGTTGTTAACTGAATTGCTTGAGGACAAGCAATGAGGTAACCTTGGGGAGAGTTGATACGTCCAAAACGTATCTACTTTCCTGAACACTTTTTCTATTGTTTTGCCTCTAATATTTTTGTTTTGGATGCAACTAACGCGGACTAACGCTATTTTCAGCAGAATTACCCTGGTGTCTCCTTTTTGTGCAGAAATATCGACTTCCGAGAAAAACCCCAAATTCCAACCAGAACTCATTTTCTATCCGAGGAGGACCCAGAACCACGAAGACCAAGAGGAGAGGCGCATGGGGGCGCCACATCACCTCTAGGCGCGGCAGGCTCCTGGCCGCGCCAGCAGGTGGTGTGACCGACTCGGTCACCCCCTCGCGACCCCCTCTCGGCTATAAGACCCTCCTGACTTAAAAACGTTCGTGGGATAGACATTTTTCCAGAGAACACACTTGTGCGCCGCCGCAATCGCAAACCCTAGTTCGGGGACCAGAAGTCTCTATTCCGGCATCCTACCGGGACGGGGAATCGAAGGGGATCATCGCCATTGTCATCTCCACCGCCTCTCCATCAACCATCTATTTTTCCCCCGTCCATGAGTGAGTAATTCACCGATGTAGGCTTGAGGGGATGGTAGGGATTGGATGAGATCACTCAAGTAATAGTTGTAAGATTGTTAGGGCATAGTGCCTAGTATACGTTATCGGTGTTTTACGTCATTGTTGCAACTTGGTATGCTTAATGCTTGACACTAGGGCCTGAGTGCCATGATTTCAGATCAGAACATGTTATTGAATTATGATGATAACTATTGTTTTGGATCATATCTATGAGTTGTATACACACGTTATTGTCCGGAACTGATGGCCCCAAAGTGACAGCAATTGGGATAACCGGAGGGAATGCATATGATGTGAGGATCACATGTATTCACGGAGTGTTACTTCTTTGCTCCGGTACTTTATTAAAAGGAGTACCTTGATTGCGAGTAGTTTCCCTAGAGGCCCCGCTGCAAACGGGCTGGCAGAACAAAAGATGATGTGCAAGTTTCTCATTGCGAGCACGCACAACTAAATTGAAATACATGCGTATGATTAGTTTATACTTGGATGCTTTATATTATTTATCTTCAAATGCCTATGCTATGTTATTACATGAATTATCTCATACATGCAACGCCCGTACATCCGTCCCTATGCCTACAGTATTTTAATCCTGCTGTCTACTTCAATCACAGTTGTTGTCTTAATTGTCCTTCTACTGTTATTTCACTACTGTCTCTGCTATAAAATTGTTGCTACTGATAATCTTCCTCGAGCAAGTCTATTCACAGGGTCAGCTGATCTGACAAATCATCTGTTAAAGCTTACAAATATTCTTTGGCTCCCCTTGTGTCGAATCAATAAATTTGGGTTTTACTTCCCTCGAAGACTGTTGCGATTCCCTATACTTGTGGGTCATCAAACACAAGAAATTATGGATACGTTGGAGACGTATCAACATCCCCAACTTTTGTTCTACTCGTCCCGAGTAGGTAAGAACAATACAAGAAGATTAATTTCTGTAGTGACATGCTTAAACACAATCTTGATCATGTAATAATGTAAGGCATGTAAACTGTGATCAAATGAATAAGGGATGTAGTTTATACTGATAACAAACGAGTAATGAACAAACAAGTAGGTGAAGCAAGCAAAGCTTTCAATGATATAGTACTAGATAGGAATCAACTGTGCAAAGTAGATATTAGAGATTATTTAAGCTTCAAGCACAACAATATAATCATATAATGCTTCCAACAAACATGACAACTTTATGACATGATCAAGTCAACTAATAGCAATATGCGCATAGGATATCAATATATTATGTGTTCAAAAGAAACAAGCAAGCGTTCAACGTTGGTTCCTGACACCAGGATGTTATGGATAAGAGAATGTTAATGGAGGTTTGGAAGGCCAACGGAAGAAAGGCTCACAAAGTTGTAGATGATCATTAGACAAGAGAAAGTCATACAATCGAAGCTACGCAAAGAGTAGTGATTGCCATACAACGGATGCACAATGAGCTATAAGTATATGAAAGCTCCCCAATGGAACTAGTGGGGGTGCATCCAACTTGCTTGCTCACGAAGACCTAGAGCACTTTTGAGGAGGCTCATCATTGGAATATACACGCCAAGTTCTATAGTGTAAAGTTCCCCACATAGTTATGCAACTAAGATATGAAAACTCTCTCATATGGAGAAAATGTGCTAAACATGGGCACAAATGATGATCATAAATGATATGGTGCTATAACATGAGCACAAGTGATGACTATAGATGATATGGTGTTGTAACATAAGCACAAGTGTGTGATAAAGAATAGTAATGCTGCCCCCTTTTTTCTTTCTTTTTTTTGTTTCTCTTTTCGATGGCCTCCATGGCTTTTTTCACTTTTGTAGTGTACCTGCACTTAAATATGGCAAGGTACCTGTGTATAATGCAAATCCCTGGATCGATTCGTTTGCACACAGTTTATGATGTAATATCACAACAAAGTATCTATTTTATTACATCGATGATCCAGACTTGGAAAATATTCTTTTACAACTTGCATAGCATAAAGCTAGCACAGAAAGAGTAAACAACGGAAATAAATAGGAGTGAGTCTCCATCATCTTCATGTTGCCACAGGCGAAAACATGTTGGTTGTAGACTCGAAACCTTTAAACGAAACCTCACTCGTCATCTGATCAATCTGCAATAAGAAAAATATTGCAACAACGTGGGTTAGATTCCATTTAAAATGGAGTCTGGCAATTGACACTATGGTGGACACTTAGTGGAAAAACTCTAATAACCTATATGCTTATTTGGCTCGTGGAGTTCAAGGCTGTTTTGCATAAAGCCAATTTTTCCTAACTCTTTGGAAAACACTTTTCTTCTATCAGAGACATTCGTGGCATGACAACCACGGTCTCATTCTACCCTTGTTCACCCATTAGTTTTAATTTTGAAGTTGGAATGGTGGAATCCTCGTTGACGTCCATGATCAGCTGCTCAAATTGTTTGTACCGGGGACACGGCTAAGTACTTAGTTTTACACTCTCAAGAGGTTGTGCACGTTCACCATTATACCCATTCAACCCAAACTATCCTTTACACACTAATAGTGATAAGGAAAAGGAGAAGAATGAGACGAGATCTTTCAGAAGCATTTTCCCTCCCACTCTGGCTTGACCCGTTCCACCTAACACCATCTACATCTGCTTGTCAAGCCGGGGCGAGTCCACGCAACATAATTGATCAAGCCAGAGCCCATTGGCAATGGCTGTATTGGAAGCAATCGTCACTCGGAGTTCTTCAGATTCCTCTGTTCCTGGGTGGCCATCCACAAGTGCACGTACTCCAGGAATCATATACATGGGCCTGAGTAGCCACTCAACATAAACCATACAACCACTTACCACCCATGTGTTTCATTCTTAACTTAGTAGAATTTAGATTTTCACAAAACAACATTTGCATAGCATCAATAATTGTACTAAGTATTGCATAGGAACCTAGAAACATGAGTAAGAATTTCTACACAGGTCTAGCATAGCAATACTATCCTACACATGCTTATATAAAAATACACTAAGTAATGCATATAGAAAATAGTAGGACGTTAATGAATGTGCCCCTTGCCTTTGGGTAATGTCTTGCTCACAAACTCTTTTCAACGTAATTTGAGTCTCTCCGTTCAATCTAAACAATATAGATAAGCAACAATACAGCAATCAACATAAAACACAACTACACAATGCATACAAACACATACATAATGAACAAACAAGTTTCATAAAACTTCTAAGGAAAATATGTTTATGCATGATGTGTAAAATATTTCTAAGGACTAGAGATGTATGCCATGCTAAGAAAATCTTATAAGTTAATGAAAAGAAAATATGTGGGTCAAGAATGACTTGGGACTAAGATCATAAGTTAAAAAAATAACTTTGCTATATATCACATTGAATAAGCACTCTAATAACTTAGTCATAATGTGCAAAAATACTTAAAGAAAATACTAAGTCTATTCTTCAAGGTGATCAACAATTATTAACAACTCTTTGTAAATTGGATATTCACTATAGTGAGAGAGACAGACACCCGGCCAGCCACTTAAGTTGTGGAACAGATCTCATGTACGTGGACATGTAAGGTTAGTCTCCAGGCCGCTTCATCTCACTATGCCGCTAGGATCCAACAACTTCAAAGATGGTAATAACATGATAAAAAATTGTTTAAGTCTAAAGTGAAAGACAAGATTTAGGAAAGAGGGAAAGATAGAAACAAGGACGTATATTCTTCTCCTCGCTTCCTTCTCTGCCTGATGTGATGACTTCATTGCAATTTTGTAGACTTGATGGCTCTGAAGAATTGATGGTGTTGATAACCTCCAGGTTGGTCTTGAATATAACTTAGTCATCCAGGGGTAAAAGAGAAGAAGGGAGAATAGAGAGAGAGGAAGCAAGACTTAGAAAATTTTGCTGGTTGGTCTTCATTCTTCTTGATTTTCTTCTAAGTCCTTCATTGGTCTTCTAGCTCCATGTTGAAAATCCTAAGTGTCTAAGTGTATAGCACTTTACCAAAATACTAAGTTGAAAATAATCCTAACATAGAGAAATGGGGGAGGAGTTTTCCCATGAGAAGTATATCTATATGAGAAAATATCTTATGCATGTAATGTACTTTATAATCATTAAAAACATCATACTAAATTTTTGTGATATTTATAAAGTATGCATGAGGCTTATAAATGCTATTTAATTAATTTATATTTTTGCAAAATATAAATAGAGGAATAAATATAAATATAAGATTAAAGTTTTGTGTGCTTAAATTTTTATAATAAGATTTTATAAATAGGGTTAATAGTCAGAGGGCAATTAATTAAATTTATAGCAATTTGATTTAATCAAAAACTATGTTTCTATTAATAGTTAGGTAAAAAATAGTCAAACTTTTCAAATTAAACATACAACTATTAAATCATGAAAATAATAATAAAAAATATTTTATAACAGAGGCATCATATAAAAAATATTCCAAAGTTTCTAAAACAATTTTATTTGTAATTTCTGAATTTGTAGATTTAAAGTTATGACAAATATACTCAAATCCTCCATTTGAAATTTGAATAATTTAAACTAACTCAAATTTGAATTCTAACAGATCTAAAATATTCTACATGTTAAGGGCTTTCCAATTATATAAAAATATTCGAATTTGGATAAACAGAGAGAAAAATATGATAAAACTAATGTACAAGGTCTATTCTGCAAAAATGACAGATCTGTTGACTGGGCGCTGACTGGATCCGACGTAGCGCTGACTTGGCATGCTGACTCGGCGCTGACGTGGTTAAGTGGATGGATCTGAGCCGTCAGATCCAGATCGGACGGCTGAGATCTAATTATACCGGTTTGACAGATGGTTCTAATCGCGGCCGTTAAACACAGATCGGACGTCGGAGGAGAGATGCTCACCGTGGCGGCGCGGGGTGGTCGCCGGAGACGAGGCAGACGGCGGCGGCGGCTCGGTCGTGGATGCCAGCGATGCTGTGAGGCTCCCCCGGATGCGCGAATGACTTCTCGGGGCGCGGCGCGACACGACGAAGAGGATTGTGGCGACGGCGTCAGGGAAATCCTCCGGAAGCGGCGGACACGGCGGAGAGGATGCGGCGGTGCCGGTGTCCTCGGGTCGAGCTCGTTTGCTCGTTTCTCTGCACAGAAAAATAGCCCGAGGGCATGAGCAGGTGCGCAAGGACGCGGGGAATGGTCGGGTGAGGTTTGGGGATGCGGGAGGTGGCTCACCTCGCCGGATTTTGTGAAATACGGCGGCGGATGCGGATGAACTCCGGCGAGCTTTTCCAACGGCCTGGGGGCGGGATTCGTTAGGGTTTGAGAGGGGAAAGAAAGAGGAGGGTCGCGGGATTTTTATGGGGGTTGAGGAGGGAACATAACGCGTTGATTTCGCCCGGATTTTGGAGAGAGATCAAAGGCGCGATTTTCGGCCGGAGGAGGAAGACGATGACGTCAGTGATGACGTCATCCAGGTAATTTCTTTTTCTTTTCTTTTCTGTTTTTCTATTTAATTCATATCTTTTGTTTTAAGACTCCAAATGATATTAATTTCTGTAATTTGTAAAATTCATATCTATGCTTTAAAACATTAGTGGGTATGTTTTGAAAACTATTTAAAATTATAATTTTTTAAATATTGGTTTAATACTTATTTGATACTTAATGTCAAATTTTAAATTAAATCCTAATTAAATTTCATTTTGGCCAAATAAAATTTATAATATTCCCACATTCAAATATGTTTGGGTTTAAGTTATTTAAACTCATTTTCAAATACAAAATTCATTTTTTTTGTTTTACTATAATATTAAATAGTATAACACAACTATATGAAGATGAAAAAGGAAATATAATGTATTCATTTTTAATTTAAAATATTTTGTGCACAATTATATTTTATATTATGATATATCATTTGAAAACTCCATAAAACATCCTGCAAAATATTCTAGTTTTAATTCATTGCTTATATTGAATATATTCATGAAAAATATTTTATGTTTTGAAAATAAATGAAAAACATTTAAGCGGATGAACTGTTTATTTGGATAAATAATTAATTATAAAATCCATGAGGTTTTAAAGATATAAACTATAGAACTATAATTTCCACAACTATGTTTTGAACTCAGGTAAAAGAATGAAAACCATTTGGCAAAAGTACCATGTTTTAAATAGTTTAAAAGAACACTTGTAAATATTATTTTAATTTATGGAAAACTTTGGCTAAGTGGTTGAAATCAAATACTTATAAAGAAACTTGTTATTACAAAAAAAAATAGTTTGAAAGTTGGTAAATCATTTGTCAAATTATATATTAAAGTTTAAGAAATACAATGGGTAATATAATCTTGAAACCACTTTTGAAAATGATGATTATTTGATATATTAAAGATATTAAAAAATTTCAATATGCTTGAAGTCTTTTATAGTTGGTTTTCTTAAGCATTTTAATATTTTAATTTAATAAAAACAAAAGTTTTAAAATTTAGTGATTTTTAAACATTCCAAAATATTTGGATGTTACAACTTTTAGGGGTAAGCATCCTAATATGATATATGATATATGAAAACACATTAATGATGATAAAATAACATATTGATGATACAAGTAACTAATATGAATGTGCCATAAGAATACATATGACAACGGTGCCTCTGCCAGTGTAGCAGGTTATGAAGTGCTCTAGCGTAACATGGGTAAAACCATACATCAGCTTTATAGAAACACACAAAGCAATAAATAAGTAATGAATGAAAACAAGTCATGTAATGTAAGATGGATGTTGCATGGAAATATATCTCGGAACAGCTATGGAAATGCTGTAGTAGGTAGGTATGGTGGATGTTTTGAGGAAGATGTTTGGTTTATGTGTAGGAGAACAAGATGAAGATCTCCCACGAGTTTGGATGTACCCGCGAAAAATGCACCAACTCTCAATGTGAGAAACGGCAAAGTAAAGTACCGAAGAGGCTAGCAATATGGTGGTGGAAGTGCCATGAAAACCGCAGTTTTAGAACTCACAAGTAAAAAGATTCCAAATAAAAAATATGATCATGCAAGGCATAATGAAAATTACTCCTAGAGGGATCGTGGCGAATGAAAAAGTCACCGTTGGCTTCCCCGACCTTAGGCAAAAAGAAGTCATATACCATTACGCAATCAACTGGAAATTTAAGTGTGGCACAGTTTTCAAGTTTCTCTAGGCCAACCATTTAATCATTCCACTTTACTAGACCATCATCTTTACCATTAAGAAAATTAATATCTCAAAACAACATGAATGATTCAAGTGACACAATTTAATGATCTACAAGATTAATGTATCATTTAATTATACCATCTACCACATTTAGCATTTTCTGTTCTCAACCAAACACGAATCAACTTATTTAAAAGATAAACTCTAATTAAACAATGAGATATGAGAGTATAATATAACAAAGCTAACAGCTCTTACAAGAGATGCATGAAAAACAAGAGCTATAGAGCAAACAATAACAAAAAATAAATACTCAACGAATATAAGTGAAAAATACGAGTATTCATATAAAAAACGGAGCGTGTCTCTCCCCCACAAAAATGAATTCTCGGATCCATATTTATTAGGAGAATGAAAATAACAAAAAGAAAAACAGACGCTTCAAGATAAGCACATAAGATGTGATGGAATTAAAATATAGTTTCACTAGAAAGGACCTGATAGTTTGTCGATGAAGAAGGGGATGCCTTGGGCATCCCCCAGATTTGACGCTTGAGTCTTCTTAAATATATTGGGGTGAACCACTGGGGCATCCCAAGCTTTGGCTTTACTATCCTCTTGATCACATTATATCATCCTCTTCTCTTGATCCTTGAAAAGTTCCTCCACACCAAACTTAGAGTAACTTCATTAGAGGATTAGTGCACAAAAATTATGATATTCTTTAGGAACAAAATTGCTACCAATGCTACTGGATATTAGCTACAGCCAATGATACTTAAAAGGATAAAAAGATCCAATCAAAATAGCAAAAGAGGCATTGCAAAAGAAAATGGCAGAATCTAACAAAAACAGAACAATCCGTAAAGATGAATTTTTTTGAGTCACTTAACTTGCTAATATCAGAAAACTAAAAAGTAATGGAAGTTGAGTATACATCTGAGGATTATGCACAAAAAAGGACAGAGTTTTCTGACGTTCCAGTAGGGAGATATAAATTTTAAGGTGGACAGCAGAAATCTGTTTCATCACAGGAATTGAATTTAAGCATCAACTTTCAACTAGAGGCTTAACTTTACACACCATTGCAATAAAAATAATATACAAAGGAATTGCTACAAAGGTAGGCATGTTCCTTGATACAAGAAAAACAAAATAAGATAACAGGAAGTAAAAGTGGATTGTATCTCATAAGCGCTTTTGTTTAACGCCTTTGAGCTAGGGACAAAGTAAAACTCAAGTATTATCAAGAGATGAAGCATCAATACCATAATTTGAACGAACAATAGAATAAAAAGGTATCTTAGTTTTCATAGGGAAGTGTTCCATACCTTTCTTGAGTGGGAATTGGTACTTGATGTTAGCTTCTTTCATATCAATAATTGCACCCACAGTTCTCAGAAAGGGTCTTCCCAACACAATTGGACAAGATGATTGCATTCAATGTCCAAGACAATAAAATAAACGGGGACAAGGTTATTATTAACCATAATAGAAATATCATTCATCCTACCCAAAGGTTTCTTCAAAGCATTATCAGTAAGAAAAACATCCAAATAACAATGTTCCAGTGGTGGCAAATCAAACATATCATAGAGATTTTTAGGCATAACAGAAATACTTGCACCAAGGTCACACCAAGCTTTGTAATCGAATCTATCTACTTTCATTTTAATGATGGGCTCCCAACCATATTCTAACTTCCTAGGGATAGAAGCGTCAAGTTTTAATTTATCTTTCCTAGCTTTAATGAGAGCATTTGTAATATGAGCAGTAAAAGCCAAATTAAGAGATCTAGCATTAGGACTTGTGGCCAATTTTTGCAAGAACTTAATAACCTCAGAGATATTACAATCATCAAAATCAAGATTATTATCATCAAAGCAAACCGAACCACATTCTCTCACGTTCTTAAAATTTCAGCACTTTTGTCAATACTAGTTTCAGCAGTTTTAGGCAATTTTAAATTTTTGGAGGAAGTAGAGGAGACATTTCCAACACCAACTATGTTACCATGGATAGTAGGAGGCTTACTAGCATGTGAAACACCATTATTTTCAGAGTTAGTAACAGTATTTTTTTTAACAATATTAGCCTCTTTCTCTAATTCTCTCTCTCTTTCCCATCTAGCACGTAATTGAGCCATTAATCTAACATTTTCATCATTTTGAACTTGGATGGCATTAGCATTAGCAAAAGGATTATCATCTATATTTTCAGGTTTAGCAGCCATTTTATTGATTAAAGAAGATTGTGCTGTAGACATAGAGGAAATACAAGTTTCAGCATTAGTCGTTTTTCCTTGGAGACCCGAAATCTCCCTATTTAAATTTTACATTTGATGAATAATGTTTCTTAGCATATTAGATTTTTCTTCCATGATCTTAGTGAATACTTTATTTTGCTTATATTGATTTTGCATAAAAACTTTAGTAGCTTTCTCAATTTCTAGAATCCTTTCTTCACTATGCATTTTAACCTAAGAATTACCATAAGAATTACCATTATTGGGAGGATAGGGCTTATAGTTGTTGTTACCATAGTTGTTCATATATGCATTGTTGTTAAAATTGTTGCTTTTAATAAAGTTTACATCAGCATGCTCTTCTTGTGCAACTAAAGAAGCTAAGGGAACATTATTGGGATCAATATGTGATTTACCACTAGCAAGCATAGACATAATAATATCAATCTTTTCACTCAAGGAGGAAGTTTCTTCAACAGAATTTACCTTCTTACCTTGAGGTGTCCTCTCCGTATGCCATTCAGAATAATTCACCATCATATCATCCAAGAGTTTTGTTGCATCCCCCAAAGTGATGGACATAAAGGTACCTCTAGCAGTCGAATCCAATAAATTTCTTGAAGAAAAATTTAGTCCTGCATAAAAGGTTTGGATGATCATCCAAGCAGTCAGTCCATGGGTTGGGTAATTATTTATCATAGATTTCATTCTTTCCCAAGCTTGAGCAACATGTTCATTATCAAGTTGTTTAAAATTCATGATGCTACTTCTTAGAGAAATAATCTTAGCAGGAGGATAGTATTTTCCAATTAAAGCATCTTTGCATTTAATCCATGAATCAATACTATTCCTTGGCAATGAAAGCAACCATTCTTTAGCTCCTCCTCTCAAAGAGAAAGGAAATAATTTCAGTTTTATAATATCACCATCTATATCTTTATATTTTTGCATTTCAAATAATTCAGCAAAGTTATTTAGATGGGAAGCAGCATCATCAGAACTAACACCAGAGAATTGCTCTGTCATAACAAGCTTCAATAAAGCATGTTTAATTTCAAAGAACTCATCTTTAGATGCAGGTGGAGCAATAGGTGTGCATATAAAATCATTATTGTTGGTGCTTGTAAAGACAGACAACTTAGTATTTTCAGCGGAACTCATTTCAGCAATTTAATTGACAAACCGAAATAACAAAATTCAAGAAATATTTGACAAACCAAAATAACAAAAGCAACAAAACTGAAAATAAAACACTAAACCAAATAACAAAAGTAATGCAAATAACTAATTTTTATGATATTAAGCAAACAAGACAGTAATAAAAATAAACTTAGCAAGACAATTGTAAAAATAAAAAAATTGGAAGTGCGAAAACTCCCCTCGTGAAGAACACTCAAATCCCCGGCAATGACGCCAGAAAAATTCTTGATGCACACGGTGGGTGTGTTGTTGGGAGACCCCAAGAGGAAGGTGTGAAGTAGTGCAGCAACAAGTTTCCATCAGTATGAAACCGAGGTTATCAAACCAGTAGGAGATGAATGTTCATTCGAGGTTGTTGGCGGCGACATTGACACGACGTAATACCAGCGTCAGAAGCGAATGTGGATCCTGCACACAAACAATCAAGATACTTTGCCCCAACTTAGCAGTGAGGTTGTCAATCTCACCGGCTTGCTGTAACAAAGGATTAAACGTATGTGTGGAAGAAAGATGTATGTTTGCAGAAAGTAACAGGTTTGCAGTTGTGGTTTTATCAGATTAATGAGAAGGACCGGGGTCCACAGTTCATTAGTGGTGTCTCTCCATAAATAATAATAACATTCATCCATGCGTGGTAAACAATATACAGCTAGGCAATTGACAGAATAATGATGAGCAACCAAATGCATATACTAACGATATGGTGTCTAGTGTGAGATTCATTCGGGCATTACAACAATATACATAGACCATTCCAATCGCATCTATTACTAATAATTCACCTTCGAGTTAGCGTCCGCACCCCTTTCAGTATTAAGTTGCATGCAACAGATTATCGCCTTAAGCACTGTGTGTCGGGTTATGACTCCCGGGAATCGGGGGTAGTCACTTCCTGGAGTGTAGTTCGAGAGGGGATTGAACGCGGAGGTCTAAACCCTCAAGTGGCTCCGCGACGTTGCTAGCTGGACCCGAAGAAGACGCACACCCGACCAAGGAAAACACCGTCCTTTATGCAGGTTCACGGCCCTCGTGAGGAGGTAAGACCGCTACTCCTGCCTGTCTGTATTATATGTGCGAGATTACAGTACAATTGAGCTTGCCGGAAGCCGCCTTGAGGCAGTTCTTGCCTGGGGAGGGAAGCGATGATCTTCTTCCTCCCCCAGACAGAGGCTAACCTAACCAGAGCTGCTAGGGTTTACAAGGGTATTTTGAACGCAAAGGGCCGACCCTTGCTACGATGGATGCCTTCTCTCTTTTATAGGCGCCTCGGGCCTTCACCTTCGGCTTGGCCTTCAAGGTGGCTCCCTCTTGCCAGTGGCGGGGCGGAGCACGAGTCAACCGTGCTCCATTCGTCCATGGACTCGGTCCATTGTTGATAAAGCTGGCGCCGTGGCCGACCGGCGGCCGACCGCGCTCGTACTATCCACAGAGCGGACAGTCTCTGAGGTGGAGCCCGCGATGACGATCTCCGTTGGAGGGTTGCGCCGTCCACCTGCTTTATCGTCGGAGTAGAAGGTCCTCACAGCTGTGCAGCAGGCGGAGCAGCTTTGTTGACCGCTTTAGCGCCAGGGACAGCGACGGGGGTGCGAGCGCCTCTGTACGAGCGTGGCAGAGGTCACGTGCGCTCTGCCGGGGTTCCTTGGCGACGACGTTTCCCTCCAGGCATGAGGGGAGATTTCTGCCGGACTTCCCTCAGGTGGGTTGGTTCCTTGACGGGGAGGATCCATTGAGGCGGGGGGTCGCTTGAGGCCCTCGCCTCCTCTTCAGGCCCTCGAGGGGGATCGCCTCTCGAGGGTCCCGTCAGGCGGTGACGCCTATTCCTTAGTTGTTTCGTCCGTATGGCCAGCGAGCGAGGCCTGGGGGGAATGTGCTCTTGGTACCCCAGTTCCCACTGGGCCGACAGTAGCCCCCGGGCCCATGATGGGCACGACTGAGCCCATGGGCTTAGGCGAAGCGTCGTGGGCCCTTAGTGCCCAGCCGGCCCGAGCCACACGGCACTTGGACGACTAACGGCTTCGCACGATCTGGGGCGTGAGTCGTGGGCGGTCCCACCACGTCCCGGTAACTGCTCTCGGAGAGGACATAAAGCCCGAGCGCTGCGGTAGGGAGCTGTTACCGTTTCCAACTCCTCGCAGAAAATTCCGCTCCACAGAGCTCTCCGCCTCCGCGCTTTCCTGCGAGTTCCTGTTCTCCGACTCCTTCCACCCCCGCACCCGTGACAATGAGTCCTGTCAAGAGCAAGGGCAAGGCCGTCGCGGGGTCCTCCTCCCGGGCGGAGGCCGCGGAGACCGTGATGGGCGGGGCGCTGCTCGGCGTTCGCGTCAACGAGAAGGCGCTCTCCAAAGTCTGATACCTGGTGGCGGATCGGACGAACGAGCACGGCGCCACCGCCCTGAAGCCCGCGGCGCACGGGAAGCGCCCGCGGGGATTTTTCCCGGTCTTCCAGCACTGCCTGGCCGCGGGACTGGTGCCACCCTTCTCTCCGTTCCTGGAGGCGGTGCTGGCGTTCTACCAGGTGCAGCTGCTGCACCTGCACCCCAACTCCGTCCTCATCCTCGCCGTCTTCGCCTACCTCTGCGAGGCGTACCTGGGCCTAAAGCCCACGGTGGGGTTGTTCCGCTGCTTCTACGCGCTCCAGAACACGGCGAAGAACGAGTGCTCCGGGTGTGTCTCGTTCCGCATCATCGACGGCATGGGGGGTGTCTACATCCCCATGTCTTGGAGCGAGGGCAAGGCCATCACGTCCGTGACGAAGAAGGTAGACAACTTCCGCCAGAAGTGGTTCTTCATCGGGGTGGAGCGTCCCTGCGCCTTCCTCGAGGTCCCCGACGAACCTCCGGTGAAGAACTCCCGTTGGGGCAAGGCCATCTTCGACGGCGCCAAGAATTCGAGCCTGATGGGGCACATGAGCTTCCTTCGCGAGGAGGGCCTCACAGGGGAGATGGTCGTGGCGGACTTCGTGACCCGCCGCATCGCGCCCCTCCAAGCTCACTCGGTCCCCATGTCAATGTAATCGGGGCCGAACGACAAGATGCGGCTCCATGTCGAGGACAACGACAAGGACGTCGTCGACAACATCCTCTCCGTGCTCTTCGTCAACCCTTCCGTGCTCCCCGCGGATGAGGTCCGCGCGGCGCTCCGGCCCCTTCATCAGTACAACCTGACGGAGCGCATGGCCCGCCTGGAAGGGATGCCTTCATTCTCCCCGACAGGCCCGGAGGACTCTGATGTGCTGCTGCCGGCCCCGCGGGGAGCGGAAGGGACCGATTCCCCCTCGGCTTCCGGAGCTGGCCTTGGCGAGGAGGAAGCCACAGCTGGGGAGGTCTCCTCTTCTAGGGCTGGGCCTCTTGCTAACGAGATTCGCGATATCTCGTCAGGCGACGAAGATGCCTTCGTGGTGGCGCCCTCGCGCCCCGTGGAGGAGGAAGCTGAGGAAGGGGAGGCCTCATGCATGGAGGGCTCTCCGGGGAGGTGCGGGCTTCGCACCAAGGCCGCAGTGCACCACCCAGGGGCGAGGCCCTCTGACGTCCCTTCCAAAAGGAAAGCGGAGGCGCCCCTCGCGGGGCCGGCTGCCAAGCCCTTTCCCTCATGGCGCTCGTCATGCCTCGCGTGGGTCGACGCTGGCGCTCCCCCTCCAGGGTGAGTTCATACGATGTAGGGTCGTTTACCGTCTTGGTTTCTATTTCCACCTCATTCTATGCTGAGGTTTTTTCTTGCGCTCTTGACAGCGGACCTACGCCTGCCAAGCGCCGCCGGCTCCGCAAGGCGTCCGAGGTGAAGACCGCAACGATAGGGGCCGTGGCTGACGAGGCCGGAAGGTCTGAGGGGGCGGCCCCAACGGTCCCCCTTGAGGAGGCGCCTCTAGTAGAAACGACGGCGCCCGTCGCGGGGGCGGCTGGTCCACCTGGGAAGGAGAGCGCCGTAGGCCCGCACGCTCCTGCAGCGCCGCGCGAGTCTCCGTCGGTGGAAGGCTCGGAGGCGAGGACTTCGGCACCACCTCGTGCCGCCACTCCGCCTCGCGCGGCTACTCCTCCGCGTGAGGCCACTCCGCCACGTGCGGCTACGCCTCCGCGCGAGGCCACTCCACCATGCGTGTCGACGCTTCCGGGTGTGCACGCTGCGTCGTCTACGCCTAACGCCTCTGCGCAGCCCACGGCGGAGGCCTTCGAGGCGCCGGCAGGCGCGGGCGCGTCTGCCGGGGATGGTTCCTCCTCCCCTCTCCGCCAGGCTGGAGGCGAGGAGCGTCTCGCGGCTGCAAGGTCAGAAGGGGGCGCGGGCACGGGCTCCAGCGGGGCTCAAGCCAGCCCCCTTGTCCTTCCCGAGGCCGTACCTACGGGACTCGACGCCGAGGCCGGCACTTCTTCAAGCCGAGACCTGGTGCTCCGCGGCTGGGACTTGAGCGTGGGGCGTCGCGAGGCCTCCTTTAGCCTTGTGAGGGAGACCCTGGAGGGCCTGGAGGCGCACCTCTCCCTTGAGGACATATGGCTCGCTCAGAAGTAGAAGAAGCTGGCGAAATCGTGGGCGTCCTTCCACGAGGCGGTCGAGGCGCGCCGGCTAGAAGACTTGGCGCTGCAGGCCGCCCGCAAGGAGGCCATCAGTTTCGCCAAGGAGACCCGCGAGGTGGCCCCCCGCGATGCTGCGGAGCTGCTTCACCCCCTCCAGGTAGAACGCGACGCTGCGGCGAAGCTCCCGCTCAAGGTCGGGGCGGAGCGCGAGGCGATGGAGGGCTCGTTGGCGCAGAAGCACCGCGAGCTGGGCCAGCTGGAGGCCCAGCTGCTCTCCACCCACCAGGTCGCATCGACTGCTCTGGAGAAGGACCGCCAGGCCTTTGCCGAGCGCGAGCAGCTGCTGGTCCTCAAGGAGAAGGAGCAGCAGCAGCGCGAGGAGCAGCGCCTTCAGGCGGAGAATGACCTGGCTGCTCAGCGCGAGGCCCTCGAGGAGCGAGAAAACGAGCTGGCCCAGGCGACTCTGAAGTACGAGGACAACGTTGCTGCCCAGAAGGTGGCTTATGAGCGCTTCGAGCGGCGCTTCGCCGAGAAGAAAAAGGAAGCCAAGGACGCCCTCGCGGAGCGCGAGAAGCAGTTCTGCAAGTCCACTTCTCAAAAGTATCGCGACATGGCCCAGGCGCAAGAGGACCGCTTCAAGGCCAAGCACGCCGTGGACGCTCGGAAGATCGCCGAGCTTGAGAAGGCCAACTCCAAACTGGAGGCCCGCCTCACTCGTGCTAAGGATGGCTGCCGCCGAGCGGAGGAGGCTCGCACCGAGGCCGTCCACAACCTCAACTCCCTGGCCAAGGACGTGGAGGAGCAAGTGGCCCCGGCGAAGCAGCGGGCGGCGGAGGCCTCGGACTCCGCCAGCGCGGCTCGGGCACTCACGAAGCAGCGCGAGCGCATGTTCGAGGCGCTGGTCGCTCGTGGCAACGAGCTGGCTTCGCAGCTGGGAGCAGATGCGCCGTACACCGACGTCCGGGGCCGCGGCGACGTTGCCATGTACTTAGTCTATTTCGAACAGCTCTTCGCAGCGCTCGAGGGTCCCGTCGCCGAGCTTCGGGATATGATCTAGGACGAGAGTCGGCAGCTCTTGGGGGTGGTGGTGGACCGCATCTTCACCAACCTCAAGCTTCTCACGCCAGGCTTCGAAGTGGGTCCCGTGACCGAAGCCGACCAAGCCGAGGACGCACAGCGGGTCTCAAGCTCCCTCCGCGAGCAGGTGGACGCCTTCTGCAACCGCTTCAGGCGCGCGGAGGCGCGCGGAGCGTTTGTATCTGCACCAGTTGTGTGCTTTTAGACATCTTAAGACTTTTGGCTTGTAACACACTTTAACTGTTGTTTTAATTCGAGCTCGTCTGCCCCTCTTGAGGTCTCTTTGGACTCATCTTCATGTCTATTTGTTCTCTGCGTCGTTAGGTCCCATCTCTTCGTGCCGTGACTCCGCCACCTCGGTCCGCGGGAGCAATGACTCCGCAAGGCCGGGGGGGATTTAGGCCTAGGAGAGGTAAGAGCCTTGAGTCGCGATGCTCAAGTGCCCCCCTTAGACGTGCGAGTAGTCCATGAAGTGTAAGGGAAAGCGAAGTCGCTCGAGGGGCAGAGACGCGCGCTAGGGAGAGAAAAACGCTCTTAAAGCGTGGGTGCGAGACTTAGCTTCTCGAGGTTTTCGCTATGTGGAGGTTTTTCGCCTGGCGAGGTTGCCCACTTGAGGGGTTGCTCCTAGGGAGGCATTTTGCCTGGCGAGGTTGCCCGCTTGAGGAGTCGCTCCTGGGGAGGCATTTTGCCTGGCGAGGTTGCCCGCTTGAGGGGTCGCTCCTGGAGAGGTTCTTCGCCTGGCGAGGTTGCCCACTTGAGGGGTCACTCACGGATGTCCCTCTAGGCTCGCGGGGGAATTCTTCCCTGCAGGTATTAGAGGGGTGAACCCAAACGCTAGAACACGGATCAAGGGATCGTGTGCGCTTATAGGTCCCCTCAGGTGTTCCTTGCGAGGAGAGTTAGTAC
Organism: Poa annua; assembly: GCA_026929855.1. Classification (NCBI taxonomy): domain Eukaryota; kingdom Viridiplantae; phylum Streptophyta; class Magnoliopsida; order Poales; family Poaceae; genus Poa; species Poa annua. The sequence goes on along the minus strand of CM049426.1, from coordinate 56,582,158 downwards.
CAAGGTCCTCTGTAGAGATGGCTTGTTTGTGGGGGATTGCCCTCCAGCCAGAGCTCGGACTCTTGGATTTTGCAGTGCTGTTGGTGTATCATTTGAGGCACTGGCACCGTAATCAGCCCCCGCTCGCGAGGTACGCATGTGGAGATATAAAAGCGCACACTTCAACAATAGTAATGCGTAAATAAGCGGCGCCGAGGCGCTAAGTTCACTTAGGAACGAGATTGAGTCATTATGCTTGGGGTTTCCAAGTTAATGCTCTGACCATGTCGAGGCATGGGGACCACCGTTGGTGGCTGAGACTCTCAACGGCCTGAGGTGGCTCGTTTTTATTAAGAGCTCGGAGGGTTTTTCCCTCGAGTGAAGCCTTTGGGGATTTGGAGGTTTAAGCCGTTGGCGTTTTAACCTCCGGAGACAAGAATGCTTGGAGGTTGAGCCGTAAGCTGCCTCGTCCGCTAGGAGTCTTGACGTGACAATGATCATGTGCGTGGCCATGATTACAGTTGCGTTTGTTCCCTTAGGAAACAAAGCATTTGTTTGAGGTTTAAGCCTTTTGGCATTTTAACCTCTAGAGTCGACATTGCTTGGAGGTTGAGCCGTAAGCATCCTCTTCCGCTTTGTTTTCTCGACGTGAAAATGATCACGGGTGTGGCAATGACCACTTTTGCATTTGTTCCTTTAGGAGACAAAGCTGTGTTTTTGGAGGTTTAAGACTTTCGGCGTTTTAACCTCTAGAGTCTACATTGCTTGGAGGTTGAGCCGTAAGCTTCCTCTTCCGCTTTGTTTTCTCGACGTGACAATGATCACGGGTGTGGCAATGACCACTTTGGCATTTGTTCCTTTAGGAGACAAAGCTATGTTTTTGGAGGTTTAAGCCTTTCTGCGTTTTAACCTCTAGAGACAAAAAATGCTTAGAGGTTGAGCCGTAGGCTGCCTCGTCCGCTTGACGTCTCGACGTTACAATGATCACGGGCGTGACAATAATCACTTTTTTTTTACTTGTTCCTGGCGGATACAAAGGTTTGCGAGGTTTAAGCCTTGAGCTTTTAACCTTGAGGGACAAAAAGGTGGTTGGAGGTTGAGCCGTGGGCTGCCTCTTTCGCTAATTGCCCTGACGTGAGGATGATCACGGGTAGAACTTGCGCAGATGCATGATGTTCCATGGATTCTTTACGGGGATGCCGTCTTCCGTCTCGAGGCGAGCCGTGCCAGGCCTGGCGATGTGGGTGACTCTGTAGGGACCTTCCCACATCGGGGACAGCTTGTGGAGGCCTTCCCTGGAGAAGATTCGCCTGAGGACGAGATCGCCTGCCTCCAGGGTGCGCGAGCGCACATTGCGGCTGTGGTAGCGCCTAAGGGACTGCTGGTAATTGGCCCCCCGTAGAGCGGCGCGGCGTCTTAGCCCTTCAAGGAGCAGCAGGTCGTCGTTGTGGATGCCCTCTTGCTGGTCCTCCTTAAAGGCAAGGACCCGTGGGGACCCATGCTTTATTTCTGCGGGGAGGACTGCTTCGGCTCCATAGACGAGTGCGAACGGCGTTTCCGCGGTGGGCTTGGGTGGCGTGGTACGGATGGACCAGAGCACCGAGGGTAGCTCATTGATCCAGCCCTTGCCGTGGCCCTTGAGGACATCGAAGTTCCTGGTCTTCAAGCCTTTGAGGACCTCTGCGTTTGCGCGCTCAGCCTGTCCGTTGCTTTGCGGATGGGCGACTGAGGCGAAGCAGAGCTTGATGCCCATTTTCTGGCAGTAGGCTCTGAAGATGCCGCTTGTGAATTGCGAGCCATTATCAGTGATGATGCGGTTAGGCACTCCAAAGCGGCAGACCAGGCCTCTGATGAATTTCACCGCCGCGCCTGCTGTGATTGTACGCGTCGCCTCTACTTGGCCATTCTTGTGAACTTGTCGATGGCCACGAAGAGGTAGCGATATCCACCTTGCGCCGTTGGGAAATGTCCCAGGATGTCCAGCCCCCAGACCGCAAACGGCCACGAGAGCGGAATGGTTTGCAGGCCCAGCGCTGGTTGGTGGATTTGCTTGGTGTGGAATTGGCAGGCTTCACAAGCTTGAATGATGTACGTTGCATCTTGAAGCGCTTGAGGCCAGTAGAAGCCGCTCCTGAAGACTTTTCCTGCGAGGGTGCGGGCGCACGAATGTTGGCCGCACTCCCCACTATGGATGTCCTTAATCAGTAGTTTTCCTTCTTCAGGAGGGACGCACTTGAGCGCGATGCCGTTTGGGCGCTTGCGGTAGAGAATTCCTTTCTAGGATTTGGTACGATTTTTCTTGGCGGGCAATTCGCTCCGCTTCGACATCTTCCTCGGGAAGGTTCCCTTTGTGGAGGTAGTCTTTGATCTCGTCGATCCATCCTGCCTCTTGGTGCACCGCTGTGAGCAACAGACGCTCCCCTCTTGGGGGCCCACAGCCTGGGGCTCCGCTTGCAGGTGGTGGCGGGAGCGTTTCGTCTGTGCTTGCGGGCAGGGCCTCGAGGGGCTGCTTTATGGATGCCTTGACGAGCCTTTCTTCAAAGACACCTGGCAGCTGGGCTTGCCTCTTTTATGCGCGCTTGGTGATGTCATCAGCCTTTTGGTTCTCCTTTCTTGGGATGTGCATGAGCTCCATTCCCCTGAAGTTCTTCTCCAGCCTACGGACCTCTTCAAGGTATGCGGCCATGTGGTCGTCCTTGGCCTTGTAGCTTTTGTTGGAGAAGTTGACGAGCAGCTGGGAGTCGCCCTTGATGAGTATATGCTTGACGCCTAGGGCGATTGCGGCGCGTAGGCCAGCAAGCAGCCCTTCATACTCGGCGATGTTGTTGGATATCTTGTCGATTCCGAAGCACAGCTGGACTGCGTAATACAATTGTCACCTTTTGGTGAGGTCAGGACTACACCTGCCCCACCGTGGCGACAAGCGAAAGCTCCGTCGAACTTCATGGTCCAGTAGCTGGGCATTGCGGCTCCAGAGGACTCGTGATCTTCTTCTCAGGGCTCTTCAGGGGTTGGATCAGTCCACTCGGCGACGAAGTCTGCCAGCGCTCTTCCTTTGATTACCCGTGTTGTATCGAAGCGCAAATTGAATGGATGTAGCTCGATGTTCCATCCTACGACACGATCTGTTGCATTTGGGTTGCGCATAATTTGCTCCAGGGGGGAAAGAGGTTACCACCGTGATGGGGTGCCCCTGGAAGTAGTGCCGCAGCTTTCTTGAGGCGATGAGGAGTGCGAGGAGAAGCTTCTGCTGCATAGGGTACCGCTCGCGAGCATCACGCAGTACTGCGCTGATGAAGTAAACTGGATGCTCGAAGATAGTGGTTTCTGTTTCCTTGGCGTCTTTCGCCTGAGGTGGCCCAGCTTGGCCCTCGATGGGGTCGGCTTCAAGGGGCTTGTCCTGGGCTTGGAGGGTGTTGGCATCGAGGGGCTTGGCCTCAAGGGACTTGGCCTCAAGGGACTTGGCCTCGAGGGACGTGGCCTCGAGGGGCTTGGCCTCGAGGGACGTGGCCTCTAGGGGCGTGGCCTCGCAGCGTTCCTCCTGGGCCTCGAGTGTGTTAGCCTTTTGAGGCTCCTCAGTCCCTTCGGCATGAATCTCTTGCAGCAGTTGACTCGGGGCGGTCCCCTCTTGAGGCTTTGGGCCTGGCGTGGGTCTTGTGATGACGGCCCCTTCGTCGAGCTCTTTATCAGGAGGCTTTTTCTTTGGAGTGGTTGCACTCTTCTTGTGAAGTACATGCTCCTCTCTTTCCACCACAAGGACATCACTGGCTGTTTGTGGGGTGGCTGACAAGTACAGCTTCAGGTGCTCACCAGGCCTTGGGGCGACCATTACAGGTGGGCTGGCCAAGTACTTCTTCAAGTCCTCAAATGCTTTTTCAGCTTCAGGGGTCCACTTGAAAGTGCCCGTTCTTTTCATGATCTTGAAAAACAGCAGGGCTCTTTCGCCGAACTTGGAGATGAATCGACCCAAGCTGGCCATGCAGCCTGCCAGGCGTTGCATGTCCTTGAGCCTGCGTGGAGGTTGCATGCCTTCTATGGCCTTGATTTTGTCTGGGTTCTCCTCTATGCCCCGATGGGACACGAGGAAACCCAGCAATTTGCCTGAAGGTACTCCGAAGACGCACTTGGCGGGGTTGAGCTTAAAGTTCACCTTGCGCAGGCTGGCGAAGTTTTCTTCCAGGTCTCCGAGCAGAGTATTTCCTTCTCGTGACTTCACGACGATGTCATCGACATATGCTTCAGCGTTTCGCCCCATTTGCCCGCCAAGGGCTATCCTCATTAACCTATGGAAAGTGTCTTCGGCATTTTTTAGGCCGAAGGGCATGCAGACGTAGCAATACACACCGCATGGGGTGAGGAAAGCCGTCTTCTCCTCATCCTCTTTAGCCATCTTAATCTGGTGATAACCAGAGAAGGCATCGAGGAAACAGAGGAGGTCGCAGCCTGCCGTGGAGTCCACGATCTGGTCAATTCTGGGCATGGGGTAAGGGTCCTTGGGGCAGGCCTTGTTCACGTCGGTGTAGTCGATGCAGAGGCGGCCTCCGCCGGCGGGTTTTGGGACTACCACGTCGTTGGAGAGCCAAGTGGGGTGCGCGACTTCGCGGACTACTTTTGCCGCTTTGAGCTTCTCGACCTCCTTGACGATGAATGCTTGCTTCTCGGGGGCTTGCTTTCTTGCTTTTTGCTTGACGGGGCGCACGTTTGGGCACACGGCCAAGTGGTGCTCGATCACCTCCCTCGGTACACCAGACATATCTGACGGTGTCCATGCGAACATGTCAGAGTTGGCCTGGAGGAAGGCGACAAGCGCGCTTTCCTATTTGGGAGGCAGCGCGGCGCCATTGGTGACGCTAGCCCCCGAGCCTTCAGCCCCCGAGCTACTTGAGCTCAGAGAGATCTTCTTTGTAGCAGCTGCCTCCTGGGAGAACACCTGCTTCTTCTTCTTGGGCCTCTCGAGAGGCTCTTGGTCCTCGTCTGCGGGGAAGGCCATGGTGGCGGTCTTGTAGGCCGACTCCACCGCGCGCGTAGCACCCAGGACATGCCCACGTATGGTGATCGTGCCGGCGCTGCCGGGGATCTTGACCATGTTGTATGCATGGTGCGTGACGGCCATGAACTTCGCGAGCGCGGGGTAGCCGAGGATGGCGTTGTACGGCAGGCCGATGTGCGCAACATCGAAGTCGATGTGCTCGGTGCGGTAATTTTCCTCGCTCCCGAAGGTGACGGCAAGCCTGACCTGGCCTAGAGGCTCGATTGAGCCGCTGGTGACCCCCGTGAAGGGCCTCGAGGGCATAAGCCTCTCGTAGGCCTGCTCCGCCGTCGATGAGCGTCTTGCAGACAGCCACATTGTATGGTGGGGGTGCAGACCAGCGGGAAGGTTCCAACAGTCTTGGTGGACTTGGGGTGGTCCTGAGCGTCGAAGGCGATGGTGTACTGCGACCACTTGAGGGGCCTGGAGGTTTCCGTGCTTGGGAAGGCGGCGTTGAGCTCGCGGGCGAACTTCTTGAACTGGTTGTTCGACTTTGGCGCCTGCGCCCCCCCTAGGATGTAGGCGATGGCGCCCCTCGGGGCTGGGTAGCCGCCATCTTCCTCGTCAGGGAGTTTGCCGTTCTTTTCTGCGGCGTTGGCTCGATTTCCAGATGGTTGCTGGTAGCCGCCCTTGCGTCCGCCTCCGCGGTAGCCACGGCCTCGACCGCGGCCGCCGCTGTCTTCTGCTTGCTCGCGCTCCTTGCTCAACCTTTTGAGGTCGTAGCAGGACTCCATAGAGTGGCCGCGCCTGTTGTGGTAGATGCAGAATGGGCGGTGATCATCTTTCCTTTCTACAGCCTCGGGGGAGTCCCTGCGGGTGCCTTTTGTGTCCGGCTCTGCCGCGAGAACTGCGGTGGCCTTGCGCTTGGGCTCCTCCTTCTTCTTCTGGCTCTTGGACCCCTCAGCGTGATCGTCCCCTCTCGAGGACATTTGCACGAAGAGGAGTCCCTCTTCAGCCTTGGCACACTTGTCCGCCATGTCGAACAGCTTGACCACCGAGGTGAGCTTGTCGTGGATGCCCAGTTTCTCGAGCATCCTGCTGTTTGTGACGCCCTCGCGGAAGGCGGCGTTGACCTGAGTGTCGGGGATGTTCAGGATCTTGTTGCGCACTTGGCCGAAGCGCTGGATGTACTTGCGGAGCATTTCGTCCTTCCTCTGGACCACAGCGCGCAGATCATTGTGGTTGAGGGCGCGCTCGTACGTCCCCTTGAAGTTGGAGACGAATTGCTTGCAGAGCTCCTCCCAGGATTTCACAGAGTCCTCCGGGAGGTTCAGGAGCCACGACAGCGCAGAGTCGCGTAGCGTGTGGGAGAACCAGTTGGCCATGACCTTGTCGTCTCCCCCCGCAGCTTGGATGGAGGTGGTGTAGAGCTGCAGGAATTCGACGGGTTGCTGGAGCCGTCGTAGCCCTTGGGAAGAGCTGGCCTGAACTTCTGCGGCCAGACCACGCGGTGCAAGGAGCGAATGAACGCCATGCAGCCCGAGGTGTACGTAGCGACCCCGTGCTGAAGCGCGCCACGGTTCTGCTATCCCGCCTGGCCGAGCTCCTCCACGAGCCTGTTCTGGCGGTCTCGCTGGAGCTCCATCCCCACACGGGCGTCGGGCGCGGTGCGCTGCTCGATCATACAATCGCGCGGCGAGGTCGCGTGCGACGCAGCCCTCTGTTTCGCAGCCGGTGCAGGCCCCGGAGGTGACGGAGGCGCATTTGTTGCGACCGTTCCCGCGAGAGAGGGGTGCATATTGGACTGCGGCGGAGCGGGGCGCGTCGTGGCGATGCCGACGAGGTGGTTGAAGCGTTGGAGCCACTGCTCGCGAGCCTCAGCGGTGGGCTGGTAGCGGAGCAGCTCCTGCGCCATGAGCAGCGCGGTGTGGGGCGCAGGGTCTGTCCTCCCCGGGCCCGAGCCGCTCGGGCGTTGCGTCGGGTGCGACGACTGCGCGTCCTCCTGGTGCTCGGCGTCGTGTTCCGGCGCCTCCACGTGAGGGCCAGAAGGGACATGCTCCTCTTGGCGGGGTTGGCCCCGCCTTGCACGGGTGGTCGCGGCGCCTGGGGGCGCGCGTGTTCCCGCGCGGCACGTCGGCTGACTCGAACGGTGCGGGTGGCGCGCGTGTTCACCTTGGCGCAGAGACAAACTCGAAGGTTGTTGACGCGACTCAATCCCCTACCTGGCGCGCCAAATGTCGGGTTATGACTCCCGGGAATCGGGGGTAGTCACTTCCTGAAGTGTAGTTCGAGAGGGGATTGAACGCGGAGGTCTAAACCCTCAAGTGGCTCCGTGACGTTGCTCGCCGGACCCGAAGAAGACGCACACCCGACCAAGGAAAACACCGTCCTTTACCCAGGTTCACGGCCCTCGTGAGGAGGTAAGACCGCTACTCCTGCCTGTCTGTATTATATGTGGGAGATTACAATACAGTTGAGCTTGCCGGAAGCCCCCTTGAGGCAGTTCTTGCCTGGGGAGGGAAGCGATGATCTTGTTCCTCCTCCAGACAGAGGCTAACCTAACCAGAGCTGCTAGGGTTTACAAGGGTGTTTTGCACGCAAAGGGCCGACCCTTGCTACGATGGATGTCTTCTCTATTTTATAGGCGCCTCGGGCCTTCTTCTTCGGCTTGGCCTTCAAGATGGCTCCCACTTGCCAGTGGCGGGGCGGAGCACGAGTCCACCGTGCTCCATTCGTCCATGGACTCGTGTAACATCCCAACATTTTATAATGTTCAAAAATCACTAAAATTTAAAACTTTTCTTTTTATTAAAAATAAATATTAAATGCATAAGAAAACCAACTATGAAAGACTTCAAACTTATTAGAAAGAGTTTAATAATTCAAATGTCTCACTTTAAACATTACATTATCCATTGTATTTCAAAACCCTTAATATGTAAATTAATGAATGTTGAAAAACCTTCAAACCAATTTCATGAAATAAATAGTTTCCTCATAAGTATATGATTCCAACCACATAGCCATAGCTATTCATAAATTAAAATAATATTTACAAGTGTTCTTTTTAAACTATTTAAAACATGATCTATTTGTCAAATAGTTTTTCATTCTTTCAACTAGTTCAAAACTTAGTGTTGAAATTACACCCTATAGTTTATAACTCTAATAAATTCATACAGTTTATAAATGGATTATCCAAATAAACATTTCATTAGCTTAAAATGAATTCCATTTATTTTCAAAACATAAAATGATTTCCATGAATATATATTCTATATAAGAAAAGAATTAAATCTAAAATCTTTTCTAAAGTTTTTATGAAGTTTCAATTGATTTATCTTGGTATAAAATATAATGGTACACAAATTATTTTCAACTAAAAATGAATTCCTTATATTTCCCATTTCCTTCAAATTTTTTATATTTTGTTCTTTAATATTATGCCAAGATAAATAAGAATGATTTCAGCAAAACAAGTTTAAATAACTCAAATCCAAACATAATTGAATATGGGTATTTCATATAAATTATTTAGCCAAAATTAAAATTAATTAAACCCTAGTTTTAAATTAAACATAAAGTGTCAATTTTACATTTAATCAATATGTCGAAATTATTATTTTTGAAAAGTGTTCAAAACACTCCCACAATTTGTTTAACAGAAAGATAATGATTTTACAAATTTTTAGAATTTTGTTTGACCTCATTTGGACAACTAAATCAAAAGTTATAAGAGAAAGAAATAAAACAGAAAAAGAAAAAGAGAAAACCCTGACAGTGGGACCGACCTGTCAGGGGGTCACCTTTCTTCAACCTCCAGCCGGAAAACTTGCCGAGAACGCCAGCGATTCCCTTCCTCCAAATCGCGCGATTAACGTCCCAAATCCTCGGCTCTTCTGCCCTACTTAAACCCTGTGAACTCTCTCTTCTTTCCCCCAGAAACCCTAGCTCCAACGCCCCCAGGCTGCTTGGATTTGAGCCACCATTGCCGCCATTGCCGCCGCCGTAATATTCAAAATCCGGTGAGTACAAAGCCCCTCGAGCCCTTCCGCAACTCCCTCTCGACTCCCTGTCCACGGGCGCATCCTCTTGACACCATTGGTGTTTTGTTTTTGTTCCAGAACGTCACGTTCTTCCTCGCCCGAAGAAAGCCGCCCGTGGGAGCAACTCCGGCGAGCAACCTCCGGTGCATCCGTGCACCCCATCATCGTCAACTTCGCCACCGAGTCCGCCACGGTCTCCTCTTCATCTGGGTATGATCAGTCTTCCCTTCCTTCCCTTATAGCGCGTAGAATGCGATTGCCGAGCCGGCGCCGCCGTCGGCAAACGTGCTCCGGTGACCTTGCGCCGCCAGGCTTGGACCAACGCCCGAGATCCGTCCGATCGTAAATCAACGGCTGCGATTAGATCCTTGCGCTGAACGGGTACGGTCCAATCTAGGCCGTCAGATCTGATCGAGCGATCCAGATCTATTTCACTTAACCACGTCAGCGCTGACGTGGCCTACACAGTCAGCATCCGCGTCAGCGCCAGCGTGTAATTCCTTTTCTATTTTAAATTTAATTGGAAGTTTTGTAGAATAGTCCCTGTAATTAAAACATCTATAACTTTTTAACCACAACTCCAAATTTAATAATGTTTATATATTTGGAAAGCTCTTGACATGTAGATTATTTTAGATCGGCCAAAATCCAAATTTGACTTAGTATAAAATATTCAAATTTCAAATGGTGAATTTGAATATATTTGTAATAACTTTAAATCTATAAATCCAAAAATTGCAAATAAAATTGTTTTAGAAACTTTAGAATATTTGTAAATTAATGCCACTGCTATAAAATATTTTTGTGTAATTTTTGAATGAATTCATAGTCATATATTTAATTTGAATGATTTGACTATTTTCAACATAACTATTAATAAAAATATTATTTTTTATTAAAGTAAATTTCTATAAATTTAATTAAAATACCCCTGTCTATTAACACTATTTATTAAATTATATTACAAAAATTTAATCATAGAAAACTTCAATCTTATAATTATTCCTGTTATTATATTTTCCAAAATTAGAAATTAATTAAATTGCATTTATAAATTCATGCATATTTATAAAGAAATCACAAAAGTTATTTTTGTGTTTCTTGTGATTAAAAATTTCATTTCATTCATAGCATATTTTATTTTGTAGATATAATTCTCATAGGAAAACCCCTCTTCATTGGTTTTTTCTAAGTTAGAAATAATTTCAACTTAGCATTTTTGTGATGTGCTACACTTAGACACTTAGTAATTTTCAACATGGAGCTGGAAGACCAATGAAGGACTTAGCCAAACGAGACTCCAGAAGAATCTCCAAGGAGTGGAAGCACTTAGAAGAAAGATCAAGAAGGAGTTCATGAAGACCAACCAGAAATATTTTCTAAGTCTTTCTCCCTCTTTCTTCTTTCTCCCTCCTTCTTCTGTTAGACTTCATGATGACTAAGTAAATCCAAGACCAGCCTCGAGGATACAAGAACCACCAAGTCTGAAGATTTATCAAGTCTATCAAAACTTCAATCAAGACATCATCAGGGAGAATATTACAAGTCTGGAGATGAAGCCTGGAGGACAACTACATCTTTCTTCTATCTTTTCCCTCTTTTCTAATAGTGTCTTTCACATTTGACTTAAACAAATTTTGATCATGATGTTATCATCTTGAAGTTGTTGGATCCTAGCGGCATAGTGGGATGAAGCGGCCTGGAAACAAACCTTACATGTCCACGTACATGACACCTGTTCCAGAATTTAAGTGGCTGGCCGGGTGTCTGTCTCTCTCACTTTAGTGAATATCTAATTTACAAAGAGTTGATAATAATTGTTGATCACCTCGAAGAATAGAGCTAGTATTTTCTCTAAGTATTTTGCACATCAAGACTAAGCCATTAGAGTGCTTATTCAAGATGATATAAAACAAAATATTTTATTCAACTTATGACCTTAGCCCTTAGTCCTTTTGGACCACCCTATTTGCCTTGCATTAACTTAAAAGATTTCTATGGCATGAAAAAGCATTTCTAGCCCTTAGGAATATTTTGCACCTCATGCATAAACATATTTTCCTTAGAAAGTTTTATAAAACTTATTTATTCAGCTAGTATGTGTTTGTGTGCATTGTGGAGTTGTGCTTGCAGTTGATTGTTGTATTGTTGCTTGTCTATAATGTTAGATTGAACAGAGAGTCCCGAGTATCGTTGAAAAGAGTTGTGAACAACGACAACATTCAAAGGCAAGTGGCACACCTCATAAACTTCCTATTATTTCTATATGCATTACTTAGTGTATTTTTATATGCATGTGTAGGATAGTATTGCTATGCTAAACCTGTGTAGAATTCCTTATTACTGTGTCTAGGTTCCTATGCAATACTTAGTAGAATTATTGATGCTATGCAAATGTTGTTTTGTGAAAATCTAAATTCTACTAAGTTAAGAAAGAAACACCTGGGTGGTAAGTGGTTGTATGGTTTATGTTGAGTGGCTACTCAGGTCCATGTCTATGGTTCCTGGAGTATGTACACATGTGAATGGCCACCCAGGAACAGAGGAATCTGAAGAACTCCGAGTGACGATTGCTTCCCGTGCAGCCATTGCCATATGGGCTCTGGCTTGATCAATTACGTTGTGTGGACTCTCTCCGGCTTGACAAGCAGATGTAGGGGGATGTTAGGTGGAACGGGTCAAGCCAGAGTGGGAGGGAAAATGCTTCTGAAAGATCTCGTCTCATTCTTCTCCTTTCCTTATCACAAATGGTGTGTAAAGGATAATCTGGATTGAGTGGGTACAATGGTGAACGTGCACAACCTCTGCAGAGTGTAAAACTAAGTACTTAGCCGTGTCCCCGGTACGGACAAATTGAGCAGCTGATCACGGACGTCAACGGAGGATTCCATCATTCCAACTTCAGAAATAAAACTTGATGGGTGAACAAGGGAAGATGAGATTTATGGTTTTCATGCCATACTTGTCTTGATTTGAAGAAAGTGTTTTCCAAAAATATAGGAAAAATTGTCTTTATGCAAAATAGCCTTGAACTCCACCAACCAAATATGCATATAGGCTTTAGAGTTATTCCATTAAGTGTCCACCATAGTGTCACTTGCCAGACTCCATTTTTAATGGAATCTGACCCACGTTGTTGCAATATTTTTCTTATTGCAGATTTGATCAGATGACGAGCGAGGTTTCGTTTAAAGGTTTCGAGTCTACAACCAACATGTTTTCGCCTGTGGCAGCATGAAAGCTATAGAGACTCACTGCTATTGTATTTCCGATGTGTACTTTTTCAATGCTAGCTTTATGCTATGCAACTTGTATCGAATATTTTGTAATTCTGGATCATCGATGTAATAAATTGACGCTTTGTTGTGATATTACATCAGAAACTGTGTGTGCAAACGAATCGATCCAGGGATTTGCACTATACACAGGTATCTGCCTTATTTAAAGTCCAGGTACGCTACAACTCGGTCCATTGTTGATAAAGTTGGCGCCGTGGCCGACCGGCGGCCGATCGCGCTCGTACTATCCGCAGAGCGGACAGTCTCTGAGGTGGAGCCCGCGATGACGATCTCCGTTGGAGGGTTGCGCCGTCCACCTGCTTTATCGTCGGAGTAGAAGGTCCTCACAGCTGTGCAGCAGGAGGAGCAGCTTTGTTGACCGCTTTAGCGCCAGGGACAGCGACGGGGGTGTGAGCGCCTTTGTACGAGCGTGGCAGAGGTCACATGCGCTCTGCCGGGGTTCCTTGGCGACGACGTATCCCTCCAGGCCTGAGGGGAGATTTCTGCCGGACTTCCCTCAGGCGGGTTGGTTCCTTGACGAGGAGGATCCCCTGAGGCGAGGGGTCGCTTGAGGCCCTCGCCTCCTCTTCAGGCCCTCGAGGGGGATCGCCTCTCGATGGTCCCGTCAGGCGGTGACGTCTGGTCCTTAGTTGTTTCGTCCGTCTGGCCCGCGAGCGAGGCCTGGGGGGAATGGGCTCTTGGTACCCCAGTTCCCACTGGGCCCACACTGTGTAAAGTAAGTAAGTAACATCATCCTAAGACAAAGTACTATTTTTTTATCCCTAGTAGCAACACTACATCTACAACCTTAGAGCTTTCTGTCATTGCCCCGGATTTAAAAGAGACATGAACCTACTATCGAGTATAAATAAACCCCTCTTGGAGTTACGAGCATCTACTTGGCCAGAGCATACACAAGTAACGGAGAGCATGCAAGATCATTAAATAGTACACATATGATAATATTATGAAGCAATAACTTTAGTACTCAATATTCATCGGATCCCAGCAAACACAACATGGAGAATTACATAAAGATGATCTTGATCATGATAGGCAGCTCACAAGATCTAAACATGATAGAACAAGAGGAGAATACAACCATCTAGCTACTGCTATTGACCCGTAGTCCAAGGTAGACTACCCACGCATCAGTCCGGAGGCTGTCATGGCGACGTAGAGGCCTCCGGGGACGATTCCCCTTCCCGGCAGGGTGTCGGGGAGAAGTTCTGATCTCTCCCTAATTGGTGGTGACGACGGCCGTGGCTCGGGACCCGTGGAGGAAAAAGTGATTAAATGTGCTCTGTTTTTAGGTCAAGGGGGTATTTGTAGGCGAAAGACCTAGGTCGGTGGCGATCGAGGGCGCCACATCCGCTCCCAGCGCGGCTCTTGTTGCTGCCGCGCCACCAGGCGATGTGGGCCACTCGCGGCCCCTATTCGTCTCTTCTTCGGTTCTTCGCGATGCAAATCTTCTAAAAATAATTCCTGGTTGATTTATTTCTAGTTTGGTGGATATTTCCTTAAGAGATTTTCTGAAACCAAAATCAGCAGAAAACAGGGAACTGGCACTATGTCATCTTGTTAATAGGTTAGTCCTAGAAAATGCATAAAACTATATAAAATGCATATAAAACATGTAATAATATGATATAACATAGCATGTAACATAAGAAATTATGGATACGTTGGAGACGTATCAGGGCCATCTAGTGGAAAGAAGGCCCATGGGGGGGGGGGGGAATCCCCCTAGGGGATTCGGTTGGGGGAGGCCGGCCTAGGTGGGGCACATGGGGCCCACCTAGGGCTGGCGGCTGCTTATGCCGGCCAAGCCACGCATGTGGGATAGTCCCACATTGCCTGGGTGGCAAGGTTGGCTCCCCCCGGGGTCCTTTAAATAGAGGTGCACCCATAGCCTTTTAATTCACCAATTAATTTCTCTTTCTCTACTCGATTACGTGATTCCCTTTGTCGGAGTTGCGCCGAGAAGAGAGGAGGTCTCTCCACCATAGCCCTCTGTCGCGCTACTGGTGTTCCGGTCCAAGTCTAGCGTTGCTCGTCCTGGACTGGAGCTTCGGGAGTCGTCGTCTCCACCGTACGTGTGTAACGCCCTGCGAGGTGCTGCGCTAGCGGTGCTGGGAGGTCTACTTCCACTACACGACCTTGAGGTCGGCTTTGTCGTCTTCATCGTCAATGTTTGTGCGGGAACGTACTCTCGGCTTTTGGTCTACAAGGGTATGTATTCCGATCTCCGCTGTAGTACTATATATGCATAGTGTAGATTCTGGCTAGTTTAAGGATATCGTTGCAAGGAATTTTTTGTTTTCTGCCTAGGTCTGGTAGATCTCATACCGCACCAGAATGGTATGGCAACCTAGTTTGCACTGTCATGTTGATTGAACAAGACGAACCTACAAACTACAAGGAGGCTATGGCGAATCTAGAGTCCGAGAAATGGCTAGAAGCCAAGAAATCCGAAATAGGATCCATGTATGACAACAAAGTATGGACTTTGATGGAGATTACCGAAGGGTGCAAGGCCATTGAGAATAAATGGATCTTTAAGAAGAAGACTGATGCTGACGGTAATGTGACCGTCTATAAAGATCGTCTTGTCGCAAAAGGTTTCCGACAGGTTCATGGGATTGACTACGATGAAACGTTTTCACCGGTAGAGATGCTAAATTCTATTCGAATTTTGTTAGCAATTGCTGCATATTACGATTATGAAATATGGCAGATGGATGTCAAAACAACATTCCTAAATGGCTACATTGAGGAAGAGTTGTATATAGTACAACCGGAAGATTTGTCGATCCAGTAAATGCTAACAAGGTATGCAAGCTTCAACGTTCCATCTACGGATTGAAGCAGGCATCTCGGAGCTGGAATCTTCGCTTTGATGAGGTGATCAAAGGATTTTGATTTGTCCAAAATATGGAAGAGACCTGCATTGACAAGAAAATGTGTGGGAGCTCGGTTGTGTTCTTAGCACTATATGTAGATGATATATTGCTGATTGGGAATGATGTGGAACTTCTGAATAGCGTGAAGAAATATTTAAACAGTAAATTTTCCAAGAAGGACTTAGGAGAAGCTGCATACGTCTTAGGCATTAAAATCTATCGTGATAGATCAAGACGTCTATTAGCGTTTAGTCAGAATACCTATCTTGATAAGATACTGAAGCGTTTCGGTATGGAGACAGCAAAGAAGGGTTCTCTGTCTGTTATCAAGAATAAAACATTGTGCAAGGCACAGTGTGCGGTGATGGAACTGGGTAAGGCCGAAATGACTAAACATCCTTATGATTCAGTCATAGGATCGATTATGTATGCGATGTTGAGTACATGACCTGATGTAGCATTGGCTCTGAGTTTGACGAGCTGTTTCCAAAGTAATCCAGGAATGGAACATTGGATTAGAAATGTTCCTTGTCTACGGTGGTTGTGATGAAGAACTTGGCGTAACAGGTTACCTTCATGCAAGTTTCTGCACAGACCCCGACGACTCTAAGTCGCAGACTCAAGGTGAATGGAGGCGCGGTGTGCTGGAGAAGTGGGAAGCAACCCATCATGGCGCATCTACAATGGAGTCGGAGTACATCGCCGCTTGCGAAGCCGCGAATGAAGCTGTGTGGCTAAGGAAGTTCATCATTGAACTAGGAGTGTTCCCGAGCACGCAAGACCCCGTGACCCTCTACTGCGACAATACGGGTGCTATTGCTAACACGAAGGAACCAAGGTCTCACTCCACCGCTAAACACATTCTCCGACGCTTCCATGTGATACGACATTATGCACATTAAGGAGATGTAAAGATTTGCAAAGAGCATACGGATCTGAATGTGGCAGATCGTCTGACGAAGCCTCTTCTGCTTGACAAGCATGAGAAACACCAAGATGCTATAGGTGTTAAGCTTGTACCAAGTTGTACTCTAGTTCAAGTGGGAGCCGGAAGGAGATATTCCCTAGAGGAAATTAATAAAGTATTTTTCTTTATCATATCTCGTTTGTTCATAATGCGTTTTTGTGTCATGCT
Source organism: Poa annua (assembly GCA_026929855.1). Classification (NCBI taxonomy): domain Eukaryota; kingdom Viridiplantae; phylum Streptophyta; class Magnoliopsida; order Poales; family Poaceae; genus Poa; species Poa annua. Next base: position 56,565,848 of record CM049426.1, on the reverse strand, counting down.
ATAACCGTACTAAGCGGAAATATTAATATGGGTGTGATGCATAAAAAACCAGGTCCCTAGTAGCCTCTACCAAGACTAGTTTTGTTGTGCGATTGATGATCGAGGTTTCCCGATCATGTGACATGGCGTCAGTTGGCAATGAAGTCATATCGTTGGTGGAACAATGTGATGGACATACCCATATTTGTAGGACGTAGTAATTACGCCTTCGACCGTGAGATCAACTCTTATTGTTATTCTTGGAAGATACTTTGATTGCATCAAACGTCATATCTTATGTAGTGTGACAATAAGGGTGTCCCTCTCGGGTATTGGAAGATGGTAGTTGAGACGAGGGGTCAAGAGCGGGATCTGTCCGTCCATATAGCCGGATAGATACTCTAGGGCCCACTCGGTGAGATTATGTCAAATGAGCTTGCAAGCATGTGACTAGGTCACAGGGACATAAGATCATAGACGAGTAGAAGATAGTGTTGTCGGTAACGAGATCATGCTAGTTATGGAGATATCTATGAACGATGCTCGAACACGCTAAGTATCGGTATGACAAAAGGTTTAAGACTTAGCGTTCAGGTTTGATAGATGAGAGTCATTCGTTATATCACAAGGATTGATTCACGGGGTCCAGGCCTACGAGTTAGTCAATGATCGGAGAGGGGTCTCGATCATGTCTGTTATTATATTGAACCGCTATGGTAACAACATAAGGGGTTTCGACAAGACAATCGGAAAGGAAAGATATCACCGGGAACGTCCCGGGAATGGTCCGATGGAGATCGGGAAGCGAAGAAAAAGTTTTCGGAGCAAGAATAAATTATATATAATATGTTTGATATTAATTAATGTAATTAATGATTAAATATGATTTATATATTTATTTTCGAATTTTTTAAGGCTGATTTCCCTAAATGTGCCTTCTAGTGGAAAGAGGGCCCATGGGGGAAAAAATCCCCCTAGAGGATTCGGATTGGGGAGGCCGGCCAAGGTGGGCCACATTGTAACATCCCAAATGTAACATTCCTAAAATGTTGAGCTTGTGTGTAATAAAGTGTATCATCATATCATCTTTCCATTTGCGTTTGCATTCAATTAAATAAATTGCTTTCAAATTCAAATTTCCTATTTATATTTCAAATGCAATTTCAAATAAATTCAAATGAAGTATCAAAATATTTACAAATAATCAAACCAGTAATTTAACTTGACTATTTTGAAACTATTAAAATTGTTCAAAAGTTCTTATCATGTTTCTTTTCTGTTTTGTTTTCAAAATACAAAACCAGAAAAGAATAAAATTAAAAGTAAAAGAAAAAGCAGAAAAAAGAGAGGAGAAGAAACTCACCTAGCCGAGCTGGGCCTGTTCGGCCCAACTCAGCCCACCTGCTCTGTCTCCCTCCTCCGTACGGCTTAGAGGAGACGGGCACATTTCCACGCTATTCATGGCCGTGACGCTGCCTCCTCGCCCCCACAGCTCGTCCACTCCCCTCTCTCCCTATTTAGCCGCCCGCCGCTGCCAAACCCTAACCCTAATCCTCTCCTCTGCCCCGCCGCCGCTCGCTCTCTCCCCAAGCACCGCCATAGCCATGTCTGGAGGGTTTGAGCTCGCCCCCGCGTGAGCCGGCCATCTCCTCCGTCCATGTCGCGCCAGCAGCCGCGCCCGCCTCTCCTTCGTCCTCGACGTCGAGTGCCAGCACCAGGAGCCACCGCTTCGTCCACTCCATCCCCACGATGCCGCAGCTTGGCCTCCCCTCCCTACACCGTCCTCTCTGCCTCCGGCCTCCCCGAGTCTCCCCAACTCGCCCACGAGCTCCCCTCGTTGAGCCGCCGCTAGACGCCTCTCCTTCCTCGTTCGATTCACCGCGGTTCGCCGGATTTGAACGACGCCGTCGCCGGCAACGCCACGACCGGGGCGGGCACGACCTAGTCGAGCACGAACCCGAGCAAGAACGTGCACCTTTCTTCGAACCGAGGGAAAAAACGAGACTGCGACACGAAACCGCACACCCGACACACCCACGCTCGCGCGGCGCCGCCAGGAAAAGGTCGCCGCCGGCGGGAGTTGGTCCGCCGCTACGCTCGGTTCGCTAGGAGTTTCACTTTCGTCAGAGACGATAACAGTTTCAGTCCTTCGTCAGTGTTAAAAGAAACTTGTTTCCGCTTGTATCAACAACCCGATCCCAGCACTTCTGGCTAGCAGCACCGTGCGCTTGCTCGCCACGCACCCGAGTTCGAATTCCTCCATGGGCAGTGGAAAAAGCCCACTTTTTAACACGCCGCTGACAGGGCGGGCCCACTTGTCAGTGACCGTGGTGCTCGCAGCGCACGCAACGCGTGCGTCAGCGCCAGCGTGGCTCCTGGGCCCGCTTGGCAGCCTCTCGGGCTAGGTCCAGTGCAGTAAGAAAAGTTTCCAGGAGATCCCTGCGCTGCGTATAGATACCCCCTGGCTTCTATCTTTTGCACCTGAACCCTTCCAGTTATTGTTTCCATCACGGACAGGTCCCTGTCGTTTGCAGAAACAACCCTAACATTAAAAATGCAATAACTTTAATTCTATAACTCCAAATAAAATAATCTTTATATGTATTAATATCAGAAAAATGCAATGAACATTATTATGTCATTTTACATCATTTATTTTAAATGCTTAGTTTAATTTAACAAATGCAACTAAATAATTAAATATGGAATGTGTGGGGTAATAAATATATAATGCCCTAATTCCATTTAATTTGATCATACCATCTATGCCATGTCTTGCCATGCTAATAAAAAATTAACTTGATGTGTAGATAAATAATTTGCACCATAATTAATTGTCGGAATTTTCATCCCCGCTTTAATGTGACCTATTCATCGCAAACCATATTGCCACATCAATTGTTTGCGCATTTCCATATATTGATTGTGTTTCCTATTGTCTGTGTTTGGCTTTTCTCTGGGTAGACGACGACGTACCTGCTGCGAGTACCTACGATTCTGAGGTTCCAACTTTTGTGCCGGGCCACGAGCTGCTAGCCAAGCTTATGCTAACATGTTACACGATTGTTTGGTTTTCATACTTGTCATTGATCTCTTCTACCCTAGTTTACGTTTCATGAATTGCGATCCCATCACATGTTTATCCTGCAGCCTATACAGCTTTATCCCCACAACCTATAACCCCTTGCATGTTTTATCTGTTGGCCTTTGCGAGTCATAGTGCATGATTAGAGTTGGTTGTGCGAGTCGTCCGTCTGTATTTCATCTCATATGCTTAGTATGATAGATTGTTCTACTTTAATAAAATGTTGTATTATGTTGGGTATTATAATTAAAAGATAAGGCACCAGGCGGAAGGCTTTGCGAGGTGCTTTGTTCTGCCCAGTGTCGACCTAGGAACTGAGATTTTGTCCTCGGATCCAATTTTGAGCGCACTAACCACTTGTGGGTGGTCCAATGGAGCCCCCCTCGACTTTGAACGGATCCTCAGTTCGTCCATGTGCGTAAGTAGTTCGGGTTTTCCATTTGCTCATATGCATGTGCATGATGATGATGTTTGATGAGAGGTTACTTGATAAAGTGGGTCATATAGGAGTGGTGCGCGCGAAGCGGACAGTTCCTACTGTGGTTTTGCGCTTAGACACAAACTAATGAGTCCGCAATTGAGATTCGGCCGGACTCCTGACGCGGGTAACAACTCATATGGGTGGCACTTGGACTTGCTAAAGTGAAGGAATGAGTCATGTTGAGAGGCCCTAATGTTTTTGACTGGGTTGATCATGCGAGTATGGGTAGAGTAGTGCACCCCTGCAGGGTATAATCTTATCGATGAGCCGTGTCCACGGTTATTGTAGCGTAACTGCACTTTAAATAAGGCAGATACCTGTGTATAGTGCAAATCCCTGGATCGATTCATTTACACACACAGTTTACGATGTAATATCACAACAAAGCGTCAATTTTATTACATCGATGATCCAGAATTACAAAATATTCGATACAAGTTGCATAGCATAAAGATAGCATTGAAAAAGTACACAACGGAAATACAATAGCAGTGGGTCTCCAACAACTTCATGTTGCCACAGGCGAAAACATGTTGGTTGTAGACTCGAAACCTATAAACGAAACCTCACTCGTCATCTGATCAATCTGCAATAAGAAAAATATTGGAACAACGTGGGTCAGATTCCATTAAAAATGGAGTCTGGCAAGTGACACTACGGTGGACACTTAATGGAATAACTCTAAAGCCTATATGCATATTTGGCTGGTGGAGTTCAAGGCTAATTTGCATAAAGCCAATTTTTCCTACTCTTTTGAAAACACTTTTCTTGAAATCAAGACGAGTATGGCATGAAAACCATAAATCTCATCTTCCCTTGTTCACCCATCAAGTTTTATTACTGAAATTGGAATGATGGAATCCTCCGTTGACGTCCGTGATCAGCTGCTCAAATTGTTCGTACCGGGGACACGGCTAAGTACTTAGTTTTACACTCTGCAGAGGTTGTGCATGTTCACCATTGTACCCATTCAACCCAGATTATCCTTTACACACCATTTGTGATAAGGAAATGAGAAGAGTGAGACGAGATCTTTCAGAAGCATTTTCTCTCCCACTTTGGCTTGACCCGTTCCACCTAACATCCCCCTACATCTGCTTGTCAAGCCGGAGAGAGTCCATGCAACATAATTTATCAAGCCAGAGCCCATATGGCAATGGCTGCACTGGAAGCAATCGTCACTCGAAGTTCTTCAGATTCCTCTGTTCCCTGGGTGGCCATCCACAAGTGCACATACTCCAGGAACCATAGACATGGACCCGAGTAGCCACTCAACTTCGCCACCATACAACCAATCCACCCAGGAGATTCATTAACTTAGTGGATGTGCACTCTCAGGTGAAAATCACCATGCTCACGGCCCTAAGTAGAATAGACTTAATATGATTAATAGACAGGGATCATTTAATTAAATTTATAGGAATTTGATTTAATCAAAATTAATATTTCTATTAATAGTTATGTTGAAAATACTCAAACTATTCAATATATAACTATGAATTCATTCAAATATCACTCAAAATATTTTATAGCAGTGGCATCAATTTACAAAAATTCTAAAGTTTCTAAAACAATTTTATTTGCAATTTTTTGATGAATAGATTTAAAGTTATGCCAAAAATACTTAAATCCACCATTTGAAATTTGAATATTTTATACTAAGTCAGTTTTGAATTCTACATGTCAAGAGCTTTCCAAATATATAAAAATATTTGAATTTGGATAAACAGAGAAAAAGATATGATAGTTTGAATAGACAGGGGCTTTTCTGCAAAACTGTCATTTTTAATTTAATTAGAAAAAGAAAATCCACGCTGGCGCTGACTGTGCGCTGACGTGGCCGCTGACTGGGATCCGACGTGGATAAGTGATCAGATCTGGGCCGTTGGATCCCGATCTGACGGATCTAAACAGAACGTATCGATTCGATTAAAGGATCTAATCCTACGCGTACATTAAAGATCGGACGGCTTACATCGAATGACCAAAAGGTGGCGGCGCTCTGGTCGCCGGAGACGAAGGAGACGGCAGCGGCGGCTCGGACGCAGATGGGGACGGTGCTCCGGCAGTTCCTCGGACGCGCGGATGATGCCCTCGGGTGCGGCGCGTTGCGGCGATCTCGATGGGCTCGGTGGCGGCTTCGCGTGCGTCTCGGAGGGGCGTGGGGGCGTGGCCGAAGTGCTTCGGCGCCGGCGAGCTTCGGTCGAGCACGAGGTGCTCCGTTCGGCTGCGAAATAAATCGAGACAAGGGGTTCAGAGGATGCGCACAGACGCGGGGAAGGGGAAGAGGGTCAGGGGCATCGGGGAAGGCTCACCTCGCCGGGGAACAACGAAAAATGGCGGCGGTTGCAATGGAGCTCCGGCGAGCTTTTCCTGCGGCCTGGCGGCGTCTTAGGGGCTAGGGTTTGGGGCAAAAGGTCGCGGAGGCGCTGGGGTTTTGTAGGGCAGGGTCGGGGTGCCCATTAAGCCCCTTAATCGCGCGGAATCACGACGAGAAAATCTCGCCCGAAACTGTCGGTGCGTGATCTTCGGCGCGCGGTTGAAGACGACCTGACGTGTGGGCCCCACACGTCAGTGAGAGAAAGAGGGGAACGGGTTGGGCGTTGGGCCGTTACGCGTCGCTCGCGCGCGATAGAAGCTGGGCTTCGGCCCAGTTAGTTTTTCCTTTTGTTTTATTCTTTTCCTTTTCTGTTTTCTGGATTTTTAAATAACTCTAAAAGTATAAAACCAAATCAACTCAATTTAGTTTCTATATTTTTTGTAAAAACAATATCTATCATTTAGAATACTTATGTTTATGTTTTGAACACTTTAGAATTTAATAATTTTGAATTATTGCTTTAATATAAATTTGATGCTTAATGTCAAATTTTAAATTTAAGTCTAATTTAATTTCGTGTTGGCCAAATAAAATTATATAATAATACAATACTTATTTAAATTTGAAAAGTAAGTTCATTAAACTCATTTTCCAACATTAAAACATTTTGGCTTCAGTACAATAATTAAATGACATAACACATCCATTTGAAAATGGAAAAGGGAAATATAATGAATTCATTTTTAAGTCAAATAATTGGTGCACCATTATATTTTGTATTAAGATAATTCACTTGAAAACTATAATAAATACCTTTGGAAATATTCTAGTTTTAATTCATTGTTTATACTAAATATATTCAGGAAAAACATTTAATGTTTTGAAAATACATGAAGATCATTTAAGCTAATGGAATGATTATTTGGATAATTCATTAATTTTATAATCTATGGAGTTTTATAGTAATGAATTATAGATTATAATTTCCAAAGCTATAACTTGAATTTAGTCAGATGAATGAAAACTATTTGGCAATTATACCACTTTAAATAGTTTTGAATTTATGAATAGATATGACTAAATGGTTGAAATTAGTTTCTTATAAGGAAACTATTTTATTAAAATGAAATGGTTTGAAGTATTTAGATATAAGGGTTTTTGAAATACAATAAGAAATGTAATGTTTAACTAGAAACAACTTTTGAACATTATGTTAAACTGAGATATTTGAAATATTAAACCCTTTCAATATGGTTGAAATCTTTTATAGTTGGTTTTCTTATGCATTTTAATGTTTTATTTTAATCAAAAACAAAGTTTTAAATTTTTGTGATTTTTAAACATTATAAAATGTTGGGATGTTACAGACAACCACCCTTAAAAAGAATCTCGTCCCCGAGATTCGGAGAAGCTAGGAAGACCAAGCAAATGCTTGGATGATTTTGATAACTCAGGACGTTTTGAGAAATGAAATTTCTGACATGGAAACTAGAAAACTGCAGGGGATGAATTTTCTGATTGGGAAGGCTCGAAAGAAGGATGGTTTGGTATCTCTGGGTTGAAGCATCGGGATTTAATTAAACTAGGTGGCTACCACCATTAGAACAAAATTTTGTGGTCAGTCTAGAAACTTTGTTTAATCCTTTTTATTTATCCGTTGTAGAGCGTGCAAGTATTCAAAATACAATGACATGTGGTAGCTACGGGAAGTTTTAGCACTCACGTTTTCCACTCGGTCCTTGAAGAGATTTAATCCTCTTCCACTCTGGGCAGCCACTGGCATAGTGTCCCTTATCCTTGCACCTGTAGCATGTTATGTGGCTAAGATCCTTATTGGATTCACTCTTTTGTCTTTGTTCCTCGAGGATTTTCATGAGAAACTGTCGCATTCCTTCCTTGGCTTGCTGGTTAGTTTGTTGCACCAAGGGATAAAATTGACATTGGATTGGAACATGGGTTGTTCCTTCACACAGGAAGCAAATAACCCGTTTGGTGTGGCGTCCATTAATTGGACGTCTCGTGTGAACATGGGGCCTCTCATCAGAACAATCCTTGGACGTATGTCCTATCTCTCCACAAGTTTTGCATGCCTTTAGTTTGGTCATAGGGTCTTCTTCCACAATACTATGGTTTTGATCAATTTTAGGCGAGTGGTCGTTGATCACCTTCTGCCTCTGGTTCCTTAACGGCTTTCGCGTAATTGGGTACAATTCACTGTTGTCGTTATTGGAGTGAGACATCTGTTGGTTTTAGAAAATAAATGAGTTGAATTATATGTACTATGGAGAAATACTACTTAAATAATTTCAGAGCAAGACAACCAATTCCTAATAATATCAATCAACATGATTCAAACACATGCAAACACATACAAAAACAAATTTCACACTTATTTTGAGAATTCGAACTAATCATTTATCGAACGAAAACACACCAATGTCATGGAATTACAAAAACGATAGTACTGCCATACCACAATTTGATAGGTCAATACATCAAATCGATATGATAAGCTAAATGAGATAAATTGTGGTCCCTCTAACATGGTTTGTATTGCTCCACTTATTCCTCCTCAATCTCACGCTTGCGCTTTATTGCGTGGTTATTCGCCACAGGCGCGACTTCTCCCTCAGTTGACTCTTCAAAAGGCACCTCTTCGGGGTCTTTCTTCATCCTTTACCTCTGAGTTTACTACCACATTTCTAGTGCCTTGGTCACTTCCTCCAGCTACTGGCGGTGGTGGAGGTTGTAACGCCCCGGGATTTATCCCCTTTTAATTTGGTGTTTTTTCTTTTTGCATCGACATGGCATCGCATAGCATTAATTTAATTTGTTGCATTTAAATTAAATTTCCATAATTAAATTCAAATGCATTTCAAATTAATTAAAAATGTGTTATTTTCAAATCTTTTAAAAATGTTAAAAATTAGTTTATTAAATTGTCTATTGAAAACTAAAAATATTTTGTAAAGGTTTCGTGTTGAAATTCCTTTTCTATTTTGTTTTAAAAATATAAAACAGAAAATAATAAGTGGAGAGAAATAAAGCCCAAGCCCATCTAACTCCAACCCTAGGTTTTGCCCACAGAAAAAAATTTCCCACCCCCTGGAAACTTTGCAGCCGCCCCCCTCCACTTCCTCCTTTTTCTTTTTTCTAGTTTCCCCCTCCTTTCTTTCCTTTTTCCTTTTTCTTTTCTCCTTTTCTTTTTTTTTCTTTCTCTTCTCCTTCCTTCCCATCCCGCACGGCAGACCTGCCCGAGCTCCCGAGCCCCATGCTCCCCGGCGGCCCGCGCGCCCCGCCCTTCCCCGCGCCCTCCGGCCGCCGCCGACCCCCCCGCCGCCGCCCTCCGGCTTGCTCCGCGCGCCGCGCCGCGCCTCCCCCACGTCGCCCCGCTGCCGGCCGCGCCTCCGGCCAGCGCGCCCCTGCTCCTCCAGCGCCGCCGCCGCGCCCCGGGCCGCCACCTCCGCCTCTCCCCGACGCCGCGCCGCCCCCAGCCGCACCAGCCCGACGCCGGCCTCGCCCTGTGCCTCCCCGGCCTCCCGCGTCGCCGCTCCCCGCTGCCGCGCCGCCCGCGTCGCCGCTCCCCACGCCCGGCCGCCTCGCGCCGCGCCCTGCTCCGGCCCCGGCCCGCAGCTCGCCAGCGCCTCTGCCTTGCGCCGCCGCCGCCTCCCCTACCGCGTCCGCCGCCGCCGGAGCCGCCCCGTGCGCGCGCGCCCTTGACCTGCTCCTCCTGCGCCGCCCCCGCGCCCGGCTTCCTCCGCCTCCGGCCACACCCCACGCCGCCGGCCGCGCTGCGCCGCGACCTCCCCATGCTCCGTGCTCGGATGCCGCCGTCGTCCGCGCCGCGTCGCCCGCGCACACCGCCTACCCGCCGCGCTCCTCGCGTCGCTGCTCCACCGCACGCTCCACGGCGCCCGCGTGCGCTCCCGCCACCGTGCGCGTGCTCGCAGCCCGCGCCGGCCGCCTTCCATTCGCCGTTTCCCCCTTCCGGTGACGTCACCGCATCTGTCGCACGCCAAGTGTTCGGTGAAATGCCCGCAAGAACTTCGTCGCCACTTTTGTCCGAGTTGTCCACCCTTCGTGGTGTTGCTACGTGCGAGTGCCTCTTCCGGTGTCGCGTCGCCGTGACCGCCCGTGTTCGTGTCGCGGTGCCCGCCCGTGCGTTTCTCCTTCCGGTGTCCGTTGCCGTGCTCCTACGTGCCCGCGCCCGTCAACGGTGATGACTGAGTACGACTACTTCACCGACCACTTCCACGACACCGACAAACGACGACACCCCGGTCCCGCGACGACTACTTCCCCGACGGCAACTACTTCCTCTACGCACCGAAGACGTCGGTTTCGAACCCTATCTCTCCAGATCCAACGTGCGAACCCAAACCCTAACCCTAAACCTATTTTATTAAATATCATCTATCTTGTGCATATCGCATCATAATTGCCTGTGTCGCATCTCTTGGGTTTGCGGGTGTAGCAAATCACCTAAATAATTCAATTTGGAATCTGTGGGGTAATAAATATATAATGCCCTATTCCATTTAATTTAATTAGATCACCCATGCCATGTGTTACCATGTTAACCAACATTTAATATTGCTGGTAAATAAATAACTTGCACCTAAATATTAATTGCCGGGGTTGCTTTCCCGCTTAATTTGGATTACCTGCACTGTATTGCATCTTGCCATGCCATGCATCATTCTCGTATGATCATGCTGAATCTTTTGCCGTAGTTGTAAAATGCATCTTTTACGCTTTCCAGTGTTTGTTGCTTCTTCGCGGATACGACGTTGAGATGTGTGAGTAACGACAAGATCTGCTTCCATGCGGATTCCAGGCAAGCAAAGTTTGCTTGTTTACCTATACATTGTCTTTCATTCCTGCTGTTGATCTCTGCTACCCTAGTTATCGATTCTTGAACTGCGATCCCATCACATGTTTATCCTGCAGCCCATACAGATTTATCCCCACAACCTAATACCCGTTGCATGTTTATCTGTTGGCCTTGCGAGTCGTAGCGCATGCTTAGAGTTGTTTGTGCGAGTCATCTGTTGGTCTTATGTTTTCATCTGCTTAGCCTGATATATTATTCTACCTTAATAAAATGTTGTATTATATTGGGGTAATTATAATTAAAAGATAAGGCACCAGGCGGAAGGCCTTGCGAGGTGCTTTGTTCTGCTCAGTGTCGACCTAGGAACTGAGATTTTGTCCTCGGATCCAATTTTGAGCGCACTAACCACTTGTGGGTGGCCCTATGGAGCCCCCCTCGACTTTGAACGGATCTACAGCTTGTCCATGTGCCGCAAGTAGTTCGGGTTTTCCATTTGCTCATATGCATGTGCATTATGATGATGATGATGATGATGAGAGGTTATGTGATACGGGGGGTCATATAGGTGCGGTACAACACGAAGCGGACAGTTCCTACTGTGGTTTGAGCCGCATGGTGGCGTAGTCGCAAACTAATGAGTCCGCAATTGAGAATTCGGCCGGACTCCTGACGCGGGTAACAACTCATATGGGTGGCACTTGGACTTGCTGTAGTGAAGGAATAAGTCGTGTTGAGAAGCCCTGATGCTTGCTTGGGTTGATCATGCGAGTATGGGTACAGTAGTGCACCCCTGCAGGGTATAATCTTATCGATGTGCCGTGTCCACGGTTATGGACGACTTTGGTGATGATGCTGGCTAACAAGATCTAGACAACTTACACTTAATTAATGTTAATTAAATTGACTAGTATTATAGAATTACTTTCACAATAAATTATAAATAAAACTGTTCAACGTGTGAGTTTCCCGAATTGCTTCCTCATATTTGGTTGAGGGGGTTAATTCGAGAATGGGTTATGTCTGGTGTTAGTTGTAGTTGTTTACTTTATGCGCTCTCTTATCCCTCTCTGATTAGACGGAAGTTGTAGCGTGTATCTTTAGGTTGCTAGTGCTGCTGCCGCTAAGTCCACCTCCCCTATATTTTGGGAGATGGTGTAGAAAGTAGGCAAGCCGTTTTTGCTTGCCAGGGAGTGCCCTGACCCTCTTTTGGGTTCTGCTTTATGTGCACTTAACAGGTTTGAAGTCAGACGACGTTAGCTTGGGAATCCCTCCGGCTTGGCTGGGCAGGGATATGGCGCCAACGCTTATCTTCAGGACTCTTAGTCCAATTTGCATCTTATCCGTAGCCGGATACTATTTTGCTTCCGCTGTCATTTGAATCTTTGTATTGTATCATTTGTATCTTGACTCGTTCGAGTCGCTGTTGTATTTTATCTTTTGTTGTATTTGTGGATGTATCGGAACTGTTGTAATGTTATCACAATTCCACCCACATAATGCGCATGTTTCGGCGTGCACATTATGTCTGGTGGGCGACCTAAGATCGTTATTATGCGGATTTCGGCGGATGCGCTTAAATCTACATAGTCCCGATTTTAGGGCGTCACAGAGGTGCATTGAGTTGCGCCTCAAGGGTGGCGATCTGCTCATCCTTGTTAAGATTCTGCAAATGTAGTTCATGGATGAGTTCCTCCATATGGCCAATAAGGGTTTCAGAAGTCTGGAGTTCTTGGGTTTTAGCGTGTATGACGGCTCGGGCATGATCTGCGATGTTATAAGCTTGCTGAACCTTTCTGGTCAGACGGTTCATGAGAAAATCCAAGTCTTCAAACATCTTGTTAGTGATGGGCAGGTCCAAGCGGTTTCCCGTGTGAGCCATTGAGTGGCCATGCGCATCCCTCTTCCCAAAGGCACGGAAGGACGATTCTGGTGCCAGCTTGTTGCGATACTTATAACACAATCGGGCCATCAAGTCCACCATAGCTATGTTCACTCCTTTAATCCATTCAGGGTAGTAGGTGACATAGTCCACGGGCTCGAAGTCTGGCATCGTGGGATCTGGGGTCATGATTGTGCGGATTTCCCAACGTGTCACATCAGGTATGTCGGTCTCTTCCTTCCTTCCTCGGAAATAGGGCGGTGGTAGCTTCAATATACTTGTCAACCTAGACAGCTGCCTCGCAAAGATGAAATCCGACAAAACTCCAGCATACGCGGTCTCAGAGTACTCTTCCATCTAAAATTTTGAAGAGGAGAGAGTATTAGAATTAAAATGAAACAGAAAAATTCATATGATAAAATGAAAAGTTTGTTTTTAGAAAAGTGAATAAAATAGATTTTCAATCCTATGGTCAAATCCTATTTCTATCCAAACCTAGGGTTTCGAACCTACAGGCGACACAGTGGTCTGATACCATCTGTAGCGTACCTGCACTTTAAATAAGGCAGATACCTGTGTATAGTGCAAATCCCTGGATCGATTCATTTGCACACACAGTTTACGATGTAATATCACAACAAAGCGTCAATTTTATTACATTGATGATCCAGAATTACAAAATATTCGATACAAGTTGCATAGCATAAAGCTAGCATTGAAAAAGTACACAGCGGAAATACAATAGCAGTGGGTCTCCAACAACTTCATGTTGCCACAGGCAAAAACATGTTGGTTGTAGACTCGAAACCTATAAACGAAACCTCACTTGTCATCTGATCAATCTGCAATAAGAAAAATATTGGAACAGCGTGGGTTAGATTCCAATAAAAATGGAGTCTGGCATGTGACACTATGGTGGACACTTAATGGAATAACTCTAAAGCCTATATGCATATTTGGCTGGTGGAGTTCAAGGCTAATTTGCATAAAGCCAATTTTACCTACTCTTTTGAAAACACTTTTCTTGAAATCAAGACGAGTATGGCATGAAAACCATAAATCTCATCTTCCCTTGTTCACCCATCAAGTTTTATTACTGAAATTGGAATGATGGAATCCTCCGTTGACGTCCGTGATTAGCTGCTCAAATTGTCCGTACCGGGGACACGGATAAGTACTTAGTTTTACACTCTGCAGAGGTTGTGCACGTTCACCATTGTACCCGTTCAACCCAGATTATCCTTTACACACCATTTGTGATAAGGAAAGGAGAAGAGTGAGACGAGATCTTTCAGAAGCATTTTCCCTCCCACTCTGGCTTGACCCGTTCCACCTAACATCCCCCTACATCTGCTTGTCAAGCCGGAGAGAGTCCACACAACATAATTGATCAAGCCAGAGCCCATATGGCAATGGCTGCACTGGAAGCAATCGTCACTCGAAGTTCTTCAGATTCCTCTGTTCCCTGGGTGGCCGTCCACAAGTGCACATACTCCAGGAACCATAGACATGGACCCGAGTAGCCACTCAACTTCGCCACCATACAACCAATCCACCCAGGAGATTCATTAACTTAGTGGATGTGCACTCTTAGGTGAAAATCACCATGCTCACGGCCCTAAGTAGAATAGACATTCATCCTAGGCGACGACAACCATGAGCACAGCCCTGAGTAGTCACTTACATTTTGCAAAACTTTTCATCATTGCATAGCATCAATATATCTACTAAGTATTATATAGGAACCTAGACACAGGAGTCGGGGAATTCTACACAGGTTTAGCATAGCAATACTATCCTACACATGCATATAAAAATACACTAAGTAATGCATATAGAAATAATAGGAAGTTTATGAGGTGTGCCACTTGCCTTTGAATGTTGTCGTTGTTCACAAACTCTTTTCAACAACGAACGTTTGCTCTCCGTTTAATCTAAACAATATAAGCAAACAACAATACAACAATCAACAAACAGCAATCATCAAACCTACATGCTCATATCTAGTGAACAAACAAGTTTTGTAAACTTCTAAGGAAAACATGTCATGCATGAAAATCTTTTAAGTTAATGCAAGGAATGTGTTGGTCAAAAATGACTAAGGACTAAGGTCATAAGTTGAATAAAATATTTTGTTTTATATCATCTTGAATAAGCCCTCTAATGGTTTAATCTTGATGTGTAGAAATATTTAGAGTAAATACTAAGTCATTTCTTCAAGATGATCAACAACTATTATCAAATCTTTGTAAAATGGACATTCACTATAGTGAGAGAGACAGGCACCCGGCCAGCCACTTAAATTGTGGAACAGGTCTCATGTACGTGGACATGTAAGGTTTCTTTCCAGGCCGCTTCATCTCACTATTCCGCTAGGATCCAACAAACTTAAAGACGATAATATCATGATCAAAAATTGTTTATGTCAAATGTGAAAGACAAGATTAGAAAAGAGGGAAAAGATAGAAGAAAGATGTAGTTGTCCTCCAGGCTTCATCTCCAAACTTGTAATATTCTCCTTGATGATGTCTTGATTGAAGTTTTGATAGACGTGATAAATCTTCAGACTAGGTGGTTCTTGTATCTTCGAGGCTGGTCTTGGATTTACTTAGTCATCATGAAGGCTAACAGAAGAAGGAGGGAGAAAAGAAAGAAAGAGGGAGAAAGACTTAGAAAATATTTCTGGTTGGTCTTCATGAACTTCTTCTTGATCTTTCTTCTAAGTTCTTCCACTCCTTGGAGATTCTTATGAAGTCTTTTTTTGGCTAAGTCCTTCATTGGTCTTCTAGCTCCATGTTGAAAATCCTAAGTGTCTAATGCATAGTACTTTTATCAAAATACTAAGTTTGGAAATATTCCTAACTTAGAGAAAATAATGAAGAGATCTCCTATGGGAAATATATCTATATGTGAAAATAAGTCATGCATGCAATGCACTTTGAAATCCTAAGAAATATCATACAAAATTTGTGATATTTATAAAGTTTGCATTTGGCTATAAATGCAATTTAATTAATTTCTATTTTTGGAAAATGTAATAAAAGGAATAATTATAAGATTAAAGTTTTCTATGATTAATATTTTTATAACATAATTTTATAAATAGTGTTAATAGACAGGGAGCATTTAATTAAATTTATAGCAATTTGATTTAATCAAAATTAATATTTCTATTAATAGTTATGTTGAAAATACTCAAACTATTCAATATATAACTATGAATTCATTCAAATATCACTCAAAATATTTTATAGCAGTGGAATCAATTTACAAATATTCTAAAGTTTCTAAAACAGTTTTATTTGCAATTTTTGGATTAATAGATTTAAAGTTATGCCAAAAATACTCAAATCCACCATTTGAAATTTGAATATTTTATACTAATTCAAATTTGAATTTTGGCAGATCCAAAATATTCTACATGTCAAGAGCTTTCCAAATATATAATAATATTTGAGTTTCGAGAAACAGAGAAAAAGATATGATAGCTTGAATAGACAGGGGCTTTTCTGCAAAACTGCCATTTTTAATTTAATTAGAAAAAGAAAATCCACGCTGGCGCTGACTGTGCGCTGACGAGGCCGCTGACTGGGATCCGACGTGGATAAGTGATCAGATATGTGCCGTTGGATCCAGATCTGACGGATCTGAACATACCGTACCGATTCGATTAAAGGATCTAATCCTACGCGTACATTACAGATCAGACGGCTTACAGCGATTGACCAAAAGGTGGCGGCGTTCCGGTCGCCGGAGACGAAGAAGACGGCGACGGCGGCTCGGACACAGACGGGGACGGTGCTCCGGCAAATCCTCGGACGCACGGATGATGCCCTCGGGTGCGGCGTGTCGCGGCGATCTCGATGGGCTCGGTGGCGGCTTCGCGTGCGTCTCGGAGGGGCGTGTGGGCGTGGCAGAAGTGCTTCGGCGCCGGCGAGTTTCGGTCGAGCACGAGGTGCTCCGTTCGGCTGCGAAATAAATCGAGACAACGGGTTCAGAGGATGCGCACAGACGCGGGGAAGGGGGAAGAGGGTCAGGGGCATCGGGGAAGGCTCACCGCACCGGGGAACAACGAAAAATGGCGGCGGTAGCAATGGAGCTCCGGCGGGCTTTTCCGGCGGCCTGGCGGCGTCTTAGGGGTTAGGGTTTGGGGCAAAAGGTGGCGGAGGCGCTAATGTTTTATAGGGCAGGGTCGGAGTGCCCATTAAGCCCCTTAATCGCGCGGAATCACGACGACAAAATCTCGCCCGAAACTGTCGGTGCGTGATCTTCGGCGCGGGGTTGAAGACGACCTGACGTGTGGGCCCCACACGTTAGTGAGAGAAAGAGGGGAACGGGCTGGGCGTTGGGCCGTTACGCGTCGCTCGCGCGCGATAGAAGCTGGGCTTCGACCCAGTTAGTTTTTCCTTTTGTTTTATTCTTTTCCTTTTCTGTTTTCTGGATTTTTAAATAACTTTTAAAGTATAAATCCAAATCAACTCAATTTAGTTTCTTTATTTTTGTAAAAACAATATCTATCATTTAGAATACTTATGGTTATGTTTTGAACACTTTCAAATTTAATAATTTTGAATTATTGCTTTAATACAAATTTGATGCTTAATGTCAAATTCTAAATTTAAGTCTAATTTAATTTCGTGTTGGCCAAATAAAATTATATAATAATACAATACTTATATAATCTTGAAAGTAAGTTCATTAAACTCATTTTCCAACATTAAAACATTTTGGCTTCAGTACAATAATTAAATGACATAACACATCCATTTGAAAATGGAAAAGGGAAATATAATGAATTCATTTTTAAGTCATAATAATTGGTGCACCATTATATTTTGTATTAAGATAATTCACTTGAAAACTATAATAAATACCTTTGGAAATATTCTAGTTTTAATTCATTGTTTATACTGAATATATTCAGGAAAAACATTTAATGTTTTGAAAATACATGAAGATCATTTAAGCTAACGGAATGATTATTTGGATAATTCATTAATTATATAATCTATGGAGTTTTATAGTAATGAATTATAAGATTATAATTTCCAAAGCTATAACCTGAATTTAGTCAGATGAATGAAAACTATTTGGCAATTATACCACTTTAAATAGTTTTGAATTTATGAATAGATATGACTAAGTGGTTGAAATTAGTTTCTTGTAAGGAAACTATTTTATTAAAATGAAATGGTTTGAAGTATTTACATATAAGGGTTTTTGAAGTACAATAAGAAATGTAATGTTTAACTAGAAACAACTTTTGAACATTATGTTAAACTGAGATATTTGAAATATTAAACCCTTTCAATATGGTTGAAATCTTTTATAGTTGGTTTTCTTATGCATTTTAATGTTTTATTTTAATAAAAAACAAAGTTTTAAATTTTTGTGATTTTTAAACATTATAAAATGTTGGGATGTTACAGTTATGGACGACTTGGTGATGATGCTAGCTAACAAGATCTAGACAACTTTCACCTAATCATTGTCAATTAACTTGACTAGTAAAATAGAATTACTTTCACAATAAAGGGTAACTAAAACTGTTAACGTGTGAGTATTCACGAATTGCTTCCTCATACTTGGTTGAGGGGGTTAATCCCGGAATGGGTTATGATTGGTGTTAGTTCTAGATTTTTACTTAAGCGCTCTCTTATCCCTCTCTAATTAGACGGAAGTTGTAGCGTGTATCTTTAGGTTGCTAGTTATGCTGCCGCTAAGTCCACTTAACCCCATACTTTAGGAGTCTTTCAGTTTCGTAACTTGTTAGCTTAAGCTTGTTCGATAGGCTCCGGTGTATTGACCTGTTCGCGGGCTGTGGTTTTCTCTGCAGTTGAGGATACTCCGTACGACCAGGTAGGTGGCTACTACGTGGAGTTCGACGACGAGATCTACGACGAGTAGTTAGAGTTCCCCTGGGCTTCTTCCTGGTGGACCACATGGATGGGCCTTCTCTTTTTGTTTTGGCCTTGTGGCCTTTGCTTCTTGTCTGTACTCAGACCGGCTTGTTTTCCACTGCATGATGTAATGTTGGGACATGTGTCCTCTGTTTGGTGACATTCGATATATTTGCTCAGCGAGAGCTTCAGATACCTTTTCCTTTCTTTGTTTCTTAGGTTTATCCTGTGATTTCCACTCTGTTAAAAACCGACTCGTATACCATGTGTGTATGAATGAAGTATACGAGTTGGTAGGATTTTGGGTTCTTGCGTGCACAATCTTGAGACTTATGTGACGTTGGGGTCGCTAGGAGCTGTCGGCCGATGATCCATTCCGAGCCAGGCCTGCCTGTTTCCTGGGTTGGTATTACCCAGTATGCTCCTAGTTATGTGGCCCAACCGATACGTCTTGTTTGTGTAGCCTGAATTCAGGGTCTGACAGTTGGTATCAGATCCTAAACGCCCTCAGGTTCCCTTCTACTGGTCGTTGTTTGAGTCTAGAAAAATATTTTGTAGCTATCAGGAAAATGTTAAACGTGAGAGTAGGAATTCTGTTCTTTTACTTCTTTCCCCACCCACCCTCCCTGTTCTTCTCTTAAGGAAGTGTTACGATGTTTTTTCCCTTCTCATCTCTAATTTTAAAATATGACATCACGTGTTCTGGGTTTCCGTAGTACCATAGTTGCAGGTGTTTGAAGGTTGTTTTTTTCGTTTTGGTAGTTATCAACCTCTTCGGCTATGTTCAGTTTTAATCTTGAATCAATCAGTTGTTGTTCTACCTTTCAATTGAATCATCTCTTTGTCATTGTACAATCTGTTCTGTGCAATCAATCCATTTGTTTCTGGTGGCTAACTTCTACTTCAAACTGCTTTGTAGATGGCGCACTATCAGGTGGTACGTATGACCCAGTGCGAGCGGACTACCGGTTACCCGAATCTTCTCAGAGGCATGGTTGACTATGTCGGTTTCCGCTATCTTCTGGAGTACCAGGTGTTCGAGATCCCTAGAGATTTCGGACAGACCTCCTACAGAGCTATCGTTCGGATCAGGGGAGATGATGGTGTTACTGCACACAAGCACGAGACTGCAGCTTCGAGTGTGGACATGGCAGTACACTTGGCAGCTTATGATGCAGTTGTGGCTTTGCACAGGGACTACTACTGTTTCAACTGCCCTCCGTTCTGCTACATTCCATACTTCACCTACACAGACTCTCAGTATGAGACTGATGCTCTTGACAGGACCGCTCAGTTTGGCCAGTCTTCAGACTCGGTTGCTGGAGCTCTACGCTTGGAGCTAGCAGCAGTCCGTGAGCAGCTGCAGCGGGCACTCTCTCACCTTGGTCTTCGTGATGTATCTCTTCCTTTGTGGTAGTAGCTGTCCTTTTGTACTAAAACCGTGTTGGTTGTACGGATGGTTAACTTTGTACTAGTAGCTATCCTTGTAGTACTGAAACCTTGGTGGTTGTACTGATGGCTAACTAAGTGTCTTGTTGTGATCCTTTTCTATGAGAAGCTTATCCTTGTTATCTTACAGTTTGCTACTGTTTTCTGAGCAAGAATTCTACTTTCCAAGTTTTTTCCCTGGCTTTACGTATCTTGTTGTTGTTCTAATATCCAATGTCTCCAGGATGACGAACACCAGGAACAACCGCAATGCGGAAGGCAATGAGCCGCCACCGATCGTTGCGTTGCTTGGGCAGATGACCCAAGTTCTGGCTCAAATGGCTGAGCACCAAGCCTACCAGAACAACCACGGGCATCACAATGAAGGCAATGTACGTATGACCGTCAAGGACTTCCTCAGTCTGGGCCCAAGGAACTTTGCTTCCCTCACTGAGCCGCTGGAAGCTGATGATTGGCTTCGCGAGATGGAAAGGACCCTTGCTATCGCCCACGTGGCTGAGCAAGACAAGGTGCCTTATGTGTCCTACCTGCTTAGGGGCAAGTCTGCCTCATGGTGGGAGAACTTACTGGCAATGAGAGCTCCCGGGGTGGTCACCACTTTGGGGGATTTCAAGACAGCCTTCCTGCGCCACCACATCCCAGAAGGTCTCATGGACATGATGCGCGAGTAGTTTAACTCGCTGATGCAAGGCAAGATGAACGTGATGGAGTACAATGGCGAGTTCAATCGCCTTGCGTGTTACGCTGGAGGTGAGGTGACCACTAAGGCCAAGAAGATGGCCAAGTTCCGCAAGGGTCTCAACCCCGCGCTCAATTACAAGCTGAACCTCGTCAAGGCTGATAACTTCGAGGACCTCGTCAACTTCGCCCTCAATGAGGAGCTTTGGCGCAAGATCTTCGAGGAGTCGCGCAAGCACTCTCGTGAGAGTAACTCTTCTTCATCCTCAATCGTTGCTGCTCCTACTCAGAAGCGTCAGATCTGGGTGCCTAACAACGCCTTCGCACGAGCTACCTACGTGCCAGGACCTCCAGGACTCGCGCCTCGCCCACCGAACCCGGCTCTTGCTATGAGGGGTTTCGGAGGACCGCCAAGGCCAACGGGCGCTCGCCCCAACGTGACATGCTACAAGTGCGGAAAACAGGGCCACTACTCCAACAATTCCCCGGAGACCCGTCTTCCTCCACCACCACCTCGCCCTGCTTCAACTTAGGCGATGGTTCGCGCACCTGCCCCGACTAGGCCTTTCGTCCCCAACAACAGGCCTCCAGCACGTGCTGCGCTGGTGAACCACATCAGGGCTGATGAAGCAGAGTAAGCTCCAGAAGATGTCCTTGGTATACTCCATGTTAATCATATTCCTGCTAAGGTGTTATTTGACACATGCGCATCACATTCTTTTGCATCACAAGCTTTTGCACAAAAGCTTGATCTCTCTTTTGAGTCTATGTCCAATGGTCTTAGTGTCACTTCCCCCGGTGTTCAGATGTACTCTTCCAAGATAAGCCACGACAATGAAATCCAAATTGGAGGCCACATGTTCTTGGCATCTCTAATAATTTTCGGCAATTCAGATATTGATGTCATTCTGGGCATGGATTGGTTGAAGGTCAATCAAGCTAAGGTAGACTGTTCCACAAACACTGTAACTCTTTCTCATCCTTCTGGACAGATAGTCTATTCTCCAAACCATACCTCTTCAGCTCAGCTTTTCGCTCTCAATGTTGATCCTCTTCCTTCCATTGAAGCTATTCCGGTGGTCCGAGACTTTCCTGACGTCTTTCCTGAAGAATTGCCAGGTATGACAACTGACAGAGCCGTGGAGTTTGTTATTGAACTAGAACCAGGCACTACTCCTATCTCCATACGTCCTTACAAGATGGGCCCCAAAGAACTGGCTGAACTTAAGAGACAGGTAGAAGAGTTGGAAAGTAAAGGTCACATCCAACTTATTACTTCTCCTTGGGGTTGTCCTACTCTGTTTGTCAAAAAGAGGGACACGACTGAGCGACTGGTTGTTGACTACCGTCGTCTGAACAAGAAAACCATCAAGAACAAGTATCCCCTTCCTCGCATCATTGACCTATTTGATCAACTCGCTGGTGCTAAGGCTTTCTCCAAGTTGGACTTGAGGTCAGGTTATCACCAGATCAAGATCCGCAAACAAGACATTCCAAAGACAGCTTTCACCACTAGTTATGGTCTCTATGGGTACACTGTCATGTCCTTCGGTCTCACAAATGCTCCGGCGACTTTCTCACGTCTCATGAACTTCGTTTTCATGGAATACCTCGATAAGTTCGTGGTAGTCTATCTCGATGACATTCTTATCTATTCCAAATCCGAGGAAGAACACGGAGAACATCTACGTCTAATCTTGTTGAAACTCCGAGAACATCATCTCTACGCCAAGTTCTCCAAGTGTGAATTCTGGCTTCCTAAAGTATCCTACCTTGGTCACGTCATCTCTTCTGAAGGCATCTCTGTTGATCCAGAAAAAGTGAAGGCCATTGTTGAATGGTTGCCTCCTACAACGGTGAAACAAGTCAAGAGCTTCCTTGGCATGGCTAGCTATTGCCGTCGATTTGTTGAGAACTTCTCCAAAATCGCTAAGCCTCTCACCGATCTTACTAGGAAGGATAGAAAGTTTCTTTGGACTCCAAAGTGTGATGATAGCTTCAATGTCTTGAAAGCTAAACTCACTTCTACTCCTATTCTGGTTGGCCCAGACACTTCCAAACCTTTCCAAATCTTCTGCGATGCATCTCTTCAAGGACTAGGCGCAGTCCTCATGCAAGAACGCAAAGTTGTGGCTTATGCAACTCGTCAGTTGCAGCCTCATGAGCTCAACTATCCTACACATGATCTTGAACTTGCAGCAATCATGTATGCCCTCAAGGCTTGGAGACCTTTTTTGTTGGGGCACAGCTGTGAGATCTTCACCGACCACAAGAGTCTCAAATATCTCTTCACTCAACCAGATTTGAACCTCAGGCAAACAAGGTGGCTTGAGAAGCTTTCAGATTACGATCTTACCATCTCTTACACTCCAGGCAAAGCTAATGTAATGGCTGATGCTCTTAGTCGCAGGTCCTATTGCAACAACCTCTTGGTTGAGGACATCCAACCTCCTCTTCACGAAGAATTCAAGAAGCTCAATCTTCAAGTGGTTCCTTCTAGTTATCTTGCAAGCTTGGTTGCCACTCCTACACTTGAGGATAAGATCCATGCCACACAGTTGCGCGATTCTGGTGTTAAGAATATCAAGGCCAACATCGGTAAGGATAAGTACAAGAATTTCTCTCTCGATGACAAGGGTACCTCGCTATTTGAAGAACGCATTGTAGTGCTCAAGCTTGACAGCTTAAGAGAGCTCATTCTCAAGGAGGCTCATGATACTCCGCTTTCTATCCACCCTGGCAGCACAAAGATGTACCAGGATCTCAAGTCAATCTATTGGTGGACCAGGATGAAGCGTGAAATTGCTCGCTATGTGTCTCAGTGTGATGTTTGTTGTCGTGTCAAGGCAGTCCATCAGAGACCACCTGGACTCCTTGAACCATTGCAAATTCTTAAGTGGAAATGGGACAAGATCGAGATGGACTTCGTTACTGGGCTTCTATTGTCCAAGAAAGGCAACGATGCAATCTTTGTTGTCATTGATCGTCTCTCCAAAGTGGCTCACTTCTTCCCAGTCAAAGAGACATTATCAGCTAGTCAGTTGGCAGAACTCTATATGACAAGACTGGGTCCTTTACATGGTGTTCCTTTGGCAATAAGCTCAGATCGTGGAGTATCTTCACTTCTCGATTTTGGGATAGCTTTCAGAAAGCCTTGGGTACCAAACTGTTGTTCAGCACAGCTTACCATCCGCAGACAAGTGGACATGTTGAAAGGGTGAATCAAATTCTGGAGGATATGCTCAGATCTTGTGTTATCTCCTTTGGCATGAAATGGGAGGATTGCCTTCCGTATGTTGAGTGCTCATACTACAACAACTTCCAAGCAAATGTAGGCATGGTTCCGTTTTAAGCTCTCTATGGCCGCAATTTTTTTATCATGTTTCTTTTATGTTTTGTTTTAAAAATACAAAACTAGAAACTATAAAATTAAAAGTAAAAGAAAAAGCAGAAAAAAAAGAAGAGAAGAAACTCACCTAGCCGAGCTAGGCCTGTTTGGCCCAACTCAACTCACCTGCTCTGTCTCCCTCCTCCGTACGGCTCAGAGGAGATGAGCACCTTTCCACGCTGGCCATGGCCATGATGCTGCCTCCTCGCCCCCATAGCTCGCCCCACTCCCCTCTCTCCCTATTTAGCCGCCCGCCGCAGCTAAACCCTAACCCTAATCCTCTCCTCTGCCCCGCCGCCGCTCGCTTTCTCCGCAAGCACCGCCGTCGCCATGTCCGGAGGGTTCGAGCTCGCCCCCGTGTTGTAGTGTACCTGCACTTAAAATATGGCAGATACCTGTGTATAGTGCAAATCCCTGGATCGATTCGTTTGCACACACAGTTTACGATGTAATATCACAGCAAAGTATCAAATTATTACAACGTTGATCCGGACTTGGAAAGTATTCATTACAATTTGCATAGCGAAAAGCTAGCAGTGAACAGAGTAAATAGCGGAAACTTATTCTTCATGGAGTCCCCATCATCAGCATGTGCCACAGGCGAGCATGTTGGTGTAAGACTCGAAACACTTAGCAAAATCTCACTCATCATCAGAACAGTCTGCAATAAGAAAAATATTGCAACAACATGGGTCAGAACCATTTAAAAATGGAACTGGCAAGTGACACTATGGTGGACACTTAGAGGAATAACTCTATAACCTATATGCTTATTTGGCTGGTGGAGCTCAAGGTTATTTTGCCGAAAGCAAGTTTTTCCCTAACTCTTTGAAACATCTTTATATCTTTGAGACAAATATGGTATGAAAGCCATAGTCTCAATCTACCCTTGTTCACACATCAGTTTTTAATTTATAAGTTGGAATGGGGGAATCCTCCGTTGACGTCCTCGTTCAGCTGCTCAATTGTCCGTTTCCGGGGACACGGCTAAGTACTTAGTTTTTACACTCTTCAGAGGTTGTGCACGTTCACCATTGTACCCATTCAACCCAAACTATCCTTTACACACTTATAGTGATGAGGAAAGGAGAAGAATGAGACGAGATGTTTCAGAGGCATTTTCCCTCCCCGTGCTGGCCTAACGCGCTCCACCTACAAACCACTACCTCCACCTGTCAGGCCGGGGCGAGTCCACGCAGCTTAGTTGATCAAGCCAGAGCCCATATTGTCAATGGCTGCACGAGAAGCAATCTTCACTCGGAGTTCTTCAGATCCCTTTGTTCCTGGGTGGCCATCCACAAGTGAATATCCCACAGGTAAAACCCCTGGGGACAACACTCAACTCATACAGCCAAGCAACAATTTCCACCCAGGTGTTTGATTATAACTTAGTAGAATTTAACATTTTATCAAAATAGTTTTGCATAGCATCATAATTCTACTAAATATTTTCATAGGAACCTAGACACAGGAATTAGGAATTCTAAACAGGTCTAGCATAGCATTTCTACTAAGTCCTAAACATGCTTAGGAAAATAAACTACTCATGCATAGAAAAATACTAGGACTTTTATGAGGTGTGCTACTTGCCTTGGCAACCGGGAGTGCAGCAGTTACAGTTGCAAAGACTCTCGTTTCCCTCCGAATAGTCTAACAAAATATAAAGCCACAATAAATACACAAGCAATATATCCATACAAAAATATGCTATGCATGAGATGCAATAATTTTATTTCAGGGAAACTAATATATTTAGCTCTTAGAATTTTATGAAGCATGCATGATAATTGTCGTGGTATCGGCATAATTGATAGGAGACGGGGGTCCTCTAGCCTACGTATGGATTGTGGGGAAGAAGGTTGGTGTCGTCAAGGACGGGATTGAACACGGCGAGTTTACCCAGCTTCGGATCCCACAGCGGTGGTGATATCCTACGTGCTGCTATAATTCACTATGAGGCAATAGCCGTGAACAGGTTACAATGGGTATGATGCCTATTGAAGTGTCTGCCCTAAAGGCTCCCTGGTGGCCGGCTTATATAGGCGGCCAGACCCCAAGGTACAAGGCAAGTACTTGTCCGGCAAGTAAACAGAGTCCTAGACCTAGCCGACTTAGTTGCCGCCTTCCGTCTTGGGCTTGGTGGCTTGATGGGCTTCGGCCTTCCGCCTTCCTTGGACCGTCCGCCTACTTCCTTGTACGTCAGATATCTGGGCCGCCCGGCAGGCTTCGGCCTTACCACCCTTGGGCCACCCTGGACTAGCCGGATTGATCCATGTTGGTTATACCCCTAGTTGATATATCCCCAACAATAATAATTAAAATTTTCTTTTGAATTATTTAGACTTAAATAAAAGGGTAACTCGAGAATTTTAGTTTACAGTAATAAATTATTTTATAAATCAAAAATTTGTAATAATGGTTAATGCACTGAGGGTATCTAAACACATTTTTAGCAATTTGATTTACTCAAAAATAATTTTTCTAACTAAAGTTATGACAAAAACACTTAAACTACTCACATGAATATTTGAAATTTTTGAAAGTGCTAAAACAGAAAACTAATGAAGCCAAAATATTCTACTGGTTCTAAGGATTTCAAATATATAAAATATTTAAATTTGGATAAACAGATAAAAAGTAATGATAAAAACAGTATGTTGGGTGTTTTCTGCAAAACTGTCAATTAAAATGATGTAAGAAAATCGCAGAAAGTAATAACTGACGTGGCGCTGACGCGGCGTACCGGTTCGGGTTTTAAGTGATCTAATCCTCGCCGTCCAATTTTGATCAAACGATCTAGGTCAAAATGACCAAAACCGAGCGCGCGGCCAGCCGGAAAAGCTCCGGTGACCGAAGCGCACGGCGGCGCCATCACCGGCGTTCGCGCCCCCGACGTTCTACTGCTCTACGAGGATAGCGAGGCATACCCTGACGAAGAGGAGCTCGCGGCGAGGTTGGTGGCGTGGTGGAGAAGAACCGAGCGTCCTCCTCTTCTCGTAATCGCTCGCCGGAGATGCGCACGGCGGCGGTCCTCGTCGGTGAGCACGGACGTGGAGTTTGGCTGCGCAAGAAACCACGAAACCTTGTCATCAAGATGCGCAATGACAAAGGAAAACAAGTGGGAGTGAAAAGAGGGCTAGAGGGGGACGCGGCACACCGGAGTTCGTCGAACTTGCCGACGGCAACGACACAGCTCCGGGGATGCTCGTGGGTGGCCTTGTGGCTTTCGGGGTATGGGGCTTGGGGTAAAAGAGAGAGGGGGTTGAGGGGGTTCTTATAGGGGTAACGGCGGGGTAAAGGGGGGAGTAAATCGCCGGGAATCAAAGAATTGATTCGGCCGTTTCTCGGCTAGGTCGTGGGCGTGATTTGGGGAAGAAGGGGTCGCCGTGACGGGGATGACCGGTGGGGCCCACCTGTTAGTGACCCCGAGAGAGAGAGAGCAGCTGGGCTGCTGGCGGGCTGGGAGTGACGCGCGCGCGGCAGATAGCTTGTGGGCTTCGGCGCCTCTTAGCTAGCCCGACTCGTTTTTCTTTTAAAATTCATTTTTCTATTTTAATTCTTTTGAGTATAAAACAATTTCAAAACTATATCAAAACTCCTCAGAAAAATTCATAAAAATATAATTTGAAAAGCTTATTAAAAATAGATCCTTTTGGTAGTATTTTTGTCTAAAGTAAAAATAGAATAAAAAGGGATATTATTATAAATTCTAATAACAATTTTATGGACATAAAATCAATTAAAACATATATAAGAAATTTAATTTAAATCATATGTGATTCAAATGACAGTTCTAAATGATGATGATGCATGAATGCAAAGTTTTAATTTTTTCTGAAAATCGGGATGTTACAAACCTAACCCCCTTAAAATGAATCTCGCCCTCGAGATTCGGTTTGGCTAGCAAATAGGTGAGGGTGGTCTTCTTTCAGGTCATCTTCTCTTTCCCAAGTTGCCTCTTCTTCTGAATGGTGATTCCACTGTACTTTACGGAATTTGATGGTCTTGGTTCGGGTGACACGTTCTGCTGTCTCCAAAATATTTATGGGTTTTTCTTCATAAGTGAGATCACTTTCTAGTTTTACTTCCTCTAGTGGCACCGTATCTCTTAGCACTGTCTCTGCCATTTCTGGGTGACATTTCTTCAGCTGGCTGACATGAAACACATTGTGAACTGCGGAAAGTGCTTCCGGGAGTTCCAATTCATAGGCAACCTCTCCTTTGCGGGATAATACCTTGAAAGGGCCAATTAATCTAGGTGCCAATTTTCCTTTGATTCCAAATCTTTTAAATCCACGCATAGGCGAAACTCTGAGATAGGCTCGATCGCCTACTTCATAAGTGACTTCCCTCCTTTCGGAGTCCACATAACTCTTCTGTCATGATTGTGCTATCTTTAAACGGTCCTTAATCAGTCTGACTTTTTCCTCAGCCTCCTTGATTATGTCTGGTCCAAACAAACTACGTTCTCCTACGCCACTCCATAGTAGTGTTGTAGTGCACTTTCTTCCATACATGGCTTCAAATGGCGACATCTCTATGCTCGCTTGATAGCTGTTGTTGTAAGAGAACTCGGCATATGGGAGATTATCACCCAGCTCGACTTAAAATGTAGAGCGCATGCTCTTAGCATATCTTCTAGGATTTGGTTTACTCTTTCCGTCTGTCCATCCGTCTGCGGATGGAACGCTGTGCTGAACTCTTATCTGGTTCCCAGAGACTCATGTAATTGATTCCAGAAATGAGAAGTAAACTGAGTACCCCTATCCGACACAATTTTCTTGGGAACACCATGTAGACACACAATCCTCTTCATATAGATGTCAGCTAGTTTGGCACTAGTGTAAGTAGTCTTCACGGGTATAAAGTGAGATACTTTCGTCAGACGATCGACTATAACCCATATAGAATCATACCCTGATTTAGTCCTAGGCAGACCAGTGATGAAATCCATACCGATCTGTTCCCACTTCCAATCTGGTACTGGTAAGGGTTGCAGCAACCCTGCTGGTTTTTGGTGTTCTTCTTTCACACGACTGCAGACGTCACACTTTGCAATGTATTCAGCAATATCTCGCTTCAAATTGATCCACCAATACCTCTCCTTTACATCCATATACATCTTGGTGTTACTCGGATGTATGGAATAAGGTGAGTCATGAGCTTCTTGAAGTATTACTTTTCTATGATCGACATCGTCAGGAACACATATGCGTTCTTTATACCATACGGTTCCTTCTTCATCTTCTCTAAAGTACCTGGCTTTGCCTTCACTTAGGTTCTTCTTGATTTCTTTTACTGCTTTATCCTCTAACTGAGCTTCCTTGATTTTGTTAAATAGAAGAGGTTCAACTTCTAAGGATGCTATGAATCCTTCAGGTACCACTTCCAATCGTAGGTCCTTAAATCCTTTACATAGATCTTCAGGCAATTCTCTTGCCGTGAGTCCGTTTACATAAGTCTTACGGCTCAAGGCATCAGCCACTATGTTGGCTTTCCCTGGGTGGTACTCTAGACTTAAATCATAGTCTTTGATCAATTCTAACCATCTCCTTTGTCGCATGTTTAATTCCTTCTGAGTAAAGAAGTACTTGAGGCTTTTATGATCTGTAAATACTTCACATCGCTTTCCCCATAAATAAGGTCTCCATATCTTTAGCGCATGTACCACAGAAGCTAACTCTAGATCATGAGTGGGGTAGTTTACTTCATGATTTTTGAATTGTCTTGAGGCGTAAGACACTACTTTGCATTCTTGCATCAATACGCTTCCTAGGCCACGATATGAAGCGTTGCAATAAACTTGGAAATCTTTCTCTAGATCTGGTAAGCATAATACTGGTGCAGATAGTAAGCGTTTCTTTAATTCTTGAAAACTGATCTCACAAGCTTCTGTCCACTCAAACTTCTTTCCCTTCTTCAGTAGTACAGTCAAGGCCTTGGCAATCTTGGAGAAAGTTTCAATGAACCTCCGGTAATATCCTGCCAGTCCTAGAAAACTGTGGATTTCTCCCACATTTTTGGGTGACTCCCAATTCGTCACAGCAGCAACCTTTTCAGGATCCACTGCTATTCCATCCTTAGACACCAGGTGTCCTAGGAATCCTACTTGTTTTAACCAAAATTCACACTTGTTGAACTTAGCATATAACTTATGCTCTCGGAGTCTTTGCAACACCAGACGTAAATGTTCTTCATGTTCTTTGTGACTTTTGGAGTAGACTAAGATGTGATCGATGAAGACAACAACAAACTTGTCCAGACAATCCATAAATACCTTATTCACCATATTCATGAAATAGGCTGGAGCATTGGTTAACCCAAAAGGCATTACTGTGTACTCATACGATCCATATCTTGTAACGAAGGCAGTCTTGGGTATATCCATCTCTCTAACTTTCATCTGAAAGTACCCTGATCTGAGATCGATCTTGGAGAACACGACAGCCCCTTCTAGTTGATCGAAGAGCTCACTGGTTTTGGGTAGAGGATACTTGTTCTTGATTGTATGCTCATTTATGTCACGGTAATCGGTGACTAATCTCTGGGTACTATCCTTCTTCTTGACGAAAAGGATTGGGGCTCCCCAGGGTGAGGAACTTGGACGGATAAAGCCTTTCTGCATAAACTCTTCCAGTTGCTTCTTGAGTTCTTTCAGTTCATCAGTTGACATTGGGTAGGGCCTTTTAGCAATTGGTCCTGTACCCGGCTTTAGTTCAGTGAGGAACTCTACATCTCTATCGGGTGGCATTCCCGGTAGCTCTTCCGGAAACACATCAGGGTATTCCTTCACTATAAGAACCTCACCGAGACTAACCACCTTAAGAGAATTAAGCCTGACCTTCTTTAGCTCGAACTTTGATCTAAAGTTGATCTTTAAACCTTCTGGAGTGGTGAGAGTTATGGTTCTATTTGCGCAGTCTATGATTCCTGCATAACGGGACATCCAATCCATCCCTATGATAACATCCAGGCCTTGTGTTTCCAAGATGATCAAGTCCGTAGGAAACTGATGCTTTCCAATCTTCAGACTCAACTGTCTACATCCTGAGGTTACTAGCATTTCTCCTCCCAGAGAGCTTACTCTAATAGGGCTCCCTATATTTTCCAGAACTAACCCATGTTTGTTTACAAAAGCTCTTGAAATGAAAGAATGCGATGCTCCAGTATCAAATAAAACTAATGCTGGACATGAATTGAGCAAGAACGTACCAATGACAGTAGCAGGTTCATCGTACACTTCTTCCACATTGATGTGGTTCACATGTCCTTTCTGGAAGGGATTGGGCTTGGCAGCTTCTGCAGCCTTCTTTTCGGGGCAGTCAGTGGCGTAGTGGCCCTTGTTATTGCACTTGAAGCATTTCATTTTCATTGTGATTCCCATTGTTTCCCTTGAAACCACCACTATGGTTGTGACCATGATGTTTGTGGTTGGTTCCTCCACTAGGATAGTGCCCAGGTTTATGACCCTGGTTTGTATCTTGAGGGAAATGCCTTTTGAATGAAGTTTCAGAATGATAGCCTGATCTAGGAGGGTTTGATAATTTGGGGCATATGCTACTGTTAAAGGAATCTTCAGCTCGTCACTCAGCCCATTTAGAAATTTTGCCATCCTCTTAGCCTCAGTGTTGATGTCTTCAGAGGCATATCGAGAAAGGGCATGGAAATCTGCCATGTACTCCTTAAGGCTCATGTTTCCTTGTCTCAGGTTTCTGAATTCTTCTTGCTTCAAGTTCATAATGCCCCAGGAGATATGAGCGTTACGAAAACCTTCCTTGAAGTTTTCCCAAGTCAAGGTTTCTAGTGGGTGAGTGATTTGATAAGTTTCCCACCACTGAATTGCTGGTCCTTCCAATAGATGAGTAGTGAACCTCACCTTCTCAGCGTCGGTACATTCACAAGTCACTAGATCTCTGTCCACAGAACGCAGCCAGTCATCTGCCACAATTGGCTCAGTTGCAGTGGAGAACTTGTTAGGTCGGAGCCTCAGAAATCTGTTAAGTCTATCCACTTGGGGGGGTGGTCGCGGTGGCGGCTTGTGGTTATGGTTGTTGTTATTGTTATTGGTTGCCGCAATGAACAGGGTCATCATAGTCATTAGCTGAGCTTGAGCGGCCATCAACTGTTGTATAGCATCATTGTTGTTGTGGTCGTTGTTGTTGTTGTTGTTATCGGGCACACGGCGGGGAGGCATCTGTGGTTTTTGCATAGATGAGTTTAGAAGGAAAGGTCTAAAGAGAAAATACCCCAACAAACAAACAGCTTATAAGAACAACAATCACACAACTCAAACCTTTGGATTAAAACGACATGAAAATTTGGGAAATAAACTCGCGAGGTTCCGGGGATACAAGGGAAGGTACTGCCTTACCACAAGTTGGTAGGTCACTACAAGACTAAGATAACGATGAGGTGTAAAATAAATGGTAGTCTCACTATCTGACTACTCGACCATGTCATCTTCTTCTTCTTCAATTTCCTGAATCACGATTCCCTTATTGTCGAGTACTTCCTTTAATTCCTTCACTTCTTTCTCCGAGGCAGAGTTCTTCTCTTGCAGCTCCCTCTTCTCAGTACGAAGCCTCTTGATCAAGTCACTATCAGCCTCAAACTCGACTTCATTGCTCTCGAGTTCTGCCTTCTGTTCTCTGATAGTCTTGTTCTTCTCTTGAACCCTTTTCTCCTGTCTCTTGTACTTCTCCTCTTGTGCAGCAAACCTCTCTTCTTGGGCCTTAGTCACTTCCTCCTGAGCCTTCATCTTCTCCTCGTTCTCCTTGAGTAAGGCACATAGCTCATCGTTCTTCAGGAGCTCAGTGCGCCGATCCTCATAATGTTCTGTGACGAGGACCTCCAACTCCTGGAAATAAAGACTAAGGGGCTTTGCTTTGCCTCTATCCCCGACATAAAAAAGGTAAGGTTCTCCATCCTCGTTTCTCCTTCCAAAGAAAATGGAGTAGTGGCCCCTCAATTATGTGATGTAGCGTCCGCACAGACGCCCAATCAGGTCTTGCATGACTAGATTGAGACCTTTATCTTTGGAGTCACTAACAATTTTGATTTCCAACGGGGGCTCTTCTCCACGTCCTGGCTGAGTTGCTTTTATTCCCCAACAGCCCTCTTTGTTAAACTTCTTCAGGATGAAACCCTTAACTTGAGGTAGCGGTAAACCTATCTTCTCACCGATGTCGAGGAGGTAGCAGCAAAAACGGGTGTTCTCGAAGTCCTCCGCAGTGGTGAAGTGGAAGCTCGTCATCCTTTAGGTAGAAGGAAAAGGAATTAAAAACGAGAAATGCACAAGGTAAAGAAGTACTAGTCATATGTGCATTATTAATTTAGAAAAATACTAAGTCAAAACTTAAGGTGATCAACAAATATTAACAACTCTTTGCAAATTGGATATTCACTATAGTGAGAGAGACAGACACCCGGCCAGCCACTTATGATTGTGGAACAGGTCTCATGTATGTGGACATGTAAGGTTTGTCTCCAGGCCGCTTCATCTCACTATGCCCTTAGGATCCAAAATACTTAAGGAGATAATACTATGATCAATTTTTTTTCCAATCCTAAGGGCTCGAATCTACAGGCAACACAGTGCTCTGATACAATCTGTAGTGTACCTGCACTTAAAATATGGCAGATACATGTGTATAGTGCAAATCCCTGGATCGATTCGCTTGCACACACAGTTTACGATGTAATATCACAGCAAAGTATCAAATTATTACAACGTTAATCCAGACTTGGAAAGTATTCATTACAATTTGCATAGCGTAAAGCTAGCAGTTAATAAAGTAAACAGCGGAAAATTATTCTTCATGGAGTCCCCATCATCACCATGTGCCACAGGCGAGCATGTTGGTTGAAGATTCGAAACCCTTAGCAAAATCTCACTCATCATCAGAACAGTCTGCAATAAGAAAAATATTGCAACAACGTGGGTCAGAACCATTTAAAAATAGAACTGGCAAGTGACACTATGGTGGATACTTAGAGGAATAACTCTATAACCTATATGCTTATTTGGCTGGTGGAGCTCAAGGTTATTTTGCAGAAAGAAAGTTTTTCCCTAACTCTTTGAAACATCTTTATCTCTTTGAGACAAATATGGTATGAAAGCCATAGTCTCAATCTACCCTTGTTCACCCATCAGTTTTTGATTTATAAGTTGGAATGGGGGAATCCTCCGTTGACGTCCTCGTTCAGCTGCTCAATTGTCCGTTTCCGGGGACACGGCTAAGTACTTAGTTTTTACACTCTGCAGAGGTTGTGCACGTTCACCATTGTACCCATTCAACCCAAACTATCCTTTACACACTTATAGTGATGAGGAAAGGAGAAGAATGAGACGAGATGTTTCAGAGGCATTTTCCCTCCCCGTGCTGGCCTAACGCGCTCCACCTAGAAACCACTACCTCCACCTATCAGGCCGGGGCGAGTCCACGCAGCTTAGTTGATCAAGACAGAGCCCATACTGGCAATGGTTGCACGAGAAGCAATCTTCACTCGAAGTTCTTCAGATCCCTTTGTTCCTGGGTGGCCATCCACAAGTGAATATCCCAAAGGTAAAACCCCCGGGGACAACACTCAACTCATACAGCCAAGCAACCAATTCCACCAAGGTGTTTGATTATAACTTAGTAGAATTTAACATTTTATCAAAATAGTTTTGCATAGCATCATAATTCTACTAAGTATTTTCATAGGAACCTAGACACAGGAATTAGGAATTCTAAACAGGTCTAGCATAGCATTTCTACTAAGTCCTAAACATGCTTAGGAAAATAAACTACTCATGCATAGAAAAATACTAGGACTTTTATGAGGTGTGCCACTTGCCTTGGCAACCGGGAGTGCAGCAGTTACAGTTGCAAATACTCTCGTTTCCCTCCGAATAGTCTAACAAAATATAAAGCCACAATAAACACACAAGCAATATATCCATACAAAAATATGCTATGCATGAGATGCAATAATTTTATTTCAGGGAAACTAATATATTTAGCTCTTAGAATTTTACGAAGCATGCATGATAATAATTAAATTTTTCTTTTCAATTATTTAGACTTAAATAAAAGGGTAACTTGAGAATTTTAGTTTACAGTAATAAATTTATTTATAAATCAAAAATTGTAATAATGGTTAATGCATAGAGGGTATCTAAACAATTTTTTAGCAATTTGATTTACTCAAAAATAATTTTTCTAACTAAAGTTATAAAAAAACACTTAAACTACTCACATGAATATTTGAAATTTTTGAAAGTGCTAACACAGAAAACTAATGAAGCCAAAATATTCTACTGGTTCTAAGGATTTCAAATATATAAAATATTTAAATTTGGATAAACAGATAAAAAGTAATAATAAAAACTGTATGCAGGGTGTTTTCTGCAAAACTTTCAATTAAAATGATTTAAGAAAATCGCAGAAAATAATAACTGACGTGGCGCTGACGCGGCGTACCGGTTCGGGTTTTAAGTGATCTAATCCTGGCCGTCCGATTTTGATCTAACGATGTAGGTCAAAATGACCAAAACCGAGCGGCGCGGCCGGCCGGAAAAGCTCCGGTGACCGAAGCGCACGGCGGCGCCATCACC
The DNA here is from genome assembly GCA_026929855.1 of Poa annua. Lineage (NCBI taxonomy): Eukaryota > Viridiplantae > Streptophyta > Magnoliopsida > Poales > Poaceae > Poa > Poa annua. The sequence goes on along the minus strand of CM049426.1, from coordinate 56,530,256 downwards.
GGCGTTCGCGCTCCCGACGTTCTACTGCTCTACGAGGATAGCGAGGCATACCCTGACGAAGAGGAGCTCGCGGCGAGGTTGGTGGCGTGGTGGAGAAGAACTGAGCGCCCTCCTCTTCTCGTAATCGCGCCGGAGATGCGCACGGCGGCGGTCCTCGTCAGTGAGCACGGACGCGGAGTTTGGCTGCGCAAGAAACCACGAAACCTTGTCATAAGGATGCGCAATGACAAAGGAAAACGAGTGGGAGTGAAAAGAGGGCTAGAGGGGGACGCGGCTCACCGGAGTTCGTCGAACTCGTCGACGGCAACGGCGGAGCTCCGAGGATGCTCGTGGGCGGCCTGGTGGCTCTCGGTGTATGGGGCTTGGGGCAAAAGAGAGAGGGGGTCGAGGGGGTTCTTATAGGGGTAACGGCGGGGAAAAGGGGGGAGTAAATCGCCGGGAATCAAAGAATTGATTCAGCCGTTTCTCGGCTAGGTCGTGGGCGTGATTTGGGGAAGAAGGGGTCGCTGTAACGGGGATGACAGGTGGGGCCCACCTGTCAGTGACCGAGAGAGAGAGAGAGCAGCTGGGCTGCTGGCGGGCTGGGAGTGACGCGCGCGCGGCACTTAGCTGGCCCGACTCGTTTTTCTTTTAAAATTCATTTTTCTGTTTTAAATCTTTTGAGTATAAAACAATTTCAAAACTATATCCGAACTCCTCAGAAAAATTCATAAAAATATAATTTGAAAAGCTTATTAAAAATAGATCCTTTAGTAGTATTTTTGTCTAAAGTAAAAATAGAATAAAAAGGGATATTATTATGAATTCTAATAACAATTTTAAGGACAGAAAATCAATTAAAACATATATACGAAATTGAATTTAAATCGTATGTGATTCAAATGACAGTTTTAAATGATGATGATGCATGAATGCAAAGTTTTAAAATTTTCTGAAAATTGGGATGTTACACGCGTGAGCCGGCCATCTCCTCCGTCCCCGTCGCGCCAGCAGCCGCGCCCGCCTCTCCTTCGTCCTCGACGCCGAGCGCAGGAACCGGGAGCCACCGCTTCGTCCACTCCATCCCCACGCCGCCACGGCTTGGCCTCCCCTCCATGCACCGTCCTCTCCGCCTTCGGCCTCCCCGAGTCTCCCCAACTCGCCCACAAACTCACCTCGGTGATCCGCCGCCGGACCCCTCTCCTTCAACGTTCGATTCACCGCGGTTAGCCGGATTTGAACGACGCCGTCACTGGCAAAGCCATGACCGGGGCGGACACGACCTAGTCGAGCACGAACGCGAGCAAGAACGTGCACCTTTCTTCGAACCGAGGGAAAAAACGAGACCGCGACACAAAACCGCACACCCGACACACCCACGCTCGCGCGGCGCCGCCAGGAAAAGGTCGCCTCTGGCGAGAGTTGGTCCGCCGCTGCGCTCGGTTCGCTAGGAGTTTCAGTTTCGTCAGAGATGATAACAGTTTCAGTCCTTCGTCAGTGTTAAAAGAAACTCGTTTCCGTTTGTATCAACCACCCGATCCCAGCACTTCTGGCCAGCAGCACCGTGCGCTCGCTCGCCACGCACACGAGTTCGAATCCCTCCTCGGGAAGTGGAAAAAGCCAACTTTTTACGCGCCGCTGACGGGGCGGGCCCACTGGTTAGTGACCGCGGTGCCCGCAGCGCACACAGCGCGTGCGTCAGCGCCATCGTGGCTCCTGGGCCCGCTTGGCAGCCTCTCGGGCTAGGTCCAGTGCGGAAAGAAAAGTTTCCAGGAGATCCCTGTGCTGCATTTTACATAGAGACCCCTGGCTTCTATCTTTTGCACCTGAGCCCTTCCAGTTACTGTTTCCATCACAGACAGGTCCCTGTCTTTTGCAGAAACAACCCTAACAATAAAAATGCAATAACTTTAATTCTATAACTCCAAATAAAATAATCTTTATATGTTTTAACATCAGAAAAATGCAATGAACATTATTATAACATTCTTATGTCATTTTGCATCATTTATTTTAAATGCTTAGTTTAATTTAACAAATGCAACTAAATAACTAAATATGGAATGTGTGGGGTAATAAATATATAATGCCCTAATTCCATTTAATTTGATCATACCATCTATTCCATGTCTTGCCATGCTAATAAACATTTAACTTGATGTGTAGATAAATAACTTGCACCATAATTAATTCCTGGGATTTTCATCCCTGCTTTAATGTGACCTAATCATCGCACACCATATTTCCACATCAATTGTTTGCGCATTTCCATATATTGATTATGTTTCCTATTGTTTGTGTTTGGCTTTTCTCTAGGTAGACGACGACATACCTGCTGCGAGTACCTACGATACTGAGGTTCCAGCTTTTGTGCCGGACCACGAGCTGCCATGCAAGCTTCTGCTAACATGTTACACGATTGTTTGGTTTTCATACTTGTCATTGATCTCTGCTACCCTAGTTTACGTTTCTTGAATTGCGATCCCATCACATGTCGTTGATCTCTGTATTGCTTTAAGCGTTGCGCCTCCTGCCAGTTGAAGTAGTTGTATGTTGCCAACTCGTTTGCAGGTGCATCTGCTGGCATCATTATGCGCTCTTCGATGAATTTTGTTATTTTTCTCGCTGTCTCTGCTGAGATGTCTAGGGTGGTTATGCCGTCAGGCAAGGTAACTACACGCGGGTATTCGACGGGTTGTCAATTGGCCGCGTTTTCTGATGGCTCTGCTGCCGTTGGTACGTAAACTTGTCGTGGTATGCGATATGTGTAGTCTGACTGTTCTTCATATGTTGTTCCGTCATTACTGCTCTGTTCTATGTTTTTGCTGCCATCGTTGTCTTCTTTCTGTTGCGTATGTTTACCATAGTCGACTACAGTATGTTTTGCCGAGTGGATTTCTGTGCCGACGAAGTCGGCTGGATGTATGCTGTCTTCTGTAGGCTCATCATACTCTGGTAAGTGAAAGCTTTCTTCTGGAGCGTTGATCTGTATACGATCTTCGGTTGGGTTGATATGGAAGGTCGACTACACTTCTTCTTCCATCTCGTTTGTCTTATGAATTCGTTGAATTCCTTTATGGGCATGGACCCTGCTATGAATGAGATTGGATCGATCTGTGATATTGGCGCTCCAGCGCTTCCAGCCGAAGTTGTCGATATGATCATGTAACATCCCAATATTTTGGAATGTTCAAAAATCACTAAAATTTAAAACTTTTCTTTTTATTAAAAATAAAATATTAAATGCATAAGAAAACCAACTATGAAAGACTTCAAACTTATTGGGAAGAGTTTAATAATTCAAATGTCTCACTTTAAACATTTTATTATCTACTGTATTTCAAAAACCTTAGTATGTAATTTGACAAATATTTTACAAACTACAATCCATTTTATTTTAAGTAAATAGTTTACTTATAAGTAATTGATTTCAACTACTTAGCCTTAGCTATAAATAAATTAAAATAATAATTACAAGTGTTAGTTTTAAACTATTGAAAGCATTGTCTATTTGCCAAAAGATTCGTATTCATTTGCCTGAATTCAAAACATAGTTTGATATTACAAGTCTATAGTTTATAACTTTAATAACTTCATATATTTCGTAATTAATAGATTATCCAAATAAACATTTCATTAGATTCAATGATTTTCATTTATTTTTAAGACATAAAATGATTTCAGGAATATATTATTCTATATAAGAAAAGAATTAAATCTAAAATCTTTTCCAAAGTTGTTATGAAGTTTCTCAAATGATTAAGCATAATATAAAACATAATGGTGTACAAAACATTTAGAATTAAAAATGGAATTCATTATATTTCCCATCTTAAAATTATTTATATTTAGTTCTTTAATATTATGCCAAAATAAAGATGAATGATTTCAGAAAAACAAGTTTAAATAAATTAAATTCAAACATAATTGAATATGGGTATTTCATAGAAATGATTTTAGCCAAATTAAAATTTATTAAAACCCTAGTTTTAAATTAAACATAAAGTGTCAATTTTGCATTTAATCAATATTTTGAAATGTGTTCAAAACACTCCCACAACTGGTTCAACACAGAGATAATAATTTTACAAATTTTTAGAAATTTGTTTGACTTCATTTGGAGTTATAAATCAAAAGTTATTAAGAAAATAGAAAATCAGAAAAAGAAAAAGAAAAATCCCTGAGAGTGGGACCCACCTGTCAGGGGGAGAGGTTGTCTTCAACCTCCCGCACGGGAATCTCGCCCGAGATCGCCGGAGTCCAATCCGCGCCATGATGATCGCGTGATGCCCCCTCTTAGTCCCTATTTAAAGCCCGATACCCCCGCCACCTTTCCCCTCTCCTTCCTCTTCGATTCACGCCACCGGGCTGCCGCATTTCGCTCGCCGGAGTTCTTCGAACCGCCGCCTACATTTCTTCGATTCCGGCGACGAGAGTCACAGCCCGGAACCGAGACCGCGCCCATCCTTCTCCTCGTGTCCGTGCGCACCGGCAGGCTCCTTTTTCCCCTTCTCCACGGCGGACAATCGGGAGGAGAGAAGGAACCGAAGCTCGCCGGCATCGAGCAACCCCGACCGCATCTCCCCCGCCATTCCAGGAAGAACAAGACGACGGCGCCAACTCCTTCGTCATCTACGCGACGCGCCGCGCTCGGAGCTGCCCCCCATTCATCCGGGGAGGCACCGTAGCGACCGGAGCGTCCTCGCCGGGCGCAGCGCCGCCGTCGGCCTCGTCTCCGGCGAAATCCCGCCGCCGGCCTTTGGTCAACTCACTGTAAGGCGTCCGATCTGCAATCTACGATGTAGATTAGATCTCTTAAACGAACCGGTACAGACAAGATCTAGACCGCCAGATCCAGATCTGACGGCCCAGATCTGTTGACTTATCCACGTCAGCATGCCACGTCAGGTCCAGTGAGCGCCCAGTCAGCGCACACGTGGATATTAATTTCTTTTAATTAGATTAAATGGCAGTTTTGCAGAAAAGCCCCTGCCATTTAGATTTATCATAACTTTTTAACCACTACTCCAAATTCAAATATTTTTACATATTTGGAAAGCCCTTGACATGTAAATATTTTTACTTAGTTTAAAATTTTCAAAATTCAAATGGTGAATTGAGTATTTTTGTCATAACTTTAAATCTGTAAATTCAAAAATTGCAAATAAAATTATTTTAGAAACTTTATAAAATGTGTAATATGTTGGATCTGTTATAAAATAATTTTGAGAATTATTTTGATAATTAAATGGTTGTGTGTTTAATTTGAATAGTTTAACTATTTTTGACATAACTTTTAATACAAACATTATTTTCATTTAATCCAATTGCTATACATTTAATTAAAAGCCCTCTGTCAATTAACACCATTTATAAAATTTTGTTACAAATAATGCTTGAATAATTTAAAATGAATTTAAAGATCATGAGACTTGATTTGATATATTCTAGCACATTATAAAGTTCATTAATTTAAAATTTTATTACTTTGCACCAAGACATAAATAATTGTCCTAGTCTAGAGAAAGCTCAAATTCCTGTTTATTAATATGATACATAACTTTAATAAGTAAGTTTTATTTAAAACCTTTTAAAATTATTTTAATTCATTTACAAGTGTATATAAATGATATTGGTTAATTAGGTGTTACTAAAAATGTGATCTAAAACCATTATAACAATTTAAATAACTAAGTTATTACTAATACTACAAACTTTGAAGTTGGGAATTAAAAATGTATTGATATGAGAAAAGTAAGAAATTCTTGAATTTGATTTTGGTTAAGTTTAATTCTAAACATAATCTTGGGTAAATGAAACTAATTGTTATACAGTTGTACTAAAGTGTTAAACCTTGCTTTTAAATTGTGATTAAGTCTACATGATATCCCTTTGGGCAAACTTTTGAAGACCATTTCATTAGCAAACTTGGAAACACCCATACAACCTTCTTGAGATGAAAGTGTTCTTTGACTCCAGACCATCCCTTGGCAAAACCCTAAACCCAAACACATTAATTCTTTTTGTATATTGAATTAGGTGACACCTTTGACCAAACCCTTCCAAGAAGACTCGTTACGCTTGTTTTGTTCAACATGTTTTGTGTTTGTTGAATTGCTTGTTTATTGGGTGTCCTTTTTACCATGTAGTTTGAAACGGGGAGCACCCATTGACTTCAACAAGAGTGTGAGAGAAACGACAACTTTCATAAGGCAAGTGACTTCATAAAACACCTACTATTTTATTCTATTGCATATCTAGTGTTTTCAAACAGTATTTGCAAAAGTAGTATGCATGATAGGTTTTTGGGAGATTGTAGTATGCTATGCAAACCTTTTAGGTTCCCCTTAGAAATTCCAGATTAGACCCCTATTATAATTTAGTGGAAGCACCTGCTGCAAAAATGATTGTTTTATGGTTGATGTGATAAATGAAAATTTCCACTCAATTAATTTAACGCCTGGGTGGATTGGATCGATCGAGGAGGTTTCAAGTTGAGTGGCTTCTCAGGGCCAAGTTTCATGGTTGTCTTCGCCCATGATAGTTTCTACTTACTTGGGGCCAAGTTATGCGGTGTTAACCTGAGTTGCTCACTTGTGGTAGGCCACCCAGGGCTATGAGATTTAAGTTTACACTGAGTCTAGTTGCTTATCGTGCAACCATTGGTCAATATGGGCTATGTCTTGATGGAGTAAGTTGATGTGGACCTGGGTCAAGAGATTGATGGTGGTAGAGTGGATAGGATGGTGGTAATCTCTTAGTATGATCATGGGAAAGCAACTTCTGAAAAGTCTCGTCTTGATCTTCTCCTTTTCCTTCTCACTAAAGGAGTGTAGAGGATAGTTTGGGTTGATTGAGTCTAATGGTGAAAGTGCACACCCTCTTGAGAGATAAAAACCTAAGATCTTAGCCGTGTCCCCGGTATCGGACAATTTGAGTAACTACACAAGGCTGTGTTCTGAAAATCTCCTCATCTCAAATTTCTTAATAAAACTTTGTTGGATGAACATGGGTAGGAGACATGGACTTGTCTCGAGATTTTGTCTCTGAAGGAGAAGATTATTGATTTAAGAAAACTGTTTATCAAAAGTAGGAGAAAATTTTCTTTGCGCAATAGCCTTGAGCTCCACCTGCCAAATTAAGCATATAGTATTAGTATAATAAGACATTAGGAATTAAAGTCACTTGCCACCACAATTCAATTGTGCTGACCCTTTATAGCTGGGCTGCAACTCTGAATGGAGTAAGGGGGTCGTCTTTGAGCTACAACCAACATGAATTGCCAGTGGCTTCATGGAGAAGATGTAGCTCCATGCTACCTTTGGGATTGCGTTTGAACTCTGAAATAAAGTGTGAACTATTTATTCAGCTAGCATTTTCCGCTATGCTAAGTTGTAAGGATATTTGTTTTTGGATCATTCGTCTTGTTCTGTAATAAATTATGACATTGTACTGTGATATCACATCTATTGGAGAATGTGAGACTTATATGATTCAAGTCTTTACATTATTCATATGTGCCATTGCTTTCATAAGCATGGGCACTACAGATCATGTCCTCGACTGAGGCAGTCGATAATTCCTCCTCTTCAGGGAATTCATCTGCCATGAATTTTTTGAATTCTGCGGACGTCATTGAAATTGTTTTAGATTGTGGGGGCGGGATAAGATCGATCTGCGATGAGGTATTTTCTTTTTCTGCTGCAGATGCGATCTCAGTTGGTTTCTTCTGAGGTTGCTGAGTTGCGATCTGTTCGACTAAATCCTGCACACCAAGCTGATCAATAAAGAAATTATGTTCTCCAACAGTTAGATTAATACTTGAACCGAGATTGGAATAGATCTCCTGAGCTTCAGGTGAGTATGGCCTAATCCTTGCTGGCGATGCTGCCTTTTGGCGAGTGGTCGCCTGTGATCTGGATTTGGGTTGCTGTTGCTAATGTGCATCCTTTTGAAGTAGTCGGCGGGTCGCCGTTTGAAATTTGGACCGAAAAATCGGTGGATCCAACACCACCTATCCCCACATACGGCGCCAATTGACGAGGGATGTCCCCATCAATACCCATGGTTACTAGCCTAGGGTAAGAGTTTATTAGGTAGAGAATATATAGTGTTGGTAGATTCGTCGGCTGACAAGCGGGAATTACCCAGGTTCGGTACCCTGAGTGAGGTGAAACCCTTACTCCTGCTTGTCTGTTATTGATTGTGTATATGCGTTGAGTACAGGGGTCTAGCAAGATGTCGATCTTGCTAGGGTTTTATGATTGTGGTTGGGCGTGTCCCTGATTGGTCTCCCTCCTGTCCTTTATATAGGGGTACAGGTCTTGGGTCGTAACCGACTAGGAATATATACATCGAAAGCATTACCGACTATGCTATCTATAGTAAGAGATCTTCGTCTTGGACTTCGCTTGATGGGCTTCCTTAGCTGGATGACAATTGGGCTTTAGTAATTACGTGCACTAGGTACCCACACAAAGGGGTACCCGATTGGTATAACCTTGTCAGGCGTGGTGGAGATGGAGCCACCGTTATCCCAACCTCCATGGTCGCGGTCCATACGCGATAAAGTTGAGCACGGTGGCCGACAGGCAGTAGACCGCGTAGAGCGGCTCGCAGGGGTTGCAGTGATCATGGTGGAGCCCACGATGATGATCTTCTTGGAGTGTTGCACCGACCAGCCGCTTTATCACCAGGGAGGAAAGTCCCAGCTGTCCTGGCGCACGCGGCGTAACTTTGTTGACTCCTTTATCACCAGAATGGAAATTGGAGTGCTCGCGTCACTCTGCGGCCGCTGCAGAGGCAATGTGCGTCTTGTAGCGCTTGCTTGGCCGCGAAGTGTCTCCACAGGGCCGCGGGGGCCTCTGGAGGGATTTCCGTTGACTTCTCTCCAAGTGAAGATAGCCTGGGGAGTCTCTTGAAGCACGCGGTCCTCTTCAGGCTATGTCTTCCTCTTCAGGCCCTCGAGGGAAGTTTGCTCTCGACGGTCTCTCCAAGCGATGACTTGGTCCTTAGTCGTTTCATCTGCTCTGTCCGCGTGCGAGGCCTGGGGAGAGTGGGCTCTGCACACCCCAGTCCTCATTGGGCCGACAAATTAGGATAATTTATTTAGAGAAGAGTACGCAAGGAGGTCCGCGAGGAGGCCATCCGTGACGCCACCGAGCTCCTTGCGCCCCTCCAGGAGGAGCGTGACGCCGCTGCCGAGCTCCTGGCCGCAGCAACGGCCAAGCGTGTAGCCATGGAGGGCTCGATGGCGCAGAAACCCGCGAGTTGGGCCAGCTGGAGACCCAGTTTCTGTCCGCCCACCGAGCCGCGCAGGAAACCCTGGAGGAGGACCGCAAGGGCCTCGCCGAGCACGAGCAGCAGCTAGCCTTCAGGGAGAAGGAGGTGCTGCTGCACGACGAGCAGCGGATTCAGGCGCAGGGCGAGCTGGCCACCAAGCGCGAGGAGCTTGAGGAGCGTGAGGGGAACTTGGCTCAGGCGCTCCAGAAGCACGACGAGAAGGTCGCCGCCCAGCAGCAAGCCCTGGAGCGCTTCCAGGAGCGATTCACCGCGAAGAAGAAAGAGGCGGAGGACGACCTCGTGGAGCGCGAGAAGAAATATAGGCTGGCCAAAGCCTAGCAGTACCGCGACAAGGCCAAGAAGCAGAAGGACCGCTTCAAGGCCAAGCACGCTGCTGATGCCCAGCGGATCACGGAGCTCGAGAAGGACAACTCCAAGCATGAGGTCCACCTCCAACGCGCCAAGGAGGCTTATCGCCTGGCGGAGGACGTCCGCAGGACAGCCATCCTGGACCTCAACGCCCTTGTCAAGGACGTGGAGGAGCAGGTGGCTCCCACGGTGGAGCAGGCGGCGGAGGCTGCTCACACAGCGCAGGCGGCTTACGTGCTCACGAAGCAACGGGAGCGCATGTTCCAGGCGCTGGTGGCCAGGGGCAATGAGCTCGCAGCCCCGCTGGGCGCGGAGGCGCCGCACGCCGAGGTTCGAGGCCGCGGTGGCGCGGCCATGTACCTGCTCTACTTCAACCAGCTCTTCATGGCGCTCGAGCTCCCCGTCGCTGATCTCCGCGAGGTGATCGAGGTCGAGAGCCGCCAGCTTCTGGGCGTGGTAGTGGATCGCCTCTTCACCAACCTCCGACTCCTCACGCCAGGCTTCGATCTCTCCACCGTGACTGAGGCTCGTCAGGGCGAGGACGTGCAGCGGGTTTCCAACTCCCTCCACGAGCAAGCCGATGCCTTCTGCAACCGCTTCAAGCGCGCGGAGGTCGCTGTAGAGGAGAGCGAGGAGGAGGCTGCCCCTACCGAGACGGAACAGGGTGCCGTAGAGGAGGCGCACGATGGTGCATACTCTGCCTGAGCTTTGATCATTGCGCATGTGTGCGCTTGTATCTGAAACAATTTCATGTTTAGACACTATGCAAATTTTGGGCATGTAGTATATTCTCTTTGGCAAATTGGTTTTAGCTTGTGTGCCCCTCGAGAGGTCCCTTTTGTCTTATCTTCATGTCTATGGGTTCTCTGTGTCTTAGGACCCGTCTCTTCGTGCCATGACTCCGCCACTTCGGTATGCTAGAGCAATGACTCAGCAAGGCCGGGGGGAGTTTAAGCCTAGGAGAGGTAAGAGCTTTGAGTTGCGATGCTCAGGTGCCCCCCTTAGACGTACGAGTAGTCCATGAAGTATAAGGGAAAACAAAATCGCTCGAGGGACAAACGTGCGCTTTCGGAGCAGAAAAGGCTCTCGAGGCATGGGTGCGAGACTTAGCTTCTCGAGGCTTTCGCCCTGTAGAGGTTTTTGCCTGGCGAGGAGGCCCTCTTTAGGGGTTTTTCCCCTGTTGCCTCCTCGGGCTTGTAGAGACATTCCTTCCCTGTAAATGTTAGAGGGGTGAACCCAAACGCTTGTACACGGTTCTGGGGACTCGTGCGCGCTTATAGGTCCCCTCAGGCGTTCCTCGCGAGGAGAGTAAGTACCTAGGTCCTTTGTAGAGATGGCGTGTTTGTGGGAGCTTGCCCTCCAGCCAGAGCTCGGATCCTTGGATTTTGCAGTGCTGCTGGTGTGTCATTTGAGGCACTGGCACCGTACTCAGCCCCCGCTCGCGAGGTGCGCATGTGGAGAGATATAAGCGCACATTTCAAGAAAGTAATGCGGAAATAGAACTCACCACCAAATACTACACATCGGCGCCTTAGCGCAAAGTTCACTTAGGAACAAAATTGTCTCATTATGCTTGGGGTTGCCAAGTTAATGTTTTGACCATGTCGAGGCATGGGGACCACCCATTAGTGGCAGAGACTCTCTACAGCCTGAGGTGGCTCGTTACATGGAGAGCTCGGAGGGGTTTACCTTCGAGAGAAGCCTTTGGAGCTTGGAGGTTTAAGCCGTGAGCTTTTAACCTATAGAGACAAAAAATGATTGGAGGTTGAGCCGTAAGCTGCCTCTTCCGCCAGATGTCTTGACATGACAATGATCACGGGCGTGATAATGATCACGTTTGCTTTTTATCCTTCTGGAGACAAAAAATCTTGGAGGTTGAGCCGTGAGCTGCCAGTGGGACCTCGACTGGTTGTATCGGACGCACCGGATTCCACCCCAAGTGGAAAGCCGACTTACAACAGGCGAGGTCGAGCCGACACCCGAACCCGGCGAACTAGTGTTCGTCACTCATTTCGAGCGCGGGTTCGGCCTTCCGGCTAGCCCGTTCTTCCGCGACTTCCTTGACACGTACAGCCTCCAACCACACCATCTCCATGCCAACGCCATCATGACGATCTCTTTCTTTGCCTCCTACGTGGAGGGGTATCTCGGCATCTGGCCCTTTGTGGATTTGTGGACCAAGTACTTTCTTCTCCGCCGACAAGTCATCCCCAACCCGGACCAGAAGGTCAAGGACCTCGTCGTCTGCGGAGCGACTCCGAATTCCCTAAGATTCAGGGTTGGAGTCCTGGCGGAAGTGGCAACAGAGCTTCTTCTACGTGCGGAATCCAGCCGCTTCAGGGGACGAACCGAGTTCATCAGCCCCGGACTTCCTCAACCTTCCTGAGTTCGTAATGGGCCCTCCAAGCGACTTCGAGCTCTAGAGCCAACTCCCAAATTCCGAGGAGGTTGAGAACATGCATGATGTCTTGACCGTCCTCGGGGAAGAGCTGACGGCGGATGATCTCCTGTGTACCTTTATCATGCGCCGAGTTTGCCCCCTACAGACCTGGGTGCACAAGATGTGCTTCATGAGCGGGTTGTACGACCCAACCCGGACAAGCATCTTCCGGTTGGACAAACCTGCAGTATACCGCCGTGTCTGAGCTATCGCTCGGACCAAGATGACGGAGAACTAGACGTGGGGGCTGGCCCCGGCCACTCGAAGAAAACGGCTAGAAGAGGTGCGCGCGCGGGCCTTTGCCGACATTCGCGCTATGTCGGTTACTGTATTCCACAGACAACCTTTATACTTGTTGACTTCCCTTTCTTTCTGCAGTTGTTCGAGCAACAAATCAAAGAGAACGAGATGCATGTCGGGGACAACTTTGCGCCCGACTTCCCCATACCTCCTGTAATTCCTTCGGAGGATCCCGATAATGAGGATCACCTCTCTATACCGCTTGCGCGTGGTGCCGCTCCGGGTAAGCCTCCAGCTCAAGATGCTATCCAAGTCGAATCTGACGAAGATGACGATGATGATTGTCAAATACTCGATGTAATTGACGCCCGTCCTCTCAACTACGCCCTGCCAGTGAATCCGGGCCCTGCAGCCGCAGCGAAGCGCGCCAAGAGCCGCAAGCGCGCCGTGTCCGAGACCGCGCATGCCGGTACCTCCGGTGCGGCTACCAAGAGGACCAAGACCACCAAGCGCCCGGGCGACAAGCCCCCCCCGGCAGAGGAGAGGTCCTCCGACAGTGGCCACCGGGTAAGTTACTCTTCCACTGAGTTGGACTATCCGGACCTTGCTTGAGATCCCTTGTGACTTGCTTTCTGACTGTAGGGCGGCGCTTGACATCCCAGCGTTTGCTGGTTCCGACCCCCCGTGCTCCCGATCTCCCAGCCCAGCTCGGTCTGCACCTTCGCCGCCGCGGCGCTGGGAAGTCGATGCCGGTGCGCCGAGGTCCGGTCCCGACACGACCGACAAGCCCGCTCCGGGTGCTGCGACGGGCACCGGGATCTCTAGTGGCCAGCATGTGGTCACCGAGAGTACCGTCTTAGCGGACGCGCGGCGCCGGGTAGCGTCTCCGGTTCTTGACGCAGACGTACCGAGCCGGCCACACCAAGTTGTGCCCCGGGCTGCCCCTCGGCTCATCTCACGGAAATCGCCGCCGGCGAAGTAGCTAAGCTCCAAGGATACCCGATAGCCGGATCCCCAAGATGGAAAACAGCGCATCCAGTCTTCCGGCCAAAAGATTGCGCCTACCAAGCCCAGCGCTCCGCCGAGATCCTCTCCCCAAGACTTGGTCTTGACCAAGGGTTCCTCCGCTTCGGGTAAGTACTCCAGGCTACCACCACCTCCTGCCGACATCCCCAAAGCTGCTTTGCAAGCCCTTCGAGCGTCCGTAAGCGTGATTGTGTCTTCTGGATCCCGGGAGGCTGGAGCACTGAGCGCGCCCACCGTCACCGACCTACGCACGGTTGACGAATACAAACTGGCCTGGATCGCTGCTGACGCCTCCGAGGTCGTGGGAGACTTACCTGCTGCTGGTCCAAGCCGCAGCGCGCAGGCCCTGCACGCCCTACAGGTGGCAGTCCTGGATGCTACCCGTGTAGTGGATGTAATTCCTCTATCTTCCACTATCTACAGTCCCCGAGATTGCTGCTCAGAGATCTAGACTTGCGCGAGTTGCCTATCTCTAAGCACTAATCTGAAACAATTTCACTTTCTAGTCCCCGAGATCCTTCCTCTTGACTGACCGGAGTCCCCGCAACAGACGTCGGGTATACTTTGTTCACAGGAGTGCGGCAAGAGGCGCATCAGCATCTTCACACCCTTCTTGCCGACTTCGGCTAGGCCAAGAAGTCGGAGGAGGAGATGGCTTGCGCAAGATCTCGGTGGACCAAAAGGCTGCACTAATCGATGCGCAGTACGAGGTCACGCGCCTGAGCGCCGAGCTGGAGAAGGCCCGGACCACTGCTGCGGACATGAAGACGCGCTTCCTGAATGCCACCCAGAAATAGAAGGAGACCTTGGATCAGTCCGAGCAGCACGCTCATGCTGCCGAGACTGAAGTGGCCCTCCTCCGGTCGAAGCAAGACACCTGGCTGAGCGAGCTTACCGGTCTCAAACGTGACATGAACAGTGAGTATACCGAGTTCTCTTTTTTCCTTATTCCTATTTTGCCGACATTGCCTCATGGCTTGTCCGTGTGACAATTCTTCTTTCTCAAGGACACTTCGAGCATTCCCGAGACGCCGCCACCCTTGCGATCCCTGCTGTCAGGGAGAAGAGGGCCGGGAAGGGTCCGGTTTCAGACGCCTGGGATATCGATGATCATCTCATCGCCCTGAAGGCTCGGATAGTCCCTCTCCGGACAATCGGCACCGGGCTCCTTAGCGCGGCAGTTCATGCGCATGGTGCGCTGTGGCCAGGTGCCTCCGCCAAGCCCTCGATTAACGAGTTGGCCACCGCGCTCCAGGATGCTGGTAACCGGCTTCATGCCTGAAAACGGTCCGCCGCCCGCGCTGGTGCCGACCAAGTAGTACAACATGTGCTGAGCTGGTACGAGAAGCTTGATCTCGAGGTTATCCAGAGGCTGAGCACCAACTCGGAGTGGTACACTGATCCGGCGAAGATCCGGCTGCCCCAGGAGGCCGCGCACCGCCTCGCGAGATGGGACGATCCCGATTCGTTTGTCACGAGCCTCGCTGAATCCGACTCCGAGTCAGATTATGGTTATGCTTGTGACGCGGATGATGCGGGGAACACGGACGCCGAGACTCCGGATGCCGGTGTCGAGGAGGAAATCGGCGAGGCAGGTGTGGCCACCGGGATCGTCATCGACAAAGATGCCTCCGAGCTTCCCCCGCCCGAGGTCCCGCTGCCCGAGACGGGTGTGTCCGTGCCGAGTACCACTGCTGCTACTGAGGAAGTCAGCACCGAGCTTCCTGCTGCCGATCAAACTGAGAAGCCGACTTCTCCGGTTGCGCCTTGAATGCCTCGAGTCTACCCCAACATACTTCTTAGGCTTTCTCTGAAAACAGTGATGTTTACACATTAAATCCCTGGGATGTCGGGTGCAGATGTAATATACTTTTAAGCCGTATGCTATGCCAGTTATCTTTTGCTTTTAACGAATTACAAGTTATGTTGGTTTATTCCGCCACGAGTCCCCGGGTTCATTTTCATGTTTATCGTAGTTAGGCGATTTCTGCTCTTATCTACCATATCGGTGTTCGACAGTCGAGTCATGAAACTCCGTTCACAGTATACATTACTTACAAATGCCTGAGTTCTAGTTGCAAAATTTCTGACATAAGAAGCACAAACCAAAAAACTGGGTTAGTAAGACGCATATGTCGGAACAATTCCTATCCCAAGTCCCCGAGTTTGTTTTCATGTTCACCATACTTGATGTTCTTTGCTCTTGACTACCATTTCGGTGTTCGTCAGTCGAGTCACAAGATTATTTCACATGGCATACAATACTTTAACTTCGAAACCGAGTTCAGAATGTTCCCGGCATATAGCAAACACAAATAAATACAAGGCAGTCCCCGAGTTCCTCTCTGGGTTGTCGACATGCATATAACAAGTAAACGACAAGATAATAGTGAAATGAAAATAGGTAGTCCCGTGTTCCCCCCGAGGAAGCCGACATGCAATTTTTGATAAACAAGCAACAAATTGCACAAGGCAGTCCCCGAGTAAAATCTCGGGGTGCCGATATTTCATTGATAGAGACCGAGATACATACAATGCGCCCTTTATGTGTAAAAGGGAAGGGGTAAGGCTACATTCCACGGCCGTTTGGTCTCCTCACCGGCTTTGTCCATCACACCTTTCCTAGCTTCTTGTGCATCTACAAGGCAATAAGAGTCGTTGTGCAATGCTTTGCTTACAACAAAAGGCCCCTCCCAAGGAGGTGAAAGCTTATGCATCCCGACGGTGCGCTGTATAAGTCTTAGCAACAGGTCCCCTTCCTGGAATACTCGGGGATGCACCTTCCGCCTATGATAGCGACGGAGGTTCTGTTGATAAATTGCTGACCGAGACAATGCCAATTCTCTTGCTTCCTCGAGCAAGTCAACATCGTTCTCCCGGGCTTCTCTGGCCTCGGTCTCGGTGAACATTGTTACTTTTGGCGCGTCATACTGCATGTCGGTTGGCACCACTGCCTCGGCACCATACACCGTGAAGAATGGCGTATACCCAGTAGATCTATTAGGTGTGGTCCGGAGACCCCATAGTACTGCCGGTATCTGCACTATCCAACATCCCCGGGTTCTCAAGAGTGGCTCGATCAGGCGAGCCTTGATGCCGGCTAACACCAAGGCATTTGCTCTCTCGACTTGCCCATTTGCCTCCGGGTGGGCTAGTGATGCTACATCCGACCGGATTCTTTTCTCCGCACAGAATCGAGCAAATTCCCCCACAGCAAAGTTGGTGCCATTATCCGTGATGATGCTGTGTGGGTAACCATATCTCAGGATGATGTCCTTCAAGAATTGTACCGAGGTGTTCCCATCGCACTTCCGGATCGGTTTGACCTCTATCCACTTGGTGAACTTGTCCACCATTACCAGCATGTGTGTCATATTGCCTCTTGCCGGTTTAAAAAGTCCCACCATGTCCAAGCACCACACGGCAAATGGCCAAGTGATAGGGATGGTTTTCAGTGTTGACGTCGGCATATGTATCTTGTGGGCAAACCTCTAGCACCCTCCACACTTTCGGACAATTTCTTCTGCTTGTTGCAAGGTTGTGAGACAATAGAACCCATGCCGGAATACTTTTGCCGCCAGTGCCCGGGATGAGGCATGGTGTCCACATTCTCCCTGATGTATCTCCAGTACCATCTCTTGGCCTTCCTCTGGCTCCACGCACCTCTGAAGTACCTCGGTGACACTTCTATTGTACAGCTCTTGATTGATGATGGTGTAGGCTTTGGATCTTCGTAGTACTTACTGGGCTTCTACCTCGTTCTCCGGAAGGGTGCCATCCGATATGTATGCCATGATGGGTTGTGCCCAACCCGGGACACGCCGTACCGGGAACATGGCAACATATATGTCCATTAACTCAGCCGACATCACCTCCGCACACATGCCATGTGTAGTCT
The DNA here is from genome assembly GCA_026929855.1 of Poa annua. Classification (NCBI taxonomy): domain Eukaryota; kingdom Viridiplantae; phylum Streptophyta; class Magnoliopsida; order Poales; family Poaceae; genus Poa; species Poa annua. The sequence continues at coordinate 56,513,022 of CM049426.1, read as the reverse complement.
CCGAGTTCTGGGGTGCAGTCCCCGAGTCCAGTGCAATACTCCCGACTTCTACCTCCATAGGTATGGCCTCCGATCCAGGATCCTTGGGGATGAAGATGGATTCCGACTCGGGTGAGGGTAAAATAGATGGCTTCTTCAGATGTTCCAGAGCGATGCCGGGTGGAATGGCGTCCCGAGATGACCCCAACTTGTACAACACATCTGCTGCTTCATTCTCCCCTCTTGGTATGTGCTTGAACACGCAGCCTTCAAAAAATCTGGATATTTTCTGCACATGGAACCGATACGAGGCCATGTTGGCGTCAATTGCATCCCAGTTTTCCGACACCTGCTCTACCACCAAGTCGGAATCACCAAAGCACTCTATTCGGCGGATACCAATTTCCTTGGCGACATTGAGCCAATGCACCAATGCTTCGTATTCGGCTACATTGTTGGATCCCCGGAAGTGTATCTCCAGCACATACTTCAGCACATCTTGCTTTGGTGAAGTGAGGACCACTCCGGCACCCAATCCGATTTTTGACTTGGACCCATCAAAATGCATTTTCTAGAAATTGAAGTCGGGAAGCAGAGGTTCATATTGCATCTCGGCCCAGTCCACCAGGAAGTCCGGCAGCGCTTGCGACTTAATGGCGTCTCGTCTCTCATATGTCGGAGCATACGTAGATAACTGGATGCCCATTTGCCAACTCGGCCGCTCGCATCCTTACAGCCGATGATTTCGGCCAGGGGAGCTTCACATACCACCGTGATCGGGTGCTCTTGGAAATAGTGCTTTAGCTTAGTAACAGCCAAATACACCCCATATGCCATCTTCTGGTAGTGCGGGTAGTTCTACTTGGAGGTTGAGATCACCTCGCTCAGGTAGTACACTGGTCTCTGTATCAGCTTGTCCCCTTCTTATCTTTCCACCACGATGGCCACACTTACTACCCGGTTAGTGGCAGCGATGTAGAGCAGCATAGGTTCCTTGGGCAATGGGGATGCCAACACTGGTGCTGTTGAGAGCATCCTAATCATTGAACGCTGCATCATCTTGAGGTGTCCATACAAAAGTTTTGCTCTTTTTCATCAACTGATACAAGGGCAAGGCCTTTTCCCCTAGCTGGCTTACAAACCGGCTTAAGGATGCTAGGCAACTAGTGAACTTCTGCACATCTTTGAGACGTGCCGGTAATTTCATGCTTTCTATTGCACATATCTTGCCCGGATTAACCTCAATTCCCCGACTTGATATCAGGAAACCGAGTAGCTTTCCGGCCGGGACGCCGAATGTACATATTCCGGGTTCAGCTTCATCCGGAATCTTCTTAAATTCTTAAATGTTTCTCTTAGATCATCGATTAGAGAGGTTTTTTCTTTTGTTTTTATGACTATGTCATCGACATAGACTTCGATATTCCGGCCTATCTGGTCATATAAACATTTTTGCATGCATCTCTGGTATGTAGCACCAGCATTTCTCAAACCAAAAGTCATGACACGATAGCAATAAGCCCGTATGGGGGTAATAAAAGCAGTTATCAATTGATCATCCAGATTCAAAGGTATCTGGTGAAAACCAGAATAAGCATCTGAAAAAGTCAAAAGCTTAGACATTGTAGTGGAATCGATCACTTGATCTATCCGGGGTAGCGGAAATGGATCTTTCGGGCATGCCTTGTTGAGGTTGGTGAAGTCGATGCACATGCACCACACCTTGAGCAGGAGGGGATCATCTTTCTTCTTTTCAACCAGGACCGGATTCGAGATCCAATCCGGATGCAGCACCTCCATCACGAACCCTGCAGCCAGAAGTACGGCGAGGTGCTCGATGATGGCAGCTCTTCTCTCGTCCGAGAGGCGCCTAGTCGGTTGCTTCACCGGCTTCACGTCAGGCCTGACGAACAATGAGTGCTCAGCCAACTCTCTCGGAACACCTTGCAGATCGTCATTCGACCATGCAAAAGCATCCCGATTCTCACGGAGGAAGTCGACGAGCTCCGGGTTGCTTGGGTCAATTGCCACCTTTCAGGTTTCCTTGGGCGGCTGGAAGGAGGCAGTCTGTTCCAGGTTTAACATCCCGGGCATGCCGAGTTGAGATGTCTTGGCCAGTGCAACCACCTGCTCGATTCTTTTCTTCTCCTCGGCTATGACGAGGGCTCGGCTAAGCAGTAGCTGGCCGACGGGCAGTCCATGGAGCGCTTGTGGTCCCCCGAGATGGTGATCACTCCATAGGCCCCGGCATCTACATCTTCAGGTAGCCCATGTGAGTGGAGATCATGAACTTGGCTAATGCTGGCCTGCCGATCAGTGCATGGTAGGGACTTTTGAGATCCATGACCTCCAACTCCAAACTCTCAGTCCGGCAGTTTTCCCGGGTTACAAACAGCACTTCCACCCAAATCTCGCCCATGGGAGAACAAGAGACTCCCGTCACAATGCCATGGAAAGTCGTCTCGGTTGGGAGCAGTGTGTTCATGGATATCCCCAACTTCAGCATGGTATCCTTGTACATGATGTTAATGGCACTGCCATTGTCAATCAGAACCCGGCTGAAACGGACGTTGAGGCTTGGTCCGACAAAGGTCGGGTCTACTACCAAAGCATAGCCACCTGGCTTGGGCATAACCCGGTGATGATCCTTCTGGCTCCAGATTATCTCCATCTCGGACCAGTGCAAGAACTTCGGTACCGCCGGGATCACAGCATTTACCTCCAGAGCACGTTGTCTCACACTCTTCCGATCAGTGGGCTCGGTCACAAGACTACGTAGCTCTGATATGCTTCCCGGTAGTTGCCCTACTGGTGTCCTGATTGGTTACTCGGACCAGCATCATTGTCATTTCTGACGTTGACCAGAGGAGGTCTCTGGTTGGGCTGATTGACCCGAATTGCATTGGCACCTGACAGCGGTGGAGGAGGTCTTGGAATGTTTGGCAATGGTGCCGGTGCATTTGGCCGAGTAGCCCCAGCACTGCCTTCCTGCAATGTGCGCTGGTACCAGCTGCATTGTCGGGTAGAGTGATTCGCAGGCTTGTTAGATTCCAGAGTATGATAGCAACATGGCTTGTTCAGCATCTCTTCATACGTCAATGGCTTCTTCTGGTCCACCCAGGTCTTCTGCACCTCTTGACTCTGACCCCAAGTCGGGCCAGCCACTTTTTGCCACTGATTATTGCCGGCATCCCCTTGATCTCGGCCTACAGCTGCAACATGCTGTGAGGCATAGTGGAAGTCGGGCTGACTTCTCTTCTGACCGAAATCCTACCGATCATGGTTCCTACTCGGCCCCGAGCGCTGATTTCTCGAATTCCTTCTGTTGGAATCTCCGACATCCACCAAGGGTTGCATGGGGTCTCCGAGAGTGTAGGTGTCGGCGATGTGCATGGTCTCGGCCAAGGTAGCCGACATCTTCCTTTGCAACTTCTGCCAAAGCATGGAGCCATGTCGGCATTCTTGCGCAAACCATGATATGGCCTGTGCCTCGACAACTCCTTCGCAAGAATTGCGAATGTTGCTCCACCGAGTAAGGTACTCTTGGTTCGTCTCATTGTCTCTCTGCTTGCAAATAGCAAGCTGCTGAGGTCGGTTGGGCCTCTTGTATGTACTGGTAAAGTTGCTGATGAAGGCCTCCTCGAAATCTAACTAACAGTCTATGATGTCAGTACTCAAGTTGTTCAGCCAGATCCTCGCAGGTCCTTCCAACATTTGCGGCACATACCGCACCGCCCAGCGTCTGTTTCCACCGGCTATGCTTACTGTAGTTACATAGTGGGTCAGCCAATCCTCCGGCTTCGAGCTTCCGTCATAAGTCTTGGCACCCCAGTTGAGCTGAAAATTTGGCACAACCGGCTCCTACATGATCCGAGGTGCGAAGCAAGCAGCTCCCGAAGGGCATTGCTCTTCTACTAACTCGGACTGGTGAATCTGGTCGAGCCTGATCCTGGCGTCAGCGGGATCTAGCTGCCGAGTTCCTATCCGAGATCCTAGAGGATTCTCGTTAGGCTGATATCCGAGCTGTTGCAACCTCGAGTTGCCGTCGTTATGCCTGTTAACAACATGAACTACAACTTGCTATGGGACCGAGGCGGCATCTCTCTGTCGGCTTCCCTGGTTTTGCGGTTGATTCCGAGGTGGATTACCATGGCTACCCGGGCCATTATTTCCTACATCCCGGTTACCACCACCATGGCTGCTTTGAGCCTGACCGGGATTGTTCTGTCCGGCTTGCTGGATTCCGGCAAATGCTGGGTCGTATGTCTGCAGTTGCTTGTTTTCCCGGAGCTCCGGCTTCTGCTCTTACTCGCATGGGGAGTGGAAGCCTCTCCTCCCGATCGGTTGCTTTTGGCCTAGCCGAGTACACCTGGGATCCTGCTCACGGGTTCTTCTTCTTAAAGGCCTTGTTTTGCCGATTAGCCTCAACGACTAACTCGTTCACCCGCTCCTGCTGCTTGCGCAGAGCTTCCCCGGATAACCCAGCCAACTCGGCAATAGCTGCTTCAGCAGCCCTGAGAGTTTTGGCGGGTGAGCTGTATACCGGCTTTTCTGCCGAGATCAGACTAGTTGTTCTCCTATGGCAAGGTGTTGCGCCACCAGCCAACTAATTGTTTACCATCCTACCCTTCTTGCGCAGATCGGCGATGCGCTTGCCCCGGGAACCTATCTTAGGGAACCCGTGAGCTGCATTGTATTCAGGGAGACTAGCACTAAGCTCGCGCCTGATCTCGGCGATCTCTTGCGTCTCAGCATGCCGCAACCTGCGATGCTCTTCCAAATCAGCAGAAGTGACTTGGGCATCAACATCAGCTGCCAGCGGGACGGCTAACTTGGCGACCAGACCCGAGAGGGGATCCGGCCTGCGACGAAGCTGGGAAGGCTTGGGATCACTATCCCGGGCAGCACCTCGCTCCTGAGGAGGCTTTGCCAACCGAGTTCGGCCACCGCCGGTATCGCTGTCGGGAGCATCCTCGAACACCTCTTCGGTCACACCAACCATCATGACTGCGATGCAGCCCGCGGGGCGATCGATACGCTGATCCCGGGCGGCGCAGATCCTGGGGGGATCCTCAGCCTCCTGGACAACGTCTTGGTAGTCGCAGATGATCTCGGTGGCGATGTAGGTGGTGAAGACACCGAAGTCGATGAGGCAGCCGTTCGCCGGGAAAGATCTGTTCCGGAAGCAGCCGGCGTTGTCGCTGACGAAGTCCATCTCGCCTAGCCTGACGACGAGGCCGGAGAGAACTCGGATGCCGGAACGAACAATGGGACCCGTCCGGATGTGTACACCAGCCAGCGCCTCTACCGGCCCCACGGTAGGCGCCAACTGTCGTGGTGGTAGCACGACAGATGCCATGAGATGGGTAATGTGTGGGGCAGATGGACGCTGGTGGATCCGGGAAGGGCTAGCGAGCTAAGAAGCTCACACGGTAGGAAATGGCGAAACACTCAAGAACACCGAAGAACAAACTCAAACATCTACAAAACCCAAACAAATGCGTGAAGGCAAGCCCACACACACGATATACACACGTTCGGGGCCCTCGTGAGGAGGTAAGACCCCTACTCCTGCCTTCCCTCGTGAGGAGTTATGGTGCCTTTTATAGAGTTCCTGCCGGGCGGGCCGGAATCCCTAATCCGACTTGGGCCCACCGGCCAGGCTAACGGTTATGTCAACACCGGCTAGTGCGACCTACCCGCCGTGCTATCCGGCATTGCCTTGTCGTCATCATTCTGGTAGGGACTGCAGGCGACGTCCTGGATCATCATTGTCCCCTTGTCAGAGACAAGACATGTCTTCGCCCATGCCTAGTAGCCTTTTCCGGATTGCCGGGCAAGGCATGTCCGGTCTTTTCGCAGCGTCATCGTACCGGCTGACACGCTCCCGTGTCAGGCGGGAGGGGACAACACTTCTGTGCCAGGAAGGACATGACTTCCCCCGCGCCAGGCGGAAAGCCCGTACCATGCCCTTTGGCTCCTGCCCGACATGTCCCATGCCGGTTTCTCACCCCGGTACCTCCAGAGAGCCGTCCTGCGCATCGGATATAACCAAGCAGGCTAAGGTAGGTTAGTCGGTTAAGCCCATACTGGGATGCCTACCCGGGCAACCGGGTTCTCCTGTGTCCGAGATCACGCCGGAGGATCCCGACCTACTGCGAAGCGAGACGATCTTCCCGGTCAGTACCGAGTTCCACCCAGAGCCCGGGTACCACTTAAGAGAAGTATCATTAGGCCTAACATCCCAAAGATGTCTTAGGCTCTCACCAAAGACATCTTTGAGAAGCTAGTTCTTAGCGGAACTCCCCGCTGGTTCTTATGCCGCTCTGGGGGTCTGAGGGTCTATTTATAGTCTCCAACGATGACCCTTGCGGCCCCCAGGAGGCCCTCTAACCCTTGACAACCAGCCAAAGGTCAAGTTGCCCCTTCAGTACACCAATGGACAACTCTTTGCCACTCCACAAGGTCAACTCCTGTAGTCATATTGCTGATCTAGACCGGGTTCTGCCCTACCCCGGGGGCAGCCTCCCGACACTCCTCCACATGAGGGCCTGAGTTGGCGCGCTCTTCATGGCGGGGTCTTCCCCGTCATCCGCGCGTGGCCGTGGGGCCGGGCGCGGTGCAAGCTCCTTCAGGTGCGCGTCTGTTGGCGCGGGCGGCGCGAGTAGCGCGGGTGTTCGCCATGGTGCGGAGGCGGCTCGAAAGTCTTTGATGTGCCTCAGTCCCCTACCTGGCGCGCCAAATGTCGGGTAGTGACTCCCTCGGAACAGGGGTGGTCACACCCTGGAGAGTAGTTCGAAAAGGGGATTGAACACGGAGGTCAAGTGACTCTCGAGAGGCACAACGACGGTGCTCGTCGGGCCTGGAGAGGAACACCCACGACAGAGATGGACACCAACCCGTACCCCGGTTCACGGCCCTCAGGAGGAGGTAACACCGCTACTCCTAGTTTTGTGTATTGCACTGCAGAGGTTACAGTACAATTGAGCCTGACGAAGGCTCTCTTGAGGCAATTCGTGCTTGGAGGGGGACACAATGGTCGTCTTCCTCCTCAAGCCGAAGTCTATTCTACTAGCTGGACTAGGGTATAAAAGTGTTTATCAAGCAATTAGCCGACCCCTCGCTACGGTGGAGCTCTCCCCCCTTTTATAGGCTCCACGGGCGTCTTCCTTCCGCAGGGCACCCAAGGTGGGCTCCCGCATGTCGATGGCGAGGAGGATTTGGAGTCCACCGTTGCTGAATCTTCCATGAACACGGTCCATCAGCAATAAAGTTGGGCGCGGTGGCCAACAGGCTGTAGATCGCGCAGACCGACTCGCAGGGGCTGCAGTGATCGTGGTGGAGCCCACGATGACGATCTTCTTGGAGCGTTGCACCGTCCAGCCGCTTTATCACCAGAAATGAAAGTCCCAGCTGTCCTGGCGCAGGCGACGCAACTTTATTGACTCATTTATCACCAAAATGGAAAATGGAGTGTCTGCGTCACTCTGCGGCTACTGCAGAGGCCATGTGCGCCCTGCAATACTTCCTTGGTCGCGAAGCTTTCCTACAGGCCCGAGGCGGCCTGTGGAGGGATTTCTGTTGACTTCTCTCCTGGCGCGTGGAGCCTCGGGAGAGTCTCTTGAAACGCAGGTTCTCTTCAGACCTTCGCTTCCTCTCTGCCCCTAAAAAGGATTTGCCTCTCGAGTGTCTCTCCAAGCGGTGCCTTGGTGCTTAGTCGTTTCGTCCGATCTGTCACCATGCGAGTCCTGGGGGGAGTGGGCTCTGCACACCCAGTCCCTACTGGGCCGACAGGGTCAAGTTTAGGCACTGTCCAAGGACAGCAAATACTGCAGCTCATGAGCTAGCTAATTATAGTTATTGCAATATGAATTCTATTAGCCGGATTAATGATCCTCCGGAATGGTTATTAGGGTGCTTAGTCAATGATCTACCTTATAATTAACTTTGTAACCATCTGTGCTGAAAGGCGGCAAGTTTCAGACGCGCTCTTTTTCTTATCAGGGTATTTATGGGGACTGTAAGGTTTTTAATGAGGCGGCTTGCTGATCTAATATATGTGTGCTTAATTTCAAAATAAATGGTGTAAAAAGGAAATATTTAATTAGCCAGCTGTTTTCAACTGTTGTGGATAGTAGTGTCTTCCGGCTGACTAGAAACGAAAAAAACTGTGTGTACAACCATGCATGGCCTGCTAGGACTCTATCATCACGTGTAAGGCAGGATTTAATTAGCCGGCTGTTCATTTGTTGTGTGGACGAAGTCTGTGTCTTCTGGCCGGCCGTTATTAACCAAAGAAAAACTTTGTGCACAATGGAAATGGACATACAATCGTGTAGTATGGCAAAAAAAGTTGATTAGGATATCTGGCCGCTGCACAAGGAAATATTTGCAGCGAAGGTTTGGATAGAGTCCGTGTATTGTGGCCGTCCTCGCAGGAAAGAGTTAATGTGCATAACAAAAAAAATGTAGACCCATCATATATTAAAACCAAATGGGGAAATCTATCAATTGGCTGACCACTCTGGCGTCTTACCGCATGCTCACGTCGCGGGCCGCTGGATCCCGATCGAATGGCGCGCTATTTCTTCCCACCGCGCTCTCGCTTTTCCAGTCACGCGCCCGCACGCGCAGCTCGTTTTTGCTTAGCGTACCCAGGTTCATGCAAACGTATGCGTCACGGTCCCTATTGGCATCGTGTCCTGGTGCGTAAATAGAGCTGGTCGATTCAAATTTCGGGAGGTGTGCGGCACCTGGTCGGATAGAGACAAATCATTTCCCTTCTCTCTCCTCCACGCCGTCTCCTCTCGCTCTCCGCCGCTCCGCCTCCGCGCTGTCGCGGGAGTCTCTTCACCGGCGATCCCGTCGCCTTGTCGTTGCAACACTCTGGCGGGGGAAGGTATGGGGCAAGAGGCAAATCCCGTGGGGAGTGAACGGAGATTACATCTCTCAGGTGCGCTGCGATTTTTCTCCATTTTCCCCTGGTTAATTGGCATTGTTTTTTAAGTAATTGGCCTCGGTCCCCTTTGGATCTACGTGAATCACCCATCTAGTCCTTTTGCATCCTACCTGATTTGCTGCGTTTTTGCTACAGGAAGGTATAGTGGGCTAGGGTAGGGGTGAGCATAATCCTACGGACTTACTTGCGTCGATTCCTCCGTTTTCAACGCTGAATAGGATCTGGATTCAAGTGAGTAAACTCGATTTACTTCACCACCCAGGCCTACTTAAGTTGTTTTTTGAGTTGGTTGTGTGTTTGTGTTGTACGTTGATCCATTCCCCCTGTTTTAATCGGTGTGGTTTATTGCAGTAATCAGCCTTCGGTCTCCTTTTAGATCTACACGAATCACCATCTAGGGCCTTTGATTTGCTGTGTTTCGGGCGTTTTTTCAACAGGAAGGTGTAGTGGGGGGCGGGGGTGTTGTACGGATGAACATGTAATTTCTCTCTGTACTAATCGACGAATGTATCATTGTTTTGGGCTATTTTTTGTGATAGTGTGTTTTTGTTTGTGTCATTCGTGATGCACTGTCAAATAGGGGATGCACTGGCTAATTTTTAGGGGACCAGTACTACTGTGTTTTGCTTCATCAAAGACATCCAAGTGTGCCCGATGATGTTTAGTAGGTGCACATTAATGTGGGATGTAACATGACACGATGTAATAGGCATCATGTAACTGTGTTTTGCTTCAGTGTATGAATAGTTTTTGCGTTTTCAGAGATGCATGTATTTATATGCATGTAACTGTTCATGTATAACCGGGGCACAACATTCAGTGCATTGTTGAGTCCCTCATTTCTTCATTCCACTTAGTATCTTAGTAATTATATGTACATAATTTTTCATGTAATTTTTTATGAATGATATTACCAGCGGCAACGCCTGGTAATACCAGTGCACAAAGTGCTAACTGTGCATGTAAATGCATATGGTTTTGTGTGTTTTTGCTGTATTTTCACGTAGTTTATTTTTTTACGAATCCTTGGTTTTGTGAACATGGATTCTCTTTGCACGATTCATGATCTTAATTGAGGATTTAGTACACCAGAATGTAATCAGTTCAGCAGATGTAATATCATGTTATTTTTTGTTTGACAAGCTTAAAGGGGATAACATTCATTTAATCTGATATCGCTTATTTTTGTAGTTGTCAACATTTTTTTCGTAATCTCGGATGCTCCATTTGTACGCCCCTTTTTCCGTTGTATCGAGGACAAGGAGTATGACATCAGCTGTAAGTTAGGGCTTATAGTTTTTTTGAGGACTAGTTGTTCAAGCATGTAACATTACTCATGCAACATTTTTATTCCATGTAGAAGGCACTTAAGACCCCAAGGTCTAGACACACAAAGTTCAAAAATCTCAGGAAAAGGTTGCAGTTCAAGAGGAGGAAGGATGGTACACAAAACAATGGAGAAAATGCGCATCCACTTGAAGAACAGGAGGTTCCACCTACATAACAACTAGCAGATGAAGGAGAAGGGGAGAGACTGCCTGAGAAGAACAAAATGAGGACAAAAATGGTTATTTCTGAACTATGAATTTTTTTGGACCTTTTATTACATGCAGCAATTCCTTTATTCAAGTACTTTCTTATGCTAATTTCTATCTCAATTCTACAGCAGCAATACTTTAGCAGAGCATCCCCAATGAAACTGGTGAGGTTACAGAAGGACATGAACATATCCCACCACAAAATCATATCAGATAATGGATTTACAAGCTTCGTGCACATTAAGTGTTCCAAGTTACACCCTAAGCTGTGTAACTTTATGGTTAAATCTTTCAGTTATAAAACGTGCGAGCTGGAATTCCCTAGCAGGGGCAATGACAGAAGAACTAGTGCAGAAGGTTCTTGCATGTCCAAGGGGATGATTCCCTGTAATATATCAAAAGGATCCCCAAGTAGTGAAGTATGTAATGGAAGTGTTAGGATTCCCACCAGGCAAGCAGCCTACTCTCACTGAAATAGAGACCAAGCTAAAAGGGATGAAAAAAGGAGATGAGGTGTACCTTATGTTGTGGGTGCTGTATGTTCAGTGCTCAATACTAGCGCCAACAACTGCTATCAGAGTAAGCCCCCGGTGTTATCCTGCTATTATGGACCCCCAAAGATCAAAGACCCCCGGTGTCAGCGAAAGGGAACATTGGATTCAATGTTTACCTTTCTATGATGATGGTTAGCACAGCCCTCTTCCTTATGTTTTGTATTGTTTGGCTTGGCTATACATTTTTACAGCTTACTAAATCCCTTTTACATTCTTTTCTTCAGCTTGCATATGTTGATTCGTTGGCGACAATTGACATCACTGTGCAACAAGATGTCCTACACATATGTGCTTGGGGTAATAAGTTGATTGCGCGTGCGATAGAACAAGACATCAAGGATGTGGCACCTTTGGTAGATTACCGGTGAGTAACATCCCAACATATTCACAGGTTTTTTTTGTTTTTGTAACTTACATTGTGTATTTTATTTTACTATATCATGATGTAGCTAAGCACTTTTCTGCTCCTTTTTTCAGCTCAAGGAGTGCTTCAGGAAAAAAAATGTGTTGATGCTAAGCACGCCTACAACGATAGAGAAGTTCGTCAAAGCAAACGTACCACCAAATGTTTCAAAAGAAGTAAGTAGCACACATGCCTTACTGTTTATAAGCAGTTTTTGAACCTTCATGGTTGCAAACCGAAAACAATTTAATGCAAACTTTTCATGCGACCTCCCTTATTGATTGGTTTTTTCCTTTTTTATGTTAAATCAAAGGAACTAAGGAGGTACACACAAGCTGCACGTGAGATATACATCGACATTGATTTGGCAGTTGCAACATTCCTCGGGAAAGTTACAGGATGTAGCAGCAAAAGAAACCAGCCCACCGCTGAATCCTCTGATAAGTCAACAAGACGTAGCTTAATTCATGTGTCTCCACTACTAATAAAAAGACCAACTTTAGTTTTGCTACAGCCACCAAACCAAAACATACACAGGTCATTCAGCACCATTAGATCCTTCCCACTAAAACAGATCCAACGACACAGATCCATTTGATCAAATCCAACACGAGGCAACGATCACGATTGATCCTGTCGACCGGGCAGAAAAATTTCCTGCCAGTTCCCTCACGCCCGCACCTCTCCGCTACCCGACCCTCTTCGTTAGTTCCTCCTCTTCCACGCGTAAAGGCGGCGGCCCGATCTTGTGCTCGCCCTCACCGCCAAGAACCACCGCCTTCTCCTCATGACCCCGCAGCACAACCACCTGGTTTCCAAGATTGCCCATGTAGCCCCCGACCTCGGCCTCGCCATGGACTTCCGCACCATGCTCTGCCCCACCACGAGGACATTTTCACCTTCGATCACAACTCCCATGGACACGCGCTCCAGCTGGTTGACCCGCCGCCACCACCACCCGCGCGGCTCCCTCCGACGCCCAGATCGACCGCCTCATCAACAGATCGACTGGCCTAGGAGGTTCCCTCACCTCCCGCTCCGCATCAGGACTACCTCCTGAGTTTCCGCAGCCTGCCCGAGGTCTCCCTGTTCGAGCCGCTGTAGGATGACGCCGAGTTTCGTGCGGGCCGCCGCCGAATTGAGGTCGCCGCCGGACACCGCCCCGTATCGTCTTCCTGCTGCTCGATGTACCGCGTTCCTGCAAGCCACCACCCCGGATCGCCTCGCTGCTCCGCGTTCCCGTCGTCCTCAGCCTCAATTCTCTGCTCCAGAGAGCCTTCCCGCCGGACGCCACAAAAATAGTATGTATTCCAACAGAACAGAGCCCAGCTCTATTGACGAGGTGTTAACTCGACAAGTCCCAGGGTTGTGCACCCCGGGTTGATTGATGGGGAGAGAGATGAGTGCAGGTGGTCACGACGGCTGACAAGCAAGGATTTACCCAGGTTCAGGCTCCCGGAGGATAACACCCTACTCCTGCTTGTCTGGTTATTGATGCGAGTTGTGGTTACAATGGTGAGATTGCGATCTCGCTAGGGTTTGTGCCGTAGCTATATGCGTGTCCTGTGGGACGAGCAACCCTCCTGGCTTTATAGGCAGCCAGGTCTCGGGTGGTTGGTGCCAATGGCAACTACAGATATGGCAGGTTATGCTTCCTAACCGACTTGGACTAGGTTATATGGTGCCCCGCATAGGCCTTCTGTGGGACTTCCTGTCCTTGGCGCGATCCAGGTAGCCTTATCGTGGGCTACCCGAAAGGCAGCCCCACGTCAGTAGCCCCCGAGTGCTTGGTCGAAGCGTAGAGTCGAGCAAAGGACTCCTTCCTCCTGGACGCGCCATTGGATTACTTGATCTTGAGCTTGAACTCGATTTCTTCAGTCGAACCGGCCACTCCCGATGGGAGTAACGTTTGCAGTCGAATTACTTTGCCTTCATCTTCTTGCGAAGCTTGCTTCTACTCAGCCTGTTTGGCTTACTTGTGGATGGATTCGGCTGCTCGAGCTTACTCTGTTGCCACCCGAATGGTTTCTTCGGGTTCTCGGATCGTCTGCCGATCCTACTTTATTGATTTCAGCTTTGAAGCTTACTACTCGAATTACGCTGTCGAGTTGCTTCAATTGATTTTGGAGCCGTTGGCTTGATGACGTCACTGATGACGATCCGCTGCACGCCTCTGCGCTCGATGGGACGTGACTGGTGGGCCCCGCTGTCAGAGCTGACCGCGGTCAACAGTTCTCATGTCTCCGAAGTGGGCGTGAAATTTGCGCGGCACGATGATGACGCCTCGGTTTTCGTGCGTAGTGGACGAAGTGGGCGGTGACAGTTGGTTTCCTCGTGCGACACGTGGACGGCCAGATGTGTCTGCTCGGAGCCCTTGTTCTGTGGACGGTTGAGATGAGACTTTTCGAGGCATAAGTACTGTGTCTTGACGCTTCGGATTTCATCTTCTCCAATCGCTCTGTGTTCCCTTTCCTCTGCGCTCTACCATTTTCGCCGCCATCCAGAGCTCCGTGCAATCTGTCTGTACACCTTGCGCTGTCTTGCGGCACCATGGGCAAGCCGAAAAGCGCCGCTGGCTCCTCCGCCGCCGCCGACGAAGCCGGGCTGATGAAGAAGCCCGACGGCGACTGGCAGAGGTCGTCTGTGAAGAAGGCCGAGGTGGAGCTCTTCCGCGCGCAGGGTCTGCTTCCACCTGTTGACCAAGTCCAGGTACGCGTTCCTGGCAAGGAGGTTTTCCCCACTCCCCGCGATGGGGAACGTGTTTGTTTCGCGGATTTCCTTCCGCGGGGCTTCGGGTTCCCCATGCACAATTTCGTGCGCGGTCTCCTGTATGCCTATGGGGTTCAGATCCACGATCTGACCCCCAATGGCGTCTTGAGCATCGCGGGCTTCATCGTGCTCTGCGAGTGCTTCCTGGGTGTCGCGCCCCATTGGGCGTTGTGGAAGTCGCTCTTCCTCATTCGCAAGAACGCTGGGAAGAGCGGGTTGACCTTCCCCGTGGGCGGCTTCGGAATCCAAGTACGCGGTGACACCGCGTACTTCCAGATGAAGAAGTGCGACTCCATCCAGGGATGGCGCAGGAGATGGTTCTACGTCCAGTCGAACCAGGACGGCCTGGATGCATTCGACAGCGGACGTGGACTGCGGAAGACCGGCGCCTAGGCGCACCCGCTGACTGTCGTGGAGAAGGAGGTCGTGCGGCCCTTGCTGAGCCTGCTGCGCGATCTGACCAAGACCCTTGGGCGCGAGGCGGGTGGCGTCTTCCTGATGGCCACCTTCTTCCGTCTTCGGGTGCAGCCGCTCAGCGCTCGGCCTCACCCGATGTAGGCCGCCGAGGGTGTCAGCACCGAGCCGCTTGACGACGAGGAGGTGGAAACCAAAGTAAGATCCATCACCAACCTCCGAGTCGCGGACACGTGCAACGTCAAGTGCCCGATTGCGGCTTACGGGGCCTCGAACCCCGTTCCTGAGGTAAGTCTTGGCTTGTTTTCCTTTTGTCTTTGCTCGACTTGCGTCTACTTTCTTTTTGATTCGACTTGTGTCTACTTGCTTCAGGGTCGGGCTCTGTTGATCAGTCTTCCTCCTCTTCCCGAGAACGGACCCGACGACGAGTCAAAGTTTGTCGAGGAGGAAGACGACGACGAAGAGATTCCCTCCGCACACTCTCCCCACGAAGAGGTGGAGGAAGAGAATGAAGTGGAGGAACCCGTGCGGAAGAAGCGGAAGCTTCCGAGTCGTGGGGACTCTGCCACTGCGTCGTCACCTGCTAAGGATGCCGACATTACTCTGGAGGACGTCGTCGCGACGTCGTCGGGTGCGCGGTCCTCGGGTGGCTAGGATGAGCCCCTGAATGTTCCTCCAGTCAGCTCCGCGGCTCCTCGTTCTTTCGCGCGGATGCCTTCACCCTCCCTGGAGAGTTACGACGACCTTGGGACCCCCAGGTGAGTTTCTTGATGATGTGTTTCCTTCGAGTTGCGTTTTGTAGTTGCAACGTTTGAGTTGTTGACAAGTGTGCTTGTTTTCGCTGCAGGCACCGTTCTGGCGATGTTAGCTCCCCGCTTCGGGATGTGGAGCATACATCCGCCCCTTCGACTGAAGTGGGGACCCAAGCTGTAGTGGAGAAGGCGTGTGCTGAGCCTGCTGGCGTTGCATCGTCTAGCCGCGTTCCTCCTTCGGCTTCAGAGGACCCTGACCTCCTGGACCACGTAAGTCCTCTATGCTTGTGCTTGCATTCTTGATTTTTCATCGGGTGCGCGATCAGCGCTCCCGATGGGAGTAGCCCCCGAGGGTGTGGGTGATTAGTATAGTCGCCCGCAACTTTACTAACATCTTGCTTTTGTTTCAGCCATACTACCGTCAGCAGCTTGACGCAGCCGCGACTTATGTTCGCCTGGAGAAGGAGAGGGACCAACTGTGTGCTTCTCTGGACCAGGCTACTGGGCGGGTTGATGAGCTTGAGAAGGCTCTACATGAGTCTCAAGAGCGGGAGCTGGCGCGGGTCGCCCAGGAACAGACTCAAGTCGGTCGTCTCCTTTCACTCGCCGGTGTTCTTGGGGGTAAGTTTCGGCTTCATGCCTACTGTGTCTTGATCCTTTTCTCTGTCTGACATTGGATCCTTTGCACAGAGACTTGCGGTGGGGCTCCTCCGGAAGACGCGTCGAGTGAGACGGTTAACCTGGCGAATGCTGTTGGTTTCCTCGACCGGGTCTGTGCCTATGCCTCAGACGCGCTGAAGAAGTCCGCAGCCGCGTTGCAGAAATCGACTGGAGCCCTTGCTGTGGTGCACCAGAGTATCTTCCCGGGCGACCAGCCGCCGGCAGCCGTGGACGCCTTTGCTGCGCCGTTTGAGGACGCGACCACCATCGCCGACTTCACGCGGTCGCAGACGGTACGCGGCTCCGAGCTCAACTTCCAGCTCCTCTTAGGGCATCATGTTCCAGGTGATTTCGAGAAGGTCGTCAGCGGTTTTCCCCGCAAACCCGATGGCCGAACCGCGTCGCTGAGTGGCGTGAAGGAGCGTGCCTCGCAGTTAGCCGTGCAGCTTGTGGCACTCTTCGAGAGGGCCCTTGCTAAGGCGACTGAGGCGGCTGCCTCTCGGAAGGGTCGTTCCCGGTCGCAGTCCGCAGCCTTAGAGTAGGCGTAGCTTTAGGAATTCGGCAGTCGCCGTGGTCTGTATTTTGAACTTCTTGCTCTGTAATGAATATTGTCCTTCCAGGTCTTTTGGCCTTCAATATTGCTTTTTGCTGACTTTCTTTCTGCCGAGTTTAACAGTGCTTCGCAGTCGTGTGATTGTATTGACTCTGCGTATTCATGGCAGAATGTTGTGCGCGGTGATGCTTCGCCTTCTCCTGTGGCCGGGCCGAGTGGCGCGGCTTCTTCTTCGGGTGCTCGCCGTCGTCGGGCGGCGCCTGCTCCTCCACGTAGTGTAAATGATCAGCGGATTATCACATACCTGAAGAACAAGGTGGTTGAGCTAGAGGCGACCCTGAAGAATATTGAGCGGCTGTTGCACCGCTCCCAGTCGCATCCTACGGCGGAGTTCTCGCGACGTGAGGATTTTTTGCTTGGGGAGATCGACTTGATCAGCCGGCAGTTGCAAGGTTTGTATCCTTTTAGCGGCTGTTGTCTTTGCTGGCTTTCTTTCTTGTTCTGATTCGCATTTTATGCGTGCAGATGTTAATCCTGATTGGGAGGCCGAGCGGGTTCGCGTTGAGGAGCGAGTTACCCGAGAGGCGTCCGGCGACTCCTACGAAGCTCGGCAGTTCTGGGTGAACAAGTCGAGAGGGCACGTCCTTGCCACCATGCTTGATCGTACGTGGCGCGCTGCTTTTCTTCTGGAGAACTGCCGGAAGACACTCTGGCACATCAATCGCGTGTACTTCCCGCATAATGCGCAGCCGAACGGGTTGTCCGCCTTGCTGGAGAGGTTTCGCGATGGTGAAGGGCTGAAGGAGGTTGTCGACGCCCAACTTGTGGCTGGGGCGAACGCGGCGTTGGCATACATTTTGATGCATCGGCCGCATCTTCCGCTCGACAGGGTGCTTGATGGCATGCCTGGTGATGACGACTTCGACCAGACCTTAGCGGCTGCGCGCCGCATTATCAGGCAGGTTCAGGACCTGAGTGAGCGCCTTGTAGGTCCCCTCGATGCGCCGAAGGCCGAGCCTGCAGTTTAGAGTAGCTGTCGTCTGATGTACAGGGTTAGCTATAGGGGGCAAATGTGCCTGTGCATGGCGTAATGTAATAGATTAAAAATACTTG
The DNA here is from genome assembly GCA_026929855.1 of Poa annua. NCBI lineage: Eukaryota > Viridiplantae > Streptophyta > Magnoliopsida > Poales > Poaceae > Poa > Poa annua. Next base: position 56,495,328 of record CM049426.1, on the reverse strand, counting down.
CGAGTAATGAGAATTGATCTGCTTGCTCGGAAGTGCCAATTCTCGTTTTGATGTTTGACCTGTTTGGCGCAGTCGTCTAGCATGCTAGGCGATGGCCTATGTTTTCCGAAGTGTGACCTGTATGTCGCAGTCTCTGACTTTATCAGGTGGCGACTTAGGATTTTTGTAACTTGACATGTATGGCGCAACCCCCGAGTTGTTCGAGTGATGGCCTAGGATTTTGGCTAAGACCTGTGTGGCGCAGCCCCCGAGTAGGTCGAGTGGCGGCCTAGGATTACAAGTGTTACCTGTTTGGCGCAGCCCCCGAGTATGTCGGGTGGTGACCTAGGATTTTGAACTTGACCTGTACTGCGCAGCCCCCGAGTGAGTTCGAGTGGCGGCTGAGGATTTTTCTGAGAAGGCCTGTTTGGCGTAGCCCCCGAGTAGGTCGAGTGGTAGCCTAGGTTTACAAGTGTTACCTGTGTGGCGCAGCCCCCGAGTGTGTCGGGTGGCGACCTAGGATTTCGAACTTGACCTGTGTGCCGCAGGCCCCGAGTCGGTCGGGTGACGGCCTAGGATTTTTTGACTTACGCTTGTATGGCGCAGCCCCCGAGTAGTTCGGGTAGCGGCCTAAGCTTTCTTTCAACCTGTGTGGCGCAGCCCCCGAGTAGTTCGAGTGGCAGCATAGGATTTTTTGACTTACGCTTGTATGGCGCAGCCCCCGAGTAGTTCGGGTAGCGGCCTAAGCTTTTCTTTCAACCTGTGTGGCGCAGCACCCGAGTAGTTCGAGTGGCGGCCTAGGATTTTAGCTTCCTCTCTGTGACAGGTAAAGGAGACAAATTTTCTTCAAACCACTTTATTGATTCTTGCGAACGGGCCGCCTCATTAAAACCCTTCCAGTCCCCTCAGGTACCCTGGTAAGGGAAAGAGTGCGTCTGAAACCTGCCGCGCTGATTTTCTTGTACAATGATTGGGTTGAACTAGGCGTAGAACCGGCGGAGTTGTGCCACGTTCCACGGGTTGCTGCAGTCTACTCCCGTCTTCGAGTCTTTCAGGCGGTAGGCTCCGTTGCCAATTGCTTCTGTCATGATGTACGGGCCCTCCCATGGGGAAGCGAGCTTGTGCACCTTCTTTTGCTTGAGTCGAAGAACCAGGTCGCCTGCAACGAACGCTCTTGGTCGTAGCCTCCGAGTGTGATAGTTGCGCAGGTCCTGTTGATACACGGCTGATCGTGCAAGGGCGATGTCGCGTGCTTCATCCAGGGTGTCCCTGCTGTCTTCGAGTGCCTCTTCTGCATCCGACTCGTCGTAGGCGACTACTCTCGGTGCGTCGAACTTGATGTCGCAGGGGAGGACCGCTTCCGCACCATACACCATAAAGAATGGAGTGTACTGGGTAGATCTGTTTGGCGTTGTTCGCAGGCTCCAAAGGACCGACGGTAGTTCTTCCACCCATGCGGCCGCTGCACGTTTTAGGGGCACGCGCAGTCGCTTCTTGATGCCGTTGTAGACGAGGCCATTGGCTTTCTCCACTTGCCCATTGGATTGCGGGTGCGAGACAGACGTGTAGCTGAGCTTGATCCCCTGCTCTGAGCAGAAGTCCTTGAATTCTTCGGCTGTGAAGTTCGAGCCGTTGTCGGTGATGATCCCATTCGGTACTCCAAATCTGAAGATGATTGACCTGATGAAGTTGACTGCTGTGGATGCAGTCGAACTTGTGATGGGCACGGCCTCGATCCACTTTGTGAACTTATCGACTACAACCAGGAGGTGAGTGTGACCTCCGGGTGAGGATTTCTTCAGCGGGCCCACCATGTCCAGACCCCATTGGGCGAAGGGCCAGGCTAATGGTATTGTCTTGAGTTCCGATGCTGGCGCGTGCGGCTTGTTGGCAAATTCTTGGCACCCTGTGCATTTCTTTACTAGCTCCTCGGCGTCCTGCATGGCTGTCAGCCAGTAGAACCCGGCTCGTAGCGCTTTGGCCACCAGTGCCCGACTGCTGGCGTGATGCCCGCAGATACCCGCGTGGATGTCGAGTAAGATGGCTTGGCCGTCGACTTGATCTATGCACCTTTGCAGGATTCCTGAGATGCTTCTTTTGTAGAGTTCTCCGTTGATGACGGTGAAACTTTTGGAGCGCCTGATGATGCGCTTTGCTTCGACTGGGTCGGCTGGCAGCTTCTGATGTAGTATGTACGCCAGGTACGGTCCTATCCATGTGGCTTCGACTAGCATGACCTCCATGGGGACCTTGTCTTGGCTTGGCGTGTTGGCATCGCCTTTTGTTGTTGCAGTGCTTGCTGTATTCTGAGTCTTGATGGATCTCTGCGTGATGCACTCGAGGAAGACGCCGGGTGGGATTGGCACCCTGTCTGAGCCCATGTTAGCAAGGACGTCGGCTTCCTCGTTGCTTTCACGGCCAATGTGGCGCAGCTCGCAGCCGTCGAAGTTGCCTTCCAATTGATTGTAGAGGTCTCTGTAGGCGATCATGTTGTCGGCGACGGCGTCGCAGGACTTTATGGTTTGCTGTACCACCAGGTAGGAGTCGCCGTATATCATGAGGTGCGTGGCGCCGCAGTTCTTGGCCATCCGCATCCATGGATCAGGGCCTCGTATTCGGCTTCGTTGTTGGACGGCGTCGGAAAGTCCATCTGCAGGACATACTTGAGCTTGTCGCCTTTGGGGGAGATGAGCACGACTCCTGCCCCGGCTGACTTGAATTTCTTGGAGCCATCAAAGTACATTGTCCATGCGTTGGACAAGTCGGGGATATTTGGTAGCTGGGCTTCTATCCACTCGGTGGTGAATTCCGGGAGGACTTGGGCCTTGATGGACTTCGGGTGAGCATACTTCAGCCCCATGGTCCTAGCTCGACAACCCACTTGGCGACTCGTCCAGTCGCGCGTTGGTTTGTGAGCATGTCTGCTAGTCCAGAGGAGCTTACCACCGTGATCGGGTGCTCGGAGAAGTAGTGGACGACCTTTCTGGAGGTCATGAAGACTCCGTATGCCAGCTTCTGGTAATGAGGGTAGTTCTGCTTGGACAAGGTGAGTACTTCGCTAAGGTAGTAGACGGGCCTCTGCACCGGGTGACTGTGCCCTTCTTCTTCGCGTTCGACTACGAGCACCGTGCTTACCACCCAGTTATTTGCTGAGACGTATAAGTGCAGCGGCTCGTTTTCCAGTGGTGCCACGAGGACTGGAGAGGTTGACAGGGTTGTCTTGAGATGGTCGAATGCGTCCTGCGCCTCCTGTGTCCACTCGAACTTGTCTGTCTTCTTCATCAGTTGGTAGAAAGGTAAGGCTTTCTCTCCCAACTTACTAATGAACCGGCTGAGAGCTGCGACTCGGCCGGCTAATCGTTGCACCTCCCGGAGCTTGGTTGGTGCTGGCATTGTGAGTATGTTCTGCACCATCTCGGGGTTTGCTTTGATTCCTGTTGCGGATACGAGGTACCCTAGTAGCTCTCCGGCTGGCACGCCGAACACGCACTTCTCTGGGTTGAGCTTGATCTGGTACACGTCGAGTGTGGCGAAGAACTTGCGGAGGTCGTCGACTAGGGTATCTTCCTTTCGGGTCGTGACAACGATGTCGTCGACGTAGACTTGGACGATCTGCCCGATTAGCCCCTTGAGGCATGCTTGCATTGTCCGCTTGTACGTGGAGCGCTTGTGGTCCCCCGAGATGGTGATCACTCCATAGGCCCCGGCATCTACATCTTCAGGTAGCCCATGTGAGTGGAGATCATGAACTTGGCTAATGCTGGCCTGCCGATCAGTGCATGGTAGGGACTTTTGAGATCCATGACCTCCAACTCCAAACTCTCAGTCCGGCAGTTTTCCCAGGTTACAAACCGCACTTCCACCCAAATCTCGCCCATGGGAGAACAAGAGACTCCCGGCACAATGCCATGGAAAGTCGTCTCGGTTGGGAGCAGTGTGTTCATGGACATCCCCAACTTCAGCATGGTATCCTTGTACATGATGTTAATGGCACTGCCATTGTCAATCAGAACCCGGCTGAAACGGACGTTGAGGCTTGGTCCGACAAAGGTCGGGTCTACTACCAAAGCATAGCCACCTGGCTTGGGCATAACCCGGGGATGATCCTTCCGGCTCCAGATAATCTCCATCTCGGACCAGTGCAAGAACTTCGGTACCGCCGGGATCACAGCATTTACCTCCAGAGCACGTTGTCTCACACTCTTCCGGTCAGTGAGCTCGGTCACAAGACTACGTAGCTCTGATATGCTTCCCGGTAGTTGCCCTACTGGTGTCCTGATTGGTTACTCGGACCAGCATCATTGTCATTTCTGACGTTGACCAGAGGAGGTCTCTGGTTGGGCTGATTGACCCGAATTGCATTGGCACCTGACAGCGGTGGAGGAGGTCTCGGAATGTTTGGCAATGGTGCCGGTGCATTTGGCCGAGTAGCCCCAGCACTGCCTTCCTGCAACGTGCGCTGGTACCAGCTGCATTGTCGGGTAGAGTGATTCGCAGGCTTGTTAGATTCCAGAGTATGATAGCAACATGGCTTGTTCAGCATCTCTTCATACGTCAATGGCTTCTTCTGGTCTACCCAGGTCTTCTACACCTCTTGACTCTGACCCCAAGTCGGGCCAACCACTTTTTGCCACTGATTATTGCCGGCATCCCCTTGATCTCGGCCTACAGCTGCAACATGCTGTGAGGCATAGTGGAAGTCGGGCTGACTTCTCTTCTGACCGAAATCCTACCGATCATGGTTCCTGCTCGGCCCCGAGCGCTGATTTCTCGAATTCCTCCTGTTGGAATCTCCGACATCCACCAGGGGTTGCATGGGGTCTCCGAGAGTGTAGGTGTCGGCGATGTGCATGGTCTCGGCCAAGGTAGCCGACATCTTCCTTTGCAACTTCTGTCAAAGCATGGAGCCATGTCGGCATCCTTGCGCAAACCATGATATGGCCTGTGCCTCGACAACTCCTTCGCAAGAATTGCGAATGTTGCTCCACCGAGTAAGGTACTCTTGGTTCGTCTCATTGTCTCTCTGCTTGCAAATAGCAAGCTGCTGAGGTCGGTTGGGCCTCTTGTATGTACTGGTAAAGTTGCTGATGAAGGCCTCCTCGAAATCTAACCAACAGTCTATGATGTCAGTACTCAAGTTGTTCAGCCAGATCCTCGCAGGTCCTTCCAAGATTTGCGGCACATACCGCACCGCCCAGCGTCTGTTTCCACCGGCTATGCTTACTGTAGTTAAAAAGTGGGTCAGCCAATCCTCCGGCTTCGAGCTGCCGTCATAAGTCTTAGCACCCCAGTTGAGCTGAAAATTTGGCACAGCCGGCTCCTACATGATCCGAGGTGCGAAGCAAGCAGCTCCCGAAGGGCATTGCTCTTCTACTAACTTGGACTGGTGAATCTGGTCGAGCCTGATCCTGGCGTCGGCGGGATCTAGCTGCCGAGTTCCTATCCGAGATCCTAGAGGATTCTCGTTAGGCTGATATCCGAGCTGCTGCAACCTCGAGTTGCCGTCGTTATGCCTGTTAACAACATGAACTACAGCTTGCTGTGGGACCGAGGCGGCATATCTCTGTCGGCTTCCCTGGTTTTGCGGTTGATTCCGAGGTGGATTACCATGGCTACCCGGGCCATTATTTCCTAAATCCCGGTTACCACCACCATGGCTGCTTTGAGCCCGACCGGGATTGTTCTGTCCGGCTTGCTGGATTCCGGCAAATGCTGGGTCGTATGTCTGCAGTTGCTTGTTTTCCCGGAGCTGCGGCTTCAGCTCCGGCTTCTGCTCTTACTCGCATGGGGAGAGGAAGCCTCTCCTCCCGATCTGTTGCTTTTGGCCTAGCCGAGTACACCTGGGATCCTGCTCACGGGTTCTTCTTCTTAAAGGCCTTGTTTTGCCGATTAGCCTCAACGACTAACTCGTTCACCCGCTCCTGCTGCTTGCGCATAGCTTCCCCGGATAACCCAGCCAACTCGGCAAAAGCTGCTTCAGCAGCCCTGAGAGTTTGGATAGAGCCCCCAGGAGGCCCTCTAACCCTTGACAACCAGCCAATAGTCAAGTTGCCCCTTCAGTACTCCAATGGACAACTCTTTGCCACTCCAAAAGGTCAACTCCTGTAGTCATATTGCTGATCTAGACCGGGTTCTGCCCTACCCCGGGGGAAGCCTCCCGACACTCCTCCACATGAGGGCCTGAGTTGGCGCGCTCTTCATGGCGGGGTCTTCCCCGTCATCCGCGCGTGGCCGTGGCGCCGGGCGCGGTGCAAGCTCCTTCAGGTGCGCGTCTGTTGGCGCGGGCGGCGCGAGTAGCGCGGGTGTTCGCCATGGTGCGGAGGCGGCTCGAAAGTCTTTGATGTGCCTCAATCCCCTACCTGGCGCGCCAAATGTCGGGTAGTGACTCCCTCGGAACAGGGGTGGTCACACCCTGAAGAGTAGTTCCAAAAGGGGATTGAACACGGAGGTCAAGTGACTCTCGAGAGGCACAACGACGGTGCTCGTCGGGCCTGGAGAGGAACACCCACGACAGAGATGGACACCAACCCGTACCCCGGTTCACGGCCCTCAGGAGGAGGTAACACCGCTACACCTGGTTTTCTGTATTGCATTGCAGAGGTTACAGTACAATTGAGCCTGAGGAAGGCTCTCTTGAGGCAGTTCGTGCTTGGAGGGGGACACAATGGTCGTCTTCCTCCTCAAGCCGAAGTCTATTCTACTAGCTGGACTAGGGTATACAAGTGTTTATCAAGCAATTAGCCGACCCCTCGCTACGGTGGAGCTCTCCCCCCTTTTATAGGCTCCACGGGCGTCTTCCTTCCGCAGGGCACCCAAGGTGGGCTCCCGCATGTCGATGGCGAGGTGGATTTGGAGTCCACCGTTGCTGAATCTTCCATGAACACGGTCCATCAGCAATAAAGTTGGGCGCAGTGGCCGACAGGCTGTAGATCGCGCAGACCGACTCGCAGGGGCTGCAGTGATCGTGGTGGAGCCCACGATGACGATCTTCTTGGAGCGTTGCGCCGTCCAGCCGCTTTATCACCAGAAAGGAAAGTCCCAGCTGTCCTGGCGCAGGCGGCGCAACTTTATTGACTCATTTATCACCAAAATGGAAAATGGAGTGCCTGCGTCACTCTGCGGCTACTGCAGAGGCCATGTGCGCCCTACAATACTTCCTTGGCCGCGAAGCTTTCCTACAGGCCCGAGGCGGCCTGTGGAGGGATTTCTGTTGACTTCTCTCCTGGCGCGTGGAGCCTCGGGAGAGTCTCTTGAAACACAGGTTCTCTTCAGACCTTCGCTTCCTCTCAGCCCCTAAAGAGGATTTGCCTCTCGAGTGTCTCTCCAAGCGGTGCCTTGGTGCTTAGTCGTTTCGTCCGATCTGTCACCGTGCGAGGCCTGGGGGGAGTGGGCTCTACACACCTAGTCCCCACTGGGCCGACAGGGTCAAGTTTAGGCACTGTCCAAGGACAGCAAATACTGCAGCTCATGAGCTAGCTAATTATAGTTATTGCAATATGAATTCTATTAGCCGGATTAATGATCCTCCGGAATGGTTATTAGGGTGCTTAGTCATCTACCTTATAATTAACTTTGTAACCATCTGTGCTGAAAGGCGGCAAGTTTCAGACGCGCTATTTTTCTTATCAGGGTACTTATGGGGACTGTAAGGTTTTTAATGAGACGGCTTGCTGATCTAATATATGTGTGCTTAATTTCAAAATAAATGGTGTAAAAAGGAAATATTTAATTAGCCAGCTGTTTTCAACTATTGTGGATAGTCGTGTCTTCCGGCCGACTCTAAACGAAAAAAACTGTGTGTACAACCATGCATGGCCTGCTAGGACTCTATCATCACGTGTAAGGCAGGATTTAATTAGCCGGCTATTCATTTGTTGTGTGGACGAAGTCTGTGTCTTCTGGCCGGCCGTTATTAACCAAAGAAAAACTTTGTGCACAATGGAAATGGACATACAATCGTGTAGTATGGCAAAAGAAGTTGATTAGGATATCTGGCCGCTGCACAAGGAAATATTTGCAGCGAAGGTTTGGATAGAGTCCGTGTATTGTGGCCGTCCTCGCAGGAAAGAGTTAATGTGCATAAAAAAAAAATGTAGACCCATAATATATAAAAACCAAATGGGGAAATCTATCAATTGGCTGACCACTCTGGCGTCTTACCGCATGCTCACGTCGCGGGCCGCTGGATCCCGATCGAATGGCGCGCTAGCTCTTTCCACCGCGCTCTCGCTTTTCCAGTCACGCGCCCGCACGCGCAGCTCGTTTTTGCTTAGCGTACCCAGGTTCATGCAAACGTATGCGTCACGGTCCCTCTTGTCATCGTCTCCTGGTGCGTAAATAGAGCTGGTCGATTCAAATTTCGGGAGGTGTGCCGCACCTGGTCGGATAGAGACAAATCATTTCCCTTCTCTCTCCTCCACGCCGTCTCCTCTCGCTCTCCACCGCTCCGCCTCCGCGCTGTCGCGGGAGTCTCTTCACCGGCGGTCCCGTCGCCTCGTCGTTGCAACACTGGCGGGGGAAGGTATGGGGCAAGAGGCAAATCCCGTGGGGAGTGAACGGAGATTACATCTTGCAGGTGCGCTGCGATTTTTCTCCATTTTCCCCTGGTTAATTGGCATTGTTTTTTAAGTAATTGGCCTCGGTCCCCTTTGGATCTACGCGAATCACCCATCTAGGCCTTTTGCAGCCTACCTGGTTTGCTCCGTTTTTGCTACAGGAAGGTATAGTGGGCTAGGGTAGGGGTGAGCATAATCCTACGGACTTACTTGCGTCGATTCCTCCGTTTTCACCGCTGAATAGGATCTGGATTCAAGTGAGTAAACTCGATTTCCTTCACCACCCAGGCCTACGTTAAGTTGTTTTTTGAGTTGGTTGTTGGTTTGTGTTGTACGTTAATCCATTCCCCCTGTTTTAATCGGTGTGGTTTATTGTAGTAATCAGCCTTCGGTCTCCTTTTAGATCTACATGAATCACCATCTAGGGCCTTTGATTAGCTGTGTTTCGGGCGTTTTTTCAACAGGAAGGTGTAGTGGGGGGCGGGGGTGTTGTACGGATGAACATGTAATTTCTCTCTGTACTAATCGACGAATGTATCATTGTTTTGGGCTATTTTTTGTGATAGTGTGTTTTTGTTTGTGTCATTCGTGATGCACTGTCAAATAGGGGATGCAATGGCTAATTTTTAGGGGACCAGTACTACTGTGTTTTGCTTCATCAGAGACATCCAAGTGTGCCCGATGATGTTTAGTAGGTGCACATTAAGGTGGGATGTAACATGACACGATGTAATAGGCATCATGTAACTGTGTTTTGCTTTAGTGTATGAATAGTTTTTGCGTTTTCAGAGATGCATGTATTTATATGCATGTAACTGTTCATGTATAACCGGGGCACAACATTCAGTGCATTGTTGAGTCCCTCATTTCTTCATTCCACTTAGTATCTTAGTAATTATATGTACATAATTTTTCATGTAATTTTTTATGAATGATATTACCAGCGGCAACGCCTGGTAATACCAATGCACAAAGTGCTAACTGTGCATGTAAATGCATATGGTTTTGTGTGTTTTTGCTGTATTTTCACGTAGTTTATTTTTTTACGAATCCTTGGTTTTGTGAACATGGATTCTCTTTGCACGATTCATGATCTTAATTGAGGATTTAGTACACCAGAATGTAATCAGTTCAGCGGATGTAATATCATGTTTTTTTTGTTTGACAAGCTTAAAGGGGATAACATTCATTGTAATCTGATATCGCTTATTTTTGTAGTTGTCAACATTTTTTTCGTAATCTCGGATGCTCCATTTGTACGCCCCTTTTTCCGTTGTGTCGAGGACAAGGAGTATGACATCAGATGTAAGTTAGGGCTTATAGTTTTTTTGAGGACTAGTTGTTCAAGCATGTAACATTACTCATGCAACATTTTTATTCCATGTAGAAGGCACTTAAGACCCCAAGGTCTAGACACACAAAGTTCAAAAATCTCAGGAAAAGGTTGCAGTTCAAGAGGAGGAAGGATGGTACACAAAACAATGGAGAAAATGCGCATCCACTTGAAGAACAGGAGGTTCCACCTACATAACAACTAGCAGATGAAGGAGAAGGGGAGAGACTGCCTGAGAAGACCAAAATGAGGACAAAAATGGTTATTTCTGAACTATGAATTTTTTTGGACCTTTTATTACATGCAGCAATTCCTTTATTCAAGTACTTTCTTATGCTAATTTCTATCTCAATTCTACAGCAGCAATACTTTAGCAGAGCATCCCCAATGAAACTGGTGAGGTTACAGAAGGACATGAACATATCCCACCACAAAATCATATCAGATAATGGATTTACAAGCTTCGTGCACATTAAGTGTTCCAAGTTACACCCTAAGCTGTGTAACTTTATGGTTAAATCTTTCAGTTATAAAACGTGTGAGCTGGAATTCCCTAGCAGGGGCAGTGACAGAAGAACTAGTGCAGAAGGTTCTTGCATGTCCAAGGGGATGATTCCCTGTAATATATCAAAAGGATCCCCAAGCAGTGAAGTATGTAATGGAAGTGTTAGGATTCCCACCAGGCAAGCAGCCTACTCTCACTGAAATAGAGACCAAGCTAAAAGGGATGAAAAAAGGAGATGAGGTGTACCTTATGTTGTGGGTGATGTACTCAATACTAGCGCCAACAACTGCTATCAGAGTAAGCCCACGGTGTTATCCTGCTATTATGGACCCCCAAAGATCAAAGACCCCCGGTGTCAGCGAAAGGGAACATTGGATTCAATGTTTACCTTTCTATGATGATGGTTAGCACATCCCTCTTCCTTATGTTTTGTATTGTTTGGCTTGGCTATACATTTTTACAGCTTACTAAATCCCTTTTACATTCCTTAATTCAGCTTGCATATGTTGATTCGTTGGCGACAATTGACATCACTGTGCAACAAGATGTCCTACACATATGTGCTTGGGGTAATAAGTTGATTGCGCGTGCGATAGAACAAGACATCAAGGATGTGGCACGTTTGGTAGATTACCGGTGAGTAACATCCCAACATATTCACAGGTTTTTTTTGTTTTTGTAACTTACATTGTGTATTTTATTTTACTATATCATGGTGTAGCTAAGCACTTTTCTGCTCCTTTTTTCAGCTCAAGGAGTGCTTCAGGAAAAAAAATGTGTTGATGCTAAGCACGCCTACAACGATAGAGAAGTTCGTCAAAGCAAACGTACCACCAAATGTTTCAAAAGAAGTAAGTAGCACACATGCCTTACTGTTTATAAGCAGTTTTTGAACCTTCATGGTTGCAAACCGAAAACAATTTAATGCAAACTTTTCATGCGACCTCCCTTATTGATTGGTTTTTTCCTTTTTTTTGTTAAATCAAAGGAACTAAGGAGGTACACACAAGCTGCACGTGAGATGTACATCGACATTGATTTGGCAGTTGCAACATTCCTCGGGAAAGTTACAGGATGTAGCAGCAAAAGAAACCAGCCCACCGCTGAATTCTCTGATAAGTCAACAAGACGTAGCTTAATTCATGTGTCTCCACTACTAATAAAAAGACCAACTTTAGTTTTGCTACAGCCACCAAACCAAAACATACAAAGGTCATTCAGCACCATTAGATCCTTCCCACTAAAACAGATCCAACGACACAGATCCATTTGATCAAATCCAACACGAGGCAACGATCACGACTGATCCTGTCGACCGGGCAGAAAATTTCCTGCCAGTTCCCTCACGCCCGCACCTCTCCGCTACCCGACCCTCTTCGTCAGTTCCTCCTCTTCCACGCGTAAAGGCGGCGGCCCGATCTTGTGCTCGCCCTCACCGCCAAGAACCACCGCCTTCTCCTCATGACCCCGCAGCACAACCACCTGGTTTCCAAGATTAACCATGTAGCCCCCGACCTCGGCCTCGCCATGGACTTCCGCACCATGCTCTGCCCCGCCACGAGGAAATTTTCACCTTCGATCACAACTCCCATGGACACGCGCTCCAGCTGGTTGACCCGCCGCCACCACCACCCGCGCGGCTCCCTCCGCCGCCCAGATCGACCGCCTCATCAACAGATCGACTGGCCTAGGAGGTTCCCTCACCTTCCGCTCCGCATCAGGACTACCTCCTGAGTTTCCGCAGCCTTCCCGAGGTCTCCCTGTTCGAGCCGCTGTAGGATGACGCCGAGTTTCGTGCGGGCCGCCGCCGAATTGAGGTCGCCGCCGGACACCGCCCCGTATCGTCTTCCTGCTGCTCGATGTACCGCATTCCTGCAAGCCACCACCCCGGATCGCCTCGCTGCTCCGCGTTCCCGTCGTCCTCAGCCTCAATTCTCTGCTCCGGAGAGCCTTCCCGCCGGACGCCACTAAAATAGTATGTATTCCAACAGAACAGAGCCCAGCTCTATTGACGAGGTGTTAACTCGACAAGTCCCAGGGTTGTGCACCCCGGGTTGATTGATGGGGAGAGAGATGAGTGCAGGTGGTCACGACGGCTGACAAGCAAGGATTTACCCAGGTTCAGGCTCCCGGAGGATAACACTCTACTCCTGCTTGTCTGGTTATTGATGCGAGTTGTGGTTACAATGGTGAGATTGCGATCTCGCTAAGGTTTGTGCCGTAGCTATATGCGTGTCCTCTGGGACGAGCAACCCTCCTGGCTTTATAGGCAGCCAGGTCTCGGGTGGTTGGTGCCGATGGCAACTACAGATATGGCAGGTTATGCTTCCTAACCGACTTGGACTAGGTTATATGGTGCCCCGCATGGGCCTTCTGTGGGCCTTCCTGTCCTTGGCGCGACCCAGGTAGCCTTATAGTGGGCTACCCGAAAGGCAGCCCCACGTCAGTAGCCCCCGAGTGCTTGGTCGAAGCGTAGAGTCGAGCAAAGGACTCCTTCCTCCTGGACGCGCCATTGGATTGCTTGATCTTGAGCTTGAACTCGATTTATTCAGTCGAACCGGCCACTCCCGATGGGAGTAACGTTTGCAGTCGAATTACTTTGCCTTCATCTTCTTGCGAAGCTTGCTTCTACTCAGCCTGTTTGGCTTACTTGTGGATGGATTCGGCTGCTCGAGCTTACTCTGTTGCCACCCGAATGGTTTCTTCGGATTCTCGGATCGTCTGCCGATCCTACTTTATTGATTTCAGCTTTGAAGCTTACTACTCGAATTACGCTGTCGAGTTGCTTCAATTGATTTTGGAGCCGTTGGCTTGATGACGTCACTGATGACGATCCGCTGCACGCCTCTGCGCTCGATGGGACGTGACTGGTGGGCCCCGCTGTCAGAGCTGACCGCGGTCAACAGTTGTCACGTCTCCGAAGTGGGCGCGAAATTTGCGCGGCACGATGATGACGCCTCGGTTTTCGTGCGTAGTGGACGAAGTGGGCGGTGACAGTTGGTTTCCTCGTGCGACACGTGGACGGCCAGATGTGTCTGCTCGGAGCCCTTGTTCTGTGGACGGTTGAGATGAGACTTTTCGAGGCATAAGTACTGTGTCTTGACGCTTGGGATTTCATCTTCTCCAATCGCTCTGTGTTCCCTTTCCTCTGCGCTCTACCATTTTCGCCGCCATCCAGAGCTCTGTGCAATCTGTCCGTACACCTTGCGCTGTCTTGCGGCACCATGGGCAAGCCGAAAAGCGCCGCTGGCTCCTCCGCCGCCGCCGACGAAGCCGGGCTGATGAAGAAGCCCGGCGGCGACTGGCAGAGGTCGTCGGTGAAGAAGGCCGAGGTGGAGCTCTTCCGCGCGCAGGGTCTGCTTCCACCTGTTGACCAAGTCCAGGTACGCGTTCCTGGCAAGGAGGTTTTCCCCACTCCCCGCGATGGGGAACGTGTTTGTTTCGCGGATTTCCTTCCGCGGGGCTTCGGGTTCCCCATGCACGATTTCGTGCGCGGTCTCCTGTATGCCTATGGGGTTCACATCCACGATCTGACCCCCAATGGCGTCTTGAGCATCGCGGGCTTCATCGTGCTCTGCGAGTGCTTCCTGGGTGTCGCGCCCCATTGGGCGTTGTGGAAGTCGCTCTTCCTCGTTCGCAAGAACGTTGGGAAGAGCGGGTTGACCTTCCCCGTGGGCGGCTTCGGAATCCAAGTACGCGGTGACACCTCGTACTTCCAGATGAAGAAGTGCGACTCCGTCCAGGGATGGCGCAGGAGATGGTTCTACGTCCAGTCGAACCAGGACGGCCTGGATGCATTCGACAGCGGACGTGGACTGCGGAAGACCGGCGCCTAGGCGCACCCGCTAACTATCGTGGAGAAGGAGGCCGTGCGGCCCTTGCTGAGCCTGCTGCGCGATCTGACCAAGACCCTTGGGCGCGAGGCGGGTGGCGTCTTCCTGATGGCCACCTTCTTCCGTCTTCGGGTGCAGCCGCTCAGCGCTCGGCCTCACCCGATGTGGGCCGCCGAGGGTGTCAGCACCGAGCCGCTTGACGACGAGGAGGTGGAAACCAAAGTAAGATCCATCACCAACCTCCGAGTCGCGGACACGTGCAACGTCAAGTGCCCGATTGCGGCTTACGGGGCCTCGAACCCCGTTCCTGAGGTAAGTCTTGGCTTGTTTTCCTTTTGTATTTGCTCGACTTGCGTCTACTTTCTTTTTGATTCGACTTGTGTCTACTTGCTTCAGGGTCGGGCTCTGTTGATCAGCCTTCCTCCTCTTCCCGAGAACGGACCCGACGACGAGTCGAAGTTTGTCGAGGAGGAAGACGACGACGAAGAGATTCCCTCCGCACACTCTCCCCACGAAGAGGTGGAGGAAGAGAATGAAGTGGAGGAACCCGTGCGGAAGAAGCGGAAGCTTCCGAGTCGTGGGGACTCTGCCACTGCGTCGTCACCTGCTAAGGATGCCGACATTACTCTGGAGGAGGTCGTCGCGACGTCGTCGGGTGCGCGGTCCTCGGGTGGTTGGGATGAGCCCCTGAATGTTCCTCCAGTCAGCTCCGCGGCTCCTCGTTCTTTCACGCGGATGCCTTCACCCTCCCTGGAGAGTTACGACGACCTTGGGACCCCCAGGTGAGTTTCTTGATGATGTGTTTCCTTCGAGTTGCGTTTTGTAGTTGCAACGTTTGAGTTGTTGACAAGTGTGCTTGTTTTCGCTGCAGCCACCGTTCTGGCGATGTTAGCTCCATGCTTCGGGATGTGGAGCATACATCCGCCCCTTCGACTGAACTGGGGACCCAAGCTGTAGTGGAGAAGGCGCGTGCTGAGCCTGCTGGCGTTGCATCGTCTAGCCGCGTTCCTCCTTCGGCTTCAGAGGACCCTGACCTCCTGGACCACGTAAGTCCTCTATGCTTGTGCTTGCATTCTTGATTTTTCATCGGGTGCGCGATCAGCGCTCCCGATGGGTGTAGCCCCCGAAGGTGTGGGTGACTAGTATAGTCGCCCGCAACTTTACTAACATCTTGCTTTTGTTTCAGCCATACTACCGTCAGCAGCTTGACGCAGCCGCGGCTTATGTTCGCCTGGAGAAGGAGAGGGACCAGCTGTGTGCTTCTCTGGACCAGGCTACTGGGCGGGTTGATGAGCTTGAGAAGGCTCTACATGAGTCTCAAGAGCGGGAGCTGGCGCGGGTCGCCCAGGAACAGACTCAAGTCGGTCGTCTCCTTTAACTCGCCGGTTTTCTTGGGGGTAAGTTTCGGCTTCATGCCTACTGTGTCTTGATCCTTTTCTCTGTCTGACATTGGATCCTTTGCACAGAGACTTGCGGTGGGGCTCCTCCGGAAGACGCGTCGAGTGAGCCGGTTGACCTGGCGACTGCTGTTGGTTTCCTCGACCGGGTCTGTGCCTATGCCTCAGACGCGCTGAAGAAGTCCGCAGCCGCGTTGCAGAAATCGATTGGAGCCCTTGCTGTGGTGCACCAGAGTATCTTCCCGGGCGACCAGCCGCCGGCAGCCGTGGACGCTTTTGCTGCGCCGTTTGAGGACGCGACCACCATCGCCGACTTCACGCGGTCGCAGACGGTACGCGGCTCCGAGCTCACCTTCCAGCTCCTTTTAGGGCATCAGGTTCCAGGTGACTTCGAGAAGGTCGTCAGCGGTTTTCCCCGCAAACCCGATGGCCGAACCGCGTCGCTGAGTGGCGTGAAGGAGCGTGCCTCACAGTTAGCCGTGCAGCTTGTGGCACTCTTCGAGAGGGCCCTTGCTAAGGCGACTGAGGCGGCTGCCTCTCGGAAGGGTCGTTCCCGGTCGCAGTCCGCAGCCTTAGAGTAGGCGTAGCTTTAGGAATTCGGCAGTCGCCGTGGTCTGTATTTTGAACTTCTTGCTCTGTAATGAATATTGTCCTTCCAGGTCTTTTGGCCTTCAATATTGCTTTTTGCTGACATTCTTTCTGCCGAGTTTAACTGTGCTTCGCAGTCGTGTGATTGTATTGACTCTGCGTATTCATGGCAGAATGTTGTGCGCGGTGATGCTTCGCCTTCTCCTGTGGCCGGGCCGAGTGGCGCGGCTTCTTCTTAGGGTGCTCGCCGTCGTCGGGCGGCGCCTGCTCCTCCACGAAGTGTAAATGATCAGCGGATTATCACATACCTGAAGAACAAGGTGGTTGAGCTAGAGGCGACCCTGAAGAATACTGAGCGGCTGTTGCACCGCTCCCAGTCGCATCCTACGGCGGAGTTCTCGCGACGTGAGGATTTTTTGCTTGGGGAGATCGACTTGATCAGCCGGCAGTTGCAAGGTTTGTATCCTTTTAGCGGCTGTTGTCTTTGCTGGCTTTCTTTCTTGTTCTGATTCGCATTTTATGCGTGCAGATGTTAATCCTGATTGGGAGGCCGAGCGGGTTCGCGTTGAGGAGCGAGTTACCCAAGAGGCGTCCGGCGACTCCTACGAAGCTCGGCAGTTCTGGGTGAACAAGTCGAGAGGGCGCGTCCTTGCCACCATGCTTGATCGTACGTGGCGCGCTGCGTTTCTTCTGGAGAACTGCCGGAAGACACTCTGGCACATGAGTCTCAAGAGCGGGAGCTGGCGCGGGTCGCCCAGGAACAGACTCAAGTCGGTCGTCTCCTTTCACTCGCCGGTGTTCTTGGGGGTAAGTTTCGGCTTCATGCCTACTGTGTCTTGATCCTTTTCTCTGTCTGACATTGGATCCTTTGCACAGAGACTTGCGGTGGGGCTCCTCCGGAAGACGCGTCGAGTGAGACGGTTAACCTGGCGACTGCTGTTGGTTTCCTCGACCGGGTCTGTGCCTATGCCTCAGACGCGCTGAAGAAGTCCGCAGCCGCGTTGCAGAAATCGACTGGAGCCCTTGCTGTGGTGCACCAGAGTATCTTCCCGGGCGACCAGCCGCCGGCAGCCGTGGACGCCTTTGCTGCGCCGTTTGAGGACGCGACCACCATCGCCGACTTCACGCGGTCGCAGACGGTACGCGGCTCCGAGCTCACCTTCCAGCTCCTCTTAGGGCATCAGGTTCCAGGTGATTTCGAGAAGGTCGTCAGCGGTTTTCCCCGCAAACCCGATGGCCGAACCGCGTCGCTGAGTGGCGTGAAGGAGCGTGCCTCGCAGTTAGCCATGCAGCTTGTGGCACTCTTCGAGAGGGCCCTTGCTAAGGCGACTGAGGCGGCTGCCTCTCGGAAGGGTCGTTCCCGGTCGCAGTCCGCAGCCTTAGAGTAGGCGTAGCTTTAGGAATTCGGCAGTCGCCATGGTCTGTATTTTGAACTTCTTGCTCTGTAATGAATATTGTCCTTCCAGGTCTTTTGGCCTTCAATATTGCTTTTTGCTGACTTTCTTTCTGCCGAGTTTAACTGTGCTTCGCAGTCGTGTGATTGTATTGACTCTGCGTATTCATGGCAGAATGTTGTGCGCGGTGATGCTTCGCCTTCTCCTGTGGCCGGGCCGAGTGGCGCGGCTTCTTCTTCGGGTGCTCGCCGTCGTCGGGCGGCGCCTGCTCCTCCACGTAGTGTAAATGATCAGCGGATTATCACATACCTGAAGAACAAGGTGGTTGAGCTAGAGGCGACCCTGAAGAATATTGAGCGGCTGTTGCACCGCTCCCAGTCGCATCCTACGGCGGAGTTCTCGCGACGTGAGGATTTTTTGCTTCGGGAGATCGACTTGATCAGCCGGCAGTTGCAAGGTTTGTATCCTTTTAGCGGCTGTTGTCTTTGCTGGCTTTCTTTCTTGTTCTGATTCGCATTTTATGCGTGCAGATGTTAATCCTGATTGGGAGGCCGAGCGGGTTCGCGTTGAGGAGCGAGTTACCCGAGAGGCGTCCGGCGACTCCTACGAAGCTCGGCAGTTCTGGGTGAACAAGTCGAGAGGGCGCGTCCTTGGCACCATGCTTGATCGTACGTGGCGCGCTGCTTTTCTTCTGGAGAACTGCCGGAAGACACTCTGGCACATCAATCGCGTGTACTTCCCGCATAATGCGCAGCCGAACGGGTTGTCCGCCTTGCTGGAGAGGTTTCGCGATGGTGAAGGGCTGAAGGAGGTTGTCGACGCCCAACTTGTGGCTGGGGCGAACGCGGCGTTGGCATACGTTTGGATGCATCGGCCGCATCTTCCGCTCGACAGGGTGCTTGATGGCCTGCCTGGTGATGACGACTTCGACGAGACATTAGCGGCTGCGCGCCGAATTATCAGGCAGGTTCAGGACCTGAGTGAGCGCCTTGTAGGTCCCCTCGATGCGCCGAAGGCCGAGCCTGCAGTTTAGAGTAGCTGTCGTCTGATGTACAGGGTTAGCTATAGGGGGCAAATGTGCCTGTGCATGGCGTAATGTAATAGATTAAAAATACTTGCGAGTAATGAGAATTGATCTGCTTGCTCGGAAGTGCCAATTCTCGTTTTGATGTTTGACCTGTTTGGCGCAGTCGTCTAGCATGCTAGGCGATGGCCTAGGTTTTCCCAAGTGTGACCTGTATGTCGCAGTCTCTGACTTTATCAGGTGGCGACTTAGGATTTTTGTAACTTGACCTGTATGGCGCAACCCCCGAGTTGTTCGAGTGATGGCCTAGGATTTTGGCTAAGACCTGTGTGGCGCAGCCCCCGAGTAGGTCGAGTGGCGGCCTAGGATTACAAGTGTTACCTGTTTGGCGCAGCCCCCGAGTATGTCGGGTGGTGACCTAGGATTTTGAACTTGACCTGTACAGCGCAGCCCCCGAGTGAGTTCGAGTGGCGGCTGAGGATTTTTCTGAGAAGGCCTGTTTGGCGTAGCCCCCGAGTAGGTCGAGTGGTAGCCTAGGTTTACAAGTGTTACCTGTGTGGCGCAGCCCCCGAGTGTGTTGGGTGGCGACCTAGGATTTCGAACTTGACCTGTGTGCCGCAGGCCCCGAGTCGGTCGGGTGACGGCCTAGGATTTTTTGACTTACGCTTGTATGGCGCAGCCCCCGAGTAGTTCGGGTAGCGGCCTAAGCTTTCCTTTCAACCTGTGTGGCGCAGCCCCCGAGTAGTTCGAGTGGCAGCCTAGGATTTTTTGACTTACGCTTGTATGGCGCAGCCCCCGAGTAGTTCGGGTAGCGGCCTAAGCTTTTCTTTCAACCTGTGTGGCGCAGCCCCCGAGTAGTTCGAGTGGCGGCCTAGGATTTTAGCTTCCTCTGTGTGACAGGTAAAGGAGACAAATTTTCTTCAAACCACTTTATTGATTCTTGCGAACATGCCGCCTCATTAAAACCCATTCCAGTCCCCTCAGGTACCCTGGTAAGGGAAAGAGTGCGTCTGAAACCTGCCGCGCTGATTTTCTTGTACAATGATTGGGTTGAACTAGGCGTAGAACCGGCGGAGTTGTGCCACGTTCCACGGGTTGCTGCAGTCTGCTCCCGTCTTCGAGTCTTTCAGGCGGTAGGCTCCGTTGCCGATTGCTTCTGTCACGATGTACGGGCCCTCCCATGGGGAAGCGAGCTTGTGCACCTTCTTTTGCTTGAGTCGAAGAACCAGGTCGCCTGCAACGAACGCTCTTGGTCGTAGCCTCCGAGTGTGATAGTTGCGCAGGTCTTGTTGATAAACGGCTGATCGTGCCAGGGCGATGTCGCGTGCTTCATCCAGGGTGTCCCTGCTGTCTTCGAGTGCCTCTTCTGCATCCGACTCGTCGTAGGCGACTACTCTCGGTGCGTCGAACTTGATGTCGCAGGGGAGGACCGCTTCCGCACCATACACCATAAAGAATGGAGTGTACTGGGTAGATCTGTTTGGCGTTGTTCGCAGGCTCCAAAGGACCGACGGTAGTTCTTCCACCCATGCGCCCGCTGCACGTTTTAGGGGCACGCGCAGTCGCTTCTTGATGCCGTTGCAGACGAGGCCATTGGCTTTCTCCACTTGCCCATTGGATTGCGGGTGCGAGACAGACGCGTAGCTGAGCTTGATCCCCTGCTCTGAGCAGAAGTCCTTGAATTCTTCGGCTGTGAAGTTCGAGCCGTTGTCGGTGATGATCCCATTCGGTACTCCAAATCTGAAGATGATTGACCTGATGAAGTTGACTGATGTGGATGCAGTCGAACTTGTGATGGGCACGGCCTCGATCCACTTTGTGAACTTATCGACTGCAACCAGGAGGTGAGTGTGACCTCCGGGTGAGGATTTCTTCAGCGGGCCCACCATGTCCAGACCCCATTGGGCGAAGGGCCAGGCTAATGGTATTGTCTCGAGTTCCGATGCTGGCGCGTGCGGCTTGTTGGCAAATTCTTGGCACCCTGTGCATTTCTTTACTAGCTCCTCGGCGTCCTGCATGGTTGTCAGCCAGTAGAACCCGGCTCGTAGCGCTTTGGCCACCAGTGCCCGACTGCTGGCGTGATGCCCGCAGATACCCGCGTGGATGTCGAGTAAGATGGCTTGGCCGTCGACTGGATCTATGCACCTTTGCAGGATTCCTGAGATGCTTCTTTTGTAGAGTTCTCCGTTGATGACGGTGAAACTTTTGGAGCGCCTGATGATGCGCTTTGCTTCGACTGGGTCGGCTGGCAGCTTCTGATGTAGTATGTACGCCAGGTACGGTCCTGTCCATGTGGCTTCGACTAGCATGACCTCCATGGGGACCTTGTCTTGGCTTGGCGTGTGGCATCGCCTTTTGTTGTTGCAGTGCTTGCTGTATTCTGAGTCTTGATGGATCTCTCCGTGATGCACTCGAGGAAGACGCCGGGTGGGACTGGCACCCTTTCTGAGCCCATGTTAGCAAGGACGTCGGCTTCCTCGTTGCTTTCACGGCCAATGTGGCGCAGCTCGCAGCCGTCGAAGTTGCCTTCCAATTGATTGTAGAGGTCTCTATAGGCGATCATGTTGTTGGCGACGACGTCGCAGGACTTTATGGTTTGTTGTACCACCAGGTAGGAGTCGCCGTATATCATGAGGTGCGTGGCGCCGCAGTTCTTGGCCATCCGCATCCATGGATCAGGGCCTCGTATTCGGCTTCGTTGTTGGACGGCGTCGGAAAGTCCATCTGCAGGACATACTTGAGCTTGTCGCCTTTGGGGGAGATGAGCACGACTCCTGCCCCGGCTGACTTGAATTTCTTGGAGCCATCAAAGTACATTGTCCATGCGTTGGACAAGTCGGGGATATTTGGTAGCTGGGCTTCTATCCACTCGGTGGTGAATTCCGGGAGGACTTGGGCCTTGATGGACTTCGGGTGAGCATACTTCAGCCCCATGGTCCTAACTCGACAACCCACTTGGCGACTCGTCCAGTCGCGCGTTGGTTTGTGAGCATGTCTGCTAGTCCGGAGGAGCTTACCACCGTGATCGGGTGCTCGGAGAAGTAGTGGACGACCTTTCTGGAGGTCATGAAGACTCCGTATGCCAGCTTCTGGTAATGAGGGTAGTTCTGCTTGGACAAGGTGAGTACTTCGCTAGGTAGTAGACGGGCCTCTGCACCGGGTGACTGTGCCCTTCTTCTTCGTGTTCGACTACGAGCACCGTGCTTACCACCCTGTTTGTTGCTGAGACGTATAAGTACAGCGGCTCGTTTTCCAGTGGTGCCACGAGGACTGGAGAGGTTGTCAGGGTTGTCTTGAGATGGTCGAATGCGTCCTGCGCCTCCTGTGTCCACTCGAACTTGTCCGTCTTCTTCATCAGTTGGTAGAAAGGTAAGGCTTTCTCTCCCAACTTACTAATGAACCGACTGAGAGCTGCGACTCGGCCGGCTAATCGTTGCACCTCCCGGAGCTTGGTTGGTGCTGGCATTGTGAGTATGTTCTGCACCTTCTCGGGGTTTGCTTTGATTCCTCTTGCGGATACGAGGTACCCTAGTAGCTCTCCGGCTGGCACGCCGAACACGCACTTCTCTGGGTTGAGCTTGATCTGGTACACGTCGAGTGTGGCGAAGACCTTGCGGAGGTCATCGACTAGGGTATCTTCCTTTCGGGTCGTGACAACGATGTCGTCGACGTAGACTTGGACGATCTGCCCGATTAGCCCCTTGAGGCATGCTTGCATTGTCCGCTTGTACGTGGCACATGCGTTCTTTAACCCGAACGGCATCGTTTGGCAGCAAAAGACGCCGTCGGGTGTGATGAAGGCCGTCTTCTCTTAGTCTTCGACTTTCAGCCTGATCTGCTGGTACCCTGAGTAGGCGTCCAGGAAGGACAGGCGCTCGCAACCTGCTGTCGAGTCGATGATCTGGTCTATCCGCGGTAGCGGGAAGTGGTCCTTGGGGCAGAATTTGTTGACTACGGTGAAGTCAACGCACATGCGTAGTTTCTTCGTCTTCTTTTTCTCTACTAGGACTGGGTTGGCGACCCAGTCCGAGTCCTTCATCTCTCGGATGAACTTGGCGTGCAGTAGTCTGTCGACTTCCATGGTGATCGCGTCTCGCTTGGGTCCTGAGAAGCGTCGCATGGATTGTTTGACTGGTCTTGCTTCCTTGTGGACTTTCAGAGAGTGCTCGGCGAGTTCCCTGGGTATCCCTGGCATGTCAGAGGGTTGCCATGCAAAGATCTTCCAGTTCTCACGTAGGAACTCGACGAGCGCCCTTTCCTATGCGGGGGTCATACTCGATGAGACCTTGACCGTCTTTCTGCTGTCAGTCGGATGGACTTGGTGGGTGACGGTGTCGTCGTTCGTGTTGAACGCTGCGTCCTTGGCGGGCTTCTTGCGAGCCGGGAAGACGGTCTTGTCGTTGTCGGCTGATATGGCCTTGAAGTGCTCTTCGACTCCGAATAATTCAGAAATCTTGGCGAACTCGCGGTCGCAGCTGTTGGAGAGCCCGAAGTTGCCGCAGACGGTGATTACTCCTTTCGGCCCGGGCAACTTTATCATCAGGTAGGCGTAGTGGGGTACTGCCATGAACTTGGCAAAGGTTGGGCGCCCGAGGATGGCGTGGTATTGTGACTTCCAGTCGACTACTTCAAAGTCTATCGACTCCTTTCTGAAGTGCTCGGGTGTACCGAGGATGACGTCGAGTGTGATTGTTCCCATGGGCGTGATTGCTTGCCCTGGTACTATGCCGTGGAAGGTGGTTTCCGATTCCGGCAATTTCTCCGTCGACCTGTTCATTCTTCTTAGGGTGTCGGCGAATATAATGTTGATGCCGCTGCCTCCGTCCAGGAACACCTTCTTTAGGCTGTAGTCGCCGATCAAGGCCTCAATCACGAGTGCGGCGTGCCCGGGTCGGGTTACCTCTGATGGGTGGTCTGCCCTGGAAAATGTGATTGGTGTCTCCGACCCGCGCAGGTAGTCTGGTACCGCGCGCGGGCTGTTGATGGCTTGAAGTACTTGGCGTGTGATAATTTTCTGTCGCCTGTTCGAGGGGGGTCCCCTCTGGATCATGTTCAGCTGTCCCCGTGCAGCTGGGTACGTGTCGGCTGCTGCCGACTGACCTTGTTGCTGTTGCTGCGGCTGGGGGAACGCTCCTGCCGCCTGCACCTGGTTGTTGTTTGCGGGTGCTGCCTGGATGGCTAGCTGCGGTGCCGCCTGTATGGCCTGTACCGGGGCGATGATTTGCTGCATGGCATGGTATATCTTTCTTGCTTTGCGACAATCCTTCAACAGGTGGTTGGAACTCCATTTGCCTGTTTCCGGGTTACGGAACGAGTGATGCTTACAGGGTTGCATCAGCTCCTCTGCTGGGGTCAACGGGCGCTTCCACTCGCGTTTCTGACTTCCATCATTGTGGCCGATGCTGCTGCTGCCACGGTTGTACTGACTCGAGCTGGGCTGCCGACTTTGGTCGTACTGTCGGCTGCTGTCAAGTTTGTCCTCACGGGGGGTTTCATAGCCCGTCGCTACTAATTCGATTGAATCGTGGGTGTAACGTGGCTTCTTCTTTTGACATGCCTCGCGCCAGTTGCTTGTTTCGCCCCTTTTTTGGGAGAAGTTTCGCGGACGTAGTCCTCTCCTTCGGCCCATTGGTTGGCTGTCTTCATGAGTTCTATTGTGGTCTTCGGCTGGAGCCTACCGAATTCCTCCCGGAGGTCACGGCGAGCGACGCCGTGCATGAAGGCGTCCATTACTCGATCTTCTGATACGGGTTCCATGGTATTGCGGAGGAGTGTCCACCGCTGGATGTAAGAGCGGAGCGACTCATCCTTTCCTTGCTTGCAGGCCTGCAACTCGATGTAGGTCGTTGGCCTTGCGAATGTTCCCGAGAAACTCCTGATAAAGTTATCCTGGAATTCTTCCCATGTTCGGAAAGAGTCTTTGGGTTGGCTTGTGAGCCACCCGCGTGCCATGTCTGTTAACATGAGCTGGATGTACTGCATTGCTGTAGTCGACGTTCCGCCTTGGCAGGTGCAAGTGATGAGGTAGTCTTCGAGCCACAATTTTGGGTCTTGCTTCCCGTCATACTTAGGTGTGCCAGCCGTCAACTTGAAGCCTTTAGGCATGCGGGTGTCGCGGATGTTGAAGCTAAAGCATGCCGCACCACACGGCTCGAAGTCGCGGTCAGCATGGTCATCCACGTTTGCCACACTAGCCGAGCGCTCCTTGCGGTTGCGGTCCACCGTCTTCTGTGTCAGGACGTCGCGAAGGTCTTTGACTAGCTGTCGTTGCGCCGCTGGGATGCCCGAGGTCGTTGGTTCGTGCGCTCGGTTGCTTGGCCCCTTGGCCGCCAGAGATTCTTCGATTGCCCTTATGGAGGCAATTTGTTGCTTGTGGAGAAGGGAGCGTGCGTCTCCCTCCGGTGGCTGCGTGTGCCGTAGGCATGTCTCGACTGAGATCAGGGCGGCATTCGCCGTCTTTGGAACGGGTATCCCGTTCTCATCTTCGGTGACGAAGGACGAGTCGAGGTTGCGGGTGAGCCTTGTTCGATCGGCTTCTGCCATATGGGGAACGCGGGTGCCTGGCACTCGACGCATCCGCGTCCCTTTTGCGCCTGAGCAGGTCGGCTTTTTCGGCGCGGATTCGTTCGCCTTCCTTGCGTAGCAAGTACTGGACCGCCAGGTGGTCTTCTCGAGGTGCGTTGGGTGGGGGGAACGTGCCCTCGTTCACATGCTTCATGGCTTGGATCGCCATGTCCCGCGTGATGACAAGTTTAGTCTTGTCCGGCATGTCCACCTCTAGCGGATATGCGGGTTCTTCTTCGTCGTCATGCGGTGCTGTGCCGGCCATGAAGACTTGCTTGGGGTAGACTTGAGTCGGAGAGTTGGTGCTGCCGCTGCTGCTTCTGTCGCCCGCTTCTTGCTCGGGGTCGAAAATTGCTGCAACATGGCGCGCGGCGCGGCCGCTGTCGTGTCTTCTCGCGATTGTCCATGTGCTCCCGCTCGCCGGGGCGAGTGCGATTGGCTTGGGGTAGACTTGAGATTTCCACGAAGATGAGGGCGCGCGCGACATGGCTGTCGGGCGCGGGCTCCTGGTTGCCCGTGCGGGTGCGACAGTCGAGGTGGATCTTGACTTGGTCGACTGCACGACCGAGGTTGGGGTAGTAGACTCGATTCGCGCGGCCGTTGCCGGAATTGTCGATGTAGTCGACGTAGATGCCCTCTTCGCGAGTGCAGCGTGCGCGGCCCCCGCGGGTGCGGCAGATGCGATCTTCGCGGATTCGACGGGCGCGGCCTCCGCGGGTGCGGCAGATGCGATCTTCGCGGATTCGGTGGGCGCGGCCTCCGCGGGTGCGGCAGATGCGATCTTCGCGGGTTTGGCGGGCGCGGCCTCCGCGGGTGCGGCGGATGTGATCTTCGCAGGTTCGGCGGGCGCGATGGTTGCCGATTTAGGTGACGCCGTCGCGCGTAGCGCGGTAGTCGTAGAACTGAGTATACCACGACTATCGATGCAGCAGAATATGGAGCCGAAGGTGATGTGTATACCTTTGTCCAGATCGGCGTACACTGACTGGTGGGCTGGCGGGTGGATGACGTACTCGAAGGAGCCGAATTGGATCGACTCCCTGACGGCGGATACGCCGATCTTCATTGCGGATAGAGCCGGAGCGACCATGATCCTAGCACTTGTTTGACTTCCCACAGACGGCGCCAATTGACGAGGTGTTAACTCGACAAGTCCCAGGGTTGTGCACCCCGGGTTGATTGATGGGGAGAGAGATGAGTGCAGGTGGTCACGACGGCTGACAAGCAAGGATTTACCCAGGTTCAGGCTCCCGGAGGATAACACCCTACTACTGCTTGTCTGGTTATTGATGCGAGTTGTGGTTACAATGGTGAGATTGCGATCTCGCTAGGGTTTGTGCCGTAGCTATATGCGTGTCCTCTGGGACGAGCAACCCTCCTGGCTTTATAGGCTGCCAGGTCTCGGGTGGTTGGTGCCGATGGCAACTACAGATATGGCAGGTTATGCTTCCTAACCGACTTGGACTAGTTTATATGGTGCCCCGCATGGGCCTTCTGTGGGCTTCCTGTCCTTGGCGCGACCCAGGTAACCACGATAAGCTACCCGAAAGGCAGCCCCACGTCATCTATTTAGTTAGCTTTCTTGTTGATAGTAGCAATTGTCCGACAGCCTTTGCTTGTTGCTTATTGTGTTCTCTCCGTATGCTTCATGGGAATCAAGATTTACCAACTGAAGTTCAATATGTTCCGTTTGGTTTGGTTACACGCTGTCGTCACTAAAAGTATAGTGAGGTACGTAGTAGTTTGCCCTGAATTCATCCAGTGTCCTTTCTTAATCAATTTCAAATATGCATTGAACTCTGAGTTCTGAAATAGCAAGGCCCCGTTCTTTGGCGCCAGTGACATACATTCACTATGGAACTTCATTATGCATGATTAGACTAAGGAAATGCAAATATTTGTACCATGGGGTTCAGTGCTTCAGTTTAGTGTTGTTTCGTGTGGGATATGTTTTTTTAATATAAAATCTGTCTCATAGTTCGGCACAACTGACTGAAATCATGTATGTGGCTCGACAATCCCGAAAATGCACTTGGTTTTACTTACAGGTTTATGCCAAAACTTAGAAGTCGTGTTTTTATTTGGTTACGAAGGCTTCAATTCGTTTGGTCTAGGCACCTCATTGTGAAGATACCTGGGAATCGGAGCTTAAAATATTAGTACTTATATCTGTATGGATTTCTAACACTTATATGATCCAAAGGTGAGTACGTGAGAGCTGATCGATGGTTCAGCAGTTGCAAGTTTTTCCTGATCTATTCCCCCTGCAAGTGAAATAACCATGTTATGTAGCGTTGTTTACCGGAGATATTTGGCTGATGATCTTTGTCAATTTAATACCATTTCAGGTGTTTCTAATTAGATGAGAATTCAAGGCTTTGACGTCACTGGTTTCTATATCATGTATATCATGTCTTCTCTCCCAACGATTTATCTCCTTGACCTTTGATAGAGGTGAATGCATTCTCACGAAGTGGGGTGAGGGTGAGGTGGCAATGGCGACACATGTATCTATTAGCACACCACACAATGCATCGAATCAGAAATTGGCGATATATGCAAATATACCAATTAACATTACTTTATAAGCCTTCAGATCATAGATGTTTCTCACCCGTTGCAACACACGGTCAATTTTTTTTAATACACTCTTATTTTAATCAATCCACCGGTTGTTTCTTTTCTATGTTTTTTTCTCTGCGCATAGTGTCTATAAAGCTTAATTTGTTGTGATGTTAATTGCTTGTTCTTTCATATCGATTCACCTTGTTATTTTGGGTGCAGGTTGATGGACATTATGAGATAGAAAGGGAATGGGAGGCCAAATCACTCCCACACGATTTATTAATCTTGGACTTCTTTGAATAGTGTATTTCACAGAGGTTAGTTAGTTGTTACTCCCTCTGTTCTGAATTAATTGAGTCAAAATTAGTTCAAGTCGTACTAAATTTGAGATAATTAATTGAGAACGGAGGGAGTACTTCTCAACTTCTCATTATGTCCCAGAAAATTTTGCTCAAACAGTTTTTTACCACTCAGTTATGCATGTAAAACTAAAGAAATTTATTTACATGATGATTAGGGTGTCCTCTAAGCTTCGTACAATCCATCACATCTTATTCATGGCAACTCTTATTCATTGCGCTAGGGCGGAGGTGGAGGGAGGCAACTTGGAAGGGAAGAATATGTTGTGCTTGGACTACTGTGAAACAAACGACTTTCTACAGTTTCAAAATGTTGATGTTATATCTACGCACACTAACTATGATCCATATTCAGCATTTTGCATGTTATTTTGGTGCTGTGGGGCTGGATCAGATTTTCCTGATGGTGGCATACAAATTGGAAAGATGAAAGTGCAATCCATTAATCATTATGCACATAAGATACTGCCGCACTGGTTCTATTGTCTACAGAGACAAGCCTACTATCATGGTTGAGCTGTTATGACATCCTAGAGCTCACTAGGACATTGTTTCTGTGACACCAAGTATTTGTATATAATTTTATAATAACAAAGCTCCTTTTTTACAGCTTGTGAATATAATCTTATGTCATTCAGTCAATGATCACAGGTCCAACATTTTTTATGCCTAGGACATGACTGCTCTCAATGAGCACCTGGTAAAACTTGTGTTGTGCCATGAGAATGAGCGGTGATACAGGTAGGTCGTAATAAGACACTTTCTTATAACTATTTAATGTGTGTGTGAATGATTAATTTGTAAAGAGACGTGCGTTGCACGTGCATGTATACTAGTGTCATCAAGGGAAAGCAGCTGAAGAAGTTATGCAGGATGTAAACAAAGCTGATGCGGATGGAGATTGTGATGGAGGTTACAGTAGCAAAGATGAAGGTACATCTACTGATGACGTGTTCATGGCTACAAGGAATAAGAGAACTATTCAACCTCAAGTGTTTGAGAAGAAGTGTACCAACAAGAGGATGAAACAGACCAAACTTGAAGCAAAATTTACTGTAAAGATTTCAAAGCCGCCAATCAGTGCGACGGTACCACCAAATACTTTACCAGCCAATACTGGTTTAGATGGACATGAGAATGTAACTGTCAGTCATCAGGAAGCCATCAAAGTTGCAATGCCAAGTAAGCTAAGAGTACCTTTAGAAGAAAACGCACAGATCGAGACGGCTGATGTGGCAATGCAAAGGAAGCGCAAAATTGATAAAGACGCAGCAGAGGTCAAAGGCAACGTTGCACAATGTAAGAGGCTAAGAAAGGTTGTTGCTAAGAAACCGAACATAACTATTGATCCGCAACTCAACAGTGAAAAGGATATGCAAGAAAAGAGCACAACTGACGTGTAGACACCACCTGAAGGCAAGGGTTTGCTGGAACCACTGAAGGACGTGCAAAATGCATTGGAAAACCTGAAAATGTATGATTCTGGGTCGCTATCAAGCAATGACGTGGACTTGTCTTACAAACCTCATGACCCGCCCACTGGTTATTCACGAACAGAAGCGGGGGTGGGGGGGGTGTTTGAAGAAACTTGAAGATAAAACTTCAGTCCATGCAATTAGAGATATGTCCGGGGCTTGTGGAACTAACACTATCTCTTATGCACGAAAGCCAATAAGAAGAACTGAAGCAACCCCTGGAGTGGAAGTAATTGTACCATCAATTCCCAAAAGAACCGTTTCATGGGATGACAAGTAACCGACATTTGCAACAGCATACATGGACAAATCTTGTGTGCAGCTAGTGGTTCCTTCAGCACAAGCAGAGAACACAGTGCAAAAAGAAAACAAGGATGAAGTTCATTACGTCGAGGCCTGTCACAAGGTCAATATCTCCATTAAAGGTTACATCCAGCCCTCGTACTTGCAGCCCTGTTACCAGATCAATGGCAGCATCTAGCCCACTTTTGAAGCAGAAGGAGACGACCAGTTCTGATC
The DNA here is from genome assembly GCA_026929855.1 of Poa annua. NCBI lineage: Eukaryota > Viridiplantae > Streptophyta > Magnoliopsida > Poales > Poaceae > Poa > Poa annua. The sequence continues at coordinate 56,465,238 of CM049426.1, read as the reverse complement.
AAAATCTCCATCGTCTTATCAATGCAAACAGCACAAGACAAGCTAAAAATCCTACTAAAAAGGGGGAAGTAAGTCCAATGCAAGTAGAAGACAGTCATCGTGGAGCAAGGAAAGTAACACCACTTACAGTGCAGGTCAACACTCGCGCATAGGGGGAGGTGGCACCTCTGAAAGTTACTGTCACTGCGTTGACGGAGGAACATGTTACTACTCAAGACAATATGAACAAAAAGATGACTTTCGAGAGCTACATTCATCAAGAGAGGCGACTAAAGTGGCAGCCCTGTGATGCACCCACATTTGATCTATGTTTTGATGATGAAGATCCAATCCAAGAAGGAAAATAAGGAAACAATATCTTACAGTCACCTTAAGGGCAGGGAAGGCACAACAATCACCATTTGTGCATTATGACAAAAAAAATGCACTTACAGTCGGGAAAGATGCAATTGACATTTATAAAGCAATTTGCAAACTGAAATCAGGGACACTCCTCAAACACACTATAATCATTGACTATGGAAGCATGTACATATTCGCACCAGACCTAGCAGCTTCAATAGAACCTGGTGGTTGGCTAAGCAACTCAACTTGCGAGCTTGCACTGCACGTTCTTGCACAAGAAATGGATCCACTCAAGAAGTGTATCATGCCATTGATCATCGCTGTAAGTGCTACATCCCAGTTCAAATATTAAACTTACATGTAACTCCTTACAAAAGATAACAATGACATCTCTGATGTTTTAAAATTTTTTTGGGGTGGGGGGTGATGTCTACGCACGCTTCTATTCTCGTAGACAGTGTTGGGCCTCCAAGAGCAGAGGTTCGTAGGACAGCAACAAGTTTCCCTTAAGTGAATCACCCAAGGTATATCGAACTCAGGGAGGTAGAGGTCAAAGATATTCCTCTCAAGCAACCCTGCAATTAAGATACGAGAAGTCTCTTGTGCCCCCAACACACCCAATACACTTGTCAGATGTATAGGTGCACTAGTTATGCGAAGAGATAGTGAAATACAAGTAATATGGATGATTGTAAGTAGTAATTGTAATCTGTAATAAAAATGGCAGCAAGCAAACATGTAGCAGAACTTGTTGGAAACGGTGTTTCGATGCTTAGAAACAAGGCCTAGGGATCCTACTTTCACCAGTGGACATTCTCAACAATGACATCAAAGTTAAATAAATAAACACAACTCTCAAACACTCGCATGTTGGATAACAAACACCATGCATTGCGTATGGCTACAAGAGCACCCTCAAAGTCGGAGTAAACCAATCAACAACAATGTCAGAAAGGGAATCACACACGGTGCACACACTATCACCATTACACACGTGAATAACCACGGAGTTCATATTAAAGTAACCTCTAGAGTGCATAATAGATAAAGAGTAGCATCACATATTCAACTAGTTTATAAAGCTCATGATCACATGCAAGATTACATCATGGGAGGGAGCGATAAACCACATGGCTACCGTAGATCCCACAGCCCCTGGGGAGAACTACTCACTCCTCATCATAGGAGTCAGCAACGGCGATGGAGATGGTGGTGGAGTCGATGGATATGGCTCCGGGGGCATATCCCCGGCCAGACAGGGTACCGGAACAGGGACTTCTATTCCCCGAATCTTGTCTTCGATGGCGCCGACGCTCTGGACCCGTGGAGGAAAAAGTGTCTAACCGTGAAGCGTTTTTAGGTTAAGGGGGGTATTTGAAGGCGAAAGACCTAGGTCGGTGGGCGCTCGAGGGCGCCACACAACCTCCCGGCGCGGCTACTGTAGCTGCCACGCCACCAGGTGATGTGGTGGCCTCGCGGCACACTTCGTCTCGTCTTCGGTTTTCCTGAACGCAAATATTCCAAAAATAATTCCTGGTTGACTCGTTTCCAATTTGACGGATATTTCTTTAAGAGATTTTCTGAAACCAAAATCAGCAGAAAACAGGGAACTGGCACTGTGGCATCTTGTTAATATCTTAGTCCGAGAAAATGCATAAAACTATATATAATGCATATAAACCATGTAATAATATGATATAACATAGCATGGAACAAAAACAATTATGGATACGTTGGAGACGTATCAACATCCCCAAGCTTAGTTCTACTCGTCCCGAGTAGGCAAGACGGATAAAAGAAGAATAATTTCTGAAGTGACATGCTTAAACACAATCTTGATCATGTAATAATGCAAGGCATGTAAACAGAGATCAAATGAATAAGAGTTGTAGTTTATATTGATATCAAACGAGTAATGAATAAACAAGTAGGTGAAGCAAGCAAAGCTTTCAATGATATAGTACTAGATAGCAATCAACCGTGCAAAGTAGATATTAGAGATGATTTAAGCTGCAAGCACAACAATATAATCATCTAATTCTCCCAACAAACATGAAAACTTTATGAAAGGATCAAGTCAAGTAATAGCAATATGCACGTAGAAGATCAATATATTATTTGTTCAAAAGAAACAAGCAAGCGTTTAACGTTGGTTCCTGGCACCAGGATGTTACGGCTAAAAGAATGTTATAGGAGGTTTGGAAGGCCAACGGAAGAAAGGCTCACAAAGCTGTAGATGATCATTAGACAAGAGAAAGTCATACAATCAAAGCTATGCAAGGAGTAGTGATCGCCATACAACAGATGCACATGGAGCTATAAGTATATGACCTCTACAATGGAACTAGTGGGGGTGCATCCAACTTGCTTGCTCACGAAGACCTGGAGCACTTTTGAGAAGGCTCATCATTGGAATATACAAGCCAACTTCTATAGTGTAAAGTTCCCCACATAGTTATGCCACTAAGACATGAAAACTCTCTCATAAGGAGTAAAGATGCTAAACATGAGCACAAATGATGATCTCAAATGATATGGTGCTATAACATAAGCACAAGTGTGTGAAAAAGAATAGTAATGTTGCCCCTTTTTTATTTCTTTCTTTTTTCCTTTTCTTTTTCTCTTTTTTCTATTTTTTTTATTTTTCAGTTTCTCTTTTCGATGGCCTCCATGGCTCTTTTCACTTTTACGGGAAAGCATCCTTATATGATACATGATGTATGACAACACATTAATGATGATAAAACAACATACTAATGATATGAGTAACTAATATGAACGTGCCATAAGAATACATATGACAACGGTGCCACTGCCAGTGTAGCACGTTATGCAGTGCTCTAGCGTAACATGGGTAAAACCACACATCCTCTTTATAGAAACACGCAAAGCAATAAATAAGTAATGAATGACAAGTCATGTAATTTAAGATAGATGTTTCATTGCAATGTATCTCGGAACAGCTATGGAAATGCTGTCCTAGGTAGGTATGGTGGATGTTTTGAGGAAGATATTTGACTTATTTGTAGGAGAACAATATGAAGATCTCCCACTAGTTTGTATGTACCCGCGAAAAATGCACCAACTCTCAATATGAGAAAGGGCAAAGCAAAGTACCGAAGAGGATAGCACTATGGTGGTGGAAGTGCCATGAAAACCGCAGTTTTAGAAGTCACAAGTAAAAATATTCCAAATAAAAATATGATCATACAAGGCATAATGAAATTACTCCTAGGGGTGATGTGGCAAATGAATAAGTCAGTGTTGGGGACCCGACCGAAGCGCATAACATAAAGCCATACGGTTGCGTTAGGCAAAATAGAAGTCATATACCATTATGCAATCAACTGGAAATCTAAGTGTGGCACAGTTTGAAGGAGATATGCCCTAGAGGCAATTAATAAAGTGTATTTCTTTATCATATCTCGTTTGTTCCTAATATGTTTTTGTGTCATGCTACAACCGTATTAAGCGGAAACATTAATACAGGTGTGATGCGTAAACAACCAGGTCCCTAGTAGCCTCTACTAAGACTAGTTTTGTTGCGCGATCGATGATCGAGGTTTCCCGATCATAAGGCATGGTGCCGGTCGGCAATGGAAGTCATATCGTTGGGGAACGATGTGATGGACATACCCATATTTGTAGGACGTGGTCATTACGCCTTTGACCGTGATACCAACTCTTATTGTTATTCCTGGATGATACTTTGGTTGCACCAAACGTCGTATCTTAATTAGTATGACAATAACCGTGGTACTTTTGGGTATCGGAAAGGAGTAGTTGAAACGAGGGGACAAGAGCGGGATTTGCCAGTCCGCATAGCAGGATAGATACTCTAGGGCCCACTCGGTGAGATTATGTCTAATGAGCTTGCAAGCATGTGACTAGGTCACGGAGACATGAAATCATAGACTAGTAGAATATAGTGTTGTCGATAACGAGGTCAAGCTAGATATGGAGATATCTGTGAACGACGCTCGGACACGCTAAATATCGCCATGGCAAAAGGTTTAAGACTTTACGTTCAGGTTTTGATAAATGAAAGTCATTCGTTATATCACAGGGGTTAATTCATGGGGTCCAGGCCTACGAGTTAATCATTGATCGGAGAGGAGTATCGATCATGTCTGTTATTATATCGAACCGCTAGGGAAAGAGATCACCGGGAACGTCCTGGGAAAGGTCTGATGGAGATCGGGCAGCGAAAAAAGAATTTTCGGAGCTAGAATAAATTATATAGAATATGTTTGATATTAATTAGTGTAATTAATGTCTAAATATGATTTTATATATTTATTTTCGAAATTATTTAGCCTGATTTTCCTAAATTGGCCTTCTGGTCGAAAGAAGGCCCAAGAGGGGAAAAATTCCCTTGGGAATTCGGTGGGGCCTTGGGTGGCCGACCCAGGTGGGCCAAGAGGCCCACCAGGGGGCCGGCGCACCAGCCATGGCCGCACCAGGCAATGGGGGATAGTCCCACATTGCCTGGCTGCCAAGTTGGCTCCCCCCTCGGAGCCTATATATAGAGGGGCACCGCTGGCCTTTTAATTCGCCAATTCTCTCTCGATTTCGTGATTCCCTTTGTCGGAGTTGCGCCGAGTTGAGAGGGGGATATCTTCCACCATAGCTCGCTGCCACGCTGCTGGTGTTCCGGTTCAAGTCTTCCGCTGCTCGTCCTTGACTGGAGCTTCGGAGGTCGTTGTTTCTACCGTACGTGTGTAACGCCCTGTGAGGTGCTGCGCTAGCAGTGCTCGGAGGTCTACTTCTTCTACACGACCATGAGGTCGGCTTCGTCGGTCTTCATCGACAATGTTTGTGGAGGAACGTAATCCCCGCTTTCGGTCTACAAGGGTATGTATGCCGATCTCCGTTCGTACAACTATATCTGCATCGAATAGATCTTGTTATGTTTTAAGGATATCGTTGCTAGGAATTTTTTTATTTTCTGCACACGATCCCGTTCAGTGGTATCAGAGCCGATCAATCGTAGATATAGTTGTACGCTGTTAGAACCCGTGTTCTGCGGGGCTGTCGGGGGCTGCCCCCCGGTACAGATCAGCAGTATGGCAACAATAATTGACCTTTGGGCCAGAGCAAGGGTCACCCTATGGTGCCCCGAAGGGGCAACTTGACCTTTCGAGGGTGGTTGGGCCCAAGGTGTCTCTTGGAGGGCGCAAGGGTCATCCCTGGAAACTATAAATAGCCCCCAGGCCTTCACGACAGCATAAGCACCAGCGGATGGTTCCTCTAAGAACTAGCTTCTCGAAGATGTCTTTGGTGATAGCCTAAGACATCTTCGGGAGGCTAGGCCTAGAAGTACTCATCCTAAGTGGTAGTCCGGAGCAGGGGTGGAACTCGGACATAACCGGGAAGGATGTCGGACGTCTCGGTATGTCGGAGTCCCCCGGTAAGATCCCGGGTAGAGAAGAACCCGGATGATCCGGATGGGCTTCCCGGGTAGATACTAACCGACTTACCTATCTCGGTCCTGACAAGCTATCTTTGGTGTGCAGGAAGGGCATGCCGAACTGAACAAGGAGGAGACCGACATGGGGGCATGTCGATTGGAAGTCAGAGGTCTAGTGCAGGCCTTCCGCCTGACACGGGGGGGGGGGGGGGGGGGGGGAGTCCCATTCCTCCTGAAATGGAAGCATGTTCACCTCCCGTCTGGCACGGGAGCATGTCAGCCGATACGATGACGCTACGACAAGATCGGACATGCCTAGCCCGACAATCCGGAAAAGGCTACTAGGCATGGGCAAAGACATGTCTTGTCTCTGACAGGGGGACAATGATGATCCAGGACGGCGCCTGCAGTCCTTGCCGGAATGATGATGGCAGGGCTATACCGGATAGCATGGCGGCTAGGTCGCGCAAGTCATTGTCGATATAACCGTTAGCCCTGTCTGGTGGGACCCTGCCGGATTAGGGTTTCCAGCCCTCCCAGCCGGAACTCTATAATAGGCGCCATAACTCTCCCTGTGGAGCATGACCAACTTGAGGGCCAAAACTATAGTCTCATTTACTCCTAGTGCATTTACTTCCTCCTCCTCTCTAGTTCATCTAGTTCATCACCAAAAGAGCTCAAGGAGCATGTTGTAGATCTTGTGCCACACTTATATTGAGAAGAAGGGCAGGAGTAGGGGTGTTACCTCCTTACGAGGGCCCCGAACCTGGGTACATCGTGTGTGTGACTTTTCCTTCGAGCATTTGTTTGGATTTGTTAGATCTTTGAGTGCTCTTCGGTGATTTCGAGTGTTCCGGCATCTCCTACCGTGTGAGCTCTCTAGCTCGCTAACCCTCCCCGGATCCACCAGCGTCCATCGGCCCCAAACATTAGCCATCCTATGGCATTTGCCGTGACACCACCACGACAGTTGGCGCCCACCATGGGGCAGGTAGAGGCGCTGGCTGGTGTACACATCCAGACGGGTTCCACCGTTCGTGCCGGCATTCGAGTTCTCTCTAGCCTAGTTGTCAGGCTGGGCGAGATGGATTTCGTCAGCGACAATGCCGGTTGCTTCCGGAACAAGGCCTTTCCGTCGAACGGATGCCTCATCGACTTCGGCGTCTTCACCACCTACGTCGCCACCGAGGTTGTCTGCAGCTATCCGGACGTTGTCCTGGAGGCTGAGGATCCCCCATGCTCCGCGCCCCCCGGGATCAGCGTATCGATCGCCCCGCGGGCGTTGTCGCGGTCATGATGGTCGGGGTGAGCGAGGAGGTCTTCCAGGACGCTCCCGACGGTGACGTCGGAAATGCTCGGGTTCGGTTGGCAAAACCTCCCCAGGAGAGTGGTGCTGCCCGAGATGGCGATCCACAACCGTCCCAACCTCGTCGCCGGCCGGATCCCCTCTCTGGTCTGGTAGCCAAGTTGGCTATCCCTTTGACTACTGACGCTGATACCCAAGTCACTTCAGCTGATTTGGATGAGCAGCGCAGGTTGCTGCTCTCGAAGGCCCAAGAGATCGCCGAGATCTGGCGTGAGCTTAGTGCTAGTCTGCGTGAGTACAATGCAGCTCACGGGTTCCCTAGGATAGATTCCCGGGACAAGCGCATTGTTGATATGCGCAAGAAAGGCAGGATGGTGAATGATGAGTTAGAGGGTGGCGCAGCGCCTAGCCATAGCAGGTCGGGTAGTATGATCTCGGCAGAAAAACCGGTGTACAGGTCATCGGCAAAGACTCTTAGGGCTGCCGAGGCATCTATGGCTGAGTTGGCCGGGCTATCCGGGGAAGCTCTGCGCAAGCAACAAGAGCGGGTGAACGAGTTAGTCGTAGAGGCTAACCGGCAGAACAAAGCCTTTAAGAAGAAGAACCCGGGAGCTGGGTCCCAGGTGTACTCGGCTAGGGCCGAGAGCAACAAATCGGACGGAGAGGCTTCGTCTCCGCATTCGAGTCGGAGCAAGAGCAAAAGCCGGAGCCGGAGCCAAGGTTCCGGGAGAAACAAGCAATTGCAGACATACGAGCCGGTCTTTGCCGGAGTTCAGCAAGCCGAACAGAACAATCCCGGTCAGGCTCAGGGTAGCCATGGTGGTGGTAACCCGGGTGTAGGAAACAATGTCCCGTCTAGCCGTGGTAATCCACCCCGGAATCCACCACAAAGTCAGGGAAACCGGTAGCGGATGCCGCCTCAATCCCACAGCAAGCCATAGTCCCTGTGGTTAACAAGAACGATGATGGCAATTCGAGGTTGCAGCAACTCGGATACCAGCCTGACAAGAATCCCTTGGGATCTCGAATAGGTACTCGACAGCTAGATCCAGCTGATGCTAGGTACCGGCTCGACCGGATTCATCAATCCGAGTTGGTTGAAGAGCAAGGCCCTCTGTGACGCCCGAAAATCGGTACTATGTAGATTTAAGCGCTTCCGCCAAAATCCGCATAATAACGATTTTTGGTCACCCACCAGACATAATGTGCACGCCAAAACATGCACATTATGTGGGTGGAATTGTGGTAACATTACAACAGTTCCGATACATCCACAAATACAACAGAAGATAAAATTACAACAACGACTCGAACGAGTCAAGATACAAATGATACAATACAAAGATTCAAATGACAGCGGAAGCAAAATAGCATCCGACTACGGATAAGATGCAAATTGGACTAAGAGTCCTGAAGATAAGCAATGGCGCCATATCCCTGCCCAGCCAAGCCGGAGGGATTCCCAAGCTAACGTCGTCAGACTTCAAACCTGCTAACTGCACATAAAGCACATCCCAAAAGAGGGTCAGGGCACTCCCTGGCAAGCAAAACCGACTTGCCTACTTTCTACACCATCTCCCAAAATATAGGGGAGGTGGACTTAGCGGCAGCAGCACTAGCAACGTAAAGTGACACGCTACAACTTCCGTCTAATCAGAGAGGGATAAGAGAGCGCATAAGATAACCATCTACAACTAACACCAAACATAACCCATTTTCGGATTAACCCCCTCAACCAAGTATGAGGAAGCAATTCGGGAATACTCACACATGGAACAATTTTAGATACAAGTTATTGTGAAAGTAATTCTATATTACTAGTCAGGTTAATTAACAATGCTTAGGTGTAAGTTGTCTATGATCTTGTTAGCCAGCATCATCACCAAGTCGTCCATAACCGTGGACACGGCTCATCGATAAGATTATACCCTGCAGGGGTGCACTACTGGACCCGTACTCGTTCGATTAACCCCAAAAGCAAAGCCAGAAGATAGGGCATCTCAACACGGCAAATCTCTTCTCTACAACCCATCCAGGGAACCGCATGATTGTGTGCACGGCTAATCAGGTCCAGTGCCCGCGGGATACGACCTTCATAGCACTCTAAGAACGTGCCACCCTATATGAGAATCGACTACATCATCATCATGAGATCGTTAGGTAACCATATGCATGCATCAAATGGAAAGCCCGAACTACTTGCGGTGCCGTGGATAAGAAGCGGATTAGATCGAAGCCGCGGGGGGCTCCATAGGGCCTCCCACAAGCGGTTAGTGCGCTCAAAATTGGATCCGAGGACAAGAACTGAGTTCCTAGGTCGACACTTAGCAGAACAAAGCACCTCGCAAGGCCTTCCGCCGGTGCCTTATCTTTTAATTATAATACCCCAATATAAGAACAACATTTTATTAAGGTAGAATAACCTATCATGCTAAGCAGGTGCAATTAAATAAGACATACAGACGACTCGCACAAACAACTCTAAGCATGCGCTACGACTCACAAGGCCAACAGATAAACATGCAACAGGTATTAGGATGTGGGGATAAAGCTGTATGGGCTGCAGGATAAACATGTGATGGGATCGCGATAAAGAATCGAATACTAGGGTAGCAGAGATCAACGGCAGGAATGAAAGACAATGTATAGGTAAACAAGCAAACTTTGCTTGCCTGGAATCCCGCATGGAAGCAGATCTTGTCGTTGCTCACACATCTCAACGTCTTATCCGCGAAGAAGCAACAAACACTGGAAAGCGTAAAAGATGCATTTTATAACTACGGAAAAAGATTCAGCATGATCATACGAGAATGATGCATGGCATGGCAAGATGCAATACAATGCAGGTAATTCCAAATTAAGCGGGAAAGCAACCCCGGAAATTAATATTTAGGTGCAAGTTATTTATTTACCAACAATATTAAATGTTGGATAACATGGCAACACAGGGCATGGGTGATCTTATTAAATTAAATGGAATAGGGCGTTATATATTTATTACCCCTAACATTCCATATTTAACTATTTAGTTGCAATTAACAAATTATACTAAGCAATTAAAATAACAGATGCAAAATGGCATACAAATGGCATATTAATATTCCTTGCATTTTTCTGATATTAAAACATATAAAGATTATTTTATTTGGAGATATATATTAAAAGTTATTATCATATTAAGTTTTTGGACTAAACTGCAAAAGGCAGGGACCTATTCGTGATGGGAGAAGTTCCTGTGAGGGCTAAAACGCTAAACAGGAAGTGCAGGGGGCTCTGTACAAAAGTTCCAGTCCCTCAGGACTTTTCTCACCGAAGAAGAACTCGCCCGTGAGGCTGACCAGCGGGACCCAGGCGCCACGCGGCGGGTACGCGCTGCGCTGGCCTCCGCTGTCGACATGCGGGGCCCACATGTCAGTGGCGAAGGAAAAAAAAGGGAGTTTAATTCTCACAACGCGCCGGGCGGGTTTCGAACCAGCGACCTCACGCAGGCCAAAGGATCGCTGGGCTAGCCACTAGGCAAACGATGTGTTTGTGATACAAACTGAGCCGAACCCTATAAACACAGATGGGCAGCGTTGACTGAACAAGAACAGCAAGGTTCAGGCTTTTCTGAATCCGCTTGATGGGAGAGTACAGAGGGGCGGCGACTTCAGTGCGATGCGGGGGGGGGGGGGGCATCGGGGGCATGGTGCTGCGGTGTGGTTAGACGCTTGCGGTCCGTGTGTGGGGGGTGGTGTGCGTGCAGGGCGAGAAACCGAGCCGATCTTGAAGCTTGGAGCTTCGGTCGGCCATGGCTATGGCTAAGCATGTCGAGGACGGGTTCGACGATTCCGACGGCTAATCGAGGAGGGGAAGGTGGGGATGGAAAGAAAAGCTCACGGTGAGGGGGCTCGGGGTAGTGGTGCAGCGTGGGGAGGTTCGAGGCCGTCAAATTCCGGCGGCGGAGGGGGCCGGCCGTGGCGGAGACAGAGATGAGGACGACGGCTCGGTCGCTCCCGGAGGGATTTCCTTGCACTGAGAGAAGTCGTCGTCGATGGGGTGCGCCTTGGCTCCTCTGAGGGCCTTCGTCGGCCACCAAGCAGCGGCGCCATGGCGCGGTGGCCTCGCGGTGTAGTTTCTTCAAGGGGAGAAATCAGAGGAGGAAGAGGGGAGGCGGCAGCGCACTGAGGAAGGAGAGGAAGGAGGCTAGCGTTCGGGAGGGGCGCTGGGTGCGGCTATAAAGAGGGGGGCAAGGTGGGAGGAGGGCACATGGTGGGGGCACCATGGCTCCTTTTCTCCCTGCGTGTCTCTCTGGTACGGACGAAGGAGAAGGAGGAGAAGGGCTGGGCCATAAGAGAGAAAAAAAGGGAGTTGGGCCAGAGTGGGGGGTTTTGGCCCAGCTAAAGTTTTTCTTCTGGTTTTAATTCTTTTACTTATTTATTTTTCTGTTTTAGTGTTTTTAAGAAAAATAGAAAAAGAAGAGAGATAGAAACATTTAGCAAAAATAAATAGTTTCAAAAATATACAATTTAATATATTAATTTGAATAGTTGAAAAGAATTTAAATACCACATTAATTTGATTTGCATTTAGATTTAAAACTGGAAAAGAATTTAAATGGAGTTATATTAAATTTAAATGCAATTAAACAAATGAATTGACAATTGCATGATGATATGATGATATGATGATGCAAAAGAAAAACAAACGAAAACTAAAAATTGGGATAATACCGGGGCGTTACATCCTCCGGGACCTGCCTGCTTCGGACCTCGGATCATGCGGGAGCCGGCTGTGCGAAATTTCAACTCAACCGGGGTGCCAAGACCTACGACGGCAACTCGAAGCCGGAGTATTGGTTAACCGACTATGTAACTGCAGTAAGCATAGCCGGTGGAAACAGACGCTGGGTGGTACGATATGTGCCGCAGATGTTGGATGGACCTGCCAGGATCTGGCTAAATAACTTGAGGACTGGCAGCATAGACAGTTGGTTGGATTTCGAGGAGGCCTTCATCAGCAACTTCACCAGCACATACAAGAGGCCCAACCGACCTCAATAGCTTGCCATCTGTAGGCAGAGGAGCAATGAAACTGACCGAGAGTACCTTACTCGGTGGAGCAACATTCGCAATTCTTGCGAAGGAGTTGTCGAGGCACAGGCCATATCGTGGTTTGCCCAAGGATGCCGGCATGGCTCTATGCTTTGGTGAAAGCTGCAAAGGAAGATGCCGACAACCTTGGCCGAGACCATGCGCATCGCCGATACCTACACGCTTGGAGACCCCATGCAACCCCTGGTGGATGTCGGAGACTCCAACAGGAGGAATGCGGGAAATCAGCGCTCGGGATCGAGCAGAAGCCATAATCGCCACGATTTCGGCCAGTAGAGGAACCAAACCGAGTTCCACTATGCCTCGCAGCAAGTCGCGGCGGTTGGCCGAGATCAGGGGGATGCTGGAAGCAATCAGTGGCAGAAAGTGATTGGCCCGGCTTGGGGTTAGAGCCAGGAAGTACAGAAAACTTGGGTGGACCAAAAGAATCCCCTGGCATACGAAGAGATGCTGAACAAGCCATGCTGCTACCATACGTTGGAATCCAACAAGCCGGCTAATCACTCTACTCGGCAGTGCAGCTGGTACCAGCGCACGTTGCAAGAGGGCAGCGCGGGGGTTACTCGGCCGAACGCTGCGGCATCACGGCCCAATATCCCGAGACTTCCTCCCCCACTATCCGGTGCCAATGCAGTCCAGATTAGTCAACCCACCCAGGGACCCCCCCCCCCCCCCCCCCAGGCCAGTGAATATGGTGCACACCAGGAATGACAATGGTGCTGGTCCGAGTAACAAATCCGGACACCAGCAGGGCAACTACCGGGAGGCACATCAGAGCTATGTGGTCTTCGTGACCGAGCCTACCAACCGGAAGAGTGTGCGAGAGCGCGCTCTGGAGGTAAATGCTATGATTCCGACGGGGCCCAAGTTCCTGCACTTGTCCAAGATGGAAATCACCTGGTGCCGGAAAGATCATCCCCGGGTTATGCCTAAGCCCGGTGGCTATGCTTTGGTGGTGGACCTGACCTTTGTCGGATCAAGCCTCAACGTCCGCTTCAGCCGGGTTCTAATTGAATATGGCAGTGCCATTAACATTATGTACAAGGATACCATGCTGAAGCTGGGGGTGTCCATGAACACGCTGCTCCCAACCGTGACCACCTTCCACGGCATTGTGCCCGGAGTCTCCTTCTCCCCTATGGGAAAAAATTGGGTTGAGGTATTATTTGGAACCCGGGAGAACTGCCGGACTGAGAGCTTGGAGTTCGAGGTCGTGGATCTCGAAAGTCCCTACCATGCACTCATTGGTAGGCCGGAACTGGCCAAATTCATGATCTCCACTCACATGGGGTATCTGAAGATGAAGATGCCGGGCCCAAATGGAGTGATCACTGTCGCAGGAGACCATAAGCGCTCCATGGATTGTGCATCGGCCGGCTCAAACTTAGCCGAGTCCATGGTCATTGCTGAGGAGAAGAAGAGAATTCAGCAAGTGGTGGCACCGGCCAAGACCTCGCAACTCGGCATATCCGGGATGGTGAACCCGGAACAGAACGCCTCATTCCAGGCACCAAAGAAGACCAAGAAGGTGGGAGTTGACCCCAGCAACCCGGAGCGCCAGGTCATCATTGGCAGCAACCTGGACGGCAAATAGGAAGGCGAGATCGTCGACTTCCTCCGTGAGAATCGGGATGCTTTTGCGTGGTCAAGTGACGATCTGCAAGGCGTTCCGAAGGAGTTGGCTGAGCACTCACTATTCGTTAGGCCTGACGCGAAACCGGTGAAACAACCGACTAGGCGCCTCTCGGATGAGAGAAGAGCTGCTATTATGGAACATCTCGCAGTACTTCTGGCTGTCGGGTTCGTGATGGAAGTGTTGCATCCGGATTGGATATCGAATCCAGTCCTGGTAGAAAAGAAGAAAGATGATCCCCTCCTGCTCAAGGTGTGGCGCATGTGCATGGACTTCATCAACCTCAACAAGGCATGCCCGAAAGATCCGTTTCCACTTCCCCGGATAGATCAAGTGATCGATTCCACTGTCGGGAGTGAGCTTTTGACTTTTTTAGATGCCTATTCTGGTTTCCACCAGATACCTTTAAATCCGGATGATCAATTGAAAACTGCTTTTATAACCCCGTATGGGGCTTATTGCTATCGTGTCATGACTTTTTGTTTGAGAAATGCTGGTGCTACATACCAGAGATGCATGCAAAAATGTTTACATGACCAGATGGCCGGAATGTCGAGGTCTATGTCGATGGCATAGTCATAAAAACAAAAGAAAAGTCCTCTCTGATCGATGATCTGAGGGAGACATTTAAAATTTAAGGAGATTCCGGATGAACTTGAATCCGGACAAATGTACATTCGGTGTTCCGACAGGCAAGCTACTCGATTTCGTCATATCAAGCCGGGGGATTGAGGTCAACCCGGGTAAGATACGTGCAATCGAAAGCATGAAGTTACCGGTACGTCTCAAGAATGTGCAGAAATTTACAGGCTATCTGGCATCCCTAAGTCGGTTTGTGAGCCGACTAGGAGAGAAAGCCTTGCCCTTGTATCAATTGATGAAGAAGAGCAAGACATTTGTATGGACCCCGCAGGCTGATGCACCGTTCAATGATTCGAAGAAGATGCTTTCAACAACACCAGTGTTGGCATCCCCATTACCCAAGGAGGCAATGCTGCTGTACATAGCTGCCACTAACCGGGTAGGAAGTGTAGCCATCGTAGTGGAAAGAGAAGAAGGGGATAAGCTGATACAAAGACCAGTGTATTATCTGAGCGAGGTGATCTCGACATCCAAACAGAACTAACCGCACTATCAGAAGATGGCCTACAGAGTATACTTGGCAGTCACCAAGCTCAAGCACTATTTCCAAGAACACCCGATCACAGTGGTATGCAAAGCTCCGCTCGCCGAGATCATCGGCTGTAAGGATGCTAGCGGCCGAGTTGCCAAATGGGCCAACCAGTTGTCTCCGTACGCTCCGGCATACAAGAGACGCGACGCCATTAAGTCGCAGGCGCTGCCGGACTTCTTGGTGGACTGGGCCGAGATGCAGTATGAACCTCCAATTCCCGACTACAACTTTTGGAGAATGCATTTCGATGGTTCCAAGGCCAAGATCGGATTGGGTGCCGGAGTAGTCCTCACCTCACCCAAGCAAGATGTGCTGAAGTATGTACTACAAATTCATTTCCGGGCATCTAACAATGTTGCCGAGTACGAGGCTTGGGTTCATGGACTGAATGTTGCCAAGGAAATCGGTATCCGCCGGATGGAGTGCTTCGGTGATTCCGACCTCGTGGTGCAGCAGGTGTCGGGGAACTGGGATGCAATTGACGCCAACATGGCCTTATATTGGTTCCATGTGCAGAAAATATCCGGATTTTTCGAGTGCTGCGAATTCAAGCACATACCCAGAGGGGAAAACGAAGCAGCAGATGTGTTGTCCAAGCTAGGGTCATCCCGGGATGCCGTCCCACCCGGCATCGCTCTCGAGCATCTGAGGAAGCCGTCTATCTAGCCCTCACCTGAGTTGGAATCTATCTTCATCACCAAGGAACCTAGTTCGGAGGCCATACCTATGGAGGTGGAAGTCGGGAGTACTGCATTGAACCCGGGGACTGCACCACTGAGCTCGGAGGTTGCAAACGGCATGTCTATGGAGGTGATGTCAGCAGAGCCAATGGACATAGATACTTCCGTGTTCCCAGTTCGACCTGTCCCGGGATGGGCACAACCCATCATGGCATACATATCGGATGGAATCCTCCCGGAGAACGAGGTGGAAGCCCGGCAGATACTACGAAGATCCAAGGCATACACCATCATCAATCAAGAGCTGTACAAGAGAAGTGTCACCGAAGTGCTCCAGAGATGTGTGGAGCCTGAGGAGGGCCAAGAAATGTTGTTGGAAATACACCAGGGAGAATGTGGACAGCATGCATCGTCTCGGGCGCTGGTGGCAAAGGTATTCTGGCATGGGTTCTATTGGCTCAGCGCCTTGCAGCAATCAGAGGACATTGTCCGAAAATGTGGAGGCTGCCAGAGGTTTGCCCAGAAAATACATATGCCGGCATCAGCACTTAAAACCATCCCTATCACTTGGCCATTTGCTGTATGGTGCTTGGACATGGTCGGACAATTCAAGCCGGCAAGGGGTAATATGACACACATGCTGGTCATGGTGGACAAGTTTACCAAATGGATAGAGGTCAAACCAATCCAGAAATGTGACGGACACACCTCGGTCCAATTCTTGAAGGACATCATCTTGAGGTACGGGTACCCGCACAACATCATCACAGATAATGGTACCAACTTTGTTGTGGGGGAATTTGCTCGGTTTTGTGCGGAGAAAAGAATCCGGTTGGATGTGGCATCAGTAGCCCACCCGGAAGCAAACGGGCAAGTTGAGAGAGCAAATGCCTTGGTCTTGGCCGGCATCAAAGCTCGCCTGATCGAGCCACTGTTGAGAACTCCGGGATGTTGGATAGAGGAGATACCGGCTGTGTTGTGGGGTCTCCGGACCACACCGAATAGATCTACCGGGTATACGCCATTCTTCATGGTGTATGGTGCCGAAGTGGTGCTCCCAACCGACATACAATATGATGCACCAAGAGTTACAATGTTCACCGAGACCGAGGCAAAGGAAGCCCGGGAGGATGATGTTGACCTGCTCAAGGAAGCAAGGGAATTGGCATTGTCTCGGTCTGCAATTTATCAGCAGAACCTCCGTCGCTATCATAGCCGGAAGGTGCATCCCAGAGTATTCAAAGAAGGGGATCTCGTGCTGAGACTCATCCAACGCACAACCGGGATGCATAAACTCTCACCTCCGTGGGAGGGGCCTTTTGTTGTAAGCAAGGCATTGCACAATGATTCTTATTACCTTGTAGATGCATAGGAAGCTAGGAAAGGTGTAATGGACAAAGATGGTGAGGAGACCAAGCGGCCATGGAATGTAGCCTTGCTTCGTTCCTTTTACACTTAAGGGGCGCAATGTATGTATCTCGGTTTTTATCAATAAAATTTCGGCACCCCAAGGTGTTACTCGGGGACTTCCTGGCCAAAATGTGTTATTTATCCTAACTTGCATGTCGGCATCCTCGGGAGGAACCCAGGGACTGCCTATCTTTGTTATGCTTTGATTTTTTCTATTCATTTGTTCTGTGCATGTCGGCAACCCAGGGAGGAACCCGGGGACTGCCTTGTACTTATGTTTGTTTAGTATATGTCGGGCAAATTCTGAACTCGGTTCCTAAGTCGGAGTAATGTATGTCATGTGAAATATTCTTATGACTCGACTGACAAACGCCGAAATGGTAGTCAAGAGCAAAGAGCATCAAATGTGGGAAACACGAAAACGAACTCCGGGACTCGGAATAGGAATTCTTCCAGCAAATGCGTCTTACTTATCCGATTGTTTATTTTATTATGTGAGGAATTTAACAAATGGAACTCGGATATTCATAAGTAGTGTATACCGTAAATGGAATTTCGTGACTCGACTGTCGAACACCAAAATGGTAGACAAGAGCAGAAATTGCCTAGCTACGGCAAACATGAAAGTGAACTTGCGGACTTGTAGCAAAATAAACGGGCATAACTTGTCTTGCGTAGGAAGGATTCGAGTACGAATTAAAAGTACATTAGATATGAACCCGGCATCCCAGGGATTTAAATTTTCTACACTAAAGTATTTTCAGACCGAGCAGCATAGTTGGGAAGAGCAATCAAGGAGCCGTAGGAGAAGCGGGCTTCTCGGATTGATCGGCAGCAGGGGGAACAACGACGATCTCCTCTGCACTGGCGGTGGTGTTCGGAGCGGCCGTGTTCGTCTTGGCTTGAGGAATCTCGGGTGGTGAAGGAACAACGGCATCCCGGGAAACCACGGTGTCGGTAGATGCGTCTGTGTCGGCGTCAACACCCTCCGGAATCTCGGCGTCCGCGTCACCGGTATCCCCCGTCTCACCGTCATCTTCGTAGTCTGACTTGGAGTCAGAGGCGATAAGGCTCGTGATGAAGGAGCCGGGATCCGCCCAACCGGCAAGACGATGAGCAGTCTCTTGGCGTAGCTGAATCTTGGCCGGGTCCATGTACCACTCCGAGACGACGCGCAGGCTCTTGATCACTTCGAGATCGAGCCCCTCGTACCAACTCAGCACATGCTTCAATGCTTGATCGGCACCGGCGCGAGCACCGGACCGTTTCCAGGCGTGAAGCCGGTTACCGGCATCCTGGAGCGCGGTGGCCAGTTCGACGACCGAGAGATTACCAGAAACGCCAGGCCACAGGGCACCATGCGCGTGAACGGCCGCGCTGAGGAGCTCGGTGACGATCGACCGGAGAGGTACCATCCGGGCCTTCAAGGCGATGAGATGGTCATCGATGTCCCATGAGTCCGAGACAGGACCCTTTCCGGCTCGCTTCTCACGGGCGGCAGCGATCGCAAGGTTGGCAGCTTCTCGGGAATGCTCGAAGTGCCCTTTAGAAAGGAGAACTGTCACACGGACAAGCCATGAGGCGATATCGGCAAAAAGAGGAACACGAAAAAAGAGAGCTCGGTACACTTACTATTCATATCCCGGTTTAGACCGGTGAGCTCGGTCAGCCAAGCATCTTGCTTCGACCGGAGAAGGGCCAACTCGGTCTCGGCAAGGAGCGAGCGCGCCTCAGATTGCTCCAAGGTTTCCTTCTGCTTCTTAGTAGCGTCCACAAAACGCGTCTTTAAGTCTGCAGCAGTGGACTTGACCTTCTCCAGCTCGGCGTTTAGCCGCGCGATCTCGGATTGAGCGTCAGACAAGGCAGATTTTTGATCCACCGAGATCCTTCGCGCGGCGTCCCGCTCCTCCCGAAGTCGCCCCTCTGACCTCTTGGACTGACCGAAATCAGCAAGAAGCCGGTGGAAGACACTGCTGCGTTTTTTGCTGCAGTCCTGTAATCAGTGCCTATCCGATATCAGTCTCGGGAGCGTCAGTGGGGAAGATAGCAAGGCATTCATTCGAGATCTATAGTTATGAACCAACTCGGTGGAAAGAATCTCGGGCATTGGGAAGTGAATTTTTGTTCAGATTAGAGCCTAGTGATCTGCTACTCGATAGAGTCTAGAGCACTAAGCACTAATCTCGGGGACTAGTGGGGATAGAAGAAAGAAACTTACATCAACAACCCGAGTAACATCCAGCACAACCACCTAAAGAGCGTGCAGGTCTTGAGCGCTGCGACTCGGGCCGGCAGCGTGCAAATCCCCCACGACCTCGGAGGCATCGGCAGCAATCCAGGCCTGGTTGTACTCCTCGACAACGCGCAAGCCGGTCGCGGCGGACACGCTTGCCGTAGCGACTTCCCGGGATCCTGGGGACACAAAGGAGCTTACGGACGCTCGCAGGGCCTGCAAGGCAGCAGTGGGGATCTCGGCAGGAGGTGGCGGTAACCCGAAAAACTTACCCGAGGCAGAAGAACCCTTGCTTAGGGCCAAGTCCTGGGTTGAGGAGTTCGGAGGAGCGCTGGGCTTAGCAGGGGCAATCTTCTGCCCAGAGGCCTGGCTACGCGATTTCCCGGCAGGAAGATCAGGTTGCTGTGAAGGAGGTGTGGGCTGCTTCGGCGGCGGGGTTTTGCGTGGAGCTAGCCGGGTAGACGCACGCGGTACAACCTGCCGCGGAGGACTCGGCATATCTGCATCAAGTTGAGGAGACACCCAGCGCGGGGTATCCGGAAGGACGACGTCCTCGGTCGCCGCAGTGGGCTGTGCTAGGACCTTGGTCGCCGCAGGATGGACACCCGGAGTCCCAGCACCGGTAGAGGCGCGAGGAGTCGCGACTTCGGTCAGCACAGGACCGGATTCAGGATGATCGGCGTCCTGCGCTTGACGCCGAGGTGGAGAAGGGGCAGCCCGGGATGGACTAGGAGATTGGGACCCCGGAGGACGGGATACCGTGGACGGCGGAACGTCGAGAGCCGCTCTGTAATAGACATGTCAGAAAGGACCTCGGGAGAAACCAAGATAAAACAACTCGAGGCGAGAAGGTCATACCCGGAGGACACGGTGGGAGGACCTCTCCTCCGCCGGGGAGCCTTGTCGCTCGGCTGCTTGGTGATCTTGCTCTTCTTGGTGGCGGCACCCGAACCATCGGGATGGGCGGTCTCGGATCCCGCACGTTTGCGAGTCTCGGCGCGCTTCATCGCGCCTGCAGGCCCCGGAACCACTGGCAGGGCGTATCGGAGAGGACGGGCATCAGTTATATCAAGTATTTGACATTCATCGTCAGCATCTTCGTCAGTATCAACTTGGATAACCTCTTGAGCTGAAGGCTTACCCTGAGCGGCAGCGCGTGCTAGAGGAATCAAGAGGTGATCCTCGTAGTCGGGATCCTCGTCCGGCATCTTCCTCGGCACTGGGAAGTCATCCGCGAAGTTGCCCTCGGCGTGCATCGCGTCTTCTTCCATCTGTCACTCGAACAACTGCAGCAAGAAGAGGAAATCCATACATAACGGCTATGTCGGTTTCCTGCGGAACTCGGTTAAATACGGAAGTCGGCGAAAAGCAAGCACAAGAACCTCCTCCAGTGGTTTCTTGCGGGTACCGGCGCATAGTCCCCACTTCCAATCCTCTGGCATCTTCGTTCGAGCGATAGCTCGAACGCGGCGCCAAACTGCAGCCTTGTCCAGTGGATAGATACTTGTCCGGGTGGGTTCGTATAACCCACTCATGTAGCATATCTTGTGTACTCGGGATTGGAGAGGGCAAACTGGGTGGTTGATGAAGCAGCGCAGGAGGTCATCGAACGTCAAATCGCTCACGAGGACGCCTAAGACGTCGTTCATGCTTTCGACCTCCTCGGAGTCGGGGAGCTTGTTCCAAAGCTCGAACTCACGGGGAGGACCCATGACGAACTCGGGCAGATTAATGAAATCCGGAGCAGAGGAACTCGGAGAGTCTCCCGACGCCTCCCGGTTTCGCACATAGAAGAAGCTCCGTTGCCACTTCCGGCAGGATTCCATTCCCTGAACCTTGGGGAATCCGGACTTGCTACGGGGAATGATGGTCGCCGCCCCGCAGTCGACGAGGTCTTTGACCTTCTTGTCCGGGTTGGGGATGAGTTGCCGGCGGAGGAGGAAGTATTTCGCCCAAAGTTCCACGAACGGCCCGCCGAGATACCCTTCCGCGTACGTAGCGAAGCAGGAGAGCATCATAATGGCATTGGTAGGGAGATGGTGCGGTTGAAGGTCGTAGGTGTCGAGGAAGTCGCAAAAGAATGGGCTAGCGGGAAGCCCGAACCCATGCTCGAAGTGCGTGAGGAACACTACGCGCTCACCGGGTTGGGGTTCCGGATCAACCTCACCCATCGGAAGTCGGCTTTCGACCTGCGGCGAGATGCGGTGTGTCCGGTATAGCCAATCGAGATCCCCCTGGTGGGTCTCGGAGCCGTCCCAGCATCCTCTGATACTCTCGTCACCCGTCTCGGAGGGCCCGGAAGACATATCAGAGCTACTCTGCAGCCGAAGTACCAGTTAGTCGGATTAGTATGTTGGTAACGGAAGACCCCGGGTTAGAAACTTCTACCGCCAACCGGATTCCTAGCGAACGAATCTACCGCAGCAGAGCAAATGGGATTTAATCGAGGCAAAAACACGGGTTGAACGTGCAAAGTTTGGGCAGTAGGGATGAAGGCGAGAGCAGAGCAAACATCGCCATCTGCGACGCGCAGCCGCGACAAATCCTACTCAGTGCGTTAAGGTAAAGGTCCACCGAGCCAAATCAGTGGATGATTCGTGGAGGTGCAGAAGAACTTACAAACAAAACGCGAAGTGTCACCATGATTGAAGGAGTTCACCAGAGGGAATGGAGGCACTCACCGGAGGAGAAGATGGCACGGAGGCGCGAGATTGTCGCGGACCAATGGTGGAGGCGGAGAGCTCCAACGGCGGACTGCGGCAGCGGTGCTCGGGCTTCGGGCGCGACAGTTGCGGGGAAAGAGGGAAGATTGTGGAAGAAGAAGAATGGACCGTGCCGATCCCCTATTTATGGGGAGATCCGGAACGGTTCCCGACTTTCCCGCCCACGATCTCTCAAATCATGAGTGGGATCGGGCTGTGCCGAGTCCAACACGTGTCCGCACACCGAGCAATCCTCATTGCCACACCGTAGGCCACACGGACCCAACGGTTGGGCTTCAGATCGACTACAGATCCCGGCTCGCGAACCCGAGCAGCACAGCATTAAGTCAAGAAGTACTTGAGTGTTTCTCAGTCTGGACAAGACCCCGGGTGGGACCCCCTGGCAGAGGAACTTTTGTCCAGCACGAGAAGCGAGTTGCGGGTTGTTATACCAAGATCCGGGTAGGAGTTGGGATAGTCTTCTTCCACCGGATAGATCTTCTCGGATGAACGGATCCTGGAAAAAGGATATTGGTATAAAACATTCCGATCTCAAGGGCGAGAGTTGGTTTTGGCTTTTTAATCAGTTCTCTTCTTCAAGCTGATCCCGCACATCGTCTTAAATCGCTGCACAACACCAACTTCAGGGACTAGTGTCGGGGGGCTGCCCCCCCGGGTAGGTCAGATCCCGTACAGATCAGCAGTATGGCAACAATAATTGACCCTATGGTGCCCCGAAGAGGCAACTTGACCTTTCGAGGGTGGTTGGGCCCAAGGTGTCTCTTGGAGGGCGCAAGGGTCATCCCTGGAAACTATAAATAGCCCCCAGGCCTTCACGACAGCTTCTCGAAGATGTCTTTGGTGACAGACTAAGACATCTTCGGGAGGCTTGGCCTAAAAGTACTCATCCTAAGTGGTAGTCCGGAGCAGGGGTGGAACTCGGACATAATCGGGAAGGATGTCGGACGTCTCGGTATGTCGGAGTCCCCGGTAAGATCCCGGGTAGAGAAGAACCCGGATGATCCGCATGGGCTTCCTGGGTAGATACTAACCGACTTACCTATCTCGGTCTTGGCAAGCTATCTTTGGTGTGCAGGAAGGGCATGCCGAACTGAACAAGGAGGAGACCGACATAGGGGCATGTCGTTCGTAAGTCAGAGGTCTTGTGCAGGCCTTCCGCCTGACACGGGTGGAAGTCCCATTCCTCCTGACACGGAAGCATGGTCACCTCCTGTCTGGCACGGGAGCGTGTCAGCCGGTACGATGACGCTACGACAAGATCGGACATGCCTAGCCCGGCAATCCGGAAAAGGCTACAAGGCATGGGCAAAAACATGTCTCTGACAGGGGGACAATGATGATCCAGGACGGCGCCTGCAGTCCTTGCCGGAATGATGACGTCAGGGCTATACCGGATAGCACGGCGGCTAGGTTGCGCTAGCCGGTGCCGACATAACCGTTAGCCCTGTCTGGTGGGACCCTACCGGATTAGGGTTTCCAGCCCTCCCGGCCGGAACTCTATAAAAGGCGCCATAACTCTCCCTGTGGAGCATGACCAACTTGAGGGCCAAAACTATAGTCTCATTTACTCCTAGTGCATTTACTTCCTCCTCCTCTCTAGTTCATCTAGTTCATCACCAAAAGAGCTCAAGGAGCATGTTGTAGATCTTGTGCCACACTTATATTGAGAAGAAGGTCAGGAGTAGGGGTGTTACCTCCTTATGAGGGCCCCGAACCTGGGTACATCGTGTGTGTGACTTTTCCTTTGAGCATTTGTTTGGATTTGTTAGATCTTTGAGTGCTCTTCGGTGATTTCGAGTGTTCCGGCATCTCCTACTGTGTGAGCTCTCTAACTCGCTAGCCCTCCCCGGATCCACCAGCTTCCATCGGCCCCACACATTAGCCATCCTATGGCATCTGCCGTGACACCACCACGACAGGCGCCTAGAAAACCATGGCGCAATGGACTATATCACATTGCATTACATTTGATGTTTTGTGTGCATCATATATTGTGTGATTATATATATTAGTATATATTAGTTACGCGGCGGTAATTATATAAGATGATCCCTTCAAAAATACCACTTGTGTTCTTCCTCCAACGACCACCACCAAGAAAATTCTACGTTATGAGGCAGGCCATGACGATCGGGTGTCAGACATATCGTCGTTCGCATACGGTGGGTGTAAGCCATGTTGCACAAGGGTCAGTGTGAGGTTAAAGTGGCGAGTCTAGCATATGCAGATATGGCCTCGGAACACGGAGGCCGAAAGGTCGAGCACGAGTCACAAAATTGGTGACGGACAGTTGTCTACTCTTGAAGTTGTGCCACTGTGTAGCGTACCTGCACTTAAAATAAGGCAGATACCTATGTATAGTGCAAATCCCTGGATCGAATCGTTTGCACACATAGTTTACGATGTAATCTAACAACAAAGTATCAATTTTATTACATCGATGATCCAGACTTACAAAATATTCAATACAAGTTGCATAGCATAAAGCTAGCTTTGAAAGAGTAAACAACGTAAATACAATAGCAGTGAGTCTCCATCACTTTCATGTTGCCACGGGCGATAACATGTTGGTTGTAGACTCGAAACCTTTAAACGAAACCTCACTCGTCATCTGATCAATCTGCAATAAGAAAAATATTGCAACAACGTGGGTCAGATTCCATTAAAAATGGAGTCTGGCAAGCGACACTATGGTGGACACTTATTGGAATAACTCTAATAACCTATATGCATATTTGGCTGGTGGAGTTCAAGTCTATTTTGCATAAAGCCAATTTTTCCTAACTCTTTGGAAAACACTTTTCTTCTATTCGAGACATGCGTGGTATGACAACCACTGTCTCATTCTACCCTTGTTCACCCATAAAGTTTTAATTTTCAAGTTGGAATGGTGGAATCCTCCGTTGACGTCCGTGATCAGCTGCTCAAATTGTCCGTGCCGGGGACACCGCTAAGTACTAAGTTTTACACTCTGCAGAGGTTGTGTACGTTCACCATTGTACCCATTCAACCCAAACTATCCTTTACACACTTATAGTGATAAGGAAAAGGAGAAGGATGAGACGTGATCTTTCAGAAGCATTTTCCCTCCCACTCTGCCTTGACCCGTTCCACCTAACACCCTCTACATCTGCTTGTCAAGCCGGAGAGAGTCCACGCAACATAATTGATCAAGCCAGAGCCCATATGGAAATGGCTGCACTGGAAGCAATCGGTACTCAGAGTTCTTCAGATCCCTTTGTTCCCTAGGTGGCCATCCACAAGTGCACATACTGAGGTATACACCATAGAAATGGTCCTGAGTAGCCACTCAACTTCGCCTCCGTATACAATCAATCTGCCCAAGAGGTTCTTTCTTAACTTAGTAGAATTTATATTTTCACAAAACAACATTTGCATAGCATCAATAATTCTACTAAGTATTGCATAGGAACCTAGACACAGGAATAAGGGATTCTACACAGGTTTAGCATAGCAATACTATCCTACACATGCTTATATAAAAATACACTAAATAATGCATATAGAAAATAGTAGGAAGTTTATGAGGTGTGCCACTTGCCTTTGAATGTTGTCGTTGTTCACAAACTCTTTTCAACGATACTCGGAACTCTCTATTCAATCTAAGCAATATAAACAAACACAATACAACAATCATAAAACAAAATCCCACAACACATACAAGCATACAAAATGAACAAACAAGTTTCATAAACTTCTAAGGAAAATATGTTTATGCACGAGGTGCAAAATCTTTTAAGTTAATGCAAGGCAATTTGGTTGGTCAAAAAAATGACTAAGGACTATGGTCCTAAGTTGGACAAAATAACTTTGTTATAATTCATCTTGAATAAGCACTCTAATGGCTAAGTCATGATGTGCAAAATTACTTAGAGAAAATACTAGGTCATTTCTTCAAGGTGATCAACAATTATTATCGACTCTTTGTAAATTGGATATTCACTATAGTGAGAGAGACAGACACTCGGACAACCACTTAAATTGTGGGACAGGTCTCATGTACGTGGACATGTAAGGTTAGTCTCCAGGCCGCTTCATCTCACTATGCCGCTAGGATTCAACAAACTTCAAGATGGTAATAACAAGATCAAAAAAAATTATGTCTAAAGTGAAAGACAAGATTAGGAAAGAGGGAAAATATAGAAAGAAAGATGTAGTTGGTCTTCCAGGTTTCATCTCCAGACTTGTAATATTCTCCTTGGTGAAGTCTTGATTGAATTCTTGGGAGACTTGAATAATCTTCAGACTTGATGATTCTTGTATCACCGGGGCTGGTTTTGGAATTAACTTAGACTTCAAGAGGTCTAAGAAAAGAAGGAATAAGAGAGAGAGAGAGAGAGTAAGCAAGACTTAGAAAATTATTACTGGTTGGTCTTCATGATCTTCTTCTTGATTTTCTTCTAAGTGCTTCTACTCTTTGAAGATACTTCTGAAGTCTTCTTTTGGCTAAGTCCTTCATTGGCCTTCTATATCCATGTTGAAAATCCTAAGTGTCTAGTGCATAGCACTTTTACCAATATACTAAGTTTGAAAATAATCCTAACTTAGAGAAAATGAGGGAGGAGTTTTCTTATGGGAAATATAACTACAAAATAAATATGTTATGCATGAAATGAAATTTTAAATCACAAGAAACATAATACTAATTTTTTTGATATTTATAAAGTATGCATAAAGTTATAATTGCAATTTATTTAGTTTCTAATTTTGCAAAATATAATAAAAGGGTTAAATATAATATTAGAGTTTATGTGATTAAATTTTTATAACAAAATTTTGTAATTAGTATTAATAGACAGAGGGGGTTTAAATAAATTTATAGCAATTGGATTTATTCCAAAATAATGTTTATGTTAAAAGTTATGTTAAAAATATTCAAACTATTCAATTTAAATATATACCTATGAATTCATCCAAATACTACTCAAAATTATTTTATAACAGTGGCATTATATTACAAATATTCCAAAGTTTATGAAACAATTTTATTTGCAATTTTTGGATTTATAGATTTAAAGTTATTACAAATATACTCAAATCATCCATTTGAAATTTTTATAATTTATACTAAGTTAAATTTGAAGTCTAACAGATCTAAGATATTCTACAAGTCATGGGATTTCCAAATATATAAAAATATTTGAATGTGGATAAAAAGAGAAAAAGATATGATAAAACTAATATGCAGGGGCTTTTCTGCAAAACAACCATTTAAATCTCTTCGGAAAATAAAACAGACAATGGTTCTGGCGAAGTGGCTGTCCACGATTGGTTGGGCTCGGTCTCAGCTTGGTCTGGGCTTAGCCGGAGCCGTGCCTCGGCTCGGCTCGGCTCTGGTTGATCTGGACCGCCCGATCCGGATCCAATGGATGTGAGCGAACCGTACCGGTTCGTTTTAGACGATCTAATCCTGCCCGCAACATTTATATCGGACGGCCCCGATTGTGTTGACCAACTAGGAGCGGCGCCACTCGCCCGAAAACTCGTCGGATGCCTTTCCCGCGGCGGCGATGATCTGGGCAAGCGACGTGCGACTATTCTACGGAGTCCTAGGACCAACGAAGCTCACCTTGGCGTTCAGAAGGGCTCCGCGAAGTCGATGACGAAGTCGTGGGTGTCGGGGTGCGCTGGATCCTTCTCAAATGCTCACCGGAGACGGGAACGGTGCCGGTTTCCTTCGGTTGATCACGAACACGACGATCTGGAGCAAAAACAGAACACCGATGGTGTCAGGAGGATGCGCCCGTGGGCAGGGAGTCGAGAGGAAGTTGCGGAAGGGCTTGAGGGGCTATGTACTCACCGGATTTTGAAGATTACGGCGGCGGCAATGGCGGCGGTGGCGGCTCCAATTCGAGCAGCCCGACGACGATTTGGGCTAGGGTTTTCAGGGGGAAAGGAGGCGGCAGAGATGGGCTTTATATGGGGACCGAGCGAAGCACAAAGCGATCATCACGGCGCGAATAGAAGGAAGGAGATCGCTGGCTGTTTTCGGTGCGGAAATCTCGCTGGAGGTTGAAGACGATGCTGACGTCAGCATGACGTCGGCAATTTTTCTTTTTCTGATTTTTCTATCTAATTCATATCTTTTGATTCTAGTGTCCAAATGAAGTCAAATAAATTTCTAAAAAAAATTAATATTCATATCTATGTTTTAAAACATTAGTGGGTATGTTTTGAAAACTTTTTAAAATTAATTATTTTGAAATATTCATAAAATGCAAATTTGCCCATTTAGGTCAATTTTGAAAATATTAATATAATAAATTCATTTGGGGTTAAATTAAATTTAGGAAATTACCACATTCTTATATGGTTAATATTAAGTTATTTAAAACTTATTTTTTCTAACCATTCACTTTTATTTTGGTATAATAGTAAAATAATGGAATATAAATATTTTTAAAGTAATAGGAAATATATTGGATTAAATTTTAATTCAATTTTATTTTGTGCACCATTATATTTTATATTAAGATAATTCATTTGAAAAACTTCATTAAACAACTTTGGAAATGATTTTAGGTTTAATTCATTTCTTCTATAGAATATATTCATCATTTTATGTTTTGAAAATTAATGAAAGTAATTTAAGTTAATGCCATGCTTAATTGGAAACAATTTTTATTTCAAAAAAAATGGTTTGAAAGTTTGTAACACATTTGTCAAATTACATATTGAGGTTTTAATAATTACAATGGATAACAAATTGTTTAACTTGAAACAACTTTTGAAGATAATAATAAAGTGAAATATTTGAAATATTAAACTCTTTCAATATGTTTGAAGTCTTTCATAATTGGTTTTCTTATGCATTTTAATGTTTTATTTTCAATCAAAACAAAAGTTTTAAATTTTAGTGATTTTTGAACATTATAAAATGTTGGGATGTTACAGACTACCACCCTTAAAAGGAATCTCATCCCCGAGATTCGGAGAAGCTAGAAAGAAAAGCAAATGCTTGAATGATTCTAATAACTCGAGAGGTTTTGAGAAATGGAATGTTTTGATATGGAACTTGAAAACTTGCTAGGGGATGAATTTTCTGATTGGGGAGGCTCGAAAGAAAGATAGTTTGGAATCTCTGGGTTTAAGCAACGGAGTTTAATTTAGCTGGGTGGCTACCACCCTTAAAAAAGGTTTTCTTGATAGTTAAACATTCTAACTCATACAAGAAGATCAAGACAAATCATTACAAACAACATCTAACAAACATCTAGCAACAAGGTGCAAACACAAAGCAAACAATTTAGTATTGTCACACAACCTAAGCTCATATGAACAATACACTAACACAATATCGTTGTTCTATTTAAGTGGTGGTCAAATCTATCTCCATCGTGAGTGCTTCAAGTTCTTGTTCAACTTTCTTGAATATCTTTGAAGTGTTGGCCGAATCTTGGTTCTTTAGTGGGATTCCATGCATGTAGAACTTCATGTTGAATTGAAGCTTTTCCATATGAAGCAGTAGAATCAGATTTAGACTATAAGAACATGGTCATCTAGAAAAAGATAAGATGTTTTCAGATAGTTGATAGTAGATGAGAGTATGAGGAAGACAAAATAAAAAGTTTTGTTTTAAGAAAACTGAATAAAATATATTTTGAATCCTCTGGTCAAATCCTATTTCTATCGAAACCTAGGGTTTCGAACCTACAGGAAACACAGTGCTCTGATACGATCTGTAGCGTACCTGCACTTAAAATAAGGAAGATACCCGTGTATAGTGCAAATCCCTGGGTCGAATCGTTTACACTCATAATTTACGATGTAATATCATAACAAAGTATCAATTTAATTACATCGATGATCCAGACTTACAAAATATTCAATACAAGTTGCATAGCATAAAGCTAGCTTTGAAAGAGTAAACATCGGAAATACAATAGAAGTGAGTCTCCATCACTTTCATGTTGCCACATGCGATAACATGTTGGTTGTAGACTCGAAACCTTTAAACGAAACCTCACTCGTCATCTGATCAATCTGCAAAAAGAAAAATATTGCAACAACGTGGGTCAGATTACATTAAAAATGGAGTCTGGCAAGTGACACTATGGTGGACACTTATTGGAATAACTCTAATAACCTATATGCATATTTGGCTGGTGGAGTTCAAGGCTACTTTGCATAAAGCCAATTTTTCCTAACTCTTTGGAAAACACTTTTCTTCCATTCCAGACATGCATGGTATGACAACCACTGTCTCATTCTACCCTTGTTCACCCATCAAGTTTTAATTTTCAAGTTGGAATGGTGGAATCCTCCGTTGACGTCCGTGATCAGCTGCTCAAATTATCCGTACCGGGGACACGGCTAAGTACTTTGTTTTACACTCTACAGAGGTTGTGTACGTTCACCATTGTACACATTCAACCCAAACTATCCTTTACACACTTATAGTTATAAGGAAAAGGAGAAGAATGAGATGTGATCTTTCAGAAGCATTTTCCCTCCCACTCTGGCTTGACCCGTTCCACCTAACACCCTCTACATCTACTTGTCAAGCCGGAGAGAGTCCACGCAACATAATTGATCAAGTCAGAGCCCATATGGCAATGGCTGCACTGGAAGAAATCGTCACTCGGAGTTCTTCAGATCCCTTTGTTCCCTGGGTGGCCATCCACAAGTGCACATACTGAGGTATACACCATAGAAATGGTCCTGAGTAGCAACTCAACTTCGCCTCCGTATACAACCAATCCACCCAGGAGGTTCTTTCTTAACTTAGTAGAATTTAGATTTTCACAAAACAACATTTGCATAGCATCAATAATTCTACTAAGTATTACATAGGAACCTAGACACAGGAATAAGGGATTCTACACAGGTTTAGCATAGCAATACTATCCTACACATGCTTATATAAAAATACACTAAGTAATGCATATAGAAAATAGTAGGAAGTTTATGAGGTGTGCCACTTGCCTTTGAATGTTGTCGTTGTTCACAAACTCTTTTCAACGATACTCGGAACTCTCCGTTCAATCTAAGAAATATAAACAAACACAATACAACAATCATAAAATAAAACAACACAACACATACAAGCATACAAAATGAACAAACAAGTTTCATAAACTTCTAAGGAAAATATGTTTATGCATAAGGTGCAAAATCTTGTAAGTTAATGCAAGGCAATTTGGTTGGTCAAAAAAATGACTAAGGACTATGGTCCTAAGTTGGACAAAATAACTTTGTTATAATTCATCTTGAATAAGCACTCTAATGGCTAAGTCATGATGTGCAAAAATACTTAAAGAAAATACTAAGTCATTTCTTCAAAGTGATCGACAATTATTATCAACTCTTTGTAAATTGGATATTCACTATAGTGAGAAAGACAAACACCCGACCAACCACTTAATTTGTGGGACAGGTCTCATGTACGTGGACATGTGAGGTTAGTCTCCAGGCCGCTTCATCTCACTATGCCGCTAGGATCCAACAAACTTCAAGATGGTAATAACAAGATCAAAAATTGTTTATGACTAAAGTGAAAGACAAGATTAGGAAAGAGGGAAAAGATAGAAAGAAATATGTAGTTGGTCTTCCTGGTTTCATCTCCAGACTTGTAGTACTCTCCTTGGTGAAGTCTTGATTGAATTCTTGGTAGACTTGAATAATCTTCAGACTTGATGATTTTTGTATCACCGGGGCTGGTATTGGAATTAACTTAGTCTTCAAGAGGTCTTAGAGAAGAAGGAAGAAAAGAGAGAGAGAGAGAGAGAGAGAGAGAGAGGAAGCAAGACTTAGAAAATTATTACTGGGTTGTCTTCATGATCTTCTTCTTGATTTTCTTCTAAGTGCTTCTACTCCTTGAAGATACTTCTGAAGTCTTGCTTTGGCTAAGTCCTTCATTGGCCTTCTATCTCCATGTTGAAAATCCTAAGTGTCTACTGCATAGCACTTTTACCAAAATACTAAGTTTGAAAATAATCCTAACTTAGAGAAAATGAGGGATGAGTTTTCTTATGGGAAATATAACTACAAAATAAAATATGCTATGCATGAAATGCAATTTTAAATCACAAGAAACATAATACTAATTTTTGTGATATTTATAAATATGCATAAAGTTATAATTGCAATTTATTTAGTTTCTAATTATGCAAAATATAATAAAAGGGTTAATTATAATATTAGAGTTTTATGTTATTAAATTTTTATAACAAATTTTCTAATTAGTATTAGTAGTCAGAGGGGATTTAAATAAATTTATAGCAATTGGATTTATTCAAAAATAATGTTTATGTTAAAAGTTATGTTTAAAATATTCAAACTATTCAATAATATATAACTATGAATTCATCCAAATACTACTCAAAATTATTTTATAACAGAGGCATTATATTACAAATATTTCAAAGTTTCTGAAACTATTTTATTTGCAATTTTTGGATTTATAGACTTAAAGTTATTACAAATATACTCAAATCATCCATTTTAAATTTGAATAATTTATACTAAGTAGATTTGAATTCTAACATATCTAAAATATTCTAGAAGTCATGGGCTTTCCAAATATATAAAAATATTTGAATTTGGATAAACAGAGGAAAAGATAAGATAAAACTAATGTGCAGGGGCTTTCTGCAAAACAACCATTTAAATCTATTCGGAAAATAAAACATATAATGGTTCTGGTGACGTCTGTCCACGATTGGTTGGGCTCAGTCTCAGCTTGGTCTGGGCTTATCCGTAGCCATGGCTCGGCTCGGCTCAGCTCTGGTTGATCTGGACTGCCCGATCTGGATCCAATGGATGTGAACGAACCGTACCGGTTCGTTTTAGCCGATCTAATCCTGGCCGCAAGATTTGTATCGGACGGCCCCGATTGTGTTGACCAACTAGGAGCGGCTCCACTCGCCGGAAAACTCGCCGGAGGCCTTTCCCGCGGCGGCGACGATCTGGGCAAGCGATGTGCGGCTATTCTTCGGAGTCCTAGGACCAAGGAAGCTCACCTTGGCATTAAGAAGGGCTCCGCGAAGTCGATGACGAAGTCATGGGTGTCGGGGTGCGCTGCATCCTTCTCAAATGCTCACCGGCGACGGGAACAGCGGCGGTTTTCTTCGGTTGATCACGAACACAACGATCTGGAGCAAAAACAGAACACCGATGGTGTCAGGAGGATGCGCCCGTGGACAGAGAGTCGAGAGGAAGTTGCGGAAGGGCTCGAGGGGCTATGTACTCACCGGATTTTGAAGATTACGGCGCCGGCAATGGCGGTGGTGGCGGTTCCAATTCGAGCAGCCCGACGGCAATTTGGGCTAGTGTTTTCGGGGGGAAAGGAGGCGGCGGAGGTGGGCATTATATGGGGACCGAGGGAAACACAAAGCGATCATCACGGCGTGAATAGAAGGAAGGAGATCGCCGGCTGTTTTAGGTGCGGAAATCTCGCTAGAGGTTGAAGACGATGCTAACGTCGGCATGACGTCGGTGATTTTTCTTTTTCTGATTTTTCTATTTAATTCATATCTTTTGATTTTAGTGTCCAAATGAAGTCAAATAAATTTCTAAAAATTTGTAACATTCATATCTATGTTTTAAAACATTAGTGGGTATGTTTTGAAAACTTTTTAAAATTAATTATTTTGAAATATTCATAAAATGCAAATTTGCCCATTTAGGTCAATTTTGAAAATATTAATTTAATAAATTCATTTGGGGTTAAATTAAATTTAGGAAATTACCACATTCTTATATGGTTAATATTAAGTTATTTAAAACTCATTTTTTGTAACCATTCACTTTTATTTTTGGTATAATAGTAAAATAATAGAATATAAATATTTTTAAAGTAATAGGAAATATATTGGATTCAATTTTAATTCAATTTTATTTTGTGCACCATTATATTTTATATTAAGATAATTCATTTGAAAACTTCATAAAACAACTTTGGAAATGATGTTAGGTTTAATTCATTTCTTATATAGTATATATTCATCATTTTATGTTTTGAAAATTAATGAAAGTAATTTAAGGTAATGCCATGCTTAATTGGAAAAACTTTTTATTTCAATAAAATGGTTTGAAAGTTTGTAACACATTTGTCAAATTACATATTGAGGTTTGAATAATTACAATGGATAACAAATTGTTTAACTTGAAACAACTTTTGAAGATAATGATAAAGTGAGATATTTGAAATATTAAACTCATTCAATATGTTTGAAGTCTTTCATAATTGGTTTTCTTATGCATTTTAATGTTTTATTTTTAATCAAAACAAAAGTTTTAAATTTTAGTGATTTTTGAACATTATAAAATGTTGGGATGTTACACACCGGCTCTGACGATGAGGGGTGGTGAAATGGATGGGGGTCGTGTAATCGCTTAAACGACCAGGAGGGATAATCGTTTGAGTGGGAGTTATGTTAGTTATTTTCTAAAAATACTATAACTCAAAATTATTATGAACAAAGTCTTATGTTGTTGCAAATTCCATTGTAGATGTCTCGCCCCTCGTTTAACCTAGGTCTGTTCCTTGAGAAAGAAAAGCTTAAGACCAATGGGTCAAACTTCATGGCCTGGTTCCGCAACCTGAGGATTCTTCGCACTCCCCATAGGGTGGCCTACGTCATTGAGGCCGCCATAGGTGACCCTCTCGCAAATGAAGCCTCTGATGGTGAGAAGAAGGTCTTCCAAACCAGATCGGAGGATTCTGCCTTTATCCAGAGTGGCATGCTCTACACCATGGAAGCCGACCTGCAGAAGCGCTTTGAGAAAATGAGCGCCTTTGAGATTATTTCTGATCTCAAGGCTGTCTTTGCGCCGCAGGCTAATACTGAGAGATATGAAGCTTCTGAGCTTTTCTTCTCGGCCAAGATGGAGGAGCATAGCAGTGTGAGCGAGCATGTGGTCAAGATGTCTGGCTACGTTCAACGCCTGAATGCTCTGGAATGCAAGATTCCCGATGAGCTGGCGATTGATAGGGTGCTGCAATCGTTGCCCCCTAGCTATAAAGGATTCATCATGAACTACAACATGCAGGGCATGGCTAAGTCCCTGGGTGAAGTGTTCGTGATGCTCAAGACTTCTGAGGTGGAGATCAAGAAGGAGCACACGTTGTTGATGGTCAACAAGACCGTCGATTTTAAGAAATCCGGTGTCAAGGGAAAGCAGAGCTGGAAGTCCAGGAGGGAGGGCAAACTGATTGCCAAGCCCAAGACTAACTGATCTGGTCCCTGAGCTAGCGTGGAGTGCTTCTACTGCAAGGGAAAAGGTCACTGGAAGCACAACTGCCCCAAGTACGTGGAGGATAGGAAAGCTGGCAAGGTAGTCGACAAAGAGCAAGGTATATTTTATATACATGTTATAGATGTGTACCTTACCTCCACCCGTAGCAACACGTGGGTATTTGATACTGGTTCTGTTGCTCATATATGTAACTCTCAGGAGGAGTTACGGAATAAGCGGCGACTGGCTAAGGATGAGGTGACGATGCGCGTCGGCAACGGATCGAGAGTCGACGTGGTGGCTGTCGGCACGCTCCCTCTACATCTACCATCGGAATTATTTTTGGTTTTAAATAAGTGTTATTTTGTACCATCCTTGTGTGTAAACATTATAAGTGGGTCTTGCGTGTTACAAGACGGTTATTCATTTAAATCAGTATCAAGCAATTGTAATATTTATATGAATGATATCTTTTATGTTGATGCTCCTGAGAGTAATGGTTTATTCTTGTTGAATCTCGATCGTAGTACTCACATCCATAACATAGAAGCCAAACGGATTAAGTGTAGTGATGATATCGCCATGTATATGTGGCATTGCCGTCTTGGTCATATTGGTATAAAGCGCATGACGAAACTCCACTCCGATGGCCTTTTGGACTCGTTGGATTTTGGATCCCTCGATACATGCAAACCATGCCTTACGGGCAAAATGACCAGGACATCGTTCAAAGGTTTCGTTGAACGGGTGTCGGATTTATTGGGGATCATACATACAGATGTGTGTGGACCAATGAGCGTTTCGGCACGCAATGGTTATCGTTACTTCGTCACCTTCACTAATGACTTGAGTAGATACGGTTATATCTATTTGATGAAACACAAGTCCGAAACTTTTGAAAAGTTCAAAGAATTTCAAAGTGAAGTTGAGAATCAGCTTAACAAGAAAATCAAGCACCTCCGATCCGATCGTGGTGGCGAGTATTTGAGTTTTGAGTTTGGCACACATCTGAAGAGTTGTGGCATCGTACCCCAACTTACGCCTGCCGGAACACCGCAACGTAACGGCGTGTCCGAGCGACGTAATCATACTCTACTGGATAGTGTCCGATCTATGATGTCTCTTACCGATTTGCATGTATCCTTCTGCGGTTATGCGTTAGAAACAGCCGCATACATTTTAAATAGGGCTCCGTCCAAATCCGTTGAAACGACACCGTATGAATTATGGTATGGCAAGAAGCCTAAGTTATCGTTTATGAAGGTTTGGGGTTGTGAGGCGTATGTTAAGAAATTACAGCCCGACACTACGAACCGAAGTCGGAGAAAGTCGTCTTTGTAGGATATCCGCGGGAAACCGTAGGATACACCTTCTACAACCAAGCTAAGGGAAAAACGTTTGTCACGAAGACCGGTACCTTTCTAGAGAAGGATTTTCTCGCGAAAGGAGTAAGTGGGAGGAAGGTAGACCTCGATGAGATCGTTGATCCTGAACTCGAAATTCCGAGTGGCGCAACGGAAGCTATTCCGGAAACGTCCTCCGTGGATGGAGTGGGAGAAACTGTCGAGGAAAAGTATTCTACCTCGTAGGTCTGGTAGATCTCGGATCGCACCAGAATGGTATGGCAATATGGTTTGCACCGTCATGTTAATTGTTCAAGACGAACCTACAAACTACAAGGAGGCAATGGCTAGTCTAGTGTCCGAGAAATGGCTAGAAACCATGAAATCCGAAATAGCATCCATGTATAATAACAAAGTGTGGACTTTGATGGATATTCCCGAAGGGCGCAAGGCCGTCGAGAATAAATGGATCTTTAAGAAGAAGACTGATGCTGATGGTAATGTGACCGTCTATAAAGCTCGGCTTGTCGCAAAAGGTTTCCGACAAGTTCATGGAATTGACTACGATGAAACTTTTTCACCGGTAGCGATGCTGAAGTCTATTCGGATTTTGTTAGCAGTTGCTGCCTATTATGATTATGAAATATGGCAGATGGATGTCAAAACAACCTTCCTAAATGGAAACATTGAGGATGAGTTGTACATGGTACAACCGGAAGGTTTTGTCGATCCAGGAAATGCTGACAAGATATGCAAGCTTCAACGATCCATCTTTGGATTGAAGCAAGCATCTCGGAGCTGGAATCTTCGCTTTGATGAGGTAATCAAACGTTTTGGATTTGTCCAAAATTTGTAAGAGACCTGCATTTACAAGAAAATGAGTGGGATCTCGGTTGTGTTCTAAGCACTATATGTAGATGACATATTGCTGATTGGGAATGATGTGGAACTTCTGAATAGCGTGAAAGATTATTTAAACAGTAAATTTTCCATTAAGGACTTAGGAGAAGCTACATACGTCTTAGGCATTAAAATCTATCGTGATAGATCAAGACGTCTATTAGCATTAAGTCAGAGTACTTATCTTGATAAAATACTGAAGCGTTTCGGTAAGAAGAAGGCAAAGAAGGGTTCTCTGCCGGTTATGAAGAATAAAACATTGCGAAAGGCACAGTGTCCGTTAACGGAACCGGATAAGGCCGATATGACTAAACATCCTTATGCTTCAGCCATAGGATCGATTATGTATGCAATGTTCAGTACTAGACCTGATGTGGCATTAGCTCTAAGTTTGACAAGCCGGTTCCAGAGTAATCCTTGAATGGCGCATTGGATTGTTGTTAAGAGCATTCTTAAGTATCTCAATAAGACAAAGGAAATGTTCCTTGTCTATGGTGGCTGTGATGAAGAACTTGGCATAACAGGTTACGTGGATGCAAGTTTCTGCTCATACCCGGATGACTCTAAGTCACAGACAGGTTATGTGTTCAAGGTGAATGGAGGCGCCGTGTGCTGGAGAAGTGGGAAGCAACCCATCTTCGCACAATCTACAATGGAGTCAGAGTACATTGCTGCTTGCGAAGCCACGAATGAAGCTGTGCGGCTGAGGAAGTTCATCATTGAACTTGGAGTGTTCCCGAGCGTGCAAGACCCCGTGATCCTCTTCTGCGACAATACAGGTGCCATTGCTAACGCCAAGGAGCCAAGGTCTCACTCCACCGCCAAACACATTCTCCGACGCTTCTATGTGATACGTCAATACGTACAAGGAAGCGATGTAAAGATTTGCAAAGTCCATACGGATATGAATGTGGCAGATCCTCTGACGAAGCCTCTTCCGCTTTACAAGCATGAAACACACCAAGTTGCTATGGGTATTAAGCTTTTACCAAGTTGTAATCTAGATTAATTTGTACTCTAGTGCAAGTGGGAGACTGAAGGAGATATGCCCTAGAGGCAATTAATAAAGTGTATTTCTTTATCATATCTGTTTGTTCATAATATGTTTTTGTGTCATGCTATAACCGTATTAAGCGGAAACATTAATACGGGTGTGATGCGTAAACAACCAGGTCCCTAGTATCCTCTACTAAGACTAGTTTCGTTGCACGATCGATGATCGAGGTTTCCCGATCATAGGGCATGGTGCCGACCTTCAATGGAAGTCATATCGTTGGAGAACAATGTGATGGACATACCCATATTTGTAGGACGTAGTCATTACGCCTTTGACCATGAGACCAACTCTTATTGTTATTCCTGGAAGATACTTTGATTGCACCAAACGTCGTATCTTAATTAGTATGACAATAACGGTGATACTTTTGGGTATCGGAAAGGAGTAGTTGAGACGAGGGGTCAAGAGCGGGATTTGCCAGTCCGCATAGAAGGATAGATACTCTAGGGCCTACTCGGTGAGATTATGTCTAATGAGATTGCAAGCATGTGACTAGGTCACGGAGACATGAAATCATAGACGAGCAGAAGATAGTGTTCTCGGTAACGAGGTCAAGCTAGATATGGAGATATCTATGAACGACGCTCGGAGACGCTAAATATCGGCATGGCAAAAGGTTTAAGACTTTACCACTAGTGGAAAAAAGGACTTTACGTCCAGACTATCAGTCCCGGCCAGGTTTGCGGCCGGTACTTGTGTGGCATCAGTACCGGTCCGAACAGCGAGAGGCGAGGGGGGCAGCAGTACCGGTTTGTAGTGACCTTTCGTACCGGTTTGAGACACCAACTGGTACTAAAGGTCTTGGGGAATCGGCTGCGGTAGGACAAGCACCTTTAGTACCGGCTGGTGACTCCAACCGGTACTGAATTGGTCACTGTACTTAGAGCTTCTCCCACCCCCGAGCCACACACTCCATTTTTCAGCTCGAGCACACACTCCATTTTTGCTCTCTTACCTCTCCCAAGAGCTCTAGGTCACCACATTTTTCTCCAACATTTGTCTAAATTTGTGGCACATCTATCTACACATGGGTTAGCACCTTCATCTACTCCTCCGGCGTTTCAAGTTCAGCTCATTAGCTTGCTAGTTTAGCTCATTTGTTTTTTGTAGTGCTAGCAAGGTGTTTGATGAAATGCTTAACTTAGGCATTTCACTTGTTTTATATACATTTTGAGCTTAAATTAAAATATGATTTGTGGTTTTTTCTAGTGTTGTTTCGTCCACTTTCTCACCGTCGTCGATCTCCCGCGTCGTCCACTTTTGTAGTATATGCATTTTAATAATTCTTAGTTATAAAATTATTACTTGTATAATTTTCTTATTTGTTTTTTTTTTGGTATATATAGTGTCATGGTTTTGACATCTGTCCACACCGGCTCTCGCCCCTCTATTATTCGGATGTGGAGGTAGTTGAGCCGAAAATTCTAAACAACCTATTGTCGATTTTTTTGTAAAAGAAAACAATGATTTGAAAGAAAATTTGAAAATAAGTGAAGATCTTCGTCTCGAAGAAAAGATGAAATGGGAGTTTAAGATCGCCGACGTCGTCGATGATAACAAGATCAAGATGGAGTCAATGCGCTTCGATCTAGAGATCAAGATGAATGCAATGCGTTTGAAGCTTAAAAAGTTTAGAAAATATGTCATAAGTCAAGAGGCTTGGTATCATTATGCTGTTGGTTCAATAGTTACCTTAGTTGTGATATTGATCGCATTTGTTGTTGGATTTAAGTTCTTTAACTAGTTGTATGTTAGTTTCAATTAATGACTGTTTATGAGAACTATGTATTAGATTTCTTTAAATATGGTGAACTTGTATTAATGCATTGGTCAATTATCTCTCTATTAATGATATATATAGCTATTGTGTAATTGTTTTAGATATATTTACATAATGCAGAGATGAATCGACAATGGATGTACGTTGACCGACGCTCTCCGGAGTTCATGATCAGCGTGCAGGATTTTATCCGTGTTGCTGAGGCAAATAAGCGGGATAGCTTTATGTACTGTCCATGTTCTGCTTGTAAGAATATCAAGGGTTACTCCAAATCAAAAACAATTCACATCCAACTGTTTGAGTCCGGTTTCATGTCCGGCTATAGATGTTGGACCAAACACGGAGAAACAGGAGTCAAAATGGAAGACAATGAAGAAGAAGAGGACCCCGACAACTATCCTGAGTTTCCTGAATACGAGAGTACTACAATGGGGGGACCTGGGGTAGACGAGCCTGACGAAGAGGCGCCGGATGAGCCTGATGATGATCTTGCTCGGGCCATTGCTGATGCACAGAGAAACAACATAAATCAGAGGGAGTGGTTGAAGTTGGAGCGCATGTTAGAGGATCACAAAAAAAAATTGTACCCAGGTGTCAAAGATGACCAGAAAAAGTTGGGTACCACGCTGGATTTGTTGCAATGAAAGGCTGAGAATGGTGTATCGGACAAGGGGTTCGAAAAGTTGCTGAAAACGATAAAGAAGATGCTTCCAAAGGATAACGAATTGCCCGATAGTACATACGAGGCAAAGAAAATCGTCTGCCCTTAGGATTAGAGGTGCAGAAGATACATGCATGCATTAATAACTGCATACTCTACCGCGGTGAGCGGTACGAGAATCTGAATGCATGGCCGGTTTGCGGTGCACTGCGGTATATGATTAGGCGAGATGACCCCGGTGAAGTTGAGGGCGAGCGCCCCAGAAAGAGGGTTCCTGCCAAGGTGATGTGGTATGCTCCTATAATACCACAGTTGAAACGTTTGTTCAGCAACAGAGAGCATGCAAAGATGTTGCGATGGCACAAAGAGGACCGTAAGAAGGACACGATGTTCAGACACCCGCTGATGGGTCACAGTGGAGAAAAATTGAGAGAGAGTTGCCAAACTTTGTAGATGTCGCAAGGAACTTAAGGTTTGGTCTAAGTATGGACGGCTTCAATCCTTTTGGGGAGTAGAGCAGCAGTCATAGCACATGGCATGTGACTCTATGTATTTACAACCTTCCTCCTTGGTTGTGCATGAAGCAAAAGTTCATTATGATGCAAGTGCTCATCCAAGGTCCGAAGCAACCTGGCAGCAAGCTTGATGTGTATCTCAGGCCATTAGTTGATGAACTTTTAGAGTTGTGGCGGGAAGAAGGTGTACGTGTGTGGGATGAGGACAAACAGGAAGATTTTGACCTTTGAGGGTTGCTTTTCGTAACGATCAATGATTGGCCTGCTCTTAGTAACATCTCAGGACAGACAACTAAGGGATACCATGCATGCACACACTGTTTGGATGATACTGAATGTATATAATTGGATAAATGTAAGAAGTGTGTAAACCTGGGGCATCGTCGATTTCTTCCGGTCAGGCATAACGTATGGAAGAAAGGCAAGCATTTCAAAGGTGAGGAAGATCACCGTAGGAGGCCTATGGAACGCACCGGTGATCAAATATTTGATATGGTCAAGGATTTATAAGTAATCTTTGGAAAGGGTCCTGGAGGACTACAGGTTCCGAATGATGCTAACGGGCACGCACCCATGTGGAAGAAGAAATCTATATTTTGGGAGTTACCATATTGGAAAGTCCTGGAGGTCCGATCTACAATCGACGTGATGCATGTGACAAAGAATATTTGCGTGAACCTGCTAGGCCACTTGGGCGTGTATGGGAAGAAAAAAACACAAAGGAAGCACGGGCGGACATGAAACGTTTGAAAGAACGAGACAGCCTACTTCCCGAATACTATGAAGGTCCTGCCAGCTATGCTCTAACAAAACAAGAGAAATCAATATTTTTGAATGTCTGAGCAGTATCAAGGTCCCATCTGGCTTCTCGTCGAATATAAAGAGAATAATAAATGTGGAAAAGCAAAAATTTCAAAACCTAAAGTCCCATGACTGCCACGTGATTATGACGCAATTGCTTCCGATTGCATTGAGGGGGCTTTTGCTGGAAAATGTTCGAGTACCCATTGTAAAGCTTTGTGCATTTATCAATGCAATATCTCAGAAGGTAATCGATCCAACGATCCTACCAAGGTTGCAGACTGATGTGGTCCAGTTTCTTGTCAGTTTTGAGTTGGTGATCCCGCCGTCCTTCTTCGACGTTATGATGCATGTCTTGGTTCACCTAGTCGAAGAGATTCAAATTCCCGGTCCCGTATTTCTACACAATATGTTCCCATTTGAGAGGTTCATGGGACTCTTAAAGAAATATGTTCATAACCGTGCTAGGCCTGAAGGAAGCATCTCCAAGGGCTATGGAACCGAGGAGGTCATTGAGTTTTGTGTTGACTTTATTCCTGACATTAATCCGATTGGTGTTCCTCAGTCGCGACACGAGGGGAGACTGAGTGGGAAAGGCACTTTAGGGAAAGAAGTATTAGTATGTAGGGACGGACCTTCTTTCAGTGAAGCACACTACACCGTTCTACAAAATTCCTCGTTGGCAGCTCCGTATATCGAGGAACACATGAATATTTTACGATCTCATAAATAAGTGGATGATGAGTTCTGGATAAAGATCAACACAAGGCGAAATTCAGCGGTTGGTTGCAAACACATCTCATGGGTAACAACAAAGTTAATGTTGAGTTGTACTTGTTGGCCAGGACACCATCTTCAACTATAGTCACTTTCGAAGGGTTCGAGATAAATGGGAGTACATTTTACACGATCGCTCAAGATAAAAAGAGCACCAACCAAAACAGTGGTGTCCGCTTTGATGCAATAAACAACAATGGGCAAAAGGACACATATTATGGTTACATAGAGGAGATATGGGAACTTGAGTATGGACCTGATTTGAAGGTCCCTTTGTTTCGGTGCATATGGGTGAAGTTGAATGCAGGCGGGGTCAAGGTAGACCCGATATACGAAATGACGACGGTGGATCTGAACAATCTTGATTATAAAGACGAACCGTTCGTCCTAGCAAATGATGTAGTTCAAGCTTTCTACAT
The DNA here is from genome assembly GCA_026929855.1 of Poa annua. Taxonomy (NCBI): domain Eukaryota; kingdom Viridiplantae; phylum Streptophyta; class Magnoliopsida; order Poales; family Poaceae; genus Poa; species Poa annua. The sequence goes on along the minus strand of CM049426.1, from coordinate 56,421,778 downwards.
GAAAGACATGTCTACCAAACCCAAAAAGAGAAAAAACATGGAAGCGAATACATCAGACGAGCCAAAACGCCACATAGTTCTTTCAGAAAAAAGAAACATCGTGGGGGTGGAGGACAAGACAGACATGTCATAAGATTATGATAAGTTTGTTGAAATTCCGCCCTTCAAAGTCAACACTGACCCAAGCATCACGTTAAATAATGAGGATTCCCTGTGGTTCCGACCCAATGTTAAGAAATCGAAGAAAAGGAGGAATAATATATAGAACAGATGAGAATATTGGTGATGTGTAATATTGTTAAACACACTACTTTGGTGATGTTGAATATGGGTGATGTGTAATGTGTGTACTAGTTTCCATGAAAATTAAATGGGTTCCATTTTGCATCATATTTTGGGTACTTTGTTCACAAAAAATGTCATTTTTTGCACTCATAAAATGGAAAATGATATTAATAAAAATTATTTAATTGGTCAAAACGGTCGTTATAATATTATTAGAAATTAAGTTTAATTGGTTTGAACAATTAATTCTATACATATGAAAAAAGAGAAAAGAGAAAAGAAAAGACCTTCAGTACCGGTTGCATCCACCAACCGGTACTGCAGGTTTTCGTTTCGCGCCAGTTATTAGTTTGGCGATTCGGCAAATCTTTAGTACCGGTTGCATACACCAACCGGTAATGAAGGTGCTTTAGTACCGGTTGAGGGCACGGACCGGTACTAAAGGTGGGTGCTTATATGCCTCCCCGCCCAGATTGGCAGTTCACTCTCACAGACACCATCGACGGAGATGAAGTGCTTCTCCCCGCTGCCGTGCCACCCGCCGTAGCTAGGGTTAGAAAAACCGCCGCCGCCAGCGTAGCATCGCCCCCCGCAGCCGTTGCGCCATCCTCTGGTGACCATTCTAGGGCGGCGCCACCATCCATTACGGTTGGGGGCGGGTCACCGGCTCCGATTTGGTGTGCAATCGAGGAAAACAAGCAGGCATGGGAGGAGAGCGCCATTGCTGACGTCAGTGTTTTTTTTTCTAGAAAATGACATTGTTTTAGTAGTATTTAGGAGTATTTAGTGTGTGCATTTAGAGATTTAAAAAGAATTTAGCTACTGTTAGGAAAATATAGTTATATATGCTAGTTAGACTTGCTAGGAAGTTGTAGTTAGACTTTATATATATTGTTATTTATATGAAATGCTATTGTTATTTTTGATTGAATATATGGGAAATGCAATGTTTTATGTACATGTTTTGTATATATGCTATTGTTTTTGTATATATGTTAATTTTGAGAATGTTAAGTTTGTACTGTGTACATGTTTTGTATATATGGCACTAAATTGTTGTATCTTTTTTGTATTATTAGCTAAGCTATGGACGACAGAGTTGGTGAATAGGAATTGTTCAGCTTTATCAGAGAAAGTGATCATGAAGATGATGACTCGCAATATATTAACATGTCCGGCGCTGGAATGGATGAGGATAGAATGGAGGAGGACGACAACATTTTTAAGATAGAAGATATTCCCTTTGGACCGAACATTTTTAATGCCGATGAGAATGTATCGACGACTACCGTCGAGGTATACATAGCCTGTAGTGATAAATGATTTGAGATATGTATACATATACATAGATTAACAAAATATTTCTACTTTTAGCCCTCCGGATCGGGACCGAGCCAGTCTGGTAAATCAGCTGGTAAAAGAAAACGAGGCCCGCCCAAAAAGTTGAAAGATGAAAGGTTTGATATCGAAGAAATCTGCCCTTAAACGGGTGCACCGATTGCCCCCGAGCAGCACGCACGTAAATATGTCAATCAGTGTGGAGTTATTGTTCGGGACACCATCCCAATCACCATCCGAGAATGGCACAAGCCGAACTATGGAGGATCAGTTAGTTTTGTTGACAATCGTGTCAAGAAGGAACTTCTGAAGTCGCTGTATGCGCATTTCCACCTACCGACAGGCCTCTCAAATGCCGAGAAAAAGAAAGTCTTTGTATCGACTCTCCAGAAAATGGCCGAACAATTCATAAACTACAAGAAAAGGTTATACCGGGATTTTATAAAGGTGTACAAAACTCCAGATTTTACTGACAGGCAATATGTGAAGATAAAAGAACAGTGGGAAGATTTCAAGGCCTATAAGGAATCAGAAGAAGCTCTAGAAAAATCAAGGAAAAATAAGTTAAACGCGGACAAAAAGATATATCACCAACGTTTGGGGCCCAGTGGTTACAGGATAGCCGTTCCTTTGTGTGAAGCAAGAGACGCCAAGTTAATTGAAAACGGGGTCACTCCATCTACATCGAGACATACCACAAGGGTCAGAAATTGGGTGTACGCCTTAGGGATGGAGCCCAACCCAGAAACAGGGAGTCTTGTCTTGAGGCCAAAAGTTAAACGAGGCCGCACAGAAGAAATTGATAATGAAGCAGCAGCGAAAGCAGCCGAAGAAAGAGAAGCAGCCAAAGGAACCAAAGAAAGAGAAACAATTTTCAACATTGTCAAAGACCTTGATGAAGCAGTAGCTTCCGTTCAAGAGGGAAGGTTCAAGCCCGATAGAGAGCACGACGAGTTGACACTCGTCCTCGGGAATGACGAACACACCGGACGAGTACGAGGCGTGGGCGTCGTCCCTTGGAAGGTTGGGTTTGACAAGTACAAGAACAATTACAGGAGCCGCGATAGGAAGAAGAATCAGGAGGCCGACAAGTATGTCAGATTGGAAAACATGATAGTAGAGCTGCAGCAGAAGAATGCAGAGAGGGACGAAAGGTCATCTCAGCCGCCGGAGGACATACTGGATATGGCATCTCAGCGGAGAAGCAGCATGGCTTCCACGCCGTATATTCAGGCCGATGACACAATACACCCCGTGGATCAGATTAAGGTTCAGACCATATGTGAGCTCCACACCAAAATGAAGAACCTATCCATGAAGGTGGCTGCGGCACTACTTTGGAGAATACGCCCGAAGTAACCTTCCATGGCCGTCCGATTCCAGCTGGCTAGGCTCGAGTCGGTGTGGATGAAATTGTTAAGGGATATGAGGAACTGGAGCTTGACATTGTTGCAGCAAAAGGGGAGATGACACTGGGAGAAGTGTTTCGTGGAATTATTCTATGGAGAAAGGAACTCATCATTTTTCCAGAATCGAAGCGTAGGCCACCAACCCCCCCGGGTAGCAATCAACCTACAAGTCCACACTTTGATAATATGGAGAGGGAACCCAGCGCGACTCCATCTCCCCGGTGCACGAGTCCAACCCACCGGGAGTCCACCCCTGAGCGTGCAAAGAGTCCGCCTCATCATGAGTCCACGTCAGGGCGTGCTAAGAGTCCCCCTACGCATGAGTCCACGCCGCAGCGTGCGAAGAGTCCACCCACCAGCAGTAGGTTCTTCTCAATGAGGCAGAGGATGCTTGCCGGTGCGCCGAGTGGTGCTCCAAAGGACAACTTCAAGTACGGGCCTTCGTTGAAGCCTGCTCCGGTGTTAACTTGGGAACACACAGTTGAGGAAAATGCTCCAACGTTAAAAGCTAAGATGGACGCACGGGCCGCTGCAAGCGCTGCAAAGAAAGTCCCCCCGCCAAAGCAGGTACTAAACCCTAAGGGTCTTAAACACATTCTAAACATGGTGTATGATCCTAACCGTAGAACTGTAACATCCTAGGATTTTTCAAATTCTGAAAAATAAGAAAAATTAAAAACTTTTTGAAAACTATTTGTATGTCGATTTGAAAACAAAATTCATGCATGCATTCATCATTTTCTTGCATTGTTTAGATTTGAAATTACAATGGTTGAAATACTATTTCCAGTTGAAAATCTATCTGAGAAAATATTAAAAACAAAATAATGATTATGCTATTTATCTTATTTTACTTTAATATTTTGATTGTAATTATTAGAAATAATTATTTTCATATGTTCACAATTGTGGTACCAAATTTTATTTAGCCATAAATAAATAAATTAAATTTATATTTCCAAATTTGACAAAAGTGTCAAATTTGCATTAAATCAAATATTCAAAATTAATATTTTAAAAAAGTGGTTAAAACATGTTCATAAATGTTTTAAAATAAAGATATGATTTTTAGAAATTTTTAAAAATTAATTTCACTTAATTCGGAGTTCTAAAACAAAAGCTATGAAAGAATTAAGAAAAAAAAAATCGAGCTTAACCGGCCGGACCAAACTGGGCCGAACCGAACCGTGTTTGCATCTCATCCAACTCAAATTCTGGAAATTCATTTTTCCAACCACCTTTCATTCAAACACGTTTATCTCGAGAAATATAACTCCAAATCCAGATCCTCTTAATCCTACGCGTTCACAACTCCGAGCCCTATCTATTCCACCATCCCTCCGCCTATATAAACCCCTGTAGCCGCCCGTATCTCTTTTACTCTCTTTGTTCCACCGAAACCCTAATCAGCGAAATAGTATTTCGTCCGTTTGACGAACAAAACCATCTCCAATCGCGACGGGGCCTTAATCATTGTTGTAGATCTCGTCGATACCTTTCCATCCCAATAAGGCTCAACTCTTTTCATCAAGCGTGGAGGAAGAATTTCGAATCGTAATCCATCAGATCTGAAGTCGTATTTCTCAGATCTCTTCGCGCTCGTTGCGCCAAATCGAAATTCCTCCGGTGAAAAGGTATATCTACTCTATATCTACAACTTTCCTGTTGACAACTTTTTATTTTAACGTACGTAATTTTCTGTATAATACAGATCGTGTTTGATGTTGTTTGAGTAACCAAACCATCTCAAAAGTTTGGGACGACAATACGAAAGTTGTTCCTCTGATTAAGACCTTTCTTTTGTCCCAAGCCTCACCTCTTTTGGTTCAGCGAGCTGAGAGATATTCGCGTTTGAAGTTTCGGACCAGAAAGGTATTTTGAGATTTGTGACCAATCTATTCATCCACTTATGTTATAATTGTGATAATTAGAAAGAGCACGTAATTCTCTATAACTTTCGTTAAGAGTATTTTTCCATCCGAGCAAATTTATTTTTGGTCAAATTCGTAGTCAAACCCAGTCAGCCTGCCACGTCAGCGAGTCAATTCCCACGTCAGCGGTCAAAGTCAACAGTCAACCGAAGACCCGCCAGTTTTGCAGAAAAATCCAAAATTTTAAATCTATCACTACTTTTTATTGGTTTGGTCCAATTTTACAAATAAAATATTTTTGGAAAGCCTATGACACGTAGAAACTTTAGGCATCAGTACTTTTATGTTTTGTCAAATTAAAATTTATCGAAATTCAAAAGTGGCATTAATGGTAATTTGAACATAACTTCAAATTTGAAATTTAAAATTTATCAAACTCTTTTGATATAAATTTTAATGTCTAAGTTTTGGCAGTAGTATTTTTCTACTAATTTTTATAGAATAATTTTCTATGATTTTATAATTAATATTGATTAAATACTTTTAAGTGTTGTTTTAATGATTAAAATTGATTAAAAAATATTAAAAATTATTTTCATCATCTATTTGAATTATAAAGTACTTAGTCATATTATGACCACTTTGGTATTAAAATGTACTTAGAAATATTTTGCCTCTTTAAACAAAATAAATTCTTGCTTAGTAAATATTTGATAACTATTTTTTTCGACAACACTCTTCCTTAAAAAATTTCAACATCTTAAAGATGCTAAATCTTTTCCTTAGAAAATTTTAGCATCTAGAAGAATTAGTTGTTTTATTTTGTTAAGTGTTGTCCTTAGAAATAAATTGCATTGCATGCATAGCATATTGTATTGTATAGTTATACTCCTCTGAGGAAAACTTCTTCCTTATTTTCTCTAAGTTAGGATTATTTTGAGCATAGTGTTTTGGTAAAGTGCTATGCACTTAGACACTTGAGATTCTTAACATGAGGACTAGAAGGCCAATGAAGACTTAGCCAAGAAAAACAAAACTCCGAAGGCATCTCTAAGAAGCAAAAAAAACATTTAGAAGAAAATCAAGAGGAACTGCAAGAAGACCATCCCCCTTTATTTCTCTAAGTCTTTCTCTTTTCTTCTCTTTCTCTTAGACTTCATGGAGGCTCAGGTATATCCAAGACCAGCCCGGGTGATATACAAATCATCAAGTCTGAAGAACCATCAAGTCTACATAATTCAATGAAGACATTGGAGAAAGTTACAAGTCTGGAGATGAAGCCTAGAAGAAAAACTACATCTTTTGTTTATCTTTTTCCGCCATCCTATTCTTCTTTCACTTTGGGCATGACCAAGTCCATAGTGATTATGACCAAGTCAGAATGCTAGGTTAAGATGAAGAAAATTACAAGGGAGTTGAAGATTTCAAGACCAAGCATGTGAAGACTTGCAACAGCATTACAACTTATTCAAGTTGATTTATAGCCAAGTTATTCTGTCCAACCTATGACCTTGGTACTTAGTAATTTTGACTAACACACTTGCCCCGCATTAACTTAGAATAATTTAATGGCATGACATGCATCTCTAGTCCTTAAGAATATTTTTTCATATCATGCATGTCATATTTTTCTAAGTGTTGCATTTATGCTTGTATGTTTATTTGGGGCTTGTTTGACTTGTTAGAAATTTCGGAGAGAAACGAAGGCTTTTGCAACTGTTACTCCTGCTCTCCCTATTGCCAAGGCAAGTGGCACACCCTCATAAACTTCCTAAGTATTTTTCTATGCATTAATTAGTGTATTTCTTATATGCATGTTTTTTTTTTGACAGGAAAACAGTAGGGAAGGCCCCTACTGTGTTTTATATATAAAAAATGTATTTACAGATGGGGGAATAGTTTTCCTGTCAAAAAATTACATGGCATCAAGCAATTGTTGCATGCCTTCTCTAAGAGATGGCTTAGCTCTATGCATAGCAAGAATAAAAACCTCTTTGAAAAAGAGGAGACAAAGATCAACACTACACTGCCCAGCCTCAAATATGATGTCATTCCTGTGCTTCCATAGACTCCAACATCCAATGCTTAAATATTCAGTGAAACAGACTTGTCCTGCTTGATATTTCCCATCCATAAGCATCTGATATAAGTCCACATCATAATTCCACTCCTGGTTTAATCTCCACCAGAATGTTTGGCTGAAGTCACATCCAAAGAATAGATGTTGCATGTATTCTAGAGGAGCATCATGGCAAAGAACACATGACGTGTCATCTATGAAAAAGGTTTTTCGACAGAGGATGTCTCTGGTATTCAGGCGATCATGGAGTAGAAGCCAAAAGAAGAATTTATGCTTTAATTGAGCACATGATTTCCATAACCATTGGAAGGGAGCGGATGCCTAGTCATCAAGGGTCATAGCATCATAGACCTTTTTTACAGAGAACCTAGCCCATTAAGCAGATTCCAAGCATCATATTGAGTAGATCTTTCTGTGTGGTTTAAAACCGTCAGTATCTCTTGACTCTGATGAAATGCATCCATCGATAGTGGCAGATGAAAATGATTTAGGATATTATCTGTATCTGAATTTAACATCTGCTCTAAGGTGATGTTCTGCTGTCGTGCAAAGGAGAACAGATGGGGGTAGTCAACCATAGCAGTCGTGTCTCTCCATTTATCTTTCCAAAATCTGATAGTCCTCCCATCTCTGGCCAAACAGGTAGTAACCTCCATGAACTGATCCCACAGTGAGCACACATCCTTCCACCAGAAAGAGCCACATCGGGCTTGCACTTGTGGTAACTTGTAATTGGGATAATGGGCTTCCCAAATAAGTTTAACACAAGGCAAGTCAACCCTATTCATAAATTTGTGTAGATGCTTCATGAGTAGAGCAAGATTGTGTTTTCGCAGGTTAATAACTCCAAGTCCACCTGCCTTTTTGGGCTTACATATTTGCTCCCATTTAATGAGACAATTCCCCCTCTTATGTATGTCTTTATTCCTCCAAAGAAAGCCTCTGGCAGATCCTTCCACTATGTCAAGGAATCTCATTGGCATTTTAATGGTGCACATAGCAAATAGTGGGATGGAGATGATAATGGGTTTAACTACCGTTAATCTTCCATCATAGGAGAGCAAATTAGATATCCCTCCTAATCTCCTGTCAACTCTTTCCAAAATGCCAATAAAGTGCTCTAACCTTGGCTTAGTGGTTCCCATAGGTAACCCTAAGTATGTAAATGGCAGTGCTTCAGGCTTACATGATATGATCTCAGCCAGCTCACTGCATCTCTCAGGGCTAATATTGATAGGAACCAGAGATGATTTGCTATAGTTAACTTTAAGTCCAGTAATGGATGTAAAGATAACTAAGATGTGCTTGAAGGCATTCAACTGATCCACAATAGCAGGCAAGATAACAAGAGTATCATCAACATATTGGATAATAGGGAATTTCAATCCAAATGAACAGTCTAGAGGAAGGTTTAGGTCCCCATGCGACCAAGCTTTGTTAACCATATACTGTAGCAATTCAGATGCCAGAACATATAACTGAGGTGAAAGGGGATCTCCTTGTCTGACACCCCTCTTGCAGTGAATCTTTTTTCCCAGGAACACCATTAAGTAACACAGATGCAGATGCAGAGGAGAAAATGCACTTAATCCATTTGCACCATTTGCCACCAAAACCTAAGCATCTCATGGTTTCAAGTATAGCACTGTATTCCACTTTATCAAAGGCCTTTTCAAAGTCAATCTTAAAGATGACAATTTTCTTTTTGGATTTATGACATAAGTGGAGATATTCATATGCCCAGCCCAGACAATCCTGGATTGTTCTACTTTTTATGAAACCATACTGATTCTTGTGCACTAAAGAAATCAAGACAGTCTGTAATCTGTTGGCCAGTAGCTTACTAAGGAACTTCAGAGGCAGACTCACCAATGATATTGGCCTGAAATCATTAGTATAGATGGGGGAATTCACTTTGGGTATCATATTGATATATGATGTATTAATACTCTCAATGTCAATATTTCCCTCATAGAAATCAAAGCATAGCTTGTAAAAACCACTTTTAACTGTATTCCAGTATTTTTTGAGAAAAGCACCATTAAATCCATCAGGCCCAGGGGATTTGTCCGAGGGCATATTCTTGACAATATCATCCATTTACTTCAGTGTAAATGGCACTTTTAGTTGAGAGAAATCAATGTTCTGAACTGGCACAATATATTGTCCGATAAGATCAGTATACAAACTGTTTTCAGATATACCAATTCTGTTTTTAAAAGATCTCCAAATATGAGCCGCTTTCATATCATGATCCAACAAGATAATATTATCCTCAGTGTGGATGCTGGATATAAAGTTACATCTGAAATTATGTGAAGCCATTGTATGGAATTTTTTTGTATTTTCACCCCCCAAGTTTTGCCCATTTTATCTTAGCTCTATTTCTCCAAAAGATTCTGTTAGCTTCTAAGAGTTTACCCACATGAGCTTTCAGAAGCCTTCTAAAATTATTCTCTTTGACAGACGGGTATCTTTGCTCCTCTAGCCTAGATAACAGAGCCAATACATAGTTACAAGAGGTGATGATGTTACTAAGCTGTGAAAGATTTTTACTCCACTTTTTATTACCATTCCTCAGAACTTTCAGTTTAGCAGTAACATCTTTCGCAGAGTTACTGAAGTATTCAGATTCAGCCCAAGCCGTGCTGACAACCTCAGATAGACCATCAAGCTCAAGCCAGTATTCCTCAAAGCGAAATAGTTGTGATTTTAGCATCTCAGACCCAATAGACACTAAGATTGGCACATGATCCGAAGTGCTGTTGCTCAGTGGTGTGGCATATGTGTTAGGGAAGGTGCTGGTCCAATTAGGGGTAGTGAAAACCTAGTCTAATTTTTCTAGCAAGGGTGAAACCTGCATGTTACTCCAAGTATATGCTCTACCTTTTAGAGGGATTTCAACTAGGTCTAGGTGTTGTATTGTCTGGTTAAAGCGCAGCATATTATTGATGTCACCACCAGGTCTATTCCTGTTTTCAGGTGATCGAATAAGATTAAAATCCCCCATAATAATCCAATACTCCATAAGATAAATGTCAACCTCATGTAACCAGTTCAGGAAGATGTCTCTCTCTGTCGCCTCAGTGGGCGCATAAACATTTGTAATATACAGAAGACATGGGCCGATAGTTTACAGATCAACTGAACAGTTAATTGATATTTGTTATTATTAATCACTGTACCATCGAATAGGTTACTGTTCCAGAGAGTGATGATGCCTCCAGAGTTTCCATTGGCAGGGGAGAAAGCAAATTGATTGATTCTTCGTGGACAGAAATTCCTGATATAAGCGTGATCAAAGTGCTCTCTCTTAGTCTCTTGAAGGCACATGATGTGACAATTGCTTTCATCAGCTTTTGCTCTAATCTCATTCCAATGAGTTTTGGAATTAATCTCTCTTATGTTCCAGTCAACGATGTACCAGGCTCTACTCATTGGAAACAGTTGATAAGTGTGGCCACTGGGAGTTCATAAAAGTCCTAGGTGAGGAATACATGTCTAGGTGCAGTAGAGCTTGTGATTTAAAATAATTAACAGTACATGCTGAGTAAAAGCACCAATCACAGAGCTTAAATAAAGTCGATAATATCGACGGTATCCACCACTGAGCTAGCATCAACATAACATGGCTCACAAAGACAAAACAAAGAGACTGACATAGACCATGTTCAACATAACTGATACATAAAGCAGTGGCAAAATAACAGTTCAGATCCCCGACATATGATAAGCACAACCAAATAGACTGAAACAACAATTCACTGAATACAGACTACATAAACTGACAACCAAATTCAGACTCTAGCATTAAACAACTGTCCAGACTGACTGTGAGACATTTAATGGCTGTCTCAGAACCATTAGTCGCTTTCCACACTATCATAGGAACTGTCATAGTTCAGTTCAGCCTCTGACAGCATCGTAGACGCCATCTGACAGTGGGACCCACCAATGGCCTGTAGGATCTTAGTAGGCAGAAAGGGTGGAGGGAGTGAAGATGTGTCAATCACATGAGCTTCAAATTCAACAGAGAGGTACTTTGATGTGCTAGATCCTCCTTCAACCAAGGTAAGATCCATTGGTGGCTTATCTTTGTATCCAGCTTTAAGACCAGCAAGTCTGTTACTGCGACGTACACCCTCCACATTTGGTGGAACAGCAGCCTTACCACGCCTTCTCCTCTGAGGAGCCTGGATAACTGGCATTGGTTCTTCTGCAGGTGCATCAGCAGGTGCTTGGTCAGCATGATCTTGTGGGGCTTGCTCTGCAATAACGTCGTTCAAAGGAACCACAATTTGCACCTCCTCATTATCAATCTGTATCTCCATATCCTCTTCCTGAGCAGGAACATGGCTCTGAGGAGGTGTCACAATTACAGGTTCCACGATGTTCTCATTATCATTAGCATTGGCAACTGCTTCATCTTGTGCTCCACCATGTTGCATCTCCCCTTCATGATCAGCATGCCAGAAGTGAAAATCATCCACAACAATAGGCACAGGATGAGTGTTCTCACCTTCAGGAGGTAGTATGTCTTCATCGCCTGGTCCTGCTCCCAACATAACAGCAGATAGGATTATTGTTGGGCAAGACCAGGAGTCCCCAGTACCCAGGTTGGAGGTGGATTGAGATACAACAATACTCAGAGGTATGTTATCAATGCTGAAGGCTCTCAACTTAACCAGGATTCTTGACATATTAGAATCATCTCTGTTCCATATTAAAACTCTACCATACTGTGCTAAGGAAAGAACAATGGTATCCAGGTTCCAGCATTCTTGAGGATAATTCATGAGCATTAACCAGCAATCATGCGTAAAATTGACAGATCTATGGTTCCTGCCCCTGTTCTGCTCAATGATGCGAACAACTGTGTCGCCAATGAAATAAGGGTTGTTCATGACTGCACTGTCTCTCTCCACAACATCCAGGAACCTAACAAGCATAGCTCCTAATCCACTGCGGGAAGTAGCCCTCACATTGAGATGCCTCTGCTGCTCAAGAAACTGGGTGATCAGAAGAGTAGTACCTTCGAACTGCTCTGGATGAGGCTCTGGTTCGATGACGACAATAGCCCAGGTGTCACAAGAGTTAGGCAGTGAGCCTCCCACCGTCACATAGCCGCGCTGAGGCCTCAATCCATTTGGTGGGATGAAGCCGACGCCCGCCGGGAGGTGGGGGATGAAATCGCAGGGGTAGTTTGCCATCGGCAATGGCGGAGACGGTGTTGGCGGATTGGGGGCGTCGTTGCGTTCGAGAAGGCTTCTGAGGTTTTTTGGGGAAGGAGCAGCGTCCCCCTGCCTTCTAAACAGAGATTTGTCTGGCTGAACAGATTTTTTCCGGTAAATAAGTGATTTACTACCTTTTTAAAAGCAATTCCTGCCAATGTGCCCATAACCATAGCAAATTCTGCAGCGGATTTTTCTAATGCAGTTAGGGGCGAGATGACCTTCAGCAAGACAGTTACGACAGATAATCTGATCATAATTAGCATAAGTCTCCTGACAAGGGACGACTGGTGAAGAGGTCGGTGTTGGTGGTGGGCTGGTCACATAGTAGGCCGACTTAAATGGGCCTACCCTGGCAGATATGGCCCAACATGCATCCCGATTTGAAGATCTGTAATTCCCGCCTCTTTCTGATCCTTGATTGACGGTACCAAAAACAATATTGTTAGATCTAATCTGATCAGCATTGGCTCCAAAGGAAGCATCCAAATTCACTGGAATGGATCCAATTGGCACTGTATTAGCCCCTGTGAGAACAACTGGAGGTTTGTTTGGCACACTTTTAAGATCACGGTGGATTGAACGAAAAGCCTTATGAACTGGGACATAAGATGCAATTGGCCGACGTGATGAGATCTGATGCTTTCTAGCCAGAGACCATTCTGAGTCTAATTCTGTATAATATTCTCGTTCCTCTCTAATCCAATTCGGACCACCAAAACCCCACATATGGAAATAACAAGCAAAATGTTCACATGCATAAGATCTCAGATTCTAAACAAAAAACCCGACTGCTTGACAACTCACAGAAAATCTGAACACTCTATCTCTCAGATGCATAACACCAATCTCATCAAATGTTGTTCCGAAGCAGGCAGAGAGAGCAAGGCTGACATTCAGATCCGACAGACGAAACACAGATCGACCAAAGGAAACCACTAAGAAGAAACGCTGTGACTTGGAGACAGGGTTCACCGAAGTAGCGAAAAGATGACGAACCTTGGCCCGGATCTTGTGACCAGGGGAGAAATCCAGGACGTGCACAATGGAGGAGGGATCCGCGTAGGGATCGCAACCTATTGTCGCCATTGGGAGGGAGTCCAGATCGCCTAAAGATGGAAATCGCCATGAGAGCCGCCGGTGGGAGGAGGGGGTGGGAGAGCCATCTTAAGGTGATCTATATATGTCAAAAGGAGGGTCTTATATGCATGTGTTGGATAGTAATGCTATGCTAAAACTACTATATCCCTTACACTAGTTGTGTCTAGAATCCTATTGGTAACTTGGTAGAAATATTGATGCTATGCAAATGTTGTTTTATGAAAATTAATTTCTACTAAGTTAAGAATGAAACTCCTGGGTGGAATTGGTTTTGAATGGTTTATGTTAAGTGTTGTCTCTTAGGGGTGACTTCTAAGGGATGGTCACTTGTGGACGGCCACACAGGGAACAAAAGGATCTGAAGAACTCCAAGTGAAGATTGCTTCTAGTGCAACCATTAGTCAATGGGCTCTGGCTAGATGGACTAAGTTGTGTGGACTCGCCCCGACCTGACAGGTGGTGGTAGAGGTTTTGTAGGTGGAGCGCGTCAGGCCGTTATGGGGTGTGAAGAAGCTTCTGAAAAGTTTCCTCTCAACTCTCTCCTTTTCCTTAGCACAAATGGTGTGCTTGAGGATAGTTTGGGTTTGTTGGGTCTAATGGTGAAAGTGCACAACCTCTGCAGAGTGTAAAACTAAGTACTTAGCCGTGTCCTCGGTTACGGACAATTTTGAGCAGTTGATCAAGGACGTCAACGGAGGATCCTATCATTCCAATTTCTAAGTTAAAAGTTGATGGGTGAACAAGGGAAGATGAGATTATGGTTTTTATGCCATACTCGTCTTGATTTCAAGAAAAGTGTTTTCAAAAGAGTAGGAAAAATTGGCTTTATGCAAATTAGGCTTGAACTCCACCAGCCAAATATGCATATAGGTTATAGAGTTATTCCATTAAGTGTCCACCATAGTGTCACTTGCCAGACTCCATTTTTAATGGAATCTGACCCACTCTGTTGCAAAATTTTATTTGTTACAGGTTATTTAGATGACGAGTGAGGTTTTCGTTAAGGGATTTCGAGTCTGCAACCAACATGTTTTTCGCCTGTGGCAACATGAAGATGGAGACTTACTGCTATTGTATTTCCGTTGTTTAGTCTTTCAAAGCTAGCTTTATGCTATGCAATTTGTAAAGAATATTTTGTAAGTCTGGATCATCGATGTAATAAATTTGATACTTTGTTGTGATATTACATCGTAAACTGTGTGTGCAAACGAATCGATCCAGGGGTTTGCACTATACACAGGTACCTTCCATATTTTAAGTGCAGGTACGTTACAAGAAGGTGGCTGCCGGCACTACTTTGGAGAATACGCCCGAAGTAACCTTCCATGGCCGTCCGATTCCAGCTGGCTAGGCTCGAGTCGGTGTGGATGAAATTGTTAAGGGATATGAGAAACTGGAGCTTGACATTGCTGCAGCAGAAGGGGAGATGACACTGGGAAAAGTGTTTCGTGGAATCATTCTATGGAGAAAGGAACTCATCATTTTTCCAGAATCGACGCGTAGGCCACCAACCCCCCCCGAGTAGCAATCAACCTACAAGTCCACACTTTGATAATATGGAGAGGGAACCCAGCGCGACTCCATCTCCCCGGTGCACGAGTCCAACCCACCGGGAGTCCACCCCTGAGCGTGCAAAGAGTCGGCCTCATCATGAGTCCATGTCAGGGCGTGCTAAGAGTCCACCTACGCATGAGTCCACGCCGGAGCGTGCGAAGAGTCCACCCACCAGCAGTAGGTTCTTCTCAATGAGGCAGAGGATGCTTGCCGGTGCGCCGAGTGGTGCTCCAAAGGACAACTTCAAGTACGGGACTTCGTTGAAGCCTGCTCCGGTGTTAACTTGGGAACACACAGTTGAGGAAAATGCTCCAACGTTAAAAGCTAAGATGGACGCACGGGCCGCTGCAAGCGCTGCAAAGAAAGCCCCCCCGCCAAAGCAGGTACTAAACCCTAAGGGTCTTAAACACATTCTAAACATGGTGTATGATCCTAACCGTAGAACTGTAACATCCTAGGATTTTTCAAATTCTGAAAAATCAGAAAAATTTAAAACTTTTTGAAACTATTTGTATGTCGATTTGAAAACAAAATTCATGCATGCATTCATCATTTTCTTGCATTGTTTAGATTTGAAATTACAATGGTTGAAATACTATTTCCAGTTGAAAATCTATCTGAGAAAATATTAAAAACAAAATAATGATTATGCTATTTATCTTATTTTACTTTAATATTTTGATTGTAACAATTAGAAATAATTATTTTCATATGTTCACAATTGTGGTACCAAATTTTATTTAGCCATAAATAAATTAATTAAATTTCTATTTCCAAATTTGACAAAAGTGTCAAATTTGCATTAAATCAAATATTCAAAATTAATATTTTAAAAAAGTGGTCAAAACATGTCCATAAATGTTTTAAAATAAAGATATGATTTTTAGAAATTTTTAGAAATTAATTTCACTTAATTCGGAGTTCGAAAACAAAAGTTATGATACAATTAAGAAAAAAAAAACGAATCGGGCCGAGCGGCCGGACCAAACTGGGCCGAACCGAACCGTGTTTGCATCCCATCCAACTCAAACTCTGAAAATTTGTTTTTCCAACAACGTTTCATTCAAACACGTTTATCTCGAAAAATATAACTCCAAATCCGGATCCGCTTGATCCTACGCGTTCACAACTCCGAGCCCTATCTATTCCACCATCCCTCCGCCTATATAAACCCCTGTAGCCACCGGTATCTCTTTTACTCTCTTCGTTCCACCGAAATCCTAATCAGCGAAATAGTATTTCGTTCGTTTGACGAACAAAACCATCTCCAATCGCGACGGGGCCTTAATCACTGTTGTAGATCTCGTCGATACCTTTCCATCCCAATAAGTCTCAACTCTTTTCATCAAGCATGGAGGAAGAATTTCGAATCGTCATCCATCAGATCTGAAGTCGTATTTCTCAGATCTCTTCGCGCCTGTTGCGCCAAATCGAAATTCCTCCGGCGAAAAGGTATATCTACTCTATATCTACAACTTTCCTGTTGACAACTTTTTATTTTAACGTACGAAATTTTCTGTATAATATAGATTGTGTTTGATGTTGTTCGAGTAACCAAACCATCTTAAAAGTTTGGGACGACAATACGAAAGTTGTTCCTCTGATTAAGATCTTTCTTTTGTCTTAAGCCTCACCTCTTTTGGTTCAGCGAGCTGAGAGATATTCGCGTTTGAAGTTTCGGACCAGAAAGGTATTTTGAGATTTGTGACCAATCTATTCATCCACTTATGTTATAATTATGATAATTAGAAAGAGCACGTAATTCTCTACAACTTTCGTTAAGAGTATTTTTCTATCCGAGCAACTTTATTTTTGGACAAATTCGTAGTCAAATCCCAGTCAGCCTGCCACGTCAGCGACTTAATTCCCACGTCAGTGGTTAAAGTCACCAGTCAACCGAAGACCCGGCAGTTTTGCAGAAAAATCCTAAATTTTAAATCTATCACTACTTTTTATTGGTTTGGTCAAATTTTACAAATAAAATATTTTTGGAAATCTTATGACACTTAGAAACTTTTGGCATCATTACTTTTATGTTTTGTCAAATTAAACTTTGTTGAAATTCAAAAGTGGCATTAATGGTAATTTGAACATAACTTCAAATTTAAAATTTAAAATTTATCAAACTCTTTTGCTATAAATTTTAATGTCTATGTTTTGGCAGTAGTATTTTTCTACTAATTTTTATAGAATAATTTTCTATGATTTTATAATTAATATTGATTAAATACTTTTAAGTGTTGTTTTAATGATTAAAATTGATTAAAAATTGATTAAAAATTATTTTCATCATCTATTCCAATTATAAAGTACTTAGTCATATTATGACCACTTTGGTATTAAAATGTACTTAGAAATATTTTGCCTCTTTAAACAAAATAAATTCTTCCTTAGTAAATATTTGATAACTATTTTTTTCGTCAACACTCTTCCTTAGAAAAATTTCAGCATCTTAAAGATGCTAAATCTTTTCCATAGAAAATTTTAGCATCTAGAAGACTTAGTTGTTTTATTTTGTTAAGTGTTGTCCTTAGAAATAAATTGTATTGCATGCATAGCATATTGTATTGTATAGTTATACTCCTCTGAGGAAAACTTCTTCCTTATTTTCTCTAAGTTAGGATTATTTTGAGCATAGTGTTTTGGTAAAGTGTTATGCACTTAGACACTTGAGATTCTTAACATGAAGACTAGAAGGCCAATGAATACTTAGCCAAGAAAAACAAAACTCAGAAGGCATCTCTAAGAAGCAAAAAAAACATTTAGAAGAAAATCAAGAGGAACTGCAAGAAGACCATCCCCCTTTATTTCTCTAAGTCTTTCTCTCTTCTTCTCTTTCTCTTAGACTTCGTGGTGGCTAAGGTATATCCAAGACTAGCCCGGGTGATATACAAATCATCAAGTCTGAAGAACCATCAAGTCTACATGATTCAATGAAGACATTGAAGAAAGTTACAAGTCTGGAGATGAAGCCTAGAAGAAAAACTACATCTTTTCTTTATCTTTTTCCGCCATCCTATTCTTCTTTCACTTTGGGCATGACCAAGTCCATAGTGATTATGACCAAGTCAGAATGCTAGTTGAAGATGAAGAAAATTACAAGGGAGTTGAAGATTTCAAAACCAAGCATGTGAAGACTTGTAGGAGCATTACAACTTATTCAAGTTGATTTATAGCCAAGTTATTCTGTCCAACCTATGACCTTGGTACTTAGTAATTTTGACTAACACACTTGCCCCGCATTAACTTAGAATAATTTAATGGCATGACATGCATCTCTAGTCCTTAAGAATATTTTTTTCATATCATGCATGTCATATTTTTCTATGTGTTGCATTTATGCTTGTATGTTTATTTGGGGCTTGTTTGACTTGTTAGAAATTTCGGAGAGAAACGAAGGCTTTTGCAACTGTTACTCCTGCTCTCCCTGTTGCCAAGGCAAGCGGCACACCCTCATAAACTTCCTAAGTATTTTTCTATGCATTAATTAGTGTATTTCTTATATGCATGTGTTGGATAGTAATGCTATGCTAAAACTACTATATCCCTTACACTAGTTGTGTCTAGAATCCTATTGGTAACTTGGTAGAAATATTGATGCTATGCAAATGTTGTTTTATGAAAATTAATTTCTACTAAGTTAAGAATGAAACTCCTTGGTGGAATTGGTTTTGAATGGTTTATGTTAAGTGTTGTCTCTTAGGGGTGACCTCTAAGGGATGGCCACTTGTGGACGTCACCCAGGGAACAAAAGGATCTGAAGAACTCCAAGTGAAGATTGCTTCTAGTGCAACCATTGGTCAATGGGCTCTGTCTAGATGGATTAAGTTGTGTGGACTCGCCCCGGCCTGACAGGTGGTGGTAGAGGTTTTGTAGGTGGAGCGCGTCAGGCCGTTATGGGGTGGGAAAATGCTTCTGAAAAGTCTCGTCTCAACTCTCTCCTTTTCCTTAGCACAAATGGTGTGCTTGAGGATAGTTTGGGTTTGTTGGGTCTAATGGTGAAAGTGCACCACCTCTGAAGAGTGTAAAACTAAGTACTTAGCCGTGTCCTCGGTTACGGACAATTTTGAGCAGTTGATCAAGGACGTCAACGGAGGATCCTATCATTCCAATTTCTAAGTTAAAAGTTGATGGGTGAACAAGGGAAGATGAGATTATGGTTTTTATGCCATACTCATCTTGATTTCAAGAAAAGTGTTTTCAAAAGAGTAGGAAAAGTTGGCTTTATGCAAATTAGCCTTGAACTCCACCAGCCAAATATGCATATAGGTTATAGAGTTATTCCATTAAGTGTACACCATAGTGTCACTTGCCAGACTCCATTTTTAATGGAATCTGACCCACCCTGATGCAAAATTTTATTTGTTACAGGTTATTTAGATGACGAGTGAGGTTTTCGTTAAGGGATTTCGAGTCTGCAACAAAATGTTTTTCTCCTGTGGCAACATGAAGATGGAGACTTACTGCTATTGTATTTCCGTTGTTTAGTCTTTCAAAGCTATCTTTATGCTATGCAATTTGTAAAGAATATTTTGTAAGTCTGGATCATCGATGTAATAAATTTGATACTTTGTTGTGATATTACATCGTAAACTGTGTGTGCAAACCCCTGGATCGATTCGTTTGCACACACAAACTATGCACGCTCTATTCGTATGGTACCTGCCATATTTTAAGTGCAGGTACGTTACAAGAACTTTGGATGATAACTATGCACGCTCTATCTCGAAGAGTTATAACCAAGAAGTGGATAATAAAAAGAAGTGGCAAGCTGCAAAAAAAAGAAGGGGAAGCAGGTTCCCCAGCCCGGAGAACAGAAAGCACAGTCCCTCGCCCCGCTGAAGGTACATACAGACAAGGGTTCCAACATTGAGAAAAATATTGGTGCTGCCGGGGACTACTTGGACGATGATGCATTTGACGCAGTGTTCCCCGAGACGCATGATATAGCACGACAATTAGTCTACGGGGAATATCTTCTCCCTCCTGATGGGATAGTGCGTCTAGCTTATCAAATGCGGAAATTGCATGACTAGTACAAGAAAAACACCAAAAAAGGCCTATTAGTGTTTTACGTGACATACCGGGCCGACCAATTCTTCATCAACAACGAGATATGTGTCAAATTTGAAGAATTATGGCATTTATACAACTGGCATACTCTCAACGCAACTATCATGAGTTGCTATGTTCTGTAAGTGATTGTTTCTAAGTATCTAGCTGGCTGAGCTTGTGGATATTATCCTCACTATATTCTTTTGTATGTTAATATATATGCAGGTTGATGATTGTGGAGTGCAAAAGGACAAGAGTCTGGGATGTTGGGTCATTGACCCATTCATAGTTAACTGCAAAAACTTAGTGCGGAAGCCCCAGGACTGCGAGGAGGCATTGTTGACCGGGCTATTGAAGCAAACTCAGGCGGCAAATATACTTCTTCCTTACAACTTCGGTTGAGTCTAACGGTCTTGAACACATTTCTATATTGCTAACTACTGGATGCAAAGTTTAATTCATGAGTTCTATGCATGCCCCACTATATAAATGTGTGCAGCTACCATTGGATTCTGCTGGACATTCTCATTGACAAGGGAATAGTTGAAGTCTTTGATTCATTACGCAAACCAGAATCAAACTACCAGGACTTGATTGACATGATTCAGAGGTAAATTCAACCATTAATCCATTTCATAATATCAAGTAATCAATAACTCGTTATTCATTTGCTTTTGTGTGTAGGATTTGGAAAATATTCATCAAGAGAGAGCCTGGTGAATGGAAACCAAAGCTGACGTTTAAACATATTCATGTAAGTGTACTACTATTGACCATAGTCTCTTTAATTCATCATCATTTTGGATTATTATTTACTTAATTTATATTGTTGTAAAGACCTTTCAGCAACCCCCCTGAAATGAATTATGTGGATTCTACGTATGCGAGTTCATGAGGAAATTGAGTGTTGAGCAGGCATCGCGTGACAAAAGAATGGATGTCGGTGTGACTGTCTTGCACTATATTTCAATCTTATTATGATTTGATATATATATATATATATATATATATATATATATATAGGGAAAATGGTTTCTACCCTCAAAGGTAACTACTCCACGTCTCATATACCAACTTACGGAAGTACTTTGTCATAATTTATCGGTTTGAGTATGTTCGTATACTATATCTAAGATACCCAAAAACAACTTTAATGAAAAATTGCAAATGGCCTAATATTTTACAATATATACTCGAAATATCGTCATATATGCATATAAAAGAGAAGTATGTAGAAGTTTTCTACATACTACTAAAAAAAGTATCTATATTACTGAAATAGCATTATATACTCCATACTACATGATACATACCTCATGTTATGATAGATACTCCATACATTGTGTGAAACACACGTGGGGTAGTTACCTTCGAGTGTAGTATGAATATGTCCTATATATATATATATACACACACAACAACTAATATATTTAATTGATCTCCTTTAAGCTTAACGACATGCGCGCTGCCATCCTACCTCATCAGCGCGTAGAAGCAATTCAAGAGGAGTTGGCGGGATTTATTCTTGAGGAGGTCATGTCGCCAAAGGGAGAATACCATAATTCAAAATATAGCTATCCCACATGAAAGGAACTCCCAACGTAATGAGGAGGATGTATGTAATTAATGCGATGTCGATATACCGGATTGTATATATATATGTATGTAATATTGTAGTATGAATATGTGTTATATGTAAATTGTATTATATATATATCAAGTTGTTTCATATATAGTAGCGTAGAATACATATACGAAAAGTATAATATGTATGCAGCAAATGTGTACCGTATATATGTAAGACAGCAGATGGAAAAGAAAACATAAAATCAAATTGCTGTACCCTAGAAATTGCAGAAAAGAAAAGAAAACAGAAAAGAAAATGGAAAAAACAAAAAACAAAAAAAACAAATCTTTAGTACCGGTTAGTAACACCGACCGGTACTAAAGGTTTCCCCACGAAACCGCACTCCGCGCCCCACGTGGAGGCCCTTTAGTACCGGTCGCAGCACGCTCGGTACTGATGCTTTGGGGCAACAGTCCCCCTTGGGCAGTACCGGTTGCACATCCGGTACTGATGCCTCTCCCCGACCGGTACTGCTGGTCCGTTTTCCACTAGTTTACGTTCAGCTTTGATAAATGAAAGTCATTCGTTATTTTCCAGGGGTTAATTCATGGGGTCCAGGCCTACGAGTTAATCATTCATCGGAGAGGAGTCTCGATAATGTTTGTTATTATATCAAACCGCTAGGGTAACACACTTAAGGGGTTTCGACGACAACCGGAAAGGAAGGAGATCACCGGGAACGTCCCGGGAAAGGTCCGATGGAGATCGGACAGCGACGAAAGAGTTTTCGGAGTTAGAATAAATTAAATATAATATGTTTGATATTAATTAGTGTAATAAATGTCTAAATATGATTTTATATATTTATTTTCGAATTTATTTAGGCTGATTTCCCTAAATGGGCCTTCTGGTCGAAAGAAGGCCCAAGAGGGGAAAAATCCCTAGGGAATTCGGTGGGAAATTCGGTGGCCGACCTAGGTGGGCCAAGAGGCCCACCGGGGGGGCGGCGCACCAGCTATGGCCGCAGTAGGCAATGGGGGATAGTCCATATATAGAGGGGCACCCCTGGACTTTTTATTCACCAATTAATTCCCCAATTCTCTCTCGATTTCATGATTCCCTTTGTCGGAGTTGCGTCGAGTTGAGAGGGGGATCTCTTCCACCATAGCCCGTTGTCGCGCTGCTGGTGTTCTGGTTCAAGTCTTCCGCTGCTCGTCCTGGACTGGAGCTTCGGAGGTCGTCGTTTCCACCGTACGTGTGTAACACCCTACGAGGTGCTGCGCTAGCAGTGCTCGGAGGTCTGCTTCCTCTACACGACCTTGAGGTCGGCTTCGTCGGTATTCATCGACAACTTTTGTGCGGGAACGTAATCCCCGCTTTCGGTCTACAAGGGTATGTATTTCGATCTTCGTTCATACTACTATATCTGCATAGAATAGATCTTGGCATAAGGATATCGTTGCTAGGAAATTTTTTGTTTTCTATACACGATCCCCTTCACAGTTTTCAAGTTTCTCTAGACCAACCATTTAATCATTCTACTCTACTAGACCATCATGTTTACCATTAAGCTAATTAATATCTCAAAACAACATCAATTATGCAAGTGACACAGTTTAATGATCTACAAGATTAATGTATCCTTTAATTATACCATCTACCACAATTAGCATTTCTGTTCTCAACCAAACACCAATCAACTTATTTGAAAGATAAACTCTCCAAGTAATTAAACAATGAGATATGAGAGTATAATATAACAAAGCTAACAGCTCTAACAAGAGATGCATGAAAAAGAAGAGTTAGAAAGCAAACAATAACAAAACAAGAATACTCAACAAATATAAGTGAAGAATACGAGTATTCATATGAAAAAGCGGAGCGTGTCTCTCTCCCACACAAAAGAATGCTAGGATACATATTATTCATAGAATGAAAATAACAAAAACAAAAATAAACAGACGCTGCAAGATAAGCACATAAGATGTAACATAGTTAAAATATAGTTTCACTAGAAAGGACCTGATAGTTTGTCGATAAAGAAGGGGATGCTTTGGGCATCCCTAAGCTTCGACGATTGAGTCTTCTTGAAAAATACTGGGGGTGAACCACCGGGTAACCCTCAAGCTTTGGCGTTACCATCCTCTTGATCACATTATATCATCCCTCTCTCTTGATCCTTGAAAACTTCCTCCACACGAAACTTAGAGTACTTCATTAGAGGGTTAGTGCACAAAAAAATCATGATATTCTGTAGGAAAACAATTGCTACCAATGCTACTGGACATTAGCTATAGCTACTGATACTTCATAGGATAAAAAGATCCAATCAAAATAGCAAAATAGGCATTGCAAAAGAAAATGGCAGAATCTATAAAAAACAGAACATTCCTTAAAGACGAATTTTTTCGAGGCCCTTAACTTGCTCAGATAAAAAAATTCAAAAGTAATGAAAGTTGCGCATACATCGGAGGATTATGAACAAAAATGGAAATATTATTCTTACGTTCCAGTAGGAAGATATGAATTTTACGGTGGACAGAAGAAATCTGTTTCAACACAGGAATTGAATTTTAACATCAACTTTCGACTAGAGGCTTAACTTGACATAAAATTGCAATAAAATAAAGATATAAAGGATATGCTACAGAGTTAGGACAAGCCCTTGACATAAGCAAAATAAATTAAAATCAAAGGAAATAAAAGTGGGTTGTCTCCCATAAACGCTTTTGTTTAACGCCTTTGAGCTAGGCACAAAGGTTCATATGATGCTCTCATGAAGATGAGAGTTGAAAAACATAGGAGAGCATTAAGAGGTAAACATCAAACACATTTAAGTCTAACCCACTTCCTATGCAAAGGAGTCTTGTGATACAATAAATTATTGAAACATAAAGCAACTATCATAGTAACATGGAACAAATAAAAGTTGAAAACTTCCAACATAAAGAGATGTGTTTTAGTAAATAGAAAGCTTTTACACCCGTGTTTTCCTCTCTCATAATAACTTTCAGTAGCCTCATTGATGAAATCCACAATATAGCCATCACATGAAACATTATTATCATGATCCATATACATAAAAGTATCATTATCTCCCTCATAAGAAAAGTTCTTCTGATTAATAACAAGGGTAGTAGGATCATCATAAAGAACTTGAACATGATAGACAAGTTGTACATTAAAAGTATTGGTTTGAGTGATTCCTCTATAATTATGACAAGTTTCAAAAGTATAATTGTAATTATAACCCATGTCATAGTATTCTTTATAATTATCAAAGACCGGGGGCATAGTATCATCATAAGCAATAGAATAGTTATCCTCTAAAGTGTGTTTATTTGCAAACATGTCATCATTTTTTATAGAACGGGATGTATCAAATCTATAATCATTAGTAGCAAAAGGATTTTCAAACACCTCATCCCCGAGCTCAGAGCTCTCTATATCATCATGGGAAGGAACATGAATAGTGTTAATAGTGCAGCAATTATTAACATCATCATTTTCAAAATTATTATCCCACATATGTTCAATATCAAAAGAAGTGTGCTTATCCCAATCATGATCACTAATATAAAAAACAGGCATATGTACATCATCAAGTTCACATCAAATTCAGAATTATAATATAAATTGTAACCGGAGCAACAAGTTTGGGAGAAGATACCGTTTCCTCTCTCCTTTTACTCCTCTTCTTCTTCCGCTTTCCCTTTTTCTTATTCTTTTCCTCTTTAGGAGGGAGAGGCTTGAAAGGAAGCTTCTCCACATAATCTGGTTTAGCGTTAGAAACAATTGAAGAAACTTGGGAGGATTCCTCTCTTTCATTAATAAGATCAAAACACTTATTGTTCTATCATACTTTGGTAAAGTCTCATCTTTTATAATATTTTGTATGTAGGTGTTAGCATGGCAATTATTAACACAATAGAGATAACATCCATGCAACAAATCATTCATATCAATATCACTCATACTTAACAAAGAAGTATTTCTTGATATCTCTTCACACCCCAAAAATAATGTAAGATCATCATGTTGATTAGGGGTGATCATGTTATCACTAAAATCTCCTGAAATATCTTTATGAGAACCTGAGCATTGAAATTCGAAATGACCCTCTTCATAGAAAAGTTCGCAAATAAAAGGATAGGTGGCATAAATCGTTTTACCAATATCACTTAAAACTTTATGCCAACATATAGTATTTCATTCCGATGACGGATACAATATTCATCTTCAATTTGATGAATTCCACAAGGTATATGTATTCCACAAAAATTAACATGCTTATAAGAAATAGTATTTTCAGAAGTTTGAGCATGTTTATTGAAATCATTAACAACAATTTCATTTTCCATACAAGTGTCTTTGAAAGGTTCATGATACACGTCCCAATTTTCTTTAGGAACATTAATATGACAAGAAAGGGTTCTAAAATAATCAACAATAATATGAGAATCAAGACCATATTTAGCACTAAGCTCTTGAAAACCAGCATTTTCATCACAAGACTTAATGCAATCATATTCATAGTTCATACATGATTCTTTACCTTTGTCATTCTCCCAATCTTCAGCATTGTTTTGAATTGTTTCAAGGAGATCCCATCTAGCTTCAACCTTTTTACTTGTGAAAGAGCCCTCCGAACAAGCATCTAGGTAATCCTTGCAATGTACTGAAAGTCTTGCATAAAAATTATTAACAATTATATTATCAGGAAGGTCATGGTTAGGACATTTGAGTATTAATGTTTTCAGCCTTCCCCAGGCTTGAGCAAAGCTTTCTCCTTCAATAGGCCAGAAATTATATATAGAATTATGATTTTTGTGAATCTCACTTGGAGAATAAATTTAGAATAAAAGAGAGATACAACCTTCTCCCATTCAAGAGAGTGGCTATCCTTCAACAATTTATACCAACTCGCAGCTCTTCCACCAAGTGATATAGAAAATAATTTCTTCTTAATTTTGTCCATCGAAATGCTTGCACAGTTGAACAACTCGCATAATTCATGTAAAAATAGCAAATGATCACCAGGATGGACAGTTCCATCCCCTACATAGTGGTTATTCATAACACGTTCAATAATTTTCATAGGTATTTTAAATGGCACTATTTATTTAGGTGGCTTAAGAATATCACAAGCATCATTACAATTATCACATATTGGAGGCACAACATTATCAAGGCAAAATATTTCCTCCAAAGTGAGGAGTAAAAAAAATTATTTTTGTTTAAACTAGCTCCCCGAAGCTTAGGTTTTTCCACAACCTTACCAATAATAGTATCCAAAGAATTTATACTAATAACATCACTACCTGTATTATGCAAACAAATTTCCATATTTTTTTTAATTTTCTCTTTAAAAGTATCATGTCCTAATGCAATATAAATTTCATAGAGATCTCTATTGTTTGTTGTTGTTTTCCATTAGCCTAACTAGTGAAAATAAAAACAAGAAACAAAAAGTAATAACTACAGAATCAAAATGTGATACCTTCAAGCGCTCACCTCTCCGGCAAAGGCGTCAGAAAATGGCTTCGTTGACGGGATGTGAGTGGAGCTTACCTTACCTCCCCAGCAACGGTGCCAGAAAATAGCTTGATGTCTATGCACACTTCTATTCTCGTATACAGTGTTGGGCCTCCAAGAGCAGAGATTTGTAGGACAACAACAAGTTTCCCTTGAAAGAATAACCCAAGGTATATCGAACTCACGGAGGTAGAGGTCAAAGATATTCCTCTCAAGAAACACTGCAATTAAGATACGAGAAGTCTCTTGTGTCCCCAACACACCCAATACACTTGTCAGATGTATAGGTGCACTAGTTATGCGAAGAGATAGTGAAATACAAGTAATATGGATGATTGTAAGTAGTAATTGCAATCTGTAATAAAAATGACAGCAAGCAAACATGTAGCAGAACTTGTTGGAAACGGTGTTTCGATGCTTAGAGACAAGGCCTGGTGATCCTACTTTCACCAATGGACATTCTCAACAATGACATCAAAGTTAAATAAATAAACACTACTCTCAAACACTCTCATGTTGGATAACAAACACCATTCATTGCGTAGGGCTACAAGAGCACCCTCAAAGTCGGAGTAAACCAATCACTAACAATGTCATAAAGGGAATCACACACGGTGCACACATTGTCACCATTACACACGTGAATAACCCCGGAGTTCATATTAAATTAACCTATGGAGTGCATCATAGAAAAGGAGTAGCATCACATATTCAACTAGATTACAAAGCTCATGATCACATGCAAGATCACATCATGGGAGAGAGAGATAAACCACATGGCTATCGTAGATCCCGCAACCCCAGGGGAGAACTACTCACTCCTCATCATAGGAGTCAGCAACAGCGATGGAGATAGTTGTGGAGTCGATGGAGATGGCTCCGGGGGAAATTCCCCGTCCCGGCAGGGTGCCAGAACAGACACTTATGTCCCCCGAATCTTGTCTTCGATGGCGGCGGCGCTCTGGACCCGTGGAGGAAAAAGTGTCTAACTGTGAAGCATTTTTAGGTTAGGGGGGTATTTGTAGGCGAAATACCTAGGTCGGTGGGCGCCCGAGGGCGCCACACCACCTCCCGGCGCGGCTACTGTAGGTGCCGCGCCACCAGGTGATGTGGCGGCCTCGTGGCCCCACTTCGTCTCGTCTGCGGTTTTCCTGGACGCAAATATTCCAAAAATAATTCCCGACTGACTCGTTTCCGATTTGATGGATATTTCTTTAAGAGACTTTCTGAAACCAAAAACAGCAGAAAACAGGGAACTTGCACTGTGGCATCTTGTTAATAGGTTAGTCCCAGAAAATGCATAAAACTATATAAAATGCATATAAAACATGTAATAATATGATATAACATATCATGGAACACAAGAAATTATGGATACATTGGAGACGTATCAGGGGGCAGAACAAACTGAGAGACCATGCTTACAATGGGAAGGATATCAAGAAAGCTTTCAAATTTGGAGAAACTAACCGATGGGACCACAAGGAGCAGGTAATTCCAACTAATGCATCAGCTAAAAAATTCTCTCTTCCAAATGTAATTCCAACTAATGCATCAGCTAAAAACCTTCTTATTTCGCATACTTGTTGTAGTGTACTTTTGCTACCTCCCATGAATCAAATTTCATCCCAATGTGAGGCTTCCGCAGACATAATACTTCTGGTGTAGACTGTACCTCATCCTCGCCTTCGCTGTCTTCACTAGATATAGTTTGTACTGTCGGAGCCGCGGTGTCATTTGTATCTGCTAGAGATGTCGCTTCCCCCAAAGTTGCTTCAGCCTCACCATTAGGACGTACTGAACCATCTACATGTTCATTGCCAGAAGCTTCAAACCATTCATCTTGAGGTGGTTCATTCAGATCAATTCCCCCTCGATTCAAAGGGGAATCCATAGCCTGCAATTGTTTTACACACCAACTAGTTAATTTTACAGTACCTAACAAAAGAGAAACATAAAGTAACATCAATGATTGTCTCATGACTATGTTTGTCTCATGTTTTTTCAGGCGTCCTGGTGGGGGGATCGTAACCCCGTAGGCCCACCGACATAGAAGATAAGCCGGCCTGGCATGAGCCTAGGCCTGACCAAGCATAAAGGCATGGGCCGGGTGATACGTGAGCAGGTGCGCAACGTGTGCCTTGGCCCGCAAGCAAGAAGGATCCAGAAGGCTGGAAACCAAGTACAAGACGGAGTCCTGCTATGGAAAGAAGAGGCTTAGAGGTCTTAGAGTGTAGTCCGGGTATGATAGGAACCCGGACCCGGCCTTGTACCTCCAGTGAGACCCGCCACCTATATAAGGGGGTCTTCTGGTTCCTAGAGAGCCATGTTCAGTCGACACAAGTGATAGGAGAGACACATTGTAATCTCGAGACCCAGAAGATAAGGCGCCGAATCTCCAAAACCTAATCAATAAAGCCGAAGCACAAAGTAGGTATTTACCTCAAGATGAGGGACCAAACCCTCGTAAACCATTGTTTCCCCACGCCACGCTAGACAAGCTCCAGATGTCAGAAGCCGCCATGCCCCTCATCTGAAGTTACCTCCGGGTAACATCTGCCGTGACAATCCCATGACAGTTGGCGCCCACCATTGGGCCTGCGACCAAGAGCATCACTTTTTTAGGAGAAGCGCGGCAAGGTATGGAAAACCTAGCTATCGGCCAGATCCACACGCTTCCAGGAGGGGAGCGGGTCGTGGACGACTCCGGCTGGACAGAAGAGGTGGATTTCTTGGAAACCGGATCCATGTTCATCTTTGGGCAGATCGATGTATTCGTCGGTGTGATCCGATCTAGCGGAGCCGACAGAGAGCAATACGAGCCGGAGATTAAATCAGAGTCCGGGTCAACCATGATGGCTTAGACGGATGGAGAAGAATCAGTGGGATCACCAGAAGAGGGAGAGTCGGCGATCCGGGTCACGGAGGACTCCATCGTCACTTCCATCAACATTTCAGATTTGGATACAGACACGGAATCAATCTTACCCCTGTTCGATGATCGTTATGGAGACGGACTCGCAGATGAAGACTACTCAGCACCATTGGGACCCATACGACACAAGACGCTTTACGTCGTGACCCGGGCACCACCGGCTGATGGAGGATCAGCTTCCGTGAGCGATGAGACGAGCGCCGAGGCACTGGCAAGGCAGAATAGAGATAATTGGGATCAGCACCAAGTTCCACCAGCGGCAAACTATGCGCCCTCCAATCCCATAGCCGGAGGAATTTTACCGACTTTCAGTTCTTTGGCTCATATGCAGACGCCAGCTGCGGGAATCCCCCTTGGAAACCCGATACTTGCACAAACCCCCATGCCAGCGCCAAACCCGACCAATTTGGTTAGGCCCCCTCTGTTGCAGCAACAAGTACTCGCGGGAACTTCAGCAAGCCCGACACAGCAACAGGGAGAGGTGACAAACAATAGCATGGCTATGATGAGAGAGTTAGAAGATCTAAAACAGACGGTGGCAAGGGGAAATCAAGAGCGCGCGGACGAGATCCGGCGTATTCAGGATAGAGAACAACCTGTGATTCAGCAAGAACATATTCTATTGGAAGAAAGGAATACCCTCCTGAGGAGAAGAGACGAGTTAACTGTTGTCCAGTACAGGAGACGCGGAAGCCATCTCCACCTTCCAACCGGAACAAACACCATAGCACCTCAGTTCTTGGAGTTCCGACAACACCAAACGCGGCACCTGCACTAGCGCTAGTGGTGACGGTGAACCCGGCGCCAGGGGTAGGCGTGCCTCTAGCCGGGTTGCCAGGAGCACTAGTGAGAAACTCGGCTGGAGCCGGAGTAGCAGTCATCGAGCGACAACCACCACCACCACCCAGGTTTGATCCCCCTCCAGGTCATTACAATAACCGAGTTGACAATATTTTTGCAGCGACACACGCCATAGAGCAAATACCCTTCGAGCCGGCTTAGAAGCAAGGAGAGCCGTAGACCTACTACAGACGGCTGTGGTCTAGCAGAACAATAACCCGCGAGGCTCACAAGCTCTGAACTCAGAACCAGCAAGGACCCGTACCTGAACCCGGCATCCAGAGCCGGTAGCAACAAGATCAGTTCAGAACAGGTTGGGACCGGTAAATCGGCCAGCCCCGCAACCAGTACAACAACCACAACCGCAACAACAGCAGCAGGCACCTGCGCCTCGGAGGATGGCCGCGCCTGCCGCCTCTGCGGCCCAGTCCATAGTAGACAGTTCAAGAGCAAGACGTGCGGCAGCCGGCATTGCCGCACCAGAAGCCGGAGTGGGAGTTGGAGGCATGGCTCACCCGAGACCCGTCGTGAACTCACCAGCGCCGGGTTTGGGAGGAGGCTCGTCAGCAAACCTGGCAGGGTCCAAATGTTTATCAGATGCTATCAGATCAGGACCCTTCCCAGAAAAATTCAAAGAGCCAAGCAAGATTGTTAACTATGAGCCGAACATGAACCCGGAGACGTGGCTGAGTGGATATAGTATGGCCATGGACATGAAGAACGCAACAACAAACCTGTGTGCGATATACCTGTATCTGATGATGGCAGAAGGAGCACCCAAGATTTGGCTTGACCGGCTTCCACCGAACAACATCCTTTCATGGGAGGAACTCAAAACCGCATTTATTTTAAACTTTGCTGGAACATGCAAGAAACAGTACACCGAGGCGGATCTTGATCGGTGTGTTATGAGGAAGACCGAGTCAGCAAGGCAATGGGTAGCCTGGATCACAGAGATTCGACAGTCATCAATCAATATCTCAGCTCACACGGCAATAACAACGATGGAGAAGAACTGTGCTTTCGATTCTTTGACGCACAAACTCGGACGTATGAGGGAAGATCCGGCTCGCCAAGACATCACCATTGGTGAGGTGGTCTCAATTGCTTACAAGTATGTCGCGACAGACAAATGAGAAGGCGAGATGGAAGAGCAGCAGAAGAATAACACGGTGAAGACAACACGTAACCCGGCTCCAAATCAAAACAACAGAAATCAAAACAACACAAAAGACCTTATGAAGGAGGAAATTCAGAGTTTGTTGGAACTACCAAGGCCTCGGGTTACTATCGGCCCAGTGGGAACTGGGGTATGGAGAGCCCATTCCCTCCAGGCCTCGCACGCTGGCCAGACAGACGAAACGACTAAGGACCAGGCATCACCACCTGGCGGGACCCTCGAGAGGCAATTCCCCTCGAGGGCCTGAAGAGGAAACGAGGACCTCAAGGGATCCCTCGCCTCAGGGGACCCTCCCGAGGCGCCAGCTCGCCTCGAGGGAGTCCCGCAGGAATCACCCCTCAGGCCTCCTCAGGCCTGAAGGGAAACGTCGCGACCAAGGAAGTACGGCAAGAAGCACATGGCCTCTGCCACGCCCACGTGGTGAAGCAAGCACCCCCGTTGCCATTTTGGTGATAAAGGGGTCAATAAAGCGGCTCTGCCTGCTGCGCCGCTACTAGGACCTTCTACTCTGATTATAAAGCGGGTGGACGGCGCAACTATCCAAAGGAGAACGTCATCGTGGGCTCCACCTCAGAGACTGCCCTCTCTGCGGGCAGTACAACACGGTCAGCCGCCTGTCGGCCACCGCGCCCACCTTTATCAACAATGGACCGCGTCCATGGACGAACACGTCGCGGTGGACTCCAACTCCACCCAGCCACTGCCATGTGGGAGCCACCTTGAAGGCCAAGACGAAGGGGAGCGCCAGAGGCGCCTATAAAAGGAGGAAGACATCCCTCGTAGCACGAGGTCGGCTCTTTGCGTGCTGCAACCCTTGTAAACCCTAGCAACACTTGTTAGGATAGCCTCTGGCTGGAGGAGGAAGAAGAGCATCGCTTCCTCCCTAGGCAAGAACTTCCTCAAGGTGGCCTCCGGAAAACTCCATTGTACTGTAACCTCCATCATCTAATACAGTCAAGGAGGAGTAGCGGTCTTACCTCCTCACGAGGGCCGTGAACCTGGGTAAGGGCTGGTGCATTCCTCTGTCGTGTGTGTGTCTTCTTCGGGTCCGGCGAGCAACGTCGCGGAGCCACTCGAGGGTCTAGACCTCCACGTTCAATCCCCTTCACGAACTACACTTCAGGAAGTGACTACCCCCGATTCTTGGGAGTCATAACCCGACATTTGGCGCGCAAGGTAGGGGATTGAGGCGCGTCAACAACCTTCGAGTTCGTCTCCGCACCATGGTGAACACCCGCGCCACCCGCATCGCCCGCGTCAACCGACGTGCGCCTGGGGGAGCACGCGCGCCGCCAGGCACCGCGACCACCCGCGCACGGCGGGGCCGACCCCGCCATTAAGAGCTCGTCCCTTATGGCCCTCATGCAGAGGCGCCGGAGCACAACTCCGACCACCAGGAGGACGCGCAGTCGTCGCACCCCACGCAGCGCCCGAGCAGCTCAGGCCCGGGGAGGACGGACCCTGCGCCTCAGACCGCGCTGCTCATGGCGCAGGAGCTTCTCCGCTACCAGCCCACCGCTGAGGCCCACGAGCAGTGGCTCCAACGCCTCAACCACCTCGTCGGCATCGCTACGACGCGCCCCACTCCGTCACAGTCCAACCTGCGCCCCTCTCCCGCGGGCACGGTCGGGACAAACGCGCCTCCGCCACCTCTGGGGTCTGCACCGGCTGCGGCGCAGAGGGCTGCTTCGCACACGTCCTCGCCGCACGATTGCTTGATCGTGCAGCGCACCGCGCCTGACGCTCGCGTGGGGATGGAGCTCCAGCGAGACCGCCAGAACAGGCTCGTGGAGGAGATTGGCCAGGCGGGTCAGCAGAACCGCGGCGTGCTGCAGCACGAGGTCGCTACGTACGCCTCAGGCTGCATGGCGTTCACCCGTTCTCTGCATCGCGTGGTCTGGCCCCCGAAGTTCAGGCCTGCTTTCCCCAAGGGCTACGACGGCTCCAGCAACCCCATCGAGTTCCTGCAGCTCTACACCACCTCCATCCAAGCTGCGGGTGGAGATGACAAGGTCATGGCCAATTGGTTCTCCCACGCGCTTCGCGACTCTGCGCTGTCGTGGCTCCTGAACCTCCCTGAGGACTCCGTGAACTCCTGGGAGGAGCTCTGCAAGCAGTTCGTCTCCAACTTCAAGGGGACATACGAGCGCGCCCTCACCCACAACGATCTGTGCGCCGTAGTGCATCCAGCGCTTCAGCCAAGCGCGCAACAAGATCCCAAACATCCCTGACACCCAAGTCATCGCCCCGTTCCGCGAGGGCGTCACTAACAGCAGGATGCTCGAGAAGCTGGGCATCCACGACAAGCTCACCTCTGTGGTCAAGCTTTTCGACCTGGCTGACAAGTGCGCCAAGGCTGAAGAGGGACTCCTCTTCGTCAAGATGTCCTCAAGAGGGGACGATCACGCTGAGGGGTCCAAGAGCCTGACGAAGAAGGAGGAGCCCAAGCGCAAGGCCACCGCGGTTCTCGCGGCAGAGCCTGTTGCAAAGGGCACCCGCAGGGACTCCCCCGAGCCTGGAGAGAGAAGAGACGACCACCACCCTTTCTGCATCTACCACAACAGGCGCGGCCACTCTACGGAGTCCTGCTTCGACCTCAAAAGGTTGAGCAAGGAGCGCGAGCAAGCAGAGGGCAGAGGTAGCCGTGGCCGAGGCCGTGGCTACCGCGGGAGCGGACGCAAGGGCGGCTACAAGAAACCATCTGGAAATCAGGCCAACGCCACAGAAAAGAACGGCAACCTCCCTGACGAGGAAGAGGCGGCTACCAAGCCCCGAGAAGCGCCATTGCCTGCATCCTCGGGGGAGCGCAGGCGCCGAAGTCGAACAACCATTTCAAGTTGTTCGCCCGCGAGCTCAACGCCGCCCTCCCAAGCACGGAAACCTCCAGGCCCCTCAAGTGGTCGCAGTACACCATCGCCTTCGACGCTCAGGACCACCCCAAGTCCACCAAGACTGTTGGAACCCTCCCGCTGGTCTGCACCCCCACCATAGACAATGTGACTGTCTCCAAGACTCTCATCGATGGCGGAGCAGGCCTGAACGTTATCTCCATAGATACGTTCGAGGCGCTTCAAGTGCCCTACGAGCGGCTCATGCCGTCGAGGCCCTTCATGGGGGTCACCAGCGGTTCGATCGAGCCTCTAGGCCAGGTCAGGCTTGCCGTCACCTTCGGGAGCAAGGAAAATTACCGCACCGAGCATATCGATTTTGATGTCGCACAAATCGGCCTGCCGTACAATGCCATCCTCGTCTACCCCGCGCTCGCGAAGTTCATGGCCGTCACACACCATGCCTACAACATGGTCAAGATCCCCGGCAGCACTGGCATGATCACAATTCCTGGGCATGTTCTGGACGCTACGCACGCGGTTGAGACGGCCTACAAGACCGCCGCCATGGCATTCCCCGCAGAAGAGGACCTAGAGACTCTCGAGAGACCCAAGAAGAAGAAGCAGTTGTTCTCCCAGGAGGCAGCTGCTACCAAGAAGATCTCTCTGAGCTCCGGTAGCTCGGGGGCTGAAGGCTCGGGGGCTAGCGTAACCATTGGCGCCGCGCTGCCTCCCAAATAGGAAAGCGCGCTCGTCGCCTTCCTCCAGGCAAACTCTGACATGTGCGCATGGACACCGTCAGATATGTCATGTGTACCGAGGGAGGTGATCGAGCACCACCTGGCTGTGTGCCCAAACGCGCGCCCCGTCAAGCAAACAGCAAGAAAAGCAAGCCCCCGAGAAGCAAGCATTCATCGTCAAGGAGGTCGAAAAGCTCAAAGCGGCAAAAGTCGTTCGCGAAGTCGCGCAACCCACTTGGCTCTCCAACGGCGTGGTAGTCCCAAAGCCCGCCGGAGGAGGCCGCCTCTGCATCGACTACACTGATGTAAACAAGGCCTGCCCCCAAGACCCTTATCCCATGCCCAGAATTGACCAGATTGTGGACTCCACGGCAGGCTGCGGCCTCCTCTGTTTCCATGATGCCTTCTCTGGTTATCACCAGATAAAGATGGCTAAGGAGGACGAGGAGAAGACGGCTTTCCTCACCCCGTGCGGTGTGTATTGCTACGTCTGCATGCCTTTTGGCCTCAAAAATGCCGGAGCCACTTTCCAGAGGTTGATGAGGATAGCCCTTGGCGGGCAAATGGGGCGGAACGCCGAAGCATATGTCGATGACATCGTCATGAAATCACGAGAAGGAAATACTCTCCTCGGAGACCTTGAAGAAACCTTCGCCAGCCTGCGCAAGGTGAACATCAAGCTCAACCCCGCCAAGTGCATCTTTGGAGTACCTTCAGGCAAATTTCTTGGGTTCCTCGTGTCTCATCGAGGCATAGAGGCAAACCCAGACAAAATCAAGGCCATAGAAGACATGCAGCCTCCACGCAGGCTCAGGGACATGCAACGCCTGGCAGGCTGCATGGCCAGATTGGGTCGATTCATCTCCAAGTTCGGCGAAATAGCCCTGCCCTTCTTCAAGATCATGAAAAGAACGAGCACTTTCAAGCGGACCCCTGAAGCTGAAAAAGCATTTGAGAACTTGAAGAAGTATCTGGCCAGCCCACCAGTAATGGTAGCCCCAAGGCATGGCGAGCACCTGAAGCTGTACTTATCAGCTACTCCGCAAACAGCCAGTGCTGTCCTTGTGGTGGAAAGAGAAGAGCCAGTACTTCACAAGAAGAGTGCACCCACTCCAAAGAAAAAGCCTCCTGATAAGGAGCTCGACGAAAGGGCAGCCCTCACAAACCCGCCGCCAGGCCCAAAGCCCCAAGAGAGGGCCGCCCAAAGTCAACCGCTGCAAGGAATTCATGTCGAGGAGCATGAGGAGCCCCTTGAGGCCAACCCCCTCGAGGCCCAGGGCAAGTGTCGTGGTATCGGCATAATTGATAGGAGACGGGGGTCCTCTAGCCTACGTATGGATTGTGGGGAAGAAGGCTGGTGTCGTCAAGGACGGGATTGAACACGGCGAGTTTACCCAGCTTCGGATCCCACGGCGGTGGCGAGATCCTACGTGCTGCTATAATTCACTATGAGGCAATAGCCGTGAACAGGTTACAATGTGTATGATGCCTATTGAAGCGTCTGCCCTAAAGGCTCCCTGGTGGCCGGCTTATATAGGCGGCCAGACCCCAGGGTACAAGGTATGTACTTGTCCGGCAAGTCAACAGAGTCCTAGACCTAGCCGGCTTAGTTGCCGCCTTCCGTCTTGGGCTTGGTGGCTCGATGGGCTTCGGCCTTCCGCCTTCCTTGGACCGTCCGCCTACTTCCTCGTACGTCAGCTATCTGGGCCGCCCGGCAGGCTTCGGCCTTACCACCCTTGGGCCACCCTGGACTAGCCGGATTGATCCATGTTGGTTATACCCCTAGTTGATATATCCCCAACATTAGCCCCCAGAAAGGTTGAAGTTCTCCAGGCGCCGACTTCTTCTTGATTCTTCATCCGCCAAAGTTGGCGGCTGCAGGACTTGAACCATTCTGAAAATCAACGAGGCTGCGTGTCTTGATATTGACATGCGGCCGCCTTTATCCATCATGGGAAAAGACGGCTACTCGACAATCTTGCCGAGCATCCTTCTTGGCGGTCTCCACCTAGTCAGCTCACGACAGTTTGAAAACAGTCTAGGCGGGAATCTCGCCATGATCACAAATTGCGGGAAAAGAGGAGGCGTGGAGATCGTGCAATCGTGTGCTGCAACGGATGCTGGACACGTGTCCGAGTAAAAACACCGTTGTACAGGGAGCAACGCCTGGCCCTATAAATAGGTAGTCAAACGGTCCATTTTCTCCACCCTGCCTTTGCTCTCCGTGCCTTCTTGCCCTTTCCACTTCTCCGCTTCCTGCTTCGAGCGAGCTCCGGCGAACTTCTTTCCTCCGGCGACCTCTCCGCGCGGCGATGTCCACCGGTCAGACTCTCTCCACGGCGTCGAGCGGTCCGGCGACCGAGACGGCGCCCGCGACGGCGATGGGCGGCGCGATAACCCGTCCCGCGCCGGCGGCAACGGGCAATGTCGCCACCGTCGCCCCTCGGACTTCCACCGCGCGCGCGCCAGCGGCGGGTCCTTCGGCTCCTCCACCAACCACCGCGGCGATGACGACGGCGGGCGCCCCCGTCGACGAGGAAGAGGAAGCGGCGGACCTCGGGTCCCGCTACTGGCTACCTTCCATAGTCGACGAAGATGCCCTCCAAGATTTGGAGGCTGTCGGCTACCTCCCCACTCGGGAGGATTTCCGGTGGAGGGCCGCCTTCGGAGACGTCATCCCGGCCCCGAAAGCCGGGGAGCGGGTAATCCTCACCTCCCATCTAGTTAGGGGAATGGCGCTTCCGCCTTCCGCCTTTTTTAGCGAGGTTCTAGATCACTATGGGCTCCAGCCCCACAACATAGCACCCAATAGCAAATTAGTCCTAGCCGGCTTCACAGCTCTGTTCGAAGGCTACCTAGGTATTAGGCCTAGTTTAGACTTCTTCAGATATTGCTTCCGTTGCCGGCGACAGACGGTGCCGGACGGCGGGCTGGCAACCTGCGGCAGCATCACCTTCAACTGCCGCCAGGGCCGCCAATGGTATCCTAAGATACCATACCTTGAGTCCGTCAAGGGCTGGACCTCCACATTCTTCTACTGCCAAGATATGGCAGCTCCGGGCCGCCAAGTCGGCATCCCGGCATTCTTCAACGCGCCACCCATGCCCCGGCTATGCTGGGACGAGGCGGTGCCCAAGTTGACGGAGGAACTCCGCCTTATTCAAAGGCGGATTGAATTCCTCACGAGGACGATGGCTCCCCCTCTGCTGGATGGGGTCGACACCGTCATCTGCTGGCTCGGCCGGCAGATCCTCCCCCTACGGTACAGCCCGCACAAGATGTGTCAGTATTCGCCTACCGACACGGCCTCTCTCCGCGTGAGCGAAGAGATATTGCCGGTTGCCGACCTGGCGTTCCGGCTCCGCAGCCTCGTCAAGGCGGGGCTGGTGAAGGCGGTGGAGGGCGTGCCCATGCACACCCACGACAACCCTCCCCTCGAGGTAAATATCTTCTTCCTTGCCCCTTGTTTGACAGCTTTGCCGGCTAGGATTGAGTTCCATTAAACTTGTCTTCTTTTTCAGCTCTCCGACTTGGGGGAGGATGACCTGGCTCCCGACTTCTACGAGTCGGAAGCCGGGAAGACGAAGAAGCGCAAGGCGTACGACGCCGCTTCCTCTACGGCGAATGCCGAGAGGAAGAAACGGATCGCGTCGGCTACCGAGCCGGCTCTCGCCAACCTTGGCGAGAACGCGGGGATTAACATCCCCCGAAGGTAATCAATTTTGCCTTTAATAGACGACAAACCTCTTCAATACTGGCCAATTGACTCTGCTTCCTTTTTGTTGACAGGGAAAGGGTCGCAACTTCCCGGTTGACGACCAGACTTCTTGGCAAGGGTAAGCGGCCACAAGGTAGCTCGCCGGCTACTGTGCCGCCTACTCCTCAGCTCCAGGCCGGCAGCTTTATGGGCGACGCTCATCGTCAGCCCCCGGCTCCGGTTTCTGGCGCTCCGCCAAGGGCCTCTTCCACCGACCGCGCGCCCAAGACTCCCCTATGCTGGCTGAGGCTACGGCCGATGAAGCCGCTCAATCGCGCGCCGCCAACGAGGGGTTGCTGGAGTCGACTGCCGGCGGGTCTCCCCCGACTGCGGGAGGCGGCAAGGTCAGGGACCCTTGGTCCACCTTTAAGGAGGCCAAGGAGTCAACTTTGGCTTTCGCCAACTTCGCCTCGCAGGCCTTCGCCGACTTGGAGAGCGACTTATCTGTAAGTTCTTACCACTTCGGCATATACATAGTCTTTCCCCCGAGCACTTAGATGGCAAGTCAAAAAAGAATTTTTGACTGCCGGCTTAGTGGTTACTCGACAATATGTTTTATGCCTTTGTTTGTCCTGCAGGGCCTTGTGTCCGCCAATGTCGAGCTCCTCTCCTCCCGTGTCGAGATAAACCAGCGGTGCCGCGACCTGAAGAAGGACTGCGAGGCCAAGGACCTGCGGATTGCCGAGTTGGAGGCGGCCCGCAAAAAATATGAAGGTAGGGTTAATCCTCCTCGCCTTCAACTATACTTTCGACTTATGTTGATGTCAATCATTTAGTTAGCGAATCCATATTTGTAGAACTGCTAGACCACGCCCAGGATATTCTGAAGGCGTCCACTGATATGCAAGCTCTTATGAATAAAGCTTCAGACTTGGCGGCCGCCAACTTGGAGTTGAAGGAGGCTCATCAGAAGGAGATGGAGGCCCAGCAACTCAAGTTTGCGCAGGAATCTAGCCAGCTCACTGGTGAGCTAGAAAGCCTGCGTAACAAGTTGGCGGAGGCGGAGAAGACGGCTGCGGAGGAAATCTCCAAGCAGACTTCTCGCGCCCAAACTGCGGAGGACGCGCTGGCAACTCATATGATTGAGTTGTCCGCTTTCCATAACTTGGTCCTTGGTAATTTATTACTCCTTTTTGATGCTGCCATTTTGCTTTAGCCTGAGCCAAACTAATGGCTTTATTTTTTGATACATTTCCCGCCGGTTTAGGCGATGACAGGGTTGTCAGCCCCGCCTGGATCGCCTTGCGCATCTAGGCGAACTGATCACCGAGACTTTGGCGGCGTCCAAGCGGTTTGCCGCCAAGTTCTTCACCTCCTCTGGCAGCCAGGAACCGACCGAGTTCAGCGACGTGCCCGCTATCTTGGAGCAGGCGACCAAATTGCACAAAAGCTCGCTGAAGTCGGCGGCACGGGGTGGAGCCAAGACCGCACTTGGGTTGTTCATGGCGCACTACCCCGAGGCGGAGATAGAAGCCGTCACTGAAGGCATGCCGTCAACGTATGAAGACAGCAGCGAGGTTGAGCCGGCCGCTGTTCTGGACAGCGTTGCCTGGCGGAGAGGGAGCTGAAGCAGCCGGCCCGAGGCGGAGGGGAGTGATAGTTCCGGGGCTGAAGTTGTCAGCCCCCAAGCCTGATGTAGACGCTCCCCCGAGCCATATCTTTTCTGTCCTTGCCTCCTATCAGCCTTACTTGTCGGCCCCTGAAACAATGCAACATTGACTTGTAATATTTGTATATACTTTTGTTGCTGCTTTGTTAGGCGGAAACTAGCTGACAAGTTTTATTTTGTCTTTATTTATATGGCCCGCCTTAATTTTACCCTGACTTATATGTTTGACTTTTTGTATGTTGACGAAACCTCAGCCGGTAACTTTAGCTGAAACAACCAGGGCTAAACCATGCGTTTATAATCAGAGACCAAAGCCAACATGTTGGTGTCAAAGACATACTACTAGGCGAACCACATATAAGTAATCAGAGGTAAAGGAATTAGGCGGCGCAAAAAAGTTTATTTTTGCTTTGGGTTGGCTCGAAAGCTGCAAGTATCTACCAGTTAGAACCTTTGCACGGAGCTAGAAAATAGGTAACTTAGATACATAGGGGAAATATGATTGCAAGAAAAGACAAAAGATGGCATGCTTCTCAACACAGATGAGGAACCATAGACTTTTATTTCATAATCATATTTAACTTATTACAATTATAAATTGCTAAGTGTAGAAAGGACGTAGCTGCTCAATATTCCAAGGCCGTCTTGTTTGCTCGAACGGATCGTCAATGCTTTTTTTGCGCTTGGTTCCCCTTTTTCCTGTCGCCTTCTTGCGTATTTTCTTTTCGTCTTCGTCGCGGATGTCGGCCAGGTAGTAGGAACCATTGAGCAGCGCCTTTGTGACTATAAACGGTCCTTCCCATGGCGGGGATAACTTGTGCAAGCCTTTTCTGTCTTGAATTAGGCGGAGAACCAGGTCACCTGTTCTGAAGCTTCGCTTCCGCATTCTCCGGCTGTGATAGCGGCGAAGTTGTTGCTGGTACAAGGCGGAGCGATGGAGAGCGACGTCTCTTTCTTCGTCTAGCAGGTCTAGGCTATCCTGTCTTGCACCTTCTACGTCTTGCTCGATGTAGGCTTGAACTCTTGGGGAATCGTACTTCATGTCGGTAGGTAGCACTGCCTCAGCGCCATATACTAAGAAGAAAGGAGTGTAGCCGGTAGACCTGTTTGGCGTTGTGCGCAAACTCCACAGTACCGACTGTAACTCATCTTCCCAAGCGCCGGCTGCCCTGTGTAATGGAGCTTTGAGACGAGGCTTAAGTCCTGATAAGACTAGGCCGTTTGTACGCTCTACTTGTCCATTGGATTGAGGGTGTGACACGGATGCCAAATCAAGCCGGATACCCAGATCGCTGCAGTATTCTTCTATGTCGCCTTGAGACAGATTGCTGCCATTATCGGTGATAATGCTGTGTGGAACTCCAAACCATGAGATAATCCCCCAGAGAAAATTGGTGGTTGTTCGTGCGTCAAGTTTGCTGATCGGTTTAGCCTCGACCCATTTGGTGAACTTGTCGACATCGACCAATAGGTGGGTGTACCCACCACGCGCCTTTTTGAAGGGACCCACCATGTCTAAGCCCCAGACCGCGAATGGCCAGGTGATTGGGATCGTCCTTAGCTCCTGTGCCGGCAAGTGAGGTTGACGAGCGTACAACTGGCAGCCTTTGCATGTCTTTACGATATTCTCGGCGTCTTCTTTGGCGGTGAGCCAGTAGAAACCTTGGCGGAAAGCTTTGGATACAATGGACCTGGCGGAAGCATGATGCCCGCAGGTGCCAATATGTATGTCCTTCAGAATTTCCCGGCCTTCTTCCGGCTGTATGCACCGCTGATAGATGCCGCATGTGCTTCGCTTGTATAGCTCGCCTTTTATTATCGTGAATGCTTTGGCTCGCCTTATGATCTGCCTCTTTAACACCTCATCGTCCTCCGGCAACTTTTTGTCGATTAGAAAATCGAGATATGGGACTGTCCAATCCGGCTGTGTCAAGTAGACAGCGAGACTTGCCGCTTCTACCGGTTCTTCTGCGTCGGGGTCCATCAAATCGGCGCCTTTAATGGATGGCTTATGCAAATGTTCCAGGAAAATTTCCTTTGGTACCTTTTTGCGTTCCGATCCTAGTCTTGCAAGTGTGTCCGCCGCCTCGTTCTCAGCTCTTGGAACATGATGGACTTCGTAGCCCGCGAAGTTTTTTGCGAATTCGTCAACTTTGGCTCTGTAAGCCGCCATTGTTGCGCTTTTCGCATCCCATGTTCCGCTTACTTGCTGCGCGACCAAATCTGAGTCGCCATAACAGAGGATCCTTTTGACGCCTAGGTCGTTTGCCACGTGTAACCCGTGAAGCAAGGCTTCGTACTCGGCAACGTTGTTGGTTGCTGTGAAGTGGATTTGTAACACGTAGCTAAGCTTGTCACCTTTAGGCATGCGTAGAACGACTCCAGCCCCCGAGCCTTTGAGCATCTTTGATCCGTCAAAGTGCATGACCTAATATTCTGATTCGGGGAGTGTCATTTCCTCCATGGCCTCTGTCCAGTCGGCGACAAAGTCTGCAAGCGCTTGAGACTTAATGGCGGTCCGTGGTTTATAGACTATATCAAAGGCGGCAAGTTCGATGCCCCATTTGGCAACTCGACCTGTTGCTTCTGCATTGTTGATTATGTCTCCCAACGGTGCCTTGCTGACTACTGTCACTGTGTGTTCCTGGAAGTAATGCCTAAGCTTTCTGGCGGCAAAGAATACGCCGTACGCCAGCTTTTGGTAATGCGGATACCTCTGCTTGGAGGCGGAGAATACTTCACTGATGAAGTAGACCGGTCGCTGCTCACACGTCGCGGCTTCGTTCTCCTTTCTTTCCACAGCCAAGACAACGCTGACA
The DNA here is from genome assembly GCA_026929855.1 of Poa annua. Taxonomy (NCBI): domain Eukaryota; kingdom Viridiplantae; phylum Streptophyta; class Magnoliopsida; order Poales; family Poaceae; genus Poa; species Poa annua. The sequence goes on along the minus strand of CM049426.1, from coordinate 56,378,044 downwards.
ACAGCTCCTGTTGCCGCGATGTACAGCAGCATTGGTTCTTGTGATCGAGGTGCTGCCAATATCGGAGCGGATATGAGGGCCTCCTTAAGTTGTTGCAAGGCGGCATCTGCCTCTTCTGTCCACTCGAAGTTGTCGGACTTCTTCAATAGCCGGTAGAGAGGCATTGCCTTTTCCCCTAGGCGGCTTATGAAACGACTGACGGCTGCCGCCGATCCGGCTAGGCGCTGCACGTCCTTCAGACAAGTAGGTCTGGATATGTTTTGGATAGCCTTGATCTTCTCCGGGTTAGCCTCGATCCCTCGTTCTGAGACGATGAAACCGAGCAGTTTGCCGGCTGGAACGCCGAAAACGCACTTGGCGGGATTGAGTTTCATCTGATACCTCCGGAGATTCTGAAACGTTTCTTCCAAGTCCTCTAGGAGATCTGCCTTCTTTTTTGACATTACCGCGATGTCGTCTACATAGACGTGAACATTGCGGCCGATCTGTTCGTGCAGGCAATTTTGCATTAAGCTGGTATGTTGCCCCTGCATTCTTCAGGCCAAAAGGCATTGTAATGTAGCAGAAAGTCCCGTATGGAGTGGTGAAAGATGTTTTCAGCTGATCTGACTCTCTCATCTTGATTTGGTGGTATCCTGAGTAGGCGTCCAGAAAACAAAGCAGCTCGGAGCCAGCTGTGGAGTCTACGACTTGGTCAATTCTAGGCAGCGCAAAGGGATCCTTTGGGCAGCACTTGTTAACACCGGTATAGTCAATACACATCCTTAGCTCTTTATTCTTCTTTGGAACAAGTACAGGATTTGTCACCCAATCGGTGTGTACAACTTCTTTTATGAAATTGGCGGCCTTCAGCCTATTTAGCTCCTTTCCTATAGCCTTGCGTCTCTCATCTCCAAAGCGTCTTGTTGCTTCCTTCACCGGCTTGGATCCTTTTATGACGTTGAGCGAGTGCTCGGCAAGTTCCCTCGGTACACCAGGCATGTCGGAAGGCGACCATGCAAAGATGTCACGATTCTCACGGAGGAACTCGACGAGCGCGCCTTCCTATTTGCTGTCAAGGTTGGAGCCGATGACAATTTGCTTAGACTTGTCACCTGGGATGAGGTCCGCCTTTTTAGTGTCTTCTGAAGCTTCGAAGGTCTTCTTGACATCCATCTTTGGCTTTGGCATGGAGTTGTCTTAATCTGCCCCGAGCAGCGCGAGTTCTTCCTTGTGGATGACGGCTTCTGCGAAGGCGGCCATGCCACGCTCGCACTCCTTGGCTTTCTTGAAGTTGCCGAAAATCGTGATGGTTCCGTTTTCCCCCGGCATTTTAAGCTTGATGTATATGTAGCACAGCCTTGCCATGAACTTGGCGAAAGCCGGTCGTCCGAAGATTGCATGATAGGCGCTTTTGAAGGGGACAACTTCGAACCGAAGGAACTCTAAGCGGTAGTTCTCTTTTGGTCCGAAAGTTACCTTCAGCCTGATGCTCCCCATTGACTTTGCTTGCCTGCCGGGCACTATGCCATGAAAGGTGAGGTTGCTGTGGTCCAGCTGATCCTCTGATAGGTTCATGCGGCTTAGTGTGTCATAGTACAGGATGTTGAGGCTGCTGACGCCATCCATAAGTACCTTTGTAAGTCTGAAGTTGTCGACAATGGGATCGACGACAAGGGCGTACTTGCCTGGGTGAGGAACGTGATCAGGGTGGTCGGACCGGTCCCAAGTGATCGTTGCCTCAGACTAGTTCAAGTACTGAGGGACGTCCGGCATTGTCGCGTTGAGTTCGCGCATTTCCTCCTTATCCGCCTTAGCCGAAGGCGTGCCGACAAAGCACACAAGAGATTCTTTGACCTTCGGATACAGCTTCTTTTCCTTGGCGGCTGCGTCATCTTCGCTTGAGATAGAAATGTCGTCGTCATCCTCATCCTCCTTGCTGTCTTTCTTGTCGTTCTTCTTTGACTTCCAGCCGACTGTGGGATCCTTTTTGAAGTCGTCCATGAAACGGCACTCGCCAAGCATATGGTTGACCTTGCCCAATGAGGCGTGGATGGGACATGGCAAAAGCTTTGCCTGTTCATAAGTGATTCGCGCCGCCTTAGGCCCTGAGCCGGCTTCGCGACTATCTTTCTTATTCTTCCACTTCTTTTTGCCGGCGTTCCCTTGGAATGCTGCGGCTACCTCATTGGAAGGTCCGGCTTTGTCGTCTGCCGCCTGCTTGCGCTTGTTGTTCCGCTTTGGTATGATGTTGACGTCTGGGTCATCGTCCCGGGCGTCGTCATCCGCCGCCGCGTACTGGGCGGCCTGGTTGAGCATCACACCAAGGTCCGTGATTTGCTCGCGGACGAGCCTATGACGGAGCAAGGACTTCTTCTGTAGGCCCGTGTAGAAGGCGTGGATAGCCTGTGCGTACGAAACACCATGACAGTTGGCTTTTCGGATATCCAACGGCTGACAAAATCTGTCATGGTTTCGTCCGGCTTTTGGATACAGCTTTGCAAATCCGTGTAGGTATTTGGGCGCTTGTATGTTCCTTGGAAGTGCTGGGAGAAAACCTTTTCCATGTCGTACCAACTATGGATGGACTTTTCAGGAAGGTTGTCGATCCAAGCTCTTGCCGTGCCTTCCAACATGAGAGGTAGGTAGCGGACGGCAATATAGCTGCTCCCGCCGGCAATTTCTATGGCCATGGCATAATCGGATAGCCATGAGTCCGGCTTAACGAGGCCGTTGTACCTAGAACAGTTTTTTGACACTGATGTCATGTCCTTGGGGAACGGCTCTCTGCGGATGGCGTCACCGAAGCACTTTGGTCCAGAGTATAGCGGCTCCTTTCCTCTTGCTATGTCTTGTAGGCGGTGTCATGCGTCTTTTGGATCGAGCTGCCGTGCGCCTCTATTTGCGTCCGGCTCGTCCTGCGCTGCCCGGCTTATGCTGCGCCTCGGCCCTTCTACCTCCTCTCTCGTTTTGCTGCCGGTGCTACGCTGTGGAGACCGGCTTCGACCTCTCCTGGGGGGGTCGTTGCCGACATCTTTTCTAGGCGGTGGCCTGTTGTTCCGGCTACCGCCATTGTCGCGTCTGGGATGGGATGGAGGTGGCAGGTCTCCTCTGCTTCCTGTCCTTGAATTCTCGTCCCGCCTTGGCTTTGGCGGTGGCGTCTTCTTTGGAGGTGGCGTTGCCTTCCTTTTGTCGCCATGGCTACTGGAGCCAGACGGGCCATCGGGGTCGGCGCCGGGTGCAGCTTTGCATTTTCCCGACTTAGGCTCTAGGTCTCCCCCACGGGCATCCGCCATATGGCCGTAGGAATCAGCGCGAGCTTGTTGTTCTAGGGCCTTGCTTACGAAGTGTCTTGCATTGGCCAGCTTCTCTTCCGCCGTGTAAGTGTTGTCGTCCAGGGTATCTAGCGCGGCGGCCGCGTTGAGGACAGGGGTGCAGAAGAGAACATCTCCCCTTCTGTCCACGCGCTGTGGTGCCGTACGCCAGTCGAACCCTAGATCTTGAGCCGCCGTTGTCGCTTGCGTTGGCGGCTCTTTTCCACGACGGTTTCTTGATGACCTTTTCTCCTCGAAGAGTTGCCGGCTTGTTTTAGCCGACATCTTCTCCTATTCTTTCTTGATCTTCTTCGCAAGGCTCTCAACGTGCTCCTCTCTTTTTCGCAGGAAGTCAGAGTGCTTAAGCATGTTAAGCCTAAGCTCTTCCACTTCGTCAAGTGGGGTGTCTTTGTTCACCGGAGTATTCATGATCTCATCTACTTCTTTGATGACGGAGAGAAAATCCGTGGGTTTGCTGCTGCCGCCTTTCTCGAGGCCAGTTTTCTTCTTTGCGTGCACCTTGTCGGAACTTTCAATGAGCTGGCCGGCAGTGGTGTCGCCGGCATCTTCCGCCGGCTTGTTTTGCGCCTCCGAAGTAACTGGGGTTATCTCGTGACCGACAACAACCATCAAAGCCAGCTTGCCAGGCATGTCAGTATCCGCTGTGCCCTCTGAAGGAGCCGGATTACCACTGGAAAAGCGGGTTTTGATCTTCTCTTCGAAGAGACTAGCATCATCATCAGAGTCAGAATCTACGTTGACTTGAACGGTAGATCTGGATCCGGCATCTGACATCGCATCCTCCTGTAGAGCAGGGAGGATTGACTCAGGATGGTTGTTTTCCGGCTGGGAGTCTGATCCCAGTCCGACAACTCCGACGAAGTGAAAATCAGATTCGGCCGTCTCCTGGGAGAAGGCGGATTCAGATCCATCTTGTCGGTCGACTGCTTGGTCGAAGGGTTGGTGGGTGGGGTTGTAGAAACACGGTAGGCCGTACGCCTCTGGCGTGTACCCGATGAAGACGTCGATCCCTCCGATCGGTACGATTGCGCATCCGATAAGGTAGTCGTCCGCCGGGAGCCAGGACTCATCCGAGTTGACGTAGCTATGGCCGCCATACCTTGTGACGCGACCGACGGCGATCTGCTTGCCCACGCCGCCAAGTGATCCCGCCTGGAACGTGACGCCAGGAACCTTCAGCCCCACGGTGGGCGCCAACTGTCGTGGTATCGGCATAATTGACAGGAGACGGGGGTCCTCTAGCCTACGTATGGATTGTGGGGAAGAAGGCTGGTGTCGTCAAGGACGGGATTGAACACGGCGAGTTTACCTAGCTTAGGATCCCACGGCGGTGGCGGGATCCTACGTGCTGCTATAATTCACTATGAGGCAATAGCCGTGAACAGGTTACAGTGTGTATGATGCCTATTGAAGCGTCTGCCCTAAAGACTCCCTGGTGGCCGGCTTATATAGGCGGCCAGACCCCAGGGTACAAGGTAAGTACTTGTCCGGCAAGTAAACAGAGTCCTAGACCTAGCCGGCTTAGTTGCCGCCTTCCGTCTTGGGCTTGGTGGCTCGATGGGCTTCGACCTTCCGCCTTCCTTGGACCGTCCGCCTACTTCCTCGTACGTCAGCTATCTGGGCCGCCCGGCAGGCTTCGGCCTTACCACCCTTGGGCCACCCTGGACTAGCCGGATTGATCCATGTTGGTTATACCCCTAGTTGATATATCCCCAACAGCAAGCCCCCTGAAGCCAACCCCCTCGAGGCCCAGGGCAAGCCCCCTGAGGCCAACCCCCTCGAGGCACAGGCCAAGCCCCCTGAGCCAAACCCCCTCGAGGGCCGAGCTGAGCCACCTCAGGCAAAAGACGCCAAGGCAACAGGAACTACCCTCGTCGAGCATCCAGTTTACTTCGTCAGCATAGTACTGCGTGATGCTCGCGAGCGGTATACAATGCAGCAGAAGCTTCTCCTCGCACTCCTCATCGCCTCAAGAAAGTTGCGACACTCCTTCCAGGGGCACCCCATCACGGTGGTCACCTCTTTCCCCCTGGAGCAAATCCTGCGCAACCCAAACGCAATAGACCGTGTCGCAGGATTGAACAAAGAGCTACAGCCATTCAATTTGCGCTTTGATACCACAAAGGTAATCAAAGGAAGAGCACTGGCAGACTTCGTCGCCGAATGGACTGACCCAACCCCTGAAGAGCCTTTGGGAGAAGAGCAAGAGCCCTCTGGAGCCGCAATGCCCAGCCACTGGACCATGAAGTTCGACGGAGCTTTCGCTTGCCGCCACGGCGGGGCAGGCGTAGTCCTGATCTCACCCAAGGGCGACAAGCTGTATAACGCAGTCCAGCTGTGCTTCGGAATCGACAAGATATCCAACAATATCGCCGAGTATGAAGGACTGCTGGCCGGCCTACGCGCCACAATCGCCCTAGGCGTCAAGCATATACTCATTAAGGGCGACTCCCAGCTGCTCGTTAACTTCTCTAACAAAAGCTACAAGCCTAAGGACGACCACATGGCTGCATACCTTGAAGAGGTCTGTAGGCTTGAGAAGAACTTCAGGGGAATGGAGCTCATGCACATCCCAAGAAAGGAAAACCAAGAGGCTGATAACATCGCCAAGCGCGCATCAAAGTGGCAAGCTCAGCCGCCAGATGTCTTTGAAGAAAGGCTCGTCAAGGCATCCATAAAGCAGCCCCAAGAGGCCATGCCCGCAAGCACAGACGAAGCGCTCCCGCCACCTCCTGCAAGCAGGGCTCCCGGCTGCGGGCCCCCTACAGGGGAGCGTCTGTTGCTCACAGCGGTGCACCAAGAAACAGGATGGATCGACGAGATCAAGGACTACCTCCACAAAGGGATCCTTCCCGAGGAAGACGTTGAAGCGGAGCGAATTGCCCGCTAAGCAAAATCATATCAAATCCTCGAAGGAATTCTCTATCGCAAGCGCCCAAACGGCGTCGCGCTCAAATGCGTCCCTCCTGAAGAAGGCAAACTGCTGATCAAGGACATACACAGCGGGGAATGCGGCCACTATTCATGCGCCCGCACCCTCGCAGGCAAAGTCTTCAGGAGTGGCTTCTACTTGCCTCAAGCACTTCAAGATGCAATGAACATCATTCAAGCATGTGAAGCCTGCCAATTCCACGCCAAGCAAATCCACCAACCATCGCTGGGACTACAGACCATTCCGCTCTCGTGCCTTTTGCGGTCTGGGGGCTGGACATTTCCCAACGGCGCAAGGGGGATATCGCTACCTCTTCGTGGCCATTGACAAGTTCACAAAATGGCCTGAAGTGGAGGCAACACGCACAATCACAGCAGGCGCGGCGGTGAAATTCATCAGGGGCCTGGTCTGCCGCTTCGGAGTGCCTAACCGCATCATCACCGACAATGGCTCACAGTTCACCAGTGGCATCTTCAGAGCCTACTGTGAAAAAATGGGCATCAAGCTCTGCTTCGCCTCAGTCGCCCATCCGCAAAGCAACGGACAGGCTGAGCGCGCAAACACAGAGGTCCTCAAAGGCCTAAAGACCAGGACCTTCGATATCCTCAAGGGCCACGGTAGGGGCTGGATCAAAGAGCTCCCCTCGGTGCTCTGGTCCATCCGTACCATGCCACCCAAGCCCACCGGGGAAACACCGTTCGCACTCGTCTATGGAGCCGAAGCAGTCCTCCCCACAGAAATAAAGCATGGATCCCCACAGGTCCTTGCCTTTAACGAGGACCAGCAAGAGGACCTCCACAACAACGACCTGCTGCTTCTTGAAGGGCTACGACGCTGCGCCGCCCTCCGGGCGACAAAATACCAGCAAGACCTGAGACGCTACCACAGCCGCAACGTACGCTCGCGCACCCTGGAGGCAGGCGACCTCGTACTCAGGCGAATCCTCTCAAGGGAAGGCCTCCACAAGTTGTCCCCGATGTGGGAAGGTCCCTACAGGGTCACCCACATTCCCAGGCCTGGCGCGGCTCGCCTCGAGACGCAAGACGGCGTCCCCGTCAAGAATCCATGGAACATCATGCACCTACGCAAGTTCTACCCGTGATGATTGTCACGCCCGTGATCATTGTCACGTCGAGACTTCAAGCGGAAGAAGCAGCCTACGGCTCAACCTCCAAGCATTTTTGTCTGTAGAGGTTAAAATGCTCACGGCTTAAACCTCCAAAACATGCTTTGTCTCCTAAGGGAACAAACGCAAAACATGATCATTGTCACGCCCGTGATCATTGTCACGTCGAGACTTCAAGCGGAAGAGGCAGCCAACGGCTCAACCCCCAAGCATTTTTGTCTCTATAGGTTAAAATGCTCACGTCTTAAACCTCCAAAACATGCTTTGTCTCCTAAGGGAACAAACGCAAAACATGATCATTGTCACGCCCGTGATCATTGTCACGCCGAGACTTCAAGCGGAAGAGGCAGCCTACGGCTCAACCGCCAAGCATCTTTGTCTCTAGAGGTTAAAAGCATCTTTCGTCCACTTTCTCACCGTCGTCGATCTCCCGCGTCGTCCACTTTTGTAGTATATGCATTTTAATAATTCTTAGTTATAAAATTATTACTTGTATTATTTTCTTATTTGTTTTTTTGGTATATATAGTGTCATGGTTTTGACATCTGTCCACACCGGCTCTCGCCCGCTCTATTATTCGGATGTGGAGGTAGTTGAGCCGGAAATTCTAAACAACCCTATTGTCGAGTTTTTTGTAAAAGAAAACAATGATTTGAAAGAAAAATTGAAAATAAGTGAAGATCTTCGTCTCGAAGAAAAGATGAAATGGGAGTTTAAGATCACCGACGTCGTCGATGATAACAAGATCAAGATGGAGGCAATGCGCTTCGATCATGTAGTGTACCTGCACCTAAAATATGGCAGATACCTGTGTATAGTGCAAATCCCTGGATCGATTCGTTGGCACACATAGTTACGATGTAATATCACAACAAAGTATCAATTTATTACAACGCTGATCCAGACTAAGAAAATATTCATTACAAATTTGCATAGCATAAAGCTAGCAGTGAACAGAGTAAACAACGGAAAATTTATTCTTCATGGAGTCCCCAATCATCATCATGTGCCACAGGCGAGCATGTTGGTTGAAGACTCGAAACACTTCGTAAAATTTTCACTCATCATCATGACAGGCTGCAATAAGATATATATTGCAACAACGAGGGTCAGAACCATTAAAATGGAACTGGCAAGCAACAACGAGATATATATTGCAATAACTCTATAGCCTATATGCATATTTGGCTGGTGGAGTTCAAGGCTATTTTGCATAAAGCCAATTTTTCCGATCTCTTTGGAAAACACTTTTCTTCTATTCGAGACATCCGTGGCATGAAATCCACTCTCTCATTCTACCCTTGTTCACCCATCAAGTTTTAATTTATAAGTTGGAATGGTGGAATCCTCCATTGACATCCTCGTTCAGCTGCTCAATTGTCCGTTTCCGGGGACACGGCTAAGTACTTAGATTTTAACTCTGCAGAGGTTGTGCACGTTCACCATTGTACCCATTTAACCCACGTTACCCTTTTCACACCATTTGTGATAAGGAAAGGAAAGAATGAGACTAGATCTTTCAGAAGCATTTTCCCTCCCACTCTGGCCTGACGCGCTCCACCTACAAATCCTCTACCACCACCTGTCAGGCCGGGAAGAGTCCACGCAGCTTAGTTGATCAAGCCAGAGCCCATATTGGCAATGGCTGCACGAGAAGCAATTTTCACTTGGAGTTCTTCAAATTCCTTTGCTCCTGGGTGGCCATCCAAAAGTGAATATTCCACAGGTAAATCCCCTGGGAACAACACTCAACTCATATAGCCAAGCAACCAATTCCACCCAGGTGTTTGATTTAAAACTTAGTTGGCTTTATCTTTTTCATCAAAATAGTTTTTGCATAGCATCACTATTCTACTAAGTATTTTCATAGGAACCTAGACACAGGAATAAAGAGGTCTAACATGGCTTGCATAGCAATAATATCCTACACATGCTTATAGAAAATAATCTACTCATGCATAGAAAAATAATAGGACTTTTATGGGGGTGTGCCACTTGCCTTTGGATGATGTCTTTGTTCACAAGCTCTTTTCAACGATACTCGAAACTCTCCGTTCAGTCTAACAATATAAACAAACAACAATACACAATCAGAAAACAAAACCACACAACACATAGAAGCATACATAATGAACAAACAAGTTTCATAACTTCTAAGGAAAACATGTCATGCATGATATGCAAATTATTTCTAAGGACTAGAGATGCATGCCATGAAATTCTTTTAAGTTAATGCAAGGCAATTGGGTTGGTCAAAATGACTAAGGACTAAATTCATAGGTTGGACAAAATATTTTGTTATAAATCATCTTATATAAGCACTCAATGACTTAGTCATGATGTGCATAACTACTTAGAGAAAATACTAACTCTATTCTTCAAGGTGATCAACAATCATTAACAACTCTTGGTAAATTGGATATTCACTATAGTGAGAGAGACAGACACCCGGCCAGCCACTTAAATTGTGGAACAGGTCTCATGTACGTGGACATGTAAGGTTAGTTTCCAGGCCGCTTCATCTCACTGTGCCGCTAGGATCCAACAAACTTCAAGATGGTAATAACATGATTCGAAAACCGTTTATGTCTAAAGTAAAAGATAAGGTTAGAAAAGAGGGAAAAGATAGTAAGAATGACGTAGTTGGTCTTCCAGGCTTCATCTCCAGACTTGTAATATTCTCCTTGGTGATGTCTTGATTGAATTTTTGGTAGACTTGAATAATCTCCAGACATGATGACTTTTGTATCACTAGCCTGGTCTTGGATTTATCTTAGTCTTCAAGAGGTCTAAGGGAAGAAAGGAGAAATGAAAGAGAGAGGGAGCAAGACTTAGAAAATATTTCTGGTTGGTCTTCATGAACTTCCTATTGATTTTTCTTCTAAGTGCTTCTACTTCTTGGAGATTCTTCTGGAGTCTTGTTTTGGCTAAGTCTTTCATTGGTCTTCTATCTCCATGTTGAAAATCCCAAGTGTCTAAGTGTATAGCACTTTACTAAAATGCTAAGTTGAAATGATCCTAACTTAGAGAAAATGGTGGAGGAGTTTTCTTATGGGAAATATAACTACAAAATAAAATATGCTATGAATGAAATGCAATTTTAAATCACAAGAAAACATCAAAATAACTTTTGTGATTTCTTTATAAATATGCATGAATTTGTAAATGCAATTTAATTAATTTCTATTTTTGGAAAATATAATAATAAATATAAGATTAAAGTTTTCTATGATTAAGTTTTTATAACAAAATTTTATAATTAGTATTAATAGACAGGGGGCATTTAATTAGATTTATAGCAATTTGATTTAATAAAAAAATAATATTTCTATTAATAGTTATGTTGAAAATACTCAAACTATTCAATTTAAATATATAACTATGAATTCATTCAAATATTACTCAAAAATATATTATAGCAGTGGCATCAATTTACAAATATCCCAAGGTCTCTAAAACAATTTTATTTGCAATTTTTGGATTTATAGATTTAAAGGTATGACAAATATACTCAAATCTTCCATTTGAAATTTGAATATTTTAAACTAAGTCAAATTTGAATTTTGGCAGATCCAAAATATTCTACATGTCTAGGGCTTTCCAAAGATATAAAAATATTTGAATTTGGATAAACCGAGAAAAAGATAATATAGTTTGAATAGACAGGGGCTTTTCTGCAAAACTGCCATTTACTCTAATTAAAAGAAATCAAATTCCACGTGGCTGCTGACTGGGATCCGATGTGGCGCTGACTGGGATCCGACGTGGATAAGTGATTCGCTCTGGGCCGTCAGATCTAGATCTGGCGGTCCAGATCAACCGTATCGGTTCGTTTATAATGATCTAATCCTAACCACAGGATCAAGATCGTGCGGCCTACACGCGTTCGCCCAAAAGCTGGCGGCGGAACCTCGCCGGAGACGTGGCCGACGGCGGTGACGTAGCGTTCTACGCGCCCCACGATCTCCCGGGAAGAATGGATCTTACCAGGACGTGAAGGAGGTCGCGGCGGAGGTGGTGGCGAGGGGGCGGTGCTTGGCGTGCTCCCCTTCTCTTGTAATCACTCGCCGGAGTTGGAGACGGAGGCGGTGATCCTCGGGGGTGGACGCGTGCGTTGATAGGCTGCGAGAAAATGTGCGTCTCTTTGTCAAAAACAAGCGCACGGATCACAGAAGAAGAATGAGAGGGATGAGAAGACTTGGGGTTGCGGAGGCTCACCGAAAACGGAGGAGTTCGCCGGCGGGAATGGCGGATCGAGGCGGGCGACTGCGGCCAGCCTGGTGGCAAGATTGCTAGGGTTTCGAGGGGGAAAAGAAGGCGGCGGTGCTAGGGTTTATATGGGGCCGAAAGGAGGCAATCACTCGCGTCAAATCCGCCGGATTTTGGAAACAAATCGGATGCGGAAATCCCGAGCGCGATTTGGGCAGAGGTTGAAGACGACCGCCTGACAGGTGGGTCCCGCATGTCAGGTATTTTTCTTTTTCTTTTCTGTTTTATTTAATTCCTTTATAACTTTTGATTTATAACTCCAAATGAAGTCAAACAAATTTCTAAAAATTTGTAAAATTAATATCTTTGTGTTAAACCAGTTGTGGGCATGTTTTGAACACTTTTCAAAAATCAAAATTTTGAATTATTGATTAATTACAAATTTGCCACTTAAAGTCAAATTTGAAAACATGGCTTAAATAATTTCGTTTTTGGCTAAATAAAATTTATAAAAATACAACACTTATATAAGTTTAAAATTAAGTTATTTAAACTCATTTTCCCATATTAATTAATTTTTTGCTTTAGTACAATATTAAATAACATCACACATTTATTTGAAATGAAAGGGAAATATAATGTATTCATTTTTAATTCAAAATATTTTGTGCACCATTGTATTTTATATTATGATAATTCATTCGAAAACCTTATAACAACTTTGGAAAAGATTTTTGATTTAATTAATTTCTCATATAGAAAATATATTCCTGAAAGTCATTTGATGTTTTGAAAATAAATGAAAGTCATTTAAGCTAATGAAATGTTTATTTGGGTTGTTAAGTAATTATAAAATCTATGAGGTTTTAAGTTATAAACTATAGACTTTTAATATCCAAATTATGTTTTGAACATAGGTAAATGAATAATAATCTTTTGATAAATAGCCAATGTTTTCAATAGTTTAAAATAACACTTGTAATTATTATTTTAATTTATTTATAGCTAAGGCTAAGTGGTTGAAATCAATTACTTATAAGTAAACTATTTTTCTTAAAATAAAATGGTTTGTACTTTATAAAACATTAACAAATTACATATGAAGGTTTTTGAAATACAATGGATAATGTAATGTTTAATTGGAAATAACTTTTCAAAATAATGACACATTGGGAATTTTGAAATAATAGACTTTTTCAAAATTGGTTGAAGTCTTTTATAGTTAGTTTTCTTATGCATTTTAATATTTTATTTTAATCAAAACAAAAGTTTTAAATTTTAGTGATTTTTGAACATTCCAAAATATTGGGATGTTACAGACTACCACCCTTAAAAGGAATCTCGTCCCCGAGATTCTAAGAGGCTAGAAAGAAAAGCAACTGCTTGGAAAGATTATGATAACTCGAAAGGTTTCAAGAAATGAAATTTTCTGACATGGAAGCTGGAAACTAGTAGGGGATGAATTTTCTGATTTGGGGAGGCCAGAAAGAGAGATGGTTTGGGATCTCTGCGTTTAAGAGACTGAGTTTAAATTATCTAGGTGGCTACCACCCTTAAAAGGAATAATTGTGGTCAGTCTAGAAACTTGGTTTAATCTTGTTTATTTCTCTGATGTAGAGTGTACAAGTATTCAAAATACAATGGCATGTGGTGTTATACGGAAAGTTTTAGCACTCACGTTTTCCACTCGGTCCTTGGAGAGATTTATCCTTCTTCCACTCATGGCAGCCACTGGCATAGTGTCCCTTATCTTTGCACTTGTAGCATCTTATGTTGCTAAGATCTTTCTTGGATTCAACCTTTTTTCTTTGTTCCTCCAAGATCTTCATGAGAGACTGTCGCATTCCTTCCTTGGTTTGCTGGTTAGCTTGTTGCACGAAGGGATAAGGTTGACACTGAATTGGGACGTGGTTTGTTCCTTCACACAGGAAGCAAGTAACCCGTCTTATGCGGCGTCTTTTAACTGGACGTCTGGGTTGACCATGGGGCCACTCATCAGAACAATCTTTGGACGTATGTCCTGCTTCTCCACAAGTTTTTCTAGCCTTTAGTTTGGTCATAAGGTTCTCTTCAAAATCACTAGGGTTTTGATCAATCTTAGGCAGTTGGTCATTGATAACCTTCCACAGCTGACTCTGGTTCTCTAATAGTAGTCGCATAGTTGTATGCAAATCATTGGTGTTGGTATTGGGGTGAGACATTTGTTTGGTTTAGAAAGCAATGAGTTGAATTATTTGTACTATGGAGGAATCCTAGTTCAATAAAACAAAACAAGGCAACCAATCTATAACACAATCAATCAACGTCTAACAAACATCAAGCAACAAGTTTCAAACACAAGCAAACCTATACGTGAAAATTTTCAAAACTTCTTTTGAAAAACCGAACTAATCGTTTATCTAACGAAACACACCAATGTCATGGAAAGACAAAATTGATAGTACTGCCATACCACAATTTGATAGGTCAATACATCATCGGATCTCGTTATTCTAATGTGTAGGTGGTCTAATCTATCCTTTTCTTGAGTGTTTCAAGTTCTTGTTCAACTTTCTTGGATATCTTCGAAGTGTTGGTCGAATCCTGGTTCTTCAGTGGTCTTCCATGTATGTAGAACTTCATGTTGCATCGTAGCTTTTCCATATGAAGCAGCAGAATAAGACTTAGACTATAAAAACATGGTCATCTAGAAAAAACATAAGATGTTTTCAGAAGGTTGATAGTAGATGAGAGTATGAGGAAGATAAAATGAAAAGTTTTGTTTTTAGAAAAGTGAATAAAATAGATTTTCAATCCTATGGTCAATTCCTATTTCTATCCAAACCTAGGGTTTCGAACCTACAGGCAACACAGTGCTCTGATACCATCTGTAGTGTACCTGCACCTAAAATATGGCAGATACCTGTGTATAGTGCAAATCCCTGGATCGATTCGTTTGCACACACAGTTGACGATGTAATATCACAACAAAGTATCAATTTTATTACATCGCTGATCCAGAATTAGAAAATATACATTACAAATTTGCATAGCATAAAGCTAGCAGTGAACAGAGTAAACAACGGAAAATTTATTCTTCATGGAGTCCCCAATCATCATCATGTGCCACAGACGAGCATGTTGGTTGAAGACTCGAAACCCTTAGTAAAATTTTCACTCATCATCAGGACAGTCTGCAATAAGATATATATTGCAACAACGAGGGTCAGAACCATTAAAATGGAACTGGCAAGTGACACTATGGTGGACACTTAATGGAATAACTCTATAGACTATATGCATATTTGGCTGGTGGAGTTCAAGGCTATTTTGCATAAAGCCAATTTTTCCTATCTCTTTGGAAAACACTTTTCTTCTATTCGAGACATCTGTGGCATGAAATCCACTGTCTCATTCTACCCTTGTTCACCCATCAAGTTTTAATTTATAAGTTGGAATGGTGGAATCCTCCATTGACATCCTCGTTCAGCTGCTCAATTGTCCGTTTCCGGGCACACGGCTAAGTACTTAGATTTTAACTCTGCAGAGGTTGTGCACGTTCACCATTGTACCCATTCAACCCAGGTTACCCTTTTCACACCATTTGTGATAAGGAAAGGAAAGAATGAGACTAGATCTTTCAGAAGCATTTTCCCTCCCACTCTGGCCTGACGCGCTCCACCTACAAATCCTCTACCACCACCTGTCAGGCCGGGAATAGTCCACGCAGCTTAGTTGATCAAGCCAGAGCCCATATTGGCAATGGCTGCACGAGAAGCAATCTTCACTTGGAGTTCTTCAAATTCCTTTGCTCCTGGGTGGCCATCCACAAGTGAATATTCCACAGGTAAATCCCCTGGGAACAACACTCAACTCATACAGCCAAGCAACCAATTCCACCCAGGTGTTTGATTTAAAACTTAGTAGGCTTTATCTTTTTCATCAAAATAGTTTTTGCATAGCATCACTATTCTACTAAGTATTTTCATAGGAACCTAGACACAGGAATAAAGAGGTCTAACATGGCTTGCATAGCAATACTATCCTACACATGCTTATAGAAAATAATCTACTCATGCATAGAAAAATAATAGGACTTTTATGGGGGTGTGTCACTTGCCTTTGGATGATGTCTTTGTTCACAAGCTCTTTTCAACGATACTCGAAACTCTCCGTTCAGTCTAACAATATAAACAAACAACAATACACAATCAGAAAACAAAACCACACAACACATAGAAGCATACATAATGAACAAACAAGTTTCATAACTTCTAAGGAAAACATGTCATGCATGATATGCAAATTATTTCTAAGGACTAGAGATGCATGCCATGAAATTCTTTTAAGTTAATGCAAGGCAATTGGGTTGGTCAAAATGACTAAGGACTAAATTCATAGGTTGGACAAAATATTTTGTTATAAATCATCTTATATAAGCACTCAATGACTTAGTCATGATGTGCATAACTACTTAGAGAAAATACTAACTCTATTCTTCAAGGTGATCAACAATCATTAACAACTCTTGGTAAATTGGATATTCACTATAGTGAGAGAGACAGACACCCGGCCAGCCACTTAAATTGTGGAACAGGTCTCATGTACGTGGACATGTAAGGTTAGTTTCCAGGCCGCTTCATCTCACTATGCCGCTAGGATCCAACAAACTTCAAGATGGTAATAACATGATTCGAAAACCGTTTATGTCTAAAGTAAAAGATAAGGTTAGAAAAGAGGGAAAAGATAGTAAGAATGACGTAGTTGGTCTTCCAGGCTTCATCTCCAGACTTGTAATATTCTCCTTGGTGATATCTTGATTGAATTTTTGGTAGACTTGAATAATCTCCAGACATGATGACTTTTGTATCACTAGCCTGGTCTTGGATTTATCTTAGTCTTCAAGAGGTCTAAGGGAAGAAAGGAGAAATGAAAGAGAGAGGGAGCAAGACTTAGAAAATATTTCTGGTTGGTCTTCATGAACTTCCTATTGATTTTTCTTCTAAGTGCTTCTACTTCTTGGAGATTCTAAGTTGAAATGATCCTAACTTAGAGAAAATGGGGGAGGAGTTTTCTTATGGGAAATATAACTACAAAATAAAATATGCTATGAATGAAATGCAATTTTAAATCACAAGAAAACATCAAAATAACTTTTGTGATTTCTTTATAAATATGCATGAATTTGTAAATGCAATTTAATTAATTTCTATTTTTGGAAAATATAATAAAAGGAATAAATAAAAGTTTAAAGTTTTCTATGATTAAGTTTTTATAACAAAATTTTATAATTAGTATTAATAGACAGGGGGCATTTAATTAGATTTATAGCAATTTGATTTAATAAAAAATAATATTTCTATTAATAGTTATGTTGAAAATACTCAAACTATTCAATTTAAATATATAACTATGAATTCATTCAAAGATTACTCAAAAATATATTATAGCAGTGGCATCAATTTACAAATATCCCAAGGTCTCTAAAACAATTTTATTTGCAATTTTTGGATTTATAGATTTAAAGTTATGACAAATATACTGATATCTTCCATTTGAAATTTGAATATTTCAAACTAAGTCAAATTTGAATTTTGGCAGATCCAAAATATTCTACATGTCTAGGGCTTTCCAAATATATAAAAATATTTGAATTTGGATAAACTGAGAAAAAGATATGATAGTTTGAATAGATAGGGGCTTTTCTGCAAAACTGCCATTTACTATAATTAAAAGAAATCAAATTCCACGTGGCTGCTGACTGGGATCCGATGTGGCGCTGACTGTGATCCGACGTGGATAAGTGATTTGCTCTGGGCCATCAGATCTGGATCTGGCGGTCCAGATCAACCGTACCGGTTCGTTTATAATGATCTAATCCTAACCGCGGGATCAAGATCGTGCGGCCTACACGCGTTCGCCCAAAAGCTGGCGGCGGAACCTCGCCGAAGATGTGGCCGACGGCGGCGACGTAGCGTTCTACGCGCCCCACGATCTCCCGGGAAGAATGGATCTTACCAGGACGTGTAGGAGGTCGCGGCGGAGGTGGTGGCGAGGGGGCGGTGCTTGGCGTGCTCCCCTTCTCTTGTAATCACTCGCCGGAGTTGGAGACGGAGGCGGTGATCCTCGGGGGTGGACGCGTGCGTTGATAGGCTGCGAGAAAATGTGCGTCTCTTTGTCAAAAACATGCGCACGGATCACAGAAGAAGAATGAGAGGGATGAGAAGACTCGGGGTTGCGGAGGCTCACCGAAAACGGAGGAGTTCGCCAGCGGGAATGGCGGACGGAGGCGGGCGACTGCGGCCAGCCTGGTGGCAAGATTGCTGGGGTTTCGAGGGGGAAAAGAAGGCGGCGATGCTGCGGTTTATATGGGGCCGAAAGGAGGCAATCACTCGCGACAAATCCGCCGGATTTTGGAAACGAATCGGATGCGGAAATCCCGAGCGCGATTTGGGCAGAGGTTGAAGACGACCCCCTGACAGGTGGGTCCCGCATGTCAGGTATTTTTCTTTTTCTTTTCTGTTTTATTTAATTCCTTTATAACTTTTGATTTATAACTCCAAATGAAGTCAAACAAATTTCTAAAAATTTGAAAAATTAGTATCTTAGTGTTAAACCAGTTGTGGGCATGTTTTGAACACTTTTCAAAAATCAAAATTTTGAATTATTGATTAATTACAAATTTGCCACTTAAAGTCAAATTTGAAAACATGGCTTAAATAATTTCGTTTTTGGCTAAATAAAATTTATAAAAATTCAACACTTATATAAGTTTAAAATTAAGTTATTTAAACTCATTTTCCCATATTAATTAATTTTTGGCTTTAGTACAATATTAAATAACATCACACATTTATTTGAAATGAAAGGGAAATATAATGTATTCATTTTTAATTCAAAATATTTTGTGCACCATTATATTTTATATTATGATAATTCATTCGAAAACCTTATAACAACTTTGGAAAAGATTTTTGATTTAATTCATTTCTCATATAGAAAATATATTCCTGAAAGTCATTTGATGTTTTGAAAATAAATGAAAGTCATTTAAGCTAATGAAATGTTTATTTGGGTTGTTAAGTAATTATAAAATCTATGAGGTTTTAAGTTATAACCTATAGACTTATAATATCCAAATTATGTTTTGAACACAGGTAAATGAATAATAATCTTTTGGCAAATAGACAATGTTTTCAATAGTTTAAAATAACACTTGTAATTATTATTTTAATTTATTTATATCTAAGGCTAAGTGGTTGAAATCAATTACTTATAAGTAAACTATTTACTTAAAATAAAATTGTTTGTACTTATAAAACATTTGTCAAATTACATATGAAGGTTTTTGAAATACAATGGATAATGTAATGTTTAATTGGAAATAACTTTTGAAAATAATGACACATTGGGAATTTTGAAATAATAGACTTTTTCAAAATTGGTTGAAGTCTTTTATAGTTAGTTTTCTTATGCATTTTATTATTTTATTTTAATCAAAACAAAAGTTTTAAATTTTAGTGATTTTTGAACATTCCAAAATATTGGGATGTTACAGATCAAGAGATCAAGATGAATGCAATGCGTTTGAAGCTTAAAAAGTTTAGAAAATATGTCATAAGTCAAGAGGCTTGGTATCATTATGTTGTTGGCTCAATAGTTACCTTAGTTGTGATATTGATCGCATTTGTTGTTGGATTTAAGTTCTTTAACTAGTTGTATGTTAGTTTCAATTAATGAATGTTTATGAGAACTATGTATTAGATTTCTTTAAATATGGTGAACTTGTATTAATGCATTGGTCAATTATCTCTCTATTAATGATATATATAGCTATTGTGTAATTGTTTTAGATATATTTACATAATGTAGAGATGAATCGACAATGGATGTACGTTGACCGACGCTCTCCGGAGTTCATGATCGGCGTGCAGGATTTTATCCGTGTTGCTGAGGCAAATAAGCGGGATAGCTTTATGTACTGTCCATGTTCTGCTTGTAAGAATATCAAGGGTTACTCCAAATCAAAAAAAAATCACATCCACCTGTTTGAGTCCGGTTTCATGTCCGGCTATAGATGTTGGACCAAACACGGAGAAACATGAGTCATAATGGAAGACAATGAAGAAGAAGAGGACCCCAACAACTATCCTGAGTTTCCTGAATACGACAGTACTACAATGGGGGGACCTGGGGTAGACGCGCCTGACGAAGAGGCGCCGGATGAGCCCGCTGATGATCTTGCTCGGGCCATTGCTGATGCACAGAGAAACAACATAAATCAGAGGGAGTGGTTGAAGTTGGAGCGCATGTTAGAGGATCACAAAAAAAAATTGTACCCAGGTGTCAAAGATGACCAGAAAAAGTTGGGTACCACGCTGGATTTGTTGCAATGGAAGGCTGAGAATGGTGTATCGGACAAGGGGTTTGAAAAGTTGCTGAAAACGATAAAGAAGATGCTTCCAAAGGATAACGAATTGCCCGATAGTACATACGAGGCAAAGAAAATCGTCTGCCCTTAGGATTAGAGGTGCAGAAGATACATGCATGCATTAATGACTGCATACTCTACCGCAGTGAGCGGTACGAGAATCTGAATGCATGCCCGGTTTGCGGTGCATTGCGGTATAAGATTAGGCGAGATGACCCCGGTGAAGTTGAGGGCGAGCGCCCAAGAAAGAGGGTTCCTGCCAAGGTGATGTGGTATGCTCCTATAATACCAAAGTTGAAACGTTTGTTCAGCAACAGAGAGAATACCAAGATGTTGCGATGGCACAAAGAGGACCGTAAGAAGGACACGATGTTCAGACACCCGCTGATGGGTCACAGTGGAGAAAAATTGAGAGAGAGTTCCCGAACTTTGTAGATGTCGCAAGGAACTTAAGATTTAGTCTAAGTACAGACGGCTTCAATCCTTTTGGGGAGCAGAGCAGCAGTCATAGCACATGGCATGTGACTCTATGTATTTACAACCTTCCTCCTTGGTTGTGGATGAAGCAAAAGTTCATTATGATGCCAGTGCTCATCCAAGGTCCGAAGCAACCTGGCAGCAAGCTTGATGTGTATCTCAGGCCATTAGTTGATGAACTTTTAGAGTTGTGGCGGGAAGAAGGTGTACGTGTGTGGGATGAGCACAAACAGGAGGATTTTGACCTTTGAGGGTTGCTTTTCGTAACGATTAATGATTGGCCTGCTCTTAGTAACATCTCAGGACAGACAACTAAGGGATACCATGCATGCACACACTGTTTGGATGATACTGAATGTATATACTTGGATAAATGTAAGAAGTGTGTAAACCTGGGGCATCGTGGATTTCTTCCGGTCAGGCATAACGTATGGAAGAAAGGCAAGCATTTCAAAGGTGAGGAAGATCAGCGTAGGAGGCCTATGGAACGCACCGGTGATCAAATATTTGATATGGTCAAGGATTTAAAAGTAATCTTTGGAAAGGGTCCTGGAGGACTGTAACACCCCGGCCCACCCCTGGACCGAGCCTATCACGCCTGGCAGCTCTCAGCGGAAGCGTGGTGGGCCCATAACCCACAGGTCCCAGGATCGAAACCTGGCTCTGATACCACTTTGTGACGCACTAAAATCGGTACTATGTAGATTTAAGCGCATCCGCCGAAATCCGCATAATAACGATTTTAGGTCGCCCACCAAACATAATGTGCACGCCGAAACATGCGCATTATGTGGGTGGAATTGTGATAACATTACAACAGTTCCGATACATCCACAAATACAACAGAAGATATAATTACAACAACGACTCGAACGAGTCAAGATACGAATAATACAATACAAAGATTCAAAAGACAGCGGAAGCAAAATAGTATCCGGCTACGGATAAGATGCAAATTGGACTAAGAGTCCTGAAGATAAGCGATGGCGCCCTATCCCTGCCCAGCCAAGCCGGAGGGATTCCAAAGCTAACGTCGTCTGACTTCAAACCTGTTGAATGCACATAAAGCACATCCCAAAAGAGGGTCAGGGCACTCCCTGGCAAGCAAAACCGACTTGCCTACTTTCTACACCATCTCCCAAAAATATAGGGGAGGTGGACTTAGCGGCAACAGCACTAGCAACCTAAATGGACACGCTACAACTTCCGTCTAATTAGAGAGGGATAAGAGAGCGCATGAGATAACCATCTACAACTAACACCAAACATAACCCATTCTCGAATTAACCCCCTCAACCAAATATGAGGAAGCAATTCGGGAAACTCACACATTGAACAGTTTTTATTATAATTTATTGTGAAAGTAATTCTATATTACTAGTCAAATTAATTAACATTAATTAGGTGTAAGTTGTCTAGATCTTGTTAGCCAGCATCATCACCAAAGTCGTCCATAACCGTGGACACGGCTCATCGATAAGATTATACCCTGCAGGGGTGCACTACAGTACCCATACTCGCATGATCAACCCGTTAGGGCCTCTCAACACGACTCATTCCTTCACTACAGCAAGTCCAAGTGCCACCCATATGAGTTGTTACCCGCGTCAGGAGTCCGGCCGAATCTCAATTGCGGACTCATTAGTTTGTGTCTGCTCACCATGCGGCTCAAACCACAGTAGGAACTGTCCGCTACGTGAGCACCACCCCTGTATGACCCCCCGTATCCAGTAACCTCTCATCGATCATCATCAACATCATGCACAAGCATATGAGCGAATGGAAAACCCGAACTACTTGCGGCACATGGACGAGCTGCGGATCCGTTCAAAGTCGAGGGGGGCTCCATTGGGCCACCCACAAGTGGTTAGTGCGCTCAAAATTGGATCCGAGGACAAAATCTCAGTTCCTAGGTCGACACTGAGCAGAACAAAGCACCTCGCAAGGCCTTCCGCCTGGTGCCTTATCTTTTAATTATCGAACCCCAAAATAAGACAACAGTTTATTATAGTAGAACAATATATCAACTAAGCAGATGAAACATAAGACCAACAGACGACTCGCACAAACAACTCTAAGCATGCGCTACGACTCGCAAGGCCAACAGATAAACATGCAACCGGTATTAGGTTGTGGGGATAAAGCTGTATGGGCTGCAGGATAAACATGTGATGGGATCGCAGTTCAAGAATCGATAACTAGGGTAGCAGAGATCAACGGAAGGAATGAAAGACAATGTATAGGTAAACAAGCAAACTTTGCTTGCCTGGAATCCCGCATGGAAGCAGATCTTGTCGTTGCTCACACATCTCAACGTCGTATCCGCGAAGAAGCAACAAACACTGGAAGCGCAAAAGATGCATTTTACAACTACGGCAAAAGATCCAGCATGATCATGGAAGAATGATGCATGACATGGCAAGATGCATTGCGAGATGCACTTAATCCAAATTAAGCGGAACCGGGATTCCGACAGTTAATATTTAGGTGCAAGTTATTTATCTACCAGCAATATTAAATGTTGGTTAGCATGGCAACACATGGCATGGGTGATCTAATTAAATTAAATGGAATAAGGCATTATATAATTATTACCCCACATATTCCATAATTATTATTTAGGTGATTTGCTACACCCGCAAACCCAAGAGATGCAACACATGTAATTATGATGCGAAATGCACAAGATAGATGACATTTAATAAAATAGGTGTAGGGTTAGGGTTTGGGTTCGCACGTTGGATCGGGAGAGATAGGGTTCGAAACCGACGTCTTCGGTGCGTAGAGGAAGTAGTCGACGTCGGGGAAGTAGTCGTCGCGGAACCGGGGCATCGTCGTTTGTCGGTGTCGTGGAAGTGGTCGGGTAGTCGGGGCACGTAGGAGCACGACAATCGGACACCGGAAAGAAAGCGCGCACGGGCGGGCACCGCGACACGGACACGGACGGTGACGGCGACGCGACACCGGAGGGAGCACACGCACGCGCACTGGCAGCACCTCGAAGGGTGGACAAAACGGGCAACAAAAGTGACGCCGGGTTCGTGTGGGAATTCCACCGAGCACCTTGCGGGCGGCGGACGCGAGGACACCACCGGACGGAGAAAAGCGGCCGGCGCGGAGCGGAGCCACGGAGCGTACTGCGAGCACGCGCACGGCGGAGGGCACGCACGCGGGCGGCGTGGAGCGAGGGCGACGGCGGGAGGAGCACGGCGGCGGCCGAGGCGGGCGGCGAGCACGGCTCGGGAGCGCGGCTGCACGCACGGGCGGCGCACGGGCGCGGCAGGGCGGAGAGCAGCGGCGTGGCGCGCAGCACGCGACGGCGGCGACGTGGCGTGGAGGTGGCCGGAGGGCGCGGGCGGAGGCCGGAGCAGGGCGCGGCGGATGCGGCCGGAGGCGCGCTTGCGGGCGGCAGCGGCTGACGACGCGGCGTGGCGACGGTCGGCGGCGACGCGCAGCCGGCGGCCGGAGGAGACGGCGGGCCGGGCGCGTCGGGGCGCTGCGGGTGCGGGAGGGAGTAGGGGAGGAGACGCAGGGGGTGGCGCGCGGGTGACGCGGTGCGGAGCCGGGGGAGGCGGCGGCGCGCGGAGGTCGCGACGGCGCGGCGCAGGTGGCGGACGGGGCGGCAGGCGCGGAGGTGGCCGCCGCGCGGGGACGGGGAGGCGGCGCGGCGGGCGTGACCGTTGGAGGAGGAGCGCGGCGGGCGGATGCGGCGAGGAGGCCGGCCGGTGGCTCGCGGGGAGCGGGCGCGGGGCGAGGTCGGCCGGCGGCGCGGGAGGTCGGGGCTGGCTCGGGCCAGCTCGGGCTGGTGCGGGAGAAGAAGAAAGAAGGAGAAGAGAAGAGAAAAAAAAAAGAAAAGAGGAAAAAGAAAAAAAAATAGAAAGGAGGGGGAAAAAGAGAAAAAGAGAGGTGGGAGGATGCCTTGCAAAAATTACAGAAAAAGGAGGAGGGTGGCTGCAAAAAGTCAGGGGGTGGGAAAGAATTTTCCAGGGGGGAACCCTAGGGTTTGGGGTTTGATGGGCTTGGGCTTTATTTCTCTCCCGTTATTCTTTTTCGTTTTATATTTTTAGAACAAAAACGAAAATGAATTTGAACACGAATCTTATACAAAATATTTTTAGTTTTGCATAGACAATTTAATAAACTAGTTTTTAACATTTTTAAAAGATTTGAAAATAACACATTTTTAATTAATTCAAAATGCATTTGAATTTAATTGTGGAAATTTAATTTAAATGCAACAATTAAATTAATGCGATGCAATGCGATGCTATGTCGATGCAAAAAGAAAAACTCACAAATCAAAAAGGGATAAATCCCGGGCGTTACAATCGACACCACTAACAAGGGATCGCGTCCCGCGATCCACGCCGAGACCACAAGAACAGAGGGGTAACTATCGAGTCTTCACGCTCCGGGATGAACTTCTCAACACCACTAACAAGGGATTGTTGCTCCACCTTGAAATTCTCGACACCACTAACAAGGGATTGTTGCTCACGACGAAGACGACTCCGAAAGATCGAACCTAATAGGGTAAAAGGCAAGAAATCGTCCACCCACACGTAGAATCCTAAAACTTTGAAAGTTTGGATAAGAGAAGAGACTCGAAAACAAGTAAGGTAAGAGGAGAAATAGAATTGAGGTAAGGAATAAAAGAATCCTATTTAGATCTTTTCAAAATAATTTTAGTCAAATAGTTTTCGACACTCTAGAAACAACGACCGTTAGCGAGGTTATCCTATAGGCTTTGGCGGACCCGCTGCTTCGATAACCATTCGTATCGAAACAACAAGGAGATCGAAACCAAGGCTCTGATACCACTTGTAACACCCCGGCCCACCCCTGGACCGAGCCTATCACGCCTGGCAGCTCTCTAGGATCTCTAGACTGGCCCCGTAGATCAACACTAGTCTTTTCTGCGCACTTTGTCCTCACTCGTGCGCACCCGAGAAGGACTTCCCGGTCGGTCACCCATCCTTGGAGTACTCCAGGCCAAGCACGCTTAACCTCGGAGTTCTTTCCAGATGAGCTTCCGGAAAAGAAGTTGCAACTTGTTGATATGAGTATTCTATCAATCCTATTAAGACCTGAGCCAAGATCTCACATCTGAGCTAGGATCTCACAAGGACTACAGGTTCCGAATGATGCTAACGGGCACACACCCATGTGGAAGAAGAAATCTATATTTTGGGAGCTACCATATTGGAAAGTCCTGGAGGTCCGATCTACAATCGACGTGATGCATGTGACAAAGAATATTTGCGTGAACCTGCTAGGCCACTTGGGCGTGTATGGCAAGAAAAAAAACACAAAGGAAGCACGGGCGGACCAGAAACGTTTGAAATAACGAGACGGCCTGCTTCCCGAATACTATGAAGGTCCTGCCAGCTATGCTCTAACCAAACAAGAGAAATCGATATTTTTGAATGTCTACGCAGTATCAAGGTCCCATCTGGCTTCTCGTCGAATATAAAGGGAATAATAAATGTGGAAAAGCAAAAATTTCAAAACCTAAAGTCCCATGACTTCCACGTGAGTATGACGCAATTGCTTCCGATTGCATTGAGGGGGCTTTTGCCGGAAAATGTTCGAGTACCCATTGTGAAGCTTTGTGCATTTATCAATGCAATATCTCAGAAGGTAATCGATCCAACGATCCTACAAGGGTTGCAGACTGATGTGGTCCAGTTTCTTGTCAGTTTTGAGTTGGTGATCCCGCCGTCCTTCTTCGACGTTATGATGCATGTCTTGGTTCACCTAGTCGAAGAGATTCAAATTCCCGGTCCCGTATTTCTACACAATATGTTCCCATTTGAGAGGTTCATGGGAATCTTAAAGAAATATGTTCATAACCGTGCTAGGCCTGAAGGAAGCATCTCCAAGTGCTATGGAACCGAGGAGGTCATTGAGTTTTGTGTTGACTTTATTCCTGACATTAATCTGATTGGTGTTCCTCAGTCGCGACACGAGGGGAGACTGAGTGGCAAAGGCACTTTAGGAAAAAAAGTATTAGTATGTAGGGACGGACCTTCTTTCAGTGAAGCACACTACACCGTTCTACAAAATTCCTCGTTGACAGCTCCGTATATCGAGGAACACATGAATATTTTACGATCTCATAAGCAAGTGGAGGATGAGTTCTGGATAAAGATCAACACAAGGCGAAATTCAGCGGTTGGTTGCAAACACATCTCATGGGTAACACCAAAGTTAATGTTGAGTTGTACTTGTTGGCCAGGACACCATCTTCAACTTTAGTCACTTTCAAAGGGTTCGAGATAAATGGGAGAACATTTTACACGATCGCTCAAGATAAAAAGAGCACCAACCAAAACAGTGGTGTCCGCTTTGATGCAATAAACAACAATGGGCAAAAGGACACATATTATGGTTACATAGAGGAGATATGGGAACTTGAGTATGGACCTGATTTGAAGGTCCCTTTGTTTCGGTGCATATGGGTGAAGCTGAATGCAGGCGGGGTCAAGGTAGACCCGATATACGAAATGACGACGGTGGATCTGAACAATCTTGATTATAAAGACGAACCGTTCGTCCTAGCAAATGATGTAGTTCAAGCTTTCTACATGAAATACATGTCTACCAAACCCAAAAAGAGAAAAAACATGGAAGCGAATACATCAGACGAGCCAAAACGCCACATAGTTCTTTCAGGAAAAAGAAACATCGTGGGGGTGGAGGACAAGACAGACATGTCATAAGATTATGATAAGTTTGCTGAAATTCCGCCCTTCAAAGTCAACACTGACCCAAGCATCACGTTAAATAATGAGGATTCCCTGTGGTTCCGACCCAATGTTAAGCAATCGAAGAAAAGGAGGAATAATATATAGAACAGATGAGAATATTGGTGATGTGTAATATTGTTAAACACACTACTTTGGTGATGTTGAATATTGGTGATGTGTAATGTGTGTACTAGTTTCCATGAAAATTAAATGGGTACCATTTTGCATCATATTTTGGGTACTTTGTTCACAAAAAATGTCATTTTTTGCACTCATAAAATGGAAAATGATATTTATAAAAATTATTTAATTGGTTATTTAATTGGTCAAAACGGTCGATATAATATTATTAGAAATTAAGTTTAATTGGTTTGAACAATTAATTCTATACATATGAAAAAACAGAAAAGAGAAAAGAGAAAAGAAAAGACCTTCAGTACCGGTTGCATCCACCAACCGGTACTGCAGGTTTTCGTTTCACGCCAGTTATTAGTTTGGCGATTCGGCAAATCTTTAGTACCGGTTGCATACACCAACCGGTAATGAAGGTGCTTTAGTACCGGTTGAGGGCACGGACCGGTACTAAAGGTGGGTTCTTATATGCCTCCTCGCCCAGATTGGCAATTCACTCTCACAGACACCATCGACGGAGAGGAAGTGCTTCTCCCCGCTGCCGTGCCACCCCCCGTAGCTAGGGTTAGAAAAACCGCCGCCGCCACCGTAGCATCGCCGCCCGCAGCCGTTGCGCCATCCTCCGGTGACCATTCTAGGGCGGCGCCACCATCTATTACGGTTGGGGGCGGGTCACCGGCTCCGATTTGGTGTGCAATCGAGGAAAACAAGCAGGCAGGGGAGGAGAGCGCCATTGCTGACGTCAGTGTTTTTTTCTAGAAAATGCCATTGTTTTAGTACAATTTAGGAGTATTTAGTGTGTGCATTTAGAGATTTAAAAAGAATTTAGCTACTCTTAGGAAAATTTAGTTAAATTTGCTAGTTAGACTTGCTAGGAAGTTGTAGTTAGACTTTATATATATTGTTATTTATATCAAATGCTATTGTTATTTTTGATATATGGGAAATGCAATGTTTTATGTACATGTTTTGTATATATGCTACTGTTTTTGTATATATGTTAATTTTGAGAATGTTAAGTTTGTACTGTGTACATGTTCTGTATATATGGCACTAAATTGTTGTATCTTTTTTTGTATTATTAGCTAAGCTATGGACGGCAGAGTTGGTGAAGTGGAATTGTTCAGCTTTATCAGAGAAAGTGATCATGAAGATGATGACTCGCAATATCGTAACATGTCCGGCGCTGGAATGGATGAGGATGGAATGGAGGAGGACGACGACATTTTTAACATAGAAGATATTCCCTTTGGACCGAACATTTTTAATGCCGATGAGAATGTATCGACGACTACCGTCGATGTATACATAGCCTCTAGTGATAAATGATTTGAGATATGTATACATATACATAGATTAACAAAATATTTCTACTTTTACCCTCCGGATCAGGACCGAACCAGTCTGGTAAGAGACGCCAAGTTTGGGGCCCGGTGGTTACAGTATAGCCGTTCCTTTGTGTGAAGCAAGAGACGCCAAGTTAATTGAAAACAGGGTCACTCCATCTACATCGAGACATCGCACAAGGGTCAGAAATTGGGTGTACGCCTTAGGGCTGGAGCCCAACCCAGAAACAGGGAGTCTTGTCTTGAGGCCAAAAGTTAAACGAGGCCGCACAGAAGAAATTGATAATGAAGCAGCAGCGAAAGCAGCCGAAGAAAGAGAAGCAGCCAAAGCAACCAAAGAAAGAGAAACAATTTTCAACGCTGTCAATGACCTTGATGAAGCAGTATCTTCCGTTCAAGAGGGAAGGTTCAAGCCCGATAGAGAGCACGACGAGTTGACACTCGTCCTCGGGAATGACGAACACACCGGACGAGTACGAGGCGTGGGCGTTGTCCCTTGGAAGGTTGGGTTCGAAAAGTACAAGAACAGTTACAGGAGCCGCGATAGGAAGAAGAATCAGGAGGCCGACAAGTATGTCAGATTGGAAAACATGATTGTAGAGCTGCAGCAGAAGAATACAGAGAGGGACGAAAGGTCATCTCAGCCGCCGGAGGACAAACTGGATATGTCATCTCAGCGGAGAAGCAGCGTGGCTTCCACGCCGTATATTCAGGCCGATGACACAATATACCCCGTGGATCAGATTAAGGTTCAGACGATGTGTGAGCTCCACACCAAAATGAAGAACCTATCCATGAAGGTGGCTGCCGACACTACTTTGGAGAATACGCCCGAAGTAACCTTCCATGGCCGTCCGATTCCAGCTGGCTACGCTCGAGTCGGTGTGGATGAAATTGTTAAGGGATATGAGGAATTGGAGCTTGACATTGCTACAGTAGAAGGGGAGATGACACTGGGAGAAGTGTTTCGTGGAATCATTCTATGGAGAAAGGAACTCATCACTTTTCCAGAATCGACACGTAGGCCACCAACCCCCCCCCCCCCCCCCCCCCCCGAGTAGCAATCAACCTACAAGTCCACACTTTGATAGTATGGAGAGGGAACCCAGTGCGACTCCATCTCCCCGGTGCACGAGTCCAACCCACCGGGAGTCCACCCCTGAGCGTGCAAAGAGTCCGCCTCATCATGAGTCCACGTCAGGGCGTGCTAAGAGTCCCCCTACGCATGAGTCCACGCCGGAGCGTGCGAAGAGTCCACCCACCAGCAGTAGGTTCTTCTCAATGAGGCAGAGGATGCTTGCCGGTGCGCCGAGTGGTGCTTCAAAGGACAACTTCAAGTACGGGCCTTCGTTGAAGCCTGCTCCGGTGTTAACTTGGGAACACAAAGTTGAGGAAAATGCTCCAACGTTAAAAGCTAAGATGGACGCACGGGCCGCTGCAAGCGCTGCAAAGAAAGTCCCCCCGCCAAAGCAGGTACTAAACCCTAAGGGTCTTAAACACATTCTAGACATGGTGTATGATCCTAACCGTAGAACTTTGGATGATAACTATGCACGCTCTATCTCGAAGAGTTATAACCAAGAAGTGGATAATAAAGAGAAGCGGCAAGCTGCAAACAAAAAGAAGGGGAAGCAGGTTCCCCAGCTCGGAGAATAGAAAGCACAGTCCCTCGCCCCGCTGAAGGTACATACAGACAAGGGTTCCAACATTGAGAAAAATATTGGTGCTGCCGGGGGCTACTTGGACGATGATGCATTTGACGCAGTGTTCCCCGAGACGCATGATATAGCACGACAATTAGTGTACGGGGAATATCTTCTCCCTCCTGATGAGATAGTGCGTCTAGCTTATCAAATGCGGAAATTGCATGACTAGTACAATAAAAAGCACCAAAAAGGCCTATTAGTATTTTACGTGACATACCGGGCCGACCAATTCTTCATCAACAACGAGATATGTGTCGAATTTGAAGAATTATGGCATTTATACAACTGGCATGCTCTCAACGCAACTATCATGAGTTGCTATGTTCTGTAAGTGATTGTTTCTAAGTCTCTAGCTGGCTGAGCTTGTGGATATTATCCTCACTATATTCTTTTGTATGTTATTATATATGCAGGTTGATGATTGTGGAGTGCAAAAGGACAAGAGTCTGGGATGTTGGGTCATTGACCCATTCATAGTTAACTGCAAAAACTAAGTGCGGAAGCCCCAGGACTGCGAGGAGGCATTCTTGACCGGGCTATTTAAGCAAACTCAGGTGGCAAATATACTTCTTCCTTACAACTTCGGGTGCGTCTAACGGTCTTGAACACATTTCTATATTGCTAACTACTGGATGCAAAGTTTAATTCATGAGTTCTATGCATGCCCCACTATATAAATGTGTGCAGCTACCATTGGATTCTGCTGGACATTCTCATTGACAAGGGAATAGTTGAAGTCTTTGATTCATTACGCAAACCAGAATCAAACTACCAGGACTTGATTGACATGATTCAGAGGTAAATTCAACCATTAATCCATTTCATAATATCAAGTAATCAATAACTCTTTATTCATTTGCTTTTGTGAGTAGGATTTGGAAAATATTCATCAAGAGAGATCCTGGTGAATGGAAACCAAAGCTGACGTTTAAACATATTCATGTAAGTGTACTTCTATTGACCATAGTCTCTTTAATTCATCATCATTTTGGATTATTATTTACTTAATTTATATTGTTGTAAAGACCTTTCAGCAACCCCCGTGAAATGAATTATGTGGATTCTACGTCTACGAGTTCATGAGGAAATTGAGTGTTGAGCAGGCATCGCGTGACAAAAGAATGGATGTGGGTGTGACTGTCTTGCACTATATTTCAATCTTATTATGATTTGATATATATATATATACACACAACAACTAATATATTTAATTGATCTCCTTTAAGCTTAACGACATGCGCGCTGCCATCCTACCTCATCAGCGCGTAGAAGCAATTCAAGAGGAGTTGGCGGGATTTATTCTTGAGGAGGTCATGTCGCCAAAGGGAGAATACCATAATTCAAAATATAGCTATCCCACATGAAAGGAACTCCCAACGTAATGAGGAGGATGTATGTAATTAATGCGATGTCGATATACCGGATTGTATATATATATGTATGTAATATTGTAGTATGAATATGTGTTATATGTAAATTGAATTATATATATATCAAGTTGTTTCATATGTAGTAGCGTAGAATACATATACGAAAAGTATAATATGTATGCATCAAATGTGTACCGTATATATGTAAGACAGTAGATGGAAAAGAAAACATAAAATCAAATTGCATTACCCTAGAAATTGCAGAAAAGAAAAGAAAACAGAAAAGAAAATGGAAAAAACAAAAAACAGAAAACAAAAAAACAAATCTTTAGTACCAGTCAGTAACACCGATCGGTACTAAAGGTTTCCCCACGAAACCGCACTCCGCGCCCCACGTGGAGTCCCTTTAGTACCGGTCGCAGCACGCCCGGTACTGATGCTTTGGGGCAACAGTCCCCCTTGGGAAGTACCGGTTGCACATCCGGTACTGATGCCTCTCCCCGACCGGTACTGCTGGTCAGTTTTCCACTATTTACGTTCAGCTTTGATAAATGAAAGTCATTCGTTATTTCCTAGGAGTTAATTCATGGGGTCCAGGCATACGAGTTAATCATTCATCGGAGAGGAGTCTCGATCATGTTTGTTATTATATCAAACCGCTAGGGTAACACACTTAAGGGGTTTCGACGACAACCGGAAAGGAAGGAGATCACCGGGAACACACCGGGAAAGGTCCGATGGAGATCGGACAGCGACGAAAGAGTTTTCGGAGCTAGAATAAATTAAATATAATATGTTTGATATTAATTAGTGTAATTAATGTCTAACTATGATTTTATATATTTATTTTCGAATTTATTTAGGCTGATTTCCCTAAATGGGCCTTCTGGTCGAAAGAAGGCCCAAGAGGGGAAAAATCCCTAGGGAATTCGGTGGCCGACCCAGGTGGGCCAAGAGGCCCACCAGGGGGCCGGTGCACCAGCTATGGCCACACCAGGCAATGGGGGATAGTCCATATATAGAGGGGCACCCCTGGCCTTTTTATTCACCAATTAATTCCCCAATTCTCTCTCGATTTCATGAGTCCCTTTGTCGGAGTTGCGTCGAGTTGAGAGGGGGATCTCTTCCACCATAGCCCGTTGTCGCGCTGCTGGTGTTCTGCTTCAAGTCTTCCGCTGCTCGTCCTGAACTGGAGCTTCGGAGGTCGTCGTTTCCACCGTACGTGTGTAACACCCTACGAGGTGATGCGCTAGCAGTGCTCGGAGGTCTGCTTCCTCTACACGACCTTGAGGTCGGCTTCGTCGGTATTCATCGACAACTTTTGTGCGGGAACGTAATCCCCGCTTTCGGTCCACAAGGGTATGTATTTTGATCTCCGTTCGTACTACTATATCTGCATAGAATAGATCTTGGCATGTTTTAAGGATATCGTTGCTAGGAAATTTTTTGTTTTCTATACACGATCCCCTTCATAGTTTTCAAGTTTCTCTAGACCAACCATTTAATCATTCCACTCTACTAGACCATCATGTTTACCACTAAGCTAATTAATATCTCAAAACAACATCAATTATTCAAGTGACACAGTTTAATGATCTACAAGATTAATGTATCCTTTAATTATACCATCTACCACAATTAGCATTTCTGTTCTCAACCAAACACCAATCAACTTATTTGAAAGATAAACTCTCCAAGTAATTAAACAATGAGATATGAGAGTATAATATAACAAAGCTAACAGCTCTAACAAGAGATGCATGAAAAACAAGAGTTAGAAAGCAAACAATAACAAAACAAGAATACTCAACAAATATAAGTGAAGAATACGAGTATTCATATGAAAAAGCGGAGCGTGTCTCTCTCCCACACAAAAGAATGATAGGATCCATATTATTCAGAGAATGAAAATAACAAAAATAAAAACAAACAGACGCTGCAAGATAAGCACATAAGATGTAACATAGTTAAAATATAGTTTCACTAGAAAGGACCTGATAGTTTGTCGATAAAGAAGGGGATGCTTTGGGCATTCCTAAGCTTCGACGATTGAGTCTTCTTGAAAAATACTGGGGGTGAACCACCGGGTAACCCTCAAGCTTTGGCGTTACCATCCTCTTGATCACATTATATCATCCCTCTCTCTTGATCCTTGAAAACTTCCTCCACACGAAACTTAGAGTACTTCAATAGAGGTTAGTGCACAAAAAAATTATGATATTCTGTCGGAACACAATTGCTACCAATGCTACTGGACATTATCTACAGCCACTGATACTTCATAGGATAAAAAGATCCAATCAAAATAGCAAAAGATGCATTGCAAAAGAAAATGGCAGAATCTGTAAAAAAACAGAATAGTCCGTTAAGACGAATTTTTTCGAGGCCCTTAACTTGCTCAGATCAAAAAATTCAAAAGTAATGAAAGTTGCGCATACATCGGAGGATTATGAAAAAAAAAGGAAAGATTTTTCTTACGTTCTAGTAGGAAGATATGGATTTTACGGTGGACAGAAGAAATCTGTTTCAGCACAGGAATTGAATTTTAACATCAACTTTCGACTAGAGGCTTAACTTGACATAACATTGCAATAAAATAAAGATACAAAGGATTTTCTACAGAGTTAGGACAAGCCCTTGACCTAAGCAAAATAAATTAAAATGAAAGGAAATAAAAGTGGGTTGTCTCCCATAAACGCTTTTGTTTAACGCCTTTGAGCTAGGCACAAAGGTTCATATGATGCTCTCATAAAGATGAAAGTTGAAAAACATAGGAGAGCATGAAGAGGTAAACATCAAACACATTTAAGTCTAACCCACTTCCTATGCAAAGGAGTCTTGTGATATAATAAATTATTGAAACATAAAGCAACTATCATAGTAACATGAAACAAATGAAATTTGAAAACTTCCAACATAAAGAGAGGTGTTTTAGTAACTAGAAAGCTTTTACACCCGTGTTTTCCTCTCTCATAATAACTTTCAGTAGCCTCATTGATGAAATCCACAATATAGCCATCACATGAAACATTCTTATCATGATCCATATACATAAAAGTATCATTATCTCCCTCATAAGAAAAGTTCTTCTCATTAATAACAAGGGGAGTAGGATCATCATAAAGAACTTGAACATGATAGACAAGTTGTACATTAAAAGTATTGGTTTGAGTGATTCCATTATAACTATGACAAGTTTCAAAAGGATAATTGTAATTATAACCCATGTCATAGTATTCTTTATAATTATCAAAGACCGGAGGCATAGTATCATCATAAGCAATAGAATAGTTATCCTCTAAAGTGTGTTTATTTGCAAACATGTCATCATTTTTAATAGAAGGGGATGTATCAAATCTATAATCATTAGTAGCAAAAGGATTTTCAAACACCTCATCCCCGAGCTCAGAGCTCTCTATATCATCATGGGAAGGAACATGAATAGTGTTAATAGTGCAGCAATTTTTAACATCATCATTTTCAGAATTATTATCCCACATATGTTCAATATCAAAAGAAGTGTGCTTATCCCAATCATGATCACTAATATAAATAACAGGCATATGTACAGCATCAAGTTCAGAATCATCAAATTCAGAATTATAATATAAATTGTAACAGGAGCAACAAGTTTGGGAGAAGATACCGTTTCCTCTCTCCTTTTACTCCTCTTCTTCTTCCGCTTTCCCTTTTTCTTCTTCTTTTCCTCTTTAGGAGGGAGAGGCTTGAAAGGAAGCTTCTCCACTTAATCTGGTTTAGTGTTAGAAACAATTGAAGAAACTTGGGAGGATTCCTCTCTTTTATTAATAAGATCAAAACACATATTGTTCTATCATACTTTGGTAAAGTCTCATCTTTTATAATATTTTGTATGTAGGTGTTAGCATGGCAATTATTAACACAATAGAGATAACATCCATGCAACAAATCATTCATACCAATATCACTCATATTTAACAAAGAAGTATTTCTTGATATCTCTTCACACCCCAAAAATAATGTAAGTTCATCATGTTGATTAGGGGTGATCATGTTATCACTAAAATCTCCTGAAATATCTTTATGAGAACCTGAGCAATGAAATTCGAAATGACCCTCTTCATAGAAAAGTTCGCAAATAAAAGGATAGGTGGCATAAATTGTTTTACCAATATCACTTAAAACTTTATGACAACATATAGTATTTCATTCCGATGACGGATACAATATTCATCTTCAATTTGATTAATTCCACAAGGTATATGTATTCAACAAAAATTAACATGCTTATAAGAAATAGTATTTTCAGAAGTTTGAGCATGTTTATTGCAATCATTAACAACAATTTCATTTTCCATACAAGTGTCTTTGAAAGGTTCATGATACATGTCCCAATTTTCTTTAGGAACATTAATATGACAAGAAAGGGTTCTAAAATAATCAACAATAATATGAGAATCAAGACCATATTTAGCACCAAGCTCTTGAAACCAGCAGTTTCATCACAAGACTTAATTCAATCATATTCATAGTTCATCATAATTCTTTACCTTTGTCATTCTCCCAATCTTCAGCATTGTTTTGATTTGTTTCAAGGAGATCCCATCTAGCTTCAACCTTTTTACTTGTGAAAGAGCCCTCCGAACAAGCATCTAGGTAATCCTTGCAATGTACTGAAAGTCTTGCATAAAAATTATTAACAATTATATTATCAGGAAGGTCATGGTTAGGACATTTGAGTATTAATGTTTTCAGCCTTCCCCAGGCTTGAGCAATGCTTTCTCCTTCAAGAGGCCAGAAATTATATATAGAATTATGATCTTTGTGAATCTCACTTGGAGGATAAAATTTAGAATAAAAGAGAGATACAACCTTCTCCCATTGAAGAGAGTGGCTATCCTTCAACAATTTATACCAACTCGCAGCTCTTCCACCAAGTGATATAGAAAATAATTTCTTCTTAATTTTGTCCATCGAAATGCCTACACAGTTAAACAACTAGCATAATTCATGTAAAAATAGCAAATGGTCACCAGGATGGACAGTTCCACCCCCTACATAGTGGTTATTCATAACACGTTCAATAATTTTCATAGGTATTTTAAATGACACTATTTCTTTAGGTGGCTTAAGAATATCACAAGCATCATTACAATTATCACATATTGGAGGCACAACATTATCAAGGCAAAATATTTCCTCCAAAGTGAGGAGTAAAGAAGATTATTTTTGTTTAAACTAGCTCCCCCGAGCTTAGGTTTTTCCACAGCCTTAGCAATAATAGTATCCAAAGAATTTATACTAATAACATTACTACCAGTATTATGCAAACAAATTTCCATATTTTTTTTTATTTTCTCTTTAAAAGTATCATGTCCTAATGCAATGTAAATTTTATAGAGATCTCTATTGTTTGTTGTTTTTTTCCATTAGCCTAACTAGTGAAAATAAAAACAAGAAACAAAAAGTAATAACAACAGAATCTAAATGTGATACCTTCAAGCGCTTACCTCTCCGGCAAAGGCGTCAGAAAATGGCTTCGTTGACGGGATGTGAGTGCAGCTTACCTTACCTCCCCAGCAACAGTGCCAGAAAATAGCTTGATGTCTATGCACGCTTCTATTCTCGTATACAGTGTTGGGCCTCCAAGAGCAGAGATTTGTAGGACATCAGCAAGTTTCCCTTGAAAGAATAACCCAAGGTATATCGAACTCAGGGAGGTAGAGGTCAAAGATATTCCTCTCAAGAAACCCTGCAATTAAGATACGAGAAGTCTCTTGTGTCCCCAACACACCCAATACACTTGTCAGGTGTATAGGTGCACTAGTTATGCGAAGAGATAGTGAAATACAAGTAATATGGATGATTGTAAGTAGTAATTGCAATCTGTAATAAAAATGACAGCAAGCAAACATGTAGCAGAACTTGTTGGAAACGGTGTTTCGATGCTTAGAAACAAGGCCTAGTGATCCTACTTTCACCAGTGGACATTCTCAACAATGACATCAAAGTTAAATAAATAAACACTACTCTCAAACACTCTCATGTTGGATAACAAACACCATTCATTGCGTAGGGCTACAAGAGCACCCTCAAAGTCGGAGTAAACCAATCATTAACAATGTCATAAAGGGAATCACACACGGTGCACACATTGTCACCATTACACACGTGAATAACCCCGGAGTTCATATTAAAGTAACCTCTAGAGTGCATAATAGAAAAGGAGTAGCATCACATATTCAACAAGATTACAAAGCTCATGATCACATGCAAGATCACATCATGGGAGAGAGAGGTAAACCACATGGCTATCGTAGATCCCGCAACCCCGGGGGAGAACTACTCACTCCTCATCATAGGAGTCAGCAACGGCGATGGAGATGGCTCCGGGGGCAATTCCCCGTCCCGGCAGGGTGCCACAACAGACACTTATGTCCCCCGAATCTTGTCTTCGATAGCGGCCGCGCTCTGGACCCGTGGAGGAAAAAGTGTCTAACTGTGAAGAGTTTTTAGGTTAAGGGGGTTTTTGTAGGCGAAATACCTAGGTCGGTGGGCGCCCGAGGGCGCCACACCACCTCCCGGCGCGGCTACTGTAGCTGTCGCGCCACCAGGTGATGTGGCGGCCTCGCGGCCCCACTTCATCTCGTCTGCGGTTTTCCTGGACGCAAATATTCCAAAAATAATTCCCGATTGACTCGTTTCCGATTTGATGGATATTTCTTTAAGAGACTTTCTGAAACCAAAAACAGCAGATAACAGGGAACTCGCACTGTGGCATATTGTTAATAGGTTAGTCCCAGAAAATGCATAAAACTATATAAAATGCATATAAAACATGTAATAATATGATATAACATATCATGGAACACAAGAAATTATGGATACATTGGAGACGTATCAGAGGGCAGAACAAACTGAGAGACCATGCTTACAATGGGAAGGATATCAAGAAAGCTTTCAAATTTGGAGAAACTAACCGATGGGACCACAAGGAGCAGGTAATTCCAACTAATGCATCAGCTAAAAAAATTCTCTCTTCCAAATGTAATTCCAACTAATGCATCAGCTAAAAACCTTCTTCTTTCGCATACTTTTAGTAGTGTACTTTTGCTACCTCCCATGAATCAAATTTCATCCCAATGTGAGGCTTCCGCAGACATAATACTTCTGGTGTAGACTGTACCTCATCCTCGCCTTCGCTGTCTTCACTAGATATAGTTTGTCCTGTCGGAGCCGCGGTGTCATTTGTACCTGCTAGAGATGTCGCTTTAGCTACAGTTGGCCCCTTCTCACCTAAAGTTACTTCAGCCTCACCATTAGGACGCACTGAACCAACTACATGTTCATTGCCAGAAGCTTCAAACCATTCATCTTGAGGTGGTTCATTCAGATCAATTCCCCCTCGATTCAAAGGGGAATCCATAGCCTGCAATTGTTTTACACACCAACTAGTTAATTTTACAGTACCTAACAAAAGAGAAACATAAACTAACATCAATGATTGTCTCATGACTATGTTTGTCTCATGTTTTTTCAGGCATCTTGTTGGGGGGATCGTAACCCCGTAGGCCCACCGACATAGAAGATAAGCCGGCCTGGCATGAGCCTAGGCCTGATCAAGCATAAAGGCATGGGCCGGGGGATACGTGAGCCGGTGCGCAACGTGTGCCTTGTCCCGCAAGCAAGAAGGATCCAGAAGGCTGGAAACCAAGTACAAGACGGAGTCCTGCTACGGAAAGAAGAGGCTTAGAGGTCTTAGAGTATAGTCCGGGTATGATAGGAACCCGGACCCGGCCTTGTACCTCCAGTGAGACCCGCCACCTATATAAGGGGGTCTCCGGGTTCCTAGAGAGCCATGTTCAGTCGACACAAGTGATAGGAGAGACACATTGTAATCTCGAGACCCAGAAGATAAGGCGCCGAATCTCCAAACCCTAATCAATAAAGCCGAAGCACGAAGTAGGTATTTACCTCAAAATGAGGGACCGAACCCTGGTAAACCATTGTTTCCCCACGCCGCGCTAGACAAGCTCTTGATGTCAGAAGCCGCCATGCCCCTCATCTGAAGTTACCTCCGGGTAACATCTGCCGTGACAATCCCACGACAGGTTGCGCCCACCTTTGGGCCTGCGACCAAGAGCATCACTTTTTTTAGGAGAAGCGCGGCGAGGTATGGAAAACCTAGCTATCGGCCAGATCCATACGCTTCCAGGAGGGGAGCGGGTCGTGGACGACTCCGGCTGGATAGAAGAGGTGAATTTCTTGGAAACCGGATCTATGTTCATCTTTGGGCAGATCGGTGTATTCGTCGGTGTGATCCGATCTAGCAGAGCCGACAGAGAGCAATACGAGCCGGAGATTAAATCAGAGTCTGGGTCAACCATGATGTCTTAGACGGATGGAGAAGAATTAGTGGGATCACCAGAAGAGGGAGAGTCGGAGATCCGGGTCACGGAGGACTCCATCGTCACTTCCACCAACATTCCAGATTTGGATACAGACACGGAATCAATCTTACCCCTGTTCGATGATCGTTATGGAGATGGACTCGCTGATGAGGACTACTCAGCACCATTGGGACCCATACGACACAAGACGGTTTACGTCGTGACCCGGGCACCACCGGTTGATGGAGGATCAGCTTCCGTGAGCGATGAGACGAGCGTCGAGGCACTGGCAAGGCAGAATAGAGATAATTGGGATCAGCACCAAGTTCCACCAGCGGCAAACTATGCGCCCCCCAATCCCATAGCCGGAGGAATTTTACCGACTTTCAGTTCTTTGGCTCATATGCAGACGCCAGCTGCGGGAATCCCCATTGGAAACCCGATACTTGCACAAACCCCCATGCCAGCGCCAAACCCGACCAATTTGGTTAGGCCCCCTCTGTTGCAGCAACATATACTCGCGGGAACTTCAGCAAGCCCGGCACAACAACAGGGAGAGGTGACAAACAATAGCATGGCTATGATGAGAGAGTTAGAAGATCTAAAACAGGCGGTGGCAAGGGAAAATAAAGAGCGTGCGGACGAGATCCGGCGTATTCTGGCCGGGTTGCCAGGAGCACTAGTGAGAAACTCGGCAGGAGCCGCAGTAGCAGTCATCGAGCGACAACCACCACCACCACCCAGGTTTGATCCCCCTCCGGGTCATTACAATAACCCAGTTGACAATATTTTTGCAGCGACACACGCCCTAGAGCAAATACCCTTCGAGCCGGCTTAGAAGCAAGGAGAGCCGTAGACCTACTACAGACGGCTGTGGTCTAGCAGAACAATAACCCGTGAGGCTCACAAGCTCTATACTCAGAACCAGCAAGGACCCGTACCAGAACCCGGCATCCAGAGCCGGTAGCATCAAGATCAGTTCAGAACAGGTTGGGACCGGTAAATCGGCCAGCCCCGCAACCAGTACAACAACCACAACCGCAACAACAACAGCAGGCACCTGCGCCACGGAGGATGGCCGCGCCTGCCGCCTCTGCGGCCCAGTCCATAGTAGACAGTTCAAGAGCAAGACGTGCGGCAGCCGGCATTGCCGCACCAGAAGCCGGAGAGGGAGTTGGAGGCATGGCTCACCCGAGACCCGTCGTGAACTCACCAGCGCCGGGTTTGGGAGGAGGCTCGTCAGCAAACCTGGCAGGGTCCAAATGTTTATCATATGCTATCAGATCAGAACCCTTCCCAGAAAAATTCAAAGAGCCAAGCAAGATTGTTAACTATGAGCCGAACATGAACCGGAGACGTGGCTGAGTGGATATAGGATGGCCATGGACATGAAGAACGCAACAACAAACCTGTGTGCGATATACCTGTATCTGATGATGGCAGAAAGAGCGCCCAAGATTTGGCTTGACCGGCTTCCACCGAACAACATCCATTCATGGGAGGAACTCAAAACCGCATTTATTTCAAACTTTGCTGGAACATGCAAGAAACAGTACACCGAGGCGGATCTTGATCGGTGTGTTATGAGGAAGACCGACTCAGCAAGGCAATGGGTAGCCTGGATCACAGAGATTCGACAGTCATCAATCAATATCTCAGCTCACACGGCAATAACAACGATGTAGAAGAACTGTGCTTTCGATTCTTTGACGCACAAACTCGGACGTATGAGGGAAGATCCGGCTCGCCAAGACATCACCATTGGTGAGGTGGTCTCAATTGCTTACAAGTATGCCGCGACAGACAAAAGAGTAGGCGAGACGGAAGAGCAGCAGAAGAATAACACGGTGAAGACAACACGTAACCCGGCTCCAAATCAAAACAACGGAAATCAAAACAACAACAAAAGACCTTATGAAGGAGGAAATTCAGAGTTTGTTGGAACTACCAAGGCCTCGGGTTACTGTCGGCCCAGTGGGAACTGGGGTATGGAGAGCCCATTCCCTCCAGGCCTCACACGCTGGCCAGATAGACGAAACGACTAAGGATCAGGCATCACCGCCTGGCGGGACCCTCGAGAGGCAATTCCCCTCGAGGGCCTGAAGAGGAAACGAGGACCTCAAGGGATCCCTCGCCTCAGGGGACCCACCCGAGGCGCCAGCTCGACTCGAGGGAGTCCCGCAGGAATCACCCCTCAGGCCTCCTCAGGCCTGAAGG
Source organism: Poa annua (assembly GCA_026929855.1). Classification (NCBI taxonomy): domain Eukaryota; kingdom Viridiplantae; phylum Streptophyta; class Magnoliopsida; order Poales; family Poaceae; genus Poa; species Poa annua. Next base: position 56,335,687 of record CM049426.1, on the reverse strand, counting down.
GAAACATCGCGACCAAGGAAGTACGGCAAGACGCACATGGCCTCTGTCACGCCCACGTGGTGACGCAAGCACCCCTGTTGCCATTTTGGTGATAAAGGGGTCAATAAAGCGGCTCTGCCTGCTGCGCCGCTGCCAGGACCTTCTACTCTGACGATAAAGCGGGTGGACGGCGCAACCCTCCAAAGGAGAACGTCATCGTGGGCTCCACCTCAGAGACTGCCCTCTCTGCGGGCAGTACAGCGCGGTCGGCCGCCTATCGGCCAGCGCGCCAACCTTTATCAACAATGGACCGCATCCATGGACGAACACGTCGCGGTGGACTCCAACTCCACCCAGCCACTGCCATGTGGGAGCCACCTTGAAGGCCAAGACGAAGGGGAGCGTCAGAGGCGCCTATAAAAGGAGGAAGACATCCCTCGTAGCACGAGGTCGGCTCTTTGCGTGCTACAACCCTTGTAAACCCTAGCAACACTTGTTAGGATAGCCTCTGGCTGGAGGAGGAAGAAGACCATCGCTTCCCTCCTTAGGCAAGAACTGCCTCAAGGTGGCCTCCGGAAAACTCCATTGTACTGTAACCTCCATCATCTAATACAGTCAAGCAGGAGTAGCGGTCTTACCTCCTCACGAGGGCCGTGAACCTGGGTAAGGGCTGGTGCCTTCCTCTGTCGTGTGTGTGTCTTCTTCGGGTCCGGCGAGCAACGTCGCGGAGCCACTCGAGGGTCTAGACCTCCGCGTTCAATCCCCTTCACGAACTACACTTCAGGAAGTGACTACCCCCGATTCTTGGGAGTCATAACCCGACATTTGGCGCGCCAGGTAGGGGATTTAGGCGCGTCAACAACCTTCGAGTTCGTCTCCGCGCCATGGTGAACACCCGCGCCACCCGCGTCGCCTGCGTCAACCGACGTGCGCCCGGGGGAGCACGCGCGCCGCCAGGCACCGCGACCACCCGCGCACGGCGGGGCCGACCCCGCCATGAAGAGCACGTCCCTTCTGGCCCTCACGCAGAGGCGCCGGAGCACAACTCCGACCACCAGGAGGACGCACAGTCGTCGCACCCGACACAGTGCCCGAGCAGCTCAGGCCCGGGGAGGACGGACCCTGCGCCTCACACCGCGCTGCTCATGGCGCAGGAGCTTCTCCGCTACCAGCCCACCGCTGAGGCCCACGAGCAGTGGCTCCAACGCCTCAACCACCTCGTCGGCATCGCTACGACGCGCCCCGCTCCATCGCGGTCCAACCTGCGCCCCTCTCCCGCGGGCACGGTCGCGACAAACGCACCTCCGCCACCTCCGGGGCCTGCACCGGCTGCGGCGCAGAGGGCTGCTTCGCACAAGTCGCACGATTGCTTGATAGTGCAGCGCACCGCACCTGACGCTCGCGTGGGGATGGAGCTCCAGAGAGACCGCCAGAACAGGCTCGTGGAGGAGATTGGCCAGGCGGGTCAGCAGAACCGCGGCGTGCTGCAGCACGGGGTCGCTACGTACGCTTCCGGCTGCATGGCATTCACCCGTTCTCTCCGTCGCGTAGTCTGGCCCCCGAAGTTCAGGCCTGCTCTCCCTAAGGGCTACGACGGCTCCAGCAACCCCATCGAGTTCCTGCAGCTCTACAGCACCTCCATCCAAGCTGCGGGTGGAGATGACAAGGTCATGGCCAATTGGTTCTCCCACGCGCTTCGCGATTCTGCGCTGTCGTGGCTCCTGAACCTCCGTGAGGACTGCGTGAACTCCTTGGAGGAGCTCTGCAAGCAGTTCGTCTCCAACTTCAAGGGGACATATGAGCGCACCCTCACCCACAACGATCTGTGTGCCGTAGTGCAGAAGAAGGATGAGACGCTCCGCAAGTACATCCAGCGCTTCAGCCAAGTGCACAACAAGATCCCAAACATCCCTGACACCCAAGTCATCGCCTCATTCCGCGAGGGCGTCACTAACAGCAGGATGCTCGAGAAGCTGGGCATCCATGACAAGCTCACCTCTGTGGTCAAGCTTTTCGACCTGGCTGACAAGTGCGCCAAGGCTGAAGAGGGACTCCTCTTCGTCAAGATGTCCTCAAGAGGGGACGATCACGCTGAGGGGTCCAAGAGCCTGAAGAAGAAGGAGGAGCCCAAGCGCAAGGCCACCGCGGTTCTCGCGGCAGAGCCTGACGCGAAGGGCACCCGTAGGGACTCCCCCGAGCCTGGAGAGAGAAGAGACGACCACCGCAGTTTCTGCATCTACCACAATAGGCGCGACCACTCTACGGAGTCCTGCTTCGACCTCAAAAGGTTGAGCAAGGAGCGCGAGCAAGCAGAGGGCAGTGGTAGCCGTCGCCGAGGCCGTGGCTACCACGGGAGCGGACGCAAGGGCGGCTACCAGAAACCATCTGGAAATCAGGCCAACGCCGCAAAAAAGAACGGCAACCTCCCTGACGAGGAAGATGGCGGCTACCAAGCCCCGAGAGGCGCCATTGCCTGCATCCTCGGGGAAGCGCAGGCGCCAAAGTCGAACAACCAGTTCAAGCTATTCGCCCGCGAGCTCAACGCCGCCCTCCCAAGCACGGAAACCTCCAGGCCCCTCAAGTGGTCGCAGTACACCATCGCCTTCGACGCTCAGGACCACCCCAAGTCCACCAAGACTGTTGGAACCCTCCCGCTGGTCTGCACCCCCACCATCGACAATGTGACTGTCTCCAAGACTCTCATCGATGGCGGAGCAGGCCTGGACGTTATCTCCATAGATACGTTCGAAGCGCTTCAAATGCCCTACGAGCGGCTCATGCCCTCGAGGCCCTTCATGGGGGTCACCAGCGGTTCGATCGAGCCTCTAGGCCAGGTAAGGCTTGCCGTCACCTTCGGGAGCAAGGAAAATTACCGCACCGAGCATATCGATTTTGATGTCGCACACACCGGTGTAACGCCCCGGGTTTTATTCCCTTTTTGTTTTGTGAGTTTTCTTTGCATCGACATGGCATCGCATCGCATTAATTTAATTTGTTGCATTTAAATTAAATTTCCACAATTAAATTCAAATGCATTTTCAAATTAATTAAAAATGTGTTATTTTCAAATATTTTAAAAATGTTAAAAACTAGTTTATTAAATTGTCCTTTGAAAACTAAAAATATTTTGTAAAGGTTTCGTGTTCAAATTCGTTTTCTATTTTGTTTTAAAAATATAAAACCGAAAAGTTAAACGGGAGAGGAATAAAGCCCAAAAGCCCACCTAAGCAAACCCTAGGGTTTCCCCCTGCACAATTCTTTCCCACCCCCTGACTTTTTGCAGCCACCCTCCTCCTTTTTCTGCTTTTTGCAAAAAGTCCTCCCACCTCTCTTTTTCTCTTTTCCCCCCTCCTTTCTTTTTCTTTTCCCTTTTTCTTTTCTTTTTCTTCTTTTCCTTCCTTTCTTCTCTTTCCTTTTTCTCTCTCCTTCCTTCCTCCCGCACGGGAGAAAACGCTCCCGAGCCCGATGCGACCTCCCGAGCTTCACCTGCGCCTCCGGCCACCCGCCCCGCACGCCGGCCGCTCCCGCCGCCTGCGCCTCCCCCGACCCCGCCGCCGCAGCGCACCCCCGTGCCTCCCCACCCCGGACGTCTCCTGCCCGGCAGCCGCGCGGCCACGCCGTGCCGCGCGTGCGCCCTTGCATTCCCCGCCGCCGGCCCGCCGTGCGCCGCCAGCGCCGTCTCGCCCTGCCGCGCCGCCCGTGCGCCACCGCCGCCGCCCCGGCCCGCAGCGCCTCCCGCCGGCGCGCCTCCTCCAGCCGTTCTCCCGCCGTCTCCCCGCCGGCCGCCGTGCCGCGCCAGCCCGGCCTGCTCCGGCCCCGCCTCCGCCGCGTGCCCTGCACCTCCGGGAGGCCCGAGCCCCCGCGCGCGTCCCCTGCTCCGGCCTTACGCCGCCAGCGCGCGCCCTCCGCCTCCAGCGCCGCGCTCGCGCCGCCCCGGCCTCCTCTGCCGCGCGCCCCCGAGACGCCTCCCACCGTGCGCCCGCGCGCTGCGCTCGCCTTGCCAACGCACCTCCGCTCCCCGCACGCACGCGTCGCTGTCGCCCGTGCCCCCTGTTCCGCCTTTGCCGCCGGCGCCCCCTTTCGCCCGGCCTCCGCTACTCGCCGCGCCACGCCGCCGCTCGCTGCCGCCGCCTCCATCCGCGCCGGTCGCCGCCGCCGTGCGCATCCGCTCCGCGCCGCCGCCTCCCGCACGCACGTGTCGCCGCTGCCTCCTCTTCCGGTCGCGTGCACGTCGTCTCCGTCCGGTGTTCCCCCCGCGTCCGCCGCAGGCCAGGTGTTCGACACAATGCCCGCAAGAACTTCGGCGTCGCTTATGTGCCCGAGTTGTCCACCCTTCGAGGTGTTGCTACATACGTGTGCGCGTCCTCTTCCGGTGCCGTGTGCCATGACTGCCCATGTTCGTGTCGCGGTGCCCGCCGTGCGTTTTTCCTTCCGGTGTCCGTTGCCGACCTCCTACGTGCCACGACTACCCGACCACTTCCACGACACCGACAAACGACGATGCCCCGGTTCCGCGACGACTACTTCCCCGATGACGACTACTTCCTCTACGTTCCGAAGACGTCGGTTTCGGACCCTATCTCTCTCTCGATCCAACGTGCGAACCCAAACCCTAACCCTAAAAACCTATTTTTATTAAATATCATCTATCTTGTGCATATCGCATCATACTTACATGTGTTGCATCTCTTAGGTTTGCGGGTATAGCAAATCACCTAAATAATAAATATGGAATGTGTGGGGTAATAAATATATAATGCCCTATTCCATTTAATTTAATTAGATCATCCATGCCATGTGTTGCCATGCTAACCAACATTTAATATTGCGGGTAAATAAATAACTTGCACCTAAACATTAATTGTCGGAATCCCGGTTCCGCTTAATTCGGAGTTAAGTGCATCTCAAATTGCATCTCGCCATGCCATGCATCATGCTCATATGATCATGCTGGATCTTTTGCCGTAGTCGTAAAATGCATCTTTTACGCTTTCCAGTGTTTGTTGCTTCTTCGCGGATACGACGTTGAGATGTGTGAGCAACGACAAGATCTGCTTCCATGCGGGATTCCAGGCAAGCAAAAAATTTCTTGTTTACCTATACATTGTCTTTCATTCCTGCCGTTGATCTCTGCTACCCTAGTTATCGATTCTTGAACTGCGATCCCATCACATGTTTATCCTGCAGCCCATACAGCTTTATCCCCACAACCTAATACCCGTTGCATGTTTATCTGTTGGCCTTGCGAGTCGTAGCGCATGCTTAGAGTTGTTTGTGCGAGTCGTCTGTTGGTCTTATGTTTCATCTGCTTAGTATGATATATTATTCTACCTTAATAAAATGTTGTATTATATTGGGGTATTATAATTAAAAGATAAGGCACCAGGCGGAAGGCCTTGCGAGGTGCTTTGTTCTGCTCAGTGTCGACCTAGGAACTGAGATTTTGTCCTCGGATCCAATTTTGAGCGCACTAACCACTTGTGGGAGGCCCAATGGAGCCCCCCTCGACTTTGAACGGATCTACAGCTTGTCCATGTGCCGCAACTAGTTCGGGTTTTCCATTTGCTCATATGCATGTGCATGATGATGATGATGATGATGAGAGGGTATGTGATACGGGGGGTCATATAGGTGTGGTGCGTACGTAGCGGACAGTTCCTACTGTGGTTTGAGCCGCATGGTGCGTAGGCACAAACTAATGAGTCCGCAATTGAGATTCGGCCGGACTCCTGACGCGGGTAACAACTCATATGGGTGGCACTTGGACTTGCTGTAGTGAAGGAATAAGTCGTGTTGAGAAGCCCTGATGCTTGCTTGGGTTGATCATGCGAGTATGGGTACAGTAGTGCACCCCTGCCGGGTATAATCTTATCGATGAGCCGTGTCCACGGTTATGGACGACTTTGGTGATGATGCTGGCTAACAAGATCTAGACAACTTGCACCTAATTAATGTTAATTAATCTGATTAGTAATATAGAATTACTTTCATAATAAATTATAAATAAAACTGTTCAACGTGTGAGTTTCCCGAATTGCTTCCTCATATCTGGTTGAGGGGGTTAATTCGAGAATGGGTTATGTTTGGTGTTAGTTGTAGTTGTTTACTTTATGCGCTCTCTTATCTCTCTCTGATTAGACGGAAGTTGTAGCGTGTCTCTCTAGGTTGCTAGTGCTGCTGCCGCTAAGTCCACCTCCCCTATAATTTGGGAGATGGTGTAGAAAGTAGGCAAGTCGGTTTTGCTTGCCAGGGAGTGCCCTGACCCTCTTTTGGGATGTGCTTTATGTGCAGTCAACAGATTTGAAGTCAGACGACGTTAGCTTGGGAATCCCTCCGGCTTGGCTGGACAGGGATATGGCGCCATTGCTTATCTTCAGAACTCTTAGTCCAATTTGCATCTTATCCGTAGTCGGATACTATTTTGCTTCCGCTGTCATTTGTATCTTTGTATTGTATCATTTGTATCTTGACTCGTTCGAGTCGTTGTTGTATTTATATCTTTGTTGTATTTGTGGATGTATCGGAACTATTGTAATGTTATCACAATTCCACCCACATAATGCGCATGTTTCGGCGTGCACATTATGTCTGGTGGGCGACCTAAAATCGTTATTATGCGGATTTCGGCGGGAACGCTTAAATCTACATAGTACCGATTTTAGGGCGTCACAAAGTGGTATCAGAGCCTTGGTTTCGATCTCCTTGTTGTTTCGATACGATTGGTTATCGAAGCAGCGGGTCCGCAAAAGCCTGTAGGATAACCTCGCTAACGGTCGTTGTTTCTAGAGTGTCGAAAACTATTTGACTAAAATTATTTTTGAAATTATCTCAATAGGTTTCTATTTACTCCTTACCTCAAATCTATTTCTCCTCTTACCTTACTTGTTTTGGAGTCTCTTCTCTTATCCAAACTTTCAAAGTTTTAGGATCCTACGTGTGGGTGGACGATTTCTTGCCTTTTAACCTATTAGGTTCGATTTTTCGGAGTCGTCTTCGTCGTGAGCAACAATCCCTTGTTAGTGGTGTCGAGAATTTCAAGGTGGAGCAACAATCCCTTGTTAGTGGTGTCGAGAAGTTCATCCCGGAGCGTGAAGACTCGATAGTTACCCCTCTCTTCTTGTGGTCTCGGCGTGGATCTCGGGACGCGATCCCTTGTTAGTGGTGTCGATTGTAACGCCCCGGGTTTTATTCCCTTTTTGTTTTGTGAGTTTTCTTTGCATCGACATGGCATCGCATCGCATTAATTTAATTTGTTGCATTTAAATTAAATTTCCACAATTAAATTCAAATGCATTTTCAAATTAATTAAAAATGTGTTATTTTCAAATATTTTAAAAATGTTAAAAACTAGTTTATTAAATTGTCCTTTGAAAACTAAAAATATTTTGTAAAGGTTTCGTGTTCAAATTCGTTTTCTATTTGTTTTAAAAATATAAAACCGAAAAGTTAAACGGGAGAGGAATAAAGCCCAAAAGCCCACCTAAGCAAACCCTAGGGTTTCCCCCTGCACAATTCTTTCCCACCCCCTGACTTTTTGCAGCCACCCTCCTCCTTTTTCTGCTTTTTGCAAAAAGTCCTCCCACCTCTCTTTTTCTCTTCTCCCCCCTCCTTTCTTTTTCTTTTCCCTTTTTCTTTTCTTTTTCTTCTTTTCCTTCCTTTCTTCTCTTTCCTTTTTCTCTCTCCTTCCTTCCTCCCGCATGGGAGAAAACGCTCCCGAGCCCGATGCGACCTCCCGAGCTTCGCCTGCGCCTCCGGCCACCCGCCCCGCACGCCGGCCGCTCCCGCCGCCTGCGCCTCCCCCGACCCCGCCGCCGCAGCGCACCCCCGTGCCTCCCCACCCCGGACGCCTCCTGCCCGGCAGCCGCGCGGCCACGCCGTGCCGCGCGTGCGCCCTTGCGTTCCCCGCCGCCGGCCCGCCGCGCGCCGCCAGCGCCGTCTCGCCCTGCCGCGCCGCCCGTGCGCCACCGCCGCCGCCCCGGCCCGCAGCGCCTCCCGCCGGCGCGCCTCCCGCAGCTCCCCCCGCGCCTCCTCCAACCGTTCTCCCGCCGTCTCCCCGCCGGCCGCCGTGCCGCGCCAGCCCGGCCTGCTCCGGCCCCGCCTCCGCCGCGTGCCCTGCACCTCCGGCCGGCCCGAGCCCCCGCGCGCGTCCCCTGCTCCGGCCTTACGCCGCCAGCGCGCGCCCTCCGCCTCCAGCGCCGCGCTCGCGCCGCCCCGGCCTCCTCTGCCGCGCGCCCCCGAGACGCCTCCCACCGTGCGCCCGCGCGCTGCGCTCGCCTTGCCAACGCACCTCCGCTCCCCGCACGCACGCGTCGCTGTCGCCCGTGCCCCCTGTTCCGCCTTTGCCGCCGGCGCCCGCGCCCCCTTTCGCCCGGCCTCCGCTACTCGCCGCGCCACGCCGCCGCTCGCTGCCGCCGCCTCCATCTGCGCCGGTCGCCGCCGCCGTGCACATCCGCTCCGCGCCGCCGCCTCCCGCACGCACGTGTCGCCGCTGCCTCCTCTTCCGGTCGCGTGCACGTCGTCTCCGTCCGGTGTTCCCCCCGCGTCCGCCGCACGCCAGGTGTTCGACACAATGCCCGCAAGAACTTCGGCGTCGCTTCTGTGCCCGAGTTGTCCACCCTTCGAGGTGTTGCTACATACGCGTGCGCGTCCTCTTCCGGTGCCGTGTGCCGTGACTGCCCATGTTCGTGTCGCGGTGCCCGCCGTGCGTTTTTCCTTCCGGTGTCCGTTGCCGACCTCCTACGTGCCACGACTACCCGACCACTTCCACGACACCGACAAACGACGATGCCCCGGTTCCGCGACGACTACTTCCCCGATGACGACTACTTCCTCTACATTCCGAAGACGTCGGTTTCGGACCCTATCTCTCTCTCGATCCAACGTGCGAACCCAAACCCTAACCCTAAAAACTTATTTTTATTAAATATCATCTATCTTGTGCATATCGCATCATACTTACATGTGTTGCATCTCTTAGGTTTGCGGGTATAGCAAATCACCTAAATAATAAATATGGAATGTGTGGGGTAATAAATATATAATGCCCTATTCCATTTAATTTAATTAGATCATCCATGCCATGTGTTGCCATGCTAACCAACATTTAATATTGCGGGTAAATAAATAACTTGCACCTAAACATTAATTGTCAGAATCCCGGTTCCACTTAATTCGGAGTTAAGTGCATCTCAAATTGCATCTCGCCATGCCATGCATCATGCTCATATGATCATGCTGGATCTTTTGCCGTAGTCGTAAAATGCATCTTTTACGCTTTCCAGTGTTTGTTGCTTCTTCGCGGATACGACGTTGAGATGTGTGAGCAACGACAAGATCTGCTTCCATGCGGGATTCCAGGCAAGCAAAAAATTGCTTGTTTACCTATACATTGTCTTTCATTCCTGCCGTTGATCTCTGCTACCCTAGTTATCGATTCTTGAACTGCGATCCCATCACATATTTATCCTGCAGCCCATACAGCTTTATCCCCACAACCTAATACCCGTTGCATGTTTATCTGTTGGCCTTGCGAGTCGTAGCGCATGCTTAGAGTTGTTTGTGCGAGTCGTCTGTTGGTCTTATGTTTCATCTGCTTAGTATGATATATTATTCTACCTTAATAAAATGTTGTATTATATTGGGGTATTATAATTAAAAGATAAGGCACCAGGCGGAAGGCCTTGCGAGGTGCTTTGTTCTGCTCAGTGTCGACCTAGGAATTGAGATTTTGTCCTCGGATCCAATTTTGAGCGCACTAACCACTTGTGGGAGGCCCAATGGAGCCCTCCTCGACTTTGAACGGATCTACAGCTTGTCCATGTGCCGCAACTAGTTCGGGTTTTCCATTTGGTCATATGCATGTGCATGATGATGATGATGATGAGAGGGTATGTGATACGGGGGGTCATATTGGTGTGGTGCGTACGTAGCGGACAGTTCCTTCTGTGGTTTAAGCCGCATGGTGTGTAGGCACAAACTAATGAGTCCGCAATTGAGATTCGGCCGGACTCCTGACGCGGGTAACAACTCATATGGGTGGCACTTGGACTTGCTGTAGTGAAGGAATAAGTCGTGTTGAGAAGCCCTGATGCTTGCTTGGGTTGATCATGCGAGTATGGGTAGAGTAGTGCACCCCTGCAGGGTATAATCTTATCGATGAGCCGTGTCCACGGTTATGGACGACTTTGGTGATGATGCTGGCTAACAAGATCTAGACAACTTGCACCTAATTAATGTTAATTAATCTGATTAGTAATATAGAATTACTTTCATAATAAATTATAAATAAAACTGTTCAACGTGTGAGTTTCCCGAATTGCTTCCTCATATCTGGTTGAGGGGGTTAATTCGAGAATGGGTTATGTTTGGTGTTAGTTGTAGTTGATTACTTTATGCGCTCTCTTATCTCTCTCTGATTAGACGGAAGTTGTAGCGTGTCTCTCTAGGTTGCTAGTGCTGCTGCCGCTAAGTCCACCTCCCCTATAATTTGGGAGATGGTGTAGAAAGTAGGCAAGTCGGTTTTGTTTGCCAGGGAGTGCCCTGGCCCTCTTTTGGGATGTGCTTTATGTGCAGTCAACAGATTTGAAGTCAGACGACGTTAGCTTGGGAATCCCTCCGGCTTGGCTGGGCAGGGATATGGCGCCATTGCTTATCTTCAGAACTCTTAGTACAATTTGCATCTTATCCGTAGTCGGATACTATTTTGCTTCCGCTGTCATTTGTATCTTTGTATTGTATCATTTGTATCTTGACTCGTTCGAGTCGTTGTTGTATTTATATCTTTGTTGTATTTGTGGATGTATCGGAACTATTGTAATGTTATCACAATTCCACGCACATAATGCGCATGTTTCGGCGTGCACATTATGTCTGGTGGGCGACCTAAAATCGTTATTATGCGGATTTCGGCGGGAACGCTTAAATCTACATAGTACCGATTTTAGGGCGTCACAACCGGCCTGCCGTACAATGCCATCCTCGGCTACCCCGCGCTCGCAAAGTTCAGGGCCGTCACGCACCATGCCTACAACATGGTCAAGATCCCCGGCAGCGCTGGCATGATCACAATTCGTGGGCATGTTCTGGACGCTACGCGCGCGGTTGAGACGGCCTACAAGACCGCCGCCATGGCATTCCCCGCAGAAGAGGACCTAGAGCCTCTCGAGAGACCCAAGAAGAAGAAGCAGTTGTTCTCCCAGGAGGCAGCTGCTACCAAGAAGATCTCTCTGAGCTCCGGTAGCTCGGGGGCTGAAGGCTCGGGGGCTAGCGTCACCATTGGCGCCGCGCTGCCTCCCAAATAGGAAAGCGCGCTCGTCGCCTTCCTCCAGGCAAACTCTGACATGTTCGCGTGGACACCGTCAGATATGTCTGGTGTACCGAGGGAGGTGATCGACCACCACTTGGCCGTGTGCCCAAACGCGCGCCCAGTCAAGCAAAAAGCAAGAAAGCAAGCCCCCGAGAAGCAAGCATTCATCGTCAAGGAGGTCGAGAAGCTGAAAGTGGCAAAAGTCGTTCGCGAAGTCGCGCATCCCACTTGGCTCTCCAACAGCGTGGTAGTCCCAAAGCCCGCCGGAGGAAGCCGCCTCTGCATCGACTACACTGATGTAAACAAGGCCTGCCCCAAAGACCCTTATCCCATGCCCAGAATTGACCAGATTGTGGACTCCACGGCAGTCTGCGGCCTCCTCTGTTTCCTTGATGCCTTCTCTGGTTATCACCAGATAAAGATGGATAAGGAGGACGAGGGAGAAGACGGCTTTCCTCACCCCGTGCGGTGTGTATTGCTACGTCTGCATGCCTTTCGGCCTAAAAAATGTTGGAGCCGCTTTCCAGAGGTTGATGAGGATAGCCCTTGGCGAGCAAATGGGGCGGAACGCCGAAGCATATGTCGATGACATCGTGGTGAAATCACGAGAAGGAAATACTCTCCTCGGAGACCTTGAAGAGACCTTCGCCAGCCTACGCAAGGTGAACATCAAGCTCAACCCCGCCAAGTGCGTCTTTGGAGTACCTTCAGGCAAATTGCTTGGGTTCCTCGTGTCTCATCGAGGCATAGAGGCAAACCCAGACAAAATCAAGGCCATAGAAGACAGGCAGCCTCCACGCAGGCTCAGGGACATGCAACGCCTGGTAGGCTGCATGGCCAGATTGGGTCGATTCATCTCCAAGTTCGGCGAAAGAGCCCTTCCCTTCTTCAAGATCATGAAAAGAACGAGCACTTTCAAGTGGACCCCTGAAGCTGAAAAAGCATTTGAGAACTTGAAGAAGTATCTGGCCAGCCCACCAGTAATGGTAGCCCCAAGGCATGGCGAGCACCTGAAGCAGTACTTATCAGCTACTCCGCAAACACCCAGTGTTGTCCTTGTGGTGGAAAGAGAAGAGCCAGTACTTCACAAGAAGAGTGCAGCCACTCCAAAGAAAAAGCCTCCTGATAAGGAGCTCGACGAAAGGGCAGCCCTCAAAAACCCGCCGCCAGGCCTAAAGCCCCAAGAGAGGGCCGCCCAAAGTCAACCGCTGCAAGGAATTCATGTCGAGGAGCCTGAGGAGCCCCTTGAGGCCAACCCCCTCGAGGACCAGGGCAAGCCCCCTGAAGCCAACCCCCTCGAGGCCCAGGGCAAGCCCCCTGAGGCCAACCCCCTCGAGGCACAGGGCAAGCCCCCTGAGGCCAACCCCCTCGAGGCACAGGCCAAGCCTCATGAGGCAAACCCCCTCGAGGGCCAAGCTGAGCCACCTCAGGCAAAAGACGCCAAGGCAACAGGAACTACCCTCTTCGAGCATCCAGTTTACTTCGTCAGCACATTACTGCGTGATGCTCGCGAGCGGTATACAATGCAGCAGAAGCTTCTCCTCGCACTCCTCATCGCCTCAAGAAAGCTGCGACACTACTTCCAGGGGCACCACATCACGGTGGTCACCTCTTTCCCCCTGGAACAAATCCTGCGCAACCCAAACGCAACAGACCGTGTCGCAGGATTGAACATAGAGCTACATCCATTCAATTTGCGCTTCGATATCACAAGGGTAATCAAAGGAAGAGCACTGGCAGACTTCGTCGCCGAATGGACTGACCCAACCCCTGAAGAGCCTTTGGGAGAAGAGCAAGAGCCCTCTGGAGCCGCAATGCCCAGCCACTGGACCATGAAGTTCGACGGAGCTTTCGCTTGCCGCATCGGCGGGGCAGGCGTAGTCCTGATCTCACCCAAGGGCGACAAGCTGTATTACGCAGTCCAGCTGTGCTTCGGAATCGACAAGATATCCAACAATATCGCCGAGTATGAAGGACTGCTGGCCGGCCTACGCGCCGCAATCGCCCTAGGCGTCAAGCATATACTCATCAAGGGCGACTCCCAGTTGCTCGTTAACTTCTCTAACCAAAGCTACAATCCTAAGGACGACCACATGGCTGCATACCTTGAAGAGGTCCGTAGGCTTGAGAAGAACTTCAGGGGAATGGAGCTCATGCACATCCCAAGAAAGGAAAACCAAGAGGCTGATAACATCGCCAAGCGCGCATCAAAGAGGCAAGCTCAGCCGCCAGATGTCTTTGAAGAAAGGCTCATCAACGCATCCATAAAGCAGCCCCAAGAGGCCCTGCCCGCAAGCACAGACGAAGCGCTCCCGCCACCACCTGCAAGCAGGGCTCCAGGCTGCGGGCCCCCTACAGGGGAGCGTCTGTTGCTCACAGCGGTGCACCAAGAAACAGGATGGATCGACGAGATCAAGGACTACCTCCACAAAGGGATCCTTCCCGAGGAAGACGTTGAAGCGGAGCGAATTGCCCGCCAAGCAAAATCGTACCAAATCCTCGAAGGAATTCTCAATCGCAAGCGCCCAAACGGCGTCGCGCTCAAATGCGTCCCTCCTGAAGAAGGCAAACTGCTGATCAAGGACATACACAGCGGGGAATGCGGCCACTATTCGTGCGCCTGCACCCTCGCAGGCAAAGTCTTCAGGAGCGGCTTCTACTGGCCTCAAGCACTTCAAGATGCAATGAACAGCATTCAAGCATGTGAAGCCTGCCAATTCCACGCCAAGCAAATCCACCAACCATCGCTGGGACTACAGACCATTTCGCTCTCGTGGCGTTTTGCGGTCTGGGGGCTGGACATTTCCCAGCGGCGCAAGGGGGATATCGCTACCTCTTCGTGGCCATTGACAAGTTCACAAAATGTCCTGAAGTGGAGGCAACGCGCACAATCACAGCAGGCGCGGCGGTGAAATTCATCAGGGGCCTGGTCTGCCGCTTCGGAGTGCCTAACCGCATCATCACCGACAATGGCTCACAGTTCACCAGTGGCATCTTCAGAGCCTACTGTGAAAAAATGGGCATCAAGCTCTGCTTCGCCTCAGTCGTCCATCCGCAAAGCAAAAGCAGAGGTCCTCAAAGGCCTAAAGACCAGGACCTTCGATATCCTCAAGGGCCACGGCAGGGGCTGTATCAACGAGCCCCCCTCGGTGCTCTGGTCCATCCGTACCACGCCACCCAAGCCCACCGGGGAAACACCGTTCACACTCGTCTATGGAGCCGAAGCAGTCCTCCCCACAGAGATAAAGCATGGATCCCCACGGGTCCTTGCCTTTAACGAGGACCAGCAAGAGGACCTCCACAACAACGACCTGCTGCTTCTTGAAGGGCTACGACGCCGCGCCGCCCTCCGGGCGACAAAATACCAGCAGGACCTGAGACGCTACCACAGCCGCAACATGCGCTCGCGCACCCTGGAGGCAGGCGACCTTGTACTCAGGCGAATCCTCTCCAGGGAAGGCCTCCACAAGCTGTCCCCGATGTGGGAAGGTCCCTACAGGGTCACCCACATTGCCAGGCCTGGCGCGGCTCGCCTCGAGACGCAAGACGACGTCCCCATCAAGAATCCATGGAAAATCATGCACCTACGCAAGTTCTACCCGTGATCATTGTCACGCCCGTGATCATTGTCACGTCGAAACTTCAAGCAGAAGAGGCAGCCTACGGCTCAACCTCCAAGCATTTTTGTCTGTAGAGGTTAAAATGCTCACGGCTTAAACCTCCAAAACATGCTTTGTCTCCTAAGGGAACAAACGCAAAACGTGATCATTGTCACGCCCGTGATCATTGTCACGTCGAGACTTCAAGCGGAAGAGGCAGCCAACGGCTCAACCTCCAAGCATTTTTGTCTCTAGAGGTTAAAATGCTCACAGCTTAAACCTCCAAAACATGCTTTGTCTCCAAAGGGAACAAACGCAAAACATGATCATTGTCACGCTCGTGATCATTGTCACGTCAAGACTTCAAGCGGAAGAGGCAGCCTACGGCTCAACCTCCAAGCATTTTGTCTCTAGAGGTTAAAAGCTCACGGCTTAAACCTCCAAAGCATTCTTTGTCTCCTAAGGGAACAAATGCAACCGTGGTCATTGCAACGCCCGTGATCATTGTCACGTCGAGACTCCTAGCGGAAGAGGCAGCCTACGGCTCAACCTCCAAGCGTCTTTGTCTCTAGATGTTAAAAGCTCACGACTTAAACATCCAAGCTCCAAAGGCTTCACTCGAGGGCAAACCCTCCGAGCTCTCCATTTAACAAGCCACCTCAGGCCGTTGAGAGTCTCTGCCACTAATGGGTGGTCCCCATGCCTCGACATGGTCAAAACATTAACTTGGCAACCCCAAGCATAATAACTCAATTTCGTTCCCAAGTGAACTCAGCGCTTCGGCGCCGCTTTAAAACGTATTTGGTGAGTTTTATTTTCGCATTACTCTCTTGAAGTGTGCGCTTACATCTCTCCACATGCGTACCTCGCGAGCGGGGGCTGAGTACGGTGCCAGTGCCTAAATGACACACCAGCAGCACTGCAAAATCAAAGAGTCCGAGTTGTGGCTGGAGGGCAAGATCCCACAAACACGCCATCTCTACAGAGGACCTTGGTACTTACTCTCCTCGCAAGGAACGCCTGAGGGGACCTATAAGCGCGCACGAGTCACTTGAACCGCGTTCCAGCGTTTGGGTTCGCCCCTCTAACATCTGCAGGGAAAAATCCCCCCACAAGACTGAAGAGACATCCAGGAGCGACCCCTCAAGTGGGCAACCTCGCCAGGCGAAAAGCCTCTGCAGGGCGTAAACCTCGAGAAGCTAAGTCGCGCACCCACGCCTTAAGAGCGTTTTCTCCCCTAGTGCACGTTTGCCCCTCAAGAAACTTCGCTTTCCCTTACGCTTCATGGACTACTCGCACGTCTAAGGGGGGCACTTGAGCATCGCGACTCAGGGCTCTTACCTCTCCTAGGCCTAAACTCCCCCCGGCCTTGCGGAGTCATTGCTCCTGCATACCGAAGTGGCGGAGTCAAGGCACGAAGAGATGGGAACTACCGACGCAGAGAACAAATAGAGATGAGTCCAAAGAGACCTCACGGGGGGCAAACAAGCTCGAATTTAAACAGCAATAAAGAGTATATTACAGGCCAAAGGTCTTAAGAAATCTAAACACACAACTGTTTCAGATACAATCGCTCACAGGCGTAATAAGGAAAGGCTCAGGGGGAAGCAGCGCCGCCTTGGACCTCCTTCGCGGATCCCACCTCAGCCTCGGCAGAGCGGGCCTCCTCCTCGCTGTCTTTAGCCACCGCCTCCACGCGCCTGAAGCGGTTGCAGAAGGCGTCAACTTGCTCACATAGGGAACCGGAGACCTGCTGCGGGTCCTCGCCTTGAGCAGCTTCTGTGACGGAGGAGAGGTCGAAGCCTGGCGTGAGGAGCTTGAGTTTGGTGAAGATGCGATCAACAACCACCCCCAGGAGCTGCCGGCTCTCGTCTTCGATCATCTCACGAAACTCGGCGACGGGACCCTCGAGCGCCTCGAAGAGCTGGACGAAGTAGACCAGGTACATGGCAGCATCGCCGCGGCCTCGAACGTCGGTGTACGACGCGTCTGCGCCGAGCTGCACGGCGAGCTCGTTGCCACGGGCGACCAACGCCTCAAACATGCGCTCGCGCTGCTTCGAGAGCGCGCGAGCCACAGTGGCAGAGTCTGAAGCCTCCGCCGCCCGCTGCATCGCCGGGGCCACTTGTTCCTCCACGTCCTTGGCCAAGGAGTTTTGTGGACTGCCTCGGTGCGAGCCACCTCCGCTCGGCAACGGCCATCCTTTGCGGGCTTGAGGCGAGCCTCTAGCTTGGAGTTGGCCCTCTCGAGCTCGGCGATCCGCCGAGCATCCGCGGCGTGCTTGACCTTGAAGCAGTCCTCCTGCGTCTGGGCCAGGTCGCGGTACTTCTAAGAAGTGGACTTGCGGAATTGCTTCTCACGCTCCACGAGGGCGTCATCAGCCTCCTTCTTCTTCTTCTCGACGAAACGCCGCTCGAAGCGCTCGTAAACTATCTTCTGGGCAGCGACGTTTTCGTCGTTCTTCACGGTCGCCTTGGCCAGGTCTCCCTCACGCTCCTCAAGGGCCTCGCGTTGGACGACCAGGTCCTTCTCCCCCTGAAGGCGCTGCTCCTCGCGCTGCTGCAACTCCTTCTCCTTGAGGGACAGCTGCCGCTCCCGCTCGGCAAAACCCTTACGGTCTTCCTCCAGAGCGACCTACGCGGTCTGGTGCTGAGTCTCCAAATGTCCCAACTCGCGGCGCTTCTGCGCCAGCGAGCCCTCCATCGCCTCGCGCTCAGCCTTGGCCTGGCGCAGGAGCTCCTCTGCGGCGTCGCGTTCCAATTGGAGGGGCGCAAGGAGTTCCGCAGCGTCGCGAATGGCCCCCTCGCGGACCTCCTTGGCAAAGCGGGTGGCCTCCTCACGTACGGCTTGCAGCGCTGCATCCTCCAGCCGGCGCGCTTCGACCGCCGCGTGGAAGGATATCCACGACTTCGCCAGCTCCTCCTGCTGCTAAGCGACTTCGCCAGAGGCTCGGGGGGCGGTGCAGGTGCCTCTGGACGTGCCATGCCCTCCTCCACCTGAGGCCCTGCTACCCCCGCCTGGGGCACTGCCGCGTCCGCTTGAGGCGCCCCCTCAAGGGGGCTCGTGGAGGCCGCCTCCGCAGGCCTCAGGGCCTCATCAGCCGCGGCCCCTGCCGTGGCGCTCTTCACCTCAGATGCCTTGCGAAGCCGGCGACGCTTCGCAGGTACAAGGTCACTGGCAAGAGACCAAGAAAAGACTTCAGGAAAAAGTAAAGCGAAAGAGAAAGCTAAAAGACGAATGATCCAAGATTATGAGCACTAACCCTGAAAGGGGGGCGCCAGCGTCGACCCACGCCAGGCCTAGCGAGCGCCTCCGCTTTCCTCTTAGAGGGGACGTCAGACGGCCTCGCCCCCGAGTGGTTCACGGCGGCTTTGGTGCGAGGCCCGCGCCTTCCCGGAGAGGCCTCCGCGGCTGAGGCCTCCTCTTCCTCAGCCTCTTCCTCCACGAGGCGCGAGGGCCCCCTCCGCTTCCCGGGCGACCGGCATCGGCGCCTCAAGGTCCGCCTGGCCTTTCGGGGTGAACAGAGGCATCCCCTCCAGGAGGTCCATGCGCTCCGTCAGATTGTATTGGTGAAGGGGCCGGAGCGCCACGGGGAGCTCATCCACAGGAAGCACCGATGGATTGACGAAGAGCGCGGAGAGGACGTTGTCGACGGCGTCCTTGTCGTTGTCCTCGACGTGAAGCCGCATCTTGTCCTTCGGCCCCGAGTACATCCACATGGGAACCGAATGTGCCTGTAGGGGCGCAATGCGGCCCGTCACGAAGTCCGCGACGATCATCTGCCCCGTGAGGCCCTCCTCGTGGAGGAAGCTCAGACGCCCCATCAAGCTCACATTCCTGGCGTCGTCAAAGGTGGCCTTGCCCCAATGGGAGTTCTTCACGGGGGGCTCGTCGGGGACCTCGAGGATGGCGTAGGGACGCTCCACCCCAACAAAAAGCCACTTCTGGCGGAAGTCGTCCACCTCCTTCGTCACCGAAATGATGGCCTTGCCCTCGCTCCAAGACATGGGGATGTAGACGCTCCCCATGCCGTCGACGATGCGGAACGAGACGCACCCAGAGCGCTCGTTCTTCGCCGTGTTCCGGAGCGCGTAGAAGCACCGGAACAGCCCCACCGTGGGCTCCAGGCCCAGGTACGCCTCGCAGAGGAAGGCGAAAACGGCGAGGATGAGGACGGAGTTGGGGTGCAGGTGCAGCAGCTGCACCTGGTAGAACGCCAGCACCGCCTCCAGGAACGGCGAGAAGGGCGGCACCAGTCCCGCAGCCAGGCAATGCTGGAAGACCGGGAAGAACCCGCGCGGGCGCTTCCCGTGCGCCGCGGGCTTTAGGGCAGTGGCTCCATGCTCGTTCGTCCGGTCCGCCACTAGGCACCGGACCTTGGCGAGCGCCTTCTCGTTGACGCGCACGCCCAGCAGCGCCGCGCCCACAACGTTGTTGTGGCCTCTGTCTGGGAGGAAGACCCGCGGCGGCCTTACCCTTGCTCTTGAGAGGGCTCATCTTCATGGAAGCGGAAGATTGGAGGAGTTGGAGAACGGAGATTCGCAGGAGAGAGCGGAGGCGGAGAGATCTGTAGAGCGGAAATTTCTACGAGAAGATTTGGAAACGGTAACGGCTCCCTGCTGCCTCGCTCGGGCTTTATGTCACCTCGAGGAGTAGTTACCGGACGTGGTGGGACCCCCCACGACTCGCGCCCCGGATCGTGCGAGACCATTATTCGTCCAAGTGCCGTGAGGCTCGGGTCGGCTGGGCACTAAGGGCCCACGACGCTTCGCCTGAGCCCATGGGCTCAATCGTGCCCATCATGGGCCCGGGGGCTACTGTCGGCCCAGTGGGAACTGGGGTATGGAGAGTCCATTCCCTCCAGGCCTCGCACGCTGGCCAGACAGATGAAACGACTAAGGACCAGGCATCACCGCCTGGCGGGACCCTCGAGAGGCAATTCCCCTCGAGGGCCTCAAGAGGAAACGAGGACCTCAAGGGATCCCTCGCCTTAGGGGACCCTACCGAGGCGCCAGCTCGCCTCGAGGGAGTCCCGCAGGAATCACTCCTCAGGCCTCCTCAGGCCTGAAGGGAAACGTCGCGACCAAGGAAGTACGGCAAGACGCACATGGCCTCTGCCACGCCGACGTGGTGACGCAAGCACCCCCGTTGCCGTTTGGGTGATAAAGGGGTCAATAAAGCTGCTCAGGCTGCTACGCCGCTGCCAGGACCTTCTACTCTGACCATAAAGCGGGTGGACGGCGCAACCCTCCAAAGGAGAACATCATCGTGGGCTCCACCTCAGAGACTTCCCTCTCTGCAGGCAGTACAGCGCGGTCGGCCGCCTGTCGGCCACCGCACCCACCTTAGTCAACAATGGACCGCATCCATGGATGAACACGCCGCGGTGGACTGCAACTCCACCCAGCCTCTGCCATGTGGGAGCCACCTTGAAGGCCAAGACGAAGGGGAGCGCCAGAGGCGCCTATAAAAGGAGGAAGACATCCCTCGTATCACGAGGTCGACTCTTTGCGTGCTACAACTCTCGTAAACCCTAGCAACACTTGTTAGGATAGCCTCTGGCTGGAGGAGGAAGAAGACCATCGCTTTCCTCCCCAGGCAAGAACTGCCTCAAGGTGGCCTCCGGCAAACTCCATTGTACTGTAACCTACATCATCTAATACAGTCAAGCAGGAGTAGCGGTCTTACCTCCTCACGAGGGCAGTGAACCTGGGTAAGGGCCGGTGCCTTCCTCTATCGTGTGTGTGTCTTCTTCGGGTCCGGCGAGCAACGTCGCGGAGCCACTCGAGGGTCTAGACCTCCGCGTTCAATCTCCTTCACGAACTACACTTCAGGAAGTGACTACCCCCGATTCTTGGGAGTCATAACCCGACAGTTATAGAGGACCGAGACCCGGCGGAAACTTCATAGGCGGCCCTGCGAGAGGACCAAACATCAGCGAGATAGACAATATGTTGTGCCCTAGGCATGCCAAGAATGGCAAACCAGCCAGTCACACGTTAGCACAGTGTGCTGACATGAGGGCATGGAGGAGACATGAACAGTCTTTGGAGCAGAACCAAAGAAACTTCATTGGAAACAACGGGAACAGTGGTAATCATGGTAACCACGGCAATAACGGTAACCCGGCCAACCATGGGCAAGAGTCCGGGTCTCAGGGACCACCGAATAACAATACCGGGTCAAATCAAAAACAAGGAGGAGGTTATCAACAAACTCCGAAAGAACTTCATAGTCAAGGCCAGTATCATGTGTTCACCACTGGCACGTGTAGAAGCGAGCAAAAGTTGAAAGAAAGAGAGGTCAATGCCGTAGCAACATCCTTACCGAGATACTTGAAGTGATCAGAGCAGCCAGTTACATGGAGTAGAGAAGATCACCCGGAAGGAATAGAACATCCGGGTCTCCTAGCCTTGGTAGTGGCGCCACAGGTGGATGGTTTCCATCTAAACAAGGTTCTGATGGACGGAGGAAGCAGCATCAACATCTTATACCTGGATACTTTCCAGAGGATGGGTCTGTCCGAGAGCCGGCTAATACCAACATCAACAATTTTTCAAGGCATAGTGCCAGGAAAATCGGCTCAATCGATCGGCAAAATCAGATTTGAGGTAGCGTTTGGAGTAAGCAAGGCGCAATACAGATCAGAGTACCTGACATTCGAGGTGGTAGATTTGAAGAGCCCATATCACGCTTTATTCGGAAGACCAGCTTACGCCAAGTTCATGGCAAGGCCATGCTATGTCTACCTCAAGCTGAAGATACCGGGTCCCCAGGGGATCATCACTGTTGAAGGAAGCAAAGACATGACAATCGAGTGTGATCGAGGTGATGCCATCATGGTAGATCAGGCCTGCTCAGAAGAGGAGTTGAAGTACTACAAGTCTCAGGTAGATCCGGCTGACAAACGCGTGCTGGATAAACCGGCTCATGAAGAAGAGAAGAAAAAGTTCAAATCAGCCCAGGATACCAAGATGGTCGATTTTGTGGAAGGAGATTCCTCCAAGCAGTTCTCGATCTGGTCTCACATGGAGCCAAAATAGGAAAGCGCGCTCGTCGAGTTCATTTGTGAGCATCGTGACATCTTTGCATGGTCCCCTCCAGACATGCCTGGGTCCCGAGCGAACTCTCCGAGTATAGCTTACATGTTGATCCAGCAGCAAAGCCAGTAAAGCAGGGTCTGCGTTGTTTTAATGCAGACAAGAAAAAGATCGTTGGAGAGGAGATAGCCTGCCTTCTAGCGGCCGGCTTCATCATGGAAGTGTATCACCCGAAGTGTCTTGCTAACCCGGTCCTTGTGTTGAAAAAGAATGGAGAGTGGAGAATGTGTGTTGATTACACAAGTTTGAACAAAGTTTGTCTGAAGGATCCTTTTGCGCTGCCTCGGATAGACCAGATAATTGATGCCACAGCCGGCAGCGAGTTACTATGTTTCCTGTATGCTATTCCGGGTATCACCAGATCAAGCTCAAAGACGAAGACCAAGAGAAGACATCATTCATCACACCCTTTGGAGCTTTTTGTTACAATTCAATGTCCTTCGGCCTTAAGAATGCAGGGGCAACATACCAGAGGTGTATCCAGAAGTGCTTTGAGGATCAGATCGGACGCAACGTTCATGCTTACGTCGATGATGTTGTGATCAAGTCACAGAAAGTCGGGTCACTCCTAGAAGACCTGAAGGAGACCTTCACCAATCTACGCAAGTACCAGATGAAGCTAAACCCGACCAAATGCGTGTTTGGGGTTCCAGCAGGCATGTTGCTCGGTTTCATAGTCTCAGAAAGAGGAATTGAGGCAAACCTGGCCAAAATTAAAGCAATCATGAACCTTAAGAAGCCGGACTGCGTAAACGTTGTCAAGGAGTTAACGGGTTGCATTACAGCCCTAAGCCGGTTCATAGCAAGGATGGGAGATAAAGCACTTCCACTGTACAAGCTATTGAAGAAATCAGACAAGTTCGTATGGGACCAGGAAGTAGATGATGCCTTTGAAGATTTAAAGAAAACATTGTCCACAACACCAGTCTTAGGGGCTCCCACAAGCAGGGAGCCAATGTTTCTATATGTCTCTGCAAATTCATGAGCCGTCAGTGTCGTGGTTGTCGTAGAGAGGAAAGAGGTAGGTAAAGAATACCCGGTTCAGAGGCCGGTCTACTATGTCAGTGAGGCCCTGACCGAGTCAAAACAGAGATTCCCACAGTGGCAGAAGTTGGCCTTTGGAGTTTTCATGGCAAGCCGGAAAGTGCCACACTACTTCCAGGAACACCCCATAATAGTGGTGAGCTCGGCTCCCCTAGCAGAAATAATCAGAAACAGAGAGGCAACAGGTAGAGTAGCAAAATGGGCCATCGAGATGGGGCCTTATCACATCAACTATGAGCCAAGGACAACAATCAAATCTCAAGATTTAGCCGATTCCATCTATGACTGGACCGAGTTTGACCCCTTGCCTCCTTCGCCAAGTATCAAGCATTGGGTCATGCACTTTGACGGGTCTAAGTTGTTTTGAGGATCGGGAGCCGGCGTGGTCCTGACTTCGCCTAAGGGAGACAAGTTGAGTTATGTCTTACAGATACACTTTGAGCCATGCACAAACAACACTGCCAAGTATGAAGCTCTGTTACACGGCCTGAGAGTCGCCAAGGAGATGGATATCAATAGGATCATGTGCTATGGGGACTCGGACCTAGTGGCACAGCAAGTATCAGGGACCTGGGATCGGAAGGATGCCAATATGGCAGCATTAAGAAGAGAAGTTGACAGGGTGGCCGGTTTCTTTTCCGGGTATCAAGTGGAACATATCGATAGAAGAAAGAACGAAGCAACATATGCTTTATCAAGAATCGTCTCCAGGAGAGACCCGATACCACCCAATGTATTCAAGGTCGAGTTATATCATCCATCCGTCAAACCCCCAACAGAAGAAGAACTTGCAGTCCCCGATGACACGGAGTCCCGAATGGTTGCCGCCTTACACCAGACCCCGCCATAGACTGAGCCATATCTAGCTTACCTGTTCAGAGAAGAGTTACCACAAGACGAAGTTCTGGCAAGACAAATTGTACGCCGGGACAAGGCATATGTCATCATCAATGGCGATTTACACAAGAGGAGCACTTCAGGAGTTTTTCTGCGATGTGTCTCACCAGAGGAAGGCCGGAAAATCTTACAGGAGATCCACTCAGGAGATTGCGGACACCATGCATCAACAAGATCAATCGTAGCCAAAGCATACAGACATGGTTTCTTTTGGCTGACGGCTTTGGACGTGGAGAACATAGCCCGGGTTTGCGATGGATACCAGAGATATGCAAGGCAGATTCATGTCCCGACTCAGGACTTAAGGACCATACCAATCACATGGCCTTTCACAGTATGGGGTATGGACATGGTTGGACCTTTCCAGCCATCACCCGGCAAGAAAACTCATCTCCTGGTAGCAGTAGACAAGTTCACAAAGTGGGTCGAGGTTCAAGCCGTCAACAGTTGCTCAGCAGCAACAACAGTTAAATTCCTGAAGAAAATCATATTCAGATTCGGGTATCCTCACATTATCATCACAAACAATGGGAAAAACTTTTCACTCGGAGTGATGCAGAAGTTTTTTGAAGACAACGGAATCCGGCTTGACCTGGCTTCCGTTTCACATCCCCAGTCAAACGACCAAGTTGAAACAACAAACCAGGAGCTGCTTAGAGGAGTAAAACCAAGACTCCGGGTTCCACTAATAAGGGCAGCTGGAGCCTGGGAAGAAGAGCTGCCATCAGTTGTCTGGAGCATCAACACAACCCCAAACAGGTCCACAGACTTCACACCTTTCTTCATGGTCTATGGGGCAGAGGCCGTGTTACCCAGCTATATCCTTCATGATTCTCCAAGAGTCGCAAATTATGTGGAGACAGAAAATGAGAAAGCCCGACTCACCTCAGTTAAGTTATTGGAAGAGGCAAGAGAGCTAGCCCTGGCAAGATCAGCTATATATCAGCAAGTCCTCAGGCGATATCACAGTCGCCGGGTTAGGTCAACGACTTTCTAGGAGGGAGACCTCGTCCTTAGACTGGCTCAGAACAGAGCTTCATAAGCTCACTCCCCCATGGGAAGGACCTTTCGTGATAAACATAAATTTACACAATGGATCCTACTACTTGGTGGATCTATGAGAAGAAACCACAGTGAAAGGATCCAACACAGATCACACAAGGTACCCAATGACAGAAAATGACAGGCCCTGAAATATAGCAGAGCTCAGGCCATACTACACATAGACAGAAGGAGACCCAGATTAGACGGGTTCCACCCCTTTTTTGTATTATTCCTTTCATCGTGAAAGCAGCAGGTTTTAGACGCGCTCTTTTCCTTACCAGGGTACCTAAGGGGACTGGAAGGTTTTTAATGAGGCGGCTAGCTAGCTATGTACATATCTTATGATAAATAAAAGAGAACTTCTGTGAAGAAAAGAGTTGGTTGATCCATAATTTCAATTGTCATACAGTAAGGGGTCTTGGGGGCTTACTAACCAAGAGTTATAAGTTGGAAACTCAAGACCCGGCACAGACGCCATAAAGTTCATATTTTTATTCCTTAAGGGGTCTTGGGGGCTTACTAACTAAAAGTTAGAAGTTGAAAACTCAAGACTCGGCAGAGACGCCACCAAGTTCATATTTTTATTCCTTAAGGGGTCTTGGGGGCTTGCTTACTAAGAAAGTTGTAAGTTGAAAACTCAAGACCCGGCAAATACGCCATAATATTCTTGGTTACACTTGCCTGCTAGCTTGATGCTATTCTAACCCGGCATTGACGCCACCATGACCAGATGCTAAAAATCCGGCTTTCAATCTAACTATGTTACCCATGGGGACTTAGCAGATCCTGATTGACCTAGAGTTTTACGCATGAGCAAGATCACAAAGAAAGCCGGCTAGGCAGAAAGCTAAGGAAACCAAAAGGTGTCTTCAAAACCGATGAAAGACTTGCATATTCAGGAAAAGCATAAGTATATAGATAAGCATGTCCTTTAGCGCCACAGAGGCCACACACAAGGCAAAGAATAGCACAAGTTTTAATCTTAAACTATTACAGACCAAAAGATTGTTTTCTAGCTCAAGGGCTTGAGAGCCGTCACAAGATACAGCAATGAAGGAAGATATTCAAGAAGACCCGTCCAAGGAGCCCTGTCCAAGATCCTTCTAACCAGACGGCTTCTGTTGGATGATGGAGGGCAATGCTTCAAAGCTGTCAAGATCAGAAGGACGCGAAGGAGCAGGGACCACTGGAGTAGAGCTTGATGGCGCATCACCCGTGATAATAGGAGTGAATAGCTGAGGGGTCTCTTCGATGGGCTTCCACTGGTCAAAGGGTTGCACCGGCTCTTCTTCAATGGCCTTGTTATCCTCATCATATGAAGCCTGGAGATCCGTCAGCGTCAGCCCATCTGCAATGCGGCTAGCTGGGAGCCGGACGGATTTCACAAGCTTGGCAAAGATCTTCGCGGTGTACCGGGTCCCGTCAGCCTGGAACTCAGGGAAGCCCTTGGAGAGCAGCACTGGATCCACTTGAGGATAATAAGCCTTGGCAAGCGCCAAGATCCGGATGGCACCTTTGCGACAGGAGGAGGCCTTCCAGTGCCGCATCAGAGCCGACACAGTCGAGGTGGCAGCTAGGAAATCCGGCAAGCTCCGGGTAATATGCTCAGCAGGTGACGCCATCTTGATCATCTCGGCACAACCAAAGTAAAGCCGGCGAGTTACTCCATATATAGCTTGGACCTTTTCAATGGTCGTCTTGCTGGTCACCCCCTGAGCCCGCCTACAAGCAACATCGAGTAAGGAAATAGAAGACAAGAGAGGGAGAAAGCAAGAGCCAAAATCAACAACACAGGAAAATTACTTACCAAAGACGGTGATGGCCAAATCATGGACGCACTTCTTAACCTTTACCAAAGTCTCGTTGTCAAGGGAGAGCCGGTGAATCGTGTCTTCGTGAGCCTTGATTTGTTGTTCGGCTTTCTCACGAAGACCGGCTTCCTGAGCCAGCTGGTGACGAGCGTCACTGTTCTTTTTGGAAATCTCAGCAGAATATTCCTGCAAGACATACAAGGGAAGCTGTGAGAAAAAAGGAAAAAGACAAAACATGGACATAACACAGTAAAGTTCATAGCAAAGTAGCTCAAAATTGTTCTGAAGTCCTAGGTCGCTACAGAGAGTGACCCGGCACTTGGAGACTACTCAATTTAGAGCAGAGAATTTTTAAAAAGAAGACCCGGAACACTGCTAGCACTACTTCCGGCTCTTGGGGACTACTTAGCAGAAAAAAATAAAGGTTGAGAAAGAAAGATTTCAAAGAAAACCCGGAGTTCAGTCAAGCTAAAACTACGGCTCTTGGGGACTACTATGAAGATCTTTCACAATATTCACGACGTTACCTAGGCATTGACAAGTAATAAGCATATACAAGGTACAAGCTCGGCACTTGGGGACTACTACGGATAGGGAAACTTGAGAGAACATACTGTGAAGCGTTTGTGGAGGTAGCACCTCATCCCAGACTCCTCCTTCCGAAGCTCAGACAAGCGCTCATGAATATACTGGAAAGTGGAGGGGAAATCCATCACCCTCAGGGGACTATCTTCCGCCACGACAACCTTGATCTTCTTGGGGGGACTTCGGAGGCCTCCTTGTCCTTTGCCTCCGGTTCCACCACCGGCTCTGGAGTGTTGGCCTTTGCAGACGAAGAGGCCTTCGGGTCCGAAAACCCGGTGCCAGTGATCACGACTTCATCCTCCTCGTGGACAGTACGCAGCATGTCCTTCAGAGGAGAGCCAGCTGCGACCGGAGGAGATCGAGTCTCGGTAACCGCCTCCGTGTCCCGGGTCTCAGGAACCGTAGGAGCAGGAGCCGATGAATTTGTAACCTCGACCTGGTGAGGAGTTTCGTCCTCATCCTCCAATACGGCCTTGGCCCTGTGCAAGACAGATAGAGAACAAACAGTTTATGAGTAATGAGAAGATAAGTACCAAACAGCCCACACAAGCGACGAACGAGCAAGAAGCGAGAGACATACCCCTTGTTCATGGTGAAGTCGGAGAGGGGGACGTCCGAGCCAGAATCTGAAGAGCCAGACAAAGACCGGGATTTGGAGATCCGGACGTTGCCAGCCAAGGGATAAAGAACAACGGGAGAAGCCGAAGGAGTTGGACGCCTGCGAGAAGAAGGGCTGAGAGGTATACCTGAAGAAAGCTCCTCAGAGGAGGTAGAGGAGCGAGTCCTTTGGCGCTTCGGTGTCGCCTCTTCGGTACCCTGCGCAGAAGTCCGGCTTTGAGAAATAGAGGCTTCAAGCTCACAAAAGCGAGTGTCGGAGATCATGTGTACCGCAGCCCGGGTGCGCTTGCGGAGGACCGGCGGAGACGGAGGCGGAGCAGCGGCTTCGGCTTCTTGGCCCTCTTGATCTGGCAAAGGGGGAATGTCAGTGGTGGACTCGTCTTCCTGATCGGCTTCAAGTAATTGGATGAAGAGCCGGCCCTGTGGGTCCAACTCACCTTCTTGTTCGACCTCCTCTGCTCCGGAGTCCTCTTCATCGTCGTCACTTTGGATGGAGGAGGAAGGTGTCCCGTCAGTGACTTGCCACCATTCGCTGTCCTCCTGAGAAAAAACAAGGATAAGATACAAGACAAGCAAGATCAAAGACAAATTAAAGGCGGTAAAATATGAATATGTTACCGGAGGTGCCGGGTTATCGGCGCAGAACGGGAGCAAGCCATCTTGCTGGACTTCGTCCATGGTCTCCATCAAGAGCCGTTTCACCGTCTTGACCACGTCGGCATCGTCCGGCTCTCACGTGGTGATCCTGAGAGGATCACTACTGCAGAAACCTTTATAGCGTCCAAGTGATTAGTGAAAGGCAAATATGTGCCTGTCACTGATAAGTATTATCAGTGACGGACACGAATAAGCCCGTCACTAATCTAAAATAGTAACGACGGTGCTATAAAAATGACCGTCACTGATATATTTTATGAATACAGGTGGAAAGAAAAAACAAACTAGTGACAAATATTTATAAAGCTTGTCACTGGTAATCCACCACGTGGCATGCGCACGAGTGACCCGCCTCGGAAATAACTGCGCATAACCTAATCATCCTCACCTCACGGAGTCATGTTGACCATATCCCTTGTACCACGCCTCTAGTTCACAATATCTCCAGCAACGCCAGATCCACAACCACACAATTCATGCACGCGGCCGCCGGCCCCCGGTCGCATCAACTCCAGCCTCGTTCCCCGGCGACGGCCACCTCCGCATCCCCATGTTACTCTTCGTTGCTCCCATCCCGCTCCGTCGCGACGTCGCCTGCAACCGCCTCGTCGCCTGCAACCGCCTCGTCGCCGTGGCTGTTCCAAACTTCCATTGAATGAGCGGGACGACCAGCAGGGGAGGTGGGAGAGGGAGTTTAGGGGCGACCTCGAGTGGTTTAGTTGGGAACGGCGGTGAGGGAGGAGGGAGGGCCCTGGACGACGCAGTCACAAGATAGAGGCGACGCCGGCCTCCAGTAATAGTGGTACCTGGTACGTCTTTCGGCCCGCAAGACCACCGTTTGCGCCGCAATCCCGGCTTCGCCTCTATCGTTCATCGCTGATTCATGTGCTCTATTCTCCATATACTATTCTTAATATTTGATTTTACTAGGTGTATGCTCTGATTTTGTGCTATATATTGTGGATCTATGGGGGTGTTCAACCATCTATCTTGTTCCAATGGCCTGCAGAACTTGTTTGTTCCATAACTATCAAGGATGAGATGCTATTTACTGGCACAGGGACGATCGCATCATGGATTGGAATTTTGTTGTTAAGGAGAGCAACTTCGGAGTTCGGACCAGTGAGATCCTCAGTGGCCATATGCGTAAGTAATTCGACTTTTTGTCTCAGCAACAATGTTGTTGCTCTGGCTCACTTGACAGGGCAATCAGAGTATGAAAATGTTGCTGACCTGCTTATCTCGATTGTCTACTAACTATTATCTTGATTTATATCTGATATATTGTTTTGTACTTAGGTTTGGGAGCTTAAAACTCCTCAATGTGTTCAGACACTCTTTGATCATAAAGCCGTTGGTAATTTTGTGCTTCTTGCGATCACAAGTTCGTATCTTGCTCTCTTAACAAGACCGTAAAGGTTTGGCCTATTTCTGAGACTGTAAATTTTGTTAACTTTCACTTTATCAGATGTTCAGTTGGTTCAGAAATGTCTTAATACTTTACCTGCCATTTTTTGAAACATGGTCAATCCCTTTATTGAAGCCATAAAACAATGATTAACTGACACTTTTGGCATTCTTAATTTAAACTTTTAGTAGCAGTGCAAAAAGAATTAGTACGTTGGATCTTAATTTGTTCAAGGATGAGTTGTTCAACTTAATTGACATAATCTCTACGACTTGCATAGGCCACCAGTCCGATTGATAGCAGATTTTACTCGATTGTTAGGTAAGCATGAGCAATTGGATAGAGCATCAGTCCATGCGGTCACAAACTAAGGGATTGTATGTTACTTGCTGCATGTTCCATACTAAACGAGAGTGGTCTGGGTTAACTAGCTTTGTCTCTTATAATTTAAATTACGATTAGTTATCTGTAAGTTATTTATAGATTTTGGGATTAGCAAAATTGTAATACCATGATAGTATGCATGCTCAATAAAACATACTACACTAGTATGGATCTGCTGTATCTTTATCCAACCTTCTGTTGTTTGAATAGAAACATGTATTTTGAGGTCTGATGGTTAATTCGCAGTAGAACGACAAGCATGTATGACTAGAAGTTGTACTATTTGCATATTGTGGTATACAGGGTTATAAAATGAGTTTTTCTCAAATTAACCTCTAGTTCATATGTCCACTAACCGAACTCATCAGAGACTAAATAAGCTGATCGATACTTTGTGTTAACATACTACTCCTCTAAGTGAGTGTTCTATTACTGAATAAGAGTTCTATTTCCCACCCCATGCAGATATATGTTTAAAAACTCAAGTTAGTTGGTGACGTGCGCACTCTGTGATGTGAACTGAAGTGTCTTCATGTTGCCGCTAAACGCGTGATGGTTTGCTCTCTAAATTGGTGGCTTCTCCATGACAATGTTACTTCGGATGCAATTTTTCAATGTAGCAGCTGGAGCTGATCAGTCCTGGGAACACATGATGTAAGATTTGACGTTTCACAAGAGTTTGACATTTATATTTTAGGTGTTGGTTGTTTTGAAATGACAGCAAATTGTTTTTTATATTGGGATATCGATGTTAATTCCACTTTGTATTATGATCATATTTCATCACCTATTAGTGTATGTGATCCTCTTATGTTATATTGTGTCATCGATGTGTATATGTAATATTTTTTTTATTTTTTAAAAATATACTAGTGACGGGCATAACCGAAAGACTGTCACAAGTAAACAAATACTAGTGACAGGCAAGTTGCTTGTCCCTGGTAACCTATTACCAGTGACTAGTTATCAGTGACAGGCAACTTGCCCGTCACTAGTGGGCATTTTAGGACCGTCACTAGTAGACTATTCTGCAATAGTGGATCGCTAGGAAGATTGGTATACTCGTGGATGAACTTGAGCCGGATGGAGAGTGGCTTGATGCACCACCCACTAGTGGAAAACAAACAAGCAGTACCGGTCGGGGAGGGGCATCAGTACCGGATTTGCAACCGGTACTGCCCAATCGGGACTATTGACCCCTAGCATCAATACCGGGCGTGTTGCAACCGATACTAAAAAGACCTCCACGGGGTCGCGGAGTGAGGTTTCGTGAGGAAACCTTTAATACCGGTCGGTATACCGACCGGAACTAAAGTTTTTTTTGTATTCTATTTTTTCCATTTTATTTTCTGTTTTCTTTTCTTTACTGCAATTTCTCTTGGGTACTGCAATTTCTTTTTATGTTTTCTTTTTCATCTACTGTTGTACTATACAGTACACATTAATTTGATGCATATACATAATATACTTTTCGTATAGATATTCTACGTACGCTAATACATACAACATACTATATATATAATACAATTTACATATAACACATATTCATACTACGCTGTTACATACATATATATATAAACAAGCTAAGTTCTTGACATCGCATTAATTATGTACATCCTCCTCATTACGTCGGGAGGTCTTTTCATGTGGGATATCTATATATTTTATTATGGTATTCTCCCTTTGGTGACATGACCTCCTCAAGAATAAATCCCGCCAACTCCTCTTGAATTGCTTCTACGCGCTGATGTGGTAGTATGGAAGCGTGCATGTCGTTAAGCTTCAAATGAGATCAATATGAATATATTAGTTGCGTGTATATATATTAAATCATAATAAGATTGAAATATAGTGCAAGACAGTCACACTTTTATCACGCGATGCCTGCTCAACGCTCAAATTCATCATGAACTCGTAGACCTAGAATCCACATAATTCATTTCTCGGGGGTTACGTCAAGGTCTTCACAAGAATATAAATTAAGTAAATAATAATCCAAAATGTTGATGAATTATAGAGACTATGTTTAAGAGTAGTACTCTTACATCAATATGTTTAATTGTCAGCTTTGGTTTCCATTCACCAGGCTCTTTCATGATGAATTGTTTCCAAACCCTACTCGCAAAATAAAATGAAAAATGAGAGTTATTGATTAATTCATATCATGAAATGGATTAATGGTTGAATTTACCTCTGAAGCATGTCAATTAAGTCCTGGTAGTTTGATTCTGGTTTGCGTAATGAATCAAAGACTTCAACTAATCCCTTGTCAATGATAATGTCCAGCAGAATCCAATGGTAGCTGCACACATTTATATAGTGGGGCATGCATAGAACTCATGAATTAAAATTAGCATCTAGTAGTTAGCAATATAGAAATGTGTTCAAGACAGTCACACTCACCCGAAGTTGTAAGGAAGAAGTATATCTGAAGCATGAGTTAGCTTCAATAGCCCGGTCAACAATGCATCCTCGTAGTCTTGGGGCTTCCGCACTAAGTTTTTGCAGTTAACTATGAATGGGTCAATGAACCCAACTTCATAGACTCTTTTCCTTTTGCACTCGACAAGCATCAACCTGCATATATAATAGCATACAAAAGAATATAGTGAGGATAATTACAGGCTAAACTAGTGAGGATAATTACATGCTCAGCTAGAGACTTAGAAACAATCACTTACAGAGCATAGCAACTCACGATAGTCGCGTTGAGAGCACGCCGGTTGAATAACTGCCATAATTCTTCAAATTCGACACATATTTCATTGTCAATGAAGAATTGGTCGGCCTTGTATGTCAAGTAAAACACTGACTGCCCCCTATTTGTGCATTTCTTGTACCAGTCATACAATTTCCGCAATTGATAAGCTAGACGCACTATCTCATCAGGAGGGAGAAGATCTTCCCCGTAGACAAATTATCGTGCTATCTCATGCGTCTCGGGGAACATTGCGTCAAATGCATCATCTGACAAGTAGTCCCCGGCAACACCAATATTTTTCTCAATCATGGAACCCTTGTCTGTCTGTACCTTCA
Organism: Poa annua; assembly: GCA_026929855.1. Classification (NCBI taxonomy): domain Eukaryota; kingdom Viridiplantae; phylum Streptophyta; class Magnoliopsida; order Poales; family Poaceae; genus Poa; species Poa annua. The sequence goes on along the minus strand of CM049426.1, from coordinate 56,302,220 downwards.
GCGGGGCGAGGGACTGTGCTTTCTGTTCTCCGAGCTGGGGAACCTGCTTCCCCTTCTTTTTCTTTGCAGCTTGCCACTTCTTTTTATTCTCCTCTTCTTGGTTATAACTCTTCGAGATAGAGCGTGCATAGTTATCATCCAAAGTTCTACGGTTAGGATCATACACCATGTCTAGAATGTGTTTAACACCCTTAGGGTTTAGTACCTGCTTTGGCGGGGGGACTTTCTTTGCAGCGCTTGCAGCGGCCCATGCGTCCATCTCAGCTTTTAACGCTGGAGCATTTTCCTCAACTGTGCGTTCCCAAGTTAACACCGGAGCAGGCTTCAACGAAGGCCCGTGCTTGCAGTTGTCCTTTGGAGCACCACTCGGCGCACCGGCAAGCATCCTCTGCCTCAGTGAGAAGGACCTACTGCTGGTGGGCGGACTCTTCTCACGCTCCGGCGTGGACTCATGCGTAGGGCGACTCTTAGCACGCCCTGACGTGGACTAATGCTAAGGCGGACTCTTTGCAAGCTCCGGGGTGGACTCACGGTGGGTTGGACTCGTGCACCGGGGAGATGGAGTCGCGATGGGTTCCCTCTCCATATTATCAAAGTGTGGACTTGTAGGTTGATTTCTACTCGCGGGGGGGGGGGGGGGGGGGGGGGGGGTGGTGGCCTACACGTCGATTCTGGAAAAACGATGAGTTCCTTTCTCCATAGAATGATTCCACGAAACACTTCTCCCAGTGTCATTTCCCCTTCTGCTGCAGCAATGTCAAGCTCCAGTTCCCCATATCCCTTAACAATTTCATCCACACCGACTCGAGCGTAGCCAGCTGGAATCGGACGGCCATGGAAGGTTACTCCGGGCGTATTCTCCAAAGCAATGCCGGCGGCCACCTTCATGGATAGGTTCTTCATTTTGGTGTGGAGCTCACACATCGTCTACACCTTAATCTGATCCACGGGGTAAATTGTGTCATCGGCCTGAATATACGGCGTGGAAGCCATGCTGCTTCTCCGCTGAGATGCCATATTCAGTTGGTCCTCCGGCGGCTGAGATGACCTTTCTTCCCTCTCTGCATTCTTCTGTTGCAGCTCTACTATCATGTTTTCCAATCTGACATACTTGTCGGCCTCCTGTTTCTTCTTCCTATCGCGGCTCCTGTAACTTTTCTTGTACTTGTTGAACCCAACCTTCCAAGGGAAGACGCCCACGCCTCGTACTCATCCGGTGTGTTCGTCATTCCCGAGGACGAGGGTCAACTCGTCGTGCTCTCTATCGGGCTTGAAGCTTGCCTCTTGAACGGAAGCTACTGCTTCATCAAGGTCTTTGACAACGTTGAATTTTTTCTCTCTTTCTTTGGCTGCTTTGGCTGCTTCTCTTTCTTCGGCTGCTTTGGTTGCTGCTTCATTATCAATTTCTTCTGTGCGGCCTCGTTTAACTTTTGGCCTCAAGACAAGACTCCCTGTTTCTTGGTTGGGCTCCAGCCCTAAGGCGTACACCCAATTTCTGACCCTTGTGGGATGTCTCGATGTAGATGGAGTGACCCTGTTTTCAATTAACTTGGCGTCTCTTGCTTCTCACAAAGGAACGGCTGTCCTGTAACCACCGGCCCCCAAACGTTGGTGATATATCATTTTGTCCGCGTTTAACTTTTTTTCCTCGATTTTATCTTCACGTACTGCCCGTCAGTAAAATCTGGAGATTTGCCCACCTTGATAAAATCCCGGTATAACCTTTCTTGTAGTTCATGAATTGTTCGGCCATTTTCTGAAGAGTCCATACGAAGACTTTCTTTTTCTCGTCATTTGAGAGGCCTGTCGGTAGGTGGAAATTCGCATACAGCGACTTCAGAAGTTCCTTCTTGACTTGATTGTCAACAAAACTAACTGATCCTCCAGACTTCGGCTTGTGCCATTATCGGATGGTGATCGGGATGGTGTCCCGAACAATAACTCCGCACTGACTGACATATTTACGTGCGTGCTGCTCGGGGGCAAATCGGTGCACCCGTTTCAGGGCAGATTTCTTCGATACCAAACCTTTCATCTTTCAACTTTTTGGTCGAGACTCGTTTTCTTTTACCAGCTTATTTACCAGACTGGCTCGGTCCCGATCCGGAGGGTTAAAAGAAGAAATATTTTGTTAATCTCTGTATATGTATGTATACATATCTCAAATCATTTATCACCAAATCGGCTATGTATACCTCGAAGGTTGTCGTCGATACATTCTCATCGCCGTCAAAAATGTTCGGTCCGAAGGGAATATCTTCTACGTTAAAAATGTCGTCGTCCTCCTCCATTCCGTCCTCATCCATTCCAGCGTCGGATATGTCAAGATATTGCGAGCCATCATCTTCATTATCACTTTGACTGATAAAGCTGAACAATTGCTTTTCACCAACTCTGTCGTCCATAGCTTAGCTAATACAAAAAAAGATACAACAATTTAGTGCCATATATACAAAACATGTACACAGTACAAACTTAACATTCTCAAATTTAACATATATACAAAAACAGTAGCATATACAAAACATGTACATAAAACATTGCATTTCCCATATATTCAATCAAAAATAACAATAGCATTTCATATAAATAACAATATATATAAAGTCTAACTTCAACTTCCTAGCAAGTCTAACTAGCATATATATATAAATTTTCCTAACAGTAGCTAAATTCTATTTAAACCTCTAAATGCATATACTAAATACTCCTAAATACTACTAAAACAGTTGCATTTTCTGGAAAAAAACACTGACGTCAGCATGACATCAGCAATGGCGCTCTCCTCCCATGTCTGCTTCTTTTCCTCGATTGCACACTAAATCGGAGCCGGTGACCCGCCCCCAACCGTAATGGACGGTGGCGCCGCCCTAGAATGGTCACCGGAGGAGGGTGCAACGGCTGCGGGCGGCGATGCTACGGCGGTGGCGGCGGTTTTTATAACCCTAGCTACGGTGGCGCCGAAGAGGAGGGAAGAGTGAAGGGAATCTCACCCTCGATGGCGTTGGAGTAGACGAGGACGATGTCGGGGAGCAGCAGAGAACGGCGTCTCCGGTGATGGCGTCGGGGAGCAGCGTAGGGATCGAGTCGAAGAACACGACCGCGGCCCGTCGTGAAGGCGCGCACGGAGTCGGAGAACAGCGCGTCGGGGAGGCGCACGCAGTCGAACAGCGGAACGACGTCGCCTCTCACGACGGCGGCGCGGTTGGAATCGACAACGGCGTCGGGGGGCGGCACGGTAGCGGGGAGCAACACTTCCTCTCCGTCGATGGTGTCTGTAAGAGTGAACTGCCAATCTGGGCGAGGATTGGTATATAAGCACCCACCTTTACTACCGGTCCGTGCCCTCAACCGGTACTAAACCACCTTCAGTACCGGTTGGTGTATGCAACCGGTACTAAAGATTTGCCGAATCGCCAAACTAATAACTGGCGCGAAACGAAAATCTGCAGTACCGGTTGGTGGATGCAACCGGTACTGAAGGTCTTTTCATTTCTTTTCTCTTTTCTGTTTTCTGTTTTTTCATATGTATAGAATTAATTGTACAAACCAATTAAACTTAGTTTCTAATAATTTCATAACGACAGTTTTGACCAATTAAATAACCAATTTTTTTTTTTTATAAATTTTTTTTTTCCATTTTATGAGTGCAAAAAATGACATTTTTTTTAACAAAGTACCATAAATATGATGCAAAATGGTACCCATTTAATTTTCATGGAAACTAGTACACACATTACACATCACCAATATTCAACATCACCAAAGTAATGTTATGTTTAATACAATATTACACATCACCAATATTCTCATTTGTTCTATATATTATTCCTCCTTTTCTTCGATTTCTTAACATTGGGTCGGAACCACGGGGAATCCTCATTATTTAACGAGATGCTTGGGTCAGTGTTGACTTTGAAGGGCGGAATTTCAACAAACTTATCATAATCTTCTTACATGTCTGTCTTGTCCTCCACCCCCACAATGTTTCTTTTTCCTGAAAGAACTATGTGCCATTTTGGCTCGTCTGATGTATTCGCTTCCATGTTTTTTCTCTTTTTGGGTTTGGTAGACATGTCTTTCACGTAGAAAACTTGAGCTACATCATTTGCTAGGACGAACGGTTCATCTTTATAATCAAGATTGTTCAGATCCACCTTGACCCCGCCTGCATTCAGCTTCACCCATTTGCACCGAAACAAAGGGACCTTCAAATCAGGTCCATACTCAAGTTCCCATATCTCCTCTATGTAACCATAATATGTGTCCTTTTGCCCATTGTTGTTTATTGCATCAAAGCGGACACCACTGTTTTGGTTGGTGCTCTTTTTATCTTGAGCTATCGTGTAAAATATATTCTCATTTATCTCGAACCCTTCGAAAGTGACTATAGTTGAAGATGGTGTCCTGGCCAACAAGTACAGCTCAACATCAACTATGGTGTTACCCATGAGATGTGTTTGCAACCAACCGCTGAATTTCGCCTTGTGTTGATCTTTAATCCAGAAATCATCCTCCACTTGGTTCTGAGATCGTAAAATAGTCATGTGTTCCTCGATATACGGAGTTGCCAACGAGGAATTTTGTAGAACTGTGTAGTGTGCTTCACTGAAAGAAGGTCCGTCCCTACATACTAATAGTTTTTTCCCTTAAAGTGCCTTTGCCACTCATTCTCCCCACGTGTCACGACTGAGGAACACCAATCGGATTAATGTCAGGAATAAAGTCAACACAAAACTCAATGACCTCCTCGGTTCCATAGCCCTTGCAGATGCTTCTTTCAGGACTAGCACGGTTATGAACATATTTCTTTAAGACTCCCATGAACCTCTCAAATGGGAACATATTGTGTAGAAATACGGGACCGAGAATTTGAATCTCTTTGACTAGGTGAACCAAGACATGCGTCATAACATCGAAGAAGGACGGCGGGAACACCAACTCAAAACTGACAAGACACTGGACCACATCAGTCTGCAACCTTGGTAGGATCCTTGGATCGATTACCTTCTGAGATATTGCATTGAGAAATGCACAAATCTTCACAATGGGTACTCGAACATTTTCCGGCAAAAGCCCCCTCAATGCAATCGGAAGCAATTGCGTCATAATCACGTGGCAGTCATGGGACTTTAGGTTTTGAAATTTTTGTTTTTCCACATTTATTATTCCTTTTATATTCGACGAGAAGCCAGACGGGACCTTGATACTGCTCAGACATTAAAAAATATCGATTTCTCATGTTTGGTTAGAGCATAGCTGGTAGGACCTTCATAGTGTTCTGGATGCAGGCCGTCTCATTCTTTCAAACGTTTCTGGTCCTCCCGTGCTTCCTTTGTGTTTTTTTTCATACACGCCCAAGTGGCCTAGCAGGTTCACGCAAATATTCTTTGTCACATGCATCACGTCGATTACAGATCGGACCTCCAGGACTTTCCAATATGGTAGCTCCCAAAATATAGATTTCTTCTTCCACATGGGTGCGTGTCCGTTAGCGTCATTCGGAACCTATAGTCCTCCAGGACCCTTTCCAAAGATAACTTTTAAATCCTTGACCGTATCAAATATTTGATCATCGGTTCGTTCCATAGGCCTCCTATGGTGATCTGCCTCACCTTTGAAATGCTTGCCTTTCTTCCGTACGTTATGCCTGACCGGAAGAAATCAACGATGCCCCGGGTTTACACACTTCTTACATTTATCCAAGTATATACATTCAGTATAATCCAAACAGTGTGTGCATGCATGGTATCCGTTAGTTGTCTGTCCTGAGATGTTACCAAGAGCAGGCCAATCATTGATCGTTACGAAAAGCAACCCTCGAAGGTCAAAATCCTCCTGTTTGTGCTCATCCCTCACACGTACACCTTCTTGCCGTCACAACTCTAAAAGTTCATCAACTAATGGCCTCAGATAAACATCAAGCTCGCCGCCAGGTTGCTTCGGACCTTGGATGAGCAATGGCATCATAATGAACTTTCGTTTCATGCACAACCAAGGAGGAAGGTTGTAAATACATAGAGTCATAGGCCATGTGCTATGACTGCTGGTCTGCTCCCCAAAAGGATTGAAGCCGTGCATACTTAGACCAAACCTTAATATCCTTGCGTCATCTGCAAAGTCCGGGAACTCTCTCTCGATTTTTCTCCACTGTGACCCATCAGCGGGGTGTCTGAACATCGCGTCCTTCTTACAGTCCTCTTTGTGCCATCACAACATCTTGGCATGCTCTCTGTTGCTAAACAAACGTTTCAACCGTGGTATTATAGGAGCATACCACATCACCTTGGTAGGAACCCTCTTTCTGGGGCGCTCGCCCTCACCTTCACCGGGGTCATCTCGCCTAATCTTATACCGCAATGCACCGCAAACCAGGCATGCATTCAGATTCTCATACCGCTCACCGCGGTAGAGTATGCAGTTATTAATGCATGCATGTATCTTCTGCACGTCTAATCCTAGAGGGCAGGCAATTTTCTTTGCCTCGTATATACTATCGGTCAACTCATTATCCTTTGGAAGCATCTTCTTTATCTTTTTCAGCAATTTTTCAAACCCCTTGTCCGATACACCATTCTCAGCCTTCCATTGCAACAAATCCAGTGTGGTACCCAAGTTTTTCTGGTCATCTTCGACACCTGGGTACAATTTTTTTTTGTGATCCTCTGACATGCGCTCCAACTTCAACCACTCCCTCTGATTTATGTTGTTTCTCTGTGCATCAGCAATGGCCTGAGCAAGATCATCAGCGGGCTCATCCGGCGCCTCTTTGTCAGGCGCGTCTACCTCAGGTCCCCCCATTGTAGTACCGTCGTATTCAGGAAACTCAGGATAGTTGTCGGGGTCCTCTTCTTCTTCATTGTCTTCCATTATGACTCTTGTTTCTCCCTGTTTGGTCCAACAATTATAGCCGGACATGAAACCCGATTCAAACAAGTGGATGTGAATGGTTTTTGATTTGGAGTAACCCTTGATATTCTTACAAGCAGAACATGGACACTACATAAAGCTATCCCGCTTATTTGCCTCAGCAACACGGGTAAAATCCTGCACGCTGATCATGAACTCCGGAGAGCGTCGGTCAACGTACATCCATTGTCGATTCATCTGCATTATGTAAATATATCTAAAACAATTACACAATAGCTATATATATCATTAATAGAGAGATAATTGACCAATGCATTAATACAAGTTCACCATATTTAAAGAAATCTAATACATAGTTCTCACAAACATTCATTAATTGAAACTAACATACAACTAGTTAAAGAACTTAAATCCAACAACAAATGCGATCAAAATTGCAACTAAGGTAACTAATGAACCAACAGCATAATTATACCAAGCCTCTTGACTAATGACATATTTTCTAAACGTTTTAAGCTTCAAGCGTATTGCATTCATCTTGATCTCGTGATCGAAGCACATTGCCTCCATCTTGATCTTGTTATCACCGATGACGTCGGCGATCTTAAACTCCCATTTCATCTTCTCTTCGAGACGAAGACCTTCAATTATTTTAAATTTTCTTTCAAATCATTGTTTTCTTTTACAAAAAACTCGACTATAGGGTCGGTTGGAATTTCCGGCTCAACTACCTCCACATCCGAATAATAGAGCGGGCGAGAGCCGGTGTAGACAGATGTCAAAACCATGACACTATATATACCAAAAGAAACAAATAAGAAAATTATACAAGTAATAATTCTATAACTAAGAATTATTAAAACAAAATAAAAAACAAGAGGCTCACCGAGGTGGTGTAGGTGACGGGACGACGCGGGAGATCGACGACGGTGAGAAAATGGACGAAACAACACTAGAAAAAACACAAATCATATTTTAATTTGAGCTCAAAATGCATATAAAACAAATGAAATGCCTAAGTTAAGCATTTCATCAAACAACTTGCTAGCACTACAAAAAACAAATGAGCTAAACTAGCAAGCAAATGAGCTAAACTTGAAACGCCGGAGGAGTACATGAAGGTGCTCATCCTTGTGTAGATAGATGTGCCACCAATCTAGATAAATGTTAGAGAAAAATGTGGTGAACTAGAGCTCTTGGGAGAGGTAAGAGACCAAAAATGGAGTGTGTGCTCGAGCTGAAAAATGGAGTGTGTGGCTCGGGGGTGGGAGAAGCTCTAAGTACAGTGACAAATTCAGTACCGGTTGGAGACACCAGCCGGTACTAAAGGTTCTTGTCCTACCGCAGCTGATTCCCCAAGACCTTTAGTACCGGTTTGTGTCTCCAACCGGTACGAAAGGTCACTACGAACCGGTACTGCTGCCCCCCTCGCCTCCCGCTGTTTGGACCGGTACTTATGCCACACTAGTACAGGACGCAAACCTGGCAGGGACTGATAGTCTGGACGTTAAGTCCTTTTTCCACTAGTGACCCGACCCAGCAGTTCACCAGGTCGGTCCCTTTGAGCCTGTGGGCGTTGAGGGCTTGGATTTTGGACATAATAGGGGCCAGAGACTCATAATCCTCGCGGTAGCAGTTCACGGTCTCCCCCAGTTCCAAGGGTTCGGCCCGAAAACCCGGTAAAACGGGGTGGCCTTTTGGAGATGTGTCTTTGCAGTAGAAAAAAGTGGACTGCCAAGCCCAAGGGTGGCTGACGAGTTTGAGAGATGGAAATATACAATCGCGACGGAGTTGGATCGCAACGCCGCCACATATGTTCAGAGGACCACCCGCAGAGGAGCGCTGCGGGTTGCAGTAAAAAAAACTTGAGGAAGAGATCGACGGAGGGTTCGATTTTATGATAATCTTTGCAAATAACTGTGAAGTTAGAAAGAGAGAGGATGGAATTCGGAGCAAGATATTGAGGGCGGAGGCCGTTGTAGGCAAGAAGCGAGCGAAAGAAGAAGGAGCCCGGAGGCTTGAAACCCCGGCTGAGGTGATCGGCAAAGATAATTACCTCGTCTTCTCGAGGCGCGGGAACGATCTTGCCAACTGGAGCGCGCCAGGAGATGGTCTTCTAGGTATGGAGGTGACCCGCTTCGACATGGTGGAGCTACGCCGGTGCCAAGGGTGGAGGCCTTGCCCTTCTTGGCCTTCAAACTCGCCGCGGCTGCAGCCGCAGCGGCAACGGGAGCCCTGGTCGTCTGCTTCTTCCTCATTGCCGGAGGAGATAGAATATGGATCTGGATCAGAGGAGGCTAAAGTACTGTGAAGAGCTCGGGCGTAGCGGATGCGGTTGCGGGCTGCGATCACGATTGCGGAAGAATGGGAGCGCAATGAGCAGGCTCGGAGGCGCAAAGCGAAGAGCTCGAGAGTGGGAGTGACAGATGTAGAAGACGAAGTGGGGCGTGCGGGGAGAAATGATTGATCTCCCCGGTCCCCACCTATTTATCTCTGGAGATCGTTGATCTAGGGGCAGAATGGGAAATATACAGGCTTTGACCAGAATTTTGACTGCCCAGAAGAGAAAACCAGAGAAGAAAAGCGCTAAGTCCCAGAGCACAAAGCCGGCATAAGGCGGCCGGGTTACGACGCCCGGAAACGTGATTGACTAATAAGTTGTTCAAGTGTTTTTTCAGATAACCTGGACAAAAGGACTGACGGCTTCCCCTAGAACCATGCGCAAATACGCAAAGGTGAAGCGAATCCAGTCTGGTGTCCAAGTTATCTTGGGGGCTACTGTTGGGGGGATCGTAACCCGCTAGGCCCACCGACATAGAAGATAAGCCTGCCTTGCACGAGCCTGGGCCGGATCAAGCATAAAGGCATGGGTCGGGTGATACATGAGCCGGTGCGCAATGTGTGCCTTGGCCCGCAAGCAAGAAGGGTTCAGAAGGCTGGAGACCAAGTACAAGACGGAGTCCTGCTAAGGAAAGAAGAGCCTTAGAGGACTCAGAGTAGAGTCCGGGTATGATAGGACCCGGACCCGGCCTTATACCTCCAGCGAGACCCGCCACCTATATAAGGGGGTCTCCTAGTTCCTAGAGAGCCAAGTTCAGTCGACACAAGTCATAGGAGAGACACATTGTAATCTCCGGACCCGGAAGCTAAGGCGCCGAGTCTCGAAACCCTAATCAATAATACCGAAGCAGGAAGTAGGTCTTTATCTCAAGACGAGGGGTCGAACCTGGGTAAACCATTGTTTCCCCACGCCACGCTAGACAAGCTCCTAATGTCGGAAGCCGCCATGCCCCTCATCTCAAGTTACATCCGGGTAAAATCTGCCGTGACAATATCACGACACGTCCAATATCATGGAACAAGTCGGGAAGATTCACTGTGACAAACACACTGTACATAGCTAAAGCTTTTGGTAAAAGATGGTAAGCTCTTAACCTGCTGGATATAACTAGTTACATCAACTACTATTTTTGTGCATTGATATTACCAGGCATGAGTTTCATACCCAGTGAATGAATGAATGTACTCCAATCGCGTAGAGACGATAGTTACTGCTGCGATGTTGCTTATACATCAACAACAACCAACCTTACATATTTTGCTTCACTATATCCTACTATTTTTGTGTCTACGGTAACATATGGACTAAATGCAGCTCCAATCATTCTCGTCATAGTTTTGGATGTATCTACCCTCTGGAAAGATACATCAGTATCATAGCAACTACATTTTTTTAGTACTAGTTCATTTTTTTCTGGTAACATCTTTGCAACTCATGTAGTCCATCAGCCACAAATTACATCTACTGCAGTTCATCCAAGAAGTTACAGGAAGTTTTCTTGCAAAGGAAGAAGGGATGAAGAAACAAATGGGGGGAGGGGGGCGTGGGAGGCATGTAACAGGTACGAGATCTTACTTATTTTTCCCGGATACGCTTGAAGATTTCTTTGAAGCAGCGAATTCCCAGGAGGCGAGCTCAAAAATCAGCGAATCTGGTGTTCCATCCCCCGATTTGCGGGCATGGGGAATGGCGGCGGCTGAAGGAAGAAGAAAGACTCGGGGGTAGGAAAAAGGAGCAGAGAAGGAGACGGGTCTGAAACCTAGGAGTGCGGGCCGTGTTCATTGTGTTTGTTTCCTTTATTTCTTCCTGTTTGTTCTTTCGTGCACGGAGCTGGGCAGAAGCAAAACGCTGATCTGAGCGGAAGGACGCGCGCGTGTGAGGATTTTGTCACTTTCCGTTTTAGGATATGTCGGAACTGACCACTAATTCCGGTCGAATAGTGGTTGACCACCGGGTAGTCGCTCTGAAACCAAATATGTAGATGCTAGAAATCTCTGTACGCTCATAAAAATTGTACACCCTGTTTTTTAATGTGTGATAAAATTAAAGTTTACTCTACAGTTTCATAAATTTGTCTAAATATGGATGTATATACACACTAAAATGTCTAGATATATAGGTATTTAGACAAATCCGTGTCAATCATTTTTTCATGAAGAATTACACTTTTCATACTTAGACAAATCTATGTAAACTATTTTAGGACGAACAGATTATATAAAACTATTTTGTCCATGATTGGGAAGACTATTATATGGAAACTTATAGTAGAGTGTCCTTAAAAAACACAATAACTCAGTGTCAACAAAAGAACCTCATAACCGAGACTATAATCATTGATAATTATACATATATGGCTTAAATGACGAATGGTTGATTATAAAACTAAAATAAAAAGACAACACACAAGAAACAAGAATAATTGGTACATGACCCCGATGAGCGTTATCCACTCGAAAACACTACGATTAACATATCCAAAATGTCAATCATTTTTTATCAGTGTGAGTACTACATCCATATTGAGACAAAATTGTGTTAACAATTTCTCGACGGAGCGAGTATATATAAATATATGTTCATGGTTGAGAAGACATACTAATAATTAGATAAATACAATTTTAAGAAACATTGAGTATGATGTAGGTATATTATTATCATATGTGCGGGCATACCTATAATACATCGTATGGTGAAAAAGCTACCACTATGACTTGCTATCGACAGAAATAACAATACTTAATCGAGAATGCAATTGTCTATATTTATACAGATATGGCTAAAAGGGGGATATTTGATAATAAAAATGAATTAAAAGGACAAGCCATGGGACCACTGTCACATGAGCATTGAACTATTAGAAACACCAAGTATTAGATGGATCCAATAGAATTTTATTCTGTTTGACATCATCTCAACCCGATAACATGTTCACGAAGAACACAACACCATGACATACCTAAAATATACGCGCATGATTGACAAGAGAGCACTACTTGCATATTTAGACAAATTTGTGTTAACTATTTTCGGACAGAGGGAGTATATATAAATATACATGCATGATTCAGAAGACCTAATACTCACATAATAAATACAGTTCTTAAAAACACTGAGTACAATGTCGTGGGCAAACCATGATCATATGTATGGACATACCTATAATAAATCGTCCGTTGAAAAAGCTAGCACTATTGGCTCGCTATCGACAAAAACAACGATGCGTGGTGGAGAATGTAATTATCTACGATTATGCAGATATAGCTAAAAGGGCGATGTTTGATTTAAAATAAGATTAAAAAGACAAGCCATAAGAACAATTGGTACTAGACCATTGTCCGATGAGTGTTAATCTATTTGGAAACAACAAGAATTAGACGAGTCCATTATAATTTTATTCTGCATGACACCCATCTCATACCGATGACATGTTCGTAAAGAACACAACAAAATAAGATACCTAAAATATACCTAGGAGCATGAAGCTTGATATAAATTGAAACATTTTCTAAGCACAACATGCTAGAGAAATCGTTAGAGGTTTCGAGAACAACTAAACATTTGGTCATTAGTCTAACACCCTCTATTTAATTGTAGATCATACAAAGAAGATGTTCATTATTAAATAATATGATCATTATAATTGTGTCGATAAACGTCACAAGTTAATGGATTTTCATAGTTGCATTGACGAAATCACGATTAATATACCATGGTAATTATACAAGCGAATAGATCTTCCTTAAGTGTAAAAAATTAATAATAAGTATAACTGAATATATTCACACTATAAGAGAATTCACACTATTTAACTTGAGCTACATATTAAGGAGTATAGACTGTTTATCTTAAATCAATATCAGACATAACTAAACTCTCATACTGATCTAACATCACGTAATCTATCGTTCATAGATAGATATCGTTTACATGGGTGTTTCAACAAAAGGTCAAATTTCAGATTGCTATATCAAAATATTGACAACAATTGTAGAAATATTTTGTTTAGTTGTAACATAATAGGAAATAATATGATATCGACTGAATCACTGCCTTCACAAGTGTATCTCTCCCTACAACGTGTTTGTAGTTTCCCAGACCAACCTTGTATTTTGCTCCTTGACCTCCCTTTGATATGGTCAAATGTACTGCGCATAGGAGATCAAGAAAAATGTACCGCTCATAGGAGATCAAGGTAACGCTCATTGAATGCTTCAACACCAATACCAAGGAGCTGTTTTACTTCAGTTCGGCGCCCTGCGTCAGCGGTACCGTGAATACCGCTAGTGTACAACTCTTCATGTTCGGCAGCGGTTCATCGCCGCCTTGTTATCGTACTTAGAGCATCTCTAGCAGTAACCTCAAACTGTGAAGCTCAAAATAAGTTTACAGATCGCTTTTTTTGTCAAATAATGTCGCAACTGCTCGCACATGCTAGCAGAAATCTCAAACGGATCTGCAAAATGGCTAATTTGGGCGCGAACGAACTTGATTTCTTCGTCAGTTTCACTCCACGGAGGAGTTCATCACGAATTCACATAATGTACATATAATCCAAAAGTATACTCTGCTCCTAGCTCGTCGCGGCTCTACCGTACTTCCAAAACTTGGCTCACCCGATCCTCAGGTGCGGCGGCGTCAAGCTTCTGGCGAGCTTCACTCCTCGTCGGGGCGGTGCTCTCCCTTCTTCTTCTCCTTCCGAAGCCGGACGAGGGAGAGGACGCAGCCCACCATCTCGACGGGGATCGAGTCGAGAAGGTCGAGGGCGTCCGGTTGCAGTAGATCCAGCGTCTGGTCGAGCAGGTCGAGGCGCGCGGCGGTGGCGCTCCCGCTCTCCCTCTTGCGGCGGCTTTTCTTCTTTCGTCCGTGGCACGCGGCGGTGGCCTTCGAGCTCTCCGGAATGCCGCGGCGCACTTTCTCGCGGTCGAACTCATCCACCTCGCAGCGGTAGCACGACCATGGGACCTCCTGCCCCTTTTGCCCGTATTTCTTGATGAGCCGCTTGCGACCGGCGTCGGCGCGGACGAGAACCTGCCGATTCGCGGTGGAGAAGTCGCCGCGCCCCCACAGATTCGTGCCGGCCTCTTAGGTGCCATCAAGCTGAAGGGAATATGCCCTAGAGGCACTTAATAAAGATAGTTTATTAGTCATATCCCAATTGTTCATTATATGTTTGATACCATGCTATAACTGTATTAAGCGGAAACATTAATACACGTGTGGTAGATAAACAACCAGGTCCCTAGTAGTCTCTACTAAGACTTGTTCATTGTGCGATTGATGATCGAGATTTCCCTATCATGTGACATGGCGTCATGTGGCAATGGACTCATATCGTTAGGTAGAACAATGTGATGGACTTACCAATAATTTGTAGGACGTAGTCATTACACATTCGACCGTAAGATCAACTCTTATTGTTATTCCTGGAAGATAATTTGATTGCATCAAACGTCATATCTTATATGGTGTGACAATAAAGGTGTCCCTCTCGGGTATCAGAAAGGAGTAGTTGAGACGAGGGGTCATGTCGGGGGGCTGCCCCCCGGGTAGGGGCAGATCCCGGTATAATTCAGTAAGGTGTCAACAGTACCTGACCTTTGGCGAGAGCAGGGGACACCTCCTGCTGAACTGAAAGGGCAGCTTGACCCTTGAGCGCTGGTAGAGGACAAAGTGCCTCCTGGCAGGCGCAAGGGTCAGGTCTCGCAACTATAAATAGACACCTCCGGCCCTCACAATCGCAGCACAAGCATGAGCGGGTGGTTCCTCTAAGAACTAGCTTCTCGAAGATGTCTTTGCTGATAGGCTAAGACATCTTCGGGAGGCTAGGCCTAGAGGTACTCATCCTGAGACGAGCTCGGACGCCTCCGGAAAGGATCCCGGATCTAGGACTCCGAGGAGACTCCCGGACGGAGGGGTACTCGGCTTTACCGGATAGGTAATCCGGGTAAGTACTAACCGGAGTATATGTCTCGGTCTTGGCCTTATGCAGAAGAGGCTCACTGTGGCAAGCGAGGAGGTAGCCGGCGTGAGGGCTTCCGGCAGGCCGTCAACGGTCCGTAGCAGGTTTTCCCGTCTGTTGCGGGGGGAAGTACCATTCCGCCTGACACGGAAGCATGGTCACCTCCCGCCTGACACGGAAGCATGGTCACCTCCCGCCTGGCACGGGAGCGCGTCAGCTGGTACGATCGTGGTACGGCAAGACCTGACATGCCTAGCCCGGCAATCCGGAAAAGGCTATCCGGGATGGGCAAAGACATGTCTTGTCTCTGACAGGGGGACAATGATGATGCAGGACGGCGCCTGCCGTCCTTGTCGAGATGATGACGAAGGGGCTACACCGGATAGCCCGGCGACTAGGTCGCACTAGCCGGTGACGGCATGCCGGCTAGGCCTGTCCGGTGGGGCCAAGGCGATTTAGGGTTTCCGGCCCTCCTGGCCGGAACTCTATAAAAGGCGCCATAACTGCTCCTGAGGAGGAGAGACCAACTTTAGAGCCAAAGCTATAGTCACATTTACTCTTAGAGCATTTACTCCTTCTCACCTTGAGTTCATCTAGTGCTTTGTACTCCACCCTTTGAGAGATCTTGTAGCAAGTTGTAGCTCTTGTGCCACAAATATATAGAGAGGAAAGGCAGGAGTAGGGGTGTTACCTCCTCACGAGGGCCCTGAACCTGGGTATATCGTGTGTGTGTTTTGTGCCTTCGTGCATTTGTTCCTGTTTGTTAGATCTTCTCCCTCGCACTCTGTTCTTATTTCTTGTTCCTAGGAGATCTCGGTTTTACCGGGATCCTCCCCCGTGTGAGCTCTTCAGCTCGCTACCCCTCCCCGGATCCACCAACGTCCATCGGCCCCACAAATTAGCCATCCTATGGCATCTGCCGTGACACCACCACGACAGTTGGCGCCCACCGTGGGGCAGACAGAGGCGTTGGCTGGTGTACACATCCGGACGGGCTCCCCCGTTCATTTAGACGTTCGGGTTCTCTCTGGCCTAGTCGTAAGGCTAGGGGAGATGGATTTCGTCTGCGACAACGCAGGCTGCTTCCGGAACAGACCGTTTCCGGTGAACGGATGTCTTATTGACTTTGGTGGTTCCACCACCTACGTCGCCACCGAGGTTGTCTGTAGCTACCCGGACGTGGTCTTGGAAGCTGAGGACCCTCCCATGCTCTGCGCTGCTCGGGGTCTACGTGCCGGTCGCCCCCCGAGTTCCGTTGCAGTGATGATGGTCGGGGCAACCGAGGAGGAGTACCAGGACGCTGACGGCGATACCGACGGCCACCCCCGTTTGGCCAAACCACCGCAGGAGAGACCTGCGGCCCGAGATGGCGATCCACAACCGTCACAGCCGCGGCGCCGCCCGGATCCCCTCTCGGGTCTGGTAGCCAAGTTGGCTGTACCAGTGGCTGCCGAAGCGGATACCCAGGCCACTTCGGCTGAGTTAGAGGAGCAGAGGAAGTTGCTACTCGCTGGAGCATAGGAGATCGCCGAGATCCGCCGCGAGCTCAGCGCTAGCCTCCGGGAATACAATGCTGCTCACGGATTCCCTAAGATAGACTCCCGGGAGAAGCGCATTGCAGATCTGCGCAAGAAAGGAAGAATGGTGAACGAGGAGTTGGCTGGTGGAGCCACCACCAGTAACACAGGAAGTCGGATTTCTGCAGGGAAGCCGGTGTACAGTTCACCGGCGAAAACTCTTAGGGCCACCGAAGCCGCCATGGCCGAGTTGGTGGGGTTATCCGGTGAAGCCCTGCGCAAGCAGCAGGAAAGGGTAAACGAGTTGGTGATTGAGGCCAACCGTCAGAATCAGGCCTTCAAGAAGAAGAACCCTGGGGCAGGATCCCAGGTGCACTCAGCCAGACCCAATAGCCAGAAGTCGGACGGGGAGGCCTCTTCCCCGCATCCGAGCAGAAGCAAGAGCAAGAGCAAGAGCCGGAGCCGGAGTCGGGGTTCCGGGAAGAACAAGCAGCTACAGACCTACGACCCAGCCTTCGCCGGTATCCAGCAACTCGGACAGGCTGGACAGCGTAACTCAGGGCAGGCGGGAAGTACCCGTGGGGATGGTAACCTGGGTGTAGGAAACAATAACCCGGTTGGCCATGGTAATCCACCCCGGAACCCTCCTCATGTTCAGGGAAACCCGCAGAGGGAGGTCGCCTCCGTTCCCCAGCACGCCGTGATCCCTGTGCAGGACAGGCTCAATGATGGCAACTCGAGGCTGCAGCAGCTCGGGTATCAGCCGGACGAGAACCCTTTGGGATCTCGGATAGGAACCAGGCAGCTGAACCCGGCAGACGCCAGATTCTGGCTCGACCGGATTCACCAATCCGAGTTGGTGGAAGAGCAAGGACCCCCGGGACCTGCCTGCGTTGGACCTCGGATTATGCGGGAAACTCCTGTTCGGAACTTTCAGCTCAACAGGGGTGCCAAGACCTATGACGGCAGCAAGAAGCCGGAGGACCGGCTAACCGACTATGTAACTGCAGTAAGCATAGCCGGTGGAAACAGAAGATGGGCGGTACGTTATGTGCCGCAGATGTTGGAAGGACCAGCCCGGATCTGGTTGAACAACTTGAGAACTGGCAGCATAGACTGCTGGTTAGATTTCGAGGAGGCGTTCATCAGTAACTTCACCAGCACATACAAAAGGCCCAACAGGCCTCAGCAGCTCGCCATCTGTAGGCAAAGAAGCAACGAGACCGACCGGGAATACCTTACCCGGTGGAGCAATATTCGCAACTCTTGCGAAGGAGTAGTAGAGGCGCAAGCCATCTCCTGGTTCGCACAAGGATGTCGCCATGGCTCAGTGCTGTGGCAGAAGTTGCAAAGAAAGATGCCAACGATCTTGGCAGAAACCATGCGCATCGCCGATACCTATACGCTTGAAGATCCCATGCAACCCCTGGTGGATGTCGGTGACTCCAACAGGAGGAATGCGGGACCTCAGCGTTCAGGACCGAGCAGGAGCCATGATCGCCAGGAGTTCGGCCACAAGAGGAATCAGCCCGAGTACCACCATGCCGCACAGCACGTCGCAGCAGTGACCCGGGAGCAGGAGGATGCCGGCAACAGCCAGCGTCAAAAGACAAGTGGCCCGGCTTGGGGTCAGAGTCAGGAGGTGCAAAAGACCTGGGTGGAGCAAAAGAAGCCCCTGACATATGAAGAGATGCTGAACAAGCCATGCTGCTACCATACTCTGGAGGCCAACAAGCCCGCAAACCACTCTACTCGGCAGTGCAGTTGGTATCAGCGCACGTTGCAGGAAGGCAGCTCGGGAACTATTCGGCAGAGTGCTCCGGCATCTCGGCCCAATATCCCGAGACCCCCTCCTCCGACATCGGGGGCCAATGCTGTTTGACTTCCCCCTCCTCCGAGAGGACCCCCACCTCGCCTGGTGAATGTGGTGCACGCCCGGAACGACAACAGTAACCAAGGCGGACACCAGCAGAGCAACTATCGAGAGGCACATTAGAGCTATGTGTTCTTCGTGACCGAGCCCACTGACCGAAAGAGTGTGCGGCAACGTGCCCTGGAGGTGAATGCTGTGATCCCGGCGGTACCCAAGTTCTTGCACTGGTCCGAGATGGAGATCACATGGAGCCGGAAGGATCACCCCCGGGTTATGCCTAAGCCGGGAGCGTATGCCTTGGTGGTGGACTCAACTTTTGTCGGACCCACCTTAACGTCCGCTTCAGCCGGGTTCTGATTGACAATGGCAGTGCCATTAACATCATGTACAAGGACACGATGCTGAAGCTGGGAGTATCCATGAACACACTACTGCCTACCGAGACAACCTTCCACGGCATTGTGCCCGGAGTCTCTTGCTCGCCCATGGGAAAGATCTAGGTTGAGGTGCTATTCGGAACTCGGGAGAACTGCCGAACCGAGAGCTTGGAGTTCGAGGTCGTGGACCTCGAGAGCCCGTATCACGCACTGATCGGCAGGCCAGCCCTGGCCAAGTTCATGATCTCAACGCACATGGGCTACCTCAAGATGAAGATGCCGGGACCTAACGGCATAATCACCATCTCGTGAGACCACAAGCGCTCCATGGAGTGTGCCTCGGCGGGATCATGCTTAGCTGAGTCCCTGGTGATCGCGGAAGAGAAGAAGAGGATCCAGCAGGTGGTGGCGATGGCCAAGACCTCCCAATTCGGAATGCCCGGGATGGTGAACCCGGAGCAGGGTGTGTCATTTCAGCCCCCCAAGGAGACCAAGAAGGTGTGTGTGGACCCTAGCAACCCGGAGCGCCAAGTTATCATTGGCAGCAACTTGGACAGCAAATAGGAAGGCGATCTCGTCGACTTCCTCCGTGAGAATCGGGATGCCTTTGCGTGGTCGAGTGACGATCTGCAAGGCGTCCCGAGGGAGTTGGCTGAGCACTCTCTGTTTGTTAGACCGGATGCGAAGCCGGTGAAGCAACCGACTAGGCGCCTCTCGGATGAGAGAAGAGCTGCTGTCATGGAGCATCTGGCTATACTGCTGGCGGCTGGATTCATAATGGAGGTGCTGCACCCGGATTGGATTTCGAATCCGGTCCTGGTGGAGAAGAAGAAGGATGATCCCCTCCTGCTTAAGGTGTGGCGCATGTGCATCGACTTCACCAACCTCAACAAAGCATGCCCGAAAGACCCCTTTCCACTGCCCCGGATAGATCAAGTTATAGACTCCACTGCCGGGAGTGAGCTTTTAACTTTTTTAGATGCCTATTCTGGTTTTCACCAGATACCTTTGAATCCGGATGATCAATTGAAAACTGCTTTTATTACCCCTTACGGGGCTTATTGCTATCGTGTCATGACTTTCGGTTTGAGGAATGCTGGTGCTACATACCAGAGATGCATGCAGAAATGTTTGCATGATCAAATAGGCCGGAATGCCGAGGTCTATGTCGATGACATAGTCATAAAGACAAAAGAAAAAGCCTCACTGATAGATGATCTGAGGGAAACATTTAAGAACCTAAGAAGATTCCGGATGAGGCTGAACCCGGATAAGTGCACATTTGGGGTTCCGGCGGGGAAGTTACTCGGTTTCCTCATCTCGAGCCGGGGAATCGAGGTCAACCCAGGTAAAATTCGTGCTATCGAGAGCATGAAGTTGCCTGTGCGCCTCAAGGATGTGCAGAAGTTTACCGGGTGTCTTGCATCCCTAAGTCGGTTTATGAGCCGACTTGGGGAGAAGGCCTTGCCTCTGTACCAGCTGATGAAGAAGAACAAGACATTTGTTTGGACCCCATAGGCTGACGCGGCGTTCAACGATTTGAAGAGAATGCTCTCAACAGCACCTGTGTTGGCATCCCCATTACCCAAGGAACCTATGCTGCTGTATATTGCCGCAACCAACCGAGTAGTCAGTGTGGCAATGGTGGTAGAAAGGGAAGAAGGGGGCAAGCTGATACAGAGGCCGGTGTATTACCTCAGTGAGGTGATCTCGGAATCCAAGCAGAATTACCCGCACTACCAGAAGATGGCATATGGGGTGTACATGGCAGTGACCAAGCTCAAGCACTACTTTCAGGAACACCCGATCACAGTGGTGTGCGAAGCTCCTCTGGCCGAGATTATCGGTTGCAAGGACGCTAGCGGCCGGGTAGCCAAATGGGCCATCCAGTTGTCTCCATACGCTCCGGCGTATGAGAGACGAGATGCCATCAAGTCGCAGGCGCTGCCGGACTTTTTGGTAGACTGGGCCGAGATGCAGTATGAACCTCCGATGCCGGATTACAATTTCTGGAGGATGTATTTCGATGGCTCAAAGGCTAAGATCGGATTGGGTGCCGGAGTGGTCCTCACTTCCCCAAAACAAGATGTACTGAAGTATGTGCTGCAGATCCATTTTCGGGCATCTAACAATGTCGCGGAATATGAGGCCTTGGTTCATGGACTAAACGTCGCCAAGGAAATCGGCATCCGCCGGATAGAATGCTTTGGTGACTCGGACCTCGTAATACAACAGGTGTCGGGAAATTGGGATGCTCTTGATGCAAACATGGCCTTATACAGGTTTCATGTGCAGAAAATTTCCGGGTTTTTTGAAGGATGCGAGTTCAAGCACATACCCAGAGAAGAAAACGAGGCAGCGGATTTCTTGTCCAAGCTAGGATCATCCTGGGATGCAATCCCACCCGGGATAGCTCTGGAGCATTTGAGGAAGCCATCTATTCAACCCTCACCCGAATCGGATTCTATCTTCATCCCGAAGGAACCTGGTGCAGATGCAGTACCCATGGAAGTAGATGTCGGGAGCATCACATCGAACCCGGGGACTGCAGCACAGTGCTCCGAGAGGCAAAGAAAGATGATGATAGAGGTGATGTCGGCAGAACCAATGGACATAGATGCCCCCATGTTCCCGGTTAGACCTGTCCCGGGATGGGCACAGCCCATTATGGCTTTTATCTTGGAAGGAACTCTCCCGGAAAATGAAGTGGAAGCCCGACAAGTACTGCGAAGATCAAAAGCATACACTGTCATCAATCAAGAGCTGTACAAGAGAAGTGTCACTGAAGTACTTCAGAGGTTTGTAGAACCGACAGAAGGGCAAGAGATGCTCCTGGAGATACATCAGGGAGAGTGTGGACATCATGCATCATCCCGGGCCCTGGTGGCGAAAGTATTCCGGCATGGGTTCTACTGGCCCACTGCATTGCAGCAAGCAGAAGATATTGTCCGGAAGTGTGGGGGATGCCAGAGTTTGCTCACCGGATACATATGCCGGCATCAGCACTGAAGACGATCCCTATCACTTGGCCATTCGCAGTATGGTGTTTGGATATGGTTGGGCAATTCAAACCGGCAAGAGGCAATATGACACACATACTGGTTATGGTGGACAAGTTTACCAAGTGGATAGAGGTCAAGCCAATCCGGAAGTGCGATGGACACACCGCTGTGCAATTCCTGAAAGACATCATCTTGAGATACGGATACCCGCACAGCATTATCACGGATAATGGCACCAACTTTGCTGTGGGGGAATTCGCTCAATTTTGTGCTGAGAATGGAATCCGGCTGGATGTAGCATCAGTCGCACACCCGGAAGCAAATGGGCAAGTCGAGAGAGCAAATGCCTTGATTTTAGCTGGTATCAAAGCTCGTCTGATCGAACCATTGTTGAGAACTCCGGGATGCTGGATAGAGGAGTTACCTGCGGTGTTATGGGGTCTCCGGACTACACCGAATAGATCTACCGGCTACACGCCATTCTTCATAGTATACGGTGCTGAGGCAGTACTCCCGACCGACATACAGTATGACTCCCCGAGAGTGACAATGTTCACCGAGACGGAGGCAAAAGAGGCCCGAGAAGATGATGTAGATTTACTCGAAGAGGCAAGAGAATTGGCACTATCTCGGTCTGCAATTTATCAACAGAATCTCCGTCGCTATCTAGCCGGAAGGTGCACCCGAGGGTGTTCCGAGAGGGGGATCTGGTGCTGAGGCTCATCCAACGCACGGTCGGAATGCATAAGTTGTCACCTCCATGGGAGGGACCTTTCGTGATAAGCAGGGCATTGCACAATGATTCTTATTACCTTGTAGATGCACAGGAGGCTAGGAAAGGTGTAATGGACAAATCCGGTGAGGAAACCAAGCGTCCATGGAATGTAGCTCTACTTCGACCCTTTTACACATAAAGGGCTCAGTGTATGTTGTATCTCAATTTTCAATATTTATGGAAGAAAGGCACCCCGGGAGGAACCCGGGGACTGCCTGGTTCTGTGCTCCTTTTTACTTCTGTTTCGTCAAGTTTATTTATTGTTTTGTACCGGCATCCCGGGAAGGAACCCGGGGACTGCCGGATAGCTCTCTTTTATATTGTGGGCATGCCGGGAAAGTTCCGAGTCCGATTCTCAAAGTCAAAGTAATGTGTGTCATGTGAAATCATCTTGTGACTCAACTGACGAACGCCGAAATGGTAGTCAAGAGCAAAGAGAGGGAAGGTGGGAAACACGAAAATGGTCTCGGGGACTTGGAGCAGGAACTTATCCGGCATGCTTGTTTTTTACTAACTCTTTTATTTTTATGTCGGGAATTCAGTTGGTAGGAACTCGGATTGTTCTAAGTAATGTATGCCGTATGTGGAGTTTTGTGACTCGACTGTCGAACGCCGAAATGGTAGACAAGAGCAGAAATTACCTAAGTACGGTAAACATGAAAGGCAAGTCGGGAACTCAAAACAGAGTACATTGGCATAAATTGTTCAAATAGGTAGTTCACTGCGAAACGCAAATAGTATAAGTGTATATTACATATGGCACCCGGCA
Organism: Poa annua; assembly: GCA_026929855.1. NCBI lineage: Eukaryota > Viridiplantae > Streptophyta > Magnoliopsida > Poales > Poaceae > Poa > Poa annua. The sequence goes on along the minus strand of CM049426.1, from coordinate 56,278,734 downwards.
TCCCGGGGATTTGACGAATCTATTCTTAAGTTTTTTCAAGCGGTAGGGGAAGTCGGCTTCTCGACGGAGGCCTCGGGAGCAGCAGCCTCGGGAGCAGCAGCAGCAGAACCAGCAGGAGCAGCAGCGGGAGCGACTTCGGCTTCAGCTCCGGCAGCACTACTCGGGGCGTCGAGGTGCACCTCGGCCTGGGAGACCTCGGGTATTGGCGAAGTCGCAGCATCCCGGGGCACCACGGTCTCGGGCGCAGCACCGGAGGCGGCATCGTCTTCTTCCGGAGCCTCCTCTTCCGCGTCGCCGGTAGCGCCGGTATCTTCGTCGTCCTCATAATCTGATTCAGAGTCAGAAAGAACGCTCGCGGTGAAGGCACGGATGCTGGACCACGAGGCGATCCGGTGCGCCACCTCCTGTCGCCGCTGAATCTTGGCCGGATCACTCAGCCAAGACGAAGTCGTCCGCAGGCGCTGAATCACCTCCAGGTCAAGACCCTCGTACCAGCTAAGTACTTGGGTCAAGACCTGGTCGGCACCAGCTCGCGCACCGGAACGCTTCCAGGCGTGGATGCGACTCCCGGCACCCCGAAGTGCGCTCGCAAGCTCGGGAATCGAGAGCGTCCCACGAATACTCGGCCACAGTGCGCCGTGGACTTGGACCGCAGCGCTGAGTAGTTCAGTCCCGATAGACCGAAGAGTTACTATCCGGGCCTTCAGAGCGGTGAGATGATCCTCGATGTCCCAGGCTTCCGAGACAGGACCCTTCCTGGCACGCTTCTCGCGGGCGGCATCAACGGCTTTAACAGCAGCCTCCCGGGAGTGCTCGAATTCCCCTTTAAAAAGAAGAACTGTCAAACAACTAAGTCACAAGACTAGCAACAAGAAAGAAAGCAAAGAGGCAAGAGGGATGTCGGTCCACTTACTGTTCAGATCTCGGTTCAATACAGTGAGCTCGGAGAGCCAAGTATCAGACCGTGATCGGAGGAGAGCCAGCTCGGTCTCGGCATTGTGCGCGCGCGCCTCGGACTGGTCCAAGGTTTCTTTTTGCTTCTTGCTCGCCTCGATGAAGCGCGTCTTTATGTCGGTCGTAGCAGCCTTGACCTTTTCGAGCTCGCCGTTGAGCCGAGCGATCTCGGCTTGCGCGGTGGCGAGTGCGGTCTTCTGGTCAACCAAGACCTTGCGCGCGGCGTCGCGCTCCTCCCGGAGGCGCCCTTCCGATTTCTTGGACTGACCGAGGTCAGCAAGAACCCGGTTGAAGATGTTGCGGCGTTTCTGGCTGCACTCCTGAAATCAAGACAAAGAAGGAGGAATTAGTCTGGAAAAGGTGTAAGGAACCCGGTTGGGAGGATCTCGGGGACTCGATGTCCCAGTCCTGCGATTTTCTCTAAGATTGGAGCCTAGTGATCTGCTATTCGGTGGAATCTAGAGCACTAAGCACCAATCTCAGGGACTAGTGGTGATGGAGCAAATTTTGAAGCAACCTACCCGGTTGGGAGGATCTCGGGGACTCGGTGTCCGAGTCCTGGATTTTTCTCTAAGATTGGAATCTAGTGATCTGCTATTCGGTGGAATCTAGAGCACTAAGCACCAATCTCGGGGACTAGTGGTGGTGGAAGGAACAAGCATTTTTTGATAAAAGAAAGAGAACAAGCTTACCTCGGTCACCCGAGTAACATCCAACGCGGCCACCTGGAGAGCGTGCAGGGCTTGAGCATTGCGGCTTGGGCCTGCAGCGTGCAAGTCTCCTGCAATCTCGAAGGCGTCGGCGGCAAGCCATGCCTGGTTGTATTCGTCAACAACCTGTATGCCGGAGCCGCCGGCAGCGCGAGCAGCAACAGCGTCCCGGGATCCTGAAGGTACAAAGGAACTGACAGTTGCTCGCAACATCCGCAAGGCAGCAGTAGGGATCTTGGCGGGAGGCGGTGGTAACGATGAAAACGTACCCGTACGCAGCACCAAGTCGCGGGCCGAGGATGTCGGGGCACCTGCAGGCGGGGCAGAAGGTGTTTTCTGTCCAGCAGTCTTCCCGCGAGATTTGGGAGGTTGATCAGCTGGCCGGGAGGAGGCTGTGGGCTGTTTCTCCGGGATGCTCTTGGTCGCGGCTGGCCGAGAGGGGCCGCTTGCCGCGGGTTGCCGGCGAGGGCTAAGGATCTCTGCCTCAAGCCCGGGCACCCGGCGCGGACTCTCCGGAAGAAGAATTTCTCCCGAGGTGGTCGTGGCCTGCACCGGGATCTCGTCGATCACCGGATGTGCATCCGGGGTCACGACGGTAGCTGGTGCGGCACCGGAGGCGGCAGGCTCACTTCCTCGGCTAGAAGGGCGAGGAGGTGAAGGAGAAGCCCGAGCCGGGCTGGGAGTCCGAGTCCCGGGAGGAGGAGGAACAGCAGGTGACGGAAGCTCGAGCGCATCCCTGAAAGGAGGTGTCTTAGTAATGGTTGTGGAGAAAACAAACTCAGACAACATAAGGCAAGGAAAACGTACCCGGAATCCACAATGGGAGGACCCCTTTGCCGACGCCGAGCAGGCTTCTCGGTCGTTTGCTTACTCGGCTTGCTCCTCTTGGGGGGGTTGCCGGGGTTATCGGCAGCCTCGATGTCGGAAGCAGCGCGCTTCCGGCTCTCGGCACGTTTGGTCCCGGTTGTCGGTTTCGGAACCACTGCTGAGGCCCAATTCAGAGGGAGAGCGTCAATAACATCGAGAATCTTGCAGTCAGTCTCATCCTCATCATCCGAAGAAATGGAAACTGCCTCTGAGGTTGAAGGATTACCCGGGGCAGCGGCCTTGACGAAAGGAATGGCGAGATGGTCCTCGCCGTCGGGATCCTCCCTCGGCATCTCGTCCGGTTTTGGGAAGTTCGGCACGTAATTCCCGTTGGCGTGGATAGCGTCTTCTTCAATTTGACGCTCGAATAGCTGCGCAAACAAATCATGCCGTGTCGGTGTCCAGGTGAACGCATGTACGAAGGCGAATGCACGAAAGACAGATATGAGCACCTGGTCGCATGGTTTTTTCCGGGATCCCCCAATGACACCCCAAGAGTAGTCATCCGTCATCTCCGTCCGGGCAATAGCTCGAACGCGACGGACGACCCCTGCGTGACTTAGCCCAAAGATGCTGGTCCGGGTGGGGTCTAGGTTCCCGGCCATATGGCACATCTTGTGCACTCTGTTTTGAAGGGGGCAGACGCGGCGAATGATGAAGCAGCGCAGGAGATCATCGCCGGTCATCTTCTCCTTTAGCACGTTCAGAACGTCGTGCATGCAATTGACCTCGTCGTTATCCGGAAGTTTCTTCCAGAGACGGAATTCGCGCGGAGGACCAATAACGAACTCCGGCAGATTGATGAAGTCCGGATTCGAGGATGCCGGACCATCTCCCGAGTGTTCCCGGTTCTTCACATAGAAGAAGCTGCGCTGCCACTTCCGGCAGGACTCTAGTCCCTTGACTATGGGGAATCCGGAGTCTGCGCGAGGGATGATGGTGGCCGCTCCGCAATCGACTAATTCTTTTATCTTCTTATCCGGGTTGGGGATGGCTTGGCGGCGAAGAATGAAATACTTGGCCCAGAGATCCAAAAATGGCCATATGCCGAGGTATGCCTCCGCGTATGTGGTGAAGACCGAGAGCATCATAATGGCGTTGGCGGGAAGATGGTGAGATTGGAGGTCGTAGGTGTCGAGGAAGTCGCGGAAGAAGGGGCTAACCGGAAGCCCAAACCCACGCTCGAAGTGCGCGAAGAATACCACGTATTCCCCGGGTTGGGGTTCCGGTGCAACCTCCCCCTCCGGGAGACGGCTCTCGACTTCCGGAGGAATCCGATGAGTCCGATACAGCCAGTCCAGATCTGACTGCTTGGTCTCGGACCCATCCCAGCACCCCCGAGTACGTTCTTCACCCATGTCGGAGAAGTATGCAGGAGTATTCGGGCTACTCTGCAGGCGCAGTGGCGGTTAGTCGGAGTTAGTCTACCGGAAACTAGGATGTCGGAGCACAAACAGCTAAACGCAACCGAGTTCCTGAGAAATAAGATCTACCGTGTGCTAAATAATCAAAGCAAAAGGGAGGAAAAAAGGCTCGCGCTAGGCTCGGGCGAGGCGCAATGCAAGTGAAGGCTCGCTACATCCTACCGCGACGGTACATCACCACCATGCGCCTCGTGCGCGCCGCCCAGGTTATGCTCACCGGCGGCGGCTCAACCGCACTTATGCTATGACACGGCCGGGGTCGGGCGGTTGCTCTACCGAAGAAAATCATCGGAGCGGAGAAGAGGAACTCACCGGAGAAGAGAAGGTCGGCGAGGGCGACGGTGTCCGGGCTCCGGCGAACGGCGAGGGCGGCGATGTCCGGGCTCCGGCGAACGGCGACGAATGCAGCGGCAGCGGGGCGCTCGAGACGGTGTGGGGGGAAAATGCGAAGGAGAAGAAGAAGAAGGGGAGGAGACCGTTCCGGTCCCCTATTTATGGGGGGGGGATTCCGGAGCGGTTTCCGTTTTTCCCGCCCACGATCTCCACGATCGTGGGTGGGATCTGGTTTGTGCAGCAAGCCACGTGGCGCTGCCCGGAGCGTCCGATCCGACCACACCGAGGACCACACGGCCCCAACGGTTGGATTCCGGATCGGCTGCGGCTCCCGGCGCGGGAACCCAAGCAACGGCGTGCTCATGCAGGAGCACTCGAGTGCGTTTCTGCTCAGACGGGTGGTAGATAAACAACCAGGTCCCTAGTAGTCTCTACTAAGACTTGTTCATTGTGCGATTGATGATCGAGATTTCCCGATCATGTGACATGGCGTCATGTGGCAATGGACTCATATCGTTAGGTAGAACAATGTGATGGACTTACCAATAATTTGTAGGACGTAGTCATTACACATTCGACCGTAAGATCAACTCTTATTGTTATTCCTGGAAGATAATTTGATTGCATCAAACGTCATATCTTATATGGTGTGACAATAAAGGTGTCCCTCTCGGGTATCAGAAAGGAGTAGTTGAGACGAGGGGTCATGTCGGGGGGCTGCCCCCCGGGTAGGGGCAGATCCCGGTATAATTCAGTAAGGTGTCAACAGTACCTGACCTTTGGCGAGAGCAGGGGGCACCTCCTGCTGAACTGAAAGGGCAGCTTGACCCTTGAGCGCTGGTAGAGGACAAAGTGCCTCCTGGCAGGCGCAAGGGTCAGGTCTCGCAACTATAAATATACACCCCCGGCCCTCACAATCGCATCACATGGTTCCTCTAAGAACTAGCTTCTCGAAGATGTCTTTGCTGATAGGCTAAGACATCTTCGGGAGGCTAGGCCTAGAGGTACTCATCCTGAGACGAGCTCGGACGCCTCCGGAAAGGATCCCGGATCTAGGACTCCGAGGAGACTCCCGGACGGAGGGGTACTCGGCTTTACCGGATAGGTAATCCGGGTAAGTACTAACCGGAGTATATGTCTCGGTCTTGGCCTTATGCAGAAGAGGCTCACTGTGGCAAGCGAGGAGGTAGCCGGCGTGAGGGCTTCCGGCAGGCCGTCAACGGTCCGTAGCAGGTTTTCCCGTCTGTTGCGGGGGGGAAGTACCATTCCGCCTGACACGGAAGCATGGTCACCTCCCGCCTGACACGGAAGCATGGTCACCTCCCGCCTGGCACGGGAGCGCGTCAGCTGGTACGATCGTGGTACGACAAGACCTGACATGCCTAGCCCGGCAATCCGGAAAAGGCTATCCGGGATGGGCAAAGACATGTCTTGTCTCTGACAGGGGGACAATGATGATGCAGGACGGCGCCTGCCGTCCTTGTCGAGATGATGACGAAGGGGCTACACCGGATAGCCCGGCGACTAGGTCGCACTAGCCGGTGACGGCATGCCGGCTAGGCCTGTCCGGTGGGGCCAAGGCGATTTAGGGTTTCCGGCCCTCCTGGCCGGAACTCTATAAAAGGCGCCATAACTGCTCCTGAGGAGGAGAGACCAACTTCAGAGCCAAAGCTATAGTCACATTTACTCTTAGAACATTTACTCCTTCTCACCTTGAGTTCATCTAGTGCTTTGTACTCCACCCTTTGAGAGATCTTGTAGCAAGTTGTAGCTCTTGTGCCAAAAATATATAGAGAGGAAAGGCAGGAGTAGGGGTGTTACCTCCTCACGAGGGCCCTGAACCTGGGTATATCGTGTGTGTGTTTTGTGCCTTCGTGCATTTGTTCCTGTTTGTTAGATCTTCTCCCTCGCACTCTGTTCTTATTTATTGTTCCTAGGAGATCTCGGTTTTACCGGGATCCTCCCCCGTGTGAGCTCTTCAGCTCGCTACCCCTCCCCGGATCCACCAACGTCCATCGGCCCCACAAATTAGCCATCCTATGGCATCTGCCGTGACACCACCACGACAGGTCAAGAGCAGGATTTGTCAGTCCGTATAGCCGGATAGATACTCTAGGGCCCACTCAGTGAGATTATGTCAAATGAGTTTGGAAACATGTGACTAGGTCACCAGGACATAATATCACAGACGAGTACAAGATAGTGTTCTCGGTAACGAGACCTGGGACTGGAGATATCTATAAACGATGCTCAAACACACTAAGTATCGCTATTGCAAAAGGTTTAAGACTCGACGTCTACGTTTGATAAGTGAAAGTCGTTCGTTACATCACAGGGATTAATTCACGGGGTCCAGGCCCACGAATTAGACATTGATCGGAAAGGTGTCTCAATCATGTTTGTTATTATATCGAACCGCTATGGTAACACACTTAAGGGGTTTCGACAAGATAACTGGAAAGGAAAGAGAACACCGGAAACGTCCCGGGAATGGTCCGATGGAGATCGGGCAGCGACGAAATAGTTTTCGGAGCCGGAATAAACTTTATAAAATGTATTTAATATTAATTAATGTTATTAATAGTTAGATATATTTTTATTTAATTAATTTCAAAATTTTAAAGGCAGAATTCCCTAAATGGGCCTTCTGGTGGAAAGAAGGCCGATGAGGGGGTTAGCTTCCCCCGGCCCCCTAAGGGAGACAGAGGGCTTGGCCGGCCTAGGTGGGCCAAATGGGGCCCACCTAGAGCCGGCGCACCAGCCTTGGCCGAATTGGGGGTGTGGGAGTAGTCCCACACCGCCGAGCTGGTGAGGTTGGCAGCCCTCTTGCCGCTTTATATAGAGGGGCACCCCTTGCCTTTTAAATCACCCAATAATCCTCTCTTTTCTCCTCGATTTCTTGATTCCCTTGGTCGGATCGCGCCGAGGAGAGAGTACTCTACAGCATATGCCCGCTGCCGTGTTGTTGGTGTTCCGGTCCAAGTCTTCCGCTGCTCATCTTGTACTGGAGCTTCGGAGGCAGTCATCTCCACCGTATTTGTGTAACGCCCTGCGAGGTGCTGCGCTAGCGGTGCTCGGAGGCCTATTTCCTCCACCCGACCTCGAGGTCATCTTCGTCGGCTTCGTCGCGCCAAGTTCTTCGCGACCTACTGGTCGGCTACGTCGTCTTCGTCGTCAACGCTTGTGCGGGAGCGTAATCCCCGCTTTTCGGTCTACAAGGGTATGTATGCCGAGCTCCTCCGTATTACTATATCTACAAAGTATAGATCTGGCTAGTTTAAGGATATCGTCGATAGAAAAATTAGTGTTTTCTGCCAGTGATACCCTTCACACGCGGCGGCGGCGGCCTAAATTACGTCTCCGGTCGCGTATTGCTCGCTGGAGATGAAGGTGGGGGGGGGGGGGGGGGGGCGGATTGCACGTCGGCAGTGGCTGATAGGGTTTACGACCTGGGAATCGTGGGGATCCCAGCATATATACCGACTCACGGAGGAAATCTACAGTCGCCCTTATCGCGTTTGAGGGCCGGTTCACGTTCACGGGCTCTGCTATGGGCCAAAATATTGCAACACCCTCAAACCCGCCGAAGTTTTAAGGTTTTTCGCGGGTTTGAGGTCTCTGTTAAAGATGCTCTTATCCAAGCACGTGGAGCTAGCTGGCCGACACCAAATCATTTTCTCTCCCAGGTTCCAACTGCAAGATCCCCTTTCTCCGTAAATCAGTGAAGTACTTTGATGTAAAGTGGAAGTCTTTATTTCATAGACTTCATGAATATTCCGAGAAGATATATGGATATCCACTTAGGGAATGTTAGTCTGGAAATTTTGATTCGATCAAACAAGTTCAGAATGAAGTAGGAAATTAAATTTAACAAGAAAATCAAATTCCTACGATACAGGTCGAGGAAATAAAGATTTGAGTTATAATGTTGGCATATCATTGGAAATAAAGAAAGTAGAGCAAGACGAAGTTGAGGAACTTTCTCTCCAGACATGAGAGTGGCGCAACGGGAAGTGTTTCCGGTGTCATGCTCCACAACTGGAAAGAAGCTGATGATAAAAGATCAGGATGCTCTGAGCTCATACTAAGAACGTAGGCGTACGAGGTTGTTTTCCACACTATGTGTTACGACAATCTTGTTATGAAGGTCATGTTAATGGAATATGATCGACCTACAAACTAGGAAGAAGAGATGGTAGACCTAAGTCCGAGAAATGGCTATGAGTCATATATGATCCGAGATAAAATCCATATATGATTACCAGATAATGACTTGGGAGATCTTCTTGATGCCATCTAGGCTGTTAATATAATATGGAATTTTATGAGAGAGTAGACACTGATAAGGATTGATTTGTCGTGAAACAGCTCCGACAGATTCAAAAGTTGACCACAACGAGATTTTGTCTCAAGTGGCGAAGCCTAAATCTATTCTGGATCATTTAGCATTTACTGTAATTTCAAATTGAGAAATTGATAGATGGATAAGGAAACCATGTTTCTCAATGGTTTCATTAAGAAAGAGTAGTAATTAGTACAATAATGGTTTGGTGATCCTTAGGATGCTAAACTTGTATGCAAGCTTCAGTTTTCCATTCATGGGCTGAAGAAAGCATATCGGAGCTGGAATCTTCACTTTGATGATGTGATCAAAGGATTTTGGAGTTGTCCAAAATATTTGAAGAAACTTGCATTTGCAAAGAAGTGAGTGGGAGCTAAGTAGGTTTTCTTGATCTTATATGCGAAAGGCATATTTGAGTGGGAGCTAGGTGTCATTCATGATTTTATATGTAAACGCCATATTAAGAACGATACAGATCCTTTAGTAAAATATGAATGATTATTCAAGTGATTAAATTTTCTATGAATGAAGTTAGGATTATTAGGCATCCAATTTAAATTTGAATAGATCAAAAGGGGCTTAATAACATTAGGTCGGAATATTTTCATAAGTTAAGATTCTGAAGTGTTTCAGAATAGAACATGCGAAGAAACAAGTTCTTGCTTGTATGACTAGGTAAAATATTAAGTTTATCTTGGCATTTTCAGTAATAGCAAATGATGTTTGACATTCTCTATGTATCATACATAGATTCTATCAGACTGAAAGCTCGACTTGGTGTGACCCAAGTTCTTTATTGAAGAATGGGTTCTATAGTGATCCTTGTGTGGATCAATGAACAAACGTTACGTATATTCTTCAATGTCTATGAGAACTGAAGATATGTTTTCTGATAAAGGGTAAGAGTGGAAAAACAACTTGTCGTAAAACGGTTACAATGATGCAAGTTGTGACACTGACCCGTACGACCAGAAATCTCATATAGGAGATGTCCTTTATTTTGAAGAAAGACATGGTTAGCTTGCGAAATCGCATATGAATGCATTGTCGCATAATCTACATAGGTATATAGAAATATATGGCAACTTCAGAAGTAGCAAGTGTGATTGGACTGAACAGAGTCTCACTCCAATCAACTAAGATATATTTCACCATTATAGTAAGATACGGGATGATGTCAAACCAGGTGACATAGAAGTGTTGCAGAGCACATATATGTCTCAATGTGTGAGATCTGTTGACTGTATTCCTTTTCCACGAGACAAGCATGCACCAAGATGCTATGGGTGTTGAGCTTTTACCAAGTTGTAAACTAGATTAAGTGTTACTCTAGTGCAAGTGGGAGACTGAAGGGAATATGCCCTAGAGGCACGTAATAAAAATTGTTTTTTAGTCATATCCCAATTGTTCATTATATGTTTTATACCATGCTCTAAATGTATTAAGCGGAAACATTAATACGCGTGTAGTAGATAAACAACCAGGTCTCTAGTAGCCTCTACTAAGACTAGTTCATTGTGTGATTGATGATCGAGATTTCCCGTTCCTGTGACATGGCGTCAGTTGGCAATTGAGTCATATCGTTAGGTAGATTGATGTGATGGACTTACCCATAATTTGTAGGACATAGTCATTACGCCTTCGACCGTGAGATCAACTCTTATTGTTATTCCTATAAGATACTTTGATTGCATCAAATGTCATGTCTTATATAGTGTGACAATAAAGGTGTCCCTCTCAGGTATCGGAAGGGAGTAGTTGAGACGAGGGGTCAAGAGCGGGATTTGCCAGTCTGTATAGCCGTATAGATACTCTAGGGCCCACTCAGTGAGATTATGTCAAATGGGTTTGGAAACATGTGACTAGGTCACCAGGACATAATATCACATACAAGTAGAAGATAGTGTTGTCGGTAACGAGATCATGCTAGGTCTGGAGATATCTATGATCGATGCTCGAACATGCTAAGTATCGGTATGGAAAAAGGTTTAAGACTCGACGTCTAGGTTTGATAGATGAAAGTCATTCGTTATATCACAAGGATTAATTTGTGGTCCCCGAGCCTACGAATTAGTCATTGATCGGAGAGGTGTCTCAAGCATGTCTGTTATTATATCGAACCGCTAGGGTAACACACTTATAGGGTTTCGACAAGATAATCGGAAAGGAAAGAGAACACCGGGAACGTCCCGGGAATGGTTCGATGGAGATCGGGCAGCGATGAAATAGTTTTCGGAGCCGGAATAAATTATATAATATGTATTTAATATTTAATAATATAATTAATAGTTAGATATATTTTTATTTAAATAATATTGAATTTTTAAAGGTAGAAATCTCTAAACGGGCCTTCTGGTGGAAAGAAGGCCGATGAGGGGGGGAAGCTTCCCCCCCTCCCCCCCTCAAGGGAGAGAGAGGGCTTGGCCGGCCTAGGTGGGCCACATGCGGCCCACGTAGGGCCGGCGCACCAGCCTTGGCCAAAATGGCGGTGTGGGAATAGTCCCACACCGCCCGGATGGCAAGGTTGGCAGCCCTCTTGCCCCTTTTTATAGAGGGGCACCCCTGGCCTTTTAATTCACCCAATAATTCTCTATTTTCTCCTCGATTTCGTGATTCCCTTTGTCGTAGTTGCGCCAAGGAGAGAGTACTCTCCACCATATGCCCGCTGCCGTGTTGCTGGTGTTCCGGTCCAAGTCTTCCGCTGCTCGTCCTGGACTAGAGCTTCGGAGGCAGTCGTCTCAACCGTATATGTCTAATGCCCTGCGAGGTTCTGTGCTAGCGGTGCTCGGAGGCCTACTTCCTCCACCCGACCTCGAGGTCATCTTTGTCGGCTTCATCGCGCCAAGTTCTTCGCGACCTAGAGGTCAGCTACATCGTCTTCGTCGTCAACGCTTGTGCGGGAGCGTAATCCCCGCTTTTCGGTCTACAAGGGTATGTATACCGATCTCCTCTGTATTACTATATCTGCATAGTATAGATTCAGTCTAGTTTAAGAATATCGTCGATAGATTTTTTTTTGTTTTCTGCCTGCGATCCGCTTCACCCGCAGCGGCGGCCTAAACTACGTCTGTCGGGGGGCTGCCCCCGGAAAGGGTAAGCATATGGCATGTCGGTATGCCCTGTTTCTTCTTATGTGCAGAGAAAGCAGTCGGTGCCGAGTAATCCGGCATACCCGTGTCGGATTCCGGGAGAAGACCGCTATCCGACATACCCATGTCGGATTCCGAGAGAAGACTGCTGTACGACATACCCATGTCGGTTTTCGGGAGAAGACTGCTGTCTGACATACCCATGTCGGTTTTTGGGAGAAGACTGCTATCCTACATACCCATGTCGGATTCCGGGAGAAGACTGCTATCCGACATACCCATGTCGGATCCCGGGAGCAGACTGCTATCAGACATACCCATGTCGGATTCCGAGAGAAGACTGCTATCAGACATACCCATGACGGTTTTTGGGAGAAGACTGCTGTCCGACATACCCATGTCGGTTTTCGGGAGAAGAATGCTATCCGACATACCCATGTCGGATTCCGCGAGAAGACTGCTATCCGACATACCCATGTCGGTTTTCGAGAGAAGACTGCTGTCCGAGATACCCATGTCGGTTTTCGGGAGAAGACTGCTATCCAACATACCCATGTCGGATTCCGGGAGAAGACTGCTATCCGACATACCCATGTTGGATTCCGAGAGAAAACTGCTATCGGATATACCCATGTCGGATTTCGGGAGAATACTGCTATCCGACATACCCATGTCGGATTCCGGGAGAAGGCTGCTATCCGACATACCCATGTCTGATTCCGAGAGAAGACTGCTATCTGACATACCCATGTCGTATTACGGGAGAAGACTTCTATCCGACATACCCATGTCGGATTCCGGGAGAAGACTGCTATCCGACATACCCATGTCGGATTCCGAGAGAAGACTGCTATCAGAGATACCCATGTCGGATTACGGGAGAAGACTGCTATCCGACATACCCATGTCGGATTCCGAGAGAAGACTGCTATCAGACATACCCATGTCGGATTACGGGAGAAGACTGCTATCCGACATACCCATGTCGGACTTCGGGAGAAGGCTGCTATCCGACATACCCATGTTGGATTTCGGGAGAAGTGTGCTATCCGACATACCCATGTCGGGTTGCGCAGGCGAGAAGTAGAGATACCCGGCATACTCATGCCGGATTGAGCAGAGAAGATACCAAGCCAAACACTACAGGGCAAAGCTAAGGTCAAGACATGTCATGGTCATGATACAGGGCATGGGCTGTCATTGCTATAGTGGCACGGATGGGACAACAGTACACTGCGCCACTGACATCATGAACAGTGCCGACAAGACCCCAATAGTCATGTCGTCTATAGTACCGGTGAGCAGTGTTTCGTGTCTTCTTGTCCCCTGGGTTCTCCTATATAAAGGGCACCAGGGGGAGAGGGAGAGGAGGGCCCAACAACCCCACCACTTTATTTCCCCCCTTTCCATCTGCTCTCTTTGGTCCTCTTAGAGGCATGTCTAGCAGCTCGCGGAGCATTTGTATCATCGGAAGTCGGAATACCTGTGAGAAATATATCAACTAGGCTTGATGCTGCAGTAGGGGTTTTATCTCCTCACGAGAGACTCGAAGCAGGGTAAATCCTTGTGTCACCATGTCGGTTGAGTTTATCTGTGCACAAGTTCATAGCGCAATCCCTCCCCGAGATCCCCGATTATCCATCAGCCCCGCAAATTAGCCTACCCGTAGGCATCTGTCTGTTCGCCACGACGACAGTTGGCGCCCACCGTGGGGCAGAGTGGCGCTTGCGGGAACAATTTCGGACGGGACCCGACATCCCAAAACGGCATCCCTGCGCCGCGGGCAGCGGTCACCGGCATCCCCAAATCGGCATCCCTGCGCTGCGGGCAGCGATCGCCGGCATCCCCAAACCAGCATCCCTGTACCACGTGTAGCGCCGACATCCCTGTGTCACGGGAAGCGGTTGCCAACATCCCTGCGCCACGGGCAGCGGTCCGCATCCCCAAACCGGCATCCCTGCGCCGCGGGCAGCGATCGCCGGCATCCCTGCGCTGCGGGCAGAGGTCGCCGATATCCCTGTACCGCGCGCAGTGCTCCCCGACATTCCTGCGTCACGGGAAGCGCTCGCCGTCATCCCTGCTCCACGGGTAGAGGTCGCCGGCATTCCTGCTCCGTGGGAAGTCGTCACCGGCATCCCCGCACCACGGGCAGCGGTCGCCGGCATCCCCAAACCTGTCGGGTTATGACTCCCAAGGATCGGGGGTAGTCACTTCCTGAAGAGTAGTTCGTATAGGGGGTTAAACACGGAGTTCAAGATCCTCGGGGGGCACCGCGACGTTGCTCGCCGGACCGAAGACGACACGCCCACGACAGAGATAGACACCAGCCTTTACCCAGGTTCACGGCCCTCTTGAGGAGGTAAGACCGCTACTCCTGCTTGTCTGTATTAGATGATGGAGTTTACAGTACAGTGGAGTTTTCCGGAGGCCCCCTTGAGGCAGTTCTTGCCTGGGGAGGGAAGCGATGGCCTTCTTCCTCCTCCAGCCCGAGGCTATCCTAACAAGAGTCGCTAGGTTTTACAAAGAGCAAAGAGCCAACCCGTGCTACGATGGATGTCTTGTCCCTTTTATAGGCCCCTCTGGTGATCTCCTTCGGCTTGGCCTTCAAGGTGGCTCCCACACGGCAGAGGCATGGTGGAGTAGGAGTCCACCGTGGTCCCTTTGTCCATGGACGTGGTCCATTGATGATAAAGGGAGGAGCGGTGGCTGACAGGCGGCCGACCGCGCTGTACTGCCTGCAGAGAGGGCAGTCTCTGAGGTGGAGCCCGCGATGACGTTCTCCGTTGGAGGGTTGCGCCGTCCACCTGCTTTATCGCCAGAGTAGAAGGTCCTGGCAGTTGCGCAGCAGGCGGAGCCGCTTTATTAACCCCTTTATCACCAAAAGGGCAACGGGGGTGCTTGCGTTACCACGTGGGCATGGCAGGAGCCATGTGCGTCTTGCCGTACTTCCTTGGTCGCGACGTTTCCCTTCAGGCCTGAGGAGGCCTGAGGGGGGTTCCTGTTGGATTCCCCTGAGGCGCGCTGGCGCCTCGGGAGGATCCCTTGAAGCGAGGGATCCCCTGAGGCCCTCGTTTCCTCTTTAGGCCCTCGAGGGGAATTGTCCCTCGAGGGTCCCGCCAGGCAGTGATGCCTGGTCCTTATTCGTTTCGTCTGACTGGCCAGTCGCGTCGTGGGCCCTTAGTGCTCAGCCGGCCCGAGCCACGCGGCACCTGGACGAATAACGGCCTCGCACGATCTGGGGCGCGAGTCGTGGGGGTCCCACCACGTCCCGGTAACTGCTCCTCGAGGTGACATAAATCCCGAGCGAGGCCACGACGGCTGAGTGCCGTTACCGTTTCCAATTCTTCTCGCAGATATTTTCGCTTCCCAGAGCTCTCCGCCTTCGCTCTCTCCTGCGAATCTCCATTCTCCGTCTCCTTCAATCCTCCGTACCCGCGACGATGGGCCCAGTCAAGAGCAAGAGCAAATCCGCTACGGGGCCTTCCTCCCAGCCAGAAGCCCTTAGGTAGTGCAGGGCGCGGCTCTCGTGGGGGCGCGCATGGATCTTCAGGCGTTGGAGAAGATTCACCACCTGGTTGCGGGGCAGACCAACGAGCACGGCGCCAGCGCGCTTCAAGCTGCTCGGTTCGGGAGATTCCCCCAGGGGTTTTATCCCATTTTTCTCCATGCCATCACCGCCGGGCTGGTGCCGCCGTACTCGCCTTTCCTGGAGGCGGTATTTGAGTTCTATCAAATCCAACTCCTTCATCTTCACCCAAACTCCGTGCTCATCCTTTCTATCTTCGCCTATCTCTGGGAGGCTTATATGGGCGTTCTCCCATCAGTAGCGCTCTTCCGGAACTTCTATTCGCTGCGGTGCACGGCTGTCGGCGAGCGAACTGGGTGCGTCTCTTTACGCATTGCGGACGGCATGGGGAGCGTATGCATTCCCATGTCATGGAGTGGAGACAAGCCTGTCACGGCCCTGCTCAAGAAGGTGGGGGACTTCCGTCAGAGGTGGCTGCTTATTGGCTGTGACGCCCTAAAATCGGTACTATGTAGATTTAAGCGTTCCCGCCGAAATCCGCATAATAACGATTTTAGGTCGCCCACCAGACATAATGTGCACGCCGAAACATGCGCATTATGTGGGTGGAATTGTGATAACATTACAACAGTTCCGATACATCCACAAATACAACAGAAGATATAATACAACAACGACTCGAACGAGTCAAGATACAAATGATACCATACAAAGATACAAATGACAGCGGAAGCAAAATAGTATCCGACTACGGATCAGATGCAAATTGGACTAAGAGTCCTGAAGATAAGCAATGGCGCCATATCCCTGCCCAGCCAAGCCGGAGGGATTCCCAAGCTAACGTCGTCTGACTTCAAACTTGTTGACAGCACATAAAGCACAACCCAAAAGAGGGTCAGGGCACTCCCTGGCAAGCAAAACCGACTTGCCTACTTTCTACACCATCTCCCAAAATATAGGGGAGGTGGACTTAGCGGCAGCAGCACTAGCAACCTAAAGAGACACGCTACAACTTCCGTCTAATCAGAGAGGGATAAGAGAGTGCATAAAGTAAACATCTACAACTAACACCAAACATAACCCATTCTCGAATTAACCCCCTCAACCAAGTATGAGGAAGCAATTCGGGAAAACTCACACGTTAAACAGTTTTAGTTATAATTTATGGTGAAAGTAATTCTATTTTACTAGTCAGTTTAATTAACATTAATTAAGTGTAAGTTGTCTAGATCTTGTTAGCCAACATCATCACCAAAGTCGTCCATAACCGTGGACACGGCTCATCGATAAGATTATACCCTGCAGGGGTGCACTACTGTACCCATACTCGCATGATCAACCCAAGCAAGCATCAGGGCTTCTCAACACGACTTATTCCTTCACTACAGCAAGTCCAGGTGCCACCCATATGAGTTGTTACCCGCGTCAGGAGTCCGGCCGAATCTCAATTGCGGACTCATTAGTTTGTGCCTACGCACCCTGCGGCTCAAACCACAGTAGGAACTGTCCGCTATGTACGCACCACCCCTATATGACCCCCCGTATCACATACCCTCTCATCATCATCATCATCATCATCATCATCATCATCATCATCATCATCATGCATATGAGCAAATGGAAAACCCGAACTAGTTGCGGCACATGGACAAGCTGTAGATCCGTTCAAAGTCGAGGGGGGCTCCATAGGGCCTCCCACAAGTGGTTAGTGCGCTCAAAATTGGATCCGAGGACAAAATCTCTGTTCCTAGGTCGACACTGAGCAGAACAAAACACCTCGCAAGGCCTTCCGCCTGGTGCCTTATCTTTTAATTATAATACCCCAATATAAGACAATATTTTAATAAGGTAGAATAATCTATCAAACTAAGCAGATGAAACATAAGTCCAACAGACGACTCGCACAAACAACTCTAAGCATGCATTACGACTCGCAAGGCCAACAAATAAACATGCAAAGGGTATTAGGTTGTGGGGATAAAGCTGTATGGGCTGCAGGATAAACATGTGATGGGATCGCAGTTCAAAAATCGATAACTAGGGTAGCAGAGATCAACGGCAGGAATGAAAGACAATGTATAGGTAAACAAGCAAACTTTGCTTGCCTGGAATCCCGCATGGAAGCAGATCTTGTCGTTGCTCACACATCTCAACGTCGTATCCGCGAAGAAGCAACAAACACTGGAAAGCGTAAAAGATGCATTTTACAACTACGACAAAAGATCCAGCATGATCAAACGAGAATGATGCATGGCATGGCAAGATGCAATACAATGCAGGTGATCCAAATTAAGCGGGAAAGCAACCCTGACAATAAATATTTAGGTGCAAGTTATTTATTTACCAACAATAGTAAATGTTGGTTAACATGGCAACACATGGCATGGGTGATCTAATTAAATTAAATGGAATAGGGCATTATATATTTATTACACCACACGTTCCATATTTAATTATTTAGGTGCATTTGACAATTTAACTAAGCAATTAAAATAAAAGATGCAACATGGCATAAGAATGTCATATTAATGTTTATTTCATTTTTCTGATAATAATGGATATAAATTTAATACTATTTGGAGTTATAAAACATAAGATATGGAATGTATAAGAATACACATTTTATTAAAAGATAAAAGACCGAGGATATAAAAAGGAGATGATTATGCTCTGATAAGATTCGAACTAGGTCTGCTGGGCGTGGAAACAGAGGCACGGCCGTTGGGGTACGGCTTGGATTGATGATACGACTAGAACACGGAAACAACATGAAGCCTTCCGTCGCAATAACTGAATTTTCCATAGAAGCTTCAGGCGACGGCGGACAGAGAACAACGGCGACACAGCCATCGATTTACACGGATGCCGCGCGAAGGCGGGCCTCAGAGCAAGGGGAAGAGGAAGGGGGCGGATTGCGGCTCACTATGGACAGGTTGAGGGAGAGCTTGAAGGTCGAAGGAGTCGTGGGGAAGAAGAGGAAGCAGGACGACACCCTTGGCGGCCGGAGGGAGTCGAGGCCGGCGTGCGGCGGTCGGGAGCGTGCACGGGCGGCGGCGGGGGTCGCGCGGGGCGCGCGGCCGGAGCAGGGCGCGGCGGCCAGAGGCGGCACGGGGCCCGGCGGCGGCGGCAAGGGAGCAGCCGGAGGCGCAGGGCCGGCGGGGACGCGGAGGCGGAGGCGAGGGGGCGTGCAGCGGCGAAGGAGCAGGGGAGCGGCGTCGCTGGGAGGAGCAGGGGGCGGCGGCGCGGCGCGCACATGGGGCGGCGGCGGCGGGAGTCGGGGGTGGAGGCGCGGAGGGGCGCGCGGCCGGGGGCGACGGGCGGACGGCGGTCGGTCGCGGGAGAGGAGCGCGGGGTGCGCGGCCGGCGGCCAGAGGCGTGCGCGCGGCCGACGCAAGGGAGGCGCGGGCGCGGCGAGGCTGGCGGCGGGGAGCTCGGGCGCTCGGAAGCACGGCGCGTGCGGGAGCGGTTGGTGCGGGAAATTTTCTCCCGTGCGGATGCGGGAGGAAGAGAAGGAGAAAGAGAAGCAAAAAAAAGGAAAGATAAAGAGAAAAGAAAAGAAAAGGAAAAGGAGGGGGAAGAAAAGAAGAAAAAGAGGTGGGAGGACTTTTGCAAAAATCCCAGAAAAAGGAGGAGGGTGGCTGCAAAATTGCAGGGGGTGCGAAAAAAAAATTCCAGGGGGAAAACCTAGGGTTTGCTTAGGTGGGCTTTTGGGCTTTATTTCTCTCCCGTTTAAATATTTCTGATTATATTTTTAAAACCAAAACAAAGAGGAATTTGAATACGAAACCTTTACAAAATATTTTTAGTTTTGAAATGACAATTTAATAAACTAATTTTTAACATTTTTAAAAGATTTGAAAATAACACATTTTTAATTAATTTGAAAGGCATTTGAATTTAATTGTGAGAATTAAATTTAAATGCAACAATTAAATTAATGCGATGCAATGCGATGCCATGTCGATACAAAAAGAAAACACACAAAAAAAACTAAAAGGGGATAAATCCCGGGGCGTTACAATCGACACCACTAACAAGGGATCGCGTCCCGCGATACACGCCGAGACCACAAGAAGAGAGGGGTAACTATCGAGTCTTCACGCTCCGGGATGAACTCCTCGACACCACTAACAAGGGATTGTTGCTCCACATTGAAAATCTCGACACCACTAACAAGGGATTGTTGCTCACGACGAAGACGACTCCGAAAGATCGAACCTAATAGGGTAAAAGGCAAGAAATCGTCCACCCACACGTAGGATCCTAAAACTTTGAAAGTTGGATAAGAGAAGAGACTTCCAAAACAAATAAGATGAGAGGGGAAATAGAATAGAGGTAAGGAATAAATGAATCCTATTGAGATAATTTCAAAATAATTTTAGTCAAATAGTTTTCGACACTCTAGAAACAACGACCGTTAGCGAGGTTATCCTACAGGCTTTTGCGGACCCGCTGCTTCGATAACCATTCGTATCGAAACAACAAGGAGATCGAATACAAGGCTCTGATACCACTTTGTGACGCCCTAAAATCGGTACTATGTAGATTTAAGCGTTCCCGCCGAAATCCGCATAATAACGATTTTAGGTCGCCCACCAGACATAATGTGCACGCCGAAACATGCGCATTATGTGGGTGGAATTGTGATAACATTACAACAGTTCCGATACATCCACAAATACAACAGAAGATATAATACAACAACGACTCGAACGAGTCAAGATACAAATGATACCATACAAGGATACAAATGACAGCGGAAGCAAAATAGTATCCGACTACGGATAAGATGCAAATTGGACTAAGAGTCCTGAAGATAAGCAATGGCGCCATATCCCTGCCCAGCCAAGCCGGAGGGATTCCCAAGCTAACGTCGTCTGACTTCAAACCTGTTGACAGCACATAAAGCACAACCCAAAAGAGGGTCAGGGCACTCCCTGGCAAGCAAAACCGACTTGCCTACTTTCTACACCATCTCCCAAAATATAGGGGAGGTGGACTTAGCGGCAGCAGCACTAGCAACCTAAAGAGACACGCTACAACTTCCGTCTAATCAGAGAGGGATAAGAGAGCGCATAAAGTAAACATCTACAACTAACACCAAACATAACCCATTCTCGAATTAACCCCCTCAACCAAGTATGAGGAAACAATTCGGGAAAACTCACACGTTAAACAATTTTAGTTATAATTTATGGTGAAAGTAATTCTATTTTACTAGTCAGTTTAATTAACGTTAATTAAGTGTAAGTTGTCTAGATCTTGTTAGCCAGCATCATCACCAAAGTCGTCCATAACCGTGGACACGGCTCATCGATAAGATTATACCCTGCAGGGGTGCACTACTGTTCCCATACTCGCATGATCAACCCAAGCAAGCATCAGGGCTTCTCAACACGACTTATTCCTTCACTACAGCAAGTCCAGGTGCCACCCATATGAGTTGTTACCCGCGTCAGGAGTCCGGCCGAATCTCAATTGCGGACTCATTAGTTTGTGCCTACGCACCATGCGGCTCAAACCACAGTAGGAACTGTCCGCTACGTACGCACCACCCCTATATGACCCCCCATATCACATACCCTCTCATCATCATCATTATCATCATCATCATCATCATCATCATCATCATCATGCATATGAGCAAATGGAAAACCCGAACTAGTTGCGGCACATGGACAAGCTGTAGATCCGTTCAAAGTCGAGGGGGGCTCCATAGGGCCTCCCACAAGTGGTTCGTGCGCTCAAAATTGGATCCGAGGACAAAATCTCAGTTCCTAGGTCGACACTGAGCAGAACAAAACACCTCGCAAGGCCTTCCGCCTGGTGCCTTATCTTTTAATTATAATACCTAAGACAATATTTTAATAAGGTAGAATAATCTATCAAACTAAGCAGATGAAACATAAAACCAACAGACGACTCGCACAAACAACTCTAAGCATGCATTACGACTCGCAAGGCCAACAAATAAACATGCAACAGGTATTAGGTTGTGGGGATAAAGCTGTATGGGCTGCAGGATAAACATGTGATGGGATCGCAGTTCAAGAATCGATAACTAGGGTAGCAGAGATCAACGGCAGGAATGAAAGACAATGTATAGGTAAACAAGCAAACTTTGCTTGCCTGGAATCCCGCATGGAAGCAGATCTTGTCGTTGCTCACACATCTCAACGTCGTATCCGCGAAGAAGCAACAAACACTGGAAAGCGTAAAAGATGCATTTTACAACTACGGCAAAAGATCCAGCATGATCATACGAGAATGATGCATGGCATGGCAAGATGCAATACAATGCAGGTGATCCAAATTAAGCGGGAAAGCAACCCTGACAATAAATATTTAGGTGCAAGTTATTTATTTACCAGCAATAGTAAATGTTGGTTAACATGGCAACACATGGCATGGGTGATCTAATTAAATTAAATGAAATAGGGCATTATATATTTATTACACCACACATTCCATATTTAATTATTTAGGTGCATTTGACAATTTAACTAAGCAATTAAAATAAAAGATGCAACATGGCATAAGAATGTCATATTAATGTTTATTTCATTTTTCTGATAATAATGGATATAAATTTAATACTATTTGGAGTTATAAAACATAAGATATGGAATGTATAAGAATACACATTTTAGTAAAAGATAAAAGACAAAGGATATAAAAAGGAGATGATTATGGTCTGATAAGATTCGAACTAGGTCTGCTGGGCGTGGAAACAGAGGCACGGCCGTTGGGATACGGCTTGGATTGATGATACGACTAGAACACGGAAACGACATGAAGCCTTCCGTCGCAATAACTGAATTTTCCATAGAAGCTTCAGGCGACGGCGGACAGAGAACAACGGCGACACAGCCAGCGATTTACACGGATGCCGCGCGAAGGCGGGCCTCAGAGCAAGGGGAAGAGGAAGGGGGCGGACTGCGGCTCACTATGGACAGGTTGAGGGAGAGCTTGAAGGTCGAAGGAGTCGTGGGGAAGAAGAGGAAGCAGGACGACACCCTTGGCGGCCGGAGGGAGTCGAGGCCGGCGTGCGGCGGTCGGGAGCGTGCACGGGCGGCGGCGGGGGTCGCGCGGGGCGCGCGGCCGGAGCAGGGCGCGGCGGCCAGAGGCGGCACGGGGCTCGGCGGCGGCGGCAAGGGAGCAGCCGGAGGCGCAGGGCCGGCGGGGACGCGGAGGCGGAGGCGAGGGGGCGTGCAGCGGCGAAGGAGCAGGGGAGCGGCGTCGCTGGGAGGAGCAGGGGGCGGCGGCGCGGCGCGCACATGGGGCGGCGGCGGCGGGAGTCGGGGTTGGATGCGCGGAGGGGCGCGCGGCCGGGGGCGACGGGCGGACGGCGGTCGGTCGCGGGAGAGGAGCGCGGGGTGCGCGGCCGGCGGCCGGAGGCGCGCGCGCGGCCGGCGCTGGGGAGGCGCGGGCGCGGCGAGGCTGGCGGCGGGGAGCTCGGGCGCTCGGGAGCACGGCGCGTGCGGGAGCGGTTGGTGCGGGAAATTTTCTCCCGTGCGGATGCGAGAGGAAGAGAAGGAGAAAGAGAAGAAAAAAAAAGGAAAGAAAAACAGAAAAGAAAAGAAAAGGAAAAGGAGGGGGAAGAAAAGAAGAAAAAGAGGTGGGAGGACTTTTGCAAAAATCCCAGAAAAAGGAGGAGGGTGGCTGCAAAATTGAAGGGGGTGTGAAAAAAAATTTCCAGGGGGAAAACCTAGGGTTTGCTTAGGTGGGCTTTTGGGCTTTATTTCTCTCCCGTTTAAATATTTCTGATTATATTTTTAAAACCAAAACAAAGAGGAATTTGAATACGAAACCTTTACAAAATATTTTTAGTTTTGAAATGACAATTTAATAAACTATTTTTTAACATTTTTAAAAGATTTGAAAATAACACATTTTTTATTAATTTGAAAGGCATTTGAATTTAATTGTGAGAATTAAATTTAAATGCAACAATTAAATTAATGCGATGCCATGTCGATGCAAAAAGAAAACACACAAAAAAAACTAAAAGGTGATAAATCCCGGGGCGTTACATTGGCGCCAAGTCGCCCTGCGCGTTCCTAGATGTCCCGGAGGCGCCGCCCGTGAAGAACTCTCATTGGTGTAAGTCTGCCCTTCGCGGCGCAAACGACGCACACCTGGTGGGGCGTTTGGAGTATCTCCAGGAGGAGGGCCTCACGGGGCAGCTAGTTGTGGCGGACTTTGTGCAGCGCCGCATTGCTCCTCTTCAGGCCCATGATCAGCCGATGTGGATGTACACTGGCCCCTCGAACCCAATGCGGC
Source organism: Poa annua (assembly GCA_026929855.1). Taxonomy (NCBI): domain Eukaryota; kingdom Viridiplantae; phylum Streptophyta; class Magnoliopsida; order Poales; family Poaceae; genus Poa; species Poa annua. The sequence continues at coordinate 56,255,206 of CM049426.1, read as the reverse complement.
TTAACCCTGAGGATCACGACTCGGATGTCGTCAACAACATCTTGAACATCCTCTTTGCCAATCCGGAGGTGCCCGGGAAGATCGCCGGCTCCGTGCGACCTCTGCATCAGCTCCCTCTGGGCGACCGCTGTAGCACCCCCAAGAGCCAAGCTAGAAAAATCCGAGACCTTAATCTGAGATAAGCCTAACAAGGATCTCGGAAGCCAACAGTTGAAAATCGGTAGCACAACAGAGACCCTACAACACAGGAAACAATATATTAAGCTCCTAACAGAGCGAAGAAGCAAATATCACCAAAATAAGGTCACTGACTTGTCAATCACCAATACAACGGAAGGCAAATTATGCTATTAGACATAGCAAAACTAGCAAAAGGCCTAAGAGGCCAAAGCATAATGGCGACATCCCAGTCCATAGATTCCAGGCTGCCGCCTGGGAACCCGAACCTACTCGTCGATGTCGATGTCCAGAAAACACACCTGTCCAAATAATTGCGCAAGGCTGAGTACAGGAGGTACTCAACAAGACTTGTTTAACCTGCTAAATATCTGCTCGTTCAGAGAGTATTCATGAATGTCTTTTGCATAAAGCCATCTTTATTTTCAAATTGAGGGAGGAGAGAGTCTCGCATCAGTAGACTTTTTAAATGGGGTAAGGGGGTAACACTAGCTTCATCCACATCTTCAATCTCCACCAGATCATCATGAGTTGTACCACCCACCAGAATCACCCCCTCGCTCAACCCGAGGAAGCAATTCTCCCTTAGTTGGCAAGTTTTATAATTAGATTATAGTTGTCTATGATCACCGAAATAAGGTACCAAGTCGTCCATAACCGTGGACACGGCTTTCCGAAAAGATTTACCCTGCAGGGGGTGTAACTACCCACACACGCCAACCAACCGATGCACCAACGTATTTGCACTCTTCCGGAGAGTGCCGGCAGAAGGGTTGGCCACGACCTTTCCCAAGCTTCGCCTATGTCCATGAGCCACAGCAGTAGATCTGACCACGCGCAGCGGTCTCTAGTGCAGGTTGCCAAGTCCAAGATATGTGACCGCAGCCCACTTGAACCTGGCCCTAATTCTCTTCAACTCATTTTACCGCACACGCAAATGGAAAACTCGAACTAGTGGCTTCACGTAGTAGGCTAGACAAGTTGGAGCCGAGGGGAAAATGAATGCCCTGTGTGGATGCACGACTAGTCTTGGTTCCGAACCCAGGAACTCAGTTCCTAAGATCGACAAGAATGAGACAACCCACCACAATCCAATTGTGGCCTCTCATCCAAATCTTTAGCATATTCAACACATCTTCGATCATTCCACGTCATTCTTCACATCTCTGATTCATCAACCAGATGGAACAGAGGGACGATCTAAGCAGGGCTAAGCATAGCAGGCTCTCGTAATGCACCACTCAAGACACTCTAAACCTCAACTCAAAACCACATTTGAATCGCATGCCTAATACCAGAATCAAATACTTTGAAACCATATATGTGCAGATAAGAGGTTATGCTTGCCTTGCTCTTCGATAACAAGATAGATAGCGGTTGTAGATCTTCGACTTGTGTTGATCAAAATAACCAAAATAACTCTTCATAGATTCCTGCTTGAGTAGGTCGTCGATGATCCATCAAGCCTTCGGTGTTGTCGAACTCCACTTCGGATTCGCATTCTACCGCGAAAAACGAAACACAGGAAAAGAAACGGGAAACAACATTCAACCATGGCATCTATGCAATGCACACAATGCATGCCATGACAAGTTAGAGGATTAAAATGTAAATCCTATACATGGAAGATCATTTTAAATGGAGTTGGAATGCCCGAGATGTGCCATTCGACAAATTCCATATTAAAGGAAAGAGTGTAATTTGTTCTTCTATTATGAACATGGTTCAAAGTTGTTCAAATATGCATGATTTGGAGATAATTAAATAGATCTTATTTTTCTGCAAATTTTGATATAAAAATCATATTTTTCTGAATTAAAATGAATTTGTTATGAATTTCCAATAATTAAACAATTTTAATTCAATTTAAACCATTTGTTAATTCCATTTTAAACATTTATGAATTTAAATAAAAATTGACCCACATGTCAGATATTGAATAATTACAGAAAACATTATTGAAAATATTTAAAAGCTGACAAGCTGGTCCCACCTTTCATAATTAAAATAATTACAGAAATGATTTAAAAACAATTTTCAGAAAAGAAAAGGGCTCGCTGATGTCATGATGACATCAGCAATGGAGCAGTGGCTCCCTGCCGAGCATGGATTCCTCGAATCCGAGCGCGAGGGGCAACGAGGAGACGCACGGGAGATGCGCGCTGGCGCGGGGAGCCAAAGGAGGGCGGCGCCGCTGGCAAAAGGTCGTCGGAGCTGCTCCGGTGAGGTGCCTGCGCGGCGGCCGGAGATGGAGAACGGCGGCCCGAGCAACCTGAGGGAGAGGGAGAAGAGGGAGAGGTCCACGAGTACCACAAGCTCACCAGGAGCGTGATGGAGAGGTCGGGGAGGCGAGGGGAGGTCCGAGACGGCCGGAATCGAGCTCGACGGCGGCGGCCCGAGGTTGAAGAAGATGGAAGAATTCCTCGTCTTCCTGGCTTCCCAGCACGAACAGATTGAGGAGGAGGTGGAGAAGATCACGGCGGTCCTGCGGAGCGTCTCGCCGGAGCAAGGCATTTCCCGGAGCGGCCGGAATCGAGAAACGGCCGAGGCTAGGGTTTCGGGTTGGGGAGAAAGAAGAGGAGAAGATGGAGTGGCCTAGGGTTGCTTCCGGCGGCGGCGGGGGAGGTTTATACGCCGGGGAGGGCGGCGGCGAGCATCTTGGTGCAGGGGAGGGCGACGAACGGCCACGCGAGCGACAGCGCACGCAGGCGAGGTCGGAAGCTTGAAGACGACGGCCACTTTGCAGAAAACCCCCTAGCGTTTTGAAATACCACAAAACCTTTGGAAACAGGCCCCTGCTTTGAAAAATAAATGATTTGAGGGCCTTCTTGTGATCAGAAAATTTATACAAAAATACTAGGAGATTCAGAATTTCACAAGGAAATCATTGGCAACTTTGGATTTTGAAAATTTTGAAATTCTTTTGACAAATTTAAAATAAAAAGTGGTTTAGGCCACTTAGGTGTTTTCTCTTTTAATTTTTAAACTCAAATTTTGTGCACATTTTAATTAGATGCAAATGATGCTCATGATGCACAAACAAATCCTATTTACCAATTAGCAAAATTGGGGACGTTACAGATCTATCCCCCTTACAAGAATCTCGTCCCCGAGATTCCTTGGGTAGGAAAAGAGATACAGAGAAGAAGGCTACACCGGTCTTGGATGATCTTGTCGATCCCACGAAGATCTTGTTTCTTGAAGAGGTTCATCCATAACTTCATGGGTGATTGAACACTTCATATCTCATCGGACGGTTCTTCAACTGCACCAAAGGGAAGAGGGAAATAACTCTAGAACGAGGATCTTCAAAAAGATCGGGTACCTCATGATCAACTCAAGGGAGAAGTGTGCAAAACAACTCTTGAGCTAACAAGCATGAATCACATCAAGGTAACAGGTGGAAAGGAAGAAGTTTCAAGTTGATAGGCAACTGTTACGTGAAATGTTAGAATATGAGCTTTGCACAAGGCTAAGATAGATGGATAACGAGATCTTGATAAAACAAAAGGAAGAACCCTTTTTAGATTTCAACCATTTGGCTTACAAGATGTTTGCCCCATGATTAAAGTCCAGGGCCTTAAGATGACTAACAAATTCACACAATGTGTGAGTTGGAATGAATTTCAAGTACAAGCAAAACTAAGGAAGAACTGATCAACAGAATGTTGAAGATCACCACAGAAAGAAACTTCACATGGAGGATATGTATCAAAAGATAAGAAAAGGATCAAGAGGATCAATTGAGAGACATTCAGAATTTCCGAGACCATCGGAAGAGGGAACTTCTTCTTGATCTTCTGGATACCCACTTCAAGCTCATGGTAAGCCTTTAATAGGTATGGAGGTGAATATTGGGCTTTGGAAGAGAAATACCATAAGGAGAAACTTTTAGAATAAGCCGCACAACAATCCTCATGGGGAGTGGTTGTTCTTGAAGATTCCAGGAATTCCGGCGGTAGACCTTCCGACTAATTGTGTCAACCACAACATTAATCTTGCCAGAGTTACAAAAGACCTATGTCAAAATCCTTAAGGGACACCAACCATCGTTGCTGCTTGAGATTCAGCTCTGGTTAGATGTGACGATAGTCCTGAGTCCGAATGTTCGAAAGGGAAGTTTGCAAGGAATACCACAGAGGCAAGGTGGATTGATTCTCAAGATATGGACAACAATGTCAGGCTCGAAGAGATGAGCAAGATTGCAGAAACCATGTATTAGCAATTTGTCAGAGGACAGCTGCACCTACATGAATTATATGCAACAGACACAATTGGGTCCTTGTTGGGAAACAACAAAGAAGATAATGAAGTTTTCCGACTTCTTCTCATTCTTGATCCAATCAGTCAGTGGCTTAGGGTGCATAAATGACTTCTTCAAGGAATGGAGATAAGAACCTATCATCCCAAGAATAATCCGCACATGCATGACCGACTAGAGATGATTCCCGAGGAAACAAAGGAAAACTCTACTTGGATTCACGGCGACATCTTTCAGCAAATGCACGTGAACCAGAAGAGGTTACTTCCAACATCCAGAACACACACTTTGTGATGACACAAAGATGGTTCTCAAAAGTTTCCAATATTATTGCTAAATGGTCATAATGATCCTCTTCAGATATGGAGGCAATAAGAATGTTATCGATGGGCTCAACAACAAGCTTATTAATGTACTCCAACAAGATGGAATCATATGATACATGAACAAGGCAATAGTATTGGTCAGACCAAGGACATGAAGATGTAAGCTGGCGAAACACCATAGGTAAAACATCATCAATGATGGTCCATGGGACTGAGTTTGATTTGACGATAGCCCAAATCAAATCAAAGATTGGGATGATATCAAATCCATTAGGATATACCATCTTGCTTCAACACGACAACACCGGTGGACAGGAGTCTTGCTTATCAAGGCAAGACGATGTGGCCTTAAGAGCGTTGGTAAAACCTAACTCTTTGACCAAGTATGTGCACCAGAACAAACGGACTTGATAGCACAGTTAACTTCACTTAGCGATCGGATAACCAATCGCACAAGGAAGGAATCAGATGTCCTTATATGTCAAAGCAATGAAAATTGCTAAGAATATTTGATAATCACATCAATACACTCGCCATAGCATTCCGGGAACGAGCAGCTAGGAGAAAAGCGTGAGTAAGGACGTGAAAAGCTTCACTGCATCAATAAAGTCGTGAGACACATCACGACATTTTGATATACAAGAGGGTGATACTTAAGATGGAACAAATTACAAGCAAACAAAGCATCTTAATCTGCGGACTACAACACTTTGACCTGGTCCTGGAAATGGACTAGGTACGGGAGTTTGGTTCTCCCTGACATCCCGAGGTGGAATGTCACGACGGACCGCAAGAGCAAAATGCATTAGTACACCAATGCACATTTACAACTTGGATGCCAAGTGGCATACACGGGTCAGAACATGACGGAAGAAGAGAAACATGCTCAGGAAAATCCTGAGATGCATACGATCAAGTTAGCATACATATGATAACTTGTTCTGATAAGAAAGGTGTGGCAGAGTCACCGACTTAGATGTGAGACTCATAAAGAGCACTCTTGTCGTGATCCAGTTGGTTCCATGACAGAACCTCTGCCAAAGAGGGTGGAAGGAATAAACCTTGGATGTCGTAGGTCAATTATGACAAAACCACCAGCTGGAAGGATAGCTAGAATTGACATTACTAGCCTTTCTGAGGTTGCAAGCATTCCTCAGGGACCAATGAAGTGGATCTTGGTTAAAGGTCAGCATCATGTACTGATAGAGTGAGCATCACATGGCTAACAACCCACATGACTCAACACACCACCAACAGCACAATCTGGGACCTTCGGTTCATGTCCAAGGGTGGAAACCAAAAGAAGGAGTAACTACCATTCGAGTGTCATAAAAGGCACAACGATGTAGTAATCACGAGATAGCTTCAGAGACAAACCACAACTGCAGAAGTATCAAAAGAAGAAATGAGATCTTCAAAGTGAAAGGAATCTGTAACATTGGAATAGAATGATGCAGAGACGACAAAGTTGAGAGATCAAGAGGGAAAGGAATCTCTCATTACAAATGAGAGGAAGACGGACCAAAGAATACACTAGACTCCAGAAAACTTAACACTAGGTCAACTTGGTTGAGAAACGACCTGCACTTGGTGCACCTATATTTTGAATGACCAAGAGAAAGAGGGAGCAAATGTTTTCAACCAAAACAAGGTAAGGTGACCCAGAATTAGAGCGATACCAGATAAGGAGTAAAAAGAAGCCTATTTAGATTTTTGGTAAATAGTTTTAGCTTTGAAATATTTTTCACAACCTCTAGACTCAACATCGACCAGTAGAAAGGTTTTCCTACAGGCGGTCCTGCTCTGATACCAAAACCTGTAGCACCCCCAAGAGCCAAGCTAGACAAATCCGAGACCTTAATCTGAGATAAGCCTAACAAGGATCTCGGAAGCCAACAGTTGAAAATCGGTAGCACAACAGAGACCCTACAACACAAGAAACAATATATTAAGCTCCTAACAGAGCGAAGAAGCAAATATCACCAAAATAAGGTCACTGACCTGTCAATCACCAATACAACGGAAGGCAAATTATGCTATTAGACATAGCAAAACTAGCAAAAGGCCTAAGAGGCCAAAGCATAATGGCGACATCCCAGTCCATAGATTCCAGGCTGCCGCCTAGGAACCCCAACCTACTCGTCGATGTCGATGTCCAGAAAACACACCTGTCCAAATAATTGCGCAAGGCTGAGTACAGGAGGTACTCAACAAGACTTATTTAACCTGCTAAATATCTGCTCGTTCAGAGAGTATTCATGAATGTCTTTTGCATAAATCCATCTTTATTTTCATTGAGGGAGGAGAGAATCTCGCATCAGTAGACTTTTTAAATGGGGTAAGGGGGTAACACTAGCTTCATCCACATCTTCAATCTCCACCAGATCATCATGAGTTGTACCACCCACCAGAATCACCCCCTCGCTCAACCCGAGGAAGCAATTCTCCCTTAGTTGGCAAGTTTTATAATTTGATTATAGTTGTCTATGATCACCGAAATAAGGTACCAAGTCGTCCATAACCGTGAACACGGATTTCCGAAAAGATTTACCCTGCAGGGGGTGTAACTACCCACACACGCCAACCAACCGATGCGCCAACGTATTTGCACTCTTCCGGGGAGTGCCGGCAGAAGGGTTGGCCACGACCTTTCCCAAGCTTCGCCTATGTCCATGAGCCACATCAGTAGATCTGACCACGCGCAGCGGTCTCTAGTGCAGGTTGCCAAGTCCAAGATCTGTGACCGCAGCCCACTTGAACCTGGCCCTAATTCTCTTCAACTCATTTTACCGCACACGCAAATGGAAAACTCGAACTAGTGGCTTCACGTAGTAGGCTAGACAAGTTGGAGCCGAGGGGAAAATGAATGCCCTGTGTGGATGCACGACTAGTCTTGGTTCCGAACCCAGGAACTCAGTTCCTAAGATCGACAAGAATGAGACAACCCACCACAATCCAATTGTGGCCTCTCATCCAAATCTTTAGCATATTCAACACATCTTCGATCATTCCACGTCATTCTTCACATCTCTGATTCATCAACCAGATGGAACAGAGGGACGATCTAAGCAGGGCTAAGCATAGCAGGCTCTCGTAATGCACCACTCAAGACACTCTAAACCTCAACTCAAAACCACATTTGAATCACATGCCTAATACCAGAATCAAATACTTTGAAACCATATATGTGCAGATAAGAGGTTATGCTTGCCTTGCTCTTCGATAACAAGATAGATAGCGGTTGTAGATCTTCGACTTGTGTTGATCAAAATAACCAAAATAACTCTTCATAGATTCCTGCTTGAGTAGGTCGTCGATGATCCATCAAGCCTTCGGTGTTGTCGAACTCCACTTCGGATTCGCATTCTACCGCGAAAAACGAAACACAGGAAAAGAAACGGGAAACAACATTCAACCATGGCATCGATGCAATGCACGCAATGCATGACATGACAAGTTAGAGGATTAAAATGTAAATCCTATACATGGAAGATCATTTTAAATGGAGTTGGAATGCCCGAGAGGTGCCATTCGACAAATTCCATATTAAAGGAAAGGGTGTAATTTGTTCTTCTATTATGAACATGGTTCAAAGTTGTTCAAATATGCATGATTTTGAGATAATTAAATAGATCTTATTTTTCTGCAAATTTTGATATAAAAATCATATTTTTCTGAATTAAAATGAATTAGTTATGAATTTCCAAAGATTAAACAATTTTAATTCAATTTAAACCATTTGTTAATTCCATTTTAAACATTTATGAATTTAAATAAAAATTGACCCACATGTCAGATATTTAATAATTACAGAAAACATTATTGAAAATATTTAAAAGCTGACAAGCTGGTCCCACATTTCATAATTAAAATAATTACAGAAATGATTTAAAAACAATTTTCAGAAAAGAAAAGGGCTCGCTGATGTCATGATGACATCAACAATGGAGCAGTGGCTCCCTGCCGAGCATGGATTCCTCGAATCCGAGCGCGAGGGGCAACGAGGAGACGCACGGGAGATGCGCGCTGGCACGGGGAGCCAAAGGAGGGCGGCGCCGCTGGCAAAAGGTCGCCGGAGCTGCTCCGGTGAGGTGCCCGCGCAGCGGCCGGAGATGGAGAACGGCGTCCCGAGCAACCCGAGGGAGAGGGAGAAGAGGGAGAGGTCTACAAGTACTGAAAGCTCACCAGGAGCGCGATGGAGAGGTCGGGGAGGCGAGGGGAGGTCCGAGACGGCCGGAATCGAGCTCGACGGCGGCGGCCCGAGGTTGAAGAAGATGGAACAATTCCTCGTCTTCCTGGCTTCCCTGCACGAACAGATTGAAGAGGAGGTGGAGAAGATCACGGCGGTCCTGCGGAGCGTCTCGCCGGAGCAAGGCGTTTCCCGGAGCGGCCGGAATCGAGAAACGGCCGAGTCTAGGGTTTCGGGTTGGGGAGAAAGAAGAGGAGAAGATGGAGTGGCCTAGGGTTGCTTCCGGCGGCGGCGGGGGAGGTTTATACGCCGGGGAGGGCGGCGGCGAGCATCTTGGCGTAGGGGAGGGCGACGAACGGCCGCGCGAGCGACATCGCACGCAGGCGAGGTCGGAAGCTTGAAGACGACGGCCACTTTGCAGAAAACCCCCTGGCGATTTGAAATACCATAAAACCTTTGGAAACAGGCCCCTGCTTTGAAAAATAAATGATTTGAGGGCCTTCTTGTGATCTGAAAATTTATACAAAAATACTAGGAGATTCAGAATTTCACAAGGAAATCATTGGCAACTTTGGATGTTAAATTTTTTGAAATTCTTTTGACAAATTTAAAATAAAAAGTGGTTTAGGCCACTTAGGTGTTTTCTCTTTTAATTTTTAAACTCAAATTTTGTGCACATTTTAATTAGATGCAAATGATGCTCATGATGCACAAACAAATCCTATTTACCAATTAGTAAAATTGGGGACGTTACAACCGCATGGACATCTTGGACGGAATGCCAGACTTCACTCTGTATGGTCTGACGGGGGTGAGGGATGAGGTGGTCACCTCATCGGTGCATGAAGTCGTTGGTATTGACTCTCCATCAGCCTCCCGTGCTTGGAGTGACGAGGAGGAGGCCGCGATGGGAGGGGCGTCCCCCGTGAGGCTTTAGCCCTTCACCGACGAGATTTGTGACATATCGTCAGGTGACGACAACATCTTCGCTGTAGCGCCTTCACGCACCGTGGTGGAGGCGACCGAGGCGGGGAAGACCCTCGAGACAGGTGCTTCGCCGGGGAGGCGCGAGCCTCGCACCAAGGCCGTGGTGGATTGCTCTGGGGTGAGGCCCTCTGACATCCCCTCCAAGAGGAAAGCGGAGACGCCTCTGGGGGGATTAGGCGCCAGGACCACTACATCTTGGCGCTCTCCCGGCCTCGCGTGGGTCGATGGCGGTGCTTCCCTTTCAGGGTGAGTATTCACGGCTCCTGGTCGTTCTTGGCTCTTGGTTTTTCCCTCTGTTTCGCCCTCTCTTGAATGTCTTTCCTTGGGCTTTTTGCCAGCGATATTGTGCCTGCGAAGCGCCGCAGGCTTCGCAAGGCAGTAGACGTGAAGAGGGCTACAGCTGAGGCCGTGGCCGACGAAAACATGAAGCCCGCGGAGACGGCCACTTCGGGGCCTGCTGAGGGGGCGCCTCACGTAGAGGCGGCCGCGCTCCCGGTGGGGGTGGCAGTGCCTCAAGACGAGGAGGGCGCGCCACGCCAAGAGGCCTCTACACCGCTCCTCGAGCCTCTAGTGGTCGAAAGCGCGGAGGGGAAGGCTTCCTCGCCGTCTCGCGCTCCCACTCCCCCTCGCGTGGCTACGCCTCCGCGTGTGGCAACTCCGCCCCGCGGGCCGACACCGCCGCGCGAATTGATGCCAACGCGTGCGTCATCTCCACCGGGCCCGCCCGCGGCTCCCGCGCCGCCTGCGGAGGAAACGAGTGAGGCGCCAGCGGGCGCAAGTGCGTCTGTAGGAGGGGTTTTTTCCTCGCCTCCTCGTCCCGCTAGAGAAGATGAGCGCCTCACCGGCCCGAGCACCGAAGCAGAGGCAGGTGCGGACGGAGACGGAGTTGCGCCTAACCCCCGAGCTTTACCTGGGGCCGTGCTCGTGGGACCGGACGCCGCGGCTGGGCCTTCGTCTAGTCAAGAGCTGGTCCTCCGAGGCTGGGATTGGAGCGCGGGAAGCCGTGAGGTGGCTTTTGGCCTTGTGCGGGAGTCCTTGGAGGGCCTGGAGGCTCACCTCGCCCTCGAAGACATAAAACTCGCCCAGCAGCACGAGGAGCTCGCGAGGTCGTGGGCGTCATTTCATGCGGCGGTCGAAGCGCACCGGCTGGAGGATGCGGCGCTGCAGGCCGCGCGCGAGGAGGCCACCCGCTACGCTAAGGAGATTCGCGAGGGGGCCATCCGCGACGCTGCAGAGCTTCTTGAGCCTCTTCAGGCAGAACGCGACACCGCTGCGGAGCTCCTGCGAGAGGCCACATCTGAGCGCGAGGCGATGGAGGGCTCGCTGGCGCAGAAATGCCGCGGGCTGGGCCAGCTGGAATCCCATCTGCGTTCCGCCCACCGGGCCGTGCAGGCTGCTCTGGAGGAGGACCGCAAGGGCTTGGCCGAGCATGAGCGGCAGCTGGCCCTCATGGGGAGAGAGCAATAGCAGCGCGAGGAGCAACGCCTTCAGGCGGAGAAGGACTTGTTTTCCCAGCACGAGGCCCTCGAGGCACGTGAGGGAGGCCTGGCCCAGGCGATCTCGAGGTTCGACGAGCATGTCGCTGCTCAGAAGCTTATGAGCGCTTCGAGCGGCGTTTCGCCAAGAAGACGAAGGCGGATAAGAAGGCCCTCGTGGTGCACGAGAAACAGCTCCGTCGGTCCCTCTTGCAGAAGTACTGCGCTCAGGTCCGGAAGCAGGAAGACTGCATCAAGGCCAAATATGTTGCGGACGCTCAGCAGCTCGCTGAGCTCGAGAAGGCCAACTCCAAACTGGAGCACCACCTCAAGCGCGCCAAGGCTGGCCGACGCCGAGCGGAGGAAGCCTGCGACGAAGCCATCCACGGCTCCGACTCCTTGGCCAAGGGTATGGAGGAACAGGTGGCTCCGGCGATGGAGCGGGTGGCCGAAACGCTGGTCTCGGCCCAGGCGGCCAGCGCGCTCGCGAAGCAGTGCGAGCACTTATTCGAGGATTTGGTCACGCGCGGCAATGAGCTTGCGGCGCAGCTCGGTGCGGATGCGCCGCACTCCGGTGACCGAGGCCACGATGGTGCCGCCTTGCATTTGGCCTACTTCGACCGGCTCTTCGCGGCGCTTGAGGGCCCTGTCGCCCTTCTCCGCGAGATGATCAAGGACGAGAGCCGGCAGCTTCTAGGGGTGGTGGTTGACCGCATCTTCTCCAACCTCAAGCTCCTCACGCCAGGCTTCGACCTCTCCTCCGTGATAGAAGCTGCTCAGGGCGAGGACGTGCAGCGGGTCTCCAGCTCCCTCCGTGAGCAAGTTGACGCCTTCTGCAACCGCTTCAGGCGCGCGGAAGCTGCGTCTGAGAACAGCGAGGAGGAGGCATGCTCTACCGAGGCAGAGGAGGGTGCCGCGGAGGAGGTCCAAGGCGGCGCTGCTTCCCCCTGAGCCTCTTCTTACTGCGCCTGCTTGCGCTTGTATCTGAAACAGTCGTGTGTTTAGATTTCTTAAGACCTTTTGGCCTGTAATATACTCTTTATTGCTGTTTGATTCGAGCTTGTTTGCCCCCCATGAGGTCTCTTTGGACTCATCTTCTTGTCTATTTGTTCTCTGCGTCGGTAGGTCCCAGCTCTTCGTGCCATGACTCCGCCACTTCGGTATACAGGAGCAATGACTCCGCAAGGCCGGGGGGAGTTTAGTCCTAGGAGAGGTAAGAGCCCTGAGTCGTGATGCTCAAGTGCCCCCCATAGATGTGCGAATAGTCCATGAAGCGTAAGGGAAAGCGAAGTCGCTTGAGGGGCAAACGTGCGCTAGGGGGAGAAAATGCTCTTAAGGCGTGGGTGCGAGACTTAGCTTCTCGATGTTTTCGCCTTGCAGAGGCTTTTCGCCTGGCGAGGTTGCCCACTTGAGGGGTCGCTCCCGGATGTCTCTTCAGGCTCGTAGGGGAATTTTTCCCTGCAGATCTTAGAGGGGCGAACCCAAACGCTGGAACACGGTTCAACGGACTCGCGCGCGCTTATAAGTCCCCTCAGGCGTTCCTTGCGAGGAGAGTAAGTTCCATGGTCCTCTGTAGAGATGTCGTGTTTGTGGGATCTTGCCCTCCAGCCAGAGCTCGGACTCTTGGATTTTGCAGTGTTACAGGTGTGTCATTTGAGGCACTGGCGCCGTACTCAGCCCCCGCTCACGAGGTACGCATGTGGAGAGATATAAGCGCACACTTCAACAGAGTAATGCGAAAATAAAACTCACCAAATACATTACAAAGCGCCGTCGAGGCGCTAAGTTCACTTGGGAACGGAATTGATTCATTATGCTTGGGGTTGCCAAGTTAATGTTTTGACCATGTCGAGGCATGGGGACCACCCATTAGTGGAAGAGACTCTCAACAGCCTGAGGTGGCTCGTTACATGGAGAGCTCAGAGGGTTTCCCCTCGAGAGAAGCCTTTGGAGCTTGGAGGTTTAAGCCGTGAGCTTTTAACCTCTAGAGACAAGGATGCTTGGAGGTTGAGCCGTAGGCTGCCTATTCCGCTAGAAGTCTCGACGTGACAATGATCACGGGCGTGACAATGATCATGGTTGCATTTGTTCCCTTAGGAGACAAAAATGCTTGGGAGGTGTAAGCCGTGAGCGTTTAACCTCTAGAGACAAAAATGCTTGGAGGTTGAGCCGTAGGCTGCCTCTTCCGCTAGAAGTCTCGACGTGACAATGATCACGGGCGTGACAATGATCACGGTTGCATTTGTTCCCTTAGGTGACAAAAATGCTTGGGAGGTTTAAGCCGTGAGCTTTTAACCTCTAGAGACAAAAATGCTTGGAGGTTGAGCCGTAGGCTGCCTCTTCCGCTAGAAGTCTCGACGTGACAATGATTACGGGCGTGACAATGATCACGGTTGCGTTTGTTCCCTAAGGAGACAAAAATGCTTTGGAGGTTTAAGCTGTGAGCTTTTAACCTCTAGAGACAAAAATGCTTGGAGGTTGAGCCGTAGGTTGCCTCTTCCGCTAGAAGTCTCGACGTGACAATGATCATGTTTTTAATTTTTTTCCTTGTGGATACAAAGATTTGTGAGGTTTAAGCCTTGAGCTTTTAACCTTCAGGGACAAAAAGTGCTTGGAGGTTGAGTCGTGGGCTGCCTCTTTCGCTAAATGCCTTGACGTGACAATGATCACGGGTAGAACTTGCGTAGGTGCATGATGTTCCATGGATTCTTGACGGGGACGCCGTCTTGCATCTCGAGGCGAGCCACGCCAGGCCTGGCGATGTGGGTGACCCTGTAGGGGCCTTCCCACGTCAGGGACAGCTTGTGGAGGCCTTCCCTGGAGAGGATTCGCCTGAGGACGAGATCGCCTGCCTCTAGGGTGCGCGAGCGCACATTGCGGCTGTGGTAGCGTTTCAGGTCCTGCTGGTATTTGGCTGCCCGTATGGCGACGCGGCGTTTTAGCCGTTCAAGGAGCAGCAGGTCGTCGTTGTGGAGGTCCTCTTGCTGGTCCTCGTTAAAGGCAAGGACCCATGGGGATCCATGCTTTATCTCTGTGGGGAGGACTGCTTCGTCTCCATAGACGAGGGCGAACGATGTTTCCCCGGTGGGCTTGGGTGGCGTGGTACGGGTAAACCAGAGCACCGAGGGGAGCTCGTTGATCCAGCCCTTGCCGTGGCCCTTGAGGACATCAAAGGTCCTGGTTTTTAGGCCTTTGAGGACTTCTGCGTTTGCACGCTCAGCCTGTCCGTCGCTTTGCGGATGGGCGACTGAGGCGAAGCAGAGCTTCATGCCCATTCTTTCACAGTAGGCGCTGAAGATGCCACTGGTGAATTGTGAGCCATTGTCGGTGATGATGCGGTTAGGCACTCCAAAGCGGCAGACCAGTCCTCTGATGAATTTCACCGCCGCGCCTGCTGGGATTGTGCGCGTCGCCTCCACTTCAGGCCACTTTGTGAACTTGTCAATGGCCACGAAGAGGTAGCGATATCCACCTTGCGCCGTTGGGAAATGTCCCAGGATGTCCAGCCCCCCAGACCGCAAGCGGCCACGAGAGCGGAATGGTCTGTAGTCCCAGCGCTGGTTGGTGGATTTGCTTGGCGTGGAATTGGCAGGCTTCACATGCTTGAATGATGTCCATTGCATCTTGAAGTGCTTGAGGCGAGTAGAAGCCGCTCCTGAAGACTTTGCCTGCGAGGGTGCGGGCGCACGAATGGTGGCCGTATTCCCCGCTATGGATGTCCTTGATCAGCAGTTTGCCTTCCTCAGGAGGGACGCATTTGAGCGCGATGCTGTTTGGGCTCTTGCGATAGAGAATTCCTTCGAGGATTTGGTACGATTTTGCATGGCGGGCAATTCGCTCCGCTTCAACGTCTTCCGCGGGAAGGACCCCTTTGTGGAGGTAATCTTTGATCTCGTCGATCGATCCTGTTTCTTGGTGCACTGCTGTGAGCAACAGACGCTCCCCTGTAGGGGGCCCGCAGTCTGGAGCCCTGCTTGCAGGTGGTGGCGGGAGCGCATCGTCTGTGCTTGCGGGCAGGGCCTCTTGGGGCTGCTTTATGGATGCCTTGACGAGCCTTTCTTCAAAGACACCTTGCGGCTGAGCTTGCCTCTTTGATGCGCGCTTGGCGATGTCATCAGCCTCTTGGTTTTTCTTTCTCGGGATGTGCATGAGCTCCATTCCCCTGAAGTGCTTCTCGAGCCTATGGACCTCTTCAAGGTACGCGGCCATCTGGTCGTCCTTAGGCTTGTAGCTCTTGTTAGAGAAGTTGACGAGCAACTGGGAGTCACCCTTGATGAGTAGATGCTTGACGCCTAGGGCGATTGCGGTGCGTAGGCCGGCAAGCAAGCCTTCATACTCGGCGATATTGTTGGATATCTTGTCGATTCTAAAGCACAACTTGACTGTGTAATACAACTTGTCGCCTTTGGGTGAGATCAGGACTACGCCTGCCCCGCCATGACGACAGGCGAAAGCTCGGTCGAACTTCATGGTCCAGTGGCTGGACATTGCGGCTCCAGAGGGCTCTTGCTCTTCTCCCCAAGGCTCTTCAGGGGTTGGGTCAGTCCATTCGGCGACGAAGTCAGCCAGTGCTCTTCCTTTGATTACCCTTGTGGTATCGAAGCGCAAATTGAATGGCTGTAGCTCTATGTTCCATCCTGCGACACGATCTGTGGCGTTTGGGTTGCGCAGTATTTGCTCCAGGGGAAAAGAGGTGACCACTGTGATGGGGTGCCCCTGGAAGTAGTGTCGCAGCTTTCTTGAGGCGATGAGGAGTGCGAGGAGAAGCTTCTGCTGCATTGAATACCGCTCGCGAGCATCACGCAGTACTGTGCTGACAAAGTAGACTGGATGCTCGACGATGGTAGTTCCTGTAGCCTCGGCGTCTTTTGCCTGAGGTGGCTCAGCTTGGCCCTCGAGGGGGTTGGCCTGGGCCCCGAGGGGGTTGGTCTCGAAGGGGTTGGCCTCGAGGTGGTTGACCTGGGCCTCGAGGGGGTTTGCCTCGAGAGGGTTGTCCTGGGCCTCGAGGGGGTTGGCTTCCTTAGGCTCCTTGGTAGGATTTCCTTGCAGCGGTTGGCTTGGGGCGGGCTTCTCTTGGGGCTTTGGGCCTGGCGTTGGTTTTGTGGGGGCTACCCTTTCGTGGAGCTCCTTATCAGGAGGCTTTTTCTTTGGAGTGGATGCACTCTTCTTGTGGAGTACTAGCTCTTCTCTTTCCACCACAAGGACATCACTGGTTGTTTGCGGAGTAGCTGATAAGTACAGCTTCAGGTGCTCGCCAGGCCTTGGGGCGACCATTACTGGTGGGCTGGTCAGATACTTCTTCAAGTCCTCAAATGCTTTTTCAGCTTCAGAGGTCCACTTGAAAGTGCCCGTTTTTTTCACGATCTTGAAAAACGGCAGGGCTCTTTCACCGAACTTGGAGATGAACCGACCCAAGCTGGCCATGCAGCCTGCTAGGCGTTACATGTCCTTGAGCCTGCGTGGAGGTTGCATGTCTTCTATGGCCTTATTTTGTCTGGGTTTGCCTCTATGCCTCGATGAGACACGAGGAACCCAAGCAATTTGCCTGAAGGTACTCCAAATATGCACTTGGCGGGGTTGAGCTTGATGTTCACCTTCAGGCTGGCAAAAGTTTCTTCAAGATCTCCGAGGAGAGTATTTCCTTCTCGTGATTTCACGACGATGTCATCGACATATGCCTCGGCGTTCCGCCCCATTTGCCCGCAAAGGGCTATCCTCATCAACCTCTGGAAAGTGGATCCGGTATTTTTTAGGCCGAACGGCATGCAGACGTAGCAATACACACCGAACGGGGTGAGGAAAGCCGTCTTCTCCTCGTCCTCCTTAGCCATCTTTATCTGGTGATAACCAGAGAAGGCATCGAGGAAACAGAGGAGGTCGCAGCCTGCCGTGGAGTCCACAATCTGGTCAATTCTGGGCATGGGATACAGGTCTTTGGGGCAGGCCTTGTTTACATCAGTGTAGTCGATGCAGAGACGGCCTCCTCCGGCGGGCTTTGGGACTACCACACCGTCGGAGAGCCAAGTGGGGTGCGTGACTTCGCGAACGACTTTTGCCGCTTTGAGCTTTTCGACCTCCTTGATGATGAATGCTTGCTTCTCGGGGGCTTGCTGTCTTGCTTTTTGCTTGACGGGGCGCGCGTTTGGGCACACGGCCAAGTGGTGCTCGATCACCTCCCTCGGTACACCACACATATCTGACGGTGTCCAGGCGAACATGTCATAGTTTGCCTGGAGGAAGGCGACGAGCGCGCTTTCCTATATGGGAGGCAGCGCAGCGCCAATGGTGCCGCTAGCTCCCGAGCTTTCAGCCCCGAGCTGCTGGAGCTCAGAGAGATATTCTTTGTAGAAGCTGCCTCCTGGGAGAACAACTGCTTCTTCTTCTTGGGTCTCTCGAGAGGCTCTAGGTCCTCTTCTGCGGGGAATGCCATGGCGGCGGTCTTGTAGGCCGTCTCAACGGCGCGCGTAGCATCCAGGACATGCCCACGGATGGTGATCGTGCCAGCGCTGCCGGGGATCTTGACCATGTTGTAGGCATGGTGTGTGACGGCCATGAACTTCGCGAGCGCGGGGTAGCAGAGGATGGCATTGTACAGCAGGCCGATGTGTGCGACATCGAAATCGATGTGCTCGGTGCGGTAATTTTACTTGCTCCCGAAGGTGACAGCAAGCCTGACCTGGCCTAGAGGCTCGATCGAGCCGCTGGTGACCCCCGTGAAGGGCCTCGAGGGCATGAGCCGCTCGTAGGGCACTTGGAGCGCTTTGAACGTATCTATGGAGATAACGTTCAGGCCTGCTCCGCCATCGATGACAGTCTTGGAGACAGCCACGTTGTCGATGGTGGGGCTGCAGACCAGCGGGAGGGTCCCAACAGTCTTGGTGGACTTGGGGTGGTCCTAAGCGTTGAAGGCGATGGTGTACTGCGACCACTTGAGGGGCCTGGAGGTTTCCGTGCTTGGGAGGGCGGCGTTGAGCTCGCGGGCGAACTGCTTGAACTGGTTGTTCGACTTTGGCGCCTGCGCCCCCCCGAGGATGCAGGCAATTGCGCCTCTCGGGTTTTGGTAGCCGCCATCTTCCTCGTTAGGGAGGTTGTCATTCTTTTCTGTGGCGTTGGCCTGATTTCCAGATGGTTCCTGGTAGCCGCTCTTGCGTCCGCTCCCGCGGTAGCCACGGCCTCGGCCGCGGCTACCACTGCCCTCTGCTTGCTCGCGCTTCTTGCTCAACCTTTTAAGGTCGAAGCCGGACTCTGTAGAGTGGCCGCGCCTGTTGTGGTAGATGCAGAAAGGGCGGTGGTCATCTCTTCTCTCTCCAGGCTCGGGGGAGTCCCTGCGGGTGCCCTTCGCGTCCGGCTCTGCCGCGAGAACCGCGGTGGCCTTGCGCTTGGGCTCCTCCTTTTTCTTCTGGCTCTTGGACCCCTCAGCGTGATCATCCCCTCTCGAGGACATCTTGACGAAGAGGAGTCCCTCTTCAGCCTTGGCGCACTAGTCCGCAGAGGTGAGCTTGTCGTGGATGCCCAGCTTCTCGAGCATCCTGCTATTTGTGACGCCCTCGCGGAAGGCGGCGATGACTTGGGTGTCAGGGATGTTCGGGATCTTGTTGCGCACTTGGCTGAAGCGCTGGATGTACTTGCGGAGCGTCTCATCCTTCTTCTGCACTACTGCGCGCAGGTCGTTGTGGGTGAGGGCGCGCTCGTATGTCCCCTTGAAGTTGGAGACGAACTGCTTGCTGAGCACCTCCCAGGAGTTCACGGAGTCCTCAGGGAGGTTCAGGAGCCACGACAGCGTAGAATCGCGAAGCGCGTGGGAGAACCAATTGGCCATGACCTTGTCATCTCCACCCACAGCTTGGATGGAGGTGGTGTAGAGTTGCAGAAAATCGATGGGGTTGCTGGAGCCATCGTAGCCCTTAGGGAGAGCCGGCCTGAACTTTGGGGGCCAGACCACGCGACGCAGAGAACGGGTGAACGCCATGCTGTCTGAGGCGTACGATGCGACCCCGTGCTGCAGCGCGTTGCGGTTCTGCTGACCCGCCTGGCCGATCTCCTCCACGAGCCTGTTCTGGCGGTTTCGCTGGAGCTCCATCCCTACGCGAGCGTCGGGCGCGGTGCGCTGCACGATCAAGCAATCGTGCGGCGAGGACGCGTGTGAAGAAGCCCTCTGCGCCGTAGCCGGTGCAGGTCCCGCAGGTGGCGGAGGCGCGTTTGTCGTGGCCGTGCCCGCGAGAGAGGGGTGTAGGTTGGACTACGACGGAGGAGGGCGCGTCGTGGCGATGCTGACGAGGTGGTTGAGTTGTTGGAGCCACTGCTCGTGGGCCTCAGCGGTGGGCTGGTAGCGGAGAAGCTCCTGCGCCATGAGCAGCGCGGTGTGGGGCGCAAGGTCTGTCCTCCCCTGGCCCGAGCCGCTCGGGTGCTGCGTCGGGTGCGACGACTCCGCGTCCTCCTGATGCTCGGAATCGTGTTCCGGCGCCTCGTCATGAGGGCCGGAAGGGACGGGCTCTTCGTGACGGGGTCGTCCCCGCCGTGCGCGGTGCCCGTCGGCGCGTGCGCTCCTTCAGGCGCGCGCCGGTTGACGCGGGCGACGCGGGTGTTCACCATGGCGCGGAGACGAGCTCAAAAGTTGTTGACGCGCCTCAACCCCCTACCTGGCGCGCCAAATGTCGGGTTATGACTCCCAAGGATCGGGGGTAGTCACTTCCTGAAGAGTAGTTCGTATAGGGGGTTGAACACGGAGGTCAGGACCCTCGAGGGGCACCGCGACGTTGCTCGCCGGACCCGAAGACGACACGCCCACGACAGAGATAGACACCAGCCTTTACCCAGGTTTACGGCGCTCATGAGGAGGTAAGACCGCTACTCCTGCTTGTCTGTATTAGATGATGGAGTTTACAGTACGGTGGAGTTTGCCGAAGGCCCCCTTGAGGCAGTTCTTGCCTGGGGAGGGAAGCGATGGTCTTCTTCCTCCTCCAGCCCGAGGCTATCCTAACAAGAGTCGCTAGGTTTTACAAGGGTTGTAGCACGCAAAGAGCCGACCCGTGGTACGATGGATGTCTTGTCCCTTTTATAGGCCCCTCTGGCGCTCTCCTTCGGCTTGGCCTTTAAGGTGGCTCCCACACGGCAGAGGCATGGTGGAGTAGGAGTCCATTGCGGTCCCTTTGTCAATGGACGCGGTCCATTGTTAATAAAGGTGGGCGCGGTGGCCGACAGGCGGCCGACCGCGCTGTACTGCCCGCAAAGAGGGCAGTCTATGGGGTGGAGCCCACGATGACGTTCTCTGTTGGAGGGTTGCGCCGTCCACCTGCTTTATCGCCAGAGAAGAAGGTCCTGGCAGTTGCGCAGCAGGCGGAGCCGCTTTATTGACCCCTTTATCACCAAAACGGCAACGGGGGTGCTTGCGTTACCACCTGGGCGTGGCAGGAGCCATGTGCGTCTTGCCGTACTTCCTTGGCCGCGACGTTTCCCTTCAGGCCTGAGGAGGCCTGAGGGGGGTTCCTGTTGGATTCCCTTGAGGCACGCTGGCGCCTCGGGGGGGTCCCTTGAAGCGAGGGATCCCCTGAGTCCCTCGTTTCCTCTTCAGGCCCTCGAGGGGAATTGTCCCTCGAGCGTCCCGCCAGGCGGTGATGCCTGGTCCTTAGTCGTTTCGTCTGACTGGCCAGTGTGCGAGGCCTGAGGGGAATGGGCTCTCGCCATACCCCAGTTCCCACGGGCCGACAAAACCGGCATCCCTGTACCATGGGCAGCGTCTGCCGTCATCCCTGCTCCGCGGGTAGAGGTCGTCGGCATCCCTGCTCCACGGGAAGTCGTTACCGGTATCCCCGCGCCGCGGGTAGCGGTCACCGACATCTACCCCAGCACTCGTCATCAACGAATCCCGGGCAGTTGCACGCCAGTTGCCCGGATTATGTCGGCTCCGACATCCCCAACCGCTCCTGTACTCCGTGAGTATCATCATCTCTATCGTGCAATTATGTTATCTTATATTTTATTCGGGAACCGCCCCTGCGTGCCTATTTTAAATGTTTACCCGGGAAAGAGATGTCGTAACCCGGGGTCTGCCTGTTGTGCCTGTTTTGTCATCTGTTTGTTTTTTCCCCGGGAGCAAGATGTCTTGACCCGGGGACTGGCTTACCGGTCAGTTGTACCTTGCATGCTTAGTCTGTAGAGTAACTCAGTTTGAATTTATTTATATGCATATCGTATTTCGGTTCC
This sequence comes from Poa annua, assembly GCA_026929855.1. Classification (NCBI taxonomy): domain Eukaryota; kingdom Viridiplantae; phylum Streptophyta; class Magnoliopsida; order Poales; family Poaceae; genus Poa; species Poa annua. Next base: position 56,233,588 of record CM049426.1, on the reverse strand, counting down.
TGCTATGTTGTTTGTGTGCCGGCATCTCGAAACTAAACTCGGGGACTACCGTGTTCGTTCGTCTGCATGCTATATCTGTAAATTTACCCGGGGACTCGGTGAAACCGGTATCCCCATGCCTGCCTCGGCGGGTAGTTGTATTTTTGTGTCTCGCGTTAAATTCTCTTTGGCATGTCGTTTAAAGTTTTCACTTCCGTCAAATATTTGTTATACATACCTATCTACACTAACATTAAAAGGGGATGTTGGTTTTACCGAGATGGTATCCATGTTGGTTTTATCCGAGTTGGTACCCATGTTGGTTTTACCGAGATGGTATCCATGTTGGTTTTATCCGAGATGGTACCCATGTCAGATAATCGCCTTACCAAAAGGATATTCATATCAAAGATCTTGGTTATGTCGGTCATTATATTGGTTATCTTGGATCCATCTTATATTTATTATTACCTCAAGATATATTGCATATGGTCGGTTGTATCGACTTGCCGGGCTGTGATGGCATATCATTCTGGATTGGTACCCGTGTCGGATGATCGTAGGTTCTACATGGCATCTCATCTCAGTTGTTACCCATGTCGGTTTGCCCACGTATCGCGGCATCATGCAAAATTTCCAGATCCCCGTTTATTTCGGTTAGCCAATATATCATGGCATCCGAAAATATCTCCAGATCTCCGTTTATTTTGGTTAGCCAATATATCATGGCATACTGCAATATCTCCAGATCGCCGTTTATTTCGATTCACCAATGTATCGCGGCATCATGCCATATCTCCAGATCCCCGTTTATTTCGGTTCGCCAATGTATCATGGCATCGAGCAATATTTCCAAATCGTCATTTATTTCGGTGTGTCAAAGTTCGCCGAAGGCAACACCGGAGATACCGAAACATCTTGATACGCCCAGAGTGGCCGAGATACCGAAGCACCTGTGATACGCCCAGAGTGGCCGAGTTACCGGACATCTGTGATACGCCCGGAGTGGTCGAGATACCGAAACATGTGTGATATGCCCGGAGTAGCCGAGATACCGAGACACCCGAGATACCTGTGGGACCTTGTGTGTTTGGTTGGAGGCGTCTGTGTCGGTATACGACCAGAGTGGCTAAACGCTGGCACATGAGACTCTGTGTCGGTATACGCCCAGAGTGGCTAAAGGCCGGCACATGAGGCGTCCATGTCGGTATACGCCCATAGTGGCTAAAAGCCGGCATGTGTTATGTGTTTATGAAAGCCGGCAGTGGCCGAAGGCATCTATGTCGCTAAAACGCCCAGAGTGGCTAAGAAACCGGCATATGAGTGTATTATAGCAGGTAACCGGTGGAGTAAGTGAAAACGGTGATGTTGGATTTTTTTCCAAGTCTGCGCGTGACTCTACAAGTCCCCCACAGCCTCGGGGACTAGTGTCGGGGGGCTACCCCCGGGTAGGGTAAGCATATGGCATGTCGGTATGCCCTGTTTCTTCTTATGTGCAGAGAAAGCAGTCGGTGCCGAGTAATCCGGCATACCCATGTCGGATTCCGGGAGAAGACCGCTATCCGACATACCCATGTCGGATTCCGAGAGAAGACTGCTGTACGACATACCCATGTCGGTTTTCGGGAGAAGACTGCTGTCTGACATACCCATGTCGGTTTTTGGGAGAAGACTGTTGTCCGACATACCCATGTAGGTTTTCGGGAGAAGACTGCTATCCGACATACCCATGTCGGATTCCGGGAGAAGACTGCTATACGTCATACCCATGTCGGATCCCAGGAGCAGACTGCTATCCGACATACCCATGTCGGATTCCGAGAGAAGACTGCTATCGGACATACCCATCTCGGTTTTCGGGAGAAGACTGTTGTCCGACATACCCATGTCGGTTTTTGGAGAACACTGCTATCCGACATACCCATGTCGGATTCCGAGAGAAGACTGCTATCGGACATACCCATGTCGGTTTTCGGGAGAAGACTGCTGTCCGACATACCCATGTCGGTTTTCGGGAGAAGACTGCTATCCAACATACCCATGTCGGATTCCGGGAGAAGACTGCTATCTGACATACCCATGTCGGATTCCGAGAGAAGACTGCTATCGGACATACCCATGTCGGATTTCGGGAGAAGACTGCTATCCGACATACCCATGTCGGATTCCGGGAGAAGACTGCTATCCGTCATATCCATGTCGGATTCCGAGAGAAGAATGCTATATGACATACCCATGTCAGATTTCAGGAGAAGACTGTTATCCGACATACCCATGTCGGACTTCGGGAGAAGGCTGCTATCTGACATACCCATGTCGGATTTGGGGAGAAGGGTGCTATCCGACATACCCATGTCGTGTTGCGCAGGCGAGAAGTAGAGATACCCGGCATATCCATGCCGGATTGAGCAGAGAAGATACCAAGCCAAACGCTACAGGGCAGCGCCAAGGACAAGACATGTCATGGTCATGATACAGGGCATGGGCTGCCGCTGCTACAGTGGCACGGATGGGACAACAGTTCACTGCGCCGCTGACATCATGAACAGTGCCGACAAGACCCCAGTAGTCATGTCGTCTACAGTACCGGTGAGCAGTGATTCGTGTTTTCTTGTCCCCTGGGCTCTCCTATATAAAGGGCACCAGGGGGAGAGAGAGAGGAGGGCCCAACACCCCCACCACTTCATTTCCCCCCTTTCCATGTGCTCTCTAAGTCCTCTTAGAGGCATGTCTAGCAGCTCGCGGAGCATTTGTATCATCGGAAGTCGGAATACCTGTGAGAAATATATCAACTAGGCTAGATGCTGCAATAGGGGTTTTATCTCCTCATGAGAGCCCTGAAGCAGGGTAAATCCTTGTGTCACCAAGTCGGTTGAGTTTATCTGTGCGCGAGTTCATCGCGCAATCCCTCCCCGAGATCCCCTAGCGTCCATCGGCCCCACAAATTAGCCTACCCGTAGGCATCTGTCTGTTCGCCACGACGACAACGTCTCCGGTCGCGTATTGCTCGCCGGAGATGAATCACGGGGATCGCAGGCTCGCGGAGGAAATCTATGGTCGCCCTTATCGCGTTTGAGGGTCGGTTCGCGTTCACGGGCTCTGCTATGTGCCAAAATATTGCAACACCCTCAAACTCGCCGGAGTTTTATGGTCTTTCGCGGGTTTGAGGTCTCTGTTAGAGATGCTCTTATCCAAGCACGTTGAGCTAGCTGGCCGACACCAAATCATTTTCTCACCTGGTCTCCAACTGCAAGATCCCCTTTCTCCGTAAATCAGTGAAGTACTTTGATGTAAAGTGGAAGTCTTTTTTTCATAGACTTCATGAATATTCCGAGTAGATATATGGATATCCACTTAGGGAATGTTAGTCCGGAAATTTTGATTCGATCAAACAAGTTCAGAATGAGTAGCAAATTAAATTTAACAAGAAAATAAAGATTTGAGTTATAATGTTGGCATATCATTGGAAGACTTGTGAGAAGAGTTCCAAAAATTACGTCGCATGGAACACCATAGTGTTATGGTGTTATAGGACATCGTAATCGCACCCTATCGGATAGTGTGTGGTAAATAAATCTCTTATCGAATTATTTTGATCATTGGAGTCGTATGGTAGAAACATAAACATTCACGTTAGATAATAGGGAAACCATTTAGATCCATGGAGACAATACCATATGAGTGATGGCATGGCTTTTAGCCTAGATTGTCGTTTCAGCAATTTAGTGTTTCGATGTGATCAAACCTAAAATGGATAAATCTTTGTAGTGTATCGTACCTAAAGAATTAGTTCGGTACATGTCTCATGACATAGGAAAAAACATTGTTGGAATATACCTTGCAAAAAAAATAGTTTTCTTGTCCAAGGGTATGAGCGGGAAAGAAAGTAGAGCAAGACGAAGTTGGTGAACTTTCTCTCCGGACATCAGAGTGGCGCAACGGAAAGCGTTTCCGGTGTCATGCTCCACAACTGGAAAGAAGCTGATGACAAAAGATCATGATGCTCTGAGCTCATACTAAGAACGTAGGCATACAAGGTTGTGTTCCACACTATGTGTTACCACAATCTTGTTATGAAGGTGGGGGGCGCGTATTGCTCGCCGGAGATGAAGGTGGGGGGCGCGGATTGCTCGTCTGTGGCGTCGGCTGATAGGGTTTGCGACCTGGGAATCACGGGGATCCCAGCATATATATAGACTCGCGGAGGAAATCTACGGTCGCCCTTATCGCGTTTGAGGTCCGGTTCACGTTCACGGGCTCTGCTATGGGCCAAAATATTGCAACACCCTCAAACTCGCCCAAGTTTTAAGGTTTTTCGCAGGTTTGAGGTCTCTGTTAGAGATGCTCTTATCCCAACACATGGAGCTAGCTAGCCGACACCAGATCATTTTTCTCTCCCAGTTTCCAACTGCAAGATCCCCTTTCTCCATAAATTCCCTCCGACACCGCCGTCGCCTTCATCGTGCACAGCCCCACCCATCAGCCGTCCATTCTGCTCCACCAGACCCAAGCCCCAGCTCGGCCGCTTGCCGAAACCCTAGCTCCATCCTGACCCATGCACGCCTCCATGGAGGCCCCCTCCTCCTCCCGCATATCCACTCCCCACTGGGAACGGGAACAGCGGCCCGTTGACGACCACCCCGTCTTCGACACCGAGAAGATTAAGGGCACCCTTGACGACTACACTGTCTGCGTGGGATTGATGCACGGCGGGTTCTTCGTCCCCCACACATGATTACCGAGACAAGAAGATGGTTGGCACTTAGATCTAACAGTGCATATTAATCAATCATATATCCTATGTGCACCTAGGGCATGTACAATGGTTGAGAAGATACGCTTCTCTTAGCCACCCATGTCATCTAGAGAAGACAAAATTATAACTTGTGTAATGCTTTATCTCTTATTGAATGTTCTAACAATTAATCAGAATTGATTATATTTTGACAAGAAATTATATGTCTAAGAGAAGAAAAATGGTATAATGGTAAAATTAGGTTTCTCTTATTTCGTAAGATATCATCTCTTATCTAAGGAAAGACAGCCTCCCGTTCTTACGTTCTCTCTCTTCCAACAAGAAAAATATACTGCATGACAACGTTAAAAAACACTAACAACGTCATCTCATCGTACAAATATTCTACGTGGCAACGTAGCGATTTACATGGACTGAATCCTACACCCCACCACCCGTTAGAGGAAGTTTTGCCCGCAGACACCTTCGCGCCTGCCCAGATGCGCTCAAGGCGTACAATATCCCCCAATCATGGAAAAACCGTCTCCGCGTCCACCAACGCTCCTTTGCGAGATGGATGGATCGGGAGAGGACCACCCCCACTACCATGGCCGTGATAGACGTGCCCGCAGCCGGCGCCAATCCACTCCATGACTCTGCATTGCCGCTGCCTGCATACACCTTGAACGGGTCACTGATTAGTCTTAGTTTGTCTCTCTTCCTAGAAATTTGGTCTTCTATCGATGAACTTCTAGTTCCCCATTCTTCTGAATCTCTGAAGGTTCAGAAGAAAGTTTGACTATTGATGGGTGATTCGTCCAAAACATATCTACTTTCCCGAACACTTTTGCTATTGGTTTACCTCTAATTTGTGTGCTTTGGATGCAACTAACGCGGCCTAACGTTGTTTTCACCAGAATTACACCGGTGTCTCATTTTTGTGCAGAAATATCAACTTCGGAGAAAAAGCCCCTAAATCCAACCAGAACTCATTTTTTATCCGAGGAGGACCCAGAACCACGAAGACCAAGAGGAGAGGAGCCAGGGGGCGCCACATTACCCCCTGGCGCGGCAGGCTCCTGGCCGCGCCAGCAGGGGGTGTGGCCCACTCGGTCGCCTCCTCGCGACCCCCTCGCGGCTACTTAACCCTCCAGACCTAGAAACCCACGGGGGATAGACACTTTTCCAGAGAACACACCCGTGCGCCACCGCCATCACGAACCCTAGTTCAGGGACCAGAAGTCTCTTGCCGGCACCCTGCTGGGACAGGGAATCAAAGGGGATCATCGCCATCGTCATCTCCACCGCCTCTCACTCTACCATCCATGTTTCCCCCATCCATGAGTGAGTAATTCACCGCTGTAGGCTTGAGGGGATGGTAGGTATTGGATGAGATCACTCATGTAATAGTTGTAAGAGTGTTAGTGCATGGTGCCTAGTATCCATTATCCGTGTTTTACGTCATTTTTGCAACTTGTTATGCTTAATGCCTGACACTAGGGCCCGAGTGCCATGATTTGATATCTGAACATGTTATTGAATTATGATGATAATTATTGTTTTCGATCATATCTATGAGTTGTACACACACCTTATTGTCCGGAACCGATGGCCCCAAAGTGAAAGCAATTGGGATAACCGGAGGGAATGGCTATGTTGTAGGATCACATGTATTCACGGAGTGTTAATTCTTTGCCCCAGTACTTTATTAAAAGGAGTACCTTAATTGCCAGTAGTTTCCCTAGAGGCCCCGCTGCAAACGGGCTGGCAGGACAAAAGATGATGTGCAAGTTTTTCATTATGAGCACGCACAACTAAATTGGAATACATGCTTATGATTAGTTTATGCTTCGATGCTTTATATTATTTATCTACAAATGCCTATGCTATATTATTACATGAATTATCTTGTCCATGCAACGACCATACATCCGTCCCTTTGCCTACAGTATTTTAATCCTGTTGTCTACTTCAATCACAATCGTTGTCTTAATTCTCCCGCTACTGTTATTTCACTACTGTCTCTGCTATAAAATTGTTGCTACTGATAATCTTCCTCGAGCAAGTCTATTCATAGGTGCAGCTGATCTGACATCTGTTAAAGCTTACAAATATTCTTTGGCTCCCCTTGTGTCGAATTAATAAATTTGGGTTTTACTTCCTGTCGGAGAGTGACTTCCACGGGACAGGGATAGCCACACCCTGAGGAGAAGTTCGAATGGGGATTGAACGTGGAGGTCACGACTTTCGAGAGGCCGCACGACGGTGCTCGCCGGCCCGAAGAGGAAAACTCACGACAGAGATGGACACCGGCCCGTACCCAGGTTCACGACACTCAGGAGGAGGTAACACCTACTCCTGCTTGTCTGTATTGCACTGCTAAGATTACAGTACAACTGAGCTTGCCGAAGGCTCTCTTGAGGTAGTTCTTGCCTGGGGAGGGACCCAATGGTTGTCTTCCTCCCCCAGCCGAAGATGGTTCTACTCGTAGAGCTAGGGTTTTAAAGTCCTAAGCAAGCAATTGGTCGACCTTCTCTATGGTGGAGGTCTTGCTCCTTTTATAGGCGCCGCAGGCATCTTCCTTGCGCTTGGCGTCCGGGGTGGGCTCCCACACGGTAGCGGCGTGGAGGAGTTGCAGTCCACCGCCACGGGATCGTTCCTGAACGCAGTCCGTCATCGATAAAGTTGGGCGCGGTGGCCGACAGGCTGCCGACCGCGCGGAACGGCTCCCATGGGTTGCAGTCTCTGAGGTGGAGCCCACGATGACGATCTTCTTGGAGGGTTGCGCCGTCGAGCTGCTTTATCACCAGAGCGGAAAGTCCTGGCTGTCCTGGAGCAGGCGGCGCAACTTTATTGACTCCTTTATTGCCAACACGGCAAAGGGAGCGCCTGCGTCGCTCTGCGGATACGGCAGAGGCCATGTGCGCCCTGCCGTACTTCCTTGGCCGCGAAGCTTCCCCGCAGGCGCGAGTGGGGCCTGTGGAGGGATTTCTGTTGACTTCCTGACAGGTGCATAACGCCTCGGGAGGGTCTCTTGAAGCGCAGGTCCTCTTCAGGCCTTCGCTTCCTCTTCAGGCCCTCAAGAGGATTTCTCTCTCGAGGGTCTCCCCAAGCGATGGCTTGGTCCTTAGTCGTTTCGTCTGATCTGTGCGCCCGCGAGGCCTGGGGAGAGTGGGCTCTTCATATCCCAGTCTCCACTGGGCCGACAGTAGCGCCCGGGCTCGCGATGGGCGCGATTGAGTCCATGGGCGCAGGCGGAGCGTCGTGGGCCCAAAGTGCCCGGCCAGCCCGAGCCACGCATCACTCAGACGAGTAACGGTTGCGCACGATCTGGGGCGCGCATCGTGGGGGCTCCCACCACGCCCCGGTAACTGCTCCTTGAAGAGACATAAAGCCTGAGCGTAGGGGCAGGGAGCCGTTACTGTTTCCATTCCTTCTCGCAGAAGCCTTCGCCATTCTTGAGTTTTCCGCCTCCGCTCTCTTCTCCTTTCGCCTCCAGCGACGCACCGAACTCCGGCACATGGCGCGGCGCTGCTCGGCGTGCGCGTCAACGAAAAGGCGCTCGCCAAGGTCCGCTACTTGGTGGCGGACCGGACCAACTAGCACGGCGCCACCACGCTCAAGCCCGCGGCGCACGGGAAACGCCCGCGGGGGTTCTTCCTGGTATTCTAGCATTGCGTCTCCGTCAGGCTGGTGCCGCCAATCTCCTCGTTCCTGGAGGCGGTGCTGGCGTTCTACCAGATTCAACTGCTGCACCTCCACCCCAACTCCGTCCTCATCCTCGCCGTCTTCGCCTACCTCTACAAGGCGTACCTGGGCCTGGAGCCCACGGTGGGGCTGTTCCGGTGCTTCTACGCGCTCCGGAACATGGCGAAGAATGAGCGCTCGGGATGCGTCTCATTCCGCATTGTGGACGGCATGGGGAGCGTGTACATCCCCATGTCGTGGAACGACGGCAAGGCGGTCACTTCGGTGACGAAGAAGGTGGATGACTTCCGCCAGAAGTGGTTCTTCGTCGAGGTGGAGCAGCCCTGTGGCTTCCTCGAGGTTCTCGACGCGCCGCCCGTGAAGACCTCCCACTGGGGAAAGGCCTCCTTCGACGGTGCGCGGAATGCGAGCTTGATGGGCCGCCTGAGCATCCTCCACGAGGAGGGCCTCATGGGGCAAATCATTGTTCCGTACTTCATGACGCGCCGCATTGCTCCCCTCCAGGCGCACTCGGTGCCCTTTGTGATGTACTCGGGCCCCCCAAGACAAGATGCGGCTCCACCGCGAGGACAACGACAAGGACGCCGTCGACAACGTCCTGTCCGCGCTCTTCATCAGCCCCATAGTGCCCGCCTTTGACGAGCTTCCCATCATGCTCCGGCCGCTCCACCAGTACAACATGACTGAGCGCATGGCCCTCCTGGAGGGGATGCCTCCTTTCACCCCGGCCGGCAAGGCGGGGAAGGAGGTGCCCGTGCCGATGGTGCATGGAGCGGAGGGAACAGATTCTCCCTCCGCCTCAGGAGCCGGGCATGCTGAGGAGGAGGCTGCGATGGGAAAGGTGTCTTCCTTGAGAGCGGGGCCCTGCACCGATGAGACTTATGAAGTCTCGTCAGGTGAGGACGATGCCTTCATAGTGGCGCCCTCGCGCCTTGTGCAGGAGGAGGAGGAGGAGAGGGAGGCCTCTGACGCGCAGGCCACTCCGGGGCGGCGCGTGCCCCGTACCAAGGCGGCCGTGGACCTGCCCGGGGTGAGGCCTTCCGATGTCCCCTCCAAGAGGAAAGTCGTGGCGCCTCCGAAGGGGTCTGGCGCCAAGGCCAAGCGCTCCTGGGGCTCGCTAGGCCTGGCGTGGGTTGCCACCGGCGCTTTGCCATCCGGGTAAGTGCACTTGACACTTGGTTGTTTGACTCTTGCTTTTCCTCCCCTTTTTCCTTTCTTAAAGGGGCTTCTCTGGTTCTTTTTCCAGTGATCTTGCGCCTGTGAAACGCCGCAAGCTTCGTAAGGCAACATATGTGAAGAGAGCCACGGTTGAGACCGTGGCTGAAGAGGCCGCGAGGCCTGTGGAGACGGCCTCCACAGGCCCTACTGAGGCGGGGCCTCAAGGGGAGGTGACTGCGCCTCGGGAGGAGGTCGCAGTGCCTCAGGCAGAGGAGGACACGCCTCGCCCAGAGGCCTCTAGGCCGCCCCCTGAGCCAATGGTGGTGGAGGCTTCGGTGGAGAGGATATCCACTCCGCCTCGCGCCCCTACTCCACCTCGTACGATTACGCCACCGCGCGAGGCAACCCCGCCGCGCGTGCCAACGCCATCGCGCGTGCCAACTCTGCCGCGCGTCCATGGCTCCTACGCAGCCAGGAGCTGAGGCGAGCGAGGCGCCACAAGGCCCGGGTGAGTCCGCAAGAGGAGATTCTTCTTCTTCACCCCGTCCGGTTGCATGGGATGAGCGCCCGGCTGACGCGGGCACCGAGGAGGTTCCTGGCGCGGGCGGGGACGGAGCACCCCGGGGCCAGGCTCTCGGGACTTGACGCCGGGGCTGGGACTGGAGCGCTGGACACCGCGAGGTCGCCTTCTGCCTCGTGAGGGAGTCCCTAGAGGGCCTGGAGGCGCATCTCGCCCTCGGGGACATACATCACGCCCAGCAGCGGGAGGAGCTCGTGAGGTCGTGGGCGTCCTTCACTGCGGCTGTTGAGGCCCGCCGACAGGAGGACTTGGCACTACAGGCCGCGCGCGAGGAGGCCACCCGCTTCGCCAAGGAGGTCCGCGAGGGGGCCATCTGCGACGCCGCAGAACTTGTTGCGCCCCTCCAAGAAGAGTGTGACGCCGTTGCTGAGGTCTTGCGCGCAGCAACGGCCGAGTGCGAGGCTATGGAGGGCTCATTGGCGCAAAAGCTCCGCGAGCTGGGCCAGGTGGAGACCCAGCTGCTCTCCGCCCACCAGGTGGCGCAGGCAACTCTGGAGGAGGACCGCAAGGGCCTTGCCGAGCGCGAGTGGCAGCTGGCCCTCAAGGAGAGGGAACTGCGGCAGCGCGACGAGCAGCGGATTTAGGTGGAGAAAAACCTAGCCACCCAACGCGAGGATCTTGAGGTGCCTGAGGGAGGGCTGGCCCAGGCGCTCCTGCGGTACGACGAGAACGTTGCTGCCCATAAGCGCGCTCTAGAGCGCTTCGACCAGCGGTACGCCGAGAAGAAGAAGGAAGCGGAGGACGCCCGCGCGGAGCGCAAGAAGCAGTTCTGGCTGGCCAAGTCTCAGGAGTACCGCGACAAGGCCAAGAAGCAAGACGACCGCTTCAAGGCCAAGGGTGCTGCTGACGCCCGGACGATCGTGGAGCTTGAGAAGGCCAACTCCAAGCTCGAGGCCCGCCTCCAACGTGCGAAGGAAGGTCGACGCCGGGCAGAGGAGGACCGCAGTGCGGCCATCCAGGACCTCAACGCCCTCGCCAACGACGTGGAGGAGCAGGTGGCTTCCGCGATGGAGCAGGCGACGAAGGCTGCGGACTCCGCCCAGGCGGCTCGCATGCTTATGAAGCAGCGGGAGCGCATGTTTGAGGTGCTGGTCGCCCGGGGCAACGAGCTCGCCGTGCAGCTTGGCACGGTAGCGCCGCACACCGAGGCCCGAGGCCGTGGCGATGCTGCCATGTACCTGGTCTACTTCGACCAGCTCTTCACGGCGCTCGAGGGCACTGTCGCTGACCTCCGAGAGATGATCGAGGAAGAGAGCCGACAGCTCCTGGGGGTGGTCGTGGACCGCATCTTCACCAACCTCGGGATCCTCACGCCAGGTTTCGACCTCTCCACGGTGATGGAGGCTCGTCAAGGAGAGGACGTGCGGCGGGTCTCCAACTCCCTCCGTGAGCACGTAGATGCCTTCTGCAACCGCTTCAGGTGTGCGGAGGTCGCTGCGGAGGACAGCGACGAGGAGGGCGCCTCTGTCGAGACCGAGGAGGGCGTAGTGGAGGAGGTCCAGGATAATGATGGTTCCGCCTCAGCTACTTGTCATTGCGCCTGTGTGCGCTTCTATCTGAAACCGTTTTATTTTTAGACATTTGCGACCTTTGGGCATGTAATATACTTTGATTTGCAATTTGTTTCTAACTTGCTTTCCCCTCGAGAGGTCCCTTTGGACTTCTCTTCATGTCTATTTGTTCTCTGCGTCGTTAGGACCCATCTCTTCGTGCCATGACTCCGCCACTTCGGTATGCTAGAGCAATGACTCCGCAAGGCCGGGGGGGGGGGGGGGGGTTTAGGCCTAGGAGAGGTAGGATCCCTGAGTCGCGATGCTCAAGTGCCCCCCTTAGACATACGTGTAGTCCATGAAGTATAAAGGAAAGTTAAGTCGCTAGAGGGGCAAACGTGCGCTTGCGGGAAAAACTCTCGAGGCACGGGTGCAAGACTTTGCTTCTCGAGGCTTTTTCCTTGTAGAGGTTTTTGGCCTGGCGAGGAGGTCCTCTGCAGGGGTATTCCCCTGTTTCCTCCTCAGGCTTGTAGAGACACTTGTTCCCTGTGGATGTTAGAGGGGCAAACCCAAACGCTTTTGCTAGAGCAATGAATCATGCGCGCTTATAGGTCCCCTCAGGCGTTCCTCGCGAGGAGAGTAAGTACCAAGATCCTCTGAAGAGATGGCGTGTTTGTGGGATCTTGTCCTCCAGCCAGAACTCGGATCCTTGGCTTTTGCAGTGCTGCTGGTGTGTCACTTGGGGCACTGGCACCGTACTCAGCCCCCGCTCGCGAGGTGCGTACGTGGAGAGAAATAAGCGAACATCTTAAAGAAAATAGGGCGGAAATAAAACTCACCATGAAAATAATGCATAGAGGTGCCATAGCGCAAAGTTCAATTACGAACGAAATTGTTTCATTATGCTTGGGCTTGCCAAGTTAATGTTTTGACCATGTCGAGGCATGGGGACCACCCATTAGTGCCAGAGACTCTCTACCGCCTGCAGTGGCTCGTTACATGGACAGCTCGGAGGATTTTTCCCTCGAGAGAAGCTTTTGGAACTTGGAGGTTTCAGCCGTGAGCTTCTAACCTCTAGAGACAAAAAACGCTTGGAGGTTGAGCCGTAAGCTGCCTCTTCCGCCAGATGTCTCGACGTGAAAATGATCACAGGCGTGACGATGATCACGTTTTCTCTTGTTCCTTCTGGAGACAAGAAATGGTTGGAATTTTAAGCCGTGAGCTTTTAACCTTTGGGGACAAAAAGTGCTTGGAGGTTGAGCCGTAAGCTGCCTCTTCCGCCAGATGTCTAGACGTGACAATGATGACGGGTAGAACTTGCGTAGGTGCATAATATTCCATTGGTTTTTGACGGGGATGCCGTCTTGAGTCTCGAGGCGAGCCGCGCCAGGCCTGGCGATGTGGGTGACCCTGTATCGGCCTTCCCACATCGGTGACAGCTTGTGGAGGCCTTCCCTACAGAGGATTCGCTTGAGGACGAGATCGCCTGACTCTAGGGTACGCGAGCGCACATTGCGCCTGTGGTAGCGTCGCAGGTCCTACTGGTATTTAGCCGCCCGGAGGGCGGCACAGCGTCGTAGTCCCTCGAGAAGCAGCAAGTCGTCGTTGTGGAGATCCTCTTGCTGGTCCTCGTTAAAGGCAAGGACCCGTGGCGATCCATGATTTATCTCTGTGGGGAGGACTGCTTCAGCTCCATATACGAGGGCGAACGGTGTCTCCCCTGTACGCTTGGGTGGCGTTGTGTGGATGGACCAGAGCACCGAAGGGAGCTCGCTGATCCAGCCCTTGCCGTGGCCTTTGAGGATGTTGAAGGTCCTGGTCTTTAGGCCCTTGAGGACTTCTGCATTTGCTTGTTCAGCTTGGCCATTGATCTATGGATGAACGACCGAGGCGAAGCTGAGCTTGATGCCTATTTTTTCGCAGTAAGCCCTGAAGATGCCACTCGTGAATTGCGAGCCGTTGTCGGTGAGGATGCGGTTAGGCACTCCGAATTGGCAGACCAGGCCTCTGATGAATTTCACCGCCACGCCTGCTGGAATTGTGCGCGTCGCCTCCACTTCGGGCCACTTGGTGAACTTTTCGATGGCCACAAAGAGGTAGCGATAGCCCCCTTGCGCTGTTGGGAATGGTCCCAAGATATCCAGCCCCCAGACCGTGAACGGCCAGGAGAGCGGAATAGTCTGTAGCCCCTGCGCGGGTTGGTGGATTTGCTTGGCGTGGAATTGGCAAGCTTCACATGCTTTGGACTATGTAAACTGCATCCTGAAGTGTTTGAGGCCAGTAAAAGCCGCTCCCGAAGACCTTTCCTGTGAGGGTGCGGTGCACGAGTGGTTGCCGCATTCCCCGCTGTGGATGTCTTTGATCAGCAGTTTGCCTTCTTCAGAAGGGACGCATTTGAGCGTGATGCCGTTTGGGCGCTTGCGGTAGAGATTTCCCTCGCGGATGTGGTAAGATTTTTCCTGGCGAGCGATTCGCCACGCTTCAACATCTTCCTCGGGAAGGATCCCTTTGGCGAGGTAGTCTTTGATCTCGTCAATCCAGCCTGTTTGTTGATGTGCCGCTGTAAGCAACGGGAAGGATCCCTTTTGTCTCCAGAGTGCTCTTGCTCTTCTCCTAAAGGCTCTTCAGGGGTTGGATCAGTCCAATCGGCGATGAAGTCCGCCAACGCTCTTCCTTTGATTACCCTTGTTGTATCGAAGCGCAAATTGAATGGTTGTAGCTCTATATTCCATCCTGCGACACGATCTGTGGCGTTAGGGTTGCGCAGGATCTGCTCCAGGGGAAAACAGGTGACCACCGTCATGGGGTGCCCCTGGAAGTAGTGTTGCAGTTTCCTTGAGGCGATGAGGAGCTTCTGCTGCATTGTGTTCCGCTCGCGAGCATCGCGCAGTACTGTGCTGACGAAGTAGACTGGATGCTCGACAAGGGTTGTCAGTTTAGTCTTGGCGTACTCTGCCTGAGGGGGCTCTGTTGCGTCCTCAAGGGGCTTGGCCTGTGGAGGCTCTTTAGGGCCCTCGAGGGGGTTGGCATGTGGGGGCTCTTCAGGCTCCCTAGCGAGATCATCATATAGCGATGGACTCGTGGTAGGCTCCGCTTGCGCCTTTGGGCCTGGCGGTGGGTTTGTGGGGCCTGTTCCTTTGCCAATCTCCTCGTCAGACGGTTTTGTCTGTGGAGTGGTTGCACTCTTCTTGTGGAGGACTGGCTCTTCCCTTTCTACCACCAGGACAACACTGGCAGTTTGTGGAGTGGCTGATAGATACAGCTTCATGTGCTCGCCTGTCCATGGGGCGACCATTACTGCTGGGCTGGCCAGGTACCTCTTCAAGTCTTCAAAGGCTTGTTAGGCTTCAGGAGTCCACTTGAAGGTGCCAGTTCTCTTCATGATCTTGAAGAACGACAGAGCTCTCTTGCAAAATTTGGAGATGAATCGGCCCAAGCTTGCCATGCATCCTGCTAGACGCTGCATATCCTTGAGCCGGCGTGGAGGTTGCATTTCCTCTATGGCTCTGATTTTGTCAGGTTTTTCCTCTATGCCTCGGTGAGACATGAGAAAACCGAGCAATTTGCCCGAGGGCACTCCAAAGACGCACTTGGCAGGACAGAGCTTGATGTTCACCTTGCGCAGGCTGACGAAGGTCTCTTCAAGGTCCCTGAGGAGAGTATTTCCCTGCCGAGACTTGACGACGATGTCATCGACGTAGGCCTCTGCATTTCGGCCCATTTGCTCGCCAAGCGCTATCCTCATGAGCCTCTGGAAGGTGGCGCCGGCCTTTTTTAAGGCAGAAGGGCATGCATACATAGCAATACACACCGCAAGGGGTGAGGAATGTTGTTTTCTCCTCGTCTTCCTTAGCCATTTTGATTTGGTGATAACCAGAGAAGGCATCGAGGAAGCAGAGGAGGTCGTAGCCTGCCGTGGAGCCGAGGATGGCGTTGTACGGCAGGCCGATGTGCGCAACATCGAAGTCAATGTGCTCGGTGCGATAGTTTTCCTTGCTGCCGACGGTAACGGCAAGCCTAACCTGCCCTAGAGGCTCGATCGAGCCGCTGGTAACACCCGTGAAGGGCCTAGAGGGCATGAGCCGCTCGTAAGGCACTTGAAGAACTTTGAACGTCTCAATGGACATGACATTCAGGCCTGCTCCACCGTCAATGAGTGTCTTGGAGACGGCGATGTTGTCGATGGTGGGGCTGCAGACCAGCGGGAGGGTTCCTACAGTCTTGGTGGACTTGGGGTGGTCCTGAGCGTCGAAGGCGATGGTGTACTGTGACCACTTGAGGGGCCTGGAGGTCTCGAGGCTAGGGAGGGCGGCATTGAGCTCGCGAGCGAACTGCTTGAACTGATTGTTCGATTTTGGCACCTGCGCCCCACCGAGGATGCAGACAATGGCACCGCTTGGAGCTTGATAGCCTCCATCTTCCTCGTCAGGGAGGTTGCCGTTCCTCTCCGCAGCGTTGGCCTGATTGCCAGATTGTTTCTGGTCGCGACTCTTTTGCCCGCTTTCGCGGTAGCCATGGCCTCGACCGTGGCTGCCGCTGCCCTCTGCTTGTTCGCGCTCCTTGCACAGTCTCTTGAGGTCGAAGCAAGTCTCTGTGGAGTGGCCGCGCCTGTTGTGGTAGATGCTGAACGGGCGATGGTCGTCCTTTCTCTCTCCAGGCTCGGGAGAGTCCCTACGGGTACCCTTCGCGTCAGGCTCTGCCGCAAGGACTGCGGTGGCCTTGCGCTTGGGCTCCTCCTTCTTCTTGCTCCTGGACCCCTCAGCGTGCTTGTCCCCTCTTGAGGACATCTTGACGAAGAGGAGTCCCTCTTCAGCTTTGGCGCACTTGTCCGCCAGGTCGAACAGCTTCACCACAGAGGTGAGCTTGTCGTGGATACCCAGCTTCTCGAGCATCCTGCTGTTGGTGAGACCCTCGCGGAAGGCGGCGATGACTTGAGTGTCAGGGATGTTCGGGATCTTGTTGCGCACTTGGCTGCAGCGCTAGATGTACTTGCGGAGGGTCTCATCCTTCTTCTGCACCACAGCGCGCAGGTCGTTGTGGGTGAGCGTGCGCTCGTGCGTCCCCTAGAAGTTGGAGACGAACTGCTTGCAGAGATCCTCCCAAGAGTTCACAGAATCCTCAGGAAGGTTCAGGAGCCACGACAACGCAGAGTCGCGAGCGCGTGGGAGAACCAATTGGCCATGACCTTGTTGTCTCCGCCTGCCGCTTGGTTGGAGGTGGTGTAGAGCTGCAGGAACTTGATGGGGTTGCTGGAGCCGTCGTAGCCCTTGGGGAGAGTCGGCCTGAACTTCCGGGGCCATACCACGCGACGCAGGGAGCGTGTGAACGCCATGCAGCCTATGGCGAACGTGGCAACCCCGTGCTGCAGCGCGCTGCGGTTCTACTGGCCCGCCTGGCTGATTTCCTCCATGAGGCGGTTTTGGCGGTTGCGCTGGAGCTCCATCCCCACGCGCGCATCTGGCGCGGTGCGCTGCACGATCAGGCAGTCGTGCGGCAAAGACGCGTGCAAAGCCTCCCTCTGTGTCGCAATCGGTGCATGCCCTGGTGGTGGCGGCGGCACGCCAGGCGCAGCCATGCCCGCGAGGGAAGGGTGCACGACGGACTGCGACGGAGCGGGGCGAGTCGTAGCGATGCCGACGAGGTGGTTGAGGCGCTCCAGCCACTGCTTGTGAGCCATAGCGGTAGGTTGATAGCGGAGAAGTTCTTGCGCCATGAGCAGGGCGGTGTGCGGTGCGGGGTCCGTCCTCCCTGGGCCGGAGCCGCTCGGGCGCTGCGTCGGGTGCGACGACTGCGCGTCCTCCTGGTGCTCGGAGTTGTACTCGGGCTCATCCACATAAGGGCATGAGTTGGCGCGCTCTTCACGGCGGGGTCGTCCGTGTGCGGCCGTGGCGCCGGGCGTGGCGCGAGCTCCTTCAGGCGCGCATCGGTTGGCGCGGGCGGCGCGGGTAGCGCAGGTGTTCACCATGGCGCGGAGGCGGCTCGAAGGTCGTTGACGCGCCTCAATCCCCTACCTGGCGCGCCAAATGTCGGAGAGTGAATTCCACGGAACAGGGATAGCCACACCCTGAGGAGAAGTTCGAAGGGGGATTGAACGCGGAGGTCACGACTCGCGAGAGGCCGCACGACGGTGCTCGCCGGCCTGAACAGGGAAACTCATGACAGAGATGGACACCGGCCCGTACCCAGGTTCATGGCCCTCAGGTGGAGGGAACACCGCTACTCCTGCTTGTCTGTATTGCACTGCTAAGGTTACAATACAACTGAGCTTGCCGAAGGCTCTCTTGAGGCAGTTCTTGTCTGGGGAGGGACACAATGGTTGTCTTCCTCCTCCAGCCGAAGATGCTTCTACTCGTAGAGCTAGGGTTTTCAAGTCCTAAGCAAGCAATTGGTCGACCTTCTCTATGGTGCAGGTCTTGCTCCTTTTATAGGTGCCGCATGCATCTTCCTTGCGCTAGGCGCTGGGTGGGCTCCCACACGGCAGCGGCGTGGAGGAGTTGGAGTCCACCGATGCGGGATCGTTCCTGGACGCGGTCCGTCATCGATAAAGTTGGGTGTGGTGGACGACAGGATGCCAACCGCGCAGAACGGCTCGCAGGGGTTGCAGTCTGTGAGGTGGAGCCCATGATGACGATCTTCTTGGAGGGTTGTGACGTCCAGCTGCTTTATCACCAGAGAGGAAAGTTCTTCTGGCTGTCCTGGAGCAGGCGGCGCAACTTTATTGACTCCTTTATCGCCAAAACAGCAAAGGGAGCGCCTGCGTCGCTCTGCGGATGCTGCAGAGGCCATGTGCGCCCTGCTGTACTTCCTTGGTCGCGAAGCTTCCCTGCAGGCCCGAGTGGGGCCTGTGGAGGGATTTCTGTTGACTTCCAGACAGGCGCATATCACCTCGGGAGGGTCTCTTGAAGCGCAGGTCCTCTTCAGGCCTTCGCTTCCTCTTCAAGACCTCACGAGGATTTCTCTCTCGAGGGTCTCCCCAAGCGGTGGCTTGGTCCTTAGTCGTTTCGTCTGATCTGTGCGCCCGCGAGGCTTGGGGAGAGTGGGCTCTTCATACCGCAGTCTCCACTGGGCCAACACTTCCCTCGAAGACTGTTGCGATCCCATATACTTGTGGGTCATCAAGACTATTTTCTTGAACCGTTGCCGGGGAGCATAGCTTTATTTGCAAGCCCACCTGAGTGTGATATTGTTCGCTGGAATTTACTCATCATGGGAAGAAATGCTGATAAGAAGTTTCCCATCGTGCCATCCACTACAAGGAAAGGTTCAGCCCTGAACTCTGCTGCTGCGCTTGACTCTCCATCTGTGTTGAGTAAGCATGTTACACCACCACGACCTGCACGTTCTGGTACTACTGCTGAATCTGAAGTTGCTTATGATGATGCTTCTACTGTTCTTGATGAAACTGGTTCATTAGGTCCCTTTTTAGATGCTACTATTGCTAAATCTAAACAAATTGAAAATGCTGAAATTTCTAATGAAAATGCTGAAACACCTGTTAATTCACCTGAATTTACTTGTGATACTGATGATGAGTGTGATGATATGTATGTGAATTTCTATGATGCTCTTGTTCAAGAAATTAATATTATGAAAGATGGTAATGCTTTTGAAAAACTTGTTAAAAAATGTGTTGTTAAATATATTTTATCTCCTGATGCTAAATTTGCTCTATCTCCTATCAACATAAAAGATAAAGATTATGATTTCTCTCTTGATTTGGCTCATATAGCTATTGTTGAAAGAGAACCTTTCTGTGGAACCAAAAATTAAAGTGCTGCAGAACATATGAATGAATTGTTTGATTTAAGTGGATTATTTGCTGAAGACATTAAAATGCGCACTTACTTTTTTTCTAAAGTATTTCCTTTCTCATTAAAAGCAGAAGCTAAAACTTGGTATAATAATTTGTCTCCTGGTTCCATCACTAGTCCTAAGGGTTTGCTTGATGCTTTCTTTCGAAAATATTTCCCTGCTAGTGCTCAACATGATGCTTTGCTAAAAAATCTATAATTTTAATCAAGATGAGGGTGAGAAATTGCCCAACGCTTGGAC
Organism: Poa annua; assembly: GCA_026929855.1. Taxonomy (NCBI): domain Eukaryota; kingdom Viridiplantae; phylum Streptophyta; class Magnoliopsida; order Poales; family Poaceae; genus Poa; species Poa annua. The sequence continues at coordinate 56,213,886 of CM049426.1, read as the reverse complement.
ACGCCTTTGTTGCATCTTGAGGGGGCAGCCGAACCATGATTTGGAGAAAAATGATCTACTTGATATATTTTATAGTGGACTAACTGCTGAATCTAGGACATACCTAGATAGTTTTTCTAGTTGTCAGGAAAAGGACTCCCGAGGAAGCTGAAGAATTATTGGCTACTATATGCAAGAATAATGATGATTGGGATATTCCTGAACCTACTCCAAATCCTCCACCAACACCGAAGAAGAGAGGTTGATTGAATTAAATGAAGAAACAATGAGGGAAGCTAAAAGATCTCTTCAAGAATGTGGCATTAAATCTGAAGATATGAAATATTTACCTCCTATTGAAGAATTATGTAAGCCTATTCCTCCTCCAACCGTTATTGAGGTACACTCTCTCCCAAGGTTTGATGATAGAGATATCCCTCACTCTAAACGTCCTTCTCAATGCTTTGATGAATTTGATGATTTTATTGTTAAGCAGTGCAATTTTAATACGAGAATAAAGAATAAATTAATGAAAATTTCTCATGCTATTAGTGATTTACATGATATTGTTGATAGAACTACTAATGATGTTAAAGTGCTAATTAAACACTTTCATATGGTTCAAACTCAAATAGATCAACTCACTAAAGTGCAAAATGAATTGCTAGTAAAAAACTCTATTGCTAATGAAAAACTTATTTGTGAAGTAACAACAGGAGGTGGTAAATCTACCCAGGATCCTTTGTATTCTGAAGGAAATGATAAAAGAATTGAACAAGATTCTCAACGAGTGAATGAACCTAGTATTCCTTCTAGGAAAAAGAAAAAGAAACATAAAACTATTGTTGAATCCTATGAACCTGTTATTGATCATAATAGTATATCTGTTTCTGATGCTGAAACTGAAAGTGGTAATGAAAACAACAATGATAATGCAAATAACAATGATAAAGATAAAAATGCCAATTCGGATCAAGAAGAAAAAGAAGAAGAACCTGATAAACATGCTAAGAATAAAAAGTACAATAAAGAAGATTTTATTGCTAAGAAACATGGTAATGAAAGAGAACCTTGGGTCCAAAAACCAATGCCTTTTCCTGCTAAGAAACTTAAATCTAAAGAGGAAGACCATTATTATAGATTTTGTGATCGGATGAAACCATTGTTCTTGCAAATTCCTTTGACTGATGCTATTAAGTTGCCTCCTTATTCTAAATATATGAAAGATATTGTGACTAACAAAAGGAAAATTCCTAATGAGGAAATATCTACTATGCTTGCTAATTACTCTTTTAATGGTAAGGTTCCAAAGAAGCTTGGTGATCCAGGTATACCAACTATTCCTTGCTTCTCTGAAAAATAATTATGTTAAAACTGCTCTATGTGATTTGGGAGCTGGAGTTAGTGTTATGTCTTTCTCTCTTTACAAGAGACTTCGCCTTGATAAATTGATACCTACTGATATGTCTTTGCAAATGGTTGATAAATCTACTGATGTTCCTGTTGGAATTTGTGAGGATGTTCCTGTCCACATAACTACCAATTGCAAAATTATGACTGACTTTGTTGTTCTTGAAATGCCTGAAGATGATAATATGTCTATTATTCTTGGAAGACCTTTTCTAAATACTGCATGGGCTGCTATTGATTGCAATAAAGGAAAGGTTACTTCTAATGTTCATGACAAGGAGCATATTGTTTATTTCCGCAAGAAAGTTGATAAAATACCTAGAGTTAATACAATTACCAACTTGAGGTCCATTAGAGTGGGAAGTATTGATTGCCCATATAAAAAAGAATTCAAAACTCCCATGATTGGATCCATACCAATTCATTATAAGGTAACATGAGTGTCTCATATGGTTTAAAATCTTTCATGTCATGTAAAACTCATTTGGTGGCAAGTCTTGATCAATCTTGTTAACAAGTGCATTTTAAATGCATAAATAGGCTAAACAATTTTATTTCTCTCATCCTTGTTATACCTACTGAAATATTACTTAGTTTGCAATGTTTTGTTGAATTTGTTGTTAGAAAATAAAATTTCAATATTGCATTTAATAATGCAAAATACCAGAAAATGAAAAAAATAAAGTTTCTCACAAAATAAAAACTTTTATATGAAAAATCATATTTTTCGAGGAGGGTCCTGGAAGTGCCAGAGAGCCACCAGGGGGACCCCCTGGTCCACCACATCACCTGGTGGCGCGGCAGGCCTTTGGCCGCGCCATCTGGTGGTGTGGAGCCCACAGCCCCCCCCCCCCCCCACTTGCTCTCTCTCCTTCCCCTGCCTTCCTCTTCCCCGAAAAATCATTTTTGGGTAGCTCAAACTCGTGTTCTTTCTGCTCATCTCCTGGGATTTCGATCTCCATATTCAGCCAATTTCTGGTGCTGAAATTTGGTGCATCTCCTTTCCGGTATGTGACTCCTCCGAATATCCAAGTGGAATTTTGTTTAATGGTGTATATATGAATTATTTTTCTACTGTAGATATCTTGTTTAGTGAGTTTGAATGCTTGTTGTAAGTTGAAGAAACTAGTTTTGATGCATGCTTAAACCTCTAGCAAGTCCTTATAGTGGTTTCCCTTCATTTAGTTGGCTAAAAATCGATTTTTATGATGTTTGTTGAAAATTTCAGAAAAGAAAGATGAACAACCGTGACTTTGATGAGGTGTTTGAGGGAGATTTTCAGAGGAGGACAAGGCATCCAAGGGCTGCCACTCGTGTAGGCAGTCCTACAACAAGGAGATCCTCGCACCGACGATCGGAGATGAGGGGGATGCGGGAGAACCACGCGCCGCATCTTACCCTTGTTATGCTTTCCGACGTGCTGCAGGTTTACTTGAAGACTTCCAAACTCTCGTTGAGAGAGTGGGCTTGACCACCTACATGAAGGATGAGAGGCCACAATACTATTGGCTTACCAAGACTTTCTCGGAATCCTTCACCTTCAACACCAAGTCTTATGCAAAGGCCATTCTTTCAAGATATATGATATGCCTTGTAGCCAAACTTTGCAGGAGTTTTGTGGGATAGTTGGTATAGCGAACAGGGGGGAAACGATGAGGATTGTCGCGAATCCACCGGAGTTGGCCCAAACCTACCAAGAGGTGACCGACAATGACACCCGCTCCGCACATCGCGGCAAGATAAGGAACATTCAATTCCCTGCCATCAAGTATTTTGTTTACTATCTTACTACTAGTGTGCTTGGTAGAGAAAATACTAGCAATGTTTCTAACTTGCAACTTGCATTTCGTACGGGCCTCCTTAAGGGTGAATTCCCGTATAACCTTGGCTCTTTGATTGCTCGCCGTTTAGCGGCTGGACGCCCCATATTTGGAGGCATCATTGCTCTTCGTACTGCTGAATTTTTGGGGCTGCCCATTTGTCCTAATGATGTACCACTTTAACCATGCTATCTTGGGCTTGCTGCATTGAAAGGCCACATATTTGTTACTAACAACTCCACTTTGGAGAATATTGTGTTTAGGGTCGTTTGTGCTAACGATCGTGAAAAGGAAGTCTCCTTGCCACAACCTTCTTTGTTCAGTCTTGACAGGAGATCATAGTCATACTCGCTGGTAGAGCTAGAGGAGCAGCTGAGCGTGCTTGGTTTTCACCAGACGAATCGCAGGCAGGAGCCACTGCCGAAGGATTACAGGGGATACCACGCCGGCGCATCGTCGAGCTCATATTACGGGGAAAACTCTACGACATACCCCCGCGACTTTGACGGATGGGCACTTTGGCCTTGAGCTCCACTTGGTCCAAAAGCCTAAGATTGGGGGGAGGTATACCAAAACGCACGCTCATCTATATATCATATCATTCGGTACTTTGTATATCCATGTTTCGTTTTAGTTTTCTTTCTTTTGTTCATTTGTTCATGCTTTGTTTGCTCTCTATAAACCCAAAAATACCAACAAGATTTTTGTTATTTCTCTTGCTGGGTTGTTTTAGTATCTAGTATTAGTATGATTAGTATTTATTTCAGTTCAATATGCAAAAACACAAAAATATTTTTCTTTGTGCTGTTTTGCGTAGGGTCAGATTTCTGCCATCCACCGTTAAATTCATAACTTTTTTCTAGGAACGTTGGAATGATCTGAAATTTGGTGTGCATATTCCTGGCATTTGTACGCAACTTTCATTAGTTTGGAGTTTTCTGATATGGGCATGTTAAGGCCCTCGAAAAAATTCGTCTTTGCTGCCTGTTCTGTTTTTCGTTTCTAAATCTGAAAACTCTTAAGTATTTTTTGTTTCTCTTTGCTTTTGTATAGTTTGTTTTAGAGGTCATTATCTTCAATTACTTCATGGAGTTTGGTTAATATCTCATATCTTTCAACCACAAAAGTGATAAGGTAATTTTGATGATCTATGATAATTTCGAGTTGGGTAAGAGGCTGGTAATGAACTCTATTTGTTTATCATTTTTGTACATATACTCAATCATGTGAGCATGCTTAGATGGTTCGTATAAGGTATATATCGATTGGTGGATGCTTAGTAGTTTGTGTTCCTTTATGATCGTTTCCAATTTATTTATGATGGATGTCATGTTTCTTTGGATATTTGCTAGAATTGCTTTGCTCATAATAGAATATGACACTGTGGTATCCTCCTCTGAATAATTCATTTGAATCGACTTGGCACATGCTTACACATGTTATGAGTGAAAACAAAAAGTCAATTATGCCTTGATGACATATTTTGACTCAGAGTTCTTGTATGTTTATTATGCCTCCGTTAATTCTATTTCGTCGCAAGCATTATTATGACGGTTATTGCTCTCTTAAATTGTCGCTTCCCATCTTTTGCTAGCCTCCACTTGTACTACGCTGAGAAAATGCTTGTGCTTCCAAATCCCTGAAAACCATGTTATTCTAAAGAGTCCACCATAAAATCTATACATGGCAATTTCAAACCTTTCAAGTAAATTCGCACGTGCTACCTTTAAAACCTTCAAACACTTCTTAATGTGTGCCACTGTTTTGAGCTCATGAGGAAGTATGTGGGGTTAGGGATATCAACTTTGTCGTTTGCCTTTGGACAGATTTTTGCCAACCAGAATAGTGACATATACATCCGCTTATCTATTAATTTGCGAAAAGAGTTAGAAAATGGGGTGCCCGGCCCCAAATTAATAACAACTCACTACTGCAGAAATCTTTATATCCTCCAAGTGATTAGTGACAGGCAAATATGTGCCTGATAAGTATTATCAGTGACGGACACGAATAAGCCCGTCACTAATCTAAAATAGTAACGACGGTGCTATACAAATGACCGTCACTGATATATTTTATGAATACAGGTGGAAAGAAAAAACAAACTAGTGACGAATATTTATAAAGCATGTCACTGGTAATCCACCACGTGGCATGCGCACGAGTGACCCTCCTCGGAAATAACTGCGCATAACCTAATCATCGTCACCTCACGGAGTCATGTTGACCATATCCCTTGTACCACGCCTCTAGTTCACACGATCTCCAGCAACGCCAGATCCACAACCACACAATTCATGCACGCGGCTGCCGACCCCCGGTCGCATCAACTCCAGCCACGTTCCCCGGCGACGGCCACCTCCGCATCCCCATGTTCCTCTTCGTTGCTCCCATCCCGCTCCGTCGCGGCGTCGCCTACAACCGCCTCGTCACCGTGGCTGTTCCAAACTTCCAATGAATGAGCGGGACGACCAGCAGGGGAGGTGGGAGAGGGAGTTTAGGGACGACCTCGAGTGGTTTAGTTGGGAACGGCGGTGAGGGAGGAGGGAGGGCCCTGGACGACACAGTCGCAAGATAGAGGCGACGCCGGCCTCCAGTAATAGTGGTACCTGGTACGTCTTTCGGCCCGCAAGACCACCGTTTGCGCCGCAATCCCGACTTCGCCTATCGCTGATTCATGTGCTCTATTCTCCATATACTATTCTTAATATTTTATTTTACTAGGTGTATGCTCTGATTTTTTGCTATATATTGTGGAGCTATGGGGGTGATGAACCATCTATCTTGTTCCAATGGCCTGCAGAACTTGTTTGTTCCATAACTATCAAGGATGAGATGCTATTTACTGGCACAGGGACCATCGCATCATGGATTGGAATTTTGTTGTTAAGGAGAGCAACTTCGGAGTTCGGACCAGTGAGATCCTCAGTGGCCATATGCGTAAGTAATTCCACTTTTTGTCTCAGCAACAATGTTGTTGCTCTGGCTCACTTGACAGGGCAATCAGAGTATAAAAATGTTGCTGACCTGCTTATCTCGATTGTCTACTAACTATTATCTTGATTTATATCTGATATATTGTTTTGTACTTAGGTTTGGGAGCTTAAAACTCCTCAATGTGTTCAAACACTCTTTGATCATAAAGCCATTGGTAATTTTGTGCTTCTTGCGATCACAAGTTCTTATCTTGCTCTCTTAACAAGACCGTAAAGGTTTGGCCTATTTCTGAGACTGTAAATTTTGTTAACTTTCACTTTATCAGATGTTCAGTTGGTTCAGAAATGTCTTAATACTTTACCTGCCATTTTTTGAAACATGGTCAATCCCTTTATTGAAGCCATAAAACAATGATTAACTGACACTTTTGGCATTCTTAATTTAAAATTTTAGTAGCAGTGCAAAAAGAATTAGTACGTTGGATCTTAATTTGTTCAAGGATGAGTTGTTCAACTTAATTGACATAATCTCTACGACTTGCATAGGCCACCAGTCCGATTGATAGCAAATTTTACTCGATTGTTAGGTAAGCATGAGCAATTGGATAGAACATCAGTCCATGCGGTCACAAACTAAGGGATTGGATGTTACTTGCTGCAAGTTCCATACTAAACGAGAGTGGTCTGGGTTAACTAGCTTTGTCTCTTATAATTTAAATTACGATTAGTTACCTGTAAGTTATTTATAGATTTTGGGATTAGCAAAATTGTAATACCATGATAGTATGCATGCTCAATAAAACATACTACATTAGTATGGATCTGCAGTATCTTTATCCAACCTTCTGTTGTTTGAATAGAAACATGTATTTTGAGGTCTGATGGTTAATTCGCAGTAGAACGACAAGCATGTATGACTAGAAGTTGTACTATTTGCATATTGTGGTATAGAGGGTTATAAAATGAGTTTTTCTCAAATTAACCTCTAGTTCATATGTCCACTAACCGAACTCATCAGAGACTAAATAAGCTGATCGATACTTTGTGTTAACATACTACTGCTCTAAGTGAGTGTTCTATTACTGAATAAGAGTTCTATTTCCCACCCCATGCAGATATATGTTTAAAAACTCAATTTAGTTGGTGACGTGCGCACTATGTGATGTGAACTGAACTGTCTTCATGTTGCTGCGAAACGCGTGATGGTTTGCTCTCTAAACTGGTGGCTTCTCCATGACAATGTTAGTTCGGATGCAATTTTTCAATGTAGCAGCTGGAGCTGATCAGTCCTGGGAAACACATGATGTAAGATTTGACGTTTCACAAGAATTTGACATTTATATTTTAGGTGTTGGTTGTTTTGAAATGACAGCAAATTGTTTTTTATAGGGATATGGATGTTAATTCCACTTTGTATTATGGTCATATTTCATCACCTATTAGTGTATGTGATCCTCTTATGTTATATTGTGTCATTGATGCGTATATGTAATATTTTTTTTATTTTTAAAAACTATACTAGTGACGGGCATAACTGAAAGACTGTCACAAGTAAACAAATACTAGTGACGGGCAAGCTGCCTGTCACTGGTAACCTATTACCAGTGACTAGTTATCAGTGACGGGCAACTTGCAAACATACATTATTCTAATTTATAGACCTTTATTTAGAAACATCTCCTGCATGCAAGGCTTATATATTTATGTAGGTATTCTTCTACGCTTTCAATAGAGACACCAGTAGCTCTTTGATGAATTTTAATTCATTATTTAAAATACATTTTGGACTAAATCCAATTGCATGTGGTAGATATGAGTGGTAGATTTAATATCCTAGGTTGGTAGAATTTTCCAGCATGTATTTTGTCCAGAGTAAATTATTTTCGAAAACAGTGGGTTAGTACACTTAAAAGTGGATATGTTATTTTCTGTTAATTGAATGTGTCTAGTTTCACTTGTTTGTGCTGGATCTGTTTGTGCAAATAGTTTAGAAGTACTTTTGTGGAGTATCCTTGTGTTATCTTTAACATGCAACACTGGATTTGTATAAAAATAATTTATACAATATTAGGTATAGTATTATTGCTAAAATGTGTTTGTTTCACTAAAAATAAATAAATGGAGCTAGGAATGTGTAGCGTACCTGCACTTTAAATAAGGCAGATACCTGTGTATAGTGCAAATCCCTGGATCGATTCGTTTGCACACACAGTTTACGATGTAATATCACAAGACAGTATCAATTTTATTACATCGATGTTCCAGACTTACAAAATATTCATTACAAGTTGCATAGCATAAAGCTAGCATTGAAAAAGTACAGAGCGGAAATACAATAGCAGTGAGTCTCTATAACTTTCATGCTGCCACAGGCGAAAACATGTTGGTTGTAGACTCGAAACCTTTAAACGAAACCTCACTCGTCATCTGATCAAATCTGCAATAAGAAAAATATTGCAACAACGTGCGTCAGATTACATTAAAAATGGAGTCTGGCAAGTGACACTATGGTGGACACTTAAGGGAATAACTCTAAAGCCTATATGTATATTTGGCTGGTGGGGTTCAAGGCTAATTTGCCTAAAGCCAATTTTTCCTACTCTTTTGAAAACACTTTTCTTGAAATCAAGACGAGTATGGCATGAAAACCATAAATCTCATCTTCCCTTGTTCACCCATCAAGTTTTACTTCTGAAGTTGGAATGGTGGAATCCTCCGTTGACGTCCGTGATCAGCTGCTCAAATTGTCCGTACCGGTTCGATTTTAAAATTTCTAATCTACACCGCACGATTGGGATCGGATGGCTCACCGTGCTTGACCAGTTGGTGGCGGCGGAAATTCGCCGGAGGTGGAGGAGGTGGCGGCGGTGCTCTCGGGCGAGGACGCTCTGGTCGATTCCGTGCCTCCCCGGATGCGCGGAGGCCAGCTCCGGACGCGGCGCAGCACGGCGAATGGAATGGTGGCGATGTTTGGTGGCGGGGTGCTCCGGTGCTTGATCTACTCCTCGCCGGAGTTGCGGATGGCGGCGGCCAGCTCCTGTCGATGACGGGGACGGTGTTCTGGCGTGCGAAAGAAAACCCGACCAGTTAGAAAAGATGCGCATGGGAAAAATAAAGAGAAAGAGAGCAATGAGAGAGCTCGGGAGGTCTTGTACTCGCCGGAGTTGGAGATATTCGCCGGCGGTAATGGACGAACGGCGGCGGCGATTTCTGGCAGCCTGGGGGCGTTCTGAGCTAGGGTTTGAGAGGGGAAAACGGCGGCGGGATCTGGGGTTTATATGGACGCATCTACGGCAACAAATCCCGCAAGAAACGGAGAGGATTCGACTCCGATTCGATTCCATCTTCGGCGCAAGATTCGGACAGAGGTTGGAGATGATCTGCTGACGTCACCGCTGACGTCAGCAGGGATTTGATTTTTTTGATTTTTCTCTAATTAATCCATAACTTTTGATTTGAATGTTCAAATGAGGTCAAACAAAATTCTAAAAATTTGTAAAATTATTACCTTTCTGTTAAACCAATTGTGGGCATGTTTTGAATATTTTTGAAAAATAATATTTTGAAATATTGATTAATTACAAATTTGACACTTAAAGTCAAATTTGAATTTCTATCTTAATTAAATTTTCTTTTGGCTAAATAAAATTTGTAAAATACCCACTTTTCAATATGTTTGAATTTAAGTTATTTAAACTTATTTTGCTGAAATCATTCTTCTTTATTTTGGCATGATATTAAGAACTAAATATAATTAATGTTTAGGGAATGTGAAATATAAGGTATTCATTTTTAATTGAAAATAATTGTGCAACATTATATTTGATATTATGATAATGCATTTGAAACTTCATAACAACTTTGGACAAGACCTTTGTTTTAATTTTATTCTTATTTAGAATATATTAATCATTCCATGCTTTGAAAATAGATGAAATTCATTTAAGCAATGACATGTTTATTTGGGTAATCCATTTATAAACTATATGAATTTATTAGAGTTAAAACCTATTGGGTGTAATTTCAACACTAAGTTTTGAACTAGTTGAAAGAATGAAAAACTATTTGACAAATAGATCATGTTTTAAATAGTTTAAAAAGAACACTTGTAAATATTATTTTAATTTATGAATAGCTATGGCTATGTGGTTGGAATCATATACTTACGAGGAAACTATTTATTTCATGAAATGGGTTTGAAGGTTTTTCAACATTTATGAATTTACATCTTAAGGGTTTTGAAATACAGTGGATAATAAAATGTTTCAACTGTGACATTTGAAATATTAACTCAAGTTTGAAATCTTTCATAGTTGGTTTCCTTATACATTTAATATTTTATTTTAATAAAAAGAAAAGTTTTAAATTTTAGTGATTTTTGAATATTATAAAATGTTGGGATGTTACAGACTACCACCCTTAAAAGGAATCTCGTCCTCGAGATTCGAAGAGGCTAGAAAGAGAAAGCAATTGTTTGATTGATTCTGATAACTCGAGATGTTTTGGGAAATGAAATTTCTGACATGGAAACTTGAAAACTTGGCAGCGAATGATTTTTCTGATTAGAAGGATGAAAAGAAAGATAGTTTGAGATCTCTGTGTTTAAGCCACGAGGTTTAATTTAACTGGGTGGCTACCACCCTTAAAAGAAATTTTTGTGGTCAGTCTAGAAACTTTGTTTAATCTTGTTTAATTCTCTGATGTAGAGCATACAAGTATTCAAAATACAATGGCATGTGGTGGATACAGAAAGTTTTTAGCACTCACGTTTTCCACTCGGTCCTTGGAGAGATTTATCCTTCTTCCACTCTGGACAGCCACTGGCATAGTGTCCCTTATCCTTGCACCTGTAGCATGTTAAGTGGCTTAGATCCTTCTTGGATTCACTCTTTTGTCTTTGTTCCTCCAGGATCTTCATGAGAGACTGTTGCATTCCTTCCTTGGCTTGCTGGTTAGCTTGCTGCACCAAGGGAAAATATGGGCATTGGATTGGAACATGGGTCGTTCCTTCACACAGGAAGCAAATAATCCTTTTGGAGCGGCGTCCATTAATTGGGCGTCTGATGTGACCATGGGGCCACTCATCAGAGCAATCTTCGAACGTATGTCCTATCTCTCCACAAGTTTTGCATGCCTTTAGTTTGGTCATAGGGTCCTCTTCAACATCCCTATGGTTTTGATCAATCTTAGGCGAGTGGTCATTGATCACCTTCTGACTGTGGTCCCTTAACAGTATTCGCGTAGTTGGGTAAAATTTACTGTTGTTGATATTGAAGTGAGACATCTGCTGGTTTTTAGAGAATAAATGAGTTAATTATATGTACTATGGAGAATTCAATAATTTTAGAACAAGGCAACCAATTCCTAACATAATCAGTCAACATCTAACAAACATCAAGCAACAAGGTTCACAACAAACAAACAATCTAGTATTGTCATGTAGCCAAGTTGATATGATCAATACACTAACACGATATCGTCATTCTATTTTTGGTGGTGGTCAAATCTACCTCCTTCATAACTGCTTCAAGTTCTTGTTCAACTTTCTTGGATATCTTAGAAGTGTTGGTCGAAACCTGGTTCTTCCGTGGTCTTCCATGCATGCAGAACTTCATGATTAATCGTAGCTTTTCCATATGAGCCAGCAGAATCAGACTTAGACTATAAGAACATGGTCATCAAAAAAAAGATAAGAGGTTTTTAGAAGGTTGATAGTAGATGAGAATACGAGAAAGACATAGTGAAAAGATTTGTTTTTAGAAAAGTGAAGAAAAATAGATTTTCAATCCTATGGTCAAACCTATTTCTATCCAAACCTAGGGTTTCGAACCTACAGGCAACACAGTGCTCTGATACCATCTGTAGCGTACCTGCACTTTAAATAAGGCAGATACCTGTGTATAGTGCAAATCCCTGGATCGATTCGTTTGCACACACAGTTTACGATGTAATATCACAACACAGTATCAATTTTATTACATCGATGATCCAGACTTACAAAATATTCATTACAAGTTGCATAGCATAAAGCTAGCATTGAAAAAGTACACAACGGAAATACAATAGCAGTGAGTCTCTATAACTTTCATGCTGCCACAGGCGAAAACATGTTGGTTGTAGACTCGAAACCTTTAAACGAAACCTCACTCGTCATCTGATCAAATCTGCAATAAGAAAAATATTGCAACAACGTGGGTCAGATTCCATTAAAAATGGAGTCTGGCAAGTGACACTATGGTGGACACTTAATGGAATAACTCTAAAGCCTATATGTATATTTGGCTGGTGGGGTTCAAGTCTAATTTGCATAAAGCCAATTTTTCCTACTCTTTTGAAAACACTTTTCTTGAAATCAAGACGATTATGGCATGAAAACCATAAATCTCATCTTCCCTTGTTCACCCATCAAGTTTTACTTCTGAAATTGGAATGGTGGAATCCTCCGTTGACGTCCGTGATCTGCTGCTCAAATTGTCCGTACCGGTTCGATTTTAAAATTTCTAATCTACACCGCACGATTGGGATCGGATGGTTCACCGTGCTCGACCAGTTGGTGGCGGCGGAAATTCGCCGGAGGTGGAGGAGGTGGCGGCGGTGCTCTCGGGCGAGGACGCTCTGGTCGATTCCGTGCCTCCCCGGATGCGCGGAGGCCAGCTCCGGACGCGGCGCAGCACGGCGAATGGAATGGTGGCGATGTTTGGTGGCGGGGTGCTCCGGTGCTTGATCTACTCCTCGCCGGAGTTGCGGATGGCGGCGGCCAGCTCCTGTCGATGACGGGGACGGTGTTCTGGCGCGCGAAAGAAAACACGGCCAGTTAGAAAAGATGCGCATGGGAAAAATAAAGAGAAAGAGAGCAATGAGAGAGCTCGGGAGGTCTTGTACTCGCCGGAGTTGGAGATATTCGCCGGCGGTAATGGACGAACGGCGGCGGCGATTTCGGGCAGCCTGGGGGCGTTCTGAACTAGGGTTTGAGAGGGGAAAACGGCGGCGGGATCTGGGGTTTATATGGACGCATCTACTGCAACAAATCCCGCAAGAAACGGAGAGGATTCGACTCCGATTCGATTCCATCTTCGACGCAAGATTCGGACAGAGGTTGGAGATGATCTGCTGACGTCACCGCTGACGTCAGCAGGGATTTGATTTTTTTGATTTTTCTCTAATTGATCCATAACTTTTGATTTGAATGTTCAAATGAGGTCAAACAAAATTCTAAAAATTTGTAAAATTATTACCTTTCTGTTAAACCAATTGTGGGCATGTTTTGAATATTTTTGAAAAATAATATTTTGAAATATTGATTAATTACAAATTTGACACTTAAAGTCAAATTTGAATTTCTATCTTAATTAAATTTTCTTTTGGCTAAATAAAATTTGTAAAATACCCACTTTTAGATATGTTTGAATTTAAGTTATTTAAACTTATTTTGCTGAAATCATTCTTCTTTATTTTGGCATGATATTAAGAACTAAATATAATTAATGTTTAGGGAATGTGAAATATAAGGTATTCATTTTTAATTGAAAATAATTGTGCAACATTATATTTGATATTATGATAATGCATTTGAAACTTCATAACAACTTTGGACAAGACCTTTGTTTTAATTTTATTCTTATTTAGAATATATTAATCATTCCATGCTTTGAAAATAGATGAAATTCATTTAAGCAATGACATGTTTATTTGGGTAATCCATTTATAAACTATATGAATTTATTAGAGTTAAAACCTATAGGGTGTAATTTCAACACTAAGTTTTGAACTAGTTGAAAGAATGAAAAACTATTTGACAAATAGATCATGTTTTAAATAGTTTAAAAAGAACACTTGTAAATATTATTTTAATTTATGAATAGCTATGGCTATGTGGTTGGAATCATATACTTATGAGGAAACTATTTATTTCATGAAATGGGTTTGAAGGTTTTTCAACATTTATGAATTTACATCTTAAGGGTTTTGAAATACAGTGGATAATGAAATGTTTCAACTGTGACATTTGAAATATTAACTCAAGTTTGAAATCTTTCATAGTTGGTTTCCTTATACATTTAATATTTTATTTTAATAAAAAGAAAAGTTTTAAATTTTAGTGATTTTTGAATATTATAAAATGTTGGGATGTTACAGAATGTCCAATTAAAGTAAATCCAATATCTGAAGAAATATATAGTCCATACCTATCAAAATAAATTAACCTTGCACGTAGAAGAGTCCTAAAACTGAAACTATATTCATTATGGTTTTGAGATCATAAGAATTTGGGTGATTTTTAGTTTCTGTTTAGTAATAGATTTTGATGCAAATTCAATTTCCCTAGCTTTCTATAGTTACTAGGAGTACTTTGGTAGAAGGATTTATATTTCTGAACATTATTCTAGTAGTTATGCATTTTTTTTCAACTAAACAACACCAAAATAGCTATTTAAATGAATCAATTATATTGTCTGTTTTTAGATAATGTGAATCTTGTGTTTAAACTAAATCAACTTTGGAATCCAGAACGTAAACTCCACCTTACTTGTTTTAAGCACATTAATAGCGTTGTGGTGCATTGCTTGTTTGTGTTTAGCATAATTCACTTTGTGCCTAATTATAACATTAAGTGTTTTCAGATGTTTTGTTGGTAGTTGCATTTGTGTGTTATGTTTTTATCCAGTAAGTGGTGATGTTTTGAAATGCTTGGTGTTTGCTTGTTTACTTTAGATTGTTGTCAACACGCTCCTTTGTGGTGTTTAGTTAAATCGGTCAACTACACCTTCTTAACTCTTAATCAACAACTTGTGTGCACAGTGGTGTTACCGTAGATTGCTTAGTTACTTGGCAGTAGATGTTTTTGGGCTAGTAACACGTTTGCATGTGTGTGTTTTGCATGTGAGTGTGCTAGTGTTAATATTAATACTTGCATGTGTTTCACCTAGTTTTGTCTGAAGTATTTCTAAACAATTAAGATACTTTTTATTCCCTAAACAATTAAGATACTTTTGTCTGAAGTATTTCCTACACAATTAAGATACTTTTGTCTGAATTATTTCCTGAAACTAATATAACAATAGTTGTTAAATGATCTAATCACCCTAAGAGATGGTTTGCTATAGTGTTCAGTTAAAACTACCTTTTTGACAAATAAGGTTGATGTGTATATCCTCTTAGGTGCATCTGTTGTTTATCTTAGCTCTGTGGACTTTGTTGTTTATTGTTGTTTAGCTAAAGGAGTTGTTTGCTTTTGATAGTTAGCTTAATGTCTTGTGCGATGCTTGCTGTTTGTTATGTCCTTGTGGCTTTGTCTTGTATTCTGAGTGTTGTTCATTTTCCTGTTTACGACGTTAGATATGATCGGGAAGGAACTGGAAGTGAGGAGTGAACCTGGGGAACATCAATATCAAGACCAAGGATATTCTGCTGAGGCACGCAAGCCACCTCACCAATATAATGAATCCTATTATTTTATCAAGCATTTTTGTTTTTAAAATAAAATGGAGCATGTTTAACTTCTTTTGTGGCACCTTGCCACCCGAAAACTATTTTCCAAAATATTGTTTGGCCAAAGGTATCTACTAGAATACTATAGGTGTTACAAAATAAGTTTTACTCGATGAGCCTTGTTGTTGAAGGCTCCATCAGGAAGATAAGGATTTCTAGTATTACACTCTTATTACCTTACCTCAAAACTATAGGATGGGAACCTATTTGATAGAACTGTTTTACGGAGGAAAACCCGAGTTGCTGGGAGCAATCGGCGAGCAAGTGACTTATTAAAACCCGAGTTGTTGGGAGAAATCAGAGATGTTTGCGAAAACCCGAGATGCTGGGAGTAGTCGGAGGACCAGAAGGTGTTTTTGAAAAAAACAAAGTACAGCCCTAGCAACCGCTCGAACAATTAACCCGTGCAGCTACACTACCTGACATGGGTAGGGCTTAGCCGAAAGCTTGTCTTTCTTAGTATTGGGGCTCTCATACTTTCTATGGGGGCTGGGCCCTCGAAGCCGGGTTGTCGTCTGTACGAGATAATACACATGTGAATGGCCTCGCGCCGGACGATTACGGCGGGTCTCTTGTCGTGGCGGTGTGGCGTCCCGAGGAAAGACCAAGAGGTCTAGTGGAGCACACGGTGCCGAGGAGAACAAACCTACAGGGAGGCCCCGATAATAGGGTGGACATAGTAGAAACCTTTGATCGTGTTATCTGGACCCCCGCATACTGTCGTATGATGGGTCGTGGCAGACACGGCGGAAGGACCGTTTGATGTGGGCAAAGTGTACAACCTCTGTAGAGTGTAAATCTATTCGAATAGCCGCGTCCGCGGTCATGGAAGGTTGGAAAGGCCACTGATCTAGGCGTATGGGCAATTTGGTTTTTAAAAGAGAAATGTTTTCGGAGGAAACAAAGAGGCATCAAGGAGGTACCTGGGAGGTATGGAATTTGGGTGAGGATGATTGGTCTCGGGGAGACAATTAGTCCAATCTGAAGGAAGGAAAAAGGGGTATCCCCATCCTAGTGCTTTTAAAGGTTTTAAAAAAGAAAGTTTTCAGTACTTAGATATGTCCTTGCTATATCTAAGAGAAGAGAATTCTATCTCTAAATGTTTTCTTCAACAAATATATAGAGATGTCATATTCTCTCTGTTCGAAAAATCAGGGTATTCAAAAATAAGCCCTATAGTTGTATATAGGAGCTATCCTAGTTTTCGAAAATTCTTTACTCGCATTACCATAAAAACTTAGCCCTAGAGGTGGTCTTGCGAGTATGTAAATGTACTCATATGGCTATGTCCCTGGATATTCAAACGTCCAGATTTCAATGAGGAGTTGTACGACAAGAAGGAGAAGTACGCCGACGACTACGCCAACTGAGTGTCACCGCTCAACTTCTCTGTGGGAATGCGTCAAGGCGTGATGAGGGCCGACGCTATTCGCAAATCTTCCGATGTACCTTAGTTTTTTTTTCCGTCAGGTGTGACGATGATTGCAGACTTGGTCATGTGACCATTAATTATGTAAGTCTTGTACTATTCGAGTTGAATGATGTTCTTTGTATACCATGGTTGTTATGTGATCGCGATGCACTGATCATTGGGATCGTGATATGTTTACGTAACGTGGGCATCTCTGACGGGTAGTCAGAGGGGTCCTTACAGACTTGGTATCAGAGCCATCGTTGACCTTAGGAAATATTTTGCTAAACCCTATTTTTATGGAAATCTATTTTTCTTCTAGGTAAGCCTAGTATGGCTTCCACTCCTCACCTGTTCTGAAAAATATCTTGATCTTATCTCTCTAACTTCAACTATTCCAAAAGAGTTTTCTCTACTATCTTGTCCCTATTCAAAGCTTGTATAGACTTGACGATGAACCCAAGTGAGACCTGAGTAACTAGAACCGAGAAGGCAAAGTTTAGTCTCAAGGCTTCAACCTACGACATCAAGGTGGTCGTCAAGAGAAGAAACAAGCTACAAAGCAACCCCTCCTTGCAGAAGTAGCCTCACTATCAAGACTTCAACCCCAACAATTGTACTCCAGTTGCAACTTCGAGAGTCTTAAGATTTCCAGCATGAGCCCAAGCTGAAGAAATGTAGACTCCAACTAGTAGGAATGACCTCGACCCATAGGACTTCTATGATATGACCCTTGGTTGGATTCTCCGACCAACGCGTTTGTCGAGTGCCCTTTTTGTTCTATATATGTCTTGTGTGCTCTTTTGCTGGTATGCTTGTTGCTGGTGTGTGCCTTGTTTGTTTTCTTGTTGTGGATATGTGGTTCTCTGGTACCTTTCACAAGCACGCCTTGTAGGCAATGCATATTAGGCACATACTCTGAATTTGTTTAAAACATTTTACTATCTTTACACAAAAACCTTTCTTACCTTTTTCAATAGATGCACCCTAACTTATAAACTTGTCCTCGAAACTTCCTGAAATGCTTTCCCTCTGATCTAAACTTTAACACGTGAGAGTTATTAACTACACTTGATACAAAAGACCACCCAAATGAAGCCCCCTTCATAATGTGTCGAGCCTTGCCTAATTTAATGAACTATTTGAATTACACGAATACCATCACTAACCTAACGTATCTAACCTTAGAGTAGCATCTAACACCAGTTTGTCTAGTTGATAACTAACCTCTTCAAGACCTTCAAACTGAGATCAGAAAAGAAGTGCCAACGAAAGTCTCACTTATAGCTGGCAACACAAAAGACTCTAAGGTTAGTAGGAGCCGCTTTTGAAGAATTTTGTGAAGCCTTCAAGCCATGACGTACAAAGGATATCGACATCAGCATCAACGAAGCAACCAACACTAAAGATCGTCGACATGAAGATGTACCTCTAAGCAAGATCATCAAATTCTTTCTGTGCACCAACTTTATTAACTCAACTGACCTTGACTAGGGTAGTATAGAAAGAAGTACCTATGTTTTAGGCTAACTAGGATCCGACAGATCTCTGAAGACTGGTGCGAAGCTTTATGAAGCCCAAGAACCAAGAAAGTCTTCATCAACACTCTTCGTCGGCTAAACTAAAGATGAACACAATAGGAAGCGTCACGTCCAACAAGACGCCAAGAACGACGAGAATAGCGAAGACTATTGCACTTGGCAACACCTAACATAAAGCAAGTTTAGACGTCTTTTAATAGATCTTAGCATGTTTTGACTTTTATGAAGAGAAAGAGAGTCAAGTCTACCGACCTGACGCCCCTGTGAGGCTTGAAAATTGTTGGCGTGTGTATAACTCCTGACCCCTCAAGGCGGCAATATCGGGAAAAGTGTCTACATCAACCCCCAAGCACGGAGGAGCAACGACCAAGACAAAGATTGCCGTGATATCCAAAAAATTTAACATACTGAAGTCGGCAACCACTTATACCATCAGATTTAACCTTTCCAGTGTGCCCTTTTTAAGGGGGGAAGACGCATGCTAGTTTTATTAGATAATTGTGACAAATTATTCTTTGCGCCCCAAACCTTGGAGTCTTTGAAGTCAACTCAACAAGAGCACTGCATCAGCATCAACCATCATGTCAACACCTTCAACAAAGACCCAAGTCGTCCTGAAGAAATCAGATGCCATTTTGACAAGGAGACATCATTTGAGAATCAAAAATGCCTGAAGATAAAAGAGCATAAAACCACTAACCTTACACTCTCTTAGTACCTGCTTAGGAATCTCGGGACGAGATTCTTTTAAGGGCGGAAGTTCTGTAACATCCCGAATTTTAGAACCAAGAAAAACTTAGCTAATAAAGATCCGTAATTCTGAGGGAACAAAAACTTTTTTCAGATATCTGTTTATGGATATGTTATCTCTTGGAAGCTCTGGTTTTTTTTTTTTTGTGTTGTTGACTTGTAAATAACAACCTTCTAAAACTCACACAAGTTATAATACGACCTCTGAGATCAATGTTTTGATAAGTGAAATAGTCCATATATCTTCTCCAATCTTCTTTTTAATAAACACTATTTACCATGATGTTTTGATTTTAGCAACTACCCAAAGACCTATTATTTGAGAAAATAAAAGTGTTTCCAAATGCTTCTTGTTTGCAAAACTATAAAGGGCCTTATATTGAGTCCTAAAACATTTTGAGTTTAATATTTTGCTTGTGTCACCAACACTCTTTTCAAAACCCCAATTTTAGTAGTCTTTCGAAAATCTATTTCCCCACAGTGTTGTTTAATTCTCTTTCTATCAAAAAAAACTTGTCTTGCCCTTGTGGTCACCACGTCACAATTATTTGTGGTTTATCTTAGGTGTGTGTTTGTTTGTGGTTTATTTGTCTTGAAGTAATTATGTGGATCTTAAGTGTCCTCTAGGGTGTATGATTTTGCTTGAGATATAAGATGCTTCATTGATGTCCTTGTGATTGTGGTGTGTCTTACCACCTTTAAGTTGAATTAGTTCTAGAAGTTTCCAAAATTATCTTTTAACAACTATTGAATGACTATCTTCCTTCTTATTAATGTATAGCATTTCTAGAGCAGGCCAATTAGGGTATATTTATTAAAATTTGGAAACGCAACTCACCTAACATTACCCTCACCACCTCTACTTCCGACTTTTACCATTCTTGATGATTTCCAATAATGGCTGATCACTTATTTCTGCATGTTGTGAGTGCTAGATTTTAAGGTAACCTTAAGTGAGGTTGTGGGATTGCATTTTGGCATTTCTATCTTTAGCTCCTGTTTTGGCTTGTGACCTCAACTCTTGATCAAAATTCTTCATTTGAGTCCCTACTCATCAACCCTTCTTGTCTCATAATTTTTTGGTCCATGGGATAACTAAACCATCCTTGTTTTGTGTTCTAATCAAATCAGTCCTATTTCATCAACATCTAAACCCACTCTCCAAACCTTGTCCAACATGTGGTTTAGAGTTTGCATTGGATCCCCACAACCTTGAAGTACCCATAGCACGACCATGTCAAACCCTAGCCACTGTTTGCTTTTGTCTTATTCGTTTGGACATTCTGTTGAGCACTTTGTGTGCATAGCAGGCCTCTCCTTTACTCCGCGTCCCCCCATCGACTCAGAGCCATGGGCTCACTTCCAAGACGCGCCCTTGTGCCCTCTTGAGTGTCTCCACCGCCCTCCCTCGCCAATACCTTCTCGAGCCCTCTCCTTTTCTCTCTCTGCCCGTGAACGCCAAACCCGACCACCCTCCTCCCTTACTGCAATCGAGACCCCCTCTGCTCCTATCACCTTGTCCATTAGTTTCCTCTCGTCCCTCTCCCCCTCCCCGAGCAGTAGATCTCAAGCTCTCCTCCTCCCCTGCCCGGAGAACGTCGAAGAACCGACGCTTGGGCCGAGAGCGTGTCGCGGACGAAGCCGCCTTCTCCGAGGCCCTCTGCCCTCCATTCTTCCTCCCTCGAGTTCTTCTTCCCGCGTTCTACATATGAGACACCGGCCTTTTGTTTCAGGGACTCGAGAGCCACCGGGAACACGACATCACCTCGACGGATGCCGACGACTACGCCATCGTTCGGGAACGTCTCCGCCCCAACTGCGACCTCCCCTGCACCCGCCTCGAGCTCCCGCATCTTCCTCGACCCCTCCCTTTCATCCGAAAAACCAGGGGGTGAGCTACCGAGGCCGCACCCTTCTTCTCTCTCTCTCTCTCACGTTTGTTTCCTCCCTGGTTCCCGTCGCAATGAAGGAGAAGACCATGAGGCGTCGATCTTTGGATCAACGGCCCTGGTTTGAAGAGCCCCGATCTAACCTAGGCCGTTGGATCACGGATCCATGGCGGCGCAACTCTTCGCCACGCGTGCTCCGCAGATGGGCCAGCTATCGGCCCAGTGGGAACTGTGGTATGGAGAGCCCATTCCCCCTAGGCCTCGCTCGCGGGCCAGTCGGACGAAACGACTAAAGGACCAGGCATCTGTAACATCCCAACATTTTATAATGTTCAAAAATCACTAAAATTTAAAACTTTTCTTTTATTAAAATAAAATATTAAATGCATAAGAAAACCAACTATGAAAGACTTCAAACATATTGAAAAAGTTTAATTTTTCAAATATCTCAGTTTATCTTTATTTTCAAAAGTTGTTTCAAGTTAAAAGATTTTATTATCCATTGTAATTATTAAAACCTCAATATCTAATTTGACAAATGTTTTACAAACCTTTAAACCATATTCATGATATAAAAGGTTTCTTTATAAGTATTTTATTTCAACCACTTAGCAATAGCAATTCATAAATTAAAATAATAATTACAAGTGTTATTTTAAACTATTGAAAACATTGTCTATTTGCCAAAAGATTATTATTCATTTACCCAAGTTCAAAACATAGTTTTGTATATTTCAAGTCTATAGTGTATAACTTTAAAACTTCATAGATTGTATGATTAATGAATTCTCCAAATAGGCATTTCAATAACTTAAATTATTTTTATCAATTTGCAAACATAAAATGATTTTCATGAATATATATTCTATATAAGAAATAAATTAAATCTAAAATCTTTTCCAATGTTGTTATGAAATTTTCAAATGAATTATCGTAATATAAAATATAATGGTGCACAAATTATTTGAATTAAAAATGAATACATTATATTTCCCTTTTCATTTTTTTTATATAGTTGTGTCATACTATTAATATTATACTAAATCCAAAAATGAGTTTAGTATTTTAAAATGAGTTTAAATAACTTAGATTCAAACATATTTGAATATGGGTATTTTACAAATTTTATTTAGCCAAAAGAAAATTTAATTAAGCTATAAATTCAAATTTGACAATAAGTGTCAAATTTGAATTAAACCAATTTTTCAAAATTATTAATTTTAAAAAGTTTTCAAAACATGCCCACAAATGTTTTAAAACATAGACATGAATATTACAAATTTATAGAAATTTATTTGAGTTCATTTGGGCACTTAAATCAAAAGTTATAAAAGAAATCAGAAAAAAAACAAATTTCCGGATGACGTCATCGCTTACGTCACCCTTCTTCAACCTCCATCCGAAATTCTCTCCAGAAATTGCTCCCGATTTCTTTCCAAAATTCGAGCTCCAATCTCGCGGGTTTTTTCCTCCAAGCCTACCTACAAATACCCCACGCCATCCTCTTCATTTCCCCTCTCCATCCACTCCAAATCTCGCCGTCGGGCTGCAGATTTTGCTCGCCGGAGTTCCGTCAACCGCCGCCATGAATTCTTTTTTTCCGGTGAGGTGAGCTACTCCCTGGGGTCGAGCCCCTTCTCTTTCTTCTCCCCTTTCCGTTGCGCATCATTGACATCCCTTCCCCGCCTTTCTTCCGCAGTAGAAGCGAGCCATCGCGTGCGTCGCCGGAGTTCGCCGGCAGCCGAACACCTCCGCCCACGCCGTCACGTGCGTACGGGAAGAAATCGACGGCGCCGCCTGCACCATCGAGCTCCTCGTCGCGCGCTGAACCTCCTCGTCGCCTCGCCGAGTCCAGGGGGGAACCGGAGCGTCGCCGGCGTCCTCGACCGAGCCGCGCGCCGCCGTCCTCCCCAACTCCGGCCACCGGAGCGCCGCCACTGTAAGGTCAACGCTCCCTGGCCGTTCGATCTGTTTTCTACGCGTAGGATTAGATCATCAGATCGAAGCGGTACGAGTCGAATCGATCCGTCGGATCTGGATCTGACGATCCAGATCGACTGGAGCCGAGCCGAGCCACGGCTCAGACTAAGCCGAGCCCAGCCAATCACAGCCCGCCATGTGGCCAACCTTTTTCGGTTTTTTTTTCCGAATAGATTTAATTGGCAGATTTACAGAAAAGTCCCTACAACTTAGAATCTTCATAACTTTTTAACCCATTATCCAAACTGGACAATTTTTATGTCAAATTAAAATTTAATTTTGACTAGTTTAAATTGATCCAACTTTCAGATTTAGAAATTGTGTAAATTTGACATAGATTCAAATTCATATGTCTAAAATTTGCAAATAAAATATTTTTGGAAATCTTAAGATATGTAGAATGATGACCCACTGTTATAAATAAAATTTGAACAATTCTAAAAGAAGTTTATAATCAGATACTTATTTGTTTTTAAATTTGGCATAATAAAATCTTTTATTAATGTATTTCAAATTATTTTCTTTGCACTAATGCCATAATTAATTGCCTTGACCAGAGAAAACTCAATTCCATTATTATTAATCTATTTCACAACATTAAGATGTAAGTTTTGTTATTACCCTGTTAAATGATATCATTTAATTTATAAATGTTATTGGTTAATTAGGTGTTACTAAAACTGTGATCTAAAACTTTATGTCATTGCAAATAACTGGGTTATTATAAATTACTATGAACTTTTCTGTTGCGAATTAAAAATGTTAGATATGATAAATTAATAAATTCTCGAATATGAATCTTCTTAAATTTAAATTCTGAAAACATAACCTTAGGTAAAAGAAATTAAATATGGATGGTTGTTGTAAAATCTTGAACCTTGCTTTTAAATTATGATTAAACCATCTTAGCATCTCTTCGTGTAAACGTTTAAAGACCAATTCATTAGGATCCTGTGATCTTTCAATCCTTTCAAATTGAAAATGTCCAATTTGACTTTAGACTATACCCTAAACGCAATCACATTAATTCTTTTTGCATATTGAATTATGTGACACCCTTGACCAAATCCACTTCTAAGCCTTATTACGCTTGATTGATTATTTGAACGATATATGCTTGTTGAATTGCTTGTTTATTGTATGTCATTTTACTTTATAGATTGAACGGAGTGCAACGTTCGTTGTCGACAATGAGTGTGTGAGAAACGACAACATTCATCAGGCAAGTGACTTCATAAAACACCTACTATTTTATTCTATTGCATACATAGTGTTTTAAGCAGTATTTGCAAAAGTAGTATGCATGATAGGTTTCTGGGAGATTTGTAGTATGCTATGCAAACCTGTTAGGTTACCCCTTAGAAATTCCAGTTAGACCCCTATTATAATTTAGTGGAAGTACCTGCTGCAAAAATGATTGTTTTATGGTTGATGTGATAAATGAAAATTTCCACTAAATAAATTTAACGCCTGGGTGGATTGGGTTGATCGAGGAGGTTTCAAGTTGAGTGGCTTCACAGGGCCAAGTTTCATGGTTGTCTTCGCCCAAGATAATTTCCACTTACTTGGGGCCATGATATGCGGTGTTAACCTGAGTTGCTCACTTGTGGTAGGCCACCCAGGGCTATGAGATTTAAGTTTACACTGAGTCTAGTTGCTTATCGTGCAACCATTGGTCAATATGGGCTCTGTCTTGATGGAGTAAGTTGATGTGGACCTGGGTCAAGAGATTGATGGTGGTAGAGTTGATAGGATGGTGGTAATCTCTTAGTATGATCATGGGAAAGCAACTTCTGAAAAGTCTCGTCTTGAAATTCTCCTTTTCCTTCTCACTAAAGGAGTGTAGAGGATAGTTTGGGTTGATTGAGTCTAATGGTGAAAGTGCACACCCTCTCGAGAGTTAAAACCTAAGATCTTAGCCGTGTCCCCGGCATCGGACAATTTGAGTAACTACACAAGGCTGTCTTATGAAAATCTCTTCATCCCAATTTCTTAATAAAACTTTGATGGGTGAACATGGGTAGGAGACATGGATTTGTCTCGAGATTGTCTATAAAGAGAAAATATTGTTTCAAAAAGTTGTTTACCAAAAGTAGGAGAAAACTTGCTTTGCGCAATAGCCTTGAGCTCCACCAGCCAAATAAGCATATAGATATAATTCATTTGCCACCACAATTCAATTGTGCTGACCCTTTATAGCTGGGCTGCAACTAAACCTTGCAGATTCGACAGACGAGGAGTGAGTATTCGATAGGATTTCGAGTCTACAACCAACATGCTCTGCATGTGGCACATGAAGATGATGAGGCTCATTGTATCTACTATTTTCCGCTGCTACTCTTGGAAATTTCGCTAGCCTTTTCAGGTTATGCAAGTTGTAAGAGATATTTGTAACACTCGATCATGCGATTTAATAAAGTATTTGACACTTTTGCATGATATACATCTTAAACTGTGGTGCTAGCATTTGATCCAGGGACTAACACATTAACACATGGACTTCCACCTTATAATAAAAGGTGAGGTCACTACAGATGGTATCAGAGCACTGTGTTGCCTGTAGGTTCGAGACCCTAGGTTTGGATAGAAATAGGCTTTGACCATAGGATTGAAAATTTATTTCTATTCACGTTACTAAATAAATATATAATTTTCTCTATCTTTTCTTATCCTCTCGTCTACTATCTACCTTCTGGAAAATATCCTATCTATTTCTAGATGACCATTGTTCTTGAAGTCTGAGTCTGATACTTCATAAGGAATTCTACAACTCAACACGAAGAACTTCATGAAAGATGATAGAAGAACTTGGATTTAGAGTTCAACCACTTTGAAGAGTTTAAAGAAATTGAAGAAGATGATGAAGCGCTCAAGAAGGAGCTATACTAGACAACCATTTAGAACAGCGATACCGTGTTAGTGTATTGTTCATACCAACTTAGGTTGTATGACAATACTAGATTGTTTGTTTGTGTGTGAACCTTGTTGCCTGGTGTTTTCTAGATGTTGTTTGTAAAATGAATTGCCTTGTCTTATTATGTTGGCATAGGATTCTTTCTTTGTGTCTTTGTATCTTAACTCATCCATGCTAAACCCAAACCAGACGCAATATCTATCCTTAGAACAAAATTAAACCAACCAGAATGGATATACTAGTGGAGGTTAAGTTTAGGAGTTGAGAAAACATATATTTTCCATCACATCAAGGAGAAGGAATTTTGAAGAGACAACAACTTTTCAGCTATCCTGACGTAGGTTTAACGCAACCTACTAGTGTGAGGACCGATAGTTTAGCTCAGGTTTGTCCTACAGACTAGAAACATTCTGTGAGATAAGTGAGGTTTGACCAAGTATTAGAATACGAGATTCATCAAACCAAGCACAAAGTAATGAGTGAGTGCGACATGGATTGGCCCCCATGGCGAATACTCATGTCATTCACTTTGCTATGAGGAATGGAAAATCTTGAGTGACTTTCCGATGAGAGAATACGACGATGAAAAACCAAAACCATAGAATTGTAGATATTTATAACCCTATGTGAGGAAAGGGTTGCTAAAACGTATTAAATTACGGTGAGGATAACCACAAGCAAAGTGTTGAAGAATACCCAACAATCGAAGATTTGCCTTCCATCAGAGTTACGTTAGTTGCTTCAAAAATGTAAACAGTGAAGATGAAGCACATGGGGACATCAAGCGGTTAGAGTTATGGAGATCTCTTTGAAATCCTCTCAGGTTGGTTTTCAGATTAAGCCAAGAGTGATATTCAGTACCAAAAGCAGTTCAATGGACTTATGTTATAATACAACCCTAAAGTGATGGAAAAGTTTGACTGAAAGATTATAGAAATAATTTCATATTGCCGCAAAAGTTTCTTTTAAGGGTGGTAGCCCACTGAGTTAATCTAATCCAAGTTGTCCAAACCCATCTTTCTTTCTAACCTCCCCAATCAGCGGAATCATTCTCTGTTGGTTTTGCTGTTCCCGTGTCAGCTGCTGCATCTCTCCACCGTCCCCCGCTATCAGAAACTTTCCCAACACTTGCATTTTGTTCTCAGCCTCTCCGAATCTCGGGACGAGATTCCTTTAAGGGTGGTCGTCTGTAACATCCCAACATTTTATAATGTTCAAAAATCACTAAAATTTAAAACTTTTCTTTTATTAAAATAAAATATTAAATGCATAAGAAAACCAACTATGAAAGACTTCAAACATATTGAAAAAGTTTAATTTTTCAAATATCTCAGTTTATCTTTATTTTCAAAAGTTGTTTCAAGTTAAAAGATTTTATTATCCATTGTAATTATTAAAACCTCAATATCTAATTTGCCAAATGTTTTGCAAACCTTTAAACCATATTCATGATATAAAAGGTTTCTTTATAAGTATTTGATTTCAACCACTTAGCAATAGCAATTCAAAAATTAAAATAATAATTACAAGTGTTATTTTAAACTATTGAAAACATTGTCTATTTGCCAAAAGATTATTATTCATTTACCCAAGTTCAAAACATAGTTTTGTATATTTCAGGTCTATAGTGTATAACTTTAAAACTTCATAGATTGTATGATTAATGAATTCTCCAAATAGGCATTTCAATAACTTAAATTATTTTTATCAATTTGCAAACATAAAATGATTTTCATGAATATATATTCTATATAAGAAATGAATTAAATCTAAAATCTTTTCCAATGTTGTTATGAAGTTTTCAAATGAATTATCGTAATATAAAATATAATGGTGCAAAAATTATTTGAATTAAAAATGAATACATTATATATCCCTATTCATTTTTTATATAGTTGTGTCATACTATTAATATTATACTAAAGCCAAAAATGAGTTTAGTATTTGAAAATGAGTTTAAATAACTTAGATTCAAACATATTTGAATATGGGTATTTTACAAATTTTATTAAGCCAAAAAAAAATTTAATTAAGCTATAATTTCAAATTTGACAATAAGTGTCAAATTTGTATTAAACCAATTTTTCAAAATTATTAATTTTAAAAAGTTTTCAAAACATGCCCACAAATGTTTTAAAACATAGACATGAATATTACAAATTTATAGAAATTTATTTGAGTTCATTTGGGCACTTAAATCAAAAGTTATAAAAGAAATCAGAAAAAAAAACAAATTGCGGATGACGTCATCGCTGACGTCACCCTTCTTCAACCTCCATCCGAAATTCTCTCCAGAAATTGCTCCCGATTTCTTTCCAAAATTCGAGCTCCAATCTCGCGGGTTGTTTCCTCCGAGCCTACCTACAAATACCCCACGCCATCCTCTTCATTTCCCCTCTCCATCCACTCCAAATCTCGCCGTCGGGCTGCAGATTTTTCTCGCCGGAGTTCCGTCAACCGCCGCCATGAATTCTTTTTTTTCCAGCGAGGTGAGCTACTCCCTGGGGTCGAGCCCCTTCTCTTTCTTCTCCCCTTGACGTTGCGCATCATTGACATCCCTTCCCCGCCTTTCTTCCGCAGTAGAAGCGAGCCATCGCGTGCGTCGCCGGAGTTCGCCGGCAGCCGAACACCTCCGCCCACGCCGTCACGTGCGTACGGGAAGAAATCGACGGCGCCGCCTGCACCATCGAGCTCCTCGTCACGCGCTGAACCTCCTCGTCGCCTCGCCGAGTCCAGGGGGGAACCGGAGCGTCGCCGGCGTCCTCGACCGAGCCGCGCGCCGCCGTCCTCCCCAACTCCGGCCACCGGAGCGCCGCCACTGTAAGGTCAACGCTCCCTGGCCGTTCGATCTGTTTTCTACGCGTAGGATTAGATCATCAGATCGAAGCGGTACGAGTCGAATCGATCCGTCGGATCTGGATCTGACGATCCAGATCGACTGGAGCCGAGCCGAGCCACGGCTCAGACTAAGCCGAGCCCAGCCAATCACAGCCCGCCATGTGGCCAACCTTTTTCGGTTTTTTTTTTCCGAATAGATTTAATTGGCAGATTTACAGAAAAGTCCCTACAACTTAGAATCTTCATAACTTTTTAACCCATTATCCAAACTGGACAATTTTTATGTCAAATTAAAATTTAATTTTGACTAGTTTAAATTGATCCAACTTTCAGATTTAGAAATTGTGTAAATTTGACATAGATTCAAATTCATATGTCTAAAATTTGCAAATAAAATATTTTTGGAAATCTTAAGATATGTAGAATGATGACCCACTGTTATAAATAAAATTTGAACAATTCTAAAAGAAGTTTATAATCAGATACTTATTTGTTTTTAAATTTGGCATAATAAAATCTTTTATTAATGTATTTCAAATTATTTTCTTTGCACTAATGCCATAATTAATTGCCTTGACCAGAGAAAACTCAATTCCATTATTATTAATCTATTTCACAACATTAAGATGTAAGTTTTGTTATTACCCTGTTAAATGATATCATTTAATTTATAAATGTTATTGGTTAATTAGGTGTTACTAAAACTGTGATCTAAAACTTTATGTCATTGCAAATAACTGGGTTATTATAAATTACTATGAACTTTTCTGTTGCGAATTAAAAATGTTAGATATGATAAATTAATAAATTCTCGAATATGAATCTTCTTAAATTTAAATTCTGAAAACATAACCTTAGGTAAAAGAAATTAAATATGGATGGTTGTTGTAAAATCTTGAACCTTGCTTTTAAATTATGATTAAACCATCTTAGCATCTCTTCGTGTAAACGTTTAAAGACCAATTCATTAGGATCCTGTGATCTTTCAATCCTTTCAAATTGAAAATGTCCAATTTGACTTTAGACTATACCCTAAACGCAATCACATTAATTCTTTTTGCATATTGAATTATGTGACACCCTTGACCAAATCCACTTCTAAGCCTTATTACGCTTGATTGATTATTTGAACGATATATGCTTGTTGAATTGCTTGTTTATTGTATGTCATTTTACTTTATAGATTGAACGGAGTGCAACGTTCGTTGTCGACAATGAGTGTGTGAGAAACGACAACATTCATCAGGCAAGTGACTTCATAAAACACCTACTATTTTATTCTATTGCATACATAGTGTTTTAAGCAGTATTTGCAAAAGTAGTATGCATGATAGGTTTCTGGGAGATTTGTAGTATGCTATGCAAACCTGTTAGGTTACCCCTTAGAAATTCCAGTTAGACCCCTATTATAATTTAGTGGAAGTACCTGCTGCAAAAATGATTGTTTTATGGTTGATGTGATAAATGAAAATTTCCACTAAATAAATTTAACGCCTGGGTGGATTGGGTCGATCGAGGAGGTTTCAAGTTGAGTGGCTTCACAGGGCCAAGTTTCATGGTTGTCTTCGCCCAAGATAATTTCCACTTACTTGGGGCCATGATATGCGGTGTTAACCTGAGTTGCTCACTTGTGGTAGGCCACCCAGGGCTATGAGATTTAAGTTTACACTGAGTCTAGTTGCTTATCGTGCAACCATTGGTCAATATGGGCTCTGTCTTGATGGAGTAAGTTGATGTGGACCTGGGTCAAGAGATTGATGGTGGTAGAGTTGATAGGATGGTGGTAATCTCTTAGTATGATCATGGGAAAGCAACTTCTGAAAAGTCTCGTCTTGAAATTCTCCTTTTCCTTCTCACTAAAGGAGTGTAGAGGATAGTTTGGGTTGATTGAGTCTAATGGTGAAAGTGCACACCCTCTCGAGAGTTAAAACCTAAGATCTTAGCCGTGTCCCCGGCATCGGACAATTTGAGTAACTACACAAGGCTGTCTTATGAAAATCTCTTCATCCCAATTTCTTAATAAAACTTTGATGGGTGAACATGGGTAGGAGACATGGATTTGTCTCGAGATTGTCTATAAAGAGAAAATATTGTTTCAAAAAGTTGTTTACCAAAAGTAGGAGAAAACTTGCTTTGCGCAATAGCCTTGAGCTCCACCAGCCAAATAAGCATATAGATATAATTCATTTGCCACCACAATTCAATTGTGCTGACCCTTTATAGCTGGGCTGCAACTAAACCTTGCAGATTCGACAGACGAGGAGTGAGTATTCGATAGGATTTCGAGTCTACAACCAACATGCTCTGCATGTGGCACATGAAGATGATGAGGCTCATTGTATCTACTATTTTCCGCTGCTACTCTTGGAAATTTCGCTAGCCTTTTCAGGTTATGCAAGTTGTAAGAGATATTTGTAACACTCGATCATGCGATTTAATAAAGTATTTGACACTTTTGCATGATATACATCTTAAACTGTGGTGCTAGCATTTGATCCAGGGACTAACACATTAACACATGGACTTCCACCTTATAATAAAAGGTGAGGTCACTACAGATGGTATCAGAGCACTGTGTTGCCTGTAGGTTCGAGACCCTAGGTTTGGATAGAAATAGGCTTTGACCATAGGATTGAAAATTTATTTCTATTCACGTTACTAAATAAATATATAATTTTCTCTATCTTTTCTTATCCTCTCGTCTACTATCTACCTTCTGGAAAATATCCTATCTATTTCTAGATGACCATTGTTCTTGAAGTCTGAGTCTGATACTTCATAAGGAATTCTACAACTCAACACGAAGAACTTCATGAAAGATGATAGAAGAACTTGGATTTAGAGTTCAACCACTTTGAAGAGTTTAAAGAAATTGAAGAAGATGATGAAGCGCTCAAGAAGGAGCTATACTAGACAACCATTTAGAACAGCGATACCGTGTTAGTGTATTGTTCATACCAACTTAGGTTGTATGACAATACTAGATTGTTTGTTTGTGTGTGAACCTTGTTGCCTGGTGTTTTCTAGATGTTGTTTGTAAAATGAATTGCCTTGTCTTATTATGTTGGCATAGGATTCTTTCTTTGTGTCTTTGTATCTTAACTCATCCATGCTAAACCCAAACCAGACGCAATATCTATCCTTAGAACAAAATTAAACCAACCAGAATGGATATACTAGCGGAGGTTAAGTTTAGGAGTTGAGAAAACATATATTTTCCATCACATCAAGGAGAAGGAATTTTGAAGAGACAACAACTTTTCAGCTATCCTGACGTAGGTTTAACGCAACCTACTAGTGTGAGGACCGATAGTTTAGCTCAGGTTTGTCCTACAGACTAGAAACATTCTGTGAGATAAGTGAGGTTTGACCAAGTATTAGAATACGAGATTCATCAAACCAAGCACAAAGTAATGAGTGAGTGCGACATGGATTGGCCCCCATGGCGAATACTCATGTCATTCACTTTGCTATGAGGAATGGAAAATCTTGAGTGACTTTCCGATGAGAGAATACGACGATGAAAAACCAAAACCATAGAATTGTAGATATTTATAACCCTATGTGAGGAAAGGGTTGCTAAAACGTATTAAATTACGGTGAGGATAACCACAAGCAAAGTGTTGAAGAATACCCAACAATCGAAGATTTGCCTTCCATCAGAGTTACGTTAGTTGCTTCAAAAATGTAAACAGTGAAGATGAAGCACATGGGGACATCAAGCGGTTAGAGTTATGGAGATCTCTTTGAAATCCTCTCAGGTTGGTTTTCAGATTAAGCCAAGAGTGATATTCAGTACCAAAAGCAGTTCAATGGACTTATGTTATAATACAACCCTAAAGTGATGGAAAAGTTTGACTGAAAGATTATAGAAATAATTTCATATTGCCGCAAAAGTTTCTTTTAAGGGTGGTAGCCCACTGAGTTAATCTAATCCAAGTTGTCCAAACCCATCTTTCTTTCTAACCTCCCCAATCAGCGGAATCATTCTCTGTTGGTTTTGCTGTTCCCGTGTCAGCTGCTGCATCTCTCCACCGTCCCCCGCTATCAGAAACTTTCCCAACACTTGCATTTTGTTCTCAGCCTCTCCGAATCTCGGGACGAGATTCCTTTAAGGGTGGTCGTCTGTAACATCCCAACATTTTATAATGTTCAAAAATCACTAAAATTTAAAACTTTTCTTTTATTAAAATAAAATATTAAATGCATAAGAAAACCAACTATGAAAGACTTCAAACATATTGAAAAAGTTTAATTTTTCAAATATCTCAGTTTATCTTTATTTTCAAAAGTTGTTTCAAGTTAAAAGATTTTATTATCCATTGTAATTATTAAAACCTCAATATCTAATTTGCCAAATGTTTTACAAACCTTTAAACCATATTCATGATATAAAAGGTTTCTTTATAAGTATTTGATTTCAACCACTTAGCAATAGCAATTCATAAATTAAAAGAATAATTACAAGTGTTATTTTAAACTATTGAAAACATTGTCTATTTGCCAAAAGATTATTATTCATTTATCCAAGTTCAAAACATAGTTTTGTATATTTCAAGTCTATAGTGTATAAATTTAAAACTTCATAGATTGTATGATTAATGAATTCTCCAAATAGGCATTTCAATAACTTAAATTATTTTTATCAATTTGCAAACATAAAATGATTTTCATGAATATATATTCTATATAAGAAATGAATTAAATCTAAAATCTTTTCCAATTTTGTTATGAAGTTTTCAAATGAATTATCGTAATATAAAATATAATGGTGCACAAATTATTTGAATTAAAAATGAATACATTATATATCCCTATTCATTTTTTTATATAGTTGTGTCATACTATTAATATTATACTAAAGCCAAAAATGAGTTTAGTATTTGAAAATGAGTTTAAATAACTTAGATTCAAACATATTTGAATATGGGTATTTTACAAATTTTATTAAGCCAAAAGAAAATTTAATTAAGCTATAATTTCAAATTTGACAATAAGTGTCAAATTTGTATTAAACCAATTTTTCAAAATTATTAATTTTAAAAAGTTTTCAAAACATGCCCACAAATGTTTTAAAACATAGACATGAATATTACAAATTTATAGAAATTTATTTGAGTTCATTTGGGCACTTAAATCAAAAGTTATAAAAGAAATCAGAAAAAAAACAAATTGCGGATGACGTCATCGCTGACGTCACCCTTCTTCAACCTCCATCCGAAATTCTCTCCAGAAATTGCTCCCGATTTCTTTCCAAAATTCGAGCTCCAATCTCGCGGGTTGTTTCCTCCGAGCCTACCTACAAATACCCCACGCCATCCTCTTCATTTCCCCTCTCCATCCACTCCAAATCTCGCCGTCGGGCTGCAGATTTTGCTCGCCGGAGTTCCGTCAACTGCCGCCATGAATTATTTTTTTCCGGCGAGGTGAGCTACTCCCTGGGGTCGAGCCCCTTCTCTTTCTTCTCCCCTTGCCGTTGCGCATCATTGACATCCCTTCCCCGCCTTTCTTCCGCAGTAGAAGCGAGCCATCGCGTGCGTCGCCGGAGTTCGCCGGCAGCCGAACACCTCCGCCCATGCCGTCACGTGCGTACCGGAAGAAATCGACGGCGCCGCCTGCACCATCGAGCTCCTCGTCGTGCGCTGAACCTCCTCGTCGCCTTGCCGAGTCCAGGGGGAACCGGAGCGTCGCCGGCGTCCTCGACCGAGCCGCGCGCCGCCGTCCTCCCCAACTCGAGCGTGGGTTCTGGCTTCCGGCTAGCCCGTTCTTCCGCGACTTCCTCGACACCTACGGCCTCCAACCCCATCATGTCCCAGCCAACGCCATTATGATGCTCTCGGTCTTCACCACCTACGCGGAAGCGTATCTCGGTGTATGGCCTTTCTTGGACCTCTGGGCCAAGTACTTCATCCTCCGCCGCCAAGTCGTCCCCAACCCGGATAAGAAGGTCAAAGACTTAGTTGACTGCGGGGCGGCCACCATAATTCCTCGCGCTGATTCCGGATTCCCCAAAGTCCAGGGGCTAGAGTCCTGCCGGAAGTGGCAGCTTAGTTTCTTCTACGTGAAGAACCGGGAGGCGTCGGGAGAGGGTCCGGGATCCTTGAACCCGGATTTCATCAATCTGCAAGAGTTTTCCATTGGTCCTCCCCGCGAATTCGACCTCTGGAACCGGCTTCCAGATACCGAGGAGGTCAGATGCATGCACGACGTCCTCAACGTGCTGACGGATAAGATGACTGGCGACGATCTCCTGCGCTGCTTTATCATTCGTCGCGTCTGCCCCTACAAACCCGAGTGCACAAGATGTGCCATATGGACGGGTCACTAGATCCCACCAGGACCAGCATCTTCGGGTTGGACCGTCCCGCAGTCGTCCGGCGCATTCGAGCTATTGCTTGAACGAAGATGCCGGATGATTACGTCTGGGGTCTTGTCGGGGGATCCCGGAAAAAACCACTAAAACAGGTGCTTGTGTCTGTCTTTCGCCAACTTACATTTTCCCCTGGATTCTACTGGAAACCGACATGGTTGTCATGCAATGACTTGTTCGTGCAGTTATTTGAGCGGCAGACCGAGGAGGACGCGATGCACGCCGGTGGGACGTTCGTGCCGAACATCCCGGCACCGAATAAGATACCGAGAGAGGATCCCGACGGCGAGGACCACCTGTCTATCCCTCTAGTTCGTGCTGCTGCTCCGGGTAACCCTTCAACCTCAGAGGCAATTTCCGTTTTTTCAGATGATGAGGATGAGATTGATTGTCAAATACTCGATGTGATTGACGCTCTTCCCCTCAACTGGGCTTCGACAGTGGCTCCGAAACCCACGGCCGTGACGAAACGCGCCGAGACCCGGAAGCGTGCGGCTTCCGACACCATCCCTGCCGGTGCTTCCGGCACCACCCCCAAGAAGAGCAGGCCGAACAAGCAAACGGCCGAGAAGCCACTACGCCGAAGGAGGTGTCCTCCCACCGTCGACTCCGGGTAAGATTTCTTTCCTTCGAGTTACATGGTCTTGTCTTCTCCTGAAGTCTTTACTGATATACTTCTTTTCAGCGATGCACCCGACGTCCCGGCATCCGCGGCTTCCCAACCTCCGGGATCCCTCACTCCTAGCCCGCCTCGGGCTGCTCCTTCTCCATCTCGCCCTTCCGCACGAGGGAGCGAGCATCCTGCTCCCGTTGCTGCGCAGACTGCCGCTGCGACTCCGGACGCTCGTCCCGCGGTGGACGAGATTTCGGCCCAGGCTACCGCCGGATCGGAAGACATCTTCCTTCCGGACAGCCCGCGCAGTGTCCCTGGGCTTGAGACGGAGATCGCAAGTCCTCCTCGGCAGGTCGTGCCGGGAGCCTCCTCCCGGCAGGCCTCGGGCAAGACTGCTCCGCCGAAACAGCCCATAGCGCCTTCCCGGCAACCTGACCAACCTGTCGGGAAAGCGCGCAGCAAGGCCGCCGGGCAGAAAACAATCTCCGCCAAACCTACTGCTCCCCCGACATCCTCGGCCCAAGACTTGGCCCTAAACTCGGGTAAGTTTTCGCGATTACCACCACCTCCTGCCGAGGTCCCCACTGCCGCCCTGCAGATGCTGCGAGCAAACGTAAGCTCCTTTATGCCTTCAGGATCCCGGGAGGTTGTTGCTGCTCGCGCGCCTGGCGGTTCCAGCGTGCTTGTTGTTGAAGAATACAACCAAGCCTGGATTGCCGCCGATGCCTCCGAGACCGTGGAGGACTTGCACGCTGCCGGCCCTAGCCGCAGCGGCCAAGCTCTACACGCTCTCCAGGTGGCCGCGCTGGACGTTACTCGGATGATCGAGGTAAGTTTGTTCCCTTTACCTCTTCCAAAAATTATTTGTTCCTCCCCCACTAGTCCCCGAGATTGGTGCTTAGTGCTCTAGATTCCACCGAATAGCAGACCACTAGGCTCCAATCTTAGAGAAAATCCCAGGACTTGGAAGTCGAGCCCCCGAGATCCTCCCCACCGAGTAGCTTTAAAATTGTTCCATCTCCACTAGTCCCCGAGATTGGTGCTTAGTGCTCTGGATTCCACCGAATAGCAGACCACTAGGCTCCAATCTTAGAGAAAATCATAGGACTCGGAAGCCGAGTCCCCGAGATCCTCCCCATCGAGTAGCTTTAATTTACATAGATCTCGGAACACCCCGAGTCCCCGGGATCCTTCCCGAGATTGACATAGCTTTCTTTGTTTTGAATTCAGGAGTGCGGCAAGAAACGGGGCAGCATCTTCCACCGGGTTCTTGCTGACCTTGGTCAGTCCAAGAAGTGCGAGGGGCGGCTCCGGGAGGAGCGGGATACCGTGAGCAAAATCTCAGTGGAACAAAAGGCTGCTCTTGCCGCTACCCAGGCCGAGATCGCGCGGCTAAGTGCCGATCTCAAAAAGGCCAAATCTGCCGTGACCGACATGAAGGCGCGCTTCGTGGAGGCGTCGAAGAAGCAGAAGGAGACCTTGGATCAATCCGAGGCGCGCGCGCACCATGCCGAGACCGGGATGGCGCTTCTCCGGTCGCAGGCCGATACCTGGCTCTCTGAGCTAACCGGGTTGAACAGGGATCTTAACAGTAAGCTGACCGACATCCTTTTTCTCCTGCTCTCTTTGTTCACTGCTACAATCCTTATGACTTAGTCGCTTGACAGCTCTTCTTTTTAAAGGGGAATTCGAGCACTCCCGCGACGCTGCCAATCATGCCGTCGCTGCCGCCCGGGAGAAGCGCGCCGGGAAGGGCCCTGTCTCGGACTCTTGGGACATTGAGGATCACCTCACTTCCCTGAAGGCCCGGATAGTGCCTCTTCGGTCGATCGGGACCGAGTTGATCAGCGCCGCGGTCCATGTCCATGGCGCACTATGGCGGGTGTCAGTGGTACCCTTTCGGTCAGCGAACTGGCGACCGCGCTCCGAGCTGCCGGGAGATGTCTCCATGCTTGGAAGCGCTCCGGTGCGCGGGCTGGGGCCGATCAAGTCTTGACCCACGTACTCAGCTGGTACGAGGGTCTTGACCTTGATGTGGTCCAGCGCCTACGCACCATCTCGGCGTGGTGCACCGATCCGGTCAAGGTCCAGCGGCGTCAAGAGGTGGCGCATCGCATCGCCTCCTGGTCCAACATCGGGGTCTTCACCGCTAGCCTCGTCGTTTCTGACTCCGAGTCAGATTATGAAGACGATGATGAAACTGGTGCAACCGATGACGTGGATGCCGAGATCCCGGAGGAGGACGACGCCGCTTCCGGTGCCGCCACCGAGACCGTGGTCTCCCGGGATGCTTCTACTCCAACGCCACCCGAGGCCTCTCAGGCCGAGGTGCATCCGGATGCCCCGAGCACCGCTGCTGGCGTGGAGGTCATCGTCGCTTCTGCTGCTGCAGCCACCGAGAAGCCGGCTTCTCCTATCCCTTAGAAATACTTAAGTGTAGAACTGTTAAATCCCCGGGATGCCGGGTGCAAGATGTAATATACACTTTTAAGATTTATGTTTCACACTATGCTACATATTAAAACGAGCTATGTCGGTTTACTCTGCAATGAGTCCCCGAGTTCCTTTTCATGTGTACCGTACTTAGGCAATTTCTGCTCTTGTCTACCATTTCGGCGTTCGACAGTCGAGTCACAAAATTCCATGCACGACATACATTACTTAAGAATATCCGAGTTCTAGTTAACCGAGTTCCCGACATAAAAAATAACCGGGTTAGTAAAATAGATATGCCGGATAAGTTCCTGCTCCGAGTCCCCGATTTCGTTTTCGTGTTCCCCATATTTGACTCTCTTTGCTCTTGACTACCATTTCGGCGTTCGTCAGTCGAGTCACAACATTATTTCACATG
Organism: Poa annua; assembly: GCA_026929855.1. Lineage (NCBI taxonomy): Eukaryota > Viridiplantae > Streptophyta > Magnoliopsida > Poales > Poaceae > Poa > Poa annua. Next base: position 56,175,095 of record CM049426.1, on the reverse strand, counting down.
ACATACATTACTTTGACTTGAGAATCGATCTCGGAACTTTCCCGGCATATAGAGAACATAAAAAATAGGTACCAGGCAGTCCCCGGGTTATTTCCCGGGATGCCGACATGAAATAATAAATAAACGGGACAAAGTAAATGGGCATACGACGAGGCAGTCCCCGGGGTCCTCCCGGGGTGCCGCACTTTCATTAATAGATAAAAATCATAATACAACATACACTGTGCCCTTTACGTATAGAAGGGTCGAAGTAGGGCTAAATTCCATGGACGTTTGGTTTCCTCACCGGATTTGTCCATTACACCTTTCCTAGCGTCCTGTGCATCTACAAGGTAATAAGAATCATTGTGCAATGCCCTTCTTATCACAATAGGTCCCTCCCATGGAGGTGACAACTTATGCATTCCGGCCGTGCGTTGGATGAGCCTCAGCACAAGATCTCCTTCTCGGAACACTCTCGGGTGCACTTTCCGGCTATGATAGCGACGGAGATTTTGCTGATAAATTGCAGACCGAGATAGTGCCAATTCTCTTGCCTCTTCAAGTAAGTCCACATCATCTTCTCGGGCCTCCTTCGCCTCGGTCTCGGTGAACATTGTCACTCTCGGGGAATCATATTGTATGTCGGTCAGGAGTACTGCCTCGGCACCGTACACCATGAAGAACGGCGTATACCCGGTAGATCTATTCGGTGTGGTCCGGAGACCCCATAATACTGCCGGTAACTCCTCTATCCAGCATCCCGGAGTTCTCAACAGTGGTTCGATCAAGCGGGCTTTGATGCCGGCTAAGACCAATGCATTTGCTCTCTCAACTTGCCCGTTTGCTTCCGGGTGTGCAACTGATGCAACATCCAACCGGATTCCCTTCTCAGCACAAAATCGAGCGAATTCCCCCACAGCAAAATTGGTGCCATTATCCGTGATAATGCTGTGCGGGTATCCGTACCTCAAGATGATGCCTTTTAGGAATTGCACGGCGATGTGCCCGTCACACTTCCGGATTGGCTTGACCTCTATCCACTTGGTGAATTTGTCCACCATGACCAGTATGTGTGTCATATTGCCCCTTGCCGGTTTGAACTGCCCGACCATGTCCAAGCACAATACCGCAAATGGCCAAGTGATAGGGATTTTCTTCAGAGCCGATGCCGGCATATGTATCCGGTGAGCAAACCTCTGGCATCCTCCACACGTACGGACAATGTCTTCTGCTTGCTGCAACGCCGTGGGCCAGTAGAACCCATGCCGGAACACCTTCGCCACCAGGGCCCGGGATGATGCATGATGTCCACATTCCCCGTGACGCCCGAAAATCGGTACTATGTAGATTTAAGCGATCCCGCCGAAATCCGCATAATAACGATTTTAGGTCGCCCACCAGACATAATGTGCACGTCGAAACATGCGCATTATGTGGGTGGAATTGTGATAACATTACAACAGTTCCGATACATCCACAAATACAACAGAAGATAAAATTACAACAACGACTCGAACGAGTCAAGATACAAATGATACAATACAAAGATTCAAATGACAGCGGAAGCAAAAATATAGTATCCGACTACGGATAAGATGCAAATTGGACTAAGAGTCCTGAAGATAAGCAATGGCGCCATATCCCTGCCCAGCCAAGCCGGAGGGATTCACAAGCTAACGTCGTCGAACTTCAAACCTGTTAACTGCACATAAAGCATAACCCAAAAGAGGGTCAGGGCACTCCCTGGCAAGCGAAACCGACTTGCCTACTTTCTACACCATCTCCCAAAATATAGGGGAGGTGGACTTAGCGGCAGCAGCACTAGCAACCTAAAGAGACACGCTACAACTTTCGTCTAATTAGATAGGGATAAGAGAGCGCATAAGATAAACATCTACAACTAACACCAAACATAACCCATTCTCGGATTAACCCCCTCAACCAAGTATGAGGAAGCAATTCGGGAAAACTCACACATTGAACAATTTTAATTACAAGTTATTGTGAAAGTAATTCTATATTACTAGTCAGGTTAATTAACAATGATTAGGTGAAGGTTGTCTATGATCTTGTTAGCCAGCATCATCACCAAGTCGTCCATAACCGTGGACACGGCTCATCGATAAGATTATACCCTGCAGGGGTGCACTACTGGACCCGTACTCGTTCGATCAACCCCAAAAGCAAAGCCAGAAGGTAGGGCATCTCAACACGGCAAATCTCTTCTATACAACCCATCCAGGGAACCGCATGATTGTGTGCACGGCTAATCAGGTCCAGTGCCCGCGGGATCGACCTTCATAGCACTCTAAAAACGTGCCACCCTATATGAGAATCGACTACTCCATCATCATGAGATCGTTAGGTAACATATGCATGCATCAAATGGAAAGCCCGAACTACTTGCGGCGCCCTGGATAAGAAGCGGATTAGGTCGAAGCCGCGGGGGGCTCCATAGGGCCTCCCACAAGCGGTTAGTGCGCTCAAAATTGGATCCGAGGACAAGAACTGAGTTCCTAGGTCGACACTTAGCAGAACAAAGCACCTCGCAAGGCCTTCCGCCGGTGCCTTATCCTTTAATTATAATACCACAATATAAGACAACAGTTTATTAAGGTAGAATAACCTATCATGCTAAGCAGGTGAAAATAAATAAGACATACAGACGACTCGCACAAACAACTCTAAGCATGCGCTACGACTCGCAAGGCCAACATATAAACATGCAACAGGTATTAGGATGTGGGGATAAAGCTGTATGGGCTGCAGGATAAACATGTGATGGGATCGCGATAAAGAATCGAATACTAGGGTAGCAGAGATCAACGGCAGGAATGAAAGACAATGTATAGGTAAACAGGCAAACTTTGCTTGCCTGGAATCCCGCATGGAAGCAGATCTTGTCGTTGCTCACACATCTCAACGTCTTATCCGCGAAGAAGCAACAAACACTGGAAAGCGTAACAGATGCATTTTATATCTACGGCAAAAGATTCAGCATGATCATACGAGGATGATGCATGGCATGGCAAGATGCAATACAATGCAGGTAATCCAAATTAAGCGGGAAAGCAACCCCGGCAATTAATATTTAGGTGCAAGTTCGTTATTTACCAGCAATATTAAATGTTGTTTAACATGGTAACACATGGCATGGGTGATCTAATTAAATTAAATGGAATATGGCATTATATATTTATTACCCCTAACATTCCATATTTAATTATTTAGTTGCAGTTAATAAATTATACTAAGCAATTAAAATAACAGATACAAAATGGCATACAAATGGCATTTTAATATTTACTGCATTTTTCTGATATAAAAACATATAAAGATTATTTGATTTGGATTTATAGATTAAAAGTTATTGACATTTTAGTTTTAGGGTTCTTTCTGTAAATTACAGGGACCTATCTGTGATGGAAAAATTGCTGGGGAGGACTCTGTACAGAAAACAAAGATCGCAGGGGTCTAAGCGCAAATTCCAGTCCCTCTGGACTTTTCTCACCGAAGGTGGAATCGCCCGAGAGGCTGACCAGTGGGTCCAAACGCCATGCTGGCGTGGGCGCGTGTGTGTGTTGCGCCACGGTCGCTGACCGGTGGGCCACTGTTGTCAGTGTGCCAAAAAACGGAAAAAGGGCCTTTTTATTCCATGGGCCGGGAGTCGAACTCGCGTGCGAGTGCAGAGAAGCGAAGCGCTGCTAGCCACTAGGGCGGGGAGTGTGTTGTTGTCAGGTTAGCGTTCAGTGTTGTTTTAACACGGAAAGGGCGCGGTTTTCTCTGACGAACTGACGACGCTGACGACGAACCAACGACCGTGAGAAGCGGCGGGAGATCGGACGCTGGCGACGACCACGGTTGTGCGGGACGCGGGGCGTGCATGCGTGTGCAGGTGGGTTCGGGATCGGTTGGAGCGTGTGTGTAGAGGCGAGGACAGGACATCAGCGCAACACTGCAATTGGAGCCGAGCTTGGCTGCTCATCCATGGCGGGGGCGGAGGGAGTCGTGGACCAATTCGAGGAATCCGACGGCAAAAAGAGTTGGGGAGAGGGAATCGGAAGAGAACCTCACCGGGAGGGGGCTCGATGTATTTGTTCTTGCCGGGGAGGTCGGGAGACGACGAATTTGAGCGGTGGCCGTCGCCGGTGTTGGGGAAGATGAAGAAGAGCTCGTCGTCTTTGGTGTCTCCTAGTGCAATCCTTTGCACCGAGGGGTTGACGTCGATGCCAAGCAACTCTTGGTGCAGGAGGATCCCCCTCGTTGGCACCCTAGAAACCGCTCTACGGAGGTGGCTACGGTGGTGCTTATCGGTGGAAGAAAACAGAGAAGATGGGGAAGAAGGGGGCGGCGGCGCGATAGGAGGAAGGAGGGGTGCGGCTAGGGTTTGGAGAAGGGAGGAGGGGTCGGGCGGCTAAAAGGAGAGGGGGAGTGGTTGGAGTGGGGCAGCCATGGCTACGTGTAAAGCGAGCTGTCTCTGTGCTCCGTACGAAGGAGAAGGAGGAGGTGGGCTGGGCCAGAGGGGAGAGGGGAGATGGGCCAGGTAAGTGGGATTTGGCCCAGGAGGTTTTCTCCTCTCTTTTTTTTTTAATTGTTTTGATTTATTCTTTTCTGTTTTATATTCTCAAAATAAAATAGAAAAGAAAAATGAATAAGGAAACTTTACAAAATAGTTTTAGTTTCAAATAGGAAATTTAATAAACTAGTTTTTATAATATTTGCAAAAGATTTGAGACATCATATTTTAATTAATTTGAAATGCATTTGAATTTAATTGTGGGAAAAGAATTTAAATGCAACAAATCAAATTAATGAGATGACACATGCAAATGATGCATGATGATGTCATGTTGATGTAAAGAAAAACAAACAATTTTCTAATTGGGGAAAAATCCCGGGGCGTTACATTCCCCCTGATGTATTTCCAGCAGCATCTCTTGGCCTTCTTCCGGTTCCACACACCTCTGGAGTACCTCGGTGACACTCCTCTTATATAGCTCTTGGTTGATGACGGTGTATGCTTTTGACCTCCGCACTATCTGTCGGGCTTCCACTTCGTTCTCCGCGAGGGTTCCTTCCAAGATGTAAACCATAATGGGATGTGCCCCTCCCGGGACAGGTCGAACCGGGAACATGGGAATATCTATGTCCATTGGTTCTGCCGACATCACCTCCATCATCATCTTTCTTTGCCTCTCTGAGCACAGTGGTGCAGTCCCCGGGTTCGATGTGACGCTCCCGACATCTACTTCCATGGGTACAGCTTCCGAACCAGGCTCCTTGGGGATGAAGATAGAATTCGACTCGGGTGAGGGCTGAATAGATGGCTTCCTCAAGTGTTCGAGGGCGATCCCGGGAGGGATGGCATCTCGAGATGATCCCAGTTTGGACAATACATCTGCTGCCTCATTTTCTCCTCTGGGTATGTGCTTGAACTCGCATCCCTTGAAAAATCCGGATATTTTCTGCACATGAAACCGATACAAGGCCATGTTGGCATCCAGTGCATCCCAGTTCCCCGACACCTGCTGCACCACGAGGTCGGAATCGCCGAAACATTCTATCCGGCGGATGCCGATCTCCTTGGCGACATTCAGTCCATGAACCAAGGCCTCGTACTCAGCGACATTGTTAGATGCCCGGAAATGAATTTGCAGGACATACTTCAGTACATCCTGTTTTGGTGAAGTAAGAACCACTCCGGCACCCAACCCGATCTTAGCCTTGGAGCCATCGAAATGCATCCTCCAGAAATTGTAATCCGGCATTGGAGGTTCATACTGCATCTCGGCCCAGTCTACCAAAAAGTTTGGCAGCGCCTGCGACTTGATGGCATCTCGTCTCTCGTAGGCCGGAGCGTACGGAGACAACTGGATGGCCCATTTGGAAACTCGGCCGCTAGCATCTTTGCACCCGATGATCTCGGCGAGGGGAGCCTCGCACACCACTGTGATTGGGTGCTCTTGGAAGTAGTGCTTGAGCTTGGTCACCGCCATGTACACTCCATACGCCATCTTCTGGTAGTGCGGGTAGTTCTGCTTGGATTCCGAGATCACCTCACTGAGGTAATACACCGGTCTCTGTATCAGCTTGTCCCCTTCTTGCCTCTCTACCACGATGGCTACACTGACTACCCGGTTGGTGGCAGCAATATACAACAGCATAGGCTCCTTGGGCAACGGGGATGCCAACACGGGTGCTGTTGAAAGCATTCTCTTCAAGTCGTTGAACGCCGCTTCAGCCTGCGGGGTCCAAACGAACGTTTTGCTCTTCTTCATCAACTGGTACAGGGGCAATGCCTTCTCCCCTAGTCGGCTCACAAATCGACTTAGGGACGCAAGACAGCCAGTGAACTTCTGCACATCTTTGAGACATATGGGCAATTTCATGCTCTCGATAGCACGTATTTTACCCGGGTTGACTTCAATTCCCGGCTCGAGATGAGGAAACCGAGTAATTTTCCTGCCGGAACACCGAACGTGCACTTATCCGGATTAAACCTCATCCGGAACCTTCTTAAGTTCTTAAATATTTCCCTCAGATCATCGATCAATGAGGATTTTTCTTTTGTTTTTATGACTATGTCATCGACATAGACCTCTGCATTTCGGCCTATCTGGTTATGCAAACATTTCTGCATGCACCTCTGGTACGTAGCACCAGCATTTCTCAAACCGAAAGTCATGACACGATAGCAATAAGCCCCATAAGGGGTAATAAAAGCAGTTTTCAATTGATCATCCGGATTCAAAGGTATCTGGTGAATACCAGAATAGGCATCTAAAAAAGTTAAAATCTCACTCCCGGCAGTGGAATCGATCACTTAATCTATCCGGGGTAGTGGAAAGGGGTCCTTCGGACATGCCTTGTTGAGGTTGGGGAAGTCGATGCACATGCGCCACACCTTAAGCAGGAGGGGATCATCCTTCTTCTTCTCTACCAGGACCGGATTCGATATCCAATCCGGGTGCAGCACTTCCATCACAAATCCGGCAGCCAGCAGTATAGCGAGATGCTCCATGATGGCAGCTCTTCTTTCATCCGAGAGGCGCCCAGTCGGTTGCTTCACCGGCTTCGCATCCGGTCTAACAAACAGAGAGTGCTCAGCCAACTCCCTCGGAACACCTTGCAGATCGTCACTTCACCATGCAAAAGCATCCCGATTCTCACGGAGGAAGTCGACGAGCTCGCCGTCCTATTTGTTGTCCAGGTTGCTGCCAATAATGACTTGGCGCTCCGGGTTGCTGGGGTCCACCCCCACCTTCTTCGTCTCCTTAGGTGGCTGGAATGATGCGCCCTTCTCCGGGTTCACCATCCCGGGCATTCCGCGTTGGGAGGTCTTGGCCAGCGCCACCACCTGCTGGATCCTCTTCTTTTCTTCAGCTATCACCAGGGATTCGGCTAAGCACGAGCCGGCCGAAGCACACTCCATAGAGCGCTTGTGGTCTCCCGATATGGTGATTATGCCGTTAGGGCCCGGCATCTTCATCTTCAGGCAGCCCATGTGAGTTGAGATCATGAACTTGGCCAGGGCTGGTCTGCCGATCAGTGCGTGGTACGGGCTTTCGAGGTCCATGACCTCGAATTCCAAGCTTTCGGTTTGGCAGTTTTCCCGGGTTCCGAACAACACCTCAACCCAGATTTTACCCATGGGTGAGCAAGAGACTCCGGGCACAATGCCATGGAAGGTTGTCTCGGTAGGTAGCAAGGTGTTCATGGACACCCCCAGCTTCAGCATCGTATCCTTGTACATGATGTTAATGGCTCTGCCATTGTCAATCAGAACACGACTGAAGCGGACATTGAGATTTGGTCCGACAAAGGTTGGGTCCACCACCAAGGCGTACGCCCTCGGCTTAGGCATAACTCTGGGATGATCTTTCCGGCTCCACGTGATCTCCATCTCGGACCAGTGCAAGAACTTGGGCACCGCCGGAATCACAGCGTTCACTTCCAAGGCGCGCTGTCGCACACTCTTCCGGTCAGTGGGCTCGGTCACGAAGACCACATAGCTCTGATGTGCCTCCCGGTAGCTGCCTTGCTGATGTCCGGTTTGGTTACTTGGGCCTGCACCATTGTCGTTCCGGGTGTGAACCACATTCACCGGCCGAGGTGGGGGTCCTCGCTGAGGTTGATTAATCTGGATCGCGTTGGCTCCTGAAGTCGGAGGGGGAGGTCTCGGAATGTTGGGTCGAGATGCCGAAGCACCCGTCCGAGTAGCCCCCGTGCTGCCCTCCTGCAGTGTGCGCTGATACCAGCTGCATTGCCGAGTAGAGTGGTTCGCCGGTTTGTTTGCCTCCAGGGTGTGGTAACAGCATGGCTTGTTCAGCATCTCTTCATACGTCAGGGGCTTCTTCTGTTCCACCCAAGTTTTCTGCACTTCCTGGCTCTGCCCCCAAGCCGGGCCACTTGTTTTCTGACGCTGACTGTTGCCGGCATCTTCTTGATCTCGGGTCACCGCTGCGACATGCTGCGCGGCATGGTGGTACTCGGGCTGATTTCTCTTCTGGCCAAAATCTTGGCGATCATGGCTTCTGCTCGAACCCGAACGCTGAGGTCCCGCATTCCTCCTGTTGGAGTCACCGACATCCACAAGGGGTTGCATGGGATCTCCAAGCGTGTAGATATCGGCGATGCGCATGGTCTCTGCCAAGGTCGCCGGCATCTTCCTTTGCAATTTCTGCCAAAGCATTGAGCCGTGCGGGCATCCTTGCGCAAACCAGGAGATGGCCTGTGCCTCTACCACACCTTCGCAAGAATTGCGAATATTGCTCCACCCGGTAAGGTACTCCCGGTCAGTCTCGTTGCTCCTTTGCCTACAGATGGCGAGCTGTTGAGGCCTATTTGGCCTTTTGTACGTGCTGGTGAAGTTGCTGATGAACGCCTCCTCGAAATCTAACCAGCAGTCTATGCTGCCAGTTCTCAAGTTGTTCAACCAGATTCTGGTAGGTCCTTCCAACATCTGCGACACATAACGTACCGCCCATCGTCTGTTTCCACAGGCTATGCTTACTGCAGTTACATAGTCGGTCAACCAGTCCTCCAGCTTCTTGCTGCCGTCATAGGTCTAAGAACCTCGGTTGAGCTGAAAATTCCGGACAGGCGGCTCCCACATGATTCGGGGTCCAAAGCAGGCAGGTCCCGGAGGTCCTTGCTCTTCTACTAGCTCGGACTGGTGAATCCGATCGAACCGGATTCTAGCATCGGCTGGATCCAGTTGTCTGGTTCCTATCCGAGATCCCAAAGGATTCTCGTTGGGCTGGTACCCGAGCTGCTGCAACCTTGAGTTGCCATCGTTGTGCCTGTCTTGTACCGGGATCACAGCCTGCTGCGGGACAGAGGCGGCTCCCTTCGCGGGTTCCCCTGAACATGTGGCGGATTCCGGGGTGGATTACCGCGGCTCGCCGGGTTATTGTTTCCTACACCCAGGTCGCCACCATCACGGGTACTCCCTGCCTGCCCCGAGTTATGCTGCCCGGCTTGCTGGATGCCGGCAAAGGCCGGGTCATAAGCCTGCAACTGCTTGTTTTTCCTGGAGCCCCGGCATCTGCTCCGGCTTTTGCTCTTGCTCTTGCTTCTGCTCGGATGCGGGGAGGAGGCCTCTCCGCCCGACCTCTGGCTATCGGCCCTTGCTGAATGCACTTGGGATCCCACTCCGGGGTTCTTCTTCTTGAAGGCCTAATTCTGCCAGTTGGCCTCGACGACCAACTCATTCACCCGCTCCTGCTGCTTGCGCAGAGCCTCCCCGGATAGCCCTGCTAGCTCTGCCATGGCGGCTTCGGCAGCCCTAAGAGTTTTTGCCGGCAAGCTGTACACCGGTTTCCCAGCCGAGATCAGGCTACCCGTATGACTGGTTGCGGCTCCACCAGCCAATTCATCATTCACCATTCTACCTTTCTTGCGCAGATCCGCGATGCGCTTGTCCCGGGAGTCTATCTTAAGGAACCCGTGAGCTGCATTGTACTCCCGGAGGCTAGCACTGAGCTCACGCCGGATCTCAGCGATCTCTTGCGCTTCGGCAAGTAGCAACCTACGTTGCTCCTCCAAGTCAGCCGAAGTGGCTTGGGTATCTGCATCAGCTGTTACGGGAACGGCCAACTTGGCCACCAGACCCGAGAGGGGATCCGGGCGATGACGGGGTTGTGACGGCTGCGGATCGCCGTCTCGGGCCGTACCTCTCTCCTGAGGGGGTTTGGCCAAGCGAATATGACCGCTACCGGCATCGCCGTCGGCGTCCTGGTACTCCTCCTCAGTTACCCCGACCATCATTACTGCGACGGAGCTCGGGGAGCGATTGGCACGCGGACCCCGAGTAGCGCAGAGCATGGGAGGATCCTCAGCTTCCAGGACAACGTCCGGGTAGCTGCAGATAACTTCGGTGGCGACGTAGGTGGTGAAGCCACCGAAGTCGATGAGGCATCCGTTCACCGGGAAGGGTCTGTTCGGGAAGCTCCCGGCGTTGTCGCTGACGAAATCCATTTCGCCCAGCCTGACGACAAGGCCAGAGAGAACCCGGACGTCAAAGCGAACGGGGGAACCCGTCCGGATGTGTACACCAGCCAACGCCTCTGTCTGCCCAACGGTGGGCGCCAACTGTCGTGGTAGTGTCACGGCAGATGCCATAGGATGGCTAATGTGTGGGGCCGATGGACGTTGGTGGATCCGGGGAGGGATAGCGAGCTGAAAAGCTCACACGTGGAGGATCCCGGTGTAACCGAGATCTTCCAAGAACACGAAACAAGATCACAACACGAGGGGGAAGATCTAGTAAATACGAACAAATGAACGAAGGCACACAACACATACACGATATACCCAGGTTCAGGGCCCTCGTGAGGAGGTAACACCCCTACTCCTGCCTGTCCTCTCAATATAAGTGTGGTACAGGGGCTACAACTTGCTCTTAGAGCTCTTGAGGTGAAGAACAAGAAGAACTAGATGAACACAAGGGAAGATGAAGTAAATGCTCTAGGAGTAAATGAGACTATAGCTTTGGCTCCCAAGTTGGTCTCTCCTTCACAGTTGCAGTTATGGCGCCTTATATAGAGTTCCGGCCAGGAGGGCCGGAAACCCTAATCCGGCTTGGCCTCACCGGACAGGCCTAACCGTTATGTCGACACCGGCTAGTGCGACCTAGTTGCCGTGCTATCCGGCGTAGCCCCTTCGTCATCAGTCCGGCAAGGACAGCAGGCCCCGTCCTGGAACATCATTGTCCACCTGTCAGAGACAGGACATGTCTTTGCCCATCCCGGATAGCCTTTTCCGGATTGCCGGGCTAGGCACGTCCAGTCTTGTCGTACCGTTGTCGTACCGGCTGACGCGCTCCCGTGTCAGGCGGGAGGTGACCATGCTTCCGTGTCAGGCGGGAGGTGACCATGCTTCCGTGTCAGGCGGAATGGTACTTCCCCCCGCATCAGGTGGAAAAGCCTGCTGCAGACCGTTGACGGCCTACCGGGATCCCTCATTGCGGTCACCTTCTTGCCCGACTTTGCGAATCCTTCCTGCACAAGCCCAGTAACCTGATAGAACCGAGACAAACGTTCCGGTTAGTACTTAGCCGGATTGCCTATCCGGTACGCCCGAGTACTTCCCTTTCCGGGAGTCTACTCGGAGCCATAAAATCCGAGATCCTTTCCGGATGCACCCGAGTTTGTCTTAGGATGAGTATCTCTAGGCCTAGCCTCCCGAAGATGTCTTAGCCTACCAGCAAAGACATCTTCGAGAAGCTAGTTCTTAGAGGAACCATCCGCTGATGCTTGTGCTGTTATGAGGGCCCGGGGTGGCTATTTATAGCAGCCAGAGATGACCCTTGCGTCTGCCAGGAGGCACCTTGCACTCTACCAACTCTGAAAGGTCAAGCTGCCCCTTCAGTGCACTAGGGGGTGGCCCTTGCTCTTGCCAAAGGTCAAGCACTTTTGCCATACTGTTAAATTACGCCGGGATCTGCCCTACCCGGGGGCAGCCCCCCGACAGCTAAGGAGGACGAGGAGAAGACGGCTTTCCTCACCCCATGCGGTGTGTATTGTTACGTCTGCATGCCCTTTGGCCTAAAAAATGCCGGAGCCACTTTCCAGAGGTTGATGAGGATAGCCCTCGGCGGGCAAATGGGGCGAAACGCCGAAGCATATGTCGATGACATCGTCGTAAAGTCCCGAGAAGGAAATACACTCCTCGAAGACCTTGAAGAAACTTTCGCCAGCCTGCGCAAGGTGAACATCAAGCTCAACCCCGCCAAGTGCGTCTTTGGAGTCCCTCAGGAAAATTGCTTGGGTTCCTCGTAGCTCATCTGGGTATAGAGGCAAACCCAGACAAAATCAAGGCCATAGAAGACATGCAACCTCCACGCAGGCTCAAGGACATGCAACGCCTGGCGGGCTGCATGGCCAGCTTGGGCCGATTCATCTCCAAGTTCGGTGAAAGAGCCCTGCCGTTCTTCAAGATCGTGAAAAGAACGGGCACTTTCAAGTGGACCCCTGAAGCTTAAAAAGCATTTGAGGACTTGAAGAAGTATCTGGCCAGCCCGCAAGTAATGGTCACCCCAAGGCCTGGCGAGCACATGAAGCTGTACTTATCAGCTACTCCACAAACAGCCAGTGCTGTCCTTGTAGTGGAAAGAGAAGAGCCAGTACTCCACAAGAAGAGTGCAACCACTCCAAAGAAAAAGCCTCCTGATAAGGAGCTCGAAGAAGAGGCAGCCCTCAAAAACCCAACGCCAGGCCCAAAGCCCCTTGAGGCCAACCCCCTCGAGGCACAAGTCAATCCACTTGATGCCAACCCCCTCGAGGCACAAGTCAATCCACTTGAGGCCAACCCCCTCGAGGCACAGGGCAAGCCCTCTGAGGCAAACCCCCTTGAGGGCCAAGCTGTGCCACCTCAGGCGAAAGACGCCAAGGCAACAGGAACTACCCTCGTCGAACATTCAGTTTACTTCGTCAGCACAGTGCTGCGTGATGCTCGCGAGCGGTATACGATGCAGCAGAAGCTTCTCCTCGCACTCCTCGTTGCCTCAAGAAAGCTGCGACACTACTTCCAGGGGCACCCCATCACGGTGGTCACCTCATTCCCCCTGGAGAAAATCCTGCGCAACCCAAACGCAACAGATCGTGTCGCAGGATGGAACATCGAGCTACAGCCATTCAATTTGCGCTTCGATACCATAAGGGTAATCAAAGGAAGAGCGCTGGCTGACTTCGTCGCCAAATGGACTGACCCAACCCCTGAAGAGCCCTTGGGAGAAGACCACGAGCCCTCTGGAGCCGTTATGCCCAGCCACTGGACCATGAAATTCGACGGAGCTTTCGCTTGTCGCCACGGCGGGGCAGGCGTAGTCTTGATCTCACCCAAGGGAGACAAGTTGTATTACACAATCTAGCTGTGCTTCGGAATCGACAGGATATCCAACAACATCGCCGAGTATGAAGGGCTGCTTGATGGCCTACGCGTCGCGATCGCCCTAGGCGTCAAGCGTATACTCATCAAGGGCGACTCCCAGCTGCTCGTCAACTTCTCCAACAAAAGCTACAAGCCTAAGGACGACCACATGGCCGCATACCTTGAAGAGGTCAGTAGGCTTGAGAAGAACTTCAGGGGAATGGAGCTCATGCACATCCCAAGAAAGGAAAATCAAGAAGATGATGACATCACCAAGCGCGCCTCGAAGAGACAAGCTCAGCCGCCAGGTGTCTTTGAAGAAAGACTCGTCAAGGCATCCATAAAGCAGCCCCTAGAGGCCCTGCCCGCAAGCACAGACGAAGCGCTCCCGCCACCCCCTGCAAGCGGAGCCCCAGCCTGCGGGCCTCCCACAGGGGAGCGTCTGTTGCTCACAGCGGTGCACCAAGAAACATGATGGATTGACGAGATCAAGGACTACCTCTGCAAACGGATCCTTCCGCAGGAAGATGTTGAAGCGGAGCGAATTTCCCGCCAAGAAAAATAATACCAAATCCTCGAAGGAGTCCTCTATCGCAAGCGCCCAAACGGCATCGCGCTCAAATGCGTCCCTCCTGAAGAAGGAAAACTGCTGATTAAGGACATCCATAGCGGGGAATGCGGCCACCATTCATGCGCCCGCACCCTCGCAGGCGAAGTCTTCAGGAGCGGATTCTACTGGCCTCAAGCGCTTCAAGATGCAGCGGACATCATTCAAGCTTGTGAAGCCTGCCAATTCCACGCCAAGCAAATCCACCAACCAGCGCTGGGGCTACAGATCATTCCGCTCTCATGGCCGTTTGCGGTCTGGGGGCTGGACATCCTGGCACACTTCCCAACGGTGCAAGGTGGATATCGCTACCTCTTCGTGGCCATTGACAAGTTCACAAAATGGCCTGAAGTGAAGGCGACGTGCACAATCACAGCAGGTGCGGCGGTGAAATTCATCAGAGGCCTGGTCTGCCGCTTCGGAGTGCCTAACCGCATCATCACCGACAATGGCTCACAATTCACCAGTGGCATCTTCAGAGCCTATTGTGAAAAGATAGGCATCAAGCTCTGCTTCGCCTCAGTCGCCCATCCGCAAAGCAACGGACAGGCCGAGCGCGCAAACGCAGAGGTCCTCAAAGGCCTAAAGACAAGGACCTTCGATATCCTCAAGGGCCACGGCAAGGGCTGGATCAACGAGCTTCCCTCGGTGCTCTGGTCCATCCGTACCACGCCACCCAAGCCCACTGGGGAAACACCGTTCGCCCTCGTCTATGGAGCCGAAGCAGTCCTCCCCACAGAAATAAAGCATGGATCCCCACGGGTCCTTGCCTTTAACGAGGAACAGCAAGAGGACCTTCACAACGACGACCTGCTGCTCCTTGAAGGGCTACGACGCGGCGCGGCCCTCCGAGCGGCCAAATACAAGCAGGACCTGAGGCGCTACCATAGCCGCAACGTGCGCTCGCGGACCCTGGAGGCAGGCGACCTCGTCCTCAGGCGAATCCTCTCCAGGGAAGGCCTCCACAAGCTGTCCCCGATGTGGGAAGGTCCCTACAGGGTCACCCACATCGCCAGGCCTGGCGCGGCTCGCCTCGAGACGCAAGATGGCATCCCCGTCAAGAATCCATGGAACATCATGCACCTGTGCAAGTTCTACCCGTGATCATTCTCACGTCAGGGCATGTAGTGAAAGAGGCAGCCCACGGCTCAACCTCCAAGCACTTTTTGTCCTTCAAGGTTAAAAGCTCAAGGCTTAAACCTCTCAAACCTTTGTGTCCACAAGGAACAAGTTAAAAACGTGATTATCGTCACGCACGTGATCATTGTCACGTCGAGACATCAAGCGAACGAGGCAGCCTACGGCTCAACCTCCAAGCATTGCTGTCTCCAGAGGTTAAAACGCCAACGGCTTAAACCTCCAAAACATTTTTTGCACCCTTAGGGAACAAACGCAAAACCGTGATCATTTCCACACCCGTGATCATTGTCACGTCGAGACTTCAATCGAATGAGGCAGCCCACGGCTCAACCTCCAAGCATTTTCGTCTCTAGAGGTTAAAATGCTCACGACTTAAACCTCCAAAAAAATGCTTTGTCTCCTAAAGGAACAAATGCAACCGTGGTCATTGCCACGCCCGTGATCATTGTCACGTCGAGACTTCAAGCGGAGGAGGCAGCCTACGGCTCAACCTCCAAGCATGGTCGTCTCTAGAGGTTAAAATGCTCACGGCTTAAACCTCCAAAAAAAATGCTTTGTCTCCTAAAGGAACAAATGCAACCGTGGTCATTGCCACGCCCGTGATCATTGTCACGTCGAGACTTCAAGCGGACGAGGCAGCCTACGGCTCAACCTCCAAGCATGGTCGTCTCTATAGGTTAAAATGCTCACAGCTTAAACCTCCAAAAATATGCTTTGTCTCCCAAAAAGGAACAAACGCAACCGTGGTCATTGCCACGCCCGTGATCATTGTCACGTCGAGACTTCAAGCAGACGAGGCAGCCTACGGCTCAACCTCCAAGCATTTTCGTCTCTAGGGGTTAAAATGCTCACGGCTTAAACCTCCAAAAACATGCTTTGTCTCATAAAGGAACAAATGCAACCGTGGTCATTGCCATGCCCGTGATCATTGTCACGTCGAGACCACGAGCGGAAGAGGCAGCCTACGGCTAAACCTCCAAGCACCCGTGTCTCTAGAGGTTAAAACGCTCATGGCTTAAACCTCCAAGCACCAAAGGCTTCTCTCAAGGGGAAACCCTTCGAGCTCTCCATTAAACGAGCCCCCGCAGGCCGTTGAGAGTCTCGCTGACGAGGTGGTAACTCGGCAAATCCCAGGGTTGTGCACCCCGGGTTGATTGATGGGGAGAGAGAGAGGTGTTGGTGATCACGACGGCTGACAAGCAAGGTTTTACCCAGGTTCAGGCTCCCGGAGGATAACACCCTACTCCTGCTTGTCTGGTTATTGATACGAGTAGCGATTACAATGGCGAGATTGCGATCTCGCTAGGGTTTGTCGTGGTGGCTATGAGCGTGTCCTCTAGGACGGGCAACCCTCCTGGCTTAATAGGTAGCCAGGTCTCGGGTGGTTGGTACAGATATGGCAGGTTACAAGACCTAACCGAGTTGTACTAGGATACGTGGTACCCCGAGTGGGCCTTCTGTGGGCCTTTCCATGCTTGGCGCGGCCCAGGTAGCCTTACGGTGGGCTAGTCGAAAGGTAGCCCCGCGTCAGTAGCCCCTGAGTGCTTGGTCGAAGCGCAGCGTCGGGCAAAGGACTTCCTCCTCCTGGACGCGCCATTGGATTGCTTGATCTTGAGCTTGAACCCGATTCCTTCAGTTGAACAGGCCTCTCCCGATGGGAGTAACCTTTGTAGTCAAATTACTTTGTGTTGTTCTTCGTGGGAAGCTTGCTTCAGCCTGTTGGCTTACTTGTAGATCTGTTTCGGCTGCGGGAGCTTACTCGACTTTCTTCGTCACCCGAATAAACGTTTCGGGTTCCTTGGCCAGCGCATTGTCTTCAGTTGTTTCAGCTAAGAAGTCTACCACTCGAACCTTGCTTTCGAGTTATCTCGCTGTCTAGTGTTTTGGAGCCGTTGGCTTGATGACGTCGCTGCTGAAGTTTCCTTGCACGCCTCTGCGCCCGATGGGACGTGACATGGCGGGGCCCACTGGCAGACCACGGTCAGCCGTTGTCACGTTCCTGAACTGGGCGCGAAATTTTCGCGCACGATGATGACGCCTCGATTCTCGTGCGTAGTGGAGGAAGATGGCGGCGACGGTTGGCCTCTTTGCTTGACACGTGGACGGCGGGATGAAGATGCTCTGAACCGCTGCACGACAGAGGGTTGAGATTGATTTTGCTGAGACATAAGTACTGCGCCGCCGCGCGAGGGCATCGTCTTCTCCATTCGTCCGCGCGTCCTTTCCTCTGCCTTCTGCCATTCTCGCCCTCACCAGAGCTCCGTGCTTTTTGTCCGTGCACCTTGCGCTACCTCGCGACGCCATGGGCAGAAGAGCGCCGTTGGTTCCTCCACCGCCGTCGATGAAACCGGGCTGATGAAGAAGCCCGACGGCGACTGGCAAAGGTCATCGGTGAAGAAGGCGGAGGTCGAACTCCTCCGTGCTCAAGGTCTTCTTCCGCATGCTGATCAAGTCCAGGTACGCGCTCCTGGCAAAGAAGTTTACCCTACACCCCAGGATGGGGAACGCGTTTGCTTCGTGGATTTCCTTCCGCGGGGCTTCGGGTTCCCCTTGCACGATTTTGTGCGCGGTCTCCTGTATGCCTATGGGGTTCAGATCCATGATCTGATCCCCAATGGCGTCTTGAGCATCGCGGGCCTCATTGTGCTTTGCGAGTGCTTTTTGGGTGTCGCGCCCCACTGGGCGCTGTGGAAGTCGCTCTTCCTCGTTCGCAAGAACGTTGGAAAGAGCGGGTTGTCCTTCCCCGTGGGCGGCTTCGGAATCCAAGTGCGCGGTGACACCGCGTACTTCCAGATGAAGAAGTAGGACTCCGTCCAGGGGTGGCGCAAGAAGTGGTTCTACGTCCAGTCGAGCCAGGATGGCCTGGTGGCATTCGACAGCGGACGCGGGCTGCGGAAGACTTTAGCCTGGACGCACCCGCTGACTGCGGGGGAGAAGGAAGCCGCGCGGCCTCTGCTGGGCCGCGATATCACCAAGACCCTTGGGCGCGAGGCGGGTGGCGTCTTCTTGATGGCCACCTTCTTCCGTCTTCGTTTGCAGCCGTTCAGCGCTCGGCCCCACCCGATGTGGGCCGTCGAGGGCGTCAGCACCGAGCCACTTGACGATGAGGAGGTGGAAGCCAAGGTGAGGTCCATCACC
Organism: Poa annua; assembly: GCA_026929855.1. Taxonomy (NCBI): domain Eukaryota; kingdom Viridiplantae; phylum Streptophyta; class Magnoliopsida; order Poales; family Poaceae; genus Poa; species Poa annua. Next base: position 56,156,857 of record CM049426.1, on the reverse strand, counting down.
AACCTCCGAGTCGCGGATACATGCAACGTCAAGTGCCCGGTTGCTGCTTACGGGGCATCGAACCCCATTCCTGAGGTAGGTTCTTGACTTGTTCTCCTTGTTATTCTGTTACTTGATTTCTTGCTTCTTGATTCGACTTGCGTCTACTTGCTTCTTGATTCGACTTGCGTCTACTTGCTTCTTGATTCGACTTGCGTCTACTTGCTTCAGGGTCTGTCCCTGCTGATCAGCCTTCCTCCTCTCCCCGAGAATGGACCCGACGACGAGTCAAAATTTGTCGAGGAGGAGGATGATGATGATGATGACCTTCCGTCCGCTGTCTCCCCCAACGACGAAGCGGACGACGATGGTGATGACGAGGAACCCGCGCGGAAGAGCCAGAAGCGCCGGAGCGGCGGTGACTCGGCGACTGCTTCGTCGACTGCGAGGGGTGCGGAAGCTGATGCAGAGGAAGTCGTCGCGACGTCGTCGGGTGCGCGGTCCCAAGGTGGCTGGAGCGAGCCCCTGGTTGTTCCCCCTGTTAGTTCCGCGCACCGCGCGCGTTCGCGCGGCTGCCGTCCGTCTCCCTGGGGAGTGATGATGAACTCGAGACCACCAGGTTAGTACCTTGTTGACTTCGAGTTGTCTTTTGTAGTTCCAATCTTGCAGTTGGTCATTGTACTGTTGCTGCAGCCGTCGTTCTAGCGATGTCCATTCTCCTCCTCGTGCGGTGGAGCATACATCCGCCCCTTCGACCGAGCTGGTGACCCGGGTGGCAGTTGAGGAGCGCAGGCAACCTGCTGTCATCGCGTCTTCGAGTCACGCTCCTCCGCCGCCTTCCGTTGATGCCGAGCTTCTAGACCATGTAAGTCTTTTGTACTTGTACTTGTAGTCTTGAATTTTCATCGGGTGCGCGATCAGCGCTCCCGATGGGAGTAGCCCCCGAAGGTGTGGGTGACTAGTAGAGTCGCCCGCAGCTTTATTAAGATCTTGCTTTTGTTTCAGCCCTACTTCCGCCAACAACTTGATGCGGCCGCTGCTTACGTTCGCCTAGAAAAGGAGAGGGACCAGCTTCGCGCTTCCCTTGACCAGGCTGATAAGCGGGTTGCTGAACTTGAGCTGAAGATTCGGGGTCAGGGTGAGCTTGAGAAGTCTCTCCACGAATTCCAGGAGCGGGAGCGGATGCGGGTTGACCAAGAGAAGACTCAAGTCGTCCGCCTTCTTTCCCTCGCCGGTGCTCTTGGGGGTAAGTTTCGGCTTGATGCCTACTGTGTTGTTGCTTTTGCCTTTGTCTGATGTTTGACTTTTTTGCACAGAGACATGCGGTGGAGCTCCTGAGGAGGGCTCGTCGAGTGACACCGTCGACTTGGCGACGGTTGTCGGCTTCCTGGACCGCCTCTGCGCGTATGCGTCTGATGCTCTGAGGAAGTCCACAGATGCGCTGAAGAAGTCGACAGGAGCCCTTACGATAGTGCACCGTAACATCTTCCCAAGCGACCCGCCTCTGACTGCCGTGGACGCCCTTGCTACTCCATTTGAGGATGACGCGACCACCCTCGCCGACTTCACTCGGGCACAGACGGTACACGGCTCCGAGCTCACCTTCCAGCTCCTCCGAGGCCACCAAATTCAGGGCGACTTCGAGAAGGTCGTCATCGGCTTCCCCCGTAGGCCTGATGGCCGGACCACGTCCTTGGGTGGAGTTAAAGTGCGGGCTGCACAGCTTGCTGTGACGCTTGTGTCTACCTTCGAGAGGGCGCTGGCCAAGGCGACTGGGTCGGCTGCTGCTCGGAAGAGTCGCTCGCAGTCACAGTCTGTTGCCCAGGAGTAGTTTGTAGGGGCTTAGCAGTCGCAGCTTCATGTACTGATAACTTTTTCTTTGTAATTCATGTCGACCGATATTTTGTTGGGTCTTCTGGCCTTTGACAGTGCTCTGGCTGAATTGAATGTTTTCTCCTATCGTATTTGTCTATGCTGATCAGTCGTATATTGGTATTGATTCTGCACGTTCATGACAGATTGACTTGCTCGGCGGCACGGCTTCTGCTTCTGCGGCTGGTCCGAGTGGCGATTGATCCTCTTCAGGTGCTCGCCGTCGCCAAGCTGCTCCGGTCCATCCGCGAAGTTCGAACGACCAGCGCATAATCACTTACTTGAAGAACAAGGTGATTGAGCTTGAGGCTACCTTGAAGAATACCGAGCTGCTCTTGCAGCGCTCCAGGTCGCATTCGACTGCGGATTTTTCCCAACGCGAAGATTTTCTGATCGGGGAGATTGATCTCATCAGTCGGCAGCTTCAAGGTTGGTACTTTCTGTGGCTGCCTTTCCCTGTTGAAATTTGCTGGTTCTGACTTCTAGCTTGTGTATGCAGACGTGAACCCAGATTGGGAGGCTGAGAGGGACCGCGTTGAGGAGCGTGTCACCCGGGAGGCGTCTGGCGACTCCCACGAAGCTCGCCATTTCTGGGTGAACAAGTCGCGAAGGCGCATCCTTGCCCGCATGCTCGACCGAACCTGGCGTGCGGCTGTCCTCTAGGAGAATTGCCGGAAGACCTTGTGGCACATCCACCGCGTCTACTTCCCGCATAATGGGCAGCCGCATGGGTTTTCCACCTTGCTCGAGAGGTTCCATGACGGCGATGCTCTGGAGGAAATTGTCCACGCGCAGCTTGTCGCCGGGGCCAATGCGGCTCTGGCGTACGTTCGGCTGGATCGGCCTAACCTTCCGGTGGAGAGGCTAATGGGTGCACTGCCTGGCGATGCCGAGTACGTCGATACCCTGGCGGCTGCGCGCCAGATGATTGAGCATGTGCAGAAGCACAGCGAACGTCTTGTAGGCCCACTCGGGGCGCCGAAGGCCGAGCCTGCAGACTGAGAGTAGTTTTCTTCTGTTGTATAGGATTAGTCAATGTGGCGACTATGCCAATGTAAATGACAGTATATGGAATTAGAAGAGTTCTCGAGCAACGAGTGAAATTGTTTTCATTACTGTGCGGACTTGACCTGTATTGCGCAGCCCCCGAGTAGCTCGGGTGGCGGCCTAGGATTTCTTCGGTGAAGCTTGTATGGCGCAGCCCCCAAGTGATTCGAGTGGCGGCCTAGGAATTTTCAAGTGTGACCTGTGAGGTGCAGCCCCCGAGTGCGTCGGGTGGCGACCTAGGATTTTGGACTTGACCTGTGCGGCGTGTCTCCCGAGTAAGTCGGGTAGAGGCCTAGGATTTTTGAGTTGCGCATGTTTGGCGCAGCCCCCGAATGGTTCGAGTAGCGGCCTATGCTTTTCAAGTGTGACCTGTGAGGTGCAGCCCCTGAGTGCGTCGGGTGGCGACCTAGGATTTTGGACTTAACCTGTGTGGCGCATCTCCCGAGTAAGTCGGGTAGAGGCCTAGGATTTTTGTGTTGTGCCTGTTTGGCGCAGCCCCCGAGTTTGTTCGAGTGGCTGCCTAGACTTTTATTTCAACCTGTGTGGCGCATCTCCCGAGCAAGTCGGATAGAGGCCTAGGATTTTTGAGTTGTGCCTGTTTTGGCGCAGCCCCCGAGTGGTTCGAGTGGCGGCCTAGGCTTTTATTTCAACCTGTGTGCCGCAGCCCCCGAGTAAATCGAGTGGCGGCCTAGGATTTTTTGTTTGTCTTGACTGAGAAGGTAAGGTGAATAGCATTTTCTTGTAACATCCCAACATTTTATAATGTTGAAAATCACTAAAATTTAAATCTTTTGTTTTGATTAAAATAAAATATTAAAATACATAAGAAAACCAACTACAAAAGACTTTAAACATGATGAAAAGGTTTAATATTTCAAATATCTCAGTTTAACCTTATTTTCAAAAGTTGTTTCAAGTAAACAATTTATTATCCATTCTAATTATTAAAACCTCAATATCTATTTGACAAATGTTTTACAAACCTTCCAACCATATTCATGAAATTAATAATTTCCTCATAAGTATATGATTCCAACCACATAGCCATAGCTATTCATAAATTAAAATAATATTTACAAGTGCTCTTAAAAAAAAAACTATTTAAAACATGATCTATTTGTCAAATAGTTTTTCATTCTTACAGCTAAGTTCAAACTTAGTGTTGAAATTACAACCCTATAGTTTATAACTTTAATAACTTCATATCTTTTACAATAAATGGATTATCCAAATAAACATTTCATTAGATTAAAATGAATTCCATTTATTTTCAAAACATAAAATGATATATCTTAATATAAAATATAATGGTGCACAAAATAATTTGAATTAAAAATGATTACGTTACATTTTCTCTTTTCCTTACAAAAACTTGTAATATGATATTTAATAATCTATTAAAGCTAAAATTTATTTTATTGAAATATGAGTTTAAATAACTTAATTTCAAACATATTGGAATGTGGGTATTTTACAAAAAATTATTTAGCCAAAAGAAGATTTAATTAAAATATAATTTCAAATTTGACTTTAAGTGTCAAATTTGTATTTAATCAATATTTCAAAATATTATTTTTCAAAAATGTTCAAAACATTTCCACAACTGGTTTAACACAAAGATAACAATTTACAATTTTTAAAAAATTTGTTTGACCTCAATTGGACAATTAAATCAAAAGATATGAATTAAAAGAAAAATCAGAAAAGAAAAACAAAATGATGACGTCATGCTGACGTCACCTTCTTCTTCCTCCGGCCGAGATTTCCGCCCCCGATTCCCTCTCCCAAATCCGGCGAGATTAGCGCGATGTGGTTCCCTCCTCCTGCCCTATAAACCCCCCAGCGCCTCCGCCACCTTTTCCCCGAAGAACCCTAGCCCGAGCGCCCCTAGGCTGTCCGCAAATCGCCGCCGCCGTGCCGCCATCGCCGCCGGGTTTTCTTCGTATCTGGTGAGCTACCGCAAACGCCGAGCCCTCTCTTGTGTCCCAATCGTCCTACTTCATCCGTGCGCATCTCCTAAGTCTCGCGTCGATGTTTTTCGTGCAGTGTACCGAGCTGTTCGTGTGCGGCTGAAGACCACCGCCGCCTTTCCCAACTCCGGTGAGGAATAGGGCGAGCACCGGAGCACCCCGCCACCAACGACCGTCTCCATCCTCTTCGTTGTGGCGCGGCGCACCTCTTCGTCAACTCCACAAGCCCAGGGAAGCACGACCACGACGGGAGCGTCCTCGCCCGAGCCCAGTGCCACTGTACGCTCCATCTCCGGCGACCATCCGCGCCGCCCGGTGAGCACCCTCTCCCAGAGCCGTCCGATCTGGAATCAATGCACGAGATTAGATTTTAAAACCCAACCGGTACGATCTGATCTGGACCGTCAGATCTAGATCTGACGATCCAGATCCAATGACTTATCCACGTCACCTGCCGCGTCAGCGCACAGTCAGCGCCAGCGTGGAATTTCGTTATCTAATTAAATAAAAAATGGCAGTTTTGCAGAAAAGCCCCTTTCTATTCAAACTTTCATATCTTTTTCTCTGTTTATCCAAATTCTAATATTTTTATATATTTGGAAAGCCCTTTACTTGTAGATCTGTAACTTTAAATTTAAATCTGGTTTTGAGTATTCAAATTTGGAAAGCAGTTTAGAATATTCAAATTTCAAATGGTGAATTTGAGTATTTTTGCCATAACTTTAAATCTGTAAATTAAAAAATTGTAAATAAATTTTTTTTAGAGACTTTGGAATATTTGTAATGTGATGACACTGCTATGAAATATTTTTGAGTAATATTTGAATGAATTCATAGTTATATAGTTAATTTGAATAGTTTGAGTATTTTTCCACATAACAATTAATAGAAATATTATTTTTGATTAAATCAAATTGCTATAAATTTAATTAAATGCCCCCTGTCTATTAACACTAATTACAAAATTTTGCTATAAATTTAATTATAGAAAACTTTAATATTATAATTATTCCTTTTATTATATTTTCCAAAAATAGAAATTAATTAGATTGCATTTATAGCCAAATGCATACTCTATAAATATCACAACTTTTGTATGATATTTCTTAGGATTTAAAAAGTGCATTGCATGCATAACTTATTTTTCACATATAGATATATTTCCCATAGGAAAACTCCTCTTCATTATTTTCTCTAAGTTAGAAGTATTTTCAACTTAGCATTTTAGTAAAGTGCTACACGTAGACACTTAGTAATTTTCAAGATGGAGCTAGAAGGCCATTGAAGGACTTAGCCAAAACAAGACTTCAGAAGTATCTTCAAGGGGTAGAAGCACTTAGAAGAAAAGCAAGAAGAAGTTCAAGAAGACCAACCTCCTCTATTCTCCAAGTCTTTCTTGCTCTCTCTCTCTCTCTCTCTCTTTTCTTCCTTCTTATCTGAGACTTCATGAAGACTAAGTTAAATCCAAGACCAGCCTAGGTGATACAAGAATCATCAAGTCTGAAGATTCATCAAGACTACCAAGAGCTCAATCTAACATCATCCAGAAGAAAGTTACAAGTCTTGAGATGAAGCCTGGAGGACAACTACATCTTTCTTTCTATCTTTTCCCTCTTTTCTAATCTTGTCTTTCACATTTGACTTAAACAAATTTTGATCATGATGTTATCATCTTGAAGATGTTGGATCCTAGCGACATAGTGAGATGAAGCGGCCTGGAGACAAACCTTACATGTCCACGTACATGAGACCTGTCCCACAACTAAAGTGGCTGGCCGGGTGTCTGTCTCTCTCACTATAGTGAATATCCAATTTACAAAGAGTTGATAATAATTGTTGATCATCTTGAAGAAATGACTTAGTATCTTCTCTAAATATTTCTACACATCAAGACAAAGCCATTAGAGGGCTTATTCAAAATGATATAAAACAAAATATTTTATTCAACTTATGACATTAGTCCTTAGTCATTTTGACACACATTTTTGCATTGCATTAACTTAAAAGATTTTCATGGCATGACATGTTTTCCTTAGAAGTTTTACAAAACTTGTTTGTTCATTAGATATGAGCATGTATGTTTGATGATTGTTGTTTGTTGATTGTTGTATTGTTGTTTGCTATTATTGTTTAGATTAAACGGAGAGCAAACGTTCGTTGTTGAAAAGAGTTTGTGAACAACGACAACATTCAAAGGCAAGTGGCACACCTCATAAACTTCCTATTATTTTCTATATGCATTACTTAGTGTATTTTTATATGCATGAGTAGGATAGTATTGCTATGCTAAACCTGTGTAGAATTCCCTTACTCCTGTGTCTAGGTTCCTATATAATACTTAGTAGATGTATTGATGCTATGCAATTGATGAAAAGTTTTACAAAATGTTAAGTGACTACTCAGGGCTGTGCTCATGGTTGTCGTCGCCTAGGATGAATGTCTATTCTACTTAGGGCCGTGAGCAAGGTGTTTTTTACCTGAGAGTGCACATCCACTAAGTTAATGAAACTCCTGGGTGGATTGGTTGTATGGCGGCGAAGTTGAGTGGCTGCTCAGGTCCATGTCAATGGTTCCTGGAGTACGTGCACTTGTGGATAGCCACCCAGGGAACAGAGGAATCTGAAGAACTCCGAGTGACGATTGCTTCCAGTGCAGCCATTGCCATATGGGCTCTGGCTTGATCAATTATGTTGCGTGGACTCTCTCCGGCTTGACAAGCAGATGTAGGGGATGTTAGGTGGAACGGGTCAAGCCAGAGTGGGAGGGAAAATGCTTCTGAAAGATCTCGTCTCATTTTTCTCCTTTCCTTTTCACAAATGGTGTGTAAAGGATAAATTGGGTTGAATGGGTACAATGGTGAACGTGCACAACCTCTGCAGAGTGTAAAACTAAGTACTTAGCCGTGTCCCCGGTACGGATAATTTGAGCAGCTGATCACGGACGTCAACGGAGGATTCCATCATTCCAACTTCAGAAATAAAACTTGATGGGTGAACAAGGGAAGATGAGATTTATGGTTTTCATGCCATACTTGTCTTAATTTTGAAGAAAGTGTTTTCCAAAGAGATAGGAAAAAATTGGCTTTATGCAAAATAGCCTTGAACTCCACCAGCCAAATACGCATATAGGCTTTAGAGTTATTCCATTAAGTGTCCACCATAGTGTCACTTGCCAGACTCCATTTTAATGGAATCTGACCCACGTTGTTGCAATATTTTTCTTATTGCAGATTGTTCAGATGACGAGTGAGGTTCGTTTATAGGTTTTGAGTCTACAACCAACATGTTTTCGTCTGTGGCAGCATGAAAGGGATAGAGACTCACTGCTATTGTAATTCCGCTGTGTACTTTTTCAATGATAGCTTTATGCTATGCAACTTGTATCAAATATTTTGTAATTCTGGATCATCGATGTAATAAAATTGACGCTTTGTTGTGATATTACATCGTAAACTGTGTGTGCAAATGAATGGATCCAGGGATTTGCACTATACATAGGTATCTGCCTTATTTAAAGTGCAGGTACGTTACATTTCTTCAAATCACTTTATTGGTTGCTGCGAACAGGCCGCCTCATTAAAACCCTTCCAGTCCCCTCAGGTACCCTGGTAAGGGAAAGAGTGCGTCTGAAACCTGCCGCTTTGACATGCTATCCTTGTTACAATGGTTGATTTGACTAAGCATAGAACCGCCGGAGTTGTGCAATGTTCCACGGGTTGCTGCAGGCTGCTCCTGTCTTCGAGTCCTTTAGGCGATATGCTCCGTTGCCAATCACCTCTGTGACGATGTATGGACCCTCCCATGGGGAGGCGAGCTTGTGCACTTTTTTCTATTTGAGGCGAAGGACCAGGTCACATGCGACGAAAGCTCTTGGTCGCAATCTTCGTCCGTGATAGTTGCGCAGGTCTTGCTGGTATACGGCTGATCGCGCCAGAGCGATGTCGCGTGCTTCGTCCAATATGTCCATGTTGTCTTCGAGTTCCTCTTCTGCATATGACTCGTCGTAGGCGACCACCCGTGGTGCGTCAAACTTGATGTCGCAGGGTAGGACTGCTTCTGCACTGTACACCATGAAGAATGGAGTGCACTGGGTGGATCTGTTAGGCGTGGTCCGCAGACTCCAGAGGACTAACGGTACTTCTTCGACCCATGCGCCCGCTGCGCGCCTGAGTGGCACACGCAGTCGCTTCTTGATGCCGCTGCAGACTAAACCGTTGGCCTTCTCTACTTGCCCATTGGATTGCGGGTATGAGACGAATGCATAGCTGAGTTTGATACCTTGCTCTGAGCAGAAGTCTTTGAATTCTTCGGCTGTGAAGTTTGAGCCGTTGTTTGTGATGATCCCGTTCAGCACTCCGAACCTGAAGATGATGGACCTGATGAAGTTGACCGCTGTTGATGCCGTCGAACTTGTGATGGGTGCGGCTTCAATCCACTTAGTGAACTTGTCGACTGCAACCAGGAGGTGAGTGTACCCTCCGGGTGATGATTTCTTCAGTGGGCCCACCATGTCCAGCCCCCATTGGGCGAAGGGCCAGGCTAGCGGTATTGTCTTGAGCTCTGATGCTGGCGCGTGTGGCTTGTTGGCAAACTCCTGGCACCCTGTGCATTTCTTTACTAGATCTTCGGCGTCCTGCATGGCTGTTAACCAGTAGAACCCGGCTCGTAGTGCTTTGGCCACCAGTGCTCGACTACTGGCATGATGCCCGCAGATACCCGCGTGGATGTCGATAAGGATGGCTTGGCCGTCGACTGGGTCTATGCACCTCTGCAGGATTCCCGAGATACTTCTCTTGTAGAGCTCCCCGTTGATGACGGTAAAGCTTTTGGAGCGCCTGATGATGCGCTTTGCTTCGACTGGGTCGGCTGGCAGCTTCTGATGCAGTATGTACGCCAGGTATGGTCCTGTCCATGTGGCTTCGATTAGCATGACTTCCATGGGGACCTTCTCTTGGCTCGGCAAGTTTGCATCGCCCTTTGCTTTTGCTGCGGTGCTTGCTGCGGCTTGAGTCTTGATAGATCTCTACGTGATGCGCTCGAGGAAGACGCCGGGAGGAACTGGAACTCTGTCTGATCCCATGTTAGCGAGGACGTCGGCATCTTCGTTGCTGTCGCGGCCGACGTGCCTTAACTCGCAGCCCTCGAAGTTGCCTTCCATCTGGTTGTACATGTCTCAGTAGGCGATCATGTTGTCGGCAATGGCGTCGCAGGACTTCATGGTTTGCTGTACCACTAGGTAGGAGCCGCCGTAGATCATGAGGTGCGTGGCGCCGTAGTTCTTGGCCATCTTCATGCCGTGGATCAGGGCCTCGTACTCGGCTTCGTTGTTGGACGGCGTCGGAAAGTCCATCTGTAGGACATACTTCAGCTTGTCACCCTTGGGGGAGATGAGTACAACTCCTGCCCCGGCTGACTTGAATTTCTTGGAGCCATCGAAGTATATTGTCCATGCGTTGGACAAGTCGGGGACATTTGGTAGTTGGGCTTCTATCCACTCGGTGGTGAATTCTGGGAGGACTTGGGCCTTGATGGACTTCAGATGAGCGTACTTCAGCCCCCATGGCCCTAGTTCGACAACCCACGTGGCGACTTGTCCTGTCGCGCGTTGGTTTGTGAGAATGTCTGCTAGTCTAGAGGAGCTTACCACCGTGATCGGGTGCTCGGAGAAGTAGTGGACGACCTTCCTGGAGGTCATAAAGACTCCATACGCCAGCTGCTGGTAGTGCGGGTAGTTCTGCTTGGACAGGGTGAGGACTTCGCTGAGGTAGTAGACGGGTCTTTGCACCGGGTGACTGTGCCCTTCTTCTTCCCGCTCGACTACGAGTACCGTGCTCACCACCCTGTTTGTTGCTTAGACGTACAAGTATAGAGGCTCGTTTTCCAGCGGTGCCACGAGGATTGGAGAGGTTGTCAGGGTTTTCTTGAGACGGTCGAACGCATCCTGCGCCTCCTATGTCCACTCGAATTTGTCCGTCGTCTTCATCAGTTGGTAGAAAGGTATAGCTTTCTCTCCCAACTTACTAATGAACCGGCTGAGAGCTGCGACTCGGCCAGCTAATCGCTGCACCTCACAGAGTTTGGTTGGTGCTGGCATTGTGAGAATGTTCTGCACCTTCTCGGGGTTTGCTTCAATTCCTCTTGCAGATACAAGGTACCCTAGTAGCTCTCCGGCTGGCACGCCGAACACGCACTTCTCTGGGTTGAGCTTGATCTGGTGCACATCGAGTGCAGCGAAGACCTTGCGGAGGTCGTCGACTAAGGTATCCTCCTTTCGGGTCGTGACGACGATGTCATCGACGTAGACTTGGACGATCTGCCCGATGAGCCCTTTGAGGCACGCTTGCATTGTCCGCTGGTACGTGGCGCCCGCGTTCTTTAACCCGAACGGCATCGTCTGGTAGCAAAAGACGCCATCGGGTGTGATGAAGGTCGTTTTGTCTTCGTCTTCGACTTTCAGCCTGATCTGCTGGTAGCCTGAGTAGCCGTCCAGGAAGGACAGGCGCTCGCAGCCTGCTGTTGTGTCAATGATCTGGTCTATCCGCGGGAGCGGGAAGTGATCCTTGGGGCAACACTTGTTGACTTCAGTGAAGTCAACGCACATGCGTAGTTTTTTCGTCTTCTTTTTCTCCACTAGGACCGGGTTGGCGACCCAGTCCGAGTCCTTGATCTCTCGGATGAACTTGGCGTGCAGTAATCTGTCGACTTCCATGGTGATCGCGTCTCGCTTGGGTCCTGAGAAGCGTCGCATGGATTGCTTGACCGGTCTTGCGTCCTTGTGGACCTTTAGAGAGTGCTCGGCGAGTTCCCTGGGTATCCCTGGCATGTCAGAAGGTTGCCATGCAAAGATCTTCCAGTTCTCACGTAGGAACTCGACGAGCACGCTTCCTATGCGGGGGTCAGACTTGACGAAACCTTGACCGTCTTTCTACTATCAGTCGGATGGACTTGGTGGGTGACGGTGTCATCGTTCGTGTTGAATGCTGCGTCCTTAGTTGGCTTCTTGCGAGATGGAAAGATGGTCTTGTCATTGTCGGCTGATATGGCCTTGAAGTGCTCCTCGACTCCGAAGAACTCAGAAATCTTAGCGAACTCGCGATCACAGCTGTTGGAGAGACCGAAGTCGCCGCGTACGGTGATTACTCCTTTCGGTCCGGGCAACTTGACCAGCAGGTAGGCGTAGTGGGGTACTGCCATGAACCTGGAAAAAGTTGGACGTCCGAGTATGGCGTGGTACTGCGACTTCCAGTCGACGACTTCGAAATCGATCGACTCCTTCTTGAAGTGCTCGGGTGTGCCGAGGATGACGTCGAGCGTGATTGTTCCCATGGGCGTGATTGCTTGCCCTGGTACTATGCCGTGGAAAGTGGTTTCCGATTCCGGCAATTTCTCTATCGACCTGTTCATTCTTCTCAGGGTGTCGGCGAATATGATGTTGATGCCGCTGCCTCCGTCCATGAACACCTTCTTCAAGTTGTAGTCGCCGATCAGGGCCTCAATCACGAGTGCGGCGTGTCCGGGTCGGGTTACCTCGGATGGGTGATCTGCCCTGGAAAACGTGATGGGTGTCTCTGACCCGCGCAGGTAGTCTGGTACCGCGCGCGGGCTATTGATGGCCTGAAGTACTTGGCGGGTGATGAGCTTTTCGCGCCTGTTTGACGGGGGTCCCTTCTGGATCATGTTCAGCTGTCCCCGTGCGGGTGGATACGTGTCGGTTGCTGCCGACTGACCTTGTTGTTGTTGCTGCTGCTGCGGCTGGGGGAATGCTCCGGCCGCCTGCACCTGGTTGTTCTTTGCGGGTGCCGCCTGGATGGCTAGCTGCGGGGCTGCCTATATTGCTTGCACTGGAGCGATGATTTGCTGCATGGCTTGGTATATCTTCCTTGCTTTGCGACAATCCTTCAGCAGATGGCTGGAACCCCACTTGCCTGTCTCCGGGTTGCGGAACGAGTGATGCTTACAGGGTTGCCTCAGCTCTTCTGCCGGGGTTAGCGGGCGCTTCCACTCGCGTTTCTGGCCTCCGTCATTGTGGCTAATGCTGCTGCTGCCACGGTTTTACTGACTCGAGCTGGACTGTCGACCTTGATCGTACTATCGACTGTTGTCGCGTTTGTCATCACAGGGGGTTTCATATCCCGCTGCTACTAGCTCGATTGAATCGTGGGTGTAACGTGGCTTCTTCTTTTGGCGTGCCTCACGCCAGTTGCTTGTTTCGACCTCTTTCTTGGGGGAAGTATCGCGGACGTAGTCCTCTCCTTTGGCCCACTGGTTGGCTGTCTTCATTAGCTCTATTGTGGTCTTCGGCTCGAGCCTACCGAATTCCTCGCGGAGTTCGCGGCGAGCGACGCCGTGCATGAAGGCGTCCATCACCCGGTCTTCTGAGACGGGTTCCATGGTGTTGCGGAGGAGTGTCCACCGCTGGATGTAGGAGCGGAGCGACTCATTCTTTCCTTGCTTGCAGGCCTACAACTCGATGTAGGTCGTTGGCCTTGCGAACGTTCCCGAGAAACTCTTGATGAAATTATCCTGGAATTCTTCCCATGTTCGGAAAGAGTCTTTGGGTTGGCTTGTGAGCCACCCGCGCGTCGAGTCCGTCAGCATTAGCTGGATGTACTGCATTGCCGTAGTCGACGTCCCGCCTTGGCAGGTGCAGGCGATGAGGTAGTCCTCGAGCCACAGTCGTGGATCTTGCTTCCCGTCGTACTTTGGAGTGCCTGCTGTCAGCTTGAAGCCCTTAGGCATGCGGGTGTCGCGGATGTTGAAGCTGAAGCATGCAGCCCCACATGGCTCGAAGTCGCGGTCGGCCTGGTCGACGAGGTTCGCAGCTCCAGCCGAACGTTCTTTGCGGTTGCGGTCCACCGTTTTTTGCGTGAGGACATCACGAAGGTCCTTGATTGGTTGTCGCTGTGCTGCTGGGACCTCCGAGGTTGCAGGCTCGCGCGCTCGGTTGCTTGGTGCCTTGGCCGCTAGAGCTTCTTCGATCGCCCTGATGGAGGCAATTTGCTGTCGGTGGAGCAGGGAACACGCGTCTCCCTCCGGTGGTTGTGTGAGCCGGAGGTACGTCTCGACTGAGATCAGGGCGGCGTTCGCTGTCTTTGGGACGGGTATCCCGTTCTCGTCCTCGGTGACGAAGGACGACTCGAGGTTGCGGGTGACCCTGGTTCGGTCGGCGTCTGTCAGGAGGGGAACACGGGCTCTGTTTCGCCGTGCTCCTTGATTAACTTCCGTGGAGGAGGTAAAGGAGAGGGTAGCTCGCCTGGCACATGATGCATCTGCGTCCCTCTTGCGCCGGAGTAAGTCAGCTTTTTCGGCGCGGAGTCATTCGCCTTCCTTGCGTAGCAAGTACTGGACCGCCAGGTGATCCTCTCTAGGTGCGTCGGGTGGAGGGAACGTGCCCTCGTCGACATGCTTCATGGCTTGGATTCCCATGTCCCGTGTGATGACGATTTTAGTCTGGTCCGGCATGATCACCTCTAGTGGGTATGCGGGTTCTTCGTTGTCATCGGGTGGCGCTGTGCCCGCCATGAAGCATTGCTTGGGGTAGACTTGGGTCGGTGTGTTCGTGCTGCCGCTGCTGCTTCCGTCATCCGAGCCTTGCTCGGGATCGAAAATTGCTGCAACGTGACGCGCGGCGCAGTCGTTGTTTCGCCTCTTTGCGATCGTCCACGTGCTCTGGGGTTTCGCAGCCGCTGGAGCGAGTGCGATTGGCTTGGGGTAGACTTGGCAGCCCCACGAAGACGAAGACGCGCGTGGCGTGGCTGTCAGCTGCAAACCCTTGGTTGTCCGTGCGGGTGCAGTAGTTGAGGCAGATCTTGATTTGACCGATCGTGCCACCGAGATTGGTGTAGTAGACTCGGTCCGCGCGGCTGTTGCTGAGGTTGTCGAGGCAGTCGTCGCAGATGCGATCTTCCCAGGCGCGACAAGAGCGATCTCCGCGGGTGCGGCAGACGCGATGTCGTGGTGGTGTCACGGCAGATGCCATAGGATGGCTAATGTGTGGGGCCGATGGACGTTGGTGGATCCGGGGAGGGATAGCGAGCTGAAGAGCTCACACGGGGAGGATCCCGGTGTAACCGAGATCTCCCAAGAACGAGAAACAAGATCAACGCGCGAGGGGGAAGATCTAGTAAACAAGAACAAATGCACGAAGGCACACAATACACACACGATATACCCAGGTTCAGGGCCCTCGTGAGGAGGTAACACCCCTACTCCTGCCTTTCCTCTCTATATAAGTGTGGTACAAGGGCTACAACTTGCTCTTAGAGCTCTTGAGGTGAAGAACAAGAAGAACTAGATGAACTCAAGGGAAGAAGAAGTAAATGCTCTAGGAGTAAATGCGACTATAGCTTTGTCTCCCAAGTTGGTCTCTCCTACACAGGAGCAGTTATGGCGCCTTTTATAGAGTTCCGGCCAGGAGGGCCGGAAACACTAATTCGGCTTGGCCCCCACCGGACAGGCCTAACCGTTATGTCGTCACCGGCTAGTGCGACCTAGTCGCCGTGCTATCCGGCGTAGCCCCTTCGTCATCATCCCGGCAAGGACAGAAGGCGCCGTCCTGGAACATCATTGTCCCCCTGTCAGAGACAGGACATGTCTTTGCCCATCCCGGATAGCCTTTTTCGGATTGCCGGGCTAGGCACGTCGTGTCTTGTCGTACCGGTGTCCTACCGGCTGACGCGCTCCCGTGTCAGGCGGGAGGTGACCATGCTTCCGTGTCAGGCGGGAAGTGACCATGCTTCCGTGTCAGATGGAACGGTACTTCTCCCCGCATCAGGCGGGAAATCCTGCTGCAGACCGTTGACGGCCAACCGGGATCCCTCATGCCGGTCACCTTCTTGCTCGACATTACGAGTTCTTCCTGCACAAGTTGAGGACCGAGATAAATGTTCCGGCTAGCACTTACCCGGATTGTCTATCCGTTAAGACCGAGTACTTATCCTTCCGGGAGTCTCCTCGGAGCCCAAGATCCGAGATCCTTTCCGGATGCACCCGAGTTCGTCTCAGGATGAGTATCTCTAGGCCTAGCCTCCCGAAGATGTCTTAGCCTACCAGCAAAGACATCTTCGAAAAGCTAGTTCTTAGAGGAACCACCCGCTGATGCTTGTGCTGCTATGAGGGATCGGGGTGTCTATTTATAGCCGCCAGAGATGACCTTTGCGCCTGCCAGGAGGCACCTTGCACTCTACCAGCACTCAAGGGTCAAGTTGCCCCTTCAGCACACTAGGGGGTGGCCCTTGCTCTCGCCAAAGGTTAGTCACTGTTGCTACACTGTCGAATTGCGCCGGGATCTGCCCTACCCGGGGGGCAGCCCCCCGACACGCGATCTTCACGGGCGCGGTAGATGTGATCTTCGCGGGTGCGACAGATGCGATCTTCGTGGGTCTTGATGAAGTCGGCGGTAGATTCGCCGATGCGGGTGCCGCCGCGCATGGCGCGGTTGCCGCGGACCTGAGTATTCCGCGACTGTCGGCAAAGCAGCACACGGAGCCGAAGGTGATGCGTATACCTTTGTCCAGATCCACGTACACCAAGCGGTGAGCCGGATGGTGAAGGACGTACTCGAAGGAGCCGAAGGTGATCGACTCCCTAGCGACGCGGACGTCGATCTTCATTGCGGATGGAGCCGGAGCGACCATGATTCCAACACTTTTTTGATTTCCCACAAACGGCGCCAATTGACGAGGTGGTAACTCGGCAAATCCCAGGGTTGTGCACCCCGGGTTGATTGATGGGGAGAGAGAGAGGTGTTGGTGATCACGACGGCTGACAAGCATGGTTTTACCCAGGTTCAGGCTCCCGGAGGATAACACCCTACTCCTGCTTGTCTGGTTATTGATACGAGTAGCGATTACAATGGCGAGATTGCGATCTCGCTAGGGTTTGTCGTGGTGGCTATGAGCGTGTCCTCTAGGACGGGCAACCCTCCTGGCTTTATAGGTAGCCAGGTCTCGGGTGGTTGGTACAGATATGGCAGGTTACAAGACCTAACCGAGTTGGACTAGGATACGTGGTACCCCGAGTGGGCCTTCTGTGGGCCTTTCCATGCGTGGCGCGGCCCAGGTAGCCTTACGGTGGGCTAGTCGAAAGG
The DNA here is from genome assembly GCA_026929855.1 of Poa annua. Lineage (NCBI taxonomy): Eukaryota > Viridiplantae > Streptophyta > Magnoliopsida > Poales > Poaceae > Poa > Poa annua. Next base: position 56,139,902 of record CM049426.1, on the reverse strand, counting down.
TAGCCCCACGTCACTCGCCCACTAATAGGTGGTCCCCATGCCTCGACATGGTCAAAACATTAACTTGGCAACCCAAGCATAATGACTCAATTTAGTTCCCAAGTGAACTTCGCGCCTCGGCGCCATTTAAAAAAAATTGTTTGGGGGTTTTTATTTCCGCATTACTTCGTTGAAGTGTGCGCTTATACCTCTCCTCATGCATACCTCGCGAGCGGGGGCTGAGTACGGTGCCAGTGCCTCAAATGACACACCAGCAGCACTGCAAAATCCAAGAGTCCGAGCTCTGGCTGGAGGGCAAGATCCCAAAAACACGCCATCTCTAGTGAGGACCTTGGTACTTACTCTCCTCGCAAGGAACACCTGAGGGGACCTATAAGCGTGCACGAGCCCTTTGAGCCGTGTTACAGCGTTTGGTTTCGCACCTCTAACATATGCAGGGAAATCCCCTCACAAGCCTGAAGGGGCATCCAGGAGCGACCCCTCAAGTGGGCAACCTCGCCAGGTGAAAAGCGACCCCTCAAGCGGGTAACCTCGCTAGGCGAAAAGCCTCCTCAAGCGGGCAACCTCGCCGGGCGAAAGGCCTTCGCAGGGCGAAAACCTCAAGAAGCTAAGTCTCGCACGCACGCTTTAAGAGCGTTTTTCTCTCCCTAGCGCGCGTTTGCCCCTCAAGCGACTTCGCTTTCCCTTACACTTCATGGACTACTCGCACGTCTAAGGGGGCACTTGAGCATCGCGACTCAGGGCTCTTACCTCTCCTAGGCCTAAAGTCCCCCCGGCCTTGCGGAGTCATCGCTCCTGCATACCGAAGCGGCGGAGTCATGGCACGAAGAGATGGGACCTACCGACGCAGAGAACAAACATACATGAAGCTGAGTCCAAAGATACCTCACAAGGGGCAAACAAGCTCGAATTAAACAGCGATAAAGAGTATATTACAGGCCAAAGGTCTTATGTAATCTAAACACATAGTTGTTTCAGATACAAGTGCTCGCAGACGCAATAAAGGGAGGCTCATGTAGAAGCAGCGCCTTGGACCTCCTCTGTGGCACCCTCCTCAAGCTCGTCGGAGCAAGCCTCCTCCTCGCTGTCTTCAGCCGCAGCTTCCGCGCGCCTGAAGCGGTTGCAGAAGGCGTCAACTTGCTCGCGGAGGGAACCGGAGACCCGCCGCGCGTCCTCATCTTGAGCAGCCTCTGTCACGAAGGAGAGGTCGAAGTCTGGCGTGAGCAGCCTGAGGTTGGTGAAGATGCGATCGACAACCACCCCTAGAAGCTGCCGGCTCTCGTCTTCGATCATCTCGCGAAGCTCGGCGACGGGACCCTCGAGCGCCTCGAAGAACTGGTCGAAGTAGACCAGGTACATGGCAGCATCGCCGCGGCCTCAAACGTCGATGTGCGGCGCGTCTGCGCCGAGCTGCGCGGCGAGTTCGTTGCCGCGAGCGACCAACGCCTCAAACATGCGCTCACGTTGCTTCGAGAGCACGCTAGCCGCAGTGGCAGAGTCCGAAGCCTCCGCTGCCCGCCGCATCGCCGGGGCCACTTGCTCCTCCACGTCCTTGGCCAAGGAGCTGAGGTTGTGGACCGCCTCGGTGCGAGCCTCCTCTGCTCGGCGACGGCCATCCTTGGCGCGCTTGAGGCGAGCCTCCAGCTTCGAGTTGGCCTTCTCGAGCTCGGTGATCCGCCGAGCATCCGCGGCGTGCTTGACCTTGAAGCGGTCCTCCTGCGTCTGAGCCAGGTCGCGGTACTTCTGAGAAGTGGACTGGCAAAACTGCTTCTCGCGCTCCGCGAGGGCGTCCTCGGCCTCCTTCTTCTTCTCGGCGAAACGCCGCTCGAAGCGCTCGTAAGCTATCTTCTGTGCAGCGACGTTTTCGTCGTATTTCACGGTCGCCTGGGCCAGGTCTCCTTCGCGCTCCTCAAGGGCCTCGCGTTGGGCAACCAGGTCCTTCTCCGCCTGGAGGCGCTGCTCCTCGTGCTTGGGGTAGACTTGGCAGCCCCACGAAGACGAAGACGCGCGCGGCGTGGCTGTCAGCTGCAAACCCTTGGTCGTCCGCGCGGGTGCAGTAGTTGAGGCAGATCTTGATTTGACCGACCGTGCGACGGAGATTGGTGTAGTAGACTCGGTCCGCGCGGCTGTTGCTGAGGTTGTTGAGGCAGTCGTCGCAGATGCGGTCTTCCTAGGCGCGACAAGAGCGATCTCCGCGTGTGCGGCAGACGCGATGTCGTGGTGGTGTCACGGCAGATGCCATAGGATGGCTAATGTGTGGGGCCGATGGACGTTGGTGGATCCGGGGAGGGATAGCGAGCTGAAGAGCTCACACGGGGAGGATCCCGGTGTAACCGAGATCTCCCAAGAACGAGAAACAAGATCAACGCGCGAGGGGGAAGATCTAGTAAACAAGAACAAATGCACGAAGGCACACAACACACACACGATATACCCAGGTTCAAGGCCCTCGTGGGGAGGTAACACCCCTACTCCTGCCTTTCCTCTCTATATAAGTGTGGTACAAGGGCTACAACTTGCTCTTAGAACTCTTGAGGTGAAGAACAAGAAGAACTAGATGAACTCAAGGGAAGAAGAAGTAAATGCTCTAGGAGTAAATGCGACTATAGCTTTGTCTCCCAAGTTGGTCTCTCCTTCACAGGAGCAGTTATGGCGCCTTTTATAGAGTTCCGGCCAGGAGGGCCGGAAACCCTAATTCGGCTTGGCCCCCACCGGATAGGCCTAACCGTTATGTCGTCACCGGCTAGTGCGACCTAGTCGCCGTGCTATCCGGCGTAGCCCCTTCGTCATCATCCCGGAAAGGGCAGCAGGCGCCGTCCTGGAACATCATTGTCCCCCTGTCAGAGACAGGACATGTCTTTGCCCATCCCGGATAGCCTTTTTCGGATTGCCGGGCTAGGCACGTCGTGGCTTGTCGTACCGTTGTCCTACCGGCTGACGCGCTCCCGTGTCAGGCGGGAGGTGACCATGCTTCCGTGTCAGGCGGGAAGTGACCATGCTTCTGTGTCAGATGGAACGGTACTTCTCCCCGCATCAGGCGGGAAATCCTGCTGCAGACCGTTGACGGCCAACCGGGATCCCTCATGCCGGTCACCTTCTTGCTCGACATTACGAGTTCTTCCTGCACAAGTTTAGGACCGAGATAAATGTTCCGGTTAGCACTTACCCGGATTGTCTATCCGTTAAGACCGAGTACTTATCCTTCCGGGAGTCTCCTCGGAGCCCAAGATCCGAGATCCTTTCCGGATGCACCCGAGTTCGTCTCAGGATGAGTATCTCTAGGCCTAGCCTCCCGAAGATGTCTTAGCCTACCAGCAAAGACATCTTCGAAAAGCTAGTTCTTAGAGGAACCACCCGCTGATGCTTGTGCTGCTATGAGGGCTCAGGGTGTCTATTTATAGCCGCCAGAGATGACCTTTGCGCCTGCCAGGAGGCACCTTGCACTCTACCAGCACTCAAGGGTCAAGTTGCCCCTTCAGCACACTAGGGGGTGGCCCTTGCTCTCGCCAAAGGTTAGTCACTGTTGCTACACTGTCGAATTGCGCCGGGATCTGCCCTACCCGGGGGGCAGCCCCCCGACACGCGATCTTCACGGGCGCGGTAGATGTGATCTTCGCGGGTGCGACAGATGCGATCTTCGTGGGTCTTGATGAAGTCGGCGGTAGATTCGCCGATGCGGGTGCCGTCGCGCATGGCGCGGTTGCCGCAGACCTGAGTATTCCGCGACTGTCGGCAAAGCAGCACACGGAGCCGAAGGTGATGCGTATACCTTTGTCCAGATCGGCGTACACCGAGCGGTGAGCCGGAGGGTGAAGGACGTACTCGAAGGAGCCGAAGGTGATCGACTCCCTGGCGACGCGGACGTCGATATTCATTGCGGATGGAGCCGGAGCGACCATGATTCCAACACTTTGTTGATTTCCCACAGACGGCGCCAATTGACGAGGTGGTAACTCGGCAAATCCCAGGGTTGTGCACCCCGAGTTGATTGATGAGGAGAGAGAGAGGTGTTGGTGATCACGACGGCTGACAAGCAAGGTTTTACCCAGGTTCAGGCTCCCGGAGGATAACACCCTACTCCTGCTTGTCTGGTTATTGATACGAGTAGCGATTACAATGGAGAGATTGCGATCTCGCTAGGGTTTGTCGTGGTGGCTATGAGCGTTCCTCTAGGACGGGCAACCCTCCTGGCTTTATAGGTAGCCAGGTCTCGGGTGGTTGGTACAGATATGGCAGGTTACAAGACCTAACCGAGTTGGACTAGGATACGTGGTACCCCGAGTGGGCCTTCTGTGGGCCTTTCCATGCGTGGCGCGGCCCAGGTAGACTTACGGTGGGCTAGTCGAAAGGTAGCCCCACGTCACTCGCCCACTAATAGGTGGTCCCCATGCCTCGACATGGTCAAAACATTAACTTGGCAACCCAAGCATAATGACTCAATTTAGTTCCCAAGTGAACTTCGCGCCTCGGCGCCATTTAAAAAAAATCGTTTGGGGGGTTTTATTTCCGCATTACTTCGTTGAAGTGTGCGCTTATACCTCTCCTCATGCATACCTCGCGAGCGGGGGCTGAGTACGGTGCCAGTGCCTCAAATGACACACCAGCAGCACTGCAAAATCCAAGAGTCCGAGCTCTGGCTGGAGGGCAAGATCCCAAAAACACGCCATCTCTAGTGAGGACCTTGGTACTTACTCTCCTCGGAAGGAACACCTGAGGGGACCTATAAGCGCGCACGAGCCCTTTGAGCCGTGTTACAGCGTTTGGGTTCGCACCTCTAACATATGCAGGGAAATCCCCTCACAAGCCTGAAGGGGCATCCAGGAGCGACCCCTCAAGTGGGCAACCTCGCCAGGTGAAAAGACTGCCAGGTGAAAAGCGACCCCTCAAGCGGGCAACCTCGCTAGGCGAAAAGCCTCCTCAGGAGCGACCCCTCAAGCGGGCAACCTCGCCGGGCGAAAGGCCTTCGCAGGGCGAAAACCTCAAGAAGCTAAGTCTCGCACCCACGCTTTAAGAGCGTTTTTCTCTCCCTAGCGCGCGTTTGCCCCTCAAGCGACTTCGTTTTCCCTTACACTTGATGGACTACTCGCACGTCTAAGGGGGGCACTTGAGCATCGCGACTCAGGGCTCTTACCTCTCCTAGGCCTAAACTCCCCCCGACCTTGCGGAGTCATCGCTCCTGCATACCAAAGCGGCGGAGTCATGGCACGAAGAGATGGGACCTACCGACGCAGAGAACAAACAGACATGAAGCTGAGTCCAACGAGACCTCACAAGGGGCAAACAAGCTCGAATTAAACAGCGATAAAGAGTATATTACAGGCCAAAGGTCTTATGTAATCTAAACACATAGTTGTTTCAGATACAAGCGCTCGCAGACGCAATAAAGGGAGGCTCATGTAGAAGCAGCGCCTTGGACCTCCTCTGTGGCACCCTCCTCAAGCTCGTCGGAGCAGGCCTCCTCCTCGCTGTCTTCAGCCGCAGCTTCCGCGCGCCTGAAGCGGTTGGAGAAGGCGTCAACTTGCTCGCGGAGGGAACCGGAGACCCGCCGCGCGTCCTCATCTTGAGCAGCCTCTGTCACGGAGGAGAGGTCGAAGTCTGGCGTGAGGAGCCTGAGGTTGGTGAAGATGCGATCGACAACCACCCCTAGAAGCTGCCGGCTCTCGTCCTCGATCATCTCGCGAAGCTCGGCGACGGGACCCTCGAGCGCCTCGAAGAACTGGTCGAAGTACACTAGGTACATGGCAGCATCGCCGCGGCCTCGAATATCGATGTGCGGCACGTCTGCGCCGAGCTGCGCGGCGAGTTCGTTGCAGCGAGCGACCAACGCCTCAAATATGCGCTCACGTTGCTTCGAGAGCGCGCTAGCCGCAGTGGCAGAGTCCGAAGCCTCCGCTGCCCGCCGCATCGCCGGGGCCACTTGCTCCTCCACTTCCTTGGCCAAGGAGCTGAGGTTGTGGACCGCCTCGGTGCGAGCCTCCTCTGCTCGGCGACGGCCATCCTTGGCGCGCTTGAGGGGAGCCTCCAGCTTCGAGTTGGCCTTCTCGAGCTCGGTGATCCGCCGAGCATCCGTGGCGTGCTTGACCTTGAAGCGATCCTCTTGCGTCTGAGCCAGGTCGCGGTACTTCTGAGAAGTGGACTGGCAAAACTGCTTCTCGCGCTCCGCGAGGGCGTCCTCGGCCTCCTTCTTCTTCTCGGCGAAACGCCGCTCGAAGCGCTCGTAAGCTATCTTCTGGGCAGCGACGTTTTCGTCGTACTTCACGGTCGCCTGGGCCAGGTCTCCTTCGCGCTCCTCAAGGGCCTCGCGTTGGGAAACCAGGTCCTTCTCTGCCTGGAGGCGCTGCTCCTCGTGCTGTTGCAGCTCCTTCTCCTTGAGGGCCAGCTGCCGCTCACGCTCGGCAAAATCTTTGCGGTCTTCCTCCAGAGCGATCTGCGCGGCCTTATGGGCGGAGAGCAGCTGGGTCTCCAGCTGGCCCAGCTCACGGCGTTTCTGCGCCAGCGACCCCTCCATTGCCTCGCGCTCCGCCCTGGCCTCGCGCAAGAGCTCCGCCGCGGCATCGCGTTCCGCCTGGAGAGGGTTAAGGAGCTCCGCAGCGTCGCGAATAGCCCCCTCGCGGACCTCCTTGGCGAAGCGGGTGGCCTCTTCGCGCGCAGTTTGCAGCGCCGCATCCTCCAGCCGGCGCGCCTCGACTGCCACGTGGAGGGACGCCCATGACTTCGCCAAGTCCTCCTGCCGAGCGAGCCATATGTCTCCAAGGGCAAGGTGCTCTTCCAAGCCCTCCAAGGACTCCCTTACGAGGCCGAAGGCAACCTCGTGGCGCCCCGCGCTCCAGTCCCAGCCGCGGAGGTCCAGCTCCTGGCTCACGGAGGGCCCGGCCCCGGCGTCGAGTCGCGCAGGCCCGGCCTCAGGGGAAGCTCGGGGGCTAGCCTGGGCTGCGCCCGCGCCCGAGCCGGTGTCCACTTCCGGCCCTGCAGCTGCCGAGCGATCCTCGGGCATGGCTTGGCGAAGAGGCGAGGAAGCATCTCCCCCGGCAGAGCCGCCTGGGCCTGCTGCTGCCTCGCGCGCCTCCATCGCAGGCTGCGCGGGAGTAGTGGCCGCAGGTGGCGGGGTAGGCGCGCGCGGAGGCGTCAACGCGTGTGGCGGCGTTGCTTCGCGCGGTGGAGTGGCATCGCGCGGAGGCGTAGCTGCACGAGGAGGAGTAGGAGCGCGAGGCGGCGCGGAGGTTGTCTCCTCCGAGCCTTCCACCACCAGAGTCTCGGGAGACGGTGCAGGTGCCTCTGGGCGAGCCATGCCCTCCTCCACCTGAGGCCCTGCTGCCACTGCCCGGGGAACAGCAGCATCCGCTTGAGGCGCCCCCTCAAGGAGACTCGTGGGGGCCGCCTGCGCAGGCCTCGCGGCCTCGCCAGTCGCGGCCCCTGCCGCGGTTCTCTTCACCTCAAATACCTTGCGGAGCCGGCGGCGCTTCGCAGGTACAAGGTCACTGGCAAAGAGCCCAAGAAAATACTTCAGGAAAAAGAAAAGCGAAAGAAAACTAAAAGACGAAAGATCCAAAATTATGAGCACTAACCCTGAAGGGGGGACGCCAGCGTCGACCCACGCCAGGCCTGGCGAGCGCCATGAGGGGAAGGGCTTGGAAGCAGGCCTCGTAGGCGGCGCCTCAGATTTCCTCTTCGGGGGGACGTCAGACGGCCTCGCCCCCGAGCGGTCCACGACAGCTTTGGTACGATTCCCACGCCTCCTTGGAGAGGCCTCCGCAGCTGAGGCCTCCTCAATCTCTTCCTCCACGAGGCGCGAGGGCACCACCATGAAGGCGTCGTCATCGCCTGACGAGATATCGCAAATCTCGTCAGTAAATGGCCCAGCCCTTGAAGAGGAAACCTCCCCTGCCGTGATCTCCTCCTCACCTAGGCCAGCTCATGTGGCCGAGGGAGAATCTGCCCCCTCCGCTCCCCGCGCGGCCGGCATCGGCACCTTGAGGTCCGCCCGACCTGCCGGGGTGAACGGAGGCATTCCCTCCAGGAGGTCCATGCGCTCCGTCAGATTGTATTGATGAAGGGGCTGGAGCGCCATCCGAAGCTCATCCACGGGAAGCACCGATGGATTGACGAAGAGCGCGGAGAGGATGTTGTCGACGACGTCCTTGTCGTTGTCCTCGGCGTGAAGCCGCATCTTGTCCTTCGGCCCCGAGTACATCCACATGGGGACCGAATGTGCCTGGAGGGGCGCAATGCGGCGCGTCATGAAGTCCGTGACGATCATCTGCCCCGTGAGGCCCTCCTCGTGGAGGAAGCTCAGGCGCCCCATCAAGCTCACGTTCCTGGCGCCGTCAAAGGTGGCCTTGCCCCAATGGGAGTTCTTCACCGGGGGCTCGTCGGGGACCTCGAGGAAGGCGCAGGGACGCTCCACCCCAACAAAGAACCACTTCTGGGCGGAAGTCGTCCACCTTCTTCGTCACCGAAGTGATGGCCTTGCCCTTGGTCCAGGACATGGGGATGTAGACGCTCCCCATGCCGTCGACGATGCGGAACGAGACGCACCCCGAGCACTCGTTCTTCGCTGTGTTCCGGAGCGCGTAGAAGTACCGGAACAGCCCCACCGTGGGCTCCAGGCCCAGGTAGGCCTCGCAAAGGTAGGCGAAGACGGCGAGGATGAGGACGGAGTTGGGGTGCAGGTGCAGCAGCTGCACCTGGTAGAACACCAACACCGCCTCCAGGAACGGCGAGAAGGGCGGCACCAGTCCCGCAGCCAGGCAATGGTGGAAGATCGGGAAGAACCCGCGTGGCCGCTTCCCGTGCGCCACGGGCTTCAGGGCGGTGGCGCCGTGCTCGTTCGTCTGGTCCGCCACCAGGTACCGGACCTTGGCGAGCGCCTTCTCGTTGACACGCACGCCAAGCAGCGCCGCGCCCATGATGGTCTCGGGACCCTCTGCCTGGGAGGAAGACCCCGCGGCGGCCTTGCCCTTGCTCTTCAGTGGGCTCATTGTCGAGGGCGCGAAAGGTTGAAGGAGACGGAGAAGGGAGATTCGCAGGAGAGAGACAGCGGAGGCGGAGAGCTCTGTAGAGCGAAAATTCCAGCGAGAAGGTTTGGAAACGGTAGCGGCTCCCTGCCGCCTCGCTCGGGCTTTATGTCACCTCGAGGAGCAGTTACCGGGACGTGGTGGGACCCCCCAAGACTCGCGCCCCGGATCATGCAAGACCGTTATTCGTCCAAGTGCCGCGTGGCTTGGGCCGGCTGGGCACTAAGGGCCCACGACGCTTCGCCTGAGCCCATGGGCTCAATCGCGCCCATCATGGGCCCGGGGGCTACTGTCGGCCCAGTGGGAACTAGGGTATGGAGAGCCCATTCCCCCCAGGCCTCGCACGCGGGCCAGTCGGACGAAACGACTAAAGGACCAGCATCACCGCCTGGCGGGACCCTCGAGAGGCAATTCCCCTCGAGGGCCTGAAGAGGAAACGAGGACCTCAAGGGACCTCTCGCCTCAGGGGACCCTCCCGAGGCGCCAGCTCGCCTCGAGGGAGCCCCGCAGGAATCTCCCCTCAGGCCTCCCCGCGCCTGAGGGGAAACGTCGCGGCCAAGGAAGCACGACAAGATGCACGTGGCCTCTGCCACGCACATGCAGTGTCGCACGCACCCCCGTCGCGGTCCTTGGCGATAAAGTGGTCAACAAAGCAGCTATGCCTGCTGCGCAGCTGCCAGGACATTCTACTCTGACGATAAACCGGGTGGACAGCACAACCCTCCAAAGGAGGACGTCATCGTGGGCTCCACCTCAGAGACTGCCCTCCCTGCGGGCAGTACATCGCGGTCGGCCGGTCGGCCACCGCGCCCACCTTTACCAGCAATGGACCGAGTCCATGGACGAATGGAGCACGGTGGACTCCTACACCACCCTGCCACTTGCATGTGGGAACCACCTGCAAGGCCAAGCCGAAGGAGAAGGCCAGAGGCGCCTATAAAAGAAGCAAGACGTCCATCGTAGCGCGGGTCGGCTCTTGGCACACTGTAACCCTTGTAAACCCTAGGTACACTTGTTAGGAAAGCCTCTGCCCTGAGGAGGAAGAAGACGATCGCTTCCCTCCCTAGGCAAGAACCGCCTCAAGGGGGCTTTCGGCAAGCTCCATTGTACTGTAACCTACACCATCTAATACAGACAGGCAGGAGTAGCGGTTTTACCTCCCCACGAGGGCCGTGAACCTGGGTAAAGGCTGGTGTCTCCCTTCGTGTGTGTGTGTCTTCTTTGGGTCCGGCGAGCAACGTCGCGGAGCCACTCGAGGATCTAGACCTCCGTGTTCAATCCCCTTCACGAACTACACTTCAGGAAGTGACTACCCCCGGTTCTTGGGAGTCATAACCCGACACCAGCCTAGCTCAGAAAGCAAGGCCCGCACCAGATCCAGCCCATTTCCTGTTTTTCTGTTAAATATTTATCCTGTTTATTTTTCCTGTAGATCTAGCTGTTTGGATTAATCCGATTGCGGTAGATCTAAACATGCTATTTGGTTGGCATATTACATATGAGTTTTCTTAACCACTTGGCACTGGTCTTTCTCAAAAATATGTGTACATGTGTGATCTAGAGCTAGTCGTGTAAAAAGTATATGTTTCACCATTTATTGAATAACTTGAGTTTTACAGATCCAAAACTTTCAAACATTAGTTCTGTGGAAAGCCTAGAAGAATACCTACCTAGATATATAAGCCTTGCATGCAGGAGATGTTTCTAAATAAAGTTCTATAAAGTTTAAGAATGACACCACTAGCTCTTTGATGATTTTAAATTCATTATTAAAAATATTTTTTGGAGTAAATCCAATTGCATGTGGTAGATATGAGTGGTATATTTCATATCCTAGATTGTTAGAATTTTCCAGCTTGTATTTTGTGCAGAGTGAATTATTTTCGAAAAAAGTGGGTTAGTACACTTAAAAGTGGATATGTTATTTTATTTTAATTGAATTGTCTAGTTTCACTTGTTTGTGGTGGATCTGTTTGTGCAAGTAGTTTAGGAGTATTTTTGTGGAGTATCCTTGTGTTATCTTTAACATGCAACACTGGATTTGTATGAATATAGTTTATATATTATTGGGTATAATATTATTGCTAAAATGTGTTTGTTTCACTAAAACTAAAATAGATGGAGGTAGGAATGTCCAAATAAAGTAAATCCAATTTCTAAAGAAAGATATAGTCCATACCTATCCAAATAAATTAACCTTGCATGTAGGAGAGTCTTAAACTGAAACTATATTCATTATGGTTTTGAGATCATAAGCATTCGGGTGATTTTTATTTTCTGTTTAGTAATAGATTTTGATGCAAATCCAATTTCCCTAGCTTTCTATAGTTACTAGGAGTACTGTGGTATAAGAATTTCTATTTATGAACATTATTCTAGGAGTCATGCATTTTTTCCAACTAAACAACACCAAAATAGCTATTTAAATGAATCAATTATATTGTATGTTTTTAGATAATATGAATCTTTTGTTTAAACTAAATCAATTTTGGAATCCAGAACCTAGACTCCACCTTACTTTTTTAAGCACATTAATAGTGTTGTGGAGCATTGTTTTTTTGTGTTTAGCATAATTTACTTTGTGCCTAATTATAACACTAAGTGTTTTCAGATGTTTTGTTTGTAGTTGAATTTGTGTGTTATGTTTTTATCCAGTAAGTGCTGATGTTTTGAAATGCTTGTTGTTTGCTTGTTTACTTTAGATTGTCGTCAACACGCTCCTTTGGGGTGTGTAGTTAAATCGGTCAACTACACCTTCTTAACTCTTAATCAACAACTTGTGTGCACAGTGGTGTTACCTTTGATTGCTTAGTTACTTGGTAGTAGATGTTTTTGGGCTAGTAACACGTTTGCATGTGTGTGTTTTGCATGTGAGTGTGCTAGTGTTAATATTAATACTTGCATGTGTGTTACCCTAGTTTTGTCTGAAGTATTTCTAAACAATTAAGATACTTTTTATTCCCTAAACAATTAAGATACTTTTTATTCCCTAAAGAATCCTGCCTTGGAGGTGTGGCATCCCGAGGAAAGACCAGGGGTCTAGTGGAGCACACGGTGCCGGGGAGAACAAACCTACCGGGAGGCCCCGAGACTAGGGTGGTCATAGTGGAAAGATTTGATCGTGTTATCCGGACCCCCGCATACTGTCGTATGATGGGCCGTGGCAGACACGGCAGAAGGACCGTTTGGTGTGGGCAAAATGTACAACCTCTGCAGAGAGTAAATCTATTCGAATAGCCGTTGTCCGTGGTCATGGACGGTTGGAAAGGTCACTGATCTAGGGGTATGGGCAATTTGGTTTTTAAAAGAGAAATGTTTTCGGAGGAAACAAAGAGGCATCAAGGAGGTACCTGAGAGGTACGGAATTTGGGTGAGGATGATTGGTCTCGGGGAGACAATTAGTCCGATCTCAAGGAAGGAAAAAGGGGTATCCCCATCCTAGTGCTTTTAAAGGTTTTAGAAAAGAAAGTTTTCAGTACTTAGATACGTCCTTGCTATATCTAAGAGAAGATAATTCTATCTCTAAATGTTTTCTTCAACAAAGATATAGAGATGTCGTATTATCTATGTCCATCGCGGTGTGACTGTATTTTGTCAGGAGCTTTTCCTGTTTGCCCATCGCGGTATGACGCCTTTTGTATTTTCTCGTCTGAAATGATGTCATGCGTGCGAGTAGCACTCTGACGGGACATGACATAGTGGGTCCCATTCTTTGACTGTTGTGGACGCCGGTTCAGTTCTGATTTGACCTGACGTGGCGCGATTTTTTCAGATGTGATGATGGCCTCCTCGTTCTGCTCGCATAGTGGGCGGCGTAGCCTGCGACGATCGCCCTCCGATTACGCCACGCGTCGGCGTGTTTATTGTTCGGATGGCTATGATAAAGTTCTGGTTTTGCCATAAGTACAGGTTCCTCCGTTTATTTTGATTTTACTCTGCCATTTGTCTCTGCGTTCCTCTGCTTCATGTTCCTCCTCGTCGCCACTCTGTTTTTGTGCCTTCGCACCATCTTCTTTCTGCGATCACCACCCACCATGGCCCCTAAAAAGAGCTCTTCCGCCGCCACCGCTGCTACCGCCGGTCAGAAAAGGAAGAAGGCGGGTGGCGCCACCGTTCCTCCCGTGCTGCACAAGGCGTCTGGCGGTTGGACTTCGTCAACTGTGTCGGAGAAGAAGCTGACGCTCCTTCGCAATGAGGGCCTTCTCCCTCCTGCCACGGTGCTCGCCGTCCGTGCTCCGGTTAAGGAGAACTCCCCCGCTCCACTCCTTGGTGAGCGGGTTTGCTTTGCCGAGTTTCTCCCCCGCGGTTTTGGTTTTCCGCTACACGATTTTGTGCGCAACCTTCTTTTTGCCTACGGGATTCAGATTCATGATCTGGTTCCCAATGGTGTTCTTCACATTGCTTGCTTCATGGTAATGTGCGAGTGTTTCTTGGGGGTATCCCTTCCTGGCCTCTTTGGAAGTCTATCTTCCAGGTGCGCCATATGGCCCGCAACAATCGGGTGAACCCAGTCGGAGGGGTTGGCTTCCAGGTCAAGAGTGGCTGCAAGTACTTCGCTTTGAAGGCAGTCGAATCCGCTCAGGGATGGAGGACCAGGTGGTTCTACGTCCCTGTGGGCCAGGATGTTAAGCCTACCTTTTCGACTGGAGATGCTCCCGAGAAGACGAAGGCCTGGGAGCATGCTTTTACTCCAGCTGAAGAGCGCGAGCCCGCCCCGCTGCTGGAGAAGGTCGACAGGTTGCTGAACACCGGTGTCACTGGTGTTCAGCTGATTTATACCTTCTTGAAGTTTCGGGTGTGTCCCCTTCAACAGCGTGCGCACCCGATGTGGGTGTATGAGGGGGCACACGACGTCACTCGAATTAGCTCTGTGGAGCTGTCGGCGAACGAGCTTGATACACTCGTGAAGTCGGTGACCAGCTACAAAGCTGAGGCCACCGTCAACTATGCGTTTGCCACAGATCCCTTCAGTTTGGAGAATCCCCTTCCTGAGGTTAGTCCTTTTTGACTTTTGCATTCATTGCTTTTGTCGTGTAGATTTCTTCTATCTGCTTCTCTTCTGATCTTTCCCCTTTTTGTCTCGTGTAGGGCCACTCGACCAGTTCGTCACTTCCTCCCCTTCCTGAAGCCGGGCCTGTCGAGGAGTCAACTGTGCTGAAGGAAAGTGAGAAGTCAGCCGACTCCCTTCCTGAAGCTGAAACCTCCTCTTCATAGAAATCTGGAGTAGATGGAAAGGGTGTGGGGCAAGCCGAGGTTGCGACGACTACAGAGCCTGCTCTCAAGCGGCACCGTTCAACGCGCACAGGTGAAGATGAGGAGATGGTGGACTCCGGTGCCTCTAAACCTGTGCGAGACGCCGACACTCTGGTTTTGGTGGGCCTCGATTCGATGGCGACTTGTCTTCTGATGAGGGCGAGCAAAGGTTCTTTCCTTGTCCTATGAACGCGTATATATGCCTCGACTGTTTACTCTGTTTGTTGTTTTGTTTCTGAACATCCTTCTACTGTCTCTTGGGTATTCTAGCGATGACCGGGCCGCCAGTCCTTTGGCTGCCCGTGCGGTGACTGTCACCTCCTCTCCAGCTGTGGAAGTGATAGTCACCCCTTCGCCTCCTTCTGCTCCTGCGACTTGCACCATGGCGCCTCCCGTGGTTGCTTCGACTGCTGCGCCGTCATCTTCCTCCCCACCTTCCTGGCTGAACCATGTAAGGTCTTTTTCCTTTTGTTACTGTAGTATTTATGCTTTTGACATTCGTGTATAATGTATACACTGTGTTTGCAGCCGGCCGTGAGTGGTCTTGCTTCTTTTGGCGAGGCCTTTGCACAGTCGGAGGAAGAGCGGGGTGTTCTTCGCTCTCAGCTTGACCAGCTCAACCGTAAGCCTTTGTCTTTTTCTGCGTGCGCTGTTTTCCCTTTTCCTTTTATGCGACTGGAGCGTTTTCCCTTTTGTTTTTAGTCGAGAAAGGTACTTTGGAGTCCCGGTTGGCCGAGCTATAGAAGACCCTCCCCAGCAGTCGGCCGCCCAGGAGGAGCTGGATGCTCTTCGTGCTTCTGAGGGGGAGCGGGTCAAGCGACTGCTTGGTTATGCACACTCTCTTGCAGGTGAGGATAATATGCGTCCCGTTCAAGGATTTGCTTTTTTCTATTTTCAACCTTCTTGATGTGAACATCCTTCTTTTGCTATGCAGGTCCTTCTTCCAGCTCCGGTGCCGCATCGAGTGATGCCTTATCACACGACCAAGCCATTGACCAGGTTGGGGCGACGATGAAGCACGCCAATTAGTCTATGGAGACATCCGTCCAGACTCTCAGTGTTGCCTAAAGATGAGGTCCCGTTGACCATCGTGGGGTTTGCTGCGCGACTGGGCCCTAAGTCTAATACTTTGAAGTCTTACACGCAGGAGCTGATGGTACGCGGCTCAGACTCCACCTTCAAGCGTCTTCATAGTCGTGGCGCGAATGCTGATTATGAGTCCCTCGTGTCTAACTTCCCTAAGAAGTCAGATGGAAGGCCTTCTAATTTGGGGAAATACAGTGCCCGTGTCTCCAGCCTTGCTAAATCTAGCATGGCGACTATGGAGCGCCGTTCGTCAGCCATTGCTGCTGCCCGCAATCCTGAGTCTGAGTTTGCTGTCTAGTCGTAGGCAACTTTTAGTTTTTTAGTCCTTTTGCTTTGTGCTGTAATTTGTGATGTACATTATGCCACCTAATGCTGATATTTTGGAATATATATCTTTTGCTGATCCTTGCATGCTTGTCTTGTGTCTCCTTTTGCTTCGATTTGTTTCTTGCCTGAAGTGTTTATGATTGTTTCTCAATCGAACTGCTCGACCACTTCGGGGGAAGTTCAAGTGGGAGGGGGTCGGCGCTCGACTACGCAACTGGCGAATGATGCCCGTGTACTTGAGTATGCAAAGAAGAAGGTTGTTTAACTTGAGCAACAACTCAAGTCCGCCTTAACTGACATTGAAATTCTTCGCGGGAAACCTTCTCTTTCCACTGAGAGGGAGAGGTTTGTTCTCTATGAAGTGGAGGACTCAAACAGGCAACTCGAAGGTATTTGTCTGCGCAGATCTTGCTTCTTGTATGTGTGCCTTGTGCCTAAAATCTTGTCTTTTTTTCTTTTGTCTGTAGTTTTTGTTCACAATCCCCAGGCTGAAGTTGCTCGTGTGGCAGAACGTCTAGCAAAGCTACTCGGAACCCTGTCACCGGTCCCCAACAGTTTTTGCTTGACGCATATCATGCCAACATTCTTTCCACCCTGAAGGATCGCGCTTGGCGTGGCGCCATTCTGCTGGAGCGCTGTCGGGCGGCGCTTATGCGGGCAAATCACAATTTGTTTCCCGAGGGTCCCCAACCACGAAGGATTCATACCTTAGTGGAGATATTTCGTGCTCATGAGCCCATTCGCGAGGCTGTGACTCGTCGGGTTGTGCTTGGAGCCAACGCTGCATTCGCCTACATCAAGCGTCAAGATTCTTCGCATTCGTCTTCATCTTCATCCTGGTCGAAGATTCGACTGTCTAGCGAACAAATGGAACAAACACTTGCTCCTGCTGCGAGGCTGATAAGCCGAGCGCGAGAGTAGTTGATTGACTCCAATCTGCCGCTGAAGGAGGAAGATGCTTAGCTTATGTACTTACAGATTTTTGCACTTGTAAATGTAACACATAGATCGAGCCCCCGAGTATAGCAAGTGGGGTTTTGTTGTTTATGTCATGGGAATCCTTTTGTCCGTATGTATTGGATGCTCTCAAGTGTTTCTGAGTTTGTTTGTGTTTTTGTTTTTTTGACACAGATGTAACCCACAAGCACGTCGGGTGGCTACTTTATGAGCAGCCCCCGAGCACGTCGGGTGGCTGTGTTATGCACTACTCCGGGCACACCGAGTGTTTGCTTTATGCACTGCCTCGAGCTTGTCGAGTATTTGCTTTATGCGCAGCCACCGAGCTTGTCGAGTGGCTGCCTTATGCGTAGCCTTCAAGATCGTCGAGTGGCTATTTTATACGCAGTCCCCGAGCACGCCGAGTGGCTATTTTATGCGCAGTCCCGGAGCACGCTGAGTGGCTATCTTATGTGCAGCCCCCGAGCATGTTGGGTGGCTGTTTTATGCGTTACTCCGAGCACACCGAGTGTTTGCTTTATACGTAGCCCCCGAGCTCGTCAAGTGGTTGCTTTATGCGCGTCTCCCGGGGGTCTTTTAGAGGGCGATCCTGGGCCCAGTTTCTCAAAGATGTCTTTAGGGTTGATTACGAAGACATCTTCAAGAAACTGGTTCTCAGGAGAACTCCATGTACTTGCTTTTATTCCTCTTGAAAATCTGATGTATTTTTAGAGAGTAGCCCTAGGCCCAGCCGCTCGAAGATGTCTTAGCTTATGCCGCCGAAGACATCTTCGAGAAGGTGGAGCTTAGGAGAATTCCCTGCTGCTGCCTGAGTGAGAGCGAAGGGCTGGGGGTTTGTTTATAGTGCCTATCCCTGCCTCTTGCCTTCTCTAAAGGGTAGTTCCAATCAGCATTCCAAAGGTCGCCTTTTGCTCTGCCCCAAAGGGCAATTTACTGCACCTTGAAGGGTCAGGTGGCTCTTGACGCTAGTGAAAAGGGGATCAATCTGACAGCCATGGAGGCCCACCTGTCCGGGCTTTTATCCTACCTGGGGTTAGCTCCCCGATATATGTGCAGCTCCCGAGCCTGTCGAGTGGCGGTTTTTTTATTTTTGACGTACGTGCAGCCCCCGAGCATATCGAGTGACTGTTCTTTCGTTATGACGAAAAATTATGCTGGGAAGATATGAATAATATATTTTCTTTATAAATGTTGACCAGCAAGCCGCCTCATTAAAAACCTTCTGGTCCCCTTAGGTACCCTTGTAAGGAAAAGAGCGTGTATGAAACCTGCTGGCCCTTTGATACATGAGTCTTTTGCTACATCGACTGGATGTTTTTACTACGTGATGACGACCCTAAATGGCCGTACGTTCCGAGTTGTGTGCGTCCTCTTGGTGTTGTGGCATCTGGAGCTTGTATCTCCTTTCGTATGACCTTTTTGGCTTTTGTAGCCGCAATATTAGGGGTTCCCCGTTGAACGCGTCTTTCCCTGGTAGTGTGATGTGCATAGCCTTAAAAGCTTCAAGTGACGTTGCTCCCGCTGCGTCTTGCTTTCTCATTTTGCTACTGTCACTTATGATGACACAGTTTGGCACTCCTAGGCTAAAGATTGTAGTGATGTAGCTTGAGCTCATCATTCTGTTTGTGCCTGATCGTGACTGATCAGTAATGACTTGCCTTTCTTTGCTTGGGACATCCTCTTGATCTGGTTTTTGTCAGAAGACTTGTACTTCGCGAGTGGCATGTGGGTGCCACCTTCTGATTGATTTGTGGTTTATGTGCTTGAAGAAGGCACCTGGTGGTACATGGGCCTTCGCTGCTCCAATGTCTGCTAGCCTGTTGGCTTGTTTGCTGCGCGTGGGCGTTATGTGATGTAGCTCACAGCTGTGAAATCTTCTTTGCCACATATCGAATAATCTTGATATCTAGCCAGCTTGTCCCTATTCATTCTACTTGCACCTGCCACGTCTTGCGTGATTGTACACGAGTTCCCTCGGATGATTATGTTTTGTGCCCCTGAGGCTCTTGCTAGTCGCATGCCTTGGAACAGGCCGTCGTTGTCGATTTTGACTTTTGATGGTGCCGGGAAGTTTTCTGCAATACATACTGTACTCGCTCCTTTTTGGGGTTTATGAGTATCATACCTGCGCCTGTGCCTCTGCCATTTTTGTTCCCCTCGAAGTGTATTGTCCATCGTTTGGCTGGAGTGTGTTCTTCTTCTTCCGTGGACTCAACTGTCCATATGGCGTTTACTTCATGTACTGTGACTACGGCTGCTCTCTTCTTACGTTCTGGTTCTGTCGTTACCTCCCTTGCGCCTCGCGTCTTGTCTGGGGTTTCTTCGACTCCATATTTCTCTGAGATCCTGCAAAAGTCTCTATCGCAGTCGTCTGACTTCTGGAAGTTTCCATTGACTTTGATGACTCCTTTTGGACCTGGCATTTTGAGCGTAAGGTATGTGTAGTGGGGTACTGCAATGAATCTTGCAAATACTGGTCGTCCCAATATGGCGTGGTATTGTGATTTCCAGTCGATAAGCTCGCTTTTGAAGTGGGTTGCATCTCCGAACGTGACGTCGAGTTGCATCTTCCAGACAGACAGCTTTGCCCGGCACAATTCCGTGGAAGGTGTTTGTGGATTTTGGGAGGTTCTCGACTGACCTGTTCATCCTCCGAAGTGTGTCTGTGAATATTATGTTGATGCCACTGCCTCCGTCCACGAATATTTTGGTCATTGTGTAGCCTCCAATCTGCCCTTCGAGCACTAGGGCAGCGTGTCCTGGCCGATAGATGGCTGGCGGGTGATTCTCCTGATAAAAAGCGATAGTTATGTCTGATCATTGCAAAAATTCTGTTACCAGGGGTGGAGCTAATACTGCCATATCGACGTTTCTGGTGTGGCGCTTTTGCCTTCTGTTGGAGGTGCATCCCTTCTGTATCATGTACATTTGCCCTTTTGGTTGCGGATATTGGACGTCCATGTTATGCGGTATACATCATGGCGCATGACATCTGGTTTTTCGCATCGTGTTGTGGTGGAGGCGGTAATGCTGCCACGATTTGTGGAGGTGCTACGTATGCCGCCGGTATAGCTTGTGGTTTGTGACGCCCTAAAATCGGTACTATGTAGATTTAAGCGATCCCGCCAAAATCCGCATAATAACGATTTTAGGTCGCCCACCAGACATAATGTGCACGCCGAAACATGCGCATTATGTGGGTGGAATTGTGATAACATTACAACAGTTCCGATACGTCCACAATTACAACAGAAGATATAATTACAACAACGACTCGAACGAGTCAAGATACAAAAGATACAAAACAAAGATACAAATGACAGCGGAAGCAAAATAGTATCCATCTAAGGATAAGATGCAAATTGGACTAAGAGTCCTGAAGATAAGCGATGGCGCCATATCCCTGCCCAGCCAAGACGGAGGGATTCCCAAGCTAACGTCGTCGGACTTCAAACCTGTTTGACTGCACATAAAGCATAACCCAAAAGAGGGTCAGGGCACTCCCTGGCAAGCAAAACCGACTTGCCTACTTTCTACACCATCTACCAAAATATAGGGGAGGTGGACTTAGCGGCAGCAGCACTAGCAACCTAAAGAGACACGCTACAACTTCCGTCTAATCAGAGAGGGATAAGAGAGCGCATAAGATAAACATCTACCACTAACACCAAACATAACCCATTCTCGAATTAACCCCCTCAACCAAATATGAGGAAGCAATTAGGGAAACTCACACATTGAACAGTTTTAATTATAATTTATTGTGAAAATAATTCTATATTACTAGTCAAATTAATTAACATTAATTAGGTGTAAGTTGTCTAGATCTTGTTAGCCAGCATCATCACCAAAGTCGTCCATAACCGTGGACACGGCTCATCGATAAGATTATACCCTGCAGGGGTGCACTACAGTACCCATACTCGCATGATCAACCCAAGCAAGCATCAGGGCTTCTCAACACGACTCGTTCCTTCACTACAGCAAGTCCAAGTGCCACCCATATGAGTTGTTACCCGCGTCAGGAGTCCGGCCGAATCTCAATTGCGTACTCATTAGTTTGCGACTACGCCACCATGCGGCTCAAACCACAGTAGGAACTGTCCGCTTCGTGTCGTACCGCACCTATATGACCCCCCGTATCACATACCCTCTCATCATCATCATCATCATCATGCACATGCATATGGCCAAAAGGAAAACCCGAACTACTTGCGGCACAAGGACAAGCTGTAGATCCGTTCAAAGTCGAGGGGGGCTCCATAGGGCCTCCCACAAGTGGTTAGTGCGCTCAAAATTGGATCCGAGGACAAAATCTCAGTTCCTAGGTCGACACTGAGCAGAACAAAACACCTCGCAAGGCCTTCCGCCTGGTGCCTTATCTTTTTATTATAATACCCCAACACAAGATAGCATTTTATTAAAGTAGAACAATCTATCATACTAAGCAGATGAACCATAAGACCAACAGACGACTCGCACAATCAACTCTAAGCACGCGCTACGACTCGCAAGGCCAACAGATAAACAAACAACAGGTGATGGGATGTGGGGATAAAGCTGTATGGGCTGCAGGATAAACATGTGATGGGATCGCGATAAGAATCGAATACTAGGGTAGCAGAGATCAACGGCAGGAATGAAAGACAATGTATAGGTAAACAAGCAAACTTTGCTTGCCTGGAATCCCGCATGGAAGCAGATCTTGTCGTTGCTCACACATCTCAACGTCGTATACGCGAAGAAGCAACAAACATTGGAAAGTGTAAAGATGCATTTTATAACTACGGAAAAGATCCAGCATGATCATGTGAGAATGATGCATGACATGGCAAGATGCATTGCGAAATGCACTTAATCCAAATTAACCGGAACCGGGATTCCGACAATTAATATTTAGGTGCAAGTTATTTATCTACTCACCAAATTAAATGTTGATTAACATAGCAAGACATGGAATGGGTGATCTAGTCAATTTAAATGGAATTGGGCAATACATATATTGATTTGCCCCACACATTCCATATTTATTATTTAGGTGATTTGCTACACCACCAAACCCCAGAGATGCAACACATTTAATTATGATGCGAAATGCACAAGATAGATGACATTTAATAAAATACGTATAGGGTTAGGGTTTGGGTTCGCACGTCGGATCGAGTGAACTAGGGTTCGGAACCGACGTCTTCGCCCCGTAGAGGACGTAGTCGACGTCGGGGAAGTAGCCGTCGCGGAACCGGGGCATCATCGTCTGTCGGTGTCGTGGAAGTGGGCGGGAAGTAGTCGTACTCGGTCATCCCCGTTGACGGGCGCGGGCACGGAGGAGCACGGCAAACGGACACCGGAAGGAAAGCGCGCACGGGCGGGCACCGCGACACGGACACGGCGGTCACGGCAACGCGGCACCGGAAGAGTCACGCGCGGTGCACGTAGCAACACCTCGAAGGGTGGACAACTCGGACAAAAGTGGCGACGAAGTTCTTGCGGGCATTTCACCGAACACCTTGCGAGCGCCGGATGTGGGGACGCCACCGGACGGAGAACCGGGCTCGGTCGGCGCGGGCGTGGGGCGGCGGCGGCGTGCACTTGCCCGGGAAGAGGAGGCGGCGGCGAGGGCCGATGCGGGGTGGTGGCGGCGGCTCGTGCATGCGGTAGGCGAAGACGCGCGCGGCGGCGAGCGGCGCGCGGCGGAGAATGCCGCAGCGCGCGGGCGCACAGGGGCGTGGAGAAGGCGCTGCGGCGCGCGGCCAGAGCAGGGAGGCGCGAGGGGGCGGAGCTCGGCCGGGGAGGCGGCGTGGCGGCGCTGCCGGAGCGCGCGGGAGGCGAGGAGCTCGGGCCGCGGTGGAGGTGGCCGGAGGCGGCGCGGCTCGGGGCAGCGCATGGCGCGAGGAGGCGCAGGGGACGGCCGGCGGCGGCGGCGTGGGGTGGCCGAAGGGAGGCCGGGCGCTCGGGAGCGCGGGCGACGCTCGGGCGGACGCGGCGCGGAGGGCGACGCGGGGGCAGGGCACGCGCCGGCGGTCGGGAGCGCGGGCGGTGGGCTGGAGAACGGCCGGGGGCGTGCGGGGCGCAGGGGCGGTGCGGCGGCGCGGCCGGAGCGGGGGGTGGGGGGGGCGCGCGGCGGCGACGAGGGACGGCGCGGGAGGAGGCGGCTGCTGGAGGCGGCCGGCGCGGCGGCGGACATGGCGGACGAGCGGAGGCGCGGGCGGAGCGGTTGCGCGGGGCGCGGCGCGCGGAGCAGGGGAGGAGGAGGAGCACGGGCGGCGGGGCACGCGGCGCAGCGCGGTCGGGGCGGCCGGCGGCCGGAGCCGGAGACGGCCGGGGCGGGGGAGCTCGGGCCGGCTCGGTGGCGGCGGGCTCGTGCGGGAGTGTCTCCCGTGCGGGATGGGAAAAGGAAGAAGAAAGAGAAAAGGAAGAAAAAGAAAAGGAAAGAAAAAGAAGAAAGAAAAGAAAAGAAAAAGGAAGGGGGAAAAAGAAAGAAAAAGGGGTGGGAGGATTATTTCACAAAATACAAAAAAAGGAGGAGGGTGGCTGCAAAAAGTCAGGGGGTGGGAAAGAAGTTTCCAGGGGGAAACCCTAGGGTTTGCTTAGGTGGGCTTTTGGGCTTTATTTCTCTCCCCTTTAATTAATTCTGATTTATATTTTTAAAACCAAAACGAAGAGGAATTTCAATACGAAAACTATACAAAAATATTTTTAGTTTTGAATAGACAATTTAATAAACTAGTTTTTAACATTTTTAAAAGATTTGGAAATAACACATTTTTAATTAATTTGAAATGCATTTGAATTTAATTGTGTAAATTTAATTTAATGTAACAAATTAAATTAATGAGATGCAATGCGATGCTATGACGATGCAAAAAGAAAACACACAAAATTAAAAGGGGATAAATCCCGGGGCGTTACATGGTTGTTCTCTCTTCATCTGATTTATGTAATCCATCGCCATTTGCCCCAATTCGCGACAGCTTCCCATTGTGTGATGTGATGTTAACCATCCAGTCGCCAGGTCTTTGAACATATGGAGTCTGCATTCGTCGTCCATCTTTTCTTGAAATGATTTCTCGACTCTTGACTCTACGCGCTTCTGCCAGTCTTGTCTTCTGTAGTTTCCACGCTGGTCTTGACCTCGGTCATCACGTCTGTCGACTGGCCTATCTCGTCTGTAGTTATCACTACGTGTGCCCCGACGATCAGCTTGTCGGCTACTATGTCAGTCACTTTGCTTTCGATCACCGTGATTTCGGTCATCATGCGAGAATCCGGCTGCGACAAATTTGACTTTATCCTTGCCGCGGTGGTCGTAGTCGCGCCTTCTTCGTTTGTCATCTCTATCCCGTCGATCTCTGTTGTCGTGGTGGTCGCGACTGTCTCGTCTGTCACGATGTCGTTGCGGTGAGTGTGGGGTTTTTCTCTGGACTGCATCTTCGCCGTCTGCCCACTCGGTTGCTAGCTTCATGAGCTCCGCCATGTTTTTTGGTTTTCGCCGTCCGAGTGCCTCTCTAAAGTCTTTTCTGTAGACCCCATTTGTGTAGGCGTCCATCGCTCTGTCTTCTGATCTTGCACCCACAGAGTTCCTGATGGAGGCCCATCGTCTGATGTAAGACCTAAGCTTCTCGTCCTTCTTTTGACGACATGCTCTTAACTCTTCAAATGTTTTCGACCTTTCGCAGAGAGGATCGAAATATTTTATGAAGTCTTCCTTGAAGTGATCCCAAGAATCGTAGGCTCCCTTGGGTGAAGACTTGAGCCAGTCGCGGGCCGTGCCTTCCAGCATCAACTGTATGTATTGCAGTGTTGTCGTTGTTGTTCCTCGTTGGCATATGACTGCCAAATTGTAATCTTCTAGCCATCCCGAGGGTTCTTGTTTTGAGTTGCATTTGGTTGGTAGGCCGAATTTCTTTGGGAGTTTTGTTTCCTGAATCCGTCGAGTGAAGCATTGTGCTCCGCATGGTCCTGCATTGCAATTGTCAGGCGATTCCCGACCGCCTGATCCTCTGGACCTGCTTCTTGATCGGCTTCTTGTCCTGCGAAGGCTTGAACTTTTCCTACCGCTGTTTCGCTGAGGACTACGACTGGAGCGCTCTCTTGAGCGGCTTCTGCTACGCCTTCTCCTTCCTCATCGACCAGTTCTTTTGCTGCGATCTCCAGAGCCTTCATTTTTTGTAGGTATCTTGCCTCAGCCGGGTCACCTGCCGGTGGTTTTCCTGCTTGGAGGTATGCTCCTATGGATATGAGGGGCCCTTCTGTTGTTTTCGGTTGGATTATGCCATCAGAGTCGACGGTTAGGAACGAGTTGTTCAGGTTTTGAGTGATGTCTGCCCTTTCATGTTCGGGGATTCTATCGAATCTAGATCTGCGTCGTGCTTTAGTTGCTCCTGTAGAACTCATCGATAATTGTCGTCTACGGGCGCTTGATATGCTTGCTTGCCTTTTTCGCTCTTCGACTGTTGCCCTGTATTTCTTTAGGCGTTGTGCTTCCTGCCACTTGAAGTAGTTGTATGGTGCCAACTCGTTTTGATATGCATCTGCTGGCATCATTATGCCCTCTTCAATGAGTTTTGTTGTTTCCGCCGTTGTCTCTGCTGAGATGTCTAGAGTGGTTGTGTTGTCCGGTAGAGTGACTGTGCGTGGGTACTTGACAGGCTGTCGATTGGCCGCGTTTTCTGATGTTTCTGTCGCTGTTGCTACGTAAACTTGCCGTGGTATGCGGTATGTGTAGTCGAACTGTTCTTCACAAGCTGCTCCGTTGTTACTGCTTTGATCTATGTTTTTGCTGCTTTCGTCATCTTCTGCCTGTTGCGTATGTTCATCATAGTCGACGGCAGTATGCTTTGGCGATTGGATCTCTGCGCCGGTGAACTCGGCTAGATGTATGATGTCTTCTGTAGGCTCATCATACTCTGGTAGGTGAAAGCTTTCTTCTGGAGCGTTGATCTGCATACTATCTTCGGTTGGGTTGATATGGAAGGTCGACTGCACTTCTTCTTCCATTTTGTTTTGCTTTATGAATTCGTTGAATTCCTTTGTGGACATGGACCCTGCTATGGATGAGATCGGATCGATCTGTGATGTTGGCGCTTCAGGGCTTCCAGCCAAAGCTGTCGATATGATCATGTCGTCGACTGAGGCAGGCGACAGTTCTTCCTCTTCAGGGAACTCATCTGCCATGAATTTATTGAATTCTATGGATGTCATTGACTCTGTTGGAGATTGTAGCGGCGGGATCAGATCGATCTGCGACGAGGTATCTTCTTGTTCTGTTGCAAACGCTATCTCAGTCGATCTCTTCTGAGGTGGCTGAGTTGCGATCTGTTCGATTAAATCCTGCACACCAAGCTGATCAATAAAGAAATTATGTTCTCCAACTGTTAGATTAAAACCTGAATCGAGATTGGAGTGGATCTCCTAAGCTTTGGGTGAGTATGGTATGATCCTTGCTGGCGATGCTGCCTTTGTCGAGTGGTCGCCTGTGATCTGGATATAAGTTGTTGTTGCTGATGTGCATCATTTTGAAGTAGTCGGCGGATCGCTGTTTGAAATTTGGACCGAAAAATCCGTGGATCCAACACCACCTATTCCCACAGACGGCGCCAATTGACGAGGGATGTCCCCATCAATACCCATGGTTACTGGCCTAGGGTAAGAGTTATGAGGTAGAGAACGCGTGGTGTTGGTAGATTCGTCGGCTGACAAGCGGGAATTACCCAGGTTTGGGGCCCTCGAGTGAGGTAAAACCCTTACTCCTGCTTGTCTGTTATTGATTGTGTATATGCGGCGAGTACAGGGGTCTAGCAAGATGTCGATCTTGTTAGAGTTTTGTGGTTCTGGTTCGGCGTGTTCCTAGTCGACCACCCTCTTGTCCTTTATATAGGGGTACAGGTATCGGGTCGTAACCGACTAGGACTTCATGTATGGAAAGTATTACCGACTATGCTATCTATAGTAAGAAATCTTCGACCTGAGCTTCGCTTGATGGGCTTGCTCAGCCGGTTGACAATTGGGCTTTAGTCATTACGTGCACCAGGTACCCACATGAAGGGGTACCCGTTTGGTATAACCTTGTCACTTGTACTATTCGAGTTGAATGATGTTCTTTGTATATCATGTTGGTTATGTGATCGCGATGCACTGATCATTGGGATCGTGATCTGTTTACATAACGTGGGCATCTCTGACGGATAGTCAGAGGGGTCCTTACATCCGCCCTGATCCATCACGGTCCCATGAGCGGAGTAGCGAGCAGCTCCACCAAGATCCCGAGTTGCCGCTCCTCTCTCACGCCGGTGTTACTATTGCTCTTCTCCCACACTCCCGGCCGAGGCTGCAGCTCCTCTACCGCGCTGCCAGCCGTTGTTGTGGTTCCTCGTGCTGTTGATGCTCCCTGTCCACGTTGACTTCTGTTCCTACTGCCCCTCCTCTACTCGGCCGGCCTTCACTTGCAGCAGCTGCTAAGTCGTGCTCTTGCGGCCATGTAGCTCCTCATGACCAGCTCGCTCATCCTTTGTGCAGAGGTAGACCTTGCAGGACAGCGCGGGCTCCACTGAGGCAAGAAAGAACCCGATGGCGCTGCCGACAGAAGAATACGGGGGAGCCGTGAAAGGAATATGCCCGAGAGACAATAATAAAGTGGTTATTATCTTATTCCATGTTTATGATAAATTTTTATTTCTCATGCTAGAATTATATTAATCGGAAACGTTAATACATGTGTTACTAATGAACGAATTAGAGTTCCTAGTAACGCCTCTCGTTTAACTAGCTCGTTGATTAACTGATGATCAAGGTTTCCGGATCATGAACATTGGATGTGGTTAATAACGGGATCACGTCATTAGGAAAAATCTATGATGAACACACCCATATTAAGTATAGCAATACGATCAAGTCATTAAGTTTATATTGTTGTACTGAGCATACGAAGTAATGCTAATCCTTAGACCATGAGATCATGTCAATCAATAACATCGGAAGAATGCTTTAACGACATCAAACGTCACACCGTAACAGGGTGACTATAAAGGTGGCGTTGGGTATTCTGAAAGTATTAGTTGAGGCTCATGGATCAAGAAGTGGGATTTGTCCATCCAAATGACTGAGAGATATACTATGGGCCCTCTCGGTGATATCACATCGACAGCGCTTGCAAGCACGTGACTAGGTCACAAGAATGTCATATCACAGAATGAGTAAAGAGTACTTGTCGGGAACGAGATCGAACAAGGTATAGATGATACCAATGATCGGATCTCGAACAAGTAAAATATCGCAAGACAAAATGAATTGGTTATGACGTTTTTGGTTCACACGATCACAAGATTCATCGTCGAATATGTAGGAGTCATTACGGATCTCCAGATCCCGATGTTGACTATTGATCGGAGAGGTTTCTCGATCATGTCTACATTATTCACGAACCGTAGGGTGACACACTTAAGGTTTGTCGACGCTTTTGGGTAGACACGGAATTTCGGAGAAAAGTTTGGACAACACCGAAATTGTTTCGGGTAATATTGAAATAGTTCAGTGGGTTAATTGTCAAAGGTTGCCAATTGTTGTTAATAGAATTAAAAAATGAACCGAGGCGATAAATGTTAATGTTTTTTAATAGAATTAACAAATATTGAAAAGCAATGAAATTGTTTTATTTAATAAAGAAAAACCCTTGGGATTTTTGAGTGGAGATCGAACAAGGTATAGATGATACCAATGATCGGATCTCGAACAAGTAAAATATCGCAAGACAAAATGAATTAGTTATGACGTTTTTGGTTCACACGATCACAAGATTCATCGTCGAATATGTAGGAGTCATTACGGATCTCCAGATCCCGATGTTCACTATTGATCGGAGAGGTTTCTCGATCATGTCTACATTATTCACGAACCGTAGGGTGACACACTTAAGGTTTGTCGACGCTTTTGGGTAGACACGGAATTTCGGAGAAAAGTTTGGACAACACCGAAATTGTTTCGGGTAATATTGAAATAGTTCAGTGGGTTAATTGTCAAAGGTTGCCAATTGTTGTTAATAGAATTAAAAAATGAACCGAGGCGATAAATGTTAATGTTTTTTAATAGAATTAACAAATATTGAAAAGCAATGAAATTGTTTTATTTAATAAAGAAAAACCCTTGGGATTTTTGAGTGGAGATCGAACAAGGTATAGATGATACCAATGATCGGATCTCGAACAAGTAAAATATCGCAAGACAAAATGAATTGGTTATGACGTTTTTGGTTCACACGATCACAAGATTCATCGTCGAATATGTAGGAGTCATTACGGATCTCCAGATCCCGATGTTGACTATTGATCGGAGAGGTGTCTCGATCATGTCTACATTATTCACGAACCGTAGGGTGACACACTTAAGGTTTGTCGACGCTTTTGGGTAGACACGGAATTTCGGAGAAAAGTTTGGACAACACCGAAATTGTTTCGGGTAATATTGAAATAGTTCAGTGGGTTAATTGTCGAAGGTTGCCAATTGTTGTTAATAGAATTAAAAAATGAACCGAGGCGATAAATGTTAATGTTTTTTAATAGAATTAACAAATATTGAAAAGCAATGAAATTGTTTTATTTAATAAAGAAAAACCCTTGGGATTTTTGAGTGGAGATTAAAAGAGAGTGAGTGGACATGAGTGGATGCTCCACTCACATCAAGAGGAAAGAGGTGGAGTCACCCCTAAGGGGAAACGACCCAACCTCACCCCTATCCTATATATGGAGGGGTGGGAGCTACCTCTTGAGCACACACTTGATCCTCTCTCCCTCCTCCTGCTGCTCCACCTCTCGGCCATCCGCTTGGCGAAGCCATGGCCGTTTAGTTCTCCACCACACAACGCCGGCGTGCTGTTGGAGTTCGTTGGTGGTTCTACTACTTCCGCTGCCCCGCTGGATCGAGGGAACGGTGGCCGTCATCAAGCCGTACGTGTGACCGAGTACGGAAGCGCTGCCCGTTGCAGCGCACATCTTCACGATCTTGAGATCGGCGAGTGAACGATTGCATCATCCACGAGAATTATTCTCGAAACACTTACGGTCTTCGAGGGTGATTTTCTCTTGGAATAGGTTCCACCGTTACGAGCATCTCCTAGATTAGATCTTGCCTTGTTGGTTTGTTCTCACCGTAGGAAAAAAATTGTGTGTGCTCATGAAGCCAGACTACCAGGTCATCTCCGGGACTCCTCGCTGCAGCGAGCCCCTCCAGCCAGCCCCGGTTCGCACGCTGTCACCGGAGAGCTCGCTCGTGAAGTGGCGCCGATTTGTCGAGATCTTGGGCGTCTAGGGATGGCCGTGGTGGCTGCGAGTCGGGGGCTCTACGCCATGGAACCGGTGGAGGAGGAGTAAGCGGTGCCTGGTCGGTTGTCGCTGGTCGGCTGTGGGAGGAGCCACCGGCGCTCGGCCGGGGGCGGTGGCGAACGGAATGGGGATTCAGAAGAGAACATGATGTGTCGATGCATTCTTGGTCTTCGTGAAAGAATGGTATGTATGATTCGTCTCCAACGTATCTATAATTTCTTATGTTCCATGCTATATTATACCATGTTATTACATGTTTTATATACATTTTATATAGTTTTGTGCATTTTCTGGGACTAACCTATTAACAACATGCCACAGTGCCAGTTCCCTGTTTTCTGCTGTTTTTGGTTTCAAAAAAGTACTTAAGGAAATATTCTCGGAATTAGACGAAAAACATCCTGGAATTATTTTTTATTTATGAACGTTCCAGAAGACCGGAGTGCACACGAAGTGGGGCACCCAGGCGTCGTCACCACGTGGTGGCGCGGCCGGGGGTGGACCCGCATGAGCACCAGGTGACGGGCCCTCAAGCCTCCACCGACCTTTCCCTTCCGCAAACCTAAAAATTGCACGGTGTTCATTATTTCCTCCACGGGTCCCGAGCCGCCGCCGTCGTCAACACCAATTCAGGAGAGATCAGAACTGCTCCCCGGCACCCTGCCGGTAGGTGGAATCGTCCCTGGAGGCCTCTACGTCGCAATGACCACCACCGGACTGATTCGTGAGTAGTCTACCCTTGAACTACGGGTCCATAGAAGTAGCTAGATGGTTGTGTTCTCCTCTTGTGCTATCATGTTTAGATCGTGTGAGCTGTCTATCATGATAAAGATCACCGTTATGTAATTCTCCATGTTGTCTTTGCTGGGATCCGATGAATATTGAGTACTAAAGTTATTGCTTCATAATATATCATGTGTGTGCTATTTAATAATCTTGCAGCTCTCTGTTACTTGTGTGTGCTCTGGCCAAGTAGATGCTCGTAACTCCAAGAGGGGGTATTTATGCTCGATAGTAGGTTCTTGTCTCTATTAAATCTGGGGCAGTGACAGAAAGCTCTAAGGTTGTAGGTGTACCGTTTCTACTAGGGATAAAACAGTAGTACTTTGTCTAAGGATGATGTTACTTACTTAATTTATACAGAGTGCTTAAGGCGATAATCTGTTGCATGCAACTTAACACTGAAAGGGGTGCGGACGCTAACCGGAAGGTGGATTATTTGTCATAGATGCGGTTGGAACGGTCTATGTATATAGTTGTAATGCCCGAATGAATCTCACACTAGACATCATAACGTTAGTATATGCATTGGTTTGCTCATCATTATTCTATCAATTGCCCAGTTGTAATTTGTTTACCCGCATGAATGAATGTTATTATTATTTATGGAGAGACACCACTAGTGAATTGTGTACCCCGGTCCTTCTCTTTAATCCGATAAAACCACAACTGCAAACTTGTTACTTTCTGCAAACAAACATCTTTCTTCCACACATATATTTAATCCATTTGTTACAGCAAGCCGGTGGGATTGGCACCCTTACCGTTGAGTTGGGACAAAATACATTGATTGTGTTGTGTGCAGGCTCCACGTCTCCTACGTCACACCAAGAATTCTGGCGCCGTTGACACCTCGGGGGAATTCTCATCTCCTACTGGTTCGATGACCTTGGTTTCATCACTGAGGTAAATCTTGCTGCTGCCCTTCACACCTTCCTCTTGGGGTTTCCCAACGACACCTCTATGAGCATCAAGAATTTCTGGCGTCGTTGTAGGGGATATAAGGATTCTTTCACGAGGGGAGTTTTCGCACTTCCAATCTTTTTATTTTGTTATTGTTGCTTAGTTTATTTTTATTACTGTCTTGTTTGCTTAATATCAAAAATACAAAAAAAATAGTTACTTGCATTACTTTTCTTATTTCGGTTTTGTTATTAATTTTCAGTTTTGTTATTCTTGTTAGTTTGGTTTAAGTTATTCTTCCTTGATTTTCTTATTTTGGTTTGTCTTTTATTTGCATCATCTTTATCATCAAAAACAAAAAATTAGTTTAATTAATCATCATGTCTGGTATATTCCATGTTACTATCTCACCCAAAGAATTAATCTTTACTTTTAAACAAGGGAATGAAGAAACTTTTGGAGAAGCTTGGTCTAGAATTTTTGAAACTTATGGTGAAACTAAACCTAAAATGACTTTAAGTTTACTTCTTAGTAGCTTTTATTTTGGGCATGTTCTTTCCTATAGGTATGCTTTAGATGCTGTAGTGCGAGGAGATTTCCCTCAATGTGATGGAGATCAAGCTTTTAATGCAATAAATAAATTAATTATGACCTCTTCTTCAGCTAATAAATGTGATTCAAGCATTGGTAATATTCATACTAGATTAAATACCCTTGAAACAAGCATTTCTCTCTTAAAAGATGGGTACGGTAAAATTCGTGAAAAACTTGATTATGTTCCAATAAACTCTGAACCATCATTGTGGCTCCCTACCTTAAAAATCACTATTTGTAAGGAAATTTTTCTTGCCCGTTGTGATATTATGTCTGAGTTTTGTCTTATGCCCAAGTATATTCATGCATCTTCAAATATTTGGGGAACTGTTGAAGGAGGAGAAACAATAACCTTTACCGATAATACCACTATACAACCTATTGGGGTAGCTGAAGGATTATTTACAACACTCCTAGGGAGAACTATATCCACTGATTACCTTGTCATTGAATGTGCAGGGACATGAAAAATTACTATTCGAAGATCCCTGCTAAAACTTTTGGGAGCAATAATTGATGTGGGAAAAGTTACTATGAGCTTCACTACTTCCCCAGGAAGTTGGCAAACGTTCCCTACAAACCAAGGTAAGAAAATTGGTAAGAGAAACAAACAAAGAGCAGCTCGTGCTCGTAAGGTTGATGCTTCATCTCTTGATAATACTTGAGTTTCACTTTTGGTGCCTAGCTCAAAGGCGTTAAACAAAAGCGCTTATAGGAGACAACCCACTTTTATTTCCTGTTATTTTATTTCGTTTGTGTCAAGGACTTGTAATACCTCTATAGCAATTCCTTTGTATCTTTAATTTATTGCAATGTTGTGTCAAGTTAAGCCTTTAGTTGAAAGTTGATGCTAAATTTGGATTCCTGCGCATAAACAGTTTTCTGCTGTCCACCGTTAAATTCATAACTCTTCATAGAAACTTAAGAATATCCTGCCCTTTTTTGTGCGTGATCCTCAGATAAATATATGCAACTTTCATTAGTTTGGAATTTTCTGATCTGAGTAAGTTAAGTGCCTCGAAAAAATTCATCTTTACGGACTGTTCTATTTTTGACAGATTCTGCCATTTTATTTTGCAATGCCTCTTTTGCTATTTTAATTGGATCTTTTTATCCTATTAAGTATCAGTGGCTGTAGATAATGTCCAGTAGCATTGGTAGCAATTGTGTTCCTACATAATATCATATTTTTTGTGCACTAAAGCTCTAATGAAGTTACACTAAGTTTGGTGTGGAGGAAGTTTTCAAGGATCAAGAGAGAAGGATGATATAATGTGATCAAGAGGATAGTAAATTTAAAGCTTGGGGATGCCGCGGTGGTTCACCCCAACATATTTCAAGTATTCTCGAGCGTCAAAACTTGGGGATGCCCAAGGCATCCCCTTCTTCATCAACAAACTATCAGGTCCTTTCTAGTGAAACTATATTTTAATTCCGTCACATCTTATGTGCTTGCTTGAAGCGTATGTTTTTTTTTGTTTTTTTCATTCTCTGAATAAAATGGATCCTAGCATTCTTTTGTGTGGGAGAGAGACACGCTCCACTTTTTATATGAATACTCGTATTCTTGACTTATATTCGTTAAGTAATCTTTTCATGCTATTGTTTGCTTTATATCTCTTGTTTTTCATGCATCTCTTGCTAGAGCTATTAACTTTGTTATATCATATTCTCATATCTCATTGTTTAATTACTTGGATAGTGTATCTTTTAAATTCGTTGATTGGTGTTTGGTTGAGAACAGAAAATGCTAAATGTGGTAGATGGTATAACTAAATGATACATAATCTTGTAGATCATTAAATTGTGTCACTTGAATCATTGATGTTGTTTTGAGATATTAATTTGCTTAATGGTAAACATGATGGTTTAGTAAAGGAATGATTAATGGCTGGTCTAGAAACACTTGAAAGTTGTGCGACACTTAAATTCCTAGTTGATTGCACAATGGTATATGACTTCTATTTGTCTAAGGCAAACGTAATGACTTTATGTTATGCGCTACGGTTGGGGAAGCCAACGGTGACTTTGTCATTCGCTACGATCCCTCTTTGAGTAATTTTCATTATGCCTTGTGATACGTACAAAACATATCTATAATTTTTGATTGTTTCATGTTATTTTATGGTTTTAGCACTTCTTTTTATATTAAGTTTATGATTTATTTCGACTAACCTAGTAATAGTTGCAAAAGTGCACAATGTTCTTGTTTTACTCTTTGATGTGTAGAAATTATCAAGAATACAAAAGGAAACCTTGTTGGACCCGAATTGGAACTTTCCTGAAATCTGTTTGAGAACTTTTTATAGAGATCGTCAGTTTGACCCCGGAAGACGACGTCAAATCAAAATAAAAATAAATAGAGAGTTGTCACAAATTTCCATGCACAAATTTTAATCCAGAAAACAGTCCAATCGGAGGTCGGACGCGACATGGATGCCCAATATGGTGAAACCCTAAAAGGGGTGAAGGAAATCAGAGAAGCTATATAAAGGAAGGAAACCTAACTCGGTCAGGACTCCTCCACTATCGGAGAGTAACTCCCATGGAACAGGGATAGTCATGCCCTGAAGAGTAGTTCGAAGGAGGATTGAACACGGAGGTCAAACAACCCTCGAGAGGCTTGACGACGGAGCTCGCCGGGCCTGGAGAGGGATAACATGACAGAGATGAACACCAGCCTATACCCAGGTTCACGGCCCTCAGAAGGAGGTAACACCGCTACTTCGACTTGTCTGTATTGCACTTCGAGGGATTACAGTACGGTGAGCTTGCCGAGGGCTCTCTTGAGGCAGGTTTGAGCTTGAAGAGCACTAGTAGAAAACAGGCTAAAGGACCAAACTCCAAAACCCCATTTGTCCCGGTCGTACTGCAAACTGGGACAGATGGGGCATAAAACGCTACAACTAGTTCAGGCGACAATCATTTGTCCCGGTTCGTGGCTGGAACCGGGACAAATGAGGTAGCACCCGCAGGCGACACCCATTTGTCCCGGTTCCAGTCACGAACCGGGACAAATGGCATGGTTTCAGTTACGCGCCCGAGCCACCGCCGCGTTTTTTCGACGCGCACGGAAGACGAGCGGAAATACAGCGCCGCCGGCGATTCCTCTGCCCTCCGCCGGCGATTCATCTTCCTCTCCGGTGCTATAAAATGCACTGCACAGTACCATTTGTCCACACACCATTTCTCCACCACTCCTCCACACACCATTTCTCCGGCCATCTCTCCTCTCTTTTCTCCGTCCCTATGGAGCCACTCGTGCCTCGGTCCGATGAGTTTTACGACTACGAGAAGGAAGGCATGCGGTTCAAGGTGTGGGTCACCTTCGTGCATGGCGCGTGGAGAAGTGGATCGGCGACGTGAAGAACAACTTCCTCGACGCCGCTCCGATCAAAGCCGTTGGACTCGATTGCGAGTTCACCGACCCTCGACGGAAGGATACTCCGCAGTGCGCCGCAGTCCTTCAACTCTCGGTGGCGACCGAGACTCTTGTTTTCCAAATTTGCAAAGTTGATCGGGTGCCACAGGTCCTCGTGGATTTCTTAGGTGACGAGACAATCAAATTCTACGGCGTGGCAATCCATAATGACATGAAGATGCTAGCCTACTACGGAATTATTATTCGGTCCGCGGTCGACCTGCAGAGGGATCGCCGAAACCCTACCGGCAATTTTACTCCTAGTCTATATGCTCTCTGTAATGCGGTCATTGGGACAAATCTTGAGAAGAAGAAGAAATACAAGAAGAGGAAGTACACGGACGACGACAAGGAAGACACGTTACAAAAAGACCTAATTTTCACATGGGGCAACGTTCCATTGAGCTACGATCAAGTCGTATATGCTGCTTTAGACGCTCGCCTTGGCTTCGAGATTGCACGGAAGTGGGATAGTCTACGCGGCTATAATACGGACAATGATCATCTTAATGTTGTTGATGAGTAGACTATCTATGTATTGCGTTACGCAAATATTCTGTGTGCGCGTGTTCTCTTGTATTGACCGAAATATATCTAAAGTTTGCAAAAGTGTTTTCAAATTCCAAAGTTTGCAAAAGTTATTTAAAACAGAGAACAGAAAATGGTTTTGTATTAGTTAGTCAATTTCAAACATTTTTCATATTCATAGTTTTTCCAAAATCCAAAGTTTGCAAATGTTATTTAAAACAGAAAACAGAAAAAAAATAAAAAAAATGAAAAAACCTCCATCTGTCCCGGTTTCAGTCACAAACCGGGACAAATGGGCCTCCTTGTTGTCCCGGTTTGTGACTGAAACCGGGACAAATGGGGGGTGCCTATATATACTGATCAGCAGCCCCCTCCCAAAACCATTGGAGGCATTTTTTTTTGAAATGGAAGGAGGGGGTGTGTGCTAGTCTGTTTTTTTTGTATGCATGCAAGGTGTTTGATGAAATGCCCGAGAGAGTTCACGAATTGATTTGATGTACACTTAAAGAAGTTTATTCTTCTTTTCGATCAAGGTTAATTTTTCTCTCATTTCATTTGTAATTAATTGATACCGTGCATGTTCAGTGTTTATTTGTCGATGTTCTGTAATGGTTATTGATGTAGTTCATTATATAATGCAGATGGACCGACAATGGATGTATGGTGACCGACGCACTGCCGAGTACATGACAGGTTTGAGGAAATTTCTAGAGAAAGCCCAGGCTAACAGTACCAATGGTTTCATGTGTTGTCCATGTGTCAACTGTCAGAATAAGACAGATCACCCAAACGTGAGAACCCTTCAAAGTCATCTTATTCGGCATGGTTTCATGCCCAGCTATAATTGTTGGACGAAGCACGGAGAAAAAGGTGTTATGATGGAAGACAATGAAGAAGAGGAAGATGATGACAACTATCCTATGTTCCCGGAGTACGGAGATTCTGCAACGGGGGAAGCTGAAGCTGAAGAGGCACCAGATGAGCCCACTGACGATCTTGGTAGGGCCATTGCTGATGCAAAGAGAGAGTGCGGAACTGAAAAGGAGAGGTTGAAGTTCGACCAGATGTTAGAGGATCACAAGAAATTGTTGTATCCAAGTTGCGAAGATGGTCAGAAAAAGCTGGGTACCACACTGGAATTACTGCAGTGGAAGGCAGAGTGTGGTGTGACTGACAAGGGATTTGGAAAGTTGCTGCAGATAATTAGGAAGATGCTTCCAAAGGTCAACGAGTTGCCCGACAACACGTACGAAGCAAAGAAGGTTGTGTGCCCTCTAGGATTAGACGTGCATAAGATACATGCCTGCCCTAATGACTGCATCCTCTACCGCGGTGAGTATGAGAATTTGGATGCATGTCCAGTATGCACTGCATTGCGGTATAAGATCAGACGAGATGACCCTGGTGAAGTTGAGGGTGAGCGTCCCCGGAAGAGGGTTCTTGCCAAGGTGATGTGGTATGCTCCTATAATACCACGGTTGAAACGCCTGTTCGCGAATAAAGAGCATGCCAAGTTGTTGCGATGGCACAAAGAGGACCGTAAGAAAGACGCGATGTGTAGACACCCCGCTGATGGGTCGCAGTGGAGAAAAATTGAGAGAGTTCCCGGAATTTGAAGATGACGCAAGGAACTTAAGGTTTGGTCTAAGTACAGACGGTTTCATTCCGTTTGGGGAGCAAAGCAGCAGTCATAGCACATGGCCTGTGACTCTATGTATTTATAACCTTCCTCCTTGGTTGTGCATGAAGCGAAAGTTCATTATGATGCCATTGCTCATCCAAGGCCCGAAGCAACCCGGCGACGACCTTGATGTGTACCTCAGGCCATTATTTGAAGAACTTTTACAGTTGTGGCGGGAAGAAGGTGTGCGGGTGTGGGATGAGCACAAACATGAGGAATTTGACCTACGAGCTCTGCTTTTTGTAACAATTAACGATTGGCCTGCTCTTGCTAACCTCTCAGGGCAGTCGACCAAGGGGTACAATGCATGCACACACTGTTTGGGTGAGGCTGAATGTTTATATTTGGATAAATGTAAGAAGTGTGTGTATCTGGGGTGTAACGTCCCCAAATTTGCTAACTGATAAATAAAATTTGTTTGTGCATCATGAGCATCATTTGCATCTAAATAAAAATTTCCCAAAATTTGAGTTTAAAAGTCAAAAGAGAAAAACCTTAAGTGGCTAAAACCACTTGTTATTTTAAATGTGTTAAAAGAATTTCAAAATTTTCCAAATCCAAAGTTGTCAATGTCTTCCTTGTGAAATTCTGAGTCTCCTGGTATTTTTGTATAAATTTTCTGTTCACAAAAAGGCCCTCAAATCATTTATTTTCCAAACCAGGGGCCTATTTTCAAAGGTTCTGTGTTTTCCTGAAAAAACAGGGGGGGTTTCGCAAAACGTTACTTTCTTTTCTTTCTTCTTCCTCCCGACAGAAGGACGCCGCCGCCGTGTCTTCTCCTCCGCCGTCCGTCGCCTCCCCTGCGTCAAGATCCCCGCCGCCGACGTCGGGACCCCTACAAGTACCTCCTCCGCCGCCGGAGAAGCCCAGTTCATCTTCTCCTCTCCCGTTCTTCTTCAATTCCTCACCACGGCCGAAACCCTAGCTCCGGCTTCGCCGGCGATTCCCGGCCGCTCCGGGCAACGCCTTGCTCCGGCGAGATGCTCTGGAGAAGCTCCGTGGTCTTCTCTCCCTCCTCGCTGAGCTGTGCATGCTGGGAAGCTCCTAGCGCGACGGATTTCGCCACCGCGTCCGTATCATTTTCAACTCCGGCCGCCGCGGTTCGACCTCGATTCCGGCGAACCCCGGCCTCCCCGCGCTTCCTCGACGCATCCACGGCCACCAGGGTGAGCTGCCGGTCCCCGCGGACCTCTTTTTCCTCTCCCTCCCGCTCTGCTTGCTCCGGCCACCGTGGTTGCTCTCCGGCCGCCGCAAATCCGCTCGCCGGAGCAACTTCGGCGTCCATCCGCGAGCGGCGCCGCCTTCCTTTGGCTCCCTGCGTCCGTGCGCGTCCCACGCGCCCGCCCACGCCTTCCCCATCGCCCCCGTTCGACGAATTCGTGCTCGGCAGTGGAGATTCCTCCATTGCTGATGCATGATGACGTCAGCGCCTCCTTTTCCTTTTTCTGAAAAATAATTAAATTGTTTTTAATTCTTTTCTGTAATTATTTAAATATGACAAGTGGGCCCTGCTTGTCAGAATTTTATTTATTTCCAAATAATGTTTTCTGTAATTAATAAACTTATGACATGTGGGTCCAACTTTTATTTAAATTCATAAATGTTTAAAATGGAATTAACAAATGGTTTAAATTGAATTAAAATTGTTTAATTTTTGGAAATTCAAAACTAATTCATTTTAATTCAGAAAAATATGATTTTTATATCAAAATTTGCAGAAAAATAAGATCTATTTAATTATGTCCAAATCATGCATATTTAAACAACTTTGAACCATGTTTATAATAGAGGAACAAATTACACCCTTTCTTTTAAATATGGGATTTGTTGAATGGCACCTCTCGGGCATTCCAACTCCATTTAAAATGTCCTTCCATGTGTAGGATTTACATTTCAATACTTTAAATTGTCATGTCATGCATTGTGCGCATTGCATCGATGCCATGGTTGAATGTTGTTTTCCGTTTCTTTTCCGGTGTTTCGTTTTCCGCGGTAGAATGCGAATCCGAAGTGGAGTTCGACAACACCGAAGGCTTGATGAATCATCGATGGTCAAATTAAGAGGATATCTATGAAGAGTTATTTTTGGTTATCTCGATCAAGTGAAGCCGAAGATATCCAAAAGCGTTATATCTTGTTATCGAAGAGCAAGGCAAGCATAACCTCTTATCTGCACATATAAGATTTCAAAGTATTTGATTCTGGAATTATGCATGCGATTCAAATGTTGTTTTGAGTGGAGGTATAGATTGTCTTAAGTGTTGCATCGCGAGAGTCTGCTATGCTTAGCCCTTCTTAGATCTTCACTCTGTTCCATCTGGTTGATGAACCAGAGCTGTGAAGGATGACGTGGAAATGGTTAGAGATGCGTTTAATATGCTAAAGGCTTGGATGGGAGGCCACATAGGGATTGTGGTGGGTTGTTCCATTCTTGCCGACCTAGGAACTGAGTTCTCGTCTTCGGAACCAAGACTATTCGTGCATCCACACAGGGTATTCATTTCCCCCTCGACTCCAACTTGACTAGCCTACTACGTGAAGCCACTAGTTCGAGTTTTCCATTTGCGTGTGCGGTAAAAT
Source organism: Poa annua (assembly GCA_026929855.1). NCBI lineage: Eukaryota > Viridiplantae > Streptophyta > Magnoliopsida > Poales > Poaceae > Poa > Poa annua. Next base: position 56,099,465 of record CM049426.1, on the reverse strand, counting down.
GAGTTGAAGAGATTTAGGGCCAGGTTCAAGTGGGCTGCGGTCACAGATCTTGGACTTGGCAAACCGCACTAGAGACCGCTGCGCGTGGTCAGATCTACTGCTGTGGCTCATGGACATAGGCGAAGCTTGGGAAAGGTCGTGGCCAACCCTCCTGTCAGCACTCCCCGGAAGAATGCTAATAGCTGGCGTATCGGTTGGTTGGCGTGTGTGGGTAGTTACACCCCCTGCAGGGTAAAACTTTTCGGAAAGCCGTGTCCACGGTTATGGACGACTTGGTACCTTATGTCTGATGATCATAGATAACAAGAATCTAATTATAAAACTTGCCAACTAAGGGAGGATCGCTTCCTCGGGTTTACCGAGGGGGTGATTCTGGTGGGTGGTACAACTCATAATGATCTGGTGGAGTTTGGAGATGTGGATGAAGCTTGTGTTTCACTCTCTTATCCCCTTTTAAAAGTCTATTGATGCGAGATTCTCTCCTCCCTCGATTTGAAAACAAAGATGGCTTTATGCAAAAGACATTCATGAATACTCTCTGAACGGGCGGATATATAGCAGGTTAAATAAGTCTTGTTGAGTACCTCCTGTACTCAGCCTTGCGCAATTATTTGGACAGGTGTGTTTTCTGGACATCGACATCGACGAGTAGGTTGGGATTCCCAGACGGCAGCCTGGAATCTTTGGACTGGGACGTCGCCGTTATGCTTTGGCCTCTTAGGCCTTTTTCTAGCTTTGCTATGTCTAATAGCATAATTTGCCTTCCGTTGAATTGGTGATTGACAGGTCAGTGACCTTATTTTCGTGATATTTGCTTCTTCGCTCTGTTAAGAGCTTAATATATTGTTTCTTGTGTTGTAGGGTCTCTGTTGTGTAACCGATTTTCAACTGTTGGCTTCCGAGATCTATGTTAGGCTTATCTCAGATTAAGGTCTCGGATTTGTCTAGCGTGGCTCTTGGGGGTGCTACAGGTTTTGGTATCAGAGCAGGACCGTCTGTAGGAAAACCTTTCTACTGGTCGATGTTGAGTCTAGTTGTTGTGAAAACTATCTGAAAGCTAAAACTATTTGCAAAACTCTGAGTAGGCCTCTTTTTACTCCTTATCTGGTATCGCTCTAATTCTGGGTCATCTTACCTTGTTGTGATTGAAAACATTTGCTCTCTCTTTCTGTGGTCATTCAAAATATAGGTGCATCAAGTGCAGGTCGTTTCTCAGCCTAGTTGACCTAGTGTTAAGTTTTCTGGAGTCTCGTGTGTTCTTTGATCCGTCTCCCTCTCATTTGTAATGAGAGATTCCTTTTCCTCCTGATCTCTCAACCTTGTCGTTTCTGCATCATTCTGTTCCAATGTCTCAGATTCCTTTCACTTTGAAGATCTCTTTTTCTTCCTTTGATACCTCGGAAGCTGTGGTTGGTCTCTGAAGCTATCTCGTGATTACTACATTGTTGTGCCTTGTGACACTCGAATGGTAATTACTCCTTCCTTCGTTTTTCATCCTGGACTTGAACCGAAGGTCCCAGATTATGCTGTTGGTGGTGTGTTGAGTTATGTTGGTTGTTACCCATGTGATGCTCACTCTATCAGTACATGATGCTGACCTTTAAACCAAGATCCATCTTGTTGATCCCTGAGGAATGCTTGCAACCTCAGAAGGGCTAGTAATGTCAATTCTAGCTAGCCTTCCAGCTGGTGGTTTTGTCGTAATTGGCCTTCGACATCCAAGGTTTACTCCTTCCACTAGTATTGGCAGAGGTTCTGTCATGGAACCAAAGGGATCACGACAAGAGTGCTCTTTATGAGTCTCACATCTAAGTTGGTGACTCTGCCACATCCTTCTTATCAGAACAAGTTATCAGATGTATGCTAGCTTGACCTCTGCATCTCAGGATTTCCCTGAGCATGTTTCTTTTCTTCCGCCATGTTATGACCCGTGTATGCCACTTGGCATCCAAGTGCTAAATGTGCATTGGTGTACCAATGCATGTTGCTCTTGTGGTCCGTCGTGACATTCCACTTCGGGATGTCAGGGAGAAACAAACTCCTGTACCTCGTCCATTTCCAGGACCAGGTCAAAGTGTTGTAGTCCGCAGATTAAGATGCTTGTTTGCTTGTAATCTGTTCCATCTTAAGTATCACCCTCCTGCAGATCAAAAGGTCGTGATGTGTCTCATGACTTTATTGATGCAGTGGTGCTTTTCATGTCCTTACTCACGCTTTTCTCCTAGCTGCTCGTGCTCGGAATGCTATGGCGAGTGTATTGATGTGATTATCAAATATTCTTAGCAAATTTTCATTGCTTTGACATATAAGGACATTTGATTCCTTCCTCGTGTGATTGGTTATCCGGTCACTTTGTGAAGTTGACTGTGCTACCAAGTCCGTTGTTCTGGTACACATACTCGGTCAAAGAGTTAGGTTTTACCGACGCTCTTAAGGCCACATCGTTTTGCCTTGAAAAGCAAGACTCCTTTCTACCTGTATTGTCGTGTTGAAGCAAGATGGTATATCCTAATGGATTTGCTATCATCCCAATCTTTGACTTGATTTGGGCTATCGTCAAATCAAACTCAGTCCCATGGACCATCGTTGATGATGTTTTACCTATGGTGTTTCGCCAGCTTACATCTTCATGTCCTTGGTCTGACCAATATTTCTGCCTCGTTCATATATCAGATTATTCCATCTTATTGGAGTATATTAGTAAGATTGTTGTTGAGCCCATCGATAACATTCTTATTGCCTCCATGTCTGAAGAGGATCATTATGAACCTTTGGCAACAATGTTGGAAACTTTTGAGAACCATCTTTGTGTCATCACAAAGTGTGTGTTCTGGATGTTAGAAGTAACCTCTTCTGGTTCACGTGCATTTGCTGAAAGATGTCGCCGTGAATCCAAGTAGAGTTTTCCTTTGTTTCCTTTGGAATCATCTCTAGTCGGTCATGCATGTGCGGATTATTCATGGGATGACAGGTTGTAACCTGCATACCTTGAAGAAGTCATTTATGCACACCAAGCCACTGACTGATTGGATCAAGAATGAGAAGAAGTTGGAAAACTTCGTTATCTTCTTTGTTGTTTCCCAAGAAGGACTCAATTGTGTTTGTTGCATATTAATCATGTAGGTGCATTTGTCTTTTGACAAATTGCTAATGCATGATTCTTGCAATCTCGCTCATCTTTTCGAGCTTGACATTGTTGTCCACATCTTGAGAATCTGCAACCTTTCCTCGATGGTAACCATTGCACCTCTCCGTTCGGACGTTCTTAGTCTGAACTTTCATCCCAACTAGCCAGAGCTGAATCTCAAGCAGCAACGATGGTTGGTGTCCTTTAAGGATTTTGACATAGGTCTTTTTGTAACTCCGGCAAGATTAATGATGTGGTTGACACAATTAGTCGGAAGGCCTATCGCTGAAATTCCTGGAATCTTCAAGAACAACCACTCCCCATGAGGATTGTTGTGCGGCTTGTTCTAAAAGTTGCCCCTTATGAAATTTATCTTTCCAAAGCCCAATGTTTACCTCCTCACCTATTTAAGACTTATCATGAGCCTGAAATGGGTATCCAGAAGATCAAGAAGAAGTTCTCTCCTCCGATGATCTCGGAGATTCTGAATGTCTCCCGATTATCCTCTTGATCCTTTTCTTATCCTTTGATAACATATCCATCATGAGAATTCCCTTTTCATGGTAATCCTCAACATTCCGTTGATCAATTCTTCCTTAATTTTGCTTGTACTTGAAATCCTTTTCAACTCTCACATTGTGTGAATTTGTCAGTCATCTTAGGGCCCTGGACTTTTAATCATGTGGCAAACATCTTGTAAGCCAAATGGCTGAAATCTAAAAGGGGTTCTTCCTTTTGTTATATCAAGATCTCGTTATCTATCCATCTTAGCCTTGTGCAAAGCTCATATTCTAATCGCTTCGTGGAATAGTTGTCCTTCAACTTGAAACTTCTTCCTTCCCATCCGTTACCTTGATGTGTTTCATCCTTGTTAGCTCAAGAGTTGTCCTGCACACTCCTCCCTTGAGTTGACCATGAGATACTCGATCTTTACGATGATCCTCGTTCCAGAGTTATTTCCCTCTTCTCTTCGGAGTAGCTGAAGAACAGTCCGACGAGAAATGAAGTGTGGAATCATCCCTGAAGTAAAAGATCAACCTCTTCGTTAAACAAGATCGTCGTGGGATCGACAAGACCATCGAAGACCGGTGTAGCCCTCCTCTCTGTATCTCTTTTCCTACCCAAGGAATCTGGGGGACGAGATTCTTGTAAGGGGGATGGATCTGTAACGTCCCCAAATTTGCTAACTGATAAATAAAATTTGTTTGTGCATCATGAGCATCATTTGCATCTAAATAAAAATTTCCCAAAATTTGAGTTTAAAAGTCAAAAGAGAAAAACCTTAAGTGGCTAAAACCACTTGTTATTTTAAATGTGTTAAAAGAATTTCAACATTTTCCAAATCCAAAGTTGTCAATGGCTTCCTTGTGAAATTCTGAGTCTCCTGGTATTTTTGTATAAATTTTCTGTTCACAAAAAGGCCCTCAAATCATTTATTTTCCAAACCAGGGGCCTGTTTTCAAAGGTTCTGTGTTTTCCTGAAAAAACAGGGGGGTTTTCGCAAAACGTTACTTTCTTTTCTTTCTTCTTCCTCCCGACAGAAGGACGCCGCCGCCGTGTCTTCTCCTCCGCCGTCTGTCGCCTCCCTGCGTCAAGATCCCCGTCGCCGACGTCGGGACCCCTACAAGTACCTCCTCCGCCGCCGGAGAAGCCCAGTTCATCTTCTCCTCTCCCGTTCTTCTTCAATTCCTCACCACGGCCGAAACCCTAGCTCCGGCTTCGCCGGCGATTCCCGGCCGCTCCGGGCAACGCCTTGCTCCGGCGAGATGCTCTGGAGAAGCTCCGTGGTCTTCTCTCCCTCCTCGCTGAGCTGTGCATGCTGGGAAGCTCCTAGCGCGACGGATTTCGCCGTCGCGTCCGTATCATTTTCAACTCCGGCCGCCGCGGTTCGACCTCGATTCCGGCGAACCCCGGCCTCCCCGCGCTTCCTCGACGCATCCACGGCCACCAGGGTGAGCTGCCGGTCCCCGCGGACCTCTTTTTCCTCTCCCTCCCGCTCTGCTTGCTCCGGCCACCGTGGTTGCTCTCCGGCCGCCGCAAATCCGCTCGCCGGAGCAACTCCGGCGTCCATCCGCGAGCGGCGCCGCCTTCCTTTGGCTCCCCGCGTCCGTGCGCGTCCCACGCGCCCGCCCACGCCTTCCCCATCGCCCCCGTTCGACGAATTCGTGCTCGGCAGTGGAGATTCCTCCATTGCTGATGCATGATGACGTCAGCGCCTCCTTTTCCTTTTTCTGAAAAATAATTAAATTGTTTTTAATTCTTTTCTGTAATTATTTAATTATGACAAGTGGGCCCTGTTTGTCAGAATTTTATTTATTTCCAAATAATGTTTTCTGTAATTAATATACTTATGACATGTGGGTCCAACTTTTATTTAAATTCATAAAATTTTAAAATGGAATTAACAAATGGTTTAAATTGAATTAAAATTGTTTAATTTTTGGAAATTCATAACTAATTCATTTTAATTCAGAAAAATATGATTTTTATATCAAAATTTGCAGAAAAATAAGATCTATTTAATTATGTACAAATCATGCATATTTAAACAACTTTGAACCATGTTTATAATAGAGGAACAAATTACACCCTTTCTTTTAAATATGGGATTTGTTGAATGGCACCTCTCGGGCATTCCAACTCCATTTAAAATGTCCTTCCATGTGTAGGATTTACATTTCAATACTTTAAATTGTCATGTCATGCATTGTGCGCATTGCATCGATGCCATGGTTGAATGTTGTTTTTCGTTTCTTTTCCGGTGTTTCGTTTTCCGTGGTAGAATGCGAATCCGAAGTGGATTTCGACAACACCAAAGGCTTGATGAATCATCGATGGTCAAATTAAGAGGATATCTATGAAGAGTTATTTTTGGTTATCTCGATCAAGTGAAGCCGAAGATATCCAAAAGCGTTATATCTTGTTATCGAAGAGCAAGGCAAGCATAACCTCTTATCTGCACATATAAGATTTCAAAGTATTTGATTCTGGAATTATGCATGTGATTCAAATGTTGTTTTGAGTGGAGGCATAGATTGTCTTAAGTGTTGCATCGCGAGAGTCTGCTATGCTTAGCCCTGCTTAGATCTTCACTCTGTTCCATCCGGTTGATGAACCAGAGTTGTGAAGGATGACGTGGAAATGGTTAGAGATGCGTTTAATATGCTAAAGGCTTGGATGGGAGGCCACATAGGGATTGTGGTGGGTTGTTCCATTCTTGCCGACCTTGGAACTGAGTTCTCGTCTTCGGAACCAAGACTATTCGTGCATCCACACAGGGTATTCATTTCCCCCTCGACTCCAACTTGACTAGCCTACTACGTGAAGCCACTAGTTCGAGTTTTCCATTTGCGTGTGCGGTAAAATGAGTTGAAGAGATTTAGGGCCAGGTTCAAGTGGGCTGCGGTCACAGATCTTGGACTTGGCAAACCGAACTAGAGACCGCTGCGCGTGGTCAGATCTACTGTTGTGGCTCATGGACATAGGCGAAGCTTGGGAAAGGTCGTGGCCAACCCTCCTGTCGGCACTCCCCGGAAGAGTGCTAATAGCTGGCGTATCGGTTGGTTGGCGTGTGTGGGTAGTTACACCCCCTGCAGGGTAAAACTTTTCGGAAAGCCGTGTCCACGGTTATGGACGACTTGGTACCTTATGTCTGATGATCATAGATAACAAGAATCTAATTATAAAACTTGCCAACTAAGGGAGGATCGCTTCCTCGGGTTTACCGAGGGGGTGATTCTGGTGGGTGGTACAACTCATAATGATCTGGTGGAGTTTGGAGATGTGGATGAAGCTTGTGTTTCACTCTCTTATCCCCTTTTAAAAGTCTATTGATGCGAGATTCTCTCCTCCCTCGATTTGAAAACAAAGATGGCTTTATGCAAAAGACATTCATGAATACTCTCTGAACGGGCGGATATATAGCAGGTTAAATAAGTCTTGTTGAGTACCTCCTGTACTCAGCCTTGCGCAATTATTTGGACAGGTGTGTTTTCTGGACATCGACATCGACGAGTAGGTTGGGATTCCCAGACGGCAGCCTGGAATCTTTGGACTGGGACGTCGCCGTTATGCTTTGGCCTCTTAGGCCTTTTTCTAGCTTTGCTATGTCTAATAGCATAATTTGCCTTCCGTTGAATTGGTGATTGACAGGTCAGTGACCTTATTTTCGTGATATTTGCTTCTTCGCTCTGTTAAGAGCTTAATATATTGTTTCTTGTGTTGTAGGGTCTCTGTTGTGTAACCGATTTTCAACTGTTGGCTTCCGAGATCTATGTTAGGCTTATCTCAGATTAAGGTCTCGGATTTGTCTAGCGTGGCTCTTGGGGGTGCTACATGGGGCATCGTCGATTTCTTCCGATCAGGCATACCGCAAGGAAGAAAGGCAAGCATTTTAAAGGTGAGGTTGATCACAGTAGGAGGCCTGTCAACCGTACTGGTGAAGAAATATTTGATATGGTCAAGGATCTAAAAGTAATCTTTGGAAAGGGTCCTGGAGGACAACAGGTTCCGAAAGACGCTAACGGGCACGCACCCATGTGGAAGAAAAAATCTATATTTTGGGAGCTACCATATTGGAAGGTCCTAGAGGTTAGATCTGCTATCGACGTGATGCACGTGACGAAGAATGTTTGCGTGAACCTGCTAGGCTACTTGGGCGTGTACGGGAAGAAAAAAGATACAGAGGAAGCACGGGAGGACCAGAAACGTGTGAAAGAACGAGACAGCCTAAGTCCCGAACACTACGAAGGTCCTGCCAGCTACGCTCTTACCAAACAAGAGAAAGTAATATTCTTTGAATGCCTGAGCAGTATCAAGGTCACGGCTGGGTTCTCGTCGAATATAAAGAGGATAGTAAATGTGAGACTCCAAAAATTTCAGAACCTAAAGTCTCATGATTGCCACGTGATTATGACGCAATTGCTTCCGATTGCACTGAGGGGGCTACTACCGGAAAATGTTCGAGTACCCATTGTGAAGCTTTGTGCATTCCTCAATGCAATATCTCAAAAGGTAATCGATCCGGCGATTCTACCAGGGTTGCAAAATGATGTGGTCCAGTGTCTTGTCAGTTTTGAGTTGGTGTTCCCTCCATCCTTCTTCGATGTTATGACGCATCTCCTGGTTCACCTAGTCGAAGAGATCCAAGTTCTCGGTCATGTATTTCTGCACAATATGTTCCCATTTGAGAGGTTCATGGCAGTCTTAAAGAAATATGTGCATAACCGTGCTAGGCCAGAAGGAAGCATCTCCAACGGCTACGGTAACGAGGAGGTCATTGAGTTCTGTGTTGACTTTATTCATGACCTTAAGCCGATAGGTGTTCCACAATCACGACATGAGGGTAGACTTAGTGGAAAAGGCACACTAGGATAGAAAACAAAAATTTGTATGGATGGACATTCTTTCACTGAAGCACACTATACAGTTCTACAAAGTTCTACCTTGGTGGCCCCGTATATCGATAAACACAAGAATTTTGTACGCTCTCTACACGCGGGGAAGTCTGACAACTGGATTGTACGTACACACATGGCCACGTTCGGCGGTTGGTTGCGAGCACATCTTGAAAATAAAGACAAGGTTGATGAAGAGTTACACTTGTTGGCCAGGGCACCATCTACAACTATATGTACTTTCCAAGGGTACGAGATAAATGGAAATACATTTTACACGAGTGTCCAAGATAAAAAGAGCACGAACCAAAACAGTGGTGTTCGCATTGCTGCAACAAACAACAATGGGCAGAACAACACATATTATGGTTGCATAGAGGAGATATGGGAACTTGACTATGGACCTTCTTTTAAGATCCCTTTGTTTCGGTGCAAATGGGTCAATCTGAAAGGCGGGGTTGAGGTAGACAAGATGTACGGAATGAGAACAGTGGATCTAAATAATCTTGCGTACAGAGACGAACCATTCGTGCTAGCCAATGATGTGGCTCAGGTTTTCTATGTGAAAGACATGTCTAGCAGACCCAAAAAAAGAAACATCCTGGGAGTGGAGGAGCCTAGGCGTCACATAGTTCTTTCAGGAAAAAGAAACATCGTGGGAGTGGAGGACAAGACAGACATGTCAGATGATTATAATAATTTTTATGAAATTCCGCCTTTCGTAGTGAACATTGACCCAATCATCAAGTTGATTGAAGAAGATGCTCCATGGTTCCGACGCAGAAGAACTGGCGGTGTTGTGTGATGGAGATGTTGGTGCGATATGTAATAATTAATATATTAAACTTTTGATATGAAGAAGATGCTCCATTTTTACCTGCATATCAAATTGATTCGTCGGCGTTGATAGAACAAAACACACGATTTCACCTGCATACAGCCCCACAGTGGCTCTTGATGAGTGCCTGCATATCAAATGCACCGTGGGGCGTATGCAGGGAATCCGAGTAATTTGTATATATTCCTCAGTAGATGAATTGAACTATTCTTTTGAAAGAACAAAACACACGATTTCACCTGCATACAGCCCCACGGTGGCTCCTGAGTGCCTGCATATCAAATGCACCGTGGGGCGTATGCAGGTGTAACATCCCAACATTTTATAATGTTCAAAAATCACTAAAATTTAAAACTTTTCTTTTATTAAAATACAATATTAAATGTATGAGAAAACCAACTATAAAAGACTTCAAAGTTTAATATTTCCAATGTCACAATTTAAAACATCTTATTATTCCAATAATCATTCCATCTGCTTAAATGAATTTCATCTATTTTCAAAACATGAAATGATTAATAGATTTTAAATAAGAATATATTTAAAACAAAAATCTTTTCCAAAAGTTGTTATGAAGTTTCAAATGCAAAAAAATATAATGTTGCCCAAATTAATTTCAATTAAAAATGAATACATTACATCTTCTCTTCTCCATTTTCATATAATTGTGTTATATCATTAACAATTATACCAAAGCCAAAAATGAATTTAGAAATTGAAAATGAGTTTAAATAACTTAAATCCAAACATATTGAAATGAGGATATATTTTTTACAAATTTATTTTAGCCAAAGGAAAATTTAAAAGAGATAGAAATTCAAATTTGACTTTAAGTGTCAAATTTGTAATTAAGCAATATTTCAAAATATGAATTTTCAAAAATATTCAAAACATAACCACAACTGGTTTAACAGCAAGATATTATTTTTACAAATTTTTAGAAATTTATTTGACATCATTTGGAGTTATAAATCAAAAGATATGAATTAAAGAAATAAAATCAGAAAAGAAAATGCTGGCTGACGTCATGCTGACGTCAGCGGATCTTCTTCTTCCTCTAACCGAACGAAGCAGGAGATCGAATCGGAGACGATATCTTCCCGATTCGTGCGGGATTCGAACTCCTAAAGCCCCCTATTTAATCCCTGGACACCACCGCGTATTTTGCCCCAAAACCCTAGCTAAACCGTGCCCCCAGGCCGCCGGAGGAGCTCGCCGGAGTACACCGTGTCCGCCGCCGCTTTTCTTCCGATTGCCGGTAACAGAGAAGGGTTCTCCGCCCCCCCTGTGGTCTCCTCTGATCCCCTGCTCCTGGCGCATCCCCTAACCCCTCCCCTCGGTCTTCTTCGCAGCAAATCTTCGCGGGTGGAGCTCGCCGGAACCGCCGCGCCATCGTCCACGAACCAGCACGGCTCGAGGACGCGCTGCTCGTCGTAGAGGACCCCATCGCCATCGCAGCTTCACGCCGAACGTCGTGGACATCTTCTCGTGTCCAGGGAGCAGCTCCAGCGTCGAGGCCGCGCGATCCCGAGCCCGCGCCGCCGTCAGCTCCATCTCCGGCGAGGGTGCGCCGCCACGGTATGGTCCGAGCTCCCTGCGCCGTCCGATGAAATCTCTGCGGCTTAGATTAAAAGGTCGAGGACGAACGGGTAAGCTCTGATCTGGACCGTCAGATCCAGATCTGATGGCCCAGATCGATAACTTATCCATGTCAGCACCACGTGGCATGCCCCGTCAGCGCACAGTCAGCGCTGACGTGTATAATCAATTTCGTAATTAAATTTAATTGTCAGTTTTGCAGAAACACCCCTGTCACTTAAATCTCTCACAACTTTTCAACCACAACTCCAAATTTAATAATTTTTATATATTTGGAAAGCTCTGGATGTGTAGAATAATTTGGATCTGACAGAATTTAAATTTGACTTAGTATAAAATATTCAAATTTCAAATGGTGGATTTGAGTATATTTGTAATAACTTTAAATCTATAAATCCAAAAATTGCAAATAAATATGTTTTAGAAACTTTAGAATAGGTGTAAATTAATGCCACTGCTATTAAATATTTTTGAGTAATTTTTGAATGATTTCATAGTTGTGTGTTTAATTTGAATAGCTTGACTAATTTTGAAATAACTTTTAATAGAAACATTATTTTGGATTAAATCCAATTGCAATAGATTTAATTAAATGCTCTCTGTCTATTAACACTAATTATAAAATATTGTTATGAAAGTTTAATCATAGGAAACTTTAATCTTATAATTATTCCTTTTATTATACTTTTGAAAACTAGAAATTAATTAAATTACATTTATAAAATTTATGCATACTTATAAAGAAATCACAAAAGATATTTTGATGTTTCTTGTGATTTAAAATTGCATTTCATTCATTGCATATTTTATATTGTAGATATAATTCTCAAAGGAAAACCCCTCTTCAATAGTTTTCTCTAAGTTAGGATTATTTTCGAACTTAGTATTTTGTGAAAAGTGCTATGCACTAGACACTTAGTAGTTTTCAGAATGGAGCTAGAAGACCATTGAAGGACTTAGCCAAAAACAAGACTTCAGAAGTATCTTCAAGGAGGAAACACTTAGAAGAAAATCAAGAAGAAGTTCATGAAGGACTTAGAAGAAAACAGACTCTGGAAGCATCCTCAAGATGTCAAGCACTTAGAAGAAAAGTGGGAAGAAGTTCAAGAAGGCCAACCCCCTTTCTATTCTCTAAGTCTTTCTCTCTGTCTTTCATTCTCCCCTGAGATTTCATGAAGACTAAGTAAATCCAAGACCAGCCTCAAGGATACAAGAATCATCAAGTCTGAAGATTCATCAAGACTACCAAGATCTCAATCAAGACATCATCCAGAAGAAAGTTACAAGTCTGGAGATGAAGCCTGGAGGACAACTACCACTTTCTTTCTATCTTTTCCCTCTTTCCTAATCTTGTCTTTTAGACTTAAACAAAATTTGATCATGATGTTATCATCTTGAAGTTGTTGGATTCTAGCAGCATAGTGGGATGAAGCGGCCTGGAAACAAACCTTACATGTCCACGTACATGAGACCTGTTCCACAATTTAAGTGGCTGGCCGGGTGTCTGTCTCTCTCACTATAGTGAATGTCCAACTTACAAAGAGTTGATAATAATGGTGATTTTTACGTGAGAGTGCACATCCACTAAGTTAATGAAACTCCTGGGTGGATTGGTTGTTATGGTTTATGTTGAGTGGCTTTTGGGACTATGCTTGTGGTTGTCATCGCCTAGGATGAATGTCTATTCTACTTAGGGCCATGAGTATGGTGGTTGTTACCCAGAAGTACACTTGTGGATGGCCACCCAGGGAACAGAGGAATCTGAAGGAACTCCAAGTTTAGAAGCTTCCGTGCAGCCTTTTGACAATGGACTCTGTCTAGAACGACTAAGTTGTGAGAGTGCAACCTGTCAGCTTGACAAGCAGATGTAGAGTTGATAGGTGGAACGGGTCTTGCTAGTATGGTTGCATTCTTCTTCTGAAAGTTCTTGTCTCAATTCTCTCCTTTCCATAATACACTCCGCGTGTATAGGATATCTCGTACAAATTGAGTCTTAAGGTGAAAGTGCACAACCTCTGCAGAGTGTAAAACTAAGTACTTAGCCATGTCCCCGGTTACGGACAATTTTGAGCAGCTGATCAAGGACGTCAACGGAGGATTCCACCATTCCAATTTCTAAGTTAAAAGTTGATGGGTGAACAAGGGAAGATGAGATTTATGGTTTTCATGCCATACTCGTCGATTTCAAGAAAAGTGTTTTCCAAAGAGTTAGGAAAAATTGGCTTTATGCAAATTAGCCTTGAGCTCCACCAGCCAAATATTCATATAGGTTTTAGAGTTATTCCATAAGTGTCCACCATAGTGTCACTTGCCAGACTCCATTTTTAATGGAATCTGACCCACGTTGTTGCAATATTTTCTTATTGCAGATTTGATCAGATGACGAGTGAGGTTTCGTAAAGGTTTCGAGTCTACAACCAACATGTTTTCGCCTGTGGCAGCATGAAAGTTATTAGAGACTCACTGCTATTGTATTCCGCTGTGTACTTTGTCAATGCTAGCTTTACGCTATGCAATTTGTAACAAATATATTGTAATTCTGGATCATCGATGTAATATAATTGATGCTTTGTTGTGATATTACATCGTAAACTGTGTGTGCAAATGAATCGATCCAGGGATTTGCACTATACGCAGGTATCTGCCTTATTAAAAGTGCAGGTACGCTACAGCGGGGAATCCGAGTGATTTGTATACCACACACCAACCGGCTAGGCACTAGAAGGAGGAAACACTGAGTGCTCGCCTCGTCTGAGAGGGGGATATATATAGGGTCACGGGCTCAACCAGTGGTACTGATAGTGTTGATCCAACAGCTCTCAAGTGCTCAAAAGAAGCACACCCCTGATCCAACGGCTAACAAGTGTTTCAAAGAAACACACGATCTGTGTGCTTCTTTAGTCCCGGTTTGAAACTGAAAGCGTTAATCGAACAGCTCAGAAGCAATCAAAAGAAACACACACCTGATCAAACGGCTTACAAGTGCTTGAAAGAAACACACGATCCGTGTGCTTCTTTAGTCCCGGTTTGGAAGTTAAAGTTTGCAAAAGTTATAAAAATTCACATTCAAAATAGTTTTAAACTAATTAAAATAATGGTTATAGAAAAGAGAAAATGTTTTTGTATTAGTTAGTAAAATTCAAACACTTTTCATATTGAAAGTTTTTTCAAATTCCAAAGTTTGCAAAAGTTATACAAATTCACATTCAAAATAGTTTTAAACTAATTAAAATAATGGTTATAGAAAAGAGAAAATGTTTTTGTATTAGTTAGTAAAATTCAAACACTTTTCATATTGAAAGTTTTTTCAAATTCCAAAGTTTGCAAAAGTTATACAGATTCACATTCAAAATAGTTTTAAACTAATTAAAATAATGGTTATAGAAAAGAGAAAATGTTTTTGTATTAGTTAGTAAAATTCAAACACTTTTCATATTGAAAGTTTTTTCAAATTCCTAAGTTTGCAAAAGTTATACAAATTCACATTCAAAATAGTTTTAAACTAATTAAAATAATGGTTATAGAAAAGAGAAAATGTTTTTGTATTAGTTAGTAAAATTCAAACACTTTTCATATTGAAAGTTTTTTCAAATTCCAAAGTTAATTAAAACAGAAAACAGAAAACAGAAAACAGAAAAAGAAAAGAAAAGAAAAGAAAAAGAAAAAGAAAAAGAAAAAGGAAAAGGAAAAACCCCATCTATCCCGGGTGGTGGCACAGCCCGGGACAGATGGGGTGCTATCTGTCCCGGGTGCAGCAACGGCCCGGGACAGATGAGTGCTATTTGTCCCGGGCTGAGCCACCACCCGGGACAGATAGAGTGTTGCTATATAAGCAAAACTTAGCCACGGGTGGTGGCTCAACCCGAAGCAAAATCACTACGACGCCGTCAGGCTGCCGAAATTCCCCTCCAGCGCCGCCGTCTCCTTCCTCGACTCCGGCCGGGCCTCGCTGCATCCTCGAGCGCCGCCACCTTCCTCCTCGACTCCGGCGACTAGGTGAGCCTCTCCCCTCTCTCTGCGCTTGCCTCTTCCCTCTCTCTGCGCGTGCCCCAAACCCTAGCCGTCGCGCCGCCATTGCCGCAGCACCGCCGTGCAAGGAGATGGAGCAGCACCGTGCCGTCACGCCGCCGTTGCCGCAGCTCGCCGCCGCACGGCCTCGTCCCCGCGTGCCTCCAATCGCGCCCGCTCTGCGCCCCGCGCACGTACGTAACCCTAGCCGTCGCGCCGCCGTTGCCGCAGCACCGCCGTGCGAGGAGATGGAGCAGCACCGTGCCGTCACGCCGCCGTTGCCGCAGCTCGCCGCCGCACGGCCTCGTCCCCGCGTGCCTCCAATCGCGCCCGCTCTGCGCCCCGTGCACGTTCGTACGCCGCCGACCGCCGCGAGCTCGCCAGCGCCCGCTGACATCAGCGTTGTCTGGCTGACGTCAGGGATTTTTTAATTACAGGAAACGTCTAAATAAAAAAAAATGGAGGAATCTCATGTCCAGTTCAGAAAAATGAAAATAAACTACCAAAATTTTCGTTATTTAGTTATTTAGTTATTATAAAATATATGAAGTTATTAAAGTTATTTAGTTGTATGACATATCGGTAAAGTTCGTCGCAGTTCGTCGCAGTATCGGTAAAGTTCGTCGCAGTTCGTCGCAGTTCGTCGCAGACCGCGGTATCGGTGCCGGAGTTCGTCGCAGTGAATCAATAGATTGATGTTCAGAAAAACTTATACAAATGCAAACTTTATATCAAAATGTTCAGAAAAATATAATCTATAATGTTGTATCATAAAAATGTTCATATTAATTCATATCAACTGGATTCATATCTATTTTTTCTTACTTGGATTTTGCGTGCAGGTACTCGAATTTGTCACCGCGTCGTAGCCGCCGCCCTCTCGGAGCCCTAGTAAAGTTCGAGAGACTTCAAAAGAGAAATGTAAATAGAAATGAGATACTAGATATGATTGAAATGTGTTTGTAAAATTGAAATGTCTTAATGTATTTATACTATTCAAATAACTTTGCTTCAGGTTGAAATTGAAATGTGTTTGTAAAAATAAATGATAAAATATGTTGAGTTAGATTTAGTTGTATGACATATCGGTAAAGTTATTTAGATGTTGAGTTATTAAAATTATTTAAATGGATTTAAATCTCTTGCAGAAACTATGGACACCCGTAGAAATCTTCAACAAGAAGAGGACATGTTCGGCATCATTCGTGAAGGTGATGAATTGGACCCCGGCAGAAACCATGAACAAGAAGAGGAACACGTAGACGATTTCACCGGGCAATTTCTGAACGAGTCCGGTGACGGAATAGAGGTCACCGCAGTTCAGCTCACCGACAGTTCACCGACTCTACTGTTGGAAAGTCGGCCGCCGAGGTAGATATATGCCCTCAGGTTTTTGTCTCCGTTGAAAAGATTTGTGTGTATACATATATTAACTATCACTTTTTCTTGTTTTTAGCCGTCGGCGGGCCATGAACCGGGACCAAGCAAAAAAGCAGCGGTGCAAGGAGGCGGGCCACGGACCGGGACCAAAAAGCTCCAAGGGAAACAGAAGTACCACATCGAGGAGATCAATGAAAAAGGAAAACCGATTGCTCCCGCTAACCACGCAAGGAAATTTGTAGCTCAGTGCGGAGTCATCGTTCGGGACAGACTGTCCATCAGGGCTCAAGAATGGTATAAGCCAAAGGTGCCAAAAGAGGGGGTTATTTATGTCTCGAATGCAGACAAACAACTCCTCTGGGACGAGCTCATGCAGAATTTCACTTTACCGGAAGAGGAGGATGTAGAGGAGCCGGTTATAGAGAATCGATGCAAGGCCTGGACTTATATTGAGATGGGTGAATTGTTCCGCAGCTGGAAGAAAAGGCTTAACAAGTTCATAAAAGAAGGTAAAACTCCAGAATTTGTCGGAGTCTATGAAAAGATAAAAGATGAGTGGCCCGAATTTAAGGCGTACAAGCAATCGGAAGCCGCTAAGGCCATGTCAGAGAGAAATAAGAAAAATGCAGACAAAAAGATATATCACCATAACATGGGGTCAGGTGGCTACCTGACGGCCCTGCCTAAGTTTCTGAAAATGGAGGAAGAGTTTTTGGCTAAAGGTATACAGATCGAGACATTTGACTGGCCAGACCGGCTTAAGGCTTGGTTCTATGGGCATGGTGGAAAGTTAGACCCTGAAACAGGTGACTGTCTTTTTACCAAGGAGCACGGACCTGACCCTATTAAAGCTCTCAGAGAGGTATTGAAGGAGGTCACGGAAGGCAGGTTCCACCCTAACAGAGAGAAGGACGAGCTATCGCGCGCCCTTAAGAATCCTGAACACAGTGGACGAACAAGAGGAACCGTCGGCTCTGTACCGTGGATACTTGGGTTTCCCAAAGATGTTGGCACTTATAGAAGCCGATCGAGAAAGAAGAAAGAGCATGCCGACCGGGCCCAGTGGATGGAAAATATAATTCTAGAGCATGAGAAGGAGATAGCAGAGCTGAAGGCAGACAAGCAGACTCGACGGATGCCCTGCGAATCTGAGACGCCCGAAGATCCTTCTCCTGATCCAAAATCAATGCGGAGAAGCAGCGTGGCTTCGACAGAGCTCGATCGCCACAATGATATGCCGGGTCCTCGTCACCCCGTGGATAATATCGTGCAGCGGGAACTTTGCGACCTACATGTGCCATGCTTGAACAAACCGTGAAGGTGGCGCACGGCTTTGCCCTACCGCCTAGCCCAAATGGAACTTACCATTGTCGCCCTATTCCAGATGGCTATGCTGTTGTCGGGGTTGATGAGGTTATCAAGACATATGAGGGAATTAAGCTGGACTTCCCTACGGGTGAAGACGAGGTTGAGTTGAGATTTGGCCTCAAGAGTACCTGCTTATGGAAAAAAGAATACATCGTGTTCCCACACATGCAGCTAAATCGCCCTCCCAGTCCACAAGCCAGCCCACATAACTACAACAACGACAACCAATGCGCTAGTCCAGACACCCCCCACAACGACAACCAAGGCGCTAGTCCATCTCCGCCGTCGTGTGAGCGTACTCCGCCGCGTGAGCGTATTCCGCCGCGTCAACGGACTCCATCGCCTCCGCAAAAGAAGCGGAAGTGCACCGCTGCGTCGACTAGTACTCAGAAAAGCGAAACGGCCGGGAAGTCTCGCTTTGTGAACTCTCGCAAAGATGTCGATACATGGGTCGAGGAGATCCAGACTTCCCAGAGAAAGAAGGCAAAAAAGATGTCTTTGCCTGTTCCGGTTTATTCTCCGGAAGCGATACAGTGGGCCATAGAATTTCTTACGCATACGTCGCAATATGAACTAAATATGGACGATGACTACACACGCGTTCTGGTGCGTACATCTAAGAGAGTGCGGGAAGAACAAAAATCTGCTGCCACCCAGAAGAGAGATGTTCCACAGCTCGGAATGCAGGCGGGACAATCGGCCCCTCCACTCATATTGGCGCCTTACAACCGGAACCCGGTCGATGATGTACTTTCGCAGCAAGCTAGAGATATGGGTATAACTCTGGCAGAGCTTAAGGCATTGCAAGCTGGCGAGAGTGTCACCATACATGAGGTGGTGCGGACATATGTGAGAGGAGAAGATCTTGTCGACCCTGCAATGGTGCGCACTCTACCAGCTAGGTTGCACCAACTAAATGCATGGTACTTGCGTACCACGAAAAGTCAAGACGGAGACTGGCTCTATGGGAAAATTCCAAAGGATTTTTTTGGCCCAGGTGATGATGAGGTTCAAATCGAGTATTGCGAATTATGGCAGTTATTCAATTTTGACGCGCTCGACAAATCTATCATCAGTGCCTTTTGCATGTAAGTAATTAAATTATGTATATATGTCAGTAATTCTCTAGCTCTACTTATTTTTCATTGCTTGTAATTATCCTTATCACTATATTGCTTTTGTACTCTATTATGCAGGCTGAAAATTATACAATCTCGAAAGCTGGGACTCAATCACAAGATTGGATTCATTGACCCTAATCGAGTTCATCATCATGGTTTGTTACATTACCCAGATCAAACGGAGGAGCTTTTGCTTACTTATTTGATGGCGCAACATTACAAAAGCACCATAATTTTCCCGTTCAACTTCGAGTGAGTTGTTTACTTTCTTATACATACTCGATGTTAATTAAGTATATGTAATTGATGATTTAGTTATTAACAAATATAAACATATGGTAGATATCACTGGGTACTATTTGAGATTGATGTTGAAAAGGCAATCGTTGATGTCTTGGACCCATTATTGAAACCTGAAGAAAAGTTTGACGACACGAAACAGATGCTCCAGAGGTAATTTCGTTCATTATCACAATCGACCTCGTCTTTTCTAATAATATATAGTAATTAGTTAACTTCTTTACTAATTTTTCATACCGTAAACTTCAGGGTTTGGGACAAGTTCACCGGTTTCCACAAGGATGTCGGTATAGCTAAGAACCTCACTTTTAAATGGCGAGAGGTAAAGACGTATACTAGCTAGGTTCCACATACGCATATTCTTAATTTCAGTCTCACAATACCATGTTTTCAATATTTTTGATTATTTTTTATTAATTTCTTATCTTATTCTATCATAAAGTGCGCGAAGCAGCAACAAGGCACCAATTTGTGTGGATTCTATGTCTGCGAGTTCATCCGAATTCACTTCAATGAGGGTGTAGACTGGAATAGGGTACGTTAACAAATTCATTCAAACTTGTTCACTTCTCAAATTGAATTATTTTCATAATGCTTGATATATTGGTGTTGATCTCTCCTTTTTAGTTTGAGACGATCCGGAACAGGCTTGATGCAAAAGACCGCCTACTACCAATCGCGGAGGAAATCGCGGGCTTCCTGCTTGACTATGTCATAAAGCCAGGCGCAGAATGCAGTATAATCCGGCCGCCAAAAAAGACCATCCCGAGGAAAAAATAGGGTCTAATGCTTCTCTGTCATGTAAAAAATATTTGTACTTAGCCGTGTCCCCGGTAGACATGATCGTCCGGTTGTAAATATTTGTTTGGGAGAACTCGTGTACTAGTAGTATTCATGACTATATCCCGAGGAAAAAATCGTGTATTCATGATATATATTACATAGTAACGTATAATATGCAACTCGATCTTGTTTGAAATGAAACATAAATGAAAAAACACAAACACAAAAGAATCAGTAACATAAATAGAAAAAAGAAACAAAAATAGAAAACAGGAAACAAAATAAAAAAAACAAAAAAAAACATATATACTGTCCCGGTTCGTATTACGAACCGGGACAAATGAGTCGCAGGCAGAGGCTGCCTTGATTGGCCACGTGGCCCCCCTATTGGTCCCGGGCCGTGGCATGCCCGGGACAAATAGGGGAGGCTATTTGTCCCGAACACGCTGTCCCGGGCGCGTGGCCGGGGCAAAAAGCCCTCACGGCCCGGGACCAGTGGCCTGTTTTGCTCTAGTGGAGGGAAGCTATAGTATTCTTCCTCCTCGAGCTCGGTGGCTATCCTATGCGACTGTGGTAGCGTCGCGGAGCAGTAGGTCATCGTTGTGGAGGTCCTCTTGCTCGTCCTCATTAAAGTCAAGGACCCGTGGGGATCCATGCTTGATTTCAGTAGGGAAGACTGCTTCGGCTCCGTAGACGAGGCAAACGGTGTTTCTCCCATGGGCTTGGGCAGCGTGGTGCGGATGGACCAGAGCACCGAAGGGAGCTCGCCGATCCAGCCCTTGCCGTGACCCTTGAGGATGTTGAAGGTCCTGGTCTTTAAGCCCTTGAGGACTTCTGCGTTTGCGCGCTCGGCTTGGCCATTTCTCTGCGGGTGAGCTACCGAGGCGAAGCAGAGCTTGATGCCCAGTTTCTCGCAGTAAGCCCTGAAGATGCCGCTTGTGAATTGCGAGTCGTTGTCGGTGATGATGCGATTAGGCACTCTGAAGCGATAGACCAGGCCTCTGATGAATTTCACCGTTGCGCCTGCTGGAATGTGC
Source organism: Poa annua (assembly GCA_026929855.1). Taxonomy (NCBI): domain Eukaryota; kingdom Viridiplantae; phylum Streptophyta; class Magnoliopsida; order Poales; family Poaceae; genus Poa; species Poa annua. The sequence continues at coordinate 56,078,508 of CM049426.1, read as the reverse complement.
GCGTCGCCTCAACCTCTGGCCACTTGGTGAACTTGTCGATGGCTACAAAGAGGTAGCGATAGCCCCCTTGCGCTGTTGGGAATGGTCCCAAGATGTCTAGCCCCCAGACCGCGAACGGCCAGGAGAGCGGGATGGTTTAAAGTCCCAGCGCGGGCTGATGAATTTGCTTGGCATGGAACTGGCAGGCTTCGCAAGTTTGAACAATGTCAACTGCATCCTGAAGCGCTTGCGGCCAGTAGAAGCCACTCATGAAGACCTTGCCTGCGAGGGTGCGGGCACACGAATAGTGGCTGCACTCTCGGCTATGGATGTCCTTGATCAAGCTTTTTCCTTCTTTAGGAGGGACGCATTTGAGCGTGATGCCATTTGGGCGCTTGCGGTAGAGATCTCCCTCGAGGATGTGGTACGATTTTGCTTGGTGAGCGATTCGCTCTGCTTCGACATCTTCCTCGGGGAGGATTCCCTTGGCGAGGTAGTCCTTGAGCTCATCGATCCAGCATGTTTCTTGATACATCGCTGTTAGCAACAGGCGCGCCTCTGTCTGGGGGCCGCAGACGGGAGCCCCAGTGGTGGCGGTGGTGGGAGCGCTTCGTCTGTGCTTGCGGGCATGGCTTCTTGAGGCTGCTTTATGGATGCCTTGACGAGTATTTCCTCAGAGACGCCTGCCTGCTGAGCTTGCCTCCTTGATGCGCGCTTGGCGATGTCATCAGCCTCTTAGTTTTCCTTCCTCGGGATGTGCATGAGCTCCATGCCCCTGAAGTGCTTCTCAAGCTTGCGGACCTCTTCAAGGTATCCGGCCATGTGGTCGTCCTTAGGCTTGTAGCTCTTGTTAGAGAATTTGACGAGCTGCTGGGAGTCGCCCTTGATGAGCAAGTGCTTGACGCCTAGAGCGATGGCAGCCCGTAGGCCGGCGAGCAGGCCCTCGTACTCAGCAATGTTGTTGGAGATCTTGTCGATCATGAAGCACAGCTAGACCGCGTAGTATAGTTTGTCACCCTTGGGTGAGATCAGGACGACGCCAGCCCCACCATTACGGCAGGCGAAGGCTCCGTCGAACTTCATGGTCCAGTGGCTGGGCGTTTTTTCTCCAGAGGGCTCTAGCTCTTCTCCTAGAGGCTCTTCAGGGGTTTGGTCAGTCCATTCGGCGACAAAGTCTACCAGCGCTCTTCCTTTGATGACCCTTGTGTATTGAAGCGCAAGTTGAATGGTTGTAGCTCTATGTTCCATTCCACGACACGATTTGTGGCGTTAGGGTTGCGCAGGATCTGCTCCAGGGGAAAGAGGTAACCACCGTGATGGAGTGTCCTTGGAAGTAGTCTCGCAGTTTCCTTGAGGCGATGTGGAGCGCAATGAGGAGCTTCTGTTGCATTGTGTATCGTTCCTGAGCATCCCGCGGTACTAACCTGACGAAGTAGACGGGGTGCTCGACAAAGGTTGTCAGTAGGGCGCAGCGCTGTCTGCCTGAGGAGACTCTTCAAGGCCCTTGAGGGGATCAGCCTGTGGAGGCTCTTCAGGCTCCTTGGCGAGGTCAGGACTTGGGGCAGACTCAGCTTGTGGCTCTGGACCTGGCGGTGGGTTTGTGGAGCCTGCCCCTTTGTCGAGCTCTTCGCCAGGTGGTTTTGGCTTTGGAGTGGTTGGCTCTTCTCTTCCTACCACCAGGACGACGCTGGCGGTCTGTGGAGTGGCTGATAGATACAGCTTCAGATGCTCGCCTGTGCTTGGGGAAACCATGACTGGTGGGCTGGCCAAGTACCTCTTCATGTCCTCAAAGGTTTTTCCCGCTTCAAGCGTCCGCTTAAAGGTGGCTCTCTCACCGAACTTGGAGATGAAGCGGCCCAAGCTGGCCATGCAACCTGCCAGGCGTTGCATATCCTTGAGCCGGCGAGGAGGCTGCACTTCCTCTATGGCCTTGATCTTGTCAGGATTTGCCTCTATGCCACGGTGGCACACGAGGAAACCAAGCAATTTGCCTGAGGGCACCCTGAAGACGCACTTGGCGGGATTGAGCTTGATGTTCACCTTGCGCAGGCTGGCGAAGGTCTCTTCAAGGTCCCTGAGGAGAGTATCTACTTCTCGAGACTTAACGACGATGTCATCGACGTAAGCCTCTGCATTTTCTGCCCATTTGCTCGCCAAGGGCTATCCTCATGAACCTCTGGAAGGTAGCGCCAGCGTTCTTCAGGCCGAAGGGCATGCAGACATAGCAATACACACCACAGGGGGTGAGGAATGCCGTCTTCTCCTCGTCCTCCTTAGCCATCTTATTCTGGTGATAACCAGAGAAGGCATCGAGCAAGCAGAGGAGGTCGCAGCCTGTTGTGGAGTCCACGATCTGGTCGATTCTCGGCATGGGGTATGGGTCCTTGGGGCAGGCCTTGTTGACATCAGTGTAGTCGATGCAGAGGCGGCCTCCTCCGGCGGGCTTTTGGACAACCACGCCGTTGGAGAGCCAAGTGGGGTGCGCGACTTTGCGGACAACATTTGCCGCTTTGAGCTTCTCGACCTATTTGATGATGAATGCTTGCTTCTCGGAGGCTTGCTTTCTTGCCTTTTGCTTGACGGGGTGTGTGTTTGGACACACGGCTAAGTGGTGCTCGATCACCTCCCTCGGTACACCGGACATATCTGACAGAGTCCATGCGAACATGTCAGAGTTTGACCGGAGGAAGGCGACGAGCGCGCCTTCCTATTTGGGAGGCAGAGCGGCGCCAATGGTGACGCTAGCCCTTGAGCCCTCAGCCCCGAGCTGCTGGTGCTCAGGGAGACCTTCTTCGTGGAAGCTGGCTCCTGAGAGAACAATTGCTTCTTTTTCTTGGGCCTCTCGAGAGGCTACATGTCCTCCGCAGCCGGAAATGCCATGGCGGCTGCCTTGTAGGCTGTCTCGACAGCGCGCGTGGCGTCCAGGACGTGGCCGTGGATGGAGGTGGTGCCATCTCTACCGGGGATCTTGACCATGTTGTAGGCATGAGGCGTGACGGCCATGAACTTTGCGAGGGCGGGGTAGCCGAGGATGGCATTGTACGGCAAGCCGGTATGTGCGACGTCGAAGTCGATGAGCTCAGTGCGGTAGTTCTTCTGCGTGCCAAAGGTGACAGTGAGTCGGACCTGCCAGAGGCTCGATGGAGCCGCTGGTGACTCCTGTGAAGGGCCTAGAGGGCATGAGCCACTCGTAGGGCACTTGAAGCGTCTCGAAAGTCTCGATGGAGATGACATTCAGCCTGGCTCCTCCATCAATGAGCGTGTTGGTTTTCGACTTCCTCTTCCTTGCGATGCGCTGATTGCAATGTCTTGATGCAGACGTGAACCCTGACTGGCAAGCTGAGCAGACTCGGGTAGATGAGCGGGTCGCTAGAGAAGCCGCTGGTGGTACGCTCGAGGCGCGCCATTTTTGGTCGAATAGATTGAGAGGGCGGATCCTCGCGTGTATGCTGGATCGCACCTGGCGAGCTGCTTTTCTTCTAGAAGGGTGCAGGAAGACTCTCTGGCACATCCACCATGTGTACTTTCCGCACAATGGGCAGCCCCACGAGCTGGCCACATTGCTGGAGAGGTTCCGCGAAGCTGGCGTGGTGAAGGAGGGTGTCGACGCCCAACTCGTTGTCGTGGCGAACGTGGCGTTGGCATACGTCCGACTGCATCGGCCGAACCTTCCTCTGGCAAGGTTGATAGGGGGCTTGCCTGAAGAAGACGACTACGCCGAGACTTTGTCGGCTGCGCGTCAGATGATTCAGCAGGTCCAGAGGCTGAGTGAGCGTCTTGTGGGGCCACTCGATGCGCCGAAGGATGAGCCTACAGAGTAGGAGTAGTAGGCTTATGTTGTATAGTATTAGTTCTAAAGGCAAATTTGCCAAGTGTAGATATCAATGTATGTAGGCTGTGGTGGGGGGAGCTCCCGAGTAAGTAAATTGAGATTGTTTGCATTACTGTGTGAATCTATGTGGCACAGCCTCGAGCGGATTGAGTGCGGCTTAGATATAATTGACTTGTGCGACGCAGCCCCCCGAGTGTCTCGAGTGGCTGTCTGTGTTTTCGTCTTAACCTGTATGGCGAAGCCCCCGAGTGAATCGGGTGGCGGCCTAGGATTAACTTACACCTGTGTGGCGCAGCCCCTGAGTGGATCGGGTGACGGCCTAGGGTTTTGTCACGGACCTGTATGGCGTAGCCCCCGAGTACTTCGAGTGGTGGTCTAGGTTTTCAAGTGATACCTGTAAAGCGCAGCCCCCGAGTGTATCGGGCGGCGGCCTAGGATTTGTGACTTGACCTGTATGGCGTGGCCCCCGAGTGGTTTGGGTGGCGGCCTAGGATTTTGCGAATAAGGGCTGTATGGCGCAGCCCCCGAGTGGTTCGAGTGGCGGCCTAGTATTTTGATTTGACCTGTATGGCAAAGCCCCCGAGTAGTTCGAGTGGCGGCCTAGGTTTGTGATTTGACCTGTATGGCGCAGCCCCCGAGTAGTTCGAGTGGCGGCCTAGGTTTGAAGTTGTTTTTTGACTGAAAAAGTAAAGGGGAGAGATTGTTCCACAAATCAATGTATTGATTTTTTGCGAGCAGGCCGCCTCGTTAAAACCCTTCCAGTCCCCTTAGGTACCCTGGTTAGGGAAAGAGTGCGTCGGAAACCTGTCGCCTTGACATGTTGGTTTTGGTACAACGATGGAGTCGACTAGGCGTAGAAACGACGAAGCTGTGCGACGTTCCATGGGTTGCTGCAGACTGCTCCTGTCTTCGAGTCCTTCAGGCGGTAAGCTCCGCCGCCGATTGCCTCTGTCACAATGTACGGGACCTCCCATGGGGAGGCGAGCTTGTGCACCTTCTTCTGCTTGAGGCGGAGGACTTGGTCACCTGCGACGAATGCCCTTGGCCGCAGCCTCCGTCCATGGTAGTTGCACAGGTCTTGCTGGTACACGGCTGATCGTGCGAGGGCGATGTCGCGGGCTTTGTCCAGGACGTCCATGTCATCTTCGAGTCCTTCTTCTGCGTCAGACTCGTCGTAGGCCACCACCCGTGGTGCATCAAACTTGATGTCGCAGGGCAGGACCACCTCTGCGCCTTACACCATGAAGAACGGTGTGTATTGGGTGGATCTGTTTGGCGTGGTTCGCAGGAGCCAAAGTACTTATGGCAGTTCTTCGACCCAGGCGCCCGCGGCGCGTCTTAGCGGCACTCGCAGGCGCTTCTTGATGCCGTTGCAGACTAGGCCGTTGGCTTTTTCGACTTGCCCGTTGGAATGCGGGTGCGAGAAAGATGCATAGTTGAGCTTGATGCCTTGATCGGAGCAGAAGTAGATGAATTCTTCAGCTGTAAAGTTTGAGCCGTTGTCGGTGGTGATGCCGTTTGGTACCCCGAATCTGAAGATGATGGACCTGATGAAGTTAACTGTTGATGATGCAGTCGAACTTGTGATAGGCACGGCTTCGATCCACTTGGTGAATTTGTCAACTGCTACCAGGAGATCTATGTGTCCTCCGGGTGATGATTTCTTGAGCGGGCCTACCATATCGAGTCCCCATTGAGCGAAGGGCCAGACTAGTGGTATTGTCTTCAGCGCGGATGACGGCGCATGTGGCTTGTTGGCAAACTCCTGGCAGCCAGGGCACTTCCTTACGAGGTCTTCGGCGTCATGCATAGCTGTTGGCCAGTAAAATCCGGCTCGTAATGCTTTGGCCACCAAGGCACGACTGCTAGCGCGATGCCCGCAGATGCCAGCATGAATATCGAGTAAGATGGCTTGACCGTCGACTGGATCTATGCACCTTTGTAGAATTCATGAGATGCTTCTCTTGTAGAGCTCACCATTGATGATGGTGAAACTTTTGGAGCGCCGAATGATGCGCTTGGCTTCGACTGGATCGACTGGCAGCCTTTGGTGCAACATGTAAGCTAGATATGGGCCTGTCCATGTGGCTTCGACCAGCATGACCTCCATGGGCTCCTTCTCTTTGCTTGGCGGGTTGGCGGTGCTCGTTGAAGGTGTGGAGGAAACTGGTGCGGGTCGAAGCTTAATGGATCGCTGCGTGATACGCTCGAGGAAGACGCCAGGTGGTACTGGCACCTTGTCTGATCCCATGTTGGCGAGCACGTCGGCTTCCTTGTTGCTTTCGCGGCCGATGTGCCGCAACTCGCAGCCGTCGAAGGTGTCCTCCAACTGGTTGTACAGGTCTCTATAGGCGATCATGTTGTCAGCAATGGCGCCGCAAGCCTTCATAGTTTGCTGTACGACGAGGTAGGAGTCGCCGTAAATCATGAGGTAAGTGGCGCCGCAGTTTTTGGCCATCCGCATGCCATGGATCAGGGCCTCGTACTCTGCTTCGTTGTTGGAGGGTGTTGGGAAGTCCATATGCAAAACGTACTTTATCTTGTCGCCTTTGGGGAGATGAGGACGACTCCTGCCCCGGCTGCTCTGAACTTCTTGGAGCCGTCTAAGTACATTTTCCGTTTGTTGGACAAGTCGTGAGTGTCTGGCAGCTGAACTTCTATCCACTCAGTGGTGAACTCTGGCAGGACTTGGGCTTTGATTGACTTCGGGTGAGCGTATATCAGCCCCCAGGGCCCGTGACGCCCAAAAATCGATACTATGTAGATTTAAGCGATCCCGCCAAAATCCGCATAATAACGATTTTTTGTCGCCCAACAGACATAATGTGCACGCCGAAACATGCGCATTATGTGGGTGGAATTATGATAACATTACAATAGTTTTGATACATCCACAAATACAACAGAAGATAAATAATATAAAACAACGACTCGAACGAGTCAAGATACAAAGGTTACAATACAAAGATTCAAATGACAGCGGAAGCAAAATAGTATCCGACTACGGATAAGATACAAATTGGACTAAGAGTCCTGAAGATAAGCAGTGGCGCCATATCCCTGCCCAGCCAAGCCGGAGGGATTCCCAAGCTAACGTCGTCAGACTTCAAACCTGTTGACTGCACATAAAGCACATCCCAAAAGAGGGTCAGGGCACTCCCTGGCAAGCAAAACCGACTTGCCTACTTTCTACACCATCTCCCAAAATATAGGGGAGGTGGACTTAGCGGCAGCAGCACTAGCAACGAAAAGAGACACGCTACAACTTCCGTCTAATAAGAGAGGGATAAGAGAGCGCACAAGATAACCATCTACAACTAACACCAATCATAACCCATTCTCGGATTAACCCCCTCAACCAAATATGAGGAAGCAATTCGGGAATACTCACACATTGAACAATTTTAGTTAAAGTTATTGTGAAAGTAATTCTATATTACTAGTCAGGTTAATTAACAATGATTAGGTGTAAGTTGTCTATGATCTTATTAGCCAGCATCATCACCAAGTCGTCCATAACCGTGGACACGGCTCATCGATAAGATTATACCCTGCAGGGGTGCACTACTGGACCCGTACTCGTTCGATCAACCCCAAAAGCAAAGCCAGAAGGTAGGGCATCTCAACACGGCAAATCTCTTCTCTACAACCCATCCAGGGAATCGCATGATTGTGTGCACGGCTAATCAGGTCCAGTGCCCGTGGGATCGACCTTCATAGCACTCTAAGAACGTGCCACCCTATATGAGAATCGACTACTCCATCATCATGAGATCGTTAGGTAACATATGCATGCATCAAATGGAAAGCCCGAACTACTTGCGGCGCCCTGGATAAGAAGCGGATTAGATCGAAGCCGCGGGGGGCTCCATAGGGCCTCCCACAAGCGGTTAGTGCGCTCAAAATTGGATCCGAGGACAAGAACTGAGTTCCTAGGTCGACACTTAGCAGAACAAAGCACCTCGCAAGGCCTTCCGCCGGTGCCTTGTCTTTTAATTATAATACCCCAATATAAGACAACATTTTATTAAGGTAGAATAATCTATCAGCTAAGCATATGAAATAAAGACCAACATACGACTCGCACAAACAACTCTAAGCATGCGCTACGACTCGCAAGGCTAACAGATAAACATACAACATGTATTAGGTTGTGGGGATAAAGTTGTATAGGCTGCAGGATAAACGTGTGATGGGATCATGATAAGAATCGAATACTAGGGTAGCAGAGATCAACGGCAGGAATGAAAGACAATGTATAGGTAAACAAGCAAACTTTGCTTGCCTGGAATCCTGCATGGAAGGAGATATTGTCGTTGCTCACACATCTCAATGTCTTATCCGCGAAGAAGCAACAAACACTGGAAAGCGTAAAAGATGCATCTTACAACTACAACAAAAGATTCAACATGATCATGAGAATGATGCATGGCATGGCAAGATGCAATTTGAGATGCACTTAATCCAAATTAAGCGGGAATGACATCCGGACAATTAATATTTAGATTCGAGTTATTTATCTACCCAAGAATGTTAAAGGTTCATTAGCATGACAAATCATAGCATAGGTGATCTACACAAACTAAATACAATGGACAATAATAATTAAATGCCCAACACATTTCATATTTGTATTTAGATGCAACTAACCAATTACACTAAGCAATCAAATTAAAAGAGGCAACATGGTAATTAGATGGAAAATTAATGTTCATTTCATTTTCTGATAAAAATGGATATAAAGTTTGTATTATTCGGAGTTATAAAATTGAAGATATGATTTATACATTGATAAAAAAATTAAAAGACAAAAGAAAATAAAATGTCTCGTCCGGTTAGATTTGAACTTGGGTGTCTGTAATGAATTAAGAGGCTAAAGCCACTGAGCTACGGAAGGCTTGTGAAGGATTCAGATGCAGAAGCTATATGGACAGTCGTGTGAAGTTAACTGAACAAACAGGAAAATAAGGGAAAAAGAATGGGATTTATGGCTGTAGGTTGATTCGATCCCGCGATCTGCAGCAGGGAAAGCGGAAGCACAGCCATTGGGATGAATGCGTTTTGGTGATTGGATTGAAGCCCGACTGGACAAAGGAAAAACAAGCGATGTTAATTGAATCTGGAAGTTCAGACTTGCGCACGGACAGATGAGGACGGAGACGAACAGGGACGGGAAACAGGGGCGATTCCTCGCTGACGCCGCGCGAAGGCGGTTCCAGAGCAAGGGGAGGGAAGGGGAAGAGGTCCCAGAGGTGCGGCTCACATTGGGGAGGTCAGGGACGAGCTCGTGTGGCCGGAGGGCGACAGCGATGGCTGGAAAAGAGGCGATGACGAGGAAGATGAGCTTGAGGGAGGAGCTCCGGGCCGTTACAGCTCCTGTTCTTCAGCGCGTATGACGAGGGAGGTGTGGCGGTTCCATTCCCGGCTTCATCATGAACTGGTGGTGGTCATGGCGACGGCTCCGTGCTGCTCTCCAAACTCCGTCCATGGAGGCTTCGGTGGGTAATAAGAAGTAGAGAAAACGTAGGGGGAGATGAAGGAGGGAAGGGGCGGCGGCGGCTGAGGAGGGAGGAGAAGAAGGGCTAGGGTTTGAAGGCAGAAGGGAGAGGCTTTAAGGGAGAGGGGGAGCAGGTGAGGGTGGGGGCCATGGAAGCCACGGTGGAGGAGGGTCACGATCTCCTCGTGTTGTACGGAGGAAGGAGAAAAGGAGGTGGGCTGGACTCTGAGGAGAGATGGGCCTCAGAGATGGGCCAGGGTTTTTTTTTCCTACTGGTTTTATTTTATTTCTTTTGTCCATTCTTTTATGTTTTAGTATTTTAAAACAAAACAAAATAGAAAAGAAAAATATGTATAGACTTTTGAACAATATTTATAGTTTCAAAAGTACACAATTAATATATAATTTTGAATATTTGAAAAGAATTTAAATATCACATTTAAATTAAATTGATTTGCAATTAGATTTAAAAGTGGAAAGGAATTTAAATGGAGTTGAATTTAAATGCAATAATTTAAATTAAGATTGACAAATGCAAATGATGCATGATGATGTCATGTTGATGCAAAAATAAAAACAAACAATTTTCTAATTGGGAAAAATCCCGGGGCGTTACAGGTCCCAGTTCGACAACCCACTTGGTGACTCGCCCTGTGTCGTGGTGGTGTCACGGCAGATGCCATAGGATGGCTAATGTGTGGGGCCGTGTGGGGCCGATGGACGTTGGTGGATCCGGGGAGGGATAGCGAGCTGAATAGCCCACACGAGGAGGATCCCGGTATAACCGAGATCTCCCAAGAACTAGAAACAACAGCAATACGATATAGGGGAGATCTAACAAACAAGAACAAATGCTCGAAGGCACACAACACACACACGATATACCCAGGTTCAGGGCCGTCGTGAGGAGGTAACACCCCTACTCCTGCCTTTCCTCTCTATATAACTGTGGTACAAGGGCTACAACTTGCTCTTAGATCTCTCGAAGTGAAGAACACGAAGAACTAGATGAACTCAAGGTATGAAGAAGTAAAAGCTCTAGGAGTAAATACAACTACTGCTTTGGATCCCAAGTTGGTCCTCCTCCCACAGAAGCAGTTATGGAGCCTTTTCTAGGGTTTCGGCCAGGAGGGCTGGAAACCCTAAACCGGCTTGGCCCCACCGGACAGGCCTAACCGGCATGTCGTCACCGGCTAGTGCGACCTAGTCGCCGCGCTATCCGACGTAGCCCCTTCGTCATCATCCCGGCAAGGACAGCAGGCGCCGTCCTGGATCATCATTGTCTCCCTGTCAGAGACAGGACATGTCTTTGCCCATCCCGGATAGCCTTTTCCGGATTGCCGGGCTAGGCATGTCGTGTCTTGTCGTACCGTTGTTGTACTGGCTGACGCGCTTCCGTGTCAGGCGGGAGGTGACCATGCTTCCGTGTCAGGCGGGAGGTGACCATGCTTCCGTGTCAGACGGAAAGGTAATTCCCCCCGCATCAGGCGGGAAAGCCTGCTACAGACCGTTGACGGTCAACCAGGATCCCTCATGCCGGCTACCTCCATGCTTGCCCCCGTGAGCCTTTCCTGCATAAGATCGAGACCGAGATAGACGTTCCGGTTAGCACCTACCCGGATTATCTATCCGGCAAAACCGAATAAACCTCCCTCCGGGAGTCTCCTCGGAGCCTAATATCCGAGATCCTTTCCGGAGGTGTCCGAGTTCGTCCGTGGATGCGTATCTCTAGGCCTAGCCTCCCGAAGATGTCTTAGCCTACCAGCAAAGACATCTTCGAGAAGCTAGTTCTTAGAGGAACCATCCGCTGATGCTTTTGCTGCTATCGTGAAGGCTCGGGGTGTCTATATATAGGTTTTAGAGCCGACCCTTGCGCCTGCCAGGTGGCACTTTGGACTCTTCCGGCGCTCAAGGGTCAAGCTGAAGGAGATATGCCCTAGAGGCAAATAAATAAGAAGTATTTATTGCATTATCTCATAAGTTTATAATAGGTTTGTGTATTATGCTATAACTGTATTAATCGGAATTATTAATACACGTGTGATACATAGACAACCAGGTCCCTAGCAAGCCTCTATATGAGCTAGTCCATTGGGCAACAGTTGATCGAGATTCCCGATCAAGGACAATGACGTCGGTTGACAATGGGGTCATCTTGTTAGTTGAATAAGGTGGTGGACATACGCAAAGTATTGCAATAAGATCGTATTACGATGTTTGTCATTTGCAATAGATAAGAATATGATAGCTTATTCCTTAGACCGTGAGACCGTACTTATTAATGCTTCGTAGAGATGCTTTGAGAGCATCAAACGTTGTGTATTATATAGCATGACAATAACGGTGTCCATCTTGGGTATTCCGAAAGAGCATCGAGACGTAAGGATCAAGAGCGGGATTTGTTCATTCTTGTAATTGAAAGATACTCTGGGCCCACTCGGTGATATTGCATCTATATAGCTGCGCAGCTTATGACTAGGTCATGGAGATGTAATATCGCAGACGAGTTAATAACCTTCGTCGGTAACGAGATACAACAAAGACATCGGTGTGTCTACGATCATATCTCGGACAAGGTAGTATCGCAGAGACAAAGGGAATGAATATCATATTTATGGTTCAACGACGATATTCGTGGAATGCACAGGGGTCGTCATATATTTCCAGGTATCCCTGACGATCATTGGTGAGCGGAGTGTCTCGACCATGTCTGGAGTGTTCTCGAACCATAGCATAACAAACTTAAGGTCTTAGCGACGCTAGGACCTAGGTTCTGGAATATTATAGGAGTTTCTTGGAGAGAGAGAAATGATCCGGAAAGAGTTCTGGTGGTCCGGAAGGAGTTCCGGAGAGGTCTGGAATGGTTCCAGGAATGTCCGAAAGTTGTTCGGGTGGTCCGAAAGAGTTTTAGGAGTCACGGGATATTGAATTATATATAAATATATTAATTATGAATTAATGGGATTTTTATATTAATTTAATATTAATTAAATAAAGGAAAAAGGGGGCTCCCACCTACATGGGCCCTAAGAGGGCCCAAGAGGGGGGAGCCGCACCCCACAAGGGGGGTGGGCCCCATGGGAGGTTCGGCCGGCCCATGGTGGGGCGCACCACCCCCCTCATCCTTTAGTCCCACATGGGGGAGCCAAGGGGTTTGCACACCCCCTCCCCCCTTTATATACCAAGGCATATTAATTGATTTAATTCATTGGAAAATACAATTAATTCCCGATTTCTCTCTCGATATCGTGGTTCCCAAGTTGGAGCCGCGCCGAGCTGAGGAAGGGGGATCTCTCTCCACCCAAGCTATACCGCAGAGCGCCGTTGCTCTGCGGGATTCCAGATAAGATCTACTCCTGCGATTTCAGCTGGATCTGAATGACCGGGAGTTGTCGCTAAGCTCCGTATGTTTGTGAGTGCTCGGAGGCAACTCTTTTGAGGAGGTTGGGCGACGTCATCTCGCCCCCTGCAGCCGCCGCGCCCCCCCTCCCCTCTGCTGCAGGCGCACCAGCCCCGGTGCTGGCACTCTGCCTTCTTCCGCCCGACGCCCGTCGACGCAGATCATCGTCAACACCCCGGCGTCATCGACTTCGACATCGCGGCAAGTTCTTCGCGACCTCGAGGTCGGCTACGTACGACTTCATCGTCAACGCTTGTGCGGGAGCGTAATCCCCGCTATCGGTCTACATGGAGGTAATGTAACCCGTTCCGCCACCGTTATCGCATGTACTAGATAGATAGATCCTGGCTAGTTAGGGTTTCGTACGCTAGAAAATTATTGTTTTCTGCACCGTAACCCCTTCAGTGGTATCAGAGCCGATCTATGCGTAGTACTGCTGGTACGGTTAGAACTCATGTTGAATGAGGGCGTCTTTCTTATATTTGCTACCCTCTAGCGTGCACTTGCGATGCCTTCGGTATTGAGTTGATGAAGTGGCCCGGACCGACTTTACGCGTACGCTTACGCGAGACTGGTTCCACTACTGACATACGGCTTGCACCGTATCTGTGGCTGGCGGGTGTCTGTCTCTCTCTCTCTAGTCGGCAAAGCATTTTCAATGGAGGGCCCGAAAGGGATGCTTAAACATGCAATTATACGATCGACGTTGTGGTACAAAGTTCGTAGGTAGGGAAGCGATTCTCTTGCGAATAAGCCTATATGCCACGCAAAACTTGCAAAACTAAATAAAGCTAGAGGCGTCTAACTTTGTTTTGCAGAGGCGTTATTTTATGTGACATGGTTACGGTAAGTTTTGATATTACTCGTACTGTCGAAGGCAATGGAGGGCTCTGTAGACTCGGAGCCATGCCGGGGCGCCGGGGGCCAGGCACATGGCGCCATGAAGGTCCAGGCGCATCGACCATGTCACATCGCACTTCATTGCATCATTATTGTGTCCTGTTGTGTGTGCATCCTATTGATTGCTTATATGCTAGATATACAACGGTAGCATCATAAATAGGATGATCCCTAACAAATACCAAAATTGTGTTCTCCCTCGTTGCGCACCACCAAGAAAGTTCTACGTTATGAGGCAGGCCGTGATGATCGGGTGTCACACATCTCGTCGTTCGCATACAGTGGGTGTAAGCCATGTTGCACGCGCAGGGTCTTCGAGGTTTGATTGGCGAGCCTAGCATACTCAGAGGTATGGCCTCGGAACACGGGAAGATCAAAAGATCGAGCACGAGTCACAGAGTTGTTGTGATCGACATGTTATGTCCACCTTTGAAGTTGTGCTGCCGGCCGTGATGATCGGGGGTAGTGTGGTGGATGAGGGTCGTGTAATCGCCATTATTATTTTTAGGGATAATAATCTTGGTGTGGTGTGTTTTTGATAATGAGATTATAAAACTAAAACTCACCTATATATTATAAACTTATCTTACCTCTTTTGCGATCACATCTGGAGACTACGGAACTACGCTTCGGTTACTTCTTCAAGAGCTCGGATTCTACCTTGGAAGCCGACGGGTCCAACTTCATCAGCTGGTGCATTGGTTTTAGAAACATTCTCCAAACACAACAAACATCCTATATGTGCTAGAACATTAGTTAGGAGTTAGACCAGATGATTCTGATAGCAAGGAGCAAGATGATGAGTTCCGTAAGCATCATGACATGTTCATGGAAGTGACGATCGTCATGAGCGTATGCCTAGCACCTGAGCTGAAAGTTGTTTCAACACATGGAGCCATATGTCGTGATTGATGCGATCAGAGGTCACTTCAAAGATGAATTGAGTCTTGAGCAGTTCAGACAGCTTAGAAAGTTCCGGACCATTCACATGGGGAGCATACCTGTCAGGAGACTCAGTTGAAGAAGTTGTGTGACATCTACTTCAGGCTTACGAATATCTACGATTTCTAGATAGCGAACTCTAGTGCAATAGAGATTGTGCTTTACCTCCTAGATGTGAATAGCATGTGCGTGAATATGCTATAGAGACACGGTGAGCTTCTTCACATTTGTGAACAAGTTCAAATCTCTAAAAGTTGATTCATCGAAGAAGAGTTCTTCGACGCTATGGGTATATTTGATATACGAAGATATAAATGTATTCTTCTCATACTTGATGAAAAGTGTTTGATAATTGTTCTGTTTGTGAAACAGTCCCTGATTATCACAAGTATGTGGCGAAGGGTGACGTGACAGTGCACAAGTGATGGCAAGTTAATGGCCAGTAGTGCTCACGCCCTCGAGATATCATATTAGTTATCATCAATAGTTTTTTGATAAGCCATTTTGTAATAGTGAGAATGTGATCTAGTTTGGTGTCTTCAATGTTACAAGACATAATTATTCATATAGAACACATCAGTTGTTTTATGTTATGGAACAAAGCAGTTGTTTCATGTTATGAGTAATTTGCATCACATCTCAATTACATTATGCGTATGATATACATTTATAATAGCAGGAATGATAAAATTATGTGTCCAAAGAACAAACACCATCGAATTTAGTCATAAAGGCAATGAAAGAAGTAATGGATATTTTTGGTCCATTTAAGTATTTCGAGTGCCAAAATTGATTAAAGTTTGAAATGCAGTATTGAAGTTGCAATACTAGAGGAAATTGATTGAGAGTCATTTTTAATGATTAATCAATGGTGTTATTGCATGATCCGAATTCTTCCATGATTTTGGTAAATAGGAGTATTTGCCCGATAAATTATGGAGTCTGAAATTAATTTGATAATAGATCAAATGGGGTTTTTCAGAAGAAAGATTAGTGAATATTGTATTCACAAGATTCGATCAAAGGACAATATTTTTGAATTATGGTTTCAACACAAAAGACTTGTGGAAATTCGTTTCACAATATTATAATGTCATATATGGTGATATGTGGGGAATTATAATTATGCTCTATTTTAAATAAAGTGTGGTCTGTCAGAATCTGTCTTAGTATCTCCTAGTATGTTCGAAACATTATAGTCGATGTCCACTTTAGAAAATAGATATTTTTCTCAACGAGAATTCGTAGGATCGACAGTAGTGTCGACATGTATATGATTATGCGATAATTCGGAATATACATGAGTGGTTCTTTGTAGATTGCTCGCATTGGATGAGAGTGTATTCCAAAACCAAATAGAAACAAAACTTAGTTTGTTGTCTATGTAATTCCGAGGAAAATATGATTTTTTGAATTATGGTTTATGGATTGGAATTAGAAGTTTGTAATATAGTGTCAGACCTATGTTGGAAGGTGTTCCAAAGTGTATATGTCTGCTAATGAAAATTTGGTGATTAAGAGTGAGGGAGACTAGAAAATTGTTTTCTGCTTGCAATCCTCTTCATAAAGATCATAATATTTTCATGAAAGAAACTTCTAAATAAAGTGCTGTTATATTTAATATTGCTGTCAGGTCACAGCTCTGTATTAAGTATTTCAGATCTTGTTCACAGATCAAGGTGCACTTTATGAATACAAAGAAAGTTGAGAAAATATCGGAATACGAACAAAGGCTTTTGAGCCTGGAAATCCAAAGTTGCATTTGAAAGGATTAAGAGAGTAATTGTTGCTGCAATTCTTATTAGAGGAATAAGATTGTTTAATCGTCATATAAGGTGTTATATGAGAAATGTGACTATAAGAAAGACGCGGTAGCATGTCTTGTCAAGAAATGTGTCTTGGACACGATCAAATTTGTTGACTACATTTATGTAGACATGCTTGAAGTCTGAGGGATTTGTATTAATGTAATACTGTAGTTTGAATTAAATTCGAATTGATAGTAGATCAATGATTTTGGTTTGACCAAAATGTCGATTTAAGTGGGAGTCATAGTTAGTTCACTCAGGTGAAATATGTGAAGAACATATTTTTGAGTGGGAGCTCAGGAACTCAAATATGTGGATGACACGTTTTTGAGTGGGAGCGTGTGTTCTCAAATATGTGGAGACATAATTTGAGTGGGAGCCGAATTCATCTTGTGTAAATGACACATTGTGAAATTGTACCAGTAGAATAGATAAGAAGGATGAAGTTGTGAAACTATTTGAAAGTCAGTGTCTATTTTAAAATAGAAAGGGAATTTTAAAATAGTTAGTCAAGTTGTTTTGGATTATATCTGAGGAGTCAGAATAGAACCAAAAGGATGGTCCTTTGAAATCCAATTGATCATTAAGAGTAATGATGCATGAAAGTAATGGTTGTATGACATGTGGGTCTATTATGTAATATTAGACATCATACAGAAACCATATTATCTGCTCGATGAAGTATAACCGATGTTCTTGGAAGAAGAGCAGTTGTAAAAGTAAATTTGGAATTTACTGGAAGTAGAAGTGCGTTAGTTAAAGGGTTGACATTAGAATGTCAAGTTTTCTACATTGGTGTGAAAGTATGTAGATATCGCGAGTTTGTAATTGTTACAAGGGGCTCTGCATGGCTGAGTGTGTTTTTCAGGGCAGTTATCTGGTTAGTATAATCAGAGTAAGCGGTGGGAAACAGAAGTCTCACTTAGTTACGGTATTTGCATATATTTTGTTGGACAACATGGTGATATCAAGCTAGTTGAAATCAGTGAATCGCAAAAGTTTGCACAAATTGTGTGTTGTGCAGATTGTCAGAGTAACACTCTTCCACAAGCAAGCATCATCGAATGATTCTTATTTGATAAGGGATTTTGATAAAGTAAAATGCAACTGGTTTATTTGTACTCTAGTGCAAGTGGGAGACTGAAGGAGATATGCCCTAGAGGCAAATAAATAAGTAGTATTTATTGCATTATCTCATAAGTTTATAATAGGTTTGTGTATTATGCTATAACTGTATTAATCGGAATTATTAATACACGTGTGATACATAGACAACCAGGTCCCTAGCAAGCCTCTATATGAGCTAGTCCATTGGGCAACAGTTGATCGAGATTCCCGATCAAGGACAATGACGTCGGTTGACAATGGGGTCATCTTGTTAGTTGAATAAGGTGGTGGACATACGCAAAGTATTGCAATAAGATCGTATTACGATGTTTGTCATTTGCAATAGATAAGAATATGATAGCTTATTCCTTAGACCGTGAGACCGTACTTATTAATGCTTCGTAGGGATGCTTTGAGAGCATCAAACGTTGTGTATTATATAGCATGACAATAACGGTGTCCGTCTTGGGTATTCCGAAAGAGCATCGATACGTAAGGATCAAGAGCGGGATTTGTTCATTCTTGTAATGGAAATATACTCTGGGCCCACTCGGTGATATTGCATCTATATAGTTGCGCAGCTTATGACTAGGTCATGGAGATGTAATATCGCAGACGAGTTAATAACCTTCGTCGGTAACAAGATACAACAAAGACATCGGTGTGTCTACGATCATATCTCGGACAAGGTAGTATCGCAAAGACAAAGGTAATGAATATCATATTTATGGTTCAACGACGATATTCATGGAATGCACAGGGGTCGTCATATATTTCCAGGTATCCCTGGCGATCATTGGTGAGCGGAGTGTCTCGACCATGTCTGGAGTGTTCTCGAACGGTAGCGTAACAAACTTAAGGTCTTAGCGACGCTAGGAGATAGGTTCTGGAATATTATAGGAGTTTGTTGGAGAGAGAGAAATGATCCGGAAAGAGTTCCGGTGGTCCGGAAGGAGTTCCGGAGAGGTCTGGAATGGTTCCAGGAATGTCCGAAAGTTGTTCGGGTGGTCCGAAAGAGTTTTCGGAGTCACTGGATATTGAATTATATATAAATATATTAATTATGAATTAATGGGATTTTTATATTAATTTAATATTAATTAAATAAAGGAAAAAGGGGGCTCCCACCTACATGGGCCCTAAGAGGGCCCAAGAGGGGGGAGCCGCACCCCACAAGGGGGGTGGGCCCCATGGGAGTTTCGTCCGGCCCATGGTGGGGCGCACCACCCCCCTCATCCTTTAGTCCCACATGGGGGAGCCAAGGGGTTTGCACACCCCCTCCCCCCTTTATATACCAAGGCATATTAATTGATTTAATTCATTGGAAAATACAATTAATTCCCGATTTCTCTCTCGATCTCGTGGTTCCCAAGTTGGAGCCGCGCCGAGCTGAGGAAGGGGGGATCTCTCTCCACCCAAGCTATACCGCAGAGCGCCGTTGCTCTGCGGGATTCCAGATAAGATCTACTCCTGCGATTTCAGCTGGATCTGAATGACCGGGAGTTGTCGCTAAGCTCCGTATGTTTGTGAGTGCTCGGAGGCAACTCTTTTGAGGAGCTTGGGCGACGTCGTCTCGCCCCCTGCAGGCGCCGCGCCCCCCCTCCCCTCTGCTGCCGGCGCACCAGCCCCGGTGCTGGCACTCTGCCTTCTTCCGCCCGACGCCCGTCGACGCAGATCATCGTCAACACCCCGGCGTCATCGACTTCGACATCGCGGCAAGTTCTTCGCGAAATCGAGGTCGGCTACGTACGACTTCATCGTCAACGCTTGTGCGGGAGCGTAATCCCCGCTATCGGTCTACATGGAGGTAATGTAACCCGTTCCGCCACCGTTATCGCATGTACTAGATAGATAGATCCTGGCTAGTTAGGGTTTCGTACGCTAGAAAATTATTGTTTTCTGCACCGTAACCCCTTCACAAGCTGCCCCTTCAGCACACCAGGGGGTGTCCCTTGCTCTCGCCAAAGGTCAAGTACTGTTGGCATATTACTGAGTTATTCTGGGATCTGCCCCTACCCGGGGGGCAGCCCCCGACACTATTCCCCGAAGCTGGTGCTGCACAGCGACCTCGGATGATGTGCGGGATCAGCTTTAATAAACACTATCTTCTGAGAACATACGATATCATCCTTCGACTAGATGCTGAGATCGGTTTTCCCCGAGATCCTCTTACCGAGATTGTTTCAACCGGAAGATGAAGCCTGTAACCGGATACTGCAGACTCAGTGAATCTTGACCGTTGGCTCTGTATTGAATTCGAGACCTCGAGCTGGGTCCCACCCGACGTCCCGTCTGATCAGTAACGTACTCGAGTGCTTCTGCCTGAGCATGTCGTCGCTTGGGTTCGCGCGCCGGGAGCCGCATCCGATCTGAAGCCCAACCGTTGGGGCCGTGTGGCCCTCGGTGTGGCCGGATCGGGCGCTCTGGCTAGCGCCACGTGCCGCGCTGCACAGAATGGATCCCACCCACGATCGTGGAGATCGTGGGCGGGAAAACTGGAAACCGCTCCGGAATCCCCCCATAAACAGGGGACCGGAACGGTCACCTCTTCTTCTTCCTCTCCTTCACTTCTCCGCCACCGTCGTCTCGAGCGCACCGCCGCAGCTGTGTCCGTAGCCCGAACGTCGCCGCTCTCGCTGGTCGCTGGAGCCCGAACGCCGCCGTTCCTCTTGCGCGTCATCGACCTCCTCTTCTCCGGTGAGTTGTTCTCTCCGCCCCGATGATCTTCTTTACTAGAATGACGCTTCGCGCTCGGTTATGCCCTAACACACGCGCGGCTGCGCCGCCGCCGGTGAGCATGATTCGAGCGGCGCGCATGGGGCGCGCGGCGAGGATGCACCGTTGCGGTAGGACTTAGATCTTTCGCCCGCATTACGTCTCGCTCGAGTTTAGCCCGAGCTTATTTTCCTCACTTTAGTTTTGATTTATCAGCACACGGTAGATCTTACTTGCCATGAACTCGGTTGTGTTTAGGAGTTTGCGATCCGGCATCTTAGCTCCCGGTAGACTAACTCCGACTAACTGCCACTACGCCTGCAGAGTAGCCCGGATACCTCTGCGGACTCCTCCGGCATGGGTGAAGAAAGTATCCAGGGGTGCTGGGATGGATCCGAGACCACCCAGGAGGACCTGGACTGGCTGTATCGGACCCACCGGATTCCGCCGGAAGTTGAGAGCCGTCTCCCGGAGGACGAGGTTCAACCGGAACCCCAACCCGGGGAGTACGTTGTATTCCTCACGCACTTCGAGCGTGGGTTTGGGCTTCCGGCTAGCCCCTTCTTCCGCAACTTCCTCGACACTTACAGCCTCCAACCCCATCATCTCCCCGCCAACGCCATCATGATGCTTTCGGTCTTCACCACGTACTCGGAAGCATATCTCGGCGTATGGCCATTCCTGGACCTCTGGGCCAGGTACTTCATCCTTCGTCGCCAAGTCATCCCCAATCCGGACCAGAAAGTAAAAGACTTGGTCGACTGCGGAGCTGCCACCATCATCCCCCGTGCTGACTCCGGATTCCCTATAGTCAAAGGACTAGAATCCTGCCGGAAGTGGCAGCGCAGTTTCTTCCATGTGAAGAACCGGGAGAGCTCGGGAGATGCTCCGGGATCCTCGAACCCGGATTTCATAAACCTGTCGGAGTTCGCCATTGGTCCCCCCCCCCCCCCCCCCCCCGCAAATTCAACCTCTGGAAACGGTTCCCCGACACCGAGGAAGTCAGGTGTATGCACGACGTCCTGAACGTGCTAACCGACACGATGACTGGCGATGATCTCCTGCGTTGCTTCATCATTCGCCGCGTCTACCCCCTCCAAACCCGAGTGCACAAGATGTGCCATATGGCCGGGAACTTAGACCCTACCCGGACCAGTATTTTTGGGTTAGATCATGCTGCGGTTGTCCGACGCGTTCGCGCTATTGCTCGGACGAAGATGTCGGATGACTATTCTTGGGGTGCGATCGGGGGATCCCGGAAAAAACCCCTGAAACAGGTGCTCTTGTCTGCCTTTCATAAACTTGCATTCGCACCCGGGTTCTGCTGGAAACCGACATGGTTATCATGTGGTGATTTATTTGCGCAGTTATTCGAGCGGCAAACCGAGGAGGACGCTATCCACGCCAACGGGAATTTCGCGCCGAACTTCCCAGTACCGGAAGAGATGCCGAGGGAGGATCTCGACGTTGAGGAGCATCTTGCTGTTCCTCTAGTGAATGCTGCCGCCCCGGGTAACCCTTCAACCTCAGAGGCAGATTCCATTTCTTCGGATGATGAGGATGAGATTGACTGTCAAATTCTCGATGTGATTGACGCTCTCCCTCTCAACTGGGCTTCAGCAGTGGTTCCGAAGCCGACGGCCGTGACCAAACGCGCCGAGAGCCGGAAGCGTGCGGCTTCCGACACCGACGCTGCCGATGACTCCGGCAACCCCCCCAAGAGGGGCAAGCCGAGCAAACAAACGGCCGAGAAGCCTCCTCGACGCCGGAGGAAGGGTCCTCCCACTGTGGATTCCGGGTACACTTTCTTTGCCTTATGCTACATGACCTTGCCTTCTCCATAAATTATTACTGAGATATTTTCTTTCAGGGACGCACTCGACCTCCCGTCACCCGTTGTTCCTCCTCCTCCCGGAACTCGGACTCCCAGCCCGGCTCGGGCTGCTCTTCTCCACCTCGCCCTTCTACTCGAGGAAGCGAGCCTGCTGCTTCCGGTGCCGCACCGGCTACTGTTACGACTCCGGATACACGTCCGGTGGTCGACGAGACCCCAGTGCAGGCCACGACTACCTCGGGAGACATCCTTCTTCCGGAGAGTCCGCGCAGGGTGCCCGGGCTCGAGGCAGAGATCCTGAGCCCTCCCCGGCAGCTCGTGCCAAGCGGTCCCTCCCGGCAAGCTGCGAACAAGACCGCCCCAGAGAAATGGCCTGCAGCCTCTTCCCGCCCAGCTGATCAACCTGCCGCGAAGTCGCGCGCCAAGGTTGCCGGGCAGAAAACAACTTCTGCCAAACTTACTGCTGCCCCGTCATCCTCGGCCCAAGACTTGGCCCTACGCACGGGTAAGTTCTCACCGTTCCCACCACCTCCCGCCGAGATCCCTACTGCCGCCCTGCGGACGCTGCGAGCAACCGTAAGCTCCTTTGTGCCTTCAGGACCTAGGGAAGTTGTTGCTGCTCGCGCGGCCGGCGGCTCCGGCATACACGTTGTAGATGAATACAACCAGGCCTGGATTTCCGCCGACGCCTCCGAGACCGTGGGAGACTTGCACGCTGCCGGCCCAAGCCGCAACGCTCAAGCTCTGCACGCTCTCCAGGTGGCCGCTCTGGATGTTACTCGGGTGACCGAGGTAAGTTTGTTCTCTTTCTTTCACCAATAAATATTTGTTCCTTCCCCACTAGTCCCCGAGATTGGTGCTTAGTGTTCTAGATTCCACCGAATAGCAGACCACTAGGCTCCAATCTTAGAGAAAACTTCAGGACTCGGACACCGAGTCCCCGAGATCCTCCCCACCGGGTAGCTTGTTTCAAAAATTGGTCCATCTCCACTAGTCCCCGAGATTGGTGCTTAGTGTTCTAGATTCCACCGAATAGCAGACCACTAGGCTCCAATCTTAGAGAAAACATCAGGACTCGGACACCGAGTCCCCGAGATCCTCCCAACCGGGTAGCTTTTACTTGCTACTGATCTCGGAATCTCCCGAGTTCCTTACATCTTTTCCCAGATTGACTCACCCTTCTTTGTCTTGATTTTAGGAGTGCAGCAAGTAACGCGGCAGCATCTTCAACCGAGTTCTTGCTGACCTCGGTCACTCCAAGAAGTGCGAGGGGCGCCTCCGGGAGGAGCGAGATGCCACGCGCAAGATCTCGGTAGATCAGAAGGCCGCACTTTCTACCGCGCAAGCCGAGATCGCGCGACTCAATGGCGAGCTTGAAAAGGCCAGGGCTGCTGCGACCGAGATGAAGACTCGCTTCGTTGAGGCGACGAAGAAACAAAGGGAGACCTTGGATCAGTCCGAGGAGCGCGCGCATCTCGCCGAGACTGTGACGCCCTAAAATCGGTACTATGTAGATTTAAGCGATCACGCCGAAATCCTCATAATAACGATTTTAGGCCGCCCACCAGACATAATGTGCACGCCGAGACATGCGCATTATGTGGGTGGAATTGTGATAACATTACAACAGTTCCGATACATCCACAAACACAACAGAAGATATAATTACAACAACGACTCGAGCGAGTCAAGATACAAAAGATACAATACAAAGATTCAAAAGGCAGCGGAAGCAGAATAGTATCCGACTACGGATAAGATGCAAATTGGACTAAGAGTCCTGAAGATAAGCGATGGCGCCATATCCCTGCTGCAACACCCCTCCCTGGCACAACTTGCCAGCGAGGCGGTCGTCCCGTGCGCCAGCCCAATATATCTGGCCGCACGTCGCGACAGTGTAACATATAGGATATCATTACACAAGAGGCACATACGTGCTACAAAAAGAGGTTTACAAGGCCATTAGGGCACGACAAAATATCGAGCCAAGCATGGCACAGATCAGAGTTTAACTGGGAGCGGAAGAAGATATTGAGGCAACGGCTTGGAGCGACTCCATTCCACAGGCATCTGGCTGGACTACAGATTCCTAGCACGCACGCTCTTGCTCCATCTCCTTGCTAGTGTAGAAGATGAATCCTCGCCGATATCTGGCCACATCGAGGCCCGTGAGTACATTAATTATGCACTCAGCAAGAGGTAGTCCCTTGCTACAAACAATCCAACAATCATGCAGCAAACAATCATGTGACAAGTTATTCGTTAATTAACAGTCTAAAACATGGCCAAACCAACGTGAAGCACGGCATAATATGGTAGCATGGCATAGTTCAGAATATAGCATGTCATATGTTCAGAATATCGCATGGCATATACTCAGAAAATAAGATGTATCGTTCACAAGGGTAAGATCACAATTCCTGGCACTCCGGCCTCTCGCCAACTCTGGCGCAACACATAGACTCCGCGAGTCTCACAAGTTGTTTCGGCAACCTGTTTCAGTAACTTCTTTCAAGTTCATTTGCAAAAGTTTTCCCCGTGACAAGACCGACTCTAAGTGTGACTCGATCCAAACGTGTCCCGTGACCTTGGGACTAGGCTAGAATCTAGATTGACACTCTCGAGAGGCTGCAACAATACACACGCTGGAGTGTTGACAGATCCCGTCGGAAAAGTCCACACTCCCCAACGCTCCACAAAATCAAGACGCCCCCTGTA
The DNA here is from genome assembly GCA_026929855.1 of Poa annua. Taxonomy (NCBI): domain Eukaryota; kingdom Viridiplantae; phylum Streptophyta; class Magnoliopsida; order Poales; family Poaceae; genus Poa; species Poa annua. The sequence goes on along the minus strand of CM049426.1, from coordinate 56,053,776 downwards.
TAGTTACCGACATGCCCTAGGGCCTTGCAATAGGCTGAACTACAATTCTGGCACGTCCCCAACCAATAAGCGACGCCGAGCTCCGGAACCATCACAAGACTAGCCCCGACCACACAGGTAACCGACTAGACTCTCCAAGGGGTGACATCAAAGGGGAATCTCGATAATGCTACTAAGTTGGGTCTACCCATTCCCACGACGCGTGACTGAGCTAAAAGGTTTGGTGAATGGCACCGATGACTCAATCTAGTCGAGGGAGGTTATTAATTTATTAGTCAAGTTTCTCAAGATCTTTCCAAATATGTTTCCTCCAGAATGATTGTAAAACCAACATCTCCAATGCAGCAATAAAACAGGGTTAGGATGATAACAGTCAAGTATAATGAGCACAACATTCACATATATTCATACCACAAACAAGAAACACTCAAGTCAATTGAACCGACCGGGTATTCGCGGCGGGTGTGCCGGAATTTCCACGTGTCATCTTTGGTGTGTTATTAACAGTAATAATATCCACAAACAGAAACAACCAAAAACAATTGATCCGACCGGGTATTCGCGGCGGGTGTGACGGAATTGCCACGTGTCGTCTTTAGTGGGTTATTAACAGTGATAATATCCACAAACAAGAAAACAATCAAAACAATTTATCCGACCGGGTATTCGCGGCGGGTGTGCCGGAATTTCCACGTGTCGTCTTTAGTTGGTTGTTATTATCCACCATTCCATCGACGGCGGCGGTACCCCCAGTCCAATGTCTCAAGAATGGTGGGGTTAGCACATAATAAATAACACAATGTAAATAAGTTAGCGAGTTAAATAAGTCAGCGAGTTAGGCATAGATATAGCAGCACACAAACAAGTATAAAGACACGTCATGGAAATAGAAAATAGACAAACAAACATTGCGGGACATATCATAGCAAGGGGTTAGCTTGCCTTGGAAGACGGTTCCAAATGCTCCGAAAAGTCTCGGCGTCGTCGCGCGTCGGAAACTCGAAAAACAAACAAATCGCGGAACGACAGACAACGCGTTTGAAAATGACTGCAAAATAAACTGTTTTCAGATGAAACAAAACTGGTATCAACGTGTACACCTCGTCGAGACAAAGATTCAGAAATTTAAATCACTCAAAACGGAGCTACGGTTCAAAAGTTATGGAGGTTCGAAAATCTATCCAGCAGAGAAAAAACCGACGCGCGAAAAAAAACTGCACGGGCCACCGGCCGCGCGAGCTGGGCCGGAGACGGGCCGCGGTCGCGCACTGCGCGCCGCACGCGCGCTGCGCTGGCCTGGCCAGGCCGCTGGCGGGCCGAAAGGCTGCTGCCTCCCGCTGGGCTAGAAACGGTTCGAGGTGAGGAAAGCCAGAAAAAAGGAACGACGAACAGGAGGTCGTCTTGAACCTCCGATCCGTACAGGAACGGCACGGAGCCGGCCGGGGCTGGCCGGGGAGCTGCCGGGAGGGCTCTCCGGCGGCGGGGACGGGCACGGGGCGGCGTCCCATGGTGGGCAAGGGCGAGACCGGGCGAGGGGGTGGCCTCCCACGAGCTCGTCCAAGCTCCGGTCATGGTGGCCATGGTTGACTTTTTTTTTGGTGGAGATTTTTCCCTCACTCATTGAGCTGAACGAAGAGGGCAGGGGAGTGGGAGAGGAGAGGAATGGCTAGGGTTTCGTTGGTGGCTTGGATGAGGAATTAAATAGAGGAGAGGAGAGGAGAGGTGGGTGAGGCCATTGATGACCATGGAGGTCATCCATGACGTTTCTTCCCTCAATCAGTGAGGAGAACAGGTAGAGGTGAGCAGGGGCTGGGGTTTTGAGGACGTGGAGGCTCGAGGACCACTTGGTTAAGCTGGGGTTTAGGGGCTAGGTTAAATTATGACATGCCAAAGTGTGCGTCCCGAACGTCCCGGTGGAACGCGAGTGGCATCGTCGCATTCCCGGAGACTCAGAGCTCAAAATGCGAAAACAAGGGTACTTATGGCTTGCTAAGGAGAAGACCTACGCCACTGCACTGGTCTCACACTCGAACGACGCACTTGGCAGAACAAAGTTTTTCGAAAACTCCACGCACAGAAGGTGTTCGACGAAACGACAGAGGTTTCACTGAACTCAGAAAAATCCCAAATAAATACCACAGGGTACTCTGGGTTTATGGAGAGTGTCTACGGAGTTTGAGTTCATTTTGAGGCGTGGAAAAAGGTTTTGCAAATATACGCTAAGCTGCGTACCGACATCGGTGTTTGGCTTACAAAGGAAGTGGGTCAATACTTTCTCAAATGGGTTTGGGTTCAACTAAAGAAGTGTAGGAAATACCAAAATATGCATCCTCCCAAAAGATGAGAATTTTCCGAGACTCCTAGGTTGACGGAATAAATTGAGGCGAGGAGCGACATTCGACAGTTAACTCCGAAATTGAAAGTCTGGAATTGTTGTATGGAATATTTTTGGGCGGTCTTTAAAAATGGATAGGGCAGTCCTCCAGTAGACAAAGCGAGAAAAAGCGCTAAGTCAACTTATTTCGAAAGACTTTAGAAACATTTATCGGAAATAGAAAAGTTTTCTGCCGTCAAAATAAATTTTAAATTCGGTCCAAAATTTTCGGGGCGTTACAAACCTTTCCCACTTAAAAGGAATCTCGTCCTCGAGATTAAGAAGGTTTTACAGGAAATTTTTAAACCGTCGGATACACGCAGGTCAAAACTCTTCTATATAAAATTATAAAAGTTTAGTATCAAAATATTTGCCCTCCACAGTTTTTATCAAAATTGGTATCGTCAAACAAAATATACAAGCACAACAAGATCATACAGGTATACGAGCAATTATCAACCAACAACTACTATTTTATCCTAGTCAAACAATTGCTAGAATTTTGGAAACTAGAAGGTTAGAAATATAGAAATTATCTCGATCACACATTCAATATTTTGAAGAAGCAACCAAGTTTTCAAAACAAAACATTGTTTTGTGCTGCCAATAATTGGCTCACGCACACTGTGGGGTAGGGCCATTCCCAAAATTATTTTTCAAATCGCATGCTAGAGGATACGGGTGAAAGCGAGAGATATGATTTTTAAAATGGTAGAAGCACACAGAGGGACACTCGCTTACTCGCTGACGGGTGGGGCCGGGGTCCACCTGTCGGTCTCCTTCTTCCTTCGCTCCGCGCCTGGCCGGTCCTGAGTGCGGCGAGCACTCGCCGCGCGCGTGGTCCTTCGGTGCGGCGGCCGTCACGGCTTTGGAGGTGGGTTTCGCGCCATTCGCGAGCACTGCACCTGATTCTCTCCCTTTCTCCCGCGCAAAACTGTGTCGAGGCGCGGCATCTGAGCTCCGACTATAAATCGGAATCGCCGAATCCTCTTCTTCCCCATCACCACCATGGGTTTCATCCGCGACATCCTGGATGCCTACGCCGTCATGCTGCTGGAGGCGGGCTACATCGAGCAGTTCTTCATCATCGTGATCTTCTCGGTCTGCGCCTCGGTGGTGGCCGCCGTGTTGTACGCGATGGTGATCTTCCTTGTCGTCGGCTTGTACCACTGGTGGTTCGATGTTGGCGGGGATGCTGTGGCGGCGGGGCGGGTTGCGGCGCCAGTGGCTGCGCCTACGGCTCGAGGGGATCAGGTGGTGCGAGTCGTCCGTCGCCGTCGCGCGGCTCGCGACTCGGCGCCGGGTGAGCCTAGCTCGTCTTCAAGCAGTGTCGTGGAGTACGAGAGGGAGTAGAATATGAGGGGTGCCTCTACATCTCCACTTTGTACTCGTAGTGTCCTCCGTTGGAGTGGATCTTGTATCTTCTGTTTCTGTAATTTCTCTTTTACATTTAGACTGTAATGGACGTGCCGAGCTTGTGTCCTCTAACAAACTGGAGCAAGATGCGTATTTCTGGATTTCTGTCTTTGTCGCCAATCAAATCTTGCAGCATAGATAGATTTTTGAGGTAATAGAATTTGGGGGAAGAAATTTTGGTTCTACAAAAGAGGTACCGTTTCAGGAAATAATTGGTTTGTTTTTGTGGCCCAAAATATTTGCAGAGGTACGGCATAATCATTTCAATCATACTGATTATAACAAAAGGATAGAACATCAATTTAATAACAGACTAACTGGTAACTGCTAACAAACAGGCTACAACAAGCATCACAAACTATACAAGAGAATCAGAACCACCTCCTAACTTCCTAACACACAAGCGCCACTCAGGCTAACTAAACGCGGGTTCTACTCTGCTTGACAGTCTCCTGCAGTTGGCGGAGTGCGACCGAGCCGAAGAGTGGTGTCCACCTCCCTTCCTCCTGCGGAATGAGGAATCACAGGAACGCCTTCGAGTACCGCGCCGTGTGCTTCGAAGAACTTGCAACCTGTGGACTCTGCATCCATCGGGGCGACATAGAAACTGGATCCTGGCGCATCGCTTGGGATTGGGAGCTCCTGACTCGGATCTTGTATGCGGGAGGGTGGGTTCCTTGATTCTGCGAGCTGTAGGCTAACGTGGCTAAGGGTGCGCCTAGTGGTCACGAGTTCCTCCAACAGGGAATAACAAAGCGCCGACATTGCAATGCCGTAGGCGACGATGCTGATTATGGTTGGGTCGGCTTCTGTGTTGGTTGAGGTTTGGATTAACTCCGCACCAGGCTCGGGTCTAGCTGGGAAAAAGCGGAACGCTCGGCTTTGCGCCATCGCCGGTTACGAGTGCCGGAGATGAGTGAGGCTTTCCCAGGCTGCTTTCTGGATTGCTTGGCTAAGAGTAGGCATATTCCTACCCCGGTTCACATAGGGCTGCTTCGGGCCTGAAGGGCACGGGCTGATGTGTACGTCTGCTCGAAAGTCACCCCCGGGATACGGGACTGAACTTTTGAACACAACATACCGAGGGCGATCAGGGCAACCGAGAAGATTACAGACTCTCCTAAGGATCAGTGGAAAGCCAAGGTGTTTGTTGGCAGTGGTTTCTAGGAGGAAATAGGGAAGCTTTTCACTCGGGGCTGGGGGGCTAAGACCAGACATGAGGGTGAGGTTCCTTAGTTGGATCTACTCGAGAGAGTTGGGTTGCCAAGGTTAGCAGGTGAGGTTGAGGATGAAGGGCAGGTAGGACTTGGGTCTCTTATAGCTGGGTTGTGTCGATCCTTCTCATGGAAGAAACCGGCTGGCCTCACAAAGGGAAGGGGACCAATCCTACTGTACCTTACTGTGGACCGACACTCGCCATGCCGGTTAGGCGGAGACGGGTTAAATCCGTCGGGCTCATTGTCGGGTGGAGTAGGGTAGGGCTTTCCATGCTAGGGTAGTCTACAGCCAGCCTGGGCACTGATACCACTCTGTAACACCCCTCCCTGGCACAACTTGCCAGCGAGGCGGTCGTCCCGTGCGCCAGCCCAAGATATCTGGCCGCACGTCGCGACAGTGTAACATATAGGATATCATTACACAACAGGCACATAAGTGCTACAAAAAGAGGTTTACAAGGCCATTAGGGCACGACAAAATATCGAGCCAAGCATGGCACAGATCAGAGTTTAACTGGCAGCGGAAGAAGATATTGAGGCAACGGCTTGGAGCGACTCCATTCCACAGGCATCTGGCTGGACTACGGATTCCTAGCACGCACGCTCTTGCTCCATCTCCTTGCTAGGGTAGAAGATGAATCCTCGCCGATATCTGGCCACATCGAGGCCCGTGAGTACATTAATTATGCACTCAGCAAGAGGTAGTCCCTTGCTACAAACAATCCAACAATCATGCAGCAAACAATCATGTGACAAGTTATTCGTTAATTAACAGTCTAAAACATGGCCAAACCAACGTGAAGCACGGCATAATATGGTAGCATGGCATAGTTCAGAATATAGCATGTCATATGTTCAGAATATCGCATGGCATATACTTAGAAAATAAGATGTATCGTTCACATGGGTAAGATCACAATTCCTGGCACTCCAGCCTCTCGCCAACTCTGGCGCAACACATAGACTCCGCGAGTCTCACAGGCTGTTTCGGCAACCTGTTTCAGTAACTTCTTTCAAGTTCATTTGCAAAAGTTTTCCCCGTGACAAGACCGACTCTAAGTGTGACTCGATCCAAACGTGTCCCGTGACCTTGGGACTAGGCTAGAATCTAGATTGACACTCTCGAGAGGCTGCAACAATACACACGCTGGAGTGTTGACAGATCCCGTCGGAAAAGTCCACACTCCCCAACGCTCCACAAAATCAAGACGCCCCCTGTATAGTTACCGACATGCCCTAGGGCCTTGCCATAGGCTGAACTACAATTCCGGCACGTCCCCAACCAATGAGCGACGCCGAGCTCCGGAACCATCAAAAGACTAGCCCCGACCACACAGGTAACCGACTAGACTCACCAAGGGGTGACATCAAAGGGGAATCTCGATAATGCTACTAAGTTGGGTCTACCCATTCCGACGACGCGTGACTGAGCTAAAAGGTTTGGTGAATGGCACCGATGACTCAATCTAGTCGAGGGAGGTGATTAATTTATTAGTCAAGTTTCTCAAGATCTTTCCAAAGATGTTTCCTCCACAATGATCGTAAAACCAACATCTCCAATGCAGCAATAAAACAGGGTTAGGATGATAACAGTCAAGTATAATGAGCACAACATTCACATATATTCATACCACAAACAAGGAACACTCAAGTCAATTGAACCGACCGGGTATTCGCGGCGGGTGTGCCGGAATTTCCACGTGTCGTCTTTAGTGTGTTATTAACAGTAATAATATCCACAAACAGAAACAACCAAAAACAATTGATCCGACCGGGTATTCGCGGCGGGTGTGCCGGAATTGCCACGTGTCGTCTTTAGTGGGTTATTAACAGTGATAATATCCACAAACAAGAAAACAAACAATTTATCCGACCGGGTATTCGCGGCGGGTGTGCCGGAATTTCCACGTGTCGTGTTTAGTTGGTTGTTATTATCCACCATTCCATCGACGGCGGCGGTACCCCCAGTCCAATGTCTCAAAAATGGTGGGGTTAGCACATAATAAATAACACAATGTAAATAAGTTAGCGAGTTAAATAAGTCAGGGAGTTAGGCATAGATATAGCAGCACACAAACAAGTATAAAGACACGTCATGGCAATAGAAAATAGACAAACAAACATTGCGGGACAGATCATAGCAAGAGGTTAGCTTGCCTTGGAAGACGGTTCCAAATGCTCCGAAAAGTCTCGGCGTCGTCGCGCGTCGGAAACTCGAAAAACAAACAAACCGCGGAACAACAGACAACACGTTTGAAAATGACTGTAAAATAAAATGTTTTCAAATGAAACAAAACTGGTATCAACGTGTACACCTCGTCGAGACAAAGATTCAGAAATTTGAATCACTCAAAACGGAGCTACGGTTCAAAAGTTATGGAGGTTCGAAAATCTATCCAGCAGAGAAAAAACCGACGCGCGAAAAAAAACTGCACGGCCGCCGGCCGCGCGAGCTGGGCCGGAGACGGGCCGCGGTCGCGCACTGCGCGCCGCACGCGCGCTGCGCGCTGCGCTGCGCCTGGCCAGGCTGCTGGCGGGCCGAAAGGCTGCTGCCTCCCGCTGGGCTGGAAACGGTTCGAGGAGAGGAAAGCCAGAAAAAAGGAACGACGAACAGGAGGTCGTCTTCAACCTCCGATCCGTACAGGAACGGCACAGAGCCGGCAGGGGCTGGCCGGGGAGCTGCCGGGAGGGCTCTCCGGCGGCGGGGACGGGCACAGGGCGGCGTCCCATGGTGGGCAAGGGCGAGACCGGGCGAGGGGGTGGCCTCCCACGAGCTCGTCCAAGCTCCGGCCATGGTGGCCATGGTTGACTTTTTTTTTGGTGGAGATTTTTCCCTCACTCATTGAGCTGAACGAAGAGGGCAGGGGAGTGGGAGAGGAGAGGAATGGCTAGGGTTTCGTTGGTGTCTTGGATGAGGAATTAAATAGAGGAGAGGAGAGGAGAGGTGGGTGAGGCCATTGATGACCATGGAGGTCATCCATGACGTTTCTTCCCTCAATCAGTGAGGAGAACAGGTAGAGGTGAGCAGGGGCTGGGGTTTTGAGGTCGTGGAGGCTCGAGGACCACTTGGTTAAGCTGGGGTTTAGGGGCTAGGTTAAATTATGACATGTCAAAGTGTGCGTCCCGAACGTCCCGGTGGAACGCGAGTAGCATCGTCGCATTCCCGGAGACTCGGAGCTCAAAATGCGAAAACAAGGGTACCTATGGCTTGCTAAGGAGAAGACCTACGCCACTGCACTGGTCTCACACTCGAACGACGCACTTGGCAGAACAATGTTTTTCGAAAACTCCACGCACAGAAGGTGTTCGACGAAACGACAGAGGTTTCACTGAACTCAGAAAAATCCCAAATAAATACCACATGGTACTCTGGGTTTATGGAGAGTGTCTACGGAGTTTGAGTTCATTTTGAGGTGTGGAAAAAGGTTTTGCAAATATAAGCTAAGCCGCGTACCGCACATCGGTGTTTGGCTTACAAAGGAAGTGGGTCAAGACTTTCTCAAATGGGTTCGGGTTCAACTAAAGAAGTGTAGGAAATACCAAAATATGCATCCTCCCAAAAGACGAGAATTTTCCGAGACTCCTAGGTTGACGGAATAAATTGAGACGAGGAGCGACATTCGACAGTTAACTCCGAAATTGAAAGTCTGGGATTGGGGTATGGAATATTTTTGGGCGGGCTTTAAAAATGGATAGAGCAGTCCTCCAGTAGACAAAGCGAGAGAAAGCGCTAAGTCAACTTATTTCGAAAGACTTAAACATTTATCGGAAATAGAAAAGTTTTCTGCCGTCAAAATAAATTTTAAATTCGGTCCAAAATTTTCGGGGCGTTACAAACCTTTCCCACTTAAAAGGAATCTCGTCCTCGAGATTAAGAAGGTTTTACAGGAAATTTTTAAACCGTCGGATACACGCAAGTCAAAACTCTTCTATATAAAATTATAAAAGTTTAGTATCAAAATATTTGCCCTCCACAGTTTTTATCAAAATTGGTATCGTCAAACAAAATATGCAAGCACAACAAGATCATACAGGTATACGAGCAATTATCAACCAACAACTACTATTTTATCCTAGTCAAACAATTGCTAGAATTTTGGAAACTAGAAGGTTAGAAATATAGAAATTATCTCGATCACACCTTCAATATTTTGAAGAAGCAACCAAGTTTTCAAAACAAAACATTGTTTTGTGCTGCCAATAATTGGCGCACGCACACTGTGGGGTAGGGCCATTCCCAAAATTATTTTTCAAATCACATGCTAGAGGATACGGGGTAAAGCGAGAGATATGATTTGAAAAATGGTAGAAGCACACAGAGGGACACTCGCTTACTCGCTGACGGGTGGGGCCGGGGTCCACCTGTCGGTCTCCTTCTTCCTTCGCTCCGCGCCTGGCCGGTCCTGAGTGTGGCGAGCACTCGCCGCGCGCGTGGTCCGTCGGTGCGGCGGCCGTCACGGCTTTGGAGGTGGGTTTCGCGCCATTCGCGAGCACTGCACCTGATTCTCTCCCTTTCTCCCGCGCAAAACTGTGTCGAGGCGCGGCATCTGAGCTCCGACTATAAATCGGAATCGCCGAATCCTCTTCTTCCCCATCACCACCATGGGTTTCATCCGCGACATCCTGGATGCCTACGCCGTCATGCTGCTGGAGGCGGGCTACATCGAGCAGTTCTTCATCATCGTGATCTTCTCGGTCTGCGCCTCGGTGGTGGCCGCCGTGTTGTACGCGATGGTGATCTTCCTTGCCGTCGGCTTGTACCACTGGTGGTTCGATGCTGGCGGGGATGCTGTGGCGGCGGGGCGGGTTGCGGCGCCAGTGGCTGCGCCTACGGCTTGAGGGGATCAGGTGGTGTCTCGGCGCCGGGTGAGCCTAGCTCGTCTTCAAGCAGTGTCGTGGAGTACGAGAGGGAGTAGAATATGCGGGGTGCCTCTACATCTCCACTTTGTACTCGTAGTGTCCTCCGTTGGAGTGGATCTTGTATCTTCTGTTTCTGTAATTTCCCTTTTACATTTAGACTGTAATGGACGTGCCGAGATTGTGTCCTCTAACAAACTGGAGCAAGATGCGTATTTCTGGATTTCTGTCTTTGTCGCCAATCAAATCTTGCAGCATAGATAGATTTTTGAGGTAATAGCATTTGGGGGAAGAAATTTTGGTTCTACAAAAGAGGTACCGTTTCAGGAAATAATTCGTTTGTTTTTGTGGCCCAAAATATTTGCAGAGGTACGGCATAATCATTTCAATCATACTGATTATAACAAAAGGATAGAACATCAATTTAATAACAGACTAACTGGTAACTGCTAACAAACAGGCTACAACAAGCATCACAAACTATACAAGAGAATCAGAACCACCTCCTAACTTACTAACACACAAGCGCCAATCAGGCTAACTAAACGCGGGTTCTACTCTGCTTGACAGTCTCCTGCAGTTGGCGGAGTGCGACCGAGCCGAAGAGTGGTGTCCACCTCCCTTCCTCCTGCGGAATGAGGAATCACAGGAACGCCTTCGAGTACCGCGGCGTGTGCTTCGAAGAACTTGCAACCTGTGGACTCTGCATCCATTGGGGCGACATAGAAACTGGATCCTGGCGCATCGCTTGGGATTGGGAGCTCCTGACTCGGATCTTGTATGCGGGAGGGTGGGTTCCTTGATTCTGCGAGTTGTAGGCTAACGTGGCTAAGGGTGCGCCTAGTGGTCACGAGTTCCTCCAACAGGGAATCACAAAGCGCCGACATTGCAATGCCGTAGGCGACGATGCTGATTATGGTTGGGTCGGCTTCTGTGTTGGTTGAGGTTTGGATTAACTCCGCACCAGGCTCGGGTCTAGCTGGGAAAAAGCGGAACGCTCGGCTTTGCGCCATCGCCGGTTCCGAGTGCCGGAGATGAGTGAGGCTTTCCCAGGCTGCTTTCTGGATTGCTTGGCTAAGAGTAGGCATATTCCTACCCCGGATCACATAGGGCTGCTTCGGGCCTGAAGGGCACGGGCTGATGTGTACGTCTGCTCGAAAGTCACCCCCGGGATACGGGACTGAACTTTTGAACACAACATACCGAGGGCGATCAGGGCAACCGAGAAGATTACAGACTCTCCTAAGGATCAGTGGAAAGCCAAGGTGTTCGTTGGCAGTGGTTTCTAGGAGGACATATGGAAGCTTTTCACTCGGGGCTGGGGGGCTAAGACCAGACATGAGGGTGAGGTTCCTCAGTTGGATCTACTCGAGAGAGTTGGGTTGCCAAGGTTAGCAGGTGAGGTTGAGGATGAAGGGCAGGTAGGACTTGGGTCTCTTATAGCTGGGTTGTGTCGATCCTTCTCATGGAAGAAACCGGCTGGCCTCACACAGGGAAGGGGACCAATCCTACTGTACCTTACTGTGGAACGACACTCGCCATGCCGGTTAGGCGGAGACGTGTTAAATCCGTCGGGCTCATTGTCGAGTGGAGTAGGGCAGGGCTTTCCATGCTAGGGTAGTCTACAGCCAGCCTGGGCTCTGATACCACTCTGTAACACCCCTCCCTGGCACAACTTGCCAGCGAGGCGGTCGTCCCGTGCGCCAGCCCAAGATATCTGGCCGCACGTCGCGACAGTGTAACATATAGGATATCATTACACAACAGGCACATAAGTGCTAAAAAAGTGGTTTACAAGGCCATTAGGGCACGACAAAATATCGAGCCAAGCATGGCACATATCAGAGTTTAACTGGCAGCGGAAGAAGATATTGAGGCAACGGCTTGGAGCGACTCCATTCCACAGGCATCTGGCTGGACTACGGATTCCTAGCACGCACGCTCTTGCTCCATCTCCTTGCTAGGGTAGAAGATGAATCCTCGCCGATATCTGGCCACATCGAGGCACGTGAGTACATTAATTATGCACTCAGCAAGAGGTAGTCCCTTGCGACAAACAATCCAACAATCATGCAGCAAACAATCATGTGACAAGTTATTCGTTAATTAACAGTCTAAAACATGGCCAAACCAACGTGAAGCACGGCATAATATGGTAGCATGGCATAGTTCAGAATATAGCATGTCATATGTTCAGAATATCGCATGGCATATACTTAGAAAATAAGATGTATCGTTCACATGGGTAAGATCACAATTCCTGGCACTCCAGCCTCTCGCCAACTCTGGCGCAACACATAGACTCCGCGAGTCTCACAGGCTGTTTCGGCAACCTGTTTCAGTAACTTCTTTCAAGTTCATTTGCAAAAGTTTTCCCCGTGACAAGACTGACTCTAAGTGTGACTCGATCCAAACGTGTCCCGTGACCTTGGGACTAGGCTAGAATCTAGATTGACACTCTCGAGAGGCTGCAACAATACACACGCTGGAGTGTTGACAGATCCCGTCGGAAAAGTCCACACTCCCCAACGCTCCACAAAATCAAGACGCCCCTGTATAGTTACCGACATGCCCTATGGCCTTGCCATAGGCTGAACTACAATTCCGGCACGTCCCCAACCAATGAGCGACGCCGAGCTCCGGAACCATCACAAGACTAGCCCCGACCACACAGGTAACCGACTAGGCTCACCAAGGGGTGACATCAAAGGGGAATCTCGATAATGCTACTAAGTTGGGTCTACCAATTCCGACGACGCGTGACTGAGCTAAAAGGTTTGGTGAATGGCACCGATGAATCAATCTAGTCGAGGGAGGTGATTAATTTATTAGTCAAGTTTCTCAAGATCTTTCCAAAGATGTTTCTCCACAATGATTGTAAAACCAACATCTCCAATGCAGCAATAAAACAGGGTTAGGATGATAGCAGTCAAGTATAATGAGCACAACATTCACATATATTCATACCACAAGAAAGAAACACTCAAGTCAATTGAACCGACCGAGTATTCGCGGCGGGTGTGCCAGAATTTCCACGTGTCGTCTTTAGTGTGTTATTAACAGTAATAATATCCACAAACAGAAACAACCAAAACCAATTGATCCGACCGGGTATTCGCGGTGGGAGTGCCGGAATTGCCACGTGTCGTCTTTAGTGGGTTATTAACAGTGATAATATCCACAAACAAGAAAACAATCCAAACAATTTATCCGACCGGGTATTCGCGGCGGGTGTGCCGGAATTTCCACGTGTCGTCTTTAGTTGGTTGTTATTATCCACCATTCCATCGACGGCGGCGGTACCCCCAGTCCAATGTCTCAAGAATGGTGGGGTTAGCACATAATAAATAACACAATGTAAATAAGTTAGCGAGTTAAATAAGTCAGCGAGTTAGGCATAGATATAGCAGCACACAAACAAGTATAAAGACAAGTCATGGCAATAGAAAATAGACAAACAAACATTGCGGGACAGATCATAGCAAGGGGTTAGCTTGACTTGGAAGACGGTTCCAAACGCTCCGAAAAGTCTCGGCGTCGTCGCGCGTCGGAAACTCGAAAAACAAACAAACCGCGGAACGACAGACAACGCGTTTGAAAATGACTGCAAAATAAAATGTTTTCAAATGAAACAAAACTGGTATCAACGTGTACACCTCGTCGAGAGAAAGATTCAGAAATTTGAATCACTCAAAACAGAGCTACGGTTCAAAAGTTATGGAGGTTCGAAAATCTATCCAGCAGAGAAAAAACCGACGCGCGAAAAAAAACTGCACGGGCCGCCGGCCGCGCGAGCTGGGCCGGAGACGGGCCGCGGTCGCGCACTGTGGGCCGCACGCGCGCTGCGCGCTGCGCTGCGCCTGGCCAGGCCGCTGGCGGGCCGAAAGGCTGCTGCCTCCCGCTGGGCTTGAAACGGTTCGAGGAGAGGAAAGCCAGAAAAAAGGAACGACGAACAGGACGTCGTCTTCAACCTCCGATCCGTACAGGAACGGAACGGAGCCGGCCGGGGCTGGCCGGGGAGCTGCCGGGAGGGCTCTCCGGCGGCGGGGACGGGCACGGGGCGGCGTCCCATGGTGGGCAAGGGCGAGACCGGGCGAGGGGGTGGCCTCCCACGAGCTCGTCCAAGCTCCGGCCATGGTGGCCATGGTTGACTTTTTTTTTGGTGGAGATTTTTCCCTCACTCATTGAGCTGAACGAAGAGGGCAGGGGAGTGGGAGAGGAGAGGAATGGCTAGGGTTTCGTTGGTGGCTTGGATGAGGAATTAAATAGAGGAGAGGAGAGGAGAGGTGGGTGAGGCCATTGATGACCATGGAGGTCATCCATGACGTTTCTTCCCTCAATCAGTGAGGAGAACAGGTAGAGGTGAGCAGGGGCTGGGGTTTTGAGGACGTGGAGGCTCGAGGACCACTTGGTTAAGCTGGGGTTTAGGGGCTAGGTTAAATTATGACATGCCAAAGTGTGCGTCCCGAACGTCCCGGTGGAACGCGAGTGGCATCGTCGCATTCCCGGAGACTCGGAGCTCAAAATGAGAAAACAAGGGTACCTATGGCTTGCTAAGGAGAAGACCTACGCCACTGCACTGGTCTCACACTCGAACGACGCACTTGGCAGAACAAAGTTTTTCGAAAACTCCACGCACAGAAGGTGTTCGACGAAACGACAGAGGTTTCACTGAACTCAGAAAAATCCCAAATAAATACCACATGGTACTCTGGGTTTATGGAGAGTGTCTACGGAGTTTGAGTTCATTTTTAGGTGTGGAAAAAGGTTTTGCAAATATACGCTAAGCCGCGTACCGACATTGGTGTTTGGCTTACAAACAAAGTGGGTCAAGACTTTCTCAAATGGGTTCGGGTTCAACTAAAGAAGTGTAGGAAATACCAAAATATGCATCCTCCCAAAAGACGAGAATTTTCCGAGACTCCTAGGTTGACGAAATAAATTGAGGCGAGGAGCGACATTCGACAGTTAACTCCGAAATTGAAAGTCCGGGATTGGGGTATGGAATATTTTTGGGCGGTCTTTAAAAATGGATAGAGCAGTCCTCCAGTAGACAAAGCGAGAGAAAGCGCTAGGTCAACTTATTTCGAAAGACTTTAGAAACATTTATTGGAAATAGAAAAGTTTTCTGCCGTCAAAATAAATTTTAAATTCGGTCCAAAATTTTCGGGGCTTTACACCTGCCCAGCCAAGCCGGAGGGTTTCCCAAGCTAACTTCGTCGGACTTCAAACCTATTGACTGCACATAAAGCACATCCCAAAAGAGGGTCAGGGCACTCCCTGGCAAGTAAAACCGACTTACCTACTTGCTACACCATCTCCCAAAATATAGGGGAGGTGGACTTAGCGGCAGCAGCACTAGCAACCTAAAGAGTCACGCTAAAACTTCCGTCTAATTAGAGAGGGATAAGAGAGCGCATAAAGTAAACAACTACAACTAACACCAAAACATAACCCATTCTCGAATTAACCCCCTCAACCAAAATGAGGAAGCAATTCGGAAAACTCACGCATTGAACAGTTTTATTTATAATTTATTGTGAAAGTAATTCTATATTACTAGTCAAATTAATTAACATTAATTAGGTGCAAGTTGTCTAGATCTTGTTAGCCAGCATCATCACCAAAGTCGTCCATAACCGTGGACACGGCTCATCGATAAGATTATACCCTGCAGGGGTGCACTACTGTACCCATACTCGCATGATCAACCCAAGCAAGCATCAGGGCTTCTCAACACGACTTATTCCTTCACTACAGCAAGTCCAAGTGCCACCCATATGAGTTGTTACCCGCGTCAGGAGTCCGGCCGAATCTCAATTGCGGACTCATTAGTTTGCGACTACGCCACCATGCGGCTCAAACCACAGTAGGAACTGTCCGGTTCGTGTCGTACCACACCTATATGACCCCCCGTATCACATAACCTCTCATCATCATCATCATCATCATCATCATCATCATGCACATGCATATGAGCAAATGGAAAATCCGAACTACTTGCGGCACATGGACAAGCTGTAGATCCGTTCAAAGTCGAGGGGGGCTCCATAGGGCCTCCCACAAGTGGTTAGTGCGCTCAAAATTGGATCCGAGGACAAAATCTCAGTTCCTAGGTCGACACTGAGCAGAACAAAGCACTTCGCAAGGCCTTCCGCCTGGTGCCTTATCTTTTAATTATAATTCCCCAACTTAATACAACATTTTATTAAGGTAGAATAATCTATCATACTAAGCAGATGAAACAAAAGACCAACAGACGACTCGCACAATCAACTCTAAGCATGCGCTACGACTCGCAAGGCCAACAGATAAACAAACAACAGGTGATGGGATGTGGGGATAAAGCTGTATGGGCTGCAGGATAAACATGTGATGAGATCGCAATAAGAATCGAATACTAGGGTAGCAGAGATCAACGGCAGGAATGAAAGACAATGTATAGGTAAACAAGCAAACTTTTCTTGCCTGGAATCCCGCATGGAAGCAGATCTTGTCGTGGCTCACACATCTCAACGTCGTATCCGCGAAGAAGCAACAAACACTGGAAAACGTAAAAGATGCACTTTACCACTACGGCAAAAGATCCAGCATGATCATGAGAGAATGATGCATGACATGGCAAGATGCATTGCGAGATGCACTTCATCCAAATTAAGCGGAACCGGGATTCCGACAATTAATATTTATGTTCAAGTTATTTATCTACTCAACAATATTAAATGTTGGTTAACATAGTAAGACATGGCATGGATGATCAAGTCAATTTAAATGGAATCGGGCAATACATATAGTGATTTGCCTCACACATTCCATATTTATTATTTAGATGATTTGCTACACCCGCAAACCCAAGGGATGCAACAAATGCAATTATGATGCGAAATGCACAAGATAGATCACATTTAATAAAATAGGTTTAGGTTTAGGGTTTGGGTCCGTACGTCGGATCGGGAGAGATAGAGTTCGAAACCGACGTCTTCGGTCCGTAGAGGAAGTAGTCGTCGTCGTGGAAGTAGTCGTCGCGGAACCGGGGCATCGTCGTTTGCCGGTGTCGTGGAAGTGGGCGGGAAGTCGTGGCACGTAGGAGCACGGCAATCGGACACCGGAAAGAAAGCGCGCACGGGCGGGCACCGCAACACGGACACGGGCGGTCACGGGAACGCGACACCGGAAGAGGCACTCGCACGTAGCAACACCACGAAGGGTGGACAACTCGGACAAAAGTGGCGACGAAGTTCTTGCGGGCATTTCACCGAACACTTGGCGTGTGACGGATGCGGGGACGTCACCGGAAGGGGGAAACGGCGAATGGAAGGCGGCCGGCGCGGGCTGCGAGCACGCGCACGGTGGCGGGAGCGCACGCGGGCGCCGTGGAGCGTGCGGTGGAGCAGCGACGCGAGGAGCGCGGCGGTGAGGCGGCGTGCGCGGGCGACGGCGGCAGCCGAGCACGGAGCAGGGGGAGGTCGCGACGCAGCGCGCCTGGCGGCGTGGGGCGTGGCCGGAGGCGGAGGAAGCCGGGCGCGGGGGCGGCGCGGGAGGAGCAGGTCAAGGGCGCGCGCGCACGGGGCGGCTCCGGCGGCGGCGGACGTGGTAGGGGAGTCGGCGGCGGCGCAAGGCAGAGGCGCTGGCGAGCTGCGGGCCGGGGCCGGAGCAGGGCGCGGCGCGAGGCGGCCGGGGCCGGAGCAGGGCAGGCCGGGGGCGTGGGTCACGGAGGCGGCGCGTCGGGCGGCGGGCGGCAGCGGCCCGGGGGAGCGCCGGCGCGCGACACGCTGGCGGATGGCGGCGGGGCGACAGCGGGGCACGCGGCCGGCAGCGGCGCGCGTCACGGAATAGAGGCGACCGCGGGCGTGCGGCGGCGCGCGCTGCAGCGACGCGGGACGACGCGGGAGGAGGCGGCTGCTGGCGGCGGGATGAGCAGAGGGCGCGGCGGCGGGCGCAGCGGCGGGGGAGAGGCGGCGGCCGGAGCGCGCGGGGAAGGGCGGCCGGAGCGATGGGGGCGGGGAGCTCGGGCTCGATGCGCGAGGAAGATGGAGAAGATTTTTCTCCCGTGCGGGTGCGGCTCGGAAAGAGAAGGGAAAAAAAAAGAAAAGGAAAGAAAAAGAGAAAAGAAAAGAAAAGGAAAAGGAGGGGGAAGAAAAGAAGAAAAAGAGGTGGGAGGTTTATTTCGCAAAAACCATAAAAAGGAGGAGGGTGGCTACAAAAAGGCAGGGGGTGGGAAACAAGTTTTCAGGAGAAACCCTAGGGTTTGGGGTTAGATGGGCTTTTGGGCTTTTGGGTTTTTTTTTTATTTCTCTCCCGTTTAATTATTTTCGATTTATATTTTTAAAACAAAAACGAAAAGGAATTTGAATACGAAACCTATACAAAATATTTTCAGTTTTACATAGACAATTTAATAAACTAGTTTTTAACATTTTTAAAAGATTTGAAAATAACACATTTTTAATTAATTTGAAATGCATTTGAATTTAATTGTGCAAATTTAATTTAAATGCAACAAATTAAATTAATGCGATGCGATGCCATGTCGATGCAAAAAAGAAAACTCACAAATCTAATAGGGGATAAATCCCGGGGCGTTACAATCGACACCACTAACAAGGGATCGCGTCCCGCGATCCACGCCGAGACCACAAGAAGAGAGGGGTAACTATCGAGTCTTCACGCTCCGGGATGAACTTCTCGACACCACTAACAAGGGATTGTTGCTCCACCTTGAAATTCTCGACACCACTAACAAGGGATTGTTGCTCACGACGAAGACGACTCCGAAAGATCGAACCTAATAGGATAAAAGCAAGAGATCGTCCACCCACACGTAGGATCCTAAAACTTTGAAAGTTTGGATAAGAGAAGAGACTCCAAAACAAGTAAGGTAAGGTAAGAGAAGAAATAGAATTGAGATAAGGAGTAAATAGAAACCTATTGAGATCATTTCAAAAATAATTTTGGTCAAATAGTTTTCGACACTCTAGAAACAACGACCGTTAGCGAGGTAATCCTACAGGCTTTTGCGGACCCGCTACTTCGATAACCATTCGTATCGAAACAACAAGGAGATCGAAACCAAGGCTCTGATACCACTTTGTGACGCCCTAAAATCGGTACTATGTAGATTTAAGCGATCACGCCGAAATCCGCATAATAACGATTTTAGGTCGCCCACCAGACATAATGTGCACGCCGAGACATGCGCATTATGTGGGTGGAATTGTGATAACATTACAACAGTTCCGATACATCCACAAATACAACAGAAGATATAATTACAACAACGACTCGAGCGAGTCAAGATACAAAAGATACAATACAAAGATTCAAAAGGCAGCGGAAGGAGAATAGTATCCGACTACGGATAAGATGCAAATTGGACTAAGAGTACTGAAGATAAGCGATGGCGCCATATCCCTGCCCAGCCAAGCCGGAGGGTTTCCCAAGCTAACGTCGTCGGACTTCAAACCTGTTGACTGCACATAAAGCACATCCCAAAAGAGGGTCAGCGCACCCCCTGGTAAGCAAAACCGACTTGCCTACTTGCTACACCATCTCCCAAAATATAGGGGAGGTGGACTTAGCGGCTGCAGCACTAGCAACCTAAAGAGACACGCTACAACTTCTGTCTAATTAGAGAGGGATAAGAGAGCGCATAAAGTAAACAACTACAACTAACACCAAAACATAACCCATTCTCGAATTAACCCCCTCAACCAAATATGAGGAAGCAATTCGGGAAACTCACGCATTGAACAGTTTTATTTATAATTTATTGTGAAAGTAATTCTATATTACTAGTCAAATTAATTAACAATAATTAGGTGCAAGTTGTCTAGATCTTGTTAGCCAGCATCATCACCAAAGTCGTCCATAACCGTGGACACGGCTCATCGATAAGATTATACCCTGCAGGGGTGCACTACTGTACCCATACTCGCATGATCAACCCAAGCAAGCATCAGGGCTTCTCAACACGACTTATTCCTTCACTACAGCAAGTCCAAGTGCCACCCATATGAGTTGTTACCCGCGTCAGGAGTCCGGCCGAATCTCAATTGCGGAATCATTAGTTTGCGACTACGCCACCATGCGGCTCAAACCACAGTAGGAACTGTCCGCTCCGTGTCGTACCGCACCTATATGACCCCCTGTATCACATAACCTCTCATCATCATCATCATCATCATCATGCACATGCATATGAGCAAATGGAAAACCCGAACTACTTGCGGCACATGGACAAGCTGTAGATCCGTTCAAAGTCGAGGGGGGCTCCGTAGGGCCTCCCACAAGTGGTTAGTGCGCTCAAAATTGGATCCGAGGACAAAATCTCAGTTCCTAGGTCGACACTAAGCGGAACAAAGCACCTCGCAAGGCCTTCCGCCTGGTGCCTTATCTTTTAATTATAATTCCCCAACTTAATACAACATTTTATTAAGGTAGAATAATCTATCATACTAAGCAGATGAAACAAAAGACCAACAGACGACTCGCACAATCAACTCTAAGCATGCGCTACGACTCGCAAGGCCAACAGATAAACAAACAACAGGTGATGGGATGTGGGGATAAAGCTGTATGGGCTGCAGGATAAACATGTGATGAGATCGCAATAAGAATCGAATACTAGGGTAGCAGAGATCAACGGCAGGAATGAAAGACAATGTATAGGTAAACAAGCAAACTTTTCTTGCCTGGAATCCCGCATGGAAGCAGATCTTGTCGTGGCTCACACATCTCAACGTCGTATCCGCGAAGAAGCAACAAACACTGGAAAACGTAAAAGATGCACTTTACCACTACGGCAAAAGATCCAGCATGATCATGAGAGAATGATGCATGACATGGCAAGATGCATTGCGAGATGCACTTCATCCAAATTAAGCGGAACCGGGATTCCGACAATTAATATTTATGTTCAAGTTATTTATCTACTCAACAATATTAAATGTTGGTTAACATAGCAAGACATGGCATGGATGATCAAGTCAATTTAAATGGAATCGGGCAATACATATAGTGATTTGCCTCACACATTCCATATTTATTATTTAGATGATTTGCTACACCCGCAAACCCAAGGGATGCAACAAATGCAATTATGATGCGAAATGCACAAGATAGATCACATTTAATAAAATAGGTTTAGGTTTAGGGTTTGGGTCCGTACGTCGGATCGGGAGAGATAGAGTTCGAAACCGACGTCTTCGGTCCGTAGAGGAAGTAGTCGTCGTCGTGGAAGTAGTCGTCGCGGAACCGGGGCATTGTCGTTTGCCGGTGTCGTGGAAGTGGGCGGGAAGTCGTGGCACGTAGGAGCACGGCAATCGGACGCCGGAAAGAAAGCGCGCACGGGCGGGCACCGCAACACGGACACGGGCGGTCACGGAAACGCGACACCGGAAGAGGCACTCGCACGTAGCAACATCACGAAGGGTGGACAACTCGGACAAAAGTGGCGACGAAGTTCTTGCGCGCATTTCACCGAACACTTGGCGTGCGACGGATGCGGGGACGTCACTGGAAGGGGGAAACGGCGAATGGAAGGCGGCCGGCGCGGGCTGCGAGCACGCGCACGGTGGCGGGAGCGCACGCGGGCGCCGTGGAGCGTGCGGTGGAGCAGCGGCGCGAGGAGCGCGGCGGGGAGGCGGTGTGCGCGGGCGACGCGGCGCGGGCGACGGCGGCAGCCGAGCACGGAGCAGGGAGAGGTCGCGGCGCAGCGCGGCCGGCGGCGTGGGGCGTGGCCGGAGGCGGAGGAAGCCGGGCGCGGGGGCGGCGCGGGAGGAGCAGGTCAAAGGCGCGCGCGCACGGGACGGCTCCGGCGGCGGCGGACGTGGTAGGGGAGGCGGCGGCGGCGCAAGGCAGAGGCGCTGGCGAGCTGCGGGCCGGGGCCGGAGCAGGGCGCGGCGCGAGGCGGCCGGGGCCGGAGCAGGGCAGGCTGGGGGCGTGGGTCATGGAGGCGGCGCGTCGGGCGGCGGGCGGCAGCGGCCCGGGGGAGCGCCGGCGCGCGGCGCGCTGGCGGATGGCGGCGGGGCGACGGCGGGGCGCGCGGCCGGCAGCGGCGCGCCTCACGGAGCAGAGGCGGCCGCGGGCGTGCGGCGGCGCGCGCTGCGGCGACGTGGGACGACGCGGGAGGAGGCGGCTGCTGGCGGCGGGATGAGCAGAGGGCGCGGCGCCGGGCGCAGCGGCGTGGGAGAGGCGGCGGCCGGAGCGCGCGAGGAAGGGCGGCCGGAGCGACGGGGGCGGGGAGCTCGGGCTCGATGCGGGAGGAAGATGGAGAAGATTTTTCTCCCGTGCGGGTGCGGCTCGGGAAGAGAAGGGAAAAAAGAAAAAAAAAAGAAAAGGAAAGAAAAAGAGAAAAGAAAAGAAAAGGAAAAGGAGGGGGAAGAAAAGAAGAAAAAAAAGGTGGGAGGTTTATTTCGCAAAAACCATAAAAAGGAGGAGGGTGGCTGCAAAAAGGCAGGGGGTGGGAAACAAGTTTTCAGGAGAAACCCTAGGGTTTGGGGTTAGATGGGCTTTGGGCTTTTTTTTTTTTTTTTTCTCCCGTTTAATTATTTTCTGATTTATATTATTAAAACAAAAACGAAAAGGAATTTGAATACGAAACCTATACAAAATATTTTCAGTTTTACATAGACAATTTAATAAACTAGTTTTTAACATTTTTAAAAGATTTGAAAATAACACATTTTTAATTAATTTGAAATGCATTTGAATTTAATGTGCAAATTTAATTTAAATGCAACAAATTAAATTAATGCGATGCGATGCCATGTCGATGCAAAAAAGAAAACTCACAAATCTTATAGGGGATAAATCCCGGGGCGTTACAGAGACCGGGCTGGCTCTTCTCCGGTCACGGTCCGATAGTTGGCTCTCCGAGCTAACTATATTGAACCGGGACCTTAACAGTAAGTGGGCCGACATCCCCCATGTTTTCCTTGCTCTCTTTCTTTGTTGTTGCTCTTCTTATGCCCTAGTCGCTTGACAGCTCTTCTTTTTAAAGGGGAATTCGAGCACTCCCGCGAGGCTGCTGCTCTTTCCGTTGCTGCTGCCCGGGATAAGCGTGCCGGGAAGGGTGCTGTCTCGGATGCTTGGGATATTGAGGACCACCTCACCACCCTGAAGGCCCGGATAGTGCATCTCCGGTCGATCGGGACGGAGCTGCTCAGCGTTGCGATCCACGTCCATGGCGCGCTGTGGCCGAGTATCCGCGCGACGCTCTCGGTCGCCGAACTCGCGAGCGCACTCCGATGTGCCGGGAGGCGTATCCACGCTTGGAAGCGCTCCGGTGCGCGGGCTGGTGCCGACCAGGTCTTGACCCAAGTACTTAGCTGGTACGAAGGTCTCGACCTGGACGCGATCCAGCGCCTGCGGACGATCTCGCCGTGGTGCAGCGATCCGGCTAAGGTCCAGCGGCGACAAGAGGTGGCGCATCGCATCGCCTCGTGGTCCAACATTCGCGCCTTCACCGCCAGCGTCATTGCTTCTGATTCCGAACCCGACTATGAGGATGACGAAGAAACCGGCGCGACCGGCGACGCGGATGATGAGATCCCGGAAGAAGACGACGCTGCCTCTGGTGCTGCGACCGAGACCGTGGTTCCCCGGGATGCTACAACTTCTCCGACACCCGAGGCCTCTCATGCCGAGGTGTGCCCCGATGCCCCGAGTACCGCCGCCGGAACTGAAGCCACTGCTGCTCCTGCTGCTGCTCCCGAGATCGCTGCTCCCGCTGCTGCCACCGAGATTGCTGCTCCTGCTGATGTCTCCGCCGAGAAGTCGGCTTGCCCTACTACTTAGAAAAAAAAATTAAGAGTAGAATTGTTAGATCCCCGGGATGCCGGGTGCAAGATGTAACATACACTAGTTTAACATTTATGCTCCGTACTTAGTTATCTATCTGAACCAGCTATGTCGATTTATTCTGTCACGAGTCCCCGAGTTGCTTTTCATGTTTTACCGTACTTAGGTAATTTCTGCTCTTGTCTACCATTTCGGCGTTCGACAGTCGAGTCACAAAACTCCATATACGGCCTACATTACTTAAGACAATCCGAGTTCTGGCTAACCGAATTCCCGACATAAAAAATAACTGGGTTAGCAAAAAATAGGTATGCCGGATAAGTTCTTGCTCCGAGTCCCCGAGACCATTTTCGTGTTCCCCACATTTGACTCTCTTTGCTCTTGACTACCATTTCGGCGTGCGTCAGTCGAGTCACAAGATGATTTCACATGACATACATTACTCTGACTTTGAGAATCGAATTCGGAACTTTCCCGGCATACAAACAATACAAAAGATAGCTACCCGGCAGTCCCCGGGTTCCTTCCCGAGATGCCGGTATAAAACAACAAATGAACTTGACAAAACAAAATAAAATAGGCACTTAACCAGGCAGTCCCCGGGTTCCTCCCGGGGTGCCTTATTTTCATTAATACTGAAAACTGAGATACATCATACACTGAGCCCTTTATGTGTAAAAGGGTCGAAGTAGAGCTACATTCCATGGGCGTTTGGTTTCCTCTCCGGATTTGTCCATTACACCTTTCCTAGCCTCCTGTGCATCTACAAGGTAATAAGAATCATTGTGCAATGCCCTGCTTATCACAAAAGGCCCCTCCCATGGAGGTGACAATTTATGCATTCCGGCCGTGCGTTGGATGAGCCTCAGCACCAGATCTCCTTCTCGGAACACCCTCGGGTGCACTTTCCGGCTATGATAGCGACGGAGATTTTGTTGGTAAATTGCAGACCGAGAAAGTGCCAATTCTCTCGCCTCCTCAAGCAAATCCACATCATTTTCCCGGGCCTCCTTTGCCTCGGTCTCGGTGAACATTGTCACTCTCGGTGAATCATATTGTATGTCGGTTGGGAGTACTGCCTCGGCACCGTACACCATGAAAAATGGCGTGTACCCGGTAGATCTATTCGGTGTAGTCCGGAGACCCCACAAAACCGCCGGTAATTCCTCTATCCAGCATCCCGGAGTTCTCAACAGTGGCTCGATCAAGCGAGCTTTGATGCCGGCCAAGACCAATGCATTTGCTCTTTCGACTTGCCCATTCGCTTCCGGGTGTGCAACTGATGCTACATCCAGCCGGATTCCCTACCCAGCACAAAATCGAGCGAATTCCCCCACAGCAAAATTGGTGCCATTATCCGTGATAATGCTGTGCGGGTATCCGTATCTCAAGATGATGTCTTTCAGGAATTGCACAGCGGTGTGTCCATCACACTTCCGGATTTCCTTGACCTCTATCCACTTGGTGAATTTATCCACCATGACCAGTATATGTGTCATATTGCCTCTCGCCGGCTTGAACTGCCCGACCATATCCAAACACCATACTGCGAATGGCCAAGTGATAGGGATTGTCTTCAGTGCTGACGCCGGCATATGTATCCGGTGAGTAAATCTCTGGCATCCTCCACACTTCCGGACAATGTCTTCTGCCTCTTGCAACGCCGTGGGCCAGTAGAACCCATGCCGGAATACTTTCGCCACCAGGGCCCGGGATGATGCATGATGCCCACACTCCCCCTGATGTATTTCCAGGAGCATTTCTTGTCCTTCTGCCGGTTCTACACATCTCTGGAGTACCTCGGTGACACTCCTCTTGTACAACTCTTGATTGATAACGGTGTATGCTTTTGACCTTCGCATTATTTGTCGGGCTTCCACTTCATTCTCCTGGAGGGTTCCTTCCAAGATGTAAGCCATAATGGGCTGTGCCCATTCCAGGACAGGTCGAATCGGGAACACGGGAGCGTCTATGTCCATTGGCTATGCCGACATCACCTCCATCATCAACTTTCTTTGCCTCTCTGAGCACTGTGACGCAGTCCCCGGGTTTGATGTGATGTTCCCGACATCTACTTCCATGGGTACGGCATCTGAACCAGGCTCCTTGGGGATGAAGATAGAATCTGACTCAGGTGAGGGTTGAATAGATGGCTTCCTCAAATGCTCAAGAGCGATCCCGGATGGTGAAGGGGTTACGGTGCAGAAAACAATAATTTTTCTAGCGAACGAAACCCTAACTAGCCAGGATCTATCTATCTAGTACATGCGATAACGGTGGCGGAACGGGTTACATTACCTCCATGTAGACCGATAGCGGGGATTACGCTCCCACATAAGCGTTGACGATGAAGTCGTACGTAGCCGACCTCGAGGTCGCGAAGAACTTGCCGCGAGGTCGAAGTCGATGACGCCGGGGTGTCGATGATGATCTGCGTCGACGGGCGTCGGGCGGAAGAAGGCAGAGCGCCAGCACCGGGGCTGGTGCGCCGGCAGCAGGGGGAGGTGGCGCGGCGGCTGCAGGGGGCGAGACGACGTCGCCCAAGCTCCTCAATAGAGTAGCCTCCGAGCACTCGCAAACATACGGAGCCTAGCGACAACTCCCGGTCATTCAGATCCAGCTGAAATCGTAGGAGTAGATCTTATCTGGAATCCCGCAGAGCAACGGCGCTCTACGGTATGGCTTAGGTGGAGAGAGACCCCTTTCCTCAGCTCGGCGCGGCTCCGACTTGGGAACCACGAGATCGAGAGAGAAATCGGGAATTAATTGGATTTTCCTATGAATTAAATCAATTAATATGCCTTGCTATATAAAGGGGGAAGGGGGTGTGCCAACCCCCTTGGCTCCCCCATGTGGGACTAAAGGAGGAGAGGGGAGGGGGGGGGGGGGGGGGGGGGGTTCGGCCGAACCCCCCATGGGCTCTCCCACTCCTAGTCCAACTCGGACTAGGAGGCCCAAGCCTTCCCCTTCCTTGTGGGGTGCGGTTTCCCCCTCTTGGGCCCTCTTAGGGCCCATTTAGGGGGGAGCCCCCTTTTTCCTTTATTTAATTAATATTGAATTAATATAAAAATCCCATTAATTCATAATTAATATATTTATATATAATTCAATATCCCATGAATCCGAAACTATTTCGGAACCACCCGAACAACTTTCGGACATTCCCGGAACCATTCCATACCTCCCCGGAACTCCTTCCGGACCACCGGAACTCTTTCCGGATCAATTCTCTCTCTCCAACAAATTCCTATAAAATTCCAGAACCTATCTCCTAGCGTCGCTAAGACCTTAAGTTTGTTACGCTACGGTTCGGGAACACTCCAGACATGGTCGAGACACTCCGCTCACCAATGATCGTCAGGGATACCTGGAAATATATGACGATCCCTGTGCATTCCACGAATATCGTCGTTGAACCATAAATATGATATTCATTCCCTTTGTCTCTGCGATACTACCTTGTCCGAGATATGATCGTAGACACACCGATGCCTTTGCTGTATCTCGTTACCGACGAAGGTTATTAACTCGTCTGCGATATTACATCTCCATGACCTAGTCATAAGCTGCGCAGCTATATAGATGCAATATCACCGAGTGGGCCCAGAGTATCTTTCCATTACAAGAATGAACAAATCCCGCTCTTGATCCTTACGTCTTGATGCTCTTTCAGAATACCCAAGATGGACACCGTTATTGTCATGCTATATAAGACACAACGTTTGATGCTCTCAAAGCACTCCTACGAAGCATCAATAAGTACGGTAACACGGTCTAAGGAATAAGCTATCATACTCTTATCTATTGCAAATGACAAACATCGTAATACGATCTTATTGCAATACTTCGCGTATGTCCACCACCTTATTCAACTAACAAGATGACCCCATTGTCAACCGACGTCATTGTCCTTGATCGGGAATCTCGATCAACTGTTGCCCAATGGACTAGCTCATATAGAGGCTTGCTAGGGACCTGGTTGTCTATGTATCACACGTGTATCAATAATTCCAATTAATACAGTTATAGCATAATACACAAACCTATTATAAACTTATGAGATAATGCAATAAATACTACTTATTTATTTGCCTCTAGGGAATATCTCCTTCAGTCTCCCACTTGAACTAGAGTACAAATAAACTAGCTGCATTTTACTTTATCAGAATCCCTTATCAAATAAGAATCATTTGACAATGCTTGCTTGTGGAAAAGTGTTACTGCACAATCCATGATTGTACATGCTTTTGCGATTCACTGGCATCAACTTGCTTGATATCACCATGTTTGTCTAACAACATATATGCAGATACCGTGACTAAGTGAGACTCTGCTTCCCAGTGCTTACTCTGATTATACTAACCAGATAACTGCCCTGAAAAACACACTCAGCCATGCAGAGCCCCTTGTAACAATTACAAACTCGCGACATCTACATTCATTCACACAAATGTAGAAAACTTGACATTCAAATGTCAATCCCTCAACTAACGCACTTCTACTTCCAGCAAATTCCAAATTTACTTTCATAACTGCTCTTTGTTCCAAGAACATCGGTTATAATTCATCGAGCAGATAATAAGGTTTCTGTATGATGTCTAATATTACATAATAGACCCACATGTCATACAACCATTACTTTCACGCATCATTACTCTTAATGATCAATTGGACTCCAAAGGACCATCCTTTTGATTCTATTCTGAGTCCTCAGATATAATCCAAAACAACTCGACTAACTATTCAAAATTTCCGTTCTATTTCCAAATAGACACTAACTTTAAAATAGTTTCACAACTTCATCCTATTCTATTTTTACAGTTTCACAATGTGTTAACTACACAAGATGAATTCGACTCCCACTCAAATTATGTCTCCACATATTTGACAACACGAGCTCCCACTCAAAAACGTGTCATCCACATATTTGAGTTCCTGAGCTCCCACTCAAAAATATGTTCTTCACATATTTCACCTGAGTGAACTAACTATGACTCCCACTTAAATCGACATCTTGGTTAAACCAAAATCATTGATCTACTATCAATTCGAATTTAATACAAACTACAGTATTACATTAATACAAATCCCTCAGACTTCAAGCATGTCTACATAAATGTAGTCAACAAATTTGATCTTGTCCAAGACACATTTCTTGACAAGACATGCTACCGCGTCTTTCTTATAGTCACATTTCTCATATAACACCTTATATGACGATTAAACAATCTTATTCCTCTAATAAGAATTGCAGCAACAATTACTCTCTTAATCCTTTTAAACGTAACTTGGATTTCCAGGCTGGAAAGCCTTTGTTCGTATTCCGATACTTTCTCAACTTCCTTTGTATTCATAAAGTGCACCTTGATCTGTCAACAAGATCTGTAATACTCAATACAATGCTGTGACCCGACAGCAATATTAAATATAACATCACTTTATTTAAAAGTTTCTTTTATGAAAATATTATGATCTTTATGAAGAGGATTGCAAGCAGAAAACAATTTTCTAGTCTCCCTCACTCTTAATCACTAAGCTTTCATTAGAAGACATATACTCTTTGGAACATCTTCCAACATAAGTCTGACACTTTATTCCAAACTTCTAATTTCAATCCATAAACCATAATTCGAAAAATCATATTTTCCTCGGAATTACATAGACAACAAACTAAGTTTTGTTTCTATTTGGTCTTGGAATACACTCTCATCCAATGAGAGCAATCTACAAAGAACCACTCATGTATATTCCGAATTATCGCATAATCATATACATGTCGACACTACTGTCGATCCTACGAATTCTTGTTGAGAAAAATATCTATTTTCCAAAGTGGACATCGACTATAATGTCTCGAACATATTAGGAGATTCTAAGACAGATTCTGACAGACCACGCTTTATTTAAAATAGAGCATGATTATAATTCCCCACATATCACTATATATGACATTATAATTTTGTGAAGCTAATTTCCACAAGTCTCTTGTGTTGAAAACATAATTCAAAAATACTGTCCTTTGATCGAATTCTGTGAATACAATGTTCACTATCCTTTCTTCTGAAAAACCCCATTTGATCTATTATCAAATTAATCTCAGATTCCACAATTTATCGGGCAAATACTCCTATTTACCAAAGTCATGGAGGAATTCGGATCAAGCAATAAACACCATTAATTAATCATTAAAAATGACACTCAATTAATTTCCGCTAGTATTGCAACTTCAATACTTGATTTCAAGCTTAATCAACTCAACACTCGAAATACTTAAATGGACCAAAAACATCCATTACTTCTTTCATTGCTTTTATGACTAAACTCGACGGTGTTTGTTCTAGCAATAGAACCTTTGTTCATGGGACAAGCTATTTTATCATATCTACAATTATGAATACTTATCATACAATCAATGTAACTGAGATGTGGAAACTTTATTCATAAGATAAAACAACTGACTTGTTCCATAACATAAAACAACTGAACTTGTCTTATTACATGAATAACTTTGTCTTGCAACAATCAAGACACACACACTCGCTCACTATTACAAAAGATCGTATCAAAAACTATTAATGATAACTATGATAACTTGAGGACGTGAACACCAAAAGGCCATCAACTCCTTGACTACCAGCTTCAGCGCCAGGTCACATCAAACTGCGCCGCATACATGTGATAATCAGGACCTGTTTCACAAACAGAACAATTATCAAACATTTCATCATATACCATGGGCGGATTCATAATTCTGCATATATCAAATATATACCTGTAGCATCGAAGATCTCTCCTTCGATGGAATCAACCTTCAGAGACTGGAACTCACGTACGAACTTGTAGAAGTTCATATCGTCGGCTTTCAAAATGTACTTGCGCACATGCTTCTCATAGCTAGGAGGTAGAGATATCAGGACAGTCCGAATGGCACAAGAATCTGCCATCCAGTAATCGAAGACCATCGTCAGCTGGAAGTAGATGTCATACAATCTCTTCAAATGTGTCTTCAGATAGGTATGCTCCTCCATGTGAACGGTCTGGAACATTCTAAGCTGCCTGAATTGCTCACGCTTTAATTCATCTCCGAAGTGAGTCTTTATCGCATCCATCATGACGCTTGGCTCCTTGCGTCGAAACAACTCTTTCAACTCGGGTGCCAGGCATACGGTCATGGTGATCTCCACTTCAATGAATATGTCTCGACGCCTACGGAAATCATCTTCCTCCTCCTCGCTAGCAGAATCTCCTGGTCCTTCTCCTATCGGTTCATCGAGAACATATAGAATGTTGTTGTGTTCGAGAATGTTTCTAAAACCCCTGTACCATCTGATGAAGTTGGACCCGTCGGCTTCTAATGTAGCATCCGGGCTCTTGAGGAAGTAACCGAAGTATAGTTGCGTAGTCTACAGATGTGATCGCAAAAGAGGTAAGGTTAAGTTTATAATATGTAGGTGAGTTTTAGTCCTATAATCTCATTATCAAAAACACACCACACCAAGATTATTATCCCTAAAAATAATAATGGCGATGACATGACCCCCATCCACTCCACCACCCCCGATCATCACGGCCGGCAGCACAGCTTCAAAGGTGGACATAAAATGTCGATCATAACAACTCTATGACTCGTGCTCGATCTTTCGATCTTCTCGTGTTCCGAGGCCATACCTCTGAGTATGCTAGGCTCGCCAATCAAACCTCGAAGACCCTGCGCGTGCAACATGGCTTACACCCACTGTATGCGAACGACGAGATGTGTGACACCCGATCATCACGGCCTGCCTCATAACGTAGAACTTTCTTGGTGGTGCGCAACGAGGGAGAACACAATTTTGGTATTTGTTAGGGATCATCCTATTTATGATGCTACCGTTGTATATCTAGCATATAAGCAATCAATAGGATGCACACACAACAGCACACAATAATGATGCAATGAAGTGCGATGTGACATGGTCGATGCGCCTGGACCTTCATGGTGCCATGTGCCTGGCCCCCCGGCGCCCCGGCATGACTCCGAGTCTACAGAGCCCTCCATTGCCTCCGATAGTACGAGTAATATCAAAACTTACCGTAACCATGTCACATGAAATAACGCCTCTGCAAAACAAAGTTAGACGCCTCTAGCTTTATTTAGTTTTGCAAGTTTTACGTGGCAAATAGGCTTATTCGTAAGAGAATCGCTTCCCTACCTACGAAATTTGTACCACAACATCGATCGTATAATTGCATGTTTAAGCATCCCTTTCGGGCCCTCCATTGAAAATGCTTTGCCGTCTAGAGAGAGAGAAACAGACACCCGTCAGCCGCAGATACGGTACAAGCCGTATGTCAGTAGTGGAACCAGTCTCGCGTAAGCGTACGCGTAAAGTCGGTCCGGGCCGCTTCATCAACTCAATACCGAAGGCATCGCAAGTGCACGCTAGAGGGTAGCAAATATAAGAAAGACGCCCTCATTCAACATGAGTTCTAACCGTACCAGCAGTACTACGCATAGATCGGCTCTGATACCACTGAAGGGGTTACGGTGCAGAAAACAATAATTTTTCTAGCGAACGAAACCCTAACTAGCCAGGATCTATCTATCTAGTACATGCGATAACGGTGGCGGAACGGGTTACATTACCTCCATGTAGACCGATAGCGGGGATTACGCTCCCGCACAAGCGTTGACGATGAAGTCGTACGTAGCCTACCTCGAGGTCGCGAAGAACTTGCCGCGAGGTCGAAGTCGATGACGCCGGGGTGTCGATGATGATCTGCGTCGACGGGCGTCGGGCGGAAGAAGGCAGAGCGCCAGCACCGGGGCTGGTGCGCCGGCAGCAGCGGAAGGTGGCGCGGCGGCTGCAGGGGGCGAGACGACGTCGCCCAAGCTCCTCAATAGAGTAGCCTCCGAGCACTCGCAAACATACGGAGCCTAGCGACGACTCCCGGTCATTCAGATCCAGTTGAAATCGCAAGAGTAGATCTTATCTGGAATCCCGCAGAGCAACGGCGCTCTACGGTATGGCTTAGGTGGAGAGAGACCCCTTTCCTCAGCTCGGCGCGACTCCGAGTTAGGAACCACGAGATCGAGAGAGAAATCGGGAATTAATTGGATTTTCCTATGAATTAAATCAATTAATATGCCTTGCTATATAAAGGGGGAAGGGGGTGTGCCAACCCCCTTGGCTCCCCCATGTGGGACTAAAGGAGGAGAGGGGAGGGGGGGTTCGGCCGAACCCCCCATGGGCTCTCCCACTCCTAGTCCAACTCGGACTAGGAGGCCCAAGCCTTCCCCTTCCTTGTGGGGTGCGGTTTCCCCCTCTTGGGCCCTCTTAGGGCCCATTTAGGTGGGAGCCCCCTTTTTCCTTTATTTAATTAATATAAAAATTCCATTAATTCATAATTAATATATTTATATATAATTCAATATCCCATGACTCCGAAACTATTTCGGAACCACCCGAACAACTTTCGGACATTCCCGGAACCATTCCATACCTCCCCGGAACTCCTTCCGGACCACCGGAACTCTTTCCGGATAAATTCTCTCTCTCCAACAAATTCCTATAAAACTCCAGAACCTATCTCCTAGCGTCGCTAAGACCTTAAGTTTGTTACGCTACGGTTCGAGAACACTCCAGACATGGTCGAGACACTCCGCTCACCAATGATCGTCAGGGATACCTGGAAATATATGACGATCCCTGTGCATTCCACGAATATCGTCGTTGAACCATAAATATGATATTCATTCCCTTTGTCTCTGCGATACTACCTTGTCCAAGATATGATCGTAGACACACCGATGCCTTTGTTGTATCTCGTTACCGACGAAGGTTATTAACTCGTCTGCGATATTACATCTCCATGACCTAGTCATAAGCTGCGCAGCTATTTAGATGCAATATCACCGAGTGGGCCCAGAGTATCTTTCCATTACAAGAATGAAGAAATCCCGCTCTTGATCCTTACGTCTTGATGCTCTTTCGGAATACCCAAGATGGACACCGTTATTGTCATGCTATATAAGACACAACGTTTGATGCTCTCAAAGCACTCCTACGAAGCATCAATAAGTACGGTCTCACGGTCTAAGGAATAAGCTATCATACTCTTATCTATTGCAAATGACAAACATCGTAATACCATCTTATTGCAATACTTCGCGTATGTCCACCACCTTATTCAACTAACAAGATGACCCCATTGTCAACCGACGTCATTGTCCTTGATCGGGAATCTCGATCAACTGTTGCCCAATGGACTAGCTCATATAGAGGCTTGCTAGGGACCTGGTTGTCTATGTATCACACGTGTATCAATAATTCCAATTAATACAGTTATAGCATAATACACAAACCTATTATAAACTTATGAGATAATGCAATAAATACTACTTATTTATTTGCCTCTAGGGCATATCTCCTTCAGATGGGATGGCATCCCGAGATGACCCTAGCTTGGACAGGACATCCGCTGCCTCGTTTTCTCCTCTGGGTATGTGCTTGAACTCGCACCCTTCGAAGAATCCGGATATCTTCTACACATGAAATCTGTAGAAGGCCATGTTTGCATCAAGGGCATCCCAATTCCCCGACACCTGTTGTACTACGAGGTCGGAGTCGCCGAAACATTCTATCCGGCGGATGCCGATCTCCTTGGCGACGTTCAGTCCATGAACTAAGGCCTCATACTCCGCGACGTTGTTGGATGCCCGGAAATGAATTTGCAGAACATACTTTAGCACATCCTGTTTTGGTGAAGTGAGGACCACACCAGCACCCAACCCGATCTTAGCCTTGGAGCCATCAAAATGCATCCTCCAGAAATTGTAATCCGGCATTGGAGGTTCGTACTGCATCTCGGCCCAGTCTACCAAAAAGTCTGGCAGCGCCTGCGACTTGATGGCATCTCGTCTCTCATACGCCGGAGCGTATGGAGACAACTGGATGGCCCACTTGGCTACCCGGCCGCTAGCGTCCTTGCAACCGATCATCTCGGCCAGAGGAGCTTCGCACACCACTGTGATCGGGTGTTCCTGAAAGTAGTGCTTGAGCTTGATTACTGCCATGTACACCCCATACGCCATTTTTTGGTAGTGTGGGTAGTTCTGCTTGGATTCCGAGATCACCTCACTGAGGTAATACACCGGCCTCTGTATCAGCTTCCCCCTTCTTCCCTTTCTACCACCATTGCCACACTGACTACTCGGTTGGTTGCAGCAATATACAGCAACATAGGTTCCTTGGGTAATGGGGATGCCAACACGGGTGCTGTTGAGAGCATCCTCTTCAAATCGTTGAACGCCGCGTCAGCCTGCGGGGTCCAAACAAATGTTTTGCTTTTCTTCATCAATTGGTACAGGGGCAAGACCTTCTCCCCAAGTCGACTCACAAACCGACTTAGGGATGCAAGACAACCAGTGAACTTCTGTACATCTTTGAGACGCACTGGCAATTTCATGCTCTCGATAGCACGAATTTTACCCGGGTTGACCTCGATTCCGCGGCTTGAGATGAGGAAACCGAGTAATTTCCCCGCCGGAACACCAAACGTGCACTTATCCGGGTTCAATTTCATCCGGAATCTTCTTAAGTTCTTAAATGTCTCCCTCAGATCATCTATTAGTGAGGCTTTTTCTTTTGTCTTTATGACTATGTCATCGACATAGACCTCGGCATTCCGGCCTATCTGATCATGCAGACATTTCTGCATGCACCTCTGGTATGTAGCACCAGCATTTCTCAAACCAAAAGTCATGACACGATAGCAATAAGCCCCATAAGGGGTAATAAAAGCAGTTTTCAATTGATCATCCGGATTCATAGGTATCTGGTGAAAACCAGAATAGGCATCTAAAAAAGTCAAAAGTTCACTCCCGGCAGTGGAATCTATTACTTGATCTATCCGGGGCAGTGGAAAGGGGTCCTTCGTGCATGCTTTGTTGAGGTTGGTGAAGTCGATGCACATGCGCCACACCTTAAGCAGGAGGGGATCATCCTTCTTCTTCTCTACCAGGACCGGATTCGATATCCAATCCGGGTGCAGCACTTCTATTATGAATCCGGCAGCCAGCAGTATAGCCAGATGCTCCATGACGGCAGCTCTTCTTTCATCCGAGAGGCGCCTAGTTGGTTGCTTCACCGGCTTCGCATCCGGTCTAACAAACAGAGAGTGCTCAGCCAACTCCCTCGGGACACCTTGCAGATCGTCACTCGACCACGCAAAAGCATCCCGATTCTCACGGAGGAAGTCGACGAGCTCGCCTTCCTATTTGCTGTCCAGGTTGCTGCCAATGATAACTTGGCGTTCCGGGTTGCTGGGGTCCACACCCACCTTCTTGGTCTCCTTGGGGGGCTGGAATGATGCACCCTGCTCCGGGTTCACCATCCCGGGCATTCCGAGTTGGGAGGTCTTGGCCATTGCCACCACCTGCTGGATCCTCTTCTTTTCTTCAGCGATCACCAGGGACTCAGCTAAGCATGACCCCGCCGAGGCACACTCCATGGAGTGCTTGTGGTCTCCCGAGATGGTGATTACACCGTTTGGTACCGGCATCTTCATCTTCAGGTAGCCCATGTGAGTTGAGATCATGAACTTGGCCAGGACTGGCCGTCCGATCAGTGCATGATACGGGCTCTCGAGGTCCACGACCTCGAAATCCAAGCTCTCGGTTCGGCAGTTCTCCCGGGTTCCGAACAACACTTCAACCCAGATTTTTCCCATGGGTGAGCAAGAGACTCCGGGCACGATGCCGTGGAAGGTCGTCTCGGTAGGCAATAAGGTGTCCATGGACACCCCCAGCTTCAGCATCGTGTCCTTATACATGATGTTAATGGCACTGCCATTCTCGATCAGAACTCGGCTGAAGCGGACATTGAGGTTTGGTCCGACAAAGGTTGGGTCCACCACTAAGGCGTACGCCCCCGGCTTAGGTATAACTCTGGGATGATCCTTCCGGCTCCACGTGATCTCCATCTCGGACCAGTGCAAGAACTTGGGCACTGCCGGGATTACGGCGTTCACTTCCAGGGCACGCTGCCGCACACTCCTCCGGTCAGTGGGCTCGGTCACGAAGACCACATAGCTTTGATGTGCCTCCCGGTAGTTTCCCTGCTGCTGTCCGGCTTGGTTACTGGGGCCTGCACCGTTGTCGTTCCGTGTGTGCACCATATTCACTGGCCGAGGTGGGGGTCCTCGCGGAGGCGGATTGATTCGGATAGCGTTGGCCCCTGATGTCGGAGGAGGGGGTCTCGGAATGTTAGGTCGAGATGCCGGAGCACTCGGCCGAACAGTTCCCGAGCTGCCCTCCTGCAATGTGCGCTGATACCAGCTGCATTGCCGAGTAGAGTGGTTTGCTGGCTTGTTGGCCTCCAGGGTATGGTAGCAGCATGGCTTGTTCAGCATCTCTTCATACGTCAGGGGCTTCTTTTGTTCTACCCAAGTCGTTTGCACTTCCTGACTCTGCCCCCAAGTCGGGCCACTTGTCTTTTAACACTGACTGTTGCCGGCATCCTCTTGCTCCCGGGTTACTGCTGCGACGTGCTGTGCGGCATGGTGGTACTCGGGCTGACTCCTTTTCTGGCCAAAATCCTGGCGATCATGGCTCCTGCCAGATCCCGAACGCTGAGGTCCCGCATTCCTCCTGTTGGAGTCACCGACATCCACCAGGGGTTGCATGGGATCTCCAAGCGTGTTGGTATCGGCGATGCGCATGGTCTCTGCCAAGGTCGCCGGCATCTTTGCAACTTCTGCCACAGCATTGAGCTATGCCGGCATCCTTGTGCAAACCAGGAGATGGCCTGTGCCTCTACCACTCCTTCGCAAGAATTGTGAATATTGCTCCACCGGGTAAGATATTCCCGGTCGGTCTCGTTGCTCCTTTGCCTACAGATGGCGAGCTGTTGAGGCCTGTTTGGCCTTTTGTAAGTGCTAGTGAAGTTGCTGATAAATGCCTCCTCGAAATCTAACCAGCAGTCTATGCTGCCAGTTCTCAAGTTGTTCAACCAGATTCGGGCGGGTCCTTCCAACATCTGCGGTACGTATCGTACCGCCCATCGTCTGTTTCCACCGGCTATGCTTACTGCTGTTACATAGTCGATTAGCCATTCCTCCGGCTTCTTACTGCCGTCATAGGTCTTAGCACCCCGGTTGAGCTGAAAATTCCGCACAGGCGGCTCCCGCATGATCCGAGGTCCAAAGCAGGCAGGTCCCGGAGGTCCTTGCTCTTCAACTAGCTCGGACTGGTGAATTCGGTCGAGCCGATATCTGGCATCTGCCGGATTCAGCTGTCTGGTCCCTATCCGAGATCCCAAAGGATTCTCGTCGGGCTGATATCCGAGCTGCTGCAGTCTCGAGTTGCCATCGTTGAGCCTGTTCTGCGCCGGGATCACAACCTGCTGTGGAACAGAGGCGACCTCCCTTTGTGGGTTTCCCTGAACATGAGGAGGGTTCCGGGGTGGATTACCACGGCCGACCGGGTTATTGTTTCCTACACCCAGGTTACCATCCTCACGGGTACTTCCCGCCTGCCCCGAGTTACGATGTCCGGCTTGCTGGAATCCGGCAAAGGCCGGATCATAGGTCTGCAACTGCTTGTTCTTCCCGGAACCTCGACTCCTACTCCGGCTCTTGCTCTTGCTCTTGCTTCTGCTCGGATGCGAGGAAGAGGCCTCTCCGTCCGATTTCTGGCTATTGGGTCTAGCCGAGTGCACTTGGGATCCTGCCCCGGGGTTCTTCTTCTTGAAGGCCTGATTCTGGCGGTTGGCCTCGATCACCAACTCGTTCACCCGCTCCAGTTGTTTGCGTAGAGCCTCACCGGATAACCCTACCAACTCGGCCATGGCGGCTTCGGCAGCCCTAAGAGTTTTCGCCGGTGAGCTGTACACCGGATTCCCCGCTGAAATCCGGCTTCCCGTGTGACTGGTTGTGGCTCCACCTGCCAGCTCGTCATTCACCATTCTCCCTTTTCTTGCGCAGATCCCCGATGCGCTTGTCCCGGGAGTCTATCTTAAGGAATCCGTGAGTTGCATTGTACTCCCGGAGGCTAGCATTGAGCTCGCGACGGATCTCGGCGATCTCCTGTGCTTCAGCGAGTAGCAACCTCCGCTGCTCCTCCAAATCAGCCGAAGTGGCTTGGGTATCCGCTTCAGCAGCTACAGGTACAGCCAACTTGGCCACCAGGCCCGAGAGGGGATCCGGACGACGTCGTGGCTGGGACGGCTGTGGATCGCCATCCCGGGCCGCACCTCTTTCCTGAGGAGGTTTGGCCAAACGGATGTGGCCGCTCCCGGTATCGCCGTCAGCGTCCTAGTACTCCTCCTCGGTTTCCCCGACCATCATCACCGCGACGGAACTCGGGGGGCGACCGGCACGCAGACCCCGAGCAGCGTAGAGCATGGGAGGGTCCTCAGCTTCCAGGACCACGTCCGGGTAGCTACAGATAACTTCGGTGGCGACGTCGGTGGTGAAACCACCAAAGTCAATGAGACATCCGTTCACCGGAAAGGGTCTGTTCCGGAAGCATCCTGCATTGTCGCAGACGAAGTCCATCTCCCCTAGCCTTACGACCAGGCCAGAGAGAACCCGAACGTCGAAATGAACGGGAGAGCCCGTCCGGATGTGTACACCAGCCAACGCCTCTGCAGCCCCACGGTGGGCGCCAACTGTCGTGGTGGTGTCACGGCTGATGCCATAGGATGGCTAATGTGTGGGGCCGATGGACGTTGGTGGATCCGGGGAGGGATAGCGAGCTGAATAGCCCACACGAGGAGGATCCCGGTATAACCGAGATCTCCCAAGAACTAGAAACAACAGCAATACGATATAGGGGAGATCTAACAAACAAGAACAAATGCTCGAAGGCACACAACACACACAAGATATACCCAGGTTCAGGGCCCTCGTGAGGTGGTAACACCCCTACTCCTGCCTTTCCTCTCTATATAACTGTGGTACAAGGGCTACAACTTGCTCTTAGATCTCTCGAAGTGAAGAACACGAAGAACTAGATGAACTCAAGGTATGAAGAAGTAAAAGCTCTAGGAGTAAATACAACTACTGCTTTGGCTCCCAAGTTGGTCCTCCTCCCACAGAAGCAGTTATGGAGCCTTTTATAGGGTTTCGGCCAGGAGGGCTGGAAACCCTAAACCGGCTTGGCCCCACCGGACAGGTCTAACCGGCATGTCGTCACCGGCTTGTGCGACCTAGTCGCCGCGCTATCCGGCGTAGCCCCTTCGTCATCATCCCGGCAAGGACAGCAGGCGCCGTCCTGGATCATCATTGTCTCCCTGTCAGAGACAGGACATGTCTTTGCCCATCCCGGATAGCCTTTTCCGGATTGCCGGGCTAGGCATGTCGTGTCTTGTCGTACCGTTGTTGTACTGGCTGACGCGCTTCCGTGTCGGGCGGGAGGTGACCATGCTTCCGTGTCAGGCGGGAGGTGACCATGCTTCCGTGTCAGACGGAAAGGTACTTCCCCCCGCATCAGGCGGGAAAGCCTGCTAACGACCGTTGACGGTCAACCGGGATCCCTCATGCCGGCTACCTCCATGCTTGCCCCCATGAGCCTTTCCTGCATAACATCGAGACCGAGATAGACGTTCCGGTTAGCACCTACCCGGATTATCTATCCGGCAAAACCGAATAAACCTCCCTCCGGGAGTCTCCTCGCAGCCTAAGATCCGAGAT
The DNA here is from genome assembly GCA_026929855.1 of Poa annua. Classification (NCBI taxonomy): domain Eukaryota; kingdom Viridiplantae; phylum Streptophyta; class Magnoliopsida; order Poales; family Poaceae; genus Poa; species Poa annua. The sequence goes on along the minus strand of CM049426.1, from coordinate 56,013,438 downwards.
CCTTTCCGGAGGTGTCCGAGTTCGTCCGTGGATGCGTATCTCTAGGCCTAGCCTCCCGAAGATGTCTTAGCCTACCAGCAAAGACATCTTCGAGAAGCTAGTTCTTAGAGGAACCATCCGCTGATGCTTTTGCTGCTATCGTGAAGGCTCGGGGTGTCTATATATAGGTGTTAGAGCCGACCCTTGCGCCTGCCAGGTGGCACTTTGGACTCTTCCGGCGCTCAAGGGTCAAGCTGCCCCTTCAGCACACCAGGGGGTGTCCCTTGCTCTCGCCAAAGGTCAAGTACTGTTGGCATATTACTGAGTTATTCCGGGATCTGCCCCTACCCGGGGGGCAGCCCCCCGACACCCTGTCGCACGTTGGTTCGTGAGGATGTCTGAGAGCCCGGAGGAGCTTACCACCGTTATCGGGTGCTCCGAGAAGTAGTGGACGACCTTTCTCGAAGTCATGAATACCCCGTAGGCCAGCTTCTGGTAGTGCGGGTAGTTTTGCTTGGACAGGGTTAGAACCTCGCTGAGGTAGTAGACTGGTCTTTGGACAGGATGGATGTGCCCTTCTTCTCGTTCTACTACAAGTACCGTGCTCACCACCCTGTTGGTGGCTGAGACGTAGAGGTAGAGCGGCTCGTTCTCCAATGGTGCCACCAAAACTGGGGAAGTCGTCAGAGTCTTTTTGAGTTGGTCGAATGCGTCCTGCGCTTCCTCTGTCCACTCGAACTTGTCCGTCTTCTTCATCAGTTGGTAGAACGGCAGAGCCTTCTCACCCAACTTACTAATGAACCGTCTGAGAGCTGTGACTCGGCCGGCTAGGCGTTGCACCTCGCGCAGCTTCGTCGGTGCTGGCATTGTGAGTATGTTTTGCACCTTCTCGGGGTTTGCTTCGATTCCTCTTGCGGAGACGAGGTACCCTAGCAGTTCTCCGGCTGGCACGCCGAAAACGCACTTATCAGGGATCATCTTGATCTGGTACTCGTCGAGTGCAGCGAAGACCTTGCGGAGGTCGGCGACGAGGGTGTCTCCCTTGCGGGTGGTGACGATGATGTCGTCGATGTAGACTTGGACAATCTGTCCGATGAGCCCTTTGAGGCATGCTTGCATTATACGCTGGTATGTAGCACAAGCGTTCTTCAAACCAAAAGGTATTGTCTAGTAGCAGAAGACGCCGTCGGGTGTGATGACTGCTGTCTTTTCTTCATCCTCGACGTTCAGTCGGATCTGCTGGTAACCTGAGTAAGCGTACAGGAACGACAGGCGCTCGCAGCCTGCTGTCGAATCAATGATCTGGTATCCGCGGGAGCGGGAAGTGGTCTTTGGGGCAGCATTTGTTGATGGCAGTGAAGTTGACGCACATGCGTAGTTCCTTCGTCTTCATCTTCTCTACTAGGACAGGGTTGGCGACCCATTCCGAGTCCTTGATCTCCCGGATGAACTTGGCGTGCAGCAATCGGTCGATTTCCTTAGTGATCGCGTCCCGTTTGGGTCCAGAAAAGCGTCGCATGGCTTGTTTGACGGGTCTGGCGTCTGGACTTTTAAGGAGTGCTCGGCGAGATTCCTGGGTATTCCTGGCATGTCAGAGGGTTGTCATGCAAAGATTTTCCAATTCTCACGTAGAAATCGATGAGCGCGCTTTCCTATGGGGGAGTCAGACTTGACGATACTTTGACCGTCTTGCTACTGTGAGTCGGGTGGACTTGGTAGGTTGCTGTGTCGTCATTTGTGTTGAAGGCGGCGTCCTTGGCTGCCTTCTTGCGGATCGGGAAGATGGTCCTGTCGTTGCTGGCTGTCATTGCCTCGAAGTGCTCTTTGACCCCGAAGAACTCTGAGATCCTGCTGAACTCGCGGTCACATTTGTTGGAGCGGTCGAAGTCACCATGCACCGTGATAATTCCTTTTGGTCCAGGCAACTTGAGCATCAGGTAGGCGTAGTGAGGTACTTCCATGAACCTGGCGAAGATTGGGCGCCCAAGTATTGCGTGGTACTGCGACTTCCAGTCGATGACCTCGAAGTCGATTGACTCTCTCCTAAAGTGCTCGGGTGTGCCGAGGATAACATCGAGTGTGATTGTTCCCATGGGCGTGATTGCTTGCCCTGGTACTATACCATGGAAGGTGGTCTCCGACTCTGGCAATTTCTCAGTCGACTTGTTCATCCGTCTGAGAATGTCAGCGAAGATAATGTTAATGTCGCTGCCTCCGTCCATGAACACCTTCTTCAGATTGTAATCTCCAATTAGAGCTTCGACTACCAGGGCGGCGTGCCCGGGTCGAGGTACTTCCGACGGGTGGTCTGTCCTTGAGAACGTTATCGGTGTCGCTGACCCTCTCAGGTAGTTTGGCACTGCGCGTGGGCAGGTGACGGCTTGGAGAACTTGGCGGGTGATGAGCTTCTGGACCCTATTTGAGGGGTGTCCTTTCTGTATCATGTTAAGCTGTCCGCGTGCGGCTGGATACGTGTCGTGCGCCGTCGGCTGAGCTCCGGGCTGCGGTTGCTGCTGTTGGGGAAAGGCTCCCGCCGCATGTGCTGGAGTAGAGTTTGCGGATGTGGGTGCTGCTTGGATGGTGAGCTGCGTGGCTTGCTGCCGCCGCGTCTCCTTTCTTGAGATTCTGCGATCTTTGCCGCGGGCACAAAGAGCGACTTCGCCGTCGTTAGCGCGAGTGTGATTGGCTCGGGGAAGACTTGGTGGCTTGATGGAGATGCGTGCGGCGCAGGCGATGGTAGCGTGACCTTGGCCGCTCGCGAGCGCGCGGTCGGCGCAGTCGAAGTTGATGTTGATCTTGGTTTCACCAGCAATGCGATCGAGATGGTCGGAGTAGACTCGATCTGCGCGGCGGTCGCTGAGGTGGTTGACGTAGTCGATGCAGATGTGGGTTCATCAGTCGAAGATGTGGTCTCCGCAGTCGCGGTGGTTGCGATCTCCGCGGCAGATAGCGGTGGGGGCAGCACGATGGTGGTAGATGCGGGTGTCGCCCCCGCGCGTGGCGCGGTCACCATGGACCTGAATATTCCACGACTGTATACGAAGCAGTGTATGGTACCGAAGGTGATGCACATACCTACGTGCAAATCGGCGTACACCAAGCGCGTGGCCGGCGGGTGGAAGGTGTACTCGAATGAGCCGAAACAGATTGGCTCCTGGGTGATGTAGACGTCGATCTTCATCGCTGATGGAGCCGGTGCGACCATGATTCCAACGCCCGTTCTTTCCCACAGACGGTGCCAATTGACGAGGGTGTAACTCGGCAAATCCCAGGGTTGTGCACCCCGGGTTGATTGAGGGGAAGATAGATGAACGTTGGTGATCACGATGGCTGACAAGCAAGGAGTTTACCCAGGTTTAGGCTCCCGGAGGATAACACCCTACTTCATGCTTGTCTGGTATTGATGGCGAGTTGTGTCTACAATGACGAGATGGCGATCTCGCTAGGGTTTGTGGTGGCGGCTATGAGCGTGTCCCTGGACGAGCAACCCTCCTAGCCTTTATATGATAGGCTAGGTCCCGGGTGAGCGGTGTCGATGGCGCTTTACAAATATGGTAAGAGTCGTATGACCTACCCGACTAGAATTGGGCCACACGCTATCTCTGTTGGGCCTTCCTTGAGCCTTCGCAGTCTTGGCGTGACCCAGGTAGCCTCATCTTGGGGTAGTCGAAAAGTAGCCCCACGTCACTTGGAGACGGCGATGTTGTTGATGGTGGAGGAGCAGACCAACGGGAGGGTTCCAACAGTCTTGGTAGACTTGGAGTGGTCTTGCGCGTCGAAAGCGATGGTGTACTGCGACCACTTGAGGGGCCTGGAGGTCTCGATGCTGGGGAGCGCGGCATTGAGCTCGTGGGCGAACTGCTTGAACTGATTGTTCGACTTGGGCGCTTGAGCCCCGCCGAGGATGCAGGCCATAGCCCCTCTCGGGGCCTGGTAGCCTCCATCTTCCTCGTCAGGGAGGTTGCCGTTTTTCTCGGCGTCGTTGGCCTGAGTGCGAGGTGACTTCTGGTAACCGCCCTTGCGTCCGCCTCCACGGTAGCGGCGGCCTCGGCCATGGGCGCCGCTGCCCTCGGCTTGTTCACGCTCCTTGCTTAGCCTCTCGAGGTCGAAGCAGGTCTCGGTTGAGTGGCCGCACCTGTTGTGGTAGACGCAGAACGGACGGTTGTCCTCCTTCTTCTCTCCAGGCTCAGGGGAGTCCCTGCGGGAGCCCTTGGCATCAGGCTCTGCCACGAGGACCGCGGTGGCCTTGCGCTTGGGCTCCTCCTTCTTATTATGGCACTTGGACCCCTCGCCAGGGTCATCTCCCCGTGAGCTCATCTTGACGAAGAGGAGTCCCTCTTCAGCCTTGGCGCACTTGTCCGCCAGATCGAACAGCTTCACCACAGAGGTGAGCTTGTCGTGGATGCCCAGCTTCTCGAGCATCCTGCGGTTCGTGACGTCCTCATGGAAGTCAGCGATAACCTGGGTATCAGGGATGTTTGGAATCTTGTTCCGCACCTGGCTGAAGCGCTGGATGTACTTGCGGAGGGTCTCGTCCTTCTTCTGCACAACAGCGCACAGGTCGTTGTGGGTGAGCGCGCGCTCGTACCTGCCCTTGAAGTTGGCGACGAACTGCTTGCTGAGCTCTTCCCACGTGCACATAGAGTCCTCCGGGAGGTTTAGGAGCAACGATAGCGTGGAGTCGCGAAGCGCGTGGGAGAACCAGTGAGCCATGACCTTGTCATCTCCTCCTGCCGCTTGGATGGAGGTGGTGTAGAGCTGCAGAAACTCGACGGGGTTGCTGGAGCCGTCGAAGCCCTTGGGGAGGGCTGGCCTAAACTTGTGAGGCCAAACCACGCGGCGCAAGGAGCGGGTGAACGCCATGCAACCCGAGGCATACGTGGTGACCCCGTTCTATAGAGCCGCGCGGTTCTGCTGGACCGCTTGGCCAATCTCCTCCACGAGGTGATTCTGACAATCTCGTTGGCGCTTCATCCCCACGCGCGCGTCTGGCGTGGTGCGCTGCATGATTTGGCAGTCACGCGGCGAGGATGCGTGCGAGGCAGCTCTCTGTGTCGCGGCCGGAGCGGGTCCCGGAGGTGGCAGAGGCGCGTCGGGCGCAGCCATGCCCACGAGGGAGTGGTGCAAAATCGACCGCGACGGAGCGGGGCGAGTGGTGGCGATGCCGACGAGGTGGTTGAGGCATTCCAGCCACTGCTCGTGAGCCTCTGCAGTAGGCCGGAAGGGGAGAAGTTCTTGCGCCATGAGCAGAGCCGTGTGCGGGCTAGGCTCCGCGCGTCCTTGAGAGGAGGCGCTCGGGTGCTGCGTCATGTGCGAGGACTCCGCGTCGGCTTGCTGCTCGGGGTGCTCCTCCCTGTTGTGCTCGGGCTCGCTCTAGTGCTCCTCCACGTGCGGCCCGGTATTGGCGCGCTCCTCACGGCGGGGACGACCCCGCCGTCCACGAGTGACGGAGGCGCCAGGCGTGGTGTTGATTCCTTCGAGTGCACGCCTGCTGGCGCGGGCGGCGCGAGTGTCCGTCATGGCGCGGATGCGGCTCAAAGGTCGTTGACGCGCCTCAATCCCCTACCTGGCGCGCCAAATGTCGGAGAGTGACTCCCACGGAACATGGATAGTCACGCCCTGAAGAGTAGTTCGAAGGGGGATTGAACTCGGAGGTCAAACAACCCTCGAGAGGCTCGACGACGGATCTCGCCAGGCCTGGAGAGGGACAACACGACAGAGATGAACACCAACCCGTACCCAGGTTCACGACCCTCAGGAGGAGGTAACACCGCTACTCCTGCTTGTCTGTATTGCACTGCGAGGGATTACAGTACAATGAGCTTGCCGAGGGCTCTCTTGAGGCAGGTTTGAGCTTGAATAGGGAAGCTACAGTATTCTTCCTCCCTGAGCTCAGTGGCTATCCTATGCGCTTGGCTAGGATTCCAAGTGCTCAGCTAGCGATTCCTCGATCCTTTGTAACTGTGGAGCTCCTGCTCCTTTTATAGGCGCCTCGGGCCTCATCCTTGCGCTGCCCGCAGAAGGTGGGTTCCCATATGGCAGTGGCGCGAAGGAGAAGGAGTCCACCACCGCAGAAATGTCCATGGATGCGGTCCATCTATGATAAAGGTAGCAGCGGTGGCCGACAAGCTGCAGACTGCGCTGAACGGCTAACAGGCGTTGCAGGGGTCTTGGCGGAGCCCACGATGACAATCTCCTTGGAGCGTTGCGTCGTCCAGCCGCTTTATCACCAAAGAGGAAAGTCCTGGCTGTCCTAGCGCGGGCGGCGCAGCTTTGTTGACTCCTTTACCACCAGAATGGCAACTGTGGTGCTCGCGTCACTCTGTGGCTGCTTGTGGAGAGGTTTCCGTTGACTTCTCTCCAGGCGATTAAAGCCTTGGGGAGTCTCTTGAAGCGCGGGGTCCTCCTCAGGCTCTTGTTTCCTCTTCAGGCCATCAAGAGGAGTTGCCTCTCGAAGGTTTCTCCAAGCGGTGGCTTGGTCCTTAGTCGTTTTATCGAATCTGTCGTGTGCGAGGCATGTGGAGAGTGGGATCTGCACACCCTAGTCCTCACTGTGCCGACATCCACCCATGAATTTCCATCCACCAAAGCCACGTTTTTGCCTCCCCCATGGATCCCAACTCCATGGGGGAGGGCTCCCAAGAAGCCATGAAGGAGTGAGGCTAAGGGGCGGCGCTCCTCCATGATGTCGGTGGGGGGAACTACCTCCCCGTGCCGCCGCCGCCCTGCGCTCCTCGCTGCCCTCTCCGCCGTCTTCGCCGCCATCTCCATCACCAACTCCTCCTTGTATTCAGTGGTTCATCCTCCCACAAATCTCTGTACCATCCTATGTAAACATGGTGTCTGATGCTATAATATTAATCCTATGATCTATGACATGTTTGCATAGTTATTTGTCTTTTGATTGCTTTGTTGAATGCATGAGGTTCATTAGAGTTTTATGTTGATATGGTATTGTCCTTTTGTGTCCATTATATTTGTGCGCGCATGGATCAACACCCTAGGGTTAGTAGTATGTGCAAAGGAAGGGGGAAGTTCTGCCGGAGTGACATAAACCTGAGGACTCAAACCGGTTAGTTGCACGTAGGAGAGTAAGAGGACCATCGAACTTAAGGCTATGGTTGGGGAAACCTTAATGCATTGCTAGTATTTACGGATGTTTGATAACAATCCAATCATATAGTACTTGTAATCCCATGTAGTGGAGTGCATGTATATTTAGCCTCTCCTACTTAGAAAACTGCATCGAAGACAATGAAACCAATATCTTCACTAATTAATCTTGGACAAAGCCACCACAACTACCACCACTTTTCCACACTCATGGTACTGTTAGTTTATGGTTACTTAGTATATCTTATTACTGCAGCACTAACATTTACTTTCTTGTATTTATTATCTTGCAAAACTATCTCTCCTACCCGTATTAGTGCTTTAGTTTTATTTTCTAGATAATGCAAATGTTTGGCGTGTGTAGAGTCGTATCAGTGGTTGATAGAACTTGAGAGAACATTCATCCTACATTTAGCTCCTCGTTGGGTTCGACACTCTTACTTATCGAAAAGGCTACACATGATCCCTTCTCCCTTTGGGATATCCAGATCTTTTCTGGCGCCGTTGCCAGAAAGGTATAGCGTGTGGGTGAATATTCTTATGTACACTTGTTTGTTTTATCTCTATGTAGTTTTTTCTTTCAGTGTCGTGGTGGTGTCACGGCAGATGCCATAGGATGGCTAATGTGTGGGGCCGATGGACGTTGGTGGATCCGGGGAGGGATAGCGAGCTGAATAGCCCACACGAGGAGGAACCCGGTATAACCGAGTTCTCCTAAGAACAGGAAATAACAGCAATACGATGCAAGGAAGATCTAACAAACAACAACAAAGGCACGAAGGCACACAACACACACACGATGTACCCAGGTTCAGGGCCCTCGTGAGGAGGTAACACCCCTACTCCTGCCTTTCCTCTCTATATAAGTGTGGTACAAGAGCTACAACTTGATAATAAGTGTCTCCAAGTGAAGAAGAAGTAGCACTAGGAGAACTCAAGGTATGAGGAAGTAAAAGCTCTAGGAGTGAATGCAACTATAACTTTGGCTCCCAAGTTGGTCGTCCCCTTCACGGAAGCAGTTATGGCGCCTTTTATAGGGTCTCGGCCAGGAGGGCCGGTAACCCTAAGATGGCCTGGCCCCACCGGACAGGTCTAGCCGGCATGCCGTCACCGGCTAACACGACTAGTCGCCGCGCTATCCGGCGTAGCCCCTTCGTCATCATATCGGCGAGGACAGCAGACGCCGTCCTGGATCATCATTGTCTCCCTGTCAGAGACAGGACATGTCTTTGCCCATCCCGGGTAGCCTTTTCCGGATTGCCGGGCTAGGCATGTCAGGTCTTTTCGTACCGTTGTCGTACCGGCTGACGCGCTTCCGTGTCAGGCGGGAGGTCACCCTGCTTCCATGTCAGGCGGGAGGTGACCATGCTTCCGTGTCAGGCGGAAATGTACTTCCTCCCGCATCAGGCGGAAAAGCCTGCCACAGACCGTTGACGGTCGACCGGGATCGTTCGCACCGGCTACCTCTATGCTTGCCTCCGTGAACCTCTCCTGCACGAGATCAAGACGGAGATAGAGACTCCGGTTAGTACTTACCCGGACCACCTATCCGGTGAAACCGAATACCTCTCCTTCCGGGACTCTTCTCGGAGCCCGAGGACCGAGATCCTTTCCGATGGCATCCGAGGTCGCCTGTGGATGTGTATCTCTAGGCCTAGCCTCCCGAAGATGTCTTAGCCTATCAGCGAAGACATCTTCGAGAAGCTAGTTCTTAGACGAACCATCCGCTGATGTTTGCGCTGCCATTGTGAAGGCTGGGGGTGTCTATTTATAGGTGTTAGGGCCGACCCTCGCGCCTGCCAGATGGCATTCTGGACCCTTCCAGCACCTAAGGGTCAAGTTGCCCCTTAAGCACACCAGGGGGGGTCCCTTACTCTCGCCAAAGGTCAGTTACTGTTGACATACAGCTGAGTTATTCCGGGATCTGCCCCTACCTGGGGGGCAGCCCCCCGACATTCAGTTTTAAGTTGTTCTCTATTAGTATGGATAGGGAATGCGAATTACAAAAAAAATAGTTGCACTTGTGAAAGAACATTTCTTAATCCCTAGTGTTTTGAGTGTTAGTTAACAATACCAATGATGTACTAATCCTATTGCTAAGTACTTCAGTTTGTGTGAGTTGCATATCACATATCCCAAAGCCAAAATGTAGAGAAAAAGAGTTTCTGGAATTCTTCCCAGAATCGGAATATTGGAACCGGAAATTTCCAGGATCGGAAATTCCGGGTCTCCTATACCTAACAGAAAAATGGCTAAGGAAAAGTCAGGAAGTGGTTCTGACTCAAACCGGAAATTCAGATCGGAAATTTCACTGACTCGGAATTTCCGAGTCACCCTCAGAAATTTGGCTAAGTCAAGATGTCAAAGTGGTTCTGACTTCAACCGGAAATTCGGCTCGGAAATTTCACTGACCCGGAATTTCCGAGTCACCCTCAGAAATTTGGCTAAGTCAAGATGTCAAAGTGGTTCTGACTTCAACCGGAAATTCAGCTCGGAAATTTCACTGACCCGGAATATCCGAGTCACCCTCAGAAAATGGCTAAGTCAAGATGTCGAAGACGTTCTGATCTCAACCGGAAATTTAACTCGGATATTTCACAGACTCGGATATTCCGAGTGGCCCGGAATTTCCGGGTTTCACTTATACCGGAATTTCCGGGTCCTCGAGGCAGCCAACGGTCAGATTTTGGAAGGGGGTATAAATACCCCCTCACTCACTCAAGAACAGGGAGCTCTCAGATTTTCTCTCTCCTACTATTCTTGAAAGCTCAAATCAACAAGATCTCCCAATCCCTCCACCCAAATTCGTTGATCTTTGGAGGATTGGAGGAGAAGACCCGGATCTAAATCTTCACCGAAGGGATTTACATTTCCTCCCAATTCACTTGGGGATTTCTTGGCTAGGGTTTCCGGTGGGAAAACCTAGTTCACCATTGTTGTAATCTTGGTGTCGCCTTGACCTTTTGTGGTCCTTGACCTTTTGTGGTCATCTTGAGAGCCCCCAATTAAGTTGTGGGTGCGTGCCTCAAGCGTTTGTAAGAGATTCGATCTCCGCCCTAAAAGAGAATCAATAGTGGAAGGTGGACTCGCAACCTTTGTGGTTGAGTTCATCGGAGAAGAAGGTGAGCCTTTGTGGCGTTGCGGCTAACCTGTTGTGGTAGCGCACACCTCTCCAAACGAGACGTACACCCTTGGGTGGAACTCGGGATTACATCTTCGTCTCCGCGTGCTTCACTCGGTTCCCCTTATCTTTGCTCCCTTACTTGCTTGCCTTGTTTATCTTGTTATTTCTTAGTTTGTCATTTAGGTAAATTCACCGTAGTTGCATATCTAGAGAATTTACCTTTGTGTTGAGCCTAAATTTGAAAAGACCTAAAATTTGTTATAGCACCTATTCACCCCCCCCCCCCCCCCTCTAGGTGTCGGATTCCCGTTCAATTGGTATCAGAGCCTTGTTCACTTTTAAGTGCTTAACCTCCTAAGTGCAACGATGACGGAATCCGATGCCGAGAGGGCCGCCCGTGAGAAATTAGAGGCGGAGAAGGAGGCGTTAGCCAAAGGGGAAACCATGGCCGATCTTATTGATATGAGATCGTCCTTGGAGGCCCAACTCCTCAAGATGAATGAGATGCTCATGGCACTCTTGAAGTCTAAGGAGCCCGAGGCTACTTCTCCCTCTCCTCCTCCTAAGGAGCATGTTGAGAACTCTAAGGAGTCATCTTCGGATGGGTCTAAAGATGTTACTCCAAGTGTTTCCATCGGGAAGGCGGAAAAGGATGAATCACCTAGCTCCTCTAACACCCCCAAAGGAGAGGAATTTCATAATGTCAACCATAATTACTCTCCTAACCCTCCTATCCCTCACCTTCATGTAAACTTTAGAAGTGATCCTCCTAAGCTTAAACCTACTCATTTCTCTCAACGGCAATTTCCAATGAAGTCATGCAAGAGATGACCGCATACAAGGTGGCCTCCAAGATTGCACAAGATGCAAGAGCTAGAGCCATAGGGATGCAAAAGCATCCCTCAATTGCCTTGAAGGCCACCGTTGAAGAAGAGGATGAAGAGGAGTATGATGATCAAGTCGAGCTATCTAGTGAGACCCTCTCAAGTACTCTTACTCAACACATGGGGCTTGCGGCAAGAACATTTTGGAAGAACCCCAGAAGGGCCAAAGCGAGGATTGACAAGAAGTTTCCCTCCAATGGAGGAAAGCCATTCAACAAGGTGAGGCTTTGCTATAATTGTGATGACAAAATCCACTTTGTTGTCGTACCGGCTGACGCGCTTCCGTGTCAGGCGGGAGGTGACCCTGCTTCCGTGTCAGGCAGAAATGTACTTCCTCCCGCATCAGGCGGAAAAGCCTGCCACAGACCGTTGACGGTCGACCGGGATCGTTCACACCGGCTACCTCTATGCTTGCCTCCGTGAACCTCTCCTGCACGAGATCAAGACCGAGATAGAGACTCCGGTTAGTACTTACCCGGACCACCTATCCGGTGAAACCGAATACCTCTCCTTCCGGGACTCTTCTCGGAGCCCGAGGACCGAGATCCTTTCCGGTGGCATCCGAGCTCGCATGTGGATGTGTATCTCTAGGCCTAGCCTCCCGAAGATGTCTTAGCCTATTAGCGAAGACATCTTCGAGAAGCTAGTTCTTAGAGGAACCATCCGCTGATGTTTGTGCTGCCATTGTGAAGGCTGGGGGTGTCTATTTATAGGTGTTAGGGCCGACCCTCGCGCCTGCCAGGTGGCATTCTGGACCCTTCCAGCACCTAAGGGTCAAGTTGCCCCTTCAGCACACCAGGGGGTGTCCCTTACTCTCGCCAAAGGTCAGTTACTGTTGACATACAGCTGAGTTATTCCGGGATCTGCCCCTACCCGGGGGGCAGCCCCCCGACACTAGTCCCCGAAGCTGGTGCTGCACAGCGACCTCAGATGATGTGCGGGATCAGCTTTAATAACAACCATCTTCTGAGAACACACGAGATCATCCTTTTACTTCATGCCGAGGTCGATTCTTCCCGAGATCTTCCTACCGAGATCTTCCTACCGAGATCTTCCTACCGAGATCTTCCTACCGAGATTGCTTTCACCGGGAGACGAAGCCCGTAGCCGGATAGTGCAGTCTCAGCGAATCTCGACCGTTGGCTTCGTGTTGAACTCGCGACTGCGAGCTGGGCCCCACACGACGTCCCATCTGAGCAGAAATGCACTCGAGTGCATCCGCCCGAGCACGCCGTCGCTTGGGTTCCCGCGCCGAGAGCCGCAGCCGATCCGGAACCCAACCGTTGGGGCCGTGTGACCCTCCGTGTGGCTGGATCGGGCGCTCCGGCTAGCGCCACGTGGCGCGCTGCGCAGAACAGATCCCACCCACGATCGTGGAGATCGTGGGCGGGAAAATTGGAAACTGCTCCGGAATCCCCCCCATAAATAGGGGACCGGAACGGTCTCCTCTCCTTCTTCTTCTCCTTTGCTTCTCCTCCGCCGTTGTCTCGAGCGCACCGCTGCCGCTGCATTTGTCGCCCGAACATCGCCACCCTCGCCGTTTGCCGGAGCCCGGACGCCGTCGCCCTTGCTGTCACCGACCTCCTCTTCTCCGGTGAGTTGCTCCCTCTCCGCTCCGATGATCTCCTCTAGTGGAATAAGAACTTGCCCTCGGCCGTGCCCTAACACGCGCGCGGTTGAGCCGCCGCCGGTGAGCACGACTCGAGCGGCGCGCACGGGGTGCACGGCGATGCTACACAGTTGCGGTAGGAGGTAGATCTTTCGCTCGCATTGCGTTTCGCTCAAGTTTATTCGCAGTTGCTACACAGTTCGAACCCATTTTCCTCCTTTTTGCCTTGTTTTATTCGCATGCGGTAGATCTTACTTGCCCTTAACTCGGTTGTGTTTAGGAGTTTGCGATCCGGCATCCTAACTCCCGATAGACTAACCCCGACTAACTGCCACTGCGCGTGTAGAGTAGCCCGGATACGCCTGCGGACTCCTCCGACATGGGTGAAGAAGGTATCCGGGGATGCTGGGATGGATCGGAGACCAAACAGTCAGACCTGGATTGGCTGTATCGGACCCACCGGATTCCTTCGGAAGTTGAGAGCCGTCTCCCGGAGGATGAGGTTCAGCCGGAACCCCAACCCGGGGAATACGTGGTATTCCTCACGAACTTCGAGCGTGGGTTTGGGCTTTCGGCTAGCCCCTTCTTCCGCGACTTCCTCGACACTTACAGCCTTCAACCCCATCATCTCCCCGCCAACGCCATTATGATGCTCTCGGTCTTCACCATCGACGCGGAGGCATACCTCGGCGTATGGCCATTCTTGGATCTCTGGGCCAAGTACTTCATTCTCCGTCGCCAAGCCATCCCCAACCCGGATCAAAAGATAAAAGACTTGGTCGACTGCGGAGCTGCCAACATCATCCCCCGTGCTGACTCCGGATTCCCAATAGTCAAAGGACTAGAGTCTTGCCGGAAGTGGCAGCGCAGCTTCTTCTATGTGAAGAACCGGGAATACTCGGGAGACGCTCCGGTATCCTCGAATCCCGACTTCATCAATCTGTCAGAGTTCGCCATTGGTCCTCCGCGCAAATTCGATCTCTGGAAGCAGCTTCCCGACACCGAGGAAGTCAGGTGCATGCACGACGTTCTGAACGTGCTGAATGACAAGATGACCGGCGACGATCTCCTGCGCTGTTTCATCATCCGCCGCGTCTGCCCCCTCCAAACCCGAGTGCACAAGATGTGCCATATGGCCGGGAACCTAGACCCTACCCGGACCAGTATCTTTGGGCTAGATCACGCTGCGGTCGTCCGTCGCGTTCGAGCTATTGCTCGGACGAAGATGACGGATGACTACTCTTGGGGTGCCATTGGGTAATTTCTGCTCTTGTCTACCATTTCGGCGTTCGACAGTCGAGTCACGAAATTCCACATACGGCATACACTACTAAAAACAATCCGAGTTCCGGCTAACCGAATTCCCGACATAAAAAATAACTGAGTTAGCAAAAAACAGGCATGCCGGGTAAGTTCCTGCTAAAAGTCCCCGAGACCATTTTCGTGTTTCCCACCTTCCCTCTCTTTGCTCTTGACTACCATTGTGGGGACCCCGGACTAGCTGTCCGAAATACCCTTGTGGCTACAACATCAGCGATCCCGTGATCAGTCTGTCGCTGGGCACAATCGACTGGTATCAAAAGAACATCCATAATTACGAAAGAATTACTTACTTGAGTGAAGCCATAATCTTCAATAAGTTATTGCAGCGGAAAACACCAATCAACGTGGGGCCCGAGTCATTTGCCAAGACACCTACAGGCAGCTGACTGGGAAGACGGCCTAGTTCGCAAAGACGTCATCGGTCTCTTGGTCTTCATCATACTTCTTCTTGAACACTAGACATGGGAATATCCAGGGACACAGCCATGAGTACATTTACGTACTCGCAAACTACCCCAACATGAGCATGCGCTATTCTTTTATTTGTTTAAATAAAACTTTGTTTGCCCTGAAAACCCTATGTCTTTATTGAAAAAAAGGGAAAGGAAGTCTTCAGAACTTTTCCCATAAATCTGCCTTTGTAAGAAGTCTCCTTAAAACTTTTTCCCAAAAGGGGGCGTCTTTGTTGAAAAAGGTAAGAAGTCTCTTTAATAAACATTTTATCGAAAAATCACCATTTTATCTGTTTCTCCAAAACTCCTCCTTTTCCTGACCATAAACCGTCATGATACCTATTCTCCAACAACCTCATACCGATCCGTTGGTATAGGTGTATGGAACATTCTCCACTTCCTTTTTCTTTTAAAACTCAAATCTTTTCCAAAACTTGCACATGGTCGAAGTAGGGCCTCTCAACTGTCCATATCCGAGGACTCGGCTATTCGAATAGTTTTAACCCTCTGCAGAGGTAGCACGCTTTTCCCACACTCATCCGATAACTCATCGTGTCAGCCACGTTTCGCCATACCAGCGGTATGCGAAGTTGAGTCACCGACCCTAGTCTTTCCTTTGCTCATGCTAGTATAGGATCCTGCCCATATGATACTTCCCATCGACACTTAACCCAGCCCGTCGGGATCTAAGTGTGAGGACTCACATGTTTTAACTGGCGGTGTATAGGGGACATCCTTCTATCCTCCTCCTTATCTACTCATAGATGTTGAGCGAGGACCCAGGTCAGGGGTAGGTCGTCAAACCATTCCCTCATGCATAACAGAGTCATCTCCGTTGATGCAGTGTCCCATACTAATAAGAGCAAACTATATGACTAGGCCCCTTTCCCATATGTGGGTAAATGTGGTCGCACAGAGTATCGGCTGATCGACGTAAGTACTAAGACACAATGTGCTTTTCTCAAAAACCACCTTTCTCCATTTCTTTACTTCAACACCATATAATAGTGCTTTATATCCACACAAGTTTTCAAAGGAGTTTTGAATAAACAAATCTTGGTGTTTCCATCCTATAGTTTGAAAAAGAATATCCATCTAATATCTCCATACAGGGTGTCAAAATAATATACTGGGATTTAAAAAAAAAAAGGTTTTCAAACTCATAGCCTTAGTGGCAACCACCACTTAAATCACATATGCTCTTTATAAGTAAAACATGTGAACCAAAATAGATGTATAAAGATGCAAGCTCAGGGAATAGCTTGCCTGATTCCAGTATGATGTTCTTGGACTTCTTCTCACCGCTCAAGAAATAACTATCATCCTCCTCCGATAAATCCTTTCCAAATACCACTCCGGTAGCGTTTATAACTAGCGTCGCAACATGAAAATAAACAACACGCAATAAGCAAACCAAACCACGAGTGACATATAAACAAGGGACAAACCACAAGTATCAAACTAATCACTCAAGCCACATACATAGCACTAGTTTAATTAAGCAACGAACTAAATCTATATTTACTAGGGCATTATACTCACAGGAGTATAAGACCATACACATGCCAAAATATAGAGCACCAAGGCATCCTCAATTAGAGGTAATTAGTAACCACTTTTCTCTAATCAGGAAATACTTCAGACAAAAGTTAAGTCACCAATTAATCTCTATAATTTAAATACCTCACCAAGCCAAGGTGGAGACACTAACAAGATTTTTAAGCTATTATTCCACTCCAAGACTATCAAGTCCATCAAGCCATGCAAACATATTACTCACCAATGTGTCTAACAACTAACACTAACTGTACTAACATATTATAACGTGCTAAACTACAACAACTAGCAAGCAACAGCAGCACAACAATCATTACAGCAATGCAACCTTAAATGCTCTAAATAGTCACTTCATATATCAAGCAACACAATTTGGTTTCAATTTAATTGAATTAGCCATTATTTGATTATGTCTTAATTATGGCAGAAACTAGTTGAACATGTTTAATTACATATCTTAAGTTCTGTTGATCACAAAAATACAAACTAAATTTCTACGGAAAGCTACTGATGTGTAGAAGACAACACAATTGGATTTGGGTCAATTGGAGTTACCAAACTCCCTACACAATGTTTTGAATCCAGAAGCTAATTAATCAAGTTTTAGCTATTAACTAAATTCTGTTAATCTAAAAATAAAACCATTTTAGGGGTGACTAACCATATTTCTGTTACCAAACTCCCTACACAATATTATTTATCTAAATGAGGTGAAACCAATTGGGTTGGTTAGATAATTTCATAAGCATTCCATAACATTTTAATTTGATTTATTTGGAGTTATAAATATCAAGATATTGGATTTACAAACTTAACCATATTTCTGTCATTTTTAGTATTTTACAGAAAAAGGCCAGAAAAGACCTAAACTTTCTAATTATCACCATAGTCAATCAATGACTTCTAAATTCAAACCAAGCTATTTATATGTTCTCCTATACATATAGAAGACAAACCAATTGGATTCAGTCCAAAATTCATCTCCTAAAAATCACCAAAGTGCCACTGGTGTGTTTACTAGAATGGATAGAACTTCTGTTTTAGATTTCATTTGCATGCAAGTCTTACGTATCTAGCAACGTATCCCTTCAGGCTATCCATAGAATTTTAGTTTGCAATATTTGGATTTATAAAACTCTAGATATTTAATTTCTAATGTAAAACATACTTTCTACAAGATTGAATCTAGACCGCACTTAAAGACATATTTTTGCAAACAACCAGTGTGGTATGTTTAAGAAAACACACATGAATACTATAAAATTTGAAGAACTCCAATATCTATCACAGATTTACCACAAAAGATTTAAAGGTACACTGCAATTTTTAACAGAAATTAAATCATATATTGCATTTACTGAAAAAAAATAAGGTTGGGCCGGATCTGGCCCAGACCTAACCGCGCGAAGCAGAGGGCAGCCCAGCCCGCGGCTCACGCGCGGCTAAGCGGTACGAGGCGTCCTCTTCTTCCTCGACACGAACAGAGGCTCGGGGCAAGGGGATGGCCGGAAGTCCGGTGAGGGCGGGTGCGGTGCTCCGGTGAACCTGCGACGAAATCGTGACCACCACGCGCTAGAGCAGAGGAAGGGGAGCACAGGAGTGAAGAAATGGCGGGGAATGGGGGACGGAGCTTCCCACGGTCTTGAAGAAAAGGGCGGCGGCCGGAGAGGACGAAACCGCGGCGCGGCGGCGATTCGCGGCCTCCCTGTTCGATTTCTTCTACGGGGAGGGAGAGGAGATCGTGACGGAGCTGGAGGTGGTCTTCATTTGGCTCGGGGTGGCACCTACCGCCGGCGAGGTGCGATGCCCCGCTCGGCTCCGTCTCGGTCTTGGAAGAAGAAAAGGGGAGGGAAAGAGGAGAGGGGGAGGAAGCCGGGGAGCAGAGGAGCGTCTCGGGGGGGGGGGATCTTATGCCGCGGGGTAGAGGAGGGGGGCCCGGGCAATGGACGCCTGGGGAGAGGGCACGGCGGGAGGCGCACGTCGCCGTGTCGTCCGCGGACATGCCGCGCGGCGGCACGGGCGCGTGACCAAAGGGAGGGGGGCGTGGCGTCGGTGTCTGCGCTCCAGGGAGCAGAGGGGCGAGGCGGAGAGGTGGGGGAGTCCGGGCGGCAACGCTGCAGCGAGGGGGGGGGGGGGGGCCCGGGCGGCGACGGCGCAAGGGGAGATCACGGCGACATGGCCACTGTCGCCATGCTTCTCTACAGGGAGATGACGATTTTGCCAAAACCCCCTCGCAGAATATTCTTCCACTTTCACAAACCAGTCCTTTTCTATTTTTCTGCTAATTTATTTAAATCCAGTAGCATTTCAAGGATTTATTTGAGGCACTAAAACATTTTAGAAAAAATTGAAATTATTTATGAGGCCTCCTATATACATGTATAAGCTGCACAAAAATTGGGGCTTCAAAATAAAATGTTTTGCACAAATTTTGTTCATAGGGTTTTATTTTGACAATTTTGTTAATTTTCAAAAGATATTCTTTTGGAATTTTGAAACAAGTGAAAAATATTAATTTTGAACTCTTGGAACTTCCTTGAAAAATATATTAACTTCAATTAGATTTTATTCTCATAAGAAAGTATTTGTTTGAAGAAAATAGATATTTAACTTGGGAAATTAATTTATTTAGATCATTTCTTTAGCTCATGATTTAAATTCCCATTTGTTGATTAATTTGAGGAGTTTGTTTCTATTCAAGTCTCATCCAACTTTGTTATCAAGTGTGTCTTCATTTTAACACTTAAGGTATTTTGGTGTACTTATTCACCCAAGTAAACAATACAATAATCATCACAACCAAGGCCACATCATTCAAACCCTAGAATTAATCATATCACCATTCAAATAGCAAGTCACACAAGTTTGAACATAGCAATGGGAAGGGAAACACAATCATTAGTGAAACATTTCAAAAAGTTTTTGTTGGTTCTGAATTTTGGGTCTGGTAAAAATATGTTTTTCTTGGTTCCAAAATTTGGGATGTTACAAACCTTCCCCCCTTAAAATAAATCTCGTCCCGAGATTTGCAAGGTGGGGTGATAGGGGAGTACGAGGGCATGTGTTTTAGGGTGGTTATACTTCCGAGGTTGTGGCTTCTTTATTAAGTTCACCACGTGAGATCTTGACAGATTTATGTTAAACTTATGTGCTGAGCCCAGTTCCTTTATGATGGGGTTGTCTTGACGATCGACTCGTATGGATAGTATTGGTCGGCTGTTTCTGGATTCTACAGGGCCAAGGTGTACGGATCTAATTATCTTGTTCTGGTATACCTATTGCAGGTCTTCCCCCCTTAAAAAGGGGTCTTGAACCGGTCTTGTGGAAAGTCGCAGCTGGAGTTGACTTGGAGGCAACCTTCTCCTGGAGTAGCTGGTCGACATTTGTCTTCATATTTGTCCTTCTTCAGCTGAATAAAGGAGGGACTTCATTGTTGACTTCATTGGTTATCGATCTCCGTGAAGCTTCGGTAAGAATTGCAAGAGGTCCAATCTAGGTTATCGAGTTCCCAGAGAAGTCTAAAAGTCAATTCGAGTGTCCTGAGGTAGGTGGTTTGGGGAGTGGATCGATGATTGTTCAAATGTTGCGGGTTAACGGACTTTTTAGAAAAAGTTAGTGAAGAACCTTCACACCCGTTGTTTTTCTCAAATGGTAACTTTTTCTGTATTGTTTTAGAAATCATATCCTTGGGAAAACACCATAAATCTCCATGTGAATTTCTTATTTGGATCTTGCATGTTCCCTAAGTTATACACTTGATTTAAGAGAATTTTTATTGTCCTTTATTTGGGTTTGAACATCATTTATCTCACTCCTGTGGTGAAGGAATCCACTTATCCCTAGCAAAGCTTTCTATTGGTTAGTTGTATAAGAATGTGATCGTCTTTTATGACATCGAATTGCCTTAGTCATACGAGAAGAATTTGTTAACAAGGTAGCTAGTCTTGTCAACAAACTACTTTTCATATTCCAGAGGCTGAGATGCACTGAATTATCTGACGTTCTATTTAGTTTAGGGTATGACACTCAAGTGTTTGAGCATATAAAAGTGATTTGTTAACAAATTCATGAGGCTTGTTACCAAATTACTTGTATACCACACGAACATTGGAATATCACACTATTTTTAGAGAGATTAATAATAACAGCTTATGATGTATGAGTTTCTGAATACTCAAGGATAGTCCGGTATATTAATTACTCCTTTACCAACTTAAGAAATCTATTATTAATCTCTTTATCGCAGTTCCTCCTTCTTGCAGTCTCTGAGCTCGAATCTCCACAACAGTTCCCCTTCGAGATCTTAACGCACTTGCTTCAGGTGGTGCTTGAAGGCCATTATCTGATTTTCCGGTTAGGTTGCAAAAATTCAGGTTATTAGTTGAAGGTCGGGGGTCCTTTGTATCTTGCGAAATTGTCAGTTCTTATCGGGAGACGGTTGAGATAAGAGGAATTTTTCAGAAAAAAATATTTTCCCTAAGAGGGTTTACATCTGCAACAAGGTGCAACTGACGAAAAAGGAATTTTATAAAAAGAGAACTTTGGTTTGACTTTGTGTTGCCATCAAGGCGTGATGGTGAACGCGCAAGAAAATCAACACACTAACAGAGAAGCATAGTGCACATAAGCAAAGAGCACACAAGGTACTTCTAGTACCAAAGGATGTCCTACTCGTGGTAGTCGGGTAGTACAACCGAGGGTCCTATCATGTTTTTCCTATGGGCCTTGGTTAATATGGTTGGTGAAGTCCTCACTTTGTCGCCTTCGTCTTCAGCTGGAGAAACTGAGATTGTCGAAGGAGTAACTCGGTGGAATTGTTGATATTGAGTTGAGGTCTTCTGAGGTCTTTTGCTTTGTTGATAATATTGGTACTGGCGGATCCATCACCTCGACGTGGAATGTTGAGTACTTGCAATGGAAGCTTCTTCTTGTAGGTGCTAGCTAATGGGGTCTCATTTGGGTGCATCGTCATGTATTTTGAACAGGTAAGAGATAACAGAAGAATCCTTGAAAAATCTTAAAATAGAGGGGTAAGACTTTGAGATATTTGATAAGGTGAGAGGAGTGGAAGTTATTTTTGGACTTCCTTAGATAAAAATATGTTTTTGGTAACAATATATTTTTAACCAAATATTTCTTTCCTAACTAACGTCCATGCTAACTAAGGTCTGTTACAGTCAGGATGGCTCTGATACCATGTCTGTGGGGACCCCGGACTAGCTGTCCGAAATACCCTTGTGCCTACAACATCAGCGATCCCGTGATCAGTCTGTCGCTGGGCACAATCGACTGGTATCAAAAGAGCATCCATAATTATGAAAGAATTACTTACTTGAGTGAAGCCATAATCTTCAATAAGTTATTGCAGCGGAAAACACCAATCAACGTGGGGCCCGAGTCATTTGCCAAGACACCTACAGGCAGCTGACGGGGAAGACG
Organism: Poa annua; assembly: GCA_026929855.1. NCBI lineage: Eukaryota > Viridiplantae > Streptophyta > Magnoliopsida > Poales > Poaceae > Poa > Poa annua. Next base: position 55,991,958 of record CM049426.1, on the reverse strand, counting down.
GCCTAGTTCGCAAAGACGTCATCGGTCTCTCGGTCTTCATCATACTTCTTCTTGAACACTGGACATGGGAATATCCAGGGACACAGCCATGAGTACATTTACGTACTCGCAAACTACCCCAACATGAGCATGCGCTATTCTTTTATTTGTTTAAATAAAACTTTGTTTGCCCTGAAAACCCTATGTCTTTATTGAAAAAAAGGGAAAGGAAGTCTTCAGAACTTTTCCCATAAATCTGCCTTTGTAAGAAGTCTCCTTAAAACTTTTTCCCAAAAGGGGGCGTCTTTGTTGAAAAAGGTAAGAAGTCTCTTTAATAAACATTTTATCGAAAAATCACCATTTTATCTGTTTCTCCAAAACTCCTCCTTTTCCTGACCTTAAACCGTCATGATACCTATTCTCCAACAACCTCATACCGAACCGTTGGTATAGGTGTATGGAACATTCTCCACTTCCTTTTTCTTTTAAAACTCAAATCTTTTCCAAAACTTGCACATGGTCGAAGTAGGGCCTCTCAACTGTCCATATCCGAGGACTCGGCTATTCGAATAGTTTTAACCCTCTGCAGAGGTAGCACGCTTTTCCCACACTCATCCGATAACTCATCGTGTCAGCCACGTTTCGCCATACCAGCGGTATGCGAAGTTGAGTCACCGACCCTAGTCTTTCCTTTGCTCATGCTAGTATAGGATCCTGCCCATATGATACTTCCCATCGACACTTAACCCAGCCCGTCGGGATCTAAGTGTGAGGACTCACATGTTTTAACTGGCGGTGTATAGGGGACATCCTTCTATCCTCCTCCTTATCTACTCATAGATGTTGAGCGAGGACCCAGGTCAGGGGTAGGTCGTCAAACCATTCCCTCATGCATAACAGAGTCATCTCCGTTGATGCAGTGTCCCATACTAATAAGAGCAAACTATATGACTAGGCCCCTTTCCCATATGTGGGTAAATGTGGTCGCACAGAGTATCGGCTGATCGACGTAAGTACTAAGACATAATGTGCTTTTCTCAAAAACCACCTTTCTCCATTTCTTTACTTCAACACCATATAATAGTGCTTTATATCCACACAAGTTTTCAAAGGAGTTTTGAATAAACAAATCTTGGTGTTTCCATCCTATAGTTTGAAAAAGAATATCCATCTAATATCTCCATACAGGGTGTCAAAATAATATACTGGGATTTAAAAAAAAAAGGTTTTCAAACTCATAGCCTTAGTGGCAACCACCACTTAAATCACATATGCTCTTTATAAGTAAAACATGTGAACCAAAATAGATGTATAAAGATGCAAGCTCAGGGAATAGCTTGCCTGATTCCAGTATGATGTTCTTGGACTTCTTCTCACCGCTCAAGAAATAACTATCATCCTCCTCCGATAAATCCTTTCCAAATACCACTCCGGTAGCGTTTATAACTAGCGTCGCAACATGAAAATAAACAACACGCAATAAGCAAACCAAACCACGAGTGACATATAAACAAGGGACAAACCACAAGTATCAAACTAATCACTCAAGCCACATACATAGCACTAGTTTAATTAAGCAACGAACTAAATCTATATTTACTAGGGCATTATACTCACAGGAGTATAAGGCCATACACATGCCAAAATATAGAGCACCAAGGCATCCTCAATTAGAGGTAATTAGTAACCACTTTTCTCTAATCAGGAAATACTTCAGACAAAAGTTAAGTCACCAATTAATCTCTATAATTTAAATACCTCACCAAGCCAAGGTGGAGACACTAACAAGATTTTTAAGCTATTATTCCACTCCAAGACTATCAAGTCTATCAAGCCATGCAAACATATTACTCACCAATGTGTCTAACAACTAACACTAACAGTACTAACATATTATAACGTGCTAAACTACAACAACTAGCAAGCAACAGCAGCACAACAATCATTACAGCAATGCAACCTTAAATGCTCTAAATAGTCACTTCATATATCAAGCAACACAATTTGGTTTCAATTTAATTGAATTAGCCATTATTTGATTATGTCTTAATTATGGCAGAAACTAGTTGAACATGTTTAATTACATATCTTAAGTTCTGTTGATCACAAAAATACAAACTAAATTTCTACGGAAAGCTACTGATGTGTAGAAGACAACACAATTGGATTTGGGTCAATTGGAGTTACCAAACTCCCTACACAATGTTTTGAATCCAGAAGCTAATTAATCAAGTTTTAGCTATTAACTAAATTCTGTTAATCTAAAAATAAAACCATTTTAGGGGTGACTAACCATGACTAAATGTGACTCAATAAAATTGGTCTCAACTAATTTGGACTAACAGAGTATCAGAAACAAACAAGTTTAGATTTAAAACCCTTTGTGGTATTTTGAATAATACATTTTTATTATTAATCTAAATGAGGTGAAACCAATTGGGTTGGTTATATAATTTCATAAGCATTCCATAACATTTTAGTTTGATTTATTTGGAGTTATAAATATCAAGATATTGGATTTACAAACTTAACCATATTTCTGTCATTTTTAGTATTTTACAGAAAAAGGCCAGAAAAGACCTAAACTTTCTAATTATCACCATAGTCAATCAATGACTTCTAAATTCAAACCAAGCTATTTATATGTTCTCCTATACATATATAAGACAAACCAATTGGATTCAGTCCAAAATTCATCTCCTAAAAATCTACAAAAATCACCAAACTGCCACTGGTGTGTTTACAAGAATGGATAGAACTTCTGTTTTAGATTTCATTTGCATGCAAGGCTTACGTATATAGCAAGGTATCCCTTCAGGCTATCCATAGAATTTTAGTTTGTAATATTTGGGTTTATAAAACTCTAGATATTTAATTTCTAATGCAAAACATACTTTCTACAAGATTGAATCTAGACCGCACTTATAGACATATTTTTGCAAACAACCAGTGTGGCATGTTTAAGAAAACACACATGAATACTATAAAATTTTAAGAACTCCAATATCTATCACATATTTACCACAAAAGATTTAAAGGTACACTGCAATTTTTAACAGAAATTAAATCATATATTGCATTTACTGAAAAAAAGTAAGGTTGGGCCGGATCTGGCCCAGAGCTTACCGCGCGAAGCAGAGGGCAGCCCAGCCCGCGGCCCACGCGCGGCGAAGCGGTACGAGGCGTCCTCTTCTTCCTCGACACGAACAGAGGCTCGGGGCAAGGAGATGGCCGGAAGTCCGGTGAGGGCGGGTGCGGTGCTCCGGTGAACCTGCGACGAAATCGTGAGCACCACGCGCTAGAGAAGAGGAAGGGGAGCACAGGAGTGAAGAAATGGCGGGGAATGGGGGAAAAAGCTTCCCACGGTCTTGAAGAAAAGGGCGGCGACCGGAGAGGAAGAAACCGCGTCGCGTCGGCGATTCGCGGCCTCCCTGGTCGATTTCTTCTACGGGGAGGGAGAGGAGATCGTGGCGGAGCTGGAGGTGGTCTTCATTTGGCTCGGGGTGGCACCTACCACCGGCGAGGTGCGATGCCCCGCTCGGCTCCGTCTCGGTCTTGGAAGAAGAAAAGGGGAGGGAAAGAGGAGAGGGGGAGGAAGCCGGGGAGCAGAGGAGCGTCTCGGGGGGGGGGGGGGGGGGGATCTTATGCCGCGGGGTAGAGGAGGGGGGCCCGGGCAATGGACGCCTGGGGAGAGGGCACGGCGGGAGGCGCACGTCGCCGTGTCGTCCGCGGACATGCCGCGCGGCGGCACGGGCGCGTGACCAAAGGGAGGGGGGCGTGGCGTCGGTGTCTGCGCTCCAGGGAGCAGAGGGGCGAGGCGGAGAGGTGGGGGAGTCCGGGCGGCAACGCTGCAGCGAGGGGGGGGGGGCCGGGCGGCGACGGCGCAAGGGGAGAGCACGGCGACATGGCCACTGTCGCCATGCTTCTCTACAGGGAGATGACGATTTTGCCAAAACCCCCTCGCAGAATATTCTTCCACTTTCACAAACCAGTCCTTTTCTATTTTTCTGCTAATTTATTTAAATCCAGTAGCATTTCAAGGATTTATTTGAACATAGCAATGGGAAGGGAAACACAATCATTAGTGAAACATTTCAAAAAGTTTTTGTTGGTTCTGAATTTTGGGTCTGGTAAAAATAAGTTTTTCTTGGTTCCAAAATTTGGGATGTTACAACCATTTCGGCGTTCGTCAGTCGAGTCACAAGATGATTTCACATGACATACATTACTTTCACTTTGAGAATCGGACTCGGAACTTTCCCGGCATACAAATAATATAAAAGATAGCTATCCGGCAGTCCCCGGGTTCCTTCCCGAGATGCCGGTACAAAACAATAAATGAATTTGACGAAACAAAAGTAAAATGAGCACCGAACCAGGCAGTCCCCGGGTTCCTCCCGGGGTGCCTTACTTCCATAAATACTGAAAATTGAGATACATCATACACTGAGCCCTTTATGTGTAAAAGGGTCGAAGTAGAGCTACATTCCATGGACGCTTGGTTTCCTCACCAGATTTGTCCATTACACCTTTCCTAGCCTCCTGTGCATCTACAAGGTAATAAGAGTCATTGTGCAATGCCCTACTTATCACGAAAGGTCCCTCCCATGGAGGTGACAACTTATGCATTCCGGCCGTGCGTTGGATGAGCCTCAGCACCAGATCTCCTTTTCGGAACACCCTCGGGTGTACTTTCCGGCTATGATATCGGCGAAGGTTTTGCTGGTAAATTGCAGATCGAGAGAGTGCCAACTCACTTGCCTCTTCGAGTAAATCAACATCATCCTCTCGGGCCTCCTTTGCCTAAGTTTCGGTGAACATTGTTACTCTCGGGGAATCATATTGTATGTCGGTCGGGAGTACTGCCTCGGCACCGTATACCATGAAAAATGGGGTGTATCCGGTAGATCTGTTCGGTGTAGTCCGGAGACCCCACAAGACCGCTGGCAACTCCTCTATCCAGCATCCCGGAGTTCTCAACAGTGGTTCGATCAAACGAGCTTTGATGCCGGCCAAGACCAAGGCAGTTGCTCTTTCGACTTGCCCGTTCGCTTCCGGGTGTGCAACTGATGCTACATCTAGCCGGATTCCCTTCTCAGCACAAAATCGAGCGAATTCCCCCACAGCAAAATTAGTGCCATTATCAGTGATAATGCTGTGCGGGTATCCGTATCTCAAGATGATGTCTTTCAGGAATTGCACAGCAGTGTGTCCATTGCACTTCCGGATTGGTTTGACCTCTATCCACTTGGTGAATTTGTCCACCATGACAAGTATGTGTGTCATATTGCCTCTTGCCGGTTTGAATTGCCCGACCATATCCAAACACCATACTGCGAATGGCCAAGTGATAGGGATTGTCTTCAGTGCAGACGCCGGCATATGTATCCGGTGAGCAAATTTCTGACATCCCCCACACTTCCGGACAATATCTTCTGCTTTCTGCAATGCAGTGGGCCAGTAGAACCCATGCGGAATACTTTCGCCACCAGGGCCCGGGATGATGCATGATGTCCACACTCCCCCTGATGTATTTCCAGGAGCATCTCTTGCCCTTCTCCCGGTTCTACACACCTCTGAAGTACTTCAGTGACACTTCTCTTGTACAGATCTTGATTGATGACAGTGTATGCTTTTGACCTTCACAGTATTTGTCGGGCTTCCACTTCATTCTCCGGGAGAGTTCCCTCCAAGATGTAAGCCATAATGGGCTGTGCCCACCCCGGGACAGGTCGAACCGGGAACGCGGGAGCGTCTATCTCCATTGGTTCTGCCGATATTACTTCTATCATCATCTTTCTTTGCCTCTCTGAGCATTGTGCCGCAGTCCCCGGGTTCGATGTGATGCTCCCGACATCTACTTCCATAGGTACTGCATCTGCGCCAGGCTCCTTGGGGATGAAGATAGAATCCGACTCGGGCGAGGGTTGAATAGATGGCTTCCTCAAATGCTCCAGAGCTATCCCGGGTGGGATGGCATCCCGAGACGACCCTAGCTTGGACAGGACATCTGCTGCCTCGTTTTCTCCTTTGGGTATGTGCTTGAACTCGCATCCTTCAAAAAATCCGGAAATTTTCTGTACATGAAACCTGTATAAGGCCATGTTTGCATCGAGGGCATCCCAATTCCCCTACACATGTTGCACTACGAGGTCGGAGTCACCAAAACACTCTATCCGGCGGATGCCGATTTCCTTGGCGACGTTCAGTCCATGAACCAAGGCCTCATATTCCGCGACATTGTTAGATGCCCGAAAATGGATTTGCAGCACATACTTCAGTACATCTTGTTTCGGGGAAGTGAGGACCACTCCGGCACCCAATCCGATCTTAGCCTTTGAGCCATCGAAATGCATCCTCCAGAAATTGTAATCCGGCATCGGAGGTTCATACTGCATCTCGGCCCAGTCTACCAAAAAGTCCGGCAGCGCCTGCGACTTGATGGCATCTCGTCTCTCATACGCCGGAGCGTATGGAGACAACTGGATGGCCCATTTGGCTACCCGGCCGCTAGCGTCCTTGCAACCGATGATCTCGGCTAGAGGAGCTTCGCATACCACTGTGATCGGGTGTTCCTGAAAGTAGTGCTTGAGCTTGGTCACTGCCATGTATACCCCATACGCCATTTTCTGGTAGTGCGGGTAGTTCTGCTTGGATTCCGAGATCACCTCACTGAGGTAATACACCGGCCTCTGTATCAGCTTGCCCCCTTCTTCCCTTTCTACCACCATTGCCACACTGACTACTCGGTTGGTTGCAGCAATATACAGCAGCATAGGTTCCTTGGGTAATAGGGATGCCAACACGGGTGATGTTGAGAGCATTCTCTTCAAATCGTTGAACGCCGCGTCAGCCTGCGGGGTCCAAACAAATGTCTTGCTCTTCTTCATCAGTTGGTACAGGGGCAAGGCCTTCTCCCCAAGTCGACTCACAAACCGACTTAGGGATGCAAGACACCCGGTAAACTTCTGCACATCTTTGAGACGCACGGGCAACTTCATGCTTTCGATGGCACGAATTTTACCTGGGTTGACCTCGATTCCCCGTCTTGAGATGAGGAAGCGGAGTAATTTCCCCGCCGGAACCCCAAATGTACACTTATCCGGGGTCAACTTCATCCGGAATCTTCTTAGGTTCTAAAATGTTTCCCTCAGATCATCTATTAGTGAGGCTTTTTCTTTTGTCTTTATGACTATGTCATCGACATTCACCTCGCCATTCCGGCCTATTTGGTCATGCAAACATTTCTGCATGCATCTCTGGTATGTAGCACCAGCATTCCTTAAGCCGAAAGTCATGACACGATAGCAATAAGCCCCGTAAGGGGTAATAAAAGCAGTTTTCAATTGATCATCCGGATTCAAAGGTATCTGGTGAAAACCAGAATAGGCATCTAAAAAAGTTAAAAGCTCACTCCCGGCAGTAGAATCTATTACTTGATCTATTCGGGGCAGCGGAAAGGGGTACTTTGGGCATGCTTTGTTGAGGTTGGTGAAGTCGATGCACATGCGCCACACCTTAAGTAGGAGGGGATCATCCTTCTTCTTCTCTACCCGGACCGGATTCGATATCCTATCCGGGTGCAGCACCTCCATTATGAATCCAGCCGCCAGCAGTATAGCCAGATGCTCCATGACAGCAGCTCTTCTCTCATCCGATAGGCGCCTAGTTGGTTGCTTCACCGGCTTCGCATCCGGTCGAACAAACAGAGAGTGCTCAGCCAACTCCCTCGGGACGCCTTGCAGATCGTCACTCGACCACGCAAAAGCATCCCGTTTCTCACGGAGGAAGTCGACGAGCTCGCCTTCCTATTTGCTGTCCAGGTTGTTGCCAATGATAACTTGGCGCTCCGGGTTGCTGGGGTCCACCCCCACCTTCTTGGTCTCCTTGGGGGGCTGAAATGACGCACCCTGCTCCGGGTTCACCATCCCGGGCATTCCGAGTTGGGAGGTCTTGGCCATTGCCACCACCTGCTGGATCCTCTTCTTTTCATCTGCGATCACCAGAGACTCAGCTAAGCATGACCCCGCCGAGGCACACTCCATGGAGCGCTTGTGGTCTCCCGAGATGGTGATTATGTCGTTAGGTCCCGGCATCTTCATCTTGAGGTAGCCCATGTGAGTTGATATCATGAACTTGGCCAGGGCTGGCCTGCCGATCAGTGCATGATATGGGCTTTCGAGGTCCACGACCTCGAATTCCAAGCTCTCGGTTCGGCAGTTTTCCCGAGTTCCAAACAGCACCTCAACCCAGATTTTTCCCATGGGTGAGCAAGAGACTCCGGGCACAATGCCGTGGAAGGTTGTCTCGGTAGGCAGCAAGGTGTTCATGGACACCCCCAGCTTCAGCATCGTATCCTTGTACATGATGTTAATGGCACTGCCATTGTCGATCAGAACCCGGTTGAAGCGGACATTGAGGTTGGGTCCAACAAAAGTTGGGTCCACCACTAAGGCATACGCCCCCGGCTTAGGCATAACCCTGGGGTGATCCTTCCGGCTCCAGGTTATCTCCATCTCGGACCAGTGCAAGAACTTGGGTACCGCCGGGATCACATCATTCACCTCCAAAGCACGCTGCCGCACACTCTTTCGGTCTGTGGGTTCGGTCACGAAGACCACATAGCTTTGATGTGCCTCCCGGTAATTGCTCTGCTGCTGCCCGGCTTGGTTACTGGGGCCTGCACCGTTGTCGTTCCGCGTGTGCACCACATTTACTGGCCGAGGTGGGGGCCCTCGCGAAGGTGGATTGATCCGGATCGTGTTGGCCCCCGATGTCGGAGGAGGGGGTCTCGGAATGTTGGGCCGAGATGCCGGAGCATTCGGCCGAACACCTCCCGAGCTGCCTTCCTGCAATGTGCGCTGATACCAGCTGCACTGCCGAGTAGAGTGGTTTGCGGGCTTGTTGGCCTCCAGAGTATGGTAGCAGCATGGCTTCTTCAACATTTCCTCATATGTCAGGGGCTTCTTCTGTTCCACCCAGGTCTTCTGCACCTCCTGACTCTGACCCCAAGCCGGGCCACTCGTCTTCTGAGGCTGGCTGTTGCCGGCATCCTCTTGCTCCCGGGTCACTGCTGCGACGTGCTATGCGGCATGGTGATACTCGGGCTGATTTCTCTTCTGGCCAAAATCTTGGCGATCATGGCTCCTGCTCGGTCCTGAACGCTGAGGTCCCGCATTCCTCCTGTTGGAGTCACCGACATCCACCAGGGGTTGCATGGGATCTCCAAGCGTGTAGGTATCGACGATGCGCATGGTCTCTGCCAAGGTTGTTGGCATTTTTCTTTGCAACTTCTGCCACAGCATTGAGCCATGCCGGCATCCTTGTGCAAACCAGGAGATGGCCTGTGCCTCTACCACTCCTTCGCAAGAGTTGCGAATATTGCTCCACCGGGTAAGGTACTCCCGGTCGGTCTCGTTGCTCCTTTGCCTACAGATGGCAAGCTGTTGAGGCCTGTTAGGCCTTTTGTACGTGCTGGTGAAGTTGCTGATGAATGCTTCCTCAAAGTCTAACCAGCAGTCTATACTGCCAGCTCTCAGGTTGTTCAACCAGATCCGGGCTGGTCCTTCCAACATCTGCGGTACGTAGCGTACTGCCCATCGTCTGTTTCCACCGGCTATGCTTACTGCAGTTACATAGTCGGTTAACCAGTCCTCCGGCTTCTTGCTGCCGTCATAGGTCTTGGCACCCCTGTTGAGCTGAAAATTCCGAACAGGTGGCTCCCGCATGTTCCGAGGTCCAAAGCAGGCAGGCCCCGGAGGTCCTTGCTCCTCTACCAGCTCGGATTGGTGAATTCGGTCGAGCCGGAATCTGGCGTCTGCCGGATTCAGCTCTCTGGTTCCTATCCGAGATCCCATAGGGTTCTCGTCTGGATGGTATCCGAGCTGCTGCAGTCTCGAGTCGCCATCGTTGAGCCTGTTCTGCACCGGGACCACGGCCTGCTGGGGAATGGAGGCGACCTCCCTCTGCGGGTTTCCCTGAACATGAGGAGGGTTCCGGGGTGGATTACCGCGGCCGACCGGGTTATTGTTTCCTACACCCAGGTTACCACCCTCACGGGTACTTCCCGCCTGCCCCGAGTTACGCTGCCCGGCTTGCCCGGCTTGCTGGATACCGGCGAAGGCCGGATCATAAGTCTGTAGCTGCTTGTTCTTCCCGGAACCTCGGCTCCGGCTTCGGCTCTTGCTCTTGCTCTTGCTTCTGCTTGGATGCGGGGAAGAGGCCTCCCCGTCCGACTTCTGGCTATTGGGTCTGGCTGAGTGCACTTGGGACCCCGCTCCGGGGTTCTTCTTCTTGAAGGCCTGATTCTGACGGTTGGCCTCAATCACCAACTCGTTTACCCGTTCCTGCTGCTTGCGCAGGGCCTCACCGGATAACCCCACCAACTCGGCCATGGCGGCTTCGGCGGCCCTAAGAGTTTTCGCGGGTGAGCTGTACACCGGCTTCCCCGCTGAAATCCGACTTCCGGTGTGACTGGTGGTGGCTCCACCAGCCAGGTCCTCATTCACCATTCTTCCTTTCTTGCGCAGATCCGCGATGCGCTTGTCCCGGGAGTCTATCTTAAGAAATCCGTGAGCTGCGTTGTACTCCCGGAGACTGGCATTGAGTTCGCGCCGGATCTCGGCGATCTCCTGCGCTTCAGCGAGTAGCAATCTCCGCTGCTCCTCCAAGTCAGCCGAGGTGACCTGGGTATCCGCCTCAGCAACCACAGGTACAGCTAACTTGGCCACCAGCCCCGAGAGGGGATCCGGACGACGTCGCGGCTGGGACGGCTGTGGGTCGCCATCCCGGGCCGCATCTCTCTCCTGAGGAGGTTTGGCCAAACGGATGTGACCGCTTCCGGCATCGCCGTCAGCGTCCTGGTATTCCTCCTCGGTTGCCCCGACCATCATCACTGCGACGGAACTCGGGGGGCGACCGACACGCAGACCCCGAGCAGCGCAGGGCATGGGAGGGTCCTCAGCTTCCAGGACTGTGTCCGGGTAGCTGCAGATAACTTCGGTGGCGACGTAGGTGGTGAAACCACCGAAGTCAATGAGACACCCGTTCACCGGAAAGGGTCCGTTCCGGAAGCACCCTGCGTTGTCGCAGACGAAATCCATCTCCCCTAGTCTTACGACTAGGCCAGAGAGAACCCGAACGTCGAAATGAACGGGGGAGCCCGTCCGGATGTGTACACCAGCCAACACCTCTGTCTGCCCCACGGTGGGCGCCAACTGTCGTGGTGGTGTCACGGCAGATGCCATTGGATGGCTAATGTGTGGGGCCGATGGACGTTGGTGGATCCGGGGAGGGATAGCGAGCTGAATAGCCCACACGAGGAGGAACCCGGTATAACCGAGTTCTCCTAAGAACAGGAAATAACAGCAATACGATGCAAGGAAGATCTAACAAACAACAACAAAGGCACGAAGGCACACAACACACACACGATGTACCCAGGTTCAGGGCCCTCGTGAGGAGGTAACACCCCTACTCCTGCCTTTCCTCTCTATATAAGTGTGGTACAAGAGCTACAACTTGATAATAAGTGTCTCCAAGTGAAGAAGAAGTAGCACAGGAGAACTCAAGGTATGAGGAAGTAAAAGCTCTAGGAGTGAATTCAACTATAACTTTGGCTCCCAAGTTGGTCGTCCCCTTCACAGAAGCAGTTATGGCGCCTTTTATAGGGTCTCGGCCAGGAGGGCCGGTAACCCTAAGATGGCCTAGCCCCACCGGACAGGTCTAGCCGGCATGCCGTCACCGGCTACCACGACCTAGTCGCCGCGCTATCCGGCGTAGCCCCTTCGTCATCATATCGGCGAGGACAGCAGACGCCGTCCTGGATCATCATTGTCTCCCTGTCAGAGACAGGACATGTCTTTGCCCATCCCGGGTAGCCTTTTCCGGATTGCCGGGCTAGGCATGTCAGGTCTTGTCGTACCGGCTGACGCGCTTCCGTGTCAGGCGGGAGGTGACCCTGCTTCCGTGTCAGGCGGGAGGTGGCCATGCTTCCGTGTCAGGGGGAAACGTACTTCCTCCCGCATCAGGCGGAAAAGCCTGCCACAGACCGTTGACGGTCGACCGGGATCGTTCGCACCGGCTACCTCTATGCTTGCCTCCGTGAACCTCTCCTGCACGAGATCAAGACCGAGATAGAGACTCCGGTTAGTACTTACCCGGACCACCTCTCCGGTGAAACCGAATACCTCTCCTTCCGGGACTCTTCTCGGAGCCCGAGGACCAAGATCCTTTCCGGTGGCATCCGAGCTCGCCTGTGGATGTGTATCTCTAGGCCTAGCCTCCCGAAGATGTCTTAGCCTATCAGCGAAGACATCTTCGAGAAGCTAGTTCTTAGAGGAACCATCCGCTGATGTTTGCGCTGCCATTGTGAAGGCTGGGGGTGTCTATTTATAGGTGTTAGGGCCGACCCTCGCGCCTGCCAGGTGGCATTCTGGACCCTTCCAGCACCTAAGGGTCAAGTTGCCCCTTCAGCACACCAGGGGGTGTCCCTTACTCTCGCCAAAGGTCAGTTACTGTTGACATACAGCTGAGTTATTCCGGGATCTGCCCCTACCCGGGGGGCAGCCCCCCGACATTCAGTTTTAAGTTGTTCTCTATTAGTATGGATAGGGAATGCGAATTACAAAAAAAAAAGTTGTACTTGTGAAAGAACATTTCTTAATCCCTAGTGTTTTGAGTGTTAGTTAACAATACCAATGATGTACTAATCCTATTGCTAAGTATTTCAGTTTGTGTGAGTTGCATATCACATATCCCAAAGCCAAAATGTAGAGAAAAAGAGTTTCTGGAATTCTTCCCAGAATCGGAATATTGGAACCGGAAATTTCCAGGATCGGAAATTCCGGGTCTCCTATACCTAACAGAAAAATGGCTAAGGAAAAGTCAGGAAGTGGTTCTGACTCAAACCGGAAATTCAGATCGGAAATTTCACTGACTCGGAATTTCCGAGTCACCCTCAGAAATTTGGCTAAGTCAAGATGTCAAAGTGGTTCTGACTTCAACCGGAAATTCGGCTCGGAAATTTCACTGACCCGGAATTTCCGAGTCACCCTCAGAAATTTGGCTAAGTCAAGATGTCAAAGTGGTTCTGACTTCAACCGGAAATTCAGCTCGGAAATTTCACTGACCCGGAATTTCCGAGTCACCCTCAGAAAATGGCTAAGTCAAGATGTCGAAGACGTTCTGATCTCAACCGGAAATTTAACTCGGATATTTCACAGAATCGGATATTCCGAGTGGCCCGGAATTTCCGGGTTTCACTTATACCGGAATTTCTGGGTCCTCGAGGCAGCCAACGGTCAGATTTTGGAAGGGGGTATAAATACCCCCTCACTCACTCAAGAACATGGAGCTCTCAGATTTTCTCTCTCCTACTATTCTTGAAAGCTCAAATCAACAAGATCTCCCAATCCCTCCACCCAAATTCGTTGATCTTTGGAGGATTGGAGGAGAAGGCCCGGATCTAAATCTTCACCGAAGGGATTTGCATTTCCTCCCAATTCACTTGGGGATTTCTTGGCTAGGGTTTCCGGTGGGAAAACCTAGTTCACCATTGTTGTAATCTTGGTGTCGCCTTGACCTTTTGTGGTCCTTGACCTTTTGTGGTCATCTTGAGAGCCCCCAATTAAGTTGTGGGTGCGTGCCTCAAGCGTTTGCAAGAGATTCGATCTCCGCCCTAAAAGGAATCAATAGTGGAAGCTGGACTCGCAACCTTTGTGGTTGAGTTCATCGGAGAAGAAGGTGAGCCTTTGTGGCGTTGCGGCTAACCTGTTGTGGTAGCGCACACCTCTCCAAACGAGACGTACACCCTTGGGTGGAACTCGGGATTACATCTTCGTCTCCGCGTGCTTCACTCGGTTCCCCTTATCTTTGCTCCCTTACTTGCTTGTCTTGTTTATCTTGTTATTTCTTAGTTTGTCATTTAGGTAAATTCACCGTAGTTGCATATCTAGAGAATTTACCTTTGTGTTGAGCTTAAATTTGAAAAGACCTAAAATTTGTAATAGCACCTATTCACCCCCCCCCCTCTAGGTGTCGGATTCCCGTTCAATTGGTGTCAGAGCCTTGTTCACTTTTAAGGGCTTAACCGCCTAAGTGCAACGATGACGGAATCCGATGCCGAGAGGGCCGCCCGTGAGAAATTAGAGGCGGAGAAGGAGGCGTTAGCCAAAGGGGCAACCATGGCCGATCTTATTGATATGAGATCGTCCTTGGCGGCCCAACTCCTCAAGATGAATGAGATGCTCATGGCACTCTTGAAGTCTAAGGAGCCCGAGGCTACTTCTCCCTCTCCTCCTCCTAAGGAGCATGTTGAGAACTCTAAGGAGTCATCTTCGGATGGGTCTAAAGATGTCACTCCAAGTGTTTCCATCGGGAAGGCGGAAAAGGATGAATCACCTAGCTCCTCTAACACCCCCAAAGGAGAGGAATTTCATAATGTCAACCATAATTACTCTCCTAACCCTCCTATCCCTCACCTTCATGTAAACTTTAGAAGTGATCCTCCTAAGCTTAAACCTACTCATTTCTCTCAATGGCAATTTCCAATGAAGTCATGCAAGAGATGACCGCATACAAGGTGGCCTCCAAGATTGCACAAGATGCAAGAGCTAGAGCCATAGGGATGCAAAAGCATGCCTCAATTGCCTTGAAGGCCACCGTTGAAGAAGAGGATGAATAGGAGTATGATGATCAAGTCGAGCTATCTAGTGAGACCCTCTCAAGTACTCTTACTCAACACATGGGGCTTGCGGCAAGAACATTTTGGAAGAACCCCAGAAGGGCCAAAGCGAGGATTGACAAGAAGTTTCCCTCCAATGGAGGAAAGCCATTCAACAAGGTGAGGCTTTGCTATAATTGTGATGACAAAAGCCACTTTGTTGCAGATTGCCCATGGGAGAGAAGAGAGGATCATGGTGGGAGGCTCGTGGCCAAGACGAAGGGCAAGGGGCCCATGCCCATGAAGAAGCCCTACTTCAAGAAGAACCAAAAGATTGTCTTGGTGACTCAAGAGCAATATCCCACCGATGATGAAGATAGTGACAAGGAGGATACTCCAACGCAAGTGGCCGCACTAACCATTTCTTCCACACCTCCGTCACTATTCTCCTCACCAAACAAGAGTCCCATCATCAAGAATGCAAGATGTCTTATGGCAAAGACATCCGAGGTAAAATTGTCCCCCACCTCCATATCCCATGACATTGATGATGGTATGAGCCTAGAAGTCAAGGAAGAAATTATTGCTTTTGATAAATTCATGACTAACTTGCAAGGAGAAGGAAAGAAACACGTTGGCTCAATTATGAGTCGTATAGGTGAGCTTGAGGATGAGCTTGAATTAAAAGGTGAGATTGAGAGAGAGGATGCACACGCTAAGGTGTCCCTACAATCCTCTCTCGAAGATGAACAAGAAGCTCATGCACTCCTCAAGGAGGAACTTCCTAAGATCACTCAGGATCGTGATCTCTACTTTGCTAAATGTAAAATTGTGCAAAATGAAAAGTCCGAGCTTGTAGTTGCTCATGCTAGACTTTGCGAAGACTTCGAGTCACTTGAAAATACTCACAAGGTATTGACAAGTGATCACGAACGTCTCCTCAAGTCTCGTGATCAACTCCAAACTCGGATATCTATTCTTGAGAAACCTAGTACTTCTACTCCTTTGAATACTAATGCAAATGTTGTCAAGGATAAAGCTAGGATCTTGTTTGTTCCCTCCATGGCAACCGAGCCCAAGACCTCCCTTGGTAAAAGCAAGGGGACACTCACTACTCCTCTTCATGAGCGAGTGTAACAGCCCAAGGTTTAAACCCTAAAAACCTCTGTAATTTTTCCACTTTTGTGTAATGGCATCATGGCATTCATATCAATTTGCTACTATTATGTCAATTGCATCCAAACATTTTGAATATGGCATATTTGTCAAGGAAGTTCCAAGAGTTCAACATGAGATATTTGCACTTGCTAAGGACAAACTATTTTGAATAATGGCATATTTGTCAAGGAAGTTCCAGGAGTTCCAGATATCATATTTGCATTGTCTCCAAATAATTAAAGTGGCAACTTAGAGAAATATCAACAAAATGCCCTTTTTAACACCTATGAACAAAAGTGCACCAAGACATTTTATTTTGAGGAGCCAATTTTTGTGGTGCCTCTACATGGTATGGGGAAGCTCCCTGATTTTTTCAAATTTTTCTAAAAGGTTTCACTGCCTCAAATAAATCAAAACCCTGCACTGGATTTAAAAAGAAGTAGGAAAGGACCTCTCTGTAAAGGGGGACGACATGTCTGTGAGAAAAGAGGAAAGTAGCCCAGGGGGTTTTCTGCAAAAACTGCGTCTTCTTCGCTGTAGCGACCGAGCGCCTCGACCCCGCCGGACCCCATCGCCGTGTCGAGCGGAGCTGTGCCGCGCCCGGACCCCCCTCCTCTTCTGCTGCCCTGGAGAGGATAAGACCACCCCGAGCCGTGCTCTGCTCCCTCCCCCCCCCCCCCCCCCCCCCGATCTTCTCCTCTGTTTTTCCCCAGCCATGGCCGAACCCTAGGAGTAGCTCGCCGTCGCATCGCCGTCGTTTGGGTACGCCCCGAGACCATCCAGCACCACCACGAGCACCGCCGCCTCGCCTTCTCCCTCTCCGCTGCAGGAATCACGCCGGGGAACTCGAACGCGACCGCTCCGTCCTCTTCTTCCCCAACTCCGGCCGCCGCGCCTCGAGCACGCTCGCCACCGCCACAGCGCTCCTCCGTCCGCTCCGAGCAGCTGCACGCGTCGAGGGTGAGATTGCGGTCCTAACGGACATCCCCGCTCGTCCCCTCTCCCCCTATATCGTCTGGTCATTGTTCCTCGCCGTCGGGCGCCGCCGCGGGTCGCCGTGGAGCTCGCTCCGGCGACCAAAAGCCAGCGTCGCCGCCTCCGGTAGGTAGGGAATCGCACGTAGGCTAGTTTGCGCGCTCCCGTTCGTCCCCGCGTGCCTCCAGACGCCGAAAACGTGCTCGCCGGAGCCGCGCCGCCGCGCCGGTCTGCGCGTCCTCGCGCCGGTCAACGCGCAGCTGACGTGGCTGCCAGCGTGGCGCTGGCCCCACCCGTCAGTGGCTCGGGGTAGCCTCGCGTTCGGTGAAAAATGCCCGAACCGTTTTCCTGCGATTTAATAAAAAGACAGAAATGATTCAAACTTCAAAAATTCATAACTTTCAAAATACTTCTCCAAATTTAGCAAATAATATACCAAAATGCTCAGAAAAATAAATGCTATCTAATGGACTGACTCACACTTCCATTAATGCTACTGTAAATTTCTGTTTTGCTAAAATGAAGAAAGGGGTAGAAATAAAAAGGTGTAGTTTAACTTCATAATAAATTCCTCAAATTGCTAGAATTGTACCCTCTAAGTATAAATGATTATAAGCACTGGCTCTACACATTCAGAATAATTTCAAGCATGTTTCCTAAATTAAAAGTGTAGGGGAACATAAAAACAAATAGGAAAATATATTTCCTATATCGTGGAATAATTATTCTTAGCATCCCATTTAAATGTCATATAGTTGTTATAATAATTCAGTGCATTAAAATGTCATACCATCATGTGTTTGCGCATTGCATATGAATTGCTTGTATTGAATGTGTTCTTTCCGGTGTTTTTAAACATCGATAGATCAAGGAACCGGGGTCTCGCCACATTACCCCGACGATCAGTATTACCCGCCTGCTGAGCAAGGCAAGCGTGATCCCCACCCTCTAGCATATCTTATCCTACTTTATGCAAATTATTTTTCTCCACTATATTATTGCATGCGGTTCCAAATGTCAATTTGATTGGATTAGAGTATCCTATAGTTGCATTCAGTTACCGAAGCCACTACCTGTTTCCCCTCCTATTATCCATAGGATTGTGTTGATGGCCTGAATTAATTACTTTACTAGGTTGTTGCTTAGCCATGCTTAGTTAACTGCTTAGTGGTCCGATGGATATTCATGTTGGGATCAGAGGTGGAAATTCCGCGGATTATGGTGGAGAAATGGTGGTAATGTTTAATAAAATGCTAAAAGGTGGGGATGAGAGGCCACATGGTATGTGGTGGGTTGTCTCGTTCTCGCCGCCTCAGTGCGAGTGCTCGCCTTCGAGCCAAGTTGAGCGTGCTACCATGCGTGGGTATATGGAACCTCATCGACCGACTAACTTGTGTCGGACTAGCCGGGGGTCCTCTAGTTTGGCTTTCCATTTGCGCGTGTGTTGAGATGGTGGCCAAGACTGAGATGAGGATGATGGTGGTAGGAAAATGAGTGGCCGCGGGGCAGGGTGTTGGAGGCACTGAACTTGTCCTACGGTCACTGATGATCCTAGGTTAGTCCAAAGCGAGGTAAAGGTCGTAGCCGCTCCCACCCAGCCGGCTTTCCCCGGAAGAGAGCTAGTTGTACAGGCAATGGGCCGGACGGTACGCATGGATAAGGAGCTGGGAGGTCCCTCGGGAACCTGGCGCCTTTCACATTGTACACCCCCTGCAGGGATAAATCTTTTCGAAAAGCCGTGTCCACGGTTAAGGACGACTTGGTGACGAATTCAGGGATCATAGAATAACTTTAACGGAATGATTAAAAACTGGGTACTAAAGGTACCACTCACGATTGTAAGGTTGACTTCCTCGAGGTTGATTCGGGGAGGTGCCTTTGAAGGACAGGTACAGTGGTGGATGATGAGAAAGTGAATCAAAAGAGAAAAGAGTTACTCCTTACCCCTCTTTAAAAATATTCTGATAGTCGATGCCATGGAGTTATATTTTAAGAATAAAATCAGCTTTACGCAAAACAGCCATAAAACCTTGAGAGCCAATCATAGAGCAAATAGCTCAAAATCTTGTTGAGTTCGTCGAACTCACCCTTGTTTATTTTTGTTTCAGAGGAGGACTTTACCTACCCCGAAGGTGGGTTCTATGTTGACATCGACGAGTAGTCTGGGGTTCCCGGGTGGCAGCCTGGGGCAACTAGGAACCAGCTGGCACGGGATTGTTTATCTGTAGGCCTCTTAGGCCATATTTGGATCTTGTTGTTTAGAACAACTTAATTTGCTTCCGCTTGTTGTACTGATGGGTCTGCGACCTTGGATTGTAATATTTGCTATATTTCTCTACTAAGAGTTGAACTATATTTATCTTGAGTCGTAGGGTCTGTCATCTGCCAGGTGTTCCGGTGTCTTAGTCTCTTTATTATACTTGAGGGCTATGCTTTGGATATGGCATGATCGAAGGGTTGTGTTGCCGATGATCCATGCCGAGCACGCCTGCCGATGTTTATTCGGCCTGGGAGTGGTAACCCCAGTAACCTTCGATTATGTAGCATGACCACCGACACATAGCAGTTGTATAATTTATGGACTGGGGCATTACAACTTGGTATCAGAGCAGTACCGCCTGTAGGAAACCCTTACTACTGGTCGACGTTGAGTCTAGTGTTGGTAAAAATATTTTTAACCTAAAAATGAGTTGTGAAAACCATCTTAGGATTCTTTTTACTCCTTATCTGGTTACCCTCTACTCTCGGAACAATCTTACCTCTATTTGTTTTGTGCCTTATCACGTGTCGCTTCCGCCGCGCATGACGTGTCATACACTTACTCACTTTGGGTTTCAGGGCGTGGGGCGACCAGCTTTTGGGGCTCCCGTCCCTCTGTTTGCTTTCAGGATCATTTTCCTTGTTGTTCCTAGTCTCTACCCGAGTTCTACTTTCATTCCTGACTCTAGAGTCTCCGGACCTGACATTTGAATTATTTTTGATACAGATGACTGGTTCGGGCTTGGTTGTTCGCCTCACTCGATGTGAGGGTGTTCGAGGGTTCCCCGCCTTGTTTGCCGCAGCTTTGGCCAGCCAGGGTTGTAGGTGGTACCCGGAGTACACGGTGTATGAGGAGTATGCACCGTACAGTCAGGCGCAGTTCTTCTGTAAGGTGCGCGTGCTCAACGACGAGGGTCGCGTTGAGAACGTAGCTGGAGGCGTGGGTATGACCGTGGAGCAGGCGGTTCAGGAGGCCGCGTATAACGGCCTCTCTATTTACCGCAGCTACTGTCCGTACCTCGCTAACCAGGCGTCGGATTTCTGCCACTTCCCAGCTGCCGACGACAGCACGTCGGGTGTTTACCGAGCTGTGTACAGCAGCGGCGAGATGGAGTCGGACAGCAGGCACCGGGCACTGATTGAGCTAGTCCGAGCGTTGGACCGTCGAGCCCGGCAGTGGTAACCCCAGTAACCTTCGATTATGTAGCATGACCACCGACACATAGCATCATTGTATAATTTATGGACTGGGGCATTACAACAAGGGTAAGGAAGGTCTAGGTTATGTCGCTAAGGAGAAGAAGAAGATGATCAAGAAGAAGACCAAACCCGCACAAGCCAAGAAAGATGATATCGCAAGTGGAAATGCCACAAGGGGCACTCCCACTCGTGATGACTTTGCGGGCATATCTAACCCCAGCTATGGTTTATATGTTGATTATTATGGGGATGTCTATGCTAGATACATTGGTCCTTTTGATGATTACATTGAATATGCTATTTGGGTCCCAAAGACCCTTGTTGCTAACCAAAAGGCACCCATTGCAAAATGGGTACCTAAACCAAAGAATTGATTGCATGTAGAGACTTGCTTCCGGAGGATCGAAATGGATAATTGATAGTGGATGCACTAGTCATATGACCGGAAGCAAGGAAATTGTAACGGATTTGAAGCCTAATGATGATCAAATGACCGTTACATATGGTGACAATTCAAAGTCTAAGGTAATAGGGCTCGGCAAGGTGGTAGTGGCACCGGACATCACACTTGTGAATGTTTTGCTTGTCGAGTCCCTAGGTTTCAACTTGATCTTCGTCCATTCTTTAACTTGTTTGGGTTATACCGTTGTCTTCGAAAAGGAGATGGCCTCATACGGAGCAAGTCTCTCAATGTGTCTTTCGTTGGGTACATTGAGAATGGGCTCTATGTGGTTGACTTCTCCGGAGTCACCACTTCCCATACAATGTGCCTATTCGCGAAGGCGGACTTGGGTTGGCTATGGCATCGCCGACTAGCTCATGTCAACATGAGGACTTTGCAAAGTCTCCACAAGGGTGGCCATATCCTAGGACTAAAAGACCATGTTTCTTTCTCGAAGGATCGAATGTGTAGGTCTTGTGTTGAAGGAAAAATGCATGACATTCACCATCCAAGCAAGACCATCATTTCTTCAAAAAGGGTTTTGGAGCTTCTCCATGTTGACCTCTTTGGTCCCATTCCGGAAGCTAGTCTTAGTGGCAAGAAATATTGCTTGGTGATTGTTGATGACTATTCAAGATACACATGGGTTTTCTTCTTCAAGTCAAAGATGGAGACTCAACAAACTATCATCGACTTCTCCAATGAAGCTCAACGTCAACACAATGTCCCTATCTTGGTGATAAGAAGTGACAACGGGTCCGAGTTCAAGAACTACACCTTAAACGAGTTCCTTAGTGAAGAAGGGATTCGTCATCAATATTCCGCTGCTTATACTCCCCAACAAAATGGTGTAGCCGAAAGGAAGAATCGCACTCTTATTGAGATGGCAAGGTCGATGATGGCCGAGTTCAAGTCCCCTCACAACTTTTGGGCCGAAGCCGTCAACACCGCTTGCCATTCATCCAACCTACTCTTCTTCCGCAAAGGACTCATGAAGACCCCCTATGAAGTGCTTACCGGGAACAAGCCCAATATCTCTTACTTCCGAGTTTTTGGTTGTAGTTGTTTTTATCTCATCAAAGGTGGTCGTTTAGGCAAGTTTGAATCTAAGTCTCTTGAAGGGACATTTGTGGGCTACGGGTCCAAATCCCACACTTATAGAGTCTATGATAAGGCCTCGCGCATAATCATAGAAACTTGTAGTGTGGTGTTCGAGGAGAATTACGGCTCCCTTGTGGAGCAAAGTGGTGTTTCCGTTGTAGGTGATGATCAACGTCAAGATGCTATCCGAAGAATGGGGTTGGAAGTCCACCGCCCCGTTGAACTCTATTATGAGGTTGCTCAACAAGGATCAAGTTCTTCACATGTGGTGGCTACCCACCCATCGACAACACCGTGCCCAATACGCCTAGCCAAGAAGAAGCACAAGATTCTCCAGCTGCTCCTGGAATTTCCGGAGGGCCGGAAAATCCGGTTCAAACTGGAGTCGGAAATTCCGGTGATTCGGAATTTCCGGTCCATACTGAACCCGGAATATCCGGTCCTGCTGACATTCCCGGTGGCAGCTCGCAGGAAGGCCAAGATCAACCCTCTCCTTCACCGATGGACATCACTCCAATGGTTGATCAAGTCCATCAAATCAGTCAAGGCGGAGACATGAATGATCAAGATGATCAGGCGATTCCTCCCACCACTCGGAGGGAAATCGAGATCCGCCGTTTGAATAGGGTTGGCACCTCACAAGAATTAAGAGCTCTATCTCTTGAAAAGGTGCTTGGTGATGTGAGAAGCAAGGTCTCTACCCGAAGACAACTTGCAAGCTTTAGTGAACATCAAGCTCACAACTCCATGGTGGAACCCAAGAAGGTCTTTGAAGCTCTTGAAGATAAAGATTGGTTTGATTCTATGCATGAAGAGCTCAACAACTTCGAGCGCAACAAGGTGTGGAAGTTGGTGGAAAGACCCAAAGATTGCCGCAATGTTATCGGCACCAAGTGGATTTTCAAGAACAAGCAAGATGAACATGGCATGGTGGTGAGGAACAAGGCAAGATTGGTGGCTCAAGGTTACTCCCAAATTGAAGGCATTGACTTTGGAGAAACCTATGCGCCCGTGGCTCGACTTGAGTCAATTCGTATTCTTCTTGCTTATGCCTCTCATCATAACTTTAAGTTGCAACAAATGGATGTCAAATCCGCTTTTCTAAATGGTCCACTAAATGAACTTGTTTATGTTAAGCAACCACCGGGGTTTGAAGACCTCAAGTATCCGAACCATGTCTACAAGTTGGATAAGGCACTCTATGGCCTTAAACAAGCCCCACGAGCGTGGTACGAGCACCTTAAAGAACTACTTGTAGACCGTGGATTCCAAGTTGGGGAAATCGACCCCACACTTTTCACTAAGAAAGTTAATGGAGAGCTTTTCATTTGTCAATTATATGTGGATGAAATTATATTTGGATCGACTAACAAAGCATTTAACGAAGAATTCTCTAAGCTTATGACTGACAGGTTTGAGATGTCTATAATGGGTGAGATGAAGTTCTTCCTCGGATTTGAGATCAAACAATTGAAGGAAGGAACGTTCATCAACCAAGCAAAGTACATTCAAGACATGCTCAAGAAGTACGGGTTGCTTGAGCTAAAGGGTGCCTCTACCCCAATGCAAACCAAATGCCACCTTGAGCTCAACCCAAAGGGTAAGGATGTGGATCAAAAGGTATACCGCTCCATGATTGGATCTCTCCTCTACCTTTGTGCATCTAGACCGGATATTGTGCTAGCCGTAGGAGTGTGTGCAAGATATCAGGCGGCTCCTAAAGAAATCCATGATATGGCGGTCAAGAGGATCTTTAGATATTTGGCTTATACCCCAACCTTTGGATTGTGGTACCCCAAGGATGCAAACTTCTCATTATGTGGGTACACGGATTCCGATTGGGCGGGAGATCAAGATGATAGGAAGTCAACCTCCGGCACTTGTCAATTTATTGGGAGGTTCTTGGTAAGTTGGTCTTCTAAGAAGCAAAATTGTATATCTCTCTCCACCGCCAAAGCCGAGTATGTTGCCGCCGCAAGTTGTTGCACTCAGTTGCTATGGATGAGGCAAACTTTAAAGGAGTACGGAGTCGATTGCGACAAAGTGCCTCTTCTATGTGACAACGAAAGTGTCATCAAGATTGCTTACAACCCGGTGCAACATTCAAGAACCAAGCATATTGAGATCCACCATCATTTCATAAGAGATCATGTGGCCCGAGGAGACATTGACTTATCATATGTGGGCACAAGGGATCAATTGGCGGATATCTTCACGAAGCCCCTTGAGGAAGGAAGGTTTTGCTTTTTGAGGAATGAGCTAAATATCATTGATTCGAGGTCCTTAGCTTGATCGCTTGCACACTCACCTAGGGCATAATTGCATCTTATCTTGTTTAGATGTAGGCATGGAAATAAGGGGAGTGCGGTCCTAATGCATTGGACCATCCCTCCCCCCATTATGCCGATAGCAAGTGTTCTTTTATCTCTATATTCATTCTTATGACTAATGAGCTAAAACGACGAGTATTGGTTATGTACGCAAGATACATCTTCGCGGTAACATGCCATACACTCCTACATGGTGGCCTCGGCCACCGATCTCTTCTCTTTAAAGAGTTGGTTCTATTTGGAGCTTATTGTTGCTATTTGCCCTCCTTTTCATGCATGTGGGAAACCTACTCAACTTGGCGCTTTATGTTTCGTTTTGGTAGTTGTGAGTTGAGTATGGTGTACCAATGACAGTTTGGAAATCTATCCCAAGCCTACTTCCCCCTGAAAACATTTCTCTCTATTGCACACAAGTCATCCGGTTGAAAACTGGGATTTTAGTTCAGCAGGTCGGAATATCCGGTTCATTTATGAATCGGAATATCCGGTGACTCGGAATTTCCGGTGTAAGTTACACCCGGAAATTCCGATCGGGCGGTTTGTCCAAAAATATAAGGGCAGGCTCGGGGTGAAGGGCTCATTCGTGCCCTTCTTCCACCCCCGACCTCTCTCTCCTCCAACCGCCGCCCCTGCTGCTCCAAGATCCCTCCGGAGCACTCCGACCGCCGGGGAACCTCTTTCTCGGCCGGATCTGCTCCTCCTCCGCCCCGGGAACTCACTCCTCCAAGCAATGGCCTCAATGGATGAGGGTTCTAGTGGGAGTCCGTCCGCTGGGGCATCAAGGAACACCTCAAGGGCACCTGGTCACAAGAACCCTGTCAACAAGGTTAAGGGTCCTGCCTCCTCAAGCAATCCACCTGTTCAAAAGAAGAAGAAAGCTGTTGCTAGCAAGCCACCATCCAAGAAAAGGAAGAATGCTCCTATTCCTCAACGTCAGAACTATTCAAAGATGAACTCTGTTGAATACTCTCAGCTCAGACAAGGGGATTGGTACCTTAGGCCAAGGGACAACACTCTGGATGATCGCAACTATTGGTGTCAAGAGCAAGAGCACATACTCGTGGACCTCTACCTCTCTCTATCGAAGCTCATTCGGCCTATGCATCCGTTTGATCTTGCAACTCTGCAGAAGAAAGTCTGTTTTGTTGAAGCTATTCATATTGTCAAGACTATGGGCTTGGAGAGGCTGGTGCTCACTCGTTGTCCTTACAACTCTCAGCTTGTGATGCAGTTCTTTGCCACTCTAGTGATCAAGGGTGACTCAAAGAAGACAATTAAGTGGATGACTGGTGAATCTTTCTGTGAGTCCAACTTTGAGGATTTTGCCAAGGTTTCGGGCTACAAGTTTGATGGTGACAATCCTCAAGGCTATCGCATGCACAACCCTTACGAGCTCAACAAGAAGCAGACCGTGCACTTATATGGTGAGGGAGCCACACCTGGCAATTCTCGAGACTTGCTTCCACTTTATGATGTTCTTGTGCGCATCCTCCGTGAGAACATTGCACCAAGTGGTGGAAACAACGACAATGTGGTGACCCCTCTATGCAACTTGCTCCTTCATGCTAACCGCATTGTGGAGGACCCTGGCTCTGATGAAGACTGGAGTGTGGATGTTATGGATTACATCTACAATGAGATGTATGAAGCCATGACCACCAGAGTCACTATCCCCTATGCTCCTTACATCATGAAACTCATCAAGTTCAAGTTTCCTGACTATAACTTCAACAATGATGAGATGGAGCCGCATGACTTCAAGAAACTAATGAGAAGAAGACAGTGGTCAAGCCTCCTCCTGTGCCTTCGTCTAGCTCTGCTCAGGGTGGATCTTTTATGGGTGATGCTAGGAGGGCTGCTGCTCCTACTTATGTCCCGGCCACTCATGCGAAGGTGAAGAAGCTGAATTGGTTCCAACGCAACATCATGTGCATGAATGTGGACATCCGCAAGGAGCAATACACCGCCTACAAGGATCGTCGTCAGCTGGCCTACAATCAAGAATTGATCCTTCATCTTGCGTCTGGCTCTCCTGCTCCTGCAGATCTCTCTGATCCCCTGACCTTTGCTCAGTGGAACCAGGGTTCTCTGGCTCCGTGGACTCATATTGACCATGACCTTGGCGGCAGCTCATACACCACTGGACATGATTATGATGATGATGAGGAGGAGGCAGAGTATGAGGATGATGATGATGATGATGATGACGAGACCCCCTCGTACTGAAGACCTTCACGGGACGTAGCATCGCTCCTCTTCCTTTTTGGCGTTTAGATGCCAAAGGGGGAGAAGTTGCTCTAGTAGGACTTCGGGGATTTGCAGGGGTTCGGGCACAAGCATTTGCGTCTACCATTTATTTGCGCTTGTGTCCATTTATCTTATTTGTGGTTATTTGTTGAACTCTTTTATTATCTATGTGTGATGACTATGTGTATTGAGACAATGTGATGCTATCATTATCCTATGGTTGAGACTTCAAATTTATTGTGTTGGTATTCTCTTCATATCTCATACACAAGGTATGAAAATCTATCTAGTCTCAAATACTACCATAACCTTACATTTTGTCTCCTTACTCCTTTGTGATATCTTGTGTTTGTTATTATAAAATTGCTCCTATCCTTTGTCATATTGGGTTTCTTACTTGCACTTGTTTAGGGGGAGACATTTTCTGTCAAAAACATGATATTGCATTTTATTTCTTTGCAAATCTTGGTATTGTCATCTAACACCAAAAAGACGGAGATTGAAAGAACATTTCTTAATCCCTAGTGTTTTGAGTGTTAGTTAACAATACCAATGATGTACTAATCATATTGCTAAGTATTTCAGTTTGTGTGAGTCGCATATCACATATCCCAAAGCCAAAATGTAGAGAAAAAGAGTTTCTGGAATTCTTCCCAGAATCGGAATATTGGAACCGGAAATTTCCAGGATCGGAAATTCCGGGTCTCCTATACCTAACAGAAAAATGGCTAAGGAAAAGTCAGGAAGTGGTTCTGACTCAAACCGGAAATTCAGCTCGGAAATTTCACTGACTCGGAATTTCCGAGTCACCCTCAGAAATTTGGCTAAGTCAAGATGTCAAAGTGGTTCTGACTTCAACCGGAAATTCAGCTCGGAAATTTCACTGACCCGGAATTTCCGAGTCACCCTCGGAAATTTGGCTAAGTCAAGATGTCAAAATGGTTCTGACTTCAACCGGAAATTCAGCTCGGAAATTTCACTGACCCGGAATTTCCGAGTCACCCTCAGAAAATTGGCTAAGTCAAGATGTCGAAGACGTTCTGATCTCAACCGGAAATTTAACTCGGATATTTCACAGACTCGGATATTCCGAGTGGCCCGGAATTTCCGGGTTTCACTTATACCGGAATTTCCGGGTCCTCGAGGCAGCCAACGGTCATATTTTGGAAGGGGTATAAATACCCCCTCACTCACTCAAGAACAGGGAGCTCTCAGATTTTCTCTCTCCTACTATTCTTGAAAACTCAAATCAACAAGATCTCCCAATCCCTCCACCCAAATTCGTTGATCTTTGGAGGATTGGAGGAGAAGGCCCGGATCTAAATCTTCACCGAAGGGATTTGCATTTCCTCCCCATTCACTTGGGGATTTCTTGGCTAGGGTTTCCGGTGGGAAAACCTAGTTCACCATTGTTGTAATCTTGGTGTCGCCTTGACCTTTTGTGGTCCTTGACCTTTTGTGGTCATCTTGAGAACCCCCAATTAAGTTGTGGGTGCGTGCCTCAAGGGTTTGTAAGAGATTCGATCTCCGCCCTAAAAGAGAATCAATAGTGGAAGGTGGACTCGCAACCTTTGTGGTTGAGTTCATCGGATAAGAAGGTGAGCCTTTGTGGCGTTGCGGCTAACCTGTTGTGGTAGCGCACACCTCTCCAAACAAGACGTACGCCCTTGGGTGGAACTCGGGATTACATCTTCGTCTCCGCGTGCTTCGCTCGGTTCCCCTTATCTTTGCTCCCTTACTTGCTTGTCTTGTTTATCTTGTTATTGCTTAGTTTGTCATTTAGGTAAATTCACCGTAGTTGCATATCTAGATAATTTACCTTTGTGTTGAGCCTAAATTTGAAAAGACCTAAAATTTGTAATAGCACCTATTCACCCCCCCCCCCCTCTAGGTGCCGGATTCCCGTTCAACTTGCTATCTAAAAACGTTTTCAAAAAGGAAAGTGATTGGAAAAATGAGTAATGGTTAAGTGGGGATCGACCTTGAACACTTGTGTTCATGCCTATAAAACCAAAACAATTCTTTCCATGAAAACTTTTCCGTTAAAATATTATATATATTGTGTATATACTGTACATATTCTTCTATACTATAAAAATACAATGTATAGATAACTTCTAGTTTGTTTATGATGCATGTTTGCCACTTTGCTGCTAGAAACAGATTTATGTGCTTCACCGTATAAAATGTTTAAAATCACCAGAACGTGATATTGATCTGAACTTTCTTGAGTGCAAAGTACTTATTATTACCTTACTTTAATTAGTTTTGACTTTTCTGATTTTAGGTACCTAGATAGGTCTAATAATTTGATCTTTACTACCTGTTCCAGTTTAGACAGATTCCTGTGCTTCACTGTAAAATTTCGTGCAAAATCTCAGAATAGTATTTTGACCTGAAATGTTTTGTACATCAATCTGATATCATGATCTGTCTTTCATTAGTGTTTAGTTGTTCATTTGAGCTACGTAACTATCTCGTTGAGTGTCATCTTTACAGACTGTTCAGTTTTAGCAGATTTATATTCTGTTTATTTAATATTATACTTACGGTTCAAAAGTTTCCTTAGTTTTTCGACGGTCACCTGAAATAATAAGAAACCTTGGTATTAAGGTGGCTAATTTTTAATCAATATTATGATATTTGACAAATCTTAAACATGAGTGGATTTTATTTGATGAGTACTAACCCTACTAATAAGTTTTCTCAAGTTTTATGTGGATGTAGCTAATAAGTTCTAATCAATATGGTGATATGAGATAAACAAGAATATGCAAGAGCTCAAGATTTGGGATTTGTAGGTGCATCCCAAGCACATCTTTAAGAAGATATAATCATCTAAGCTTGGGATGCCCGAGTCATCCCCCTATTCATCAACTAACATGAGGTTATCTCGTTCATACTCTATATTACCCGTCGACATGATATATCTTAACTTGTATTATAGTTACTTTTATATGTCTTGGTTTTATCCTTGTTAGTTTTATTATGCTCTTTATTTTGTTTTGACTTCTTTGATTTCACTTATAAATTCAAAATAACAAAAATAGTTTCTTTTGTTTTGCTTCTTTGTTTGTTTGTTTTTTATTTTGGTTTTAATTGGCTTTTACTTTTGATTTTTATTTAGAGTTTTCCTTGCTGTAGCTAGCATTTATAAGTATTGATTAGAATCTGATCTATTAGTTTATAAAAAATAAAGTACCAAGTTTACCCATTTAGCTTAGTTGATACATATGGTGCCTAGCTGAAAGGCGTTAAAGAAAAACGCTTATGGGAGACAACCCACTTTTTATTCCTGTTATTTTCTTTTATATTGAGTCAAGGAACATGACTACCACTGTAGCAATTCCTTTATATCTTTACTTTATTGCATTGTTGTGTCAAGTTAAGTCTCTAGTTGAAAGTTGATGCTAAAGTTGGATTCCTGCGCAGAAACAGTTTTTGGTGTCCACCGTTAAATTGATAACTCTTCACAGAAAAATCCAAATGACCGACCCTTATTTGTGCGTAATTCTCAGATATATATGCAACTTTCATTACTTTTGAGTTTTCTTATTTGAGCAAGTTAAGTGCCTCGAAAAAATTAGTATTTACGGACTGTTCTGTTTTTGACAGATTCTGCCATTTATTTTGCCATGCCTCTTTTGCTATTTCGATTGGATTTTTTGTTCCATGAAGTATCAGTGGTTGTAGCTAATGTCCAGTAGCATTGGTAGCAATTGTGTACCTATAGAATATCATAATTTTTCGTGCACTAACCCTCTAATGAAGTCTACTCTAAGTTTGGTGTGGAGAAAGTTTTCAAGTATCAAGAGAGAAGGATGATATAAAGTGATCAAGAAGATAGTAAAGCTAAAGCTTGGGGATGCCCCGGTGGTTCACCCCCAATATATTTCAAGAAGACTCAAGCGTCAAAGCTTGGGGATGCCCAAGGCATCCCCTTCTTCATCAACAAACTATCAGGTCATCTCAAGTGAAACTATAATTTAATTCCGCCAGATCTTATGTGTTTTACTTGAAGCGTATATTTGCTTTTATTTTTTCTTTTCTATTTTCATTCTCTGAATAAAATGGATCCTAGCATTCTTTTGTGGGAGAGAGACACGCTCCGCTTTTTCTTATGAATATTTGTACTCTTCCCTTATATTCGTTAAGTATTCTTTTTGCTTTTAGCTTATGTTTTTCATGCATCTCTTGTTTAGAGTTGTTAAGTCTTATATGATATACTTTCTTGTTTCATTGTTAAATATTTGGAGGAATTATATTAAAATAAATTGATCCTCACATCTTTTATTTATCTCCGGTTTGAAGAGGTGGTTTAAAGTTTGGTAAACTTAAAAATGATTTGTAAATGATATTATTTAGTAATTTATGTTTTCTTATGGTTGGTTTCAACTAGCTAATAGTGTATATTATGTCATTTTCATGTTAACATGCATTGTTCTGTTCATAATAGAATATGACATTGTGGTATCCTCCTCTGAATAATTCATTTGAATTGACTTGGCACATGCTTACACATGTTATGACTGAAAACAAAAAGTCAATTAAGCCTTGATGATTTATTTTCCTCAGAGTTCTAGTATCATTTTTATGCCTCCGTTAATTCTATTTTGTCGCAAGCATGATTATGACGGTTATTTCTCTCTTAAATTGTCGCTTTCCCATATTTTGCTAGCCTCCACTTGTACAAAGCTGAAAATGCTTGTGCTTCCAAATCCCTGAAAACCAAGTTATTCCAAAGAGTGCACCATAAATACCTATGCATGACATTTTCAAATCATTCAAGTAAATTTGCATGTGCTATCTTTAAAACCTTCAAACACTTCTCAATTTGTGCCACTGTTTTGAGCCCATGAGGAAATAGTAGTTGGGCTTGTTATCCTTCATACTAATTAAGTAATTGACTTGCATGCTACATCTGCTCGTCATTAATTTTGCACAGGGCTGGTTAAACCATTATAATATCAAAAAGATTTGAGAAAATAAAAATGGGCACTCCTCCATGGTTTGAGATTTTTTGGTGGGACCCCGAGGATTCGGTTAGCCATGGTTATGTTAGCAAGGTTGGGAGGAGTGTCAAGCTATCAAGATGAATAAATATAAAGATGCATATTATAAGTGCTTTGTTATAAAAATAATTCGAAACCGCTCTCATCTTGCTTAGCATGGAAGATAACAATAACTTTATTGCCATTTGATGCACACGGTGGGTGTGTTGTTGGGAGACCCCAAGAGGAAGGTATGAAGTAGTGCAGCAGCAAATTTTCTCAATATGAAACCAAGGTTATGGAAACAGTAGGAGATAAATATTTCCCCCGAGGTATCAACAGTGCCAGAAAAGAGCTTCCTGGTGGTTGACGTGGAGCCTGCACAAAAAAAATCAAGATACTTTGCCCCAACTTAACAGTGAGGTTGTCAATCTCACCGGCTTGCTGTAACAAAGGATTAAACGTATGTGTGGAAGAAAGATGTTTGTTTGCAAAAAGTAATAGGTTTGCAGTTGTGGTTTTATCAGATTAATGAGAAGGACCGGCGTCCACAGTTCACTAGTGGTGTCTCTACATAAATAATAATAACATTCATCCATGAGTGGTAAACAAATTACAGGTGGGCAATTGACAGAATAATGATAAGCAACCCAATGCATATACTAACGTTATGATGTCTAGTGTGCGATTCATTCGGGCATTACAACAATATACATAGACCGTTCCAACCGCATCTATGACTAATAATCCACCTTCCGGTTAGCGTCCGCACCCCTTTCAGTATTAAGTTGCATGCAACAGATTATCGCCTTAAGCACTGTGTGTAAAGTACATAAATAACATCATCCTTAGACAAAGTACTACTGTTTTATCCCTAGTAGCAACAGTACATCTACAATCTTAGAGCTTTCTGTCACTGCCATAGAGACATGAACCCACTATCGAGCATAAATACCCCCTCTTGGAGTTACGAGCATCTACTTGGCCAAAACACACACAAGTAACGGAGAGCAACAAGATCAGTAAATAGCACACACATGATATATTATGAAGCAATAACTTTAGTACTCAATATTCATCGGATCCCAGCAAACACAACATGGAGAATCACATAAATATGATCTTGATCATGATAGGTGATGACCCACAAGTATAGGGGATCGCAACAGTCTTCGAGGGAAGTAAAACCCAAATTTATTGATTCGACACAAGGGGAGCCAAAAAAATATTAGTAAGATTTAACAGATGATTTTTCAGATCAGCTGCACCTGTCAATAGACTTGCTCGAGGAAGATTATCAGTAGCAACAGTTTTATAGCAGAGACAGTAGTGCAATAACAGTAGCAGGAGAATTAAGACAGCGATTGTGATTGAAGTAGACAGCAGGATTAAGATATTGTAGGCACATGGACGAGATAATTCATGTAATAACATATCATACGCATTTGCAGATAAATAATATAAAGCATCCAGGTATAAACTAATCATAAGCATGTATTCCAATTTCGTTGTGCGTGCTCGCAGTGAGAAACTTGCACATCATCTTTTGTCCTGCCAGCCCGTTTGCAGCGGGGCCTCAAGTGGAACTACTGGAAATTAAGGTACTCCTTTTAATAAAGTACCGGAGCAAAGCATTAACACTCCGTGAATACATGTGATCCTCACATCATAGCCATTCCCTCCGGTTATCCCAATTGATCCTCACATCATAGCCATTCCCATCGGTTCCGGACAATAACGTGTGTATACAACTCATAGATATAATCCAAAACAATAATTATCATCATAATTCAATAACATGTTCAGATCTGAAATCATGGCACTCGGGCCCTAGAGTCAAGCATTAAGCATAACAAGTTGCAACAATGACGTAAAACACCGATAACGGATACTAGGCACTATGCCCTAACAATCTTACAACTATTACATGAGTGATCTCATCCAATCTCTACCATCCCCTCAAGCCTACAACGGTGAATTACTCACTCATGGATGGGGGAAACATGGATGGTTGACGAAGAGGTGGTGGAGATGACGATGGCGATGATCCCTTCGATTCCCCGTCCCGGCAGGGTGCCGGAACAGAGACTTCTGGTCCCCGAACTAGGGTTCGCGATGGCGGCGGGGCACAGGTGTGTTCTATGTAAAGTGTCTATCCCTCCGTGCGTTTTTAGGTCAGGGGGGACTTATAGCCGCGAGGGGGGCGCGAGGGAGTGGCCGAGGTGGCCTCCTCACCTCCTGGCGTGGCCAGATGGGCCCCCGCGCCCCCAGGTGGTGAGGGCCCCTCGGGCCTCTCCTCCGTTTGGTCTTCGTGGTTCCTGGTCCTCCTCGGATAGAAAATGACTTCTGGTTGACTTTTGGGATTTTTCTCCGAAGTTGATATTTCTGCACAAAAAGAAGACACCAGGGTAATTCTGCTGAAAACAGCGTTAGTCCGCGTTAGTTGCATCCAAAACACACAAATTAGAGGTAAAACAATAGCAAAAGTGTTCGAGAAAGTAGATACGTTTTGGACGTATCAACTCCCCCCAAGCTTAGCTTATTGCTTGTCCTCAAGCAATTCAGTTAGCACCTGAGTGCGATAAAAGAACTTTCACGAACTCATTTGCTTATGCGGTGTAAATATTCTCATTATGAGGAAAAATGCTTAGACTATTCATAACAAGGCATATATTAACGGTGCCACCCAATAACTATGTAAACCATGAAAAGATGCCAATTATACCGATGATTAATAACATGAAACATATAAATTCACAGGATTGCAATGATCATAAGAAAGTATGATAAAGTGGTATCTCGCTAGCCCGAATGTAACTGTCGGGTTGTGACTCTCAAGAATCGTGGGTAGTCACTTCCTGAAGTGTAGTTCGTGAAGGGGATTGAACGCGGAGGTATAGACCCTCGAGTGGCTCCGCGACGTTGCTCGCCGGACCCGAAGAAGGCACGCACACGACAGAGGAAGACACCGGCCCTTACCCAGGTTCACGGCACTCATGAGGAGGTAAGACCGCTACTCCTTCTTGTCTGTATTAGATGGTGGAGGTTACAGTATAGTGGAGTTTGCCGGAGGCCCCCTTGAGGCAGTTCTTGCCTGGGGAGGGAAGCGATGATCTTCTTCCTCCTCGGGCTCAAGGCTATCCTAACAAGTGTTGCTACGGTTTACAAGGGTTGTAGCACGCCAGAGTCGACCCGTGCTACGATGGATGTCTTCCTCCTTTTATAGGCGCCTCTGGCGCTCTCCTTCGTCTTGGCCTTCAAGGTGGCTCCAACATGGCAGTGGCATGGTGGAGTTGGAGTCCACCGCCGTCCGTTCGTCCATGGACGCGGTCCATTGTTGATAAAGGTGGGCGCGGTGGCCGACAGGCGGACGACCGCGATGTACTGCCCGCAGAGAGGGAAGTCTCTAAGGTGGAGCCCATGATGACGTTCTCCGTTGGAGGGTTGCGCCGTCCACCCGCTTTATCGTCAGAGTAGAAGGTCCTGGCAGCTGCGCAGCAGGCAGAGCCGCTTTATTGACCCCTTTATCACCAAAACAGCAACGGGGGTGCTCGCGTCACCACGTGGGTGTGACAGAGGCCATGTGCGTCTTGCCGTACTTCCTTGGCCGCATCGTTTCCCTTCAGGCACGGGGAGGCCTGAGGGTAGATTCGTGCGGGACTCCCCCGAGGCGAGTTGTCGCCTCGGGAGGGTCCCCTGAGGCGAGGGATCCCTTGAGGCCCTCGTTTCTTCTTCAGGCCCTCGAGGGGAATTGCCTCTCGGGGGGTCCCGCCAGGCGGTGATGCCTGGTCCTTAGTCGTTTCGTCTGTCTGGCCAGCGTGCGAGGCCTGGAGGAATGGGCTCTCCATACCCCAGTTCCCACTGGGCCGACAGTAGCCCCCGGGCCCATGATGGGCACGATTGAGCCCATGGGCTCAGGCGAAGCGTCGTGGGCCCTTAGTGCCCAGCCGGCCCGAGCCACGCGGCACTTGGACGAATAACGGTCTCGCACGATCCGAGGCGCGAGTCGTGGGGGGTCCCACCACGTCCCGGTAACTGCTCCTCGAGGTGACATAAAGCTCGAGCGAGGCGGCAGGGGGCCGTTACCGTTTCCAATTCTTCTCGCTGAAATTTCCGCTCTACAGAGCTCTCCGCCTCCGCTTTCTCCTGCGAATCTCCATTCTCCATTTCCTTCGATCCTCCGCACTCGTGACGATGGGCCCAGTCAAGAGCAAGAGCAGAGCCGCTGCGGGACCTTCCTCTCAAGCAGAAACCGTAGAGGTAGTGCAGGGCGCGGCTCTCGAGGGGGCGCGCATGGACCTTCAGGCGTTGGAGAGGATCCGCCACCTGGTCATGGGGCCGACCAACAAGTACGGCGCCAGCGCGCTTCAAGCCGCGCGGTTCGGGGGATTCCCCCAAGGATTTTATCCCATTTTTCTCCATGCCATCACCGCCGGGCTGGTGCCGCCGTACTCGCCTTTCTTGGAGGCGGTGCTGGAGTTCTATCAAATTTGACTCCCTCATATTCATCCAAACTCCGTGCTCATCATGTCCATCTTCGCCTACCTCTGCGAGGCTTATCTGGGCGTGCGCCCCTCGGTAGCGCTCTTCCAGAACTTCTACTCGCTGCGGTGCACGGCTGGCGGCGAGCGGACTGGGTGCGTCTCCTTCCGCATCGCGGATGGCATGGGGAGTATGTATATTCCCATGTCGTGGAGTGGAGACAAGCCTGTCACGGCCCTGCTCAATAAGGTGGTTGACTTCCGTCAGAGGTGGTTGCTCATCGGCGTCCAGTCGCCCTGCGTGTTCCTAGACGTCCCGGAGGCGTCGCCCGTGAAGAACTCTCACTAGTGCAAGTCTGCCCTTCGCGGCACAGATAACGCACTCCTGGTGGGGCGCTTGAGCTTCCTCCGCGAGGAGGGCCTCACGGGGCAGATGGTCGCGGCGGACTTTGTGACATGCCGCATCACGCCCCTCCAGGCACACTCAGAGCCGATGTGGATGTACAATGGCCCCTCGGACCCAATGCAGCTTCACCCTGAGGATCACGACTCGGATGTTGTCGACACCATCTTGAACATCCTCTTTGTCAAGCCGGAGGTGCCCAAGAAGATCGCCGGCTCCGTGCGACCTCTGCATCAGCTCCCTCTGGGTGATCGCATGGACATCCTGGACGGAATGCCGGACTTTACCCCATATGGTATGGCGGGGGTGATGGATCAAGTGATCGCTCCATCGGCGCATGCAGTTGTCGGTGTTGACTCTTCATTAGCCTCCCGTGCCTGGAGTGGCGAGGAAGAGGCCGCAACGGGAGGGGCGTCCCCCGTGAGGCACGAGCTTTCACCGACGAGATTTGCGACATCTCGTCAGGGGACGACGACGTCTTCATTGTGGCGCCTTCGCACCCCATGGAGGAGGTGACCGAGGCGGGGACGTCCTTCGAGACAGGCGCTTGGTCGGGGAAGCGCGAACCTCGCACCAAGGCTGTGGTGGATCACTCTGGGGTGACGCCCTCCGACGTCCCCTCCAAAAGGAAAGTGGGGACATCTCTGGGGGGATCAGGCGTCAAGACCACGCCTTCCTGGCACTCCGCAGGCCTGACATGGGTCGATGCCGGTGCTTCCCCTTCAGGGTGAGTATTTATGGCACCTGGCCATTCTTGGCTCTTGATCTTCCCCCCTGCTTTGCTCTATCTTGATTGTCTTTTCCTGTGCTTTTTGTCAGCGATATTGTGCCTGCGAAGCGCCGCCGGCTTCGCAAGGCTGCAGACGTGAATGGAGCCACCGCAGAGGCAGTGGCCGACAGTCACACGAGGCCTGCGGAGACGGCCACCTCAGGCCCTGCTGAGGGGGGCGCCTCGAGTGGAGGCGGCCGCGCCCCCGGCGGGGGCGGCTGAGCCACAAGAGGAGGTGGGCGTGCCATGCCAAGAGGCATCTTCATCGCCCCCCGAGCCACTAGGGGTGGAAGGCGCAGAGGAGAAGGCTTCTACGCCCCTCCGCGCTCCTACTTTCCCTCGCGCGGCTACGTCTCCGCGTGAGGCAGCTCCGCCCCGCGAGCCGACCCCGCCGCGCGAGTTGACGCCGATGCATGCGTCATCTCCACCGTGCACGCCCGTGCCTCCCGCACCGCACCCGGAGGAAAAGATCGAGGCGCCAGCGGGCGCAAGTGCGTCTGTAGGAGGGGGTGTTTCCTCGCCCCCTCGTCCGGCTGGAGAAGACGAGCGCCTTATT
This sequence comes from Poa annua, assembly GCA_026929855.1. Classification (NCBI taxonomy): domain Eukaryota; kingdom Viridiplantae; phylum Streptophyta; class Magnoliopsida; order Poales; family Poaceae; genus Poa; species Poa annua. The sequence goes on along the minus strand of CM049426.1, from coordinate 55,954,405 downwards.
GGCCGAGCACCGAAGCAGAGGCAGGCGTTGACGGAAACGGAGCCACATTCAGCCCCCAAGCTCGACGAGGGGCCGGGCTCGCGGGACCGGACGCCGCGGCTGGGCCTTCGTCTAGCCAGGAGCTGGTCCTCCGAGGCTGGGATTGGAGTGCGGGACGTCGCGAGGTGGCATTTGGCCTCGTGCGGGAGTCCTTGGAGGGCCTCGAGGCGCACCTCGCCCTTGGTGACATACAGCTAGCCCAGCCGGAGGAGGAGCTGATGAGGTCGTGGACATCCTTCCACGCGGCGGCTGAGGCGCGCCGGCTGGAGGATGCGGCACTGCAAGCCGCGTGTGAGGAGGCCACCCGCTTTGCCAAGGAGGTCCGCGAGGGGGCCATCCGCGACGCCGTAGAGCTCCTGGAGCCCCTTCAAGCGGAACGTGACGCCGCAAAGGAGCTCCTGCACCAGGCCAAGGCGGAGCGCGAGGCGATGGAGGGCTCGCTGGAGCAGAAGCGCCGCGGGCTGGGTCAGCTGGAGTCCCAACTGCTTTCCGCCCACCAGGCCGCGCAGGCTGCCCTGGAGGAGGACCACAAGGGCCTGGCCGAGCGTGAGCGGCAGCTGGCCCTCATGGGGAGAGAGCAACAGCGGCACGAGGAACAACGTCTTCAGGCGGAGAAGGACTTGTTTGCCCAGCGCGAGGCCCTCGAGGGGCGCGAGGGAGGCCTGGTCCAGGCAATCTCGAAGTTCGACGAGTGTGTCGCTGCTCAGAAGCTTTCTTATGAGCGCTTCGAGCGGCGTTTCGCCAAGAAGACGAAGGCGGCTAGGAAGGCCCTCGTGGAGCACGAGAAGCAGTTCCGTCGGTCCCTCCTTCAGAAGTACCGCGCTCAGGTCCGAAAGCGGGAGGACCGCCTCAAGACCAAGTATGCTGCGGACGCTCAGCGGCTCGCTGAGCTCGAGAAGGCCAACTCCAAACTAGTGCGCCGCCTCAAGCGCGCCAAGGCTGGTCGGCGCCGAGCGGAGGAGGATCGCGACGAAGCAGTTCACGGCGGTAGGTCCGGCGATGGAGCGGGCGGAGGAAACGCCGGACTCAGCCCAGGCGGCCAGCGTGCTCGCGAAGCAGTGTGAGCACCTGTTTGAGGCGTTGATCGCACGCGGCAACGAACTTGCGGCGCGGCTTGGTGCGGATGCGCCGTGACCCGGAGGCCGAGGCTATGACGCCGCCACGTTCCTGGCCTACTTCGACCAGCTCTTCGCGGCGCTTGAGGGCCCTGCCGCCGAGCTACGCAGGATGATCGAAGACGAGAGCAGGCGGCTCCTGGGGGTGGTTGTTGACCGCATCTTTACCAACCTCAAGCTTCTCACGCCAGGCTTCGACCTCTCCTCCGTCACAGAAGCTTCTGAAGGCGAGGACGCGCAGCGGGTCTCCGGTTCCCCTCCGTGAGCAAGTTGACGCCTTCTGCAACCGCTTCAGGCGCGCGGAGGTGGTGGCTGAAGACAGCGAGGAGGAGGCCTGCTCTGCCGAGGCTGAAGAGGGTGCCGCGGAGGAGGTCCCAGGCGGCGCTGCTTCCCCTTAGCCTTTTCTTATTGCGCCTGCGAGCGCTAGTATCTGAAACAGTTGTGTGTTTAGATTTCTAAAGACCTTTGGCCTGTAATATACTCTTTAATGTTGTTTAATTCGAGCTTGTCTGCCCCCCGTGAAGTCTCTTTGGACTCATCTTCATGTCTATTTGTTCTCTGCGTCGGTAGGTCCCATCTCTTCGTGCCATGACTCCGCCACTTCTGTATGCAGGATCAATGACTCTGCAAGGCCGGGGGGAGTTTAGGCCTAGGAGAGGTAAGATCCCTGAGTCGCGATGCTCAAGTGCCCCCCTTTGACGTGCGAGTAGTCCATGAAACGTAAGGGAAAGCGAAGCCGCTTGAGGGGCAAACGTGCGCTAGGGGGAGAAAACGCTCTTAAGGCGTGGGCGCGAGACTTAGCTTCTCGAGGTTTCCGCCCTGTAGAGGCTTTTCGCCTGGCGAGGTTGCCCACTTGAGGGGTCGCTGCTGGATGCCTCTTCAGGCTTGTGCGAGGATTTTTCCCTACAGATGTGGGGCGAACCCAAACGCTGGAACACGGTTCAAGGGACTCGTGCGCGCTTATAGGTCCCCTCAGGCGTTCCTTGCGAGGAGAGTAAGTACCAAGGTCCTCTGTAGATATGGCGTGTTTGTGGGATCTTGCCCTCCAGCCAGAGCTCGGACTCTTGGATTTTGCAGTGCTGCTGGTGTGTCATTTGAGGCACTGGCACCGTACTCAGCCCCCACTCGCGAGGTACGCATGTGGAGAGATGTAAGCGCACACTTCAAGAGAGTAGTGCGAAAAACTCACCAAATACATTTTAAAGCGGCGCCGAAGCGCTGAGTTCACTTGGGAACGAAATTGAGTTATTATGCTTGGGGTTGCCAAGTTAATGTTTTGACCATGTCGAGGCATGGGGACCACCCATTAGTGGCAGAGACTCTCAACGGCATGAGGCGGCTCGTTAAATGGAGAGCTCGGAGGGTTTGCCCTCGAGAGAAGCCTTTGGAGCTTGGGGGTTTAAGCCGTGAGCTTTTAACCTCTAGAGACAAAAACGCTAGGAGGTTGAGCCGCAGGCTGCCTCTTCCGCTAGGAGTCTCTACGTGACAATGATCACGGGCGTGGCAATGACCACGGTTGCATTTGATCCCTTAGGAGACAAAGCATGCTTTGGAGGTTTAAGCCGTGAGCATTTTAACCTCTAGAGACAAAAATGCTTGGAGGTTGAGTCATAGGCTGCCTCTTCCGCTAGGAGTCTCGACGTGACAATGATCACGGGCGTCACAATGATCACGTTTTGCATTCGTTCCCTTAGGAGACAAAGCATGTTTTGGAGGTTTAAGTCGTGAGCATTTTAACCTCTAGAGACGAAAATGTTTGGAGGTTGAGCCGTAGGCTGCCTCTTCCGCTAGAAGTCTCGACGTGACAATGATCACGGGCGTGGCAATGACCACGGTTTGCGTTTGTCCCCTTAGGAGAGGAAGCATGTTTTGGAGGTTTAAGTCGTGAGCATTTTAACCTCTAGAGACGAAAATGCTTGGAGGTTGAGCCGTAGGCTGCCTCTTCCGCTAGAAGTCTCGACGTGACAATGATCACGGGCGTGGCAATGACCACGGTTTGCGTTTGTTCCCTTAGGAGAGAAAGCATGTTTTGGAGGTTTAAGCTGTGAGCATTTTAACCTCTAGAGACAAAAATGCTTGGAGGTTGAGCCGTAGGCTGCCTCTTCCGCTAGAAGTCTCGACGTGACAATGACCACGGGCGTGACAATGATCACGTTTTTAATTTGTTCCTTGTGGATACAAAGATTTGTGAGGTTTAAGCCTTGAGCTTTTAACCTTGAGGGACAAAAGGTGCTTGGAGGTTGAGCCGTGGGCTGCCTCTTTCGCTAAATGCCTTGACATGGCAATATCACGGGTAGAACTTGTGTAGGTGCATGATGTTCCATGGATTCTTGATGTGGACGCCGTCTTGTGTCTCGAGGCGAGCCGCGCCAGGCCTGGCGATGTGGGTGACCCTGTAGGGACCTTCCCACATCGGGGACAGCTTGTGGAGGCCTTCCCTGGAGAGGATTCGCCTGAGGACGAGATCACCTGCCTCCAGGGTGCGCGAGCGCACGTTGCGGCTGTGGTAGCGTCTCAGGTCCTGCTGGTATTTGGCCGCTCGGAGGGCGGCGCGGTGTCGTAGCCCTTCAAGGAGCAGCAGGTCGTCATTGTGGAGGTCCTCTTGCTGGTCCTCGTTAAAGGCAAGGACCCGTGGGGATCCATGCTTTATCTCTGTTGGGAGGACTGCTTCGGCTCCATAGACGAGGGCGAACGGTGTTTCCCCAGTGGGCTTGGGCGGCGTCGTACGGATGGACCAGTGCACCGAGGGGAGCTCGTTGATCCAGCCCTTGCCATGGCCCTTGAGGATATCGAAGGTCCTGGTCTTTAGGCCTTTGAGGACCACTACGTTTGCGCGCTCAGCCTGTCCGTTGCTTTGCGGATGGGCGATTGAGGCGAAGCAGAGCTTGATGCCCATTCTTTCACAGTAGGCTCTGAAGATGCCACTGGTGAATTGGGAGCCATTGTCGGTGATGATGCGGTTAGGCACTCCGAAGCGGCAGACCAGTCCTCTGATGAATTTCACCGCCGCGCCTGCTGTGATTGTGCGCGTCGCCTCCACTTCATGCCATTTTGTGAACTTGTCAATGGCCACGAAGAGGTAGCGATATCCGCCTTGCGCCGTTGGGAAATGTACCAGGATGTCCAGCCCCCAGACCGCAAACGACCACGAGATCGGAATGGTCTGTAGTCCCAGCGCTGGATGGTGGATTTGCTTGGCGTGGAATTGGCAGGCTTCACATGTTTGAATGATGTCCATTGCATCTTGAAGCGCTTGAGGCCAGTAGAAGCCGCTCTGAAGACTTTGCCTGTGATGGTGCGGGCGCACGAATGGTGGCTGCATTCCACGCTGTGGATGTCATTGATCAGCAGTTTGCCTTCTTCAGGAGGGACGCATTTGAGCGCGACGCCGTTTGGGCGCTTGCGATAGAGAATTCCTTCGAGGATTTGGTACAATTTTGCTTGGCGGGCGATTCGCTCCGCTTCAACGTCTTCCTCGGGAAGGACCCCTTTATGGAGGTAATCTTTGATCTCGTCGATCCATTCTGTTTCTTGGCGCACCGCTGTGAGCAACAAACGCTCCCCTGTAGGGGGCCCGCTGCCTGGAGCCCCGCTTGCAGGTGGTGGCGGGAGCGCTTCGTCTGTGCTAGCGGGCAGGGCCTCTTGGGGATGCTTTATGGATGCCTTGACGAGCCTTTCTTCAAAGACACCTGGCGGCTGAGCTTGCCTCTTTGATGCGCGCTTGGCGATGTCATCAGCCTCTTGGTTTTTCTTTCTTGGGATGTGCATGAGCTCCATTCCCCTGAAGTTCTTCTCAAGCCTACGGACCTCTTAAAGGTATGCGGCCATGTGGTCGTCCTTAGGATTGTAGCTTTTGTTAGAGAAGTTGACGAGCAGCTGGGAGTCGCCCTTGATGAGTAGATGCTTGATGCCTAGGGCGGTTGCGGCGCGTAGACCGGCAAGCAAACCTTCATACTCGGCGATATTGTTTGATATCTTGTCGATTCCGAAGCACAGCTGGACTGCGTAATACAACTTGTCGCCTTTGGGGGAGATCAGGACTACGCCTGCCCCGCCGCGGCAACAAGCGAAAGCTCCGTCGAACTTCATGGTCCAGAGGCTGGGCATTGCGGCTCCAGAGGGCCCTTGCTCTTCTCCCAAAGGCTCTTCAGGGGTTGGGTCAGTCCATTCGGCGACGAAGTCAGCCAGCGCTCTTCCTTTGATTACCCTTGTGGTATCGAAGCGCAAATTGAATGGCTGTAGCTCAATGTTCCACCCTGCGACACGATCTGTTGCGTTTGGGTTGCGCAGTATTTGCTCCAGGGGAAAAGAGGTGACCACTGTGATGGGGTGCCCCTGGAAGTAGTGTCGCAACTTTCTTGAGGCGATGAGGAGTGCGAGGAGAAGCTTCTGCTGCATTGTATACCGCTCACGAGCATCACGCAGTACTGTGCTGACGAAGTAGACTGGATGCTCGACGATGGTAGTTCCTATAACCTCGGCGTCTTTTGCCTGAGGTGGCTCAGCTTGACCCTCTAGGGGGTTTGCCTCAAGGGGCTTGCCCTGTGCCTCGAGGGGGTTGGCCTCAAGGGGCTTGCCCTGGGCCTCGAGGGGGTTGGCCTCAAGGGGCTTGCCCTGTGCCTCGAGGGGGTTGGCTTCGTGAGGCTCCTCAGGCTCCTCGGCATGAATTCCTTGCAGCGGTGGACTTGGGGCGGCCCTCTCTTGGGGCTTTGGGCCTGGCGGCGGGTTTGTGGCGGCGAGTAGCTGATAAGTACAGCTTCAGGTGCTCACCGTGCCTTGGGGCTACCATTACTGGTGGGCTGGCCAGATACTTCTTCAAGTCCTCAAATGCTTTTTCAGCTTCAGGGGTCCACTTGAAAGTGCCCGTTCTTTTCATGATCTTGAAGAACGGCAGGGCTCTTTCGCCGAACTTGGAGATGAATCGACCCAAGCTGGCCATGCAGCCTGCCAGGCGTTGCATGTCCTTGAGCCTACGCGGAGGTTGCATGTCTTCTATGGCCTTGATTTTTTCTGGGTTTGCCTCTATGCCTCGATGAGACACGAGGAACCCAAGCAATTTGCCTGAAGGTACTCCAAAGACGCACTTGGCGGGGTTGAGCTTGATGTTCACCTTGCGTAGGATGGCGAAGGTTTCTTCAAGGTCTCCGAGGAGAGTATTTCCTTCTCGTGATTTCACAACGATGTCATCGACATATGCTTCGGCGTTCCGCCCCATTTGCCCGCCAAGGGCTATCCTCATCAACCTCTAGAAAGTGGCTCCGGCATTTTTTAGGCAGAAGGGCATGCAGACGTAGCAATACACACCGCACGGGATGAGGAAAGCCGTCTTCTCCTCGTCCTCCTTAACCATGTTTATCTGGTGATAACCAGAGAAGGCATCAAGGAAATAGAGGAGGTCGCAGCCTGCCGTGGAGTCCACAATCTGGTCAATTCTGGGCATGGGATAAGGGTTTTTGGGGCAGGCCTTGTTTACATCAGTGTAGTCGATGCAAAGGCGGCCTCCTCCGGCGGGTTTTGGGACTACCACGCCGTTGGAGAGCCAAGCGGGATGTGCGACTTCGCGAACGACTTTTGCTGCTTTGAGCTTCTCGACCTCATTGACGATGAATGCTTGCTTCTCGGGGGCTTGCTTTCTTGCTTTTTGCTTGACGGCGCGCACGTATGGGCACACGGCCAAGTGGTGCTCAATCACCAGTAATGGGAGGCAGCGCAGACATATCTGACGGTGTCCATGCGAACATGTCAGAGTTTGCCTGGAGGAAGGCGACGAGCGCGCTTTCCTATTTGGGAGGCAGCGCAGCGCCAATGGTGACGCTAGCCCCCGAGCCTTCAGCCCCTGAGCTACTGGAACTCAGAGAGATTTTCTTGGTAGCAGCTGCCTCCTGGGAGAACAACTGCTTATTCTTCTTCGGTCTCTCGAGAGGCTCTAGGTCCTCTTCTGCGGGGAAAGCCATGGCGGCGGTCTTGTAGGCCGTCTCAACGGCGGGCGTAGCGTCCAGGACATGCCCACGGATGGTGATCGTGCCAGCGCTGCCGGAGATCTTGACCATGTTGTAGGCATGGTGCGTGACGGCCATGAACTTCGCGAGCGCGGGGTAGCCGAGGATAGCATTGTACGGCAGGCCGATGTGTGCTACATCGAAATCGATGTGCTCGGTGCGGTAATTTTCCTTGCTCCCGAAGGTGACGGCAAGCCTGACCTGGCCTAGAGGCTCGATCGAGCCGCTAGTGACCCCCGTGAAGGGCCTCGAGGGAATGAGCCGCTCGTAGGGCACTTGAAGCGCTTCGAACGTATCTATGGAGATAATGTTCAGGCCTGCTCCGCCATCGATGAGAGTCTTGGAGACAGCCACGTTGTCGATGGTGGGGGTGCAGACTAGCGGGAGGGTTCCAACAGTCTTGTTGGACTTGGGATGGTCCTGAGCGTCGAAGGCGATGGTGTACTGCGACCACTTGAGGGGCCTGGAGGTTTCCGTGCTTGGGAGGGCGGCGTTGAGCTCGCGGGCAAACTGCTTGAATTGGTTGTTCGACTTCGGCGCCTGCGCTCCCCCGAGGATGCAGTCTATGGCGCCTCTCGGGGCTTGGTAGCCGCCATCTTCCTCGTCAGGGAGGTTGCCGTTCTTTTTTGCGGCGTTGGCCTGATTTTCATATGGTTTCTGGTAGCCGCCCTTGCGTCCACTCCCGCGGTAGCCACGGCCTCGGCCACGGCTACCACTGCCCTCTGCTTGCTCGCGCTCCTTGCTCAACCTTTTGAGGTCGAATCAGGACTCTGTAGAATGGCCGCGCCTGTGGTGGTAGATGCAGAAAGGGCGGTGGTCGTCTCTTCTCTCTCCAGGCTCGGGGGAGTCCCTGCGGGTGCCCTTCGCGTCAGGCTCTGCCGCGAGAACCGCGGTGGCCTTGCGCTTGGGCTCCTCCTTCTTCTTCAGGCTCTTGGACCCCTCAGCGTGATCGTCCCCTCTTGAGGACATCTTGACGAAGAGGAGTCCCTCTTCAGCCTTGGCGTACTTGTCAGCAAGGTCGAAAATCTTGACCACAGAGGTGAGCTTGTCGTGGATGCCCAGCTCCTCGAGCATCCTGCTATTAGTGACGCCCTCGCGGAACGCGGCGATGACTTGGGTGTCAGGGATGTTCGGGGTCTTGTTGCGCACTTGGCTGAAGCGCTGGATGTACTTGCGGAGCGTCTCATCTTTCTTCTGCACTACGGCGCGCAGATCATTGTGGGTGAGGGAGCGCCCATATGTCCCCTTGAAGTTGGAGACGAACTGCTTGCAGAGCTCCTCCCAGGAGTTCACGGAGTCCTCAGGGAGTTTCAGGAGCCACGACAGCGCAGAATCGCGAAGCGTGTGGGAGAACCAATTGGCCATGACCTTGTCATCTCCACCCGCAGCTTGGATGGAGGTGGTGTAGAGCTGCAGGAACTCGATGGGGTTGTTGGAGCCGTCGTAGCCCTTGGGGAGAGCAGGCCTGAACGTCGGGGGCCAGACCACGCGACGCAGAGAACGGGTGAACGCCATGCAGCCTGAGGCGTACGTAGCGACCCCGTGCTGCAGCGCGCCGTGGTTCTGCTGACCCGCCTGGCCAATCTCCTCCACGAGCCTGTTCTGGCGGTCTCGCCAGAGCTCCATCCCCGCGAGCGTCGGGCGCGGTGCGCTGCACGATCAAGCAATCGTGCGGCGAGGACGCGTGCGAAGCAGCCCTCTGCGCCGCTGCCGGTGCGGGCCCCGGAGGTGACGGAGGCGCATTTGTCGCGACCGTGCCCGCGAGAGAGGGGCGCAGGTTGGACTACGACGGAGCGGGGCGCGTCGTAGCGATGCCGACGAGGTGGTTGAGGCGTTGGAGCCACTTCCCGTGGGCCTCAGCGGTGGGCTGGTAGCGGAGAAGCTCCTGCGCCATGAGCAGCGCGGTGTGAGGCGCAGGGTATATCCTCCCCGGGCCTGAGCCGCTCGGGCGCTGCGTCGGGTGCGACGACTGCGCGTCTTCCTGGTGGTCGGAGTTGTGCTCCGGCGCCTCTGCGTGAGGGCCAGAAGGGACATGCTCGTCATGGCGGGGTCAGCCCCGCCGTGCGCGGGTGGTCGCGGTGCCTGGCGGTGCACGTGCTCCCCCAGGCGCACGTCGGTTGACGCGGGCGACGCGGGTGGCGCGGGTGTTCACCATGGCACGGAGACGAACTCAAAGGTTGTTGACGCGCCTCAATCCCCTACCTGGCGCGCCAAATGTCGGGTTGTGACTCCCAAGAATCGGGGGGAGTCACTTCTTGAAGTGTAGTTCGTGAAGGGGATTGAACGCGGAGGTCTAGACCCTCGAGTGGCTCCACGACGTTGCTCGCCGGACCCGAAGAAGACACGCACACGACAGAGGAAGACACCGGCCCTTACCCAGGTTCACGGCCCTCGTGAGGAGGTAAGACCGCTACTCCTGCTTGTCTGTATTAGATGGTGGAGGTTACAGTACAGTGGAGTTTGCTGGAGGCCCCCTTGAGACAGTTCTTGCCTCGGGAGGGAAGCGATGATCTTCTTCCTCCTCGGGCTCAAGGCTATCCTAACAAGTGTTGCTAGGGTTGCAAGGGTTGTAGCACGCCCAGAGTCGACTCGTGCTGCGATGGATGTCTTCCTCCTTTTATAGGCGCCTCTAGCGCTCTCCTTCGTCTTGTCCTTCAAGGTGGCTCCCACATGGCAGTGGCATGGTGGAGATGGAGTCCACCGCCGTCCGTTCGTCCATGGACGCGGTCCATTGTTGATAAAGGTGGGCGCGGTGGCTGACAGGCGGCCGACCGCGTTGTACTGCCCCCAGAGAGGGATGTGTCTGAGGTGGAGCCCAGGATGATGTTCTCCGTTGGAGGGTTGCGCCGTCCACCCGCTTTATCGTCAGAGTAGAAGGTCCTGGCAGCTGTGCAGCAGGCAGAGCCGCTTTATTGACCCCTTTATCACCAAAATGGCAACGGGGGTGCTCGCGTCACCACGTGGGTGTGGCAGAGGCCATGTGCGTCTTGCTGGACTTCCTTGGCCGCAACGTTTCTCTTCAGGCGCGGGGAGGCCTGAGGGGAGATTCCTGCGGGACTCCCCCGAGGCGGGCTGTCGCCTCGGGAGGGTCCCCTGAGGCGAGGGATCCCTTGTCGGGGATCTAATCCCCGGGATCCCTAAAAACATGACAATCGGTACGGAGGTTTATTGGTGGCTTTTCGTTTTCCTAAGTTTATGCGCGATTCTTTGAATCCCCCATAAACTCGGGGACTAGTGTCGGGGATATAATCCCCGGGTACCCAAAGATTGTTGATGTTATTGTTGAATCATTAGAGAGAATACCGAAGAGGTAGTTATCAGATAAAGAGAAAAGGAGAAAAAGGTGTCTTGGGCCAAATCCCTCTATCTCGGTGGACCAATATCAATTCGGATGGGCCAGGATCCTTTACTCGGTCAGCCCAGCACCCACGATCCTCAAGTCGGTCGTGCCCCCCTCTCGTCCTCAACCGCATCGCACCGGCCTCCAACAGCGTCGTCTCCCCCGAGCTCTCCCCAACCACCTCCGGCATCCTCAACTCCGGTACCTTCTCCAGCTCCCGCGGCCGCCCGGCATTGCTCCGACCCCGCCTCGACTTCTCCGAGGTCTACAGCTCCGGGATCCCCTCTTCTACCTCCGCGATTCGCCTCGTCCTCGAGTTCGACCTCGGGCATCAACACCCCGCGCCCCCGGCCGACTCCGGCGGACTTCGGCGTGCTCCCCCGACCTCCATCTCGGTCCGCCTGTGATCCCTTGCCTCCGGGACAGCCGCATCGCCCGACTTCAACTCCGGCCACGCCCTCCCGACTACCTGAACCCCGCCTTCGCCGGTTTCTTCCCCGAGTCCACCGGCTGGCTGCCCTCGCCCCACCTCGCCGGGATCCGCCTCGACATCGCCGGCCGCGCGACTTCGACGCCTCCTCGAGTTCGACCCCGGCATCAACCATCCCGGCGCCACCCGAGCACCCCTGCTCCGGCCTCCTACCTCGCCCCAGCACCGCGCGGCTTCCCTGCATCCCGGAGACCTCGACCACGACGCGCCCGATCTCGGCACCGGCGGCGCCCCGACCTCAGCACTCCCGATGCCCGCGCCTCCTTCCACGCCCGGCGTCTACTCCGACCTCCGCGGCGCCCCGGCAGCCCCCTCGGTCGCCATCACCGCCCCCGACATCGCCTGCAGGTCGCGGAGTCCCGGAATCCCCATTTCAGCGCCGCCCGAGCTCTTCTCCGGCGTCTCGCCCGTGGCCCCGACGTCCTCCTCGGCAAACGCTTCCCGGGTTGGTCCGCAACACCAACCGCCCCCGGCATCCCCTGGTCCGGCCTCCGACATCCCCACAACCGTGGTCTTCTCCGGCGTGGACAAAACACTTGGTTCATCCAGCATCCCCGGCTACAGTAGTAATGAGAAGGAGATACTAGCAATGTCAAGTAGGAGATATTATTTGCTATCACCTGCAGGGGACGAGAGAACAAGAAGGTACAGTGGACAAGGGCTAAAAGACAAGGAAGAGGACGCATGTCGCAATTATCCCGGACACATCCGGTATGGCTACAGTACTCGCGATGTGACAATAGTACAACGTTATGACATATGCTACAGTGTCGAATAGACCACAGTAGTCACCTCAGCTACAGTGTGCGGTGAATAGTGTTCTTTGTCTCCTTGTCCCCTGGGCTCTCCCTATATAAAGGGCACCAGGGGGAGAGGGAAGGGAGAGGCCACCACCCCACCACTTCATTTCCCCCCTTTCCATTTGCTCTCAAAACCTGATGGAGGTATGTCTAGAAGCTCGTGGAGCATGTTGTAGTCCGGATATTAAGAGGGGAAATACACCGAGTAGGCTAGATGTTGCAGTAGGGGTTTTATCTCCTCACGAGAGCCCCGAAGCAGGGTAAATCCTTGTGTCACCGTGTCGGTTGAGTTTACCTACGCGCGAGTTCATCGCGCAATCCCTCCCCGAGATCCCCTAGCATCCATCGGCCCCACAAATTAGCCTACCCTTAGGCATTTGTCTATTCGCCACGACGACATCCCTTGAGGCCCTCGTTTCCTCTTCAGGCCCTCGAGGGGAATTGCCTCTCGGGGGATCCCGCTAGGCGGTGATGCCTGGTCCTAAGTCGTTTCGTCTGTCTGGCCAGCGTGCGAGGACTGGAGGGAATGGGCTCTCCATACCCCAGTTCCCACTGGGCCGACAGTAACAGCAAAACATAAATGCCCAGGCACCTCTGAGTTTCAAGGGAAGACTAGAGATAAAGATATCAAAGATAAAAGCATCTAGATTACACCGCGGTTTACATATTAAGGGACAAGCACATTACACTAACAATGATAATTATGCTCTCAAGAAGGTGCTCAAAGAAAGATGGAGACTCAACTGTAAAGTAAAAGATATGCCCTTCATTGAGGGAAGTAGGGATTCAACATGTGCTAGAGCTTTTATCATTTTGAAAACAGAGGTAAACTTGTTTTTGAGTTGTGGTTGTTAGGTCAACGACTGGCAATAGAGTTCTCGTTATCTTCCATATTAAGCAAGTTGAGAGCGGTTCCGATTATTTTTAAAACAAAGCACTTGTAATATGCATCTTTATATTCATATATTTTGATAGCTTGACACTCCTCCCCACCTTGCTAACAATACCATGGCTAACCGAATCCTCGGGTGCCCACCAAACAATCTCAAACCATGGAGGAGTACCTATTTTTTATTTTCTCAAATCTTTTTTGGTATTACAATGGTCTAACCAGCCCTTTGAAAAATTAGTGACGAGCAGATGTAGCATGCAAGTCAATTACTCAATTAGTATGGAAGATAACAAGACCAACTACCACTTCCTCATGAGCTCAAAACAGTGGCACAAATTGAGAAGTGTTTGAAGGATTTAAAGCTAGCACATGCGAATTTACTTGAATGCATTGAAATTACCATGTATAGGTATTTATGGTGGACTATTTGGAATAACTTGCTTTTCAGGGATTTGGAAGCACAAGAATTATCTCAGCTTATTACAAGTGGAGTCTAACAAAAGATGTGAAAGCGACAATTCAAGAGAGCAATAACTGTCATAATCATGCTTGCGACGAAATAGAATTAACGGAGGCATAATAAAGATACAAGAACACTGAGTCAAAATATGTCATCAAGGCTTAATTGACTTTTTGTTTTCAGTCATAACATGTATAAGCATGTGCCAAGTCGATTCAAATGAATTATTCAGAGGACGATACCAAAGTGTCATATTCTATTATGAGCAAAGCAATGCAAGCAAATATCCAAAGAGACATGACATCCATCATAAATAAATTGAAAACGATCATAAGAGAATACGAACTACTAAGCATCCACCAATCGACATATACCTTATGCGAACCATCTAAGCATGCTCACTTGAATGAGTATATGTACAAAAATGAGAAACAAATAGAGTTCATTACCAGCCTCTTACCCAACTCGAAATTGCCATAGATCATCATAATTGCATGTAGTGTACCTGCACTTAAAATATGGCAGATACCTGTGTATAGTGCAAATCCCTGGATCGATTCGTTTGCACACACAGTTACGATGTAATATCACAACAAAGTATCAATTTATTACAACGCTGATCCAGACTTAGAAAATATTCATTACAAATTTGCATAGCATAAAGCTAGCAGTGAACAGAGTAAACAGCGGAAAATTATTCTTCATGGAGTCCCCAATCATCATCATGTGCCACAGGCGAGCATGTTGGTTGAAGACTCGAAACCCTTAGTAAAAGTCTCACTCATCCTCAGAACAGTCTGCAATAAGATATATATTGCAACAACGTGGGTCAGAACCATTAAAATGGAACTGGCAAGTGACACTATGGTGGACACTTAGAGGAATAACTCTATGACCTATATGCCTATTTGGCTGGTGGAGCTCAAGGCTATTTTGCAGAAAGCAAGTTTTTCCCTAACTTTTTGAAACAACTTTACCTCGTTGAGACAACTATGGTATGAAAACCATAGTCTCATTCTACCCTTGTTCACCCATCAAGTTTTTAATTTAAAAATTGGAATGGTGGAATCCTCCGTTCACGTCCTCGTTCAGCTGCTCAATTGTCCGTTTCTGGGGACTCGGCTAAGTACTTAGATTTTAACTCTGCAGAGGTTGTGCACGTTCACCATTGTACCCATTAAACCCAAACTATCCTTTACACACCATCTGTGATAAGGGAAAGGAGAAGAATGAGACGAGATCTTTCAGAAGCATTTTCCCTCCCACTCTGGCCTGACGCGCTCCACCTACAAACCACTACCTCCACCTGTCAGGCCGGGGCGAGTCCATGCAGCTTAGTTGATCAAGCCAGAGCCCATATTGGCAATGGCTGCACGAGAAGCAATCTTCACTCTTAGTTCTTCAGATCCCTTTGTTCCTGGGTGGCCATCCACAAGTGAATATCCCACAGTTAAATCCCCTGGGGACAACACTCAACTCATACAGCCAAGCAACCAATTCCACCCAGGTGTTTGATTATATCTTAGTAGAATTTAACTTTTCATCAAATAGTTTTGCATAGCATCACAATTCTATTAAGTATTTTCATATGAACCTAGACACAGGAATAAGGAAGTCTAAACATGGCTTGCATAGCAATACTATCCTACACATGCTTATAGAAAAATAATCTACTCATGCATAGAAAAATATAGGACTTTTATGGGGGTGTGCCACTTGCCTTGGCAACCGGGAGTGCAGCAGTTACAGTTGCAAAGATTTTCGTCTCCCTCAGAATAGTCTAACAAAGAAATAAAGAGCCACACATAAACACACAAGCAATATGTTCATACAAAGAAAAATATATGATATGCATGAGATGAGATGCAATAATTTATTTCCAACGTCAAGAAACAAATATATGTATCTCTTTGAATTTTTGTGATATAGGCATGAATAAATTTTTAATTTGTTTTCATTTCTTTAGATATGAATAAAGGGTAATATTAAGGATTTTAGTTTACTTAGATAAAATTTCATAACCAATTTTTGTAAAAATGACATTTGGGCAGAGGGCATCCAAACAAGTTGTTAGCAATTTGATTTACTCAAAAATAATTTTTCTAACTAAAGTTATGTCAAAAACACTTAAACTACTCTCAAAAATATTTGAAAAATTTGAATGTGTCAAAACAGAAAACTAATGAAGCCAAAGTTTTATACTGGTTCTAAGGATTTCAAATATATAAAAATATTTAAATTTGGTTAAACAGATAAAAAGTAATGATGAAAACAGTATGCAGGGTGTTTTCTGCAAAACTGCCAAATTAAATGATTTAATAAAAATTCAGAAAATAATATATGACGCGGCGCTGACGAGGCGCTGACGCGGCGTACCGGTTCGGGTTTTTAAGTGAACTAATCCTGGCCATGCACTGGGGATCTAACGGTCCAGATCTAATCGACCAGAACCGAGCGGCGCTGTCGCCGGAAACCTAGCCGGAGGTGACACCCGCGGCGGCGGCGGCGCGCTGGCGACGGACGTTCTACACGATCTAGTGCGCTATGGGACGAACGGATCATACCAGAATGCAGAGGAGGTCGACGCGGAGACGATGGCGAGGTCGTGTGGGCTGGGGCGTCCTTTGCTTCCTGGGATTGCTCGCCGGAGTCGTGCGCGGCGGCGGGTTGCTTCGGTAGTGCACCGTTACGACGACACGCTGCGAGACAGAGTGTGAAACCATGTCACAACGATGCGCAAAGATGAAACAAAACGAAGGGGAGAGGAGAGAAGGTCCGGGGTGAACGGAGTTGAGCACACGGTGCGAGTTTTACCGGCGGTAGCGGCGGAAAGTCGAGGTCTCGTGCGGGCAGCCTCGTGGCTCTCGGGAGGTGGTGCTTGGGGCAAAAGAGAGAGGGGATCGAGGGGATCTTATAGCAAGAATCGGCGACGTAATTGGGGCAATGAATCCTCCGCAATGAATCGAAATTACTCGGCCGTTTCTCGGCGTCGTCGCGGGCGTGATTTGGGGCGAGCCGTTGCAGCGGGAGGGATGACAGGTGGGGCCCACCTGCCAGAGAGAGAGAGCGCGGGTGTGGGCGTGGACGGGCTGCTGGCGGGCTGTGGTGCTGCGCGCGCGGTAGATAGCTGGTGGGCTTCGGCCCACTTGCTGACCCGGTTCGATTTTCTTTTTATAAATCATCTTTGTGTTTTTAATTCTTTTGAGTATAAAACAATTTCATAACTATATCAAAACTTCTCAGAAAAAATCATAAAAATATATTTTGAAAAGCTTATTAAAAATAGATCCTTTTGGTATTATTTTTGTCTAAAGTAAAAATAGAATAAAAAGAAATATTATTATAAATTCAAATAACAATTTTATGGACATAAAATCAATTAAACATATATAAATGATTTAATTCAAATTCTATATGATTCAATTGACAAGTTTAATGATTGATGATGCATGGATGCAAAGTTTTAAATTTTTCTGAAAATTGGGATGTTACAAACCTAACCCCCTTAAGATGAATCTCGCCCTCGAGATTCGGATTGGCCAGCAAATAGGTGAGGGTGGTCTTCTTTCAGGTCATCTTCTCTTTCCCAAGTTGCTTCCTCTTCTGAATGGTGATTCCACTGTACTTTACAGAATTTGATGGTCTTGGTTCGGGTGACACGTTCTGCTGTCTCCAAAATCTTTATGGGTTTTTCTTCATAAGTGAGATCACTTTCTAGTTGTACTTCCTCTAGTGGCACCGTATCTCTTAGCAGTGTTTCTGCCATTTCTGGGTGACATTTCTTCAGCTGGCTGACATGAAACACATTGTGAACTGCGGAAAGTGCTTCCGGGAGTTCCAATTCATAGGCGACCTCTCCTTTGCGGGATAATACCTTGAAAGGTCCAATAAATCTAGGTGCCAATTTTCCTTTGATTCCAAATCTTTTAACTCCCCGCATAGGTGAAACTCTGAGATAGACTCGATCGCCTACTTCATACGTGACTTCTCTCCTTTTGGAGTCCGCATAACTCTTCTGTCTGGATTGTGCTATTTTTAAATGGTCCTTAATCAACCTGACTTTTTCCTCAGCCTCCTTGATTATGTCTGGTCCGAAAAAACTACGTTCTCCTACGCCACTCCATAGTAGTGGGGTAGTACACTTTCTTCCATACAGGGCTGCTAATGGCGAAATCTCTATGCTCGCTTGATAATTGTTGTTGTATGAGAACTCAGCATATGGAAGATTATCATCCCAGCTTGACTTATAATCTAGAGCGCATGCTCTCAGCATATCTTCTAGGATCTGGTTTACTCTTTCTTTATGTCCATCCGTCTGCGGATGAAACGCTGTGCTGAACTCTAACCTGGTTCCCAGAGACTCATGTAATTGGTTCCAGAAATGGGAAGTAAACTGAGTACCCCTATCCGACACAATTTTCTTGGGAACACCATGTAAACACACAATCCTCTTCACATAGATGTCAGCTAGTTTGGCACTAGTGTAAGTAGTCTTCACGGGTATAAAATGAGATACTTTTGTCAGACGATCGACTATAACCCATATAGAATCATACCCTGATTTAGTCCTGGGCAGACCCGTGATGAAATCCATACCAATCTGTTCCCATTTCCAATCTGGTACTTGTAAGGGTTGTAGTAACCCTGCTGGTTTTTGGTGTTCTGCTTTCACACGACTGCAGACGTCACACTTTGCAATGTATTCAGCAATATCACGCTTCAAGTTGATCCATCAATACCTCTCCTTTACATCCATATACATCTTGGTGTTACCCGGATGTATGGAATTAGGTGAGTCATGGGCTTCTTGAAGTATTATCTTCCTAAGATCGGCATTGTCAGGAACACATATGCGTTCTTTATACCATACGGTTCCTTCTTCATCTTCTCTAAAGTCCCTGGCTTGGCCTTCGCTTAGGTTCTTCTTGATTTCTTTTATTGCTTTATCCTCTAACTGAGATGTCTTGATTTTGTTAACTAGAAGAGGTTGAACTTCTAAGGATGCTACGAATCCTTCAGGTACCACTTCCAAACGAAGGTCCTTAAATCCTCTACAAAGATCTTCCGGCAATTCTGTCCCTGCGCGAACAGCACACAACAAAGCAAAATATTTTTGTGTTTTTGCATATTGAACTGAAATAAATACTAAGCATACAAATACTAGATACTAAAACAAACCAGCAAAAGAAATAACAAAAATCTTTTTGGTATTTTTGGGTTTATGGAAAGCAAACACAGCATAAACAAATGAACGAAAGAAAGAAAACTAAAACGAAACATGGACAAAGTACCGAATGAGAATGATATGAAGATGAGTGTGCATCGGTACACCTCCCCCCAAACTTAGACTTTTGGCCCAAGTGGATCTCAAGGCCAACATGCCCATTCGTCGAAGTCGCGGGGGTATGTTGCAGAGCTTTCCCCGTAGTATGAGCTCGAGGATACGCCGACGTGGTATCCACTGTAATCCTCCGGCGGTGGCTCCTGCCTGCGATGAGCCTGGTAAAAACCAAGTACGCTCAGTTGCTCCTCTAACTCTACCAGCGAGTACGACCACGGTCTCCTGTCAAGACTGAACAAAGAAGCTTGTGGCAAGGAGACTTCCTTTTCATGATCGTCAGCACAAACGACCCTAAACACAATATTCTCCAAAATGGAGTTGTTAGTAACAAATTTTTGGCCTTTCATTGTAGCAAGGCCAAGATAACATGGTTCAAGTGGTACATCATTAGGATCAATGGGCAGCCCCAAAAATTCAGCAATACGTAAAGTAATAATGCCTCCAAAGATGGGGCCTCTAGCCGCTAAACGGCGAGCAATCAAAGAGCCAAGGTTATACGGGAATTCACGCTTAAGGGCGCCCGTAAGAAATGCAAGTTGCAAGTTAGAAACATTGCTAGTGTTTTCCCTACCAAGCACACTATTAGTAAGATAGTAGACAAAATATTTGATAGCAAGGAATTGAATTTTCCTTATCTTGTCGCGTTGTGCGGAGCGGGTGTCATTGTCGGTCACCTCTTGGTAGGTTTGGGCCAACTCCGGGGGATTCACGACAATCCTCGCCATTGTCCCTATGTTCGTTGTACCAACTATCCCACAAAACTCCTGCAGGGTTAGGCTACAAGGCATATCATATATCTTGAAAGAAATAGCCTTTGCAAAAGACTTGGCGTTGAAAGTGAAGGATTCCGAGAAAGTCTTGGTAAGCCAATAGTATTGTGGCCTCTCATCCCTCATGTAGGTGGTCAAGCCCACTCTCTCAACGAGAGTTTGGAAGTCCTCAAGTAGACCTGCAGCACGAAGGAAAGCATAACAAGGTAAGATGCAGCATGTGGTTCTCCCGCATCCCCCTCATCTCCGATCGTCGGTGTGAGGAACTCCTCGTTGTAGGACTGCCTAACACGAGTGGAAGCCCTTGGATGCCTTGTCCTCCTATGATAATCAACCTCAAACACCTCATCAAAGTCACGGTTATTCATCTTCCTTTTCTGAAATTTTTAACAAACATCATAAAATCGATTTTTAGCCAACTAAATGAAGGGAAACCACTATAGTGACTTGCTAGAGGCTTAAGCATGCATCAAAACTAGTGTCTTCAACTTAGAACAAGCATTCAAACTCACAAAACAAGATATCTACAGCAGAAAAATACTTCATATATACACCATTAAACAAAATTTCACTTGGATATTCGGATGAGTCACATACCGGATAGGAGATGCACCAAATTTCAGCAGCAGAAATTGGCTGAATGTGGAGATCAAAATCACAGGTGATAAGCAGCAAGAACACGAGTTTGAGCTATCCAAATGTGATTCTTCGGGCATGAGGGAGGCAGGGGAAGGAGAGAGAGCAAGTGGGGGGCCTGTGGGCCCCTCACCACCAACTGGCGCGGCCAGATGCCTGCCGCGCCACCAGGTGATGAGGTGGACCTGGGGGTCCCCCTGGTGGCTCTATGGCACTTCTAGGTGCCTCCTCAAAAAATAGGATT
The DNA here is from genome assembly GCA_026929855.1 of Poa annua. NCBI lineage: Eukaryota > Viridiplantae > Streptophyta > Magnoliopsida > Poales > Poaceae > Poa > Poa annua. The sequence goes on along the minus strand of CM049426.1, from coordinate 55,934,279 downwards.
TTTCATATAAAACTTTTAATTTTCTGAGAAACTTTATTTTTTTCATTTTCTGATATTTTGCATTATTAAATTCAATACTGAAAAATTATTTTCTAACAACAAATTCAATTAAACATTGCAAACTAGGTAATATTACAGTAGGTATAACAAGGATGATAGAAATAAAATTGTTTAGCCTCTTTACGCATTTAAAATGCACTTGTTAACAAGGTTGATCAAGTCTTGCCACTAAATGAATTTTATATGACATGAAAGATTTTAAACCATATGAGACACTCATGTTACCTTATAATGAATTGGTATGGATCCAATCATGAGATTTTTGAATTCTTCTTTATATGGGCAATCAATACTTCCCACTCTAATGGACCTCAAGTTGGTAAATGTATTAACTCCAGGCATTCTATCAACTTTCTTGGGAAAATAAACAGTATGCTCCTTGTCATGAACATTAAAAGTAACTTTTCCTTTATTGCAATCAATAACAGCCCCTGCAATATTTATAAAAGTTATTCTAAGAATAATAGACATATTATCATCTTCAGGCATTTCAAGAACAACAAAGTCAGTCATAATTAAGCAATTGGTAGTTATTTGGACAGGAACATCCTCACAATTTCCAACAGGAACAGCAGTAGATTTATCAGCCATTTGCAAAGATATATCAGTAGGTATCAAATTTTCAAGGTGAAGTCTCTTGTAAAGAGAGAAAGGCATAGCACTAACTCCAGCTCCCAAATCACATAGAGCAGTTTTAACATAATTATTTTTGATAGAGCAAGGGATAGTAACTCCAGCTCCCAAATCACATAGAGCAGTTTTAACATAATTATTTTTGATAGAGCAAGGGATAGTTGGTATACCTGGATCACCAAGCTTCTTTGGAACCTTACCATTAAAAGAGTAATTAGCAAGCATAGTAGATATTTCCTCATTAGGAATTTTCCTTTTGTTAGTCACAATATCTTTCATATATTTAGAATAAGGAGGCAACTTAATAGCATCAGTCAAAGGAATTTGCAAGAACAATGGTTTCATCCAATCACAAAATCTATTATAATGGTCTTCCTATTTAGATTTAAGTTTCTTAGCAGGAAAAGGCATTGGTTTTTGGACCCAAGGTTCTCTTTCATTACCATGTTTCTTAGCCATAAAGTCTTCTTTAGTATACTTTTTATTTTAGCATGTTTTTCAAGTTCTTCTTCTATTTCTTCATGATCCAAATTAACATTTTTATCCTTATCATTGTTATTAGCATTATCATTGTTGTGTTCATTACCACTATCAGTTTCAACATTAGAAACAGATATACTATTAGGATCATTAACAGATTCAGAGGATTCTACAACAGTTTTATGTTTCTTTTTCTTTTTCTTAGAAGGAATACTAGGTTCATTCGCTCGTTGAGAATCTTGTTCAATTCTTTTATCATGTCCTTTAGGATACAAAGGGTCTTGAGTTGATTGACCACCTCTAGTTGTTACTTCTCAAACAAGTTTTTCTTTAGCAATACAGTTGTTTACTAGCAATTCTTTTTGCACTTTAGTGAGTTGATCTATTTGAGTGTGAACCATATGAAAGTGTTTAATTACTACTTTAACATCATTAGCAGTTCTATCAACAATATCATGTAAATCACTAATATCATGATAATTTTTCATTAAATGATTCTCTATTCTTGTATTAAAATTACCTTGCTTAACAATAGAATCATCAAATCCATCAAAGCATTGAGCAGGAGGTTTAGAGTAAGGAATATCTCTATCATCAAACCTTTGGAGAGAGTGTAACTCAATACCGGTTGGAGGATGAATAGGCTTACATAATTCTTCAATAAGAGGTAAATACTTCACATCTTCAGATTTGATACCACTTTCTTGAAGAGATCTTTTAGTTTCCCTCGTCGTTTCTTCATTTAATTCAATCATACCTCTCTTCTTCGGTGTTGGTGGAGGTGTTGGAGTAGGTTCAGGAATATCGCAATGATCATTATTCTTGCATATAGTAGCCGTTAATTCTTCAGCTTCTCCGGGAGTCCTTTTCCTAAAAACACAACTAGAAAAACTATCCAGGTATGTCCTAGATTCAGCAGTTCGTCCACTAAAAATATATCAAGTAGATCATTTTTCTCCAAATCATGGTTCGGCTACCCCCTCAAGATGCAACAAAGTGTGTCCAAGCTTTGGGCAATTTCTCACCCTCTTCTTGATTAAAATTATAGATATTTAGTAAGGCATCATGTTGAGCACTAGTAGGGAAATATTTTCGAAAGAAAGCATCAAGCAAACCCTTAGGACTAGTGATGCAACCAGGAGACAAATTATTATACCAAGTTTTAGCTTCTCCTTTTAATGAGAAAGGAAATATTTTAGCAACAAAGTAAGTGCGTCTTTTAATGTCTTCAACAAATATTCCACTTAATTCAGACAATTCATTCATGTGTTCTACAACACTTTCATTTTTAGTTCCACAGAAAGGTTCTCTTTCAACTATAGCTATATGAGCCAAATCAAGAGAGAAATCATAATCTTTATCTTTTATGTTTATAGGAGATGTAGCAAATTTAGCATCAGGAGATAATTTATATTTAACAGCATGTTTTTCAACAAGTTTTTCAAAAGCACTAGCATCTTTCATAGCATTAATTTCTTTAACAAGAGCACCATCAAGATTCACATACATATCATCACACTCATCATCAGTACACATGTAAATTCAGTTGAATTAACAGGTGTTTCAGCATTTTCATCAGGAATTTCAGCATTTTCAATTTGTTTAGATTTAGCAATAGTAGCATTTAAAAAGAGACCTAATGAATCAGTTTCATCAAGAACAGTAGAAGCATCATCATAAGTAACTTCAGATTCAGCAGTAGTAACAAAACGTGCAGGTTGTGGTGGTGTAACAAGCTTACTCAACACAGATGGAGAGTCAAGCGCAGCAGCAGAGTTCAGAGTTGTACCTTTCCTTGTAGTGGATGGCACAATGGGAAACTTCTTATCAGCGTTTCTTCCCATGATGAATAAATTCCAGCGAACAATATCACACTCAGGTGGGCTAGCAAATAAAGCTATGCTCTCCGGCAACGGCGCCAGAAAATAGTCTTGATAACCCACAAGTATAGGGGATCGCAACAGTCTTCGAGGGAAGTAAAACCCAAATTTATTGATTCGACACAAGGGGGCCCAAAGAATATTTGTAAACTTTAACAGATGATTTGTTAGATCAGCTGCACCTATGAATAGACTTGCTCGAGGAAGATTATCAGTAGCAACAGTTTTATAGCAGAGACAGTAGTGCAATAACAGTAGCTGGAGAATTAAGAGAGCGATTATGATTGAAGTAGACAGCAGGATTAAGATACTGTAGGCACAGGGACGGATGTACGTGCGTTGCATGGAAGAGATAATTCATGTAGTAACATAGCATAGCATTTGCAGATAAATAATATAAAGCATCTAGGTATAAACTAATCATAAGCATGTATTTCAATTTAGTTGTGTATGCTCGCAGTGAGAAACTTGCACATCATCTTTTGTCCTGCCAGCCCGTTTGCAGCAGGGCCTCAAGGGAAACTACTGGCAATTAAGGTACTCCTTTTAATAAAGTACCGGAGCAAAGCATTAACACTCCGTGAATACATGTGATCGTCACATCATAGCCATTCCCTGTGGTTATCCCAATTGCTGTCACTTTGAGGCCATCGGTTCCGGACAATAACGTGTGTATACAACTCATAGATATGATCCAAACCAATAATTATCATCATAATTCAGTAACATGTTCAGATCTGAAATCATGGCACTCGGGTCCTAGTGTCAAGCATTAAGCGTAACAAGTTGCAACAATGACGTAAAACACCGATAACGTATACTAGGCACTATGGCCTAACAATCTTACAGCTATTACATGAGTGATCTCATCCAATCCCCACTATCCCCTCAAGCCTACAGCGGTGAATTACTCACTCGTGGATGCGGGAAACATGGATGGTTGATGAAGAGGTGGTGGAGATGACGATGGCGATGATCCCCTTCGATTCCCCGTCCCGACAGGGTGCCGGAACAGAGACTTCTGGTCCCCAAACTAGGGTTCATGATGGCGGCGGCGCACGGGTGTGTTCTCTGTAAAAGTTTCTATCCCCCCGTGCGTTTTTAGGTCAGGAGGGACTTATAGCCGCGAGGGGGTCGCGAGGGAGTGGCCGAGGTGGCCTCCTCACCTCCTGGCGCGGCCAGGTGGACCCCCGCGCCGCCAGGTGGTGAGGGCCCCTCGGGCCTCTCCTCCGTTTAGTGTTCGTGGTTCCTGGCCTCCTCGGATAGAAAATTACTTATGGTTGACTTTTGGGATTTTTCTCCGAATTTGATATTTCTGCATAAAAAGAAGGCACCAGGGTAATTCTGCTGAAAACAGCATTAGTCCTCGTTAGTTGCATCCAAAACACAGAAATTAGAGGTAAAACAATAGCAAAAGTATTCGGAAAATAGATCCGTTTTGGACGTATCAATAGGCAGCTCACAAGATCTAAACATGATAGCACAAGAGGAGAAGACAACCATCTAGCTATTGCTATGGACCCGTAGTCTAAGGGTAGACTACTCGGGCATTAGTCCGGAGGCGGTCATGGCGATGTAGAGGCCTCCGGGGATGATTCCCCCTCCCGGCAGGGTGCCGGGGAGCAGTTCTGATCTCTCCCGAATTGGTGTTGGCGACAGCGGCGGCTCGGGACCCGTGGAGGAAAAAGTGAATATCGTGCACTCGTTTTTAGGTCAGGGGGTATTTATGGGCGAAAGGGCGATGTCGGTGGGCGCCCGAGGGGCCCACACCACCTCCTGGCGCGGCCAGGATTGGACCCGCGCCACGGGGTGGTGTGGCCGCCTCGTGGCTCTTCTCTGTCTCGTCTTCGGTGTTCCGGAACGTTCCTTTTCCAAAAATAATTCCAGGATCTTTTATTTCCAATTCCGAGAATATTTCCTTAAGTACTTTTCTGAAACCAAAAACAGCATAAAACAAGGAACGGGCCCTTTGGCATCTTGTTAATAGGTTAGTCCCAGAAAATCCATAAAACTATATAAAATGCATATAAAACATGTAATAACATGATATAACATAGCATGGAAAATAATAAATTATGGATACGTTGGAGACGTATCAACATCCCCAAGCTTAGTTCTAGTCGTCCCGATTAGGCAAGAACGATAAAAGAAGAATAATTTCTGAAGTGACATGCTTAACACAATCTTGATCATGTAATAATGTAAGGCATGGAAACTGAGATCAAATGAATAAGGGTTGTAGTTTATATTGATATCAAATGAGTAATAAATAAACAAGTAGGTAAAGCAAGCAAAGCTTTCAATGATATAGTACTAGATAGCAATCAACTATGCAAAGTAGATATTAAAGATGATTTAAGTTTCAATCACAACAATATAATCATCTAATGCTTCCAACAAACATGACAACTTAATGAAAGGATCAAGTCAAGCAATATCAATCTGCACGTAGAAGATCAATACTTTATTTGTTCAAAAGAAACAAGCAAGCGTTCAACGTTGGTACCTGGCACAGGATGTTATGGCTAAGAGAATGTTAACGGAGGTTTGGAAGGCCAACGGAAGAAAGGCTCACAAAGCTGTAGATGATCATTAGATAAGAGAAAGTCTTACAATCGAAGCTATGCAAGGAGTAGTGATTGCCACACAACGGATGCACATTGAGTTATAAGTATATGAAAGCTCTCCAATGGAACTAGTGCGGGTGCATCCAACTTGCTTGCTCACGAAGACCTAGACCACTTTTGAGGAGGTTCATCATTGGAATATACAAGCCAAGCTCTATAGTGTAAAGTTCCCCCACATAGTTATGCAACTAAGACATGAAAACTCACTTATATGTAGTAATGGTGCTAAACATGAGCATAAATGATGATCATAAATGACATGGTGCTATAACATGAGCACAAGTGATGACTATAAATTATATGGTGCTATAACATGAGCACAAGTGTGTGATAAAGAATAGTAAAGTTGCACCCTTTTTATTTTGTTTTTTATTTCTTTCTTTTTCTTTATCTTTTTCTTTTTATGTTTCTCTTTTCGAGGGCCTCCATGGCTCTTTTCACTTTTAGGGGCAAGCATCCTAATATGATATATGATATATGACAACACACTAATGATGATATGATAACATACTAATGATATAAGTAATTATTATGAATGTGCCATAAGAATGCATATGACAACGGTGCCTCTGCCAGTGTAGCAGGTTATGCAATGATCTAGCGTAACATGGGTAAACCACACATCAGCTTTGTAGAATCACGCAAAGCAATAAATATGACAACAAGTCATGTAATGTAAGATGGATGTTGCATGGCAATATATCTCGGAACAGCTATGAAAATGTTGTAGTAGGTAGGTATGGTGGATGTTTTGAGAAAGAATTTGGCTTATGTGTAGGAGAACAAGATGAAGATCTCCCACGAGTTTGGATGTACCCGCGAAAAATGCACCAACTCTCAATGTGAGAAAGGGCAATGCAAAGTATCGAAGAGGCTAGCAATATGGTGGTGGAAGTGCCATGAAAACCGCAGTTTTAGAACTCACAAGTAAAAAAGATTCTAAATAAAAATATGATCATACAAGGCATAATGAAAACTACTCCTAGAGAGATCGTGGCGAATGACAAAGTCACCGTTGGCTTCCCCGACCGTAGCGCATAACATAAATTCATTACGGTTACTTTAGGCAAATAGAAGTCATATACCATTATGCAATAACCTGGAAATTTAAGTGTGGCACAGCTTCAAGTTTTTCTAGACCAACCATTAATCATTCCACTTTACTATATCATCATGTTTACCATTAAGCAAATTAATATCTCAAAACAACATCAATAATTCAAGTGACACAATTTAATGATCTACAAGATTATGTACCATTTAATTTTACCATCTACCACATTTAGCACTTTCTGTTCTCAACCAAACACCAATCAACTTATTTAAAAGATAAACTCTCAAAGTAATTAAACAATGAGATATGAGAGTATAATATAATAAAGCTAACAGCTCTAGCAAGAGATGCATGAAAAACAAGAGCTAGAAAGCAAACAATAACATGAAAAGAATACTCAACGAATAAAAGTGAAGAATGCGAGTATTCGTAAGAAAAAGCGGAGCGTGTCTCCCTCCCACACAAAAAATGCTAGGATCCATTTATTCAGAGAATGAAAATAACAAAAACAAAAATAAAAACAAACAGACGCTTCAAGATAAGCACATAAGATGTGATGGAATTATAATATAGTTTCACTAGAAAGGACATGATAGTTTGTCGATGAAGAAGGGGATGCCTTGGGCATCCACAAGATTTAAGGCTTGAGTCTTCTTGAATTATATTGGGGTGAACCACCGGGGAATCCCCAAGCTTTGGCGTTACTATACTCTTGATCACATTATATCATCCTTCTCTCTTGATCCTTGAAAACTTCCTCCACACCAAACTTAGAGTAAACTTCATTCGAGGGTTAGTGCACAAAAAATTATGATATTCTGTAGGAACACAATTTCTATCAATGCTACTGGACATTAGCTAAAGCCACGGATACTTGATAGGATAAAAAGATCCAATCAAAATAGCAAAAGAGGCATTGCAAAATAAATTGCAGAATCTGTCAAAAACAGAACATTCCGTAAAGACGAATTTTTTTGAGTCACTTAACTTGCTCAGATCAGAAAACTCAAGGCTAATGAAAGTTGCGTATACATCTGAGGATTATGCACAAAAAAGGGCAGATTTTTCTAACGCTTTAGTGAATAGTTATGAATTTAACGGTGAACAGCAGAAATTTGTTTATGCGCAGGAATTGAAATTTAGCATCAACTTTCAACTAGAGGCTTAACTTGACACAACAATGCAATAAAATAAAGATACAAAGGAATTGCTATAGAGGTAGGACAAGCCCTTGACACAAGCAAAATAAAATAAAATAACAGGAAATTAAAGTGGGTTTTCTCCCATAAGCGCTTTTGTTTAACGCCTTTGAGCTAGGCACAAAGATAAAACTCAAGTATTATCAAGATCAAGAATAGAAACCCTCTCAACTATGCATTTCATTTTATCTATTTAAGGTTCAGAGGTATCCCTTTCATTTCTTTTAGTCTTACTACTTTCATTAAATGGGTTTTGAGGGACAATCCAATCAAAATTATCTTCCAAAGCTTCATGCATAGCTACAAGTTTAACAGGTATTGGCACTTTCATTTCATCCCCCTTTATAGGTTCGGTTTTCCCTAATTTTTTCAAGTGCATCAATAACATCTACAGATGATCCTAGCATATTAAAACGATCAAAAACTTTCCTAGCTTCTATGGAACATCACCAAATTCTTTAAGCAAGGTTTTCATGATAAAATCCTTCTATTCAGCGTTTTAACATTATGAAGATCAAAAAACATTCGTTGTATTATGGGATGATGGTTAACAAACCTAGTTTCCATCATGTGAACTAAAGAAATTGCAGCAGTTTCATTGTTTGGGCAAGTTCTGCTATGGATTTCTCCTCTATATCACTATTCTTACTAATATGATTAAATAATTCTCCAATGTTTTCTTTTCCAATTATAAAACCACTACCTCCTGAAAGATCCTCAAAAGTGTACTTAGGAAGAAACATTGTAATGAAGCTAAAACTAAAACCGAAATAACAAAACAAGGAAAAATAACACAAACCGAAATAAACAAAAGCAACTAAACTGAAAATAAAAGTGCAAACCTAAATAAGAAAAGTAATGCAAGTAACTAATTTTTTTTGTATTTTGGATATTAAGCAAACAAGACAGTAATAAAATAAACTAAGCAAGCCAATAACAAAATAAAAAAGATTGGAAGTGCGAAAACTCCCCTCGTAGTGGAATGCTCAAATCTCCCCGGCAACGGTGCTAGAAAAGAATGGTACCAAGTTGACGGAGGAATATGAAGGTCTTCAAGGAAATCTCTGAAGGAGATATGCCCTAGAGGCAATTAATAAAGTGTATTTCTTTATCATATCTCGTTTGATCATAATACGTTTTGGGTCATGCTATAACTGTGTTAAGCGGAAACATTAATACACGTGTGATACATAAACAACCAGGTCCCTAGTAGCCTCTACTAAGACTAGTTTCGTTGCGCGATTGATGATCGAGGTTTCCCGATCAAGGGGCATGGCGCCAGTCGGCAATGAAGTCATGTCATTTGTAGAACGATGTGATGGACATACCCATATTTGTAGGACGTAGTCATTACGCCTTTGACCGTGATATCAACTCTTATTATTATTCCTGGAAAATACTTTGATCGCACCAAACGTCGTTTCTTATATAGTATGACAATAACGGTGATACTTTTGGGTATCAGAAGGGGGTAATTGAGACGACGGGTCACGAGCGGGATTTGCCAGTCCGGATAGCAGGATAAATACTCTAGGGCCCACTCGGTGAGATTATGTCTAATGAGCTTGCAAGCATGTGACTAGGTCACGGAGACATGAAATCATAGACGAGTAGAAGATAGTGTTGTTGGTAACGAGGTCAGCAAGGTATGGAGATATCTATGAACGATGCTCGGACACGCTAAGTATCGCTATGGCAAAAGGTTTAAGACTTAACGTTCAGGTTTGATAGATGAGAATCATTCGTTATATCACAAGGATTAATTCATGGGGTCCAGGCCTACGAGTTAGTCATTGATCGGAGAGGAGTCTCGATCATGCCTGTTATTATATCGATCCTCTAGGGTAACACACTTAAGGGGTTTCGACAAGACAACCGGAAAGGAAAGAGATCACCGGGAACGTCCCGGGAATGGTCCGATGGAGATCGGGCACCGACGAAATAGTTTTCGGAGCTAGAATAAGTTATTTATAATATGTTTGATATTAATTAGTGTAATTAATGTTTAAATATGATTTTATATATTTATTTTCGAATTTATTTAGGCTATTTCCTAAATGGGCCTTCTGGGGGAAAGAAGGCCCATGGGGGGAAATCACCAAGGGAATTGGGTGGGGGGAGCTTGGCCGGCCTAGATGGGCCAGATGGGGCCCACCAGGGCCGGCGCACCACCCCTTGCCGCACCAGGCATGTGGGGGTTAGTCCCACATTGCCTGGCTGGTAAGTTGGCTCCCTCCTGGAGCATATATATAGAGGGACACCCCTGGCCTTTTAATTCACCAATTAATTTCCAAATTCCCTCTCGATTTCGTGATTCCCTTTGTCAGAGTTGCGCCGAAAAGAGAGGGGGTCTCTCTGCCATAGCCCGCTGCCGCACTACTGGTGTTCCAGTCCAAGTCTTCCGCTGCTCGTCCTGGACAGGAGCTTCGGAGGTCGTCGTCTCCACCGTACGTGTGTAACGCCCTGCGAGGTGCTGCGCTAGCGGTGCTTGGAGATCTGCTTCCACTACGACCTTGAGGTCGGCTTCGTCGGTCTTCATCGTCAACGTTTGTGCGGGAACATAATCCCGCTTTCGGTCTACAAGGTTATGTATTCCGATCTTCGGTGTACTTCCTTATCTGCATAGTATAGATCTTGGCTAGTTTAAAGATATCGTTGCTAGGAAATTTTTTGATCTACCTGCGATCCCCTTCAATCCCGTCTCCCCGGCAACGGCGCCAGAAAAGAGCTTGATGCACACGGTGGGTGTGTTGTTGGGAGACCCCAAGAGGAAGGTATGAAGTAGTGCAGCAGCAAATTTCCCCCAGTATGAAACCAAGGTTATCGAACCAGTAGGAGATGAACGTTTCCCCCGAGGTATCAACGGCGCCAGAAAAGAGCTTCCTGTTGGTTGACGTGGAGCCTGTACACAAACAATCAAGATACTTTGCGCAAACTTAACAGTGAGGTTCTCAATCTCACCGGCTTGCTGTAACAAAGGATTAAACGTATGTGTGAAAGAAAGATGTTTGTTTGCAGAAAGTAACATGTTTGCAGTTATGCTTTTATCAGATTAATGAGAAGGACCGGGGTCCACAGTTCACTAGTGGTGTCTCTCCATAAATAATAATAGCATTCATCCATTAGTGGTAAACAAACTACAGTTGGGCAATTGACAGAATAATGATAAGCAACCCAATGCATATATTAACGTTATGATGTCTAGTGTGAGATTCGTTCGGGCATTACAACAATATACATAGACCATTCCAACCGCATCTATGACTAATAATCCACATTCCGGTTGCGTCCACACACCTTTCAGTATTAAGTTGCATGCAACAGATTATCGCCTTAAGCACTGTGTGTAAAGTAAGTAAGTAAGTAACATCATCCTTAGACAAAGTACTATTGTTTTATCCCTAGTAGCAACAGTACATCTACAACCTTAGAGCTTTATGTCACTGCCCCAGATTTAATAGAGACATGAACCCACTATCGAGCATAAATACCCGCTCTAGGAGTTACGAGCATCTACTTGGCCAAAGCACACACAAGTAACGGAGAGCATGCAAGATCATTAAATAGCACACACATGATATATTATTAAGCAATAACTTTAGTACTCAATATTCATCGGATCCTAGCAAACACAACATGGAGAATTACATAAAGATGATCTTGATCATGATAGGCAGCTCACAAGATCTAAACATGATAGCACAAGAGGAGAAGACAACCATCTAGCTACTGCTATGGACCCGTATTCTAAGGTAGACTACACACGCATCAGTCCGGAGGCGGTCATGGCGACGTAGAGGCCTCCGGGGACGATTCCCCCTCCCGGCAGGGTGCCGGAGAGTAGTTCTGATCTCCCCTGAATTGGTGTTGACGACGGCGGCGGATCGGACCCGTGGAGGAAAACGTGATTAACCGTATCGAGTTTTTAGATTAGGGAGGTATTTATGGACGAAAGACCTAGGTCGGTGGGCGCCCGAGGGCGCCACATCACCTCCCGCCAGGATGGGGCCCGCGCTAGCGGGTGGTGTGGCCGCCTCGTGGCTCTTCTCCGTCTCGTCTTTGGTGTTCCGGAACGTTCCTTTTCCAAAAATAATTCCATGATCTTTTATTTCCAGCTCCAAGAATATTTCCTTAAGTACTTTTCTGAAACCAAAAACAGCAGAAAACAGGAAACTGGCACTTTGGCATCTTGTTAATAGGTTAGTCCCAGAAAATGCATAAAACTATATAAAATGCATATAAAACATGTAATAGCATGATATTACATAGCATGGAACATAAGAAATTATGGATACGTCTGAGACGTATCACCATTCGTTGACCAAACAACCACCACTCAAAAACAATTTTACCTCTGTTTTCAAAATGATAAGAAGCTCTAGCACATGTTAAATCCCTACTTCCCTCAATGAAGAGCATATATTTTACTTTATTGTTGAGTCACCATCCTTCTTTGAGCACTTTCTTGAGAGCATAATTGTCATTCTTAGTGTAATGTGCTTGTCCCTTAATATGGTTAACCGCGGTGTAATCTTGATGCTTTTATCTTTGATATCTTTATCTCTAGTCTTCCCTAGAAACTCAGAGGTGCCTGAGCATCTATATTTTGTTGTTCCATTCGGGCAAGCGAGATATCACTCTACCATGCTTTATTATGATCATTACAATCTTGTTGATGTTACAAATTTCATGTTATGAGCTCTTGGTTGGTTGATACTTTTCTTTGGGTAACATGATTGCTAAGTTTTAATATCCATACATCATGCAATTGTTAAAGTCCTGATCATAGAATTTACAATCAAAAATTATTATTTATCATTTACCTATTCGAGGACAAGCAGGAATGAAGCTTAGGGATGTTGATACGTCCAAAACGTATCTATAATTTTTGATTGTTTCAAGCCATTTTATGATTTTAGCACTTGTTTTTATATTAAGTTTATGATTTATTTGGACTAACCTACTAAGAGTTGCAAAAGTGCATAATGTTCTTGTTTTACTCTTTGATGTGTAGAAATTATCAAAAATACAAGAGGAAACCTTGTTGGACTCGAATTGGGACTTTCCTGAAATCTGTGTAAGAACTTTTTATACATATCATCAGTTAGACCCCGGAATACGACGTCAAATCAAAATCAAAAGAGAGAGAATTGTCACCAATTTCCATGCGCAAATTTTAATCCCGAAAACAGCCTAATCGGAGGTCGGACGTGACCTGGAGGTCCAATATGGTGAAACCCTAAAACGGGGGTGACGGAAATCCGAGAAGCTATATAAAGGAAGGAAAGCTAACTTGGCCAGGACTCCTCCACCCATGAATTTCCAGCCACCAAAGCCACGTTTTTGCCTCCCCATGGATCCCAACTCCATGGGGGAGGTCTCCCAAGAAGCCATGAAGGAGGGAGACTAAGGGGCGGCGCTCCCCCATGATGCCGGTGGCGGGGAAGCACCCCCCACGCTGTCGCCGCCCTGCGCTCCTCGCTGCCCTCTTCGCCGGCTTCACCGCCATCTCCATCACCAACTCCTCCTTGTATTCACTAGTTCATCCTCCCACAAATCTCTGTACCATCCTATGTAAACATGGTGTCTGATGCTATAATATTTATCCTATGATCTATGACATGTTTGCGTAGTTATTTGTCTTTTGATTGCTTTGTTGAATGCATGAGGTTCATTAGAGTTGTGTGTTGATATGGTACTGTCCTTTTGTGTCCATTATATTTGTGCGTGCATGGATCAACACCCTGTGGTTAGTAGTATGTGCAAAGGAAGGGGGAAGTTCTGCCGGAGTGACAAAAACCTGAGGACTCAAACTGGTTAGTTGCACGTATGGGAGTAAGAGGACAATCGAACTTAAGGTTATGGTTGGGGAAACCTTAATGCATTGTTAGTAGTTACGGATGTTTGCTAACAATCCAATCATATAGTCTTGTAATCCCAAGTAGTGGAGTGCATGTATATTTAGCCTCTCCCACTTAGAAAATGGCATCGAAGACAATGAAACCAATATCTTCACTAATTAATCTTGGACAAAGCCACCAGAATTACCACCACTTTTCCACACTCATGGTACTGTTAGTTTATTAATCTTTTATTTATTATGTTGCAAAACTATCTCTCATACCTATATTATTGTTTTAGTTTTATTTCCTAGATAATGCAAATGTTTGGTGTGTGTAGAGTTGTATCAGTGGTTGATAGAACTTGAGAGAACATTCATCCTACCTTTAGCTCCTCGTTGGGTTCAAAACTCTTACTTATCAAAAAGGATACACACGATCCCCTATATTTGTGGGATATCACCTTGTAAGATCATATTTTTATCTAGAATCTTTTTACTTATGAGTTCTAAAACTGTGGTTTTCATGGCACTTCCACCACCATATTGCTAGCCTCTTCGGTACTTTGCATTGCCCTTTCTCACATTAAGAGTTGGTGCATTTTCACGGGTACATCCAAACTCGTGTGAGATCTTCATCTTGTTCTACTACACATAAGCCAAATATCTTTCTCAAAACATCCACCATACCTACCTACTACAGCATTTTCATAGCTGTTCCGAGATATATTGCCATGCAACATCCATCTTACATTACATGACTTGTCGTCATTCATGATTTATATATTTCTTTGTGTGATTCTATAAAGTTGATGTGTGGTTTTACCCATGTTACGCTAGATCATTGCATAACCTGCTACACTGGCAGAGGCACCGTTGTCATATGCATATTATGGCGCATTCATATTAGTTACTTATATCATCAGTATGTTGTCTTATCATCATTAGTGTGTTGTCATATATCATATTAAGATGTTTGCCCTAAAATTGAAAAGAGCCATGGAGGCCATCGAAAAGAGAAACAGAAAAAGAAAACGATATAGAAAAAAGAGAAAAAGAAAGGAAAAAGAAAGAAATAAAAAAGGGGGTAGCATTACTATTCTTTATCACACACTTGTGCTCATGGTATAGCACCATATCATTTATAGTCATCACTTGTGCTCATGTTATAGCACCATATCGTTTATGATCATCATTTGTGCTCATGTTTAGCACATTTACTCCATATGAGAGAGTTTTCATGTCTTAGGTTCATAACTATGTTGGGAACTTTACACTATAGAACTTGGCTTGTATATTCCAATGATGAGCCTCCTCAAAAGTGCTCTAGGTCTTGGTGCACAAGCAAGTTGGATGCACCCCCACTAGTTCCATTGGAGAGCTTTCATATACTTATAGCTCCATGTGCATCCGTTGTGTGGCAATCACTACTCCTTGCATAGGTTCTATTGTAAGACTTTCTCTTGTCTAATGACCACTTGCAGCTTTGTGAGCCTTTCTTCCGTTGTCCTTCCAAACCTTCGTTAACATTCTCTTAGCCATAACATCCTGGTACCAGGAACGAACGTTGAACGCTTGCTTAGTTCTTTTGAACAAATAAGGAGTTGATCTTCTACGTGCATTTTTATATTTATTGACTTGATCCTTTCACAAAGTTATCATGTTTGTTGGAAGCATTAGATGATTATATTGTTGTGTTTGAAGCTTAAATCATCTCTAATATCTACTTTGCATAGTTGATTGCTATCTAGTACTATATCATTGAAAGCTTTGCTTGCTTTACCTACTTGTTTATTTATTACTCGTTTGATATCAATATAAACTACGGCCCTTATTCATTTGATCTTAGTTTACATGCCTTACATTATTACGTGATCAAGATTGTGTTGAAGCATGTCACTTTAGAAATTATTTTTCTTTTATCGTTCGTCGGAACGAGTAGAACTAAGCTTGGGGATGTTGCCAACGTATCTATAATTTTTTATGTTTCATGCTATATTATACCATGTTATTACATGTTTTATATACATTTTATATAGTTTTGTGTATTTTCTGGGACTAACCTATTAACAAGATGCCACAGTGCAAATTCCCTGTTTTCTGCTATTTTTTTGTTTCAGAAAAGTACTTAAGGAAATATTCTCGGAATTGGACGAAAAACATCCTGGAATTATTTTTGATTTATGAACATTCCATAAGACCGAAGAGCACACAAAGTGGGGCACCGAGGCGCCGTCACCACGTGGTGGCGCGGCCAGGGGTGGACCCAAGCGAGCACCAGGTGACGGGCCCTCGGGTCTCCACTGGCCTTGCCCTTCCGCCTACAAGTACCCCCCAAAACCCAAAAAATCGCACGGTGTTCATTATTGCCTCCACGGGTCCAGAGCCGCCGCCGCCATCAACACCAATTCGGGAGAGATCATAACTGCTCCCCGGCACCCTGTCGGGAGGGGGAATCGTCCCCGGAGGCCTCTACGCCGCCATGACCGCCTCCGGACTGATGCGTGAGTAGTCTACCGTTGGACTACGGGTCCATAGCAGTAGCTAGATGGTTGTCTTCTCCTCTTGTGCTATCATGTTTAGATCTTGTGAGCTGCCTATCATGATCAAGATCACCGTTATGTAATTCTCCATGTTGTGTTTGCTGGGATCTGATGAATATTGAGTACTAAAGTTATTGCTTCATAATATATCATGTGTGTGCTATTTAATGATCTTGCATGCTCTCTGTTACTCGTGTGTGCTTTGGCAAGTAGATGCGTGTAACTCCAAGAGGGGGTATTTATGCTCGATAGTAGGTTCTTGTCTCTATTAAATCTGGGGCAGTGACAGAAAGCTCTAAGGTTGTAGATGCACCGTTGCTACTAGGGATAAAACAGTTGTACTTTGTCTAAGGATGATGTTACTTACTTACTTTATACATAGTGCTTAAGGCAATAATCTATTGCATGCAACTTAATACTGAAAGGGGTGCAGACGCTAACCGGAAGGTGGATTATTAGTCATAGATGCAGTTGGAACGGTCTATGTATATTGTTGTAATGCCCGAATGAATCTCACCCTAGACATCCAAACGTTAGTATATGCATTGGTTTGCTCATCATTATTCTATCAATTGCCCAGTTGTAATTTGTTTACCCGCATGAATGAATGTTATTATTATTTATGTAGAGACACCACTAGTAAACTGTAGATCCCGGTCCTTCTCTTTAATCTGATAAAACCACAACTGCAAACCTGCTACTTTCTGTAAACAAACATCTTTCTTCCACACATACGTTTAATCCTTTTGTTACAGCAAGCCGGTGGGATTGACACCCTCACCATTGAGTTGGGACAAAATACTTTGATTGTATTGTATGCAGGCTCCACATCTCCTACGTCACACCAAGAAGTCTGGCGATGTTGACACCTCGGAGGAATTCCCATCTCCTGCTGGTTCGATAACCTTGGTTTCATAACTGAGGGAAATCTTTTTGTTGCACTACTTCACACCTTCCTCTTGGGGTTTCCCAACCTCACACCTCTCTGAGCATCAATGTATTGCAGGTTAATTCACGAAAACGTTCAAGGGCGCTTTTGAAAAATATCGTCAACGGAACTTTTTCCAGATCGGAGGGAGTATTTTCTATTTTTGATTCCCATTTAATTTTTTTCTTTTTCTTTCGTGTTTTCGATTTAATTTTTTTTGTTTCTCACTTAGCCACACAATTAAAATTACCCACTAACCCACACACTTAATCTCAAGTCAAACTTACCGTTCGGTCACCCATCCTCAAACTACTCCAACCCCAGCACGCTTAAAATTTAGATTCCTTTCAAATTAGATACTAACAGAGAACTGAGAACTTACTGCTATTACTATCTTATCAATCATATTAACCACTCGGTCATCATGTTATACTTTTTCATTACTTGTATTATAAAAATTAAGTTAAATAAACAACAATGACTATACAATAATAAAATTGTAATAAATAATGATAAAATAAATATTACTTTATTTTTGCCTTTTGATTTAGTATGGAATAGTTCGTATCTTTAAACCTTAAATCAGAATTCAACAAATAAAATGTCTAAATTGATCAAGAAAATTTAGAGGATTTCAAAAATTGAAGGGGTTCCGATGCTGAAAACAATAATTTTTCTAGCGTAAGAACTCCCTAACTAGCCAGGATCTATCTTTCTAGTACAT
This sequence comes from Poa annua, assembly GCA_026929855.1. Taxonomy (NCBI): domain Eukaryota; kingdom Viridiplantae; phylum Streptophyta; class Magnoliopsida; order Poales; family Poaceae; genus Poa; species Poa annua. Next base: position 55,916,312 of record CM049426.1, on the reverse strand, counting down.
GCGATAACGGTGGCGGAACGGGTCACATACCTCCATGTTGACCGATAGCGGGGATTACGCTCCTGCACAAGCGTTGATGATGAAGTCGTATGTAGCCGACATCAAGGTCGCCGAGAACTTGCCGCGATGATGTAGACGATGACGACGGGATGTCGACGATGACCTGCATCGACGGGAGTCGGGCGGAAGATGGTGTGGCACCGGCGGCTGGGGGGGTGCGCTGGCGGCTGGGCAGCGGCAGGTGTGCTGGGTGGGCGAGACGACGACACCCAGGCTCCTCAAATGTGGCGGCTCCGAGCACTCGCAAACATACGGAGCTTAACAACAACCCCTGGTCACTCATATCCAGTTCAGATCGCAGGGGTAGAACTTTTCTGGTATCCCGCTGGGCAACAGTGCCCGACGGTATAGCTTTGGTGGAGAGAGGAGGCAAAACGGGCGGAGAAACAGCTCCGCCGGCCTGCTACAAATTTAATTGTATTTTCCATGAATTAATCCAATTAATATGCCTTGCTATATGAAGGGGGGAGGGGGTGTGCAAACTCCCTAGCTCCCCCATGTGGGACTAAACAAAGGAGAAGGGGGGAGGGGGTTCGGCCGGCTATGGGCTGGCCGCACCAGCCATGCGCCCCACCCCTTCCTAGGTGCGGCTCCCACATGGGCCCCAATTGGCCCATTAAGTGGGCTGCCCCTTTTTCCTTTATTTTTAAATAATATTAAATTAATATAAAATACTATTAATTCATAATTAATATATTTACATATTATTTAATCTCCCGTGACTCCGAAACATTTTCCGGACCATCCGAACATCTTTCGGACATTCCCGGAACCATTCCATACCTTCCCGGAACTCCTTCCGGACCACCGGAACTCTTTCTGGATCATTTCTCTCTCTCAATAAAATCCTATAATATTCCAGAAACTTATCCAGGTGTCGTTAAGATCTTAAGCTTGTTACTCTGATAATCTGTACAATACACAAATGTGTTTTCTTTTGCGATTCATTGATATCAACCTGTTTAATATCATCATGTTATCCAATAACATATATATATATATAAATATCGTAACTAAGTGAGACTTCTGTTTCCCAGCGCTTACTCTGATTCTGTTAACCAGATAATTGCTTTGCAAACACACTCAGTCATAGAGAATTCTATGTAACATTTACATTCCCGTGATATCTATATACTTTCATATCTATGTAGAAGACTTGACATACCAATGTCAATCTAATGACTAATACATTTCTACTTCTAGTAAATTCCAAATTTACTTTCACAGCTGTTCTTCTTCTAAGAACATCGATGATACTTCATCGAGTCACATAATATGGTTCTTTTATGATGTCTAATATCTCATAATAGACCAACATGTCATACAACCACTATTATCGTGTATCATTACTCTTAATGATTAATTGGATTTCCAAGGACCATCCTTTGGTTTTATTCTATTATGACTCTTCAGATATAATCCAAAACAACTCGACTACCTATTTAAAATTCCCGTTCTATTCCAAAATAGACACTAACTTTTAAATAGTTTCACAACTTCATATTTCTAATTAATTCTACTGGTACAATTCACAATGTGTAAATTACACAAGATGAATTCGGCTCCCAGTCAAATTATGTCTCCACATAATTGAGAATACGAGCTCCCATTCAAAATATGTCATCTACATATATGAGGGTCTAAGATCCCACTCAAAAATATGTCCTTTACATATTCTACCTGAGTAAACTAACTTGATTCCCACTTAAATTCATAATTTGTTTTGACATTTTGGTCAAACCAAAATCATTGATCTCTTATCAATTCGAACTTAATACAAACTACAGTGTTCCATTAATACATATCCCTTAGACTTCAAGCACATCTACATTTATGTAGTCAACAAATTTGATTTTGTCCAAGATACATTTCTTGACAAAATATGCTTCCACGTCTTTCTGATAGTTATATTTCTCATATAACACTTTATATGATGATTAAGCAATCTCATTCCTTTAAAAAGAATTATAGTAACATTTACTATTTTAATCCTTTTAAATATAACTTGGGTTTTCAGGCTCAAAAGCCTTTGTTCGTATTCTGATATTTTCTCAACTTTCTTTGTACTCATAAGGTGTATCTTGATCTGTCATCAAGATCCGAAATATTTATTATTAAACTGTGACCTGACAGTAAATATTAATATAATAACACCTTATTTGGAAGCTTCTTTCATGAAAATACTATGATCTTAACGAAGAGGATTGCAAGCAGAAAACAATTTTCAAGTCTCCTTCACTCTTGTCATTAACTTTTCATTGTAGACATATACCTTTTGGAACATATTCCAATATTCTAATTTTATGAATATAGGTATGATACCTTATTTCAAGGTTCTAATTCTATTCCATAAATCATAATTCGAAAATCACATTTCTCAGAATTATACAAACAACAATACAAGTTTTGTTTCTGTTGGATTCTGGAATATACTCTCAACTAATGTGAGTGATTTACAAAGAACTATTCGTGTATATTTTGAATTATCGTATAATCATCTATACAATGACACTATTGTCAATCACACGAAACACTGTTGAAAAACATCTGTTTTCTAAAGTGGACATCCACTATAAAGTTCCAAACATATTAAGAGATTCTAAGACAGATTCTGAATGACCACACTTTATCTAAAATAGAGTATGATTATAATATTTCACATATCACTATATATTGATATTATAATTTTGTGAAACAAATTTTCACAAGTCTTTTGTGTTGAAACCATAATTCGAAAATATTGTCCTTTGATCAAATCTTGTGAATACAATATTCACTAATCTTTCTTCTGAAAAACCCCATTTGATCTTTTATCAAATTATTTTCAGACTCATGATTTATTATGCAAATACAATTATTCACTAATAATCATAGAAGAATTCGAATTGATGAACTTTACCACTTATTTAATTTAATAATCATCTAGCATGACTTTCAATTATTTTCCTTGCATATTGACACTTCAATATCCAATCCTTAGTTTAATCAATTCGGCACATGTAACTTTTTAACAGATCAAAGTATCCATTATTTCTTACATTGCTCATATGATCAAATTTGGTGGTGTTTGTTCTTGCAACAAAATCATACAATTCTTGGACACATAATTTTATCATTCCCGCTATTATGAATGTATACCACGTTATCATACAAGTAATGTAATTGAGATGTGAAAGCTTTATTCATAATATAAAACAAGTGGCTTGTTCCATAACATAAAACAAGTGAATTTGTCTTATTACACGTATGAATAACCTTGTCTTGTAACAATCAAGACACTAAACAAAATCACACTCTCACTATTACAAAAAGGTCTTATCAAAAACTAGTAATGATAACTACTATGATAACTTGAGGACGTGAACACCATTGGCCATGAACTTCCTTGATTGCTATCACTAGCGCCAGGTCACATTATTATTCGCCACAGATAAGTAATAATTATGGACATGTTTCATAAATAGAACAAGTATCAAATACTCTTATCACATATCAAGAGACGAATACACTCATAACTTTGTATATCAAATATGTACCTGTAGCGTCGAAGATTTCGCCTTTGATGGAATCAACTTCCAAAGATTTGAACTCGGACACGAACTTGTAGAAGTTCATATTGTCTGCCTTCAAAACATATTCGCGCACATGCTTCTCATAGCTTGGAGGCAGAGATATCAGCACAGTCTGAATGGCACATGAATCCGCCATCCAGTAATCGAAGACATTTGTCAGCTTGAAGTAGATGTCATACAACCTCTTCAAATGAGTCTTCAGATAGGTATGCTCCTCCATGTGAATGGTCTGGAACTTTCTAAGTTGTCTGAATTGCTCACGCCACAATTCATCTTTGAAGTGCGTTTTTATCGCATCAATCATGACATATGGCTCCTTGTGTCGAAACAACTCTTTCAACTCAGGTGCTAGGCATACGGTCATGGTGTTCTCCACTTCTATGAATATGTCTCGACACGTACGGAGTTCATCTTCCTCCTCCTCGCTAGCAGAATCATCTTACCTTTCTCCTAATGCTTCTTCGAGGACATATAGGATGTTTGTGAATGAGAATGTTTCTAAACCTTTGTACCACTTGACGAAGTTGGACCCATCGGCTTCTAAGGTAGAATCCGGGCTCTTAAGGAAGTAACTGAAGTATAATTCCGTCTACAGATATGATCTCAAAAGAGGTAAGGTAAAGTTTATAACATATGTGATTTTTAGTTTTTAATCCAATTATTAAACACACTCCACTAAAATTAGTATCCCTACAATAATAATAGCGATCACACGACCCCCATCCACCATACTACACCCGATCGTCACGGCTGGCAGCACAACATCAAAGGTGGACATAAAATGTCAATCACAACAACTTTGTGACTCATGCTCGATCTTTTGATCTTCCGTGTTCCGAGGCCATATCTGCATATGCTAGTCTCGCCAATCAAATCTCGAAGACCCTACGCGTGCAACATGGCTTACACCCACTATATGCGAACGACCAGATGTATGACACCCGATCGTCACGGCCTGCCTCATAACATAGAAATTTGTTGGTGGTGCGCAACGTGGGAGAACACAATTTTGGTATTTGTTAGGGATAATCCTATTTATGATGCTATCATTGTATATCTAATATATAAGCAATCAATAGGATGCACACACAACAATACAATATCAACATAAAGTAATGAAGTGCAATGTTACATGGTCGTCGCGCCTGGACCTCCATGGCGCCATGAACCTTGGACCTGGCGCATTGGCATGGCTCCGAGTCTACAGTGCCCTCCATTGCCTCCGACAGTACGAGTAATATCAAACTTACCGTAACCATGTCACATAAAATAACGTCTCTACAAAACAAAGTCAGACGCATCTACCTTTATTTAGTTTTGCAAGTTTTATGTGGCATATAGGCTTATTCGTAAGAGAACCGTTTCCCTACCTACGAACTTTCTACCACAACGTCGATCGTATAATTGCATGTTTAAGCATCCCTTTCGGTCCCTTCATTGAAAATGCTTTGCCGAATAAAGAGAGAGAAACAGACACCCGCCAGCCACAGATACGGTGCAAGCCGTATGTCAGTTTTGGAACCAGTCTCGCGTAAGCGTACGCGTAAAGTCGGTCTGGTCCGCTTCATCAACTCAATACCGAAGGCATCGCAAGTGCACGCTAGAGCGTAGCAAATATAAGAAAGACGTCCTAATCCAACATGAGTTCTAAATTTACCAGCAGTACTACGCATAGATCGGCTCTCATACCACTGAAGGGATTCCGGTGCAGAAAACAATAAGTTTTCTAGCGTAAGAACTCCCTAACTAGCCAGGATCTATCTACCTAGTACATGCGATAACGGTGGCGGAACGGGTCACATACCACCATGTTGACCGATAGCGGGGATTACGCTCCCGCACAAGCGTTGATGATGAAGTCGTACGTGGCCGACCTCAAGGTCACGGAGAACTTGCCGCGATGATGTAGACGATGACGCCGGGATGTCGACGATGACCTGCATCCACGGGCGTCGGGCGTAAGATGGCGTGGCGCCGGCGGCTGGGGGGGTGCGTCGGCGGCAGGGCAGCGGCAGGGCTGCTAGGTGGGCGAGACGACATCACCCAGGCTCCTCAAATGTGGCGCCTCCGAGCACTCGCAAGCATACGGAGCTTAACAATAACCCCCGGTCACTCAGGTCCAGTTGAGATCGTAGGGGTAGAACTTTTCTGGAATCCCGCAGGGCAACAGTGCCCGACGGTATAGCTTTGGTGGAGAGAGGAGGCAAAACGGGCGGAGAAACAGCTCCGCCGGCCTGCTACAAATTTAATTGTATTTTTCATGAATTAATCCAATTAATATGCCTTGCTATATAAAGAGGGGAGGGGGTGTGCAAACTCCCTAGCTCCCCCATGTGGGACTAAACAAAGGAGAAGGGGGGGGTTCGGCCGGCTATGGGCTGGCCGCACCAGCCATGGGCCCCACCCCCTTCCTAGGTGCGGCTCCCACATGGGCCCCAATTGGCCCATTAAGTGGGCTTCCCATTTTTCCTTTATTTTAATTAATATTAAAATAAAATACTATTAATTCATAATTAATATATTTACATATTATTTAATCTCCCGTGACTCCGAAACATTTTCCGGACCACCCGAACATCTTTCGGACATTCCCGGAACCATTCCAGACCTTCCCAGAACTCCTTCCGGACCACTGGAACTCTTTCCGGATCATTTCTCTCTCTCAATAAAATCCTATAATATTACAGAACCTTCTCCAGGTGTCGTTAAGACCTTAAGCTTGTTACGCTACGGTTCAAGAACACTCCAGACATGATCGAGACCCTTCGCTCGCCAATGACCGCCAGGGATACCTGGATGCATATGACGGTCCTTGTACATTCTACGAATATCGTCGTTGAACCATAAACATGATATTCATTCCCTTTGTTTCTGCGATACTACCTTGTCCGAGATGTGATGGTAGACATCCAATGTCTTGTTGCATCTCGTTACTGACATAGGTTATTAACTCGTCTCTGATATTACATCTCCAGGACCTAGTCATATAGATGCAATATCACCGAGTGGGCCCAGAGTATCTTTCCATTATAAGAATGAACAAATCCCGCTCTTGATCCTTACGTCTCAACATACTCTTTCGGGATACCCAAGATGGACACCGTTATTGTCATGCTATATAAGACACGACGTTTGATGCTCTCAAAGCACCCCTACGGAGTAACAATAAGTACGGTCTCACGTCTAAGGAATAAGCTATCATATTACTTATTTATTGCAAACGGCAAACATCATAATACGATCCTATTGCAAGACTTTGCGTATGTATATCACCTTATTCAACTAATAAGATGACCTCACTGTCAACCGACGCCATTATCCATGATCGGGAATCTCGATCATCTGTTGCCCAGTGGACTAGTTTATATAGAGCCTTACTAGGGACTCTGGTTGTTTATGTATCACACGTGTATTAATAATTCTGATTAATAAAGTTATATCATAATACAAAGACATATTATAAATTTATAAGATAATGCGATAAATACTACTTATTTATTTGCCTCTAGGGCATATCTCCTTCAAATATGACATCCAAATCATCTTTTGCATTATAGAAAAATAGATAGCCATAGTGACCATTTTGATCGGTTTTACGAAAAAATGAAATAAAATGATAAACACCTCAAAAAACAATATCCTTTGGCATGGGTCCTTATACGTGTACTAGTTGCTATGAAAAATGATAAACTTTATTTTCACAAAATTTCCAAAAATTCTTCACAAAAAGGTCTTTCATCTATAAACATCTAAAAGTTTCAAGCCAAATGATCAAGTTATGGTCATTTCCACGACATAATTTGTGATAAAGATCTTATATTGCAAAAATAGGTGCATATTGGTATAAGAAACAATCATGCTAAAAGGATTCTTCAAATATTTATATAAATATCATTTTCCATTTTTAAAATGCGGAAATGACTTTTTGTGAACAAAGAACAAAAAATATGATTCCAAATGGCACCTATTTAATTTTCATGAAAACTAGTACACATATGATGGATAATCCCCAAGTACTAGATTTTTTCTTGATTTCTACCTAATTTCGCCTTGTTAAATGAGTTTATGCCTATTTTTCGAAACTAATTCAAATTGAACTACAACTATTTGATAGTTTGGTCTTAATATTTTAGAAATTTCATTTTAAGGTACACAATTATTGGTTATATCACAAAAACATTAATAAATCTAGAAAATATTACCTCTTTCGATAAATAGTCATCGCGACCATTTTGATCGTTTTAACAAAAAATGAAATAAAACTATAAACATCTCAAAAAAGGATATCCTTTGGCATGGGGTCCTTGTATGTGTACTAGTTGTCATGAAAAATGATAAACTTGATTTTTGACAAAATTTCCAAAAAAAGGTCTTCACAAAAAGGTCTATCATCTATAAACATCTACACTTTCAAGCCAAATGATCAAGTTACGGTCATTTTCACCATAGTTTCTGATACAGATCTCATATTTCATAAATAGGTGCATATTGGTATAAGAAACAATCATGTCAAAGTGATTCTTCAAATTATTTTATAAATATCATTTTCCATTTTTTAAGTGCGAAAATGATTTTTTTTAAACAAGTACAAACAATATGATGAAAAATGACACCCATTTAATTTTCATGGAAACTATTACACATATGATGGATAATCCCCAAGTATTAGGTTTTTGCTTGATTTCTACCTAATTTCGCATAGTTAATGAGTTTATGTCAATTATTCGAAACTAATTCAAATTTTAACTACAACTATTTGATAGTTTGATCTTAATCATTTAGAAAAATCATTTTAAGGTACACAACTAATGGTTATATCACAGGAATATTGATAATTCTAGAAAATCTTACCTCTTTTGATGAATATTCATCATGAGCATTTTGATCGTTTAACAAAAAAATTGAAATAAAACGATAAACATCTCAAAAAAGGATATCCTTTGGTATGGGGTCCTTATATGTGTACTAGTTGCCATGAAAAATGATAAAATTGATTTTTGACAAAATTCACAAAAAAAAATCTTCACAAAAAAAATTTCATCTATAAACATATAAACCAAATAATTAAGTTATGGTCATTTTCACAGCATAGTTTGTGATACAGATCTCATATTCCATAAATAGGTGCATATTGGTATAAGAAACAATCATGCCAAAGGGATTCTTCAAATTATTTTCATAAATACAATTTTCCATTTTTTAAGTGTAAAAAATACTTTTTGTGAACAAAGTACACAAAATACGATGAAAAATGACACTCATTTAATTTTCAGGGAAACTATTACACATATGATGGATAATATTCAAGTATTAGGTTTTTCCTTGATTTCTACCTAATTTCGTCTAGTTAAATGAGTGTATGCTGATTATTTGAAGTTAATTCATATTCTTCAAATTACTTGTGATAAAGATCTCATATTCCACAAATGAGTGCATCTTGGTATAGTAAACAATCATGCCGAAGGGATTCTTCAAATTATTTTCATAAATATCATTTTCTATTTTTTAAGTGTCAAAAATAAATAAATAAAATGTCAAACATTTTTTAAATATATAGGCACATACCTTTTGTCCGGGTTTGTGGCTAGAACCGGGACAAATGGGGTCCGGTGCTGGAACCGGGACAACTGATTCGATTCTGAAACGCGTGGAGGCTGAGACCAACTATTTGGTCACATTTGTTTCAGTTTATAATGCGACTGGACAAATGGGGTATTTCGGCTAGGTCCAAATACCTGTTTTCTACTAATGTGGGCTCTTGGCCACAACGAAGCATGAACCAACGTGCTGAGGAGAATAAAAGGTGTTCTTCCAGAAGACTTGGTTCATCCCAACCACGCTAGGCTAGCAGGTTAAATCCCATGTATACATTCATATATGACCACAAAGCGTATTTTATCATCGACAATTCGGCAAGCACGAACATGTAGTACACGCCATTTTGTCTATCATATTGCTGGTAAGAAGCCATTTACATATAGCGCATGTATGCTATATATCTGTTTTGGTAAGATAAATATTTATATTTATCCTCTAATGGCATTTTAGGTGCGGATGTGCCGGTATACTTTTGTATACAAATTAAACATACCAAAACACAAGGAAACGTAACAGATGTATAATTTCATGACAATTTGCATATTTCTGTTTCACAAATATTTTTAATAATGCGTTTGAATATTCAATTGACTGAGACGATTTAAAGTTACTAATTCCTGAAACTTCAGAATGATTTCAGTTAATTGCATCTGCGGGTCTCACCGAATACCTCCGATTAAGAATCTTCAATATTTAGTTCACGTTCTCATGGTTTATTCATCATATGAAATAACTCAATCAAACACACAAGAGAGACACATGTTTTAACATGGAAAACCCAAATCAGGAAAAAACCGATGGCACAGAGGCCAAATCCACTATATCAGATATTTACATATGAGGGGATTACAATAATCTTTGTACTCATAATAAACCTTTATATGAACTGCTCCTGGCAATATCGGGTTGGTGATAATGTAACCAGATCTTATTTCATCATTGAAGACAAATTCAGCCATACTTTTCTATAATCCAATGGCAACAAAAGTTTACATGAAACTCAAAGCGGCAGTACTTATTCCTATGTAGATTGGCCATGCTCTTATTCAAATCATCACATGTATATGTCATGCCTTATACGAAGACTTTTGAAAACCACCTAATGCGTGTCCACGTGAGCGTGAGGGTTGAACTATGATACACTTGCATGTTTAGGCAATTGCCACAATCCGTGAGTTGTCATGAAACAACTAGGCAATTTGGTGTGGCACCGCCGCGCCCGTGGTACTGGATGTCGTAATAAGTGAACGGTAGTGTTTAGCAAAGCTGTTATTGTTTTGATTTTCCATAGTAGAAGGTGGTCTAATAAAAAATTATATAAATCATATAATTTAGATTTTGGTATTATACTAAGAGAGTCATTTTGAAACAGTGCGATGCCAACTGTTGTGCAAATCGACATGCCAGCATCGGTAGGGTGCACGAAAAGATTCAATATCATTGAAAGGACGAACGAAAAATTTTGATAACAGAATATATAAGTGTGTACACTGGTTTATTGCAATGTACCAATATTATACGCTCGATTCTTACATGTACATATCCTAGCATAAATACAGGAAAGAACATATGAAAATAAAGAACACATAGGAATCACCCACAAAATGCACCATAATATGACATTTTGATGTACTTGCAGTTAGAGCATTATGAAAAATGCTATATATTCAACATACATATATATCTCTAATTTCTTTGTGGAATATATGCCTGAAGAGGATGAAGAGAAATGCTGTTTGCACATTAAAAACATCAGACGTTGAATACTTCCTTCTAAGGCATCAGAAGTAAATATATAGGACTGAGCCTTCTTTAGTAGTTGTTGTCTGAGCAGGATTGCCGCACAATTAGGTAATAAAGAATGCTATCTTTCACGAATCTTGAGGAGAAGGAAAGCACCGGTTGCCTCCAAGAAGGAACATCAAATACGATCCTGAGCATCTTCAATGCTTTCATTCTAATGACCAGACTTAGCACACATGAAAAAGTTAGCAGAATGTAAAAATGCACGGCAGATCTATGCAGTATTAACAATGAGAAAACACAACTCAACACAAACCCACCTATCATTTGGAGTACATATGGTAAAATTGTTCCCTATCCGTGTAAAACAAAGTTAGATATCGTGCTATTAGCTAACATAATCGCTGTCAGGAATTCAGAAAAAAAACTGTGTAACCATGTGTTCTAAATAACTGGATGAGAGCACGAAAATCTAAAAAGCATGCAAATATTGTTTTTAGTGAAAAAAATATCATATCTTCATGTGTGAAGAGTAGATAGGAAGGTGAGCACAATCGTAATCTCCTAAGACGGTGCCAACAAAGATAAAAGACGGTTGATTCAGTAAGCCAAGGAAACATTGTATTTCAGTTGAATCCAAAAGGCCATTTAATTTGCCCACTGTGTAGCATGAAGTGAATTGGAAAATACATTCAATCCGTCTGAAATATTTAATAGCCAAAGCAGTTGTTGATTTGTAGGATCAATTGTTCTCTAGGAACAGCCTTTACACAAATATAGCCATCATGAATTAAAGCAAGCATTCCTTTAAGCCCAGAATTAAATCAAGCTCCAATTTTGTTCATCCTTAAGTATCAATACATCGCATGTCTGTTAGATGCAACTATTAAAAAAATTATAGAAAATAAAGAAGGAAATTATGAAGTTGCTTGTAAGTATATAAGAGCGTGAAGAATTTATTTTGGGAATGTAAGAAGGTAAATCATAATATTCATGATATACACAAATACTTGAGAGTCCAGACTAAATACCTTCAGGAGCTTGCCTGGTAGAGAGAAAACAACATGACATCAGGATCTTTGTTCTCAATGTGGTGCAAAAGTTGAAGAAAATCCAGGGTTTAAACGTAAGAAATATTTCCACTGCAACGCAAATTTTCAGACCTGGTGTCAAGAAGCAGTATCATTGTACTCCAAAAAACATAACATATGGCTAAAGGGGTAAAGTAAAATTAGGCAATGAATTCAATGTAACGAATTTAAATTAGTAAGGGTATAGGAGGGGCAAGATCATAACCAAGCAATACTCATTGAAGTACATGGCGAATCACTCTAAAATCAGTACCAAATCAACTACAGATACTATATTACAACTTTGGTGATATTTTGTGCACCTCCATAATAATATAGACACCGGTCTGCATAATAGAGGTGCATAATAGAACGTACAATATTAATCCAGGCAATTATGTACTTCAAGCTGTTTAAAGCAATGACTGCAAACAACCATATACATCTGGACATGAGTAACACAATCATAGCTAAAGATAACCTTTTCAAGTATTACCTCAGATTTGTGCTGGCACGAATGATATGACCAAAACATGGTCATTCACTTTTCATTTGCAGATTGAAGTATAACTCTGATGCGTTGTATTTGAATTCCGGCAATCTTTCCGTTACTATGGTTGGAGAAGATATGGCACCTTGCAGGTAGTTAACTGAATAGACAATCAGGATGGTGAACTCGAGGAGCTCCGGAGGGATGAATAGACAATAAAAACACATGGTGTCAGTTAAGAAAATTTGTGCCAAACAAAATCGAGTGAACATAAATAAATTAGAACATACAGTACATAGATTTCTCTTTAGCCTCCTCAGGATGGTGAACTCGAGGAGCTCCGGAGGGATGAATAGACAATAAAAACACATGGTGTCAGTTAAGCAAATTTGTGCTAAACAAAATCAAGTGAACATAAATATATTAGAACATACCGTGAGCATCATAGATTGCTCTTTAGCCTCCTGCAGTTCTTGATCTCTGAAGGAATTTGCTCTATACAATATGTAATGGTACAGAGGCCTGTAGCAAAAACAGAGGTCAATGCGAACGCACATGTATCAGATCCTGCTGCATCCTTCACGACATAGGTCGTACTGCTTGTGACTTGTGCATCCTTGAAGTAGAAGAACCTAGATCACAAAAAATGTTTTATTGATTCATCCCTCATGCTCGATTTAATCTTGGGGCGAGCTAGATGAATCTGAAGGAGAAGAAGAGGTAGAGGGGGGACGGGAAAAGATGCAATACGTACATCGGACGGATCATGAGGTCGGGGAACGATGCTGAGACGCCCTCCCAGCTGCAGGGCTGGCTGTCCTTTGGCCTCCGCCCCCAAGCGGTCAAAGGTGAGCACGGACACCCCCGCGCCCGCTGATCCCCCGCGGTCGTGGTTGCCGACGGCCAGAAGACACCGGTGAATGGGAAGACGGCGGCAGCAGCAACATGAAACCCTAGGCGAGGTCTCCAATCAGTGGCGCCATGGCGTGGAGAGATAGGAGGGGCGGTCTCGAATCAGTGGCGCCATGGGGTGGAGAGAGAGAGGCGTTGGGGCGAGGAGGGAGGAGCTCGCGAAGGAGCTGTCGTCACGGCGCGCGTCGGCGGTGGCGACCTTCGTGCGAGAGAAAGGAGGAGGGGTGATTGTGAGGGGTAAGTTTGCAAAAACGTCCGTAGGGTTTTGCGGAAATGCAAACTGGTACCTCCATGCGGTAAACTCTGGACTGCGGGGCACAGGATATTTTTTCCAGATGCTTTTTTTTGCAAAAGAGCCACGGTGACCGGCGGGACGGGCTATCACCGGCCGGTGACCGGGACACGCGGCACACCATTATTGGCCTAGATGCCCGTGCTACAGTAATGTGCATTTTGGGGTGGTTTTGAGCGCATCTGGACCGTCCGACGCGCCGATCGGACGGCTATCATTTTGCGGGTGACGTGGATGCTGAATTGGGACGTGAAACTGTTGCACTTTCATGTATAAGGTATATATATATAATTCAAACATGGTGCATTGTAATGCGCCGACGACGATGCAAATCACGTTAAGTAGATACGTCGCACCAATCCAATATGTAAATCAGACTTTGAAACATATACAGTACCAATACTAATCGCGTAGAGCGGAGAGACGCCACAAGATATGGAGGGACGGACCATGAACATCCGTGGCGCAATATAGATCGCATAGAGCTGAGATCACCAACTTTGTAGATTGAAACGTGGCGATATAAATCATGTAGAGTTGAGATCACCAACTTATAGACTGAAACTTGAACATCATCGGCAGCGATCTAAGTCGTGTAGAGCCGAGAAGACACAACTCTTGTAGATCGGGCCATGAAAATCATCGGCTACGGTCAAACCGCGTAGAGCCGTGAGACAAACTTTTTGTAGTTCAAATCACACAAAGATCATCGGCGCCGATATGATCGCGTAGAGCCGGGAGACGATCCTCTTGTAAATCAAATCACAAATATCATCGGCGATCAAATCGCGTAGAGCCGAGAGAACACGAAGTTTGTTGATGGTGCCCGAAGATCATCAACGACGATCTGATCGCGTAGAGTCGAGATGACACTAATCTTGCAGATCTATCATAAACATCATTGACGACGATCTGATTACGTAGACACGTGAGATGCCACAAGCCTGCAACACAATAAAAGTTGCATCACTAGTGCCAAACGGAGCTTAGGTTCACCCCTTTAATCCCAAATTAAATTTCGATCGGGACTGAAGGGGTGGAAGCTCTGAGGTGCAATTTTTTCGGGACCTTTAGTCCCGGTTCGTGCCACGAACCGGAACTAAAGGATCTCCATATGCGGTGGCAGGCGCGGGGCCCAGCGCCAGCAACCTTTAGTCCCGGTTCATGTTATGAATCGGGACTACTAATTCGGCTATATGCCACATTCTTCCCACCTGAGCTCACCATTTTCTCAGCTCAACCCGAGCTCACCATTTTCAACTCCATTTCATCTCCATTTCCTAAAAAAATCACCATTTGGTAATATTGAAGGCACCCCATGGTTAGTCGCTTCATCCTCTTTCCGGCATTGCTTATTTAGCTCATTTCAAATTTCTTGTGCAAGGAAGGTGTTTGATGAAATGTCTAAGTTAGGACTTCATTTGTTCATATGTGCAATTTGAGCTCAAACTAAATTATAATTTATGTGTTTAGTGTCGTGAGGAGCCTTATCGACGTCGATCGCCCGCGCCGTCCCATCACAGGCACCACCTCGGTGAGCCTCTATCTTTTATTTTATTTGATTTTTAAAAACATAGCTTTATTGTTTTAGATCCATAGTTATTACCTGTATAATTTTCTAACTTGTATTATATGTATAGAGTCATGGTTCTGATATCCGTCCCCGTCGGTCCTTGTTCGGTCTATGATTCGGATGTGGTATATTTTCAAAACTATTTATTTCATTTTGTGTTTCTGGCAATTATGGCGACCAACTTGACATAGATTTATTTTTATCTAGGAGGTAGTTGAACCGGAAATTGAACCTGACCCTATTGTGGAGTTTTTGGATAAAGAAAACAATGATTTGAAAGAAAAATTGAAAAGAAGTGAAGATCTTTATCTTCAATGCTTAAAAGATAAGATGAAATTAGAGCTCAGACTTGCCCAACGTGGTCGATGGTAACGAGATCAAGATGGATGCAATGCGCTTGAAGATAAAAAGGATTAGAAAATATGCCATTAATCGGGAGACTTGGTATCATTATGATGTGGGTTCAGTATTTACCTTAGTTGCGATTTTGATCACATTTGTTGTTGGATTTAAATTCTTTAGATAATTTTTATATTTGTTTCAGTTAATGTATGTTTTATGAGAACTATGTATTACCAGTTGTCACTACTCTATTCTTATTTTAATGGATGACATTGTATTAATTAATTGCTCTTACATATTATTTATGACAGTAGTGTAATAATGGGGTTCGATATACTTTTATGTAATACAGATGAACCGACAATGGATGTACGGTGATCGATGTTGTGCTGAGTTCATTGATGGCATGCATAATTTTCTCCATGTGGCTGAGGCAAATAAGCCGAAGAACGGTTTTATTCGTTGTCCATGTAGTGCCTGCAAGAATATGAGTGATCACTCTACCTCAAAAGTCATTCACTCACACCTCTTACATAATGGTTTTATGCCTGGTTATTATTGTTGGACCAAGCACGGAGAAACAGGGGTTATCATGGAAGAAAATGAAGAAGAAGAGGATAATGACAAGTATCCTTGGTTCAGTGATACTACAATGTGAGAAGACGAAACTGAAGAAGATCCCATTATCCAACAGAAGGTCGATGATCTCGCACAAAGCACACACACACAACCTTTCACTTTTGTTTAGGAGGCACCTTGAACTCCCTTTGGCCCAAGTGAAGTTCGGCTGGAGACTTCATACCAAGTATCCTAGACGGCATATGGTTTATGAGGTACGCTGTTGTCATCACTGCCTCACTCGATAAATTCTGATGAGCCTGACGATGATCTTCGTCGGGCCATTCGTGATGCACAAATGGACTGTGGAAGTGAAAACGAAAGGTTGAAGTTGGAGCGTATGTTAGCTGATCACGCCAAATTGTTGTACCCAACTTTTCAAAATGACCAGAAAAAGCTGGGTACCACACTTGAATTGCTGCAATGGAAGGCAGAGAATGGTACTTCTGACAAGGGATTGGAAAATTTGTTAAAAATAGTTAAGAAGATGCTTCCAAAGGATAACGAATTGCCGTCTAGTACGTACGAAGCAAAGAAGGTGGTATGCCCTCTAGGATTAGAGGTGCATAAGATACACGCATGCATTAATGACTGCACCCTCTACCGCGGTGAGCACGAAAAATTGAATGCATGTCCTGTATGCGGTGCTTTGCGGTATAAGATCGGGCGAGATGACCCTGGTGATGTTGAGGGCGAGCCGCGCCCCAGGAAGAGGATTCCTGCAAAGGTGATGTGGTATGCTCCTATAATACCACGGTTGAAACGTTTGTTCGGCAATAGAGAGCATGCCAAGTTGTTGCGTTGGCACAAAGAAGATCATAAAAAAGACTTGATGTTCAGACACCCCGCGGATGGGTCCCAGTGGAGAAAAATTGATAGAGAGTTCCTGACATTTTCAGATGACGCAAGGAACTTAAGATTTGGTCTAAGTACAGATGGCTTTAATCCTTTTGGAGAGCAGAGCTCCAGTCACTGCACTTGGCCCGTGACTCTATGTATCTATAACCTTCCTCCTTGGCTGTGCATGAAGCGGAAGTACATTATGATGCCAGTGCTCATTCAAGGCCCGAAGCAACCTGGCAACGACATTGATGTGTACCTCAGGCCATTAGTTGAAGAACTTTTGCAGTTGTGGCGTGAAGAAGGTGTACGTGTGTGGTATGAGCACAAACTTGAGGAATTTGATCTACGAGCTTTGCTTTTTGTAACCATCAATGATTGGCCTGCTCTAGGCAACATTTCAGGACAGTCAAACAAGGGATACAATGAATGCACGCAATGTTTAGCTGAGACTGATAGTATACATTTAGGTAACAAGAATGTGTACCTGGGTCATCGTCGGTTTCTTGTACCCAAGCATCCGCTAAGGAAGAAAGGCAAGCATTACAAATGTGAGGCAGATCATCGGCCGAGGCCTACCCGCCCTTCTAGTTCTGCTATACATGATATGGTCAAGGATTTAAATGTAATCTTTGGAAAGCGTCCTGGCGGACTCACTGTTCCGAATGACGCAAACAACCACGTACCCATGTGGAAGAAGAAATCTATATTTTGGGAGCTGCCATATTGGATAATGCTAGAGATTCACTCTGCAATCGACGTGATGCACGTGACAAAGAACATTTGCTGCAACTTGCTAAACTTCTTGGGCGTGTATGGGAAGTCAAAAAAATGGAAGTCAAAAAAAGGTACACCGAAAGGAAGGCAGACCCATCAACGTATGAGCGAAGAGATGCATCGAGACGATACTCATTCAGAGAATCGGCCAGGTCCTGCAAGCTACGCTCTTACTAAAGAAGAGAAAAAAAATATTTTTTGAGTGCCTTCGCAGTATGAAGGTTCCATCTGGCTTCTCATCAAATATAAAAGGAATAATAAACATGGCAGAGCAAAAATTTCAGAATCTAAAGTCTCATGACTGTCACGTGATTATGACACAATTACTTCCGGTTGCATTGAGAGGGCTTCTACCGGAAAATGTTCGAGAACCCATTGTGAAGCTATGTGCATTTCTCAATGCAATTTCTCAGAAGGTCATCAATCTACTAACTCTAAAAAAATTAGAGAAGGATGGGGTCCAATGTCTTGTCAGCTTCGAGTTGGTGTTCCCACCAACCTTCTTCAATATTATGACGCACCTTGTAGTCCACCTAGTCGAAGAGATTTCTGTTCTCGGTCCTGTATTTCTACACAACATGTTCCCCTTTGAGAGGTTCATGGGAGTCTTAAAAAAATACGTGCATAACCGGGCTAGGCTAGAAGGAAGCATCGTCAAGGGTTATGGAACAGAGGAGGTCATTGAGTTTTGTGTAGATTTTATTCCTGATCTGAAGCTGATCGGTGTTCCTGAATCACGTCATGAGGGGAGACTGCATGGAAAAGGCACCCTAGAAAAGAAAGCAACAATATGTCAAGACGGGGATTCTTTCACTCAAGCACACGACACCGTTCTACATAATTCCAGTTTGGTGGGTCCGTATGTCAAAGAACACAAGAATGTTTTACGCTCCAAATACCCGGAGAAATCTGAAGATTGTATTGATGGAGAACACATGAAGACTTTCAGCAGTTGGTTAAAAAGACGTCTCATTAATGACACCAATGTTGAAGAACAGCTATACTTGTTGGCCACATCACCAGCTTCAACTATATTGACTTTTCAAGGGTACGAGATAAATGGAAATATATTTTACACAGCCAACCAAGATAAAAAGAGCACCAACCAAAACAGTGGAGTACGCTTTGATGCAACAAACTGCAACGGGACAAAGGACACATATTATGGTTACATAGAGGAGATATGGGAACTTGACTATGGACCTACTTTTAAGGTCCCTTTGTTCAAGTGCAAATGGTTCAACCTACGAGGCGGGGTAGAGGTAGACCCACGATACGGAATGACTACAGTGGATCTCAACAATCTTTCGTACGAGAATGAACCATTCGTCCTAGCCAGTGAAGTTGCTCAGGTTTTCTATGTGAAAGACATGTCTACCCTACCGAAAAAAAGAAAAGATAAGCAAGCGAGTACATCATACGATGAGCCAAAGCGCCACATAGTTCTTTCAGGGAAAAGAGTCATTGTGGGAGTGGAGGACAAGACAGACATGTCAGAAGATTACGATAAGTTTCATGACATTCCGCCCTTTAAAGTCAACGCTGATCCAAGTATCAAGTTAAATGAAGAAGATTGTCCGTGGTTACGGCGCAATCGGAAGAACAAGTAAACACTAGAGAGGGATATTATTGTTGATGTGTAATATCTGAATGCTTTGTATCATAAGAACAAGTGAACCGAAGTATTTTGTAGATGCATGGAACGAAACACACGATTTCACCTGCATACAGCCCAACGGTGGCTCGTGAGTGCCTGCATATGAAATGCACCGTTGGACGTATGTAGGGAATCCGAATGCTTTGTATTCTGTCGATGAAGTAGAATGAGGAGACAATGACTGCCGAACATGTTCAAGAGGGGGCTATATATAGGGTCATCTGACTCACGAACTGGTCATGATAGTTGTTGGGGATATATCAACTAGGGGTATAACCAGCATGGATCAATCCGGCTAGTCCAGGGTGGCCCAAGGGTGGTAAGGCCAAGGCCTGCCGGGCGGCCCAGATAGCTGACGTGCAAGGAAGTAGGCGGACGGTCCAAGGAAGGCGGAAGGCCTAAGCCCATCAAGCCACCGAGCCCAAGACGGAAGGCGGCAACTAAGCCGGCTAGGTCTAGGACTCTGATTACTTGCCGGACAAGCACTTACCTTGTACCCTGGGGTCTGGCCGCCTATATAAGCCGGCCACCAGGGAGCCTTTAGGGCAGACGCTTGAATACGCATCAAGCACATTGTAACCTGTTCACGACTATTGCCTTATAGTGAATTATAGCAGCACGTAGGATCCCGCCACCGCTGTGGGATCCGAAGCTGGGTAAACTCGCCGTGTTCAATCCCGACCTCGACGACACCAACCTTCTTCCCCACAATCCATACGTAGGCTAGAGGACCCCCGTCTCCTATCAATTATGCCGATACCACGACAGTTGGCGCCCACCGTGGGGGTATAAGGTTCCTGGCGTCACGTTCCAGGCGGGAACACTTGGCGGCGTGGGCAAGCAGATCGCCGTCGGTCGCGTGACAAGGTTTGACGGCCATAGCTACGTCAACTCGGATGAGTCCTGGCTCCCGGCGGACGACTACCTTATCGGATGCGCAATCGTGCCGATCGGAGGGATCGACGTCTTCATCGGGTACACGCCAGAGGCTAACGGCCTACCGCGTTTCTACAACCCCACCCACCAACCCTTCGACCAAGCAGTCGACCGGCAAGATGGATCTGAATCCGCCTTCTCCCAGGAGTCGGCCGAATCTGATTTCCACTTCGTCGGAGTTGTCGGACTGAGATCCGACTCCCAGCCGGAAAACAACGATCCTGAATCAATCCTCCCTGCTCTGCAGGAGGATGCGATGTCAGATGCCGGATCCAAATCTACTGTTCAAGTCAACATAGACTCTGACTCCGATGGTGATGCTAGTCTCTTCGAAGAGAAGATCAAAACCCGCTTTTCCAGTGGAAATCCGGCTCCCTCAGAGGGTACAGCGGATACAGACATGCCTGACAAGCTGGCTATGATGGTTGTTGTCGGTCACGAGACAACCCCAGTTACTTCGGAAGCGCAAATCAAGCCAGCGGAAGAAGCCGGAGACACCACTGCCGGCCAACTCATTGAAAGTTCCGACAATGTGTGCGCAAAGAAGAAAACTGGCCTCGAGAAAGGCGGCAGCAGCAAACCCACGGATTTGCTCTCCGTCATCAAAGAAGTAGACGAGATCATGAATACTCCGGTAAACAAAAACACCCCACTCGACGAAGTGGAAGAGCTTAGGCTTAACATGCTTAAGCACTCTGACTTCCTGCGAAAAAGAGAGGAGCACGTTGAGAGCCTTGCGAAGAAGATCAAGAAAGAGCAGGAGAAGATGTCGGCCAATACAAACCGGCAACTCTTCGAGGAGAAAAGGTCATCAAAAAACCGCCGTGGAAAAGAGCCGCCTACGCAAGCAACGACAGCGGCTCAAGACCTAGGATTCGATTGGCGTACGGCACCACAGCGAGTGGATAGAAGGGGGGATGTTGTCTTCTGCACCCCTATCCTCAACGCGGCTGCCGCGCTAGATACCCTGGATGACAACACTTACACGGCGGAAGAGAAGTTGGCCAACGCAAGACACTTCGTAAGCAAGGCCCTAGAACAACAAGCTCGCGCTGATTCCTACGGCCACATGGCGGATGCCCGCGGGGGAGACCTAGAGTCTAAGTCAGGCAAGTGCAAAGCTGCACCAGGTGCCGACCCCGAAGGCCCGTCTGGCTCCAGTAGCCATGGCGACAAAAGGAAGGCAACGCCACCTCCAAAGAAGGCACCGCCGCCAAAACAAAGGCGGGACGAGAATTCAAGGACGGGAAGCAGAGGAGACCTACCACCTCCACCTCAGCCAAGACGCGACAATGGCGGTAGCCGGAATAACAGGCAGCCGCCTAGAAAAGATGCCGGCAACGACCCTCCAAGGAGAGGCCGCAGCCGGTCTCCGCAGCATAGCACTGGCAGCAAGAGGAGAGAGGAGGTAGAAGGGCCCAGGCGCAGCATAAGCCGGGCGGCGCAGGACGAGCCGGACGCAAACAGAGGCGCACGGCAGCTCGATCCAAAAGACGCACGACACCGCCTACAAGACATAGCAAGAGGAAAGGAGCCGCTATATTCTGGACCAAAGTGCTTCGGTGACGCCATACGCAAAGAGCCGTTCCCCAAGGACATGACATCAGTGTCAAAAAACTGTTCTAGGTACAACGGCCTTGTTAAGCCGGACTCATGGCTTTCCGACTATGCCATGGCCATAGAGATTGCCGGCGGGAGCAGCCATATTGCCGTCCGCTACCTACCTCTCATGTTGGAAGGCACGGCAAGAGCTTGGATCGACAACCTCCCTGAAAAGTCCATCCATAGCTGGTACGACCTGGAAAAGGTTTTCTCCCAGCACTTCCAAGGAACATACAAGCGTCCAAATACCTACACGGATTTGCAGCGCTGTATCCAAAAGCCGGACGAAACCATGACAGATTTTGTCAGCCGCTGGATATCCGAAAAGGCCAACTGTCATGGTGTTTCGGACGCACAGGCTATCCATGCCTTCTACACGGGCCTACAGAAGAAGTCCTTGCTCCGTCATAGGCTCGTCCGCGAGCAAATCACGGACCTTGGTGAGATGCTCAACCTAGCCGCCCAATACGCGGCGGCGGATGACGACACCCGGGACGATGACCCAGACGTCAACATCATACCAAAGCGGAACAACAAGCGCAAACAGGCGGCGGATGACAAAGCCGGTCCTTCCAATGAGGTAGCCGTAGCGTTCCAAGGAAACACCGGCAAAAAGAAGTGGAAAAATAAGAAAGATAATCGCGAAGCCGGCTCAGGGCCTAAGGCGGCGCGAATCACTTACGAACAGGCAAAGCTCTTGCCGTGTCCCATCCACGCCTCATTGGGCAAGGTCAACCACATGCTTGGAGAGTGCCGTTTCATGGACGACTTCAAAAAGGATCCCACAGTCGGCTGGAAGTCAAAGAAGTCAAAGAAGAACGACAAGAAAGACAGCAAGGAGGACGAGGATGACGACGACATGTCTATCTCAAGCGAAGAGGACGCAACCGCCAAGAAAAAGAAGCCGTACCCGAAGGTCAAAGAATCTCTTGTGTGCTTTGTCGGCACACCTTCGGCTAAAGCGGACAAGGCGGAGATGCGCGAACTCAACGCGACAATGCCGGACGTCCCTCAGTACTTGAACTGGTCGGAGGCAACAATCACTTGGGACCGGTCCGACCACCCTGATCACGTCCCTCACCCAGGCAAGTACGCCCTTGTCGTCGACCCCATTGTCGACAACTTCAGAATCACAAAGGTACTCATGGATGGCGGCAGCAGCCTCAACATCCTGTACTACGACACGCTAAGCCGCATGAACCTGTCAGAGGATCAGCTGGATCACAGCAACCTCACATTTCATGGCATAGTGCCCGGCAGGCAAGCAAAGTCAATGGGAAGCATCAGGCTGAAGGTAACTTTCGGACCAAAAGAGAACTACCGCTCAGAGTTCCTCCGGTTCGAAGTTGTCCCCTTCAAAAGCGCCTATCATGCAATCTTCGGACGACCGGCTTTGGCCAAGTTCATGGCAAGGCCGTGCTACATATACAGCAAGCTTAAAATGCCGGGGGAAAACGGAACCATCACGGTTTCCGGCAACTTCAAGAAAGCCAAGGAGTGCGAGCGTGGCATGGCCGCCTTCGCAGAAGCCGTCATCCACAAGGAAGAACTCGCGCTGCTCGGGGCGGATTCAGACAACTCCATGCCAAAGCCAAAGATGGATGTCAAGAAGACTTTCGAAGCTTCAGAAGACACCAAAAAGGCGGACCTCATCCCAGGTGACAAGTCTAAGCAGGTTGTCATCGGCTCCAACCTTGACAGCAAATAGGAAGGCGCGCTCGTCGAGTTCCTCCGTGAGAATCGTGACATATTTGCATGGTCGCCTTCCGACATGCCTGGTGTACCGAGGGAACTTGCCGAGCACTCGCTCAATGTCATAAAAGGATCCAAGCCGGTGAAGCAAGCAACAAGACGCTTTGGAGATGAAAGACGCAAGGCTATAGGGAAGGAGATAAATAGGCTGAAGGCCGCCAATTTCATAAAAGAAGTTGTACACACCGATTGGGTGGCAAATCCTGTACTTGTCCCAAAGAAGAATAAAGAGCTGAGGATGTGTATCGACTATACTGGTGTTAACAAGTGCTGCCCAAAGGATCCCTTTGCGCTGCCTAGGATTGACCAAGTCGTAGACTCCACAGCAGGCTCCGAGCTGCTTTGTTTTCTGGACGCCTACTCAGGATACCACCAAATCAAGATGAGAGAGTCAGATCAACTGAAAACATCTTTCACAACTCCATATGGGACTTTCTGCTACATTACCATGCCTTTTGGCCTGAAGAATGCAGGGGCAACATACCAGCGCTGTATGCAAAATTGCCTGCACGAACAGATCGGTCGCAATGTCCACGTCTATGTAGACGACATCGCGGTAATGTCAAAAAAGAAGGCAGATCTCCTAGAGGACTTGGAAGAAACTTTTGAGAACCTCCGGAGGTATCAGATGAAGCTCAATCCCGCCAAGTGTGTTTTCGGCGTCCCAGCCGGCAAACTCCTCGGGTTCATCGTCTCAGAACGAGGGATTGAGGTTAACCCGGAGAAGATCAAGCCCATACAAAACATATCCAGACCTACTTGTCTGAAGGACGTGCAGCGCCTAGCCGGATCGGCGGCAGCCGTCAGTCGTTTCATAAGCCGCCTAGGGGAAAAGGCAATGCCTCTCTACCGGCTACTGAAGAAATCCGACAACTTCGAGTGGACAGCAGAGGCAGACGCCGCCTTGCAACAACTTAAGGAGGCCCTCATATCCGCTCCGATATTGGCAGCACCTCGATCACAGGAACCAATGCTGCTGTACATCGCGGCAACAGGAGCTGTTGTCAGCGTTGTCTTGGCTGTGGAAAGAAAGGAGAGCGAAGCCGCGGCGTGTGAGCAGCGACCGGTCTACTTCATCAGTGAAGTGTTCTCCGCCTCCAAGCAGAGGTATCCGCATTACCAAAAGCTGGCTTATGGTGTATTCTTCGCCGCCAGAAAGCTTAGGCATTACTTCCAGGAACACACAGTGACAGTAGTCAGCAAGGCACCGTTGGGAGACATAATCAACAATGCAGAGGCAACAGGTCAAGTCGCCAAATGGGGCATCGAACTTGCCGCTTTTGATATAGTCTATAAACCACGGACCGCCATCAAATCTCAAGCACTTGCAGACTTTGTCGCCGACTGGACAGAGGCTATGGAGGAAACAGCACTCCCCGAGTCAGAATATTGGGTCATGCACTTTGACGGATCAAAGATGCTCAAAGGCTCGGGGGCTGGAGTAGTTCTACGTACGCCTAAAGGTGACAAGCTTAGCTACGTGTTACAAATCCACTTCACAGCAACCAACAATGTTGCCGAGTACGAAGCTTTGCTTCATGGGTTACACGTGGCAAACGACCTAGGCGTCATAAGAATCCTCTGTTACGGCGACTCAGATTTGGTCGCACAGCAAGTAAGCGGAACATGGGATGCGAAAAGCGCAACAATGGCGGCTTACAGAGCCAAAGTTGACGAATTTGCAAAAAACTCCGTAGGCTACGAAGTCCGACACGTTCCAAGAGCTGAGAATGAGGCGGCAGACACACTTGCAAGACTGGGATTGGAACGCAAAAAGGTACCAAAAGATATCTTCCTGGAGCAATTGCACAAGCCATCCATTAAAGGCGCCGATTTGATGGACCCCGACTCAGAAGAACCGGTAGAAGCGGCAAGTCTCGCTGTCTACTTAACACAGCCGGATTGGACAGTCCCATATCTCGATTTTCTAATCGACCAAAAGTTGTCGGAGGACGATGAGGTGCTAAAAAGGCAGATCATAAGGCGAGCCAAAGCATTCACGATAATAAAAGGCGAGCTATACAAGCGAAGCACATGTGGCATCTATCAGCGGTGCATACAGCCGGAGGAAGGCCGGGAAATTCTGAAGGACATACATATTGGCGCCTGCGGGCATCATGCTTCCGCTAGGTCCATTGTATCCAAAGCTTTCCGCCAAGGTTTCTACTGGCTCACCGCCAAAGAAGATGCCGAGAACATCGTCAAGACATGCAAAGGTTGCCAGTTGTACGCCCGTCAACCTCACTTGCCGGCACAGGAGCTAAGGACGATCCCAATCACCTGGCCGTTCGCGGTCTGGGGCTTAGACATGGTGGGTCCCTTCAAAAAGGCGCGCGGTGGATACACTCACCTATTGGTCGCTGTCGACAAGTTCACCAAATGGGTCGAGGCCAAACCGATCAGCAAACTTGACGCACGAACAACCACCAACTTTCTCTGGGGAATTATCTCTCGGTTTGGAGTTCCACACAGCATTATCACCGATAATGGCAGCAATTTGTCTCAAGGCGACATAGAAGAATACTGCAATGATCTAGGCATCCGGCTTGATTTGGCATCCGTGTCACACCCTCAATCCAATGGGCAAGTAGAGCGTACAAACGGCCTAGTCCTATCAGGACTTAAGCCTCGTCTCGAAGCTCCATTACATAGGGCAGCCGGCGCTTGGGCAGATGAGTTACAGTCGGTATTATGGAGTTTGCGCACAACGCCAAACAGATCCACCGCCTACACTCCTTTCTTCTTAGTATATGGCGCAGAGGCAGTGCTACCTACCGACATAAAGTACGATTCCCCAAGAGTTCAAGCCTACATCGAGCAAGACGTAGAAGGTGCAAGACAGGATAGCCTAGACCTGCTAGACGAAGAAAGAGACGTCGCTCTCCATCGCTCCGCCTTGTACCAGCAACAACTCCGCCGCTATCATAGCCGGAGAGTGCGGAAGCGAAGCTTCAGAACAGGTGACCTGGTTCTCCGCCTAATTCAAGATAGAAAAGGCTTGCACAAGCTATCCCCGCCATGGGAAGGACCGTTTATAGTCACAAAGGCGTTGCTCAATGGTTCCTACTACCTAGCCGACATCCGCGACAAAGAAGAAAAGAAAATGCGCAAGAAGGCGGCAGGAAAAAGGGGAACCAAGCGCAAGAGAGGCATCGACGACCCGTTCGAGCAAACAAGACGGCCTTGGAATATTGAGCAGCTACGTCCTTTCTACACTTAGCAATTTATAATTGTAATAAGTTAAATATGATTATGAAATAAAAGGCTATGGTTCCTCATCTGTGTTGAGATGCATGCCATCTTTTATCTTTTCTTGCAATCATATTTCCCCTATGTATCTAAGTTACCTATTTTCTAGCTGCGTGCAAAGGTTCAAACTGGTAGATACTTGCAGCTTTCGAGCCAACCCAAAGCAAAAACAAACTTTTTGCGCCGCCTAATTCCTTTGCCTCTGATTACTTATATGTGGTTCGCCTAGTAGTATGTCTTTGACACCAACATGTTGGCTTTGGTCTCTGATTCTAAACAAATGGTCTAGCCCTGGTTGTTTCAGCTAAAGTTACCGGCTGAGGTTTCGTCAACATACAAAAAGTCAAGCATATAAGTCAGGGTAAAATTAAGGCGGGCCATATAAATAAAGACAAAGTAAAACTTGTCAGCTAGTTTCCGCCTAACAAGGCAACAGCTAAAGTATATACAAATATTACAAATGTTGCATTGTTTCAGGGGCCGACAAAATAAGGCTGGTGGAAGGCAAGGACAGAAAAAAGATATGGCTCGGGGGAGCGTCTACATCAGGCTTGGGGGCTGACAACTTCAGCCCCGGAACTATCACTCCCCTCCGCCTCGGCCGCGCCGGCAGCTTCATCTCCCTCTCCGCCAGGCACAGGATGGCGCCGGTAGAAGATTGAAGTATCCACCATGTCGGCAACTCGCGTGGCGTAGCCGGCAACGCTGTCCAGCACAGCGACCGGCTCAACCTCGCTACCGTCTTCGTAAGTCGACGGCATGCCTTCGGTGACGGCTTCTATCTCCGCCTCGGGGTAGTGCGCCATGAACAACCCAAGGGCAGTCTTGGCTCCTCCCCGCGCCGCCGACTTCAGCGAACTTTTGTGCAATTTGGTCGCCTGCTCCAAGATGGCGGGCACGTCGCTGAACTCGGTCGGCTCCTGGCTGCCAGACGAAGTGAAGAACTTGGCGGCAAACTGCTTCGACGCCGCCAAAGTCTCGGCGATCAGCTCGCCCACACGCGCAAGGCGATCCAGGCGGGGGCTGACAACCTTGTCATCGCCTAAGCCGACGGGAACTGCATCAAAAGTAAAGCCATAAGTTTGGCTCAGGCTAAAGCAACATGGCACTATCAAAAAAGGAGCGAGAAATTACCAAGGACCGAGTTATGGAAAGCCGACAACTCAATCATATGAGTTGCCAGCGCGTCCTCTGCAGTTTGGGCGCGAGAAGTCTGCTTGGATATCTCTTCCGCAGCCATCTTCTCCGCCTCCGCCAACTTGTTGCGCAGACTTTCCAGCTCACCAGTGAGCTGGCTGGATTCCTGCGCAAACTTGAGTTGTTGGGCCTCCATCTCATTTTGATGAGCCGCCTTCAACTCCAAGTTGGCGGCCGCCAAGTCTGAAGCTTCATTCATAAGAGCTTGCATATCAGTGGACGCCTTCAGGATATCCTGGGCGTGGTCTAGCAGTTCTACAAATATGGATTCGCCAAGCTAAAATGATTGACGGAAACATAGCTCAAAAGCATAGTTGGAGAAAGGGAGCCACCCTACCTTCATCTTTTTTGCGGGCCGCCTCCAGCTCGGCGATCCGCCTGTCCTTGGCCTCGCACTCCTTCTTCAGGTCGCGGTGGCGCCGGTTTATCTCGACTCGGGAGGAGACGAGCTCGACGTTGGCGGACACAAGGCCCTGCAAGAAAAAACAAAGGCATATAACATATTGTCGAATAACCACTAAGCCGGCAGTCAAAGTTTCTTTTGACTAGCCATCTAAGTGCTCGGGGGAAAGACTATGTATATGCCGGAGGGGTAGAAACTTACAGATAGGTCGCCCTCCAAGTCGTCGAAGGCCTGCGAGGCAAAGGCGGCAAAAGCCAAAGTTGACTCCTTGGCCTCCTTAAAGGTAGACCAAGGGTCTCTGACTTTGCCGCCCCCCGCGGTCGGGGCTGCCCTCCGGGACCCGCCGGCAGTCGACTCCAGCAACCCTTCGTTGGCGGCGCGCGATTGCGCGGCATCATCGGCCGTAGCCTCAGCCAGCAGAAGGGGAGTTTTGGGCGCGCGGTCGGCGGAAGGGGCCCTTGGCGGAGCACCTGAGGCCGGAGCTGGAGGTTGGCGCCAAGCGTCAGCCATAAAGCTGCCGGCGTGGAGCGGGGGAGTTGGTGGCACGGTGTCCGGCGAGCCGCCTTGCGGCCGCTTTCCTTTGCCAAGGAGCCTGGTCGTCAACCGGGAGGTTGCGACCCTTTCCCTGTTAACAAAAAGCAAGCACAATAAGTCAGCCAATGTTCAAAAGGTTCGCCATCTGGAAAAGGCAAAGTTGAAGTACCTTCGGGGGATGCTAATCCCCGCGTTCTCGCCAATGTTGGCGAGAGTCGGCTCAGTAGCCGACGCGATCCGTTTCTTCCTCTCGGCATTCGCCGTAGAGGAAGCAGCGCCGGACGCCTTGCGCTTCTTCGTCTTCCCGGCTTCCGACTCGTAGAAGTCGGGAGCCAGGTCATCCTCCCTCAACTCGGAGAGCTGAAAAAGAAGACATGTCAAAGGAACTCAATCCTAGCCGGCAAAGCTGTCAAGTAAGGGGCAAAGGAAGAAAATATTCACCTCGAGGGGAGGATTGTCGTGGGTGTGCATGGGCACGCCCTCGACCGCCTTCACCGACCCCGCCTTGACGAGGCTGCGGAGCCGGAATGCCAGGTCGGCGACCGGCAATATCTCTTCGCTCACGCGAAGAGAGGCTGTGTCAGTAGGCGAATACTGACACATCTTGTGCGGGCTGTACCGCAGGGGGAGGATTTGCCGGCCGAGCCAGCAAATGACGGTGTCGACCCCATCCAGCTGGGGGGGAGCCATCGTCCTCGTGAGGAACTCGATCCGCCTTTGAATAAGGCGGAGTTCCTCCGTCAACTTGGGCACCGCCTCGTCCCAGCATGGGCGAGGCATGGGCGGCGCGTTGACGAATGCCGGAATGCCGATTTGACGGCCCGGGCGCTGCCATGTCTTGGCAGTAGAAGAAGGTGGAGGTCCAGCCCTTGACGGACTCGAGGTATGGTATCTTAGGATACCATTGGCGGCCCTGGCGGCAGTTGAAGGTGACGCTGCCGCAGGTTGCCAGCCCGCCGTCCGGCACCGTCTGACGCCGGCAACGGAAACAGTATCTAAAGAAGTCTAAACTAGGCCTAATACCTAGATAGCCTTCGAAAAGAGTTGTGAAGCCGGCTAAGACTAATATGCTATTGGATGCGATATTATGGGGCTGGAGCCCGTAGTGATCTAAGACCTCACTAAAGAAGGCGGAAGGCGGAAGCGCCATTCCCCTGACCAGGTGGGAGGTGAGGATTACCCGTTCTCCGGCTTCCGGAGCCGGGATGATGTCTCCCAAGGCGGCCCTCCACCGGCAATCCTCCCGAGTGGGGAGGTAGCCGACAGCCTCCAAATCTTGGAGGGCGTCTTCGTCGACGATAGAAGGCAGCCAGTAGCGGGACCCGAGGTCCGCCGCTTCTTCTTCCTCGTCGCCGGGGGCGTTCGCCGTCGCCGTTGCCGTGGTGGTCGGTGGAGGAGCCGAGGAGCCCGCCGCGGGAGCGCGCGCGGAGGAAGTCCGAGGGACGACGGCGGTGACGTTGCCCGCCGTCGTTGCCGCCGCGGGACGAGTAATGGCGCCGCCCATCGGCGTCGCAAGCGCGGCCTCGGTCGCCGGGCCGCTCGACGCCGTCGAGTGAGCGGGACCGGTGGACATCGCCGCGAGGAAAGGTCGCCGGAGGAGAAGAGCTCGCCGGAGTTCGTTCGGAGGCGAGGAGCGAGGAAGTGTAAGAGACAAGGGCGCACGGAGAGCAAAGGCAGGGTAAAGAAAATGGACCGTTTGGCTACCTATTTATAGGGCCAGGCGTTGCTCCCTGTGCAACGGCATTTTAGTCGGACACGTGTCCCACGTCCGTTGCGGCACACGATTGCACGATCTCCACGCCTCCTCTTTTCCCGCAATTTGTGATCATGGCGAGATTCCCGCCTAGGCTTTTTTCAAACTGTCGTGAAGCCGGCTAGGCGGAAACCGTCAAGAAGAATGCTCGGCAAAGATTGCCGAGTAGCCGTCTTTTCCCATGGTGGACAAAGGCGGCCGCCTGTCAACATCAAGACACACATGCCTCTTTGATTTTCAGAATGGTTCAAGTCCTGCAGCCGCCAACCTTGGCAGATGGAGAATCAAGGAGAAGCCGGCGCCTGGAGAACTTCAACCTTTCTGGGGGCTAATGTTGGGGATATATCAACTAGGGGTATAACCAGCATGGATCAATCCGGCTAGTCCAGGGTGGCCCAAGGGTGGTAAGGCCAAGTCCTGCCGGGCGGCCCAGATAGCTGACGTGCAAGGAAGTAGGCGGACGGTCCAAGGAAGGCGGAAGGCCTAAGCCCATCAAGCCACCGAGCCCAAGACGGAAGGCGGCAACTAAGCCGGCTAGGTCTAGGACTCTGATTACTTGCCGGACAAGCACTTACCTTGTACCCTGGGGTCTGGCCGCCTATATAAGCCGGCCACCAG
This sequence comes from Poa annua, assembly GCA_026929855.1. Taxonomy (NCBI): domain Eukaryota; kingdom Viridiplantae; phylum Streptophyta; class Magnoliopsida; order Poales; family Poaceae; genus Poa; species Poa annua. Next base: position 55,884,724 of record CM049426.1, on the reverse strand, counting down.
GGAGCCTTTAGGGCAGACGCTTGAATACGCATCAAGCACATTGTAACCTGTTCACGGCTATTGCCTTATAGTGAATTATAGCAGCACGTAGGATCCCGCCACCGTTGTGGGATCCGAAGCTGGGTAAACTCGCCGTGTTCAATCCCGACCTCGACGACACCAACCTTCTTCCCCACAATCCATACGTAGGCTAGAGGACCCCCGTCTCCTATCAATTATGCCGATACCATGACAATAGTGCCCATCCAACAGCTCAGAATCTCTCAAAAGAAACACATCTCTTCATCCAACGGCTCACAAGTGCTTTAAAGAAACACACAATCCATGTGCTTATTTAGTCCCGGTTGGTGTTACCAACCGAGACTAAAGAAGCACATGGATCGTGTGTTTCTTTCTAGTGCTTGTGAGACGTTGGATCTGAGGTGTGTTTCTTTTGAGAGATTCTGAGATGTTGGATCAGCAGTATCACGACCACTTCGTGACCCACATGACTCGGTTATTGTTACCAACCGGGACTAAAGAAGCACATGTACCTTACATATAGCCCCCCTCCCGGACATGTTCAGCACTCAGTGTCTACTCATTGTAGTTCATTTTGGCAGCACACGGGTAGCAGAGAGCACTCAGTGAAGCCTGAAGGTGAACCCTCCCCTCGGCAGAGGCATCTCTGGGCAACCAGCGGCAAGACGTCTCTGATGATCTGCGACCGTTTCAAACGGTTGCAGATCATCAGAGATGTCTTGTCGAACGGTTGTAGATCATCAGAGATGTCTTGCCACGGTCATTTGGCTTGGATTGAAATGACCATAACTTGGTCATTTGGCTTGAAACTTCTAGATGTTCAAGGATTTGATTTTTTGAGGTGTTTATCATTTTTCATAGCATCTAGTACACAAATAAGGAGCCCATGCCAAAGGATTTGAAATTTTCAGGTGTTTATCACTTTATTACATTTTTTCTTAAAACCGATCAAAACGGTCGCTACGACTAATCATTGGAAGAGGTGATATTTTCTAAAACTATCAATGTTTCTGTGATATAACCACTAGTTGTGTACCTTAAAATGATTTTTCCAAAAGTTTCATACCAAACTATCAAACAGTTGTAGTTCAAATTTGAATTACTTTCGATAAATCAACATAAACTCAATTAACTAGGGGAAATTAGTTAGAATTCAAAGAAAAAACTCATACTTGGGGATCATCCATCATATGTGCACCACTCTTAGTTAAAAATAGTTGGGTGCCATTTGGAATCATATTTTCTGTACTTACTTCACAAAAAACCTCATTTTTTGCACTTAAAAAAAGGAAAATGATATTTATGAAAATAATTTGAAGAATCCCTTTGGCAAGATTGTTTAATATACCAATATGCACCTATGTGTGGAGTATGAGATCTTTATCACAAACTATGTCGTCGAAATGACCATAACTTGGTCATTTGGCTTGAAACTTCTAGATTTTCATACATGATAGACCTTTTTGTGAAGACTTTTTTTGCAAATGTTGGCAAAAAATCAAGTTTATCATTTTTCATAGCAACTAGTACACAAATAAGGAGCCCATGCCAAAGGATTTGATTTTTTGAGCTCTTTATCACTTTATTACATTTTTTCTTAAAACCGATCAAAACGGTCGCTACGACTAATCATCGGAAGAGGTGATATTTTCTAGAACTATCAATGTTTCTGTGATATAAACACTAGTTGTGTACCTTAAAATGATTTTTCCAAAAGTTTCAGACCAAAATATCAAATAGTTGTAGTTCAAATTTGAATTACTTTCGAAAAATCAACATAAACTCAATTAACTAGGGAAAATTAGTTAGAATTCAAAGAAAAAACTCAAACTTGGGGATCATCCATCATATGTGCACCACTCTTAGTGAAAAATAGTTGGGTGCCATTTGGAATCATATTTTTTGTACTTACTTCACAAAAATCTTAAAAAATATAAAATGATATTTAAGATTTTCTTTTAAAGAAATCACCTTGACATCTTAAAATGAAAGAATAGAAAACAAAACAGAAAAATAAATTAGAAACCAAAACAATTCAAAAATTAAGTAAACCAAAATAAGAAACAGGTAAACAATTTAAACAATTTAAAAGAAAACAAAAACAAAAATCAGTAAAAAGAAACAAGAAAAAAAAGCATTTGTCTCGGTTGGTAACACCAACCGAGACTAAAGGTCCACTCGGCAATTATTCGCGGCCCAGTCGGACCTTTAGTCGCGGTTGGTGTTACCAACCGCGACTAAAGACCCTTTAGTCTCGGTTCGTGGCTGGAACCGGGAATAAAGGTCTGTGCCAAGCGTTTAGGTGTTGTGCGCTTGAAATTTTTTCATTCTCCCCCCACTGCCGCCCCCGACTCCCCCCGCGCCGCCACTGCGCCTCGCCGTCGCCGTCTGCCGCTGCCGCTCCGCCGCTCTGTGCCCCTGCGCCGTGCCGCTGCGCCGCCATCCCCTGCCGACGAGGAGGCCGCTCGCCACGCCGACCCCGTCCTCGATCCGCACCGTCGAGGAGGTCGCGCTCCGCCGCCGCGCCATCCCTTCCTCTCTGCACCGACGAGGAGGCCTCCCCACCCACGGACCCGCCACCTGCTCAACTCCGGTGAGCGTCTCCTCCCCTCCGATCCCTCCCTCTCGGCCTCCTCTTTAGCTAGGGTTAGGGTTGCTCAACTCCGGTTTGGTCATTGATTGACGTGCCCTGGCTAATTTGGCATGAGATACCGCAACAATGCTATGCTTTCACGATGAACTCTCGGAGACGAGTCAATTTAGTGGTGGTTGTGAGTGTGTCGTTGTTCGATTTTGGCACTTGGTAACTGCACTAAATACTTCGCTTCCTTCTAATCAGAACGACATATTGTGCCCTTGTAACCTTAAAAAATTGCATCCGCTTATATATTGCTCCCTTCCGTTGCTTTTCAGTTCAGGAACATGCAAAAAAATTCCTCTTATGGTATAAAAACCTCATATTTGTACATAATAACCATTAACAGCAACAACAAATAACCACATGAGCACTTCTTCTCCTCGAGAAATAGATAAATATGCTCACCCAAATAAGGATATATTGCATGATCATTTTACTGAAAACACTTCTATTCAGGATCACTCAAGCATACGGGGGTTCTCTTTTAGTTTTACGACATACCAATTCTTAGAATGAGATAGCAATTACTGAGTTTCCATGCTTTTTGGCTACTTTTATGCGATCTCAAATAAACAATAACCCGGGTGTGATAACTTCCTCGAGTCTAATGATCACTATATTCTGGAGGCTAAGAATTAATATTTTAATAAATAACTAATAGGAAGGACAATATTGTTTGACTTCGTAATAAGTAGAAGTTGGTTGGCGTTGAGTTGACGACTCAACATCAATTTGTGCTTGTTTCATGCCCAATTTTCTCTGACTAAGTGAAGCTGTAGTAAAGTAAAGCTTTAGTCTATATTGGCTAAAATAAACGTCCAACCTCGACTTATTGGCTAAAGTAAAGCTTTAGTCTATATTTTAGTCGTGTCCCATTTAAGTTCCATCAGCTTGTGATGCATGAAGTTTGCTAGGATTTGTAAGAATAGTTTCCTCCAAATGGTCATCTTATTCTGATGCTTACAAAAGCTTGTGAGATTTAGGTCTAAACAAGTTCATTTGTGATTAAAAATATTATGGAGTGAAACTATATATTACAAAGATCAGATTGGTCCAAAAGAATGTCAAAAACTATTGAAAGGTGGCTTAATAATAGGTTCTGGTTTGTCTAAGTTTTAACAGACATGAAGATCACACAATTGTCAGATTCTTCCATGTATTGCTATAATTTAATTTAGGTAAATTCAAGCTAAAAACTTGTTGGTGTTGTCAATCAAAAATTAACAGGGCACAAGTTCAAGCATGATAACAACCAAACTACACACTAAAGTTTTATATTTATTCTTGGATGACTTATTATTGCTTGCTGGAATAAATTTATTGAATTCACCTTATTGTGTTATATGATCTATACATCCCTCTTTACTAGAAAGATTATTTATTGAATCAAAAACAGTAGGAGCCTCTCCTACTGTGGTATATTACCAGAACACTGTGGGTTGTGCTTTTCTACTATCAAGTCTGAAACTGAGACACTTAGAATCAATGCATGCTTGTTGGATGAATTTTGGCTACGGCTATTGAGAAATCAGTCTTTTATGTTTTATGAGATGCTATTTCTTGTTACATAATTGTAGTTCTCTCAGTGTTCTGTTTTATGGATGCTATGACTTGCAATTATTGTCTACATGCATCATTGGCTACATCTTTTGTTGTTTTGATTGAAATACAATTCATTATACAACTTGCAGGAGGTCTGCTGCTCGGGTCCTTGTGTCCACGGCTTTTCAGGAGGTCTTGCTTCAGTGGCTATCTTTGTTTTGTAAATTGAGATGATTGTAAATGTGTTAGGTATGAAATTGTAATATATGATCCGTATATATATTATGGTGTGTTGGATATGCAAATTGAGATGATTGTAAATGTGTACGAAAAAAGATGATTTTGTGTTAGATATGCACAATTCTAAATTATGATCCATATATATAGTTTTGTGTTAGGTATGCAAGATGAGCACACATTGTTTTCTTCGCTGCCACCTTGTTGTGCTATATGATCCATACTTGTTGCAATTATTGTACTTGTATATGTTTTTCAGATGAATAAATGTAAACTTGATTATAATGCCCGAGCTATGGATTGCAGGTAGAGCTATGGAGCACTTGCGAGACGAGCAGATAGAAGAAGCACAATTTCAACGAGACGAGGAGATGGAAGACTAAATGGAACAACTTATTTTTAACGATGCCCGAGCTGGAGGAGATGTAGATGATTATGATTTCGAACAATTTTTGAACGACTTTGGTGATGGAATGGAGTCACGAGATGTGGTGATAACAAACTCCGGCGGAGAGGTGTATATGTGTTTATAATAAATATGGCGATATGTTGTTGTTAACTACATGCATTAATTGATTTATGTTGCATTTATTAACGACTTATTTTTCTTTTAGCCATCCGGATCGAGCAAATCTGCCAAAAAGCAGCCACCATGTGCTCCTCGAGGCAAGGCAAAAAGAATGACGAGCGAGGATCCAAATTTACCGATTGAGGAAATTGCTGATTCCGGCGAATCGCTCGAACCAAAACAAAACTGCAGCAAATTTATAAGTCAAGCTGGAGTTATTGTTAGGGACATGATCCCAATCAGCATACGCGAATGGAATAAGCCGGCGGCCGCACATGTGGAGGACCCATGTTATGTCCACCAAGTTCTTAAGGATTTGGTCTATAACACGCTTTTGTCACATTTCACCCTCCCGCCAGATCTCTCTAAAGTGAAGAAGGACAACCTCAAGAAGTGGACTCTTATTAAGATGGCGGAACAATTCCAGAACTGGAAGAAAAAGTTATGGAATCAATATGAAGAAACAAAAGAAGAGCCAAAATTCAGTGGAGCACAAGGGAAGAAGTAAGAATCTGAATGGGCGACGTTTAAGGCGTATAGGGAATCACCTATGGCTGTGGCCCGATCGAAGATAAATAAATTGAATGCTGGGCTGAAGGAACACCACCATACATTGGGGACAGGTGGCTACGAGAGCGCCATTCCTAAGTGGTTAGCCTATGAAGAAAAACTGCTTCGATCGGGGGTCCGTCCAAAGACACTTGACTGGCCCGAGAGGTCAAAATTCTGGTTGTTCGCGCATGGGGCACTGTTGGACCCAGAAACCGGAGATATTGTTGGAAAAGGAAAATGGAAGGTTCTCGTTGATAAAAGAAAAAAGAAGCTTGAAGCAGCAATTAATGATGTTCGCAATGGTGTGTTCAAACCCGGTAGAGAGGATGACGAGCTGACACGAGCCCTGGGGAATCCTGAACATGTTGGACGAGCTCGAGGCTTTCCTGGCGGTGCTACGTTTAAGACTGCGTGGCCGGAATCCGCTCACACTTATAGAAGCTGTAGCAGAGGTAAGAAGAAGGAGGCCAACCGGATATTACAATTGGAACGTGAAATGAAGGAGCAACGGGGCGGAAATAAAAGCATTGAAGGAGCAAAGAACGGAATCTCAGGAGCGGCACCAATTAGATTATGAAGCAGATGTCGCCCCATCTCAGCGTAGAAGCAGCGTTGGTTCCACGCATCAAGTCGATGGTCCCTACCCAGTGGATGACATCACAGAGCCTACAGGTTGTGAGCTACATATAGCAATGAGAAACATAACTTTGAAGGTGGCGGTGGGGCAAGCTTTAGTAATTCAACCTGGAGAACTCTACCATTGTGGTCAAATTCCAGATGGCTACGCTCGTGTCGGGGTGGACGAAATTATGCCGGGATTTGAAACCTTGGAACTTGAGTTACCTGGAGGTGACGAGGAGAAGACGTTGGCAGACGTCAAGCATGCCTTCGCCCTATGGCCCAAGAAATACATCGTCCTTTCAGAACAAGCAAAGTCCACTCCTCGTTCTAGGAGTCCAGCTCACCAGCAAAGTCCACTCTTCCTCGAGAGGGATCAAAGACGGAGTCCATCTCCACCCCATCAGCAAAGCCCACACCTCCCCGATAGGGACCCCAGCCCGAGTCCATCTCCAGCTCAACAGCAAAGCCAACCGCCCCCCGAGAGGGTTCCTAGCGCGAGGCCATCGCAGTCTATGCCAGTCGCTCTCGAGTTGGCGCCAGTCTGGTTCTCCTGATAGGAAGAAACCTAGAAAGCAGAAAACACCGCCGCCTACTCCAAAGTTACCTTGGGAGAGAACCGTTGAGGAAAACGATATCGCCTGCAAAGAACATACGGATGTCTGGCTTGCTGGCGTGAAACATAAAGCGTAAGCGAAACAATTGCCTCCTGCAAAATTTACTGCCGGAATTCCTCAGGAGAAAATTGACCGTTGCATCGATGCCCTATACAACCCCCCACCATCGTCGCCAACAGACTATGATCGCAACATTGGTAAGTCATATGACGAAGAGATGGATGATCGATCGAAAAAAGGGAAACAAGTTTCCCAACTCGGAGAACAAGACGCACAGTCGCCCCCCCTCCCCCCCCCCCCGCTCAAGGTGCTTGATGACAGAGTTCTCAAAAACATCAATGTGCGGGAGCTGGTATATTCGGGAGATGATATCCCCTTCGCAGATGTTGTTCGTACTTATGTTCACGGGGAGAATCTTGTCGACGGCGACTTACCCACAAGAATGCGTCAATTTCAAGACTGGTACAAGAATACCGTAAAGGAGACAAATAAAGACGCTCTCATGATGGCAGTTAAGGAAGAGCATTATTTCCAAGAATACTCCATTGTCCTTTACTTCGCCGAAATCTTTCAGTTATACAATCTCCGGGCCCTCGACAAAGCTATCATGAGTTCCTATTGTCTGTAAGTGATATATTCCTGTAATTTAATGCTTTAATTAGCTCTACTCGTTCATTGTCTGTGATAATCCTCTCTATAATATTTTGTTTACTTTATTACGCAGAATGAAGATGCTCGAATGCAAGAAGCAGAAAATCAACCACATTGGGTTCATTGACCCCTCTATAATGCATGAAGATAACATAATTGATCCAATACTTAACAAGGATACACCGGGGAATTTGCTAATGTTTTTCAAGCGACAAGCTTACAAAAAATATATATTATGGCCTTACAACTTCAAGTGAGTGTTACTGCTTATTACACATTCTATTTTTCTCACCCGATGTTAAGTTTAATTGATGAGTTATGCATGACTATTTATAAACGTGCGCAGCCACCACTACATTCTTATTGTTATTGACTTGCGGAAATGAGAAATTGTTGTCCTTGACTCGTTAAGAAGATGCCCTAAACAATACAAGACCTGTTTTGATTTGGTGGCAAGGTACTTTCTTTTCTATCGCCTCTTTCGTTCATTTCCTAATATCAAAAAATTTATGACTCATTCATTCATTTTCTTGTCATGCAGCGCTTGGAAAATGTTCCTCGCGGAACATCCGAACAGTGGATGGCCAGACAAACTGCGCTGGCGTAGTAACGATGTAAGTAGTACTATAACTAGTCCCATGCACCATTATCATACTTTATTATTATTTGATTAAATTCTATTCTTCTATAGACTTGACTTAAACAGCCAATAGGGACTGATCTATGTGGATTCTACGTTTGCGAGTACATGCACACTGTGGTCAACGAGAGTTTGAAGAGCAAAAGAAGTATCGAAGTACGTAAAGCTCTAGTCACAACATTATTTTTGTACCATCAATCGTGATGAGTTTTATTCATTTCATATCTCATGTATTCATCGTGATGTCATTTTTTACAGTTGGCAAGAAAGCGCACCGAGTTACCAATAAAGACCCGCTTCAGGGCACTTGCAGAGGAGTTGACGGGATTTTACCTCGCTCATGTCATACCGGAGACCGGAGAGTACCACTATTTTGACTAGTGCAGACATGTAAAATATAGTGATCTCCATGTAACAAAATACTTCTAAGTATCTGGAACCGGGAAACGTGATCTTCATGTACCAGGCGTACTTAATTGTGTATGTGTTATCAACACATGATTTTCATGTAATTGTATATATGCATGATGCATTCATCTAGCTTTGTATAATAATTTATACGTGTTTTTCGCGCATCGAAACCGTAGCATCCGAAACCCCTACCCCGACGCATCGAGGTGGTACCATCCGAAACCCCTACCCCGATGCATCGACGTGGTACCATCCGAAACCCCTACCCCGACGCATCGACGTGGTACCATCCGAAACCCCTACAAAAAAAAAAGCAAAACCCTGAAATAAAAAAAAACAAAACCCTGAAATGTAAAAAATAAAACAAAACCCTAGTCAACACGAACCGGGACTAAAGGGTTCGCCCCCGCGCGACCTGCCACCTCCACGTGCGGAACTCTAATTGGTGTGGGGAGTGCGGTCCCGATTCATATTGAACCGAGACCAAAGAATGAAGGCCTCTAGTCCCGGCCTGACAGTCCCGGTTGCTACACCGGGACTATATGCGCTCTAAAACCGAGACTAGAGCCCCGATTTCCACTAGTGGACCCTTCGTTTTCTTTGCGATCGAGTCATTCCCTTTCTTTTTTGGTGAGAGTCATTCCCTTTCGATCTGTGCTTGTCACGTACGCTCGACGAACATTAGCATGGGAAACATCAACGGACGCATCTCGCCATTGATTCATCGATCGATCCGGCAAGAAAGGGCCCACACCTCCCCTGACGTGACACGTCCGCAGCTCCTTCCGCAGCACACTTCCCCGCTGACCAGGTCAGCACTTCCCTTCCCGCCATTTCGTCTTCCCATGACCGACCTAGCCACGATTCCCTCCACTTTAAAAAATCACACACGTCCTCGACCTACCCCACACCTCCACCCCGCGCCGCCGCCGCCACGCGATGCCTCGCCGAAAAGTGAATGCTTCCGGTAAGTCGCCGTCTCCTTGTACTCACTGAACCCATCGACGCCACAAAACCCTAACTCCCCTCCCTCCCCCTATCGCAGATGCCGGCACCAGTCGTCGCCGCCGGCGCGACGACTCCGACGACGACGAGAGCGTCCCCTCCGATAGCACTTCCGACTCCGACTTCGTTGCCGACACGGAGGACGACGCGGCCGGGGAAGACGACGAGGATTTCGCCTCCGACGACGACCAAGACGTTGCGGCGGCGCCTGCGGTGGTGGCGCCGCGCCCGGTGGTGCTGCCACCGCGGCCGCGCAAGGCTAAGGAGAAGAGGGGGAAGAAGCACAAGGGGGATGGCAGCCCGTACCTGCCGTGGAAGGCGTGGGAGGAGGCTAATGGTAAGTGGCTCGACGCCCGCGCCGAGGGCGCGTCGGAGGAGAAGGCCAACGACGCCTCCGCGGCGCCCGCGCTGCTGCCGACGGCGGAACCGGCCCCGGAGGTGCTGCTCCAGCTTCTTCGCTTCCAGAAGGAGTGGCTCGCCTGGGCGCTGGCTCAGGAGGCCTCCGTCTCCCGCGGCGGCATCCTCGCCGACGAGATGGGGATGGGGAAGACCATCCAGGGCATCGCGCTCGTCCTCACCGCCCGCGGGCTCCGCGGCCCCTCGGCCCCGGCCTCAGCAGTCTCGCACTCCCGTCCCTCAGCCTCACCGGTGCGGCGGGTGGGGTGCACACTGGTGATCTGCCCCGTGGTGGCCGTCATCCAGTGGGTGCAGGAGATCGAGCGGCACACGGCCGAGGGCTCCGTGCGCGTGCTGCAGTTCACTGGCCCCAAGCGGAATGATCGGAAACTCGATTGCAACAAGTACGACTTCGTGGTCACTACCTACTCCACCATTGAGTCGGACTACCGGAGGCACATCATGCCACCCAAGATTCGCTGTCAATACTGCGACAAAATGTTTATCCCCGGCAAGATGAAGGTTCACTTGAGATATTTCTGCGGACCTGATGCCCTGCGTACTGAGAAGCAGGCCAAGCAGAAGAGCAAACGGAAAGAGACGGACAAGGAAAACAGAGCTGGTTATAAGAGGAAAACTGATGTCGAGGAGGATGATTTTTTGGAGGTGGAAGAATTGGGTAGCGAACCTAGGGGCAAGTCCCCTCTACACTCTGTGCGGTGGGAGAGGATTATCTTGGATGAGGTGATTTGATTATATGCCCTGTCTTGTAGTGCATTTTTAATACTATTTCAACAATACAATTTAGTATTAACTGCATATAGATGTCGTGCTCCATTTAGCCATGTGGCTATCTTATTTCTTACGGATGTAACCCTGCTTTCTTCCACTAAGCATGATCTCAGATTGTATTGATGAAACATGGCAAAAGTGTATCCTACACAACTAATGATACATAGTAGTATTTTTGGTTGATTCGTTGACTGGCCTAAGAGTATTTGATCTGTTAACTAGGTATGCTTTATATGTTTGAACAAAGAACATTAGGTTGACTTTGTGTTATCTTATTTGTGGAAAAGTTTAAATTGCGGCCTCCGTGTGAATTTGTTACTTTATCCTTGGGGAATTCGTAGCATACTATCTTTAAAGCATTTCAACAATATATGTGTTATGCGATACTAGAAGTTCTTATAGCTTCATCATTCTTACAATTAGAGCTCTTGTTCTAGTAGTGGTTTCCTTGTCTTTTTACATGACTATCTCCAATCTGTAATATCTTCCTGACATTCGTTTCTTTTTAAAAGATGATTCACTCCTTGCATGTTTTTTCTGCAGGCTCACTTCATAAAAGATAGAAGATGCAATACTGCAAAGGCAGTTTTTGCATTGGAGTCGGAATACAAGTGGGCCCTGAGTGGGACACCATTGCAGAATCGCGTTGGAGAACTTTACTCACTGGTCTGCAACTTATATTTGAAGATTCTGACCTGTTTCTTTTTAGCTTGTCTATTCTTAATTTCTGACTGCTGTTTTCTCAGATTCGCTTCTTGCAAATCTTCCCCTACTCGAACTATTTCTGCAAGGACTGTGACTGTGAGATACTAGATACCCAGTAAGATCTGCCTCTACTAGTACTACTCTCAGTAAACTTTCCCTTTATTGATTTTTACCTTGATCTACCATGGTATTACTTTCAAACCTGTTACTGAGTTTATACTTCGGACACCTACTGTACATCACCTTGGAAATAGTCCCCGCTAAATGGTTCACCATAGAGAAGATACGAATGTTTTCCACCTTAATATAACATGATTTGATCAAATAAATTATTTATAATAATGATTTTTTAAATGCATTTGTCAACATTCAGTCACAATAGTGAAGTTTTCGAGTGGTACGGTATACCTTGTGGAACAGTTATGATCTACAGGACCAACCAACCAACCAGTCAGTCATACATGGCATCAAAATACCGTTTCATTGATTTGTACCAATTTTTTACTGGATGGGCCCTATCAGTGATAACTGTTGCAAGATTAGAAGTGAATTTCTGCAAAAAGTTGTGCTACAAAGTGTGTTTTATGGTAGTTTCAATTTTAGCAAAATATCTATAGTTTAAGTTCACTCTAGTATGAATGTGACTGAGGGTTAATGTTCCCTCCCTGTAGTTGTGTCGTGCAAGTTTTGGGTTGCTACTGTTCCCATTGTTCTTATTTCTGCATTTTGGTTCACAACCTCTAATCTTCGGCAGGATGAAGAAAAAATGTGACTGTGGTCACTCATCAGTCAGGCACTTCTGCTGGTGGAATAAGGTCAGTTACAGGGTTTGGTAGGTCCCTTGTTTTAATACTATATTTTTGTTTATGACATTATCTCTGCTGATGCAAAGCCAATATTTAACAGTACATAGCGACGCCTATACTGCATGGGTCAGCGAGTTTTGAGGGCCGCATAGCCATGACTCTTCTCAAGGAAAAAGTCCTGAAGGGCATAGTGTTAAGGCGGACGAAAATAGGCCGAGCTGCAGATCTTGCTCTTCCACCAAAGATCGTAAGTCCGCATGACATGTTATATACATGATGATTTAATTGACTCCTCTTCCTACCAGTTACAAGAAGTTCAATTTTTACATGTTAGGTGACATTGAGGCGGGACTCATTTGATAAAAATGAAATGGAATTTTATGAAGCACTGTATACTCAAAGCTGCACGCAGTTTGATTCGTAAGTCCTCCATTTCTGCTTATGCATTGATACCGTATGGATTGTTGAGTAGACATCGTGGTGGTTATTATACTGGTTTCTGCAAAATTCGGAGAAACTTACAACAGAAGCTAGTTGCACTGCAAAGAGGCTCTGCTCTTAGTCCCATGATTCCATCCAAAACTCGCTGGACGTGGTGTTTTTGTAATCGGTGAATCCCATTTGTTAAATAGATTATGGATGCAACATGTCCTCTTTTGCAAGATTTAAGATTCTCATTAAGTCCAACACTGTTTTCTCCAGGTATGTTGTTGCTGGAACGCTGCTTAACAACTACGCTCATATCTTTGACCTCCTCACAAGGTTGAGACAGGTAAATCCTTATAAAGATTCATTATGGGTGCACATAATCCCTTGGATATCCTCAGAATGCCTTCTCATTTTTTACCATGGAACAAGGAAGTCTACTTGATTATTTTCCAGATAACTCTGCCATTTTTTCCTATTAAATTTTACTAATTATTTCTCTTTTGTTGAAGCAACATGTTGATTGTTCCGTCAAAATTGTAGGCTGTCGATCATCCATACCTTGTCGCATTTTCTAAGACAGCAGTACTTCGTGATGAATGCAAAAAAGAAGGAAATTATGCCATGGAAAGACAGTGTGGAATATGTCAGGATTTGGCAAAAGATGTTGTGGTTAGTGGATTGCCCCTGAAAACTTATTTATGCTCATGCGCTATTTTTCACTGGTTATAAACTGAATTTCACACATAAACATTCTTGTCAAGGTTACCTCCTGTGATCATGTATTCTGCAAGGCTTGTTTGTTGGACTACTCTGCAACTTTGGGGAATGTTTTATGTCCAACTTGTTCAATACCCATTACTGTCGACTTTATGACCGAACACTTGAGAGAAAAGGTCCCTGCAAAGATGAAGGGTTGCAAACGCTCAGGAATATTAAGCAGACTACAAAGCCTAGCAGATTTTAAGACGAGTACAAAAATTGATGCCTTGGTAAGTTCAAATACTTGGCAACATATGTTGCTTGTAGTTAATTTTTATGTTGCATGCTTTATTTGTTGGGAAGTGAGTTTTCTGAGAAGAAACTCAAAAACTATTTTGTGTGAGTTCTTACTGTCTGATAGTCTGATACATTGTAGTAACAGTTTGGGAAAGTGTTTTTTTCCTTAAAGACCCAAGGGTGCCTGTTCCCAGTATCTTGGAGAGCTGGTGATAACCAGCTGTTTATCGTCATTATTTACCGAAACGTGTATTATTGTTCACTGCATATTTGTAGTTCGGGATATAAGCTGGCATGGGCAATTTTTTTCGGTGAGCGTAGAGTCGGCTTATTGGTACATTAGTAGTTATCTTTGAGATAATATTGCATTAGTTAAGACATTCTTGTAGGGGCTGAACTCATAGCTATGTAGAGGAAGTACATCATTCAAAGGCTAGGAGTCAATAGTGAACGTCTCCTGCAAAGACCCAATTCCATCTCTGGCCTCTCACTGTCATCACCATCCAACCTCCGGCCTATGATACCCCTGCCTTGAACAGTTATGAACCTTTTGGTATGGAGCGGTATCTCGGAGTGATGAAATGGTTCTGTTAAGTTTATTGTGACTATGGTTCAACACCTTTTTTTAGTTAAAAGATTCCTAGCTACTGACTATGGTACACAACTTTCCTTGTTCACACACCACATGTGGATTGGCGGATTTCTAATAGTCGGTGCTGCTGCACATGCAGCAATTTTTATAGTCTACAGTACCTATCAGCCAAAGAGGAATTCTTCCAGTATTATCAGCCATTTCCCCTACTTTCCTCCACATTTCATCAAGTGGTCATGCTAGAGGAATTTAATCGCCTTCCATACTTCACAAGCCGCGGCTAGTTCAGGACTCCATTTGCAAGCTGCTTGGACAATTTCATTGCCTTCACGAGCAAGATCGTGCTTCAGTCAGTAGAAAGCACAATAAGATCATCCTCTAGTAAGATTATTACGTCAAGAGTAGACCATGGTATGTGCAAAATTATTTGAGGCCTGAGGTAGATGTAATTTGTAGATTGTAGTTCTGTACATCTCCAGGTTTTGTAGTCTTGCTCTTGGATCCTCCTTGTCTTTTTTTTCGTTATTCATATTTTTTTTGGCTTGCTGCATTTTCGCCATCTTGCACCTTCTTTCTGATGAAAATGACACACAGTTTGGTACATGTTTGAGAAGAAAATAATATTGTCACACATTTCCTCTTAATGCAGAAAGAAGAGATAAGAAACATGGTTGAGCATGATGGTTCGGCAAAAGGGATTGTGTTTAGCCAGTTCACCTCGTTCTTGGATTTGATAGAATTCTCCTTGCACAGGGTAAAGTTGACAAACATTTACTGATACTAAACATTGCAACCTTGTTTATGGATAAAAGAAATAACTTGTAATATGGTTTGACAGGCTGGCATCAAGTGTGTGCAACTTAACGGGAAAATGAACATGGCTGAAAAGGGCAGAGCTATAGATACCTTCATAAATGACCCAGATTGCAGGATTTTCCTGATGAGCCTGAAAGCTGGAGGAGTTGCTCTAAATCTTACTGTGGCATCTCACGTAAGCTGAGCGCACCCTCCTCCCAATGTCTTCATTTCAGACAGCAATAACTCCCGCGCTTTGCTAAGCGTTGAAAAGAAGAAGAAATTTCCAGTTCACACTGCTAATGTATATTATCTGCTGCGTAGGTATTCTTGATGGACCCTTGGTGGAATCCGGCAGTCGAGAGCCAGGCGCAGGATCGAATCCACCGGATTGGACAATTCAAGCCTATCAGGTGAGTAGCCGCACTTGCTTTAATGTGGTACTAGAAGGGTAAGACGCGCGTTGCCGCGCCTACTATATATTGAAGTTTAGCATGTCTTTGCTATTCCACACCTGTAAATAACTTCATTATCTACAAACGTATTTCTTTCTACTCTATCATCTTTATTGTCTAGCGATGGTCATTTTCTAGTCACAAACCAAATTCATTTAACACAAAATATTAAAGTTACAAAATAATTATAAGATATAGAGATATTTCTTAATTTATTTTGAGATAACAAAGTCAAGTCGCCACAAAAGCATCTTTTGTCGCCGGTATTAAATATAGGCGCACACGCACACACACATTTACCTATCTTATACAAGAAAATGTCACTTGCTATAACTGAAGGAACCGATCTGTAACAAAAAAATATTTAGAAAAGAACTTTTACTATGAGAAATATTAATGTCATTTCCAAAAGTTAGAAAAAACTTTGTGCGGACAGTCGAGATAATTGTCTTCATGGACCACTACTATGTTGCCAAAATAAAGAGCTACATGATATTTCCTTGAGAACGCTCTTTAATAAATCATAATAGATTGAGAATTAACAAAATAATTAGTAAATATTGGACATGTATTTAAAGTTAATATATTGAGAATAAGCAAAACCTTGTGGAATACATCATTGTTGCAACTTTCGTCTTCTCGTCCAGGCTGCTCTAGGGAAAACCCTAGATAGTCTCACATATCGAACGATAGTGGTATGCGGCACCAGAAGGGAGAACTATGTCGAGAAGCACGTTGATAACATGAGTCTCGACGATGTGGCTCAGCGGGGTCTCGGCGGCGGACCCATGCTGATGGATGTGTGTAGGGCGAGGCGATGTCTTGTGTCGTGGCGGCGTCGATGTCTGTGTGTTGATCTAGGCGAACGAGGGAGGCGAAAACTTCTAGAGCGTACGCATATTGTGTGTTGATTTATGTTTCAGCTCGCCGTTGGTCGATTTCTTCGTGGGGCCTCCGGTTTAGATGACATTTGTCGGTCTGAGGTTAGGCTACTTGGCAGCAGTCAGGACCACCCCACTGCTATTTCAAGTGTTGCAACATATATTGTCAGAAAGATGGCTTTGATCGATTCAGTATCTGTTTTGTCAGATTTAATTTGTTGAATAACTCTCAACGCGAATGGCAACAATAGGGTGTATAATGAATTTCATGCTAAAAATAACTCTCTCTGTGCAACATACTACATAGCTGTCAAGCAACACGAGGCTGAACCCAAAACCAGATATACATGCACCGAGAGCCCTCTATTTGAAGGATTTTTTCCACTAGCTGAAAAATGGGATCACAATCAAAGAAAACACTTTCTTTATAGGGAGCTTACTGTTTGGAAGGATAAGGATATACAAAAAAGAAGTAAAAACCATATGCATAAGAAAAAGACAAAACACATATGCACAAGAAAAAAATCAAAACAAAATCAAAACGTGGCACTACTTGTGTATGACGTGTCGTTGTTTTATTGGATGGCTGTGAGAAGTAAGGAGAGGCAAGCATTTCTAGGGAGCTTAGTAATTGTAGAGATGCAAATACAACTCCTTGTCTGACCCGGCATATCATTTTGAGCATGTGGTGTGACAGAAGCATGAGGTTTGTGATCAAGGACACGGTTGAAGAGCGCATCCTGCAGCTGCAAGAGAAGAAGCAGCTTGTGTTCGATGGGTAATCAATATCTTTCCGTCCAGTTTTTATCCCATAATCCTCTCCTGGTGGATGATTCTGGCTGATAACATCTTTCCGGCCTGTTTGCAGCACCGTGGGTGACTCGCCGGAGGCCATGTCAAAGCTTACAGAAGCTGACCTGAAGTTTCTCTTCCAGAACTAATCAGCGCCGCATCCAGGAGCCTTGGCAGCGGCCGAGGCAAGCAAGGCGCATGCATTGCGTATTGGCATGCCGTTTTGATCTAGCCAAGACAGCCCTCAGGATGCATTTCTTTTGATTGGCGTACTGATACTCTGCAGTGGAGTACTCCGTGCTCAGGGCGTCTCCAATGCTTATGTTGCATTCGGGTAGTAAGCTGGGCCCCACCGGTTGTGCTATAGACAAACAAAACTCCGCAAATGTTTAATACCGGGCTGAGTGATAAGCTGGACCCCAGCCGACTTACCATTTTCTTTTCCCCACCGAACTATGCTCTTCTCCTCGTGACCCTATCTATCCGGAAATCCCCAAATCGAACTTGCTTGCACTGATGGCAGCGACTTCCAGGCTTGGACCGGGCGCCTCTGTCCTCGGCGCTGGGTGAGGATCTACTCGCATCCGTCGGCCTCGGTCACATCCCGGATCTACTCGCATCCGTCGGCCTCGGTCACATCCGCGGTAGCCGCCGGACGTGGCGTCCCTTATGGAGCACTTCATCACAGATTCCTCCATGATTGCCGGTGGGCGGTGGGTGTGGTGGCCCTCGTTGCGACCGCCGGTGCAGATGACTCCACGCTGGACGGTGGGCGCGACGCAGGTTCGTATGCCTTGAAGCTGGCTGGTCAGTACGTTCCCGCCGTGGATGTTGGTCTATGACGCGTCCGCGCCGGCCGCTGGGCGTGGTGTCCGTCCTGACTGATGTCTGGTTCTCCTCCGTGATGTGGGATGCGGTGCTCGTCGCAACCAGGACTGGCAGATATGCTTGTCTCTGCGCTAGGTCTCCGTGCCTTCTTTCGTTCAATTTCTTGCCCAGCCTATGGTCTCCTTCCGCTTCAAGCGGGTGACCGAAGCAGCAAGTTCTTCATTCTGATTTTGCTTTGATTCGTTTGTTATACATGCTGCATATTTTCTCCACGTGAGTGCTATCTAGTTCTGGCTTTGAGGATATTAAATTGGACAAATCCGCTCTTTGCTAGAATGCATATTTCTATCATTTTTCGGATATTTGAATTGTGGTCTCGCTTGTGTTCATGGCGACTGGACAGGTTGGCTCAGCGAGCCAGATCAAAGCCATGGACGTCGAGCACCACCGGCAGTGGGTGCTGGAGTTGGCGGGGGAGAAACGACCATACGCCTTTTCTGCACAGTGCGAGGGAGAGGGAAGAGAAACAATTCGTTTTTATTTCCTATGGCCGGGTCACACCGGTGCGGTCGACCTTAAGCATTTTTTTCCTTAAGACCGACCTCTAAATGTTTAATTCTCACTAAGGTCGACCATAGACGCCTTAAGACCGGCCTTATTTCACCATTGGAGACGCCCGAAACATCCCAGTTTACTTGTTTGGGAAAGTTGGTTGATTTGGTCTGATCTGAAATCCCAAGTTCTGCCAGTCGCATCGCATGAAACGCAAGCACCAAAATCAAAACAGGGGCGCTTGTCTGGTGCTAACCCCGAGTGGGGCCATTGGAGTGTACGACCCTGCCTTAGCTGCCGACGTACTATCCAAACTCCAAAGCCTTGTTTGCTGTACCAGCACTGACTAGACTAGCAGAGAGCCCGACCAGCCGTCGGAGCAAACGCACGAATGCACGATCGCTGCTCTTGCCTTAGAGCATCCCCACTCTCCCCATACGGCGCTTTAATCGATCCATTTGTGGCCCGTATGAGGAGGCGCTGGCGAGATTAAGAAAATAGGGGATGGTGGGCTCCCAGTCCGCCCCAATACAAAATAAAAAGTAAAAAAATTCACAAAAAATATTCTAGTACATTTTTTATTGTACTCCTGCCTAGGGTGGTGCCTAGGGTGGTAGTATTCATCCGAGTAGTCGTTGAACTCGCCGCCATCGCGCTGGTGTCAGACGCACCGCACGACATGAAGCTCGACGGTGAGGAGTGCCAGATGAGTGGGCGCGGTGGTGACAGGTGCCTGCAGTTGCTGCAACCTTGGTCGGCGTCCCCATGGAGTGTGCTGTAGGCCGCCTCCTCCTTCCGCCACCACGACGTGGTAGTTGTGGTGGCGTCCGCGGGAGGCAGCATCCTTCCCTCTGGCGGACGTAGCCTTCCAGAGACGCGAGCACGGCGACGCGCTGGCCCGGGAAATCATCCGGGTCGCCGGCAAGCTTGGCCTACTGCGCGACCACGGCGTATTCCGACGCCGCATGCCAAACCGACTGCGGCTTCACGGGCTGGAAAAGGTCGTGTCGAGGAGGGGGTGGCGGCGGCTACTGCCGATGTCGCTGTCCTTCGCCGGCTGCGCGGGCTAAAAATGGGGGTAGCGCAAGCGGGGGCTGTCGCCCTCAACGTTGTGGTCCAGGACGCTTTGAAACGTCTGGCCACCCCACCATAGTCGAAGTAGTTGCCACCATGCGCGCCGTTCCCTACGAAACAGGAGGGACAGGAACCCTGCCGGCGCTCAGCCTCCAGCCGACCGGGACACGGTAGGCCGGATGGCAGGGATAGCCGGAGGCGGAGAGCATCTGCGCCGTGAGCAGGGGGTGTGGGGGTGTTGGAGGAATCCATTGGAACGTGATTGAAAAATGAGTGGAGTGCCAACGGCGGCCGCGACTACATATAGCACTGAAGGCGGCGATTTTCGTCGTCACGTGTCCGTCGAAGACACGCGGCGACTGGCTATCAGACTGCCAGAGTGGGCCCGCACCGCAACACGCGTACATCCGACGCCTCCGCTAGCCCCCTGCGGATTTGGTTCGGTCTGAGAGCGTCGGAGTTCTGTTTGGGTTTAACCGGTGTGATTAAGAAAATATGTGTCACGGCTAGACACGTTTTTTGGCGTCGACGCCCCCGTAGGCCTATTGGGAGGCGAGTGGAGATGCTCTTATCGGGAAGCTATCCATCCGTGCAGCTCTGATGGTGAATCTTTTTCTGCCTCCAGGTAACCTGCTCATGAAGTCGTGACTCTGCACGCATAAGCTGACTTACTGGGCTTCTGGCAGTTCAGTCTCTTTGTTCAGTGTTATCGGGAGTAGTACACTGCCACACGCGGCATATTTATCTCTCGCCGAATACTATTGTGCATTCTTATGTCGTCGGTAAAGTGGGACCAATACTCTACGGTCTACACGCAGGCAGAGAACCAAGGCTAAACCGCTCGTATTTTTTGTCATGACCTTTTATAAAACTAATCACGTATCTGGCCATCAGGTTGTCGGTTTGTGGTGGGGGATGATAGGAAAACAAGATTCTGGAAGGACTTGTGGATCTCAGATACTTGCTTATCCTTATAAATGTCCCGGTTATATGCAGTTTTGAATAATTACAATATAACAGTTAGAGAAGTCTTTTCCTCTGGAATCACTTCCTTATCTTTTAGAAGAGCGCTTACAGGTGTCAAGTTAGAGGAATGGAGAAGGTTGGTACTTCTGTTTGAAAATGTTGATTTAAATATGGAAGAAGATAAGCTTAGCTGGCTGCTAACCGCTTCCTGTCAAATCCTTTTACTCGGCAATGCAGGTGGTGGAGAATGTACCGTATCGGTTCATGTGGAAAGTTAAGCTCCCTTTGAGGATTAAAACTTTTCTCTGGTTGATCCTGAGGAAGAGCATTCTTACGAGAGATGTTTTACTAAAAGAGGAGGGAAGTGTACTAAAAATTGCCTATTCTGTGGACAAGATGAATCGATTGATCATCTTTTCCTACAGTGTCCGCTAGCTAGATACGTGTGGAATGTGGTCAGCGTGGCGACTGGTGTTAACTGTCAGTTTGTCAACGCACAACATTGTCTCACCGTGTTTCTTGATGGTTTTGAGGTTAAAGCAAAGAAGTTGTTGACAGTAGGACTAGCGGCAGTGTTTTGGGGGATATGGAAAGCTAGAAATCTTGCTTGTTTTGAGAACAAATGGCTTTCGGAGCCAATTGAAGTGATTCATAGAATATGTTATTGGATTTACTGGTGGGCTAACTTGCAGGGAACGGAAGGAGCAAAGCTGGAGCTGCAGCGGGGCGCAAAGCTGCTGGCGCGAGTCGCGGATGATGTCTTCAGGGGTGCGAGAAGCTGGGCGAACTGGAGACCAAGGATTGGTGGATGATTAAGAGCTTGTCTCATGGCTGCTGGGAGTGTTTTTTCTTGTCTCTGAAGTTTGTAAGAAACCTGGGATTGTGAGAGGTCTTGTCTGATGACTGTTACTTTGGTTAGTTTCTCACCGGTGAGAGTTTTATTTGATGGTTGTTGTGTTGTGGAGGATATTGTAGCTCTGATTTCTATTAATGGAAATCGGGAGAGAAATCCCTTTAATTAAAAAAAAATATGGCCATCAGGTAAAATTATTTGCAAATCTGGCCTGTGAGCTCGTTGTTATAGGGTTTGGCGCTGACGTTATACATGACGGAGTCAGTGAGCACGGCACCGAACACAGGTCGGCACCAAAGACGGTGATGCCGAGTGCCGACCACTAAAACTGATCTAGTGTAAAAATTTGTTTGGCGCTGAGCTCCGTAACGATGCTAATCCTCTGGTACCGCGTGGCCAAATATTGTAATCAGTTTTGATAAAGGGCTGTTTTTATTTAAAAATGTACAAACCGCTCATTTGGGTAAGGGTATGAAGAGGCAGAAGTAGGCCACAAGGTGCGATCTGCCAAACCTAATTATCGATCAATTTGGTTGCTCGTGGAGGTGAAATCATCGGTTCCAAGCTTTAGGTTGTGGACCAACCTGTTAGAGTCTAGGCTAGCAAATCAGAGCAAGAGGGGGATGAAGCAAGGGTTGCTACATTTAAGGCGTGCATTATCCGAATCGTTTTTAGGCCTATCGTATTTTGTGCCTTACTTGGGCCAGTTTGGCTGTCCACAATTTTATAGGCTGATCCGTTTGGCCGCATACAGAAAATCGGCTTTGTTGTCCAGGAGGTGGCTAAGAACAACCAGCGGCAGATCCATGTGGAGCCTACCGGGTGCACAGGACACCGGGTAATAATTAATTTCTTTGTAAAATTGCTATTTTTCACCATGTGTGACACCCGTAAAACAAGCTAAATACAACTGTGGCGCCACCGTGCACCCCTATCTTAAATTCTCTAACTCCGCCACTGAGAACAACCATCTTGGCAGACTCATTGTATGCTCCATTAGCGCTCGTAACACGTCATGGGAGGCTGGGGTACACGTCCAAATGCACGCTCTCCCAAATGGTGGTTGCCACCTCTCTGACGGACTTGGTCATGCTGGTGAAGATTTGGACCTCCTCCTCCACCAAGGAACCCCTCTTCCTCTTCTTCTCCCCTCTCTTTGGTAGCTTCGGTGCATGATCATCAGCCTTGCCGCCTCGGTAGTCATCCGCACCATCAAGGTTGATGGTATAAGACTCCTGCCTGTCGGGATCATCAAGCGCCTAGAATCGCCACCTTGTAGACCTGTTGGCGTCGCCTGGCGTCAGAAATGTGACCACGACCATGCAGTCGGAGCACAACAAGGTCATGGTGCATATCGCACAGCAAAATGCGCGCCCCGAGGACGACCCACTCGTGAGGTGTCTACTGTTGTAGGAGCCGCATATGTTGTCATACCAGCAGTTTGGCGTCAGTCCTTCCCACACCCTGATCCTTCACACAAAGTCGTTCTTCCGCCGGCGCTAGTTCTTCCCACGACGTCGGTCCTTCTCAGGACGCTGGTTCTCGTTGTGCGGTCTGGGAGGAGGAGGAGCAGGGCGAGTTTGAGGAGGACTGGGAGGACGAGGAGCAGCAGCAGGAGTCGGTCTTTGACGAGGAGTTCTGGGGGGGAGGAGCGGATCGAGTAGCAGAAGCAGCAGTGGCAGCAGGTGCAAAGGCCGGATATTCCGCTCAGACCAGAGTCTCCGGCCCTCCAGGCCGGAGTCTACGATGTTAAGTTTCCTGCAATGGCTAGATTTAGGACACCTATAAATACCCTTCTTCTTCCTTGAGCTGGGCACCTCGACCAGAATATTCTTTGCCCAACATTGTTGCAAGCTCAAAACTCCTATATCTCTCTCCCTACCCACTTAAACACATTGTCCTTCTAGGACTTCGGGAGGTGACCTAGATCTACATTTTCACCCAAGCGATTTAATTTCCCATCCATTCCATTGAGTAACTTGTTACTCTAGGCTTCTTTGGAACCCTAGTCGTTCTTGTGGCTAATGGTAGCCACGGGAACTAGTCGGGATCCCCTAATTGAGTTGTGGGTGAGTGCCCCGGCCTTGTGATGTTTGTGGCTTTGGGAGCCGCGGGACTCGGTGAGAGCCTCCAATTTGGTTGTGGAGTGTGTCTCATCCTTGTAAATATTTTGTTGCCGACATCAAGGGCATCATATGGTGCCTCGTGCCACCTCTCGTTGGAGGAAAAGAACAAGGTAGAATACGGTGGCCCTCGGGCATCTCGAGGATCACATTGTGACTCCACACCGCTCTAACAGAGATGTAGCTTCCTTTGGGAATTGAACTTCAGGATACATCATCGCGTCACCGTGTGGTTATCTGTTATCTCTTAACTTTCATTTACTTGTTTTACTAGGTTATGTCTTACTAGTTTGTATATTGCTCATGATATAGGATTGTTCACCTAGTTGCATATCTAGAGAACTACTCCCTCCGTTCCATATTAGATGACTCTCTTTTGTCAAAAAGTGGATGTATCTAGATTTTTTGACAAAAGAGAGTCATCTAATGTAGAACAGAGGGAGTAATATTTGAGCAATCCCTAGTAGTGTGCCATCGATGAAGACAAGCATTTGACAATCATTTATTGTCTCCTAAAATTACAAGTGGGCGAGCTAAATAATGACTCTCCCAGTTGTGGAGGTTTGAAATTTGTATGAGTGAATACCAAGCCAAGGCAGAGAGTGGAGGGTCATTGCATTGCGTCATACGCCGACTATTTTATGGACGTGCCAATATTTACCCCAATAAATTTTCAGCGATGCTATAAAGATGAACAAGGAGTTGTTCATGTGGCTGGTGCATGTTGTAAAGATAGACTGCACTGGAATTGTTAGTTTTCATAATTCCTGCTGCTATGAGGTTGCTTGCATGCCGAGGTACTGCATATTGACAAAATGACTACCTATGTATGTCTGATTTAACATCCATAAAATCCATGTTCAAATTCTGCAGCACGGTGGTGGTAGTATTTTGACAACCTATTCGAGAGGCTCAAATGAAGCAGAAACAATCCGGATCATGACACAAAACTCCACGAGAGAATTAACTGTGATATTTGGAAGTATCCATTACATGCATTGAAAAGAAATATGTATGTCTATTTGCTTGGTAAGGGTATAAATGACAAACTGCATAGTTTAGTGTGCTACTGGAAACTGTGAAATATTATTATTTGTGAAGTGCACACATATTTTTTTTGGCATGGCATGGCAGGATCTCGGCCGCAAGGCTCTCCTGTGTTCTGTGAGATTACTGGCCACTAATACACCAAATGGAATTACCTTGCCGATGGAATCTATTCAAGTTATTCAACATTTGTGAAGACAACTTTCGAGCCTCTAGGTAAAAAAAGATTGATTTGCTAAATAAACAAGATAGTGTCGTGAAGAATGTCGAGCGGATATTTGGTATGGTCCAATCTCCTTTCGCTATTTTCAAGTACCCTGCTCTTACCTGGTCGACAGATCAGATGGAGAGGTCATAAATACTTATGTGATAATGGACAATATGATCATTGATAGTGAGATAATCTCCTGTCTGATAACCTGGTTCGTCTTGCCATTGTTGATCACCAGGTGTCGGTGGAGTTTCCTTATTTTCTCGCCATGCATATGAAAATCCATAGAAAAATTGTTCATTGCCAACTGCAAGATGTGATCCAGTGGACCGTTTGTGGGCGCTCAAAGGAAATATCGGACTTCATTTTACTTATTTTATTTGAATGGTATGAGTAAGTCAAAAACTATCAGTGTTTAATTATTATTTTAAAACAACAACAGGAGAACTGCTATATTAATCGTGATAGAAGAGGAAGGTACAGAGACCCGAACCGCTCGGTTTATTGGAGGAAAATCGGGCAAAAACCCAAAGATCTACGTAAGCACTACAACGCATACAGACCACCAGAAGGCCAGCCAGGCGACATCATCGTACATCAACAATCATAGTGCTTACTATGGAGCGACTTTGACTTCTTCGCAACAGCACCAAGGTCGCCGGGAGAGCGACACATCCGCCACGAGGTTGTTCGCCGTCTTCTGCAACACCGGAGAGAGACACCCTCCAGTCCGGAGAAGAAGACCCCCAACACACACATGATGCCGTCGGCATGCCGAGAGTGCTTCCGCCAGTCGGACCACCACGGACCTCGGGTCCCTCTTGCCGATGCCGGTCTCCAAAACGAAGCCCCCAGGAGGGAAAACGAGACCAAGGCGTCGTCATCGTCCGATCAGGAGATCATGGGTTTCCCCTGGAGAGCCAAGATGGTTGGATCCGTCCAGTAGGTAGGCAGCAGCAGAACAGTGACGCCTCCATGAAGGTCACGACAACCTCGGCCGCCGCCATCACCGGCCAAGGCAGGGTGCTCACCCTTGTCGTTCACCACCTCCACGCACATCACACACCGGCGCCGGCAAGCCCACCAATCACCGGCACCCTCGAAGACAACGACGAAGAGGACGCGCAGGACACATCCGCCGCCAACGAGGACGCGCAGGATGGTCGCCGCCATCAGGGCCCCCCGGGCCAGTTTTGGCCCGCCAAAGCCCATCGGCCGCTCGGCCTCCCCGCAGCGCGAGAGGCGGCGCCGCTGCCAGCAGCGCCTCGCTCCGCCTGCGCTCCAGCCACCGTCCACCACCGAGAGAAGCCATGGACCCTTCCAGCGCGCCGGATCCGTCGAATCCACTGCCGCCCGCGCCGTGCAACCTCCGTTCTTCACCGGCAACACCACCACAGCTCAGGGCCGCCGCCCTGACGCCCAGATGCTCCAAGCCGCAGGAACTGCGCGTCGCCTTCCCCGCTCGAGAGGACGTCGCCGAGGAGCATCCACCACCGCACACACCCGTTGCCTTTTGGTGCAGGGCAGCGCCGCCGCCGCCGGCCGGCAGCGACAGCGGCAAGACAAGCTCTCCGGGGTGTTCTGCTAGGGGAGGCGTGGGTTGCCTGTGGAGTCGCCCGAGCGGGACGACCTGACATGCCGGAGGGAGGAGGTTGAGCGCGGTGGGGGAGGAGTGCGGCGGCGCGGGGAGGAGCTCGCTGGGAGGAGAGAGAAAATGGATCTCGGGGCTGAGGGGATCGAGTCTACATTGTTCTATCTGTGTTTAATCGTTGTAAAACTGAAAACTATGTGTGTTTTGATTTGCATAATTACAAATAGTCCAAAAAAAGTAAGTCAACTTTTTGTGCTCTTTCGAGTGTGGTTGCGGACAGTATATTTGGGGCGTGACTGGAGTGCTCAGCTGAAATTTACTTTGACACATGTTATATGCTCCTAAAACTTTAAAATGTAAAAACAATCGAACAAAAGTTGGCAGGTACACCCCGACATTTAAAACCGCCAATTTTACGGCATATACACACCGTAAAAATATCAATTTTTGAAACAAGTTGGTGAGCCCATAGAATGTTGAAATGCACAGATGACACTTTCTGTGTGAATTTTTTGCTATTTTCAAACTGTGTTTGAAATGCTATTTAAAAACCGGGAGCATGGCAAGGCATCACCCCCAAAGGGCAGAATTAATGCTTTGAACAGAAAAACTAATTTAAATGCAAGAATGTCTCACGAAAAATGAGTGAGTTATCGTAAAGAAATGCCACTCGTGTAAGTCCAGGCGCACTTGTTGATTTGGAGACGAGCTGGTTAATTGAATCATAATTTTGAAGGACCAGCCTGAGTGGCAAGTCTGACCGCACTGATCCTGGTGCGACATCTGGAGTGACGATGGAGACGGAGACAGCACCAGAGCAAGTGGGAGCCGGCGGATTCAGGACATCTCGCACAGCAAGCAAGCCGAATCCTGCACTGCAAGAGTTGCGGTGACTGACTTCCAACTCGAGTCCCAACTTGATAATTGACATTCAATGTGGCCAATCCCTATGTTGCTCCGCTATCTCACGTTCCCAGACAACCACTGCAGCTATACTATTTATTTTTATGGTCACGGGGGACTGCGCCGGATTTATCTCCTTTTAATTTGTGAGTTTTTCTTTTTGCATCAACATAGCATCGTATTGCATCTCATTAATTTAATTTGTTGTATTTAAATTAAATTTCCACAATTAAATTCAAATGCATTTCAAATTAATTAAAAATGTGTTCTTTTTGTCCACGCACGACGCCGTCCGCGCGTCCGCATCCGCCCGCGCCGCTGCCGCCACGCAGCGCCCCCCACGCGTGCCCTCCGTGTCGCCGCCGCCGTGCTTTCGCTCCGCGTCTCCGCTCCTTCCATCCGCCGGGTTCTCCGTCCGGTGGCGTCCCCACATCCTCCGCACGCCGGGTGTTCGACACAATGTCCGAGAAACTCCGGTGTCACAATTGTTGTCCGTGTTTGTCCACCCTTCGAGGTGCTGCCCCGTGCTCCTTCCGGTGTCCGTTTGCCGTGCTCCTGCGTGCCCGCGCCCGTCAACGGGGATGACCGAGTACGACCACTTCGCCCACTCCCACGACACCGACAAACGACGATGCCCCGGTTCCGCGACGACTACTTCCACGACGACGACTACTTCCTCTATGGACCGAAGACGTCGGTTTCGAACCCTAGTTCACCCGATCCGACGTACGGACCCAAACCCTAACCCTAAACCTATTTTATTAAATGTCATCTATCTTGTGCATATCGCATCATAACTGCATGTGTTGCATCTCTTGGGTTTGGGGGGGGGGTGTGTGTAGTAAATCTCTTAATTAATAAATATGGAATGTGTGGGGCAAATTAATATATGTATTGCCCAATTCCATTTAATTTGACTAGAACACCTTTGCCATGTCTTGCCATGTTAATGACCATTTAATTTGTTGGGTAGATAAATAACTTTAACATTAATATTACGGTTCCGCTTAATTTGGATTAAGTGCATCTCGCAATGCATCTTGCCATGTCATGCATCATTCTCCCATGATCATGCTGGATCTTTGTCGTAGTTGTAAAATGCATCTTTACGCTTTCCAGTGTTTGTTGCTTCTTCGTGGATACGACGTTGAGATGTGTGAGCAACGACAAGATCTGCTTCCATGCGGGATTTCAGGCAAGCAAAGTTTGCTTGTTTACCTATACATTGTCTTTCATTCCTGTCGTTGATCTCTGCTACCCTAGTATTCGATTCTTGAATCGCGATCCCATCACATGTTTATCCCGCAGCCCATACAGCTTTATCCCCACACCCCATCACCTGTTGTTTGTTTTATCTGTTGGCCTTGCGAGTCGTAGCGCATGCTTAGAGTTGACTGTGCGAGTCGTCTGTTGGTCTTATGTTTCATCTGCTTAGTATGATAGATTGTTCTACTTTAATAAAAATGATATCTTGTGTTGGGTATTATAATTAAATGATAAGGCACCAGGCGGAAGGCCTTGCGAGGTGTTTTGTTCTGCTCAGTGTCGACCTAGGAACTGAGATTTTGTCCTCGGATCCAATTTTGAGCGCACTAACCACTTGTGGGAGGCCCTATGGAGCCCCCCTCGACTTTAAACGGATCTACAACTTGTCCATGTGCCGCAAGTAGTTCGGGTTTTCCATTTGCTCATATGCATGTGCATGATGATGATGATGATGATGATGATGATGATGATGATGATGAGAGGGTATGTGATACGGGGGGTCATATAGGTACGGTACGACACGAAGCGGACAGTTCCTACTGTGGTTTGAGCCGCATGGTGGCGTAGTCGCCAACTAATGAGTCCGCAATTGAGATTCGGCCGGACTCCTGACGCGGGTAACAACTCATATGGGTGGCACTTGGACTTGCTGTAGTGAAGGAATAAGTCGTGTTGAGAAGCCCTGATGCTTGCTTGGGTTGATCATGCGAGTATGGGTACAGTAGTGCACCCTGCAGGGTATAATCTTATCGATGAGCCGTGTACACGGTTATGGACGACTTTGGTGATGATGCTGGCTAACAAGATCTAGACAACTTGCACCTAATTAATGTTAATTAATTTGATTAGTAATATAGAATTACTTTCACAATAAATTATAAATAAAACTGTTCAATGCGTGAGTTTCCCGAATTGCTTCCTCATATTTGGTTTAGGGGGTTAATTCGAGAATGGGTTATGTTTGGTGTTAGTTGTAGATGTTTATCTTATGCGTTCGCTTATCCCTCTCTGATTAGACGGAAGTTGTAGCGTGTCTCTTTATGTTGCTAGTGCTGCTGCCGCTAAGTCCACCTCCCCTATATTTTGGGAGATGGTGTAGAAAGTAGGCAAGTCGGTTTTGCTTGCCAGGGAGTGCCCTGACCCTCTTTTGGGATGTGCTTTATGTGCAGTCAAACAGGTTTGAAGTCCGACGGCGTTAGCTTCGGAATCCCTCCGGCTAGGCTGGGCAGGGATATGGCGCCATCGCTTATCTTCAGGACTCTTAGTCCAATTTGCATCTTATCCGTAGTCGGATACTATTTTGCTTCCGCTGTCATTTGAATCTTTGTATTGTATCGTTTGTATCTTGACTCGTTCGAGTCGTTGTTGTAATTATATCTTCTGTTGTATTTGTGGATGTATCGGAAACTGTTGCAATGTTATCACAATTCCACCCACATAATGCGCATGTTTCGGCGTGCACATTATGTCCGGTGGGCGACCTAAAATCGTTATTATGCGGATTTCGGCGGGAACGCTTAAATCTACATAGTACCGATTTTAGGGCGACACAAAGTGGTATCAGAGCCTTGGTTTCGATCTCCTTGTTGTTTCGATACGAATGGTTATCGAAGCAGTGGGTCCGCAAAAGCCTGTAGGATAACCTCGCTAACGGTCGTTGTTCCTAGAGTGTCGAAAACTATTTGACTTAAATTATTTTGAAAAATATCTCAATAGGTTTCTATTTACTCCTTACCTCAATTCTATTTCTCCTCTTACCTTCCTTGTTTTGAGTGTCTTCTCTTATCCAACTTTCAAAGTTTTAGGATCCTACGTGTGGGTGGACGATTTCTTGCCTTTTATCTTGTTAGGTTCGATCTTTCGGAGTCATCTTCGCCGTGAGCAACAATCCCTTGTTAGTGGTGTCGAGAATTTCAAGGTGGAGCAACAATCCCTTGTTAGTGGTGTCGAGAAGTTCATCCCGGAGCGTGAAGACTCGATAGTTACCCCTCTCTCCTTGTGGTCTCGGCGTGGATCGCGGGACGCGATCCCTTGTTAGTGGTGTCGATTGTAACGCCCCAGGATTTATCCCCTTTTGATTTGTGAGTTTTTCTTTTTGCATCGACATGGCATCGCATTGCATCTCATTAATTTAATTTGTTGCATTTAAATTAAATTTCCACAATTAAATTCAAATGCATTTCAAATTAATTAAAAATGTGTTATTTTCAAATCTTCTAAAATGTTAAAAATTAGTTTATTAAATTGTCTATTGAAAACTAAAATTATTTTGTATAGGTTTCGTATTCAATTTCTTTTTCGCTTTTGTTTTAAAAATAGAAAACAGAAAAGAATAACGGGAGAGAAATAAAAAAGCCCAAAAGCCCATCTAACCCCAAACTCTAGGATTTCCCCCTGGAAACTTTTTCCCACCCCCTGAAAATTTTTGCAGCCACCCCCTCCCCTTTTTCTCTTTTTCTTTTTCCCTTTTCCCTTTTCCTTTTTCTCCTTTTTCTTTTCTCTCCTTCCTTTTCTTTCTTCTTTTCTTTCCTTTCTTTTCTTTCCTTTTTCTCTCCTTCCTTTCTTCTTCTTTTCCTTTTTTCTCTTCTCCTTCTCTCTTTCCTCCCGCACGCACGGGAGAAATGTGGGGACCCCGGACTAACTGTCCGAAATACCCGATTATGCTTAACACAACGATTCCATGATCAGTCTGTCGTTGCACATAACCCGAATTGAATACCAAAGTTTACATCCATTACAATACCGAATTAAAGTCTTACATAAAATGGTCATCTAGACCAAGTCTTACATAGGTGCCTTCAAGGGCCAAACCAAAACAATCAGCGGAAATAAGGCGTAGTAGACATCAAATCCTAGCGATGACCCGACAGGCAGTCGATTTATGAAGATCCTTAGTTGGCATAGATGTCGCCATACTCTTCCTGGGCGTAGGACTCCTCGAAGTCTGGCTACGACAATAGCCAGAGACAAAGCTAGTATGAGTACATTTGAATGTACTCGCAAACTACTCCAACATGAGTGCACTAATCTCAGTTTTAATTTCACACTTTTATTTATTTAATACATCTCTATATCTCTATTGAAGAAGATAAGGAAAGTATAACTACTCTTAATATCTCAATGTTATTAGTTTTCTTCAAAAACTCCTCCTTTTCCGACCATAAACCATTAGGGTAATCATTTTCCAACTACCTCATACCGATCCGTTGGTATAGGTGTATGGAACATTCTCCAATTTCTTTTTCTTTTTAAAACTCAATTCTTTTCCCAAAACTTGCACATGGTCAAAGTAGTGCCTCTCAACTGTCCATATCCGAGGACTCGGCTATTCGAATAGTTTAATTACCCTCTGCAGAGGTAGCACGCTTTTCCCACACTCATCCGATAACTCATCGTGTCAGCCACGCTTCGCCATACCCGTGGTATGCGAAGTTGAGTCACCGACCCTAGTCTTTCCTTTGCTCATGCTAGTATAGGATCCTGCCCATATGATACTTCCCATCGACACTTAACCCAGCCCGTCGGGATCTAAGTGTGAGGACTCACATGTTTTATCTGGCGGTGTATAGGGGACATCCTTCTATCCTTCTCCTTATCTACTCATAGATGTTGAGAGAGGACCCAGGTCAGGGGTAGGTCGTCAAACCATTCCCTCATGCATAACAGAGTCATCTCTGTTGATGCAGTGTCCCATACTAATAAGAGCAAACTATATGACTAGGCCCTTTCCCATATGTGGGTAAATGTGGTCGCACAGAGTATCGGCTGATCGACGTAAGTACTAAGACACAATGTGCTTTTCTCAAAACCACCTTTCTCCACTTCTTTACTTCAACACCCTATCATAGTGTTTGATATTCACACAAGTTTTCAAAGGAGTTTTGAATAAACAATTCTTGGTTTTTCCATCCTATAGTTTTAGCATATACTTCTACATTGGGTGGCAAAATAATCTCTATATACTTTTAAAAAGGGTTTTATAAACCTTTGCCCTTGAAAAATGATTTGTAAATCTAGATGCATAAGTTATGTGCAAGCTCAGAGAGTAGCTTGCCTTGCTCAACAAAGTGGTCTTGGTCTTGGTCTTCAGGTTCCACAAACCCTTCCTCCTCGATATATCTGGCAACGTTCTCGTCTAATACACAAGCAATCAATACAACCAATCACTAGCCTATTTAAACAATCATCATAGAAATACACTCTTATAGGTTCTAATTAACCATTCCACATACCAAACAACACTATGTGGTTTCAATTTAATTGATTTAACCATTATTCCATTGTATTTTAATTAGGGCAGAAACTCGTTGCACATGTTTAATTGCATAGCTTGAGTTCTGTTTGTCACAAAAATACAAACTAAAATTCTACAGAAATCTAATGATGTGTGGAAGATGACACAATTGGGTTTGGGTCATTTGGAGTTACCAAACTCCCTACACATTGTTTTGAATCCAGAAGCCAATTAATAAGGTTTTGGCTATTATTTAAATTATATTCATCTAAAAATTAAACCCTTTTAGGGATGGCTAACCATAGTTAAATGTGACCTAATAAAATTGGTTTCAACTAATTTGGATTATCAGAGTATCAGAAACAAACTAGTTTAGAATTTAAACCATTTATGGTATTTTGAATAGTGTATTTTTATTATATATCCAAATCGAGTGAAACCAATTGGGTTGGAAAGATATTTTCATAAGCTTTCCAGAACAGTTGGATTTTGTCCATTTGGAGTTGTAAATATAAAGTTATGGATTTTCTAAAATTGAGTTCAGTACTGTCTTTTTAATTAAATCTAAATTCGAAATAAAAGCCAGGAGTGGATAATGTTGAAAACCCTGACAGAGGGGACCCACTGGTCAGCGACTCAGCGAGCGCGCGCGGGTTTATTTAAAACTGACGGGTGGGGTCCGCCTGTCAGGTTCTTTTTATTTAAACCGAACCGGTAAGGCACCGTTGGATCAAGATCCAACGGCCCTCGATCGGCCGCGACGCCGGCGACCTAAAACGGGCGGCGCGCGACTCCGGCGACGGCGAGGCGGGACAGAAGCTCACCTAGGGGGCTCGGGAGGGCGCGAGGAAGGTGCGGAGCAACGGCGACGGCGCGGGGAAGATCCTGGGGCGAGCGGCGCTTGCTGGCGTGGCTCCGAGCGACGGCGCGGTGCAACTTCTCCTCCGTGGCAGCACTGCAACTCCGGCGAGCAATCCCTGGCGATCCTGGGCACGGGACAGAGGGAAAAGGGGCGTGGGTGAGAGCGGGTAGCAAGGGGAGGCGAGCACGGGCAGAGGGGAGCGCTGGAGAGGGTGCCGTGGCCTGGCCACGGTCGTCGCCTACCTCGGGCTCGGCGAGCTCGGGGAAGGTCACGGCGACCCGAGGCTTCGCGGCCTCGGTCCTGGCCTCCTAGCGGTGCACAAGGGAGAGGGGAGTGGAGAGAAGAGGTGGTGTGGTGGTGTGGCAGAAGCAGGGCACGGGGTGCCATTTTTATAGCGGCCGGGCGGCGCACGGAGGACGCGGTGCAGAGGCTCCCGTGGCCGTGCTAGGTCGCCGTAGGCCGGTGGAGGGGTGCGGCTACTCTGCGGGCTGGCTGGGGAACAAGGTGGGCAAGGAGGGAAGGCGTGGAGGAAGCTCGGCAGGGGGGACGCCCTGGCGTGCTCTGGGAGGGCTCGGGCGGTGCGCGTTTCGCACTGTCCACGGCGAGCCTCCGGCGGGAACGGGTTCCTGCGGGCTGCGGTGCGACGGGAGAGGGGGCAGCAAGGTGAGGGAGAGAGGGGGGGGGGGGGCCTGGCACGGGTTTGCGCGGCGTTGCCACCTCCGCTGCCTATGCGACATGGCGACGTGCGCACGGCCGTCGCTGTCGCCGGCGTCTCTTCGACGTTCCAGGCCACCATTTGGCTCATCCTTGCGCGCGGCGTGGTCGTGGCTAAGAGAGGAATGCAGTGGAGGCATCAATTCGACAAATGATCAACGCCACGCTCGAATTGATCCAAGACTTGGCTCGGTTTGGGAAGAACAGGGTGGATGATCACAAGGTGTTTGCTGAAATTCCTGAACCAAAACAGTGACATTTTGGCTATTTAATTTTTATACTTTGCCTAATCCTTTTGAGTCCAAACTTAGGATCTAGGCTAAATATATTATTAGTAAGTGATACAAAGTCTTTTTGAAATATTTGGAAATATTTCAATAATGAATTTCTAATTTGAATTTGAGTCTTTTGAATTTGAATTTTTGAAAGGGAATAGTTTGTGAAAATTAACTAGGAGTGTTTATAATATTATTCCATTGATTTTGGTTTGGAAATAAAATTATGTTTCTTACTTTGGAAAATAATGTGACATGTGTCACATGGTGTTATGTTTTGTAATTTATTTTGTTTGTTTTCTTTTCTTCAAATTTTTAATTAGAGCTAGAATTCAACAATCTTGCAAACAATGAAACAAACAATACTCAAGAATTAAATATACACAACTTTTTATAAGAAAAGTTTTTGTTGGCCCACATTTTTGCATTAATAATTATTTTAATATTCTGGGATGTTACAAGAAATCCTCCCGAGCCCGCACCATCTCCTCCGTGCGCCCCCAACCTCTTGCTCCCGCCGCCGGCCGCCTTGCCCCGGCCGCTCGCCTCCCCGCCGCCCGCTCCAGCCGCCAGCACGCGCCCGCGTCGCCGCCAGCGCGCGCAGCCGCCTGTGCCTCCTGCGCCCCGCCCGGACTGCGCCGCCGCCGACCGCGCCTCTCTCCACCGCGCCCTGCTCCGGCCGCCGCCGCGCCGCTCCGGCCGCCTCCTCTGCTCCCGGCGTCCGGCCGCCTCCCCGTTCCCAGCGCCCCGAGCAGGCCGCCCCGCCTCGGTCGGCCGCCCTGCCTAGCGTCGCACCGCCGGCCGCCGCGCCCCCACGCCGCGGCGTCGTGCCCCCTGCTCCGCCTCGCCGCCGCTCCCCGGCCGCCTCCGCGCCTTGCACTGCCGCCTGCTCGCCGTCCGCGCTGCCCGTCCGCGCCGTGCGCGCCCCACGCCGCCTCTCCACCGCCACGTCGCCACCTCCGACCGCCGCAGCGCCGCCGCCGCCGCGTCCGCCCGTGCCCGCGCGCTCGTCCACGCACGACGCCGTCCGCGCGTCCGCATCCGCCCGCGCCGCTGCCGCCACGCAGCGCCCCCCACGCGTGCCCTCCGTGTCGCCGCCGCCGTGCTTTCGCTCCGCGTCTCCGCTCCTTCCATCCGCCGGGTTCTCCGTCCGGTGGCGTCCCCACATCCTCCGCACGCCGGGTGTTCGACACAATGTCCGAGAAACTCCGGTGTCACAATTGTTGTCCGTGTTTGTCCACCCTTCGAGGTGCTGCCCCGTGCTCCTTCCGGTGTCCGTTTGCCGTGCTCCTGCGTGCCCGCGCCCGTCAACGGGGATGACCGAGTACGACCACTTCGCCCACTCCCACGACACTGACAAACGACGATGCCCCGGTTCCGCGACGACTACTTCCACGACGACGACTACTTCCTCTATGGACCGAAGACGTCGGTTTCGAACCCTAGTTCACCCGATCCGACGTACGGACCCAAACCCTAACCCTAAACCTATTTTATTAAATGTCATCTATCTTGTGCATATCGCATCATAACTGCATGTGTTGCATCTCTTGGGTTTGGGGGGGGGGGGGGTGTAGTAAATCTCCTAATTAATAAATATGGAATGTGTGGGGCAAATCAATATATGTATTGTCCAATTCCATTTAATTTGACTAGAACACCTTTGCCATGTCTTGCCATGTTAATGACCATTTAATTTGTTGGGTAGATAAATAACTTTAACATTAATATTACGGTTCCGCTTAATTTGGATTAAGTGCATCTCGCAATGCATCTTGCCATGTCATGCATCATTCTCCCATGATCATGCTGGATCTTTGCCGTAGTTGTAAAATGCATCTTTACGCTTTCCAGTGTTTGTTGCTTCTTCGTGGATACGACGTTGAGATGTGTGAGCAACGACAAGATCTGCTTCCATGCGGGATTCCAGGCAAGCAAAGTTTGCTTGTTTACCTATACATTGTCTTTCATTCCTGCCGTTGATCTCTGCTACCCTAGTATTCGATTCTTGAATCGCGATCCCATCACATGTTTATCCCGCAGCCCATACAGCTTTATCCCCACACCCCATCACCTGTTGTTTGTTTTATCTGTTGGCCTTGCGAGTCGTAGCGCATGCTTAGAGTTGACTGTGCGAGTCGTCTGTTGGTCTTATGTTTCATCTGCTTAGTATGATAGATTGTTCTACTTTAATAAAAATGATATCTTGTGTTGGGGTATTATAATTAAATGATAAGGCACCAGGCGGAAGGCCTTGCGAGGTGTTTTGTTCTGCTCAGTGTCGACCTAGGAACTGAGATTTTGTCCTCGGATCCAATTTTGAGCGCACTAACCACTTGTGGGAGGCCCTATGGAGCCCCCCTCGACTTTGAACGGATCTACAACTTGTCCATGTGCCGCAAGTAGTTCGGGTTTTCCATTTGCTCATATGCATGTGCATGATGATGATGATGATGAGAGGGTATGTGATACGAGGGGTCATATAGGTACTGTACGACACGAAGCGGACAGTTCCTACTGTGGTTTGAGCCGCATGGTGGCGTAGTCGCCAACTAATGAGTCCGCAATTGAGATTCGGCCGTACTCCTGACACGGGTAACAACTCATATGGGTGGCTCTTGGACTTGCTGTAGTGAAGGAATAAGTCGTGTTGATGCTTGCTTGGGTTGATCATGCGAGTATGGGTACAGTAGTGCACCCTGCAGGGTATAATCTTATCGATGAGCCGTGTCCACGGTTATGGACGACTTTGGTGATGATGCTGGCTAACAAGATCTAGACAACTTGCATCTAATTAATGTTAATTAATTTGATTAGTAATATAGAATTACTTTCACAATAAATTATAAATAAAACTGTTCAATGCGTGAGTTTCCCGAATTGCTTCTTCATATTTGGTTGAGGGGTTAATTCGAGAATGGTTTATGTTTGGTGTTAGTTGTAGATGTTTATCTTATGCGCTCGCTTATCCCTCTCTGATTAGACGGAAGTTGTAGCGCGTCTCTTTATGTTGCTAGTGCTGCTGCCGCTAAGTCCACCTCCCCTATATTTTGGGAGATGGTGTAGAAAGTAGGCAAGTCGGTTTTGCTTGCCAGGGAGTGCCCTGACCCTCTTTTGGGATGTGCTTTATGTGCAGTCAAACAAGTTTGAAGTCCGACGGCGTTAGCTTGAGGAATCCCTCCGGCTAGGCTGGGCAGGGATATGGCGCCATCGCTTATCTTCAGGACTCTTAGTCCAATTTGCATCTTATCCGTAGTCGGGTACTATTTTGCTTCCGCTGTCATTTGAATCTTTGTATTGTATCGTTTGTATCTTGACTCGTTCGAGTCGTTGTTGTAATTATATCTTCTGTTGTATTTGTGGATGTATCGGAAACTGTTGTAATGTTATCACAATTCCACCCACATAATGCGCATGTTTCGGCGTACACATTATGTCTGGTGGGCGACCTAAAATCGTTATTATACGGATTTCGGCGGGAACGCTTAAATCTACATAGTACCGATTTTAGGGCGTCACAGGGACAAAGTCCCCACCTGAATTTTTATAGTATCAAAGTTGCCTATGAGGTTTTGCAACCTCTACAAGATGGGTTCAAACGAACCAGAGTACACGGGGATTACAAGGGGAGAAAAAAGGAAAAAACACACACGAAGAGAGGGAGCGGCAATAACCACCCAGAGGCACCAGAAGAAGAGGGGTGTTGTCGAGGGATCATAATACCAAGATTTAACAACTAGCCGAGTGCCACACCGACGAGCGTATCGAAACCCACGACACAACTCAGGAGCACCCACAATCAACGAGTGCCAAAGCCTAGCACCTAGCGCGAACCCTGACTGGGAGCTCCGCCACGAGAAAACGAGACGACAAGCAGGTGGGGGAGGCATATTTGCATCGTCAATGAGCAAAAGTGAACCGAGACGCCACCGAGAGCTCGAAGCTCGCCACACTGCACGGCCGCCAAGGGAGGGTCTTGGGCAAGCAAAACCAAGTGATCGAGATCACGCGAAGACCTGCCAGAGAGGGACAAACAAACCACCATCGGCCCCAAGTTGGCCGCACCGACACCACCAAAACACAACACCGCCAGCCCTTGCCGCAACCACAACCATACTCAGGGTCTCCAAGATAACGCCTCCAAGGAGGGAGTGCTGCAGAGACAACACCATCATCCGAGCCGGCAAGCCGACTCTAAGGTTTTCACCCAGAGACCCCTCGAGTACTGTAGGTGCTGGAGCTCCACAGTGGCACCTCCAGCGAGGAAACGGTGTCGAAGAACACCGCTGCCACCGGCATCGACAAGTCGACGCAGGGTTCTCACCCGGAGTTTTGAGCATTTACCTACATGAAGGGGGGTTGGACACCACCAGCCGCTGCACTCAACCACGCCTTGCGGAGAACGCCCACGACCAACATTAGCGCAAACACCAGAGCCTCCAAGGCCGCCGGACGCAGCGCCAACCCAAACCTCGCCGAGCACCATGCTGGCATAGGCAGAGTAGCGCTGCCCGAAGCTCAGCACCACCACGGTCCCGAGCTGCAGCCTGCAACCAGCGCCGCCGCGCCCCAAGCGCGCCTCCACGCGGCTGCCCGGAGGAAATCTCGTGCCACCGCACTGAAGAAGGTGCGCCTGGCCAGTCCGGGCCCAGATCGGGCCCAGACTGCGGGCCGCAGCCAGCACGAGCACCACCAAAACGGCCGCCACCAAACGCAGAGGCGCACCGCCGCACCGCGTCGCGCCAACGCCCGAGCACCACAGCGAGGGGACGCGAGGAGCAGCGAGGACGCGAGGCGAATGCGACCCACCAAGCTCCGCCAAGACCCGCCGCCAAGGGGACGCGAGGAGCTGCGAGGAAACGTCCCGCCGCCGCCATCGGCCGCACGGGCTTTGCCCGGCGGCTTCCTCCGGCGGCGGCGCGGGCAAGGGAGGGGAGGGCGGCGGCGGAAGAAGATAGGGTTGGAGTGTCGCCCCGGGTCGCCCTGGGCGAGAGCGACGCGGGGGTTTAGTTTCTTCAATTCCAGTCTCCAAGCTATACTACTCCATACTAGTGGTTTGGTTCTTGTGTGAGAGCGAATGCTTGAGACGATCTCACTGTCACACTTACCACGCCTATAATCATCGTGAGAATAAAAAATCCAAACAGAAGTTGAAGCTTGCAGCGCATGACGACCGTCTCGCTGAACTTGCCACTTTTCACGCGGCAAGTAGGGGCGTTCCATGTCACATGTGCCGCAGTTCACCTGCCGTGGCCAAGAACGAGAAAATCAGCTATCCAAGAAGCAAGAACGCACATGCATGACACTGGCTAATTTTTTTAAAATAATACTTTTTTTTATTGAAATTTTGACAAATATTGCGCAGATTTAGGAAATTTTAAAAATAATACGGCCTCGGCCTGGAGGAGCCCGACTGGGGCTCGTCGGCCCGGAGGAGGCCGACTGGGGCTCGTCGGCCCAGAGCTGGCCGACCAGGGGGGGAGAGAGGATCACGGGCCGGCCGAGCGCCTGATCGGCACCGAGCGGCCAGGCTTCGGCCATGTCACGGGCGAAAGGCCCGTCGGCATGCAGGCCTCGGCTTTCCCTGTGCCGACAGGGACTAATCGGCATGTTCTGGGCCGACCAGGTTCATGCCAGATCCGTGCAGGCGTAGATGCGGCCGACGAGGCCTGGTCGGCCAGCTCTGGGCCGACGAGCCCCAGTCGGCCTCCTCCGGGCCGACGAGGCCCAGTCGGCCTCCTCCAGGTCGATGCCGTATTATTTTTAAAATTTCCTAAATCTGCGCAATATTTCCCGAAATTTCAATAAAAAAGTATTATTTAAAAAAAATTGGCCATGACCCTGCAGGATGGAAATACTGCTGAGTACTTTACTTCATCAACCACCCGATCGCTATCGGCGAGACTAGAGCTGCGATCACGACCCCATATGTATTTGCCATGTTTTTTGAA
Source organism: Poa annua (assembly GCA_026929855.1). Lineage (NCBI taxonomy): Eukaryota > Viridiplantae > Streptophyta > Magnoliopsida > Poales > Poaceae > Poa > Poa annua. The sequence continues at coordinate 55,844,135 of CM049426.1, read as the reverse complement.
GGCAAACATTGCTCAAGTTAAGTCAGCAACTCATTTAACCTTGTACATATTTTTAGCGTAAAACCAAGTTAAATCAAACTATCTCTGTATCTTATGTATGTCGGCATGAGAACTTCATACAATTTCTTTGTACACATTGTACATTGAAGAATATTGCTTTCATTTCCTAAAGACATTTTTCCGCAAGTCCCTCCAAGTTTCAAAGGCCGCTTCCATTCTCGATTCCATGAAATGGACATCAAACTCTACAATGTGAACTCTGAGGTCGTTGTCGCTAGTTCCTTAAAGTGAATTTTAATCTGAGCTCCTCAAATATGTAAATTTTATAGGGGTAAGAGCTCACACCAAGCAGGGGGCAACAAAGATGACCATAAATTATTCTAGACCTCGTGTGGAAATTTTATCTGTGGTTTAAGGTAAAAAACTACCAACGGAGAGCCTAAATAATCATCAGTGTCTGTTTACGTAAGATCTATTGAAAAAAATAAAAGATCCAGGGCCAGTTAGTCAACAAACAACTAGGAAACCACTATAATAGGGGGGCAATGGAGAGAAGAAAACAATGTAAAATACCTAGTGGGTAACCCTAGTGTACTTGTAGCAGAGAGCGTGTGTGATGCATGGACCCCAACAAATATGGGAATGGATTTATTTCGAATATAAAAAGGTCCAGAAATTGCCGTGCTGTCAGAAAAGATCAAAAGCAAGATGGAAAAAATAATAGGAGAGGGAATGTGAAAGCGACGTGGCCGCGCATCTGTGTAGACCATTCCTATGGACCAAAACCCAGGAAAGCCGGCTCAGATCTATACTTTAACGGTAAAGAAGTTAAGTATGATATTAACTTTTCGATTTACATGTTCCTTTTTTAAGTTACCATACTAATATCTGAAAAAACTTTAAATCTATCATCAAGTATACATAAAACAATAAGTAACAAAATTAAAATGGTAGTCGCCATAGCCTCACAAATCTTGTTTTAATGGACAAGTTTGGAAGTCACATGCTAAGAACATCTCCACCAAGAGCCTCCAAATAAATGTCAGGTACCCTCCAATTATATTTTATTTATGTTGACAGACATGTGCTGGAACATTATTTAAGAAGTGATCACAACGGTGCATTCTAAAGACCCGCCCTCTGGAAAGGTCGAACACGTTGTGACGAAATAAAATTTGATTAAAACTTAAACTAGAGTGATGGTACAGTAAAATTTAACTAAAATATAAACTAAATCCTAATCTAAATGTCAATGCTAAGGTTAGGGCCTTTATGTTAAGCGCGAGCGCACATGCCTCTCCTACCGCAGCACACTCGACGTTGGCGCATTGCATTTCTCTTTGTTACAGCCGCCCTTGCCGCGTTCAGCTCCTCGTGGAATACACGCTCCGCCATAACCTGGGAGGTTGCATGTTGAAACTCCTCCTCCTGAGTGATGAGTTGTTGCTGCTCAGCCGTCGCCGCTTGGGCGTTGAATTGCGCGTACATAGCACACGCTCGGCGGCCATGAAGCTTCGGCAACGATCGTCCCGCTCGGCGCTCTCAATCGAAGCATGATGATGGCGGCCTCCACAACATTGTTCGCTTGCAGGCCGCCCATGACCCAGCGGTAGTCCCCTTGTTGCGTCAGCTGGAAAATGAGTTGGCGGCAACCACTTGGTTAGGCCACATCGGTGGCAGCATCTCCTGCTCCAGCTCCGGCGGCGGATCCTTCTCTTCTTACTCCTCCTCATCGGGCACCTCCGCATTATCGAAGGCGGGTTTCTCGTGCTCAGCCAGCAGAGGGTTAGCACGACATGCAACCTGGGTGTGGGTGCCCCATGAGACGGCGAAACGACGAGTCATAGTGCCTTCAGTGGTGTGGGCTATGGCGAGCTAGAGTGGTGTGGTGTGTTGTGCCGATAGCGGGGTGTTTTTTACACCCAGACCGGGCGAAGGCCGACGTTGGGCGGGAAATGGAGGCGGGAAGCGGCAATTGGGTGAGCATGCGTCGCGTCGGAGTTAATGGTGGAGACCCATCTCAGCGCGCATGTGGCGGTAGACGGTGCTTGGGAAGTCGGGAAACACTGGCCATTGTGCAGCAGCTGCGTAAATGCGACATAGGCGGCAGACGCACCGTCGTCCCGTCCCTCCTCGCCTGCAGAAACAACTCGACCCGCCCTTACACCGACCGAACGACCTCCTGCACTTGCCATTAACCACCTCGGCGTGGTTTTATGTGTTTGAACGGTGGGGCGGCCTGTCAGAAGGCATGTCTGGGCAGTGTACCGCAGCCCCAAGATGGACTCCAATTGGCTTGGGGCAAAGCTTTGGGGGTATGGCTGGTGACGGTTTTTTCTACGTCTGGACCCCATTAGGCCTTTGGAGGTGCCGTTGGAGATGCTCTAAGGTTGCATAGGACCAGAACACCACAAAAGCAGCTGCCGGTGATGTAGATCGAAAGGATTCAACAGGTAGACACACAAACACATAGAGACGAAAAATGGATCCAAGCGTTCCACCGTACATAAATATCAACTGAATCTAGCGACATCCGTGGAAACACACTTCCACACGTCCTATGAGGGTAGACACACTGCTTGTAAGTGCGGGGGAGGTGGGAAGAACCTTATTACATCTTTAGTGAGTCGTCGTCTCGCCATTTTCAGTAGGACACAAACCTTAAGCAAACTAAAAATACGTAGAACGGAACCCTCGTGCTTGCATGGGTTGGTAAATGACTTGAAATTATTTTTCATAACTACTTTGTTAAAAGAAGTTATATGGGAAATAAAGTTTTGAAGTTCAATGATATTCAACTATTTAAATCAAACACTTTCAATGGTAGTCCTCATGAATTTTTTTGTCAAACACTTTAAAATAATCAAAATACTTAAATTCAAAAAATATTATATTTAAAACTTGGGGGCTAATAAATCATAATCATTTCAGCATATGCATAATACCATAATTTGTATCTTTACGCAGTGTCTTATAAAGATGATAATGCTTTTTTCAGGATCCGAAGTTCACGAGTCACACGAGACTTCAGTGTTGGAAGTATGCCCAAAAGGTAATGATTTATACATCTAATTCACTAATTATGTTTCACATCTCTATGCTATAATTAACTACGTGGCTCCTAAATATGACATTCAGAGGAAAGCTCACACATGTGTAGTAAACATGAAGAGTTAACATATCCTAATCTTGTTAATAAACTAATTTATTGAATGCAAGCTGACTGTGCTATCCTGGTCATGGACATTGTTTATGTCAGCATCAATGAATGTGCATATTGTTGGTAGAACAATATGGCTGGGTAGATCCAAGTTGTTGGTATGCTAACAATCCATTAAAATGTCTTTAGTCCTTAGCAACATATCACATAAAGGTTGTTATATGACTTGTCCTTGTACCATGAGGTTATTGAGGTTGTGTACACACGAAGTACTGCTTTAGTATTGTCAATCATTGCGGCCTTAATTGGGTGATCAAATCGTCAATCACTAGGTAACTCCATGTATGTACATATATCATAAAAATGTTCCCAGATGAGAAATTACTCCTCTTTTAAAGGAGAGATACAACTTTGGTCCACTCGGTATGGATGATATCCAATATGTTATCTAGACAATTCATGATGAGGTTCCATCGCGTGGGATACTATAATAGGTGAACGAGTAAAATGGTACTTACCGATTAACGTGATAGGCAAAGATATATTGAATCAAGGGGAAATATCTATGGATCCATATCTCGGGTAAAATATAGTGTCGTGAGTAATAGGAGTGACATAAAAGTAACCATTAGGTTCAACAGAGTATTCTTTGTATAACGATGTCCATGGTCCTGACCCTGATCAGTGATTGTATAAGAAATTATGATAGTAGCTATTTGTTATTGAACCTGTTGGGATCACACACTTAACTTCGGTTTGGTTAGTTGTGTATTATGGTTGTCTAGATAACAAGATAGTATCATCGGAATAGTGTTTCTGTATGATGGATATATGTAATATATATCAGAGGTGTTTCTGTATGATGGATATATCTAATATATATCAGAGAGATTAAAAATACACACATACATTGGATGTCTCGGGATAATAGGAATGATCTATATTACTGTCGGAATTATTCCGAGGGTTTAGATAAAAGGGAAATATTTATCCAGAGATTTTGTTTGCGGACACTTGGTGTCCTAGATCATATAAATAGGTTTCGTATGATAAGTTATTGATTCTAAAAAAATATGTAACAAGGAATATTCAATTGGAAATTAATTCGACAAAATATACATTTAGAAAGTATCATTTAAAAAAATCAAAAATTATATTGGGAATCCAAATAATGTTATCATCCTCGATACAATGACTGATCTCACGTAGATGACAATTAACGAAATCGTCATCACAAAACTGATACATAAATCTCACACTAGGTTCTGCCCCAAACCGGTGACTCCATACATCGACGAATAAGAATTCTTGCTTTGACAACAAACCTTGGAGGAAAACATATGCATGTCTTGCGCCGACATAGTTTCCCGCAAACAACAAGCATTCAAGTGTCATCATCATCACCGAGGCTCCTCTACGACATCTAGGACTCTACAACAAACAACGAAGAACAAGGCCATCGAGTGTTGGAGATATGCCCCAGAGACAATAATATTCGGTTACTATTTTTTGTTCAAGTTTATTATTAAGTTTATATCATTATGCTACAACTTCATTGGCAATTAAATAGCGAGTCTTCAAAGGAACACCTCCAATGCATGTGTAGAGATATGGACGAGTAAAGTGTTCCTAGTCTTGTCTCTAAGACTTGCTTATCTTGTTGTGAGATGATCCAATTTTCCTAATCATGGACTTTATATAAGTCATACGACTATATAAGTACATTGTCGGAGTGACATTAGTACTGAACCGACCCATTGTATGATCTTGCTAACAGAAAAATCAAATCATCACCAGTGAAGTTATCAATTGATCATATGACTTTTTTTGCTAACTATACCTTGAGAACATCTAGTGACCACACATTCAACACTTATACTTTTATCGTCAAACATCCGACCTTAACTCGGGATCATAGCGCTGGCTTTTGGGTATAATCTAGAATGTCTAAAGGAACGGAGATTATTCAAGAATGGTACTTGCTCCTCCGGAAGATGGTGAGATACATCCTCTAGGCCATCTCAACATTATCGATGTCACCCCAATCATCTGGCTAGACATAGTGTGTGATTTATCACAGGACATCGAGAATATGGAATGAGAAAAGAGAATCATATCGTTATGAGTTTAATATGTGTTATCATCGAATGGTTTGATCACACTAGAGCACATAAGTCTCATCTCATGATATCATTGGTACCGTGTATGTACTGGATTAGCATAATGAGAAACACAACATGCTATGTCGTTAATTCGTGAACATATGGGAGCCAGTATGGCCGTATGGGTCCCAGTGCTAATTATTATCCGGTAGGAATTTACCGAGTATGTCTATTTGTTGCCAAACCTTCTGGTTCATACAATTAAGATGTAGCCAGTATTTCCTGGGAGAATTACTATGTGGTAATAGTGGTTTTGAGAAGTGTTCGGAGTCACTGCGATGTCACATTAACAACTCAGGTAAGAATCAGAGATGTTCCGGTGAAGTTATCATGAGAGACATTTTATGTCGGTATAAGGGCTAAGAGTCCTTAGAGATAAATATGGCGTAAATGAAATGTTCCGGGATGCCGAAATCAGTGGATAGAGTCGATGATTATCTAAAGAGGACATATAGTTCCGGGAGAGTTTCAGGGACTTCACAGGGGACGGAACTGCCGGAGGGGGGACTAGGCACCCTGGACTATGTCGCAAGGGTCCCAAACCCACCTAGGGACCCAAACTGACTTGGGGATGGGATCCGGCCTCCCTAGGGACGGTGCAGCCCCCTCCTCCTCATCGTGGCCACCTATATATACTCCCCTCTTTGGTCTAAATCAAAACAACAAAAATCACAAGTTCCTCTCTTCTTGAGATATTTTGAATTAGTCAATGCTCTAGTTACTCCAATTACACATTGCTCTAATATCTCTCTCTCTTCTCTCTCTCATTAGATCTGATGTGTTGAGAATTAGATTTCTCTAGTCTCATATAGATCCCAAGCCGAGGGACCAACAACTATGGGGTCACCGTGACAGATGAGAGATCCAAAGCCGTGAGAGCAACAACCGCAACCACAACCGATAGGAGGAGATCCCGTTCTCCACAACCCAAGACGGTCGCCGACCGGGCACAGTAGCAGATTCGGTTAGGACCAGATCAACCCTCGCATGCCCATATCTGGCCCAACCAGCCCCACCACCACGCTGTAGCGCTAAGGTCTCAGTTCTTCCCCTGCATATAGTCTCAAGTCGTGCGCACCGCCGAGGCCCATAAAATCCGGGCCTAAGAAGCCGCCAAAGCCCGCGCCATCATTGTTGTGAGATGGGCTACTTTCCCCTCCACCGACAACGACAACGAACGTGTTTCTCCTGACGATGCCGTCTCTACGACAGGGAGGAGTAGGATGACTAGAGGCGGGTTCTCTCCCCGTTGCCCGCGTGAGCAAAGCGGGAGACAGAGAGGGTGGATGGAGGCCGCTAGTGCAAACCTGGCAACCACATCGACCGGGTTGGGGTGCCCGAATGTTGCCGCCTAGAGCAGGAGAGTATTGTGGGCTGAATTATATTTCCTGTATTACTCATACAGTATTATTTTTTTGAACGTGTTTGAGCATGTGTCGGTCCAGCAATACCCAACGCATCTTCATTTCCGTGGTAGTGTTCTCGACTAAAATGTTTAGGCATATACTATTCCAAAGAATAAACAAAACTCGGGATCTCATGTACGTATATCAGATCAAACACATTCACAGAAATACTGCGTAACTTTTGGATAATTCCCATACTGATACCGCAGTGCTTAAATAGTCTGTACTGCATCTATTTAAGCAGTCAGCTCCAATTCAATAGGCCATAATTCTGGGTTTCCATAGACCAAGCCCACACACCCATCTTCTCGACGAGCATCGGCTGCAGCAAAAGTTGGACTAATGGCCGCAGTGGTTGGTGCAAGTCGTTAGGAGAGAGAGAGGATAGGGATAGATAGAGAGAGAGAATGTGTGAGAGTGAGGAGAGAGAAGGACACAGGCAGACGCAAGCAAGCGATAGAATTAAACAAACAAAAGCAGCCGTAGAAAAAAAGCCAGAACCAAACCCCAAGGAAGGAGGCCAAGAAGAGGACGGCAGCACCACCACCAGCAGCACCACCATGCCGCGGTCGCCGTCGCCGGAAAGGGGCTACCCCGCGCGCAGGAGGGGAGGAGGGGGAGCCGTCCTCCCGTCCCGCTGCCGTTCGCCCTCGCCGCCGCGTCGCTCTCTCCGCCCGCGACGCGCCGCCGCCGCTTCCTCCCGCCCGCTGGTAGACGACTTCTTCCCCTTCTTCCCTTCATCGCCCTCGTCGTCGCCTCCTCGCCCGCAGCACCGGAGGGCGCCCTCGCCGGAGCCGTCCAGCTCCGCTTCGGACGGCGGCGGCGGCGGCGTGGCCGGCTCCTCCGCCTCCGACCGCCGTCGACGCAAGCTCAAGCTCGTCGTCAAGCTCTCCCAGCTTCCTCCGGACCAGCACCACCGCCGGGCCCCACCTCCCCCTCCCTTCTCGGACTCCTCCGACGGGGAGGAGCACACGCCTGCCGCCGACGCCAGCGGCGGCGAGGAGCAGGTCAAGCCGCCCAAGAAGCGCCGGATCGAGTCGCGCGACTACAGATCTCGCAACAACGAGGTCCCCGATTGGTCCCTCGGCCTCGCCTTTACTTCACTTTACAGCTGGTCGTAACGCGAGATCTGCTTCTTCCTGTAGGTTGCTGGGAGGAGCGACGCTGCCAGCGCGCCGCGGACGAAGCGCCTTCCGGTGCCAGGTTCTATTTCCTTGCTTTTCGCTGATCTCTTCGTGTCAGCTAACCGGATTTTGACTTTTGAGTGCCTTTTTTTTTTCCAAGAGATGAAACTGATTTTTTTGTTTTTGTTTTTTTGCTCGGTCGATTTAGGGATGGCAAGGACGACGCCGTTGCCGGATCGGCAGACGCTGGATATGATCCTGGACAAGCTGCAAAAGTGCGTCTTTCACAACCTGTACATGCTTATTCTAAGTGGGATGTGGTTCATGGCATGGTTTGATGATCTCGTTTCCCCCCGCTTCTGTTCGATTCTGCAGGAAGGATACATATGGTGTGTTTGCTGCGCCGGTGGATCTTGAGGAGGTGAGAACATTCTTCCTGCGTCATGCTTGTTGGGCATGGATGCCAACCTAATTAGCGGTGGCATTCAGTGTTGATGAGGCCATGCTTGTTTTGATTGGTGCAGTTGCCTGACTACAATGATGTGATTGAGCACCCAATGGACTTTGGTACCGTCAAGAGGAAGCTTGCCAGGAATGCATATCGCTCGTTCGAGCAATTTGAGGTTAGACTTTTGATTTTGTCGTATACGTAGCTGGCGAACGAAGCGCGCGCTGTGAATGGAGGGTTGCGGTTTTGTTGCTTTGTTGCTTAAATGGATGTTGTAGTTGGGGGGGGGGGGGGGGGGGGGGGGGTTGGTCTTTTCAGTTCATACTATATTTGTCTGGGAGTGAATTTAACCTACAAGGATCTGTCCAACGCCAGAAGCAACCTTTGACACGAGTTCTCCTTACCTTGAACACCCTTTTTTTTTCGAAACAAGTGCCCAACAAATTCAGGAACATAGTGACGTTTATCCAGTTTTTCACATGTTTACAGTTACATTCCTATAGTTCATTCTCTTGCACTTGTAATTTCTGCACAGAAGGCATGTTGTCCGTCATAACTCCCAAAGCAGAAGTTGCCAATTTTTCTAATCAAATTTCTATTCGTTGCTCTAGTTTGAAGTTCTATAGATTTATCGTGATTAGTGTATATACCAATAATATTTTTTGAACAATTGGTGATAATAAATTGCAGGATGATGTCTTCTTAATTTGCAGCAATGCGATGCTGTACAATGCGCCTGACACAGTTTACTTCAGACAGGTATATGGGCAGCCTTTCTGAAAAAATGATGCGCTCACAACACCATCATTTATGAATTCTCATTCAACGTTTCTTGCTATGCTTACACATTTAGGCCCACTCCATACAAGAGCTGGCAAGAAAGAAGTTTCAGGAACTCAGAGATGAGGGCATACCTACAGAAAACCAAGTAAAGAGTGAACAGAAAGTTAAACCTATTTCTTGCAATAGAGGACCACTTAAGAAGCCTGTTTTGAGGTATTCGGAAGATGATCTAGACTTCTTGACCCGCAAAGAGCCAATTAAGAGACCAAATGCGAAAATTTCAGGAGATATAAGCTTAAAAGATCAAGTCAAGAAATCTGTCTCTAGGATTTCAGAGAACCTAAGTTCATTTCAGAAAGAGCGAATTACTAAGCCGATTTTCAGAAATTCAGAGAATGATTTGAGTTCCTCATTCAAGGGAGAGCAGGTTAAGAAACCCATTTCTAGAAATTCAGAGGATGATCGAAGTTCCTCATTCCAACCACTGAAAGTTAGGAAAGCCATTTCGAGAAATTCAGAGAATGATCAAAACTCGTCATTCAACCATATGCAAGTTAAGAAAGGCATTTCAAGAAATTCAGAAGATTATCGAAGCTCCTCTTTGCCCATTCAGCAAGTCAAGAAACCCACTTCCCGGATTTCAAAAGATGACTTATCATCCCAGAGAAGACACATTAGGAAGCCAGTTCACAGAAATGGAGAAGAACCAGATTGCTCTTCACACACAGAGCCATTTGATAACCCCGGTTGCAAGAAGGGAGAAGATGTGGGCTTATCTCCGGAAAAGCTTGTTGAGGACCCCAGTTCTAGATCTGGAGACGACTTGGGTGACTCACGCCAAAAAGAGTCATCTAGGCAGCCTATTTGCAGAGATGGACAAGATGATCTAGGTTACTCCTGCAACGAAGAGATCATTAAGAAGTCAGATTGCATGAATAGCCAAGACGTATTGGGTCCAAATGTTTCTCCTGAAACAATTGTTTCTGCGGGAAGTGACCCTGATGGCTTGAGCGTGTCACAGGCTAATGATGCTGAGCCCCCAGAATGTACCTTAGCCAATGAGTGTTCTGAAGATATCAGTTCTCCGGTAGATGAGGTCAGGTCGGAGAAGACTGATGATGTTTCAGGTATCATTTTTTAACTCAGCTCCTCAACTGAGGTTGATCCATCAGTTAAAGGCTTAAACAACCACACTATCTAGTATATAATTGGGAGGTTATCCAGCAATTTTCAGTTTAGAACTTTGTGAACTCACTAGAACAGACTAATCAGCAAACAAAGGATGACTGTTGAAAGGAAACTATATACATCCAATTTTTGTTTATTCAATGCTGTATCTGTGGGGTTCCTGTGAGTCTTTCAGGTGTTGCATTGGTAGTTAAAATGATTTATTATTGGTTTATTACCTACTCCATCCGTTTCTAAATGTAAGATGTTTTAGGTGTTTCACATGTTGTCTAGACCTCTAGATGCATACTAAAATGAGTGAACATATACACTAAAACGTGTCTAGATACACTCGTATGCATGTGAATGTGGACCGAGCCTAAAACATCTTATAGTTGGAAACGGAGGGAGTATATATTTTGCTAAGTTTTTGTTGAGATGCGTACCTTGCAATCCCATTTCATTTGATACCCTGACATAACCAAGTGCTTATATTATCCCAATGTCATTTTTTTGTGACATTCTTATTCTTTTCTTCATTTTTTCAGCCAGAGATTATTCAGCAAAAATTAGCCTCAAGTCATTTGTGGTTGATGAGACTAGACGGAAAACTTACCATGCTTGTGAAGACCAGCCTTCATCAGATTCTGACCCAACTTTTGATGTCTTCTGTTTGGAGCCAAAAGAGCTGATAAGCGTACGTTAACACATCTGGTTAAAACCAATCCTAACTTTATACTTGGATCAGTTCGTTTTGCTGGTTAGTTCTTATGGTGAGATGCGTCCTTGCAGGTTGGACTTCATTCTGAGCACTCGTACACAAGAAGTTTGGCTCGTTTTGCTGGTTCACTTGGTGCACGAGGCTGGAGAATCGCTTCTGAGCGCATTCAGCAGACATTACCTGCTGAAGTGAGGTTTGGACGTGGTTGGGTTGGGGAATATGAGCCACCATTACCATCTATTCTTGCTGTGCAAGATAAATTACGTAGTCAGGTTGGCTCCGATCCGAATATTCAAAGGAAAGCTTCACTGCCCAGAGATAATGAAAGAGTCAGGCCAAAAGAAAGCAATAATCCGAAGGATATGAGTTTGAGTCTACTTAATCGGATAACCACTGTCAATAACGTAATTGGTGTGACTGGTCCACTTGAGAGTCCAGAATTCAAGCCAAGATTATTTGATGTTACTACTGAACCCCAACAGAGGAAGCCTGATGCCTTACCACTCCACGAGAAACATAGAGTGTCGAGAAATACTGTGAAAACAAAAAGAGCAACCATTGAACAAGTTAGGAAAGGCAGGCCCTCCAATGCCCGCCCTCCTGAAGTGCAACTACAGAGGTCTGAATGTTCCAAAGGAGCTTCTTCTAGTGCGCATGATATGCCTGCTATGAACAAAATGGCTGGCCAGCCTGCACCCTTTTTCCAACCACCAGAAGCTGTCAGAACTCAGCAAATGAAAAAAAGTGATGCGTCTAAAAGCGCTCGCCCACTTGAAATGGCACCTCAGAGGCTCGAGTGTCCAAAAGGTGCTGCTTCTGGTGTTCATGATATGCTTTCCCAAAACAACAGTAATGGGCATCCAAAACCCCTTTTCCAGTCACAAGAAGCAGCCGCACCACAGCCCAAAAATGAAGCTACCTGGGTGTACCATGGAAGACCCAGTGATACAAAGTTTGGAACTTCTGAGAAAAGTAGACCAATGAACAACATCGGGTTCATCACAAAAAATCCTGTAAATGCCAATGGCTTTGCCATGAATGCAAGCGCACAGAATAGTATGATAGACCATGCCAAGTCAATGGGTGCAATACCCGGCCAAGTAAACTTACCGAACCGAGGGTTTGATGCTTCCCGGAGTGTTTTCTCAGCATTTCCAACAGCTGCTAGGGAGAACCAGAGTATTCCATCTGCTCCTGTAGCTCAATCTTGGATCTCATTTGGTGTTTCATCAGAGAGCAAACCAACCATTGTGAGTCCAAATTTTCATGACACTAGTTCTGGCTGGAAGATGCCATTTGCAAATGTTCGTACTCCTGATGAATCAAAGTTAAGTGCTGTTCCTCAGTTCTTTAGACAACCTGTTCAGGTTTCTAGAGAAATTCCAGGTCAAAACAAGGGCTTGGTAATATTCCCTCAGTTGGTCCAGACAGATTTCTCAAGATCACAAGGCCAGCCACAATGGCAAGGGCTGGTTCCCCACATGCAACAGAAGCAAAACAAGGATATGCTCCGTCCAGACTTAAACATTGGGTTTACGTCTCCAGGTTCACCACCTGTTCGACAGTCTTCTGGCATCAATTTGGAAGCACAACAGCCAGACCTTGCTCTGCAGTTATAAGCATGGGAGTGGGTAATGAACACATGTGACTAAGAATGGATGTCAGATACAGAAACATGAAGCATGCAAGGACATGTGGAACCCGGCCTTAAAACTGGGCAACAGCAGAAATGGGACATCCATTGCGCGGATACTCGTCAATGCGCGGATGGTTCTTCACAGGTCAGGCGGTGGACCTATCCTCCCTGTTGCAGGATACCAGAATATGGATGGATGAACACTGCTCTGAATCAAATCATTGGCCCCTTTTGTTCGGTAACGGAGTTCAGGATGCAGCATTTTGAGAAATGCTGTGGCGGCATGCCCATGATCCGACGAGTAATTAGAGTGTACTCTTCTGACCACACAGTAGCATTTCTGCGGTGGAAATTTTGCACCAGAATTTAGGACATGTCTAATTAGTTAGACTGCGTGGTCGCCCCAATGTTAATGCCCATGTCACATTGTATGTTTGTTGTAAATGGTTCAGCATTAAATAGATTATTAGACTAGAGCAGCCACATTTACTTCTTTCTCTCAATGAAATTGTTTCTTCTTGATTTCCGTCCCAGGAATGGGTGTTCCATTGTCCATTTAGTTGAATCGTAAGCTGAATGAAAGATGTTACTTCTCACATCAAGTTTAACTGTACTCCAAAGTCTGGCATTTCGTGCAAAATTATACCAGTCAGCAGGCTGAGAGTACATGTATTTAATTCTTCAGTCTCAGAATAGGAGAGGGTTTTGGTAGCCATCTTGGAGGAATTGCAATGTTCCACTGCTGGTTAGAAGACGTTTTGAGTAGTGATGTGCTGCTTTAAGAATGACTACAGCTCTTCTCTTTCAGAGTATGCGACTGAGTACCACAGAATGCTACAACTCTGGTTGGAAATCTAATGCCATCTAAATATAATGCCATGACTTCTACTGTAATCGATATATAATCCTTTGCTCGTAACATATTTTGTGTAACGAATCTAGTAATGAGTTGTGGCGCAGTGCAAATCAACAACAGTAAGTGCACATTGTAAAATTCCTGACCCTCCTCTTTTTTTTCCTGCACCGAATGGAACTCTCATGTTTTCTCAATCCCTCTATAGAAATAGTGCTAATTAATATCGCTCCATACTTGGGTTCAACAAACCCCATTCACATAGTCGTGCTCACCGGATTTTGAGCATAGGTCCTATTAAGGCATTCCGAGCGCCTCGACCAAAGATGCTTTGAAATCTATGTAAAAAAATGTAATTGAATGATTACGATATTTCAATCATATGGATTTGAGGGGGGGGGGGGGGGGGGTAGATTTTTAGGAGATGTCATGGCTCCATTAGCAGTATGTGTTATTATATTATTGAGCTCACGTGGCAGTTACCACAGTTGTCCAACTTAGGGGGGCATGTACATTGTGCTTGGGGCGGTGGATGTCCTCGTGGCCGCGCGAGAGAAAAACTGCCCACGCATGGTGAGGTGAGGAGCAGTGACGGAGCCAGGATTTCGTCATTGGGTATGCCGCAAGAAAAATTGGTCATTTCAGTAAAATTTAAAACCCATATTAATAGTCTTAAAATATAAATAAAATAACTTCTTAAATTAAGTTCTATTTTTCTTGTGCGTGCTCTTGCACCACACTTTCAACTAGAGCAAAATTTAAAGCACATGCAACTGCGTGTTTCTGAAAAGAGAGAGGTGATGTTTCCGCCTCTATTTGTAACTAAATATTCAAAATGAAAATGATGTAAACGTCATGTATAAAAACACATATAGGGTGATAGAATCATAAATTAGTACATAATATATGTATAGAGATAAATAATATGGATAGTCTTTTATATGCTCACGATCAATACAAACAATCAACTACTTGCATAATTACCGTAGCGGCCAGCGAAAATCTTGAAGTTGATTTTGGGCAGTCTTAGTGATTTAATTAGATTGATATGTAAATATGCGGAGTCGATCGAACCGTTACACGTATGTGTGATCGATTGATTTTAACTTTTTTTTAGCTATAGGTCGCGCTAGGTTGCTGTACGCGGGGTGGACTTAACCTGGCCGGCCGGTTTTGCAAGCTGAGTTCTACGTTCCAGTGAGTGGTACGAACGATCAGCCGTTTTTCCTATACTCTACCTCGTCTCATGGCTCGTCACTGGGTATGCCGGTGCATACCTGGCATACCATGTGGCTTCGCCACTAGTGAGGAGAGAGAAATTATTGTTTCTAATTTGATGTGGTCGAGTCGTACCGGTGTGGTTGACCATAGCGATTTTTGTGCTGAGACCGACTGCCACAATGTTTATTTCACACTTTAGGCGACCTCAAGGTTTTAAGACCGAGGTTTATTCTCACATTGGAGACGCCCTTAGGCAGACGCCATAAAAATCAAATCACAAAAGTCAGACTTAACATGCAGAATTTTCCGTGTAATTTCCAAGCGCAAGGCACTTGTTTACGCGTCGATGCTGAAAAAAAGCTTAGGATTTGCATGACAACCACTAACACAGGTGGGATTTTATTCCTAGCGTCTCCATTGTACGTGCTCTTAGTGCATGTTTGTAAACAAAATTTACTACAACGCAGATAAACGCTAGTGTGAATCTTGACAAACCATAATTGAACCAGTCAGTGCTCAGTAGCACCCTAATATTACCAGAACAGGAAATACAAGAAATGCTGATGAGTGATGACATGTATCAGAGATCTTATGCACAGAATACTTTTGTGCTGAACGAAGAATAGTAGCAAACTTTCCACTTTCCTGAATCCTCACTGGTTTGCCCTTATCCAGCCTGATCTCAGTCTTCAGTTCAGCGAGAGGATAATTCAGAAATATAATCTACCTGTAAGCAAGAGACACTGAAAGAAACTAAACTAACAATTGAGATCCCGAGCTGTACCTTGGTCAAGATTATGTCCCCCTTCCAAAACAACCAAAATGTCGAAGTTTAAAAAATAAATCAGTTATGAGAAACCGTTCAAAGTGAATGCGAAGGACAAAGACCAGGTTGATGTAGTTTCTATGGTGCCTGCAGAAGTACCACATGACCTTGCTGGCGTTATCTGCCCGGAAGTCGAAAACAGGGATGAAATCTCAGTTGATTCTCGTACTACCGTGTCTAGTTGATTCGTAGCACTCTAGTACTACGATCTCAGCTGCGAGTGTCTCGACGTGGTTGTTTTCCTTTGAATAAAGAGCATATATTTATACTGCGGAGATATCAATTACATTCAGTCTCTGGAACAATGCATTGCCCTGTCAGCATTAAAGATTCATAAAAAGTAAAAGAAAAATTATAATAAAAAAAAGTCCCGATCTAATCTTTAAAACATGAGTCCTAAGACCACCAACACAGTAGCAGAAATTCAGCGTCTTTAGAAGCGACGTCTTCAAGAAGGGACCAGTGCACAAGCGTGCTCGTCGCCTGATCATATATCTTAGGTTTTCACCATGGAGAAAAGTTTTCGCTCTTAAAACAAACACGTCGCTACTCCAAGTCACAAAACCCGTAGCCAATTACTCATCGCCATGAAGACTCAAATCACCATGACATTCTCCACCAGCACCACTGAACGGAAATGTGTTCCATGATATTAACAACTAGTAGAGTTTGCGCTCTCTTTAAAACCAAATGGTCAAAGAAAAAACATGAGTACGCACGAGCAAATATCACCAGATCCAGCAATCTCTAGTCCCGTGTAGCCAAGTGGAGTTCGCCGGCGGAGCCTTTCGGAACACGACCACCAGATCGATGGGACACATTTGACAAATCTTCATCCTGATGCGAAAAAGAACCCAAGAACCACCTGCTTTATTCAAGCCGAGCTAGCAGCCCCACGCCACCCGCCGGCAACCTGCGGGATCTTCCTCTCCGAGCGACCGACGGCCATGGCCAGCGACACGAGGAGGCAGCAACGCAGGGTCGATCCACCACTATAGCCGGCCTTGACACAACGAGGATTGGACTGGGAGGCGATAGGGATATCCAACACCACGTACAAGCGCCGCCGAAGGGGACCTCCACTACTTCCTTGACCATGGGTGCCGCCCTGGCCGCTGCACGCCGACGTAGCGCCCTTCACCCCCCCTATAGATCCCGGCGAGAGACAGCGGCATCCACATCCCAGACCTCCATTAGCGGTTGGCCGGCTGCCGTCGTGGCTCGGCAGCGGCGGCGAGGAGATCCGGCGGTGAGGGGGAGGGCTGGTGGCGCGTGGGGAGCCCCTGGCGGCGCTCAGGGGTACACAGCTTGGAGGGTGTTTTTCACGAGTTCTAAATTATTTGGGGAGGAGAATTTCACTTTCCCAACCTCTGTACCAATTGTTTTTCTTTACTTGTGGGCTGATAAGCTCCTATGACAAGACACTGAACATTGGGTCCCCCGATGCGTTGGAAGGATTGTCACCTGAAGCGGACTGGATGGATCTCTTTGTCTATATTCTCTCATTTCACCCACTGAGTAGTTTTAAGAAACTTGGCCTTGTTGGAATATTAGGCACAATTTCCATGATTAATTCCAGTATATTTAACATTATAACAGCAGCTACTAGCATGTTAATCTCGCAAATACTAGATGTATTAATTAACATGAACAACAGCAAAACGTCTACATGCATGGACATACTAAATCGGCACATCGGCACGTGATGAACGTACCGAGCAACTGTAGATGAAGTAGTCGTAGTAGTCGTCGTAGTTGTTGCAGCAGCAGCGACGGCGGCAGCTTCCTGAAGGCGATGGCGACGTTGTTGACGAGCAGCCCGCGAGTCCGGCGAGCGTACACGTCCAGGAAGGCGAGCCGTGATGAAGAGGTTGAGAGCAGTCGCGCGGAGCGCTTCCCAAAAACCTTATTCGCCCTCTCCCGTACAGGATCACAAGGACGAGGGTTCCGGAGACCTGCTGTCCCGTTCGCCGGTGCACGCCGGCGCTCGGGATGGAGTAGACTACGGTGGCGGCGCAAGGCACGAGGTGGCAAAACCTAGATTGGTTCGGTGTGCTTTCAGCGCACGCAGTGCCCGACTTTATATAGCACGTCTAGGGAAAACCCTAACGGGTACAACATGGGCCAAGTCCACATCGCGCACGTTTAGGTCGGTTACAGTAGCCCACGATCCGGGAGCGACCCGAACCGACTATCTGTGACGCGTCCGTCCAAACCGTTTTTTTTTCCAGACTGCAAAAATAAAGCTCGGCTCGGCGAGATTCCCGCAACCCGCGGCGCGTCGTGACGGACGGACGGGCGGGGCGGTGCGGTGCGTGCGAGCGGCGGCGGAGGAGGAGGAGCGCGTGAGAGAGCCTCATGTTCTCACAAGCTTACCAAGTATCACTCCACTCCACGATATAAGGTGGTGCCACTCCTCTTAAACTAGCAATGTGGGACTAAACTTTAGCTCCCACTCCACTCTCATGTGTGCTGCCATTTTTCCATGGGCTTTGAGATTTCAGAAATTGCTATTGGGCTTTCCACTCATTTGGGCCCAAATTCTAACAATCCCCCACCAGATCTCAAATTCCATTTAGAGATGTTTGCCATATCTCGAGTCTTGTTTATATACCAGTGTTTCAGCAGAGACTGTTAAGTTGAACTTCTGCCTAGAACCTTGAGCTACGTCTATTGGCAACTTGAACAATGGACGAACCTTGAATTGCAAGTTTGGTGCTTCTAGATTTCACACAAAATCATAACTGGTACTTGGCTGCCAGTAGCCTACCCCGCGGGTGTAGCATATGCGTCATACTACCTGGTCTCTTCATGAGTTTACTAGAGATCACCCAAATCTCATAAATTGCGACGTTTAACAATTTGACTCATATAGGTGTGTTCTTTCAAGAATGCTCTGTAGAACAACATCTTTGCTATGAATAGCCAACAAAACCACATTAAGGCATGCAGCCAACCTGCCTTACATATTTTGAGAGTTGTCATCTTAACATAGAGAGGGTTAGGTAATAACTCTCCTCTGTCACACCACTAGCTTGTTCTTCCCAGGTCCTAATTCACGGGATCTCCGGTCACATAGGTTGGGTTACCACTATGGAGTAACGCTCACGGGTCTCAACCCCATCTCCCTCGATGCACTTTCTATCACATTACGTGATAGTCCCTTCGTAAAGGGATCTGCCAGGTTTTTGTCTGTTTGAATATACGAAACAGTTATTACTCCGGAGTTTCTGAATTTCCTGACAGACTTCAAACGTCTTTTAACGTGTCTTGATGACTTCGCGTTGTCCTTAGCACTGTTCACTTTGACAATAACCGTTTGGTTGTCACAGTTCATAAGGATGGCCGGTAATGGTTGTTCAACCACCGGCAAGTCCATCAAGAGCTCACGCAGCCATTCTGCCTCAACAGAAGCTGTATCTAACGCAGTAAGTTCTGCTTCCATGGTTGACCTCGTCAATATGGTCTGTTTGCAAGACCTCCATGATACTGCGCCACCACCAAGAATAAACGCATATCCACTTGTGGCGTAGAGCTCATCAACATCTGAGATCCAGTTCGAATCACAATATCCCTCAAGCACAGCAGGGTGCCCTGAATAGTGAATCCCGTAACTCATTGTACCGTTCAGATAGCGCATGACCCTTTCAAGTGCATGCCAATGATCAGTACCCGGGTTAGACATGAACCTGCTCAATTTGCTCACAGCAAAAGAGATATCAGGTCTCATCGCGCTCGCAAGGTACATGAGTGAACCGACCACTTGAGAGTACCTTAATTGATCTCTCGTCTCTTTCTTGTTCTTTCTGAGTGTCACGCTGGGATCATAGGGTGTTGGAGAAGGCTTGCTGTCTATAAAGCCGAATCGGCTCAAGACCTTCTCAACATAGTGTGATTGCGTTAACGTAATCCCACTCTCATCCCTAATCAGCTTGATGTTCAGAATCACATCAGCTTGTCCCAGATCTTTCATATCAAAACTCTTTGACAAGAAAGACTTGACTTCATTTATCACTATCATGCTTGTACCGAAAATTAGTATGTCGTCAACATACAAGCATAATATGACACTATCGCCCCCACCATGGCGATAGTACACACACCTATCAGCCTCATTAATGGCAAAGCCTGCAGACGTTAACGTTCTGTCAAACTTCTCATGCCATTGCTTAGGTGCTTGCTTCAGCCCATACAAAGATTTTAACAATTTGCACACCTTTCTCTCTTCACCTTTTACTACAAACCCATCGGGCTGATCCATATAGATTTCCTCTTCCAACTCTCCGTTAAGGAAAGCTGTCTTTACGTCCATTTGATGAACGATCAGACCATAGGAGGCAGCCATGGAAAGTAGTACACGAATGGTGGTCAGTCTAGCGACAGGTGAATAGGTGTCAAAGTAATCTTCGCCTTCACGCTGAGTGTAACCCTTGGCTACAAGCCGTGCCTTGTACTTCTCAATAGTACCATCAGGCCTTAGCTTTTTCTTGAACACCCACTTACAACCCACGGGTTTGCAACCGTAGGGTCGTTCAGATAATTCCCAAGTTCCATTAGAAAGAATCGAGTCCATCTCATTATGGACAGCTTCTTTCCAGTCATCCGCATCAGGAGATGCGAATGCCTCTGCAATGGACGTAGGGGTATTGTCCACAAGGTACACAATGAAATCATCACCAAAGGATTTTTCAATCCTCTGTCTCTTGCTCCTTTTGGGAGCTTCATTGTCATCCTTCTCAAGGACTTCCTCAACATGTGGTTGTTCAGAATAATCAACAAATGTACTAGATTCAGTAAATATCTCAGAAGAAATCCTAGCAGTGCTATGCATATCCTTCATAGGAAACATGTTCTCAAAAAATGTTGCATCACGAGATTCCATAATACTATCAGCATGCATATCAGGTACCTCAGATTTAACTACTAAAAATCTATAGCCGATGCTCCGCTGAGCATAACCCAGAAAGACACAATCCACTGTCTTTGGTCCGAGTTTACGTTTCTTAGGAATTGGAACATTGACTTTCGCCAAGCACCCCCAAGTGCGTAAATAAGAAAGTGATGGTTTTCTCCCAGACCACTCCTCGTAAGGGGTCTTCTCTTTATTCTTGTTAGGAACTCTATTCAGGACATGACACGAAGTCAATAAAGCCTCCCCCACCATGCCTTAGATAAACCAGCAGTGTCCAACATGGCGTTCACCAAGTCGGTCAGCGTGCGGTTTTTCCTCTCGGCAACCCCGTTTGATTGGGGAGAATAGGGAGGCGTCCTCTCATGAATAATGCCATGTTCCTCACAGAATACATCAAATATTTTGGAGAAATACTCACCACCACGATCCGACCTAAGACGTTTGATGTTTCTCTCTAGTTGATTTTCTACTTCAGCTTTGTAAATTTTAAAGTAGTCTAAAGCTTCATCTTTAGTTTGCAACAAATATATATAGCAGAACCTAGTAGCATCATCAATTAAAGTCATGAAATATTTCTTTCCACCTTTTGTCAACACGCCATTCATCTCACACAAATCCGAATGTACGAGTTCCAGGGGTGCTAAGTGCCTCTCCTCGGCTGCCTTGTGAGGCTTTCGAGTTTGCTTTGATTGCACACAACTATGGCACTTGGAACCTTTGGCAATAGTGAAATTCGGAATTAAACTCATACTAGATAACTGAGACATCAAACCAAAATTAATGTGACATAAACGAGAATGCCAAACACTGGTATCATCGGAAACACCGCCACAAATATGGTTTACTGATTTATTACAGAAATCTGAAAGTGAAAAACGGAACAAGCCTCCGCACTCATAACCTTTACCAATAAATTGTCCAAACTTTGACACTACAACTTTATTGGACTCCAAGACTAACTTAAACCCATCTCTGCATAGAAGGGAACCGCTAACGAGATTCTTGTTCATAGTAGGGACATGCTGCACGTTCCTCAGCTGCACGATCTTCCCCGAAGTAAACTTCAGATCTACCGTGCCAACACCACGAACAATAGCATGTGATCCATTCCCCATTAGGACGGAAGAATCCCGAGCGACCTGATAAGAAGTGAACAAAGAGATGTCAGCGCATACATGAACGTTAGCACCCGTATCAATCCACCAACATGGAGAATGAAATACTGAAAGCACAAATGGTAAATTACCATACCCATCAGTATTGCTAGCGGTCACGACATTGACAGTCTTGGCCTTTTTCCCTTTCTTGTCTGCACGATCTGGGCAGTCCACAGAGAAGTGACCGAGCTCTCCACAGGTATAGCAACCTAGCCCAGACTTGTTCATCATCTTCTTCTTCTTCTTGAAAGAATTAGTCTTGGCAGGTACATTGAAAGCAGACTTGTTATTTCCTTTGTTCTTGCCGTGGTTATGGTTCTTCTGCACCATGTTGGCGCTAGACTGACCTTCACCACCTCTCTCAGCAGTGTCCTTAGCCCGAGCCTTCTCCTCAACATCAAGAGACGCTATCAGGTTTTCAACCGATATCTCCTGTCTCTTGTGTTTGAGAGTTGTGGCGAAGTTCCTCCATGAAGAAGGCAACTTTGCAATAATGCACCCGGCCACAAACTTGTCAGGTAAGGCACACTTAGCATGCTCAAGCTCCTTCGCAATGCACTGTATCTCATGAGCCTGTTCGACTACAGAACGGTTGTTAGCCATCCTGAAGTCATGAAAATTCTCCATGATGTACAGTTCACTGCCAGCATCTGCTACACCGAACTTAGCGTTCAGTGCCTCCCAGAGCTCTTTGCCATCTGAGATGTGCATGTACACATCAAACAGCTTGTTGCTAAGAACACTCAGAACGAGTCCCACAAAGGCAGTGTTGGTATCCTTGAACTTATTCTGATCTTCGTCAGATATAGCTCCTTCAGGTAAACCCTCACTGGCCTCGAACACTTTCAGAGATCGCAACCACGACGTGGTCTTGATCTTCCATCTCTTAAAATCCGCACCAGTCAACTTGTCCGGCCTCAGCGAATCAGATAGATGTCCCATGTTTAATTCAGGAAATTGCCTATAACACATATAAGGTTTTTGGATTGTTGGAATATTAGGCACAATTTCCATGATTAATTCCAGTATATTTAACATTATAACAACAACTACTAGCATGTTAATCTCGCAAATACTAGATGTATTAATTAACATGAACATCAGCAAAACGTCTACATGCATGGACATACTAAATCGGCACATCAGCACGTGATGAACGTACCGAGCAACTGTAGATGAAGTAGTCGTAGTAGTCGTCGTAGTTGTTGCAGCAGCAGCAGCGACGGCGGCAGCTTCCTGAAGGCGATGGCGACGTTGTTGACGAGCAGCCCGCGAGTCCGGCGAGCGTACACGTCCAGGAAGGCGAGCCGTGATGAAGAGGTTGAGAGCAGTCGCGCGGAGCGCTTCCCAAAAACCTTATTCGCCCTCTCCCGTACAGGATCACAAGGACGAGGGTTCCGGAGACCTGTTGTCCCGTTCGCCGGTGCACGCCGGCGCTCGGGATGGAGTAGACTACGGTGGCGGCGCAAGGCACGAGGTGGCAAAACCTAGATTGGTTCGGTGTGCTTTCAGCGCACGCAGTGCCCGACTTTATATAGCACGTCTAGGGAAAACCCTAACGGGTACAACATGGGCCAAGTCCACGTCGCGCACGTTTAGGTCGGTTACAGTAGCCCACGATCCGGGAGCGACCCAAACCGACTATCTGTGACGCGTCCGTCCAAACCTTTTTTTTTTTCCAGACTGCAAAAATAAAGCTCGGCGAGGCGAGATTCCCGCAACCCGAGGCGCGCCTAACGGGGTACAACATGGGTCAAGTCCACGTCGCGCACGTTTAGGTCGGTTACAGTAGCCCACGATCCGGGAGCGACCCGAACCGACTATCTGTGACGCGTCCGTTTTTTTCCCAGACTGCAAAAATAAAGCTCGGCGAGATTCCCGCAACCCGCGGCGCGGCGCGGCGTGTCGAGACGGACGGACGGCGGTGCGGTGCGTGCGTGCGAGCGGCGGCGGAGGAGGAGGAGCGCGTGATAGAGCCTCATGTTCTCACAAGCTTACCAAGTATCACTCCACTCCACTATATAATCCACTATATAAGTTGGTGCCACTCCTCTTAAACTAGCAATGTGGGACTAAACTTTAGCTCCCACTCCACTCTCATGTGTGCTGCCATTTTTCCATGTGCTTTGAGATTTCAGAAATTGCTATTGGGCTTTCCACTCATTTGGGCCCAAATTCTAACAGGCCTTATTAATTTAAGGTCGGGCCCTGTGTTTTCAATCTAAAAAAAAGTAGTTTTAAGAAACTTAAGAATTCTTTATCACGCTGCAGCACGTTCTTTAGTAGAATCTGATACATGATCAATTCGTCCTGCACTTTAAATGGCGTATTACTGAATATTCTGCTTAGCGCCAAGAGAAATGGAGATGCTTTTGCACTAAATTTTGCAGTTGGATACATACATAAATTCTTTCATTGAAATTTAAGAGCCTTTTAATGAACGAACAATTAAGAAACCATTAGACCTTGACCTAGGTGATGGACACGGTAACATGGTCTGATATCATACCGAATTTCATGCACAGAACCAGTTCACAGAAAAGCCTTAAAGTGACAGTGACCATATATTGTTGCGTGGGTCTCTGAAATAGGGTAGCGAAGATTGACCGAGAAGGAAAGTGTCCACGCCGGCCATCCTTCCTCGGGCAAAGCCTGCATGTAGGCCAATGATTCTGCACTACAAAGTGCGGACACACAACACGCTAACACATCTTTTGCAGAGGAACTGACATCATAATGATCCGCACACCAAATAGAATCCATCGAACTCATCGATCCACGAACCAAAAGTGTCACAATGTGCTCGGGGATGCACGAAGCAGATCCATCTCAACTCTCGAGCACACTCAAGTGCTGAAATATACACAAGGGATGTAAATGTGCAGCAATAGATATAAAAAGAACTCAAGGGGACCTTAAAAGAGCAGCTTCTGAAATTTGGCGCTGCACAGTTTTTACAACAACATTGCTGAAGAACAGTCAGTGAACAAGAGGTAAACATAAAGAGGAAATGAAAATCAGCAGAACTGGTTCCACACCAGCTGTTCCTTGGCAGATAATCGTCACCTTTCTTAGTACAAGCTAACTCTAGGTATTATCGGTGCTGGGGCTTGTCCCAGATGCTCAGTAATTACAGGTTCTGGGCAATGGTGGTATTAGCTCCACAGTAAATCGACACCACACCACCGCTGGATCAAACCGCTAGCTAGCAAGAGGTGTCTCTTTGCTCTTGCTCTTCTTACTAGTCTTGGAGGATGACTTCTTGTCTTTGCACTTGGTGGAAGTACCCAGGTTTACCCAGGTGTAGTCGCTGGGGATCGTGAAGGGGTCGGCGTTGTCGGCGACTTGCGACATGTTTACTGGCTTTGCTCTCGAGTTCTTCGACGTCCACCTCAAATACGAGCTCTTGTGGGTGTCTGGCTTAGGGGTGATGGAGCCTGGACCCGGGCTCCCCAACAGGCTGGGGCTCGACATCGGCGTGAAGAACTCCTCTGGCTCAGCAAGGGGGACGAACTTGTTGAAAGTTATGACCACCCTAACTGTCGGAACAACGGGGATCGCAACCTGCAGGAGCAATTGAGTCATGAATTAGCTGGATTCAAGCATAGCAACAAATCACTGCCAAGCATGAGCAGAAGAATCATCTGTTAGCCGAAATGAATCACAACCTGCATTACATCAGTAAGCAGAAAAGTGACTAATGCATATGGGCCAGCAAACCAGTTATTACATGTTTGTTTCCAACAATGGAAGTCTTCAGAAAAAGGATGATAATGAAGCACAGGGACTTTTCAGCAAGTGGTAGCCGGCACCTCAATGGCTATTACTTTTTTGAACCATATTTTGCTCTCCTTCTAAAGCAGTTTGTACCAATGGCAAGATAAATTATTACACATCATTTACTATTCAACTCCCCCGCACTGATCAAACTTGGAAATTGGCTCCTTCCAGGGCAATGCACCATGAAGATGAGCATGTGAGCAGAGTAAACTCACTTATAAATTGTTTGCCCACAAGCTGTTCCACTTTTTCACGAGTCGAGCTTTGACTACATTCTGCTGCCCTAGCTGTTCTTGATGCTATGAACAACTAGGTAGGCCCAATTGTGGCAAGTAACTAGGAATAGTGATACTTATTCAGAAAAAAAGATGAAAATGAAACACAAGGACCTCAATGGCTGTTACTATTTTTGCTCTCCTTCTAAACCAGTTTGTACCATGGCAAAATAATTATTACACATCATTTACTATCCAACTCCCAAGCATTGATCAAACTTGGAAGTTGCCTCCTTCCAGGGCAATGCACCATGCAGATGAGCATGTGAGCTGAGTAAACTCGCTTGCAAATTGTTCGCCCACAAGCTGTCCCACATTTGCAGAGAGTGTTAGAGATATATTCCGTGTACATGTATTTGGTAGTTTAGGATTTGCAATCCGTATCCTACCTTATCTCTAGGAGAGGCTTCTTGCCCTCCAAGTCTGTACTCCTATATAACTCGCCCATGAGGCTCAATACAACATCCAACATATTCCACATATCTCTCTATCGTTCTACATGGTATCAGCTTAATTAGATCCTGCCCTAGAGCAGCCGCCGCCTAGCCCTCGCGCAGCTGCCGCCGCTCAAACCCTAGCGCCGCCGCCCCCATGGCACCGTGCTAGTCGTCTTCGACACGCCTCCGCCGCGCTGCCCCCGGGGATCTCGATCTCATGATCTCCGCCGGGGGCTGCGCAACCCGTACGCAGGGCTCGTCCGCCGATCCGTGATCGGCTGCCCTGTAAGTCTCTTCTCCGATCTCTTGATCGGTTTTCTTTTTTGGTTTACCGATCTTAGATCGGATTGAGTCGCCCACCGCCGTCGTCAACCTGCGCCTCTACTCCGACAACGACATCGACCTGCACCGGCCATCTTCATCAACCGCTCGGCACGGCCGCATGCGCCGCTACGTGCGTCGCTACGTGCGTCGCCGCAGGCTGTTCTGCGCGGTCTCCTTCGCCGGTCCGTCTTCGTCGTCATCGCCCGGGACTTCACCGACAACGTTGCCATCAACTATGATCTGTGTGCGTCGTCCATGCCATGGTGCATCATGCGTCTCTGTCGGTCTGATCAACCGATCTGCGCACATCGTCGCCATGCACGTCCCCGAGCATGCGCCTATCACCGATCAAGCAACAGGTTGCCGCAGCGCCGCCTCTTCAGGCCACGCACCGCCGCCTTGGTCCCCTCAAGCCGTTGCATCGACTCGCGCACTGCACCTACGTCGTCCCCGTGGACCGTAGTGTTGCTACACGCGATCTACCTCGCCGTCCCCGCGCATCGACATCCCCAGCTACCATTGCGCCGCTCCCACATCGCAGGTCGCCACCGTTCGCGCATGGTCTTCGTCAACTGTCGGCTCTTCATCGCCAAGTTCGTGTACCGCCGCCACGCCTCCTCATGTAACCTGCATGGCCTTCGCCACCGCTGGTTTCACCGTCTACAACTTCGTCGCCAACGTCATCGCCACCGTCCACCCTCGCGTCTACTCCGACAACCGCGGACTGCATCGGCTCTTCCCCGTCTTCGCCGCTCTGCGCCTCGCAACCGTCCGGGAGCCTTCTCTGCTAGTCTATCACCGACACGGCACGACACCGTACTGGTCCCGCTCTACGCATGCTTGGTGTTGCACCAAAGTGTGCCTTCGTCCCCGACGCGTCCCCGTGCCTGGCAAGCTCGGATCGGCGCCTCGTCTTCATCGGCATCGACAACGTCTTCTTTGCCATTGACTCCTACGACTGCCTCGACCGCATCATCGACGATTCATCTTGCGTACTCGGTTTTGGCAAAACCTTAGTATGCCTACACCCCCGGCGTGCGCCTAGTTCCGGCACAACTAAGGCCGCACCTCGTCCTCGACGGCTCGGACTGCATCGCCTCCGGCATCGACATCCTCGACGACTGCCCTCGACGCGTCTCTGTCATCACTACCATGGCGCCTTCTCCACGCTCGCGGCTTCACGTGCGGCTACATCGACACCGGCATCCCCGACCACGACATCGACCACGTCATCTCCTCGCAACGGCTACCTCGACCTCGGCACAAGGGCTACCACCTCGCCTGAGCACTCGTCAGCTTCCTCTACAGTCCAAGCATCCGCGCCGCGACATCGACCACGACGCTCCCGCTACGACTGCGGGGGGTGTCAGCCTTCTGGGTCTACTTAGGTTTATCTCCAGTCTGACCGTCTACGTCATTCACGTTGTTCACAACGCTCCCGCTACGAACGCGGGGGAGTGTTAGAGATATATTCCGTGTACATGTATTTGGTAGTTTAGGATTTGCAATCCGTATCCTACCTTATCTCTAGGAGAGGCTTCTTGCCCTCCAAGTCTGTACTCCTATATAACTCGCCCATGAGGCTCAATACAACATCCAACATATTCCACATATCTCTCTATCGTTCTACACAGAGTCAAGTTTTACACAAATAGAGCTTTCACTATATGCTGCTGCCCTAGCTGTTCTTGATGCTATACACAGCTAGATAGGCCCAATTGCGGCAAGTAACTAGGAACTCGAAATTTACCAGATATAGTGACTCCGTGCTCATGGGAGCAGATGATCCATTAATTTCTATCCTTAATTCAGATGACTTTAGAGTCGATTACTAACATTCATTTAGGTAAGACAGTTTATTCACATTGTAAATTGCCACAGAAAATTTCTACTAGAGTAAATTCTTGTCAAATTTGCAGAACCAGTGAAACTGAAGAAGTCGTTATTTCAGAAGAAACAGTACTAGAAGAAGAACTTGCGTTATCGCTAGAGCAGGAGATCAAACTGTTTTAGGGCTGTTTACCTTCACCGGAAATGTCCCCGATGGAAACTTGGTGGTGAGCAGCTCACGGAGGCGACGCACGGCACGCACACGAGTCGCCAGGATGTCCAGCAGCGGCAAGAACTCGTCGACGCTGAGTGGGAAGTCCTCGGTGAGCCAGACGGTTGGCCGTAGCGTCTTCACCGTCTCCTCCTCCTTCCACTTGGTCCCCCCTGTGGCTGTGGTCGCGTTCCGGCCGAATACGCTGTCCTCGCCGCGGCCCACAGACGCGCAGGTCGGCAGCCGTCGCGGCACGTCCACGCTGTTCCTCCGCCTCTGCGGCGTCCCCATGTGCGAGGGCGGCCCTGCGACGCTGCGCCGGCCGGGCACATAGCAGCTGCGGCGCTGCGGGAGTGGGGGGATGTCGGCGACCAGGAAATCGCCGTCCTCGTCGTCATCTCGGATCTCCAGCGGCAGGAAGTCCTCCTCCTCGTCATCTACCGCGAGCTCGAAGGTGAAATCTTTGCGACCGCCGGTAGCTGCCTTGAGCGTGCGAAAGGAGAAGACGACGTTGTGGACGTCGAACACCCGCGCCTTCCACTCCCCGACGCTCTCCGTTTTCTCCTTCCGCAGCCAGGTGGTCCTCGGAACGAGCCTCGCGGAGGTGATGTTGAGCCCCGGGCGGTAGGCGGCGGCGTCGGACGTAGCCGCGTCCTCGTCGCCGGCCGCCGTGGCCGCCGCGAAGGCGTCGTGCACCTCGCGCTTGCCTCGGTGGAGCACAAGAAGCGAGCCCGGCGGGAGGCGGCGGCCGCCAGCCTCGGTCTCCTCGCCGAAGAAGAGGAAGGAGTGGTCGGCGCGGCGGATGCGGAGGCCGTCGAATCCGGCGAGCGTGGTGTCCGCGCGCAGGTTGGCGCGGCGCTTCCATATGCGGTAGGTGTCGGAGGGCGCGGCGCGCGAGAGGAGCGGCACGACGGAGCTCTCGAAGTGGAAGTCCACCTCGAGGTAGAAGTCCTGGACCCGGCGGAGCGCGGCGGAGAGCGCGGGCGCGCGGCGGCGGAGCTTGGCCCAGGCGGACAGGCGGTGGGCGCGGAGGAGGGAGGCGGAGATGTCGTTGCAGCCGAGGCAGAGGGCCTCCTGGAGCGGCGTCCAGCCGGCGTGGTTCTGGAGCGTGGGGTCGGCGCCGGCGGCGGCGAGGGCGGACGCGAGGGAGGGGAGCCTGAGGCGCACCGCGAGGTGGAGCGCGGTGTCCCCGCCGGGCACGTCGCGGCGGTCGAGCGCGGCGGAGACGGAAGCCGCGAGGCGGGCCTCGCGCGAGGCGTCGGCGGCGGAGAGGATGCGCGACGGGTGGGCGAGCGGCGGGAGGCCGGCGAGGATGGCCGAAAGACCGGCGGAGTCCCGCGTGGAAACGCAGTGATGCGCCGGGCTGTGCGCGTAGTCGGGCGGGCGGATCGGCGCCGACGAGGTGCGCTTGGGCCGCGCCGCAGGGGATGGGTCCTGGACTGACATTGCGTTGCAGGGGATAGTAGGAGAGCTTGGGATTCCTTGTTGGGTTCTCCGTCTGAGGGAGCTCTATCTCCTCCTAAGGGCTCAGTCTCAGTGAGAGTGCGAGCGTGGGGATGGAGTGGAGGGACTGAGATCCCGTGCCCCGCTCAAGGCAGGGCACAGCGTGCGCATAAAATCCACCATCTGTTTCCCATCCAACGGTTCTAACAAATCTAAATTTAGATCTCAAAATTAAACATCTCAGAAAAAATCGAAAACATTCCCACGAGTTCTATATGTTCCATTGTGTGTTCAGAAATTTTTAGGATTTTTTTGGACAAATGGTTTATCATTAATTAAATTTTCTTTGTTTTTAACTTAAAAAGCTATTAAATCGTAAACCGGTGATCCAAAAAAATCGGCGAGTTACCAGAATACACAATCGTGACATATAGAAGTCGTGGGAATTATTTCAATTTTTTCTGAGAAGTTTTAATTTTGAGATTTAAATTTGGACCTGTTAGCACCGTCGGATGGAAAACGGATGGCGGATGTTAGGCCTCAGTAAGGCACGCTGTGCCTTGCCTTGAGCGGGGCACGGGATCTCAGTTCGGAGTGGAGTGGGGAGCGGAGGTTGGAGCCGTTGGGTGGTGCGCTGGGGAAGAAACAAGATACGCGAGAAAGGTGTCAAGGATGGGCTAAACATGGGCCGGGCCGAGCCGGGCTCGTGTCTTTACCCGTGATGGGATAATACTGTAGGCACAATATTGTATCCTCGACCAGGCCCTGTTTCTTTCTAGAGAGTTTTTCGAGGGAAATCTTTATAAAAATGGTTCCTTCGCGAAGGTCTATTCCTGCTCCGTTTTCGGTACATGTGATAATTTTGTTCACTTTTAATTTGGTGGTGCTTTTCTGTGGTGCGCAAGGGTATACGTCTATTTATTTGAGATTTGTTTTTTAAAAAGAAATATATCGAGAACCGTTTATCCGATTTACGAACCATTTTCACTTTTAAACTTCTCGCGTCGACATGTTTAAAACTAGATCCCATATTAATAGGTTTCGACGAACTTTTTTTTGTACTTCGGATTGTGTATAATTTGTACAATCTAAGTGTAGTAGTACGTACAACCTGAATTTTATAGTTGTACATGCAGCCTACTAGATGTAGTTGTACGTACAATCTGAATGTAGTTGTACGTACAACCTGATTTGTGTTGCTGTACAATCCGATTTGTGTTGCTATACAACTTGATCTGTGTGGTGTTGTACAACCCGGTCTGAATTGTTGTACTACCCGGTCTGTGTTCCTTTACAACCCGATCTATGTTATTGTACAACCCAGTTCTGTGTTGCTGTACATGCGCGGGCTACATGCATATGTTGCATCTCAACACGTACAAAGCTACTTTGTATGTGTGCGTACGCCAGCAGTCTCCGATCAGCTCCCTTCTGCTGCTTATACGACCAGTTGCCTATAACGGTTGTACAAGCAATGGGCCGATTACATACGCAGAGGATTCATACTGCAGGACGCCAGCGGATGTATAGAACCTTCGTACGCGGGTGCCACACGGATTGATCGGTTGCTGGGGCCGTTACCATTGCAAGCTCCCGTGCCTACACGCTAGCGACGTGGCCTTTTTTTTTTGCGCGAAGTGGCCTTTCAGAAGGGAAGCCTTCCGGTGTATCCTTTTTCGGGGGATTGGTGGAGATTATCCCGGTCAAACTCTAAAATCTCTACATACTCCAAAACATCGTTTGTTTTTAGTGTATGGGACCGGTTTTATCCTCACATTTCCCCACAAATCCCCAAATTCTAGTTCATTTTTTATCAATACCACTAGTAGGAAAAGGGTTATAGCCACTAGAATAGTACTGGTGAACAACCTAAAATGTGCGCCAGTATTTTTACCACTGGCGAACACAAAACCGTCACAACCAGCGGTAAAACAGGTACCGCTGGCGGACAGAAAAAGTTATTCGCCAGCGGTAGGTCTGGGCTGGGCGGGGCTATGACCGCAGCATACCGCTGGCGAACTCTTCACCTGTTTGCCAGCGGTAGAAATCTAGCGTTGGCGAACTACCCAGAACGTGCGCCAGCGAGCGCGCGGTGGCTGTAACATCCCTGCCGATATCCACGATGCGGACCGCACTCGATCCCCTTTCATCTCAGATCCCCTTCCTCTTTCCTCCCCCTCACTGGATATCCACGATGCGGACCGCCGCCATGGATTCCTCCACCGCTACGGATGCTCGTCCGCCAAGCCCTGCACCCCTCCACCCAATCCTCTCCACCTGCAACCCTAAATCGCTGCGGGAGCCGTAGCCGTGCCCGCCTCCTACTTCACCAAGCCACTGGCCGCCGCCGCCGAGGGAGCCGTAGCCGTGGTCGCCATCGCCGTCCATGGAGCCGTAGGCGTGCTCGCCATCGCCGCCGCCGCGGGAGCCGTAGCCGTGGCCGCCTCCTACTTCACTGAGCCTGGACGCCACGGCCGAGGGAGCCGTAGTCGTGTGCTCGCCATCGCCGGCCATGGAGCCATAGCCGTGCTCACCATCGTCGCGGGAGCTATAGCCGTGCTCGCCATCACCGCCGCCGCGGGAGCCGTAGCCGTGCTCGCCATCGCCGCCGCCGCGGGAGCCGTAGCAGGCGGCCGCGCCAACGCCTACGCGCCAAGCAGGGCGCCGGCCCGCTGCGCCCGGGCGTCGACCACGTCGAGAGCACCGTAGGGCCGTTGTCGGGCCCGTGTACGACCGCTACCACGCCGTCCCGCTCAACATGCACAAGTTCCTCGACTGCAAGGTGAGAAACCCTGGTACAAATTTGTTCTCTTGCTGTTTTACATGTACCATCATGTATAAAGTCTAATTGGTTGTCTGTCGTATGTTGGCTATAGGCAATGATTGAGATTTATGCTGGTTTCATATATTTTCTTAGGAATATATTATTGATGATTGGCAAGGTTAAATTTGAGTTGTATAAGTATTTGCATAGAGTGCTTCATAATTGGTTACGACATCAATTAATTTTGTTCTCTGGTCTCTCTTGCCGATGATTAAAATGTTGTCGCACACTATGTGATACAGGGGTGGCGTCAGTGAAACTTGTGATGTGCACGAATATATTCATATTTTCTGCATTCCACTGGATTTCACTAACGCCATCTCTGAATTTATGTGCCCAGTCTATGTATGAGGCATTGTAAGTTATGTTGTTGTTATGTTATGTTATGTTATTTTATGTTATGTTATGCACACTTTTAATTGCTGCATTGTTTAACTCTGTTTTGTGAATTCCCGATTCAAGTTATTTCTAGAATGCCAATGATTAAAATGTTGTCACACACTATGTGATACAGAGGCTGAAGGGGTTACGGTGCAGAAAACAATAATTTTTCTAACGTACAAAACCCTAACTAGCCAGGATCTATCTATCTAGTACATGCGATAACGGTGGCGGAACGGGTTACATTACCTCCATGTAGACCGATAGCGGGGATTACGCTCCCGCACAAGCGTTGACGATGAAGTCGTACGTAGCCGACCTCGAGGTCGCGGAGAACTTGCCGCGATGACGAAGACGATGACGCCGGGGTGTTGACGATGATCTGCGTCGACGGGCGTCGGGCGGAAGAAGGCAGAGCGTCAGCACCGGGGCTGGTGCGCCGGCAGCAGAGGGGAAGGAGGCGCGACGGCTGCAGGGGCGAGACGACGTCGCCCAGGCTACTCAAAAGGAGTTACCTCCGAGCACTCACAAACATACGGAGCTTAGGGACAACCCCCGGTCATTCAGATCCAGCTGAAATCACAGGGGTAGATTTTATATGGAATTCCGCAGAGCAACGGCGCTCTGCGGTATAGCTTAGGTGGAGAGAGGGGGCAAAACGGGCGGAGAAACAGCTCGGCCGGCCTGCATACAATTAATTGTATTTTCCAATGAATTAAATCAATTAATATGCCTTGGTATATAAAGGGGGAAGGGGGTGTGCAAACCCCTTGGCTCCCCCATGTGGGACTAAAGGAGGAGAGGGGAGGGGGGGGGTTCGGCCGAACCCCCCTTGGGCTTCTCCTACTCCTAGTCCAACTCGGACTAGGAGGCCCAAGCCTCCCTTCCTTGTGGGGTGCGGCTCCCCCCTCTTGGGCCCTCTTAGGGCCCATGTAGGTGGGAGCCCCCCTTTTCCTTTATTTAATTAATATAAAAATCCCATTAATTCATAATTAATATATTTATATATAATTCAATATCCCATGACTCCGAAACTATTTCGGAACCACCCGAACAACTTTCGGACATTCTCGGAACCATTCCATACCTCCCCGGAACTCCTTCCGGACCACCGGAACTCTTTCCGAATCATTTCTCTCTCTCCAACAAATTCCTATAATATTCCAGAACCTATCTCCAGGTGTCGCTAAGACCTTAAGTTTGTTACGCTACGGTTCGAGAACACTCCAGACATGGTCGAGACACTCCGCTCACCAATGATCGTCAGGGATACTTGGAAGTATATGACGACCCCTGTGCATTCCACGAATATCGTCGTTGAACCATAAATATGACATTCATTCCCTTTGTCTCTGCGATACTACCTTGTCCGAGATATGATCGTAGACACACCAATGTCTTTGTTGTATCTCGTTACCGACGAAGGTTATTGACTCGTCTGCGATATTACATCTCCATGACCTAGTCATAAGCTGCGCAGCTATATATAGATGCAATATCACCGAGTGGGCCCAGAGTATCTTTCCATTACAAGAATGAACAAATCCCGCTCTTGATCCTTACGTCTTGATGCTCTTTCGGAATACCCAAGATGGACATCGTTATTGTCATGCTATATAAGACACAAAGTTTGATGCTCTCAAAGCACCCCTACGAAGCATTAATAAGTACGGTCTCACGGTCTAAGGAATAAGCTATCATATTCTTATCTATTGCAAATGACAAACATCGTAATACGATCTTATTGCAATACTTTGCGTATGTCCACCATCTTATTCAACTAACAAGATGACCCCATTGTCAACCGACGTCATTGTCCTTGATCGGGAATCTCGATCAACTGTTGCCCAATGGACTAGCTCATATAGAGGCTTGCTAGGGACCTGGTTGTCTATGTATCACACGTGTATCAATAATTACGATTAATACAGTTATAGCATAATACACAAACCTATTATAAACTTATGAGATAATGCAATAAATACTAATTATTTATTTGCCTCTAGGGCATATCTCCTTCAGTCTCCCACTTGCACTAGAGTACAAATAAACCAGCTGCATTTTACTTTATCAGAATCCCTTATCAAATAAGAATCATTTGATAATGCTTGCTTGTGGAAGAGTGTTACTGCACAATCCATGATTGTACATGCTCTTGCGATTCACTAACATCAACTTGCTTGATATCACCATGTTGTCTAACAACATATATGCAAATACCGTAACTAAGTGAAACTCCTGTTTCCCAGCGCTTACTCTGATTATACTAACCAGATAACTGCCCTGAAAAACGCACTCAGCCTTATAGAGCCCCTTGTAACAATTACAAACTCGCGATATCTACATACTTTCACACCAATGCAGAAAACTTGACATTCTAATGTCAATCCAACAACTAACACACCTCTACTTCCAGTAAATTCTAAATTTACTTTCATAACTGCTCTTCTTCCAAGAACATCGGTTATATTTCATCGAGTAGATAATGTGGTTTATGTATGATGTCTAATATTACATAATAGACTCACATGTCATACAACCATTACTTTCATGCATCATTACTCTTAATGATCAATTGGATTCCAAAGGACCATCCTTTTGATTCTATTCTGACTCCTCACATATAATCCAAAACAACTCGACTAACTATTTAAAATTCCCGTTCTATTTCAAAATAGACACTAACTTTCAAATAGTTTCACAACTTCATCCTATTCTATTTGTACAGTTTCACAATGTGTTAACACACAAGATGAATTCGACTCCCACTCAAATTATGTCTCCACATATTTGACAACACGAGCTCCCACTCAAAAACGTGTCATCCACATATTTGAGTTCCTGAGCTCCCACTCAAAAATATGTTCTTTACATATTCCACCTGAGTAAACTAACATTGACTCCCACTTAAATCGACATTTTGGTCAAACCAAAATCATTGACCTATTATCAATTCGAGTTTAATACAAACTACAATATTACATTAATACAAATCCCTCAGACTTCAAGCATGTCTACACAAATGTAGTCAACAAATTTGATCTTGTCCAAGACACATTTCTTGACAAGACATGCTACCTCGTCTTTCTTATAGTCACATTTTCATATAACACTTTATATGACGATTAAACAATCTTATTCCTCTAATAAGAATTGCAGCAACAATTACTCTCTTAATCCTTTCAAATGTAACTTTGGATTTCCAGGCTCAAAAGCCTTTGTTCGTATTCCGATATTTTCTCAACTTTCTTTGTATTCATAAAGTGCACCCTGATCTGTCAACAAGATCTGAAATACTTAATACAGTGCTGTGACCTGACAGCGATATTAAATATAACAACACTTTATTTAGAAGTTTCTTTCATGAAAATAGTATGATCTTTATGAAGAGGATTGCAAGCAGAAAACAATTTTATAGTCTCCCTCACTCTTAATCACCAAATTTTCATTAGCAGACATATACTCCTTGGAACACCTTCCAACATAGGTCTGACACTTTATTTCAAGCTTCTAATTCCAATCCATAAACCATAATTCGAAAAATCATATTTTCCTCGGAATTACATAGACAACAAACTAAGTTTTGTTTCTATTTGGTTTTGGAATACACTCTCATCCAATGTGAGCAATCTACAAAGAACCACTCATGTATATTCTGAATTATCGCATAATCATATACATGTCGACACTACTGTCGATCCTACGAATTCTCGTTGAGAAAAATATCTATTTTCTAAAGTGGACATCGACTATAATGTTTCGAACATATTAGGAGATTCTAAGACAGATTCTGACAGACCACACTTTATTTAAAATAGAGCATGATTATAACTCCCCACATATCACTATATATGACATTATAATTTTTGTGAAACAAATTTCCACAAGTCTTTTGTGTTGAAACCATAATTCAAAATATTGTCCTTTGATCGAATCTTGTGAATACAATGTTCACTAATCTTTCTTCTGAAAAACCCCATTTAATCTATCATCAAATTAATTTCAGACTCCACAATTTATCGGGCAAATACTCCTATTTACCAAAATCATGGAAGAATTCGGATCAAGCAGTAAACACCATTAATTAATCATTAAAAAATGACACTCAATTAATTTCCGCTAGTATTGCAACTTCAATACTTGATTTCAAGCTTAATCAACTCAGCACTCGAAATACTTAAATGGACCAAAACATCCATTACTTCTTTCATTACTTTCATGACTAAACTCGACGGTGTTTGTTCTAGTAATAGAACTCTTATTCATAGGACACGCTATTTTATCATTTCTACAATTATGAATACTTATCATACAATCAATGTAACTGAGATGTGGAATCTTTATTCATAATATAAAACAACTGACTTGTTCCATAACATAAAACAACTGAACTTGTCTTATTACATGAATAACTTCGTCTTGCAACAATCAAGACACACACACTCGCTCACTATTACAAAAGATCTTATCAAAAACTATTAATGATAACTATGATAACTTGAGGACGTAAACACCAAAAGGCCATCAACTCCTTGATTACCAGCTTCAGCGCCAGGTCACATCAAACTGCGCCGCATATATGTGATAATTAGGTCCTGTTTCACAAACAGAACAAGTATCAAATACTTCATCATATACCAAGAGGCGAATTCATAATCCTGCATATATCAAATATATACCTGTAGCATCGAAGATCTCTCCTTCGATGGAATCAACCTTCAGAGATTTGAATTCAGACACAAACTTGTAGAAGTTCATATCATCGGCCTTCAAAATGTACTTGCGTACATGCTTCTCATAGCTAGGAAGTAGAGATATCAGGACAGTCCGAATGGCACAAGAATCTGCCATCCAGTAATCGAAGACCATCGTCAGCTGGAAGTAGATGTCATACAATCTCTTCAAATGTGTCTTCAGACAGGTATGCTCCTCCATGTGAATGGTCTGGAACATTCTAAGCTGCCTGAATTGCTCACGCTTTAATTCATCCCCGAAGTGTGTGTTTATCGCATCCATCATGACGCTTGGCTCCTTGCGTCGAAAAAACTCTTTCAACTCGGGTGCCAGGCATACGGTCATGGTGATCTCCACTCCAATGAATATGTCTCGACGCCTACGGAAATCATCTTCCTCCTCCTCGCTAGCAGAATGTAACGCCCTGGGATTTATCCCCTTTTTGTTTTGTGAGTTTTCTTTTTGCATCGACATGGCATCGCATCGCATTAATTTAATTTGTTGCATTTAAATTAAATTTCTATAATTAAATTCAAATGCATTTTCAAATTAATTAAAAATGTGTTATTTTCAAATCTTTTAAAACTGTTAAAAATTAGTTTATTAAATTGTCTATTGAAAACTAAAAATATTTTGTAAAGGTTTCGTGTTGAAATTCTTTTTCTATTTTGTTTTAAAAATATAAAACAGAAAATAAAACGGGAGAGAAATAAAGCCCAAGTCCACCTAAGCCAAACCCTAGGTTTTCCCCCCCAGAAAATTCTTTCCCACCCCCTGACTTTTTGCAGCCACCCTCCTCCTTTTTCTGATTTTTGCAAAATAATCTTCCACCCCTTCTTTCTCTTTTCCCCCCTCCTTTCCTTTTTCTTTTTCTTCTTTTCTTTTTTTCCCTCTCTTTCTCTTCTTCCTTCCCGAGCCCGCACGCAGCTGCTTCCCGAGCGCGAACCCGAGCGCCCCAGCCGTGCTCCCCGTGCTCCCGCACCGCGCCTCCCCTGCCGCGCGCTCCGGCCCCCGACCACCGGCGCCGCATCCCCGGCCGCTGCCGCCGCCGCACCGCGCCCGCCGGCCTACCCCGCCGCGCCCGTGCTCCGCGCCGCGCCATGGCCGCCCGCGCCGCCCCGGCCCTCCGCTCGCGTGCCCGCCCGTGCGAGCCGCCGCCGCGCCGCCGCCTCCTCCTTCACCTCCCGCGCACCGTGCTCCTCCGCCGCTCCTCCCGCCGAGCCCTACTCCTTCCGGCCGGCCGACGCCCCCTGCGCCTCCCCCGACGCCGCCGCCTCCTCCGCCGCTGCGCTGGCCGCCGCTGCCTTCCACTGCTCCGGCCCCCGACGCCCCTCGCCTCCGGCTGCCTCCACGCCTCCACCCGAGCTCCTCCGCGCGCCCCTGCTCCGGCCGAGCCAGCCCCGCGCCTCCGGCCGCCCGTGCGCGCCGCGTCCACGCCGCCGCCCGCGCATCCTCCGTCGGCCGCTCCCGCCGCCGCGCACCCCGTGCTCCTCCTCCCGCCGTCGTGCGCTCCGTCCCGCGCCGCAGCTCGCCGCCGCCCCACACGCGCTCGTCCGTGCCGCGCCGCCGTCTCCGCGGCCTCCTCTTCACGGCTGCGTGCACGCCGCCGCCGCCCGCCAGGTGTTCGACGCAATGCTCGAAAGAACTCGGCATCTTTTGTTGTCCGCGTTTGTCCACCCTTCGAGGTGCTGCCCGCCGTGCGTTTTTCCTTCCGGTGTCCGTTGCCGACCTCCTACGTGCCACGACTACCCGACCACTTCCACGACACCGACAAACGACGATGCCCCGGTTCCGCGACGACTACTTCCCCGACGACGACTACTTCCTCTACGTTCCGAAGACGTCGGTTTCGGACCCTATCTCTCTCGATCCAACGTGCGAACCCAAACCCTAACCCTAAACCTATTTTATTAAATGTCATCTATCTTGTGCATATCGCATCATAATTGCATGTGTTGCATCTCTTGGATTTGCGGGTGTAGTAAATCACCTAATTAATAAATATGGAATGTGTGGGGCAAATCAATATATGTATTGCCCCATTCCATTTAATTTGATTAGATCACCCATGCCATGTGTTGCCATGCTAACCAACATTTAATATTGCTGGTAAATAAATAACTTGCACCTAAATATTAATTGTCGGAATCCCTGTTCCGCTTAATTTGGGTTAAGTGCATCTCATATTGCATCTTGCCATGCCATGCATCATTCTCATATGATCATGCTGGATCTTTTGCCGTAGTTATAAAATGCATCTTTTACGCTTTCCAGTGTTTGTTGCTTCTTCGCGGATAAGACGTTGAGATGTGTGAGCAACGACAAGATCTGCTTCCATGCGGGATTCCAGGCAAGCAAAGTTTGCTTGTTTACCTATACATTGTCTTTCATTCCCGTTGATCTCTGCTACCCTAGTTATCGATTCTTGAACTGCGATCCCATCACATGTTTATCCTGCAGCCCATACATCTTTATCCCCACAGCCTAATACCCGTTGCATGTTTATCTGTTGGCCTTGCGAGTCGTAGCGCATGCTTAGAGTTGTTTGTGCGAGTCGTCTGTTGGTCTTATGTTTCATCTGCTTAGTTTGATATATTATTCTACCTTAATAAAATGTTGTATTATATTGGGTATTATAATTAAATGATAAGGCACCAGGCGGAAGGCCTTGTGAGGTGCTTTGTTCTGCTCAGTGTCGACCTAGGAACTGAGATTTTGTCATCGGATCCAATTTTGAGCGCACTAACCACTTGTGGGTGGCCCAATGGAGCCCCCCTCGACTTTGAACGGATCCGCAGCTCGTCCATGTGCCGCAACTAGTTCGGGTTTTCCATTTGCTCATATGCATGTGCATGATGATGATGATGATGAGAGGTTACAGGATACGGGGGGTCATATAGGGGTGGTGCGTACGTAGCGGACAGTTCCTACTGTGGTTTGATCCGCATGGTGCGTAGGCACAAACTAATGAGTCCGCAATTGAGATTCGGCCGGACTCCTGACGCGGGTAACAACTCATATGGGTGGCACTTGGACTTGCTGTAGTGAAGGAATAAGTCGTGTTGAGAAGCCCTGATGCTTGCTTGGGTTGATCATGCGAGTATGGGTACAGTAGTGCACCCCTGCAGGGTATAATCTTATCGATGAGCCGTGTCCACGGTTATGGACGACTTTGGTGATGATGCTGGCTAACAAGATCTAGACAACTTACACCTAATTAATGTTAATTAATTTGACTAGTAATATAGAATTACTTTCACAATAACTGGTAACTAAAATTGCTCAATGTGTGAGTTTCCCGAATTGCTTCCTCATATTTGGTTGAGGGGGTTAATTCGAGAATGGGTTATGTTTGGTGTTAGTTGTAGGTGTTTATCTTTATGCGCTCTCTTATCCCTCTCTAATTAGACGGAAGTTGTAGCGTGTCTCTTTAGGTTGCTAGTGCTGCTGCCGCTAAGTCCACCTCCCCTATACTTTGGGAGATGGTGTAGAAAGTAGGCAAGTCGGTTTTGCTTGCCAGGGAGTGCCCTGACCCTCTTTTGGGATGTGCTTTATGTGCAGTCAACAGGTTTGAAGTCCGACGACGTTAGCTTGGGAATCCCTCCGGCTTGGCTGGGCAGGGATATGGCGCCATCGCTTATCTTTAGGACTCTTAGTCCAATTTGCATCTTATCCGTAGCCGGATACTATTCTGCTTCCGCTGTCATTTGTATCTTTGTATTGTATCTTTTGTATCTTGACTCGTTCGAGTCGTTGTTGTATTTATATCTTTGTTGTATTTGTGGATGTATCGGAACTGTTGTAATGTTATCACAATTCCACCCACATAATGCGCATGTTTCGGCGTGCACATTATGTCTGGTGGGCGACCTAAAATCGTTATTATGCGGATTTCGGCGGGATCGCTTAAATCTACATAGTACCGATTTTAGGGCGTCACAAAGAATCTCCTGGTCCTTCTCCTAACGGTTCATCGAGAACATATAGAATGTTGTTGTGTTCGAGAATGTTTCTAAAACCGCTGTACCATCTGATGAAGTTGGACCCGTCGGCTTCTAATGTAGCATCCGGGCTCTTGAGGAAGTAACCGAAGTACAGTTGCGTAGTCTTCAGATGTGATCACAAAAGAGGTAAGGTAAAGTTTATAATATGTAGGTGAGTTTTAGTTTTATAATCTTATTATCTAAAAACACACCACACCAAGATTATTATCCCTAAAAATAATAATGGCGATAACACGACCCTCATCCACTACACCACCCCCGATCATCACGGCCGGCAGCATAGCTTCAAAGGTGGACATAAAATGTCGATCACAACAACTCTGTGACTCGTGCTCGATCTTTCGATCTTCCCGTGTTCCGAGGCCATATTTCTGGATATGCTAGGCTCGCCAATCAAACCTCGAAGACCCTACGCGTGCAACATGGCTTACACCCACTGTATGCGAACGACGAGATGTGTGACACCCGATCATCACGGCCTGCCTCATAACGTAGAACTTTCTTGGTGGTGCGCAACAAGGGAGAACACAATTTTGGTATTTGTTAGGGATCATCCTATTTATGACGCTACCGTTGTATATCTAGCATATAAGCAATCAACATGATGCACACACAACAGCACACAATAATGATGCAATGAAGTGCGATGTGACATGGTCGATGCGCCTGGACCTTCATGGCGCCATGTGCCTGGCCCCCGGCGCCCCGGTATGGCTCCGAGTCTACAGAGCCCTCCAATGCCTTCGACAGTACGAGTAATATCAAAACTTACCGTAACCATGTCACATAAAATAACGCCTCTGCAAAACAAAGTTAGACGCCTCTAGCTTTATATAGTTTTGCAAGTTTTACGTGGCATATAGGCTTATTCGTAAGAGAATCGCTTCCCTACCTACGAATTTTGTACCACAACGTCGATCGTATAATTGCATGTTTAAGCATCCCTTTCGGGCCCTCCATTGAAAATGCTTTGCCGACTAGAGAGAGAGAAACAGACACCCGCCAGCCACAGATACGGTGCAAGCCGTATGTCAGTAGTGGAACCAGTCTCGCGTAAGCGTAGGCGTAAAGTCGGTCCGGGCCGCTTCATCAACTCAATACCGAAGGCATCGCAAGTGCACGCTAGAGGGTAGCAAATATAAGAAAGACGCCCTCATTCAACATGAGTTCTAACCGTACCAGCAGTACTACGCATAGATCGGCTCTGATACCACTGAAGGGGTTACGGTGCAGAAAACAATAATTTTTCTAGCATACGAAACCCTAACTAGCCAGGATCTATCTATCTAGTACATGCGATAACGGTGGCGGAACGGGTTACATTACCTCCATGTAGACCGATAGCGGGGATTACGCTCCCGCACAAGCGTTGACGATGAAGTCGTACGTAGCCGACCTCGAGGTCGCGGAGAACTTGCCGCGATGACGAAGACGATGACGCCGGGGTGTTGACGATGATCTGCGTCGACGGGCGTCGGGCGGAAGAAGGCAAAGCGTCAGCACCGGGGCTGGTGCGCCGTCAGCAGAGGGGAAGGAGGCGCGGCGGCTGCAGGGGCGAGACGACGTCGCCCAGGCTACTCAAAAGGAGTTACCTCCGAGCACTCACAAACATACGGAGCTTAGCGACAACCCCCGGTCATTCAGATCCAGCTGAAATCGCAGGGGTAGATTTTATCTGGAATTCCGCAGAGCAACGGCGCTCTGCGGTATAGCTTAGGTGGAGAGAGGGGGCAAAACGGGTGGAGAAACAGCTCAGCCGGCCTGCATACAATTAATTGTATTTTCCAATGAATTAAATCAATTAATATGCCTTGGTATATAAAGGGGGAAGGGGGTGTGCAAACCCCTTGGCTCCCCCATGTGGGACTAAAGGAGGAGAGGGGAGGGGGGGTTCGGCCGAACCCCCCTTGGGCTTCTCCTACTCCTAGTCCAACTCGGACTAGGAGGCCCAAGCCTCCCTTCCTTGTGGGGTGCGGCTCCCCCCTCTTGGGCCCTCTTAGGGCCCATGTAGGTGGGAGCCCCCTTTTTCCTTTATTTAATTAATATTAAATTAATATAAAAATCCCATTAATTCATAATTAATATATTTATATATAATTCAATATCCCATGACTCCGAAACTATTTCGGAACCACCCGAACAACTTTCGGACATTCTCGGAACCATTCCATACCTCCCCGGAACTCCTTCCGGACCACCGGAACTCTTTCCGAATCATTTCTCTCTCTCCAACAAATTCCTATAATATTCCAGAACCTATCTCCTGGTGTCTCTAAGACCTTAAGTTTGTTACGCTACGGTTCGAGAACACACCAGACATGGTCGAGACACTCCGCTCACCAATGATCGTCAGGGATACCTGGAAGTATATGACGACCCCTGTGCATTCCACGAATATCGTCGTTGAACCATAAATATGACATTCATTCCCTTTGTCTCTGCGATACTACCTTGTCCGAGATATGATCGTAGACACACCAATGTCTTTGTTGTATCTCGTTACCGACGAAGGTTATTAACTCGTCTGCGATATTACATCTCCATGACCTAGTCATAAGCTGCGCAGCTATATATAGATGCAATATCACCGAGTGGGCCCAGAGTATCTTTCCATTACAAGAATGAACAAATCCCGCTCTTGATCCTTACGTCTTGATGCTCTTTCGGAATACCCAAGATGGACATCGTTATTGTCATGCTATATAAGACACAACGTTTGATGCTCTCAAAGCACCCCTACGAAGCATTAATAAGTACAGTCTCACGGTCTAAGGAATAAGCTATCATATTCTTATCTATTGCAGATGACAAACATCGTAATACGATCTTATTGCAATACTTTGCGTATGTCCACCATCTTATTCAACTAACACGATGACCCCATTGTCAACCGACGTCATTGTCCTTGATCGGGAATCTCGATCAAC
The DNA here is from genome assembly GCA_026929855.1 of Poa annua. NCBI lineage: Eukaryota > Viridiplantae > Streptophyta > Magnoliopsida > Poales > Poaceae > Poa > Poa annua. Next base: position 55,799,389 of record CM049426.1, on the reverse strand, counting down.
TGTTGCCCAATGGACTAGCTCATATAGAGGCTTGCTAGGGACCTGGTTGTCTATGTATCACACGTGTATCAATAATTCCGATTAATACAGTTATAGCATAATACAAAAACCTATTATAAACTTATGAGATAATGCAATAAATACTACTTATTTATTTGCCTCTAGGGCATATCTCCTTCAGAGGCGGTGTGAGTGAAACTTGTGATATGCACGAATATATTCACATTTTCTGCATCCCACTGGATTTCACTTACGCCGTCCCTGAATTTGTGTATCCAGTCGAAGTATGAGGCATTATTTTCCATGTTATTGCATTAAATTAAATCTGTTAGAGCTTACTGTTTTACTATCCGGCCGATGATTATAACAGATGATTTGCATGTTGCATCTTCAGGGAGGAGTGAGTGAACCATGTGGTCTGAACGCAGATGCAGTGTTCATTCCACGTTGTTTGCTCACTCCATCTCTGAAGCAATTCCATATGAGGCCTTCTTTATTGTTTTTCTTGAGTGCCTTCTTTTTATATGCCAATAATTAAACCGTTGTGACACCGTGTGATTCAGAGGTGGCGTCTCTGAATCCTGTGATGTGCACAATACACATTTTCTGCATCTCACTGAATTTCAGAAACACCATCTCTAAATTTGTGTCCAATATATGAGGCATGCACTTGTGTTGATAATATTTTGTATTCTATAGAATGTCGATGATTAAAATGATGTCGCACACTATATGATATTCTGATAGTTTGTTGAACCTTGTATGATGCACACATATAAGTTATGTGCCTCCGACTTGGTTCTACAAGGTTATCAGGATTCAATGTGTGTTTATAATAATTGATTAAGTATGAGGCATTCTTTTCCATGTTATTGCATTAAATTCTGTTAGAGTTGCACTATTCTTTTCCACTGGATTTTACTGTTTCACTATTGGGCCGATGATTACAACATATGATTTGCACGTTGCATCTTCAGGGAGGAGCGAGCAAACCATGTGGTCTGAACGCATATGTAGTTTTTATTCCATGTTGTTCGCTTACTCCGTCTCTGAAGCAATTCCATACGAGGCCTTGCTTATTGTTTTTTCAGTGCCTTTTTTTAATATGCCAATGATTAAACCGTTGTGACACCATGTGATTCAGAGGTGGCGTCTCTGAAACCTGTGATGTGCACAATACACATTTTCTGCATCTCACTGAATTTCGGAAACGCCATCTCTAAATTTGCGTGCAATATATGAGGCATGCGCTTGTGTTGATAGTATTTTGTATTCTATAGAATACCGATGGTTAAAATGATATCGCACACTATATGATATTCTGATAGTTTGTTGAACCTTGTATGATGCACACATATAAGTTGTGTGCCTCCGACTTGGTTCAACGAGGTTATCAGGATCCATTGTGTGTTTTAATAATTGATTAAGTATGAGTCATTTCTTTTAAATCTTGTTTATAGTATTTTGTATTATGTAGATGCCGATGATTAAAATGTTGGACACAGGTTTCAGGGGTGGGGCTAGTGAGCCTTGTGATATGCATGAGTGCATAGATCTCGTGCATCCTACCTGCCTCGCTGGCTCCATCCCTGAAGCAAGTCCATATGAGGCATTGGACTTATTTTCTGAAATTCTCGTGTGTGTTCAATTTCAGTGCTTTTGAACTTGCATTTTACCATCTTTTTGCCATCTTTTTTATATGTCGATGATTAAAATGATGATGTCGCACACTATATGATATCCTGATAGTTTGTTGAACCTTGTAATATGCACACATACAAGTTGTGTGTCGTCCTACTTGGTTCAACAAATCTATCAGGATTGCTTGTGTGTTTCACTATATGAGGCATATTTTAGCTTCACAACACCAATTTTGTTTATTTCTCACTTTGTAAGTCATGTTGTATAGTAGGATGAAGGAGTGGAGCAACCGAAGGAGGAGCTGGAAGCTAGAATCTAGCATGGAGGAGCCGGAAGCTAGAAGCTTGGCCATTGTCAAATTGTGCATATGTGTGAACCTTGTATTTGGGCATTGTCAAATTTCCTCGTGAACATGTTTGTAATGCATATGTGTGAACCTTGTAATGCCATGGACATGTTTGTAATGCATACGTGTGAATCTATATTTGGGCACTGTCAAATTGTTTGTAATGCATATCTGGAATTCTAGGTAGCTGACTGCAATTTTGGTATATATATATAATCCTGTAATGCAATATTTTAAATTAAAAAAATTATTCAGAAATTGTACCGCTGCCGACCAGCGCTGGTCCGCTGGCAAACATGTCTTGTTAGCCAGCGCTATTCTCTACTGCCGCTGGCGAACATAGCCGACGTTCGCCAGCGGTGGCCGTCACTACCGCAGACGAACAGTTGTTCGTCAGCGGTAAGTATTACCACTGACGTAGCTTGCTAGCGGACAGCTGTTCGTCAGCGCTAGGAATAAACAGCTCGTCAGCAGTAGTTTTTTTCCTACTAGTGTCCCCTAGGAGATTCAATACACTACCCCTACCTAGTGGACTGGATCCCAATCTCCTAGGGGATCGGGTGAAGTTTGGGGTTTCACCCAATCCACTAGAGGATTATCCCCACCAATGCTGTAAAATACTCAAGTAACAAACATGCCTTAGTGTTATCCGAAAATCATTTGGAGCTTCCGAGTTTTAGTTTTAGTGACCTCGTTTATATATAAAAAAAGAGTCAACTTTTAGGTCTCCATATGTTAAAAAGAACATACTAGTGTATTTACTATACATGTATTCTATACAATTATATATATATATCTATTCATATGTGATTTGTTGCACAAAACGACAAATGATGGAAGGAAAAATAAGTTTATTTTTTTTACATTTTCAGAGCCCTGATTTTGTGATTTTTTGCAGTCTTAAAAACTCAAGGAGATATGAGGAGACAAAAAAACCTCACTCATCTATACCCTATAGAAATTTTAAGTGTACCAAAATATATTCACATACATCGGCTATAGCCCTGGTAATTGACAGTAGCATGTGACATGTTCCGTATAAGGATAGAAGAATTGTGAAGAACTGCTATAGCCCGGTTCTTGGACAGCTGAGATGATTTTTTTTTTCAAATAGTGAGTTCCACCATTTCGAAAAGATGTTCCTGCACTAATAGTGAGTTCCACCTTTACTTTTGCTTACCTTTTTCTTTCCTTCCTTTACATCTTCTTCTTCCTCTTCTTCCACGAGATCTGCTCAACTTATTAGACGACAACGGTCCACGGGTAGTACTCCCGAGTCGTGAGAGCGATTTGGTATCATGCACCTTTCGATGGCTAAGATGGGATAACTTATGCATGGTACGTACTAAAGGCTTGTTTGATTCAAAAGATTTTTCTAGAATTTTATCTCATAAGAATTTTTTCTTTTATAAGTGATTTGATTCATAGGATTGGTTCATATAGAAATTTTTCCATAGGAATATGTGTACTACTTCCCATAGAAATTTTAGCATCCACTCCAAGCTCTTTTCATAATTCCTTTGGTGGAATCAAATAAATTTTAATACAAACTCAATCCTATAGTATTGAAGTGTGCATGAAATAGCAATACTATACTTTTCCTATCCTATGAATCAAACAAACCTAACTGGGATCTCCTTTAATTGAGATGTGGGACGGTGTGGATCAGCCTCTCGCGCTTTCGCTATTTTGCTTTTCTTCTTCTACTACTTTGCCTTGGAATCCATTCCCCGACCCGGCTGCCCCTGCTTTGGCCTTTGAGATGCGGTCGCGGTTGCCGCAAGGCCCGCGTCAGATCGGTGAGAAGGGAAGAAAAAAGGGTACTCATCAATCTCACCTAGTCACCTGTGACGGAGACGCTGTTGCTTCTTGCGCTTTGGACCACGCTCGATCATGTGCTCTGTACGTCGTGCTTGGTACCGTACAAAGGTTGATCTGACTTTCCGTTTCGTACGTTTTAACCAGTTTTCACATTCACTATGGGTGTGTTTGGTAGCCCGCACCATCCTGCCCAGCCTATCTCCCCTCATACAAGCCCACACCATACAAGCTGAGTTGAGATTTTTCAATGTGTTTGGTAGCCCGTATCAGTTAATACATGCTGAACTGAAATGTTGTTTGTTAGCCTGTATCAATAGAGACAAGATGAACTGAGATGTTGTTTGGTAGGCTGTTTCTAATCTGAGATGTTAAATACGAATTTCATGAAGAAATCATTATTTGTAGCACATAAATAAGTCATTTCAGCAATATTATGACATTAAAACAACAAGACAACAACAAAACAGGGCACTGGACCACCAAAAATATCATATCAGCAACATATAATAAATTCCAGGACCAAAATTATGACATTCGAGCAATATATAATAAATAGCAGCACGAAAATAGACCAATATATAATAAATTCTTTGACCAAAATATTACATTCCAGCAATATGTGATCATCCATAATAATTCCATGAAAGTGTGCATACATCGAAAAGTAATCTAGAACAAGCATTACAAAAGAGATGATAACTCAAGCTCCAAGTCAAAGAAGATCTGGATTTTTTGCTAGAATGCGCTTGAAGGAGGCTTCACGAACCCGAACTTCCATTTTCAGGAAATTTAGACCTTTACCCTTGTTCTCTGTCAGGTAATCTAGAACAGCCAAGCGTTGATCCATCACGAATGGAAGGTCCATAACAGCGTTGTACAAGTCTGGATGTGTCTCGGTATGACAAGTGTTATTGATAGCACCAGCCACATCACGCAATGCATCAGACATGTTGCTATATTGAATTGCATCTTCTTCACTCATATTGGATGCTCTCTTCCTCTTGTTATTTGTGGCAGTAGGTGAAGGAGTAGTGGCACCAATTCCAGCACTATCAAAGTCCACATTAATAGAAGCAGCTGCGGAGTTACCTTCACCTTCGACAGCAACAGGTTTCCCCAAAGGCTCATTCGACCCCATTGCAAACTTTCCCGTCGCAAGCTTATTGGCAAAGCAAGCTTCCATATATTCAAAGTTAACAATTGGTTTGTTGAGTAATTCAGCATCCTTAGGTGTATCCTACAATCAACATAATGACATATTTTAACACATTCCAGCAATAAACATGGATATTTCAGGACATATATAAGATTTCAGAATGAATGTGCATACCATAGTATGGCCCAAATAATGTTGCTCTTCTAAGACGATCATTTTTTGATCATCATCCCAAAGCGCCCCACTTAGAACTCTCAGTTTTTCAATCCTTTGATACCTTATCTTCCACTTGCGGAGATGATTGCTCACTTGCATGATAGTAACTTCGTACCCAACAAGTTGGGTCAAAGCTTTTGCAGCTTGGTTAATATGTATCTCTTTGAAGCCTTTGTCGGTCTTCACACCTTTCGCTGCAATCTCGGCAAGACATCGCATCATGCATGCCGACATAGGAGGGGTCCAATTCATCACCTTCCCGGTCTTCTTTGATTTAGCACCAACATCTGGAATTTCCTCCACACTATCATCCATCTACGCCAAAATAACATATTTCAGCTATATTGTAACATTCCAGCACCACAAATGATAGATTTCAGCAATGTTATAACATTCCAACACCAAAATAAGAGATTTCAGCAATATATTATGGCATTCCAGCAGCAAATGACAGACTTCAGCATTGTTCTAACATTCCAGCACCAAAATGACAGATTTCAGCACTATATTATGGCATTCTAGCACCAAAATGATAGATTTCAGCACTATATTATGGCATTCCAGCAGCAAATGACAGATTTCAGCAATATTTTATGAAATTCCAGCACCAAATGACAGATTTCAGCAATGTTATGGCATTCCAGCACCAACATGACAGTTTTCAGCAATGTTATGACATTCCAGCACCAAAATGACAGTTTTCAGCAATGTTATGACATTCCAACACCAAAATGGCAGTTTTCAGCAATATATTATGGCATTTCAGCAGCAAATAACAGGTTTCAGCACTATTTTATGACATTCCAACACCAAATGACATATTTCAGCAATATTTTATGACATTCCAACACCAAATGACATATTTCAGCAATATTTTAACATTACAACATCAAAATAAGAGGTTTCAGCACAAAAAAAAGGTTCCAGCACCACACTTCATAAAATGCAATTATTACATCAACTAACACCATGGTCCATCAAATGTGTGCAAACCCCCTATTCGCCCACATTTGTTGTGCAAATTCGTCTCTCTTTTGCTTCCAAGTAATATTATCATAAGCAACATCATTGTGGTCTTCATCATTAGCTTCTGGTTCAAATGTAGCTTCTGGTGGAAAGTACTCGTCCTCACCAAACTGAAGTATCCAATTATGGAGAATTGCACAAGCTATTACTACTTTTACTTGGGTCTTGTAAGGTTGAAATGGCTTATTGTAAACAAACTTCCAACGGTTCTTGTATGCAGCAAAAGCCCTTTCAACCGTTATCCTTAACGAAGAGTGTCTTAAGTTGAACAACTCTTTATAATTTTCAGGATGATTTCCTCCACCATATTCTTTCAAGTGGTACCTTGTTCTACGGTATGGTGGAAGGAAACTTGGTCTCACACCATAACCAGCATCGACAAGATAGAATTTTCCTATAAAATTCAAGTATTAGCTATAGCAAAACAATTTATTGCCTATTGGGGAAGGTTTATGCTTTTGCTTTAGTTATTACCTGGAGGGAGTGACAACCCATCATCCCTCTCCACCGCATCCGCAAGTATGAGGGCATCATGGGCAGATCCCTCCCAACCAGCAAGAACATAGGTAAACTTTAAATCAAAGTCTACCGCAGCCATGACGTTTTGGGTAGTGCCTTCTTTTCTACCCCTAAAGGCAGCCGAGATATTTACTGGGACTCTTGCAAGCACATGTGTCCCATCAATTGCTCCAATACAATCCTAATTCAAAAACACAAGTTATTTTATTATACATAAGTTCTTTACAAATTTCTATGTTTAGTGTTTTGAAATAAAAAGAGTATTACCTTGAAATAGGGATTGAATCTGTTGTTTTCCAGAATTTTAGGGTGGGTTTGAGTCGAGGGAGGCCGGATCATCTCATCTCGCAACTCTCCAACAGCATACAATACAGCCTTAAAATACCTACTGATTACTTCGATAGATCTCCTAAAAATAGGTTGTAGAGCCCTAAACCTTGTGTTGTGGCCAACTACTAGGAGAAACATGGCTACTTGTTCCTCCATAGAAGTATGAATGCTATCGAATAATAATTCCCTCTCTCTAAACAGAGTACACAAACGGAAAAAGGGAGCTCTTTTCATTCTTAACTGATTTAGGCAATTTGTGTCGCTAGAATGATATATGTATCTCAGATTTGCTTCCCTAGCTACACCCATATCAATCCTACGACCTGTTGTTATCATTGGAGTTTTCCTGACACGCCTTGAGATAAACACCATGTAGGCACCCATTACGGCTGCAAGGCCAGCTGCTTTCACAATTAGTTGCCGGCGTTTTTTGACCATATCATTCATCTGCCCACAACAAATATCTACGGTTGGTACCATTTAAGGAAATGAATAACATACACTGTCCACAAAATAAATAAAGCAGAATCATCCTTGTGTCCCATAACAAATATTCACATTTGGACAACAAACAAATATCATGCCATCAACAACAAATAAATTGTTACAGTAGCATGCATTAAACAGCAAAATAAATCATCAATGTGCCAAACACAGCATGGACAGAGAGAAGACAGATCATCTCTGGAGGACACATCAACAAAAATTAATACAACAAACGCATGGACAGAGAGAAGACGGTGCTACCTTCGCTGGTCAATCAGCTTTGCGTGATGGACAGAGAGTAGAAGATAGATCTTCTCTGGAGGCGCTTGGGGATGCGGCCGGAATAGTGGGGGATGTGGCCGGAATCGCGGAAGGAGGCGCTGGGGAGACGATGGGTTGACGGAGATCACGCCGGCATTGGTTCTGGGGGAGCGGCGCGAGGTCTGGGGGAGAGGCGTGAGGTTGGGGGAGCAGCGCGAGGTCGAGGGAGCGGCGCGAGGTGCGGGGGAGCGGTGCGAGGTCTGGGGGAGAGGCGCGAGGTGCGGGGGAGCGGCGCGAGGTCGAGGGAGCGGGAGGTCGAGGGAGCGGCGCGAGGTGCGGGGGAACGGCGCGAGGTGCGGGAGCTCGGAGCGTGGCGGCGCGGGTGGTGGGAGAGGGACGCGAGTGTGCGAGGGTCGAATGAGCGAGTCGGGGTGAGAGGAAATTGTGCCCTAGCGTCTCGCGGGATTTTTTTCGGGTCGCGCGGGGAAGGATTTCGCGATGAGCTCGGCCAGGCTCGCTTGTGAAGCTCGATTCGAGCTTCACAACCCGGCCAGGCCGAGAGGCCCTTTTCGTATCGATCGGGCATGGCCCAAAGTGCTAACCCAGGCTACCAAACAACCAAATTCTGGGTCGGGAGAGATTATCTGGGCTCACCCAGGCTACCAAACACACCCTATATACAGACTAGTAATCTTGCACGCGCAACGCGTGTCTAAGTTTCATGCCCTCATTTGCAACATGTTATGCTAATTTCTAATTTAACTTCATATTGCTGGAATTGTAGTATACTTGGGCTAAGGCCCAACTAAAATCCGAAATTCTCATGGCCCATTCTGGTTGGCTGGTTGTGCATGTACGTGACTAATGTTTAGTCCCATACTGCTAGTGGAGAGTGAGCTGCACCACTTTATATAGTGGGGTGCTCTAGTGCTAGTATGAGCTAGTGAGAACAAGAGAAGATGAAGAGTGCCACACGCGCGCTCCTCCTCCTCGCTCGCCTCGCCACGCCACGCCTCGCCTCGCCTCGTCACGACACGACACGTCACGACGCGCCGCGCCGCGGGTTGCGGGAATCTCGCCGAGCCGAGCTTATATTTTTGCAGTCCGGGAAAATTAATGAGTCATTGATTAGTAATTAACGGACGCGTTAATTATCTTGCCGTTTCCGATTCCTATGGGATCGTGGGGCGTTACCGACTCGATCGTGGCTTACAGCCCACGTTCTACCCGACTCGCACTATATATATAGCCCGGGGCAAACCCTAGCCTCCATCACGAGATACATGGTCTCACACCGTTCCAGAGCATTGCGCCGCCGTCTACCAAGTCTTCTCCATCCCGTCTTCCGGCGTGCACCGGTTGAAGGGACAGTAGGCCTCCGGAACCCCGCCTCTTGTGATCCTGTACGGGAGAGGGGCGATCAGGTTTTTGGGGAGCGCACTCGCGCGACTACTGGCTTCGAGTTCTTCCCCAACGACGACTTCTTCCCCGACATCGCCAGCCTCTTCATCGACGACATGGGCGACGACACGGGAAACTCCAGTGGTGCGACTGCCGCTGCACCGTATGTGTTCTTGATCTTCCTATATGATATTTTGCTAGAGTTCTTACTTATAGTATGTGCTCTAGATTGCATCTGTTTATCTACTATTTACGTAGATCACATGATTAGTATAATTTGTATTATTCTAGTCATGAATTGTTCACTATTATTAGGAATTAAATCATATGCTAAATCGCCTAATTATTCAACAATCCAAAAACCTGATTATAGGCAATTAGCAACTGCTGGCTTTATCGCGTCAACGAGGCCGTTTCCCTTTAAAGGGGTTATGTATAAGCGGTGGCGCATGAGAGCAGTGTTATGGTTTCAGAACATGAACTGCTATGCTGCCACCAAAGGCAAGCCTGATGGCGAGCTTGACCCTGCACAGCAGGAGTCTTTCGAGAGGCTCGACAACATGTTTAAGAGTGCCCTTTTGAGTATTCTTGACGATTCCATTGTGGACTCGTATATGTCATTTTCTAACGGCAAGGACATGTGGGATGCGCTCGAGGCCAAGTTTGGGGTCTCGGACGCTGGCAGCGAGTTGTATGTCATGGAAACTTTTTATGACTACAAGATGACTGATGAGCGCCCTGTTGTTCAACAGGCTCATGAGATACAGTCACTCGCTAAGGAACTTGAGCACTTTAAGTGTATCTTACCGGACAAGTTTGTCGCCGGTGGCATAATCGCCAAGCTTCCACCTTCGTGGAGCAACTTTGCTACCTCTCTGAAACACAAGAGACAAGAGTTTTCCGTTTCGGATCTCATTGGGTCGCTTGATGTGGAAGAGAAGGCGAGAGCGAAGGATACACGTGCTCGAGTTACCGAGGCTGGTTCTAGTGCCCATGTGGTACAAAAGAAGAATTACCAGCCGCCCCACAAGACCAAGTTTAACAAGAACAACTCTGGGGGTAAGGGCAAGCCTGATGGAAAGTTCAAGCCATCACAGCCTACCAACTTCAAGAAGAAGAACAATAAACCGAGGAAGGGTTCATGTCATGTTTGCGGTGATCCAAATCACTGGGCACCCCGTTGTCCCAACCGCCATGAGCTGCGCGAACCTGAGAACAATGGCAAGAGTGCCAATGTTGTCATTGGCAATACTGAGATGAAGGATCCAGGGTACGGAACATTTCCCACCATCCTTTCAGTTTGTCATTCACCTGAATGGTTGATTGACACTGGTGCCAATGTACATGTTTGTGCTGATGCCTCGATGTTCTCTTCTTACCAGATCACAGGGACTTCCCCCGTGCTGATGGGTAATGGGTCACATGCTTTTGTTCGTGGAGTCGGTACAGTCGATCTGAAGTTTACTTCGGGGAAGACCGTGCGTCTGAAGAACGTTCATCATGTGCCCGCCATCAATAAAAATCTCGTCAGCGGATCTTTGTTGTGTCGAGATGGTTTTAAGTTGGTTTTCGAGTCCAATAAAGTTGTAATATCTAAATATGGACAATTTGTTGGAAAAGGCTATGAGTGCGGAGGCTTGTTCCGCCTATCTTTATCGGATATTTGCTCCAAAGTTATTAATCATGTTTGCCACGAAATTGAGTCTAATCTTTGGCATTCACGACTTTGTCATATTAACTTTGGTAGCATGACGCGGCTAGCTAATTTGGATTTAATTCCGAAATTCACTAATGTGAAAGGTTCCAAGTGTCAAGTGTGCGTTCAAGCTAAGCAACCTCGCAAGTCACATAAGGCTGCGGAGGCAAGAGACTTGGCACCACTGGAACTTATACATTCAGATCTCTGTGAGATGAATGGCGTGCTGACAAAAGGCGGGAAGAAATATTTCATGACGCTTATTAATGACTCCACTAGATATTGTTATGTGTATCTCCTGAAAACAAAAGATGAAGCTTTAAACTTCTTCAAAAACTATAAAGCTGAAGCAGAGAACCAACTTGATCTAAAAATAAAACGGCTAAGGTCTGATCATGGTGGAGAGTACTTTTCCAATGAGTTTGATTCTTTTTGTGCGGAACATGGTATAATCCATGAGAGGACGCCTCCCTATTCACCTCAGTCAAATGGGGTAGCCGAAAGAAAGAACCGAACTCTAACTGATTTGGTTAACGCCATGTTAGACACTTCGGGTCTCTCCAAGGCATGGTGGGGGGAGGCGCTATTGACAGCTTGTCATGTCCTAAACCGAGTTCCCGCAAAGAACAAATCCGTTTCTCCATTTGAGGAATGGGAAAGGAAAAAGTTGAGACTCTCTTACTTACGTACTTGGGGTTGTTTGGTGAAAGTCAATATTCCAATTCCCAAGAAGCGCAAGCTAGGACCCAAAACCGTGGACTGTGTTCTTCTGGGCTATGCTTTTCATAGCATTGGCTATAGATTTTTGATAATCAAATCTGAGGTACCCGACATGCATGTTGGTACGATTATGGAGTCGAATGATGCGACTTTCTTTGAGGACATCTTTCCCATGAAGGGTATGTCTAGCTCATCAAATCAGGATATACCTAATACATCTAGTCAGGAATTAGTTGAGATTCCTGATCCTACCATTCCGATAGAACACACTGATAATCCCATGGAGGATGAAAATGAAGCTCCTATTAGGAGTAAGAGACAGAGGACTGCTAAGTCCTTTGGTGATGATTTCATTGTGTATCTTGTGGATGACACCCCCAGTACCATTTCAGAAGCTTATGCATCTCTTGATGCTGACTACTGGAAGGAGGCTGTCCGTAGTGAGATGGATTCCATCTTAGCTAACGGAACCTGGGAAGTTACTGATCGTCCTTATGGGTGCAAACCTATATGATGTAAGTGGGTGTTCAAGAAAAAGCTTAGGCCTGATGGTACTATTGAGAAGTACAAGGCGCGGCTTGTGGACAAGGGTTATACCCAGAAAGAAGGAGAAGACTTCTTTGATACTTACTCACCTGTGGCTAGACTGACCACGATTCGGGTGCTACTTTCATTGGCTGCCTCACATCGTCTTTTTGTTCATCAAATGGACGTTAAGACAACTTTCCTAAATGGAGAGTTAGACGAGGAAATTTATATGGATCAGCCTGATGGTTTTGTAGTACCGGGTCAGGAAGCAAAGGTGTGCAAGCTATTGAAGTCTTTATATGGCCTTAAGCAAGCTCCGAAGCAGTGGCATGAGAAGTTTGAAAGAACTTTAACTGCTGCAGGTTTCGTTGTTAACGAATCTGATAAGTGTGTATACTATCGCCATGGTGGGGCGAGGGAGTTATTCTATGTCTGTATGTCGATGACATACTGATATTTGGAACCAATCTTGATTTAATCAAGGAGGTTAAGGATTTCTTATCTCACTGTTTTGAGATGAAGGATCTTGGAGTAGCTGATGTAATCTTAAACATCAAGCTGCTGAGAGATGGTGATGGTGGGATTACACTGCTTCAATCCCACTATGTGGAAAAGATCTTGAGTCGCTTCGGGTATGACGACTGCAAGCCTTCTCCGACACCATATGATCCCAGTGTGTTGATTCGAAAGAATCAGGGCATTGCTAGAGATCAACTGAGATATTCTCAGATCATTGGCTCGCTTATGTATTTGACTTGTGCCACGAGGCCTGACATCTCTTTTGCTGTAAGCAAGTTGAGCCGGTTTGTTTCCAACCCGGGAGATGATCACTGGCATGCGCTTGAGAGAGTTATGCGCTATTTAAAAAGCACTGCGAGCTATGGAATTCACTATTCTGGTTATCCTAGAGTACTGGAAGGTTATAGTGATTCCAATTGGATATCTGATGCTGATGAGATTAAGGCCACAAGTGGTTATGTGTTTACACTCGGTGGTGGAGCTGTTTCCTGGAAGTCTTGCAAGCAGACCATCTTAACAAGGTCAACTATGGAAGCAGAACTCACAGCATTAGACACAGCCACTGTTGAAGCAGAGTGGCTTCGAGAGCTTTTGATGGACTTACCTGTGGTTGAAAAACCCATACCCGCTATCCTTATGAACTGTGATAATCAAACTGTGATAGTTAAGATTAAAAGTTCTAAGGATAATTTGAAGTCATCAAGGCATGTGAAAAGGAGATTGAAATCTGTCAGAAAATTGAAGAACTCCGGAGTTATTGCGTTGGATTATATCCAAACGTCTAAAAACTTGGCAGATCCTTTCACAAAGGTTATCACGTAACGTGATAGATAATGCATCGAGGGAGATGGGTTTGAGACCCACCGTATGAGTTGTCCACAGTGGTAACCTACTCTATGTGATCGGAGATCCCGTGAATTAGAAATGGGAGACAAGCTGTTGGTCGGCTGGGAGGAGAGTATCCCTACTTTACTATCCCACTCCGCAAAGATGCAATACTCTCCTGATCTGCATGGCAGGTTGATATTTATCTTAATGTGTTCCAAGCGGCTTACTTTTATAAGCAGAGATGTTATCCTGCAGAGCATCTCTTGAGGAACACACCTATATGAGTCTGACTGTTAAACGTCGCAGTCTATGAGAGTCGGGTGCTCTTTAATAAACTCATGAAAGGCCTTGGAGTATGACGTATAAGCTCCACACCGCGGGGAAGCCTTGCGGTAGCCTAGTATCGGTCAAGGGCTTGTGTGAAACTAGGTCGCAGCAAACTTGTAGTTCAAGACATAGTCCACTATTCAAGTTGCGGTCTAACGTAGCATAAGTTTCTAAGTGGAGTTCAACTTAACAGTCCCCACTAAGCACCGGTATATAAAACAATGTTTTGCAACAAAGTGGTACAATGTGCCAATGAGACTTTGTGGGGGATTGCTGGAATTTTAGTATACTTGGGCTAAGGCCCAACTAAAATCCGAAATTCTCATGGCCCATTCTGGTTGGCTGGTTGTGCATGTACGTGACTAATGTTTAGTCCCATACTGCTAGTGGAGAGTGAGCTGCACCACTTTATATAGTGGGGTGCTGTAGTGCTAGTATGAACTAGTGAGAACAAGAGAAGATGAAGAGTGCCACATGCGCGCTCCTCCTCCTCGCTCGCCTCGCCACGCCACGCCTCGCCTCGTCACGACACGACACGTCACGACGCGCCACGCCGCGCCGCGGGTTGCGGGAATCTCGCCGAGCCGAGCTTATATTTTTGCAGTCCGGGAAAATTAATGAGTCATTGATTAGTAATTAACGGACGCGTTAATTATCTTGCCGTTTCCGATTCCTATGGGATCGTGGGGCGTTACCGACTCGATCGTGGCTTACAACCCACGTTCTACCCGACTCGCACTATATATATAGCCCGGGGTAAACCCTAGCCTCCACCACGAGATACATGGTCTCACACCGTTCCAGAGCATTGCGCCGCCGTCTACCAAGTCTTCTCCATCCCGTCTTCCGGCGTGCACCGGTTAAAGGGACAGTAGGCCTCCGGAACCCCGCCTCTTGTCATCTTCTAGTCATGAATTGTTCACTATTATTAGGAATTAAATTATATGCTAAATCGCCTAATTATTCAACACATATTGTATTTTATCCAAGGCCAAAAGACCACCCATCATCCTAATGATATTTCTTCTATAAAATCATGCACTAATTTTCCAATAATCCTAAACTTACGGACATATTTGTCTTAAAAATCATATCATATTTATATTTACATTGTATGCTGCTATATACGTAAGTGAGTTCCGTAAAATCTGGGTCTAGTATGACATTACTTTAAATTCTCACAATCTCCTTTCCCAATAATGTCCAAATTGATTGCTAATATTATGGTAAAATTAATGGTAGTTTCCAAAATACTCACCGGTATGCATGGTTGGAGGTTTTAGTTCTCCGAAAATTCATGCCCCTAATTAATTATCTGATTACTCACCTATTAACTGGTGGGAAGGTAAAACCGTCCAAATGAATGTGTTTTAACGTTGATTAGATCCGTTGGATCTAGCATTGGACGGTTAAGATTGTTTGGATTCCCATACTCTGTATCTTTTTATTTAGTGGTGATATATCTATACCTCTTATTTTAATCTGAATCTAAGATAGGTGCTATGAGTACGACGACATCTGTCCGATTTTTTTTATTTTGCGGAGGACATTTGTCCGATTTGTGTATGATGATGCCCATCTATCCATCCGTATGTGTGGCGAAAATAAACATGAACGCTGGATTTGCCTGTCAACTAAGTTGACGCATAGAAGTTCGGTGAATCATATCAACACGTGAAACATCTAAAACATCCATTTATATTTAGAAACAAAGAGGGTATGTATGTGTGCGTGTCACACGATGAACGTAGGGCTCGGATCTATGCGCCCCGCGAGAGAACTTCTTATGCTTTGCCCGGTTTAGCTGAATTCAGAATGTCTCATAGCATCTCCATGAACACCCTAAACGACCTCTTGCGAAATGGGGTCCCGGAAGAAAAACGGTACCATGGGAACCAATCTGTCCAGGCCAACCTGTACTTTGTCCGACACCATCCATACTTGGAGCCTTCTAGGGGCGCCAAGTAATGTCCGAACAAGAAATCGTACATGCAGGGGGCCTTGTCATATATCGTGTGTCAAGCCGGTCACGATTAATGGTGCCGTGCAGGAGACCGTTTCGCGCGTGTAATGGCAGCCACTTCGTCCGACGGTTTACCAATGATACAGGGGGGGTGCATCTTCCCGCACACGTGTATCATTTACGCCGTCAAAGAATAAAATATAATAAATGTCGAATTCAAATTTGAAACCTTTTGAGTTACAATATTTTTATTTGGTTTGGAGCGCCGCTAGGGCAGCACCCCCGTTGTGCTGGACACACACATTTGGGAGGGGCGACAAACATATTTCTAGGGGGGTGCCGGTGGAGAGATGTTTTGAGTTATGATCCGGTCAAACTAATCAACCCTCCTCCACTGCCCAATTTTGGGACTAGTATCGATCCCGGTATCCCCCTTCCGCCACTGTTCAGTATTTTAAACCTCGATCAAACGTAGGTGGCAACAACTGAACAAGAAATTCGTGTAGAGACTACAATGACGATAAGAGCGGGATGATGACCGGAAAGATGAGTCCAAAGAGCCATACCCACTTCAATGGTGTTGGCATTAGAAGGGGAACCCTATCCTCTCTTGACCAGGATGTGAATATCAACTCACTGAATCTTAAATAGAACCTCAGTTAAAGAGATAGAGGAGAAACTTCCTTCCCAACCTTCCCGTCGCAACCACCACCTCCCGACGACGGGGCTCGGCTTCGCTCCAAAATTAGCCGCTCACTTCACATCGTCATATGAATTTGGATCAGTATAAAACAACATATTTCGCCCCTAGCCTCCTCTGGTGTCTGGTCCCACCTATCCTCACCTACCAAGACAATAAAAAAAAGGCACACTCTGCTCCGCTCGTAAGGCGATAGGCGATTGGATGGGTGTGATTGTGTTCTGCCGATGAATCAGCCAAACTAAAGGTCGGTTAGCAGAGTCGGTGTGGTATTATGTTTCTCTAACGTGTGAGAAGAGCTTTTCACCAGCCAAATCAAGGTCGGTTAGATGTGTGAATCTTATTAATTGGCGTTGCAATCTGACTCTAACCTACAGTACACTGCCCAATTATTGTGCTGCGTCGTATGATGTTATCCAACAGCATATGCAATTATGCAAGTGACGGGGATCCCATGTTGATGTCGTTCACGAGATGATTGCCATCATTTTACAAGCACCGATCACTGACACTAACACGAAAACTAATCCTCCGAATCTAGTAGTGCCCGCAGTAGTAAATTACAGGGATCTGTGACACATCCAGTAGCAACAGAATTGCAGACCCATCTTTGTTCTTTATGAAACACAGGAGTAACTGGGCAACGCAGGTGGGCGATACAATACTGGGCTGCCCCTGGCCATGGCGCGGCAGGAATTGGCAGAAGCTCAGATCGGCGAGACATGGAGGCATGGAAGGGCGAACGGAATAGCGCATCGGAGCAAGAGCAGAAGATCCCGGTGTCGAGGGTGGATGGCAGAGCCGAGTATTGTACTTGAAAGGGAAAGGAGCTAGCGAAGCATGGCCAAACGCGCTGATGTGAGGTTCCCCTACAATTATAAGTTAAGAAATCGACATCGACGTCTACCAGACGCTCTACCACGTACTCCAGCAAGGAGGGAAGAGTGTTTCCTCTAAAATTCTGAAGAAAAGTTTGCAACCCCTGCAATTCAGCATACGTAGCTGGCTGGCACACGACACATCAATGTAGCATTATGGGTAGCATCTATCATCACGTATTATAGCGCTAGACCTAAAAGGGATGATAACCAACACCAAGCGTGCCCAACCTAAAGTGCAATTACCATGGTCAGCAAACACACACGATGAATTTCACATCACCACAAAAGAGTTTGGCAGGATTGTCATGATACAATCAGGTCTAGGCAAACTGTAATTGATCCCAGAGTCCGTAGTAGCACATGGCACACGACCGCACAATACCCAACAAAAGCACACCAATTTGGTACTCTTTGACCTTTTGATGACTGATAAAACTCAAAATAAACAAGTCGTAGAGGAACACAAATAATGCCAAGCAGAAACCAGTAGACATACGCATGAGAGTGCAATCGATAGGTAAATCTTTGACCCTTCAGGAAATAATGTTGAGTTTTACAGGCCGTTCAGACTTGATACGGTACCAAACACATAAAGGGCGCATTAAACGATGGCAGCAATCCAGCAGCATACTAGAGATGAAGCATGTACAGACGTGAGGATGACGGCGTCCGGATCCTCCTTTTATTTACAGTGGCAGTTCAGATGCATTAGGTAGAGCCAAACATGTTCTCGCCACTGTAAGTCATGTACAGGAAGCCGTCCTCGTCCTTGTTCTCTTCATAGATCGCAGACATCAGCGAAGCTGCCAGGAAATAACATTGGTATATCACAATGAAGGCAATATATGACCAATGGCAAATATAATTAATATGTTTTAAACTATTATTACCAGTTGGTGGCAAGGTACTGTTCACAAAGACGAAGATGGCCTTTTCTGGGCTCAGCTTGATCCTCTTCCGCACCACGTAGACAAACTGGCCAACAGTTAAGTCAGCAGGGACAAGGTACCTGCAAATGAAACAATCGTAAAACAGCACATCAACAAGACAATAATACAGATTCGGACAATAATACAGATTCCTAGCAGGAAGAAACATCATACATACTTAAAAAGGATATTATTTCAAGACTACTTTAAACAGTACAAGATGAATATCTTACCAGCACTAGTTACAGAAATAGAACACAGGATGCCAGGCACCGACACATAACATATATACCATGGAAATACATGAAATCTGGGAATAAAATATTGGCATGTTCAAAGAAAGAATAGCTCACTTCTTCTTATCAATTTCTGGGACATCAGACTTGTCAGCCTTCTCAACGATGACCTGAAATTAACACAGAACTCAATTAAGAGAGATGCGCATGGATGATCAGCATATGTTAAGTAAAGTCTTGAGATATTTACAGGAATTCTGTCATTGTACTTGTCACGGATCCTAGCAGATTCAGCTTGCCTCCTTTCTGTAAATTTGCAATTTAAACCTCATAAGATGAGTACATGAGAACAAGCAATAGAAAACGCATATACTCCAACAGCATTTTTCATTAGAGCTTTCATTCAGCCAGGACTTGCCTATGCTATCTACAAGTAAAAGATGTCCAAGTAGCATATTCTGAGGCTACATACGAAATGCATCAAATAGTGCAGAGACAATATACATTTCATCTTCAGGCTCTAACAGTAAATCATTAACAGAAGAAAAAACTATCTAAGCCCATTTTGCAAAAAAGGTTAAACCTAACGCCAGTTTAAATATGGGGAATATTGTTGGCAATCCATAGGAAGAACGCCCAAACATGTTTTAGGTCGAATAAAACAAATATACAGAAGTCAGAATGTCATGTCGCTTGACCAAACAATATTGCATCATACTGTACTTGACAAGTATTGCATAGTGCAAAATAAATAGTTTGATACTTTGCAATTAAAAGTAAAGGAAGGCCAGCAGAATCTTAATGAAACTCTGATCTAATCTAGTAAAAAGAATTACTGTACAAAAGCATGCACAAAAGAATACACATTTAGCAACATGAATTAAATTTTAAGGATATGAATAGCGTACTGAAGAAAACAACCTCACAATTACAATCCATGAACCAGTCCACCTTGCCATGAATACAGTCAATCAAAACTAAATTATAACTAATGCAGATGAAAAACCAACTTAACATGAAACTACATCCATTAAGATAATGGAATTAATATTTGCACAACAGAGTACTAATAGGAATACAACTTCATCACAAAATAAAACCCTACTGAATTGATTAACAAAGGTTTCGAATTGAGTGTTTTTAATCAAGTCACGAACCAACTATTAAACTACATAGTCCTATTCTGCAAGACTGTAAGTACAACCCCAATGCAACACTAATCTGAATCACACGGTCGGCAATAGAAGCAATAACCATCAGGGCACAGTCTACAAATAAGACTTAACACCGAAGCAATCTACTGTATAATCCAAGTATCATATCAGGAACGGAGGCACGAGTAAAGAAACAAACCTAGGGGGTGCTCAAGCTTAAAGGAAGTCTTGGCCATCTCCAACCTGTGATCAATAGAAATAATCGACGAATCAGATCGATCCCCACTTCAAAAACAGCAAGAGATCGGCAAATCTGACCGGCGGAATCGAGGGGAGATTGGAAGTCGCTCGGCGGAAGCAACCGGAAGGAAGTCGCGGGGTAGGGTTTGATGGTGGGTGGCGTGTCACGGGTATTTAATAGGGCTTCGCCCGTGGGGAGATTTTCCAATTTGCCACTCTTTACTTCGGACCTTTATTATTTACCACTCTTTATCTGGGCTTTTACTGTTTATCATCTATTAGACGAATCTATTTATTATTTGCCATATTTCTACTTTATATAGATTTACTATTATTTTAAACTCCGAAATACAATGTAAATACAGTACCTTCGCTGGCTAGACCGAACCAGTTTGACCTATCATTAGACAGAGACGAACTGCACAGGAGCGCAGCCGCCGGCCGGACTACAGATCGCGTGGGCATGATCGTGAGAACAAATTGAAGCCCCGATCCAGGTAGCGATCCAGGTAGCGCATTCTTCTCCCCTGACTTCCATTGTCATAATCTTTTGCCCTATTTCCCATGGAGAATCTAGTCCGTACATGATGTCACTAAATTGGGTTCATAATCGTTCATGTCCACTGAATTTAATGGAATTCAGCAGTAATGTATGCATGTCCAGATCAATTATTTGCGATCATTACACTACTTCCCATTTGCTCACTTAACAAACTGAAAATTGCTATTTTGTTTTTGAGTAGGGCATTGATGATGGATACTTCGATTTTTTTCCAATCCAGTGATGGAAATAATTCAATTGATAGAGTCATTGATTGGTCCCAGATTGAGATAGAACCTGTGAATGAAAATGAAATTGATGTTCCGGTAGCCGAAGATAGGTTGTGCTTGATGCTTGGAGTTAGTGATAAATCCGAGAATCAACGAGCTGTAGCTGGAGCAGCTATCTCGAATCCTCCATTGCAAATATCAATGCTAGTATGGCTAATATTGATGAGTATTTACTTGCTGATGCGGCTCTCCCTGTGCCTGACCATATGCCCGAAGAGAAACACTTTTGGTATGACAAAGAAAATCCTGTGATAGAGGAAGGTTCATTGTTTCCTTCGATGGAAGAGTTCAAGATGCTCTTGAGAACATTTGCTATTAGAGGAAAGTTTGACATTCAGATAGAGGATAGTGACACTACTAGATTTATAGGTCATTGCAAAGGAGAACTATGTCATTGGAGAATAAGGGCTAAGACAATAGAAGATGGAAAAAAAGTCAGGGTATGAATTTATCTAAGATCAACCTTTCATGTTGTATGCTGCAACTAATTTATAAGGGTACATGCAACTAATGGATGGTACTGTGTTTTCCTCCAGCAGGTTAACAAAATTCTAAAGCCTCATAATTGTTCATTAACCGCTGGCGTAGTCTCAAGCATGGCAGATCAAGCATGGGTGACAGACTAGTCAATCGGCATTCTCATGAATGAACCAAACATTGGTGCCACTGAGCTGCAAAAAAGGTTAAAAGTCGAATACAAAGTTACTACTGGTTACCAGGCTGTTTGGAAGGCCAAAGAAAAGGCCATAGAAAAATTATATGGTACATGGGGATTCAAAATCTATGGAACTTCAAAGCTGAGATTGAGAAGAGATCTCCGGATAGCATTGTAGAGATAGATGTGAACACTAAAGGAGGTAAAGTGTATTTCTGCAGATTTTTTATGGCACTCAAGCCATGCATTGATGGTTTTCTGAATGGTTGTAGACCATATGCTAGTATAGACTCAACCTTTATGAACGGAAAGTGGAATGGTCAGTTAGCAGCATGCACGACATTAGATGGACATAATTGAATGTATCCCTTAGCATTTGGATTCTTTGATTCAGAGACCGAGGATAACTGGACTTGGTTTATGCAACATTTGCATAGGGCAATAGGACATCTTCAAAATCTAGCTATATGTACAGATGCATGCAAAGGGCTAGAGAATGCTGTTAAGAAAGTTTTTCCTCAAGCTGAGCAAAGGGAATGCTTTAGGCATCTCATGGCGAACTTCAAAAAAAAGTTTCAAGGAGACATTTTTGGTGGGATGTGGCCAGCAGCCAAGGCATATCGTGTAGATACATTTAACTACCATATGGCCAAAATATTTCAAGCTGAACCTGCGGTAGGTGCATATTTGAGTATTTATCATAACTTGAAGTGGATGAGATGTGACTTCAACACGGAAATAAAATGTGATTATATTCATAATAATCTAGCTGAGAGCTTCAATAGTTGGATTAGAGGAATGAAGGACCTTCCCCCAGATGAGCTTGCGGATGCACTAAGAGAGAAAATCATGAAGCTTTTTCATAGGAGGAGAGAGGTTGGGAGAATGCTCCATGGAATTATACTACATGCTATCATTCAACAGCTAAATAATAGGACTAGGCAACTTGATCACTTGGATGTTGGAAGATCAACAGGAGAAAGTTGTGAGGTCAAGGACACCAGCAAGAATAACCTTAGACATATTGTGAAGATAGGCAGCCGTGAGTGCACTTGCCTAGAATGGCAGCACACCGGGAAACCTTGTGATCATGCACTTGCATTTCTTATAGGGACCGCAAATACAAACTTTCATCCATATGTGCATGAGTACTACTCTGTGATGATGTTCCGGGCAGCCTATGCTGGAGAGATTGAACCCATCACAGACAAGTCCCAGTGGCCTCAGGTTACTCTAGATTTTGAGATGGTGCCACCGATTTCAAAGAGACCCGTTGGGAGACAAAGGAAACTTAGAATCAAAGGCTGCCTTGAAGACAGTGGTGGTAGCAGTAAAGGGAAGAAGAAGGTGGATGACAATGGAGATGAAGAGAAGGCACAAGACAAAGGGAAGGCAACAGAAAAAAAAAGATTTGGCACCACAAACAGATGCAAACAATGTGGAGAGTTGGGGCATAGGAGAACATCATGTCCACAAAATGAACCTAGAGAAAGGTAACACTGCTGTATTAATATCACATCAATATGTTCCTCTTATTTCTAATGTCTTGTGTACTGAAACAGAAAGAAAAGGACAAAAAAAGTTCATAAAGGTGAGGATCAACAATCAGTAGAGGTCATTGAGCAAGAGATATTTCCGGCTGTTGTTGGGACACCGAATAGAACTCCAATCACAATCCCTCCAAGCCTTCATGACAGCCCCAGGCCTATTACAAGGATGTAATCATGTTGCTTGCTTTCATATGCATATAATCATGGAAAGAAGCTATTTCTAACTTAATATTTTAATTGTAGGAGACTTGCTATGGCCATGGCCGGGGATGGTGCATCACAACCACCTGTGACATCGACTGAATCTCCAGCAAGAACTACTCTCAATGTGACGTCAAGTTCAAATGGAAGCAAGAAAAAATTAACTCCAAAGAGGAAGAAACAATGATTTTATTGCATCGAGATTGTATTTTCATTTCTAAGACAGAGGTGTTGGCATTTTTTCTTTGTCAAATTATATACACAAAATATATTATTACTTTGGATGATTAATGCTCGGAATTATTTGAACTCAACATATTCAGTGTCAATTGGTGATCTTTGTTTGATGTTTAATACCAATTTCATGTAATCCAATGGATAGTATGGATAGGTGCTGTCAAAAAATAAGTGTATGTGCATTTAGATTTCTGACAGTGAACAAGCAAACTTGCGGTAGCCTTCTTCAATCTCTGTTCACCGATTATTCACAGTATGTAGCAGCAATCATCTTTAATCTTTGTCGGTAAGAGCAAGCACATGTACCTGGGAAGCCAGCCACTCCACGCGACCATCCGCACACCTCCAGGAGTCTCCTTCTGTCCTCGGTCCGGTTGGTGTCGCCGGCGGACGGCTGTTCCATCCGTGGTCGCCGGCGGTTGACTGCTCCATCCATGGTCACCGGCGGACCGACGGAGCGACTCCACGCCGCACAGCTCCAAGAATCCCTTTCCGCCCTCGGTCCGGACGGTGTCGTCGGCGGGCGGCTGCGCCATCTGTGGTCGCCGGCGGACAACTGCGCCATCCGTGGTCGCCGGCGGACAACTGCTCCGTCTGTCCGCACCGGCGGCGGCTGCTCTCCGGCTCCATCCGTGGTCGCCGTCGGCAGTCGCACAACACAACAGCCCCAGTTCCTCGGTTCGTTTCTCTGTTTCTCCGAAGTAAAGAGTGGATGAGAGTGAATGGATAGAGCAGCCGACCGGTCGGGTCTAGCCAGCCAGGTATAGTATACACAGGTACTGTATTTAAAAATATATTTCGGAGTTAAATAAAATAGTAATTCTGTAAAGAGTAGAAATAGGGCAAATGTAAAGAGATCAGTCTAATACATGGTAAATAATAAAAGTCTAAGTAAAGAGTGGCAAATAATAAAGGTGTGAAGTAAAGAGTGGCAAATTGGAAAATCTCCCTCGTCCGTGGGAGTCTTTCTTGCCGAACCCCTCCCGTTCTAGTTGTTTTGTATAAACAACTCCAGCACGGTATAAATTCAAAACAAAAAACTCCAGCACGGTATTGCCGGTTCGGTTAGACCTTATTTATTCAAGTGTATTTTAGGGATGGGAAGAATTACCATGTACTAGTTTATTTAGCTAGCAGTAAAATCCCCGCAATTCGACTCCAATTTGAATCAGCGTCCGTTATATCATCCTGAAATTCTTGTAAATTAACGAGCACTTCACTTGCCAATATTTATATATGTTTTTACAAATTAAAAACAACTTTTGTACTCCATCACAAATCACACAATTAATTTCTCTTTAATCAATTATCTCAAGACCTCATATTCAGAAAAAATGGCACCTTTCACAAAGACGCATTCTCGGTCTACTTTTCTTTTGGAACAACACGAGCGACCAAAACCCATTCCTCGTCCTACTACTCTCCCCCACATAGGAGTCGCCAGAGCCATGGATGAACTTGCGGGAGGACCTCTACTTGGAGCAACGGTGGCGCCAGGAAATTGCCACTTGGTATTCATCCCAAAAAAATTACTCTAAATATATACTATATGACGCCAATCACACAACAATAGCAATATAAGGATAAAACAATAGTGGCTTAACATCAATTGTAATATTTCAGTTTATAACCCCATAACGACATGAATATATGAACATGGTACCTTGTGATTGATAAAGTGATGATATTCCATATTACAATATAACTTTGCGGTCGCCTTTTTTGGAAGCGATTGATGATATCCGACTTGCTTGAAGAATTCTCTCTTAGTAAATGTAACCAAACAATGGTTCAAATAGTCATCACCCATTTTGTTCCTTTGCTTATTCTTCAGATAGCTCATTGAAAAGAAGAATATCTTTTCAATCATAGCAGTGGCTACTGGCAGAATAAATACCAACTTAACAAGTCTGTAAACAATATGATAAAAATCATGCTTCTTTGTCTTCACAAGCATAACCGAAAGCTCACACTGATTGTTCAAGTTCTGAAACTTTTCATCTCTACGCACATTGGCAACATACATGTTTAGTTGCCGGAGGAGTCTTGCCAGTTCATCACTTGTAAAATCAGAAGCATGAAACTTTGTAGCAAGCCTAAGCAACTTTTTTTGATCATAAGCAGCAAATAGATTAACTTGACTAAATACAACCATGCAAGTAAGTAGCTCTGTGTTTACCTCATCAAATCTGCTATTCAAGAGCATTTTCTGAATTGCAACTTTTAGTGTCAAAGAGGCAGTATCTTCAACATGAGGAAGACCAAGAAATCTGACAACTGCCCTTCCTTCTTTATCAACATAATGCAAGCAAACAGCCAATTGTTCATTCTGATACAAGTATTGCAAAATGATCACCATCAAGATCTTCAATGACTAGTTTAGTAGTCTCTTGTGCACAACATTTTATCACCTCTTGTTGTATATCATGGTGAATCATCATGCAGTTTCGTGGAGCATTCTTGAGAACAACATTGTCAATCTCTACAAAATTTCCGGCTAGCCAATTTAGAAGCTCAAGGAAATTTCCTTTATTTAGTGAGTCTTCACTTTCATCATGACCTCTAAATGCCAAGCATTGCTGCAACAGATATCTCACACACTTGAGTGTCCATGTCAAACGTTGTTTATACAAAGCCTTGTACTGTGAGGTGTTTGAAGCAAGAGACTCTCGAATTGATGTTTATGGTGTAGTGAACCTATCATACTTCTCCTGAGCTTGAGCATGAGCACTTGTAACCTCACCTTCATGTTTCGTCAACCTCTTCTTCATGTTCTAATTATTAAATCCTTTATTCACAAAAGCATCTCCACCAGGACATCTTGCTTTCTCCTTGAACAAATAGCAAACGAAGCAGAAAGCTCTATCTTGTTCCACACTATACGAATTCTTTAAACCAAGCATGACAAAAACGACGTTCACTGATACGTATCCAACGTATTTATAATTTCTTATGTTCCATGCTATGCTATATCATGTTATTACATGTTTTATATACATTTTATATAGTTTTATGCATTTTCTGGGACTAACTATTAACAAGATGCCAAGTGCCAGTTCCCTGTTTTCTGCTGTTTTTGGTTTCAGAAAAGTACTAAAGAAAATATTCTCGGAATTGGAAAAGAAACATCCTGGAATTATTTTTGGAAAATGAAGGTTCAAGAAGACTAAAGACATGACGAAGTGGGGCATCGAGGCGCCCTCACCAGGTGCTGGCACGGCCAGAAGTGGGGCCGCGCAAGCACGTGGTGACGCGGCCTCGGGCCTCCACCGACCTCGCCCTTTGGCCTATAAGTACCCCCCAAAAACCTAAAAATCGCACGATGTTCGATATTTCCTCCACGGGTCCAGAGCGCCGCCGCCATCGAACACAAGATTCGGGGGGACATAACTCTCTATTCCGGCACCCTGTCGGGATGGGGAATTGCCCCCGGAGCTATCTCCATCGACTCCACCGCCATCTCCATCGCCGTTGCCGAGTCCTATGATGAGGAGTGAGTAGTTCTCCCCCGGGGCTGAGGGATCTACGGAAGCCATGTGGTTTATCTCTCTCTCCCATGATGTGATCTCTTATGTGATCATGAGCTTTGTAATCTAGTTAAATATGTGATGCTACTCTTTATCTATTATGCACTCTAGAGGTTACTTTAATATGAACTCCTGGTTATTCATGGTTGCAATGGTGACAGTGTGTGCACCGTGTGTGATTCCTTTATGAAGTTGTTGGTGTTAGTTTACTCTGACTTTGAGGGTGCTCTTGTAGCCCTACACAATGAATGGTGTTTGTTATCCAACATGAGAGTGTTTGAGAGTAGTGTTTACTTACTTAACTTTGATGTCATTGTTGAGAATGTCCACTTGTGAAAGTAGGATCCCTAGGCCTGGTTTCTAAGCATTAAAACACCGTTTCCAACAAGTTCTGCTACATGTTTGCTTGCTGCCATTTTTATTACAGATTTTAATTACTACTTATAATCATCCATATTACTTGTATTTTACTATCTCTTCGCATAACTAGTGCACCTATACATCTGACAAGTGTATTGGGTGTGTTGGGGACAGAAGAGCCTTTTTGTATCTTAATTGCAGGGTTGTTCGAGAGGGTTATCATTGACCTCTACCTCATTGAGTTCGATATACCTTGGGTGATTCACTTAAGGGAAACTTGCTGCTGTTCTACAAACATCTGCTCTTGGAGGCCCAACACTGTCTACGAGAATAGAAGCGTGCGTAGACATCAAGCTATTTTCTGGCGCCTTTGTCGGGGAGGTGAGCGCTTGAAGGTATCTCCTCTAGATTCTGCAGTTATTACTTTTTGTTTCTTGTTAGAAGATGCATCGGGTGCCAAAAATTTGCAACAAAACCCCCACGCCAGCATCAACACTCAAGACCATACCATTAACATGGCCGTTCGCCCAATGGGGGCTCGATATGGTAGGACCACTCAAAAAATCATCACCTGGAGGACATACACACCTACTGGTGGAAGTCGACAAATTCACAAAATGGATCAAAGCAATCCCAATCACAAGTTCAACAGCATCCACATCAAGCAAGTTCATAAAATCCATAGTTTATCGCTTTGGTGTTCCAAACAGCATCATCACAGACAACGGCACAAACTTCACGGCGGAAGAATTCCAAACCTTTTGCAAAGAATGGGATATCACACTCAACTATGCATCAGTAGCACATCCGCAGTCTAATGGACATGTCGAGAAAGCAAACGGCCTCGTATGCGCCGGCATCAAGAAAAGACTACTAGTTCCACTCAAAAGAGCCGCGGGTGCTTGGTTCGAGGAGCTCCCAGCGGTACTTTGGAGTCTTCGCACAACCCCAAACACGTCGACACAGTTCACTCCATTCTTTATGGTCTACGGAGCAGAGGCAGTACTGCCACCAGAAATAAGATTTGGCGCACCAAGAATAGAAGCATACAAAGAGAAAGACGCAAATGTGTCACAAGAGGACGCTTTGGATGTACTCGACGAAGCACGCGACACGGCCTTGGCCTGCACAGCTGTTTACCAGTAGGACCTAAGAAACTATCACAGTCGACGTCTCCGACCAAGGGCTTCCGAAGTAGGCGACTTGGTGTTACGACTAAAACAGAAGAAAGTCCACAAGCTCGCGTCACCATGGGAAGGACCATTTATAGTCACTAAAGTCATCGAAGGAGGAGGTTATCAACGGAAGCATGCACATATGGGAGAACTATCACATAACCCATGGAATGTGGCACACTTACGTCGTTTCTACGCATAGGTCTCTCGACAAATCATTGTAAAAGTCGCAGTAGATTCCAGGCGCGCTCTTTTCCTTACCAGGGTACCCATGGGAACTGGAAGGTTTTTAATGAGGCGATCTACTGGACATATATTCTCAGTAAATGATACTTTGCTACAACATCTTGGCCACACACATACACCCGATGGACTCGGGGGCTGGGTCTTACTTAAAAGGTTCATAAACACATAAACCCACCCGACGGACTCGGGGGCTGGGTCTTACTCAAAGATCATACATGCACACTCACCCGGTAGACTCGAGGAATTGAGACTCGTTTCATACTACATAGTCACATACGACTCACTCGACGGGATCGAGAGTGGGATCTCAAGTAAGACAAGAAAGCTAGCGTGGCTCAAACAAGTCATAAAAACAGAAAACAAGCAATACGCAGAAAATTCTGTGAGGTCTTACATTACAATAGGGAGCTCAGTCTATTACACACGGAACAGTCACTCGCGAGCTACCAACTTGGCCTTGTTGCCACGCGACTGAAGCTCGGCGGCCACGGTGGCTTGATGACGCTCTCCAGTACAAATGCTAACCTGAGCAAGAAGAGCAACGGTACTTGAGATTCCTCGAAAAGACGAAGGTTTCCCGTTCGACTTCTTCGGGTAATCCGACAGAGAAGCCTCATAATCAGCCTCGACGCCATTCGCCAGCAGCAACTTCAGAGTAATTTCCGAGCCATGAACTGACAAATCGCGTGCCCACTGAGTAAGAGTCATCGTACCAGAACCAAGCACTTTGGAAAACTGCTCCGCAGACGAAGGAATGGCAGTCCAGGGCAAAACTTCTGCAAAAACGAGACTTAGTGTCTGAACGGACACGTCCAGAGAGCGCCGAGTGCTGTCCAGCTCTTCACGAGAACGGACTTGCTGATCCTGAAGTTCTCTCTCCAAGGCGGCCACTCGATCTTCAAGAGAAGTTTTTTCCTCTACAAGATAACATAGTTTGAGAAGGCAGAACAAAAGACGATTCAAATCACAAGAACAGGCAAAAAGGTAGAGCCTTACGACTGATCTGTTCCAGTGAAGAACGCATGCGACTCTTTTGTTCTTCCGCATGCACAAAGGCTTGGCCAACGGTGACCAAACCACTTATAGTAGGCTGCAAGGAGAACAAGAGATGGCCAATCAAGTCAGAAGAGAATGACACACAAAACGAAGAAATACGAGCACAAAAAAGCGGGGGGGGGGGGGGGGGGGGGGGGAGAAAGATTTGCATGGTCAAGCCAAGAAGAAGAGGCGGAAGATAAAAGATCGCCGACCCTGGCTGGAGGGCAAAGACGATCTCGCCTGAGAAAGGAGCTATTTGTATAATTAAACGACGAGACGGTAAAGAGCAAACAAGAGATAGTCGAAGGACAAGCTTACCTCTCTACATCAACATGGGCAGAAGAAGCCACAACAGCCAAAGACATATCCGCATCAACAGAATCAACGTCGCCGGCTCGGCGCAGTCGACGATGCTTAGGTGAGGGCACAATTGCATAATCGGCCGCTGCCAAAGGAACCCCCCGGCTGCAGTTGCCTCAGAGGCAACCATGCCACAACGAGGCAAGAGGCTCCAAGTCTACCAACTTCAGCGGAAGACGCCTTTTTTTGCAGTTGAACCATGTTCAGGTAGTGGCGGCAGAGAGGTCACGACTGGTGATCCCTGAGCACAACACAATACAAAACAAATCAGTCAAGCGCATAGGGAAGAACATGTTAGCGACCGAGAAGAGCGATATAAGCTGGGCAAGCAGAAGATCAAAAATACCTCGGGAATAGGAGTCCCAAGGCCATAAGGGAACACATAGAAGTCGAAAGAAGCAATATCAACAGGCGAGATTCCAGTGATATATTTCACATAACCGTGAAATCCATGGCTGGACAGTTCAATTGGACTCATACGAGTGACGTCAAGACATCCCTCATATCGCCACAAGGGGTGCACTCGTTGTCGCAAGGGCCAAACTCGGTGGTGCATATACGTGCTGACTAGTTGGATCCCTGTAACGGCCCGGCGCAGCTCTTGAACTTTAAGCATAAGAGAAGAAGCTTCTTCTTCTTCCGCAGTTGACAAGACATGGTCCCAGGACTCCAACATTTCGGGAGAAGCAGTCGAAAAGGCAGGAAGCAGGTTCTAGTCGACTAGCACATAAAACCATTTCTTCCTCCATTTTTGAGAAGGCTCGGCGGACGTCACATCAAAATATCGACAGCCGTCGCGCACGTCAATACAGAAACCCCTAGTCGACAAGGGGCGGCCATCACAATAGAGTAAACTAACCTCGAAGATATGTTTCCAGAGAGCCCAACTGGGATGCACTCCAAGAAAACACTCGCATAAAACCACAAAGCAGGAAATATGCAAAATGCTAGGAGGGTTCAGATCGTGTATTTGAATCCCATAGGCAAAAAGAAGACCCCATACGAAGTCATGTAAAGGAAACCCAAATCCACGGGGAAGAAAATCCGCAAAGCAAACTCGTTCCCCAGAAAGAGGCATGGGAAGTACCTCTTTATGGATCGGAGCCCGCACAGCAACAACTTCAGCCTAAGACAGTATCCCCGTCTGGCGGAAATCTTCCAACTTCTCCTCGGTGATGATGGATTTAACCCAATCGCCGGGGAGTTTCTTCGTGGCGGTGGCGGCGATAGCAGCGGAGTCAACAAAAATCTTGTCCTTTGAGGACAGGTTTGTGGAAGAAGTATCAGTGGTAGAGGAGATCTTGGTCAGAGAAGTCATGGTGAATGGAAAGCACAGGATGGGCAAAGGAATCTCAGCCGGGTGGGAGGAAGAAGACGAAGAGCAAATGGCAAGGTAAAACTAAAACATAACAAGAAGACCATATATTGACGGCACAGACAACTATTCATCACAGCCGTCCGAGCTACGATGGCCAGGACACGCGGCGTAATCGGAGGGCAATCATCACAGACCACGCCACCCACTACGCGCGCAAAACGAGGAGACCATCATCACGTCTACGAAAATCTCGCCATGTTAGATCAAATTAGAACTAAATCGGCGTCCACAACGGTCAAAGAATGGGACCCACTATGTCATGTCCCGTCAGAGTGCTACTCGCACGCCAAAGATGTCACGCATGACATCATTTCAGACGAGCAAATGCAAAATACATCATACCGCGATGGGCAAACAGGAAAAGCTTCTGGCAAAACGCAGTCGCAAAAATAAAAGTAAAAAATATTCGAGTGGGAAACTCCCATCGGGAGCAGGCAAAAAATGTTCGACTGACAAAACAAAAAATTGAGATTATCCTCTACTGCAAGCAGTAAAGCACAATCTCGGGGGCTACTCCCATGGGGAGCACTGCCGTGCACCCGATAGAATCAAAGTACATTCGAAACATAAAAATTTCCGAGTGAAAATCAGTCGATAGAGTACCTAGGATGCTGTATACAAGAAATACAAAGGTAAGACCCATCGATTAGTCGAAAGGGCCGAGGATCACTCCAGCAGTGTTTAATCCTAGAACTTTCCGTGTCAACGGATACGATGAAAATCCTGGGGGACGCACTGGGTAGCAAATTAAAACTGTAGAACAATATCAGTGAGACCATCTACTGGCCTGAGGTGTGTCTGTCCAGTATGTTCCAGGGTCGAGCCCAAGGACTCAAAACCTGACTGAAGGCTAGTAAGGTTTTGCCCAAGTGCAGTTAACTGGTTTCGACTCATCGAATAAATCTAGGCCTACTTAGTCGAAATCCTTTGTCTAAATCCATACAATCCAAAAGACAGAAATATCATGTCAAAAGCATAAAACATGAGACGTGCACTATGTAGTGAGTCCATGACTGATTCTACGATTTAGCCAAGCACTCGGGGGCTAATGACAAGGTTATACCAAACGGTTACCCCTTCGTGTGGGTACCTGGTGCATGTAATGGCTAAAGCCCAATTGTCAACCGGCTAAGGAAGCCCATCAAGCGAAGCTCAGGTCGAAGATTTCTTACTATAGATAGCATAGTCGGTAATACTTTTCAAAATGTAGTCCTAGTCGGTTACGACCCGAGACCTGTACCCCTATATAAAGGACAAGAGGGCGGTCGACTAGGAACACGCCGAACCAGAACCACAAAACTCTATCAAGATCGACATCTTGCTAGACCCCTGTACTCGCCGCATATACAAAATCAATAACAGACAAGCAGGAGTAAGGGTTTTACCTTACTCGAGGTCCCCGACCCTGGGTAATTCCCGCTTGTCAGCCGACGAATCTACCAACACCACGCGTTCTCTACCTCATAACTCTTACCCTAGGCCAGTAACCATGGGTATTGATGGGGACATCCCTCGTTACAAGGGCAAGGGCAAGGCCGAGCCAGTGGAGGTTTCCGATGACGAGAACGAGTGGTAGTCCATTTTAGTTATTAGTTGCTTTATTAAGGGAAATGGTCTAGTGCTTGACGTTTCTAATTGTGTGTGTAAATTCACTTCAGTTTGACAATTTTTAGCCAATGCACTATTTTTGGCTTAGAAATGAGGCCGTTTACCCTACCTTTGGAGCTCATTTGAAACACATTTTTCAGCTAGTCCACCATTTTTTCTTAGAAATGAGGCCGTTTACCCTACCTTTGGAGCTCATTTGAAACACATTTTTGCGGCGACTCTACCATTTTTTGCTTAGAAATGAGGCCGTTTACACTACCTTTGGAACTCATTTGAAACACATTTTTGCGGCGACTCGACCATTTTTACCTAGAAATGAGGCCGTTTACCCTACCTTTGAAGCTCATTTTAAACGCATTTTTGCGGCGACTCAACCATTTTTGGCTTAGAAATGAGACCGTTTTCCTACTTTTGGAGCTCATTTGAAACACATTTATATGACGACTCCACCATTTTTTGCTTAGAAATGAGCCCGTTTACCCTACCTTTGGATCTCATTTGAAACATATTTTCAGCGAGTCCAAGCTCATTTGAAAATTTATATGGATTCGAGCTAGATTTGAGCAAGCTCACCGCTATCCCCATTTGGTTTGCCAAAATGCCCATTTGGTTACGACGGGTGATACGTCCGTTTTGCATCACTATTTTATATTATATTTTACTGCTATTCACTGATAGATATATCGTATTTTGAGATGATACTTATGTTATTTATCTATTTTGCATGATTGATGATCATTGGGGGATGAAACTCCGGAGCCTGAATTCTGCTGGAAAAAGCACCATCAAGATACAATATTTGTGAAGACCAGAAGAACAAAGTGGCTAACTGGGAATTATTTCTGAATTATTTCACAAAGGAGGACAAAAGAGGAGCCTGGGGTGGGCCCAAGGGGGCCCTTATCACCTCATGGCACAGCAGCCCTTCTGGCTGCGCGAGCAGGTGATGAGGCCACCTTGGCCCACCACCTGGCGCACCCCTTCGCGTACTTGTTCCCCCCGAAGACCTAAAATTACTACGTTGAACAAAATCCATCTCCACCGCCACCACGATGCGGAGAAGACAGAGAGAGAAAAGCTCTCCGGCAGGCTGCGTAGCCGCCGGGGAAATTCCCTCCTGGAGGGAGGAAATCGTCGCCATCGTCACCGTCATCGAGCTGCACTCCATCACCATCACCAACACCACCAACCCCACCGCCGACACCGTCATCTCCATCCATCCACTCCGTTCCCGTTGTAATATCTAGGGCTAAACTCTGTGTATTTGATAAGGGAAACTATCCCGGTGTTGATTACTCTTGTTATTGATTCTATTGAGTGAAACCGTTGGACTAGGGTTTATGTTCAGATTGTTATCCATCATTATATCACCTCTGATCATGTTCATTATGGTGTGTTGTGAGTAGTTCGTTGTGTTCTTGAGGACATGGTAGAAGTCTAGATGTTAGTAGTGAACTATGTTGATTAATATTTGATGTTTTGATATTTAAGTTGTGGTGCCATTCTTCTAGTAGTGTCATGTGAACGTCGACTACATGACACTTCATCTTTATGGACCTAGGGGAATGCATCGTGTATTCGGTTATCATTTGTGGGGTTGCCGGAGTGACATAAACCTAAACCCCTGTTGGTATTCCGATGCGCGAGGGATCACATGATCTCAGAGTTTAAGGCTATTGTTAGATTTATCTTAATTACTTTCTTGTATTTGCGGATGCTTGCAAGGGGTATAATCATAAGTATGTATTAGTCCTAGGAAGGACGGTGCATTAGCATAGGTTCACCCACACGACACTTATCTAAACACTAAAGATTACTCATCAGTATGAAGCGAAAGCACTAGACAGAAATCTTGTGTGTCCTCAAGAACGTTTGGTCATCATAAGTAAACAAACCGGTTTGTCCTTTACTCTAAAAAGGATTGGGCCACTCGCTGCAATTATAATTGCCACGCTTTATTTACTCGCACTTTATTTCTCTGTTATCTCAAAGTCTACTGAAAACTTGTCGGCTAGTGATTACAGTGAAATCCTCATCAAAACCACTTGTCAACACCTTCAGCTCCTCGTTGGGTTTGACACTCTTATTTATCGAAAGTACTACGATACACCCCCTATACGTTTGGGTCATCAAGACTATTTTCTGGCGCCGTTCCCGGGGAGTGAAGCGCTATTAGTAAGAGGAATTGGTAAGGAAAACTTCAACTGTAAGTGATGTTTTTATTTCTGTCTCCTTATTTGCTTTATAATGGAGAAGAGAAATATTGCTTTCCTATTTGGGAAGTCTTCTACCGCTGCTGAGGTAGAACATGAGGCGCCTCCTGATGATATTGTGCCGTTTAAAATACCTATGAAAATTGTTAAACGTGTTATGAATAACCGCTATGTTGGGGATGGAATTGTCCACCCCGCTGATCATTTGTTGTATTTACATGAATTATGCGAGTTGTTCAAGTGTGCAGGTATTACGATGGACGAAGTCAGGAAGAAATTACTCTCCATATCACTTTGTGGGAGAGCTACGCATTGGTATAAACTGCTGTAGAACAGTGATTCTCTTGGATGGAACGAAATTGTACCTCTCTTTTATTCTAAATTTTATCCTCCAAGTGAAATTCATCAAAACGGAATTCTATATATAACTTCTGGCCTCATGATAGAGAGAGAATTGCCCAAGCGTGGGGGAGATTGAAGGCATTAATGCTCAAATGTCCCATTCATGAGCTTCCTGGTAATATTATTGTTGATAACTTCTATGCAAGACTCTCGTTTAAAGATAAAACATTATTGGATACTTCATGTGCTGGATCATTCACTCGTAATAAGAAGGAGTTTAAATGGGATCTTCTTGATCGTATTGAAGAAAATACCGAAGCATGGGAGAACGACAAAGGAAGGGAGTCAGGTATAAAACATGACTTTGAATGCATTAAGACTTTTATAGACACTGATGTATTTCGAAATATGAATAAGGCTTATGGTCTTGACTCTCAAGTTGTTGCAAATTATTATAAAACCTTTGCTGATTATTTCGGTTTGCCCAAGAAGGGGTTTGGAAAATATCATGAACCTTATAAAGATAAATCTGTTGTTCCTTTAGCTAAAAGCGTTGAAGTTAATATTGTTGATCATATCATTCCTGAGCCTTATGTTGATAAGATTTCTTTTCCTGTTAAAGTGAAAGAACATTCTCTTATGGCTAGTGTGGTTAATAAAAGTGATAAGAAAGCTAAAGAACCTGATGAACAAATTAAAGTTGAACCTTCTATGGCTATAATTAAAGAACTTGTTTCTGAAAATGTGGGAGAAGAGTATATTATATTTTGTGATGATACTTCTAATTTTGTCTCTCATCCTGCAAAGCCAAGAAAGGCTAGTGTTCCTGTGTTATCTGTTAAAATTGGTGATCATTGCTATTATGGTTTATGTGATATTGGTGCAAGTTCAAGTGCTATCCCTTATGTGCCTTACAAAGAGATTATGCATGAAATTGGCCCCAGCCAACTTGAAGATATTGATGTGGTTATTCAACTTGCTAATAGAGAAACTATCTCTCCCATTGGTATTGTTAGAGATGTTGAAGTTCTATGTGATAAGACTAAATATCCCGCTGATTTTCTTGTACTTGGTGCTGCTGCTAGTAAGACTTGTCCTATTATTTTTGGTAGACCTTTTCTGAATACTTGTGGTGCTGTTATAGATTGTAGGAAAGAGAAAATCCTTACTAAATTTGCTGGTGATTCATATGAATTCAATTTTTCAAAATTTGCAAAAACCCCTTATGAACCCGAATTGCCAAATGAAGATTTTAGAGTAGAACAACTTGCTTCTATCTCTCTTGCTCCTATTAATTATATTCAGCAGTTTATGGAAGATCATGAGGATGAAACTTTTATGGAAGAAAGAAATGAGCTTGAGGACATATTCCTCCGTCAACCTATTCTTAAACATAATTTAAAAGGGGAAGACTTGGGTAAAACACTTCCACCTAAAGAGGATCCTGTCTTTGATTTAAAACCTTTGCCTGATAATCTTAAGTATGCTCATCTTGATGATAAGAAAATATATCCTGTTATTATTGATGCTAACCTTCAGGAAAAGAAGAAGAACGATTATTAAAATATTGAAGAACCACCGTGGAGCTATGGGTTATACTTTGGATGATTTGAAAGGGATTTCCCCTACTATATGTCAATATTCTATTAATATGGAGCCCGATGCGAAGCCAGTTGTTGAACACCAACGCTGTTTAATACCAAAGATGAAGGAAGTGGTAAGAAATGAGGTATTAAAACTTCTTGATGCTGGTATCATTTATCCTATTGCTGATAGTAGATGGGTTAGTCCTGTGCATTGTGTCCCTAAGAAGGGTGGAATTACTGTCGTACCTAATGATCATGATGAACTTATTCCTCAAAGAGTAGTTGTTGGTTACATAATGTGCATTGATTTTAGAAAAGGTTAATAAAGTTACTAAGAAAGATCATTATCCATTACCCTTTATTGATCAAATGTTGGAGAGATTAGTCAATAAAACACAATTTTGCTTTCTTGATGGTTATTCTGGTTTCTCTCAAATTGCCGTTAAAACTCAAGATCAAGAGAAAACCACATTTACTTGTCCCTATGGTACTTATGCTTATAAACGTATGCCTTTTGGTTTATGCAATGCTCCCGCTACTTTCAAACATGTATGTCTGCTATCTTTCATGGTTATTGTGAGGAAATTGTGGAGGTGTTCATGGACGATTTCTCCGTCTATGGCACTTCTTTTGATAACTGCTTGCACAATCTTGATAAGGTTTTGCAGAGGAATGCCATTTTATGGTTAATAAAGGGATTGTTCTTGGACATAAAATTTCTGAAAGAGGTATTGAAGTTGATAGAGCTAAAGTGGAGGCAATGGAGAAAATGCCTTGCCCCCGAGATGTTAAAGGTATTCGTAGTATTCTTGGTCATGTTGTTTTCTATAGAAGGTTTATCAAAGACTTTGCCAAGGTATCAAAGCCTCTTACTAATCTCTTGCAAAAAGATATACCGTTTGTTTTTGATGATGATTGTAAGGAAGCTTTCGAAACTCTTAAGAAGGCTTTAATAACTGCTCCTATTGTTCAACCATCTGATTGGAATTTACCATTTGAAATTATGTGTGATGCTAGTGATTTTGCTGTTGGTGCTGTTCTTGGACAAAGAATAGATAAGAAGTTAAATGTTATTCATTATGCTAGTAAGACTCTTGATTCTGCTCAAAAGAATTATGCTACAACTGAAAAAGAATTTCTAGCTGTTATTTTTGCTTGTGATAAATTTAGAAAATACATTGTTGATTCTAAGGTGATTATTCATACTGATCATGCTGCAATTAAATACCTTATGGAAAAGAAATATGCAAAGCCCAGGCTTATTAGATGGGTATTATTGTTGCAAGAATTCGACTTACACATTGTAGAGAGGAAAGGTGCTGATAATCCTGTTGCTGATAATTTGTCTAGATTGGAAAACATTGCTTATGATCCTATACCTGTTAATGATAGTTTTACAAATGAACAACCGGCTGCAATAAGGGTGTTCACGAGATAGTCCTTGGTATGCAGATTATGCTAACTTTATTGTTTCGAAGTATTTTCCTCCAACCTTTTCAGCTCAACAAAGAAAAATTCTTTTATGATTTGAGGCATTATTTCTGGGATGACCCACACTTATATAAAGAAGGAGTTGATGGTATTATGCGAAGATGTGTTTGAAGGGGATCGTGTACAGAAAAAAAAAAATTTCCTAGCAACGATATCGTTAAACTAGCCAAGATCTACACTATGCAGATATAGTAGTACGGCGGAGATCGGAATACATACCCTCGTAGACCGAATAGCGGGGATTACGCTCCCGCACAAGCGTTGACGATGAAGACGCCGTAGCCGACCTCTAGGTCGCGGAGAACTCGGCGCGACGAAGACGACGAAGATGACCCCGAGGTCGGGTGGAGGAAGTAGGCCTCCGAGTACCGCTAGCGCAGCACCTCGCAGGGCGTCACACACATACGGTGGAGACGACGGCCTCCGAAGCTCCAGTCCAGGACGAGCAGCGGAAGACTTGGACCGAAACACCAGCAGCGGGGCAGCGGGCTATGGTGGAAGAGATCCCCCTCCTCTACTCGGCGCGGCTCCGACAAGGGAACCACGAGATCGAGAGAGAAATTGGGAATTAATTGGTGAATTAAAAGGCCAGGGGTGCCCCTTCTTATATAGGCTCCCGGGGGGAGCCAACCTCCCTAGCCAGGCAATGTGGGACTATCCCACAGCCATGGTGCGGCTAGGGATGGTGCGCCGGCCCTAGGTGGGCCCCATTTGGCCCACCTAGGCCTGCCAAGCCTCCCCCACAAAATTCCCTTGAGGGTTTCCCCCCCCATGGGCCTTCTTTCGACCAGAAGGCCCATTTAGGGAAATCAGCCTAAATAAATTCGAAAATAAATATATAAAATCATATTTGCATATTAATTACACTAATTAATATCAAACATAATATATAATTTTTCCTAGCTCCGAAAACTCTTTCGGCGCTGCCCGATCTCCATCGGACCCCTCCCGGGACGATCCCGGTGATCTCTTTCCTTTCCGGTTGTCTTGTCGAAACCCCTTAAGTGTGTTACCCTAGCGGTTCGATATAATAACATGTACGATCAAGACTCCTCCATGATCGACGACTAACTCGTAGGACTGGACCCCATGAATTAATCCCTGTGATATAACGAATGACTTTCATCTATCAAACCTGGACGTATAGTCTTAAACCCTTTGTCATGGCGATACTTAGCGTGTCCGAGCATCATTCTCAGATATCTCCATACCTAGCATGATCTCGTTACCGATATCGCTATCTTCTACTCGTCTATGATATTATGTCAGCTGGTGACCTAGTCACATGTATGCAAACTCATTTGACATAATCTCACCGAGTGGGCCCTAGAGTATCTATCCGGCTATGCGGACTGACAAATCCCGCTGTTGACCCCTCGTCTCAACTACCCCTTTCCGAGACCCAAAAGTATCACCGTTATTGTCACACTAGATAAGATATGACGTTTGGTGCGATCAAAGTATCTTCCAGGGATAACAATAAGAGTTGATCTCACGGTCTTAAGGCGTAATGACTATGTCCTACAAATACTGGGTATGTCCATCACATCGTTACACCTAACGATATGACTTCCATTGCCGACCGGCGCCATGCCCTATGATCGGAAAACCTCGATCATCAATCGCGCAACGAAACTAGTCTTAGTAGAGGCTACTAGGGACCTGGTTGTTTATCTACCACACCTGTATTAATGTTTTCGCTTAATACAGTTATAGCATGGTGTAAAACATATAATGAACGATTGGGATATTGCCAATAAACTATGTTTATTAAGTGCCTCTAGGGCATATTCCCTTCAGTCTCCCACTTGCACTAGAGTAACACTTAATCTAGTTTACAACCTGGTAAAAGCTCACCACCCATAGCATCTTGGTGCCTGCTCGCCTCGTGGAAGAGGAATACAGTCAACAGATCTCACACATTGAGACCTATATGTGCTTTGCAACACTTCTATGTCACCTAGTTTGACATCATCCCGTATCTTACGATGACGGTGAAATATATCCCAGTGGATGGAGTGAGACTCGAGCATTCGCGTAGCATGCGCCTTAAAAGTCTGAAAGATCTATTAAGGGACCACCTACGCTCGGAAAACTGCTCAGTCCAATCACACTTGCTACTTCTAAAGTCGCGATATATTTCTATACCTATGTAGATTATGCGACAGTGCATTTATGCGACTTCGCAAACTAACCATGTCTTTCTTCAAAATAAAGGACATCTCCTATATGAGATTTCTAGTCGTATGGGTCAGTGTAATAACTTGCATCATCGTAACCGCTTTACGGCAAGTTTCCATTCCACTCTTACCCGTTACTAGAAAACCTATCTTCAGTTCTCATAGACACTGAAGAATAAACTTAACGTTTGTTCATTGATCCACACAAGGATCACTCTAGAACCTGTTCTTCAACCAAGAACTCGGGTCACACCAAGTCGAGCTTTCAGCCTGATAGACTCTATGTGTGATACATAGAGAATGTCGAACATCATTTTCTATCACTGAAAAAGCCAAGCTAAACTTAATATTTTACCTAGTCATACAAGCAAGAACTCTTTCTTTGCTTGTCCTATTCTGAAACACTTCAGAATCTTGACTAAGGAAATATTCCGACTTAATGTTATTAAGCCCCTTACGATCTATACAATTATAAATCGGATGCCTAATACTCCTAACTTCATTTCATAGAAAATTTAATCACTTAAATAATCCTTTACACTCTACTAGAGGATCTGTGTCATTCAATATGTCGTTACATACAAAATCACGAATGACACCTAACTCCCACTCAAATATGCCTTCCGCATATAAGATACGGGAAAGCCACTTAGCTCCCACTCAAATATGCCTTCCGCATATAAGATCAAGGAAAGCTACTTTGCTCCCACTCACTTCTTTGCAAATGTAGGTTTCTTCAACTATTTTGGACAACTCCAAAATCCTTTGATCACATTATCAAAGTGAAGATTCCAGCTCTGATATGCTTGCTTCAGCCCATGAATGGACCACCGAATTTTGCATACATGTTTAGCATCCTCAGGATTACAAACCATTCTTAATGACACTATTAAGAACCATGGTTTTCTCATCCATCTATCAATTTCTCATTCGAAATTATAGTAATTGCTAAACGACCCAGAATAGATTTAGGCTTCGCCACTTGAGACAAACTCTCATGTGGTCTGTCGGAACTGTTTCACGACAAATCGAATCTGCTCAATGTCTACTCTCTCATAAAATTCCATATACTATTAACATCCTAGATGCCATCAAGAAGATCTCCCAAGTCAATACCCATTAATCGTATATGGATTTTATTTCGGATCATAAATGACTCATAGCCATTTCTCGGACTTAGGTCCACCATCTCTTCTTCGTAGTTCGTAGGTCTGTCATATTCCATTAATATGACCTTCATAGCAGGATTGTCGTAACACACAGTGTGGAACACAACCTTGTATACCTACGCTCTTAGTATGAGCTCAGAACATCATGATTTTGAATCATCAGCTTTTTCAAGCTATGGAGCCTGACACCGAACACACTTTCGGTTGCGCCACTCTGATGTCTGGAAAGGAAGTTCACCAACTTCGTCTTGCTCTACTTTCTTTCTCACTTATACCCTCGGACAAGAAACTATTTCTTTCGCAAGGTATATCCCGGCAAATGCCTATGTCGTGAGACATGTACCCAACTAACTCTTTAGGTAGGGTATACTACAAAGATTAATCCATTTTAGGTTCGATTACATCGAAACACTAAATTGCTGAAACGACAATCCAGGCTAAAAGCCACACCATTACTCATATGGTATTGTCTCCATGGATTCAAATAGTTTACCTATTTGCTAACGTGAGTGTTTACGTTTCTACCACATGACTCTAATGATCACAATAATTCGGTAAGAGATTTATTTACCACACACTATCCGATAGGGTGCAATTACGACGTCCTAACACACCATCTCACTATGGTGTTCCATGCGACGTAATTTGTGGAACTCTTCTCACAAGTCTTCCAATGATGTGCCAACATTATAACTCAAATCTTTATTTCCTCGATTTGCATCGCGGGAATTCGATTTTCTTGTTAAGTTTATTTCCTACTTCATTCTGAACTTCGTTTGGTCGAATCAAAATTTCAGACTAACATTCCCCGGAGTGGATATCCATATATCTACTCGGAATATTCATGAAGTATATGAAATAAAGACTTCCACTACACGTCAAAGTACTTCATTGATTCACATACACCCATATGCACGATTCTCAACAAGATATACTCAACACGTTCAGCGAAGTTTACGAAATAAAGGTCTCCACTACCCGTCAATTACTTCATTGAACCACATACATCTCTATGTATGACTATCAATAAGTTGTATGCCCGCTTTCCGAAAACGGTGTCACAGTTATTTTGCAAGTGTCAAAAGATAAAATCTTAGGACTTGTAGGTCCATCCAGTGTGGAGCTGATGCATATAACATTGACATGACTAAACGGTAGTGCCACACATATGTGGTGTCTTTATTAAGTTTGTATCCTTTGGCATTAATATTATGAATGTGGGAGCTTCTACCATCTGAATTCAAATCGGCATTTGATCATTACTTCATAAATATAGGACACCAATTTGTCACCATCATGTATGAACAAGTGTCTCGCTAGAGGAGACACACTTGTAACGATCATACTAACAGGCGATCATAAAGAATTTACCCAAATGGTAGATCTAGAGGGAGAGTGTCTATGGCCATCACAACAACTTGATTGCCATTATCAACACGCAATGTCGCCTCATCCTTTCAAGCTACTCAAGCAGTAAACCTGGTTTTTCACAAAACTTGACAAGTTCAAAACTTAGTCACTACGGCGAGTTCTTGCTTAGCTATAACATTCATAACATGTATATCATATATACACCATCATCATTGATGACTTCCGGCAATCTGTTTCATTTTCTTGATACTTCCACCGTAATCAAGAACCATGAAGGTGAACGATTCCCTTGCATGACATAGTCTATGACAGAGGATTTGCACTTGGCAACGATGTCTGTCATCCAGTAATTGAGCTTAGCGAGGCGTCTCAATGTTCATTAATCATGAACATATGTCATTAAGTATGACCGCCACGTGCTCCCTCAATGTGTGTATTCTCTTCCATCTTGGTTGAGAAGACAATCAGTCAACGTACTGATAAACTTCATCAACCCAACGTTTGGGGTACCCCGAGTTTAGCGACCATATCATACGTTCGCGATCTAAAAACTCGTACCCACCGTTGGTTCTTTATGGCAGAGATCATAGCATACACTGGACTATGATGATATCATCCGCACAAAATCCGATAATCAAAATTATCTTTTGTTAGCGGAATCTCCCGGTTTATCTCCTAGCGTGTATTGTAACACAAAGAGCTAACGGTTTAAACAAGGAGTATCCTCAAGCTAAAGCATAAAACTATGAAGTTTGGACCCAACCTTTTAAGTTTCTCAATCGCAGGAATGCGCCTAATTTGAAAAGATGCTATCACAATGGTTAATATCCACAAAGGTTTGCAAAACAGACTCTGTTCATTATATTCTGAGTTCTAGTATTTTAGAAAATAACTATCTGAACTCCCACTCAAACGAACATCCCTCCTGGTCGTTTAAGTGATTACACGACCCCGTTCCATTGCACCACCCCTCATCATCAGAGCCGGCGGCACAACTTCAAGAGTAGAAG
Source organism: Poa annua (assembly GCA_026929855.1). NCBI lineage: Eukaryota > Viridiplantae > Streptophyta > Magnoliopsida > Poales > Poaceae > Poa > Poa annua. Next base: position 55,754,937 of record CM049426.1, on the reverse strand, counting down.
AATGTCCGCCACACCAATTTTGTGACTCGTGCTCGACCTTTCGGTCTCCCTGTTCCGAGGCCATATTTCTGAATATGCTAGGCTCGCCACCAAAAACCTCCACGCTGACGCTTGTGCAACATGGCTTACACCTACTGTATGCGAACGACGAGATGTCTGACACCCGATCATCACGGCCTGCCTCATAACGTAGAACTTTCTTGGTGGTGCGCGTTGGAGGGAGAACACTAGTGGTATTTTGAAGGGATCATCTTATATAGCTACCGCCGTGTAACTAATATATACTATATATACAATCACACAATATAAGATGCACACAAAACATCAAATGTAATGCAATGTGATATAGTCCATTGCGCCATGGTCTTCTTGGCGCCCGCAGTTTATAAACAATTTAATAAACCTACCTTGACCATATCACATAGCCCATGCAAAATAAAGTTAGACGCTTCTACTTTATCTTTTGCATATTTTACGTGGCTCGGGGCTTTTGTAAACAGAACCGCTTCATACCTACGAACCTTATGACCACAACAACGATCCAGTAATTGCATGTTTAAGCATCCCTTTCGGACCCTCCATTGAAAATGCAAGACCAACTAAAGAGAGAGAAACATGCACCCGCCAGCCACAGATACGGTACAAGCCGTATGTCAGTAGTGGAACCAGTCTCACGTAAGCGTACGCGTAAAGTCGGTCCGGGCTGCTTCATCAACTCGATGCCGCTGGAATCACAAGTGCACGCTAGAGGGTAGCAAATAACAGGAACGGTGCCCTCGTGCAGAACACGAGTTCTAACAGCGTACAACTATATCTACGATAGATCGGCTCTGATACCACTGAAGGGGATCGTGTACAGAAAACAAAATTTTTCCTAGCAACGATATCCTTAAACTAGCCAAGATCTACACTATGAAGATATAGTAGTACGGCGGAGATCGGAATACATACCCTCGTAGACCGAATAGCGGGGATTACGCTCCCGCACAAGCATTGACGATGAAGACGCCGTAGCCGACCTCTAGGTCGCGGAGAACCCGGCGTGACGAAGACGACCCCGAGGTCGGGTGGAGGAAGTAGGCCTCCGAGTACCGCTAGCGCAGCACCTCGCAGGGCGTCACACACATACGGTGGAGACGACGGCCTCCGAAGCTCCAGTCCAGGACGAGCAGCGGAAGACTTGGACCGGAACACCAGCAGCGCGGCAGCGGGCTATGGTGGAAGAGATCCCCCTCCTCTACTCGGTGCGGCTCCGACAAGGGAACCACGAGATCGAGAGAGAAATTGGGAATTAATTGGTGAATTAAAAGGCCAGGGGTGCCCCTTCTTATATAGGTTCCCGGGGGGAGCCAACCTCCCTAGCCAGGCAATGTGGGACTATCCCACAGCCATGGTGCGGCTAGGGATGGTGCGCCGGCCCTAGGTGGGCCCCATTTGACCCACCTAGGCCGGCCAAGCCTCCCCCACAAAATTCCCTTGAGGGTTTTCCCCCCATGGGCCTTCTTTCGACCAGAAGGCCCATTTAGGGAAATCAGCCTAAATAAATTCGAAAATAAATATATAAAATCATATTTGCATATTAATTACACTAATTAATATCAAACATAATATATATAATTTTTCCTAGCTCCGAAAACTCTTTCGGCGCTGCCCGATCTCCATCGGACCCCTCCCGGGATGATCCCGGTGATCTCTTTCCTTTCCGGTTGTCTTGTCGAAACCCCTTATGCTCCGTTTGGATGTTCGCATTGGGAGGCTAGACATTATATTGAGTTGAATGTCTAATATCCAGGATATTGATATTGAGATCGAATGTCAATATTTTTGTTTGGATGTGTTAGATATTTGGAGCCAAACACGATATTGAGATTGAATGTCAAATATTGTTTGGATGTTACAGAAGTAATGAATTGCAATTTTTTGTGACTTTGATCACTATACTGTCTCCTAAGAAGTTTAATCAAACGGAAGCTAGAATACTTACAGGGCGGCTAATTTGCTAAGCGTGTATTATTTGTTGAAAAACAGAACTAAACAAAATTATTCGGCAAGTTAGAGAATCAATTTGAACAGTGCCCAAAGGGATAAACATCTATATCGTCAGGCTCGTGGCTGTATACAGAAATCAATCCATTCGCGTCTGGATAGCTTTACAGAGTCCATCGTCGTTGTGGACGGCGGCATGGAGAGAGGAGGTGGCGAGCAGGGCCGTTGGCCGGCGCTGCCCATGAAGATCCAATACCCTCAACATCAGGATGACACCGAAAGGGCAGCTGCCGCCAGAGACGGCCTGAACACGCTGAAAAGGCTCGCTCGATCCTGGTAGCGGCGCCGGCGCTGCTGTCCAGGGACGCCACGACGGACGAGTAGACGCTGCCCGTGTGCCGCTGCACCTCCTCGGCGGCTCGGCCAGCCTCACTCGCTCACTCTCCACCCACGCGTCCGGCGGCGACGGCGGCGGGGGAGCTGGGTTGACGGAGCTCGCCCCGGCTCACGGCAGGCTGAGCGACAGGGACGTGGGCGGATCAGGCGGCGGCACCTGGAGGGGGCTCAGTCTGCGCTGCCGCCAAGTCTTTTTGTCTGGTCGCTAGCGAACCGGTACGGGAGGTGGGAGCGAATACACAGCAATGTCGAGGGTTGGAGCTAGAGATTCAGCCGGGGCGAGTTTGGCCTTCGCGTGGGGTATCTGGATATTGAGCGCGAATGTCACGACGGAATGTCTACCGCAACCAAACAGCGATATTGGAGATATTCGGCTCCAAATCTTGCGAATATCCAATATCAAGCTTGAATGCAAACATCCAAACGGGGCATTAAGTGTGTTACCCTAGCGGTTCGATATAATAACAGGTACGATCAAGACTCCTCTATGATCGACGACTAACTCGTAGTCCTGGACCCCATGAATTAATCCCTGTGATATAACGAATGACTTTCATCTATCAAACCTGGACGTATAGTCTTAAACCCTTTGTCATGGCGATACTTAGCGTGTCCGAGCATCATTCTCAGATATCTCCATACCTAGCATGATCTCGTTACCGACATCGCTATCTTCTAGTCGTCTATGATATTATGTCAGCTGGTGACCTAGTCACATGTTTGCAAACTCATTTGACATAATCTCACCGAGTGGGCCCTAGAGTATCTATCCGGCTATGCGGACTGACAAATCCCGCTGTTGACCCCTCGTCTCAACTACCCCTTTCCGATACCCAAAAGTATCACCGTTATTGTCACACTAGATAAGATATGACGTTTGGTGCGATCAAAGTATCTTCCAGGGATAACAATAAGAGTTGATCTCACGGTCTTAAGGCGTAATGACTATGTCCTACAAATACTGGGTATGTCCATCACATCGTTACACCTAACGATATGACTTCCATTGCCGACCGGCGCCATGCCCTATGATCGGAAAACCTCGATCATCAATCGCGCAACGAAACTAGTCTTAGTAGAGGCTACTAGGGACCTGGTTGTTTATCTACCACACCTGTATTAATGTTTTCGCTTAATACAGTTATAGCATGGTGTAAAACATATAATGAACGATTGGGATATTGCCAATAAACTATGTTTATTAAGTGCCTCTAGGGCATATTTCCTTCAGTGTTCCGGAGTATGAACAAAAAGAGATATTGAGAAAGTGCCATAGTAGCGCTTGTGGAGGACATCATGCTAGAGATAGAACCGCACAAAAGGTTTTACAATTAGGTTTTTATTGGCCTACTCTCTTTAAATATGCAAGAAAGTTTATTTTATGTTGTGATGAGTGTCAAAGAGTTGTTAATATCTCTAGACAAAATGAAATGCCTATGAATTATTCTCTTGTTATTGAACCGTTTGATTGTTGGGGATTTGACTTTATGGGTCCTTTTCCTTCTTCACATGGTAATACACATATACTTGTTGCTGTTGATTATGTTACTAAATGGGTAGAAGCTATTCCTACTAAAAGTGCTGATGGTGAAACATCATTAAAAATGCTTCAATAAATTATTTTCCCTAGGTTTGGTGTTCATAGATATCTTATGACTGATGGAGGTTCTCATTTTATTCATGGTGGTTTTAGAAAAGTTCTTGCTAAATATGGTGTTAATCATAGAATTGCTTCAGCTTATGATCATCAAACTTGTGGGCAAGTAGAATTATCAAATAGAGAAATTAAATCTATCTTGCAAAAGACTGTTAATAGAACAAGGAAGAATTGGGCTAGTAAATTAAATGATGCATTGTGGGCTTATAGAACTGGTTATAAAAATCCCATGCGTATGTCTCCTTATAAAATGGTTTATGGAAAATCATGTCACTTGCATTTAGAATTAGAACACAAAGCTTACTGGGCAGTGAGAGAACTAAATAGATATTTTGTTACATCCAAGGTTTTAGAGTCCAGAAATAGAATAGATACAGGAGTGTGCATTGCATTCATGCATCAAAAAATCCGAATAATTTTTGCGCATTTAATTTTCAAAACACTAAGTGATTGAAGTTTCACTTAAGTTGGTGGAATTGAAGTATCAACTTGAGCGCTATAAACTTTGATATGATCTTGGCTTACATCTTATGTTGGGGTAGAGAGATATACGATGCAATGTTACACCAAGTAAACATAAAACCAAGTGAAAGAAAACCTAATATACCAAAACAATATTTAGGAGTTAATGACCAAAACAACTATTCCTAGTTATTCTCTGACCATCTATTCTTATCAATTGTGCTAGACATATTTCTAGTACATGGAAACCATTACATTCTTGGAGACCAAACTGAATTACCTAAACCTTAATCCAGATCCTCTTACTTGATCTGACATCATATCTTCTTACCACCCAATCTTCACGAAGGCAGCAAGGAAGAAATACAACAAGAAGGATTATAGGAGTATTCCTAAGATGGGCATAGAAGTGGATGTCAATCTCTCATGAAGAATTTGAAACTCTTTTATCATTAATCAAATTTATCTCTCAGGAAATGGTATGACATTACAAGGTTAGTGTTATATAGAAGTAGGTTGGTAACAAGCTTTGCAACCTTGTTCACAACTCATTTTTGTATGCACCAACAATGAAGTGCCATATACACATGAATAGAAGGGTAGATAATCCAGTACATCAAAATTCATCAACCATTGACCATATGAAGTAATTTGGTGATAAGCTTTATAACCTTGTCAACAAATTCTTCTATATTCCTAAGGCCATTTGATGTCATAAAATACACATACATTCATATACCACCAACCCCAAGAAAGTTGGCTTGGTTAAATTGAATTGTCCTCACTACAAGGGTGAGACAAGTGATGTTGGAACTTCAGTATAGGACAAGAAGAACTTGTCTTGACTATCTAGTTCTTGTGTAGAAGAATCAAAACCTAAGTAAAGCCACATATGGATTATGGTGTTTCTCCAAGGGAATCATAACCCAAAGGGATAGTAATGCCAAAGCATAAGTCCATATGATCAATATTCATATGTAAAAATTGCATGAGTTAAATCTCAAGTTTATGATTATGGGGTAAAAAATTCGACTCACACACACCAAGTCATCTATTTCTTCCAAGCAGTGTATCAACCTTTGATCACCAGAAGGAATAGGGGAATAAGAAGGAGTCTTCACTTAACATTGCATCTATCATATCACCATAAGACTTAACTTGAGGCCGGTTATCTAAACCTTGTTAACCTAGAAGCATCTGATCATGTCTCTCAGGATTAGTTGTCAGGTAACATAAGTAAATCCAAATGTGTTAATATCCCATGCCTAGCATTGATTGGGATTATAGAATTGTGTATACTCTTTCTAGGAATCACAATGATCAAATTGCCAATTCCACTCGACTACCATTTGGTGTTGCTAGGATCTCTTTAAATCACCAAAACACAAATGGAACATTTATATCTATATATACTCTTGGAGTGAAAGACCTAAAATCATTTTAAAGTTTTAAACAAAAAAATTCCACAATTAATTATAACATAAAAAAAAGTAGTCTCATGTTGCTATAATGCACCACAAAAATAATCAAGTAAAGGCTACAAAATCTAGTAAAGACTTAAATACCAAAAGGTGTCCAACTGCCTGTAAGTTAATAGTATTCAAGAAATGCAAAGGATTCAAATTTTGAAGTTGAAATATACTCCCTTTATCAAATCTAAATTCCATGACTTATTTGCAAGTTCTTAATTATAAAATAAGTCCAAAACAGAAGGCAGGGGCATGTTCTCATTGTCTCTGCAGTCTCCAAGGAACCCAGGGGGTTTTCTGCAAAATTGCAGTTCCTGAACGTTTTCTTCTTCCTCCGGCCAGAATGCAGGGCAGAGCGTGTCGTCGCTGCTGCCCTGCCGTGCCTCTCTTCTCTTCGCTTCCCCGCGTCGATAAGGACGCCGAGAAGCCGTCCGCATCTCTCTCGTCCCTCACTCGCGCCCCTCTCTTCCTCTTCCTTCCTCTATGTTCATCTCCAAACCCTAACCCTAGTCTCTCCGGCCACCGCCAAGTTTTGTCGATTGCCGGCGATGGAGGTCTCCTCTTGGAGTGATGAGTGGCTGGGAATCTCCGCCGTGAAGCCATCTTCCTTCTCGACGATCCGTTCGTGCGAAAGAGCTCGGGACGGGTTGAATTCCGTGTTCTTCTTCCTCTCCGGCCGCCGGACGTCGAGGACAAGTTTGTCGCCGTCTGACCTTACCTTGCCTCACCGAGCCTTTCATCGTCATCTTGGTGAGCTTTGGAACCTTCCTGTAACCTCCGTTTGTTCCAATTTGTTCGGGAATCGTTGCCCCTCGTGCTTAGTCTCCGACCGCCGCAAAGCTCGCCGCCGGCAAGAGTGCGGTGACCATTTGGTCATCTTGCCGTCACCAATAGAACCGAGTCACTGCACTCTAGCTAGGACTAGCTCCAGTTCGGGTTAGTTCGTGCGAGTTCGTTGAGTTGATCTTTAGCAGGAGGATCGGATTCATTGCTGACGTCAGCATAGAAATTAAATCAATTTACTTATTTCTTTTCAATTGTGTAAATCAGTGACAGGTGGGACCACCCTATCAGACTTTTATTCCTGTAGGAAAACCCTGTAAATAATAAAACCATGATAGGTGGGCCCAACTTAATTTAATAATTTCAAAAATTGATTTAAATTGAATAAACTTTGTAAATTCATTTTAAATCCGAAAAATATAATCTTTATACCAAAATGATTAGAAAAATAAATCTAAATAACTACATCATTACAATTTGTGTTTGAATAAAATTTAAAATACAAATCACTTAACCTTTTTAATATGGAGTTAAATTGAAATGCTATTCTGGATGCATTTAAAACTTCATTTAAAATGTTTCACATGCATTACTTTAAATTTGAAATTGTGCTTTCATTATAACATGTAATGTTCTTATTTCAATCATTACTATTAAAATAATAACTTGCTTAAGAAAATAATTAATGAGTATAATTTTTCATAATTGTGAAAATGATGCTATAAGCTTATGAACCTTGTTCTACTACCAGTTCATATTCATTTCAAATAAATAGAAATGTAACACCACTGAACTACTACTTCCATGTTGTACAAATGTTGCACCTATCCCATTTATTACTTAATTCCTTTTACTTATAATTAGGTTAATGATGATCACTAAAAGGTTAATAACACTATGGTAGTTAAGTAATTTGTTTTATGGAAAAAGTCCATTTAAAACCTTGAACTCATAGAGGTTAGGAAAATCAAACCCCGAACTCAAAATCCCGGTCGTTGGCACCCTGAACTTACAAATCCCGGTCTAAATCGAACCCTAGACCAATTTTTCATTGCCAGAAATAAAAATATCAAACAAAATAATTTGCTGCACTCAATGACTGAGATGGCCCACATGTCATATCTATCTTCTACCTAAGCAACATCCATATGGGAAACCAATAAACAACCAACAGTAACATGTCAGCGCCTGCAGGTCGCCCTCCTCTGATGTGCAGACGGCCAGGCACAGGCAGTGGTGTGGAGATCGGCGGATGGAGAAGAAACGGCGGACCGGTTGGTGTGGCAGGGGACCTTTGTCTAGGTGAAAAGCTAATTAGCTGAAGCAAGCCACGCCATGAGAATGGCACCGGACATATGTTGTTCATTAAAGAGCTGTTTTTTTATCAGATGAAGGAGCCGCTAGTTCTATTTGCTAAGGGAGGTTTAAATTGTGCTATTAATTTAGTGCCAACAATCGAACGTGGATGTGGGCACTTCTAAAAACGAGATGCTTGATCTGATCCACATAGTTAATTAGGGCGGACGAAGGCGACAACATGGGCAGTGACGGGCAGCCGGCGACGGGGGATCTCGACCAGGTTGGTGAAGTGCGGGATGCGGAGAACAACAGTTCGCCGCCGGTCGAGAGTTGCAGGAAGGTCCCAGATGACAAGACATATTTAATTGAAGAGAACTATGACACCAATGCACGCGCTGTATACATATGGAGACTTGCTACAAATTAATCAACAGGGTATACAGATTGAAGAACCGAGAGACCGAGAAAAAACTCGGATTGAGAGTAGCCTACGGATGAATCATGAGAAAGATTGGGGAAGAAAGGACTTACAAGCAGGGTCCACATGTAAGTGAGAGAAGCTTGCAATCCCGATCTGGATTGTCGTATTCCCGGTGCACCAAACATATTTAGGGTTTGATTTAGACCGGGATTTATAAGTTCAGGGTGCCAACGATCGGGATTTCGAGTTGGAGGTTCTATTTGTCTAACGTCTACGAGTTTAAGGTTTAAAATGAACTTTTTGCTTGTTTTATTATATAATCAACAAATCATTCATTCATACGAAACTAAGCTAAGTTTAAGTTGTGAGAGCTTGATTAAATTCAAATAACATTCATAAGGCAAGGTCTTGGGTAAAACCCACAAAGAAGAATAATGTTATAAGCTCTCTATTAACCATTTGTTATGGTATCAACAATGTTAGACATTATTTATGTTCTTTAAAAGTTATTATTTTTTGCCATCATAAAAGATAACACTACCCTAGCTCTAGTTAATTAAAGTGCATATGTATCTTCTACCAACAAAAGATGAGTACAACCTAACACAATCATTGAATGTTATATGTGGTTTTACTTTACTCTTAAGCCTAATATGATACATGAACATTAATGTTAAACAACTCATCTTGCTGGTGAAGTAAACTTGAAGACAAAGCAACTCTAAATGAAAACACCCAACTTAAACAACACACAATCTTCGAGAGTGAGATACGGGGTACTTTGCGATGCATCTCATCCTTATGCATTTATCATGCTGTTTCTTCAAACATTAGTCCTTACCGGACCAATGATGTTGTTTTCAGACTTCTCGGTGTTTATATTATATCGAAGACCTTGGCTGCATAATCTTGAAGTAAAAAAGGCAAGTTCATCCCTTTTAATCATGTCCTCTTGAAGTATTTGTTAAGAAACTATTTTCAAAATGATATTATGGCATATCACACAAAAAGGGCAGAAAACTTTTTTTTATAATAATATGACTTTGGTTATCCACTAGTGAGGTGGTAATCTCATACGGCTGGCAGATGGGACCACGGTAAGAATGTTGTGGTGGAGGTTCCATTTGCACGGGAAAGTATCACTTAGGACTTAACAACAAATGTCGCCAGTGATTCTTGCGCCAAATATTACGTGCAACCATTAGATTTGGAATGGGACGGAGAAGTCATTTGTACCCTTTTCCTCTCGTACACCAACGGATGCATAGTACAAGCCAGGCGGTGGTAAATCTGCTCATGAGCTTGATATGGCTCGGATAATAATCTCACCTTCGGGTTGTGGCTTCTAGCATCTATGAAGGTTGGCTTCGTGAACTAAGCCGCGATGTCTCCCACTAGTTGGCAGATGTTAAGCTGGGGTGTCTCCCACTAACATGCACCGGAGTAATGGGGGGTGTGCGGGGATGGTGGAAAGGCGCAATGATTGGCTTGGATTACTGACTGGGCCCCACACCAAGGAAGTGTGGACGGGAAAGATTCACCCGGTTGTGCAACAAGGTCTTGATCTCTTATGGGTAAAGCAGCGCATCTCTGCAGAGTGTATAAATGTGACATGTTACTTCACGTTCCAGGACGGAACGACGAACGCAACATGAAAGGAGACTCCTCAAAGCCCTAGCCCTGTGACTCCTGACGAGCATAGTCTTCGGAATAAATACAACCTCTTGAAGAAATGTTTTCAAAAACTTGTATTAGCCTACGACAATCCATTGTCTGTGGCTGTATTTATGCATCAAACTTCCCACCTTGCATAATGAACTTGCTGGATAACGCTTTTACTCACCCTTGCCTCCTAAACCTCTGCTAGACATGAGAACCACAAGAAGGCAATACTTTAGGCTATGAAGACTCCGAAGGCGGATAAACTCAAGATACCAAAAAAGGCAACTACATCGAGTTGAAGCAATTAAAGGAAGACAAAGGACAAATGAAGACGTAGAGTAGAAGAGGACATATTCCTATTCATAGAACCTATCTTTGTAGGCGTTGCTATAGCGCAATCGCAAGCCTAGCGTGTTAGCAGTAGGCTTAGTATAGTTAGTTCCTCCGAGGTTTTTCATTTGATCTTATTTTATTAGGCCTTGCCTCATTGTTTCGAGGAGGTTCTAAAGATCTGTTGTTTTGGATCTTCTGTTTGTAATCTATAGTCTTGCCTTGGACCTGCGATGTTTCTGTTGTACCACTCTAATGATGTAACACTGGTGGACGGCGATCCATTGGTGCTATGTCAACGACTTTAGCATACTACACCATACAGTGGTATGTGAAGGGGTTCCGGTGTAGAAAACAATAATTTTTCTAGCGTATGAAACCCTAACTAGTCAGGATCTATCTATCTAGTACATGTGATAACGGTGGCGGAACGGGTTACATTACCTCCACGTAGACCGATAGCGGGGATTACGCTCCCGCACAAGCGTTGACGATGAAGTCGTGCGTAGCCGACCTCAAGGTCGCAGAGAACTTGCCGCGTTGACGTAGACGATGACGCCGGGGTGTCGACGATGACCTGCGTCGACGGGCGTCGGGCGGAAGATGGCATGGCGCCGGCAACCGGAGGGGGGGGGGGGGGGGGTGGTGCGTCGGCGGCAAGGGGGGGGCAGCAGCTGGACTGCAGGTGGGCGAGACGACGTCGCCGAGGCTCCTCAAAAGAGTCACCTCCGAGCACTCGCAAACATACGGAGCATAACAATCACCCCCGGTCATTCAGATCCAGCTGAAATCGCAGGGGTAGAACTTTTATGGAATCCCGCAGGGCAACGGCGCCTGGCGGTATAGCTTAGGTGGAGAGAGGAGGAAAAACGGGCGGAGAAGCAACTCGGCCAGCCTGCTATACCATTAATTGTATTTTTCTGTAATTAATCCAATTAATATGCCTTGCTATATAAAGGGGGGAGGGGGTGTGCAAACACCTTGCCTCCCTCATGTGGGACTAAAGGAATAGGAGGGGGAGAGGGGGGGGGGGGGGGGTTCGGCCGAACCTCCTAGTCCGAGTTGGACTAGGGGCCCAAGCCCCCTTCCTCCTATGGTGGTGCGGCTCCGAGTTGGACTAGGGCCCATTTAGGTGGGAGCCCCCTTTTTCCTTTATTATTTAATAATTAAATTAATATAAAATATAATTAATTCATAATAAATATATTTTAATACTATTTAATATCCCGTGACTCCGAAACATTTTCCGAACCACCCGAACAACTTTCGGACATCCCTGGAACCATTCCAGACCTTCCCAGAACTCCTTCCGGACCACCAGAACTCTTTTCGGATCATTTCTCTCTCTCCAACAAAATTCTATATTATTCCAGAACCTATCTCCTGGTGTCGTTAAGACCTTAAGTTTGTTACACTACGGTTCGAGAACACTCCAGATATGGTCGAGACACTCCGCTCACAAATGACCGTCAGAGATACCTGGATGTATATCACGGCCCCTGTGCATTCTATGAATATCGTCGTTGAACCATAAATATGATATTCATTCCCTTTGTTTCTGTGATACTACCTTGTCCGAGATATGATCGTAGACATCCGATGTCTTTGTTGTATCTCGTTACCAACAAAGTTTATTAACTCGTCTGTGATACTACATCTCCATGACCTAGTCATAAGCTGCGCAGCTATATAGATGTAATCTCACCGAGTGGGCCCAGAGTATCTTTCCATTACAAGAATGAACAAATCCCGCTCTCGATCCTTACTTTTCGATGCTCTTTCGGGATACCCAAGATGGACACCGTTATTGGCATGCTATATAAGACACAACGTTTGATGCTCTCAAAGCACCCCTACGAAGCATCAATAAGTACGGTCTGATGGTCTAAGGAATAATCTATCATATTCTATTTTATTGCAAATGACAAACATCGTAATATGATCTTATTGGAATACTTTGCGTATGTCCATCACCTTATTCAACTAATAAGATGACCCCTTTGTCAACCGACATCATTGTCCTTGATCGGGAATCTCGATCAACTGTTGCCCAATGGACTAGTTCATATAGAGGCTTACTAGGGGGACCTGGTTGTCTGTGTATCACACGTGTATTAATAATTCTAATTAATACAGTTATAGCACAATACACAAACCTATTATAAAATTATGAGATAATGCAATAAATACTACTTATTTATTTGCCTCTACGGCATATCTCCTTCAGTCTTTGTAGCGTACCTGCACTTAGAATAAGGCAGATACCTGTGTATAGTGCAAATCCCTGGATCGATTTGTTTGCACACACAGTTTACGATGTAATATCACAACAAAGTATCAATTTTATTACATCGATGATCCAGACTTAGAAAATATTCAATACAGGTTGCATAGCATAAAGCTAGCTTCGAAAGAGTAAACAGCAGAAATACAATGGCAGTGAGTCTCCATCGACTTCATGTTGCCACAGGCGAAAACATGTTGGTTGTAGACTCGAAACCTTTAAACGAAACCTCACTCGTCATCTGATCAAATCTGCAATAAGAAAAATGTTGCAACAACGTGGGTCATATTCCATTAAAAATGGAGTCTGACAAGTGACACTATGGTGGACACTTAGAGGAATAACTCTATGACCTATATGCTTATTTGGCTGGTGGAGCTCAAGGCTATTTTGCAGAAAGCAAGTTTTTCCCTAACTTTTTGAAACAACTTTACCTCGTTGAGACAAATATGGTATGAAAGCCATAGTCTCATTCTACCCTTGTTCACCCATCAAGTTTTTAATTTAAAAATTGGAATGGTGGAATCCTCCGTTGATGTCCTCGTTCAGCTGCTCAATTGTCCGTTTCCGTGGACACGGCTAAGTACTTAGATTTTAACTCTGCAGAGGTTGTGCATGTTCACATTTGTACCCATTCAACCAAAATTATCCATTACACACCATTTGTGATAAGGAAAGGAGAAGAATGAGACGAGATCTTTCAGAAGCATTTTCCCTCCCACTCTGGCCTGACGCGCTCCACCTACAAACCACTACCTCCACCTGTCAGTCCGGGGCGAGTCCATGCAGCTTAGTTGATCAAGCCAGAGCCCATATTGGCAATGGCTGCACGATAAGCAATCTTCACTCGGAGTTCTTCAGATTCCTCTGTTCCTGGGTGGCCATCCACAAGTGAATATCCCACAGGTACATCCCCTGGGGACAACACTCAACTCATACAGCCAAGCAACCAATTCCACCCAGGTGTTTGATTATAACTTAGTAGAATTTAACATTTCATCAAAAATAGTTTTGCATAACATCACAATTTTACTAAGTATTTTCATAGGAACCTAGACACAGGAATAAGGAAGTCTAAACATGGCTTGCATAGCAATACTATCCTACACATGCTTATAGAAAAATAATCTACTCATGCATAGAAAAATAATAGGACTTTTATGGGGGTGTGCCACTTGCCTTTGAATGATGTCGATGTTCACAAACTCTTTTCAACAACGAACGTTAGCACTCCGTTCAATCTAAACAATAAGCAAACAACAATATAACAATCAACAAACAACAATCAAACATACATGCTCATACATAGTGAACAAACATGTTTCATAAAACTTCTAAGGAAAACATGTCATGCATGATATGCAAATTATTTCTAAGGACTAGAGATGCATGTCATGCCATGAAAATCTTTTAAGTTAATGCAAGGAAATTAGGTTGGTCCAAAATGACCAAGGGTTAAGGTCATAAGTTGGATAAAATAACTTTGCTATAATTCATCTTGAATAAGTTCTCAAATGGCCTAGTCTTGATGTGTAAAAATACTTAGAGAGACTACTAAGTATATTTTTCAGTGTGATCAACACTTATTATCAACTCTTTGTAAATTTGATATTCACTATAGTGAGAGAGACAGACACCTGACCAACCACTTGAATTGTGGAACAGGTCTCATGTTCGTGGACATGTAAGGTTAGTCTCCAGGCCGCTTCATCTCACAATGCCGCTAGGATCCAACAAACTTCAAAGATGATAATATCATGGTCAAAATTTGTTTAAGTCTAAAGTAAAAACAAGATTGGGAAAGAGGAAAAGATAGAAGAAAGATGTAGTTGGTCTTCTATGAATCATCTCTATACTTGTAAATTTCTCCTGAACTTCTTCTTGATTTTCTTACAATAGGAGAGAGAGGAAGTAAGACTTAGAAAATATTGCTGGTTGGTCTTCATGAATTTCTTCTTGAATTCCTTCTAAGTGCTTTTGCTCCTTGAAGATACTCCTGAAGTCTTGTTTTTTTAAGTCCTTCGTTGGTCTTCAAGCTCCATGTTGAAAATACTAAGTTTTGAAAATATTTCTAATTTAGAGAAAATGGGGGAGGAGTTTATTATGCGAAATATAACTATATGTGAAAATAAGTCATGCATGCAATGCACTTTTAAAATCCTAAGAATATCATACAAAATTTGTGATATTTATAAAGTATGCATTTAGCTATAATTGTAATTTAATTAATTTCGATTTTTGGAAAATATAATAAAAGGAAAAGATTAAAGTTTTCTATGATTAATATTTTTATAACTTAATATTATAAATAGTGTTAATAGACAAGGAGCACTTAATCAAATTAAATATATATAACTATGAATTTATTCAAATATTACTCAAAAATATTTTAGAGCAGTGTCATCAATTTACAATTATTCTAAAGTTTCTAAAACAATTTTATTTGCAATTTTTCAAATTACAGATTTAAAGTTACGAAAAAATACTCAAATTCACCATTTGAAATTTGAATATTTAAAACTATGTCAAATTTGAAATCTAACAGATCTAAAATATTCTACATGTCAAGGGCTTTCCAAATATTTTTTTATTTTTGAATTTGGATAAATGGTTAAAAAGTTATAACAGATCTAAGTGACAGGGGCTTTTCTGCAAAACTGCCATTTAAACAATTAAAAGAAAACAATTTCCACGTCAGCGCTGACTGTGCGCTGACTGGGATCCTACGTGGCAAGTGGAATGATCTAGTCCGTCAGATCTGTACTTACCCGTTCGCTTTAAAAGGATCTATCGTGGCCGATGGATGGAGATCTAACGGTGCAGATCGAGCGACCTAAATCGGGCGGCGCTAGGTCACCGGGGACCTCGCCGGAGATACGAACACGGCGGCGACTGGGCGGCGACTTGCGTTCTACACGATCTAGTGGATCCCGGGAAGAGCGGCTCGTACCGTGGAGAAGGGGAGGTCAAGGCGGGCGCGGTGGCGATGCAGTGGTCTTCGGAGCGTCTTCGTTTGCCTGGTATCCCTAGTCGGAATTGAAGCCGGCGGTGGTTGCTTCGGTCGTGGACGGCTGTGTCTACCTGGGGCACACAAAGCGCGAGGAATATGTCACGGAGCTGCGCACTGAGTTGGCACAGTGAGAGGGAGAGAAGGGAGAGCTCGGGGGTCTGTCTACTCACCTGAATCGGAGCACGTTGCCGGCGGCAATGGCGGACGGAGGCGGAGGATTGCGGGCGGCCTGGTGGCGGAATTTCTAGGGTTTTTGGTGGAAAACGAAGAGGAGGAGCTGGGGTATTTGTAGGGGGCAAAGGAGGGAACGCTCGCGTTGTTCACGGCTCGAATTTGGAAGGGGATCGCCGGCCGATTTCTCGGGCGCGATTTGGGCAGAGGTTGAAGACGACTCGGGCTGACAGGTGGGTCCCGCTGTCAGGTTATTTTCTTTTTCTTTTCTGTTTTATTTATTTTCTTTATAACTTTTGATTTATAACTCCAAATGAGGTGAAACAAATTTCTAAAAACTTGAAAAATTATTATCTTTGTGTTAAACCAGTTGTGGGACTGTTTTGAACATTTTTAAAAAATAATATTTTGAAATATTGATTGAATACAAATTTGTCACTTAAAGTCAAATTTGAAACTATATTTTAATTAAATCTTCTTTTGGCTAAATAAATTTTGTAAAATACCCACATTCCAATATGTTTGAATTTAAGTTATTTAAACTCATATTCCAATATTAAATAAATTTTAGCTTTAATAGATTCTTAAATATCATATTACAACTATTTGTAATGAAAAGAGAAAATGTAATGTATTCATTTTTAATTCAAATTAATTTGTGCACCATTATATTTTATATTAAGATAATTCATTTGAAAACTTTATAAAAATACCTTTGGAAATATACTAGTTTTAATTCATTGTTTATACTGAATATATTCAGGAAAATCATTTAATGTTTTGAAAATACATGAAAATCATTTAAGCTAATGAAATGATTATTTGGATAATTCATTAATTATATTATCTATGAAGTTTTAAAGTAATGAATTATAAACTTATAATTTCCAAAGCTATAGCTTGAATTTAGTTAGATGAATGGAAATCATTTGGCAATTATATCATTTTAAATAGTTTTGAATTTATGAATAGATATGGCTAAGTGGTTGAAATTTGTTTCCTATAAGGAAACTATTTTATTAAAATGAAATGGTTTGAAGTATTTACATATTAAGGTTTTTGAAATACAATAGATAATAAAATGTTTAAACTGTGACATTTGAATTATTAAACTCTTTCAATAAGTTTGAAGTCTTTCTTAGTTGGTTTTCTTATGCATATAAATATTTTATTTTAATCAAAAACAAAAGTTTTAAATTTTAGTGATTTTTGAACATTATAAATGTTGGGATGTTACAAACTACCACCCTTAAAGAAATCTCGTCCCTGAGATTCGGAGAAGCTAGAAAGAAAAGCAACTGCTTGCAATGATTCTGATAACTCGAGAGGTTTGAGAAATTTAATTTCTGACATGGAAAAACTTGAAAGCTGGCAGGGAATGATTTTTCTTATTGAGAGGTTGGAAAGAAAGATGATTTGGGATCTCTGGATTTAAGTAACTGGGTTTGAATTATCTGGGTAGCTACCACCCTTAAAATAAAGGTTTTGTTGATTCTCAAAATATTCTAACTTATATAAGAAGATCGATACAAAATCATTACAAACAACATCTAACAAGCATCAAGCAACCAGGTTCAAACACTAGTAACACATACGTGAAAATTTCAAACTTCTTTTGAGAAATCGAATTAATCGTTTATCGAACGAAAACACACCAATGTCATGGAATTACAAAAACGATAGTACTGCCATACCACAATTTGATAGGTCAATACATCAATTCAATACGATAAGCTAAATGAGATAAATGGTGGTCCCTCTAACGTGGTTTTTATTTCTCCACTTATTCTTCCTTAATCTCACGCTTGCGCTTCATTGTGTGGTTATTCGCCACAGGCGTGACTTCTCCCTCAACTGACTCTTCAGAAAGCACCTCTTCGGGGTCTTCTTCCTCCTTTCTCCTTTGCGGTTATTACCACATTTCCAGTGCCTTGGTCACTTTCTTCAGCTACTGGCGGTGGTGGAGGTGCATTAAGTTGCGCCTCAAGGGTGGCGATCTGCTCATCCTTGTTAAGATTCTGCAAATGTAGTTCATGGATGAGTTCCTCCATATGGCCAATAAGGGTTTCAGAAGTCTGGAGTTCTTGGGTTTTTGCGTGTATGACGGCTCGGGCATGATCTGCGATGTTATAAGCTTGCTGAACCTTTATGGTCAGACGGTTCATGAGAAAATCCAAGTCTTCAAACATCTTGTTAGTGATGGGCAGGTCCAGGCGATTTCCCATGTGAGCCATTGAGTGGCCATGCACATCCCTCTTCCCAAGGCACGGAAGGGCGATTCTGGTGCCAGCTTGTTGCGATACTTATAACACAATCGGGCCATCAAGTCCACCATAGCTATGTTCACTCCTTCAATCCATTCAGGGTAGTAGGTGACATAGTCCACGGGCTCGAAGTCTGGCATCTTGGGATCTGGGGTCATGATAGTGCGGATTTCCCAACGCGTCACATCAGGTATGTCGGTCTCTTCCTTCCTTCCTCGGAAATAGGGCGGTGGTAGCTTCAATATACTTGTCAACCTCGACAACTGCGTCCCAAAGATGAAATCTGACAAAACATCAGCATACGCTGTCTCAGTGTACTCTCCCATCTGGAATTTTGAACAGGTAAGGGTATTAGATTTTAAGGCGAGACAAGAAATTTAATGTAGAGATAGAAAGGAAATTTTAAAATTTCTCAAGTTTGAAACCTAGTGTATTTAAAACTATTCAACTTTTGGTCTCTGTCCAATCCCAGGGGTTTTCGAACCTACAGGCAACACAGTGCTCTGATACCATCTGTAGCGTACCTTCACTTAGAATAAGGCAGATACCTGTGTATAGTGCAAATCCCTGGATCGATTCGTTTGCACACACAGTTTACGATGTAATATCACAACAAAGTATCAATTTTATTACATCGATGATCCAGACTTACAAAATATTCAATACAGGTTGCATAGCATAAAGCTAGCTTCGAAAGAGTAAACAGCGGAAATACAATGGCAGTGAGTCTCCATCAACTTCATGTTGCCACAGGCGAAAACATGTTGGTTGTAGACTCGAAACCTTTAAACGAAACCTCACTCGTCATCTGATCAAATCTGCAATAAGAAAAATATTGCAACAACGTGGGTCAAATTCTATTAAAAATGGAGTCTGGCAAGTGACACTATGGTGGACACTTAGAGGAATAACTCTATGACCTATATGCTTATTTGGCTGGTGGAGCTCAAGGCTATTTTTCAGAAAGCAAGTTTTTCCCTAACTTTTTGAAACAACTTTACCTCGTTGAGACAAATATGGTATGAAAGGCATAGTCTCATTCTACCCTTGTTCACCCATCAAGTTTTTAATTTAAAAATTGGAATGGTGGAATCCTCCGTTGACGTCCTCGTTCAGCTGCTCAATTGTCCGTTTCCGGGGACACGGCTAAGTACTTAGATTTTAACTCTGCAGAGGTTGTGCACGTTCACCATTGTACCCATTCAACCCAAATTATCCTTTACACACCATTTGTGATACGGAAAGGAGAAGAATGAGACAAGATCTTTCAGAAGCATTTTCCCTCCCACTCTGGCCTGACGCGCTCCACCTACAAACCACTACCTCCACCTGTCAGGCCGGGACGAGTCCACGCAGCTTAGTTGATCAAGCCAGAGCCCATATTGGCAATGGCTGCACGATAAGCAATCTTCACTCGGAGTTCTTCAGATTCCTCTGTTCCTGGGTGGCCATCCACAAGTGAATATCCCACAGGTACATCCCCTGGGGACAACACTCAACTCATACAGCCAAGAAACCAATTCCACCCAGGTGTTTGATTATAACTTAGTAGAATTTAACATTTCATCAAAAATAGTTTTGCATAGCATCACAATTTTACTAAGTATTTTCATAGGAACCTAGACACATGAATAAGGAAGTCTAAACATGGCTTGCATAGCAATACTATCCTACACATGCTTATAGAAAAATAATCTACTCATGCATAGAAAAATAATAGGACTTTTATGGGGGTGTGCCACTTGCCTTTGAATGATGTCGTTGTTCACAAACTCTTTTCAACAACGAACATTAGCACTCCGTTCAATCTAAACAATAAGCAAACAATAATATAACAATCAACAAACAACAATCAAACATACCTGCTCATACATAGTGAACAAACATGTTTCATAAAACTTCTAAGGAAAACATGTCATGCATGATATGCAAATTATTTCTAAGGACTAGAGATGCATGTCATGCCATGAAAATCTTTTAAGTTAATGCAAGGAAATTAGGTTGGTCCAAAATGACCAAGGGTTAAGGTCATAAGTTGGATAAAATAACTTTGCTATAATTCATCTTGAATAAGTTCTCAAATGGCCTAGTCTTGATGTGTAAAAATACTTGGAGAGACTACTAAGTATATTTTTCAATGTGATCAACACTTATTATCAACTCTTTGTAAATTGGATATTCACTATAGTGAGAGAGACAGACACCTGGCCAGCCACTTAAATTGTGGAACATGTCTCATGTACGTGGACATGTAAAGTTAGTCTCCAGGCCGCTTCATCTCACTATGCCGCTAGGATCCAACAAACTTCAGAGATGATAATATCATGGTCAAAATTTGTTTAAGTCTAAAGTAAAAACAAGATTGGGAAACAGGAAAAGATAGAAGAAAGATGTAGTTGGTCTTCTAGGAATCATCTCTATACTAGTAAATTTCTCCTGAACTTCTTCTTGATTTTCTTACAATAGGAGAGAGAGGAAGTAAGACTTAGAAAATATTGCTGGTTGGTCTTCATGAATTTCTTCTTGAATTCCTTCTAAGTGCTTTTGCTCCTTGAAGATACTCCTGAAGTCTTGTTTTTGCTAAGTCCTTCGTTGGTCTTCAAGCTCCATGTTGAAAATAGTAAGTTTTGAAAATATTTCTAATTTAGAGAAAATGGGGGAGGAGTTTATTATGCGAAATATAACTATATGTGAAAATAAGTCATGCATGCAATGCACTTTTAAAATCCTAAGAATATCATACAAAATTTGTGATATTTATAAAGTATGCATTTAGCTACAATTGTAATTTAATTAATTTCGATTTTTGGAAAATATAATAAAAGGAAAAGATTAAAATTTTCTATGATTAATATTTTTATAACTTAATATTATAAATAGTGTTAATAGACAAGGAGCATTTAATCAAATTTATAGCAATTTGATTTAATAAAAATAGTATTTCCATTAATAGTTATGTTGAAAATACTCAAACTATTCAAATTAAATATATATAACTATGAATTTATTCAAACATTACTCAAAAATATTCGTTGGTCCAGATCCGACGTGGGATCCGACGTGGCAAGTGGAATGATCTGGGCCGTCAGATCTGGATCTGATGGTCCAGATCTGCCCGTACCCGTTCGCTTTAAAAGGATCTATCGTGGCCGATGGATGGAGATCTAACGGTGCAGATCGAGCGACCTAAATCGGGCGGCGCTAGGTCACCGGGGACCTCGTCGGAGATACGAACGCGGCGGCGACTGGGCGGCGACTTGCGTTCTACACGATCTAGTGGATCGCGGGAAGAGCGGCTCGTACCGTGGAGAAGGGGAGGTCAAGGCGGGCGCGGTGGCGAGGCAGTGGTCTTCGGATCGTCTTCGTTTGCCTGGAATCCCTCGTCGGAATTGAAGCCGGCGGTGGTTGCTTCGGTCGTGGACGGCTGCGTCTACCTGGGGCACTCAAAGCGCGAGGAAGATGTCACGGAGCTGTGCACTGAGTTGGCACAGTGAGAGGGAGAGAAGGGAGAGCTCGGGGGTCTGTCTACTCACCGGAATCAGAGCACGTTGCCGGCGGCAATGGCGGATGTAGGCGGAGGATTGCGGGCGGCCTGGTGGCGGAATTTCTAGGGTTTTTGGTGGAAAACGAAGAGGAGGAGCTGGGGTATTTGTAGGGGGCAGAGGAGGGAACGCTCGCGTTGATCACGGCTCGAATTTGGAAGGGGATCGCCGGCGGATTTCTCGGGCGCGATTTGGGCAGAGGTTGAAGACGACTCGGGCTGACAGGTGGGTCCCGCTGTCAGGTTATTTTCTTTTTCTTTTCTGTTTTATTTATTTTCTTTATAACTTTTGATTTATAACTCCAAATGAGGTCAAACAAATTTCTAAAAACTTGAAAAATTATTATCTTTTGTTTAAACCAGTTGTGGGACTGTTTTGAACATTTTTGAAAAATAATATTTTGAAATATTGATTGAATACAAATTTGTCACTTAAAGACAAATTTGAAACTATATTTTAATTAAATCTTCTTTTGGCTAAATAAATTTTGTAAAATACCCACATTCCAATATGTTTGAATTTAAGTTATTTAAACTCATATTCCAATATTAAATAAATTTTAGCTTTAATAGATTCTTAAATATCATATTACAACTATTTGTAATGAAAAGAGAAAATGTAATGTATTCATTTTTAATTCAAATTAGTTTGTGCACCATTATATTTTATATTAAGATAATTCATTTGAAAACTTTATAAAAATACCTTTGGAAATATTCTAGTTTTAATTCATTGTTTATACTATATATATTTAGGAAAATCATTTAACGTTTTGAAAATACATGAAAATCATTTAAGCTAATGAAATGATTATTTGGATAATTCATTAATTATATAATCTATGAAGTTTTAAAGTAATGAATTATAAACTTATAATTTCCAAAGCTATAGCTTGAATTTAGTTAGATGAATGGAAATTATTTGGCAATTATATCATTTTAAATAGTTTTGAATTTATGAATAGATATGGCTAAGTGGTTGAAATTTGTTTCCTATAAGGAAACTATTTTATTAAAATGAAATGGTTCGAAGTATTTACATATTAAGGTTTTTGAAATACAATAGATAATTAAATGGTTTAAACTGTGACATTTGAATTATTAAACTCTTTCAATAAGTTTGAAGTCTTTCTTAGTTGGTTTTGTTATGCATATAAATATTTTATTTTAATCAAAAACAAAAGTTTTAAATTTTAGTGATTTTTGAACATTATAAAATGTTGGGATGTTACAGTCTCCCACTTGCACTAGAGTATAAATAAACTAGCTGCAGTTTACTTCATCAAATCCCCTTATAAAATAAGCGTCATTTGATAATGTTTGCTTGTGGAAGAGTGTTACTATGAAAATTTCTACAATACATAATTGTGCGTTCTTTTGCGATCCAATGATATCAACTTGCTTGATATCGCCATGTCATCCAATAACATATATGCAAATACCGTAACTAAGTGAGACTTTTGTTTCCCAACGCTTACTCTGATTCTGCTAACCAGATAACTGCCTTGAAAACACACTTAGTCATAGAGAGCCCCTTGTAACAATTACAAACTCGCGATATCTACATACTTTCACACCTATGTAGAAAACTGGACATTCCATGTCAATCTAATAACTAATGCACTTCAACTTCCAGTAAATTCTAAATTTACTTTTATAACTGTTCTTCTTCTTAGAACATCGGTTATATTTCATCGAGCAGATAACATGGTTTCTGTATGATGTCTAATATTACATAATAGACCAACATGTCATACAACCATTACTACATTGTATCATTACTCTTAATGATCAATTGGATTTCCAAGGACCATCCCTTTTGATTCTATTCTGACTCCTCAGATATAATCCAAAACAACTCGACTAACTATTTAAAATTCCCGTTCTATTCCAAATAGACACTAACTTTCAAATAGTTTCACAACTTCATCCTTCTCATCTATTCTACTGGTACAATTTCACAATGTGTCATTTACACAAGATGAATCGGCTCCCACTCAAATTATGTCTCCACATATTTGAGAACACGAGCTCCCACTCAAAAACATGTTATCTACATATTTGAGTTCCTAAGCTCCCACTCAAAAATATGTACTTTACATATTCTACCCGAGTGAACTAACTTTGACTCCCACTTAAAATCAACATTTTGGTCAAACCAAAAACATTGATCTCTTATCAATTCGAATTCAATACAAACTACTGTATTACATTAATACAAATCCCTCAGACTTCAAGCATGTCTACATAAATGTAGTCAACAAATTTGATCTTGTCCAAGACACATTTCTTGACAAAACATGCTTCTACGTCTTTCTTATAGTCACATTTATCATATAACACTTTATATGATGATTAAACAATCGTATTCCTCTAATAAGAATTGTAGCAACAATTACTGTTTTAATCCTCTCAAATGTAACTTGGATTTCCAGGCTGAAAAAGCCTTTGTTCGTATTATGATATTTTCTCAACTTTCTTTGTATTCATAAAGTGCACCTTGATCTGTCAACAAGATCTGAAACACTTAATATTGTGCTGTGACCTGACATCAATATTAAATATAACAACACTTTATTCAGAAGCTTCTTTCATGAAAATGTTATGGTCCTTATGAAGAGGATTGCAAGCAGAAAACAATTTTCTAGTCTCCCTCACTCTTAATCACCAAATTTTCATTTGTAGCCATATACTCTTTGGAACACCTTCCAATATTCTACTTTTATGAATATAGGTCTGACACCTTATTTCACGCTTCTAATTCCAATCCATAAACCATAATTCAAAGAACTGTTCATGTATATTCCGAATTATCGTATAATCATATACATGACGACACCATTGTCGATCATACGAATTCTTGTTGAGAGAAATATCTATTTTCTAAAGTGGACACTGACTATAATGTTTTGAACATATTAAGAGATTCTAAGACAGATTCTGACAGACCACACTTTATTTAAAATAGAGCATGCTTATAATACCCCACATATCACCATATATGACATTATAATATCGTGAAACGAATTTCCACAAGTCTCTTGTGTTGAAACCATAATTCAAAAATATTGTCCTTTGATCGAATCTTGTGAATACAATATTCACTAATCTTTCTTCTGAAAAACCCCATTTGATCTCTTATCACATTAATTTCAGACTTATGATTTATCAGGCAAATATTCTTATTCACCAATAATCATAGAAGAATTCGGATCAAGCAAAAAACACCATTAATTTAATAATCATTTAAAATGACTCTTAATTAATTTCCTCTCGTATTGACACTTCAATACTATATTTCAAACCTAATCAATTCGGCACTCGAAATACTTAAACGGACCAAAATATCCATTACTTCTTTCATTGCCTTCATGACTAAATTCGATGGTGTTTGTTCTAGTAATAGAACTTTTATTCATTGGACACGCTATTTTATCATTTCTACAATTATGAATGTTATCATACAATTGATGTAATTGAGATGTGAAACCTTTATTCATAATATAAAACAGTTGGCTTGTTCCATAACATAAAACAACTGAACTTGTCTTATTACATGAATAACTTTGTCTTGTAACAATCAAGACACTGAACACACTTTCTCACTATTACAAAAGATCTTATCAAAAACTATTAATGATAACTTGAGGACGTGAACACAAATGGCCATCAACTCCTTGATCACCATCTTCAGCGCCAGGTCACATCAAACTTCGCCGCATATATGTGATAATCAGGACCTGTTTTATAAAAAGAACAAGTATCAAATACTTTATCATATATCAAGAGGCAAATTCAATATTCTGTATATATCAAATTTATACCTGTAGCATCAAAGATTTCTCCTTCGATGGAATCAACTTTCAGAGATTTGAATTCGGACACAAACTTGTAGAAGTTCATATTGTCGGCCTTCAAAATGTACTTGCGCACATGCTTCTCATAGCTTGGAGGCGGAGATATCAACACAGTCTGAATGGCACAGGAATCTGCCATCAAGTAATCGAAGACCATCGTCAGCTGGAAGTAGATGTCATACAATCTCTTCAAATGAGTCTCCAGACAGGTATGCTCCTCCATGTGAATGGTCTGGAACATTCTAAGCTGCCTGAATTGCTCACGCTTCAATTCATCTCGGAAGTGTGTTTTTATCGCATCAATCATGACGCATGGCTCCTTGCGTCGAAACAACTCTTTCAACTCAGGTGCTAGGCATACGGTCATGGTGATCTCCACTTCGATGAATATGTCTCGACGCCTACGGAAATCATCTTCCTCCTCCTCGCTTGCAGAATCTCCTGGTCTTTCTCCTAACGCTTCATCGAGAACATACAAGATGTTGTTGTGTTCGAGGATGTTTCTAAAATCCTTGTACCAGCTGATGAAGTTGGACCCGTCGGCTTCTAAGGTAGAATACGGGCTCTTGAGGAAGTAACCGAAGTATAGTTGCGTAGTCTACATATGTGATCGCAAAAGAGGTAAGGTAAAGTTTATAATATATAAGTGAGTTTTAGTTTATAATCATATTATCAAAACACACCACACCAAAATTATTATCCCTAAAATAATAATGGCGATTACACGACCCCCATCCACCATACCACCCCCGATCATCACGGCCGGCAGCACAGCTTCAAAGGTGGACACAAAATGTCGATCACAACAACTCTGTGACTCATGCTCGATCTTTCGATCTTCCCGTGTTCCGAGGCCATATCTGCATATGCTAGGCTCGCCAATCAAACCTTGAAGACCCTGCACGTGCAACATGGCAAACACCTTGCCTCCCCCATGTGGGACTAAAGGAATAGGAGGGGGAGGGGGGGTTCGACCGAACCTCCTAGTCCGAGTTGGACTAGGGGCCCAAGCCCCCTTCCTCCTATGGTGGTGCGGCTCCCCCTCTTGGGCCCTCTTAGGGCCCATGTAGGTGGGAGCCCCCTTTTTTCCTTTATTATTTAATAATTAAATTAATATAAAATATAATTAATTCATAATTAATATATATTCAAATACTATTTAATATCCCGTGACTCCGAAACATTTTCCGAACCACCCGAACAACTTTCGGACATCCCTGTAACCATTCCAGACCTTCCCGGAACTCCTTCCGGACCACCAGATCTCTTTCCGGATCATTTCTCTCTCTCCAACAAAATCCTATATTATTCCGGAACCTATCTCCTGGTGTCGTTAAGACCTTAATTTTGTTACGCTACGGTTCGAGAACACTCCAGACATGGTCGAGACACTCCGCTCACCAATGACCGTCAGGGATACCTGAATGTATATGACAACCCCTGTGCATTCTACAAATATCATCGTTGAACCATAAATATGATATTCATTCCCTTTGTTTCTGCGATACTACCTTGTCCGAGATATGATCGTAGACAACCGATGTCTTTGTTGTATCTCGTTACCGACAAAGGTTATTAACTCGTATGTGATTCTACATCTCCATGACCTAGTCATAAGTTGCGCAACTATATAGATGTAATCTCACCGAGTGGGCCCTGAGTATCTTTCCATTACAAGAATGAACAAACCCCGCTCTCGATCCTTACGTCTCGATGCTCTTTCGGGATACCCAAGATGGACACCGTTATTTTCATGCTATATATGACACAACGTTTGATGCTCTCAAAGCACCCTTACGAAGCATCAATAATTACGGTTTCACGGTCTAAGGAATAAGCTATCATATTCTATTTTATTGCAAATGACAAACATCGTAGTTCGATCTTATTGCAATACTTTGCGTATGTCCATCACCTTATTCAACTAATAAGATGACCCCACTGTAAACTGACGTCATTGTCCTTGATCGGGAATCTCGATCAACTGTTGCCCAATGGACTAGTTCATATAGAGGCTTACAAGGGACCTGGTTGTCTGTGTATCACACGTGCATTAATAATTCCGATTAATACAGTTATAACATAATACACAAACCTATTATAAACTTATGAGATAATGCAATAAATACTACTTATTTATTTGCCTGTAGGGCATATCTCCTTCACTATGCTGGGTCACCACAGCTGGTATCAGAGCAAACACTTTGACCCTAGGATTAAAACCCTCCAAAGGAGACCTGTAGGTTGGGTAGTGACTATAGGTAGCCATCTTATCTAAACCAAACTTCTTTAGACTTATGATGGATATTCACTTGGAAATAACCTTATCACAATAGAGTAAAATCTTCTTTCACATCTTGTTGGAAGAAGTATTTCCTATTTGTTCTTAGATAAAGTTATGTATGTATCCTTTAACGAATACGTACATATCTCATCCTTAGTATGTATGACCTAGTAAAGATTATCCTATAACCACCGGTGTTTACCAAAGTGAAGTAAGACCATGTTAGTGTTATGTTATGAGGTATTGATGGTTGTATCTTTTAAAGAGAAGCCATCTAAGGTCGTGTAACCACAACTACTAACTACATGAGATTCACTTGTGATTCCTTACGTGATGGTGTATAGTCCTTAGTGAGCCAATACTAGTATGCCATAAGATAAGGAGTATGATGATAGTAGCTTAATAAAAGAAACTCTCATGGTGATCCTAGCTCCTAAACCATGATAGGAACATTAATTGTGACAATTTCCCAAGGAAATAACTTTGAATAAAAGTGTGTAGGATCAACATATGTGAGATAGAGATAACTTAGGTAGGATAACGAGGAGGTATTATAGGCTAATAACAATTTGTCTAGCAATTGTGAGAGATTATGTGAGATTAGTACATAGTTGGAACACAAATGGTAGCATGTATAGTAAGGGAGATAGATCACATTTAGTGCTAGATAGCTACTACTTTAGATCACTTTGGCGTTGTTTATCCTGTTGCAAGTGATCAACTGAGGTAATCAGTAAGATGAAGAGTAGTATGAACCCTATACCTTAACATACAACAATAGAGACCTATATACTACTATATGTGTGCATCATATTATAATCTATATAAGCCTTAGTACGAGAGATGTTATACTCGAAGTGCTATGTTATAGGCTTTACTTATGCATGTATGCATATCATTTGGATTTCTTGGATTTTATTGGTTCTTTGTGTGACTAGATCTATTCATGTAGTTTGGCTTGATGTGCAAATGCATGTTGCATCACCAAGTTATGTCTTAATGTTATAGATCTAGATAGAATAGGAATTTGTGTAAGGAAGAGACGAGTTCAAAGGGCCAAGATGAAGACTTGCAAGAAGATGAAGGGATATGGTTCTGGGGCTCTTTGTTATGTAGTTTTGGCTATGTCCGTGTTATGGCGCAGCTGAGGGGTTGTGTGCCTATGATTCATTCCGAGCACGCCTACCGATGAGCATCGGTCTGGGATTGGTAAATCCAGGGACCCTTGGTTACGTAGCATGACCAGTGACACATAGCATTTCTGTATAGTTCAGAGGTCGAGTCCGACAACAACAAGGTTCTAGGATTCTTTGTTATGCATTCTTGGTTATGATTAGCGTGGTAAACTTCCGAGAGGTTTGTGTGACCGGTGTTCCCGGCACGCCTGCAGTGCAATTCTGCCTGGGAGTGGTACCCCAGTAACTCTCGACTAACATGTCTAAGAGCACATAACAGTTGTGTATATTTCTGAATTCCAGGATTCGCCAGAAGTATTGGCGTTAGAAGAGACGAAGGACCTTCTAGCGTGAAGATTGTTTAGAGAATTTACCTCGGATATCCACAATTGTGTGGGTACACCGCTGATTTCCTTTGGGAGATCATACAAAGTTAAATGTAAGGTAGACACATACCATAATCCCAACCCTAATACCCATGTTGGTACACCCAAAGAGTGTGGAAACCATTACAAATATTTAAGGAGGGGAGTGCATAATGAGGTAGAAGTGTGAGTCAAAAAGAAGTAGAAGTGTTGAGATCAGATAAATATTGTCGGCCCAGTGGGAACTGGGGTATAAAGAGCCCATTCCCCCCAGGCCGCGCACGTCGGCCACTGTAACACCCCAATTCTCTTAGCCTTAGCATTGTGGTGTTATTCTAGAGTTTTCA
The DNA here is from genome assembly GCA_026929855.1 of Poa annua. Classification (NCBI taxonomy): domain Eukaryota; kingdom Viridiplantae; phylum Streptophyta; class Magnoliopsida; order Poales; family Poaceae; genus Poa; species Poa annua. The sequence continues at coordinate 55,725,174 of CM049426.1, read as the reverse complement.
CCTCTTGCTGAAATTTTGGTGTGTGTTGAACCTTGAGTCAAGACTTAATTTGCTCACATGTCTTATGCTTGTTGTGTATCACTAACATTCCATGATTATTGAAAACACTCAAAGCACATCAACTAAAATAAAATATCCATTATTAGGATCTTCAGGGTTGTTAAAACTTAGCCAAACTAGGAGCCATTATTAAGCAAACCCTAAATGGATTTTGGCATGCCTTTGAAACATTTCCATCTAGGTCACTTATACTTCCATACCCTGTTCTGAATTATCACAAAAGAGCTTGTTTGCATATTAATCTCACTAGCTTTTGTAGCCATCAAAATAACATGACCATTTGAGTGGTTCTTTTCTTTATCACCCAAAAGTTCTCCTTTCCTTAAAAGCTAAATGAGATAACTAAATTAGGCTTTTGTAAATTCAGTACCCTCCCTTAAATTGGGTAAGTTTGGAGAGTAGACCCATGTTTGCTTTTGTGGGTCATGTTGGAGTTTTTCAAACTTAGGAACTTAAATTCATTTGAGCTAATTACTCAAACTCCTCACCTTTTCTTTCTCTCTCACTCCTTTCCACACCACCTGCTGAGGAGGAGAGCAACAACCTCACCCCTGGCCCCACTTGTCATGGACTAGGGCCAACCTCTCTTCTCTCTTCTCTCTCTTTTTCCACCCAATCCGAGCTCCCCTCCTCTCTTCCCACTGGCTAGAGCTGGTTATCCCGACCAGCATCTCCCCTGTCCCCTCTCCACCGCCCACCTGAGCCAGTAGGAGCAAAGGAGACGCTCCCCTCCCTCTCTCCTGCCCGAGCCAACCCTAGATCGGGTGAGCTCGTTAAAGCCACCCCGAGCACCTCCCCTGCTCATTTCTCCCCCTCCAGAGCACATCTCCACCCCACTCCTCTCCTCCCCGGCGAAAACCCCCAAGCTCTCCCCCTTTTTCGCCCTGTAGACGAGAAGTTTTACCTCGGTGACCGACGAGAGGAAGCTGCCGTAGCGCTCGTTTCTCTCAGCCATTCTTCGCCATTCTTGGTTCCCTGGCTTCCCCTCCTCTGGATCTAACTCCTCTCCCCTCCCTTGGCTCTGTTGCATCTCGAGAACGCCTGGTTCGTCCTCGACCCGAGGAGAGCGCCGTCGTCACCATCTTGATCTCCGACGTTGCATGCGAGCTTTGCGACCACCCCTGAGCTCCCCTTCGACGCCGCGTTCACCTCCGACCTCCCCTCATCCGTGCGCGAGCCCTACGTGAGCCCTCCGTGCTCGGCATCGATTTCTCGAGCTCTGCTCGTGTTTTTCTCGGTCGGGAGGAAGACGATGGCCTGGGGCCGTCGATCTTCTGATCTGCGGTGGCGTTTGAACCGCGCCCGGTCTGTCCGTGGCCGTTGGATCCCAGATCCACGGTCACTTACCGCTTCGCCGGCGCGCGCGCAGCGCTTGGGCCGGCCCAGCTCGTCCCCGCGCTGCTCTGCTTCGCTGCTGGGCCGATCTGGCCCAGATCTGGCCGTTCGGCCTATTTCTCTTTTATCCTTTTTTCTGATTATTTTTCCAGTAAATCTAGAGCTTAGCTTTAATTGATTTGTGGTAAATCTATAGCAGATAAAATTATGAGATTAATTTTGTATCATGCATGCATGTTTTCTTAATCATGTGGCATTGGAATTGGTCCAAAATATGTTTCCTGTTGTGTGGTAAAATAGATTTAGTCAGAAGTGTCCAATATACCATTTGTTTAATAACTTGTGTTCTGTAAATCCAAATCATGCAATCTTGGATCTGTTGAAAAGCTTGTAAAAATGTCTATCTATATTGGTCAATCTTGCATGCAGGAGATTAATCTAGCAAATGTTATTTCAAATCTAAGGATGACATCAGTAGGTGTTTAGGGATTTTTAACTCTTAAATAAAAACACTTTTTGAAGTAAATCCAATTGGAAGTGGTAGATATGTGCTGGAGGTACCACATACTGCAAATGTGGATTTGTCCAGTAAGTTGATAATTCTTAGTGAATAAATCCCCGAACAACAGTGAAATAATCTCTTTAATTGCATGTCTGATAATTTCAGAGGTTATAACATGTCTAGTTTAATTGGTGGAGCCACCTATGTCCATAAAAAATTGTTAAAGATAATTTTGTGGGATAACCACAGGTTTTATCTAACTCACCCCACTGGATTGAACCTAAAATAATTCTTATTATTTTCTGCATTTAGAAAATAGTCAGAATTATACTTATTTTTAAATCTGCTATAACTTGAGCTAGGAGTATCCAAATCTGATAAACAAAATCTCCACTTAAAGAGAAAACTCATATCTCTCCAGAGAGTTTAATTATGAATTCAGGAGATCGATAACACTGAGCCTATCCTCTGTTTGAGTTTGACATCAGTAGCTCTTGTCTGATTTTTAATTCTTATATGGTGATAGATTTTCATGCACACCTAATTTTCAGAGCTCCACCTAATTGTTAGGAATAATGTGGTAGAAGGGTTTGATTTTAGGAGCAGTACCTTAAGAGTTATGCTTAAAACTTGTAAACAACCCCTAGTGACTATTGAATGCATTAGTTATGTTTCCTGTTTGTGATGCTTGTTGTTTGTTGATATGTTTTAGATTGTTATCAACTCGCATTCTAGGACTTACATTAGTCTCGTTTGTTTTCATGTTACGATAGAATCGCAACCCGAGGAAGAACAGTACGAGGTAGCTGAGCACGACTTCGCTGAAGAACAAGACCAGGGGCAGTACTTTGAGCAAGGCAAGCCCACCTCACCACTATAATGATTCCTATTATTTTATCAAGCATGTTTTGTTTTAAAAATAAAATAATGCATGATTTAATTCTTTTGTGGCACCTTGTCACCCGAAAACTATTTTTCAAAATATTGTTTGGCCAAAATTATCTACTAGGTTAGCTGTAGGTATTATAAAAAGAATCTTCCATGATGAGTCTTGTCATTGAAGGCTCTATAAAGAAGATTAAGATTTTCAAATAGAGTATTCTGTTATCTTACCTCAAAGCTATAGTATGGGGACCTATTTGGATAAAAATATCTTATGGAGGAAAACCCGAACTGCTGGGAGCAATCGGCGAGCAAGTGTTTTATTAAAACCCGAGTTGCTGGGAGCAATCGGAGGTGTTTGCAAAAACCCGAGCTGCTGGGAGTAGTCGGAGAAGAAAGTGTTTTGAAAAACGAAGTGTGACCCTAGCTGCCGCTTGAACAATTAACCCGTGCAACCACACTACCTGACATGGGTAGGGCTTAGCCGGAAGCTTGTCTGTTTTAGTGTTGGGGCTCTCATACTTTCTATGGGGGCTGGGCCCTCGAAGCCGGGTTGTCGTCTGGAAGAGACAATACACTGTTGAGGACCAACAGCCGGACGATTACGGCAGGTCTCCTGACGTGGCGGTGTGGCGTCCCGAGGAAAGACCAAGAGGTCTAGTGGAGCACACGGTGCCGAGGAGAACAAACCTACCGGGAGGCCCCGATACTAGGGTGGTCATAGTGGAAAGTTTTGATCGTGTTATCCGGACCCCCGCATGCTGTCGTATGACGGGCCGTGGCAGACACGGCGGAATAACCGATAGGTGTGGGTAAAGTGTGCAACCTCTGCAGAGTGTAAATCTATTCGAATAGCCGCGTCCGCGGTCATGGACGGTTGGGAAGGTCCCACTAGGCATGCTGGATGTTTTATGTTTTAAAAAGAGTAAGGTTTTCAAAGGAAAACAAGGAGAAAACAAAGTGGTACCTGGGAGGTACGGAATTTGGGCAAGGATGGTTGATCTCGGGGAGACAACCAGTCCGACCTCAAGGAAGGAAAAAGGGGTACCCCTATCCTAGTAGTTTTAAAGTTTTGAACTTGGATATGTCCTTGCTATATCTAAGAGAAGAGAATTCTATCTCTAAATGTTTTCTTCAACAAAGATATAGAGATGTCGCATTTCAGCGAAGAGAATTCTATCTCTAAATGTTTTCTTCAACAAAGATATAGAGATGTCGTGTTCTCTATGTCCAAAGTCATGATATTCGAAAACTAAGCCCTATAGTCGTATATAGTAGCCATCCCAGTTTTCGAAAAGTGTTTTTCTTGCATTATCATGAAAACTTAAGCCTTAGAGGTGGTCTTGCGAGTACGTAATTGTACTCATGTGGCTCTGCCCCTGTATATTCAAATGTCCAGATTTCAATGAGGAGGCTTGCGTCGAGGAGGAGGTGTACGACGACGACTTCGCCACTTAGCTGTCACCGGTCAACTGCTCTTGTGGGAATCGGCGCTCGGAGATGTTAACAGCCGTCGCTAGCCACGAGCTTCCGCTATCGTAGTTAATTCCGTCCTGCGTGACGAGATTTGTTGACTTTGGTCGGATGACCGTTTATGTGTTGTAAGACTTTTATTCGTACGACTTGAATGATGTAACTCTTTGATACCTATGTTGGTTATGTGATTGCGATGCACTGATTATTGGGATCGTGATCTCTTGCATAACGTGGGCATATCGGATTCGTCCGAGGGGTCCTTACAGACTTGGTATCAGAGCCATCGTTGACCTTAGGAGACTCTAGCTAGGATGGGCGTCGACGTCACGCAAAAAATGCTTTTTCCTAAATAGCTAGGAGGAAAAAACTTAAAATATGCAGAATCTACTGCTACTCCTTACTCCCCTCTGATAGTACTCACTGATTAATTTCATACCTGCATTAAATCTTATGATTTTACCTGTTTAAAATTTGGTACATCGTTCACTAATTAAACCTCCATTTAAAATTTTGTGTAGATGATCGGAGATTTCTCGTCGTCGAATTCAGTTGGGAGCGGTGCCAGACACCGGAGTTTCGCGTCTGTTCCAGGCCGATCTACTCCAGCTGACTAGACACCTGAGGCGTCCGCTACCAGAGCTGCTGATTGGACGTTGTCTGCCCATGGTGGGAGATGAGATGTCCTGGACCATGAGGTGCATTCTTCGAGGACCATTGGTGCCACCTTTTGCCGAGGAGCTGATTGAGGATGCCCTTGCATCAACTCAGATGGGAGCATTCGTCACTGTGCTGCAGAGGGCTCTTGCCCGCTTGGTTTGTGCTCACAGTTCCGAGCTGGGCGGCACCCGCTTTGAGTTTTACTCTGGCTTGGACGAGCAGAGTAACCCTGTGCCACCCCGTCCCCACCCCACTTTCGGGAACCACTTGGCCAAGCTGGGACTCTTCGTCGAGTACACCCAGTCCCAGCTGGTCACTAGTCGGTTCGAGAGTGACCTTCACCGTCTTAATCATGACGGAGCTGAGGTGCGGATCTCGGCAGCTGAGCAGAGGATTGAGGACTTGGAGGCGCAACTCAAGGCATCTCAGGACAAGCTAAAGGCCGTGGAGCTGAAGCTCAAGACCTCGGAAGAGCACTTAGTGGAGTCCCAGTCAGAGCTGAAGATGGAGCGCAAGGAGCGCCGTTCTACCTTTGCACGTCTCCAGACTACTCGCTTCTACAGGTTTCAGCTTGATGGGATGGTTGACATGCTCAAGTCGACCCTTGATGCCCGTGACGAGAGGATCAGCGAGCTGGAGAGCGAGGTGGAGGCCCTGAGCAAGGAGAATGACGATCTCCTGCCTGTGGATGAGGACCCTACAGAGGACATGGATATGGAACCTGTGAGTGAGCAGGATGACGATGACTTGCGAGACGAGGACGGTGAGTACTCGGGAGCTGTTATGTCTGAGGACGAGGACCCTGAGGAGCCACCCTTTGATAGTGATGCTGCCGTGGACGTGGAGTAGATAGCTGCGTAGTATCTTTTGGGTTAGGACCGAACCATCGCGATAATTGGATGCGATTGTGTGGTCTAGTTAGCATGTGTGTGTTTGGATGATTGTAAGAGCTATGTCAGTCCGTGTTTTGTGATTGTGCACTATGAGATGATGCTTTTGGAACCTTGCTATGGAATGAAATCATGCCTTCTTAGGAGTAATATTCTGTTGTAATTTGTATGATTGATGAACTTTTTTTTTTAACTTGTGTAGAAACTTATAAGTAGAGAAATTAATAAGTGTTTATTCTGAAATTCAGAATGGCAAGGGATCCACCACCACCCCCACCACCTGAGCCATCTATGGCTCAAGTACTCCGTCTTCTCATGGAGGATCGCGAGGCAGCTCGCGCTGAGAGGAATGCCAATCTAGCTACCCTGCAACATCTGGCTCAGATTGCCGTCAACCAGAATGGCGGCCAAGGAAATGAGGAACCCCGCTCCAAGCTTCGTGACTTTCAGAACACCAATCCTCCAGTTTTCTCCAAAAGTGAAGTGCCACTGGATGCTGATGACTGGATCCGTACCATTGAGAACAATCTGAGGGTCGCCCAAGTGGGCGAAAATGAGAAGGTGGTATATGCCACTCACTACCTCTCTGGTTCTGCCCGAGCATGGTGGGAGGCTATTCGTGCTCTTTTGCCACCGGAGGAAGTGGTGGCTTGGCCTGCATTCAAGACTAAGTTCTTGAAGCGTCATGTGCCCTCTGGACTCGTCAGCATCATGCGAGAAAGATTCCTGCAACTCAAGCAAGGCAGTATGTCTGTGAGCGAGTACTTGGAGAAGTTTACTTCTCTAGCGAGGTATGCGCCCACTGATACCGATACTGAGGACAAGAAGAAAGAGAGGTTCATGAATGGACTTCATGATGAGATGCAGTGCGTTCTGGTGGTGATGCCTTTCACCGACCTGGAGTCCTTGGCTGATGCAGCCATTATGATGGAGCACAAGCGCAAGGCTTCGTTTGACAACCGCAAGAGTCGCCAATTGATGTAGCAAGGCAGTAGCAGCAGCAGTCCAACTGGAAGCTATCCCCGTCCGCGCCCTTCACCTCCACCCAGGCCTTCCTATCCATCACCAAGGCCTCCAACTTTTGCGCCAAGACCCAGCTACTCTTCTCGCCCGCCTGCACCCCGTCCGGGAAGTGGTTCCAACCCCGGCCTCAACTTTAACAGGACGCCTGCTCAGAAGCCCACAGGAGGTTGTTTCACTTGCGGACAGCCTGGACATTTCTCGTGGGATTACCCCACTAGACAGCCCGCTGGTGGTCGCCCCAATGCGACAAAGATGAATCAAGGGCCACCCCGTCCACCTGGAGGCAAGAACCCGTATCCCAAGAAAGCATCCCCTGTCACCCGGGGCCATCTGAACCATATCAGCGCAGAAGAAGCCCAGGAGGCACCAGACCTGGTTATGGGTACGTTTCCTGTCAACTCAGTTCCTGCCTCAGTTTTGTTTGATTCGGGAGCTTCCCATTCTTTCGTTACGGAGCCATTTGTTAGGAAAAGTGGTATGGTTCCAACTCTGTTGAATCGTCCAATGAGAGTGCAAATTCCGGGGGCTACTACTAAAGCCATTGTATCTTGCAAGGAGGCTCCTGTGGAAATTCAAGGAGCCCGATTCCATGCAGACCTAGTGGTATTAGGAAAGCAAGGGATAGAAGTGGTTTTAGGAATGGATTGGATGGCATTAAACCGAGGAAAAATAGATTGCACTAACAAGTCTGTCACCCTAACCACCCCGGAAGGAGAAGAGATTACACACTTCTCGACCTACCACTCCACCTCGAGTCATTGTCATAAGAGTGTAGTGGGAGCCATATTGGAAGAAGTACCGGTAGTGTGTGAGTTTTCGGATGTTTTTCCCGAAGAGTTGCCCGGAATGCCACCGGATAGGGATATTGAGTTCATTATCGAGCTGGTACCCGGTACTGGTCCTATAGCTCAAAAACCTTACCGGATGAACCCAGAAGAATTGGAGGAATTAAAGAAGCAGTTGGATGATTTACTTAGGAAGGGTATGATACGCCCTAGTGCGTCACCCTGGGGGTCACCAATCATCTTCGTGGATAAAAGAGACGGTACCACCCGGTTGTGTGTGGATTACCGTAAATTGAATGATGTGACTATTAAAAACAAATACCCCCTACCCAAGATTGAGGATCTGTTTGATCAACTTAACGGGGCTCGAGTCTTCTCCAAGATCGATCTCCGCACCGGTTATCATCAATTGAAAGTCAGAGAATCTGATATCCCTAAAATAGCCTTTGTCACTCGTTATGGATTGTTCGAGTACACAGTGATGTCATTTGGCCTGACAAATGCTCCAGCCTATTTCACTTGGATAAATTTGTGGTTGTCTTTATCGACGACATCTTGATTTATTCCAAGTCTGAAGAGGAGCATGAAGAGCATCTGAGGCTGGTTCTCGGTACCTTACGAGAACACCAGTTGTATGCTAAGTTCAGTAAATGCCAGTTCTGATTGAAAGAAGTAGGCTTTCTCGGCCACGTTATTTCAGCCGGAGGGATATCGGTAGACCCGACCCACATCAAGTCCATTCTTGAATTCCCAACCCCCACCAACCAAACCGAAGTAAGGTCCATTCTTGGATTAGCCGGTTATTACCGCAAGTTTGTTGAGGGGTTGTCAAGCATCGCAAAGCCCCTTACCCAACTGTTAAAGAAGGATCAGAAGTTCATTTGGTCCGACAAGTGTGAAGCCAGCTTCCAGGAACTGAAGAAGCGCCTTACTACCGCACCTATCTTAACCATGCCTGACGTGACCAAGGATTTTGTGGTCTATTGCGACGCCTCCAAACTCGGACTTGGTTGTGTCCTTATGCAAGAGGGTAAGGTGATTTCTTACTCGTCGCGACAACTCCACAAGCATGAGCAGAATTACCCAACCCATGATCTAGAGCTTGCTGCAGTGGTTCATGCACTCAAGACCTGGCGGCACTTTCTGATGGGCAACCGTTGCGAGATTTACACCGATCACAAGAGCCTGAAGTACATCTTCACCCAGAGGGATTTGAACATGAGGCAAAGAAGATGGATAGAACTCATCAAGGATTACGACTTGGACATCCATTACCACCCTGGAAAGGCTAACGTTGTAGCTGATGCCCTTAGTCGTCAGCCATGTTCATTCAACTCCCTGATCAAGGTTAGACGGCCAGAACTCTGGGAAGAGCTGGATAAGATGGGTATTGAGGTGGTCAACTATGGGGCAGTCGATCAACTCCTGTTGCAACCCACCTTATGGGGGCAGATCAAGCAGGCACAGAGAGGCCATGAAAGCATTGAGGGCATCAAGAGAAGGTTGGACAAAGAGGAAGTCCCTGGATTCACCATCGACTCTGACGGTATTCTTTGGTATAAGGGACGCATCTGCGTACCTTCAGACCCTGGGTTGAAGCAGTTAATTATGAAGGAGGCTCACGAGACTTTGTATTCTATCCACCCCGGTGGAACCAAAATGTACCAGGATTTGAGGCAGAATTTCTGGTGGCACGGCATGAAGCGCGAGATTGCGCTGTTCGTCCAGCATTGCGATATTTGCCAAATGGTCAAAGCAGAACATCAGCGACCCGCTGGATTACTTCAACCTCTCAAGCTGCCCGAGTGGAAGTGGGATGAGATCGGCATGGATTTCATCACTGGATTGCCCCGGTCCAATCGTGGGCATGATGCCATTTGGGTCATCGTGGATAGACTCACCAAAGTTGCACATTTCATCCCGGTAAGCACTCGTCACCGAGCCGATCAACTTGCGGATCTCTACATGTCACGTATTGTCAGCCTCCATGGAATACCTAAGGTTATCGTGTCTGACCGAGGAACTCAATTCACCTCTCGTTTTTGGACTAAACTCCAAGAAGAACTCGGAACGAAGCTCTTTTTCAGTACTGCGTATCACCCGCAGACAGGAGGTCAAACGGAAAGAGTAAATCAGATTCTTGAGGATATGCTGAGGTCTTGTGTGTTAGCTTATGGGGCCAAATAGGAGAATTGCTTGCCATTTGCCGAATTCTCGTACAACAATAGCTATCAAGCCAGCCTTAGGATGGCACCGTTTGAGGCTTTGTACGGGCGCAAGTGCCGTACCCCCTTAAATTGGTCGCAAACCGGAGACAGCCAAATTTTTGGAGTCGACACCCTGAGAGAAGCCGAAGAGCAAGTTCAACTCATTCGCGACCGTCTTAAGGCCGCCCAATCTCGGCAGAAAAGTTATGCAGATTCCAGAAGGCGCGAGCTCAACTTCCAAGGAGGAGATATGGTCTACTTGCAGGTTACACCACTCAAGGGAATGCAACGTTTCCACGTGAAGGGGAAATTAGCACCGAGGTACATCGGCCCTTTTAAAGTGGTATGTCGCAGAGGAGAAGTGTCTTATCAGCTAGACCTGCCACCCCATCTGTCAGGATTCCATGATGTTTTTCATGTATCTCTACTCCGGAAGTGTCTGCAAATTCCTGGCGATACTCATTCCTATCAGGAGGTTGATCACTGCACCATTGATCTCAATCATGATCTCACCTATCGAGAACGACCACTTCGTGTTCTCGCCGAAGACGTCCGTCTGACGCGGAAGTGGAAGATCAAATTCCTGAAGGTCCAATGGAGCAACCATTCGGAGGAAGAAGCCACCTGGGAGCGTGAAGATTATTTGGAGCGTGAATTCCCTGGTTTTCTCTCTTCTTCAAATCTGGAATCTCGGGGACGAGATTCTCCTAAGGGGGGAAGGTCTGTAACACCCCAATTCTCTTAGCCTTAGCATTGTGGTGTTATTCTAGAGTTTTCACCTCTTGCTGAAATTTTGGTGTGTGTTGAACCTTGAGTCAAGACTTAATTTGCTCACATGTCTTATGCTTGTTGTGTATCACTAACATTCCATGATTATTGAAAACACTCAAAGCACATCAACTAAAATAAAATATCCATTATTAGGATCTTCAGGGTTGTTAAAACTTAGCCAAACTAGGAGCCATTATTAAGCAAACCCTAAATGGATTTTGGCATGCCTTTGAAACATTTCCATCTAGGTCACTTATACTTCCATACCCTGTTCTGAATTATCACAAAAGAGCTTGTTTGCATATTAATCTCACTAGCTTTTGTAGCCATCAAAATAACATGACCATTTGAGTGGTTCTTTTCTTTATCACCCAAAAGTTCTCCTTTCCTTAAAAGCTAAATGAGATAACTAAATTAGGCTTTTGTAAATTCAGTACCCACTAGGCATGCTGGATGTTTTATGTTTTAAAAAGAGGAAGGTTTTCAAAGGAAAACAAGGTGAAAACAAAGTGGCACCTGGGAGGTACGGAATTTGGGCAAGGATGGTTGATCTCGGGGAGACAACCAGTCCGACCTAAAGGAAGGAAAAAGGGGTACCCCTATCCTAGTAGTTTTAAAGTTTTGAACTTGGATATGTCCTTGCTATATCTAAGAGAAGAGAATTCTATCTCTAAATGTTTTCTTCAACAAAGATATAGAGATGTCGCATTTCAGCGAAGAGAATTCTATCTCTAAATGTTTTCTTCAACAAAGATATAGAGATGTCGTGTTCTCTATGTCCAAAGTCATGATATTCGAAAACTAAGCCCTATAGTCGTATATAGTAGCCATCCCAGTTTTCGAAAAGTGTTTTTCTTGCATTATCATGAAAACTTAAGCCTTAGAGGTGGTCTTGCGAGTACGTAATTGTACTCATGTGGCTCCGCCCCTGGATATTCAAATGTCCAGATTTCAATGAGGAGGCTTGCGTCGAGGAGGAGGTGTACGACGACGACTTCGCCACTTAGCTGTCACCGGTCAACTGCTCTTGTGGGAATCGGCGCTCGGAGATGTTAAGAGCCGTCGCTAGCCACGAGCTTCCGCTATCGTAGTTAATTCCGTCCTGCGTGACGAGATTTGTTGACTTTGGTCGAATGACCGTTTATGTGTTGTAAGACTTTTATTCGTACGACTTGAATGATGTAACTCTTTGATACCTATGTTGGTTATGTGATTGCGATGCACTGATCATTGGGATCGTGATCTCTTGCATAACGTGGGCATCTCGGATTCGTCCGAGGGGTCCTTACAGCCACACAGACGAAACGACTAAGGACCAAGAATCACCGCCTGGCGGGACCCTCGAGGGGAAATTCCCCTCGAGGGCCTAAAGAGGAAACGAGGGCCTCAAGGGATCCCTCGCCTCAAGGGACCCTCCCGAGGCGCCAGCTCGCCTCGAGGCAGTCCCGCAGGACTCTCCCCTCAGGCCTCCCCGCGCCTGAAGGGAAACGTTGCAGCCAAGGAATTACGGCAAGACGCACATGGGCTCTGCCATGCCCACGTGCTGACGCAAGCACCCCCGTTGCCGTTTTGGTGATAAAGGGGTCAATAAAGCGGCCCTGCCTGCTGCGCCGCTGCCAGGACCTTCTACTCTGACGATAAAGCGGGTGGACGGCGCAACCCTCCAAAGGAGAACGTCATCGTGGGCTCCACCTCAGAGACTGCCCTCTCTGCGAACAATACAGCGCGGTCGGCCGCCTGTCGGCCACCGCGCCCACCTTTATCAACAATGGACCGCGTCCATGGACGAAGATGCTGCGGTGGACTCCAACTCCACCCTGCCTCTGCCATGTGGGAGCCACCTTGAAGGCCAAGACGAAGGAGAGCGCCAGAGGCGCCTAAAAAAGGAGGAAGACATCCCTCGTAGCACATGTCGACTCTTGGGGTGCTATAACCCTTGTAAATCATAGCAACACTTGGGAGGATAGCCTCGGACCGGAGGAGGAAGAACACGATCGCTTCCCTCCCCAGGCAAGAACTGCCTCAAGGGGGCCTCTGAAGGGAATATGCCCTAGAGGCACTTAATAAACATAGTTTATTGGCAATATCCCAATTGTTCATTATATGTTTTATACCATGCTATAACTGTATTAAGCGAAAACATTAATACATGTGTGGTAGATAAACAACCAGGTCCCTAGTAGCCTCTACTAAGACTAGTTTTGTTGCGCGATTGATAATAGAGGATTTCCGATCATAGGGCATGGCGCCGGTCGGCAATGGAAGTCATATCGTTAGGTGTAACGATGTGATGGACATACCCAGTATTTATAGGACATAGTCATTACGCCTTAAGACTGTGAGATCAACTCTTATTGTTATCAATGGAAGATACTTTGATCGCACCAAACGTCATATCTTATATAGTGTGACAATGATAGGTGATACTTTTGGGTATCAGAAGGGGGTAGTTGAGACGAGGGGTCAACAAAGGTATTTGTCAGTCCGCATAGCCGGATAGATACTCTAGGGCCCACTCGGTGAGATTATGTCAAATGAGTTTGCAAACATGTGACTAGGTCACCAGCTGACATAATATCATAGACGAGTAGAAGATAGCGATGTCGGTAACGAGATCATGCTAGGTATGGAGATATCTGAGAATGATACTGGGACACGCTAAGTATCGCCATGACAAAAGGTTTAAGACTAGACGTCCAGGTTTGATAGATGAAAGTCATTCGTTATATCACAGGGATTAATTCATGGGGTCCAGGGCTACGAGTTAGTCGTTGATCATAGATGAGTCTTGATCATACCTGTTATTATATCGAATCGCTAGGGAAACACACTTAAGGGGTTTCGACAAGACAACCGGAAAGGAAAGAGATCACCGGGAACGTCCCGGGAATGGTCCGATGGAGACCGGGCAGCGACGAAAGAGTTTTCGGAGCTAGAATAAATTATATATAATATGTTTGATATTAATTAGTGTAATTAATGTCTAAATATGATTTTATATATTTATTTTCGAATTTATTTAGGCTGATTTCCCTAAATGAGTCTTCAGGTCGAAAGAAGGCCCATGGGGGGGGGGGGACCCTCAAGGGAATTTTGTGGGGGAGGCTTGGCCGGCCTAGGTGGGCCAAATGGGGCCCACCTAGGGCCGGCGCACCTGTCTTGGCCGCACCAGGCATGTGGGATAGTCCCACATTGCCTGGCTGGCAAGGTTGGCTCCCCCTGGGAGCCTATATAAGAAGGGGCACCCCTGGCCTTTTAATTCACCAATAAATTCCCTAATTCTCCCTCGATCTCGTGATTCCCTTTGTCGGAGTCGCGCCGAGTAGAGGAGGGGGATCTCTTCCACCATAGCCCGCTGCCACGCTGCTGATGTTCCGATCCAAGTCTTCCGCTGCTCGTCCTGGACTGGAGCTTCGGAGGCCGTCGTCTCCACCGTATGTGTGTGACACCCTGCGAGGTGCTGCGCTAGCGGTGCTCGGAAGCCTACTTCCTCCACCCGACCTCGGGGTCATCTTCGTCGCGCCGAGTTCTCCGCGACCTAGAGGTCGGCTACGTCGTCTTCGTCGTCAACGCTTGTGCGGGAGCATAATCCCCGCTATTCGGTCTAAGAGGGTATGTATTTCGATCTCCGCCATACTTCTATATCTGCATAGTATAGATCTTGGCTAGTTTAAGGATATCGTTGCTAGGATTTTTTTTGTTTTCTGCACACGATCCCCTTCAGTGGTATCAGAGCCGATCTATCATAGATATAGCTGTGCGCTGTTAGAACCCGTGTTCTGCACGGGGGCACCGTTCCTGTTATTTGCTACCCTCTAGCGTGCACTTGTCATTCCAGCGGCATCGAGTTGATGAAGCGGCCCGAACCGACTTTACGCGTACGCTTACGCGAGACTGGTTCCACTACTGACATACGGCTTGTACCGTATCTGTGGCTGGCGGGTGCCTATTTCTCTCTCTTTAGTTTTCTTTGCATTTGCAATGGAGGGCCCGAAAGGGATGCTTAAACATGCAATTATTGGATCGTTGTTGTGGTCATAAGGTTCGTAGGTATGAAGCGGTTCTATTTACAAAAGCCCCGAGCCACGTAAAATATGCAAAAGATAAAGTAGAAGCGTCTAACTTTATTTTACAGGGGCTATGTGATATGGTCAAGGTAGGTTTATTAAATTGTTTATAAACTGCGGGCGCCAAGAAGACCATGGCACAATGGACTATATCACATTGCATTACATTTGATGTTTTGTGTGCATCTTATATTGTGTGATTGTATATATAGTATATATTAGTTGCATGGAGGTAGCTATATAAGATGATCCCTTCAAAATGCCACTAGTGTTCTCCCTCCAACGCGCACCACCAAGAAAGTTGTACGTTATGAGGCAGGCCGTGATTATCGGGTGTCAGACATCTCGTCGTTCGCATACAGTGGGTGTAAGCCATGTTGCACAAGCGTCAACGTGGAGGTTTTTGGTGGCGAGCCTAGCATATTCAGAAATATGGCCTCGGAACAGGGAGACCGAAAGGTCGAGCACGAGTCACAAAATTGGTGTGGCGGACAATTGTCCACTCTTGAAGTTGTGCCGCCTGCTCTGATGATGATGGGTGGTGCAATGGATGGGGGTCGTGTAATCGCTTAAACGACCAGGAGGGATGTTCGTTTGAGTGGGAGTTCGGAAAGTTATTTTCTAAAATACTAGAACTCAGAATATAATGAACGGAGTCTGTTTTGCAAACCTTGTAGATATTAACCATTGTGATAGCATCTTTTCAAATTAGGCGCATTCCTGCGATTGAGAAAATTAAATGTTGGGTCCATACTTCATAGTTTTATGCTTTAGCTTGAGGATACTCCTTGTTTAAACCATTAGCTCTTTGTGTTACAATACCCGCTAGGAGATAACCCCGGAGATTTCGCTGACAAAAGATAATTTGGATTATCAGATTATGTGCGGATGATATCATCATAGTCCAGTGCATGCTATGATCTCTGCCATAGAGAACCAACGGTGGGTACGAGTTTTTTAGATCGCGAACATATGATATTGTCGCTAAACTCGGGGTACCCCAAACGTTGGGTTGATGAAGTTTATCAGTACGTTGACTGATTGTCTTCTCAACCAAGATGGAAGAGAATACACACACTGAGGGAGCACGTGGCGGTCATACTTAATGACATATGTTCATACTTAATGAACATTGAGACGCCTCGCTCAGCTCAATCACTAGATGACAAACATCGTTGCCAAGTGCAAATCCTCTGTCATAGACTATGTCATGCAAGGGGAATCGTTCACCTTCATGGTTCTTGATTACGGTGGAAGTATCAAGAAAATGAAACAGATCGCCGGAAGTCATCAATGATGATGGTGTATATATGATATACATGTTATGAATGTTTTAGCTAAGCAAGTACTCGTAGTAGTGACTAAGTTTTGAACTAGTCATGTTTTGTGAAAACCAGGTTTACTGCTTGAGTAGCTTGAAAGGATGAGGCCACATTGCGTGTTGATAATGGCAGTCAAGTTGTTGTGATGGCCATAGACACTCTCCCTCTAGATCTACCATTTGAATAAATTCTTTATGATCGCCTGTTAGTATGATCGTTACAAGTGCGTCTCCTCTAGCGAGACACTTGTTCATACATGATAGTGACAAATTTGGTGTCTTATATTTATGAAGTAATGATCATATGCCGATTTGAATTTAGATGGTAGAAGCTCCCACATTCATAATATTAATGCCAAAGGATACAAACTTAATAAAGACACCACATATGTGTGGCACTACCATTTAGTCATGTCAATGTTATAGTCAATGCATTAGCTCCATACCGGATGGATCTACAAGTCCTAAGATTTGATCTTTTGACACTTGCAAAATAACTGTGACACCGTTTTCGGAAAGCGGGCATATAACTTATTGATAGTCATACATAGAGATGTATGTGGTTAAATGAAGTAATTGACGGGTAGTGGAGACCTTTATTTCGTGAACTTCACTGAACGTTTTGAGTATAGCTTATTAAGAATCGTGCATATGGGTGTATGTGAATCAATGAAGTACTTTAACGTGTAGTGGAAGTCTTCATTTCATAGACTTCATGAATATTCCGAGTAGATATATGGATATCCACTCCGGGGAATGTTAGTCTGAAATTTTGATTTGATCAAACAAAGTTCAGAATGAAGTAGGAAATAAACTTAACAAGAAAATCAAATTCCCGCGATGCAGATCGAGGAAATGAAGATTTGAGTTATAATGTTGGCACATCATTGGAAGACTTGTGAGAAGAGTTCCACAAATTACGTCGCATGGAACACCATAGTGTTATGGTGTGTTAG
Organism: Poa annua; assembly: GCA_026929855.1. Taxonomy (NCBI): domain Eukaryota; kingdom Viridiplantae; phylum Streptophyta; class Magnoliopsida; order Poales; family Poaceae; genus Poa; species Poa annua. The sequence continues at coordinate 55,708,242 of CM049426.1, read as the reverse complement.
GGCGTCGTAATCGCACCCTATCGGATAGTGTGTCGTAAATGAATCTCTTACCGAATTATTGTAATCATTAGAGTCATATGGTAGAAACGTAAACACTCACGTTAGCAAATAGGAAAATCATTTGAATCCATGGAGACAATACCATACGAGTGATGGCATGGCTTTTTAGCCTGGATTGTCGTTTCAACAATTTAGTGTTTCGATGTAATCTAACCTAAAATGGATTAATCTTTGTAGTATACCCTACCTAAAGAGTTAGTTGGGTACATGTCTCACGACATAGGCAAAATCTTTGCCGGGATATACCTTGCGAAAGAAATAGTTTCTTGTCCAAGGGTATAAGTGAGAAAGAAAGTAGAGCGAGACGAAGTTGGTGAACTTCCTCTCCAGACATCAGAGTGGCGCAACCGAAAGTGTGTTCGGTGTTAGGCTCCACAGCTTGAAAAAGCTGATGATTCAAGATCATGATGTTCTGAGCTCATACTAAGAACGTAGGCATACGAGGTTGTGTTCCACACTGTGTGTTACGACAATCTTGTTATGAAGGTCATATTAATGGAATATGATAGACCTAGGAACTACGAAGAAGAGATGGTGGACCTAAGTCCGAGAAATGGCTATGAGTCATTTATGATCCGAAATAAAATCCATATACGATTACCAGGTAATGACTTGGGAGATCTTCTTGATGGCAACTAGGATGTTAATAGCATATGGAATTTTATGAGAGAGTAGACATTGAGCAGATTTGGTTTGTCGTGAAACAGTTCTGACAGATTAAAAAGTTGACCACTTGAGAGTTTGTCTCATGTGGCGAAGCCTAAATCTATTCTGGGTCGTTTAGCAATCACTATAATTTCGAATGAGAAATTGATAGATGGATAAGGAAACCATGTTTATTAATAGTGTCATTAAGAAAGAGTTGGTGATCCTGAGGATGCTAAACATGTATGCAAACTTCAGTGGTCCATTCATGGGCTGAAGCAAGCATATCGGAGCTGAAATCTTCACTTTGATAATGTGATCAAAGGATTTTGGAGTTGTCCAAAATAGTTGAAGAAACCTACATTTGCAAAGAAGTGAGTAGGAGCAAAATAGCTTTCCTTGATCTTATATGTGGAAGGCATATTTGAGTGGGAGCTAAGTTGCTTTTCCCTGATCTTATATGCGGAATGCATATTTGAGTGGGAGCTAGGTGTCATTCGTGATTTTGTATGTAACGACATCTTGAATGACACAGATCCTCTAGTAGAGTGTAAAGGATTATTTAAGTGATTAAATTTTCTATGAAATGAAGTTAGGAGTATTAGGCATCCGATTTATAATTGTATAGATCGTAAGGGGCTTAATGACATTAAGTCGGAATATTTCCTTAGTAGAGATTCTGAAGTGTTTCAGAATAGGACAAGCAAAGAAAGAGGTTCTTGCTTGTATGACTAGGTAAAATATTAAGTTTATCTTGGCATTTTCAGTTATAGCAAATGATGTTCGACATTATCTATGTATCAGTCATAGATGCTATCAGATTGAAAGCTCGACTTAGTGTGACCCAAGTTCTTGGTTGAAGAATAAGTTCTAGAGTGATCCTTGTGTGGATCAATGAACAAAAGTTTAAGTTTATTCTTCAGTGTCTATGAGAACTGAAGATATGTTTTCTAGTAAAGGGTAAGAGTGGAAAAACAACTTGCCGTAAAGCGGTTACTATGGGGACCCCGGACTAGCTGTCCGAAATACCCTTGTGCCTACAACATCAACGATCCCGTGATCAGTCTGTCGCTGAGCACAATCAAACCGGTATCAAAAGAACTTCCATAAATAACGAATCAAAATACTTACTTGATTGAAGTAATAATCTCCAATAAGTTCTTGCAGCGGAAAACACCCATCAACATGGGGCCCGAGTCATTTGCCAAGACACCTACAGGCAGCTGACTGGGAAGACGGCCTAGTTCGCAAAGACGTCATCGGTCTCTCGGTCTTCAACATATGTCTGCTTGAACTCTGGACATGGGAATATCCAGGGACACAGCCATGAGTACATTTACGTACTCGCAAACTACCCCAACATGAGCATGCACTACTCTTTTATTTGTTTAAATAAAACTTCGTTTGCTTTGAAAACTCTACTTCCTTGCTAAAAAGGGAAGGATAGACCTTTGTTTAATAAAACTTTGCTTTGAAACCTCTATATCTTTATTGAAAACGGAAAGAAGGTTTTTAGAACTTTTCCCATAAATATGCCTTTGTAAGAAGTCTCTTTAAAACTTTTTCTCGGAAAATCACCATTTGATCTGTTTCTCCAAAACTCCTCCTTTTTCTGACTATAACCTTTCATGGTTCAAAGTCCCCACCAACCTCATACCGATCCATTGGTATAGGTGTACGGAACATTCTCCACTTCCTTTGCTTTTTAAAGCTCCAATCTTTTCGAAACTTGCACATGGTCAAAGTAGGGCCTCCCAACTGTCCATATCCGAGGACTCGGCTATTCGAATAGTTTTAATCCCTCTGCAGAGGTAGCACACTTTTCCCACACCATCCGGCAACTCATCGTGTCAGCCACGTCCCGCCATACCAGGTGTATGCGAAGTAGAGTCACCGACCATAGCCTCTCATTTACTCATGCTAGTATAGGATCCTTCCCAAATGATACCTTTCCATTGACACTCAGTCCAGTTTCCCGTCGGAAACCCTAAGTGTGAGGACTCATAGTTTTGTCCGGCGGTCTATCAAACCTTCTATCCTCCTCCTTATATTTCCCTAGAGTTTGAGCGAGGACCCAGGTCAAGGTAGGTCCTCAAACCATCCCTTCATGCATAACGGAGTCATCTCCGTCGATGAGGTATCCCATACTAATAAGAGCAAACTACATGACTAAGCCCCGTTCCCATATGTGGGGTAAATGTGGTCGCACAGAGTATTGGCTGATTGACGTAAGTACAAAGACACAATGTGCGTTTTATCAAAACCACCATTCTCCTTTTCTCCACTTCAACACCAACATCTCAGTACACCATAATCCATCCATATAATTTTAAAGGAGTTTTGAGTAAACGATACTTTTCCCATCCTATAGTTTGAAAAATAATTTCCATCTAGTATCTCCATATAGGGTGTCAAAATAATATATTTGTATTTTGGAAACAAAAGGGATTTTCAAACTCATAGCTTTAGTGGCCACCACCGCATAAATAATATATGCTCTTTATAAGTAAAACATGTGAACCAAAATAGATGTATGTAGATGCAAGCTCAGAGAATAGCTTGCCTTGCGCGGCAAAATGATCCTGGTCTTGATCTTCAGGTTCCACAAATTCTTCTTCCTCGATAAATCCGACAGCGTTCTCGTCTAATTCACAATCAAGCAAATACAAACAATCACTAACCTAGTCAATCAACACCACAACAATACAATCTTAGATGCTCTAAATAGCCACTTCATACATCAAGCAACATAATTGGGTTTCAATTTAATTGAATTATCCATTATTTAATTACATCTTAATTATGGCAGAAACAAGTTGAACATGTTTAATTACATATATTAAGTTCTGTTGGTCAAAAAAATACAAACTAAATTTCTACAGAAAGCTACTGATGTGTAGAAGACAACACAATTTGATTTGCATCAATTGGAGTTACCAAACTCCCTACATAATTGTTTTAATCCAGAAGCTTAATAATCAAGTTTTAGCTATTAATCAAATTCTGTTGATCCTAAAATTAAATCCTCTTATGGGTGACTAACCATGACTAAATGTGATCCAAAAAATTGGTCTTAACTCATTTGGCCTAACAGAGTATCCGAAACAAACAAGTTTAGATTTTTAACCTTCTGTGGCATTTTCTATAATACATTTTTATTATTCATTTAAATGAAGTGGTACCACTTGGGTTGGTTAGATAATTTCATATGCTATTCAGAACAATTGAGATTTATTTATTTGGAGTTGTAAAACTCGAGATATTAATTTTCTAAATATGTTTCCTATTCTGCCATTTTAGTTATTTTAACAAAACAACAACTAAATTATTTTAGTTGGATGTGTGAGTGATACCAACAGGTATAGTGTATGTTTCTGAACAATTTGGTATATTATTTGCAATTTTTGGATCATTATTCAAAAAGATATGCATTTTACAAACTTAATCCATTTTCTGTCTTTTCTTTTATTTTTCCAGAGAAACACGGTGAAACGTTTTTCACCGAGGGGCTGGCTAGCCAGAGCCACTGCCATGCGGGCCCGAGCGCCACGCTGGTGCTGACTGGGCTGGGTGAGGCTGCGCTGGCCACCACAGTCACTGACCTGTGGGGCCTACCTTTCAGCGTGCAAAATAATTTGAAAAGGCAGCGCGCCGCTGGGGTTCGAACTCGCGACCTCGCGAGCGTGAGCGCGGCATGCTAGCCACTGGGGTGGATCGGTGCTGGTGCTAGTACACGGGCGCGAAGCCTTTTGAGGTGTGGACCGTGCACGGCGACGACGCGCACGGCTGTGGTGATCATCGGCGGCGACACGCACAGGATCGACGGAAGGGGACGCGCGCGGACGGACTAAGGGGCACATCTGACTCGCACGGGTATAGGGAGACTGTAGGGCAGCGCTACGACCGAAATGGTCACCGGAGACGGCGACCACGGCGAGTCACGGCGGCGGTTAGACAGGGTCTTCGATCACTACGACGAGCTACGGCGTTAGGAGGGTAACGAGCATGTCCAAGGGATTCGCGTGCTCACCCTCGACGCGTGCGTGTGCTCGGCTTGGATGGAGGAGGTCGGAGACGGTGAGGAACTTGCTCGAAGTGCGGCGGCCGGAGTTGAAGAAGATGAAGGCGATCTCGATCACGGAGGCGTCTCAGCTCGATTCCTTGGACGAGGAGGGAGAGGACTGCACGGCGGAGCTCCTGGTGGTCTTGGTTTGGCTCGAGGATGTTTCAATCGATGGCGGCAAGCTCAACCATGGCGGCGAGTTTTCGGGTGCGAGAAGAAATGAGAGGGGAGGGAGAGAGAGCGGGTGAGGGGGTCAGTGAGGGGCGAGAGAGAGCAGAGGAGCGTCGAGGCGCTCTTATCCTTCTCGCTAGGCAGCGGAGAGGAGGGGCCCGGACAGTGGACGCACAGGAGAGGTGCACGGCGGCAAGGGCAGTGGGGGGGGGGGAGGGTCCGGTGCGGGGCGAGTGGGAGACAGCGCGGGGAGGGGCACCCGGTCGCGGAGGGGCAGGGCCGAGGGCGGCACGTCGTCGTGCTCACCTTGACGCGACAGGAGGAGCGGGAGGGAGCCCTGGCGACGAGCGGCATCGAGCGGGAACGAGGAGCACGCGGCATTGGCGCCACGCCGTGCTGCGTCTACAGGAGGGAGACGACGTTTTTTTTCAGATAACCCCTGGATTTCCGTTTCTAATTACAACTAGGTCCCTTTTCTGTTTCTTTTAAAATCAGTAGCTATTCAGTGATTTAATTGAGGCCTTTAACCTACTTAAAAAATTATGAAATTATTCACGTAGCCTCCCCTATACATGTAGAAGCTTCACCAAAATTGGTGTTGGAAAATAAAATGTTTTGGACCATATTTGTTCATAGGGTTTAAGTATGTTATTTTTGGTAAATAATATTTGATACTCCTTTAATATTTTTAAATCAAGTGAGAGATATTTTTTTGATCTCTTGGAACTTTCTTGACAAATATATTAGCTTTTGTATTTGTGTTTGTCAGAAACAAACACATTTAAATTGAATCAAAAGAATAAAATAGGATTTCAAAGTTTAAATCAAATTAAATGGTAACTATATAATTTTGAGAAGGGAGGGGTATGAGAAGGAGATGGTCATCTGTCTACCTCATCCATGGAATTAATTTCATAAAGAAAATATTTTCTTGAGAGAATTAGAGAGTGAGGTAGATAGATTAATATATTAAGATCATTTCTTTAACTCATGATCTTAATTTCTATTTGTTGAATAATTGGAGGAGTTTGTTTTAAATTTAAGTCACATTCCAAATTGTTGCCAAGTGTATTTTATTTTAGTACTAAGCACAACCGAGGAATTGTCCTCACAAGCAACAAACATAATCAGATCAGCATCACAACCAAAATCACACAAAGTCAACACAGCAATGGGAAGTAAAACACAATCATCAGTGAAACATTTCAAAAAGTTTTTGTTGGTTCTGAAATTTGGTTCTTGTGAAACTAAGTTTTTCTTAGTTTCTAAATTTGGGATGTGACAGATCTTCCCCCCTTAAAATATATCTCGTCCCGAGATTTGCTAGGTGGGGGTAACAGGGGAGTACGAGGGCATGGGTTTTAGGGTTGTTATACTTCCGAAGTTGTTGCTTTTTTTCAGTAAGGTCACCATGTGAGATCTTGATAATTGATGTTGCGAGGCCTTCTTTGCCGATGATCTTCTGTGCTGATTTCAGATCCTCGCTGATGGGGTTGACTTGACGATCGACGCTGAGGTAGAGTCCTGGTTGGTTTATTTCCAGATTCTACAAGGCTAAGGCACAAGGAACTAATTATTAACATTTTCTTGTGTACCTATTGCAGGTCTTTCCCCCTTAAAAAAGGTCTTTTAACCGGTCTTGTTGAAAGTTGCAGCTGGGGTTGACTTGGAGACATCATTCTTCTTGTCTCGGAGATCATATCTTGGGAAAACGGGCTTCCAATTAGTTAGTTATATAAGAATGTGGGTGTCTTTTGTATCTTTCGAAACTGTCAGTTCTTATCGGGAGATGGTTGAGATAAGAGGAAGTATCCGGAAAATATTTTCCTAAGAGAGTTTACATCTGCAGCAAGGTGCAACTATGGCGAAGAGGTCAAAAATAGGTTTTGTTGGGTGACGAAAAGGAGTTTTATAAAAAAGAGAATTTTGGATTACTTTGTGTTGCCATCAAGGCGTGACTGTGAACGCACAAGAAAAACAACACACTATCAGAGAAGTCTAAAACAACAACAGAGAAGCAGAGTGCACATAAGCAAAGAGCACACAAGGTACATTTAGTACCAAAGGATGTCTGATACTCGTGGTAATCGGGTAGTACAACCGAGGTTCCTATCATATGTTTTTCCTATGGGCCTTGGTTAAATATGGTTGGTGAAGTCTTCACTTTGTCGCCTTAGTCTCCAGCTGGAGAAACTGAGATTGTCGAAGGAGTAACTGAGTGGAATTGCTGATATTGAGTTGAGGTCTTCGAAGGTCTCCTGCTTGGTTGACTTCGACAATCTTGGTATTTGCGGATCCATCACCTCGATGTGGAATGTTGAGTACTTGTAATGGAAGCTTCTTCTTGTAGGTGCTAGCTAATTAGGTCTCACTTGGGTTCATCGTCAAGTATTTTGAACGGGTACGAGGGATTAGAGAAATCCTTGGAAAATCGTAAAAAAAAGGGATGAGACTTGGAAATATTTGAGAAGGTGAGAAGAGTGGAAGTCATTTTTGGACTTCCTTAGATAAAAATATATTTTTGGTAACGATATATTTTTAACAAAATATTTCTTTCCTAACTAACGTCCATGCTAACTAAGGTCTGTTACAGTCAGGATGGCTCTGAAACCAAGTCTGTGGGGACCCCGGACTAGCTGTCCGAAATACCCTTGTGCCTACAACATCAGCGATCCCGTGATCAGTCTGTCGCTGAGCACAATCAAACCGGTATCAAAAGAACATCCATAAATACCGAATCAAAATACTTACTTGATTGAAGTAATAATCTCCAATAAGTTCTTGCAGCGGAAAACACCCATCAACATGGGGCCCGAGTCATTTGCCAAGACACCTACAGGCAGCTGACTGGGAAGACGGCCTAGTTCGCAAAGACGTCATCGGTCTCTCAGTCTTCAACATATGTCTTCTTGAACTCTGGACATGGGAATATCCAGGGACACAGCCATGAGTACATTTACGTACTCGCAAACTACCCCAACATGAGCATGCACTACTCTTTTATTTGTTTAAATAAAACTTCGTTTGCTTTGAAAACTCTACTTCCTTGCTAAAAAGGGAAGGATAGACCTTTGTTTAATAAAACTTTGCTTTGAAACCTCTATATCTTTATTGAAAACGGAAAGAAGGTTTTTAGAACTTTTCCCATAAATATGCCTTTGTAAGAAGTCTCTTTAAAACTTTTTCTCGGAAAATCACCATTTGATCTGTTTCTCCAAAACTCCTCCTTTTTCTGACTATAACCTTTCATGGTTCAAAGTCCCCACCAACCTCATACCGATCCATTGGTATAGGTGTACGGAACATTCTCCACTTCCTTTGCTTTTTAAAGCTCCAATCTTTTCGAAACTTGCACATGGTCAAAGTAGGGCCTCCCAACTGTCCATATCCGAGGACTCGGCTATTCGAATAGTTTTAATCCCTCTGCAGAGGTAGCACACTTTTCCCACACCCATCCGGCAACTCATCGTGTCATCCACGTCCCGCCATACCAGGTGTATGCGAAGTAGAGTCACCGACCATAGCCTCTCATTTACTCATGCTAGTATAGGATCCTTCCCAAATGATACCTTTCCATTGACACTCAGTCCAGTTTCCCGTCGGAAACCCTAAGTGTGAGGACTCATAGTTTTGTCCGGCGGTCTATCAAACCTTCTATCCTCCTCCTTATATTTCCCTAGAGTTTGAGCGAGGACCCGGGTCAAGGTAGATCCTCAAACCATCCCTTCATGCATAACGGAGTCATCTCCGTCGATGAGGTATCCCATACTAATAAGAGCAAACTACATGACTAAGCCCCGTTCCCATATGTGGGGTAAATGTGGTCGCACAGAGTATTGGCTGATTGACGTAAGTACAAAGACACAATGTGCGTTTTATCAAAACCACCATTCTCCTTTTCTCCACTTCAACACCAACATCTCAGTACACCATAATCCATCCATATAATTTTAAAGGAGTTTTGAGTAAACGATACTTTTCCCATCCTATAGTTTGAAAAATAATTTCCATCTAGTATCTCCATATAGGGTGTCAAAATAATATATTTGTATTTTGGAAACAAAAGGGATTTTCAAACTCATAGCTTTAGTGGCCAACACCACATAAATAATATATGCTCTTTATAAGTAAAACATGTGAACCAAAATAGATGTATGTAGATGCAAGCTCAGAGAATAGCGTGCCTTGCTCGGCAAAATGATCCTGGTCTTGATCTTCAGGTTCCACAAATTCTTCTTCCTCGATAAATCCGACAACGTTCTCGTCTAATTCACAATCAAGCAAATACAAACAATCACTAACCTACTCAATCAACACCACAACAATACAATCTTAGATGCTCTAAATAGCCACTTCATACATCAAGCAACATAATTGGGTTTCAATTTAATTGAATTATCCATTATTTAATTACATCTTAATTATGGCATAAACAAGTTGAACATGTTTAATTACATATCTTAAGTTCTGTTGGTCAAAAAAATACAAACTAAATTTCTACAGAAAGCTACTGATGTGTAGAAGACAACACAATTTGATTTGGATCAATTGGAGTTACCAAACTCCCTACATAATTGTTTTAATCCAGAAGCTTAATAATCAAGTTTTAGCTATTAATCAAATTCTGTTGATCCTAAAATTAAATCCTCTTATGGGTGACTAACCATGACTAAATGTGATCCAATAAAATTGGTTTTAACTCATTTGGCCTAACAGAGTATCAGAAACAAACAAGTTTAGATTTTTAACCTTCTGTGGCATTTTCTATAATACATTTTTATTATTCATTTAAATTAAGTGGGACCACTTGGGTTGGTTAGATAATTTAATATGCTATTCAGAACAATTGAGTTTTATTTATTTGGAGTTGTAAAACTCGAGATATTAATTTTCTAAATCTGTTTCCTATTCTGCCATTTTAGTTATTTTAACAAAACAGCAACTAAATTATTTTAGTTGGATGTGTGAGTGATACCAACAGGTAGAGTGTATGTTTCTGAACAATTTGGTATATTATTTGCAATTTTTGGATCATTATTCAAAAAGATATGCATTTTACAAACTTAATCCATTTTCTGTCTTTTCTTTTATTTTTCCAGAGAAACACGGTGAAACGTTTTTCACCGAGGGGCTGGCTAGCCAGAGCCACTGCCATGCGGGCCCGAGCGCCACGCTGGTGCTGACTGGGCTGGGTGAGGCTGCGCTGGCCACAACGGTCGCTGACCTGTGGGGCCTACCTGTCAGCGTGCAAAATAAATTGAAAAGGCAGCGCGCCGCTGGGGTTCGAACTCGCGACCTCGCGAGCGTGTGCGCGGCGTGCTAGCCACTGGGGTGGATCGGTGCTGGTGCTAGTACACGGGCGCGAAGCCTTTTGAGGTGTGGACCGTGCACGACGACGACGCGCACGGCCGCGGTGATCACCGGCGGCAACGCGCACGGGATCGACGGAAGGGGACGCGCCCGGACGGACTAAAGGGCACATCTGACTCGCACGGGTATAGGGAGACTGGAGGGCAGCGCTACGACCCAAATGGTCACCGGAGACGGCGACCACGGCAAGTCACGGCGGCGGTTGGACACGGTCTTCGATCACTACGACGAGCTACGGCGTTAGGAGGGTAACGAGCATGTCCAAGGGATTCACGTGCTCACCCGCGACGCGTGCGTGTGCTCGGCTTGGACGGAGAAGGTCGGAGACGGTGAGGAACTTGCTCGAAGTGCGGCGGCCGGAGTTGAAGAAGATGAAGGCGATCTCGAACACGGAGGCGTGTCAGCTCGATTCCTTGGACGAGGAGGGAGAGGACTGCACGGCGGAGCTCCTGGTGGTCTTGGTTTGGCTCGAGGATGTTTCAATCGACGGTGGCACGGTCAAACATGGCGGCGAGTTTTCGGGTGCGAGAAGAAATGAGAGGGGAGGGAGAGAGAGCGGGTGAGGGGGTCAGTGAGGGGCGAGAGAGAGCAGAGGAGCGTCGATGCGCTCTTATCCTTCTCGCTGGGCAGCGGAGAGGAGGGGCCCGGGCAGTGGACGCACGGGAGAGGTGCACGGCGGCAAGGGCAGTTGGGGGGGGGGGGGGTCCGGTGCGGGGCGAGTGGGAGACAGCGCGGGGTGGGGCACCCGGTCGCGGAGGGGCAGGGCCGAGGGCGGCACGGCGTCGTGCTAACCTTGACGCGGCAGGAGGAGTGGGAGGGGGCCCTGGCGACGAGCGGCGTCGAGCGGGAACGAGGAGCACGGCGGCACTGGCGCCACGCCGTGCTGCGGGTATAGGAGGGAGACGACGTTTTTTTCTTCAGATAACCCCCTGGATTTCCGTTTCTAATTACAACTAGGTCCCTTTTCTGTTTCTTTTAAAATCAGTAGCTATTCAGTGATTTAATTGAGGCCTTTAACCTACTTAAAAAATTATGAAATTATTCACGTAGCCTCCCCTATACATGTAGAAGCTCCACCAAAATTGGTGTTGGAAAATAAAATGTTTTGGGCCATATTTGTTTATAGGGTTTAAGTATGTTATTTTTGGTAAATAATATTTGATGCTCCTTTAATATTTTTAAATCAAGTGAGAGATATTTTTTTGAGCTCTTGGAACTTGCTTGACAAATATATTAGCTTTTGTATTTGTGTTTGTCAGAAATAAACACATTTAAATTGAGTCAAAAGAATAAAATAGGATTTCATAGTTTAAATCAAATTAAATGGTAACTATATAATTTTGAGAAGGGAGGGGTATGAGAAGGAGATGGTCATCTGTCTACCTCATCCATGGAATTAATTTCATAAAGAAAATATTTGCTTGAGAGAATTAGAGAGTGAGGTAGGTAGATTAATATATTAAGATCATTTCTTTAACTCATGATCTTAATTTCCATTTGTTGAATAATTGGAGGAGTTTGTTTTAAATTTAAGTCACATTCCAAATTGTTGCCAAGTGTATTTTATTTTAGTACTAAGAACATCCGAGGAATTGTCCTCACAAACAACAAACATAATCAGATCAGCATCACAACCAAGATCACACAAAGTCAACACAGCAATGGGAAGTAAAACACAGTCATCAGTGAAACATTTCAAAAACATTTTGTTGGTTCTGAAATTTGGTTCCTGTGAAACTGAGTTTTTCTTAGTTTCTAAATTTGGGATGTGACAGTTACGATGATGCAAGTTATGACACTGACCCATACGACTAGAAATCTCATATAGGAGATGTCCTTTATTTTGAAGATAGACATGGTTAGTTTGCGAAGTCGCATATGAATGCACTGTCGCATAATCTACATAGGTATAGAAATATATCGCGACTTCAGACGTAGCAAGTGTGGTTGGACTGAGCAGTTTTCCGAGCGTAGGTGGTCCCCTTAATAGATCTCTTAGACTTTTAAGGCCCAAGCTACGCGAATGCTCGAGTCTCACTCCATCCACTAGGATATATTTCACCGTCATCGTAAGATACGGGATGATGTCAAACTAGATGACATAGAAGTGTTGCAAAGCACATATAGGTCTCAATGTGTGAGATCTATTGACTGTATTCCTCTTCCACGAGGCGAGCAGGCACCAAGATGCTATGGGTGTTGAGCTTTTACCAAGTTGTAAACTAGATTAAGTGTTACTCTAGTGCAAGTGGGAGACTGAAGGGAATATGCCCTAGAGGCACTTAATAAACATAGTTTATTGGCAATATCCCAATTGTTCATTATATGTTTTATACCATGCTATAACTGTATTAAGCGAAAACATTAATACATGTGTGGTAGATAAACAACCAGGTCCCTAGTTGCCTCTACTAAGACTAGTTTCGTTGCGCGATTGATGATCGAGGTTTTCTGATCATAGGGCATGGAGCCGGTCGGCAATGGAAGTCATATCGTTAGGTGTAACGATGTGATGGACATACCCAGTATTTATAGGACATAGTCATTACGCCTTAAGACCGTGAGATCAACTCTTATTGTTATCCCTGAAAGATACTTTGATCGCACCAAACGTCATATCTTATATAGTGTGACAATGATAGGTGATACTTTTGGGTATCGGAAGGGGGTAGTTGAGACGAGGGGTCAACAACGGGATTTGTCAGTCCGCATAGCAGGATAGATACTCTAGGGCCCACTCGGTGAGATTATGTCAAATGAGTTTGCAAACATGTGACTAGGTCACCAGCTGATATAATATCATAGACGAGTAGAAGATAGCGATGTCGGTAATGAGATCATGCTAGGTATGGAGATATCTGAGAATGATACTCGGACACGCTAAGTATCGCCATGATAAAGGGTTTAAGACTATACGCCCAGGTTTGATAGATGAAAGTCATTCGTTATATCATAGGGATTAATTCATGGGGTCCAGGCCAGCGAGTTAGTCGTTGATCATAGATGAGTCTTAATCATACCTGTTATTATATCGAACCGCTAGGGTAACACACTTAAGGGGTTTCGACAAGACAACCGGAAAGGAAAGAGATCACCGGGAACGTCCCGGGAATGGTCCGAAAGAGTTAGTGTAATTAATGTCTAAATATGATTTTATATATTTATTTTCAAATTTATTTAGGCTGATTTCCCTAAATGGGCCTTCTGGTCGAAAGAAGGCCCATGGGGGGGAAAACCCTCAAGGGAATTTTGTGGGGGAGGCTTGGCTGGCCTAGGTGGGCCAAATGGGGCCCACCTAGGGCCGGCGCACCTGTCTTGGCCGTACCAGGCATGTGGGATAGTCCCACATTGCCTGGATGGCAAGGTTGGCTCCCCTTGGGAGCCTATATAAGAAGGGGCACCCCTGGCTTTTTAATTCACCAATTAATTCCCTAATTCTTTCTCGATCTCGTGATTCCCTTTGTCGGAGTCGCGCCGAGTAGAGAAGGAGGATCTCTTCCACCATAGCCCGCTGCCGCGCTGCTGGTGTTCCGGTCTAAGTCTTCCGCTGCTCGTCCTGGACTGGAGCTTCGGAGGCCGTCGTCTCCACCGTATGTGTGTGACGCCCTGCGAGGTGTTGCGCTAGCGGTGCTCGGAGGCCTACTTCCTCCACCCGACCTCGGGGTCATCTTCGTCGTCTTCGTCGCGCCGAGTTCTCCGTGACCTAGAGGTCGGCTACGTCGTCTTCATCGTCAACGCTTGTGCGGGAGCGTAATCCCCGCTATTCGGTCTACGAGGGTATGTATTCTGATCTCCCCTGTACTTCTATATCGTTGCTAGGAAATTTTTTGTTTTCTGCACACGATCCCCTTCAGCCTCCGGCAAGCTCCATTGTACTGTAACCCATCATCTAATACAGACAAGCAGGAGTAGCGGTCTTACCTCCTCACGAGGGCCGTGAACCTGGGTAAGGGCCGGTGTCTTCCTCTGTTGTGTGTGTGTCTTCTTCGGGTCCGGCGAGCAACGTCGCAGAGCCACTCGAGGGTCTAGACCTCCGCGTTCAATCCCCTTCACGAACCACACTTCAGGAAGTGACTACCCCCGATTCTTGGGAGTCATAACCCGACATTTGGCGCGCCAGGTAGGGGATTGAGGCGCGTCAACAACCTTCGAGTTCGTCTCCGCGCCATGGTGAACACCCGCGCCACCCGCGTCGCCTGCGTCAACCGACGTGCGCCTGGGGGAGCACGCGCGCCGCCAGGCACCGCGACCACCCGCGCACGGCGGGGCCGACCTGTCAGACCCTGAATTCAAGCTACACAAACGAAACGTATCGGTTGGGCCACACAACCAAGAACATACTGGGGTTACCAATCCCAGGAAACAATCAGGCCATGCTCGGAATGGATCATCGGCCGACAGCTCTTGGCGACCCCAACGTCACATACGTTTCCAGATTGTGCACGCAAGAACCCAAAAAGTCTTCCAACTCGTATACTTCAAACATACACACATGGTATACGAGTCGGATTTTTAACAAGTTGAAACCACAGAATAAACCTAAGACACAAAGAAAGGAAATAATATCCAAAAGCTCTCACTGAGCAAAATATAGCGAATGGCACCAAACAGAGGACAGATGTCCCAACATTACATCATGCAGCGGAAACAAACCGGTCTGAGTACAGACAAGAAGCAAAGGGCTCAAAGCCGAAACAGAAAAAGAAGACCCATCCACGCGGTCCACCAGGAAGAAGCCCAGGGGAACTCTAACTACTCGTCGCAGATCTCGTCGTCGAACTCCACGTAGTATCCACCAACCTGGTCGTGCGAAGAATCCGCAACTGCAGAAAAACCACAGACCGCAAACGGGTCAATACACCGAAGCGTATCGAACAAGCTTAAGCTAACAGGTTACAAAACTGTAAGACTCCCAAAGTATGGGGGTTAAGTGGACTTTAGCGGTAGCAGCACTAGCAACCTAATAGAGACACGCTACAACTTCCGTCTAAGTTAGAGAGGGATAAGAGAGCGCATAAGTTAACCATCTACAACTAACACCAATCATAACCCATTCTCGGATTAACCCCCTCAACCAAGTATGAGGAAGCAATTCGGGAATTACTCGCACAGTGAACAATTTTAGTTACATGTTATTGTGGAAGTAAGTCTATATTACTAGTCAGGTTAATTAACAATGATTAGGTGTAAGTTGTCTATGATCTTGTTAGCCAGCATCATCACCAAGTCGTCCATAACCGTGGACACGGCTCATCGATAAGATTATACCCTGCAGGGATGCACTACTGGACCCGTACTCGTTCGATCAACCCCAAAAGCAAGCCAGAAGGTAGGGCATCTCAACACGGCCAATCTCTTCTCTACGACCCATCCAGGGAACCGCATGATTGTGTGCACGGCTAATCAGGTCCAGTGCCCGCGGGATACGACCTTCACAGCACTCTAAGAACGTGCCACCCTATATGAGAATCGACTACTCCATCATCATGAGATCGTTAGGTAACCATATGCATGCATCAAATGGAAAGCCCGAACTACTTGAGGCGCCCTGGATAAGAAGCGGATTAGATCGAAGCCGCGGGGGGCTCCATAGGGCCTCCCACAAGCGGTTAGTGCGCTCAAAACTGGATCCGAGGACAAGAACTGAGTTCCTAGGTCGACACTTAGCAGAACAAAGCACCTCGCAATGCCTTCCGCCGGTGCCTTATCTTTAATTATAATACCCCAACAAAGATAGCATTTTATTAAAGTAGACAATCTATCATGCTAAGTATAAATGACATAGGACAAACAGACTCGCAGAACCAACCTTAAGCATGCACTACGACTCGCAAGGCTAACAGATAAACATACAACAGGTGATGGGATGTGGGGATAAAGCTGTATGGGCTGCAGGATAAACATATGATGGGATCGCAATTCAAGAATCGTAACTAGGATAGCATAGATCAAAAGGTAAGGATGAAAATCAAACAATCGTGTAAACTGTTAGCAGAAGCTTGCCTGGCAGCTTGTGGCCCGGCACAAAAGCTGGAATCTCAAGGATGAAAGTATCGGCAGCAGACACGTCGTCGTCTACCCAGAGAAGAGCAAAACACAGACAATAGGAAACATAATAAATACAAAGAAAATGCGCAATCAAATGATGTTGCAATATGGTATGAGATGATTAGGTCATATTAATGCGGGGATGAAATCCCGGTTATGGTGCAAGTTATTTGTGTAACCAACAGGTTAAATGTTGTTTAACATATATAACATGGCATGGTGATCTAATTAATTTAAATGGAATAGGCAATAGATAAATATTTGCCCAACACATTCCATATTTATTATTTAAGTGCAAATTATTTATCTACACATCAAATTAAATGTTTATTAGCATGGCAAGACATGGTATAAAAGATATGAGTAAATTAAATGGAATTAGGGCATTTTATATTTATTACCCCACATATTCCATATTTAATTATTTAAGTGCATTTGTTAAATTAAACTAAGCATTTAAAATAAATGATGCAAAATGACATAAGAATGTGATATTAATGTTTATTGCATTTTTCTTATATAAAAACATATAAAGTTTATTTAATTTGGAGTTATACAAATGAAGTTATTACATTTTTAGTTCTAGGGTTGTTTCTGTAATTATCTAGGGACCTATTTGTGATAGCAACTTAGCAGTGAAGGTTCTCTGTGCAAACAGGAAACTCCAGGGGGCTCGAGGGAAAAGTTCCAGCGCAAGTGTCTATGACGAGTGGGACCCACTCATCAGCGAGCTAAAAGAAATTAAAAGGTGACCTTTTAATCCACTGGCCGGGGGTTCGAACCCGCGCGCTCAGGCGAGGAAGCGAGCGGAGCTGATAACCAGGGGGCTCGGGTGGTGTTAGAGATAGGAAAAGGACTCGTTTTGGTTATAACAGGAAAACGGCGATGGATTTTACTGACGAAACTGAACTACTCGCGCGTCCGAGCGAGCACGGCGGAGGAAACGCCGGCGGTGACCTCGCTCCAGCGGCTCTGTGCGTGCGTTAGGGGGTTTGTTGGGTGCGGCCAAGTGCGTGGATTCCAATTCCGCTCTCGGGAGCGACGAGGAAGCGTTGGAGGTTCGCGTTGGTGCTCGACCGGGGCTCAGCCGTGGCGGATGGTGTCCGGCTCCGGCGGAATCCGGCGAGCGGAGACGGGAAACAAGGGGGGAAAGGACCGGAGGGGTCTCTGCTCACCTCGGAACTCCTTACGGTGAGAGGTGGGAGGTCGGGGACGGCGGAGACGACCCGTTGGTGCCGGAGAAGAAGGTCGCGGCGGCGCACGGCCGTCGTCGGGGACATAGGTATAGAGGGCGCATCCCGGTTCTGCTCCGCAGTCGTCGAAGAAGGGGGAAGAAGCGGCGCGACTCCGGGGCTCCTCGGCGTGTCCTCGTCGGCGCCGGAGCTGCGGGGACGGCGAGGTTTTCTCGGTGGTGTTTTCTGGGGGAAGAAGAACAGAGAGAAAAATGGCGGCGGCGAGATGGGAAGTGGGGAGCTAGGTTTAGGGTTGCTGCGGCAAGGGGATAAGAAGAGGAGGAAATGGAACCGGGGCTGCGGTGGGGGCAAGGCGCAGCGACTCCACGCCATGCCTCGCTGTAAAGCGAGGTCGTCCCGTACGGAGGTAGGGGAAGCAGGCCAGGCAGGGGTGCTGGGTCGGGCTGGGCCAGGTAGTGGCCCAGTTCGGCCAGGAGAGCCTCTCCCCTATTTATTTATTTTCCTTCTTGTTTTTCTGTTTTCTTTTTATTCTTTTCTGTTTTTGTATTTTTAAAACAAATCAGAAAGGAACCTCATAAAAACTTTTGAGCAATTTTTGATAGTTTCAAATTAGACATATTAATTATTGGTTTAATTATTTATAAGTAATTTGAAACTTTGTTTGAAATAATTGAAAAGCATTTGAATTTAAATATGGGATTGAAAATTTTGAAAGTAATTTATTTAATTGATATGCAAATCAAAAAGAAAGATGCATGATGACACACTATATTACTCCACAAACATACAATTTAGGAAAGTACAACTTTGGGATGTTACAACACTCCCCCCCTCAAAGGAATCACGCCCCGAGATTCTTCATGGAGCAACGAAGAGGTCGGGATACTCGGCACGGAGGTGGTCTTCACGTTCCCATGTAGCTTCCTTGTCAGAATGATGAGACCATTGAACCTTGTAGAACTTGACAGTGTTGTTACGGGTGCGACGTTCAGCTTCGTCAAGAATGCGAATCGGTTGTTCCACATAGGAGAGATCTTCTCGAAGTTCAATTGATCCATGATCAACTGCACGTCCTGGATCTTGGAAGCACTTCTTGAGTTGTGACACGTGGAAGACATCGTGCACTTTGAAGAGGTTTGGAGGAAGTTCCAGACGGTAAGCCAATTCACCACGCCTTGAAAGAACGTTGAAAGGCCCAACATAACACGGAGCGAGTTTGCCTTTGATGCCAAAGCGTTGCGTGCCTCTCAGAGGAGTGACACGAAGGTAAGCTTGATCACCAGGTGCATAGGCCATGTCCCTGTGCTTGCTATCATAATAGCTTTTCTGCCGAGACTGGGCAATCTTCAGATTGTCACGAACGATGCGAACCTTTTCTTCAGCCTCTTGGATAATATCAGGACCAAAGAATTGACGTTCACCAGCTTGAGACCAATTCAGAGGAGTTCTGCATTTGCCGCCATAGAGAGCTTTGAAGGGAGCCATGCCTAGACTTGCTTGGAAGCTGTTGTTGTAGGAGAACTCAGCATACGGAAGGCAATCCTCCCATTTCATGCCAAAGGAGATAACACAAGCTCTGAGCATATCCTCCAGAATTTGGTTCACTCTTTCAACCTGTCCACTTGTCTGCGGATGGTAAGCTGTGCTGAACAGAAGTTTGTTACCCAAGGCTTTCTGAAAGCTATCCCAAAATCGAGAAGTGAAGATACTTCCACGATCTGAGCTTATTGCCAAAGGAACACCATGTAACAGAACCAGTCTTGTCATATAGAGTTCTGCCAACTGACTAGCTGATACTGTCTCTTTGACTGGAAAGAAGTGAGCCACTTTGGAGAGACGATCAATGACAACAAAGATTGCATCGTTGCCTTTCTTGGACTTTGGAAACCCAGTAACGAAGTCCATCTCAATATTGTCCCATTTCCACTCAGGAATTTGCAGTGGTTGAAGAAGTCCAGGTGGTCTCTGATGAACTGCCTTGACACGACAGCAAACATCACAATGAGACACATATCGAGAAATTTCACGCTTCATCCTGGTCCACCAATAGATTGACTTGAGATCCTGGTACATCTTTGTGCTGCCAGGGTGGATAGAAAGCGGAGTATCATGAGCCTCCTTGAGAATGATCTCTCTTAAGCTGTCAAGCTTGGGCACTACAATGCGTTCTTCAAACAGCAAAGTACCCTTGTCATCGAGAGAGAAACTCTTGTACTTATCCTTGCCAATGTTGTCTTTGATATTCTTGACACCAGAATCACGCAACTGTGCGGCACGGATCTTATCCTCAAGTGTAGGAGTGGCAATCAAGTTTGCAAGATAATCAGAAGGAACGACTTGAAGATTGAGTTTCTTGAATTCTTCATGAAGAGGAGGTTGGATGTCCTAAACCATGAGGTTGTTGCAATAGGACTTGCGACTGAGAGCATCAGCCATTACATTAGCTTTGCCTGGAGTGTAAGAGATGGTAAGATCGTAATCTGAGAGTTTCTCAAGCCACCTTGTTTGCCTGAGGTTCACATCTGGTTGAGTGAAGAGATATTTGAGACTCTTGTGATCAGTGAAGATCTCACAGCTGTGCCCCAACAAATAAGGTCTCCACGCCTTGAGGGCATACATGATTGCTGCAAGTTCAAGATCATGTGTAGGATAGTTGAGCTCATGAGGCTGCAACTGGCGAGATGCATAAGCCACAACTTTTCGTTCTTGCATGAGGACTGCGCCTAGTCCTTGAAGAGATGCATCGCAGAAGATTTGGAAAGGTTTGGAAGTATCTGGTCCAACTAGAATAGGAGTAGAAGTGAGTTTAGCTTTCAAGAGATTGAAGCTCTCATCACACTTTGGAGTCCAAAGGAACTTTCTATCCTTCCTAGTAAGATCGGTGAGAGGCTTAGCGATTTTGGAGAAGTTCTCAACAAATCGGCGGCAATAGCTAGCCATGCCAAGGAAACTCCTGACTTGTTTCACTGATGTAGGAGGCAACCATTCAACAATGGCCTTCACTTTTTCTGGATCAACAGAAATGCCTTCAGAAGATATGACATGACCAAGATAAGATACTTTAGGAAGCCAGAATTCACACTTGGAGAACTTGGCGTAGAGACGATGTTCTCGGAGTTTCAACAAGATAAGACGTAGATGTTCTCCGTGTTCTTCCTCGGTTTTGGAATAGATAAGAATGTCATCGAGATAGACTACCACGAACTTATCGAGGTATTCCATGAAAACGAAGTTCATTAGACGTGAGAAAGTCGCCGGAGCATTTGTGAGACCGAAAGACATGACAGTGTACTCATAGAGACCATAACGAGTGGTGAAAGCTGTCTTAGGAATGTCTTCTTTGCGGATCTTGATCTGGTGATAACCTGACCTCAAGTCCAACTTGGAGAAAACCTTAGCACCAGCGAGTTGATCAAACAGGTCATTGATGCGAGGGAGAGGATACTTGTTCTTGATGGTTTTCTTGTTCAGAGGACGGTAGTCAACAACCAGTCGCTCAGTCGTGTCCCTCTTTTTGACAAACAGAGTAGGACAACCCCAAGGAGAAGTACTAGGTTGAATGTGACCTTTACTTTCCAACTCCTCTAGCTGTCTCTTAAGTTCAGCCAGCTCTTTGGGGCCCATCTTGTAAGGACGTTTGGAGATAGGAGCAGTGACTGGTTCTAGTTCAATAACGAACTCCACGGCTCTGTCAGGCGGCATGCCTGGCAATTCTTCAGGAAAGATGTCAGGAAAGTCTCGGACCACCGGTATATCTTCCATAGCAGGAAGAGGATGAACATTGAGAGCGAAAAGCTGAGCTGAAGAGGTTTGATTTGGAGAATAGACTATCTGTCCAGAAGGATGAGAAAGAGTTATAGTCTTTGTGGAACAGTCTATCTTAGCTTTGTTGGCCTTCAACCAATCCATGCCTAGAATGACATCAATGTCTGAGTTACCCAGAAGAATTAAGGAAGCCAGGAACAAATGACCTCCAATTTGAATTTGGTTTCCATGGCTTACCATAGAAGTCTGCATTTGCGTTCCCGGAGAATGGATCACGAGTGGAATAGATAAGGGATCTAGAGGCAGCTTCGTTGTTTGAGCGAAGGTTACTGACACAAGAATGAGATGCTCCAGTATCGAACAATACCTTAGCCGGAAAAGAGTTAACTAGGAGTCTGCCCGTTACAACTTCTGGAGCTTCCTCTGCCTCTTTGGGGTTGAGGTGGTTCACCCTTCCACTCCTAGATGTAGGCAAATTGCTGGGGAGAGCACAAACTAAAGCTTGTGTTGGAGGAGAAAGAGCTTGTTGCTTATGAAGCTTGTTTTGTGGACAATGGATAGAGATATGGCCTGGATCACCGCACTTGAAGCAGGTTTTTCAAGTCACTGGCTTTGGCGGAATTTGAACACTTGGCCTTTTCTGAGCTTGAGAACCTCTTGTAGGAAACATTACGGATGGAGGACGAGGAGTGAACCCTAAAGGGCTTGGAAGATAGGTGTGTTGAGTTGGAGATGCATATGGAACCCAAAGCCTACGCTTCTGTGGAGGCATGGTGTTTGCTGAAGAAGAAGCACCTTCAAGAGCATGTTTTCGAGATTCTTCAAACATCTCACGACCAAATTCCTCCCGGAGAGCTGTGTTCACGAGCTCTTCAAAGTTAACGCACTTGAACAAGGTGAGTGCATACTTCAGATTTGGGCTTAGACCTCTGCGAAATTTGGCTTGCTTCTGTGCATCAGTTGATACCTCATCTTGAGCATAGCGAGCCAGACGGTTGAACTCAGCTTGATAGTCCAGCACAGACATGCCTCCCTGAGTCAAGTCATAGAATTCATCACGCTTTCTTTCCATGACCCCATCGGGAATATGGTGGCGTTTGAAAGCCTCCTTGAACTCATCCCAAGTGATGACAACACCTGGTGCTCGTAACTGTTGGAAGTTCTCCCACCAAGACATGGATTTTCCACGGAGAAGATAGGACACAAACGGAACACGGTCCTCATCGGACACATGAGAAACAGCCAGAGCATTGTTCATCTCACGCAGCCAGTCATCAGCATCCAGTGGCTCAGAGGGAACATCAAACGTGCGTGGGTTGAGCTGGAGGAACTCTACAATTGTCACACGGCAGTTGCCCTGGTTTTGGTTTTGCTGAATGTGACCCAAAACTTGCGTCATCTGAGACAACACTTGCCTCATTTCGGATGTCATTTGAGTATCTTCTTCGCCACTCTCCATCCTGAGGAGGATACAACGTTAACACCACAATCGGACAAATAAAATCCAATGTAAGCGCTTTAGAGGAAAAACTTCAGATTGCTTAGAAAAGACAACAAGGAACCAGACATGGCCATCCATCATGGTACGCCACTTTGTTTACTTCCAGAAAGGTTTAAAGAGAGGTAAGAACGAAGCCTAGCACTAGAACGAGGAAAACACCAATTGAGCTTGACGTAACTCCACTAGAAGAGGAGAAACAACTGATTGATTCAAGAAAGAAACTGAACGTAGCCGGAGAGGTTGATAACTGATGAAGCGAAAAGCACCACCTTGAAGACACCTGCAACTATTGTACTACAGAAACCCAGAACACGTGATGTCCTAATTTTAAAATTTAGGTGAGAAGGGAAATATCGTAACACTTCCTTACCAGAAGAACAGGGAGGGTGGGTGGGGAAAGAAGTAAAAGAACAGAATTCCTACTCTCACGTTTAAGAATTTCCTGATAACTACCAAATATTTTTCTAGACTCAAACAACAACCAGTAGAAGGGAACCTGAGGGCGTTTAAGCTCTGATACCAACTGTCAGACCCTGAATTCAAGCTACACAAACGAAACGTATCGGTTGGGCCACACAACCAAGAACATACTGGGGTTACCAATCCCAGGAAACAATCAGGCCATGCTCGGAATGGATCATCGGCCGACAGCTCTTGGCGACCCCAACGTCACATACGTTTCCAGATTGTGCACGCAAGAACCCAAAAAGTCTTCCAACTCGTATACTTCAAACATACACACATGGTATACGAGTCGGATTTTTAACAAGTTGAAACCACAGAATAAAGCTAAGACACAAAGAAACGAAATAATATCCAAAAGCTCTCACTGAGCAAAATATAGCGAATGGCACCAAACAGAGGACACATGTCCCAACATTACATCATGCAGTGGAAACAAACCGGTCTGAGTACAGACAAGAAGCAAAGGGCTCAAAGCCGAAACGGAAAAAGAAGACCCATCCACGCGGTCCACCAGGGAGAAGCCCAGGGGAACTTTAACTACTCGTCGCAGATCTCGTCGTCGAACTCCACGTAGTATCCACCAACCTGGTCGTGCGAAGAATCCTCAACTGCAGAAAAACCACAGCCCGCGAACGGGTCAATACACCGAAGCGTATCGAACAAGCTTAAGCTAACAGGTTACAAAACTGTAAGACTCCCAAAGTATGGGGGTTAAGTGGACTTTAGCGGCAGCAGCACTAGCAACCTAATAGAGACACGCTACAACTTCCGTCTAAGTTAGAGAGGGATAAGAGAGTGCATAAGTTAACCATCTACAACTAACACCAATCATAACCCATTCTCGGATTAACCCCCTGAACCAAGTATGAGGAAGCAATTCGGGAATTACTCACAAAGTGAACAATTTTAGTTACAAGTTATTGTGGAAGTAAGTCTATATTACTAGTCAGGTTAATTAACAATGATTAGGTGTAAGTTGTCTATGATCTTGTTAGCCAGCATCATCACCAAGTCGTCCATAACCGTGGACACGGCTCATCGATAAGATTATACCCTGCAGGGGTGCACTACTGGACCCGTACTCGTTCGATCAACCCCAAAAGCAAGCCAGAAGGTAGGGCATCTCAACACGGCAAATATCTTCTCTACGACCCATCCAGGGAACCGCATGATTGTGTGCACGGCTAATCAGGTCCAGTGCCCGTGGGATACGACCTTCATAGCACTCTAAGAACGTGCCACCCTATATGAGAATCGACTACTCCATCATCATGAGATCGTTAGGTAACCATATGCATGCATCAAATGGAAAGCCCGAACTACTTGAGGCGCCCTGGATAAGAAGCGGATTAGATCGAAGCCGCGGGGGGCTCCATAGGGCCTCCCACAAGCGGTTAGTGCGCTCAAAATTGGATCCGAGGACAAGAACTGAGTTCCTAGGTCGACACTTAGCAGAACAAAGCACCTCGCAAGGCCTTCCGCCGGTGCCTTATCTTTAATTATAATACCCCAACAAAGATAGCATTTTATTAAAGTAGACAATCTATCATGCTAAGTATAAATGACATAGGACAAACAGACTCGCAGAACCAACCTTAAGCATGCACTACGACTCGCAAGGCTAACAGATAAACATACAACAGGTGATGGGATGTCGGGATAAAGCTGTATGGGCTGCAGGATAAACATATGATGGGATCGCAATTCAAGAATCGTAACTAGGATAGCATAGATCAAAAGGTAAGGATGAAAATCAAACAATCGTGTAAACTGTTAGCAGAAGCTTGCCTGGCAGCTTGTGGCCCGGCACAAAAGCTGGAATCTCAAGGATGAAAGTATCGGCAGCAGACACGTCGTCGTCTACCCAGAGAAGAGCAAAACACAGACAATAGGAAACATAATCAATACAAAGCAAATGCGCAATCAAATGATGTTGCAATATGGTATGAGATGATTAGGTCATATTAATGTGGGGATGAAATCCCGGCAATTAATTATGGTGCAAGTTATTTGTGTAACCAACAAGTTAAATGTTGTTTAACATATATAAAATGGCATGGTGATCTAATTAATTTAAATGGAATAGGCAATAGATAAATATTTGCCCAACACATTCCATATTTATTATTTAAGTGCAAATTATTTATCTACACATCAAATTAAATGTTTATTAGCATGGCAAGACATGGTATAAAAGATATGAGTAAATTAAATGGAATTAGGGCATTTTATATTTATTACCCCACATATTCCATATTTAATTATTTAAGTGCATTTGTTAAATTAAACTAAGCATTTAAAATAAATGATGCAAAATGACATAAGAATGTGATATTAATGTTTATTGCATTTTTCTGATATAAAAACATATAAAGTTTATTTAATTTGGAGTTATACAAATGAAGTTATTACATTTTTAGTTCTAGGGTTGTTTCTGTAATTATCTAGGGACCTATTTGTGATAGCAACTTAGCAGTGAAGGTTCTCTGTGCAAACAGGAAACTCCAGGGGTCTCGAGGGAAAAGTTCCAGCGCCAGTGTCTATGACGAGTGGGACCCACTCGTCAGCGAGCTAACAGAAATTAAAAGGTGACCTTTTAATCCACTGGCCGGGGGTTCGAGCCCGCGCGCTCAGGCGAGGAAGCGAGCGGAGCTGATAACCAGGGGGCTCGGGTGGTGTTAGAGATAGGAAAAGGACTCGTTTTGGTTATAACAGGAAAACGGCGATGGATTTTACTGACGAAACTGAACTACTCGCGCGTCCGAGCGAGCACGGCGGAGGAAACACCGGCGGTGACCTCGCTCCAGCGAGCTGCGGGGACGGCGAGGTTTTCTCGGTGGTGTTTTCTGGGGGAAGAAGAACAGAGAGAAAAATGGCGGCGGCGAGATGGGAAGTGGGGAGCTAGGTTTAGGGTTGCTGTGGCAAGGGGATAAGAAGAGGAGGAAATGGAACCGGGGCCGTGGTGGGGGCAAGGCGCAGCGACTCCACGCCATGCCTCGCTGTAAAGCGAGGTTGTCCCGTACGGAGGTAGGGGAAGCAGGCCAGGCAGGGGTGCTGGGTCGGGCTGGGCCAGGTAGTGGCCCAGTTCGGCCAGGAGAGCCTCTCCCCTATTTTTTTTTCCTTCTTGTTTTTCTGTTTTCTTTTTATTGTTTTCTGTTTTTGTATTTTTAAAACAAATCAGAAAGGAACCTCATAAAAACTTTTGAGCAATTTTTGATAGTTTCAAATTAGACATATTAATTATTGGTTTAATTATTTATAAGTAATTTGAAACTTTATTTGAAATAATTGAAAAGCATTTGAATTTAAATATGGGATTTAAAATTTTGAAAGTAATTTATTTAATTGATATGCAATTCAAAAAGAAAGATGCATGATGACACACTATATTACACCACAAACATACAATTTAGGAAAGTACAACTTTGGGATGTTACACGACCCTGCCATGAAGAGCATGTCCCTTCTGGCCCTCACGCAGAGGCGCCGGAGCACAACTCCGACCACCAGGAGGACGCGCAGTCGTCGCACCCGACGCAGCGCCCGAGCGGCTCAGGCCCGGGGAGGACAGACCCTGCGCCTCACACCGCGCTGCTCATGGAGCAGGAGCTTCTCCGCTACCAGCCCAACGCCGAGGCCCACGAGCAGTGGCTCCAACGCCTCAACCACCTCGTCGGCATCGCTACGACGCGCCCCGCTCCGTCGCAGTCCAACTTGCGCCCCTCTCTCGCAGGCGCGGTCGCGACAAACGCGCATCCGCCACCTCTGGGGCCTGCACCGGCTGCGGCGAGAGGGTTGCTTCGCACGCGTCCTCGCCGCACGACTGCTTGATCGTGCAGCGCACCGCGCCCGACGCTCGCGTGGGGATGGAGCTCCAGTGAGACCTCCAGAACAGGCTCGTGGAGGAGATTGGCCAGGCGGGTCAGCAGAACCGCGGCGTGCTGCAGCACGGGGTCGCTACGTACGCCTCAGGCTGCATGGCGTTCACCCGTTCTCTGCATCGCGTGGTCTGGCCCCCGAAGTTCAGGCCTGCTCTCCCCAAGGGCTACGACGGCTCCATCAACCCCATCGAGTTCCTGCAGCTCTACACCACCTCCATCCAAGCTGCGGGTGGAGATGACAAGGTCATTGCCAATTGGTTCTCCCACGTGCTTCGCGATTCTGCGCTGTCGTGGCTCCTGAACCTCCCCGAGGACTACGTGAACTCCTGGGAGGAGCTCTGCAAGCAGTTCGTCTCCAACTTCAAGGGGACATACGAGCGCGCCCTCACCCACAACGATCTGTGCGTCGTAGTGCAGAAGAAGGATGAGACGCTCCGCAAGTACATCCAGTGCTTCAGCCAAGTGCGCAACAAGATCCCGAACATCCCTGACACCCAAGTCATCGCCGCGTTCCGCGAGGGCGTCACTAACAGCAGGATGCTCGAGAAGCTGGGCATCCATGACAAGTTCACCGCTGTGGTCAAGCTTTTCGACCTGGCTGACAAGTGCGCCAAGGCTGAAGAGGGACTCCTCTTCTTCAAGATGTCCTCAAGAGGGGACGCTCACACTGAGGAGTCCAAGAGCCTGAAGAAGAAGGAGGAGACCAAGCGCAAGGCCACCACGGTTCTCACGGCAGAGCCTGACGCGAAGGGCACCCGCAGGGACTCCCCCGAGCCTGGAGAGAGAAGAGACGACCACCGCCCTTTCTGGATCTACCACAACAGGCGCGGTCACTCTACGGAGTCCTGCTTCGAGCTCAAAAGGTTGAGCAAGGAGCGCGAGCAAGCAGAGGGCAGTGGTAGCCGTGGCCGAGGCCGTGGCTACCGCGGGAGCGGACGCAAGGGCGGCTACCAGAAACCATCTGGAAATCAGGCCAACGCCGCAGAAACGAACGGCAACCTCCCTGACGAGGAAGATGGCGGCTACCAAGCCCCGAGAGGCGCCATTGCCTGCATCCTCGGGGGAGCGCAGGCGCCGAAGTCGAACAACCAGTTCAAGCAGTTCGCCCGCGAGCTCAACGCCGCCCTCCCAAGCACGGAAACCTCCCGGCCCCTCAAGTGGTCGCAGTACACCAACGCCTTCGACGCTCAGGACCACCCCAAGTCCACCAAGACTGTTGGAACCCTCCCGCTGGTCTGCACCCCAACCATCGACAACGTGGCTGTCTCCAAGACTCTCATCGATGGCGGAGCAGACCTGAACGTTATCTCCATAGATACGTTCGAAGCACTTCAAGTTCCCTACGAGCGGCTCATGCCCTTGAGGCCCTTCACGGGGGTCACCCGCGGTTCGATCGAGCCTCTAGGCCAGGTCAGGCTTGCCGTCACCTTCGGGAGCAAGGCAAATTACCGCACCGAGCACATCGATTTTGATGTCGCACACATCGGCCTGCCGTACAATGCCATCCTCGGATACTCCGCGCTCGCGAAGTTCATGGCCGTCACGCACCATGTCTACAACATGGTCAAGATCCCCGGCAGCGCTGGCACGATCACAATTCGTGGGCATGTTCTGGATGCTACGCGCGCGGTTGAGACGGCCTACAAGACCGCCGCCATGGCATTCCCCGCAGAAGTGGACCTAGAGCCTCTCGAGAGACCCAAGAAGAAGAAGCAGTTGTTCTCCCAGGAGGCAGCTGCTACCAAGAACATCTCTTTGAGCTCCGGTAGCTCGGGGGCTGAAGGCTCGGGGGCTAGCGTCACCATTGGCGCCGTGCTGCTTCCCAAATAGGAAAGCGCGCTCGTCGCCTTCCTCCAGGCAAACTCTGACATGTTCGTGTGGACACCGTCAGATATGTCTGGTGTACCGAGGGAGGTGATCGAGCACCACTTGGCCGTGTGCCCAAACGCGCGCCCCATCAAGCAAAAAGCAAGAAAGCAAGCCCCCGAGAAGCAAGCATTCATCGTCAAAGGAGGTCGAGAAGCTTAAAGCGGCAAAAGTCGTTCGCGAAGTCGCGCATCCCACTTGGCTCTCCAACGGCGTGGTAGTCCCAAAGCCCGCCGGAGGAGGCCGCCTCTGCATCGACTACGCTGATGTAAACAAGGCCTGCCCCAAAGACCCTTATCCCATGCCCAGAATTGACCAGATTGTGGACTCCACGACAGGCTGCGACCTCCTCTGTTTCCTTGATGCCTTCTCTGGTTATCACCAGATAAAGATGGCTAAGGAGGACGAGGAGAAGACGACTTTCCTCACCCCGTGCGGTGTGTATTGCTACGTCTGCATGCCTTTCGGCCTAAAAAATGTCGGAGCCACTTTCAAGAGGTTGATGAGGATAGCCTTTGGCGGGCAAATGGGGCGGAACGCCGAAGCATATGTCGATGACATCGTCGTGAAATCACGAGAAGGAAATACTCTCCTCGGAGACCTTGAAGAAACCTTCGCCAGCCTGCGCAAGGTGAACATCAAGCTCAACCCCGCCAAGTGCGTCTTTGGAGTACCTTCAGGCAAATTGCTTGGGTTCCTCGTGTCTCATCGAGGCATAGAGGCAAACCCAGACAAAATCAAGGCCATAGAAGACATGCAGCCTCCACGCAGGCTCAGGGACATGCAATGCCTGGCAGGCTGCATCGCCAGCTTGGGTCGATTCATCTCCAAGTTCGGCGAAAGAGCCCTGTCGTTCTTCAAGATCATGAAAAGAACGGGCACTTTCAAGTGGACCCCTGAAGCTGAAAAAGCATTTGAGGACTTGAAGAAGTATCTGGCCAGCCCACCAGTAATGGTAGCCCCAAGGCATGGCGAGCACCTGAAGCTGTACTTATCAGCTACTCCGCAAACCGTCAGTGCTGTCCTTGTGGTGGAAAAAGAAGAGCCAATACTCCACAAGAAGAGTGCAACCACTCCAAAGAAAAAGCCTCCTGATAAGGAGCTTGATGAAATGGCAGCCCTCACAAACCCGCCGCCAGGCCCAAAGCCCCAAGAGAGGGCCGCCAAAAGTCAACCGCTGCAAGGAATTCATGCCGAGGAGCCCCTTGAGGCCAACCCCCTCGAGGCCCAGGGCAAGCCCCCTGAGGCCAAACCCCTCGAGGAACAGGCCAAGCATCCTGAGGCAAACCCCCTCGAGGGCCAAGCTGAATCACCTCAGGCAAAAGACGCCAAGGCAACAGGAACTACCCTCGTCGAGCATCCAGTTTACTTCGTCAACACAGTATTGCGTGATGCTCGCGAGCGGTATACAATGCAGCAGAAGCTTCTCCTCGCACTCCTCATCGCCTCAAGAAAGCTGCGACACTACTTCCAGGGGCACCCCATCACGGTGGTCACCTCTTTCCCCCTGGAGCAAATCCTGCGCAACCCAAACGCAACAGACCATGTCGCATGATGGAACATAGAGCTACATCCATTCAATTTGCGCTTCGATACCACAAGGGTAATCAAAGTAAGAGCGCTGGCAGACATTGTCGCCGACTGGACTGACCCAACCCCTGAAGAGCCTTTGGGAGAAGAGCAAGAGCCCTCTAGAGCCGCAATGCCCAGCCACTGGACCATGTAGTTCGACGGAGCTTTCGCTTGCCTCCACGGCGGGGCAGGCGTAGTCCTGATCTCACCCAAGGGAGACAAGCTGTATTACGCAGTCCAGTTGTGCTTCGGAATCGACAAGATATCCAACAATATCGTCGAGTATGAAGGACTGCTTGCCGGCCTATGCGCCGCAATCGCCCTAGGCGTCAAGCATATACTCATCAAGGGCGACTCCCAGCTGCTCGTCAACTTCTCTAACAAAAGCTACAAGCCTAAGGACGACCACATGGCCGCATACCTTGAAGAGGTACGTAGGCTTGAGAAGAAGATCAGGGGAATGGAGCTCATTCACATCCCAAGAAAGGAAAACCAAGAGGCTGATGACATCGCCAAGCGCGCATCAAAGAGGCAAGCTCAGCCGCAAGGTGTCTTTAAAGAAAGGCTCGTCAAAGCATCCATAAAGCAGCCCCAAGAGGCCCTGCCCGCAAGCACAGACGAAGCGCTCCCGCCACCACCTGCAAGCGGGGCTCCAGGCTGCGGGCCCCCTACAGGGGAGCGTCTGTTGCTCACAGCGGTGCACCAAGAAACAGGATGGATCGACGAGATCAAGTACTACCTCCACAAAGGGATCCTTCCCGAGGAAGACGTTGAAGCGGAGCGAATTGCCCGCCAAGCAAAATCGTACCAAATCCTCGAAGGAGTTCTCTATCGCAAGCGCCCAAACGGCGCCGCGCTCAAATGCGTCCCTCCTGAAGAAGGCAAACTGCCGATCAAGGACATCCACTGTGGGGAATGCGGCCACCATTCGTGCGCCCGCACCCTCGCAGGCAAAGTCTTCAGGAGCGGCTTCTACTGGCCTCAAGCACTTCAAGATGCAATGAACATCATTCAAGCATGTGAAGCCTGCCAATTCCACGCCAAGCAAATCCACCAACCAGCGCTGGGACTACAGACCATTCCGCTCTCGTCGCCGTTTGTGGTCTGGGGGCTGGACATCCTGGGACATTTCCCAACGGCGCAAGTTGAATATTGCTACCTCTTCGCGGCCATTGACAAGTTCACAAAATGGCCTGAAGTGGAGGCGACGTGCACAATCACAACAGGCGCGGCGGTGAAATTCGTCAGGGGCCTGGTCTGCCGCTTCGGAGTGCCTAACCGCATCATCACCGACAATGGCTCACAGTTCACCAGTGGCATCTTCAGAGCCTACTGTGAAAAAATGGGCATCAAGCTCTGCTTCGCCTTAGTCGCCCATCGGCAAAGCAACAAACAGGCTGAGCGTGCAAACGCAGAGGTCCTCAAAGGCCTAAAGACCAGGACCTTCGATATCCTCAAGGGCCACGGCAAGGGCTGGATCAACGAGCCCCCCTCGGTGCTCTGGTCCATCCGTACCACGCCACCCAAGACTACCGGGGAAACACCGTTCATACTCGTCTATGGAGCCGAAGCAGTCCTCCTCACAGAGATAAAGCACGGATGCCCACGGATCCTTGCCTTTAACGAGGACCAGCAAGAAGACCTCCACAACAACGACCTGCTGCTTCTTGAAGGGCTACGACGCTGCGCCGCCCTCCGGGCGGCAAAATACCAGCAGGACCTGAGATGCTACCACAGCCGCAACGTGCGCTCGCGCACCCTGGAGGCAGGCGACCTCGAACTGAGGCGAATCTTCTCCAGGGAAGGCCTCCACAAGCTGTCCCCGATGTGGGAAGGTCCCTACAGGGTCACCCACATCGCTAGGCCTGGCGCGGCTCGCCTCGAGACGCAAGACGGCGTCCCCGTCAAGTATCCATGGAACATCATGCACCTACGCAAGTTCTACCCGTGATCATTGTCACGTCAAGGCATTTAGCGAAAGAGGCAGCCCACGGCTCAACCTCCAAGCACTTTTTGTCCCTCAAGGTTAAAAGCTCAAGGCTTAAACCTAACAAATCTTTGTATCCACAAGGAACAAATTAAAAACGTGATCATAGTCACGCCCGTGATCATTGTCACGTCGAGACTTCTAGCGGAAGAGGCAGCCTACGGCTCAAACTCCAAGCATTTTTGTCTCTAGAGGTTAAAATGCTAACGTCTTAAACCTCCAAAACATGCTTTGTCTCCTAAGGGAACAAACGCAAAACGTGATCATTGTCACGCCCGTGATC
The DNA here is from genome assembly GCA_026929855.1 of Poa annua. Lineage (NCBI taxonomy): Eukaryota > Viridiplantae > Streptophyta > Magnoliopsida > Poales > Poaceae > Poa > Poa annua. The sequence goes on along the minus strand of CM049426.1, from coordinate 55,675,372 downwards.
ATTGTCATGTTGAGACTTCTAGCGGAAGAGGCTGCCTAGGGCTCAACCTCCAAGCATTTTTGTCTCTAGAGGTTAAAATGCTAACGGCTTAAACCTCCAAAACATGCTTTATATCGTAAGGGAACAAACACAAAACGTGATCATTGTCACGCCCGTGATCATTATCACGTCGAGACTTCAAGCGGAAGAGGCAGCCTACGGCTCAACCTCCAAGCATCTTTGTCTCTAGAGGTTAAAAGCTTACGACTTAAACCTCCAAAGCATGCTTTGTCTCCTAAGGGAACAAATGCAACCGTGGTCATTGCCACGCCCGTGATCATTGTCAAGTCGAGACTCCTAGCAGAAGAGGCAGCCTACGGCTCAACCTCCAAGCGTCTTTGTCTCTAGAGTTTAAAAGCTCACGGCTTAAACCTCCAAGCTCCAAAGGCTTCTCTCGAGGGCAAACCCTCCGAGCTCTCCATTTAACAAGCCACCTCAGGCCGTTGAGAGTCTCTGCCACTAATAGTTGGTCCCCATGCCTCGACATGGTCAAAACATTAACTTGGCAACCCCAAGCATAATAATTCAATTTCGTTCCCAAGTGAACTCAGCGCTTCGGCGCCGCTTTGAAATGTATTTGGTGAGTTTTATTTTCGCATTACTCTCTTGAAGTGTGCGCTTACATATCTCCACATGCGTACCTCGCGAGCGGGGGCTGAGTACGGTGCCAGTGCCTCAAATGACACACCAGCTGCACTGCAAAATCCAAGAGTCCGAGCTCTGGCTGGAGGGCAAGATCCCACAAACACGCCATCTCTACAGAGGACCTTGGTACTTACTCTCCTCGCAAGGAACGCCTGAGGGGACCTATAAGCGCGCACGAGTCCCTTGAACTGTGTTCCAGCGTTTGGGTTCGCCCCTCTAACATCTGCAGGGAAAAATCCCCCCACAAGCCTAAAGAGGCATCCAGGAGCAACCCCTCAAGTGGGCAACCTCGCCAGGCGAAAAGCGTCTGCAGGGCGGAAACCTCGAGAAGCTAAGTCGCGTACCCACGCCTTAAGAGCGTTTTCTCCCCCTAGCGCATGTTTGCCCCTCAAGAGACTTCGCTTTCCCTTATGCTTCATGGACTACTCGCACGTCTAAGGGGGGCACTTGAGCATCGTGACTCAGGGCTCTTACCTCTCCTAGGCCTAAACTCCCCCCGGCCTTGCGGAGTCATTGCTCCTGCATACCGAAGTGGCGGAGTCATGGCACGAAGAGATGGGACCTACCGACGCAGAGAACAAATAGACATGAAGATGAGTCCAAAGAGACCTCACGGTTGGCAAACAAGCTCGAATTTAAACAACAATAAAGAGTATATTACAGGCCAAAAGGTCTTAAGAAATCTAAACGCACAGATGTTTCAGATACAAGCGCTCAGAGGCGCAATAAGGAAAGGCTCAGGGGGAAGCGGCGCCGCCTTGGACCTCCTCCGCGGAACACACCTCAGCCTCGGTAGAGCAGGCCTCCTCCTCGCTGTCTTCAGCCACTGCCTCCGAGCGCCTGAAGCGGTTGCATAAGGCGTCAACTTGCTCACGGAGGGAACCGGAGACTCGCTGCGCGTCCTCGCCTTGAGAAGCTTCTGTGACAGAGGAGAGGTCGAAGCCTGGCGTGAGGAGCGCCTCGAAGAGCAGGTCGAAGTATACCAGGTACATGGCAGCATCGCCGCGGCCTCGAACGTCGGTGTGCGGCGCGTCTGCGCCGAGCTGCGCGGCGATCTCGTTGCCACGGGCGACCAACGCCTCAAATATGTGCTCGCGCTGCTTCGAGAGCGCGCGAGCCGCAGTGGCAGTGTCCAAGGCCTCCGCCGCCCGCTGCATCGCCGGGGCCACTTGCTCCTCCACGTCCTTGGCCAAGGAGTTGAGGTTGTGGACTGCCTCCGTGCGAGCCTCCTCCCCTCGGCGACGGCCATCCTTGCCGTTTTTGAGGCGAGCCTCGAGCTTGGAGTTGGCCCTCTAGATCTCGGCAATCGGCCGAGCATCCACGGCGTGCTTGACCTTGAAGCGGTCCTCCTACGTCTGGGCCAGGTCGCGGTACTTCTGAGAAGTGGACTTGCGGAATTGCTTCTCGCGCTCCACGAGGGCGTCATCGGCCTCCTTCTTCTTCTCGGCGAAACGCCGCTCGAAGTGCTCGTAAGCTATCTTCTGGGCAGCGACGTTTTTGTCGTACTTCACGGTCGCCTTGGCCAGGTCGCCCTCACGCTCCTCAAGGGCCTCGCGTTGGACGACCAGGTCCTTCTCCGCCTGAAGGCGCTGCTCCTCGCGCTGCTGCAGCTCCTTCTCCTTGAGGGCCACCTTCCGCTTCCGCTCGGCAAAACCCTTGCGGTCTTCCTCCAGAGCGACCTGCGCGGCCTGGTGGGCGGAGAGCAGCTGGGTCTCCAAATGGCCCAACTCGCGGCGCTTCTGCGCCAGCGAGCCCTCCATCGCCTCGCGCTCAGCCTTGGCCTGGCGCTGGAGCTCCTCTGCGGCGTCACGTTCCGATTGGAGGGGCGCAAGGAGCTCTGCAGCGTCACGAATGCCCCCCTCGCGGTCCTCCTTGGCAAAGCAGGTGGCCTCCTCACGTGCGGCTTGCAGCGCCGCATCCTCCAGCCGGCGCGCTTCGACCGCCGCGTGGACGGATATCCATGACTTCGCCAGCTCCTCCTGCTGCTGAGCAAGCCATATGTATCCGAGGGCGAGGTGGGCCTCCAAGCCCTCCAAGGATTCCCTCACGAGGCCGAAGGCGACCTCGCGGCGCCCCACGCTCCAATCCCAGCCGTGGAGGACCAACTCCTGGCTCGTGGAGGGCCCGGCCCTAGTGGCAGGTCTCGCGGGCCCGGCCTCGGGGAAAGATTGGGGGCTAGCTTGAGCTTCGCTTGCGCTCACGCCGGTATCCACTTCCGGCCCTGCAGTTGCGGGGCGTTCCTTGGTCACAGCTTGACGAGGAGGCTAGGAAGCATCTCCCCCAGCAGGTCCGCTTGTGCCTGCTGCTGCCTCGCGTGCTTCCCTTGCAGGCTGCACGGGAGCAGTGGCCGCAGGTGGCAGGGTACGCGCGTGGAGGCGTCTACGCGCGCGGCGGCGTTTGTTCGCGCAGTGGAGTGGCCTCGCGCGGAGGCGTAGCCGCGCGAGGAGGAGTAGGAGCGCGAGGCGGCGCGGAAGTTGTCTCCTCGGAGCCTTCCACCACCAGAGGCTCGGGGGCCGGTGCAGGTGCCTCTGGGCGTGCCATGCCCTCCTCCACCTGAGGCCCTGCTACCCCCGCCTGGGGCACTGCCGCCTCCGCTTGAGGCGCCCCCTCAAGGGGGCTCGTGGAGGCCGCCTCCACAGGCCTCGCGGCCTCATCAGCCGCGGCTCCTGCCGTGGCGCTCTTCACCTCAGATGCCTTGCGAAGCCGGCGACGCTTCGCAGGTACAAGGTCACTGGCAAGAGACCAAGAAAAGACTACAAGAAAAAGTAAAGCGAAAGAGAAAGCTAAAAGACGAATGATCCAAGATTATGAGCACTAACCCTGAAAGGGTGGGGCCAGCGTCGACCCACGCCAGGCCTGGCGAGCGCCATGAGGGGAAGGGCTTGGAAGCAGGCCTCGCAGGTGGCTCCTCCGCTTTCCTCTTGGAGGGGACGTCAGACGGCCTCTCCCCCGAGTGGTCCACGGCGGCTTTGGTGCGAGGCCCGCGCCTTCCCGGAGAGGCCTCCGCGGCTGAGGCCTCCTCTTCCTCAGCCTCTTCCTCCACGAGGCGCGAGGGCGCCACCACGAAGGCGTCTTCATCGCCTGACGAGATGTCGCAAATCTCGTCAGTAAATGGCCCAGCCCTTGAAGAAGAAACCTCCCCAGCCGCGGCCTCCTCCTCACCTGGGCCAGCTCCTGAAGCCGGGGGAGAATCGGCCCCCTCCGTTTCCCACGCGACCGGCATCGGCGCCTCAAGGTCCGCCTGGCCTGTCGGGGTGAACGGAGGCATCCCCTCCAGGAGGTCCATGCGCTCCGTCAGATTGTATTGGTGAAGGGGCTGGAGCGCCGCGGGAAGCTCATCCACGAGAAGCACCGATGGATTGACGAAGAGCGCGGAGAGGACGTTGTCGACGGCATCCTTGTCGTTGTCCTCGACATGAAGCCGCATCTTGTCCTTCGGCCCCGAGTACATCCACATGGGGACCGAATGTTCCTGCAGGGGCGCAAAGCGGTGCGTCACGGATTCCGCTCAGGCGCCCCATGAGGTCCTCCTCGCGGAGGAAGCTCAGGCGCCCCATCAAGCTCACGTTCCTGGCGCCGTCAAAGGTAGCCTTGCCCCAGTGGGAGTTCTTCACCGGGGGCTCATCGGGGACCTCAAGGAAGGCGCAGGGATGCTCCACCCCAACAAAAAACCACTTATGGCGGAAGTCGTCCACCTTCTTCGTCACCGAAGTGATAGCCTTGCCCTCGCTCCAAGACATGGGGATGTAGACGCTCCCCATGCCGTCGACGATGCGGAACGAGACGGACCTAGAGCGCTCGTTCTTCGCCGTGTTCCGGAGCGCGTAGAAGCACCGGAACAGCCCCACCGTGAGCTCCAGGCCCAGGTATGCCTCGCAGAGGTAGGCGAAAACGGCGAGGATGAGGATGGAGTTGGGGTGCAGGTGCAGCAGCTGCACCTGGTAGAACGCCAGCACCGCCTCCAGGAACGGCGAGAAGGGCGGCACCAGTCCCGCAGCCAGGCAATGCTGGAAGACCGGGAAGAACCCGCGCGGGCGCTTCCCGTGCGCCACGGGCTTCAGGGCAGTGGCGCCGTCCTCGTTCGTCCGGTCCGCCACCAGGCACCGGACCTTGGCGAGCGTCTTCTCGTTGACGCGCACGCCCAGCAGCGCCGCGCCCACAACGGTTTCAGGGGCCTCTGCCTGGGAGGAAGACCCCGCGGTGGCCTTGCCCTTGCTCTTGAGAGGGCTCATCGTCGCGGAAGCGGAATATTGGAGGAGTTGGAGAATGGAGATTCGAAGGAGAGAGCGGAGGCGGAGAGCTCTGGAGAGCGGAAATTTCAGCGAGAAGAATTGGAAACGGTAACGGCCCCCTGCTGCCTCGCTCGGGCTTTATGTCACCTCGAGGAGCAGTTACCGGGACGTGGTGGGACACCCCACGACTCGCGCTCCGGATCGTGCGAGACTATTATTCGTCCAAGTGCCGCGTGGCTCGGGCCGGCTGGGCACTAAGGGCCCACGACGCTTCGCCTGAGCCCATGGGCTCAATCGTGCCCATCATGGGCCTGGGGGCTACTGTCGGCCCAGTGGGAACTGGGGTATGAAGAGCCCATTCCCCCCTAGGCCTCGCACGTCGGCCAGACAGACGAAACGATTAAGGACCAAGCATCACCGCCTGGCGGGACCCTCGAGGGGCAATTCCCCTCGAGGGCCTAAAGAGGAAACGAGGGCCTCAAGGGATCCCTCGCCTCAGGGGACCCTCCCGAGGCGCCAGCTCGCCTCGAGGCAGTCCCGCAGGACTCTCCCCTCAGGCCTCCCCTCGCCTGAAGGGAAACGTTGCGGCAAAGGAAGTACGGTAGGACGCACATGGCCTCTGCCACACCCACGTGGTGACGCAAGCACCCCCGTTGCCGTTTTGGTGATAAAGGGGTCAATAAAGCGGCCCTGCCTGCTGCGCCGCTGCCAGGACCTTCTACTCTGACGATAAAGCGGGTGTGAACGGCAGTTGACCACCTAGAGGGGGGGGTGAATAGGTGGTGACCAATTTTTATGTCTTTTTCAGTTTTAGGCTAGCGGAAAGTAAGTTGTCTAGAAGTGCAACTAGGTGATACAAGTGATAAACAACAAGGAAGCTAAGCAAATACATGAATTAAAGACGCGGTAAAGGAGAGTGGAACGAAACAACCGTAGGAACTCGAAGACCAAGATTTTATCCCGAGTTCCACCACATAGGTGTACGTCTCGTTGGAGAGGTGTGAGCTACCACAAAGGTTTGCTCAACGCCACAAAGGCCTCACCCTATTCTCCTGTGAATTCGACCACAAAGGTGCGAACCCACGCTTCCACTAAGGACTCCTTTAAGGGCGGAGAAGGTCCCGTACAAATTCGTGAGGCACACACCCACAACTGAATTGGGGGCTCCCAGAAAGACCAAAACAGGTCACTTCCACAAAGGAATCCACAAAGGATCAAAACACACAAGGTTGAACCTAGCTATCCACAAAGGAACCCTAGATTCGTTGCCCCTGAAGAAATAGAGGGGGGAAATCAAATCGCTTCGGTGGAGATGTAGATCGGTGGCTTCTCTCTCAGATCCCCAAGTATCAAAGGATTTGAGTGGCTAGATAGGGAGATCCGGGAGAAACGAGCTTCAGCACCAATGGAGGAGAGAGAAAATCTGGAAGCTTAATCTTCTGGAGGTAGGTGGAGGGGTATTTATACCCCTCTCCAAAATCTGTCCGTTGTACAGCCGCCAGCCCGGAAATCTCCGGGTTGAGGACCGGAGATCTCCGGACCCCGGCAATTTCCGGCTGTGTTTGAATCTGGATCAGTACTGGTTGGGCATCTTGACTTAGTCGAAAATCCTCTGTCACTCGGAGATCTCCTGATTGGGGCCCGGAAATCTCCGAGCGCCGGAAATCTCCGGGAGCATTTCCGGCTAAAACTGTTTTGGAGTCAGTACGCATTTTGAGTTCTGGACTTGGTCGAAATTTTGAGTTGGAGTCAGTACGCATTTCAATTCAGACTTAGTGAAAAACTTGGATGGCTCGGAGATCTCCGGTCTGGGGACCGGAAATCTCCGAACCCCGGAAATCTCCTGACCGAATTTCTGAAGAAGGACCAAGTGTAGTTGAATTGAAACTTAGGCAAAATAAGTGTTCCTCTTTATCAGTCTACCTGTAAAAGACCCTGCATGCTTCATCACAAACATTAGAATACTTTTTGTGTTGTCAGTAGTCACCAAAATCTGGGAGTGCATAGAATGCACTTTCAATCTCCCCCTTTTTGGCAAATGATGACAACACAAAAAAGAGAACGGAGTTGCAAAATATAGACGGAGCTCCCCCTAAGTGAGTGCACTATTTAAGAATGTCTTTGGAATACAAAGTGCACATTCCTTAGGATCAACACTCCCCGTAGATTTTACAAAACACACAAATACACAATAGAAGCAACAAACTTAGATAAAGAGTTATTACAATATAGAATTTAGCAGTACTCATGTCTCACACACATGACGAACAAAAACAGTCACGAAAAGAAAGAAGTGCTCCTAGCCCATGCAATTCCCGAGAGTCCTAGAGATACTTCTCCCCCTTTGGCATCAAGATACCAAAAAGGGAGGAGGTTCCACTAACGTCCCATGACTCAAGAGTCGGAACCCTCGTCCTGATCATCTTCCTCCTCCTCCTCAGTATCAGCATTCTCAAGATCGCTGTCCTCTGGCACAACATCATCCCAATCAAATGTGAGACCATCTGCATTCCAATCCTTGAAAGGAACCCGAGGCTTCAAAGGGTGCTTCGGAGCAGGCATCTTCAGGTGAGCCATCATCGCTTCTTGGCGCTGCATAATGCGATGGTTCTGAGAGTAGATGGAGTAGTTCTCACTGTGAATGCAACAGTTCATGTTCATGATTTTCTCAATTGCTCGAACTACCCACGGGCGACTCTTCTTGGCAGCTTTCTTGATGTTGGGATTGGAGGAAACCCGAGATGGATCACCAAAAATGTCATCCTCGTTGATCTCATGCATGGTGGCTTGTTGTTGAACCAAGTGAGCAGATTTCTGGACAAGCAGGGCTGGCTTGTGAGGCTGAGTAGCAAAGGCTACATCAAAGTCATCACCATCTTTCTCAGAAAGCTTGTAGAGGCTCTTGATGAGCAACATTATATAAGGAGCATAGGGAGGAACTTTCCTCTCAAAAACTGCTAGTGACATCTCCTGGAAAATAAAGTCCATGACATCCACCTTATAGACCTCCTGCTCAACCGCATACTCCCCAAGATAGGCATCATGAGCTTTGGCCATCAAGTTTACTAGAGCCCCGGCAATATTATCTGCATTGCCGGCAATGGGAGCAATGGTCCAACGGAACATGCGAAGCAGTATATCATAAGTGGGGAGGAGGCCATTCTGAGAGCCAATCTTCCCTCCAGGCTGGTAAAGATCAGTCATGACGTGTTTTTTGTAAGACACGCCATGGACATGCATGCGGGCACCAGCTGCAGTAGAAAGACCACAGAAAGGACAACCAAGAATCTGAGCAAACTCTCTGAAAGAAGAAGTCAAGCGCTGCCTGCCAGACATCCAGGTCATCCCAATATCCTCTGAGGAGTCAAACACCACAGTGGCATAGAACTGATGGATAAGAGAGACGCTGTAGTTGCACTCAGTTCTCATCAATTGCTCCAAACCCAGAAGTCCACAAACCTTCACAGCACCACCAAAATAATCGGCCTTCTTCATTAATTTGTCAAAGTCAATCCACTTCATGGGGCAGATTGGCTTGTCAATAGAGAACTTCTGATAGACTTCCCTGTAGATCCATGCCATCTCAGTGCAAAAGTATATGGAATCATCAGACTCCACATTGTAGGAGAGGTCACTTCGCCACTTGCGAAAACTGCCTTTTGTTGAAGTCTTGAAGACGGAGCTCGGTCCTCTTCTTCTTGTTAGCACCAATAGGTTTCCTGAGGATGGCTGAGGTCTCAGTTTGTGAGTTGTCTTCACTTGAGGACCCACTGGGAGGGCGTGAGTGAACTGGTTTGGCTCTTCCACGAGAAGCAATTTACTTGAAGCGGCCACGAGGGTTGGAACCTGCAAATACACAACATAGAGAGGATGGAAAGCATATGGGGTAAGCACTCATGTCCGAGATCTAAAATGGAACATACTAGAAAAGTTTTGACAAACACAGTTTCTGAACTTAGATGTTTTGATTCTGAGCAGGCCGGAGATATCCGGGTCTGACTCAGAGATCTCCGGGGTCCGGAGATTTCCGAGTCAGACTCGGAGATTTCCAGTATGCATGAAATTTTGACAGATTTGAACAAAATCTATGGATGAAAAATAGATCTGTGCATGTGGAAGGTTGAACATGCCTAGGGGAGCAATTCTACCAAAGGAAACAAACAACAACCTCCTACATCGGCTAGGTTAAACGAAAACAAGTTTCGTCCTAGATTTGAAATAAGAGGAGTTACCGGAAGACATTGTGAAAAGCGTGCGAATGGAAACGAAGCCCTTGACGAGGAGAAGCAGATCCCCGAAGCACGCAAGAAACCCTCGAACGATCCACCCGCAGCAAGGAATGGAAGGAATGGAGATTTTCGGAGGAGAGAGAGGATTAGGGCATGGGGTGGAGGAACTGGCCGAACCGACCGGTCCACCCATGCCCTTATATAGGCCGGAAAAATTTGAACCGGAAATTTCCGGACTGAGGCTCGGAGATCTCCGGGTGCTGGAGATTTCCGGAGCTATTTCCGGACAGGACTTAGCCCTGGAAAAACTTTGGCACGATCGGAGATTTCCGGACATCGGACCGGAGATTTCCGGCTCTAATTCCGATTCAGCTTCGCCTGAGGTCAGTGCCGAAATTGAAAAAGGACTTAGGTGCTGAAAATCGCAGTGGCCGGAGATTTCCGAGTCTGGGCCCGGAAATGTCCGGACACCGGAAATTTTCGGGACTATTTCCGGTCAATAATCATCACAGGTCAGTGCTGATTTTTGAATGGACTTAGTCTCGAAATTCTCTAGTGGCTCGGAGATTTCCGTTCAAACCCAAAAACTCCAGGAACAAGAAACCAAAAAGGGGACATGAGTGGGGAAAAGCATGTTAAAGGATAGTGAAAGGCTTAGGATAGACACTCAAACTGAATAAAGAAGACACACTCAAGTTGCAAGAACCATACAACACAAGAGAAGACCAACAAGAGTGTGTTTTCCCAAAAGAACCAAAGACAATGCAAGTGAGAATCAAAAAATAAAACCAAAAAGAATCCAAATAAAAAGAGTGTTGGTGGCCGAGGCCACCGTGTATGAGTTGTAGCATGGTACCGCGAAGATATATCTTGGGTCCATAACTACATCTCAACATTGAAGCTCACAAATAAGATTTAATTTGAAGTTTTAGCAATGATATGTCACTATATGCATAATAGGGGGAGGAAGAGTCCAATGTATTAGGAAAACACTCCCCCTAAGTCCATGCATACGTCTAGGTCTTGTAAAGCCTTAAACGTTGGAGTGTGTGTACGGAGTTCAAGCCAAGGCCCGAGAATCTATGATATTGAGCTCATTCCTCAAGTAGCAAAAGCGGGCTTCATCAAGCGGCTTTGTGAAGATATCCGCCAATTGATCCCTTGTACCAACATATGATAGATCAATATCTCCTCGTGCCACGTGATCGCGGATGAAGTGATGACGAATCTCAATGTGCTTGGTCCTTGAATGTTGCACCGGACTGTAAGCAATTTTGATGGAACTCTCATTATCACATAAAAGCGGCACTTTGTCCAAGAGGACACCAAAATCCTTTAAAGTTTGCCGCATCCAAAGAAGTTGGGTACACCCGCTTGCTGCGGCGACGTACTCGGCCTCCGCCGTGGATAATGAGGTGCAATTTTGTTTCTTCGAGTACCAACTCACCAAAGATCTTCCAAGAATGTAACATCCCAATATTTTGGAATGTTTAAAAATCACAAAAATTTAAAACTTTTGAAAACTTTTAAGTACTTTTGCTTTGGAAAAGAAAATTTAAGCATTGCATTCATGCATTCATGCATCTCACCAATCATCATGTTATTTAAATCACATAGGGCTTAAATAAAATAAAAAAAATCATTTATAGGTTTAAATAGGTTTTATTTCCATAAATATGTTAATTGTATTTTCTATAATATTCCAATTTAATTAATTTTTATTTCAGACAAAATTACTACCAAAAAGCACTATTTTTAATAAGCTTTTCAAAAAGTATTTTTATGGATTTTTCTGAATAGTTTTGATAAAGTTATGAATTTATTTCAAATTCAAAAGTTTTAAAACAGAAAATCATTTGAACAAAAAATTATATACGAGGCCTCATTCCTGAGCCAACTGGGCCGAAGCCCAGTATCCTCCATCGCGCGCGCGCAGCGAGCAGAGGCCCACCGCAGCCCAGCCCACGTTCTTTGCCTCTTCTCGCAGACGGGTGGACACCACCTGTCGGGCCACGTCATCGTCTTCAACGTGCGTCTGGAGACCACGCCCAAGACCTCGCTGAAACAGCCGATTTGATTCTTCTTCAACCCGTCGATTTTGACCACCGTTTCCAGTGACGCTTATTCCTTCAAATAGCCCCCGATCCCCTCTCGCTTTTGCCCCAAACGCCACCTCCCGAGAGCCACCAGGCCGTCCGCAAGCATCCCCGGAGCCCCGCCGTTGCCGCCGGTGAAAAACGCGACTCCGGCGACAACCCGTGAACCCCGAGCCCTCCCATCTCCCCCTTCCGTCTTCCTTAATCCGTGCGCACGTTTTTGACACGATCCCGCTTCTTCCTTTGCTCCAGATTGACGTAACGGTGCACGCCCGGATTAAACCGCCGCCCGCATCAACTCCGGTGAGCAATTGGAGAATAATCGAGAAGCTTCGACGACCGCCAGCTCGCCAACATCCTCGCCACGCCCTCCTGCACCCTGTGGTGAGTTCCGTTCATCCCGGGGAACCATAGAACGTGAGTAACGTCACGTCGCCGCCGCGGGCACCGTCTCCGGCGATACGCCGGTGACCTAGCGCCGCTCTCCTTTGGTCGTCAGATCCAGGCCGTCCGATTTAGATCTGTCGGCTCGCTTTAATTCTTTCTCCGAACCGGTATCGTCCAACCAGAGCACGCCACGTCAACGCCTCGTCAGCGCCGTGTGGCGCACAGTCAGCGCCACGTCGGATCCACGTAGGCAGAAGGATTTTCTACGATTTTCTTAAATTGAATTAAATGGCAGTTTTACAGAAAACCCCCTGCATATTGTTTTTATCATTACTTTTTATCTGTTTAGCCAAATACAAATATTTTTATATATTTGGAAAGCCCTTGACTTGTAGAATATTTTAGAACTGCCAAAATTCAAATTTGACTTAGTTTATAATATTCAAATTTCAAATGGTGAATTTGAGTATTTTTGTCATAACTTTAAATCTATAAATCCAAAAATTGCAAATAAAATTGTTTTATAAACTTTGGAATATTTGTAATATGATGCCTCTGTTATAAAATGTTTTTGAACATTATTTTCATGATTTAATAGTTGTATGTTTTAATTTGAATAGTTTGACTATTTTTGACATAACTATTAATAGAAACCTTATTTCTCATTAAATGCAATTGCTATAAATTTTAATTAAATGCCCTCTGTCTATTAACACCATTTATAAAATTTTATTATAAAATTTTAATCACATGAAACTTTAATCTTACATTTAATTCCTTTTATTATATTTTCCAAAATTAGGAAATAATTAAATTGCATCTATAGCCTAATGCATACTTTGTAAATATCACCAATTTTGTATGATGCATATTATGATTAAAAAGAGCATTGCATGCATAAAATATTTTATTATATAGTTATTCTCCTCATAGGAAAAACTCCTCTATTATTTTCTCTAAGTATTTTGCACATCATGCATAACATATTTTTGTATTGTTATTTTGTTTGTATGTTTATGTGTGTTTGTTTGATGTGTTAGAAAATTCGGAGGGAAACGACAACTGTTGCAGCTGCTGTTGCTATTCTTCTTGTTGCCAAGGCAAGTGGCACACCCCCATAAAATTCCTAAGTATTTTTTATGCATGATTTAGTTATTTTCCTATGCATGTGTAGGACTTAGTAAATTTGTTATGCAAGACTTTAGAATTCCCTATTCCATTGTGTCTAGGTACCTATGAAATGACTTAGTAGATTTTGATGCTATGCAATTGATGAAAGGTTTTATAAAATGTTAAGTGGCTACCCAGGACCATGTCTATGAGGGTTATCACCTGAGATAGTTTCTACTATACTTAGGATCATAGTATGTGGGGGTTTTCACTTGGGAGTGCACATCACTAAGTTAATGAATCATCTGGGTGGATTGGTTGTTTGGTTTATGTTGATTGGCTACTCAGGACCATGTCCATGAGGGTTTTCACCTAAGATAGTTTCTACTATACTTAGGATCGTGAACATGGGGGTTTTCACCTGAGAGCACACTTGTGGAAGGCCACCCAGGAACAAAGGGATGTGAGAACTAAATGGAGAAGATTGTGAAGAACTCAAGGAGAAGTATTCCAAGTAAAGACTACAGCTGATCAAGGAACAAAGGGATGTGAGAACTAAATGGAGAAGATTGTGAAGAACTCAAGGAGAAGTATTCCAAGTAAAGACTACAGCTGATCAAGGAACATGGAGGAATCCCAACATTCTAATTTCTTAATAAAATTTTGATAAACAAAGAGTGGACTACTCAGGACCATGTTCATGGGGGTTTTCACCTAAGATAGTTTCTACTATACTTAGGACCATTGAGTGTGGGGGTTTTCACCTGAGAGTGCACCTAAGGACGAGATATCTTTTCGTCCACTGGAACTTGCCAGTGTTGCCAACTATGATGTTGAAACTGTTTTATAAAGTGATAGGATAAAATTGGCTTTATGAAAAATAGCCTTGAACTCCACCGGCCAAATATGCATATAGGCTATAGAGTTATTCCAGTAAGTGTCCACCATAGTGTCACTTGCCAGACTCCATTTTTAATGGAATCTGACCCACTCTGTTGCAAATTATTATTTGTTGCAGAAATATCTGACGAAGAGTAAGGATTACGTTTTGGGTTTCGAGTTTGCACCAACATGTTTTCGCTTGTGGCGTATCATGAAGATGGGGGCTCATTGAAGATTTATTTCCGCTGCTTTATTGTTTCGAGCTAGCTTTAAGCTATGCAAAGTTGTATCGAACTATTTATTTTGCCAAGTCTGGATTATTCGTGTAATATTGATACAATGTTGTGATATTCATCGTAAAATGTGTGTGCAAATGAATCGATCCAGGGGTTTGCACTATACACAGGTACCTGCCATATTTTTAAGTGCAGGTACGATACAGAGAAATTGACAAGAACCGGATGTGGACTTCCTATCATCAATGTCGCCCGCCCAATCGGAGTCGGTGTATCCACAAAGATACTTGTGCCATCTTTGGGATACCACAACCCAAAGCAAGGGGTATGAACCAAATATCTGAAGATTCTCTTCACGGCCATCAAATGACTTTCCTTAGGCGCGATTTGATAACGGGCACACTCTCCAACGCTTAAAACGATATCGGTCCTAGAAGCACACAAATAAAGAAGAGACCCAATCATAGAACGATACTCCTTTTGGTCTACCTCTTTACCGTCGGGGTTGAGTTGGAGGTGGCACTTGGTTTACATAGGAGTCGTCACACCGTTAAGTCCAAGCAATTTGAATTTCTTGATCATATCTTGAATATACTTGGCTTGACAAATGAAAGTCCCTTCCCTCAATTGTTTTATCTCGAAGCCAAGAAAGAAATTGAGTTCACCCATCATGGACATCTCGAACTTGTCGGTCATTAGCTTGGAAAACTCATCATTGAACACACGGTTAGTAGAACCGAAGATAATGTCATCGACATATAATTGACAAATGAAGAGTTCACCATTAACCTTTTTAGTGAAAAGAGTGGGATCGATTACCCCAACCTCAAATCCACGGTCTACCAAGAACTCTCTCAAGTGCTCGTACCATGCATGGGGGGCTTGTTTAAGGCCATAGAGAGCTTTGTCCAAGACATAGACGTGGTGAGGATGGTTGGGGTTTTCAAAACCCGGGGGTTGTTTAACATAAAAAAGTTCTTGCAATGGACCATTAAGAAAAGCAGATTTTACATCCATTTGTTGCAATTTGAAACCATGGTGAGAAGCAAAAGCGATGAGAATACGTATCGATTCGAGTCTTGCGACCGGCACGAAAGTTTCTCCAAAATCGATGCCTTCGACTTGAGAAAAACCTTGAGCCACCAACCGCGCCTTGTTCCTCACAACGATACCATGTTCATCTTGCTTGTTCTTGAAGATCCACTTAGTGCCAATAACGTTGCGGCAATCTTTAGGCTTCTCAACTAGACGCCACACTTTGTTGCGCTCGAAGTTGTTAAGTTCTTCATGCATAGCCCCTAGCCAATCAGGATCTTCAAGAGCATCAAAGACTTTCTTGGGCTCGACCATGGAAATGTGCGCTTGATGCTCACTAAAGTGAGCTAATTGACTTCGTGTGGAGACCCTTGCTCGAATATCACCAATGACCTTGTCGAGAGATAATGCTCTAAGTTCCAAAGACTTTGCAAAGCGAGCTTGACGACGAGTTTCAATTGCCGCCCTTGTGGTGGGGACAATTTCTTGACCATCTTGATCCTTTGGATCCTCGTGGGCCTTGATCATCATGAGAAGTCTCTTCATGAGGTGGAGAAGGATGATCTTGCCCTTGAGTAGAACTTGGAGAAGTGGAGTTGGCTTCGATAATCTTGGTGGAGGAGGCATGATCTTTTTGTTGATGAAGATCTTGTTGAGATTCATCATGAGCTTCATCTTGAGAAGAAATAGCATGCCCTTGTTGAGGAGGATCTTGAGATTGTTCTTGAAGGGAATCATCATTTTCTATGGGTGAGCCACCTTGTGGTTCTTGTGATGGTGAGGTTTCCTTGATGTGAGAACTTGAATCATCTTGAACAACTTCTTGATGGACTTCAATTGGGCGTAGAAAGCCCACCCCCATCTTCTTAATAGCATCAAAAGGTTGTTCATCACCTACATCACAAACACTAACTTGCTCCACTTGGGAGCCATCATTTTCATCGAATTCCACACTACAAGACTCTATGATAATCCGGGAGGATTTATCAAAGACTCTATAAGTGTGGGACTCGCTACCATAACCGACAAAAATCCCCTCAAGAGATTTAGAGTGAAACTTACCCAACCGGACACCCTTGACGAGATAATAACACTTACATCCAAACACTCGGAAGTAGCCAATGTTGGGTTTATTGCCGGTGAGGATCTCATATGGAGTCTTCTTCAATCCCTTGCGGAAGTAGAGGCGATTTGATGAGTGACATGCGGTGGAAATAGCCTCCGCCCAAAAGTTGATGGGAGACTTGAACTCCGCCAACATAGATCTCGTCATGTCGATAAGAGTCCGGTTCTTCCTTTCGGCAACGCCATTTTGTTGAGGAGTGTAAGCAGCGGAATATTGATGACGAATGCCTTCTTCACTAAGAAAGTCGTTAAGAGTGTAGTTCTTGAATTCTGACCCATTCTCACTTCGAACAACCAAAATGGGAAGGTCATGTTGGCGTTGAACTTCCTTTGTGAAGTCGATGAAGACTTGTTGAGTTTCATCCTTGGTCTTGAAGAAATAGACCCAAGTATACCTTGAATAGTCATCAACAATCACGAGGTAATATTTCTTGCCACCAAGACTTATCTCCGGAATTGGTCCAAATAGATCAACATGAAGGAGCTCCAAAATCCGGGACGACGAAATGATGGTCTTGCTTGGATGAGGAATATCATGCATCTTGCCTTCCACACAAGCTCTACAAATTCGATCCCTTGAAAAAGAAACATGATCTTTTAGTCCAAGGATGTGGCCACCCTTGTGGAGACTTTGCAAAGTACGCATCTTTACGTGAGCTAGTCGGCGATGCCAAAGCCAACCCACGTCGGCTTTTCCGAAGAGACACATGGCTTGAGAAGTGGTGGCTCCGGAGAAGTCCACCACATAGAGCTCATGCTCCACGTGTCCCACGAAAGCCACTCTTAGCGACTTGCTCCACAAGAGGACCAGAATGTCCTTATCAAAGAAGGGAGAGATCCCCATCTTTGTTAAGGCACGAACGGATAACAAATTATAGCCAAGAGATTCAACAAGCATTACATTGACTAGAGAAATGTCGGGGGCAACTACCACTTTGCAAAACCCGGTTACCTTAGACCTTGATAAGTCACCAAAAGTTACGGTTACTTGATCTTCATTAGGTTTCAACTCCGTAACGAGTTCTTTGCTCCCGGTCATATGACTTGTACATCCACTATCAATTATCCATTTTGAACCACCGGGAGCAAGGTCCTCCGATGCCTCGGCCATAAGACACTTTGAGCTCTTGGTGATGGAGTTCTCATTAGGCGATGTGAATAGAGACGATGAAGAGCTTGTCGTAGTTGAAGGAGTTCTTGTCGTTGATGGAGAGACGGTAGTTGTCGAGGTGGTGGCAAGGGCCGCCACTTCATTTGGCGTTTCTTCCTCCGACTCTTCATCATCGGTGGGATACTCCTCTTGAGTCAACAACATGATGCGAGGCTTCTTGTTAAAAGGCCTCTTCTTTCCATAGGCCTTCTTGGGAGGCATCTTGGTTTTGTCCTTGAGCACTAGACGTCCACCATGCTCTTCTCTTTTCTCATAAGGGCACTCGGCAACGAAATGGAACTTGTCTTGACAATTGTAACATGTCCTTGACTTGGAGGGTGAGACCCTATCGTCTTGAGATGCATTCTTGTCAAAACGCATCTTGCCTCTTGAGGGATTGTTCCAAAAGGTGCGAGCCGCAAGAGCGAGATGATCATTGTAAGCAATCTTGAGTGCTTCCTCGGACATAGCGGCAAAGCTTCCAAGATCATCAACATCGTTTTCTTCCTCAACGGTAGCCTTCAAAGCGAGGTTGGTTGTGCCTCTTTGCATTCCAAGAGCCCTTGCCCTTGCATCTTGAGCATTCTTAGTGGCCACCTTGTATGCGGCCATCTCTTGCATAACCTCATTAGACGTCATGAGATGGTAGTTGTGTCTTCCTTGAAGACTCTTGACGTCAGTAGGCTCACAAGCCATCATAGAGCTAACATACTTCCTCTTGATCCAAGCATCATCAATATGAGAGGCACCCACTTCTCGAAAGCTTGTGGATATGGTCACCAATCTTTGATACATCATCTCATGGTCTTCACCATCAAGCTTGAAAAAGCCCTCGGCTTCATTCCTCAAAGAGTCATAGCGGTTCCTTCTCATGCTATCATTTCCAACAAACAACTCGGATAGACCATCCCATGTCTCCTTGGCGGTGGTGAGATGTTGGATGCGAGGCATGTTCTTGTTCCCAACCGCCTTTTGATCATGTACAGAGCGGTGGCATCAAGTTGAGCCTCCACCACTTCTCTTCTTGTTAGGTTGGTCGGATCATGCGGCTTGTAACCAACTTGAATGATGCGCCACAACTCGATTGAAGAGCTGCACACATGAGACTTCATCATGTATTGCCATTGAGAAAAGTATAGTCTTTAAGCAACAGGGGATCACCCCTATGAGAAACTTGCGGGTGAGGAATAATGGGATCGGGGGTATGGTATTGGGATGGGGGAGGAGTGGCGTTGTAGCCTTTAGGCACTTCATCATTGGATGATGGAGTGTTTTGATGGGTTGAGGAACTACTAGCATCACCCTTCCCATCCAAAGGCAATTGCTTTCCCTTTATCAATTCGGGGTCCACATCAAGAGTAATGCCCGGAAGCACCGGAGGCTTTGAGGGCAATGCAAGAGAGTTTTCCTTAGATGTCTTGAGAGACTCAAGCATATCATGAAACTTCTTGAAATCGGTTTGTATGGACGATGTCAACTTAGTTTCCAAAGAGTTGATATCGGCCATAGTGGCACCTTTCTCTTGCATTGCCGCCAAAGTCGCGGCGTCCGTTTCGGAACCCTCTTTTGGGTCAACTTGCATTGTCCAAGGTTCGTCTCAAGCGGTGAAGCTTTTAAGAGACAACCTGGCTCTGATACCAATTGAACGGCAGTTGACCACCTAGAGGGGGGGGGGGGGTGAATAGGTGGTGACCAATTTTTATGTCTTTTTCAGTTTTAGGCTAGCGGAAAGTAAGTTGTCTAGAAGTGCAACTAGGTGATACAAGTGATAAACAACAAGGAAGCTAAGCAAGTACAGGAATTAAAGATGCGGTAAAGGAGAGTGGAACGAAACAACCGTAGGAACTCGAAGACCAATATTTTATCCCGAGTTCCACCACATAGGTGTACGTCTCGTTGGAGAGGTGTGAGCTACCACAAAGGTTTGCTCAACGCCACAAAGGCCTCACCCTATTCTCCTGTGAATTAGACCACAAAGGTGCAAACCCACGCTTCCACTAAGGACTCCTTTAAGGGCGGAGAAGGTCCCGTACAAATTCGTGAGGCACACACCCACAACTGAATTGGGGGCTCCCACAAAGACCACAACAGGTCACTTCCACAAAGGAATCCACAAAGGATCAAAACACACAAGATTGAACCTAGCTATCCACAAAGGAACCCTAGATTCGTTGCCCCTCAAGAAATAGAGGGGGGAAATCAAATCGCTTCGGTGGAGATGTAGATCGGTGGCTTCTCCCTCAGATCCCCAAGTATCAAAAGGATTTGAGTGGCTAGATTGGGAGATCCGGGAGAAACGAGCTTCAGCACCAATGGAGGAGAGAGAAAATCTGGAAGCTTAATCTTCTGGAGGTAGGTGGAGGGGTATTTATACCCCTCTCCAAAATCTGTCTGTTGTACAGCCGCCAGCCCAGAAATCTCCGGGTTGAGGACCGGAGATCTCCGGACGCCGGAAATTTCCGGAGCAATTTCCGGCTGTGTTTGAATCTGGATCAGTACTGGTTGGGCATCTTGACTTAGTCGAAAATCCTCTGTCACTCGGAGATATCCTGATTGGGGCCCGGAAATCTCCGAGCGCCGGAAATCTCAGGGAGCATTTCCGGCTAAAACTGTTTTGGAGTCAGTACGCATTTTGAGTTCTGGACTTGGTCGAAATTCCTCTGTCACTCGGAGATCTCCGGACTGGGGCTCGGAAATCTCCGAGCGCCGGAAATCTCCGAGAGGATTTCCGGCTCAGCTTGAGTTGGAGTGAGTACGCATTTCAATTCAGACTTAGTGAAAAACTTGGATGGCTCGGAGATCTCCGGTCTGGGGACCGGAAATCTCCGAACCCCGGAAATCTCCTGACTGAATTTCTGAAGAAGGACCAAGTGTAGTTGAATTGAAACTTAGGCAAAATAAGTGTTCCTCTTTATCAGTCTACCTGTAAAAGACCCTGCATGCTTCATCACAAACATTAGATTACTTTTTGTGTTGTCATTTGTCACCAAAATCTGGGAGTGCATAGAATGCACTTTCAGGGTGGACGGCACAACCCTCCAAAGGAGAACGTCATTGTGGGCTCCACCTCAGAGACTGCCCTCTATGCCAGCATACAGCGCGGTCGGCCGCCTGTCGGCCACTGCGCCCACCTTTATCAACAATGGACCGCGTCCATGGACGAAGACGCCGCAGTTGACTCCAACTCCACCCCGCCTCTGCCATGTGGGAGCCACCTTGAAGGCCAAGACGAAGGAGAGCGCAGAGGCGCCTATAAAAGGAGGAAGACATCCCTCGTATCACAGGTCGACTCTTGGGGTGCTACAACCCTTGTAAATCATAGCAACACTTGGGAGGATAGCCTCGGACCGGAGGAGGAAGAAGACGATCGGTTCCCTCCCTAGGAAAGAACTGCCTCAAGGGGGCCTCCGGCAAGCTCCATTGTACTGTAACCCATCATCTAATACAGACAAGCAGGAGTAGCGGTCTTACCTCCTCACGAGGGCCGTGAACCTAGGTAAGGGCCGGTGTCTTCCTCTGTTGTGTGCGTGTCTTCTTCAGGTCCGGCGAGCAACGTCGCGGAGCCACTCGAGGGTCTAGACCTCCGCGTTCAATCCCCTTCACGAACTACACTTCAGGAAGTGACTACACCCGATTCTTGGGAGTCATAACCCGACAAATATTACTACTATAAAGGATGAGAACCTACCCTCCTTCTGAGGGCACTTGCCCCTCCAGGCAATCCTCGGTCGTCCGATCGCCCAAATGAATTGTGATTTTCGCTCCCACCTTTCACCATAGCCATCGAATGCGGTCAAAACCATTTTCACTCGTTTCGCATGAACAGAGGTTCCGTGCAGGGTCGATGACGGGTAGGGCCAAGGTCCACCAGTTAGTGGGCGAGCATGCCCGTCCGCGTCGCTCTCCTTTTTCCCACGCTTTGCAGCGAGGCAAAACCCGCACCCGGGTGAAACCCTAGCCAATCGCCCCTTCCTCTCTCCTCCCAAATCCCCTTTCTCCTCCTCGCTCTGCTCCTCCCGCGAGCCGCCTCTCCTCTCCCCGACTCGGCCGCCTCCAGCCCACCACCGTCCCGCCCTCCCACCTCTCCTCCCCCGACGCGGCTGCCTCCTCCCTCACCCCGCCCCTCCTCTCTCCCATTCTGGTTGCCGGCTTCACGTTCCTCTGCTCCTCGATGAGATCCCGACCCACAACTGGAGGCGCCGGATTCCGCGGCACGGTTGGAGGAGGAGGAGAGGAGGAGGGTGGTGGAGAGGGTAAGGGAGATGGAGCAGGTCAAGGCGGAGATGGAGGCCTAGGGGCGAAGCAGGCGGCTCCCTGTCCTACTCCGTCGCCGACGCCCTCCACAGAGCCACGGGCTGCTCCCTCCCGACCAGCCGGGCCACGTCGCCGTCGCCTCCATCCCCACCGGCGCAAGCCACCTCGCGGGCACTTCCGTCCTCACCAGCCGAAGCAGATCGTGCTCATGTCCTCCCCTCTTTCTCAGGTGCTCCCACTCCCCTCGTTCAATTACTTCCCGATTTAAATGTGAAGTATGGAGTCTATGTCATTATTTAGCAATTTTAATTAATTGATTGCATAGTTCATGGTTATTTCAGTTGTTGACCTTGTGATTGGTAGGGTAGGGTTTGTTTGTGTGCTTCTGACTAAGTATGAAGAGGGCCAGCAACACCTTTCTGATAATATAAGACCTTGTAGTCCGCTTATTGATTTTGGTAATTTCGTAACAGGTGAAGTGTGCTCAATGATGTATGTGCTAACGTAATAATTCTTTTCTACTTGAATTCATACATATGTTCTTAAGTCTGACCTGGATTACCTCCCTATTAGTTTTGTTATGAATGCTAATAGCCTTAACTTTTTGTGTCTTGAATAAGATTTTCGCTAACTGTCCCTTATTTAAACTTAACCGAGTGGTTCCTTGTGGAAATCTATGGTGTGGTGTATACAGAAAGCTACTACAAACTAAATGCTATTAGTTGGCTTTGAGGAAACTAAATTCACAACAGAAACAAAATTGCAGTTATTTGTGTTACTTTAATGACTCAACCAGCTCATGTACCAGGACGAAGGTACTAGAGGAGCACCATCTGCACAATCCTGTTATTCTGAGGTTTGTGTAGCGTACCTGCACTTAAAATAAGGCAGATACCTGTGTATAGTGCAAATCTCTGGATCGATTCGTTTGCACACACAGTTTACAATGTAATATCACAACAAAGTATCAATTTTATTACATCGATGATCCTGACTTACAAAATATTCAATACAAGTTGCATAGCATAAAGCTAGCACTGAAAGAGTAAACAACGGAAATACAATAGCAGTGAGTCTCCATCACATTCATGTTGCCACAGGCGAAAACATGTTGATTGTAGACTCGAAACCTTTAAACGAAACCTCACTCGTCATCTGAACAATCTGCAATAAGAAAAATATTGCAACAACGTGGGTCAGATTCCATTTAAAAATGGAGTCTGGCAAGTGACACTATGGTGGACACTTAGTGGAATAACTCTAATAACCTATATGCTTATTTGGCCGGTGGAGTTCAAGGCTATTTTGCATAAAGCCAATTTTTCCTAACACTTTGGAAAACACTTTTCTTCTAGAGACATTCGTGGTATGACAACCACGGTCTCATTCTATCCTTGTTCACCCATCAAGTTTTAATTTTGAAGTTGGAATAGTGGAATCCTCCGTTGACATCCGTGATCAGCTGCTCAAATTGTCCGTACCGGGGACACAACTAAGTACTTAGTTTTACACTGCAAAGGTTGTGCACGTTCACCATTGTACCCATTCAACCCAAACTATCCTTTACACTCTGAAGTGATAAGGAAAAGGAGAAGAATGAGACGAGATCTTTTTGAAGCATTTTCCCTCCCACTCTGGCTTTACCCGTTCCACCTAACACCCTCTACATCTGCTTGTCAAGCCGGGGCGAGTCCACGGAACTTAATTGATCAAGCCAGAGCCCATTGGCAATGGCTGCACTGGAAGCAATCGTCACTCGGAGTTCTTCAGATCCCTTTGTTCCCTGGGTGGCCATCCACAAGTGCACGTACTCCAGGAACCATAGACATGGCTCTGAGTAGCCACTCAACTCGACTCCATACAGCCAATCCGCCCAGGAGGTTCATTAACTTAGTGGATGTGTACTCTCAGGTGACAATCACCATGCTCACGGCCCTAAGTAGAATAGACATTCATCCTAGGCGACGACAACCATGAGCGCAGTCTTGAGTAGTCACTTAATATTTTGTAAAACCTTTCATCAATTGCATAGCATCAATATTTCTACTAAGTATTATATAGGAACCTAGACACACGAGTAAGGAATTTCTACACAGGTCTAGCATAGCAATACTATCCTACACATGCTTATATAAAAATACACTAAGTAATGCATATAGAAAATAGTAGGAGATTTATGAGTGTGTCACTTGCCTTTGGATAATGTCTTGCTCACAAACTCTTTTCAACGTAACTCGAGTCTCTCCGTTCAATCTAAACAATATAGACAAGCAACAATACAACAATCAACAAAAACACAACTAAACAATGCATACAAACGTATACAAAAGAATCAAACAAGTTTTATAAAATATGTCTTTTGAAACTAAACAATGCCTTTGGAAAGTATGTCATGCATGATGTGCAAAATATTTCTAAGGACTAGAGATGCATGTCATGCCATGAAATCTTCTAATTCAATGCAAGGCAATTAGGTTGGTAAAAAATGACTAAGGACTAAGGTCATAAGTTGGATAAAATAACTTTGTTATAATTTATCTTGATTAAGCACTCTAATGACTTAGTCATGATGTGCATAACTACTTAGAGAAAATACTAAGTTTATTCTTCAAGGTGATCAACAATTATTATCAACTCTTTCTAAATTGGATATTCACTATAGTGAGAGAGACATACACCCGGCCAACCACTATAGTGACTTAGTCATGATGTCCAGGCCGCTTCATCTCACTATGCCGCTAGGATCCAACAAACTTCAAATATGGTAATAACATGATCAAAAAATGTTTATGTAAAGTGAAAGACAAGATTAGGAAAGAAGGAAAAGATAGAAAGAATGTTGTAGTTGGTCTTCCAGGCTTCATCTCCAGACTTGTAACTTTCTCCTTGGTGATGTCTTGATTGAATTTTTGGTAGACTTGATGAATCTTCAGACTTGATGGCTTTGAAGATTAGATGGTGTTGATAGCCTCCAGGTTGGTCTTGAATATAACTTAGTCATCATGAAATCTTAGAGAGAATAAAAGAAAGAGAAAAAGAAGGACTTAGACAATAAAGGGGGTTGGTCTTCTTGAACTTATTTTTGATTTTCTTCTAAGTGCTTCTACTCCTTGAAGATACTTCTGAAGTCTTGTTTTGGCCAAGTCCTTCAATTGCATTCTAGCTCCATGTTGAAAAATCCTAAGTGTCTAAGTGCATAGCACTTTACCAAAATACTATGTTGAAAATAATCCTAACTTAGAGAATATGAGGGAGGAGTTTTCCTATGAGGAGCATAACAATATGGCAAAATATTTTATGCATGCAATGCACTTTTTAATCATATGAAACATCATACTAATTTTTGTGATATTTATAAAGTATGCATTAGGCTATAAATGCATTTTAATTAATTTCTATATTTGCAATATATATAAAAAAGGAATAAATACAAGATTAAAGTTTTATGTGATTAAATTTTTATAACACAATTTATTAAATAGTGTAAATAGACAGAGGGCATTTACTTAAATTTATAGCAATTTGTTAATAAAAAATAATGTTTCTATTAATAGTTATGTCAAAATAGTCAAACTATTCAAATTAAACATACAACTATTAAATCATGAAAATCATACTCAAAAATATTTTATAACAGACACATCATATTACAAATATTCCAAAGTTTCTAAAACAATTTTATTTGCAATTTTTGGATTTATAGATTTAAAGTTATGACAAATATACTCAAATCCTCCATTTGAAATTTGAATATTATACACTAAGTCAAATTTGAATTCTAACATATTTAAAATATTCTACATGTCAAGGGCTTTCCAAATATATAAAAATATTTGAATTTGGATAAACAGAGAAAAATATATGATAAAACAAATGTACAAGGTCTTTTCTGCAAATATGATATATCTGTTGACTGGGCGCTGACTGGATCCGACGTGGCGCTGATTGTGCATGCTGACTCGGCGCTGACATGGTTAAGTGGATGGATCTGGGCCGTTAGATCTGGATCTGACGGATCTAAACGGCCCGTACCGATTCGCATAAGACTTCTAATCTGGGGCGTTGATTTCAAATCGGACGGTTACTGGGCTAGGGTTTACCTCGCCGGTGCAGGGGTCGCCGGAGACGGAGGTGACGGTGGCGATGCGGCTTGGGGATTGACGGCGACGGTGCTTTGGTCCTCCGATGGACACGGGAGAGCTACGACGGGGCGCGGCACGTCACTGCCAAGACGATCCTGGTTTCAGTGCCGAACGGAGCGTCCAGGAGAAGCGACTGGGCACGGACGAGGAGCTTCCAGCGCAGGCGACCTTCGGTTGCAGATGAAGACGGTGAGTGGCTGAAACATTGCATAAATCCCGCGCATTAGGAGATGCACAAGAACGCTAGGAGAACAGGGGACCAGACCATGGCGGCGGGGGCTTACCGGGGTGGTCGGATATCGGAGAAAACCGCGGCGGCGGTCAAAACAACTCTGGCGAGCTGTTGGTGCAGCCTTGCGGCGCGATTGGAGCTGGAAGGAGAGGCGAAAGAACGGAGGGCTCGGGGGCTATTTAAAGACGCGCACGGGAGAATCTAATCGCGCAACACACGCACGGAATCGAGCCGAAATCAGAGGAGGAGTTCCGGCCGGAATTGACGGGCAGAGGTTGAAGATGATGACGTCATCGCTGACGTCATCCCGACATTTAAATTTGTTGTTTTTCTGATTTCTTTTATAACTTTTGATTTAGGTGTCCAAATCAAGTCAAATAAAATTCTAACAATTTGTAAAAACAATATCTTTGTGTTAAACCAGTCGTGGGCATGTTTTGAACACTTTTAAAAATTCAAAATTTTGAATTATTGATTAAATACAAATTTGACACTTAATGTCAAATTTGAAACATGTCTTAAACAACTTCATTTTTTACTAAATAAAAAAATTCAACACTTATATAGGTTTGAAATTAAGTTAATTAAACTCATTTTCCAATATTAAAACATTTTTGTCTTTAGTATAATATTAAATAACATAACACATTTATTTGAAATGGAAAGGGAAATATAATGTATTCATTTTTAAATTCAAAATATTTTGTGCACCATTAAGTTTTATATTATGATAATTCATTTGAAAAGGCCATAATATATATTGGAAAACATTATGTATTTAAATAATTTCTTATCTTGAAATATTCATGAAATTCATTTTATGTTTTAAAAGTTGATGAAATGATTTAAATTAATGAGATGCTTATTCAGATAATTTAAATACTTATAAATATATATATAGTTTTCAAAGATATAAACTATAGGGTTGAATTTACTAAAACCATGTTTTGAACTCAAGTAAATAATCAACACCATTGGGCAAATATACCATGTTTTATATAGTTTAAAAGAAAATTTGTAAATATTATTTTAATTTATGAATAGCTATGGCTAAGTGGTTGAAATCAAATACTTATTAAGAAACCTTTTTATTATAAGAAAATGGTTTGAAAGTTTGTAAACTATTTTTCAAAATATATAATGAAGTTTAAGAAAAACAATGGATAGTAAAATGTTTAACTTGAAACAACTTATGAAAATAGTGATTAATTAAAATAATAAACAAATTGGAAATTGCTATGAAGTCTTTTATGGTTGGTTTTCTTATGATTTTAATGTTTTTTTAATCTAAAACAAAAGTTTGAATTTTTAGTGATTTTTAAACATTCTAAAATATTGGGATGGTACAGTTTGTTGGACACATCATTGCGACAACATGCTTCGCTCGACCGACGGGCGAGCACCCAGGTGAATATATCCTCCCTTTGATTTCTTCACCATGGATGAAGATATGGATTTCCTAACAACCCATGTGTGTTGGTTGAAAAATATTTGCTTGTGTCTTACTGTTCTACAAGCTTTCCTTTTGTTTGTGTTTCAGTTATTGTTTCCCATCATATGGTTTTACTGCAGGTATTAGATGGCTAAGCGGTAGTTATGCCTGTCCCGCTGGTATATTGATGAAGACAATCCACATATTAATTCTTTCTTTGCAAGGTCTGTATTCCAGGGTTATCTTGTTGTTAGTTATTTTTTCTCTCCATTTTCTTTATATTTTGATCACTTAAGCCATTCCTATTTAAGAAGTTCTTTGTTCAAACATTTGAAGCAAGCATATAGTTGTTTCCAGTTCTGTAATCCAGTGTTTGTTTCTTTCTGTGTGGTGATTAGTTTATATCTTTAGTTTTAGTTGCTCATTGATTGCTTGATGAATTGCTTGCAGGAAGCAGGGTCTAAGCGTGTTCATTTTGCAGCTGATGGTTTAATTGTTCAAACAAGAGCTTCACGGGGGTATGTTGTCAATGCCACAGATTGCTGTTTTTTGGTTGATGCAAAGCTGGCTGGTCCAAAAGTAGAGGTGCAGAGTTGTCATATTTATCTACTTACTGGTTCAGTGGACAGTGGGTTCAAAGAAGCATATCATGTTTTAAGCATACTTATTGATGTTGATTTTCATAATTCAACAGTTACTTGTGCTTATTCGACATTTCTACTATGGTCTTAATCTGCAAATTCTTGTGTGTTCTTATGTAGGTTGTCCAGAACAATTGGTCGGTGCAGCATTTCTCCACTGATGGCAACATGGCGGCCAGATGTAGGTAGAAACCAGGTGGAGATACTATTTGTTTCTCGTTTACATTAAGTGGATTATTACGTTATTTTATTTGGGTTAGCATTTGTGTGGAGTTCTAAATTATTCTGTTTACATTCACTCATTTATAAACACAACCCATGTTTCAAAAAATTGTTTATTAATCTGCAACTACAGTTTGCATAAGAAGAACAAATTATCTCAAGCATCTATAGGGAAGTTACTGGTTTGGTTGTTGGGATTTCTTAATTTGAGGGGCAATTGGTGCTCAAACAAGGTTCTTGCAATAGTAGTGCTGTAAATATATTTTTCAGTTTGGATTTAAAGTTTGGATTTGTTCCCGTCCAAAGATTGTTTGCTCAGAACTCATTTTTCAGTTGCATTAGATGTTATTTGGCTACATCGTTACCATGTGAATTTGGATCCTTGCTTGCTTATATATATAGCCTTTTTATCTAACAGGTTGTTTGTGAGATTGCAACAAATCTGATATGTGTCGTGGTTTGAATAGGACCTTCTAAAAAAGAGTTAATTGATTACTTCCAAAGATATATAGAACTTGTTCTTTTACATACTATGTTGTTGGATGTTGGATCATAAATTATCATTTTCGATGAATTGTGTGTAAATTCCTTAAATCCTTACCATATGATTTGGGATCACCTTTCAAAAAGAGAGTATATATGCATAGTGCCTGCTTTTTGATGTACGATTTTCTTCCTTTTTAGAGTTATTTGATGTCCTGTCGGGGGGCTGCCCCCCGAGTAGGGGCAGATCCCGGTATAATTCAATAAGGTGCCAACAGTACCTGACCTTTGGCGAGAGCAAGGGACACCTCCTGCTGTACTGAAAGGGCAGCTTGACCCTTGAGCGCTGGTAGAGGACAAAGTGCCTCCTGGCAGGCGCAAGGGTCAGGTCTCGCAGCTATAAATAGACACCCCCGGCCCTCACAATCGCAGCACAAGCATGAGCGGGTGGTTCCTCTAAGAACTAGTTTCTCGAAGATGTCTTTGCTGATAGGCTAAGACATCTTCGGGAGGCTAGGCCTAGAGATACTCATCCTGAGACGAGCTCGGACGTATCCGGAAAGGGTCCCGGGTCTCGGGATCCGAGGAGACTCCCGGAAGGAGGTGTACTCGGTTTTACCGGATAGGTTGTCCGGGTGGGTACTAACCGGAATATATGTCTCGGTCTTGATCTTATGCAGAAGAGGCTCACAGTGGCAAGCGAGGAGGTAGCCGGCGTGACGGCTTCCGGTAGGCCGTCAACGGTCCGTAGCAGGCTTTCCCGTCTATTGCGGGGGGAAGTACCATTCCGCCTGACACGGAAGCATGGTCACCTCCCGCCTGACACGGAAGCATGGTCACCTCCCGCCTGACACGGGAGCGCGTCAGCCGGTACGATCGTGGTACGACAAGACCTGACGTACCTAGCCCGGCAATCCGGAAAAGGCTATCCGGGATGGGCAAAGACATGTCTTGTCTCTGACAGGGGGACAATGATGGTGCAGGACGGCGCCTGCCGTCCTTGTCAAGATGATGACGAAGGGGCTACACCGGATAGCCCGGCGACTAGGTCGCACTAGCCGGTGACGGCATGCCGGCTAGGCCAGTCCGGTGGGGCCAAGCCAATTTAGGGTTTCCGGCCCTCCTGGCCGGAGCTCTATAAAAGGCGCCATAACTGCTCCTGAGAGGAGGGAGACCAACTTCAGAGCCAAAGCTATAGTCACATTTACTCAGAGAGCATTTACTCCTTCTCACCTTGAGTTCATCTAGCTCTTTGTACTCCTCCCTTTGAGAGATCTTGTAGCAAGTTGTAGCTCTTGTGACACAAATATATAGAGAGGAAAAGCAGGAGTAGGGGTGTTACCTCCTCACGAGGGCCCTGAACCTGGGTATATCGTGTGTGTGTTGTGTGCCTTCGTGCATTTGTTCTTGTTTGTTAGATCTTCCCCTTCGTACTTTGATCTTGTTTCTTGTTCCTGTGAGATCTCGGTTTTACCGGGATCCTCCCCGCGTGAGCTCTTCAGCTCGCTATCCCTCCCCGGATCCACCAACGTCCATCGGCCCCACAAATTAGCCATCCTATGGCATCTGCCGTGACACCACCACGACAGTTGGCGCCCACCGTGGGGCTGACAGAGGCGTTGGCTGGTGTACACATCCGGACGGGCTCCCCCGTTCAATTCGACGTTCGGGTTCTCTCTGGCCTAGTCGTAAGGCTAGGGGAGATGGACTTCGTCTGCGACAACGCAGGATGCTTCCGGAACAGACCGTTACCGGTGAACGGATGTCTCATTGACTTTGGTGGTTTCACCACCTACGTCGCCACAGAGGTTGTCTGTAGCTACCCGGACGTGGTCCTGGAAGCTGAGGACCCTCCCATGCTCTGCGCTGCTCGGGGTCTGCGTGCCGGTCGCCCCCCGTGTTCCGTCGCAGTGATGATGGTCGGGGCAACCGAGGAGGAGTACCAGGACGCTGACGGCGATACCGACGGCCACCCCCGTTTAGCCAAACCCCCGCAGGAAAGACCAGCGGCCCGAGATGGCGATCCGCAGCCGTCCCACGCGCGGCGCCGCCCGGATCCCCTCTCAGGACTGGTGGCCAAGTTGACTGTACCAGTGGCTGCCGAAGCGGATACCCAGGCCACTTCGGCTGAATTGGAGGAGCAGCGGAGGTTGCTACTCGCCGAAGCGCAGGAGATCGCCGAGATCTGTCGCAAGCTCAATGCTAGCCTCCGGGAGTACAATGCAGCTCACGGATTCCTTAAGATAGACTCCCGGGACAAGCGCATTGCGGATCTGCGCAAGAAAGGAAGAATGGTGAATGAGGAGCTGGCTGGTGGAGCCACCACCAGTCACACAGGAAGTCGGATTTCAGCAGGGAAGTCGGTGTACAGCTCACCGGCGAAAACTCTTAGGGCCGCCGAAGCTGCCATGGCCGAGTTGGTAGGGTTATCCGGTGAGGCCCTGCGCAAGCAGCAGGAGCGGGTAAACGAGTTGGTGATTGAGGCCAACCGTCAGAATCAGGCCTTCAAGAAGAAGAACCCCGGGGCAGGGTCCCAAGTGCACTCAGCCAGACCCAATAGCCAGAGGTCGGACGGGGAGGCCTCTTCCCCACATCCGAGCAGAAGCAAGAGCAAGAGCAAGAGCCGGAGCCGGAGTCGAGGTTCCAGGAAGAACAAGCAGCTACAGACCTATGACCCGGCCTTCGCCGGTATCCAGCAAGCCGGGCAAGCCGGGCAGCGTATCTCGGGGCAGGCGGGAAGTACCCGTGGGGATGGAAACCTGGGTGTGGGAAACAATAACCCGGTCGGCCGTGGTAATCCACCCCGGATTCCTCCTCACGTTCAGGGAAACCCACAGAGGGAGGTCGCCTCTGTTCCCCAGCAGGCCGTGATCCCTGTACAAGACAGGCTCAATGATGGCAACTCGAGGCTGCAGCAGCTCGGGTATCAGCCGGACGAGAACCCTTTGGGATCTCGGATAGGAACCAGGCAGCTGAACCCGGCAGACGCCAGATTCCGGCTCGACCGGATTCACCAATCCGAATTGGTGGAAGAACAAGGACCTCCGGGACCTGCATGCTTCGGACCTCGGATCATGCGGGAACCACCTGTTCGGAACTTTCAGCTCAACAGGGGTGCCAAGACCTATGACGGCAGCAAGAAGCCGGAGGAATGGCTAACCGACTATGTAACTGCAGTAAGCATAGCCGGTGGAAACAGACGATGGGCGGTACGTTACGTGCCGCAGATGTTGGAAGGACCAGCCCGGATCTGGTTGAACAACTTGAGAACTGGCAGCATAGACTGCTGGTTAGACTTTGAGGAAGCATTCATCAGTAACTTCACCAGCACGTACAAAAGGCCCAACATGCCTCAGCAGCTCGCCATCTGTAGGCAAAGGAGCAACGAGACCGACCGGGAGTACCTTACCCGGTGGAGCAATATTCGCAACTCTTGCGAAGGAGTGGTAGAGGCACAAGCCATCTCCTGGTTTGCACAAGGATGCCGGCATGGCTCTATGCTGTGGCAGAAGTTGCAGAGAAAGATGCCAACGACCTTGGCAGAGACCATGCGCATCACCGATACCTATACGCTTGGAGATCCCATGCAACCCATGGTGGATGTCGGTGACTCCAACAGGAGGAATGCGGGACCTCAACGTTCAGGACCGAGCAGGAGCCATGATCGCCAGGAGTTCGGCCACAAGAGGAATCAGCCCGAGTACCACCATGCCGCACAGCACGTCGCAGCAGTGACCCAGGAGCCGGAGGATGCCGGCAACAGCCAGCGTCAAAAGACAAGTGGCCCGGCTTGGGGTCAGAGTCAGGAGGTTCAAAAGACTTGGGTGGAACAAAAGAAGCCCCTGACATATGAAGAGATGCTGAACAAGCCATGCTGCTACCATACTCTGGAGGCCAACAAGCCCGCGAACCACTCTACTCGGCAGTGCAGTTGGTACCAGCGCACGTTGCAGGAAGGCAGCTCGGGAGCTATTCGGCAGAATGCTCCGGCATCTCGGCCCAATATCCCGAGACCGCCTCCACCGACGTCGGGGGCCAACGCTGTCCAACTTCCCCCTCCTCCGAGAGGACCCCCGCCTCGCCCGGTGAATGTGGTGCACACCCGAGAACGATAACGGTAACCAAGGCGGGCAGCAGCAGAGTAACTACCGGGAGGCTCATCAGAGCTATGTGGTCTTCGTAACCGAACCCACTGACCGAAAGAGTGTGCGGCAACGTGCACTGGAGGTGAATGCTGTGATCCCGGCGGTGCCCAAATTTTTGCACTGGTCCGAGATGGAGATCACGTGGAGCCGGAGGGATCACCCCCGAGTTATGCCTAAGCCGGGGGCGTATGCCTTGGTGGTGGACCCAACTTTTGTCGGACCCAACCTCAACGTCCGCTTCAGCCGGGTTCTAATTGACAATGGCAGTGCCATTAACATCATGTACAAGGACACGATGCTGAAGCTGGGAGTGTCCATGAACACCCTGCTACCTACCGAGACAACCTTCCACGGCATTGTGCCCGGAGTCTCTTGCTCGCCCATGGGAAAGATTTGGGTTGAGGTGCTATTCGGAACTCAGGAGAACTGCCGAACCGAGAGCTTGGAATTCGAGGTCGTGGACCTCGAGAGCCCGTATCACGCACTGATCGGCAGACCGGCCCTCGCCAAGTTCATGATCTCGACTCATGTGGGCTACCTCAAGATGAAGATGCCGGGACCTAACGGTGTAATCACCATCTCGGGAGACCACAAGCGCTCCATGGAATGTGCCTCGGCGGGGTCGTGCTTGGCTGAGTCTCTGGTGATCGCGGAAGAGAAGAAGAGGATCCAGCAGGTGGTGGCAATGGCCAAGACCTCCCAACTCGGGATGCCCGGGATGGTGAACCCGGAGCAGGGTGCGTCATTTCAGCCCCCCAAGGAGACCAAGAAGGTATGTGTGGATCCCACTAACCCGGAGCGCCAGGTTATCATCGGCAGCAACCTGGACAGCAAATAGGAAGGCGAGCTCGTCGACTTCCTCCGTGAGAATCGGGATGCTTTTGCGTGGTCGAGTGACGATCTGCAAGGCGTCCCGAGGGAGTTGGCTGAGCACTCTCTATTTGTTAGACCGGATGCGAAGCCGGTAAAGCAACCGACTAGGCGCCTCTCGGATGAAAGAAGAGCCGCGATCATGGAGCATCTGGCTATACTGCTGGCCGCTGGATTCATAATGGAGGTGCTGCACCCGGATTGGATATCGAATCCGGTCCTGGTGGAGAAGAAGAAGGATGATCCCCTCCTGCTTAAGGTGTGGCGCATGTGCATCGACTTCACCAACCTCAACAAAGCATGCCCGAAAGACCCCTTTCCACTGCCCCGGATAGATCAAGTAATAGACTCCACTGCCGGGAGTGAACTTTTGACTTTTTTAGATGCTTATTCTGGTTTTCACCAGATACCTTTGAATCCGGATGATCAATTGAAAACTGCTTTCATTACCCCTTATGGGGCTTATTGCTATCGTGTCATGACTTTCGGTTTGAGGAATGCTGGTGCTACATACCAGAGATGCATGCAGAAATGTTTGCATGACCAGATAGGCCGAAATGCCGAGGTCTATGTCGATGACATAGTCATAAAAACAAAAGAAAAAGCCTCACTAATAGATGATCTGAGGGAAACATTTAAGAACTTAAGAAGATTCCGGATGAAGTTGAACCCGGATAAGTGCACATTTGGTGTACCGGCAGGGAAATTACTCGGTTTCCTCATCTCAAGCCGGGGGATTGAAGTCAATCCGGGTAAGATTCGTGCTATTGAGAGCATGAAATTGCCCGTGCGTCTCAAGGACGTGCAGAAGTTTACCGGGTGTCTTGCATCCCTAAGTCGATTTGTGAGCCGACTTGGGGAGAAGGCCTTGCCTCTGTACCAGCTGATGAAGAAGAGCAAGACATTTGTTTGGACCCCGCAGGCTGACGCGACGTTCAACGATTTGAAGAGAATGCTCTCAACAGCACCTGTGTTGGCATCCCCGTTACCCAAGGAACCTATGCTGTTGTATATTGCCGCAACCAACCGAGTAGTCAGTGTAGCAATGGTTGTAGAAAGGGAAGAAAGGAGCAAGCTGATACAGAGGCCGGTGTATTACCTCAGTGAGGTGATCTCGGAGTCCAAGCAAAACTACCCGCACTATCAGAAGATGGCGTATGGGGTGTACATGGCAGTGACAAAGCTCAAGCACTACTTTCAGGAACACCCGATCACAGTGGTATGCGAAGCTCTTCTCGCCGAGATCATCGGTTGCAAGGACGCTAGCGGCCGGGTAGCCAAATGGGCCATCCAGTTGTCTCCATACGCTCCGGCATATGAGAGACGAGATGCCATCAAGTCGCAGGCGCTGCCGGACTTTTTGGTGGACTGGGCCGAGATGCAGTATGAACCTCCGATGCCGGATTACAATTTCTGGAGGATGCATTTTGATGGCTCAAAGGCTAAGATCGGATTGGGTGCAGGAGTGGTCCTCACTTCCCCAAAACAAGATGTACTGAAGTATGTGCTACAAATTCATTTTCGGGCATCCAACAATGTCGCAGAATATGAGGCCTTGGCTCATGGACTGAACGTCGCCAAGGAAATCGGTATCCGCCGGATAGAGTGTTTCGGTGACTCCGACCTCGTAGTACAACAGGTGTCGGGGAATTGGGATGCCCTCGATGCAAACATGGCCTTATACAGGTTTCATGTGCAGAAAATATCCGGATTTTTTGAAGGATGCGAGTTCAAGCATATACCCAGAGGAGAAAACGAAGCAGCATATGTCTTGTCCAAGCTAGGGTCATCTCGGGATGCCATCCCACCCGGGATAGCCTTGGAGCATTTGAGGAAACCATCTATTCAACCATCACCCGAGTCAGATTCTATCTTCATCCCCAAAGAGCCTGGTTCAGATGCAGTACCCATGGAAGTAGATGTCGGGAGCGTAACATCGAACCCGGGGACTGCGTCCCAGTGCTCAGAGAGGCAAAGGAAGATGATGATAGAGGTGATGTCGGCAGAGCCAATGCACATAGACGCTCCCATGTTCCCGGTTAGACCTGTTCCGGAATGGGCACAGCCCATTATGGCTTATATCTTGGAAGGAACCCTCCCGGAGAATGAAGTGGAAGCCCGGCAAATAATGCGAAGATCAAAAGCATACACTGTCATCAATCAAGAGCTATACAAGAGGAGTGTTACTGAGGTACTCCAGAGGTGTGTGGAACCGGCAGAAGGACAAGAGATGCTGGTGGAAATACATCAGGGGGAGTGTGGACATCATGCATCATCCCGGGCCCTGGTGGCAAAGGTGTTCCGGCATGGGTTCTACTGGCCCACTGCATTGCAGCAAGCAGAAGATATTGTTCGGAAGTGTGGAGGATGCCAGAGATTTGCTCACCGGATACACATGCCGGCGTCAGCACTGAAAACAATCCCCATCACTTGGCCATTCGCAGTGTGGTGTTTGGATATGGTCGGTCAGTTCAAGCCGGCGAGAGGCAATATGACACATATACTGGTGATGGTGGACAAGTTCACCAAGTGGATAGAGGTCAAGCCAATCCGGAAGTGCGATGGACACACCGCTGTGCAATTCCTGAAAGACATCATCTTGAGATACGGATACCCGCACAGCATTATCACGGATAATGGCACCAACTTTGCTGTGGGGGAATTCGCTCGATTTTGTGCTGAGAAGGGAATCCGGCTGGATGTAGCATCAGTCGCACACCCGGAAGCAAATGGGCAAGTCGAGAGAGCAAATGCCTTGGTCTTAGCCGGTATCAAAGCTCGTTTGATCGAACCGTTGTTGAGAACTCCGTGATGCTGGATAGAGGAGTTACCGGCGGTGTTATGGGGTCTCCGAACTACACCGAATAGATCTACGGGCTACACGCCATTCTTCATGGTATACGGTGCTGAGGCAGTACTCCCGACCGACATACGGTATGACTCCCCGAGAGTGATAATGTTCACCGAGACCGAGGCAAAGGAGGCCCGGGAAGATGATGTAGACTTACTGGAGGAGGCAAGAGAGTTGGCACTATCTCGGTCTGCAATTTATCAACAGAATCTCCCTTGCTATCATAGCCGGAAAGTACACCCGAGGGTGTTCCGAGAGGGGGATCTGGTGCTGAGGCTCATCCAACGCACGGCTGGAATGCATAAATTGTCACCTCCATGGGAGGGACCTTTTGTGATAAGCAGAGCATTGCACAATGATTATTATTACCTTGTAGATGCACAGGAGGCTAGGAAAGGTGTAATGGACAAATCCGGGGAAGAAACCAAGCGTCCATGGAATGTAGCTCTACTTCGCCCCTTTTACACGTAAAGGGCTCAGTGTACGTTGTATCTCAATTTTCAATATTAATGAAAGTAAGGCACCCCGGGAGGAACCCGGGGACTGCCTGGTTATGCGCATGTCTTGTTGTTATTTGTATGTCAAATTCATTTACTGTTTTTCACCGGCATCTCGGGAAGGAACCCGGGGACTACCAGATAACTGTTCTCTGTTTTATTTGTATGCCGGGAAAGTTCCGAGTTCGATTCTCAAAGTCAAAGTAATGTATGTCATGTGAAATCATCTTGTGACTCGACTGACGCACGCCGAAATGGTAGTCAAGAGCAAAGAGAGGGAAGGTGGGAAACACGGAAGGTCTCGGGGACTCGGAACAGGAACTTGTCCGGCATACCTGTTTTTTACTAACTTAGTGGTTTTTTATGTCGGGAATTCGGTTAGTAGGAACCCGGATGGTTTTAAGTAATGTATGCCGTATGTGGAGTTTTGTGACTCGACTGTCGAACGCCGAAATGGTAGACAAGAGCAGAAATTACCTAAGTGCGGTAAACATGAAAGGCAAGTCGGGAACTCAAAACAGAATAAATTGACATAAGTTACTCGAGTAAGTAGTTCGGTACGCGTCGAAAATAACATAAGTGTATATTACATATTGTACCCGGCATCCCGGGGATTTGACGAGTCTACTCTTAAAGTATTTCAAGGGATAGGGGAAGTCGGCTTCTCGACCGAGACACCAGCAGGAGCAGCGACCTCGGGAGCGGCCTCAGCAGGAGCAGCAGGAGTAGCAGTCCCGGTGGCGACAGCAGTAGCAGCAACCTCGGAAGAGGCAGCAGGAGCAGCTTCGGCTTCAGTTCCGGCAGCGCTACTCGGGGCGTCGGGACGCGCCTCGGTCTCGGTGGCCTCGGGTCTCGGCGAAGTCGTAGCGTCCCGGGGAACCACGCTCTCGGGCGCGGCACCAGAGGCAGCGTCATCTTCTTCCGGGGCCTCGTCTTCCGCGTCGCCGGTCGCGCCGGTTTCTTCGTCATCCTCGTAATCGGATTCCGAGTCGGAAGGAAGGACGCTCGCGGTGAAGGCACGGATGCTGGACCACGAGGCGATCCGGTGCGCCACCTCCTGTCGCCGCTGAATCTTGGCCGGATCACTAAGACACGACGAAGTCGTCCGCAGGCGCTGAATCACCTCCAGATCAAGACCCTCGTACCAGCTAAGTACTTGGGTCAATACCTGGTCGGCACCAGCTCGCGCACCGGAACGCTTCCACGCGTGAATGCGCCTCCCGGCACACCGCAGTGCGCTCGCGAGCTCGGGAATTGAGAGCGTCCCGCGGATGCTCGGCCACAGTGCACCGTGGACGTAGACCGCAGCGCTGAGCAGCTCCGTCCCGATAGACCGAAGAGGTACTATCCGGGCCTTCAGGGCAGTGAGGTGATCCTCAATGTCCCAGGCTTCCGAGACAGGGCCCTTCCCGGCGCGCTTCTCTCGGGCGGCAGCAACGGCAAGAACGGCAGCCTCCCGGGAGTGCTCAAATTCCCCTTTAAAAAGAAGAACTGTCAAACAACTAAGTCATAAGAAAGGCAACATCACATAAAGGAAGCAACAAGAGAAGAGGGATGTCGGTCCACTTACTGTTCAGATCCCGGTTAAATACAGTGAGCTCGGAGAGCCAGGTATCGGACCGTGACTGGAGGAGAGCCAGCTCGGTCTCGGCATTATGCGCGCGCTCCTCGGACTGGTCCAAGGTTTCCTTCTGCTTTTTGGTCGCCTCGATGAAGCGCGTCTTCATATCGGTCGCAGCAGCCTTGACCTTCTCCAGCTCGCCGTTGAGCCGCGCGATCTCGGCTTGCGCGGTGGCGAGTGCGGTCTTCTGGTCCACCGAGACCTTGCGCGCCGCATCTCGCTCCTCCCGGAGGCGCCCCTCGGATTTCTTGGACTGACCGAGGTCAGCAAGAACTCGGTTGATGATGCTGCAGCGTTTCTTGCTGCACTCCTGAAATCAAGACAAAGAAGGAGGAATCAGCCGGGGAAGAATATAAGGAACTCGGGAGACTACGAGATCTCTAAACACATAACAAGCTACCCGGTGGGGAGGATCTCGGGGACTCGGTATCCAAGTCCTGAAATTTTCTCTAAGATTGGAACTTAGTGATTTGCTATTCGGTGGAATCTAGAGCACTAAGCACCAATCTCGGGGACTAGTGGTTGTGAAGCAAATTTTGAAGCAACCTACCCGGTTGGGAGGATCTCGGGAACTCGCTATCCGAGTCCAGGATTTTTCTCTAAGATTGGAACCTAGTGATCTGCTATTCGGTGGAATCTAGAACACTAAGCACCAATCTCGGGGACTAGTGGTGGTGGAAGGAACAAATGTTTCTTGGTGAAAGAAATAGAACAAGCTTACCTCGATCACCCGAGTAACGTCCAGCGCGGCCACCTGAAGAGCGTGCAGAGCTTGGGCGTTGCGGCTGGGGCCTGCAGCGTGCAAGTCTCCCGCGGTCTCGGAGGCGTCGGCGGCAAGCCAGGCCTGGTTGTATTCGTCAACAACCTGTATGCCGGAGCCGCCGGGCGCGCGGGTAGCAGCAAGATCCCGGGACCCTGAAGGCACAAAGGAGCTAACGGTTGCTCGCAACATCCGCAAGGCGGCAGTAGGGATCTCGGCGGGAGGCGGTGGTAACGATGAAAACGTACCCGTGCGCAGCACCAAGTCCTGGGTCGAGGATGTCGGGGCAGCCGCAGGCTTGGCAGAAGTTGTTTTCTGCCCAGCAATCTTGGGGCGCGACTTCCCGGCAGATGGATCAGCTGGCTGGGAGGAGTCTGCGGGCCGTTTCTCCAGGGCAGCCTTGTCCGAAGCTTGCCAGGAGGGACGGCTTGGCACGAACTGCCGGGGAGGGCTCAAGATCTCCGCTTCAAGCCCGGGCACCCGGCGCGGACTTTCCGGAAGGAGGATATCTCCCGAGGTTGTCGTGGCTTGCGCCGGGATCTCGTCGGTCGCCGGGCAAGCATCCGGGGTCACAACGGATGCCGGTGCGGCACCGGAGGCGGCAGCTTCACTTCCCCGAGTAGAGCGGCGAGGAGGAGAAGGCGAAGCCCGGGCAGGACTGGGAGTCCGAGTTCCGGGAGGAGGAGGAATAGCAGGTGAAGGGAGGTCGAGTGCGTCCCTGAAAGAAAAGTATCTCAGTAATAGTTTACGGAGAAGGCAAAGTCATGTAGCATAAGGCAAGGAAAATGTACCCGTAGTCCACAAGGGGAGGGCCCCTTTGTCGGCGAGGCTTCGGGGCCGTTTGTTTATTCGGCTTTCTCCTCTTAGGGGGGTTGCCGGAGTTCTCGGCAGCCTCGGTGTCGGAAGCCGCGCGCTTCCGGCTCTCGGCACGTTTGGTTCCGGTAGTCGGCTTCGGAACCACTGCTGAGGCCCAATTGAGAGGGAGAGCGTCAATGACATCGAGAATTTCGCAGTCAATCTCATCCTCATCATCCGAAGAAATAGAAACTATCTCTGAGATTGAAGGGTTACCCGGAGCTGCAGCCTTGAGCAGAGGAATAGCGAGATGGTCCTCGCCATCGGGGTCCTTTCTCGGCATCTTATCCGGCACCAGGAGGTTTGGCACGAAGTTCCCGTTGGCGTGGACTGCGTCCTCCTCGGCTTGCCGCTCGAATAACTGCGCAAACAGGTCATCGCATGATTTCCAAGTAAACGCATGTACGTGGGCAAATGCGCAAAAGACAGACAGGAGCACCTGTTTTAACGGTTTATTCCGGGATCCCCCAATGACATCCCAGGTGTAATTATCCCTCATCTTCGTCCGAGCAATGGCTCGAACGCGGCGGACGACCGCAGCATGGTCTAACCCGATAATACTGGTCCTAGTGGGGTCATAGCTCCCGTCCATGTGGCACATCTTGTGCACTCGGTTTTGCAGAGGGCAGACGCGCCGAATAATGAAGCAGCGAAGGAGATCGTCGCCGGTCATTTTCTTGTTCAACGCCTGGAGCACGTCATGCATGCAATTGACCTCTTCGGTATCCGGTAGTCGTTTCCAGAGGTTGAACCTTTGAGGAGGGCCATGGACAAACTCCGGCAGATTTATGAAATCCGGGTTCGAGGATCCCGGACCATCTCCCGAGTGCTCCCGATTCTTCACGTAGAAAAAACTGCGCTGCCACTTCCGGCAGGATTCTAGTCCCTTGACTATGGGAAACCCGGAGTTAGCGCGAGGGATGATGGTGGCCGCTCCGTAGTCGACCAAGTCTTTCTCTTCCTGATCCGGGTTGGGGATGACTTGGCGGCGAAGGATAAAATATTTGGCCCAAAGATACAGGAAGGGCCACACGCCGAGGTATGCTTCCGCATACGTGGTGAAGACCAGAGCATCATAATGGCGTTAGCCGGGAGGTGATGCGGTTGAAGGCTGTAGGTGTCGAGGAAGTCGCGGAAGAAGGGGCTAGCCGGAAGCCCAAACCCGCGCTCGAAATGCGTAAGGAATACTACGTATTCCCCGGGTTGGGGTTCCGGCTCAACCTCGCCTTCCGGGAGACGGCTCTCGACTTCCGGTGGAATCCGGTGAGTCCGATACAGCCAGTCCAGATCCCATTGTTTGGTTTCGGAGCCATCCCAGCATCCCCGGATACTCTCTTCACCCATGTCGGAGAAGACTGCAGGTGTATTCGGGCTAATCTGCAGACGCAGCGGTGGTTAGTCGGAGTTAGTCTACCGGAAACTAGGATGCCGGAGCACAAACGGCTAAACACTACCGGGTCCCTGGGAAACAAGATCTACCGTGTGCTAAATAATCAAAACATAAGGGAGGAAAAAAGGCTCGCGCTAGGCTCGGGCGAGGCGCAATGCAAGTGAATGATCTACATCCTACCGCGACGGTACATCATCACCGTGCGCCTCATGCGCGCCGCCCAAGTTGTGCTCACCGGCGGCGGCTCAACCGCACTTATGTTGCGGCACGGCCGGAGTCGGGCGGTTGTTCTACCGAAGAAAATCATCGAGACGGAGGGAGCGACTCACCGGTGAAAGAGAAGGTCGGTGACGTACGAGAAGGACGGCGATGTTCGAGCTCCGGCGCACGGCGAGGACGACGGAGTGCGGGCAACGAGTGCAGCAGCGACGACGTGCTCGAGACGGTGGTGGAAGAGGAGCGAGGAAGAGGAAGAAGGGGAGGAGACCGTTCCGGTCCCCTATTTATGGGGGGGATTCCGGAGCGGTTTCCAATTTTCCCGCCCACGATCCCCACGATTGTGGGTGGGATCTAGTTTGTGCAGCAGGCCACGTGGCACTATCCGGAGCGTCCGATCCGGCCACACCGAGGGCCACACGGCCCCAACGGTTGGATTCCGGATCGGGTGCGGCTCCCGGCGCGGGAACCCAAGCGACAGCGTGCTCGCGCAGGAGCACTCGAGTGCATCTCTGCTTAG
Source organism: Poa annua (assembly GCA_026929855.1). Lineage (NCBI taxonomy): Eukaryota > Viridiplantae > Streptophyta > Magnoliopsida > Poales > Poaceae > Poa > Poa annua. The sequence goes on along the minus strand of CM049426.1, from coordinate 55,633,075 downwards.
ACGAGACGTCGGGTGGGCCCAAGCGCACAATCTCGAGTTCATCAGGAAGCCAACGGTCAAGATTCACTGAGGCTGTGTTATCCGGTTGCAGGCTTCGCCTCCCGGTAAAAATAATCTTGGTAAGAAGATCTCGGGAAGAACCGACTTCGGCAGATAGGGAAAGGCTGGTGTCATGTGTTCTCGGAAGATAGTTGTTGTTTAAAGCTGATCCCGCACATCATCCGAGGTCGCTGTGCAGCACCAGCTTCGGGGACTAGTGTCGGGGGGCTGCCCCCCGGGTAGGGGCAGATCTCGGTATAATTCAATAAGGTGCCAACAGTACCTGACCTTTGGCGAGAGCAAGGGACACCTCCTGCTGTACTGAAAGGGCAGCTTGACCCTTGAGCGCTGGTAGAGGACAAAGTGCCTCCTGGTAGGCGCAAGGGTCAGGTCTCGCAGCTATAAATAGACACCCCCGGCCCTCACAATCGCAGCACAAGCATGAGCGGGTGGTTCCTCTAAGAACTAGCTTCTCGAAGATGTCTTTGCTGATAGGCTAAGACATCTTCGGGAGGCTAGGCCTAGAGATACTCATCCTGAGACGAGCTCGGACGTATCCGGAAAGGGTCCCGGGTCTCGGGATCCGAGGAGACTCCCGGAAGGAGGTGTACTCGGTTTTACCGGATAGGTTGTCCGGGTGGGTACTAACCGGAATATATGTCTCGGTCTTGATCTTATGCAGAAGAGGCTCACAGTGGCAAGCGAGGAGGTAGCCGGCGTGACGGCTTCCGGTAGGCCGTCAACGGTCCGTAGCAGGCTTTCCCGTCTATTGCGGGGGGAAGTACCATTCCGCCTGACACGGAAGCATGGTCACCTCCCGCCTGACACGGAAGCATGGTCACCTCCCGCCTGACACGGGAGCGCGTCAGCCGGTACGATCGTGGTACGACAAGACCTGACGTACCTAGCCCGGCAATCCGGAAAAGGCTATCCGGGATGGGCAAAGACATGTCTTGTCTCTGACAGGGGGACAATGATGGTGCAGGACGGCGCCTGCCGTCCTTGTCAAGATGATGACGAAGGGGCTACACCGGATAGCCCGGCGACTAGGTCGCACTAGCCGGTGACGGCATGCCGGCTAGGCCAGTCCGGTGGGGCCAAGCCAATTTAGGGTTTCCGGCCCTCCTGGCCGGAGCTCTATAAAAGGCGCCATAACTGCTCCTGAGAGGCGGGAGACCAACTTCAGAGCCAAAGCTATAGTCACATTTACTCAGAGAGCATTTACTCCTTCTCACCTTGAGTTCATCTAGCTCTTTGTACTCCTCCCTTTGAGAGATCTTGTAGCAAGTTGTAGCTCTTGTGACACAAATATATAGAGAGGAAAAGCAGGAGTAGGGGTGTTACCTCCTCACGAGGGCCCTGAACCTGGGTATATCGTGTGTGTGTTGTGTGCCTTCGTGCATTTGTTCTTGTTTGTTAGATCTTCCCCTTCGTACTTTGATCTTGTTTCTTGTTCCTGTGAGATCTCGGTTTTACCGGGATCCTCCCCGCGTGAGATCTTCAGCTCGCTATCCCTCCCCGGATCCACCAACGTCCATCGGCCCCACAAATTAGCCATCCTATGGCATCTGCCGTGACACCACCACGACATGTCCAGATGCTATTATACCTGCATATGTGGATTTGGACTTTCCAAACTAAGAAAATCAATTTGCAACATCACAGTGACATTTACTTGCTGCGTTTACAACTTAGTGATAGTTCTGTGGCTTTGTCAAGCTGTAAAACAATCATCTATTTGCTGAACATATTTCTATTTGTAGAAAGTACATACTTATTCCGTTGATTTAGCTTGTGCCATCTGACACTTATTTATGCATGATGTGTGAAGTTCATTGCTCCTTGGGTGTGATGCTTTTTATTTTATCTTGATCTTCTGCAAGCATATTTATTTATACCGGGTGGTAGTAGGCAGGAATGCATGATGATGTTGTGGTAGATCCTTTGCTTCGCTTTGATTTATGATAAAACTGACTCACTGAAATTTGTTCAGAATTGAAAAAAGTGATAGAGCTGCTAAATTCATATCTTGGCAGTTATCATTGGACGCCGTCACCAATTATATCAATAGTTGGGGCATCCAGGACGTGTGCCCGTCGCTTGACTTTCGTCACCACTACCCAGGACGGTGAGCATGGCTAGCTGATGGCTTGCACTTTGCTCACAGCCGGGGGAGACGAGCCATAGGGACAAACGGGATGGAATTTATCAGGTAACATGAGTTTCCTTCTATCACTCTTCTCCTCTGCCACCGCCTAATTTCTCATCACGTGGAGATCTTTTTTCAATTCCTTCTGAACTTTTCAACGTATGTTTATGTTTAAGATCGATTTGGTGGTGCGGGAAAGAAACTGATGGCTTGCGCTTTGCACATTGCTAGGGGAGACGAGCCAGGGGGACAAGAGCGACTTCATCCGGTGAAGTGCTTGGTGGGCGCTTATGTAATACTATTTGTGCTTGTTCTCTTCTCCTTTAGGCAGGTAAGCAATTGAGTTTTCTGAGTTGAATACTGATTATACTACATCCGCTCCTACATAAGTATTAATTTCCTGGAGAATTTGGCTTATTTTCTCTACCAATGTTCTGTGAGAATTGCAGTGACACACTAATTCATGTTTAATTTGTCGTGCGGAATGTGAATTAAACTGAAGAGAAACTATAGAAATATAAGCTTGCTGTAACTCAACTTGCTTTGCTTGATGGGTCAAACTAGACCTCTGCCTCTCATTTTGTTTATGATTTATTTTACCAGATTTGGTTGTCAGACTCAAATGTAGCATTGCTAGCAGATGGTTTGTGCTTTGCACACGGCTAGGCGCGACGACCCAACGACTTCATCAGGTGACTTGAGTTTCTTTCTTTCTTCTCCTGATTTGAATGTTCAGTGGTTGTGTGATCTGGACACTGGATTTTATGTTGATGATTGTCAGGATGGTCCTGATTTGGTTCTGAAGCTCCACTGTGTTCTGTCTCAGACAGCGGCTCGGACGGCGGGCGATGTAGCGACCAGGACGACAATGGGGTAGCGGGAGAAGGAGGAGCCGGGTGGTGGCGGCGGATGTCGGCGCCGCCAAAGAGGAGGCACGGCACCGGTCTACGTTGACGAGCTCGACAACCAGCCCAAATGCAGCCTCGAGTGGCAGCGGGAGGAGGGAGGCAGGTTTCGTCCAGGTTTTTCCTCTACCTCTTCTTTCTCTATTACCACTATGCTCTCGTTCATTCAGATGTTTGGATGTCTTATAACTAGGCTATGTATTCTCTTATTATAGGACCATTCTGCATGTCAGTGAGAAGATCAACGTGGTTTCTAATTGCATCATGCATTTTTTCCTTCGACTACGATGATTTCTCTTCTAGCCTTTTCTTGTCTATGTTAATTTTGATTTTGTCGTTCATACTAGCTAATTAACTATATGTCTAGCTGCCCAGTCTATGTTTTAGCTGGTTGTTTTGGTTTCTCCCCGTCCCTTTAGAAGTGAAATATGTATACAAATTGCTTGTGAATTTGGTTTGTATTTGCTTCTGAAACAACTGGTTGTTGTTTTTCTGAATCAAATGTTTGAAAGGCGTGGCTTATGTAGAGGCACAAATAGAAACAGCTTTGTGCACAACAAAATATGGGTGTGTTTACTTTGTTTTTTGCTTGCACTGTGAACTTCGCCATGTTGCTTTATGTTTTATTTAATGTTTCCACTGGTGTTCGATTTAATGTGTCTATGGGATATGTTGTTGACTTCTGCAACTAACGGCTGCTCTCTCTTATTATCGGACCATTTTGTTATGCATGAATGCGAGTGAGAACATCCATGTGATTTCTTATTTTATCATGCGTTCTTTCCTTCTACTGAGATGCTTTCTCTTCTAGGCTTTACTTTTCTATGTTAATTTTGATTTTGTCGTGCATAATAGATAACTAACTACATGTTTAGCCGCCCAGTCCATGTTTTAGCTGGTTGTTTTGTTTTAAAGGTATGTATCAAGTCAAATTATATCAGCATTATTGCCTCTAAATCTGTTCTACGCGCCTTAGTACCTGACTAGGGCGTCGCCTTACATAGCGCCTAGGCGTCAGGGCGCCCCCTAGCGCCTTAAAAAGCCCGGACACCTTTAAAACCATGGGTGTTTGAAAGGTGTGGCTTATGTAGAGCCACAAAGAGAAACAACTTCGTGCACCATGAAACATGGGTGTCTTTACTTTGTTTTGGTTTCTCTCCGTTACTTGTTATTCTGAATAAAATATTTGAAAGGTTGTTGTAAGCCCTTTACACGGAGCGTCTGTTTTGTTTGTCAAGTTTATTGATGCATTACAACGATTCTTTGGTATTTTTTCATCTATTTCTTATCAGGACCTCTGTAAAGCCGGCGTCTTCCTCGAATGTTCCATTTATGGCCAAAGCTCGCAGTGTCCAGTTGAAGGGAGGTTCTCAATATTTTATTACTGCTCGCTGCCTGGACTTGTTCAATCTGAGCGTCCCTTCCTTTTTAATGAATGGGCTAAGGGTGGGGTGGAGGGTACCCACTTTACTGGGAATAATACTCAGAAGTTGGACAAAGACAAGCTACACAAACGTGAGAATTTGTGTCTTACATTTTCATTTGCCGGTTCATTTGAGAGTTGGACAAAGACAAGCTAGACAAACGACAAAATTTGCGTATTATAGTTTCATTTGCCGGTTCATTTGAGGGTGGAACTTTTCAGTATGTACATGTGACTGATCATGTCAACTATGCAGGTATCAAGAAGAAAGTGGAGAAAGTAAATTCAGCATTAAGCTGAGCATTGGATGACTGGACAGATGTTATATTTGATCATCTGTTTCCAGCTTAGGTATGCCACCCGAATGGCGCCTTTTTGTAGAATTCATACAAATTATTTTATTTGGTATATACTTCTCTAGGCATTTTGCAAGTATTTTGTGTCTTGGTTCTTAAAGTGCCAAAGTTATATCCAGAAAAACTAATAGTGGTAATATAGACGAATATTGATCTCAGTATGCCCTTAGTATCTGTATTACCTGGGTTTCTTTTATAACCCAATGCATCATCTAACCTATTGAGTTGTGCCTTTTTCTACGACATAAGCATAAAAAACAGAATCTGACATGATTATTTGTTCCACTGTTATGTAATTATCCGTTCCATTGTTTCATGATTATATGTTCCACTTTTACATGATAAGTCAATCAGGGGAGTTTCACGTTTAATGTGACCCTTCTAACCTTTCACGCCTCTTGTATGGAAGAACTATATTATGTCTTGTATAACAAAATCATACCTAACATTGTTGTTTGACAGCCTTGTTTTCGTTATCTGTAGAAGCAATTAAGACGTATAAACAATATGGATGTTGCTTCTGAATTTCTATAATTATATGTTGGATATTTACTCGGCAGAACTGGACAACTAACTACTAAACAAATTGTAGCTATACTTGTGGATGTTAACCCTAAAAAAATTGCTAGCAGAACTGAAGGATTTTGCATTCCATTATATGCATGTTGCCTTCCTATCTATGGGTGTCTTATCCCATTGTAATGTCTATTTTGCATTTACCTTGATGATTATATGGATAATGTATTCCCAATGGTGTGTATATATTCTGCATTTGTTATGTGTCGATAACATGTGATGTCTGTATGGTTTCTGTTAATCTTTTGCCTCTTTTAATGCATTGTGTTAACACCAGCAATGCAATATCTTTGTTGATGATTCAGGCAGTTGCGCCGTTTTATGAGAAGTAAACGTGCTGTGGAACTAGAGCCTGAGATTCTTCCAGAGATCACCAGTAACCATCTCTCAACATCATGTCTGTTTCTCCCTTGCAAGGATGTCATTTCTCTCAATGTTTACGTGAAAATCCACAATGTTGTTTAAGTTTACTCACATGTAATTCGTGTATATCTGTTATTCCATGCGAGGAAGAAAATATAGACGCTCAAAACTTATGGCTACATGAATTGACCTTTGAGATCACCAGTAACCATCTCTCAACATCATGTCTGTTTCTCCCTTGCAAGTATGTCATTTCTCTCAACATTTGGAAAGTTGTCGAATGGTGTCGGGGGGCTGCCCCCGGGGTAGGGCAGAACCCGGTTCAGATCAGCGGTATGGCTACAGGAATTGACCTTTGGGAAGCGCTAAGGGCTGACCTGTAGTGATGTGAGGGGGCAACTTGACCTTTCGGGAGTTGTCAGGGTCAGAGTGCCTCTTGGGGGCCGCAAGGGTAATCTGTGGAGACTATAAATAGACCCCTAGACCCCAGAGCGGCAGAAGCACTAGCAGAGAGTTCCTCTAAGAACTAGTTTCTCGAAGATGTCTTAGGTGAGAGCCTAAGACATCTTCGGGAAACTAGGCCTAGAGATACTTCTCTTGAGTCGCTACCCGGGCTCTAGGTGGGTAGTATGTCGGGATCCTCCGGCATGATCTCGGGTAGAGGAGAACTCGGGTAGCCCGGGTAGATATCCTGGTATAAGCTTAATCGGCTAACCTACCTTAATTCTGCTTGGTTGTATCCGATGTGCGGGAAGGCTCTCTGGAGGTAGCGGAGTGAGAAACCGACATGGGGCATGTCGGGCAGGAGTCAAGGAGCAGGTACAGGCTTTCCGCCTAACACGGGGGAAATCATATCCCTCCTGGCAAAGAGGCATAGTCATCTCCCGCCTGACACGGGAGCGTGTTAGCTGGTACGACGAGGCTGCGACAAGACCAGACATGCCTAGCCCGGCAATCCGGAAAAGGCTACTAAGCATGGGCAAAGACATGTCTTGTCTCTGACAATGGGACAATGATGATCTAGGACGACGCCTGCTGTCCTTGCCGGGATGATGACGGTAGGGCTATGCCGGATAGCTCGGCGGCTAGGTCGCACTAGCCGGTGTCTACATAACGGTTGGTCTGACCGGTGGGCCCAACCCGGATTAGGGTTTTCGGTCCTCTCGGCCAGAAATCTATAAAAGGTGCCATAACTCCTCCTGTGGAGGGACGACCAACCTTTGTATTAAAACTATAGTCTCATTTACTCCTAGAGCATTTACTTCTTCTCTCTCTCTAGTTCATCTAGTTCATCACCGACAGCTCAAGGAGCAAGTTGTAGATCTTGTGACATACATATAGTGAGGGGAAAGGCAGGAGTAGGGGTCTTACCTCCTCATGAGGGCCCCGAACCTGGGTATATCGTGCGTGCTTTTCTACCTTCGTGCATTTGCTTGTGGTTTACAGATCTTGGAGCATGTCTTTTGGTGTTCTTGAGATCCCTTGTTTTTCCCCTTCCCGACTTAACCATTCTCGTGTGTGTTTTGGACTTCCTTCTCGTGGGAGCTTCTCAGCTTGCTAGCCCTCCCCGGATCCACCAGCTTCCATCGGCACCACACATTAACCATCCCATGGCATCTGGCGTGATACCACCACGACAGTTGGCGCCCACCGTGGGGCCTACAGAGGCGCTGGCTGGTGTACACATCCGGACGGGTTCCATCGTACGCTCCGACATCAGAGTTCTCTCCGGTCTCGTCGTTAGGCTTGGCGAGATGGACTTCGTGAGCGACAACGCTGACTGCTTCCGGAACCGGCCCTTCCCGGCGAACGGCTGCCTCATCGACTTCGGTGTCTTCACCACCTACGTCGCCACCGAGATTGTCTACGACTACCCGGACGTCGTCCAGGAGGCTAAGGATCCCCCCATGGTCCGCGCCGCCCGGGATCAGCGTATCGATCGCCCCGCGAGCTGCGTCGCAGTCATATTGGTCGGGGAGACCGAGGAGGTGTTCGAGGATGCTCCCGACGAAGACGCCAGCGGTGGCCGACCTCGGTTGGCGAAACCTCCTCAGGAGCGGGGTGCTGCCCAGGATGGTGATCCCCAACCTTCACAACTTTGTCGCAGGCCGGATCCCCTCTCGGGTCTGGTCGCCAAGTTGGTTGTCCCTTTGGTGGCCGATGCTGATGCGAGGTCACCACTGCTGACCTGGAAGAGCATCGTAGGCTGTTGCATGCTGAGGCACACGAGATCGCCGAAATTCGGCGCGAGCTTAGTGCTAGTATCCGTGAGTACAATGCAGCTCATGGGTTCCCTAGGATAGATTCCAGGGACAAGCGCCTCGCAGACCTGCGCAAGAAAGGCAGGATGGTGAACGATGAGTTGGCTGGTGGTGCTGCGCCTAGCCATAGCAGACCGGCTAGTCTTGTCTCGGCAGAAAAACCGGTATACAGCTCACCCGCCAAAATACTCAGGGCTGCAGAGGCTGCTATGGCCGAGTTGGCTCGGCTATCCACGGAAGCCTTGCGCAAGCAGCAGGAGCGAGTCAACGAGTTAGTCGTTGAGGCTAACCGGTACAACAAGGCCTTTAAGTCGAAGAACCCGGGATCAGGGTCCCAGGTGTACTCGGCTAGGGCTCCGGGATCAGGGTACAACAAGGCCTTTAAGTCGAAAAAGCCGTGGCTCCGGGAAAAACAAGCAACTGCACAATCCCAGACAGAACAATCCCGGTCAGACGCAGAGTAGCCATGGTGGTGGTAACCGGGGTGTAGGAAATAACGGCCCAGCTAGCCGTGGTAATCCACCCCGGAATCCACCACAGAATCAAGGAAACCGGCAAAGGGATGCCGCCTCGGTGCCACAGCAAGCTGCAACTCCTGTTGTTAACAGGAATGATGATGGCAATTCGAGGTTGCAGCAGCTCGGATACCAGCCTAACGAGAATCCTCCTGTATATCGGATAGGAACTCGGCAGCTAGATCCAGCTGACGCCAGGTTCAGGCTCGACCGGATTCACCAGTCCGTGTTGGTAGAAGAGCAAGGCCCTCCGGGACCTGCCTGCTTCGGACCTCGAATCATGCGGGAGCCAGCTGTGCGGAATTTTCAGCTCAACCGGGGTGCCAAGACCTATGATGACAGCTCAAAGCCGGAGGATTGGATGACCGACTATGTAACTGCAGTAAGCATAGCCGGAGGAAATATACGCTGGACGGTGCGGTATGTGCCGCAAATGTTGGAAGGACCTGGCAGGATCTGGCTGAACAACTTGAGGACTGACAGCATAGACTGTTGGTTAGATTTCGAGGAGGCCTTCATCAGCAACTTTACTAGCACCTACAAGAGGCCCAACCGACCTCAGCAGCTTGCCATTTGCAAGCAGAGGGACAATGAGACTGACCGAGAATACCTTACTCGGTGGAGCAACATTCACAACTCTTGCGAAGGAGTTGTCGAGGCACAGACCGTATCATGGTTTGCGCAAGGATGCCGGCATGGCTCCATGCAGTGGCAGAAGTTGCAAAGGAAGATGCCGGCTACCTTGGCCGAGACAATGCGCATTGCCGACACCTACACGCTCGGTGACCCCATGCAACCCCTGGTGGATGTCGGAGACTCCAACAGGAGGAATTCGGGGAACCAGCGCTCGGGGCCGAGCATGAACCATGACCGCCAGGATTTCGGTCAGAAGAGAAACCAGCCCGACTTCCACTATGCCTCACATCATGTTGCGGCAGTGGCTCAAGATCAAGGGGATACCTGCAATAATCAGTGGCAAAAAATAGCTGGCCCGGCTTGGGGGCAGAACAGTGACGCCCTAAAATCGGTACTATGTAGATTTAAGCGTTCCCGCCGAAATCCGCATAATAACGATTTTAGGTCGCCCACCTGACATAATGTGCACGCCGAAACATGCGCATTATGTGGGTGGAATTGTGATAACATTACAACAGTTCTGATACATCCACAAATACAACAGAAGATATATAATACAACAACGACTCGAACGAGTCAAGATACAAATGATACAATACAAAGATTCAAATGACAGCGGAAGCAAAATAGTATCCATCTAAGGATAAGATGCAAATTGGACTAAGAGTCCTGAAGATAAGCGATGGCGCCATATCCCTGCCCAGCAAAGCCGGAGGGATTCCCAAGCTAACGTCGTCGGACTTCAAACCTGTTGACTGCACATAAAGCACATCCCAAAAGAGGGTCAGGGCACTCCCTGGCAAGCAAAACCGACTTGCCTACTTTCTACACCATCTCCCAAATATAGGGGAGGTGGACTTAGCGGCAGCAGCACTAGCAACCTAAAGAGACACGCTACAACTTCCGTCTAATTAGAGAGGGATAAGAGAGCGCATAAGATAAACATCTACAACTAACACCAAACATAACCCATTCTCGAATTCACCCCCCCCCCCCCCAACCAAAAATGAGGAAGCAATTCGGGAAAACTCACACGTTATGCAGTTTTAATTACCATTTATTGTGAAAGTAATTCTATATTACTAGTCAAGTTAATTAACAATAATTAGGTGCAAGTTGTCTAGATCTTGTTAGCCAGCATCATCACCAAAGTCGTCCATAACCGTGGACACGGCTCATCCATAAGATTATACCCTGCAGGGGTGCACTACTGTACCCATACTCGTATGATCAACCCAAGCAAGCATCAGGGCCTCTCAACTCAACTCATTCCTTCACTACAGCAAGTCCAAGTGCCACCCATATGAGTTGTTACCCGCGTCAGGAGTCCGGCCGAATCTCAACTGCGGACTCATTAGTTTGCGACTACGCCACCATTCGGCTCAAACCACAGTAGGAACTGTCCGCTTCGTGTCGTACCGGACCTATATGACCACCCGTATCACATACCCTCTCATTATCATCATCATCATCATGCACATGCATATAAGGAAATGGAAAACCCGAACTACTTGCGGCACATGGACAAGCTCTAGATCAGTTCAAAGTCGAGGGGGGCTCCATAGGGCCTCCCACAAGTGGTTAGTGTGCTCAAAATTGGATCCGAGGACAAAATCTCAGTTCCTACGTCGACACTGAGCAGAACAAAGCACCTCGCAAGGCCTTCCGCCTGGTGCCTTATCTTTTAATTATAATACCCCGACTTAATACAACATTTTATTAAGGTAGAATAATCTATCATACTAAGCAGATGAAACAAAAGACCAACAGACGACTCGCGCAATCAACTATAAGCATGCGCTACGACTCGCAAGGCCAACAGATAAACAAACAACATGTGATGGGATGTGGGGATAAAGCAGTATGGGCTGCAGGATAAACATGTGATGGGATCGCGATAAGAATCGAATACTAGGGTAGCAGAGATCAACTGCAGGAATGAAAGACAATGTATAGGTAAACAAGCAAACTTTGCTTGCCTGGAATCCCGCATGGAAGCAGATCTTGTCGTAGCTCAAACATCTCAACGTCGTATCCGCCAAGAAGCAACAAACACTGGAAAGCGTAACAGATGCATTTTACAACTACGGCAAAAGATTCAGCATGATCATACGAGAATGATGCATGGCATGGCAAGATGCAATACAATGCAGGTAATCCAAAATAAGCGGGAAAACATCCCCGACAATTAATATTTAGGTGCAAGTTATTTATCTACTCAACAATATTAAATGTTGTTTAACATGGTAACACATGGCATGGTGATCTAATTAAATTAAATGGAATAGGGCATTATATATTTATTACCCCACACATTCCATAATTAATTATTTAGTTGCAATTAACAAATTACACTAAGCAATTAAAATAACATATGCAAAATGACATACAAATGGCATATTAATATTCATTGTATTTTTCTGATAAATAAACATATAAAGATTATTTAATTTAGAGTTATAGATTAAAAGTTATTGCTAAAACAAGTTTAGGGATTTTTCTGTAAAAGTCAGGGAGTTGACTGTGATGGAAACAATGTTTCTGGGGACTTAGGTGCGAAAAACAGAGAGTAGGGGGCTCGGGGCAATTATCACAGGCGCCTCTATCTATGACTGGTAGGACCAGGATGTCAGTGTGAAAAGGAAACAAAAAAAGGGGCTTTATTTTCTCAACGCGCCGGGAGGGGATTCGATCCAGAGATCTCACGCGGGAACATGTTTGGTTGTGCTAACCACTCGGGCTGATTGGTGTTGGTGATAGACTCTGTTACGGATTTCAGATGAAGCTAACCGTCGATGCTAACTGAATCTTAACATTAACAGCGATGCAGTCCGTCAGTCTTTTCTCAGATGAGCAAAAACAGAAGGATAAAAAGGGGCGTAATTCATCTGCCCAGGATTTGAACCCGCATCGCGCACGACGCACGGGAGGGCGATGCGCTGCGCTAGCCACTGAAGCTATGGTGTGTTCGTGATAGATAACAATCCCTACTCTAAATGAGGTTATTCAGCAGCGTTACCTGAACTTAGGAAAAGACGACGATCGGGACGAACTGCAGCGAGCAGCGGCGATGCACGGCGGTGCCGCACGAAGGCGGGCACCCAGAGCAAGGGGAGGGAAGGGGAGGAGGTCCCAGAGGTTTGGCTCACATTGAGGAGGTCGGGGACGAGCTCGTGTGACCGGAGGGCAACGGAGATGGCCGGAAAAAAATAGGTGAACGCCGACGAGGAAGATGAGCTCGAGGGAGGCGCTCCGGACCGCTGCTGCTCCGGTTCTTCAGCGTGATCTTGATGAGGAGGACGACCCGGTTCCATTCCCGCTCCCAGGAGGCACCCGCGACGACCATGGTGATGGCTGGGCGAGTTTCTTGAGCTCCGGCCATGGAGGTCTTTGGTGGGGAGAAAAATCAGAGGATGGAGGAAGAAGGAGAGGGTGGCGGCGGCGGCGCGAGGAGGGAGGAGGAGAGGCGGCTAGGATTTGCGGCGCTTGGAGGGGGCTTGCTTAATAGGAGGGGGAGTGGTTGGAGGAAGCACATGGTGGGGGAGGAGCTCGCTGCCCTTTTTCTCCTCTGTCTCCGTACGAGGAAGAAAGGGACAGGGGAGGTGGGCTGGGCTAGAACAAGAGGGAGAGATGGGCCAGAGGTGGGCTTCGTGTTGGGTTTTTTTTTGGCCCAGGAGGTTATTTTGTTTTCCTTCTCTGCCATTTTTATTTCTTCTATTTAATTCAATTATGTTTTATGTTTCTAAAATAAAATAGAAGAAGAAAAGATATACAACTTTTGTCAAATAATTATTATTTTCAAAATACACAATTGAATATATTAGTTTGAATATTTGAAAAATAAATTAAATACCACATTTAAATTCATTTGATTTGCAATTAGAATTAAAAGTGGAAAAGAATTTAAATGGAGTTGAATTAAATTTAAATGCAATTAAACAAATGAATTGACAATTGCATGATGGTATGATGATATGATGATGCAAAAGAAAAAAACAAACAAAAACTAAATTGGGATAATCCCGGGGCGTTACAAGAACCAAGAGGTGCAGAACACTTGGGTGGACCAGAAGAAGCCACTGACATATGAGGAGATGCTGAACAAGCCATGTTGCTATCATACTCTCGAATCCAGCAAGCCTGTGAATCACTCTTCCCGGCAGTGCAGCTGGTACCAGCGCACGATGCAGGAAGGTAGTGCTGGGGCTACTCGGCCAAATGAACCGGCGGCACGGCTGAGCATTCCGAGACCTCCTCCTCCATTGTCTAGAGCTAAAGCAATTCGGGTCAACCAGCCCAATCAAAAAACCCCTCTCCCATGACCAGTGAATGTGGTTAATGTCAGAAATGACAATGGTGCTGGTCCGAGTAACCAATCCGGACATCAGCAGGGCAACTACCGGGAGGCACATCAGAGCTACGTAGTCTTCGTAACCGAGCCCACTGACCGGAAGAGCGTCGACAGTGTGCTCTAGAGGTAAATGCTGTGATCCCGGCTGTGCCAAGGTTCCTGCACTGGTCCGAGATGGAGATCACCTGGAGCCGGAAGGATATCCCCTAGGTTATGCCCAAGCCAGGTGGTTATGCTTTGGTGGTAGACCCAACCTTTGTCGGGCCAAGCCTCAACATCCGCTTCAGTCGGGTTCTGATTGACAATGGCAGCGCCATTAACATCATGTACAAGGATACCATGCTGAAGCTGGGGGTGTCCATGAACACGCTGCTCCCAACCGAGACGACTTTCCATGGCATTGTGCCCGGAGTCTCTTGCTCGCCTATGGGCAAACTTTGGGTGAAAGTGCTGTTTGGAACCCGAGAGAATTGGCGGACTGAGAGCTTGGAGTTCGAGGTTGTGGATCTCGAAAGTCCCTACCATGCACTGATCAGCAGGTCAGCATTGGCCAAGTTCATGATCTCCACTCACATGGGCTACCTGAAGATGAAGATGTCGGGGCCAAACGGGGTGATCACCATCTCAGGAGACCACAAGCGCTCCATGGACTGTGCGTCTGCCGGCTCGTCTCTAGCCGAGTCCCTGGTCATAGCTGAGGAAAAGAAGAGGATCCATCAAGTGGTGGCACTGGCCAAGACATCTCAGCATGGCATGCCTAGGATGGTGAACCCGGAGCAGAGTGCCTCATTCCAGACGCCAAGGGAGACCAACAAGGTGGGAGTTGACCCCAGCAACCCGGAGCGCCAAGTTATCATTGGCAGCAACCTGGACAGCAAATAGGAAGGCGAGCTCGTTGACTGCCTCCGTGAGAATCAGGACGCTTTTGCGTGGTCGAATGACGATCCGCAAGGTGTTCCGAGGGAGTTGTCCAAGCACTCATTATTCGTTAGGCCTGACGCGAAGCCGGTGAAGCAACCGACTAGGCGCCTCTCGGATGAGAGAAGAGCTGCCATCATGGAGCATCTCGCAGTACTTCTGGCTGCCGGGTTCGTAATGGAGGTGCTGCATCCGGATTGGATATCAAATCCGGTCCTTGTTGAGAAGAAGAAAGATGATCCCCTCCTACTCAAGGTGTGGCGCATGTGCATCGACTTCACCAACCTCAACAAGGCCTGCCCTGAAGATCCGTTCCCGCTCCCCCGGATAGATCAAGTGATCGATTCCACTGCCGGGTGTGAGCTTTTGACTTTTTTAGATGCTTGTTCTGGTTTCCACCAGATACCTTTGAACCCGGATGATCAATTGAAAACTGCTTTTATTACCCCATATGGGGCTTATTGCTATCGTGTCATGACCTTTGGCTTAAGAAATGCTGGTGCTACATACCAGAGATGCATGCAGAAATGTTTACATGACCAGATAGGCCGGAATGTCGAGGTCTACATCGACGACATAGTCATATAAACAAAAGAAAAATCTTCTTTGATCGATGATCTGAGGGAAACATTCAAGAACTTAATAAAATTCTGGATGAAATTGAACCCGGATAAATGTACATTCGGTGTCCCGGTAGGCAAGTTACTCGGTTTCCTAATTTCAAGTCGGGGAATTGAGGTCAATCCGGGTAAGATACGTGCGATAGAGAGCATGAAATTACCGACACGTCTCAAAGATGTTAAGAAATTCACTTGTTTCTTGGCATCCCTAAGTCGGTTTGTGAGCCGGCTAGGGGAGAAAGTTTTGCCCTTGTATCAATTGATGAAAAAGAGCAAAACTTTTGTATGGACCCCGCAAGCTGATGCGGTGTTCAATGATTTAAAAAAGATGCTCTCAACAGCACCAGTGTTGGCATCCCCATTGCCCAAGGAACCTATGTTGCTCTACATCGCTGCCACTAACTGGGTAGTAAGTGTTTCCATAGTGGTGGAGAGAGAAGAAGGGGACAAGCTGATACAGAGACCAGTGTATTACCTGAGCGAGGTGATCTCGACCTCCAAGCAGAACTATCCGCACTACCAGAAGATGGCATATGTGGTGTACTTGGCGGTTACCAAGCTCAAACATTATTTCAAAGAACACCCGATCACGGTAGTGTGCGAAGCCCCCCTGGCCGAGATCATCGGCTGCAAAGATGCAAGCGGCCGAGTTGCCAAATGGGCCATCCAGTTGTCTTCATATGCTCCAACATACGAGAGACAAGACGCCATTAAGTCGCAGGCGCTGCCGGACTTCTTGGTGGACTGGGCCGAAATGCAATATGAACCTCCACTTCCCGACTTCAATTTTTGGAAGATGCATTTCGATGGTTCCAAGGCCAAGATCGGATTGGGTGCCGGGGTGGCCCTCAGCTGGCCAAAACAAGATGTGCTGAAATATGTGCTGCAAATTCACTTCCGGGAATCTAGCAATGTGGCCGAGTACGAAGCATTGGTGCATGGACTCAATGTCGCCAAGGAGATTGGTATCCGCCGTATAGAATGCTTTGGTGATTCCGACCTAGTGGTGCAGCAAGTGTCGGGAAACTGGGATGTGATTGACGCCAACATGGCCTCATATCGGTTCCGTGTGAAAAAAATATCTGGATTTTTTAAAGGCTGCGAGTTCAAGCACATACCAAGAGGGGAAAATAAGGCAGCTGATGTGTTATCCCAGCTGGGGTCATCTCGGGATGCCATTCCACCCGGCATCGCTCTGGAGCATCTGAGGAAGCCATCTATTCAGCACTCACCCGAGTCGAAATCCATTTTCATCCCCAAGGAACCTGGATCGAAAGCCATACCTATGGAGGTGGAAGTCGGGAGTACTTCACTGAACCCGGGGACTGCACCCCAGAACTTGGAAACTCGACATGGCAAGTGTGCGGAGGTGATGTCGGCTGAGCCAATGGATATAGATGCTCCTGTGTTCCCGGTACGGCCTGTCCCGGGTTGGGCGTAGCCCATCATGGCATACATATCGGATGGCACCCTTCCGGAGAACGAGGTAGAATCCCTACAAATACTACGAAGATCCAAGGCCTACATCATCATGAATCAAGAGCTGTACAAGAGAAGTGTCACCGAGGTTCTTCAGAGGTGCGTGGAGCCAAAAGAAGGCCAAGAGAAGCTGCTGGAGATACATCAGGGAGAATGGAGGCACCATGCCGTATCACGGGTACTGGTGGCAAAAGTATTCCGGGATGGGTTCTATTGGCTCACAGCCTTGCAACAAGCAGAAGACATTGTCCGGAAGTGTGGAGGGTGCCAGAGGTTTGCCACACAAGATACATATGCCAGCATCATCACTAAAAACCATCCCTATCACTTGGCCATTTGCTTTATGGTGCTTGGACATGGTGGGGCAATTTAAACCGACAAGAGGCAACATGACACACATGCTGGTGATGGTGGACAAGTTCACCAAGTGGATATAAGTAAAACTGATCCAAAGGTGCGACGGGCACACCTCGGTCCAATTCTTGAAGGATATCATCCTGAGATATGGCTACCCGCACAACATCATCATGGACAATGACGCCAATTTCGCTGTGGGGGAATTCGCCCGATTCTGTGCGGAGAAGAGAATCTGGTTGGACGTGACCTTGGTGGCTCATCCAGAGGCAAATGGGCAAGTCGAGAGAGCAAATGACTTGGTGTTAGCGGACATCAAAGCTCGCCTAATCGAGCCACCGTTGAGAACTCCGGGATGTTGGATAGAGGAGATACCAGCAGTACTATGGGGTCTCCGGACCACACCTAATAGATCCACCGGGTATGCGCCATTCTTCATGGTGTATGGTGCTGAGGAAGTGCTGCCAACCGACATCGAGTATGACGCACCGAGAGTGGCAATGTTGTAACATCCCAGAATTAAAAAAAATTAAAACTTTGCATTCATGCATCATTCATCACATAGTCTTCACATTTCCATCACATAAGAACTAAATAAAAATTCAATTATAAATTTAAATAAATTATAATTCCATAAAGTTGTTTAATTGTACTCCTTATAAAATTATTAGATAGACAAGAATGATTCTAAAAGGTTGTAAATTTGATAAGCTTTCCAAAGCATATTTTTATGAATTTTTCTGAATTAATTTGATTAAGTTTAAAAATCATATTTGAAATATGTTTTGAAAAACGGAAAAGGAATTAGAATAAAAATAATTGTTTTCGGAGCCAATTGGGTCGTGGCCCGTGTATATTCACCACGCGCGCATAGCACAGCGGCCCGCCAGCGGCCCAGTTCTCTCTCTCTCTCGCTGTCACCGACAGGTGGGACCCACCTGTCATCACCCTCGCGGAGACGTTCGTCCCCAAATCACGCTCCCGACACCGACAGGAAACGTCGAATTGATTCACACGATTATGGGCGATTTACTACTCCATTTACCTCGCCTCCTTTCCCTACTAAAAGCACTCTCCGCTCTCTTCCATTTGCCCCAAACCACTCCTCCCGAGAGCCCCTAGGCTGTCCGCTAGGGACCTCGCTTTTCCAATGTCGCCGTCGGTGAGATTTCCGCCGGATGCACGACTCCGGTCGCCTCGGACCCTCTCTCTACTTCCTTTCGCATCCTTTTAACCGTGCACATCGGATTGACACGGTGGAGCAATTGTTTTCGCAGCGAATCCACGCCTCCGTCCATGACCGAGAAGAACCGCCACCGCAAGCGTCTCCGGCGAGCTCTTTCGGGGAGACGAGGACGCTCCGGTCTTCGCCACCACGCCATCGCCTTCACCTCGACGTCGTGCACCCCCTGGTGAGCTCCGTTTCCCTCCTAGAGCCGTAGAATGCTGCGAGCGCAAATGCCGGCAATGGCACCGCCGCGCCCGCGCATCTCCGGCGACTCGCGCCGCCCGCGTTAGGTTAACGCGTCCTGGACCGTTGGATCAAGATCCAACAGATCCATTTTTTTTCATCGCGGTTGATTAATCTGGCGCGTCCGTTTTCATTTAGATCTAACGGCTCCCGATCGCGATCCGCGTCGAACCGGAACGGGCGAATCAGTTCGCGCCGCGTGGCCGATTCTTTTTCTTTTTCGAATAGAATTTAGAAATTAAAACAGAAAACTATTAAAACTTGCAGAATTCATAACTTGTGATCTGTAAGTCCAAATTTGATAAATTTTATATCCACGGATAGTCCTGCTAGTGTAGGTTATTTCTATATCATTAGTTTGTCATTTTTAGGGTCTTTAAAAATTGTGAAATTACAGATTGGCATTTCGGCCGTTTAAATTTATAAGTTACTTAATAAAAAAGTTTTTCATCTAAATCTAATTGTTTTGGATTAATAATTTTGCTCTCTGTCCAGAAAGTGCAACATGAGTTTTTATTGAAAGTTTTATAAAAGAACTAAGTAAATTGAGTGTAGTACTTAGATTGACTATAATTGTTCTCTATATTTTAATTGTTAAAATAGAAAATAAAATATTGTTCATTGCCTTTAATGCACTAATAAACAGAGAGAATAAATTCATAATACATTGTTTTGGTTATGTTCATAACATATTTTGCATACATGCATATTCATGCTTTGATGTTTTAAGTGTTGCATGTTGTGTTTATTTATTGTTGTATTGCATGTTGCTAGATTGTGAAGAGGAGGAAGGAATTGCTTGTGATTGTTATTCTTGTTGTGCTTGTGCCTCTTGTTACCAAGGCAAGTGATATTCATAAAATACCCAATAATTTCTATATTGCATTTGTAGTATATTTTGAGTAGTATGCATGATATGAATTTGGACTACTCTTATCTTGCTAAGTTAATTTTATACTTTGCAAAATTCCTAGTAGTGTGTAGCCACCCTTTACCATGCAGCCTTTTTAAAGTTTTATTAGATGCTTAGCCATGCTATAATTTTTTTTTGTTTACATGCCATGCTATGGAAAAATTGCTAAGTGTTAAACTTAAAATGCACACCTGGGTGGAATTGGTTGGAATGGTTTATGTTGAGTGGCTACTTGGGACTATGCTTGTGGTTGTCGTCGCCTAGGATGGATGTCTATTCTACTTAGGGCCATGAGCAACATGGTTGTCACCCAAAAGTACACTTGTGGATGGCCACCCAGGAACAAAGAGATTACTAAGTCCCTCTGTAACAACCCGTTTGTAACTTTCCAAAAATATGTGTTTGGTTGTGCATTAAAATGTTGAATCATGTCATCATTTACATATGTGGTTGCATTTAATTAAATATGATTGCATCAACATCTTTTTTCCAAATTCAAGTCCCATATTTAATTTCAAATGCTTCTTCAAATAAATTTTCAAATGAAGTTTCAAAATATTAATAAAGAATCAAACTATTAAATTAGTTTTACTATTTTGAAACTATTAAAATTGTGTAAAGGTTTTTATCATGTTTAATTTCTGTTTTGTTTTAATAATACAAAACCAGAAAAACATTAAAAGAAAAAAAATGGAGAGGGAGCTCTCCTGGCCTAACTGGGCCACTTCCTGGCCCAGCCCGACCCAGCTCCGGCCCGCTCCCCTCACCCCAACCTCCATACGCCCCCTTTCCACGTCGCCATGGCGCCCTGGCCCTCTGCGTCTCGCCCCCACCGCGCTGCCCCACTGCCTCCTTCTCTCCTTATCCCCCGCGCCGCTGCAACCCTAAACCTAGCTCCCCATTTCCCATCTCGTAGCGCCGCCCTCTCTTCCTCTCTTTCCTCTCTGTGCATCCACCACCGAGACCACCAGAACTGCATCGCCGCCGCGCCGTCCCTCCGGTCGTCCCCTCTCTCCCTCATTGTGCCAACGACATCCCCTCTCTCCTCTCCGTCCGCGACGTACAAGGGGCTGGCCATGGAGCCCAGCACGCAGCCGCGCGAGCTCGACGCCGCGACGCCGGCCACGGACACCCGCGACCTTCCCCGCACCGTTCTCTCGCCCCCGTCGTCCCCGACCATGGTCCTGTCGCCACGGAGTGCGCCCCGGTCAGCCGCCTCTCCCCGTGTTTTTCCCCTTCCTATTTCCCCGCCGTGCCGTAGTCACGCCGGCGCCAGAGTCCGCGTCGCGCACGGCCGCACGACGTCGAGCAAAAACTCAAGGACCTCGTGCCTCCCCGCAACGTCCGAGCACCAAAACACGAATTCCCACGCGACCCCGCATGTACCGCTACACCGAACGCAGCGGCGCCGCCCGATTTGGGTCATCGGCGGCGTCCGATCTCCCGCCGCTGGCCACTGACGTTGATCGTCAGTTCGTCAGTTTCGTCGGCAGGAAAAACCATGGCCTTTCCTGCCTAAAAATTTACACTAACCCCTAATCCTTCAACAACACTGCACAGAACCCCGTGGTTAGCAGCGCTGATCTCCGCGCGCCCGGCTTAGGCGATTTAAAACCTAAACCTTTTGTTCTATGATTGGTTCCCTGACATGTGGGTCCCACTCGACAGTGAGAGCAGCGCTGGGAATTTTACCCAGAGCTCCCTGCCCTCTGGGTCTTTCTTTTTAAGCCTCACTAATACTTTTTCTATCACGGATAGGTCCCTGCATCTTTCAGAAACACCCCAAGGTTTATAAGTGTAATAACTTTAACATTCTTATGTCATTTTGCATCTTTTATTTTAAATGCTTAGTTTAATTTAACAATGCAAGTAAATAACTAAATATGGAATGTGAGGGGTAATAAAATATAATGCCCTAAATGCATTTAATTTGATCTTATCATCTGCACCATGTCTTGCCATGCCAATAAACATTTAATTTGATGTGTAGATAAATAAAATTGCATCTAACTAATAAATATGGAATGTGTTGGGCAAATAATTAATTATTGCCTACTCCATTTAAATTGATCAAATCACCATGCAATGTTATATATGTTAAACAACATTTAATTTGTTGGTTACACAACTAATTTGCACCCTAATTAGTTGCCGGGATTTCATCCCCGCATTAATATGACCTAATCATCTCATACCATATTGCAACATCAATTGTTTGCGCATTTCTTTTATTGATATTGTTTCCTATTGTCTGTCTTTTGCTCTTCTCTGGGTAGACGACGACGTGTCTGCTGTCGATACTTCCATCCTTGAGATTCCAGCTTTTGTGCCGGGCAACGAGCTGCCAGGCAAGCTTCTGCTAACCGGTTACACGATTGTTTGGTTTTCATTCTTGCCTTTTGATCTATGTTATCCTAGTTATCGATTCTTGAATTGCGATCCCATCATATGTTTATCCTGCAGCCCTTACAGCTTTATCCCCACATCCTATCATCTATGTATGTTTATCTGTTAGCCTTGCGAGTCGTAGTGCATGCTTAAGGTTGGTTCGGCGAGTCTGTTTGTCCTATGTCAGTTATACTTAGCATGATAGTTTGTCTACTTTAATAAAATGTTATATTCTGTTGGGAATTATAATTAGAAGATAAGGCACCGGCGGAAGGCCTTGCGATAGGTGCGTTGTTCTTCTAAGTGTCGACCTAGGAACTCACAGTCCTCGGATCCAATTTTGAGCGCACTAACCGCTTGTGGGAGGCCCTATGGAGCCCCCCACGGCTTTGATCTAATCCGCTTCTTATCCAGGGCGCCGCAAGTAGTTTGGGCTTTCCATTTGATGCATGCATATGGTTACCTAACGATCTCATGATGATGGAGTAGTCGATTCTCATATTGGGTTGCACGTTCTTTGAGTGCTATGAAGTTCGATCCCGCGGGCACTGGACCTCATTAGCCGTGCACACAATCATGCGGCTCCCTGTATGGGTTGTAGAGAAGATATTTTCCGTGTTGAGATGCCCTACCTTCTGGTTTGCATTTTTGGAGTTGATCGAACGAGTACGGGTCCAGTAGTGCACCCCTGCAGGGTTTAATCTTATCGATGAGCCAAGTCCACGGTTATGGACGACTTAGTGATGATGCTGGCTAATAAGATCATAGACAAATTACACCTAATCATTGTTAATTAACCTGACTAGTAATATAGAATTACCTTCACAATAACTTGTAACTAAAATTGTTCAATGTGTGAGTATTCCCGAATTGCTTCCTCATACTTGGTTGAGGGGGTTAATCCAATAATGGGTTATGATTGGTGTTAGTTGTAGATGGTTACCTTATGCGCTCTCTTATCCCTCTCTAACTTAGATGGAAGTTGTAGCGTGTCTCTATTAGGTTGCTAGTGCTGCTGCCGCTAAGTCCACTTAACCCCATACATTGGGAGTCTTACAGTTTTTTAACCTGTTAGTTTAAGCTTGTTCGATACGCTTCGGTCTATTGACCCGTTCGCGGGCTGTGGTTTTCCGCATTGAGGATTCTTCGTACGACCAGGTTGGTGGATACTACGTGGAGTTTGACGACGAGATCTACGACGAGTAGTTAGAGTTCCCCTGGGCTTCTTCCCGGTGGACCGCGTGGATGGGCCTTCTTTTCCGGTTCGGCCTTGAGCCCTTTGCTTCTTGTCTGTACTCAGACCGGTTTGTTTCCGCTGCATGATGTACTGTTGAGACATGTGTCCTTGAAGGGGATCGTGTGTAGAAAAAAAAATTCCTAGCAACGATATCCTTAAACTAGCCAAGATCTACACTATGGAGATATAGAAGTACGGCGGAGATCGGAATACATACCCTAGTAGACCGAATAGGGGGGATTACGCTCCCGCACAAGCGTTGACGACGAAGACGACGTAGCCGACCTCTAGGTCACGGAGAACTCGGCGCAACGAAGACGACGAAGATGACCCCGAGGTTGGGTGGAGGAAGTAGGCCTCCGAGTACCGCTAGCGCAGCACCTCGCAGGGCGTCACACACATACGGTGGAGACGACGACCTCCGAAGCTCCAGTCCAGGACGAGCAGCGGAAGACTTGGACCGGAACACCAGCAGCGCGGCAGAGGGCTATGGTGGAAGAGATCCCCCTCCTCTACTCGGTGCGACTGCGACAAAGGGAATCACGAGATCGAGAGAGAATTAGGAAATTAATTGGTGAATTAAAAGGCCAGGGGTGCCCCTCTATATAAAGGCTCCTGGGGGGAGCCAGCCTTGCCAGCCAGGCAATGTGGGACTAACCCCCATTGCCTGGTGCGGCGGCACATGGTGCGCCGGCCCCTGGTGGGCCCCTTTTGGCCCACCTGGGTCGGCCCCATGGCTCCCACCGAATTCCCCTAGGGAATTTTCCCCCTCTTGGGCCTTCTTTCGACCAGAAGGCCCATTTAGCGAAATCAGCCTAAATAAATCCGAAAATAAATATATAAAATCATATTTGCATATTAATTACACTAATTAATATCAAACATAATATATATAATTTATCCTAGCTCTGAAAACTCTTTCGTCGCTGCCCGATCTCCATCGGACCCCTCCCGGGACATTCCCGGTGATCTCTTTCCTTTCCGGTTGTCTTGTCGAAACCCCTTAAGTGTGTTACCCTAGCGGTTCGATATAATAACAGGTACGATTAAGACTCCTCTATGATCAACGACTAACTCGTAGGCCTGGACCCCATGAATTAATCCCTGTGATATAACGAATGACTTTCATCTATCAAACCTGGACGTCTAGTCTTAAACCCTTTGTCATGTCGATACTTAGCGCGTCCGAGCATCATTCTCAGATATCTCCATACCTAGCATGATCTCGTTACCGACATCGCTATCTTCTACTCGTCTATGATATAATGTCAGCTGGTGACCTAGTCACATGTTTGCAAACTCATTTGACATAATCTCACTGAGTGGGCCCTAGAGTATCTATCCGGCTATGTGGACTGACAAATCCCGCTGTTAGACCCCTCGTCTCAACTACCCCCTTCTGATACCCAAAATTATCACTGTTATTGTCACACTAGATAAGATATGACGTTTTGTGCGATCAAAGTTTCTTCCAGGGATAACAATAAGACTTGATCTCACGGTCTTAAGGCGTAATGACTATGTCCTATAAATACTGGGTATGTCCATCACATCGTTACTCCTAACGATATGACTTCCATTGCCGACCGGCGCCATGCCCTATGATTGGAAAACCTAGATCATCATTCGCGCAACGAAACTAGTCTTAGTAGAGGCTACTAGGGACCTGGTTGTTTTATCTACCACACCTGTATTAATGTTTTCGCTTAATACAATTATAGCATGGTATAAAACATACAATGAACGATTGGGATATTGCCAATAAACTATGTTTATTAAGTGCCTCTAGGGCATATTCCCTTCAGTCTCCCACTTGCACCTTGAGATCTATATGTGCTTTGCAACACTTCTATGTCACCTAGTTTGACACCAACCCGTATCTTACGATGACGGTGAAATATATCCCAAGGGATGGAGTGAGACTCGAGCATTCGCGTAGCATGCGCCTTAAAAGTCTAAGAGATCTATTAAGGAGACCACCTATGCTCGGAAAACTGCTCAGTCCAATCACACTTGCTACTTCTGAAGTCGGGATATATTTCTATACCTATGTAGATTTTGCGACAGTGCATTCATATGCGACTTCGCAAACTAACCATGTCTATTTTCAAAATAAAGGACATCTCCTATATGAGATTTCTAGTCGCATGGGTCAGTGTAATAACTTGCATTATCGTAACCGCGTTACGGCAAGTTGCCATTCCACTCTTACCCGTTACTAGAAAACCTATCTTCAGTTCTCATAGACACTGAAGAATAAACTTAATGTTTGTTCATTGATCCACACAAGGATCACTCTAGAACCTGTTCTTCAAACAAGAACATGGGTCACACTAAGTCTGTAACATCCCAACATTTTATAATATTCAAAAATCACTAAAATTTAAAACTTTTGTTTTTGATTAAAATAAAACATTTAAATGCTTAAAGAAACCAACTGTAAAAGACCTCAACCAATTTGAAAAAGTCTATTATTTCAAAATTCTCAATGTGTCATGAATTTCAAAAGTTATTTCCAATTAAACATTACATTATCCATTGTATTTCAAAACCCTTAATATGTAAATTGATTGAATGTTTGAAAACCCTTCAAACCAATTTCATGAAATAAATAGTTTCCTCATAAGTATATGATTCCATACACATAGCCATAGCTATTCATAAATTAAAATAATATTTACAAGTGTTCTTTTTAAACTATTTAAAACATGATCTATTTGTCAAATAGTTTTTCGTTCTTTCAACTAGTTCAAAACTTAGTTTTGAAATTACAACCCTATAGTTTATAACTTTAGTAAATTCATATATTTTATAAATGGATTATCCAAATAAATATTTCATTAGCTTAAAATGAATTCCATTTATTTTCAAAACATAAAATGATTTATCGTAATATAAAATATAATGTTTCACAAAATAAAATTTAATTAACATAAGAATCCATTATATTTCCTATTACTTTAAAATTATTTATATTCTATTATTCTTCTATTAAACCAAAATAAAGATGCATGTTTAAGAAAATGTGTTTAAATAACTTAAATTAAACATAATTGAATATGGGTATTTCATATAATTTATTTAGCCAAAATTTAAAATTAACTAAACCCTAGTTTTAAATTAAACATAAAGTGTCAATTTTACATTTAATCAATATTTCGAAATTATTATTTTTGAAAAGTGTTCAAAATACTCCCACAGCTGGTTTAACAGAAAGATATTAATTTTACAAATGTTTAGAAATTGATTTGGCTTCATTTGGAGTTATAAATCAAAAGTTATTAAGAAAATAGAAAATCAGAAAAGGAAAAAGAGAAAAACCTGACAGTGGGACCCACCTGTCAGGGGAAGAGGTTGTCTTCAACCTCCCGCACGGGAATCACGCCGAGATCGCCAGAGCTCCCAATCCGCGCCGTGATGGTCACGTGGTGTTCCCTCGGTCTCCATATAAAGCCCCCGAGACCCCGCATCATTTTCCCCCCTCTCCCCGTTCCAATCTGTGCCTCCAGGCCAGAGAATTTTGCCGCCAGAGCCGCACTGCCGCCACCGCCATTCTCCACCGATTCCGACGAGTAAAACGTGCGCGGCACGTCCGACCGGATCTCGCCGGCGCCCGAACCATCTCGGCCGCTCCTCCACGTCGCATCGAGATACGCCGCTCGAGGCCGACGCCGCCATCGCCTCTAGCACCCCGCGCCGCACTTGGCCGTGGCCTCCTCGAGTCCGGGTAGCCTCCGCAGCTCCGGCTCCGTCCACACCCGAGCCCACGCCGCCGTCGTCCTCCACTCCGGCGGACCAGCGCCGCCACGTCCTGGTCGACGCGGACGAGGCCGTTCGATCTCCCACCAACGGCCCAGATTAGATCCAGGCCCAAGAGGTATGATCAGATCTGGATCGCCCAATCCTCTTAAGATCGTACGGCCCCTATTAACCCTAGATCTGAACCAATCCCTGAGAGCCACGTCAGCTAGACAATTTTCTGTTATTTTTCCGAATAAAATTAAAATGGCAGTTTTGTAGAAAAGTCCCTGTCTATTCAAACTATCATATCTTTTTCTCTGTTTATCCAAATTCAAATATTTTTATATATTTGGAAATCCCTGGACATGTAGAATATTTAGATCTGCCAAAATTCAAATTTGACTAAGTTTAAAATATTCAAATTTCAAATGGAAGATTTGAGTATATTTGTCATAACTTTAAATCCATAATTCCAAAAATTGCAAATAAAATTGTTTAGAAACTTTAGAATATTTGTAGTGTGACGCCACTGCTATAAAATATTTTTGAGTAAAATTTAAATGAATTCATAGTTATATATTTAATTTGAATAGTTTGAGTATTTTCAACATAACTATTAATAAAAATATTATTTTTGATTAAATCAAATTGCTATAAATTTAATTAAATGCTCCCTCTCTATTAACACTAATTATGAAATTTTGTTATAAAATTTAGTTATAGAAAACTTTAATCTTATAATTATTCCTTTTATTTTTATTATATTTTGCAAAAATAGAAATTATTTAAATTGCATTTATAGCCTAATGCATACTTTATAAATATCACAAATTTTGTATGATATTTGTTAGGATTTATAAGTGCATTGCATGCATAACTTATTTTCTCATATAGATATATTTCCCATAAGAAAACTCCTCCCCCATTTTCTCTAAGTTAGGATTATTTCAACTTAGCATTCTGGTAAAGTGCTATGCACTTAGACACTTAGGATCTTCAAATGGAGCTAGAAGGCCAATGAAGGACTTAGCCAAGAAAACAAGACTCCAGAAGAATCTCCAAGAAGTAGAAGCACTTAGAAGAAAATCAAGAAGAAGTTCATGAAGACTAACAAGCAAATATTTTCTAAGTCTTGCTTCCTCTCTCTTTCTTTTCTCCCTTCTTCTCTGAGACTTCATGAAGGACTTAGAAGAAAACATACTCTGGAAGCCTCCCCAAGATATCAAGCACTTAGAAGAAAAGTGAGAAGAAGTTCAAGAAGGCCAACCCCTTTATTCTCTAAGTCTTCTCTCTGTCTTCTCTTCTTCTCTTAGACCTTTTGAAGACTAAGTTAATTCCAAGACCAGCCTCGGTGATATAAGAATCATCAAGTCTGAATATTTATCAAGTCTACAAAAATACATTCAAGACATCACCAAGGGGAAAGCTACAAATCTGGAGATGAAGCCTGGAAGACTAACTACATCTTTCTTTCTTTCTTTTCCCTCTTTCCTAATCTTGTCTTTTAGACTTAAACAAATTTTGATCATGATGTTATCATCTTTGAAGTTTGTTGGATCCTAGCGGCATAGTGAGATGAAGCGGCCTGGAGACAAACCTTACATGTCCACGTACATGAGACTTGTTCCACAATTTAAGTGGCTGGCCGGGTGTCTGTCTCTCTCACTATAGTGAATGTCCAATTTACAAAGAGTTGATAATAATTGTTGATCATCTTGAAGAACTGACTTAGTATTTTCTCTAAATATTTCTACACATCAAGACTAAGCCATTAGAGGGCTTATTCAAGATGATATAAAACAAAATATTTATTCAACTTATGACTTTAGTCCTTAGTCATTTTGACCAACCTAATTGCATTGCATTAACTTAAAAGAATTTCATGGCATGACATGCATCTCTAGTCGTTAGAAATAATTTGCATATCATCCATGACATGTTTTCCTTAGAAGTTTTATGAAACTTATTTGTTCACTATGTATGGGCATGTATGTTTGATGATTGTTGTTTGTTGATTGTTGTATTGTTGTTTGTTTATATTGTTTAGACTGAACGGAGAGTTCCGAGTATCGTTGAAAAGAGTTTGTGAACAACGACAACATTCAAAGGCAAGTGGCACACCTCATAAACTTCCTATTATTTCTATATGCATTACTTAGTGTATTTTTATATGCATGTGTAGGATAGTACTGCTATGCTAAACCTGTGTAGAATTCCCTTACTCCTGTGTCTAGGTTCCTATATAATACTTAGTAGATATATTGATGCTATGCAATGATGAAAAGTTTTACAAAATGTAAGTGACTACTCAGGGTTGTGCTCATGGTTGTCGTCGCCTAGGATGAATGTCTATTCTACTTAGGGCCGTGAGCATGGTGATTTTCACCTGAGAGTGCACATCCACTAAGTTAATGAATCTCCTGGGTGGATTGGTTGTATGGTGGCGAAGTTGAGTGGCTACTCAGGTCCATGTCTATGGTTCCTGGAGTATGTGCACTTGTGGATGGCCACGCAGGGAACATAGGAATCTGAAGAACTTCGAGTGACGATTGCTTCCAGTGCAGCCATTTCCATATGGGCTCTGGTTTGATCAATTATGTTGCGGGGACTCTCTCCGGCTTGACAAGCAGATGTAGGGGGATGTTAGGTGGAACGGGTCAAGCCAGAGTGGGAGGGAAAATGTTTCTGAAAGATCTCGTCTCATTCTTCTCCTTTCCTATTCACAAATGGTGTGTAAAGGATAATTTGGGTAGAATGGGTACAATGGTGAACGTGCACAACCTCTGCAGAGTGTAAAACTAAGTACTTAGCCGTGTCCCCGGTACGGACAATTTGAGCAGCTGATCACGGACGTCAACGGAGGATTCCACCATTCCAACTTCAGAAATAAAACTTGATGGGTGAACAAGGGAAGATGAGATTTATGGTTTTCATGCCATATTTGTCTTGATTTGAAGAAAGTGTTTTCCAAAGAGATAGGAAAAATTGTCTTTATGCAAAATAGCCTTGAACTCCACCAGCCAAATATGCATATAGGCTATAGAGTTATTCCATTAAGTGTCCACCATAGTGTCACTTGCCAGACTCCATTTTTAATGGAATCTGACCCACGGTGTTGCAATATTTTTCTTATTGCAGATTGTTCAGATGACGAGTGAGGTTTCGTTTATAGGTTTCGAGTCTACAACCAACATGTTTTCTCCTGTGGCAGCATGAAAGGGATAGAGACTCACTGATATTGTATTTCCGCTGTGTACTTTTTCCATGCTAGCTTTAAGCTATGCAACTTGTATCGAATATTTTGTAATTCTGGATCGTCGATGTAATAAAATTGACGCTTTGTTGTGATATTACATCGTAAACTGTGTGTGCAAATGAATCGATCCAGGGATTTGCACTATACACAGGTATCTGCCTTATTTAAAGTGCAGGTACGCTACAAAGTCGAGCTTTCAATCTGATAGCATCTATGACTGATACATAGATAATGTCGAACATCATTTGCTATAACTGAAAATGCCAAGATAAACTTAATATTTTACCTAGTCATACAAGCAAGAACCTCTTTCTTCACTTGTCCTATTCTGAGACACTTCAGAATCTCGACTTAGTAAATATTCTGACCTAATGTTATTAAGCCCCTTCTGATCTATACAATTATAAATCGGATGCCTAATACTCCTAACTTCATTTCATAGAAAATTTAATCACTTAAATAATCCTTTACACTCTACTAGAGGATCTGTGTCATTCAATATGTCGCTACATACAGAATCACAAATGACACCTAGCTCCCACACAAATATGCCTTCCGCATATAAGATCAAGGAAAGCTACTTAGCTCCCACTCAAATATGCCTTCCGCATATAAGATCAAGGAAAACTACTTTGCTCCCACTCACTTCTTTGCAAATGTAGGTTTCTTCAACTATTTTGGACAACTCCAAAATCCTTTGATCACATTATCAAAGTGAAGATTCCAGCTCCGATATGCCTGCTTCTGCCCATGAATGGACAACCGAAGTTTGCACACATGTTTAGCATCCTCAGGATTACAAACCATTCTTAATTACACTATTACGAACCATGGTTTTATCATCCATCTATCAATTTCTCATTTGAAATTATAGTGATTGCTAAACGACCCAGAATAGATTTAGGCTTCACCACTTGAGGCAAAGTCTCATGTGGTCTGTCGGAACTGTTTCACGACAAATCGAATCTGCTCAATATCTACTCTATCATAAAATTCCATATACTATTAACATCCTAGATGCCATCAAGAAGATCTCCCAAGTCATTACCTGGTAATCGTATATGGATTTTATTTCGGATCATAAAAGACTCATAGCCATTTCTCGGACTTAGGTCCACCATCTCTTCTTCGTAGTTCGTAGGTCTATCATATTCCATTAATATGACCTTCATAACAAGATTGTCATAACACACAGTGTGGAACACAACCTCGTATGCCTACGCTCTTAGTATGAGCTTAGAACATGATGATACTGAATCATCGGCTTTTTCAAGCTGTGGAGCCTGACACCGAACACACTTTCGGTTGCGCCACTCTGATGTCTGGAGAGGAAGTTCACCAGCTTCGTCTCGCTCTACTTTCTTTCTCACTTATAACCTTGGACAAGAAACTATTTCTTTCGCAAGGTATATCCCGGCAAAGATTTTGCCTATGTCGTGAGACATGTACCCAACTAACTCTTTAGGTAGGGTATACTACAAAGATTAATCCATTTTAGGTTCGATTACATCGAAACACTAAATTGCTGAAACGACAATCCAGGCTCAAAAGCCATGCCATCACTCGTATGGTATTATCTCCATGGATTCAAATGGTTTCCCTATTTGCTAACGTGAGTGTCTACGTTTCTACCATATGACTCTAATGATTACAATAATTCGGTAAGAGATTTATTTACCACACACTATCCGATAGGGTGTATTTACGATGTCCTAACACACCATAACACTATGGTGTTCCATGCGACGTAATTTGTGGAACTCTTCTCACAAGTCTTCCAATGATGTGCCAACATTATAACTCAAATCTTTATTTCCTTGATTTGCATCGCGGGAATTTGATTTTCTTGTTAAGTTTATTTCCTACTTCATTCTGGACTTGTTTGATTGAATCAAAATTTCCAGGCCAACATTCCCCGAGTGGATATCCATATATCTATTCAAATGTTCATGAAGTCTATGAAATAAAGACTTCCACTACACGTTAAAGTACTTCATTGATTCACATACACCGAAATGCACGATTCTCAACAAGCTATACTCAAAACGTTCAGTGAAGTTCACGAAATAAAGGTCTCCACTACCCGTCAATTACTTCATTGAACCACATACATCTCTATGTATGACTATCAATAAGTTATATGCCCGCTTTCCGAAAACGGTGTCACAGTTATTTTTCAAGTGTCAAAAGATCAAATCTTAGGACTTGTAGATCCATCCGGTATGGAGCTAATGCATTGACTATAACATTGACATGACTAAACGGTAGTGCCACACATATGTGGTGTCTTTATTAAGTTTGTATCCTTTGGCATTAATATTATGAATGTGGGAGCTTCTACCATCTAAATTCAAATCGGCATATGATCATTACTTCATAAATATAGGACACCGAATATGTCACTATAATGTATGAACAAGTGTCTCGCTAGAGGAGATACACTTGTAACGATCAAACTAACAGGCGATCATAAAGAATTTATTCAAATGGTATATCTAGAGTGAGAGTGTCTATGGCCATCACAACAACTTGATTGCCATTATCAACACGCAATGTTGCCTCATCCTTTCAAGCTACTCAAGCAGTAAACCTGGTTTTCACAAAACATGACTAGTTCAAAACTTAGTCACTACTGCGAGTACTTGGTTAGCTAAAACATTCATAGCATGTATATCATATATACACCATCATCATTGATGACTTCCGGTGATCTGTTTCATTTTCTTGATACTTCCACCGTAATCAAGAACCATGAAGGTGAACGATTCCCCTTGCATGACATAGTCTATGACAGAGGATTTGCACTTGGCAACGATGTCTGTCATTCAGTGATTGAGCTGAGCGAGGCGCCTCAATGTTCATCAAATATGAACATATGTCATTAAGTATGACCGCCACGTGCTCCCTCAATGTGTGTATTCTCTTCCATCTTGGTTGAGAAGACAATCAGTCAACATACTGATAAACTTCATCAACCCAACGTTTGGGGTACCCCGAGTTTAGCGACCATATCATATGTTTGCGATCTAAAAACTCGTACCCACCGTTGGTTCTCTATGGCAGAGATCATAGCATGCACTGAACTATGATGATATCATCCGCACAAAATCCGATAATCCAAATTATCTTTTGTTAGCGGAATCTCCGGGTTTATCTCCTAGCGGGTATTGTATCACAAAGAGCTAACGGTTTAAACAAGGAATATCCTCAAGCTAAAGTATAAAACTATGAAGTTTGGACCCAACCTTTTAAGTTTCTCAATCGCAGGAATGCGCCTAATTTGAAAAGATGCTATCACAATGGTTAATATCTACAAAGGTTTGCAAAACAGACTCTGTTCATTATATTCTGAGTTCTAGTATTTTAGAAAATAACTATCTGAACTCCCACTCAAACGAACATCCCTCCTGGTCGTTTAAGCGATTACACGACCCCCATCCATTGCACCACTCCTCATCATCAGAGCCGGCGGCACAACTTCAAGAGTTGACAAAAGTCCGCCACACCAATTTTTTGACTCGTGCTCGACCTTTCGGTCTCCCTGTTCCGAGGCCATATTTCTGAATATGCTAGGCTCGCCACCAAAAACCTCCACGCTGACGCTTGTGCAACATGGCTTACACCCACTGTATGCGAACGCCGAGATGTCTGACACTCGATCATCACGGCCTGCCTCATAACGTAGAACTTTCTTGGTGGTGCGCGTTGGAGGGAGAACACTAGTGGTATTTTGAAGGGATCATCTTATATAGCTACCGCCGTGTCACTAATATATACTATATATATACAATCACACAATATAAGATGCACACAAAACATCAAATAAAATGCAATGTGATATAGTCCATTGCGCCATGGTCTTCTTGGCGCCCGCAATTTATAAACAATTTAATAAACCTACCTTGACCATATCACATAGCCCCTGCAAAATAAAGTTAGACGCTTCTACTTTATCTGTTGCATATTTTACGTGGCTTGGGGCTGTCGTAAATAGAACCGCTTCATACCTACGAACCTCATGACCACAACAACGGTCCAATAATTGCATGTTTAAGATACCCTTTCGGGCCCTCCATTGGAAATGCAAAGCCAACTAAAGAGAGAGAAACATGCACCCGCCAGCCACAAATACGGTACAAGACGTATGTCAGTAGTGGAACCAGTCTCGCGTAAGCGTACGCGTAAAGTCGGTCCGGGCCGCTTCATCAACTCGATGCCGCTGGAATCACAAGTGCATGCTAGAGGGTAGCATATAACAGGAACGGTGCCCCCGTGCAGAACACGGGTTCTAACAGCGTACAGCTATATGTACGATAGATCGGCTCTGATACCACTGAAGGGGATCGTGTGCAGAAAACAAAAAAAATCCTAGCAACGATATCCTTAAACTAGCCAAGATCTACACTATGCAGATATAGAAGTACGGCGGAGATCGGAATACATACCCTTGTAGACCGAATAGCGGGGATTACGCTCCCGCACAAGCGATGACGACGAAGACGACGTAGCCGACCTCTAGGTCGCGGAGAACTCGGCGCAACGAAGACGACAAAGATGACCCGGAGGTCGGGTGGAGGAAGTAGGCCTCCGAGTACCGCTAGCGCAGCACCTCGCAAGGCGTCACACACATACGGTGGAGACGACGGCCTCCGAAGCTCCAGTCCAGGACGAGCAGCGGAAGACTTGGACCGGAACACCAGTAGCGCGGCAGCGGGTTATGGTGGAAGAGATCCCCCTCCTCTACTCGGCGCGACTCCGACAAAGTGAATCACGAGATCGAGAGAGAATTAGGGAATTAATTGGTGAATTAAAAGGCCAGGGGTGCCCCTCTATATAAAGGCTCCTGGGGGGAGCCAACCTTGCCAGCCCCCATTGCCTTGTGCGGCTGCACATGGTGCGCCGGCCCCTGGTGGGCCCCTTTTGGCCCACCTGGGTCGGCCCCATGGCTCCCACCGAATTCCCCTAGGGAATTTTCCCCCTCTTGGGCCTTCTTTCGACCAGAAGGCCCATTTAGGAAAATCAGCCTAAATAAATCCGAAAATAAATATATAAAATCATATTTGCATATTAATTACACTAATTAATATCAAACATAATATATATAATTTATCCTAGCTCCGAAAATTCTTTCGTCGCTGCCCGATCTCCATCGGACCCCTCCCGGAACATTCCCGGTGATCTCTTTCCTTTCCGGTTGTCTTGTCGAAACCCCTTAAGTGTATTACCCTAGCGGTTCGATATAATAATAGGTACGATCAAGACTCCTCTATGATCAACGACTAACTCGTAGGCCTGGACCCCATGAATTAATCCCTGTGATATAACGATTGACTTTCATCTATCAAATCTGGACGTCTAGTCTTAAACCCTTTGTCATGTCGATACTTAGCGTGTCCGAGCATCATTCTCAGATATCTCCATACCTAGCATGATCTCGTTACCGACATCGCTATCTTCTACTCGTCTATGATATTATGTCAGCTGGTGACCTAGTCACATGTTTGCAAACTCATTTGACATAATCTCACCGAGTGGGCCCTAGAGTATCTATCCGGCTATGCAGACTGACAAATCCCTCTGTTAGACCCCTCGTCTCAACTACCCCCTTCCGATACCAAAAAGTATCACCGTTATTGTCACACTAGATAAGATATGACGTTTGGTGCGATCAAAGTATCTTCCAGGGATAACAATAAGAGTTGATCTCACGGTCTTAAGGCGTAATGACTATGTCCTATAAATACTGGGTATGTCCATCACATTGTTACTCCTAACGATATGACTTCCATTGCCGACCGGCGCCATGCCCTATGATCGGAAAACCTAGATCATCAATCGCGCAACGAAACTAGTCTTAGTAGAGGCTACTAGGGACCTGGTTGTTTTATCTACCACACCTGTATTAATTTTTTCGCTTAATACAGTTATAGCATGGTATATAACATACAATGAACGATTGGGATATTGCCAATAAACTATGTTTATTAAGTGCCTCTAGGGCATATTCCCTTTAGTCCTCTGATTGGTGCCATTCGCTATATTTTGCTCAGTGAGAGCTTTTGAATAATTATTTCCTTTCTTTGTGTCTTAGGTTTATTCAGTGGTTTCAACTTGTTAAAAATCCGACTCGTATACCATGTGTGTATGGTTGAAGTATACGAGCTGGAAGACTTTTTGGGTTCTTGCGTGCACAATCTTGAAACGTATGTGACGTTGGGATCGCCAAGAGCTATCGGCCGATGATCCATTCCGAGCCTGGCCTGCATGTTTCCTGGGATTGGTATTCCCCAGTATGCTCTTGGTTGTGTGGCCCAACCGATACGCTTTGTTTGTGTAGCCTGAATCTAGGGTCTGACAGTTGGTATCAGAGCCTAAACGCCCTCAGGTTCCCTTCTACTGGTCGTTGTTTGAGTCTAGAAAACTATTTTGTAGCTATCAGGAAATTCTTAAACGTGAGAGTAGGAATTCTGTTCTTTTACTTCTTTCCCCACCCACCCTCCATGTTCTTCTGGTAAGGAAGTGTTACAATGTTTTTCCCTTCTCACCTAAATTTTTAAAAATTAGGACATCACGTGTTCTGGGTTTCTGTAGTACCATAGTTGCAGGTGTCTTCAAGGTGGTGCTCTTCGTTTCAGCAGTTATCAACCTCTTCGGCTACGTTAAGTTTCATTCTTTAATCATTTAGTTGTTTCTCCTCTTTGGTGGAGTAACGTCAAGCTCAATCGGTGTTGCCTCGTTCTAGTGCTAGTCTTCGTTTCTTACCTCTCTTTAAACCTTTCTGGAAGTGAACAAATGGCGTACTATGATGGATGGCAATGTCTCGTTCTGTGTTATCCTTTCTAAGCAATATGGAGTTTTTCCTTTAAGCGCTTACATTGGATTTTGTTTATCCGATTGTGGTGTTAACGTTGTATCCTCCTCAGGATGGAGAGTGGCGTAGAAGATACTCAAATGCCATCCGAAATGAGGCAAGTGATGTCTCAGATGATGCAAGTTTTGGGTCACATTCAGCAAAACCAAAACCAGGGCAACTGTCGTGTGACAATTGTAGAGTTCCTCCAGCTCAACCCACTCACGTTTGATGTTCCGTCTGAGCCACTTGATGCTGATGACTGGCTGCGTGAGATGAACAATGCTCTTGCTGTTTCTCATGTGCCCGATGAGGACCGTGTTCCTTTTGTGTCCTATCTTCTCCGTGGAAAATCCATGTCTTGGTGGGAGAACTTCCAACAGTTACGGGCACCAGATGTTGTTATCACTTGGGATGAGTTCAAGGAGGCTTTCAAACGCCACCATATTCCTGATGGGGTCATGGAATGAAAGCGTGAGGAATTCTATGACTTGACTCAGGGAAGCATGTCTGTGCAAGACTATCAAGCTGTGTTCAACCGTCTGGCTCGCTATGCTCAAGATGAGGTATCAACGGATGCCCAGAAGCAAGCCAAATTTCGCAGAGGTCTAAGCCCAAATATGAAGTATGCACTCACCTTGTTCAAGTGCGTTAACTTTGAAGAGCTCATGAACACAGCTCTCCGGGAGGAATTTGGTCATGAGATGTTTGAAGAATGTCGAAAACATGCTCTTGAAGGTGCTTGTTCTTCAACAAACACCATGCCTCCACAGAAGCGTAGGCTTTGCGTTCCATATGCATCTCCAACTCAACCCACCTATCTTCCAAGCCCTTCAGGGTTCACTCCTCGTCCTCCCTCCGTAAGGTTTCCTACAAGAGGTTCTAAAGCTCAGAAAAGGCCAAGTGTTCAAATTCCGCCTAAGCCAGTGACTTCAAAAACCTGCTTCAAGTGCGGTGATCCAGGCCATATCTCTATCCATTGTCCCCAAAACAAGCTTCATAAGCAACAAGCTCGTTCTTCTCCAACACAAGCTTTAGTTTGTGCTTTCCCCAGCATTTTGCCTGCATCTAGGAGTGGAAGGGTGAACCACCTCAACGCCAAAGAGGCAGAGGAAGCTCCAGAAGTTGTAATGGGCAAACTCCTAGTTAACTCTTTTCCAGCTAAGGTATTGTTCGATACTGGAGCATCTCATTCTTGTGTGTCAGTAACCTTCGCTGAAACAACGAAGCTGCCTCTAGATCCCTTATCTATTCCACTCGTGATCCATTCTCCGGGAAAGCAAATGCAGACTTCCAGGGTAAGCCATGGAAACCAAATTCAAATTGGAGGTCATTTGTTCCTGGCTTCCTTAATTCTTCTGGGAAACTCAGACATTGATGTCATTCTCGGCATGGTGTAGCGTACCTGCACCTTAAATAAGGCAGATACCTGTGTATAGTGCAAATCCCTGGATCGATTCATTTGCACACACAGTTTACGATGTAATATCACAACAAAGTATCAATTTTATTACATCGATGATCCAGACTTACAAAATATTCGATACAAGTTGCATAGCATAAAGCTAGCATTGAAAAAGTACACAGCGGAAATACAATAGCAGTGAGTCTCTATAACTTTCATGCTGCCACAGGAGAAAACATGTTGGTTGTAGACTCGAAACCTTTAACGAAACCTCACTCGTCATCTGATCAAATCTGCAATAAGAAAAATATTGCAACAACGTGGGTCAGATTCCATTAAAAATGGAGTCTGGCAAGTGACACTATGGTGGACACTTAATGAATAACTCTAAAGCCTATATGCATATTTGGCTGGTGGAGTTCAAGGCTAATTTGCATAAAGCCAATTTTTCCTACTCTTTTGAAAACACTTTTCTTGAAATCGACGACTATGGCATGAAAACCATAAATCTCATCTTCCCTTGTTCACCCATCAAGTTTTACTTTTGAAGTTGGAATGATGGAATCCTCCGTTGACGTCCTTGATCAGCTGCTCAAAATTGTCCGTAACCGGGGACACGGCTAAGTACTTAGTTTTACACTCTGCAGAGGTTGTGCACGTTCACCATTGTACCCATTCAACCCAAATTATCCTTTACACACCATTTGTGATAAGGAAAGGAGAGAATGAGACGAGATCTTTCAGAAGCATTTTCCCTCCCACTCTGGCTTGACCCGTTCCACCTAACATCCCCCTACATCTGCTTGTCAAGCCGGAGAGAGTCCATGCAACATAATTGATCAAGCCAGAGCCCATATGGCAATGGCTGCACTGGAAGCAATCGTCACTCGGAGTTCTTCAGATTCCTCGGTTCCTGGGTGGCCATTCACAAGTGTACATACTCCAGGAACCATAGACATGGACCTGAGTAGCCACTCAACATAAACCATACAACCACTTACCACCCAGGTGTTTCATTAACTTAGTGGATGTGCACTCTCAGGTAAAAATCACCATGCTCACGGCCCTAAGTAGAATAGAAATTCTTCCTAGGCGACGACAACCATGAGCACAGCCCTGAGTAGTCACTTAACATTTTGTCAAACCTTTCATCGATTGCATAGCATCAATATTTCTGCTAAGTATGATATAGGAACCTAGACACATGAGTAGGGATTCTACACAGGTTTAGCATAGCAATACTATTCTACACATGCATAAAAATACACTAAGTAATGCATATAGAAATAGGAAGTTTATGAGGTGTGCCACTTGCCTTTGAATGTTGTCGTTGTTCACAACTCTTTTCAACAACGAACGTTTGCTCTCCGTTTAATCTAAACCATATAGACAAGCAACAATACCACAATCAACTGCAAGCACAACTCCACAATGCACACAAACACATACTAGATGAATAAATAAGTTTTATAAAACTTTCTAAGAAAAATATGTTTATGCATGATGTGCAAAATATTCCTAAGGCTAGAAATGCTTTTTCATGCCTTGAAATCCTTTAAGTTTATGCAAGGAAAATAGATAGGTCAAGAATGACTAAGGACTAAGGTCTTAAGTTGGATAAACATATTTTGTTTTATATCTTCTTGAAACAAGCACTCTAATGGCTTAGCCGTGATGTGCAAACTACTTAGAGAAAAATACTAAGTCATTTGTTCAAGATGATCAACAATTATTATCAACTCTTTGTAAATTGGACATTCACTATAGTGAGAGAGACAGACACCCGGCCAGCCACTTAAATTGTGGAACAGGTCTCATGTACGTGGACATGTAAGGTTTGTTTCCAGGACGCTTCATCCCACTATGCTGCTAGGATCCAACAACTTCAAGATGATAACATCATGATCAAAATTTGTTTAAGTCTAAAAGACAAGATTAGGAAAGAGGGAAAAGATAGAAAGAAAGATGTAGTTGTCCTCCAGGCTTCATCTCCAGACTTGTAACTTTCTTCTGGATGATGTCTTGATTGAGTTCTGGGTAGTCCTGATGAATCTTCAGACTTGATGATTCTTGTATCCTCGAGACTGGTCTTGGATTTACTTAGTCTTCGTGAAGTCTCAGAGGAGAAGAAAAGACAGAGAGAAAGACTTAGAGAATAAAAAGGGGGGTTGGCCTTCTTGAACTTCTTCTCACTTTTCTTCCAAGTGCTTGACATCTTTGGGATGCTTCCAGAGTCTGTTTTCTGCTAAGTCCTTTATGAACTTCTTCTTGATTTTCTTCTAAGTGTTTCTTCTCCTTGAAGACACTTCTGAAGTCTTGTTTTTGGCTAAGTCCTTCATTGGTCTTCCAGTTCCATGTTGAAATTTACTAAGTGTCTAAGTGTAGCACTTCACAAAAATGCTAAGTTGAAATTATTTCTAACTTAGAGAAAACTAATGAAGAGGGGTTTTCCTATGAGAATATATCTACAATATAAAATATTCTATGAATGAAATGAAATTTTAAATCACAAGAAACATCAAAATAACTTTTGTGATTTCTTTATAAATATGCATGAATTTATAAATGCAATTTAATTAATTTCTAATTTTGGAAAATATATAAAAAGGATAATTATAAGATTAAAGTTTCCTATGATTAACTTTTTATAACAAAATTTTATAATTAGTGTTAATAGACAGAGAGCCTTTAATTAAATCTATTGCAATTGGATTTAATCAAAATAATGTTTCTATTAAAAGTTATTTCAAAATTAGTCAAACTATTCAAATTAAACACACAACTATGAAATCATTCAAAAATTACTCAAAAATATTTATAGCAGTAGCATTAATTTACAAATATTCTAAAGTTTCTAAAACATATTTATTTGCAATTTTTGGATTTATAGATTTAAAGTAATTACAAATATACTCAAATTCACCATTTGAAATTTGAATATTTTATACTAAGTCAAATTTGAACTTTGGCCGATCTAAAATAATCTACATGTCAAGAGCTTTCCAAAAAATATAAAGTTTGTTAAATTTGGATGAGTGGTTAAAAAGTTATAGATGTTTTAATTACAGGGACTAATCTGCAAAATTTCCAATTAAAATTAAAATAGAAAATGATTTACACGCTGGCGCTGACGTGGCTGCTGACGAGGTGCTGACGTGGATAAGTTATCTGATCTGGGCCG
Organism: Poa annua; assembly: GCA_026929855.1. NCBI lineage: Eukaryota > Viridiplantae > Streptophyta > Magnoliopsida > Poales > Poaceae > Poa > Poa annua. The sequence goes on along the minus strand of CM049426.1, from coordinate 55,591,688 downwards.
TCCGATCTGGATCTGGCGGTCCAGATCGGATCGTACCGATTCGTCCGCGACATCTAATCTACGCCGTTGAGATTGGATCCGACGGTTCACCTCGCTCTGACCGGAAGAGGGCGGCGCCGGTGGCCGGAATTGTCGAGGACGGCGGCGCTCCGCTCGGGTGTGGACGCCGGTGACGCTCCGGTGCTCCCCCGGACGAACGAAGGTGACGACGGCGTGCAGCTCGCCGCGGCGGTGTCGATGGGCCTAGCAGCGGGGCCTGCTTCTTCCCGGAGCGGTGAGGAAAGGCGGGCGGGGCGATGGAGTTCTCTCGCGACTCCGGCGAGCTCGGTCTCCTCGTTTGGCTGCAGAAAAGGACGAGGGCGAGGTCAGGGGGGTGCGCACGGACGCGAGGGAGAGGGAGGAGGGCATCACGGGCTCCAGGAAGGTCTTCACTCACCGGGAAAGGAAGAATCGGGCGGCGGCGACCGAGCGGCTCCGGCGAGCTATTTCTCGAGCCTGGCGGCGCGATTTGAAGAGGAAAGAGAGGGGAAAGACGCGGCGCGGGCTGGGGTATTTATGGGGGCGGGGAAGAGATAGAATCTCGTTCGAAAACGGCCCGGGATCGATCTCCGGATCGATGCGGAATTCTAGCAGAGTCTTTTTCGGAGGTTGAAGATGATCTGCTGACGTCAGCATGACGTCAGCCAGTATTTTCTTTTTCTGATTTTATTTATTTAATTCATATCTTTTGATTTAATTGTCCAAATGATGTCAAATTAATTTCTAAACATTTGTAAAAATAATATCTTGCTGTTAAACCAGTTGTGGGTATGTTTTGAGAACTTTTTAAAATTAGTAAATTTGAAATGTTGGTTTAATACAAAATTGATACTTAATATCAATTTTGAATTTATAACTTAATTAAATTTTCTTTTTGCTAAATAAAATTTGTAAAATACCCATATTCAAAATATTTGAATTTAAGTTATTTAAACTTATTTTTTCTGAAATCATTCATCTTTATTTTGGCATAATATTAAAGAACTAAATATAAATAATGTTTAGAAAATGGGGAGTATTAGGTATTCATTTTTTTGAAATTCATTTGTGCAACATTATATTTTATAATATAATAATGCATTTGGAAACTTCATAACAACTTTGGACTTGACCTTTGTTTTAATTTTATTCTTGTTTAGAATCTATTAATCATTTCATGCTTTGAAAAATAGATGAGATTCATTTAAGCAAATGAAATGTTTATTTGGCTGATTCATTAATTTAAATTCCAAGAAGTTTTAAAGTTATACACTATAGGCTTAGAATTTCAAAGCTATATTTTGAACTTAGTTAAAGGAATGAAAACCATTTAGTAATTATATAACCTTTTGAATAATCTTGTTTTTATGAATAGATATGGCTAAGTGGTTTAATTCAAATACTTATAAAGAAACTAATTTATTTAAAATAAAATGGATTATAGTTTGTAAAATATTTGTCAAATTATATTTTAAGGTTTTTGAAACACAGTGGATAATAAAATGTTTAAATTGTGACATTTGAAATATTAAACTCAAGTTTAAGTCTTTCATAGTTGGTTTCCTTATACTTTTACTATTTTATTTTAATAAAAGGAAAAGTTTTAAATTTTAGTGATTTTTGAATATTATAAAATGTTGGGATGTTACAGACTACCACCCTTAAAAGGAATCTCGTCCCCGAGATTCGGAGAATCTAGAAAGACAAAGCAAAAGCTTGAGTGATTATGATAACTCGAGATGTTTTGAGAAATGAAATTTCGGACATGGAAACTTGGCAGTGAATGGTTTTTCTGATTAGGAGGATGGAAAGAAGATAGTTTGAGATCTCTGGGTTTAAGTGACTGGGTTTGAATTATCTAGGTGGCTACCACCCTTAAAAGAAAAGTTTTGTTGATAATTAAACATTCTAATGCACAACCAAAAATCAAGATAATCCATTACAAACATCATCTAACAAACATCAAGCAACAAGGTTCAAACACAAGCAACACATACGAAAAAAAATTCAAACTTCTTTTGAGAAATCGAACTAATCGTTATCGAACGAAGGGTCGGGGAAATACAAAAGCAACAGTACTGCCATATCACAATTTGATAGGTCAATACTCTATATTGATACGATAAGCTAAATAAGATAAATGGTGGTCCCTCTAACATGGTTTTGATTGCTACAATTATCCCTCCTACATACTACGCTTGCGTTTTATTGCGTGGTTATTTGCCACAGGCGTGACTTCTCCCTCAGTTGACTCTTCAAACGGCACCTCTTCAGGGTCTTCTTCCTCTGGTCCTTCCTCCTTCGTAGCTGCAGATACAGTTACATTTCCAGTGCCTTGGTCACCTCCTTCTTCAGCTACTGGCGGTGGTGGAGGTGGAGTGAGTTGCGCCTCAAGCATGGCAATTTGCTCATCCTTGCCAAGGTTCTCCAAATGTAGGTCATGTATGAGTTCCTCCAACTGACCAATAAGATTTTCAGAAGTCTGGAGTTCTTGGGTTTTTGCGTGTATGACGGCTTGTGCATGATCCGCGACGTCATAAGCCTGTTGGACCCTCCTGGTCAGACAGTTGATGAGATAATCCAGGTCTTCAAACGTCTTGTTAACGAGGGGCAAGTCCAGGCGATTTCCCGTGTGAGCCATCGAGAGACCATGTGCATTCCTCTTCCCAAAGGCACGGAAGGGCGATCCTGGTGCTAGCTTGAATCGATACTTGTAACACAGACGAGCCATTAAGTCCACCATAGCTATGTTCACTCCCTCAATCCACTCTGGGTAGTAGGTGACATAGTCCACGGGCTCGAAGTCTGGCATCGTAGGATCCGGGGTCATGATGGTGCGTATTTCCCAACGTATCCCATGGGGTATGTTGGTCTCCTCCTTCCTTCCTCGAAAATAGGGTGGTGGTAGCTTCAATACAATTGTCAATCTAGACAGCTGCCTCCCAAAGATGAAACCCGACAAAACTCCAGCATACGCAGTCTCAGTGTATTCCCCCATCTAGAATTTTGAACAGGTAAGAGTATTATAATTTAAAGGAAAGGGAAAGATGCAAGACAAGATAATGTAAAGCAATATTAAAGGAAAGTTCAAAATTTACTCATGTTTTGGAAACCTAGTTTAGTTAACTATTTAACCTTTGGGGTCTTAGTCCAGTCCTAGGGGTTTCGAACCTACAGGCAACACAGTGCTTTGATACCATCTGTAGCGTACCTGCACTTTAAATAAGGCAGATACCTGTGTATAGTGCAAATCCCTGGATCGATTCATTTGCACACACAGTTTACGATGTAATATCACAACAAAGTATCAATTTTATTACATCGATGATCCAGACTTACAAAATATTCGATACAAGTTGCATAGCATAAAGCTAGCATTGAAAAAGTACACAGCGGAAATACAATAGCAGTGAGTCTCTATAACTTTCATGCTGCCACAGGCGAAAACATGTTGGTTGTAGACTCAAAACCTTTAACGAAACCTCACTCGTCATCTGATCAAATCTGCAATAAGAAAAATATTGCAACAACGTGGGTCAGATTCCATTAAAAATGGAGTCTGGCAAGTGACACTATGGTGGACACTTAATGGAATAACTCTAAAGCCTATATGCATATTTGGCTGGTGGAGTTCAAGGCTAATTTGCATAAAGCCAATTTTTCCTACTCTTTTGAAAACACTTTTCTTGAAATCGACGACTATGGCATGAAAACCATAAATCTCATCTTCCCTTGTTCACCCATCAAGTTTTACTTTTGAAGTTGGAATGATGGAATCCTCCGTTGACGTCCTTGATCAGCTGCTCAAAATTGTCCGTAACCGGGGACATGGCTAAGTACTTAGTTTTACACTCTGCAGAGGTTGTGCACGTTCACCATTGTACCCATTCAACCCAAATTATCCTTTACACACCATTTGTGATAAGGAAAGGAGAGAATGAGACGAGATCTTTCAGAAGCATTTTCCCTCCCACTCTGGCTTGACCCGTTCCACCTAACATCCCCCTACATCTGCTTGTCAAGCCGGAGAGAGTCCACGCAACATAATTGATCAAGCCAGAGCCCATATGGCAATGGCTGCACTGGAAGAAATCGTCACTCGGAGTTCTTCAGATTCCTCGGTTCCTGGGTGGCCATTCACAAGTGTACATACTCCAGGAACCATAGACATGGACCTGAGTAGCCACTCAACATAAACCATACAACCACTTACCACCCAGGTGTTTCATTAACTTAGTGGATGTGCACTCTCAGGTAAAAATCACCATGCTCACGGCCCTAAGTAGAATAGAAATTCTTCCTAGGCGACGACAACCATGAGCACAGCCCTGAGTAGTCACTTAACATTTTGTCAAACCTTTCATCAATTGCATAGCATCAATATTTCTTCTAAGTATGATATAGGAACCTAGACACAGGAGTAGGGATTCTACACAGGTTTAGCATAGCAATACTATTCTACACATGCATAAAAATACATTAAGTAATGCATATAGAAATAGGAAGTTTATGAGGTGTGCCACTTGCCTTTGAATGTTGTCGTTGTTCACAACTCTTTTCAACAACGAACGTTTGCTCTCCGTTTAATCTAAACCATATAGACAAGCAACAATACCACAATCAACTGCAAGCACAACTCCACAATGCACACAAACACATACCAGATGAATAAATAAGTTTTATAAAACTTTCTAAGGAAAATATGTTTATGCATGATGTGCAAAATATTCCTAAGGCTAGAAATGCTTTTTCATGCCTTGAAATCCTTTAAGTTTATGCAAGGCAAATAGATAGGTCAAGAATGACTAAGGACTAAGGTCTTAAGTTGGATAAACATATTTTGTTTTATATCTTCTTGAAACAAGCACTCTAATGGCTTAGCCATTATGTGCAAACTACTTAGAGAAAAATACAAAGTCATTTGTTCAAGATGATCAACAATTATTATCAATTCTTTGTAAATTGGACATTCACTATAGTTAGAGAGACAGACACCCGGCCAGCCACTTAAATTGTGGAACAGGTCTCATGTACGTGGACATGTAAGGTTTGTTTCCAGGCCGCTTCATCCCACTATGCTGCTAGGATCCAACAACTTCAAGATGATAACATCATGATCAAAATTTGTTTAAGTCTAAAAGACAAGATTAGGAAAGAGGGAAAAGATAGAAAGAAAGATGTAGTTGTCCTCCAGGCTTCATCTCCAAACTTGTAACTTTCTTCTGGATGATGTCTTGATTGAGTTCTGGGTAGTCCTGATGAATCTTCAGACTTGATGATTCTTGTATCCTCGAGACTGGTCTTGGATTTACTTAGTCTTCGTGAAGTCTCAGAGGAGAAGAAAAGACAGAGAGAAAGACTTAGAGAATAAAAAGGGGGGTTGGCCTTCTTGAACTTCTTCTCACTTTTCTTCCAAGTGCTTGACATCTTTGGGATGCTTCCAGAGTCTGTTTTCTGCTAAGTCCTTTATGAACTTCTTCTTGATTTTCTTCTAAGTGTTTCTTCTCCTTGAAGACACTTCTGAAGTCTTGTTTTTGGCTAAGTCCTTCATTGGTCTTCCAGTTCCATGTTGAAATTTACTAAGTGTCTAAGTGTAGCACTTCACAAAAATGCTAAGTTGAAATTATTTCTAACTTAGAGAAAACTAATGAAGAGGGGTTTTCCTATGAGAATATATCTACAATATAAAATATGCTATGAATGAAATGAAATTTTAAATCACAAGAAACATCAAAATAACTTTTGTGATTTCTTTATAAATATGCATGAATTTATAAATGCAATTTAATTAATTTCTAATTTTGGAAAATATATAAAAAGGATAATTATAAGATTAAAGTTTCCTATGATTAACTTTTTATAACAAAATTTTATAATTAGTGTTAATAGACAGAGAGCCTTTAATTAAATCTATTGCAATTGGATTTAATCAAAATAATCTTTCTATTAAAAGTTATTTCAAAATTAGTCAAACTATTCAAATTAAACACACAACTATGAAATCATTCAAAAATTATTCAAAAATATTTATAGCAGTAGCATTAATTTACAAATATTCTAAAGTTTCTAAAACATATTTATTTGCAATTTTTGGATTTATAGATTTAAAGTTATTACAAATATACTCAAATTCACAATTTGAAATTTGAATATTTTATACTAAGTCAAATTTGAACTTTGGCCGATCTAAAATAATCTACATGTCAAGAGCTTTCCAAAAAATATAAAGTTTGTTAAATTTGGATGAGTGGTTAAAAAGTTATAGATGTTTTAATTACAGGGACTAATCTGCAAAATTTCCAATTAAAATTAAAATAGAAAATGATTTACACGCTGGCGCTGACGTGGCTGCTGACGAGGCGCTGACGTGGATAAGTTATCTGATCTGGGCCGTCCGATCTGGATCTGGCGGTCCAGATCGGATCGTACCGATTCGTCCACGACATCTAATCTACGCCGTTGAGATTGGATCGGACGGTTCACCTCGCTCTGACCGGAAGAGGGCGGCGCCGGTGGCCGGAATTGTCGAGGACGGCGGCGCTCCTCTCGGGTGTGGACGCCGGTGACGCTCCGGTGCTCCCCCGGACGAACGAAGGTGATGACGGCGTGCAGCTCGCCGCGGCGGTGTCGATGGGCCTAGCGGCTGGGCCTGCTTCTTCCCGGAGCGGTGAGGAAAGGCGGGCGGGGCGATGGAGTTCTCTCGCGACTCCGGCGAGCACGGTCTCCTTGTTTGGCTACAGAAAAGGACGAGGGCGAGGTCAGGGGGGTGCACACGGACGCGAGGGAGAGGGAGGAGGGCATCACGGGCTCCAGGAAGGTCTTCACTCACCGGGAAAGGAAGAATCGGGCGGCGGCGACCGAGCGGCTCCGGCGAGCTATTTCTCGAGCCTGGCGGCGCGATTTGAAGGGGAACGAGAGGGGAAAGACGCGGCGCGGGCTGGGGTATTTATGGGGGCGGGGAAGAGATAGAATCTCGTTCGAAAACGGCCCGGGATCGATCTCCGGATCGATGCAAAAATCTAGCAGAGTCTGTTTCGGAGGTTGAAGATGATCTGCTGACGTCAGCATGACGTCAGCCAGTATTTTCTTTTTCTGATTTTATTTATTTAATTCATATCTTTTGATTTAAATGTCCAAATGATGTCAAATTAATTTCTAAAAATTTGTAAAAATAATATCTTGCTGGTAAACGAGTTGTGGGTATGTTTTGAGAACTTTTTAAAATTAGTAAATTTGAAATGTTGGTTTAATACAAAATTGATACTTAATATCAATTTTGAATTTATAACTTAATTAAATTTTCTTTTTGCTAAATAAAATTTGTAAAATACCCATATTCAAAATATTTGAATTTAAGTTATTTAAACTTATTTTTGCTGAAATCATTCATCTTTATTTTGGCATAATATTAAAGAACTAAATATAAATAATGTTTAGAAAATGGGGAGTATTAGGTATTCATTTTTTTGAAATTCATTTGTGCAACATTATATTTTATAATATAATAATGCATTTGAAACTTCATAACAACTTTGGACTTGACCTTTGTTTTAATTTTATTCTTATTTAGAATCTATTAATCATTTCATGCTTTGAAAAATAGATGAGATTCATTTAAGCAAATGAAATGTTTATTTGGCTAATTCATTAATTTAAATTCCAAGAAGTTTTAAAGTTATACACTATAGGCTTATAATTTTCAAGCTATATTTTGAACTTAGTTAAAGGAATGAAAACCATTTAGTAATTATATAAACTTTTGAATAATCTTGTTTTTATGAATAGATATGGCTAAGTGGTTTAATTCAAATACTTATAAAGAAACTAATTTATTTAAAATAAAATGGATTGTAGTTTGTAAAATATTTGTCAAATTATATTTTAAGGTTTTTGAAACACAGTGGATAATAAAATGTTTAAATTGTGACATTTGAAATATTAAACGCAAGTTTAAGTCTTTCATAGTTGGTTTCCTTATACTTTTACTATTTTATTTTAATAAAAGGAAAAGTTTTAAATTTTAGTTATTTTTGAATATTATAAAATGTTGGGATGTTACACATGGATTGGTTGAAGGCGAACAAAGCTAAGATAGACTGTTCCACAAAGACTGTAACTCTTTCTCATCCTTCGGGACAGATAGTCTATTCTCCAAATCAAACCTCTTCAGCTCACCTTTTCGCTCTCAATGTTCATCCTCTTCCTGCTAGGGAAGATATACCGGTGGTCCGAGACTTTCCTGGCGTCTTTCCTGAAGAATTGCCAGGCATGCCGCCTGACAGAGCCATGGAGTTCGTTATGGAACTAGAACCAGGCACTGCTCCTATCTCCAAACGTCCTTACAAGATGGGACCCAAAGAACTGGCTGAGCTTAAGAGACAGCTAGAGGAGTTGGAGAGTAAAGGTCACATCCAACCTAGTACTTCTCCTTGGGGTTGTCCTACTCTGTTTGTCAAAAAGAGGGACACAAGTGAGCGACTGGTTGTTGACTACCGTCCTCTGAACAAGAAAACCATCAAGAACAAGTATCCCCTTCCTCGTATCAATGACCTGTTTGATCAACTCGCTGGTGCTAAAGTTTTCTCCAAGTTGGACTTGAGGTCAGGTTATCACCAGATCAAGATCTGCAAAGAAGACATTCCAAAGACAGCTTTCACCACTCGTTATGGCTTCTATGAATACACTGTCTTGTCTTTCGGTCTCACAAATCTTCCATCGACCTTCTCACGTCTCATGAACTTCGTTTTCATGGAATATCTCGATAAGTTCGTGGTAGTCTATCTCGATGACATTCTTATCTATTCCAAAATCGAAGAAGAACACGGAGAACATCTACGTTTTATCTTGTTGAAACTCCGAGAACATCGTCTCTATGCCGAGTTCTCAAAGTGTGAATTCTGGCTTCCTAAAGTATCCTACCTTGGTCATGTCATCTCTTCCGAACGCATTTCGGTTGATCCAGAAAAAGTGAAGGCCATTGTTCAATGGTTGCCTCCTACAACGGTGAAACAAGTCAGGAGTTTCCTTGGCATGGCTAGCTATTGCCGTTGATTTGTTGAGAACTTCTCCAAAATCTCTAAGCCTCTCACCGATCTCACTAGGAAGGATAGAAAGTTTCTTTGGACTCCAAAGTGTGATGAGAGCTTCAATCTCTTGAAACCTAAACTCACTTCTACTCCTATTCTAGTTGGCCCGGACACTTCCAAACCTTTCCAAATCTTCTGCGATGCATCTCTTCAAGGACTAGGCGCAGTCCTCATGAAAGAACGCAAAGTTGTGGCTTATGCATCTCGTGAGTTGCAGCCTCATGAGCTTAACTATCATACACATGATCTTGAACTTGCAGCAATGATGTATGCCCTCAAGGCTTGGAGACCTTATTTGTTGGGGCACAACTGTGAGATCTTCACCGACCACAAGAGTCTCAAATATCTCTTCACTCAACCAGATTTGAACCTCAGGCAAACAAGGTGGCTAGAGAAACTCTCAGATTACGATCTTACCATCTCTTACACTCCAGGCAAAACTAATGTAATGGCTGATGCTCTCAGTCGCAAGTCCTATTGCAACAACCTCATGGTTGAGGACATCCAACCTCCTCTTCACGAACAATTCAAGAAGCTCAATCTTCAAGTGGTTCCTTCTGGTTATCTTGCAAACTTGATTGCCACTCCTACACTTGAGGATAAGATCCGTGCCGCACAGTTGCGTGATTCTGGTGTCAAGAATATCAAAGACAACATTGGCAAGGATAATTTCAAGAGTTTCTCTCTCGATGACAAGGGTACCTTGCTGTTTGAAGAACGCATTGTAGTGCCCAAGCTTGACAACTTAAGAGAGATCATTCTCAAGGAGGCTTATGATACTCCGCTTTCTATCCACCCTGGCAGCACAAAGATGTACCAGGATCTCAAGTCAATCTATTGGTGGACCAGGATGAAGCGTGAAATTGCTCGCTATGTGTCTCATTGTGATGTTTGCTGTCGTGTCAAAGCAGTTCCTCAGAGACCACCTGGACTTCTTCAACCACTGCAAATTCCTGAGTGGAAATGGGACAAGATCGAGATGGACTTTGTTACTGGGTTTCCAAAGTCCAAGAAAGGCAACGATGCAATCTTTGTTGTCATTGATCGTCTCTCCAAAGTGGCTCACTTCTTCCCAGTCAAAGAGACAGTATCAGCTAGTCAGTTGGCAGAACTCTTTATGACAAGACTAGTTCCTTTACATGGTGTTCCTTTGGCAATAAGCTCAGATCATGGAAGTATCTCCACTTCTCGATTTTGGGATAGCTTTCAGAAATCCTTGGGTACCAAACTTCTGTTCAGCACAGATTACCATCCGCAGACAAGTGGACAGGTTGAAAGAGTGAACCAAATTCTGGAGGATATGCTCAGAGCTTGTGTTATCTCCTTTGGAATGAAATGGGAAGATTGCCTTTCGTATGCTGAGTTCTCCTACAACAACAGCTTCCAAGCAAGTCTAGGCATGGCTCCCTTTGAAGCTCTCTATGGCGTCAAATGCAGAACTCCTCTGAATTGGTCTCAAGCGGGTGAACGTCAATTCTTTGGCTCCGACATTATCCAGGAGGCTCAAGAAAAGGTTCTCATCATTCGTGACAATCTTAAGATTGCCCAGTCTCGGCAGAAAAGTTGTTATGATAGCAATCACAGGGACATGGTCTATGCACCAGGTGATCAAGCTTACCTTCGTGTCACTCCTCTGAGAGGCACGCAACGCTTTGGCATCAATGGCAAACTCGCTCCGTGTTATGTTGGGCCTTTCAACGTTCTTTCAAGGCGCGGTGAATTGGCTTACCGTCTGGAACTTCCTCCAAAACTCTCCAAAATGCACGATGTCTTCCATGTGTCACAACTCAAGAAGTGCTTCCACGATCCAGGACGTGCAGTTGATCATTGATCAATTGAACTTCGAGAAGATCTCTCTTATGTGGAACAACCGATTCACATTCTTGACGAAGCTGAACGTCGCACCCGTAACAACACTGTCAACTTCTACAAGGTTCAATGGTCTCATCATTCTGACAAGGAAGCTACATGGGAACGTGAAGACCACCTCCGTGCCGAGTATCCTGACCTCTTCGTTGCTCCCTGAAGAATCTCGGGGCGTGATTCCTTTGAGGGGGGGGGGGAGTGTTGTAACAGCCCGTTTGTAACTTTCCAAAAATATGTGTTTGGTTGTGCATTAAAATGTTGAATCATGTCATCATTTACATATGTGGTTGCATTTAATTAAATATGATTGCATCAACATCTTTTTCCAAATTCAAGTCCCATATTTAATTTCAAATACTTCTTCAAATAAATTTTCAAATGAAATTTCAAAATATTAATAAAGAATCAAACTAGTAAATTAGTTTTACTATTTTGAAACTATTAAAATTGTGTAAAGGTTTTTATCATCTTTAATTTCTGTTTTTTTTTAATAATACAAAACCAGAAAAACATTAAAAGAAAAAGAAAAAAAATGCAGAGGGAGCTCTCCTGGCCGAACTGGGCCACTCCCTGGCCTAGCCCGACCCAGCTCCGGCCCGCTCCCCTGACCCCCAACCTCCGTACGCCCCCTTTCCACGTCGCCATGGCTCCTTGGCCATGTGCGTCTCGCCCCCACCGCGCTGCCCCACTGCCTCCCTCTCTCCTTATCCCCCACGCCGCAGCAACCCTAAACCTAGCTCCCCATTTCCCATCTCGCAGCACCGCCCCTCTCTTCCTCTCTTTCCTCTCTGTGCATCCACCACCGAGACCACGAGAACTGCATCGCTGCCGCGCCGTCCCTCCAGTCGTCCACTCTCTCCCTCATCGCGCCAACGGCATCCCCTCTCTCCTCTCCGTCTGCGATGCACAGGGGGCTAGCCCGGAAGCTCCGCACGCAGCCGCGTGAGCTCGACGCCGCGACGCCGACCACAGACAGCCGCGACCTTCCCCGCACCGTTCTCTCGCCCCCGTCGTTGCCAACCCCGGTCCTCTCGCCACGGAGTGCGCCCCGGTGAGCTGCATCCCCCCGTGTTTTTTTCCCTTCCTATTTTCCCCGCCGTGCCATAGTCACGCCGGCGCCGGAGTCCGCGTCGCGCACGGCCGCATGACGTCGAGCAAAAAATCGAGGACCTCGTGCCTCCCCGCAACGTCCGAGCGGCAAAAACGAATTCCCACGCGACCCCGCACGTACTGCTACACCGAACGCAGCGGCGCCGCCCGATTTGGGTCATCGCCGGTGTCCGATCTCCCGCCGCTGCCCACTGACGTTGATCGTCAGTTCGTCAGTTTTGTCGGTAGGAAAAACCGTGGCCTTTTCCTGCCTAAAAATTTACACTAACCCCTAATCCTTCAGCAACACTACACAGAACCCCGTGGTTAGCAGCGCTGATCTCCGCGCGCCCGCGTGAGCTTGCGGGTTCCAACCCCGGCTTAGGAGATTTAAAACCCAAACCTTTTGTTCTCTGATTGGTTCCCTGACATGTGGGTCCCAGTACAGTGAGAGCAGCGCTAGGAATTTTACCCAGAGCTCACTGCTCTCTGGGTCTTTCTTTTTAAGCCTCACTAATACTTTGCTATCACGGATAGGTCCCTGCATCTAGCAGAAACACCCCTAGGTTTATAACTGCAATAACTTTAAATCTATAAACTCAAATAAAAAAACTTTATATGTTTTTTATCAGAAAAATGCAATGAACATTATTATAACATTCTTATGTCATTTTGCATATTTTATTTTAAATTCTTAGTTTAATTTAACAATGCAAGTACATAACTAAATATGGAATGTGAGGGGTAATAAAAATATAATGCCCTAAATCCATTTAATTTGATCTTATCATCTGCACCATGTCTAGCCATGCTAATTAACATTTAATTTGATGTGTAGATAAATAAAATTGCATATAACTAATAAATATGGAATGTGTTGGCCAAATAATTAATTATTGCCTACTCCATTTAAATTGATCAAATCACCATGCAATGCTATATATGTTAAAAAACATTTAATTTGTTGGTTACAAAACTAATTTGCACCCTAATTAGTTGCCGGGATTTCATCCCCGCATTAATATGACCTAATCATCTTATTCCATATTGCAACATCAATTCTTGGCGCATTTCCTTTTATTGATATTGTTTCCTATTGTTTGTGTTTTGCTCTTCTCTGGGTAGACGACGACGTGTCTGCTGTCGATACTTCCATCCTTGAGATTCCAGCTTTTGTGCCGGGCCACGAGCTGCCAGGCAAGCTTCTGCTAACCGTTTACACGATTGTTTGGTTTTCATTCTTGCCTTTTGATCTATGATATCCTAGTTATCGATTCTTGAATTGCGATCCCATCATATGTTTATCCCGCAGCCCATACAGCTTTATCCCCACATCCTATCATCTGTTGTATGTTTATCTGTTAGCCTTGCGAGTCGTAGTGCATGCTTAAGGTTGGTTCGGCGAGTCTGTTTGTCCTATGTCAGTTATACTTAGCATGATAGTTTGTCTACTTTAATAAAATGTTATATTCTGTTGGGAATTATAATTAAAAGATAAGGCACCGGCGGAATGCCTTACGAGGTGCGTTGTTCTGCTAAGTGTCGACCTAGGAACTCCGTTCTTCTCCTCAGATCCAATTTTGAGCGCACTAACCGCTTGTGGGAGGCCCTATGCAGCCCCCCGCGGCTTCGATCTAATCCGCTTCTTATCCAGGGCGCCGCAAGTAGTTCGGGCTTTCCATTTGATGCATGCATATGGTTACCTAACGATCTCATGATGATGGAGTTATCGATTCTCATATAGGGTGGCACGTTCTTAGAGTGTTATGAAGGTCGATCCCGCAGGCACTGTACTTGATTAGCCGTGCACACAATCATGTGGTTCCCTGGATGGGTTGTAGAGAAGAGATTTGTCGTGTTGAGATGCCCTACCTTCTAGTTTGCATTTTTGTAACATCCCCAAAATTTGCAAAAATTTAAAACTTTGCATCCATGAATCATTCATCATTAGGCATAAAACTACATCACAAAAATATTAAATAAAACTTCAATTATAAGTTTAAATAATCTATAATTCCATAAAGTGTTTATTTAAACTCCTTTAATAAATATAATTTTACCAAATTATTTATGGGAAAGTATAATGTTAAAAAGTTCCATTTTTAATAACCTTTCCAAAACATATTTTTATGAATTTTTCTGAAATGTTTTGAACAGCTTTAAAAATCATGTTTGAAATCAGTATTTGAAAACCGATTTGAATTTTATTTAAAAGAATAGGAGTTCGGGCCGGCCCGTTTATTATCTACCGCGCGCGTCCGAAAAAGGCCCAGCCAGCCCGCGCAGCCCTTCTCTCTCCCTCCTCTCGCTGACAGGTGGGCCCCACCTGTCAGCTTCGTCTACCTCCCGCCGGAGATCACGCTCGTTTCAAATCGGAGCCGGCCGAGATTTCCGAGCGGATTCAGCGCGTGGTTTGCTCCCTCGCACCCCCCTACTTAAACCCCCACCTGCGCCGCATCTCCCCGCGCCCAAAACCCTAGCCGTTCCACCGCCAGTGCGCTCGGGATCGTGTTTCCGCCGCCGCCATTTCCGCCGGCGAGAAGATCACCGTACGGTGCACCCCGGTCATCCCGGACCCTCTCATCTCCTCCCCTCACTTTCTTTCGTCCTTGCGCTTCTTTTTGACACGGTCTCGTGCCTTGTTTGGTAGAGAGCCACCGTCTTCGTCCGCGCCCGAGAGGAACCGCCGCCGCAAGCAACTCCGGCGAGCTATACGAGGAAGGGAGGACTACGCCGACGACCACAACTACGCCATCAACTTCGCCTCAACGCCCGATACGCCTCGGTAAGATTCGCTTGTCCCGTAGCCCTCTAAACGCGAGAGCGCGCAACGCCGGCCGTGGCGCCGTCGCGGTCGGGTGAGCTCCGGCGACCGCGCCGCCCGCTTTTGACCCTTTGCGTGTGGACCGTTGGATCTAGATCCAACGGATCTAGATCGATGTGATCTCGCGCGTCCATTTCTAATTAGATCGGACGGCTCGCGCCGCGATCCGCGTCGAACCGTTTTCGTCCAATAAGAACACGCCACGTAGCCACAGTTATTTCTTTTTCACAGAAATTTTATAAATAAAACAGAAAATATTCAAAACTTAGAAACTTCATAACTTTCGATCTGTAAGTTCAAATTTGATTAATTTTATATCCACGGATAGCCCTGCTAGTGTAGTTTATTTCTACATCATTTATTTTTCCTTTTGATAAATTATAATTCATGTAATTATCCTAGGAGTATTTCGGCTATTAAATCCATAACTTAAATAATGAAAATGTTTTGCAAATAAAGTTAATTATTTTAGTGTTGTATTATTTCTCTCTGTCCAGAAATATTAATATGTGTCTTATTTGAAAACTTTCATAAAACAATAAAAGTTGTAGTTATAGAAATCAAGTTTTGTTATATTGTTTTCAATTATTTAATTAATAAATAAAATAAGAAAATTCCTAGAAATCACATTTCATACATTTAATAACAGAAGAAAATTATTAATAAGTGTGTCTTGTTATACTCATAGCATATCATGCATGCATACATATTTATGTTTGGTGTTGTGTGATATTGTGTTAGTATTTATTTTATGTATTGCTTGGTCTAGATTGTGAAGAAGAGGAAGGACTTGCTTGTGATTGTTATTTTTGTTGTGCTTGTTCCTCCTGCTACCAAGGCAAGTGACATTCATAATATACCCAATATTTTCTATATACATTAGTAGTATATTTTGAGTAGTATGCATGATAAGAATTTTTGAAATATTTTATAATGCTAAGTTAGTTTATACTTTGCAAATATCCTAGTAGTGTGTAGTCACCCTTTCTTCTATGCAGCCATGAAAAGTTTTATTAATTGCTTAGCTATGCTATAAAAGTGTTTACATACCATGTTATAGAAATGTTTCTAAGTGTTAAAATTTAAAATGCACATCTGGGTGGAATTGGTTGTTATGGTTTATGTTGAGTGGCTTTTGAGACTATGCTTGTGGTTGTCGTCGCCTAGGATGAATATCTATTCTACTTAGGGCCATGAGCATGGTGGTTGTTACCCAGGAACAAAGAGATTACTAAGTCCCTCCAAGTTTAGATGCTTCCCGTGCAGCCTTTTAACAATGGGCTCTGTCTAGAATAATTAAGTTGTGAGAGTGCAACTTGTAATAAAGCTATACTTAGCTATTATTTTTGGATCTCGTTGTAGCAATTTAATACTTATGCAATGGTACTTTATATTTTGTACTGTGGTGCTGGCAGTGATCCAGGGACTACCACATAACACAGGTGTTCCAACTTTAATAAGAGTTGGGGCGCTACAATTTTTGGGGTTGATCGAACGAGTACGGGTTCACTAGTGCACCCCTACAGGGTTTAATCTTATCGATGAGTCGTGTCCATGGTTATGGACGACTTGGTGATGATGCTGGCTAATAAGATCATACACAACTTACACCTAATCATTGTTAATTAACCTGACTAGTAATATAGAATTACCTTCACAGTAACTTGTAACTAAAATTGTTCAATGTGTCAGTATTCCCGAATTGCTTCCTCATACTTGGTTGAGGGGGTTAATCCGAGAATGGGTTATGATTGGTGTTAGTTGTAGATGGTTACCTTATGCGCTCTCTTATCCCTCTCTAACTTAGACGGAAGTTGTAGCGTGTCTCTATTAGGCTGCTAGTGCTGCTGCCGCTAAGTCCACTTAACCCCATACTTTGGGAGTCTTACAGTTTTGTAACCTGTTAGCTTAAGCTTGTTCGATAAGCTTCGGTGTATTGACCCGTTCGCGGGCTGTGGTTTTTCTGCAGTTGAGGATTCTTCGTACGACCAGGTTGGTGGATACTACGTGGAGTTCGACGACGAGATCTACGACGAGTAGTTAGAGTTCCCCTGGGCTTTTTCCTGGTGGACCGCGTGGATGGGCCTTCTTTTCCGTTTTGGCCTTGAGCCCTTTGCTTCTTGTCTGTACTCATACCGGTTTGTTTCCGCTGCATGATGCAATGTTGGGACATGTGTCCTCTGATTGGTGCCATTCGCTATATTTTGCTCAGTGAGAGCTTTTGAGTAATTATTTCCTTTCTTTGTGTCTTAGGTTTTTTCTGTGGTTTCAACTTGTTAAAAATCTGACTCGTATACCATGTGTGTATGGTTGAAGCATACGAGTTGGAAGAATTTTTGGGTTCTTGCGTGCACAATCTTGAAACGTATGTGACGTTGGGATCGCCAAGAGATGTCGGCCGATGATCCATTCCGAGCCTGGCCTGCATGTTTCCTGGGATTGGTATTCCCCAGTATGCTCTTGGTTGTGTGGCCCAACCGATATGCTTTGTTTATGTAGCCTGAATCCAGGGTCTGACACCCTCCAAGTTTAGATGCTTCCCATGCAGCCTTTTGACAACGGGCTCTGTCTAGAATGATTAAGTTGTGGGAGTTCAACCTGTCAGCTTGACAAGCAGATGTAGAGTTGGTAGGTGGAACGGGTCTTGCTAGTATGGTTGAATTCTTCTTTTGAAAGTTCTTGTCTCAATTCTCTCCTTTCCTTAACACTCCGCGTGTATAGGATGTTTGGGTTAATTGAGTCTAAAGGTGAAAGTGCACAACCTCTGCAGAGTCGACAATCTGAGTACTTAGCCGTGTCCCCAGTGATGGACTACTTCGAGCAGCTGGACAAGGATGGGCGGAAGAATCTCAACATTGTTTTCATGAAGTAAAATTTGACTAAGGAAAGGAATGTTGGTGCACTTGGGCTTCATCCCTTGGTGCCAAGTCTTTGAAAATAAAAGTGTTTCTTAAAAGATACGAGAAAACTTGCTTTCTGCAAAATAGCCTCCAACTCCACCAAGACACATATGCATATAGAATTTAGACTTGTCATTTTATATCCACCATAGTCACTTGACAATACTTCGTTGTATTGACCTCCTTCGGGGGCTGCATATTCAAATGTGCAGGTAATTCAGATGAAGAATAAGTTTGGACTCGAGTCTACACCCAACATGTCTGCCTGTGGCGCATGCTTGAACATGAGGCTCATTGCTATTTTGCTTTTGTTGTGAACTCTGAATTTTAGCTAGCCTTCATGGCTATGCACCTTGTAATAAAGCTATACTTAGCTATTTTTGGATCACGTTTTAGCAAATTGATACTTATGCAATGATACTTTATATTTTGTACTGTGGTGCTGGTAGTGATCCAGGTACTAGCACATAACACAGGTGTTTCAACTTTAATAAAAGTTGGGGCACTACAAATGTTCACCGAAACCGAGGCAAAAGAAGCCCGGGAGAACGATGTCGACTTGCTCGAAGAGGCAAGAGAATTGGCATTGTCTCGGTCCACAATTTATCGGCAAAACCTCCGTCGCTATCATAGCCCGAAGTTGCATCACCGAGTATTCCGGGAAGGAGATCTGGTGCTAAGGCTAATACAGCGCACCGCCGGAATGCATAAGCTTTCACCTCCTTGGGAGGGGCCTTTTGTTGTAAGCAAAGCGTTGCACAATCATTCTTATTACCTTATAGATGCACAGGAAGCTAGAAAGGGTGTAATGGACAAAGCCGGGGAGGAAACCAAACGGCCATGGAATGTAGCTCTACCCTGTCCCTTTTACACATAAAGGGCACTATGTATGTATCTCGGTCTCTATCAATGAAATGTCGTCACCCCGAGAAGTTACTCAGGGACTGCCTCGCGCAAGTTGGTTGTTTGTTCAGTATTGCATGCCGGTGTCCTCGGGAGAAACCCGGGGACTACCTCTTTTCGTTTCAGTATTGTCTTGTCATTTACTTCTTATATGCATGTCGGCAACCCAGAGAGGAACTCGGGGACTGCCTCGTATTTATTTATGTTTGGCATATGTCGGGAACACTCCGAACTCGGTTTCAAAGCTAAAGTAATGTATGCCATGTGAAATAATCTTGTGACTCGACTGATGAACGCCGAAATGGTAGTCAGAAGCAAACAACATCAAGTATGGTGAACACAAAAACAAACTCGGGGCCTTGATTTAGGAGTTGTTTCGGCATATGCGTCTTAAACCCGGTTTTTTGTTTATACTTCCTATGTCGGAAAATTTCCAACTAGAACTCGGATATTTGTAAGTAGTGTATAAATGGGGTTTCGTGACTCGACTGTCGAACGCTGATATGGTAGAGAATAGCAGAAATCGCCTAATTGTAGTTCGTTAAAAGCAAAAGTTAACTGGCATAGCATATGACTTAAATTTATATTACATATGCACCCGGCATCCTGGGGGTTTAATGTTTAAACGACTTAGTGTTTTCAGGCAAAGCATAACAAGTGTGCCGGGCTAGGCCCGAGACGCTTAAGGAACAACGGGAGACGCCGGCTTCTCAGCTTGGTCGGCAACAGGTGGCTCGGAGACAATCTCCTCAGTAGCAGCGGCAGTGCTCGGCGCAGAGATAACCATCTCGGTTAATGGGATCTCGGGCGGCGGGAGGTCGGCGGCGTCTGTGTCGATGACGGTTTCGGTGGCCGCGGCTGTCTCGCCGAGTTCCTCCGCAGCACCGACATCCGACGTCTCAACGTCCACGCCCCCTACATCCTACGCCCCGCAGGCATCGCCATAATCTGACTCGGAGTCAGATTCAGCAAGGCTCGTGACGAACGAGTCGGGATCGACCCATCTCGCGAGGCGGTGCGCGGCCTCCTGACGCTGCCGGATCTTCGCCGGATCTATGTACCACTCCGAGATGGTGCGCAACCTCTGGATCACCTCAAGGTCGAGCTTCTCGTACCAGCTCAGCACATGCTGCAGAACTTGGTCAGCGCCGGCGCAAGCGGCTGACCGTTTCCAAGAATCAAGCCGATTTCCGACATCCTGGAGGGCAGCAACCAACTCGGTCACAGAGAGCGTGCCGGTAGAACCTGGCCACAACGCACCATGCGCGTGGACCGCTGCACTAAGGAGTCCGGTGCCGATAGTCCGGAGTGGAACTATCCGGGCCTTAGAGCAATGAGATGGTCATCGATATCCCATGCATCAGAGACTGGACCTTTCCCGGCCTTCTTCTCCCGTGCAACATTGATCGCAAGACTGGCGGCTTCCCGGGAATGCTCGAAGTGTCCTTGAGGGAGAAGAACTGTCACACGGACAAACCATGAGGCAATGTTGGAAATATAGGAAGACGGAGAAAGAGAACTCGAAATACTCACTGTTCATGTACTGGTTGAGACCGATCAGCTCGCTAAGCCAGGCGTCTTGCTTCGACCGAAGAAGAGCCACTTCGGTCTCGGCAGCATGGGCGCGCTCCTCGGACTGGTCCAAGGTCTCCTTCTGTTTCTTGGTGGAATCCAAGAAGCGCGTTTTCAAGTCTGCAGCAGTGGTCCTGGCCTTCTCCAGCTCGGCGCTCAGCCGCGCGACCTCGGACTACGCATCGGTTAGCGCAACCTTTTGGTCCACCGAGATCTTGCGCACGGCATCTCGCTCCTCCCGGAGCCGCTCCTCCGATTTCTTGGCCTGGCCGAAGTTGGCGAGAAGGGTGTGGAAGATGTTGTTGCGCCTCTTGCCACAGTCCTGTGAACAGAGTATACCCGACATTAGTCGCGGGGACTTCGGTTAATCAAGAGGGAGAATCTTGGGGACTGGAGGTTAAAGTTTTACAAGATCCACACGTGAGAAACAACTACTCGGTCGAGTTTTGGTACCCAAGGGAGGATCTCGGGTACTGGAAATTGATTTTTTTTTCTAGATTGGCACTTAGAGATCTGCGACTCGGTCGAATCTAGATCTCTGAGCACCAATCTCGAGGACTGAAGATAGTGGAAGGTAGAGGACTTACATCCACTACGCGGGTAGCGTCCAGGACGGCCACCTGAAGGGCGTGCAGGGGTTGCGCGCTGCGGCTTGGGCCAACATCATGTAAGTCTCCCACAATCTCGGAGGCGTCGGTGGCGATCTAGGCCAGGTTGTATTCGTCAACCGTGCGTAAGCCGGTGACGGTGGGCGCACTCAGTGCTCCAGCTTCCCGGGATCCTGAGGGCACAACTGCACTTACGGAGGCTCGCAGCGCTTGCAGAGCAGAAGTGGAGATGTCGGCAGGAGGCGGTGGCAGGCTGGAGTGCTTACCCGGAGCGGAGGAATCCTTGGTCAAAGTCAGGTCCTGGGCCGAGGATCTCGGCGGGGTACTGGGCTTAGCAGGCGCACTCTTCTGGCCAAAAGACTGGCTGCGCTGCTTCCCGGTTTGCCGCTCCGGCTACCGAGTGTGCTTGGCGGATGGCTGCTTCGCCGGCGGCGACTTCCGCGGGGCAAGCCGGGAGGCTGCCCGAGGCACAACTTGGCGCGGGGGGCTCAGGATGTCGGCGTCAAGATCAGGAGACACCGGACGACGCGGCGAATCCGGAAGGACGGCCCTCTCGGGAGCCGAGCTTTGCGTGCTCGGGATTACGGTGGCCGCAGCCTGGCCATCAGAGATCCCGGTGCCTATACCAGTGTCTGGGATGGGAGTGACGGGAACATCGGCCGCGACGAGGCCAGACCTCGGTTGACCGGCATCCTCCACTCGGCGGTGTGGCGGTGACGGTGCAACTCGAGTTGGGCTGGGAGATCGGGAGCCTGGGGGGCGGGAACCGGCAAACTCTGGGATGTCAAGCGCCGCCCTGCATAGTCAGAAAGCAATTCAGAAGAAATCTCGGACAGGGTCCGGATAGACCAACTCGGTTGAAGAGTAACTTACCCGGTGGCCATAGTCGGAGGACCTCTCCTCTGCCAGGGGTGCTGTCAACCGAGCGCTTGGTGGTCTTGGTCCTCTTGGTAGCCACACCCGAGCTAGCGGCATGTGCGGTCTCGGACACGGCGCGCTTCGTGGCGGCAGTAGGCCCCAGAACCACTAGCAGGGCGTAGTTGAGAGGACGGGCGTCAACTACATCAAGTATTTGACAATCGTCGTCGTCATCCTCGTCAGATTCAACTCGGATAGCATCTAGAGCCGAGGGCTTACCCGGACCGGAACCACGAGCAAGGGGGATAGAGAGATGATCCTCGCCGTCGGGATCCTCCGAAGGCATCTCCAGAGGTGTCGGAAAGTCGGACGCAAACTTGTCCCCGGCGTGCACCCCGTCCTCTTCGATTTGTCGTTAGAACAGCTGCAATAAGAAAGGGAAATCAGCAAATAGCAAGGTTGTCGGTGGAATATAGCAGCCGGCATAGCGCGGATGTCGGTCAAGGCACGCGCACACACCTCCTCCAGCTGTTTTTTCCGGGTGGCCGGGGCCAATCCCCACTTCCCGTTCTCGGTCATCTTTGTCCGAGCGATAGCTCGGACACGGCGATAAACTGCGGGTTTGTCCAACCCGAAGATGCTTGTTCGGGTTGGGTCGTACAATCGCTCATGAAGCACATCTTGCGTACCCGGGTCTGAAGGGGGCAAACCCGGCGGATGATAAAGGTGCACAGGAGGTCATCCGCAGTCAGATCTTCCGCGGATACAGTCAATACGTCGTGCATGTTCTCGACCTCCTCGGAATCCGGAAGTTGGCTCCAGAGCTCGAAGTCGGTTGGAGGGCCCGTGATGAACTCCGGGGTGGAGGAACTCGGTTCTTCTTCTGATGCGACCTGATTCCGCACGTAGAAGAAGCTATGTTGCCACTTCCGGCAAGACTCCAACCTCTGGATCTTGGGGAATCCGGAGTCAACGCGGGGGATGATGGTCGCTGCTCCGCATGCAACGAGGTCCTTGACCTTCTGGTCAGGGTTGGGGATGACTTGTCGGCGAAGGAGGAAGTACTTGGCCCATAGATCCACAAAGGGGCAGATGTCGAGATACCCCTCCGCGTAGGAGGCGAAACAAGAGAGCGTCAAGATGGCGTTGGCAGGGAGATTGTGTGGTTGGAGGCTGTATGTATCGAGGAAGTCGCGGAAGAACGGGCTAGCCGGAAGGCTGAACCTGCGCTCGAAATGTGTGACGAACACTACTCGTTCACCGGGTTGGGGTTCCGGTTCGACTTCACCGGTTGGAAGTCGGCTTTCCACTTGAGGTGGAATCTGGTGCGTCCGGTACAGCCAGTTGTGGTCCCACTGACTGGCCTCGGAACCGTCCCAACATCCTCTAACGCTCTCATCACCCATCTCGGCGGCTTCGGATGTCATGTCGGAGCTAGTCTGCAGTCGGAGTGGCTATGTTAGTCGGGTTATCATGTCGGTAATGAAGGAACTCAGACCAGAAACTATTTCTATTAATCGACATCCTACCGAAAAGATCTACCGGAGAAAAACAAAAAGAAGTTAGTGGAAGCAATTACCGGGGAAAGGCAGTATAGGCAGAGGCATGTCTAAAGCCGTCCTGTTCGCTAGCCAACTACACCAACAACGGCGCAATACGAACTATGCAAGATCGAACGAGCGGTCCCGTGATGAACTCGTGGAGGTTCGGGACGAAGTCTCAAAATCACGAACATTTATGGCCGTGGGGGAATATACCGGAGAGGATCGAAGGACTCACCGGAGAAGAGGAAGGTGCCGAGGCACGAGAGTCGCGTGAACCAATGGCAAAGGCGGTGCGCTTGATCGACGGTGTTCAGCGCTCGGGCATTGCGCGATGGCGACGGCGGAGCGCTCGTGGCGAATGTGGGAGGGGGAGGCGAAGTGGGGAAGAAGGCGAGGCGACCTGTCAGACCCTGAATTCAAGCTACACCAACGAAACGTATCGGTTGGGCCACACAACCAAGAACATACTGGGGTTACCAATCCCAGGAAACAATCAGGCCATGCTCGGAATGGATCATCGGCCGACAGCTCTTGGCGACCCCAACGTCACATACGTTTCCAGATTGTGCACGCAAGAACCCAAAAAGTCTTCCAACTCGTATACTTCAACCATACACACATGGTATACGAGTCGGATTTTTAATGTCGGGGGGCTGCCCTCCGGGTAGTGGCAGATCCCGGTATAACTCAGTAAGGTGCCAACAGTACTTGACCTTTGGCGAGAGCAAGGGACACCTCCTGGTGTTCTGAAAGGGCAACTTGACCCTTGAACACTGGTAGAGGGCAAAGTGCCTCCTGGCAGGCGCAAGGGTCAGCTCTGGCACCTATAAATAGACGCACCCGGCCTTCACAATCGCAACACAAGCATGAGCGGGTGGTTCCTCTAAGAACTAGCTTCTCGAAGATGTCTTTGCCGATAGGCTAAGACATCTTCGGGAGGCTAGGCCTAGAGATACTCATCCTGAGACGAGCTCGGACGCCTCCGGAAAGGGTCCCGGATCTCGGACTCCGAGGAAACTCCCGGAAGGAGGTGTACTCGGCTTTACCGGATAGGTAGTCCGGATAAGTACTAACCGGAGTGTATGTCTCGGTCTTGATCTTATGCAGAAGAGGCTCACAGTGGCAAGCGAGGAGGTAGCCGGCGTGAGGGCTTCCGGTAGGCCGTCAGCCGGTACGACCGTGGTACGACAAGACCTGACATGCCTAGCCCGGCAATCCGGAAAAGGCTATCCGGGATGGGCCAAGACATGTCTTGTCTCTGGCAGAGGGACAATGATGGTTCAGGACGGCGCCGGTTGTCCTTATCGATATGATGACGCTGGGGCTACGCCTGATAGCCCGGCGACTAGGTCGCGCTAGCCGGTGACGGCATGCCGGATAGGCCTGTCCGATGGGGCCAAGCCGATTTAGGGTTTCCGGCCCTCCTGGCCGGAGCTCTATAAAAGGCGACATAACTGCTCCTGAGAGGGAGAGACCAACTTCGGAGCCAAGGCTATAGTCACATTTACTCTTAGAACATTTACTCCTTCTCACCTAGAGTTCATCTAGTTCTTTGTACTCCTCCCTTTGAGAGATCCAGCAGCAGATTGTAACTCTTGTACCACAACTATATAGAGAGGAAAGACAGGAGTAGGGGTGTTACCTCCTCACGAGGGCCCTAAACCTGGGTATATCGTGGGTGTGTTGTGTGCCTTCGTGCACTTGTTTGTGTTTGTTAGATCTTCCCCCTCGCACTTTGATCTTGTTTCTTGTTCCTGGGAGATTTCGGTTATACCGGGATCCTCCTCGCGTGGGCTAGTCAGCTCGCTGTCCCTCCCCGGATCCACCAACGTCCATCGGCCCCACACAATTAGCCATCCCATGGCATCTGCCGTGACACCACCACGACAGTTGGCGCCCACCGTGGGGCAGACAGAGGCGTTGGCTGGTGTACACATCCGGACGGGCTCCCCTGTTCACTTTGATGTTCGGGTTCTCTCTGGCCTGGTCGTAAGACTAGGGGAGATGGACTTCGTCTGCGACAACGCAGGGTGCTTCCGGAACAGACCTTTTCCGGTGAACGGATGTCTCATTGACTTTGGTGGTTTCACCACCTACGTCGCCACCGAGGTTGTCTGTAGCTACCCGGACATGGTGCTGGAAGCTGAGGACCCTCCCATGCTCTGCGCTGCTCGGGGTCTGCGCGCCGGTCGCCCCCCGAGTTCCATCGCGGTGATGATGGTCGGGGCAACCAAGGAGGAGTACCAGGACGCAGACGGCGATACCGGGAGTGGTCACATCCGGTTGGCCAAACCTCCCCAGGAAAGGGGTGCGGCCCGGGATGGTGATCCACAACCGTCCCAGCCACGGCGTCGCCCGGATCCCCTCTCGGGACTGGTGGCCAAGTTGACCGTACCTGTGGCTGCTGAAGCGGATACCCAGGCCACCTCGGCTGACTTGGAGGAGCAGCGGAGGTTGCTACTCGCCGAAGCACAGGAGATCGCCGAGATCCGTCGCGAGCTCAATGCTAGCCTCCGGGAGTACAATGCAGCTCACGGATTCCTTAAGATAGACTCCCGGGACAAGCGCATCACGGATCTGCGCAAGAAAGGAAGAATGGTGAATGAGGAGCTGGCTGGTGGAGCCACCACCAGTCACACGGGAAGTCGGATTTCAGCGGGGAAGCCAGTGTACAGCTCACCGGCGAAAACCCTTAGGGACGCCGAAGCCGCCATGGCCGAGTTGGTGGGGTTATCCGGTGAGGCCCTGCGCAAACAGCAGGAGCGGGTAAACGAATTGGTGATTGAGGCCAACCGTCAGAATCAGGCCTTCAAAAAGAAGAACCACGGGGCAGGATCTCAAGTGCACTCGGCAAGACCCAATAGCCAGAAATCAGACTGGGAGGCCTCTTCCCCGCATCCGAGCAGAAGCAAGAGCAAGAGCCGGAGCCGGAGTCGAGGTTCCGGGAAGAACAAGCAGCTACAGACCTATGACCCGGCCTTCGCCGGTATTCAACAAGCCGGGCAAGCCGGACAGCGTAACTCGGGGCAGGCGGGAAGTACCCGTGGGGATGGTAACCTGGGTGTAGGAAACAATAACCCGGTCGGCCATGGTAATTCACCCCGGAACCCTCCTCATGTTCAGGGAAACCCATAGAGGGAGGTCGCCTCTGTTCCCCAGCAGGCCGTGATCCCTGCGCAAGACAGGCTCAACGATGGCAACTCGAGGCTGCAGCAGCTCGGGTATCAGCCAGACGAGAACCCTTTGGGATCTCGGATAGGAACCAGGCAGCTGAACCCGGCAGATGCCAGATTCCGGCTTGACCGGATTCACCAATCCGAGTTGGTGGAAGAGCAAGGACCTCCGGGACCTGCCTGCTTCGGACCTCGGATCATGCGGGAACCACCTGTTCGGAACTTTCAGCTCAACAGGGGTGCCAAGACCTATGACGGCAGCAAGAAGCCGGAGGACTGGCTAACCGACTATGTAACAGCAGTAAGCATAGCCGGTGGAAACAGACGATGGGCAGTACGATACGTACCGCAGATGTTAGAAGGACCTGCCCGGATCTGGTTGAACAACCTGAGAACTGGCAGCATAGACTGCTGGTTAGACTTTGAGGAAGCATTCATCAGCAACTTCACCAGCACGTACAAAAGGCCTAACAGGCCTCAACAGCTCGCCATCTGTAGGCAAAGGAGCAACGAGACCGACCGGGAGTACCTTACCCGGTGGAGCAATATTCGCAACTCTTGCGAAGGAGTCGTAGAAGCACAGGCCATCTCCTGGTTTGCACAAGGATGCCGGCATGGCTCTATGCTGTGGTAGAAGTTGCAAAGAAAGATGCCAACGACCTTGGCAGAGACCATGCGCATCGCCGATACCTATACGCTTGGAGATCCCATGCAACCCCTGGTGGATGTCGGTGACTCCAACAGGAGGAATGCGGGACCTCAGCGTTCAGGACCGAGCAGGAGCCATGATCGTTAGGAGTTCGGCCACAAGAGGAATCAGCCCGAGTACCACCATGCCGCACAGCACGTCGCAGCAGTAACCCGGGAGCAAGAGGATGCCGGCAACAGCCAGCGTCAAAAGACAAGTGGCCCGGCTTGGGGTCAGAGTCAGGAAGTGCAAAAGACCTGGGTGGAACAAAAGAAGCCCCTGACATATGAGGAAATGCTGAACAAGCCGTGCTGCTACCATACTCTGGAGGCCAACAAGCCCGCAAACCACTCTACTCGGCAGTGCAGTTGGTATCAGCGCACGTTGCAGGAGGGCAGCTCGGGAGCTATTCGGCAGAGTGCTCCGGCATCTCGGCCCAATATCCCGAGACCCCCTCCGACGTCGGGGGCCAATGCTGTCCGAATCAACCCGCCTCCACGAGGACCCCCACCTCGGCCAGTGAATGTGGTGCACACCCGAAACGACAACGGTGCAGGCCCCAGTAACCAAGCCGGACAGCAGCAGAGCAACCATCGGGAGGCACATCAAAGCTATGTGGTCTTCGTGACCGAACCCACTGACAGAAGAAGCGTGCGACAGCGTGCCCTGGAGGTGAATGCTGTGATCCCGGCGGTGCCCAAGTTCCTGCACTGGTCCGAGATGGAGATCACGTGGAGCCGGAAGGATCACCCCCGGGTTATGCCTAAGCCGGGGGCGTATGCCTTGGTGGTGGACCCAACTTTTGTCGGACCCAACATCAACGTCCGCTTCAGCCGAGTTCTGATCGACAATGGAAGTGCCATTAACATCATGTACAAGGACACGATGCTGAAGCTGGGAGTATCCATGAACACCCTGCTGCCTACCGAGACAACCTTCCACGGTATTGTGCCCGGAGTCTCTTGCTCACCCATGGGAAAGATCTGGGTTGAGGTGCTATTCGGGACTCGGGAGAACTGCCGAACCGAGAGCTTGGAGTTCGAGGTCGTGGACCTCGAGAGCCCGTATCACGCGCTGATCGGCAGACTGGCCCTCGCCAAGTTCATGATCTCAACTCACATGGGCTACCTCAAGATGAAGATGCCGGGACCTAACGGCGTAATCACCATCTCGGGAGACCACAAGCGCTCCATGGAATGTGCCTCGGCGGGGTCGTGCTTGGCTGAGTCTCTGGTGATCGCGGAAGAAAAGAAGAGGATTCAGCAGGTGGTAGCAATGGCCAAGACCTCCCAACTCGGAATGCCCGGGATGGTGAACCCGGAGCAGGGGGCATCATTTCAGCCCCCCAAGGAGACCAAGAAGGTGTGTGTGGACCCCAACAACCCGGAGCGCCAAGTTATCATTGGCAGCAACCTAGACAGCAAATAGGAAGGCAAGCTCGTCGACTTCCTCCGTGAGAATCGGGATGCTTTTGCGTGGTCGAGTGACGATCTGCAAGGCGTCCCGAGGGAGTTGGCTGAGCACTCTCTGTTTGTTAGACCGGATGCGAAGCCGGTGAAGCAACCAACTAGGCGCCTCCCGGATGAAAGAAGAGCCGCGGTCATGGAGCATCTGGCTATACTGTTGGCCGCTGGATTCATAATGGAAGTGCTGCACCCGGATTGGATATCGAATCCGGTTTTGGTGGAGAAGAAGAAGGATGATCCCCTCCTGCTTAAGGTGTGGCGCATGTGCATCGAGTTCACCAACCTCAACAAAGCATGTCCGAAGGACCCCTTTCCATTACCCCGGATAGATCAAGTGATAGATTCCACTGCCGGGAGTGAACTTTTGACTTTTTTAGATGCCTATTCTGGTTTTCACCAGATACCTTTGAATCCGGATGATCAATTGAAAACTGCTTTTATTACCCCTAATGGGGCTTATTGCTATCGTGTCATGACTTTCGGTTTGAGGAATGCTGGTGCTACATACCAGAGGTGCATGCAGAAATGCTTGCATGACCAGATAGGCCGAAATGCCGAGGTCTATGTCGACGACATAGTCATAAAAACGAAAGAAAAAGCCTCACTAATAGATGATCTGAGGGAAACATTCAAAAACTTAAGAAGGTTCCGGATGAAATTGAACCCGGATAAATGCACATTTGGTGTTCCGGCAGGGAAGTTACTCGGTTTCCTCATCTCAAGCCGGGGAATCGAGGTCAACCCGGGTAAAATTCGTGCTATCGAGAGCATGAAATTGCCCGTGCGTCTCAAGGATGTGCAGAAGTTTACCGGGTGTCTCGCATCCCTAAGTCGGTTTGTGAGTCGACTTGGGGAGAAAGCCTTGCCCCTGTACCAACTGATGAAGAAGAGAAAGACATTTGTTTGGACCTCGCAGGCTGATGCCGCGTTCAACGATTTGAAGAGAATGCTCTCAACAGCACCCGTATTGGCTTCCCCATTACCCAAGGAACCTATGCTGCTGTATATTGCCGCAACCAACCGAGTAGTCAGTGTGGCCATGGTAGTAGAAAGGGAAGAAGGGGGCAAGCTGATACAGAGGCCGGTGTATTACCTCAGTGAGGTGATCTCGGAATCCAAGCAGAACTACCCGCACTACCAGAAAATGGCGTATGGGGTGTATATGGCAGTGACCAAGCTCAAGCACTACTTTCAGGAACACCCGATCACAGTGGTATGCGAAGCTCCTCTGGCCGAGATCATCGGTTGCAAGGACGCTAGCGGCCGGGTAGCCAAATGGGCCATCCAGTTGTCTCCATACGCTCCGGCGTACGAGAGACGAGATGCCATCAAGTCGCAGGCGCTGCCGGACTTTTTGGTGGACTGGGCCGAGATGCAATATGAACCTCCGATGCCGGATTACAATTTCTGGAGGATGCATTTCGATGGCTCAAAGGCTAAGATCGGATTCGGTGCCGGAGTGGTCCTCACTTCTCCAAAGCAAGATGTACTGAAGTATGTGCTGCAAATTCATTTTCGGGCATCCAACAATGTCGCAGAATATGAGGCCTTGGTTCATGGACTGAATGTCGCCAAGGAAATCGGCATCCGCTGGATAGAGTGTTTCGGTGACTCCGACCTCGTGGTGCAACAAGTGTCGGGGAATTGGGATGCCCTCGATGCAAACATGGCCTTATACAGGTTTCATGTGCAGAAAATATCCGGATTTTTTGAAGGATGCGAGTTCAAGCATATACCCAGAGGAGAACACGAGGCAGCAGATGTCTTGTCCAAGCTAGGAACATCTCGGGATGCCATCCCACCCGGGATAGCCCTGGAGCATTTGAGGAAGCCATCTATTCAGCCCTCACCCGAGTCGGATTCTATCTTCATCCCCAAGGAGCCTGGTTCAGATGCCGTACCCATGGAAGTAGATGTCGGGAGCATAACATCGAACCCGGGGACTGCATCGCAGTGCTCAGAGAGGCAAATAAAGATGATGATAGAGGTGATGTCGGCAGAGCCAATGGACATACACGCTGCCATGTTCCCGGTTAGACCTGTCCCGGGATGGGCACAGCCCATTATGGCTTATATCTTGGAAGGAACCCTCCCGGAAAATGAAGTGGAAGCCCGGCAGATAATACGAAGATCAAAAGCATACTCCGTCATCAATCAAGAGTTATACAAGAGGAGTGTCACTGAGGTACTCCAGAGATGTGTAGAACCGGCAGAAGGACAAGAGATGCTCCTGGAAATACATCAAGGGGAGTGTGGACATCATGCATCATCCCGGGCCCTGGTGGCGAAAGTGTTCCGGCATGTGTTCTACTGGCCCACTGCGCTGCAGCAAGCAGAAGATATTGTCCGGAAGTGTGGAGGATGCCAGAGATTTGCTCACCGGATACACATGCCGGCGTCAGCACTGAAAACAATCCCCATCACTTGGCCATTCGCAGTTTGGTGTTTGGATATGGTCGGGCAATTCAAGCCGGCAAGAGGCAATATGACACATATACTGGTGATGGTGGACAAGTTCACCAAGTGGATAGAAGTCAAGCCAATCCGGAAGTGTGATGGACACACCGCTGTGCAATTCCTGAAAGACATCATCTTGAGATACGGATACCCGCACAGCATTATCACGGATAATGGCACCAACTTTGCTGTGGGGGAGTTCGCTCGATTTTGTGCTGAGAAGGGAATCCGGCTGGATGTAGCATCAGTTGCACACCCGGAAGCAAATGGGCAAGTCGAAAGAGCAAATGCCTTAGTCTTAGCCGGCATCAAAGCTCGTTTGATCGAACCACTGTTGAGAACTCCGGGATGCTGGATAGAGGAATTACCGGCGGTGTTATGGGGTCTCCGGACTACACCGAATAGATCTACCAGGTACACGCCATTCTTCATGGTATGCGGTGCTGAGGCAGTACTCCCGACCGACATACAATATGATTCCCCGAGAGTGACAATGTTCACCGAGACGGAGGCAAAGGAGGCCCGAGAAGATGATGTAGACCTACTCGAAGAGGCAAGAGAATTGGCACTATCTCGGTCTGCAATTTATCAACAGAATCTCCGTCGCTATCATAGCCGGAAAGTGCACCCGAGGGTGTTCCGAGAGGGGGATCTTGTGCTGAGGCTCATCCAACGCACGGCTGGAATGCATAAATTGTCACCTCCATGGGAGGGACCTTTTGTGATAAGCAGGGCATTGCACAATGATTCTTATTACCTTGTAGATGCACAGGAGGCTAGGAAAGGTGTAATGGACAAATCCGGTGAGGAAACCAAGCGTCCATGGAATGTAGCACTACTTCGCCCCTTTTACACGTAAAGGGCTCAGTGTATGTTGTATCTCAATTTTTAGTATTAATGAAAGAAAGGCACCTCGGGAGGAACCCGGGGACTGCCTGGTTATATGCATGTTTTGTTCTCATTTTTGGTCAAGTTCGTTTATTGTTTTATACCGGCATCTCGGGAAGGAACCCGGGGACTGCCGGGTTGCTATCTTTTATGTTATTTGTATGCCGGGAAAGTTCCGAGTTCGACTCTCAAAGTCAAAGTAATGTATGTCATGTGAAATCATCTTGTGACTCGACTGACGCACGCCGAAATGGTAGTCAAGAGCAAAGAGAGGGAAGGTGGGAAACACGAAAATGGTCTCGGGGACTCGGAGCAGGAACTTATCCGGCATACCTGTTTTTAGTAACTTAGTTATTTTTTATGTCGGGAATTCGGTTAGCCGGAACTCGGGTTGTTTTAAGTAATGTATGCCGTATGTGGAGTTTTGTGACTCGACTGTCGAACGCCGAAATGGTAGACAAGAGCAGAAATTACCTAAGTACGGTAAACATGAAAGGCAATTCGGGAACTCATAACAGAATAAATTGGCATAAGTTACTCGGATAAATAATTCAGTACGAAACGAAAATAATATAACTGTATATTACATCTTGCACCCGGCATCCCGGGGATTTAACAGACCTACTCTTAAAATATTTCTAAGTGATAGGAGATGTCGGCTTCTCGACCGAGACGTCAGCAGGAGCAGCGACCTCGGGAGCGGCATCAGCAGGAGCAGCAGGAGCAGCAGTCCCGGTGGCATCAGCAGTAGCAGCGATCTCGGAAGAAGCAGCAGGAGCAGCTTCGGCTTCAGTTCCGGTAGCGCTACTCGGGGCGTCGGGGCGCACCTCGGTCTCGATGGCCTCGGGTCTTGGCGAAGTCGTTGCGTCCCGGGGAACCACGGTCTCGGGCGCGGCACCGGAGGCAGCATCATCTTCTTCCGGGGCCTCGTCTTCCGCGTCGCCGGTCGCGCCGGTTTCTTCGTCATCCTCATAATCTGATTCGGAATCAGAAGGAACGGCGCTGGCGGTGAAGGCGCGGATGCTGGCCCACGAGGCGATGCGATGCGCCACCTCTTGTCGGCGCTCCACCTTTGCCGGATCGCTACACCACGGCGAAATCGTCCGCAGGCGCTGGATCGCCTCCAGATCAAGACCTTCGTACCAACTAAGTGCTTGGGTCAAGACCTGGTCGGCACCAGCCCGCACACCAGAACGCTTCCAAGCGTGGAGGCGCCTCCCGGCACACCGGAGTGCGCTCGCGAGCTCGGCGACCGAAAGCGTCGCGCGGATGCTCGGCCACAGTGCGCCGTGGACGTGGACCGCAGCGCTAAGCAGCTCCGTCCCGATAGACCGAAGAGGCACTATCCGGGCCTTCAGGGCCGTGAGGTGATCCTCGATATCCCAGGCATCCAAGATAGGGCCCTTCCCGGCGCACTTCTCTCAGGCGGCAGCAACGGCAAGGGCGGCAGCATCGCGGGAGTGCTCGAATTCTCCTTTAAAAAGAAGAGCTGTCAAACGGCTAGGTCATAAGAAAAGCAACAGCAAAAGAGAGAAAGCAACAAGAGAAGAGGGATGTCGGTCCACTTACTGTTAAGATCCCGGTTCAGTACAGTGAGCTCGGAAAGCCAAGTATCGGACCATGACCGGAGGAGAGCCAGCTCGGTCTCGGCAAGATGCGCACGCTCCTCGGACTGGTCCAAGGTTTCCTTTTGCTTCTTCGTCGCCTCGATGAAGCGCGTCTTCATCTCGATCGCGGTAGCCTTGACTTTTTCGAGCTCGCCGTTAAGTCGCGCGATCTCGGTTTGCGCGGTGGCAAGTGCGGCCTTCTGATCTACCGAGACCTTGCGTGCGGCGTCTCGCTCCTCCCGGAGGCGCCCCTCGCATTTCTTGGACTGACCGAGGTCAGCAAGAACTCGGTTGAAGATGTTGCAGCGTTTCTTGCTGCACTCCTGAAATCAAGACAAAAAAGGAGGAATCAGCCGGGGAAAAATGTAAGGAAATCGGGAGAGTCCGGGATCTCTAACACATAACAAGCTACCCGGTTGGGAGGATCTCGGGGACTCGGTATCCGAGTCCTGAAATTTTCTCTAAGATTGGAGCCTAGTGATCTACTATTCGGTGGAATCTAGAGCACTAAGCACCAATCTCGGGGACTAGTGGTTATGGAGCAAATTTTGAAACAAGCTACCCGGTTGGGAGGATCTCGGGGACTCGGTATCCGAGTCCTGAAATTTTCTCTAAGATTGGAGCCTAGTGATCTGCTATTCGGTGGAATCTAGAGCACTAAGCACCAATCTCGGGGACTAGTGGTTATGAAGCAAATTTTGAAGCAAGCTACCCGGTTGGGAGGATCTCGGGGACTCGGTATCCGAGTCCTGAAATTTTCTCTAAGATTGGAGCCTAGTGATCTACTATTCGGTGGAATCTAGAGCACTAAGCACCAATCTCGGGGACTAGTGGTTATGGAGCAAATTTTGAAACAAGCTACCCGGTGGGGAGGATCTCGGGGACCCGGTCTCCGAGTCCTGGAATTTTCTCTAAGATTGGAGCCTAGTGATCTGCTATTCGGTGGAATCTAGAGCACTAAGCACCAATCTCGGGGACTAGTGGTGGTGGAAGGAACGAATATTTTTTGAAAGAGATAGAACAAGCTTACCTCGATCACCCGGGTAACATCCAGCGAGGCCACCTGGAGAGCGTGCAGAGCTTGAGCGTTGCGGCTTGGGCCGGCAGCGTGCAAGTCTCCCGCGGTCTCGGAGGCGTCGGCGGCAAGCCAGGCCTGGTTGTATGCATCAACAACCTGTATGCCGGAGCCGCCGGGCGCGCGGGTAGCAGTAATATCCCGGGATCCTGAAGGCACAAAGGAGCGAACGGTTGCTTGCAACATCCGCAAGGCAGCAGTAGGGATCTCGGCGGGAGGTGGTGGTAACGATGAAAACGTACCCGTGCGCGGCACCAAGTCTTGGGCCGAGGATTTCGGGGCAGCTGCAGGCTTGGCAGAAGTTTTTTTCTGCCCAGCAACCTTGGGGCGCGACTTCGCGACCGGTGGATCAGCTGGCGGGGAGGAGGCTGCGGGCCGTTTCTCCGGGGCAGTCTTGTCCGAAGCTTGCCGGGAGGGACCGCTTGGCACGGACCGCCGAGGAGGGCTCAAGATCTCCGCCTCGAGTCCGGGCACCCGGTGCGGACTTTCCGGAAGGAGAATGTCCCCCGAGGTGGTCGTGGCCTGCACCGGGATCTCGTCGATCACCGGGCAAGCATCCGGAGTCACCACGGTAGCCGGTGCGGCACCGGAGGCAGCAGGCTCACTTCCTCGAGTAGAAGGGCGAGGAGGAGAAGTGGAAGCCCGAGCCGGGCTAGAAGTCCGAGTTCCGGGACGAGGAGGAATGGCAGGTGACGGGAGATCGAGGGCGTCCCTGAAAGAAAATATCTCAGTAACAGTTTGTAGAGAAGGCAAAATCATGTGGCATAAGGCAAGGAGAATGTACCCGGAGTCCACAGTGGGAGGGCCCCTTTGCCGGCGCTGAGCAGGCTTCGGGGCCGTTTGTTTATTCGGCTTGCTCCTCTTGGGGGGATTGCCGGAGTTGTCGGCAGCCTCTGTGTCGGAAGCCGCGCGCTTCCGGCTCTCGGCGCGTTTGGTCCCGGCTGTCGGCTTCGGAACCACTACTGAGGCCCAGTTGAGAGGGAGAGCGTCAATACATCGAGGATTTGGCAGTCAATCTCATCCTCATCATCCGAAGAAATGGAAACTGTCTCTGAGGTTGAAGGGTTACCCGGGGCAGCAGCTTTGACCACAGGAATGGCCAGATGGTCCTCGCCGTCGGGGTCCTTTCTCGGCATCTTAGCCGGCAACGGGATGTTCGGCACGAAATTCCCGTTGGCATGGACCGCGTCCTCCTCAGCTTGCCGCTCGAACAACTGCGCAAAGAAATCACCACATGATGACGATGTCGGTTTCCAGGTGAACGCATGTACGAAGGCAAATGCACGAAAGACAGACAGGAGCACCTGTTTTAATGGTTTTTTCCGGGATCCCCCAATGACACCCCAAACATACTCATCCGACATCTTCGTCCGAGCAATAGCTCGGACACGTCGGACGACCGCGGGACGGTCAAGAGGGAAAATACTGGTCCTGGTGGGGTCATAGCTCCCATCCATATGGCACATCTTGTGCACTCGGGTTTGCAGAGGGCGGACGCGGCGGATAATGAAGCAGCGCAGGAGATCGTCGCCGGTCATTTTCTTGTTCAGCGCCAAGAGCACGTCATGCATGCAATTGACCTCTTCGGTGTCGGGGAGTCGTTTCCAGAGATTGAACTTGCGGGGAGGGCCATTGACAAACTCCGGCAAATTTATGAAATCCGGATTCGAGGATCCCGGACCATCTCCCGAGTTCTCCCGATTCTTCACGTAGAAGAAGCTGCGCTGCCACTTCCGGCAGGATTCTAGTCCCTTGACTATAGGGAATCCGGAGTCAGCGCGAGGGATGATGGTGGCCGCTCCGCAATCGACCAAGTCTTTTACTTTCTTATCCGGGTTGGGGATGACTTGGCGACGAAGGATGAAATACTTGGCCCAAAGATCCAGAAAGGGCCACACGCCGAGATATGCTTCCGCATAGGTGGTGAAGACCGAGAGCATCATAATGGCGTTGGCTGGGAGGTGATGTGGTTGGAGGCTGTAGATGTCGAGGAAGTCGCGGAAGAAGGGGCTAGCCGGAAGCCCAAACCCACGCTCGAAATGCGTAAGGAATACAACGTATTCCCCGGGTTGGGGTTCCGGCTCAACCTCGCCCTCCGGAAGACGGCTCTCAACTTCTGGCGGAATCCGGTGAGTCCGGTACAGCCAGTCCAGGTCCCATTGTTTGGTTTCGGATCCATCCCAGCATCCCCGGATACTTTCTTCACCCATGTCGGAGAAGTCTGCAGGTGTATCCGGGCTACTCTGCAGGCGCAGCGGCGGTTAGTCGGAGTTAGTCTACCGGGAGCTAAGATACCAGATCACAAACTGCTAAACACAACCGGGTTCCTGACGAGTAAGATCTACCGTGTGCTAAATAATCAAAACAAAAGGGAGGAAAAAAGGTGCGGGCTAAACTCAAACGAAGCAAAGTGCGAGCAAAAGGCTTAGGTCCTACAGCAACTAGCATCACCGTCGGGCACTCCGTGCGCGCCGCTCAAGTCGTGCTCACCGGCGGCGGCGCAGCTGCGCACGTGTTAGTGCGAGGCCGAAGGCGAGCGGTTGTTCTACCAGAGGAGATCATCGGAGCGGGGAGAGCAACTCACCGGAGAAGAGGAGATCGGTGACGGCGAAGGCGACGACGCTCGGGCTCCGGAGAACGGCGAGGGCGGCGACGTTCGGGCGACGAGTGCAGCGGCGGCGATGTGCTCGAGACAGTGGTGGAGGAGAAGGAAGGAGGAGAGGAGACCGTTCCGGTCCCCTATTTATGGGGGGGATTCCGGAGCGGTTCCCTGTTTTCCCGCCCACGATCTCCACGATCGTGGGTGGGATCTGTTTTGCGCAGCGCGCCACGTGGCGCTAGCCGGAGCGCCCGATCCAGCCACACCGAGGGTTACACGGCCCCCAACGGTTGGGCTCCGGATCGGCTGCGGCTCCCGGCGCGGGAACCCAAGCGACCGCGTGCTCGGACAGGAGCACTCGAGTGCATTTCTGCTCAGACGGGACGTCGGGTGGGCCCCAGCTCGCAATCTCGAGTTCAGCATGAAGCCAACGGTCGAGATTCACTGAGACTGTGTTATCCGGTTGCAGGCTTCGCCTCCCGGTTAACACAGTCTCGGTAAGAAGGTCTCGGGAGAAATCAAGTCTCGGCAAGAAAACGGAGAATGGTGTCATGTGTTCTCGGAAGATAGTTGTTATTTAAAAACTGATCCCGCACATCATCCGAGGTCGCTGTGCAGCACCAGCTTCGGGGACTAGTGTCGGGGGGCTGCCCCCCGGGTAGGGGCAGATCCCGGTATAACTCAGTAAGGTGCCAACAGTACTTGACCTTTGGCGAGAGCAAGGGACACCTCCTGGTGTGCTGAAAGGGCAACTTGACCCTTGAACACTGGTAGAGGGCAAAGTGCCTCCTGGCAGGCGCAAGGGTCAGCTCTGGCAGCTATAAATAGACGCACCCGGCCTTCACAATCGCAACACAAGCATGAGCGGGTGGTTCCTCTAAGAACTAGCTTCTCGAAGATGTCTTTGCTGATAGGCTAAGACATCTTCGGGAGGCTAGGCCTAGTGATACTCATCCTGAGACGAGCTCGGCCGCCTCCGGAAAGGGTCCCGGATCTCGGACTCAGAGGAAACTCCCGGAAGGAGGTGTACTCGGCTTTACCGGATAGGTAGTCCGGATAAGTACTAACCGGAGTGTATGTCTCGGTCTTGATCTTATGCAGAAGAGGCTCACAGTGGCAAGCGAGGAGGTAGCCGGCGTGAGTGCTTCCGGTAGGCCGTCAACGGTCTGTGGCAGGCTTTCCCGTCTGTTTCGGGGGGAAGTACCATTCCGCCTGACACGGAAGCATGGTCACCTCCCGCCTGACACGGAAGCATGGTCACCTCCCGCCTGACACGGGAGCGCGTCAGCCGGTACGACCGTGGTACGACAAGACCTGACATGCCTAGCCCAGCAATCCGGAAAAGGCTATCCGGGATGGGCCTAGACATGTCTTGTCTCTGGCAGAGGGACAATGATGGTTCAGGACGGCGCCGGTTGTCCTTATCGAGATGATGACGCTGGGGCTACGCCGGATAGCCCGGCGACTAGGTCGCGCTAGCCGGTGACGGCATGCCGGCTAGGCCTGTCCGATGGGGCCAAGCCGATTTAGGGTTTCCGGCCCTCCTGGCCGGAGCTCTATAAAAGGCGCCATAACTGCTCCTGAGAGGGAGAGACCAACTTCGGAGCCAAGGCTATAGTCACATTTACTCTTAGAACATTTACTCCTTCTCACCTAGAGTTCATCTAGTTCTTTGTACTCCTCCGTTTGAGAGATCCAGCAGCAGATTGTAACTCTTGTACCACAACTATATAGAGAGTAAAGGCAGGAGTAGGGGTGTTACCTCCTCACGAGGGCCCTGAACCTGGGTATATCGTGGGTGTGTTGTGTGCCTTCGTGCATTTGTTTGTGTTTGTTAGATCTTCCCCCTCGCACTTTAATCTTGTTTCTTGTTCCTGGGAGATTTCGGTTATACCGGGATCCTCCTCGCGTGGGCTAGTCAGCTCGCTATCCCTCCCCGGATCCACCAACGTCCATCGGCCCCACACAATTAGCCATCCCATGGCATCTGCCGTGACATCACCACGACATTTAAAAAGTTGAAACCATAGAATAAATCTAAGACAGAAAGAAAGGAAATAATATCCAAAAGCTCTCACTGAGCAAAATATATCGAATGGCACCAATCAGAGGACACATGTCCCAACATTACATCATGCAGCGGAAACAAACCGGTCTGAGTACAGACAAGAAGCAAAGGGCTCAAGGCAGAAACGGAAAAGAAGGCCCATCCACGCAGTCCACCAGGAAGTAGCCCAGGGGAACTCTAACTATTCATCGTAGCTCTCGTCGTCAAACTCCACGTAGTATCCACCCACCTGGTCGAGCGAAGAATCCTCAACTGCAGAAAAACCACAGCCCGCGAACGGGTCAATACACCGGAGCGTATCGAACAAGCTTAAGCTAACAGGTTACAAAACTGTAAGATTCCCAAAGTATGGGGATAAGTGTACTTGGCGGCAGCAGCACTAGCAACCTAGAGAGACACGCTAAAACTTCCGTCTAATTGGATAGAGATAAGAGAGCGTTTCAGTAGCCACCTACAACTAACACCAGTCATAACCCATTCTCGAATTAACCCCCTCAACCAAGTATGAGGAAGCAATACGGGAATACTCAAACGTTAACAATTTTAGTTACCATTTAGGGTGGAAGTAATTCTATATTACTAGTCACATTAATTAACAATGATTAGATGTAAGTTGTCTAGATCTTGTTAGCCAGCATCATCACCAAAGTCGTCCATAACCGTGGACACGGCTCATCGATAAGATTATACCCTGCAGGGGTGCACTACAGTACCCATACTCGCATGATCAACCCAGTCAAAAACCTTAGGGCCTCTCAACACGACTCATTCCTTCACTACAACAAGTCCAAGTGCCACCCATATGAGTTGTTACCCGCATCAGGAGTCTGGCCGAATCTCAATTGCGGACTCATTAGTTTGTGACTACGCCACCATGCGGCTCAAACCACGGTAGGAACTGTCTGCTACGCGACGTACCACCCCTGTATGACCCCCCGTATCAAGTAACCTCTCATCGAACATCATCATCATGCACATGCATATGAACGAATGGAAAACCCGAACTACTTGCGGCACATGGACGAGCTGAGGATCTGTTCAAAGTCGAGGGTGGCTCCATTGGGCCACCCACAAGTGGTTAGTGCGCTCAAAATTGGATCCGAGGACAAAATCTCAGTTCCTAGGTCGACACTGAGCAGAACAAAGCACCTCGCAAGGCCTTCCGCCTGGTGTCTTATCTTTTAATTATAGAACCCCAAAATAAGACAGCAGTTTATTATAGTAGAACAATATATCATACTAAGAATATGAGATAAAGACAAAGGAACGACTCGCTCAACCAATCCTAAGCATGCACTACGACTCGCAAAGGCCAATAGATAAACATGCAAGGGGTTATGGGTTGTGGGGATATAGCTGTATAGGCTGCAGGATAAACATGTGATGGGATAGCAATTCAAGAATCGATAACTAGGATAGCATAGATCAAAAGGCAAGAATGAAAACCAAACAATCGTGTAACCGGTTAGCAGAAGCTTGCCTGGCAGCTCGTGGCCTGGCACGACAGCTGGAACCTCAGTATCGTAGGTACTCGCAGCAGACACGTCGTCGTCTACCCAAAGAGAGCCAAACATAGAAAACAAGAAACAATATTCAATACAGAGAAATGCGCAAACAAATGATGGTGCAATAGGGTATGAGATGATTAGGTCATATTTAAAGCGGGGCTGAAATCTCGACAAAAGATTAGGTTGTAAGTTATGTGTGTTGCCAACAAATTAAATATTGCTTAACATCTATAGCAGATATGGTGATCTAATTAATTTAAATGGAAAAGACATTAATTACTTAATTGCCCAACACATTCCACATTTAGTATTTAATTGCAGATTATTTAACTTCAACTCAAATTAAATATTTATTAACATGGCAAGACATGGTGTAAAAGATATGAGCATATTAAATGGAATTAGGGCATTATATATTTATTACCCCACATATTCCATATTTAATTAATTAATTGCATTAGTTAATTTAAACTAAGCATTTAAAATAAATGATGCAAAATGACATAAGAATGTGATATTAATATTTATTGCATTTTTCTGATATGAAAACATATAAAGTTTATTTAAGTTGGAGTTATATATTAAAAGTTATTGCAAAAAAAGAAGTGTAGGGTTGTTTCTGCAAAAACCGAGGACTTCTCCGTGATGGGAAAAACAACTGGAAGGATTCCTGTGCAAAAAACAGGGTTCCAAGGGCTCCGGTGCAAATAGCAGGCGCAGGGGGTTCTCCCTAAACTTTTCTCACCTAAAAACTGCACCCACGCTGAGGCTGCCAGACGGGCCCATGTGCCACGCAGGCGGGTGCACGCGGCGCTGGCCTCCGCGGTCGCTGACCCGC
Organism: Poa annua; assembly: GCA_026929855.1. Taxonomy (NCBI): domain Eukaryota; kingdom Viridiplantae; phylum Streptophyta; class Magnoliopsida; order Poales; family Poaceae; genus Poa; species Poa annua. Next base: position 55,550,053 of record CM049426.1, on the reverse strand, counting down.
GGGGCCCGCGTGTCGGTGGGTGTGAGGCAAAAAGAGTGCCTTTTTAATCTACCACGGCAAGGTGAAGTTTTGAACTCCGGCGCGCGGGCGAGCGAGGAACGGGACGCGCTGCTAGCCACTTGGTCTCGGGTGGTGATGTTGATAGCGAACACGAAAGATATGTTTTAACACGATCCACGACTGCTAAACTGACGAACTGCAAGACGTCCGGTTCTGACGAAACGGAAGACGGTGCGCGCCGGCGGCGAACTAGTGTATGGCGACGGGCGTTCCGGCGGCGGTGGGCGTGGACTCCGTGTGCTACTCATAGCTGGGAGTGCGGGGGTTTGATTCCCGTCCTCGACAAGGGAAACGAAGGGGCGATGGCTCGGGCCCGTGGTCGCCTTTTCGGGCAATGGCGGCCGGCGGCAAAACGTGGTCTAAAGCATCAATTCCAGCACGAAAACGATAAGGAGAGCGGGGGAGAAACGGACGCGTAGCTCACAGTGCTTGTCAGGGAGCCGTCGCACGAGCTCGGGGAGGCCGGAGGAGTAGCAGAGCGGCGGAGGTGCTCCGGCGGGCTCGGGTGGTTGACAAGGAAGAAGAAAAAAATAGGAGCGGCGGCGGCGCACCGTGCGACCGAGGCTAGGGTTAGGGTTTCTCTTGGGTGCGACTCGATTAAGTAGAGGAGAGGAGAGCAGTGGGGGCCGGTGGGGGCTGGAGGGCAGTGGGGGCGAGCTCTATAGCTAGCGTGTAAAGGAGCTCGTCCTCTGTCCGTACGAGGAAGGAGGAGAGGGGAGTGGGCCTGTCGAGCTGGCTGAGTTGGGCCGTGGTGGCCCAGCTCGGCCAGGTGCTCTTTTTTTCTTTTTCTATTTGCTTATTTTCCCTTTTTAAACATCCTGATTTTTGTATTTGTAAAACAAATAAGAGAAGAGACATAAAAAGACTTTTGAATAATTTTTAATGGTTTCAAATTATTCATATTTATATCTAGTTTGGAAATTTATAAATAATTTGAAACTTCAAATGAATTCATTTGAAAGCATTTGAATTCAAAATAAGAATTTCAATTTGTAATTTGAATTTGAAGCACAAAATTAAATAAATGCAAGCACATATGGAATGATGACCTGATATCCATTTTTATTGCACACAAATAAGGAAAGTTACAAACGAGCTGTTACAACACTCCCCCCCTCAAAGGAATCACGCCCCGAGATTCTTCATGGAGCAACAAGGAGGTTGGGGTACTCGGCACGAAGATGGTCTTCATGTTCCCATGTAGCTTCCTTGTCAGAATGATGAGACCATTGAACCTTGTAGAACTTGACGGTGTTGTTACGGGTGCGACGTTCAGCTTCGTCAAGAATGCGAATCAGTTGTTCCACATAGGAGAGATCTTCTCGAAGTTCAATTGACCCATGATCAACTGCACGACCTGGATCTTGGAAGCACTTCTTGAGTTGTGACACGTGGAAGACATCGTGCACTTTGGAAAGGTTTGGAGGAAGTTCCAGACGGTAAGCCAATTCACCACGCCTTGAAAGAACGTTGAAAGGCCGAACATAACGCGGAGCGAGTTTGCCTTTGATGCCAAAGCGTTGCGTGCCTCTCAGAGGAGTGACACGAAGGTAAGCTTGATCACCAGGTGCATAGACCATGTCCCTGTGCTTGCTATCATAATAGCTTTTCTGCCGAGACTGGCAATCTTCAGATTGTCACGAATGATGCGAACCTTTTCTTCAGCCTCTTGGATAATGTCAGGACCAAATAATTGACGTTCACCAGCTTGAGACCAATTCAGAGGAGTTCTGCATTTGCGGCCATAGAGAGCTTCGAAGGGAGCCATGCCTAGACTTGCTTGGAAGCTGTTGTTGTAGGAAAACTCAGCATACGGAAGGAAATCCTCCCATTTCATGCCAAAGGAGATAACACAAGCTCTGAGCATATCTTCCAGAATCTGGTTCACTCTTTCAACCTGTCCACTTGTCTGCGGATGGTAAGCTGTGCTGAACAGAAGTTTGGTACCCAAGGCTTTCTGAAAGCTATCCCAAAATCGAGAAGTGAAGATACTTCCACGATCTGAGCTTATTGCCAAAGGAACACCATGCAACGGAACCAGTCTTGTCATATAGAGTTCTGCCAACTGACTAGCTGATACTGTCTCTTTGACTGGGAAGAAGTGAGCCACTTTGGAGAGACGATCAATGACAACAAAGATTGCATCGTTGCCTTTCTTGGACTTTGGAAACCCAGTAACGAAGTCCATTTCGATCTTGTCCCATTTCCACTCAGGAATTTGCAGTGGTTGAAGAAGTCCAGGTGGTCTCTGATGAACTGCCTTGACACGACAACAAACATCACAATGAGACACATAGCGAGCAATTTCACGCTTCATCCTGGTCCACCAATAGATTGACTTGAGATCCTGGTACATCTTTGTGCTGCCAGGGTGGATAGAAAGCGGAGTATCATGAGCCTCCTTGAGAATGAGTTCTCTAAACTGTTAAGTTTGGGCACTACAATGCGTTCTTCAAACGGCAAGGTACCCTTGTCATCGAGAGAGAAACTCTTGTACTTATCCTTGCCAATGTTGTCTTTGATATTCTTGACACCAGAATCACGCAACTGTGCGGCACGGATCTTACCCTCAAGTGTAGGAGTGGCAATCAAGTTTGCAAGATAACCAGAGGGAACCACTTGAAGATTGAGTTTCTTAAATTCTTCATGAATAGGAGGTTGAATGTCCTCAACCATGAGGTTGTTGCAATAGGACTTGCGACTGAGAGCATCAGCCATTACATTAGCTTTGCCTGGAGTGTAAGAGATGGTAAGATCGTAATCTGGGAGTTTCTCAAGCCACCTTGTTTGCCTGAGGTTCAAGTCTGGTTGAGTGAAGAGATATTTGAGACTCTTGTGATCAGTGAAGATCTCACAGCTGTGCCCCAACAAATAAGGTCTCCAAGCCTTGAGGGCATACATGATTGCTGCAAGTTCAAGATCATGTGTAGGATAGTTGAGCTCATGAGGCTGCAACTGGCGAGATGCATAAGCCACAACTTTGCGTTCTTGCATGAGGACTGCGCCTAGTCCTTGAAGAGATGCATCGCAGAATATTTGGAAAGGTTTGGAAGTGTCTGGGCCAACTAGAACAGGAGTAGAAGTGATTTTAGCTTTCAAGAGATTGAAACTCTCATCACACTTTGGAGTCCAAATAAACTTTCTATCCTTCCTTGTAAGATCGGTGAGAGGCTTAGCGATTTTGGAGAAGTTCTCAACAAATCGACGGCAATAGCTAGACATGCCAAGGAAACTCCTGACTTGTTTCACAGATGTAGGAGGCAACCATTCAACAATGGCCTTCACTTTTTCTGGATCCACAGAAATGCCTTCAGAAGAGATGACATGACCAAGGTAGGATACTTTAGGAAGCCAGAATTCACACTTGGAGAACTTGGCGTAGAGAAGGTGTTCTCGGAGTTTCAACAAGATAAGACGTAGATGTTCTCCGTGTTCTTCCTCGGTTTTGGAATAGATAAGAGTGTCATCGAGATAGACTACCACGAACTTATCGAGGTATTCCATGAAAACGAAGTTCATGAGACGTGAGAAAGTCGCCGGAGCATTTGTGAGACCGAAAGACATGACAGTGTATTCGTAGAGACCATAACGAGTGGTGAAAGTTGTCTTTGGAATGTCTTCTTTGCGGATCTTGATCTGGTGATAACCTGACCTCAAGTCCAACTTGGAGAAAACCTTAGCACTAGCCAGTTGATCGAACAGATCGTTGATGCGAGGGAGAGGATACTTGTTCTTGATGGTTTTCTTGTTCAGGGGACGGTAGTCAACAACCAGTCGCTCAGTCGTGTCCCTCTTTTTGACAAACATAGTAGGACAACCCCACGGAGAAGTACTAGGTTGAATATGACCTTTCCTTTCCAACTCCTCTAGCTGTCTCTTAAGCTCAGCCAGTTTTTTGGGGCCCATCTTGTAAGGACATTTGGATATGGGAGCAGTGTCTGGTTCTAGTTCAATAACGAACTCAACGGCTCTGTCAGGTGGCATACCTGGTAATTCTTCAGGAAAGACGTCAGGAAAGTCTCGGACCACCGGAATAGCTTCTATGGAAGGAAGAGGATCAACATTGAGAGCGAAAAGCTGAGCTGAAGAGGTTTGGTTTGGAGAATAGACTATCTGTCCAGAAGGATGAGAAAGAGTTACAGTCTTTGTGGAACAGTCTATCTTAGCTTGATTGGCCTTCAACCAATCCATGCCCAGAATGACATCAATATCAGAATTACCGAGAATTATTAGAGATGCCAAGAAGATATGGCCTCCAATTTGGATTACATTGTCGTGGCTTATCTTGGAAGAAGTCATTTGCACGCCGGGGGAAATGACAGTGAGATTGCTCGAGAGGGGTTCGTGAGGTAAACTATGAGTTACAGCAAACTTAGTTGAAACGAAAGAATGAGATGCTCCTGTATCGAACAACACCCTAGAAGAGATAGAGTTGACGGGTAGTGTACCAAGAAATCCTTCTGGAGCTTCTTCTGCTTCCTCAGCCCTGATGTGGTTCACCCGCGCAGCACGTGTCGGAGGCCTGGTGTTGGGGACGAAAGGCCTAGTCGGGGCAGGTGCGCGGACCATCGCCTGAGTTGGAGCAGGGGGAGGTGGTGGAGGAAGTGTACGGGTCTCCGGGCAGTTGTTGGAGTAGTGGCCCGGTTTCCCGCACTGGTAGTAGGTCACGTTGGGGCGAGCGTCCGTTGGCCTTGGCGGTCCTCCGAAACCCCTCATAGCTAGAGCCGGGTTCGGTGGGCGAGGCGCGAGTCCTGGAGGTCCTGGCACGTAGGTAGCTCGTGCGAAGGCGTTGTTAGGCACCCAGAGCCGACGCTTCTGAGCAGGAGCGGCGGCGATTGACGATGAAGAAGAGTTGCTCTCACGAGAGTGCTTGCACGACTCCTCGAAGACCTTGCGCCATGCTCCTCATTGAGCGCGATGTTGACGAGGTCCTCGAAGTTGTCGGCCTTGACGAGGTTCAGCTTGTACTTGAGCGCGGGGTTGAAACCCTTGCGGAATTTGGCCATCTTCTTGACCTCAGTGTTCACCTCATCTCCAGCGTAACGGGCAAGGCGATTGAACTCGCCATTGTACTCCATCACGTCCATCTTGCCTTGCGTCAGCGAGTTAAACTACTCGCGCATCCTGTCCATGAGACCTTCTGGGATGTGGTGGCGCAGGAAGGCTGCCTTGAAATCCCCCCAAGTGGTAACCACCCCGGGAGCTCTCATAGCCTGAAAGTTTTCCCACCATGAGGCAGACTTGCCCCTAAGCAGGTACGACACGTAAGGTACCTTGTCGTGCTCAGCCACGTGGGTGATAGCAAGAGTCCTTTCCATCTCGCGAAGCCAATCATCAGCTTCCAGCGGCTCAGTGGGGGAAGCGAAGTTCCTTGGGCGTAGACCGAGGAAGTCCTTGACGGTCACACGTGCATTGCCTTCATTGCGATGCCCGTGGTTGTTCTGGTAGGCTTGGTTCTCGGCCATTTGAGCCAGAACTTGGGTCATCTGACCAAGCAACTCAGTGATTGGAGGCGGTTGTGGTACGTCTTCCGCATTGCGGTTGTTCCTGGTGTTCGTCATCCTGGAGACATTGGATATTAGAACAGCGACAAGATACACAAAGCCAGGGAAAACTTGGAAAGTCGAATTCTTGCTCAGAAAAACAGTTGCAAACTTTAGGATAACAAGGATAAGCTTCTCATAGCAAAGGTTCATAACCATACACTTAGTTAGCCATCAGTACAACCACCAAGGTTTCAGTACTACAAGGACAGCTACTAGTACAAAGTTAACCATCCGTACAACCAACACGGTTTCGGTACAAAGGATAGCTACTACAACAAAGGAAAAGATATAACTCGAAGACTAGCTCTCGCTTCCCTCAGAAGACGAAACTATGTAGCGGCGATGGGTGTAGCGGCGATCGCAGTACACGTGGTACTCTCGCACAATGCGTCGAAACTCAACGGAGTAGGCATCTGGCGTCTGTTTCCCGTACAGCAGTGGTCCAACGTGGTCTGGATCAGTAGTGATCAGAGGACCACGCTCTGGAGTGTATCCACCCACAGCAGACAGACGACTCGGAAAAGCGAGCTGGAACCTCGGGAAAGCGTCTGGTGTGACGTTCCTCCTGTCGTACTGACCAAGGTGAGAGAGTGATCGGTGCAGCTGCTGACGAACTGCTGCTAGCTCCAAGCGTAGAGTCCCAGCAACTGAGTCTGAAGACTGGCCAAACTGAGCGGTCTTGTCAAGAACCTCGAGCTCGTACTGAGAGTCCGTGTAGGGGTAGAATGGAACGTAGCAGAACAGAGGGTAGTTGAAACAGTAGTAGTCCCTGCGCAGAGCCAGAGCTGCATCGTAAGGTCCTAAGTGTACTGCCATGTCCACAGTGGAAGCCTCAGCAACGTGCTTGTGCACAGTATCACCATCATCTCCCCTGATCCAAACGACAACTCTGTAGAAGGTCTGTCCGTAATCTCTGGGGATCTCGGACACCTGGTACTCCGGGAGGAAGCTGAAACCGACATAGTCAACCATGCTTCTGAGAAGCTTCGGGTAACCGGTAGTCTGCTCACAGTGGGTCTTACGCACCACCTGGGCGTGCGCCATCTACATAGCAGTTTGAAGTAGAAGTTAGCCTCCGGAAACAAAAAGGATTGATTGTACAGAACGAATTGTACAATGATAAGGAGATGAAATCCAGTGAAAGGTAGAACAACAACTGATTGATTCAAGATTGAAACTGAACATAGCCGAAGAAGTTGATAACTAGCAAAACGACCAAAGCAACCTTCAACACCTGCAACTATGGTACTACGGAAAACCCAGAACACGTGATGTCCTAAATTTTAAAATTAAGGTGAGAAGGGAATTATCGTAACACTTCCTTAACAGAAGAACAGGGAGGGTGGGTGGGGAAAGAAGTAAAAGAACATAATTCCTACTCTCACGTTTAAGATTTTCCTGATAACTACAAAATAATTTTTCTAGACTCAACAACGACTAGTAGAAGGGAACCTGAGGGCGTTTAAGCTCTGATACCAACTGTCAGACCCTGAATTCAAGCTACACCAACGAAACGTATCGGTTGGGCCACACAACCAAGAACATACTGGGGTTACCAATCCCAGAAAACAATCAGGCCATGCTCGGAATGGATCATCGGCCGACAGCTCTTGGCGACCCCAACGTCACATACGTTTTCAGATTGTGCACGCAAGAACCCAAAAAGTCTTCCAACTCGTATACTTCAACCATACACACATGGTATACGAGTCGGATTTTTAACAAGTTGAAACCACAGAATAAACCTAAGACACAAAGAAAGGAAATAATATCCAAATGTAGTAACCTCACCTTTTATTATAAGGTGGAAGTCCCTGTGTTAATGTGCTAGTCCCTGGATAAAATGCTAGCACCACAGTTTAAGATGTATATCATGTAAAAGTGTCAAATACTTTATTAAATCGCATGATCCAGTGTTACAAATATCTCTTACAACTTGCATAACCTGAAAAGGCTAGAAAAATTTCCAAGAGTACCAGCGGAAAATAGTAGATACAATGAGCCTCATCATCTTCATGTGCCACAGGCAAAGCATGTTGGTTGTAGACTCGAAATCCTATCGAATGCTCACTCGTCGTCTGTCGAATCTGCAAGGTTTAGTTGCAGCCCAGCTATAAAGGGTAAGCACAATTGAATTGTGGTGGCAAGTGACTTTTATTTCTAATATTCTACTAAGCTATATCTATATGCTTATTTGGCTGGTGGAGCTCAAGGCTATTGCGCAAAGCAAGTTTTTTCCTACTTTTTGTAAACACTTTTTTGGAACAATAACTTCTCTTTAGGAGACAACTCGGGACAAGTCCATGTCCCCTACCCATGTTCACCCATCATAGTTTTATTAAGAAGTTGGAATGAAGAGATTTTCAGAAGACAGCCTTGTGTAGTCACTCAATTTGTCCGATGCCGGGGACACGCCTAAGATCTTAGGTTTTAACTCTCGAGAGTGTGTGCACTTTCACCATTAGACTCAATCAACCCAAACTATCCTCTACACTCCTTTAGTGAGAAGGAAAAGGAGAAGATCAAGACGAGACTTTTCAGAAGTTGCTTTCCCATGATCATACTAAGAGATTACCATCATTCTATCAACTCTACCACCATCAATCTCTTGACCCAGGTCCACATCAACTTACTCCATCAAGAAATAGCCCATATTGACCAATGGTTGCACGATAAGCAACTAGACTCACTGTAAACTTAAATCTCATAGCCCTGGGTAGCCTACCACAAGTGAGCAACTCAGGTTAACACCGCATATCATGGCCCCAAGTAAGTGAAAACTATCTTGGGCGAAGACAACCATGAAACTTGGCCCTGAGAAGCCACTCAACTTGAAACCTCCTCGATCGACCCAATCCACCCAGGCGTTAAATTAATTTAGTGGAATTTTTCATTTATCACATCAACCATAAAACAATCATTTTTGCAGCAGGTACTTCCACTAAACTATAATAGGGGTCTAACTGGAATTTCTAAGGGGTAACCTAACAGGTTTGCATAGCATACTACAAATCTCCCAGAAACCTATCATGCATACTACTTTTGCAAATGCTGCTTAAAACACTAGGTATGCAATAGAATAAAATAGTAGGTGTTTTATGAAGTCACTTGCCTGATGAATGTTGTCGTTTCTCACACACTCATTGTCGACAACGAACGTTGCACTCCGTTCAATCTATAAAGTAAAAAGACATACAATAAACAACAATTCAACAAGCACATACAAATTAAAACAAACCAGTGTAAAAAGGCTTAGCACAGGGTTTGGTCAAGGGTATCACATAATTTGATATGCAAGAGAAATTAATGTGATTGAGTTAAGTGTTTGCCAATATGGTCAGGGGGTGGTCTCGAAAAAGATTTACACCAACGAATGCCGAGATGGTTTGAAAACAATTTAAAAGCATGATTCGAAATTTTAAGTTATCCAGCATATTTAAAAACAATTACACAAGTTTATGTTTCAAAATTGATTTAATGAGACTTTGTGTTAAACTTGTTCAAATGATCACACATTAACCTTGGAAAAGGTTTTAACCTAATTTAAAATTCAAGTTTCATTAGAGTAACATAACAAATCATTTTAAATCCAAACTTAAATGTTCAGATCAATAAATTAATAATCTAATTATTTAAATTGGCATCAAGTTTTAAAATCAGAATTGTACATTAAATCATTTTAAGGTTGGTCAAAATAATGCATAATCGAATACTTATCCTACATCTTAATGATTCCAAAAATATTTCATTTGAAAATTTTCTTGGACATACACAATAAAATCTATGTCCAATTTACTTAAATCATGCATTTGAACACTTGAACGAGTTTAAACTTGTCAAAGTTGGAAAATAACAGTGCCAAAAGATTCTACAGGTCAAGAGCTTTCCATAGACATAAAGTTTATCAAATTTGGACATGTGGTTCAAAAGTTATGAGAGTTTTAAGTTATAGGGGTGTTTCTGCAAAATCTGCATATGAATTTCCTATTGTGGTCAACCTAGAAAAAAGCTAGGCAAAGAGGTAAGATGGTGATTGGTGGAACAGGTTGGTTTAGACAAACTAACTATATCCGTAGGGTCAAAAAGCAAAATAGTTAAAGTTACGACACTACTCGATCTAAAAACGGATCGTACAGTGTACGAGTAAATACTACACTAGACTAAGTTCTAAAACTAGTCCGAACTACGCTACGGAAGATATACTACTACTAAATTTGTAGCCTAAATTATTCTACAAAAACTACTCTATAAAACTAAATATAAAAGGGGGAAAAGAGAAGACGTGCGCAGTACCTCCGTTGTGTGAGAAGCGCCGTCGAGAGAGAAGAAGAGAAATCCCACCAATAGAAATCCCACCGGAGATATAATAAATATTTTATTTTATTCTAGTCAAACCAAAATAAATGGTTCAACCCAAATTTCTTTTTGTGATTTTTCCCATGCATATGGGGTATATATATAGGCTAAAACTGGGTGGGTGTGTTGCTAAAGTAGCAAGGTGGGATTAAAAGGCGGTAACACGAGAAAAGGCCCAGCTGGCTGCTGCGTGCTGCGCGCTGGCTGCTGCTTTTTTTTCTTTTATATATTTTGTTTTATAATTCTAAATGTAGTGAAACAAGTTTCTATAAATTTCTAAAAATCGTATCTATCATTTAAAACGTTCTAAGTCATGTTTTGAATACTTTTCAAAAATATTAATTTGAATATTGATTATATGTATGTTTGACACTTTAGGTTAAATTCGAAATTAGTGATTTAAATTAGTTTCTTTGTAGCTAAAATATATTTATGAAAAAACCACGAATATAAACCTTTTTCAATAAACCTCATTTTTGGCTTTGAACAAAATCTATAAATATTGTATAAAATATGTTTTGAATAACTTGTCCATAACGGAACCCTTTGGTAATGCTTTAGTCACATGGTAATTTAATAATTCAAAGTATTGTATAGTGTTTATTTATGCCTTTGAAGTGTGGATTTCACATATCAAAACATTTGAGATTTAAATGTAAGGATGCCATGATGATGATGAATTTTCGGTTGCTTTTAAATATAATTAAAACTATAATACTTGAATTGTTTAATAACTGCTTGATTAAAAACTTTGTCCATTTAAGATAGTGTCTAACAAGGTCATATGTTGTTTAGTAAAAAGAAATGCCATAGTTTTTGTATTGACTATGGATTATGATGGAATCATTCTGTAACCGAATTAGTTTGTGCAAAAAAAAATTAAGTTTTAAAGTACTATATCTCATTCAGATTTCAAAGGATGCATTTGAGAATTTAAAATCGTTATCTTGAGTTTAAACGTTATTTGGATGGTACTTCCTAAATCTTATACGTAAAAACATATTTAAATGAAAGCCGCTTTATAAATAGATTATGTTTTAATTAGCCTTTAGAACATTTGTATACATTATTGAAAGATCAATTAAACATCAAAGGGTTGTATAGACATCTTTAAAACATATGGTTTTAGGTTTTATAAATATCTGAGGCTAAGTGTTTTAGAGTCAATTACTCCAAATGAAACTTTTTATGAATGAAGAAGGCTCTCTCAAATTTTAATTTCAACTTAGCAAACTATCATGGATTTTAAGAAATACTTTGGATAAAAGGTTTTTAAACTAAACTCCAAATTGAAATAGTGTTTACTCGAATGTTTTAAATGTTAACTCTATGGAAGAACCCATAATGTTCTTTATATTAAGTTTCCTTATGTTTTGAATGTTTTATTTTAATCGGAAACAAAAGTTTAAATTTTTTGTGATTTTTAAACATTCCAAAAGTTTGGGATGTTACAGACTACCACCCTTAAAAGGAATCTCGTCCCCGAGATTCGGAAAGGCTAGAAAGAAAGATGGGTTCGGACAACTTGGATCATATTAACTCAGTGAGCTACCACCCTTAAAAGAAACTTTTGTGCCAACCTGAAATCCTTTCTGCAATCTTTTAGTCGAACTTTTCCATCACTTTAGAGTTGTAGGATAACATAAGTCCATTGAACTGCTTTTGGTACTGAATATCACTCTTGTCTTAATCTGAAAACCATGCTGAGAGGATTTCAAAACGATCTCCATAACTCTAACCGCTTGATGGCCCCATGTGCTTCATCTTCACAGTTTACATTTTTGAAGCAACTAACGTAACTCTCATGGAAGGCAAATCTTCGATTGTAGGGTATTCTTCAAAACTTTTCTTGTGGCTGTCCTCGCCATAATTTAATACGTTTTAGCAACCCTTGCTTCACATAGGGTTATAAATATCTACAATTCTATGGTTTTTGTTTTTCATTGTCATATCTCTCATCGGGAAGTCACTCAAGATTTTCCATTCCTCATAGCAAAGAGAATGATATGAGTATTCTCCATGGGGGCCAATCCATGTCGTACTCACTCATTACTTTGTACTTGGTTTGATGAATCTCGTATTCTAACACTTGGTCAAACCTCACTTATCTCACAGAATGTTTCCAGTCTGTAGGACAAACCTGAGCTAAACTATTGGTCCTCATACTAGTAGGTTGCGTTAAACCTACGCCAGGATAGCTGAAAAGTTGTTGTTTTGAAAAATCCTTCTCCTTGATGTGATGGAAAATATATGTTATCTCAACTCCTAAACTTAACCTCCACTAGTGTATCCATTCTGGTTAGTTTAATTTTGTTCTAAGGATAGATATTGCGTTTAGTTTGGGTTTAGTATGGATGAGTTAAGATAGAAAGACACTAAGAAAGAATCCTACGCCAACACAATAAGACAAGGCAATTCATTTTACAAACAACATCTAGCAAACACCAAACAACAAGGTTCACACACAAACAAACAATCTAGTATTTTCATACAACCTAAGTTGATATGAACAATACACTAACACGGTATCGCTGTTCTAAATGGTGGTCTAGTATAGCTCCTTCTTGAGCGCTTCATGATCTTCTTCAATTTCTTTAAACTCTTCCAAGTGGTTGAACTCTAAATCCAAGTTCTTCTATCATCTTCCATGTAGTTCTTCATGTTGAATCGTAGAATTCCTTATGAAGTATCAGACTCAGACTTCAAGAACAATGGTCATCTAGAAATAGATAAGATATTTTCCAGAAGGTAGATAGTAGACGAGAAGATAAGAAAAGATAAAGAAGATTATATATTTATTTTAGTAAAGTGAATAGAAATAGATTTTCAATCCTAAAGTCAAAGCCTATTTCTATCCAAACCTAGGGTCTCGAACCTACAGGCAACACAGTGCTCTGATACCATCTGTAGTAACCTCACCTTTTATTATAAGGTGGAAGTCCCTGTGTTAATGTGCTAGTCCCTGGATCAAATGCTAGCACCACAGTTTAAGATGTATATCATGCAAAAGTGTCAAATACTTTATTAAATCGCATGATCCAGTGTTACAAATATCTCTTACAACTTGCATAACCTGAAAAGGCTAGCAAAATTTCCAAGAGTAGCAGCAGAAAATAGTAGATACAATGAGCCTCATCATCTTCATGTGCCACAGGCAAAGCATGTTGGTTGTAGACTCGAAATCCTATCGAATGCTCACTCGTCGTCTGTCGAATCTGCAAGGTTTAGTTGCAGCCCAGCTATAAAGGGTAAGCACAATTGAATTGTGGTGGCAAGTGACTTTTATTTCTAATATTCTACTAAGCTATATCTATATGCTTATTTGGCTGGTGGAGCTCAAGGCTATTGCGCAAAGCAAGTTTTTTCCTACTTTTTGTAAACACTTTTTTGGAACAATAACTTCTCTTTAGGAGACAACTCGGGACAAGTCCATGTCCCCTACCCAGGTTCACCCATCAAAGTTTTATTAAAAAATTGGGATGAAGAGATTTTCAGAAGACAGCCTTGTGTAGTTACTCAAATTGTCCGATGCCGGGGACACGGCTAAGATCTTAGGTTTTAACTCTTGAGAGTGTGTGCACTTTCACCATTAGACTCAATCAACCCAAACTATCCTCTACACTCCTTTAGTGAGAAGGAAAAGGAGAAGATCAAGACGAGACTTTTCATAAGTTGCTTTCCCATGATCATACTAAGAGATTACCACCATCCTATCAACTCTGCCACCATCAATCTCTTGACCCAGGTCCATATCAACTTACTCCATCAAGACAGAGCCCATATTGACCAATGGTTGCACGATAAGCAACTAGACTCAGTGTAAACTTAAATCTCATAGCCTTGGGTGGCCTACCACAAGTGAGCAACTCAGGTTAACACCGCATATCATGGCCCCAAGTAAGTGAAAACTATCTTGGGCGAAGACAACCATGAAACTTGGCCCTGAGAAGCCACTCAACTTGAAACCTCCTCGATTGACCCAATCCACCCAGGCGGTAATTAATTTAGTGGAAATTTTCATTTATCACATCAACCATAAAACAATCATTTTTGCAGCAGGTACTTCCACTAAACTATAATAGGGGTCTAACTGGAATTTCCAAGGGGTAACCTAACAGGTTTGCATAGCATACTACAGATCTCCCAGAAACCTATCATGCATACTACTTTTGCAAATGCTGCTTAAAACACTAGGTATGCAATAGAATAAAATAGTAGGTGTTTTATGAAGTCACTTGCGTGATGAATGTTGTCGTTTCTCACACACTCATTGTCGACAACGAACGTTGCACTCCGTTCAATCTATAAAGTAAAAAGACATACAATAAACAACAATTCAACAAGCACATAACAATTAAAACAAACCAGTGTAAAAAGGCTTAGCACAGGGTTTGGTCAAGGGTATCACATAATTTGATATGCAAAAGAAATTAATGTGATTGAGTTAAGTGTTTGCCAATATGGTCAGGGGCTGGTCTCGAAAAAGATTTACACCAATGAATGCCGAGATGGTTTGAAAACAATTTAAAAGCAAGATTCGAAATTTTAAGTTATCCAGCATATTTAAAAACAATTACACAAGTTTATGTTTCAAAATTGATTTAATGAGACTTTGTGTTAAACTTGTTCAAATGATCACACATTAACCTTGGAAAAGGTTTTAACCTAATTTAAAATTCAAGTTTCATTAGAGTAACATAACAAATCATTTTAAATCCAAACTTAATGTAGGGACCCCTCGGACAAGTCCGAGATGCCCACGTTATGTAAGAGATCACGATCCCAATGATCAGTGCATCGCAATCACATAACCAACATAGGTATCAAAGAGTTACATCATTCAAGTCGTACGAATAAAAGTCTTACAACACATAGACGGTCATACGACCAAAGTCAACATACTTCGTCACGCAGGACGGAATTAACTAAGATAGCGGAAGCTCGTGGCTAGCGACGGCTCTTCACATTTCCGAGCGCAGATTCCCACAAGTGTAGTTGACCGGTGACAGCTAAGTGGCAAAGTCGTCGTCAAACACCTCCTCCTCGACGAAGGCCTCTTCATTGCAATCTGGACATTTGAATATCCAGGGACAGAGTCACATGAGTACAATTACGTACTCGCAAGACCACCTTTTGTTTTGAAATCTCATGATAGTGCAAGAAAAACACTTTTGGAAAACTGGGATGGCTGCTATATGTACGACTATAGGGCTCAGTTTTCGAATACCATGATTTTAGACATAGAGACTACGACATCTCTATATCTTTGTTGAAGAAACATTTAGAGATAGAATTTTCTTCTCTTAAATATAACAAGGACATATCCAAGTTCAAAACTTTTGTTTATAAAAGTTTATCAAAACGCTAGGATAGGGGTAACCCTTTCTCCTGCCTTGAGATCGGACTGGATGTCTCCCCGAGATCAACCATCCTCACCCAAATTCCGTACCTCCCAGGTACCTCTTTCATGTCTCTTTGTTTTCCCCGAAAACAATTCTCTTTTTAAACCAAATTGCCCATACGCCTAGATCAGTGGCCTTTCCAACCGTCCATGACCGCGGACGCGGCTATTCGAATAGATTTACACTCTGCAGAGGTTGTACACTTTTCCCACACCTATCGGTTATTCCGCCGTGTCTGCCACGGCCCGTCATACGACAGCATGCGGGGGTCCGGATAACACGATCAAAACTTTCCACTATGACCACCCTAGTGTCGGGGCCTCCCGGTAGGTTGGTTCTCCTCGGCACCGTGTGCTCCACCAGACCTCATGGTCTTTCCTCGGGACACCACACCGCCACATCAGGAGACCTGCCGTAATCGTCCGGCTGTTGGTCCTCAACAGTGTATTGTCTCGTCCGGACGACAACCCGACTTCGAGGGCCCATCCCTCATAGAGAGTGTGAGAGCCCCAACACTAAAACAGACAAGTTTCCGGCTAAGCCCTACCCATGTCAGGTAGTGTGGTTGCACGGGTTAATTGTTCGAGCGGCTGCTAGGGCAGTACTTTGTTTTTCAAAAACAACTTCCACACTTCCGACTACTCCCAGCAGCTCGGATTTTCCTCCATAAAACATTTTTTATCAAATAGGGTCCCCATCCTATAGTTTTGAGGTAAGATAACATAATATACTATCTAAAAACTTAATCTTCTTTATAGAGCCTTCAATGACAAGACTCAACAAGTAAACCTCTTCTTGTAACACCTATAGCTATTCTAGTAGGTAACTGTGGTCAAACAATATTTGGGAAAAAAATAGTTTTCGGGTGGCAAGGCGCCACAAAAGAAGTAAAACATGCATTATTTTGAAAACAAACATGCTTGATACAATAATAAGATTTCATCAAATGGTGAGGTGGGCTTGCCTTGCTCAAGGTACTGTCCCTGGTCTTGCTCTTCGGCGAAGTCGTGCTCAGCTACCTCGTACTGCTCTTCCTCGGGTTGCGATTCTACCGTAACATGAAAAACAGACGAGACTAGCGTAAGTCCTAAAATGCGAGTTGATAACAATCTAAAGTATAACAGCAAACATCAAGCATCACAAACAGAAAACACAACTAATGCACCCAATATTTATTAGAGGTTGTTTACATGTTTTAAGCATAGTTCTTAAGGTAATGATCCTAAAATTAAACCCTTTTGTCACATTACTCCTAACAATCAGGGGGAACTCTGGAAATTAGCTGTGCATGAAAACTCATCACCAAACAACAATTAAAAATCAGACAAGGGCTGCTGATGTCAAACTTAAACAGAAGATAGGTTCATTTTTATAGATCTCCTGAATGCACAATTAGCTTTTCTGGTGAGATATGAGTTTTCTCTTTAAGTGAAGATTTTATTCATCAAAATTGGATATTCCTAGCTCAAGTTATCCCAGTTTTAAAATAAAATATACTTCTGACCATTATTTATGTGCAGAAAATAAAAAGAATGATTTTGGGGTCAATCCAGTGGGATGAGTTAGATAAAACCTGTGGCTATCCCACAAAATTATCCTTAACATATTTTTATGGACATAGGTGACTACACCAATTAAAACTAGACATGTCATAATCTATGAAATTTCAGAAATGCAATTATAGGGATTATTTCACTGTTGTTCAGGGATTTATTCAGTAAGAATTATCAAGTCACTGGAAAAATCCACATTTGTAGTATGTGATACCTCCAACACATATCTAACACTTCCAATTGGATTTACCTCAAAAAGTGTTTTTATTGAAGAGTTAAAAATCAACAAACACTTACTGATGTTATTCTTAGAGTAAATATAACTTTTGCTAGAATAATATCCTGCATGCAAGATTTACCAATCTAGGTATAAATTTTTACAAGCTTTCCAACAGATCCAAGATTGCATGATTTGGATTTACAGAACCCAAGTTATTAAACAAATGGTGTAATAGATACTTTTTACTAGATCTATTTTAGCACTCAACAGGAAACACATTTTGGACCAAATCCAATGCCACATGGTTAAGAAAACGTGCATGCATGTGACAAAATTTGTCCCATCATTTTAGCCATTCCAGATTTACCACAAATGATTTAAAGCTAAACTTTAGATTTACTGGGAAATTAACAGGAAAAGAATAAAAGGGGAACATGCCGAACGGGCCAGATCTGGGCCAGATGCCACGCAGAACGGCGCGAAAACGCGCGGGGACAGAGCTGGGCCGGCCCAAACGCGCGCGGCTGCGCGCGCACGGAGAGGTTCAAACCTGGCCGTAGATCTCGCGATCTACAGTCCACGGTCGTCGTCCTCCTCGCGACGCAGCGCGGACGAACCAGGCGAGGGGGAGGGAGAGGGTGGCGCTGGCGCTCACCAGAGACCACGCTGGGCCAGGGGAAGGGTGGAGATCGACGGAGGGGACGATGGTGAGCTCAACGGTGCCCTCAGCGCTTGCATGCAACGTCGGAAACCATGGCGACGGCGGCGGCGAGCTTCTCGGGTCGAGGACGAGCGCGACGGCTACGGACACCTAGAAGAGAAACGGAGGGCAGGGGGAGTTAGATCTCGACGAGACGCGCTCGAGGGGCCGAGAATGGCAGAGAAAGGTGAAGAGGATCGACGATGAATGCCGCGGGAAGGGCTCGGTCTCCGACGGCGATTTCTTCTTCCATAGCTCGAGAGAGGGCGTGGCTTTGGGTGAGGGTGATATGGGTGAGCAGAGGAGGAGTGGGGGAACCTCGGGTGGGGTTTTAAGAGGAGAGGGCGAGCTGGGGCAGCTCCAAAACCAGGGGCGGGTTTCTCGGGCTCTCCTCGGGCAGGGGCGGTTTGGGGGAGGGGAGGGGAGTTCTGGTTGGTCCTCAGGGGCGGTGGAGAGGGGCAGAGAGGATGTTGGTCGGGAGGGGAGTGGCTGGCCAGTGAGAAGTGAGGAGGGGGGCTCGGATTGGGTGAGAAAGAAGAGAAAAGAGAGAAGAGAGAGGAGAGATTCACCCTAGTCCATGACATGTGGGACCAGGAGGGGGTGCTGTTCTCCTCCTCCAGCAGGTGGGGTAGAAAAGAGTGAGAGAGAAAATAGAAGGTGAATGCTTTGAGTGAAATGCTCAAATGAAATTGAAAACCTAAGTTTGAAAAATTTAAATATGACCCACAAAAGTAAAATGGATCTACACCCCAAACTTACCTAAATTTAGAGGAGGTACTGAACTTACAAAATCCCAAGTCAACTATCTCATTTGGCTTTCAAAGAAAATAAATATTTTGGTGATAATTAAAAGAATATCCCAAGTGGTCATGTTAATTTGATGACCACAAAATCTAGTGAGATTTATATGCAAACAAGTTCTTGTGTGGAAATTTAGAATAGGGTATGGAAGTATATGTGACCTAGATGGGAATGTTTCAAAGGCATTCCCAAAACCAGGTAGGGTTTGCTTAATAAAAGCTCCTGGTTTTGCTAAGTTTTAACAACCATGAAGATCATAATAGTGGATATTTTATTTTAGTGCTATGAGACTTTAGGGTTTTCAATGACAGGGAAAACTAGTGGAGCACACATGGCATAAGATGAGCAAACAAAATAATTCTTTACCCAAATTCTACACACAAAAGTTTCAGCAAGAGGTGAAAGATTCAGAATAACACCACAATGCTAAGGCTAAGAGAATTGGGGTGTTACAGACCTTCCCCCCCCTTAGGAGAATCACGTCCCCGAGATTCCAGATTTGAAGAAGAGAGAAAACCAGGGAATTCATGTTCCAAATATTCTTCACGCTCCCAGGTGGCTTCTTCCTCCGAATGGTTGCTCCATTGGACCTTCAAGAACCTGATCTTCCGTTTCCTTGTCAGACGGATGTCTTCAGCGAGAACACGAAGTGGTCGTTCCCGATAGGTGAGATCATGATTGAGGTCAATGGTGTGATGATCTACCTCCAGATATGAGTGAGTATCTCCAGGAACTTGCAGACACTTCCGGAGCAGAGATACATGAAATACATCATGGAATCCTGACAGATGGGGTGGCAGGTCTAGCTGATATGACACTTCTCCTCTTCGACCACTTACTCTAAAGGGACCTATATATCTCGGAGCCAACTTTCCCTTCACATGGAAACGCTGCATTCCCTTGAGTGGGGTAACGCGTAGGTATTCCATATCACCAGTCTTGAAACTAAGCTCCCGCCTCCTAGAATCGGCGTAACTCTTCTGTCGAGACTGGGCGGCCTTAAGACGGTCACGAATGAGTTGAACTTGCTCTTCAGCTTCCCTCAGGGTGTCAACTCCAAAAAAATTGATGTCTCCTGTTTGCGACCAATTCAAGGGTGTACGGCACCTACGCCCGTACAAAGCCTCGAATGGTGCCATCTTCAGACTGGCTTGATAGCTGTTGTTGTAGGAAAATTCGGCAAACGGCAGGCAATCCTCCCATTTGGCCCCATAAGCTAACACACAAGATCTAAGCATGTCCTCTAAAACCTGGTTGGTTCTTTCTTTTTGTCCTCCTGTCTGAGGGTGATAAGCAGTACTGAAAAAGAGTTTGGTTCCGAGCTCTTCTTGAAGCTTAGTCCAAAATCGAGAAGTGAATTGGGTTCCTCTGTCTGATACAATAGTCTTAGTTATTCCATGAAGACTGACGATGCGGGACATGTATAGCGCTGCGAGCTGATCCGATCGATGGGTGGTCCGCACTGGCAAAAAGTGTGCTACTTTGGTAAGCCTGTCCACGATAACCCAAATAGCGTCATGCCCACGATTGGATCGGGGTAATCCAGTACTGAAGTCCATGCCAATCTCATCCCATTTCCATTCGGGCAACTTGAGAGGTTGAAGTAATCCAGCGGGTCGCTGATGCTCTGCTTTGACCCTTTGGCAGATATCGCAGTTTTGGACGAAGAGTGCAATCTCGCGCTTCATACCATGCCACCAGAAATTCTGCTTCAAATCCTGGTACATCTTGGTTCCACCGGGGTGGATAGAATACAAAGTCTCGTGAGCCTCCTTCATAATTAACTGCTTCAAAGCAGGGTCTGACGGTACACATATGCGCTCTTTATACCAAAGAATACCCTCAGTGTCGATGGTGAACCCAAAGACTTCCTCTTGTCGAACCTTCTTTTGATGCCCTCAATGCTTTCATGGCCCTTCTGTGCTCGCTTGATTTGCTCCCATAGGGTGGGTTGCAATAAGAGTTGATCGACTGCCCCATGGCTGACCACCTCTATACCCATTTTATCCAGCTCTTCCCAGAGTTCTGGCCGTCTAACCTTGATCAGGGAGTTAAATGAACATGGCTGACGACTAAGGGCATCAGCTACCACGTTAGCTTTTCCAGGGTGGTAATGGATGTCCAAATCGTAATCCTTGATGAGCTCTATCCATCTTCGTTGCCTCATGTTCAAGTCCCTCTGGGTGAAGATGTACTT
The DNA here is from genome assembly GCA_026929855.1 of Poa annua. Classification (NCBI taxonomy): domain Eukaryota; kingdom Viridiplantae; phylum Streptophyta; class Magnoliopsida; order Poales; family Poaceae; genus Poa; species Poa annua. The sequence continues at coordinate 55,529,218 of CM049426.1, read as the reverse complement.
CAGGCTCTTGTGATCGGTGTAAACTTCGCAACGGTTACCCATCAGAAAATGCCGCCATGTCTTGAGTGCATGGACCACTGCAGCAAGCTCTAGGTCATGGGTTGGGTAATTCTGCTCATGCTTGCGGAGTTGGCGCGAAGAGTAAGAAATCACCTTGCCCTCTTGCATAAGGACACAACCAAGTCCGAGTTTGGAGGCGTCGCAATAGACCACAAAATCTTTGGTCACATCGGGCATGGTCAAGATAGGTGCGGTAGTAAGGCGCTTTTTCAGTTCCTGGAAGCTGACTTCACATTTGTCGGACCAAATGAACTTCTGATCCTTCTTCAAAAGTTGGGTAAGGGGCTTTGCAATGCTTGAGAATCCCTCAACAAACTTGCGGTAATACCCGGCTAATCCAAGAATGGACCTTACTTCGGTTTGGTTGGTGGGGGTCGGGAATTCAAGAATGGACTTGATGTGGGTAGGGTCTACGGATATCCCTCCGGCTGAAATAACGTGACCGAGAAAGCCTACTTCCTTCAACCAAAACTGGCACTTGCTGAACTTAGCATACAACTGGTGTTCTCGTAGGGTACCGAGAACCAACCTCAGATGCTCTTCATGCTCCTCTTCAGACTTGGAATAAATCAAGATGTCGTCAATAAAGACAACCACAAATTTATCCAAGTAATCCATGAACACCTTGTTCATGAGATTCATGAAATAGGCTGGAGCATTGGTCAGGCCAAAAGACATCACTGTATACTCGAATAATCCGTAACGAGTGACAAAGGCTATTTTAGGGATATCAGATTCTCTGACTTTCAATTGATGATAACCGGTGCGGAGATCGATCTTGGAGAAGACTCGAGCTCCGTTGAGTTGATCAAACAGATCTTCAATCTTGGGTAGGGGGTATTTGTTTTTAATAGTCACATCATTTAACTTACGGTAATCCACACACAAACGGGTTGTACCGTCTCTCTTATCCACGAAGATTATGGGTGACCCCCAGGGTGACGCACTAGGGCGTATCATACCCTTCCTAAGTAGGTCATCCAACTGTTTCTTTAGTTCCTCCAATTCCTCAGGATTCATCCGGTATGGTTTTTGAGCGATAGGCCCAGTACCGGGTACCAACTCAATAATGAATTCAATATCCCTATCCGGTGGCATTCCGGGCAATTCTTCGGGAAAAACATCGGGATAGTCACAAACTACCGGTACCTCTTCCAAAATGGCTCCAGCTACACTTTTATGACAATGACTTGAGGTGGAGTGGTAGGTTGAGAAGTGGGTAATCTCTTCTCCTTCCGGGGTGGTTAGTGTGACAGATTTGTTAGTGAAATCTATTTTCCCTCGATTTCCCTTCCATCCAGTCCATCCCTAAAACCACTTCTATCCCTTGCTTTCCTAATACCACCAAATCCGCATGGAATCGGGCCCCTTGAATTTCCACAGGAGTCTCCTTGCAAGATACAATGGCTTTAGTGGTGGCCCCCGGAATTTGCACACTCATAGGACGATTCAGCAAAGTTGGAACCATACCACTTTTCCTAACAAAAGGTTCCGTAACGAAAGAATGGGAAGCTCCCGAATCAAACAGAACTGATGCAGGAACTGAGTTGACAGGGAACGTACCCATAACCAGATCTGGTGCCTCCTGAGCTTCTTCTGCACTGATGTGATTCAGGTGACCTCGGGTGACAGGGGCTGCTTTCTTGGGGTACGGGTTCTTGCCTCCAGGTGGACGGGGTGGACCTTGGTTCATCTTTGTCGCATTGGGGCGACCACCAGCGGGCTGTCTAGTGGGGCACTCCCGCGAGAAATGTCCAGGCTGTCCACAAGTGAAACATTCTCCTGTGGGCTTCGGAGCAGGCGGCCTATTAAAATTGAGGCCGGGGTTGGAACCACTTCCTGGACGAGGTGCAAGCGGGCGAGAAGGGTAGCTGGGTCTTGGTGCAAATGTTGGAGGCCTTGGTGATGGATAAGAATGTCTCGGTGGAGGTGAAGGGCGCGGACGGGCATAACTTCCTGTTGGGCTGCTGCTGCTACTGCCTTGCTGCATCAGTTGGCGACGCTTGCGGTTGTCAAACGAAGCCTTGCGTTTGTGTTCCATCATAATGGCTGCATCTGCCAATGATTCCAAGTCGGGGAAAGGCATCACCACCAGAATGCACTGCATTTCATCATGAAGTCCATTCATGAATCTCTCTTTCTTCTTGTCCTCAGTATCCGTATTGGTGGGCGCATACCTTGCTAGAGAAGTAAACTTCTCCAAGTACTCAGCCACCAACATCCCGCCTTGCTTGAGCTGCAAGAACTTCTCTCGCATGATACTGACGAGTCCAGAGGGCACATAACGCTTCAAGAACTTGTTCTTGAATGCAGGCCAAGCCACAACTTCCTCCGGTGGCAATAGGGCACGGATGGCCTCCCACCATGCTCGGGCAGAACCAGAGAGGTAGTGAGTGGCGTAGACCACCTTCTCGTTGTCACCCACTTGGGCGACCCTCAAGTTGTTCTCGATAGTACGGATCCAGTCATCGGCATCCAATGGCACTTCACTCTTGGAGAAAACTGGAGGATTTGTGTTCTGAAAGTCACGAAGCTTTGAGCGGGGTTCTTCATTCCCTTGGCCACCAGGCTGATTGACTGCAATTTGAGCAAGATGCTGGAGGGTGGCAAGATTGGCGCTTCTCTCAGTGCGAGCCGCCTCTCGATCCTCCATGAGAAGACGGAGCACCTGAGCCATAGATGGCTCGGGTGGTGGGGGTGGATCCCTTGCCATTCTGAATTTCAGAAATAAACATACATCATCATCCTACTAAGAAATTTTTAAAACAAGTTTTTGAAAAAGGGTTCATCAAGCCTACACAAAAACATACAAATTTCAGCAAGACAATATTTCTAAAAAGTCATGATTCCATCCCATAGCAAGGTTCCAAAAGCATCATCACAAGTGCATAGCCACAAAACATAGACTGGCATAGTTCTTAGAATCATCCAGACACACACACGCTAACTAGACCACACAATCGCATACACTTATCGCGATGGTTCGGTCCTAACCCAAAAGATACTGCGCAACTATCTACTCCACGTCCACGGCAGCGTCACTGTCAAAGGGTGGCTCGTCGGGGTCCTCGTCCTCAGACATCACAACTCCCGAGTCCTCGGCATCCTCGCCTCGAAGGTCGTCATCACCCGGCTCGCTCACGGGCTCCATATCTACGTCCTCGGTAGGGTCCTCATCCTCAGGCAGAAAATCATTATTCTCCTTGCTCAGAGCCTCCACCTTACTCTCCAACTCGCTGATCCGCTCGTCTCGGGCATCAACGGTCGACCTGAGCATGTCAACCATCCCGTCAAGCTGGAACCTGTAGAAACGAGTAGTCTGGAGGCGTGCGAAGGTGGAACGGCGCTCCTTGCGCTCTATCTTCAGCTCTGCCTGGGACTCTGCTAAACGCTCCCCCGAGGCCTTGAGCTTCAGCTCCAGGGTCTTCAGCTGGTCCTGAGAGGCCTCGAGTTGTGTCTCCAAGTCCTCTATCCTCAGCTCAGCTGCCGAGATCCGCACCTCAGCTCCGTCATGATTAAGACGGTGAAGTTCACTCTCGTACCGACTAAGGACCAGCTGGGACTGGGTGTACTCGACGAGGAGTCCGAGCTCGGCCAAGTGGTTACCGAGAATGGGGTGGGGACACGGCGGCACAGGGTTACTCTGCTCGTCCAAGCCAGAGTAAAACTCAAAGCGGGTGCGGCCTAGCTCGGAACTATGAGCACACACCAAGCGGGCGAGGGCTCTCTGCGGCACGGTGACGAATGCTCCCATCTGAGTAGATGCAAGGGCATCCTCAACCAGCTCCTCGGCGAAGGGTGGCACCAATGGCCCTCGAAGGATGCACCTCACAGCCTAGGACAGCTCATCTCCCACCATGGGCAGACAACGTCCAATCAGCAGCTCTGGTAGCGGACGCCTCAGGTGCTGGGTCAACTGGAGTAGGTCTGCCTGGAACAGACGCGAAACTCCGGTATCTGGCACAGCTCCCAACTGAATCGATGACGAGAAATGTCCGCTCATCTACACAAAATTTTAAATGGAGGTTTAATTAGTGAACGATGTATCAAATTTTAAACAGGTAAAATCATAAGATTTAATGCAGGTATAAAATTAATCAGTGAGTAATATCAGAGGGGAGTGAGGAGTAGCAGTAGATTCTGCATATTTTAAGTCTTTTCCTCCTAGCTATTTAGGAAAAAGCATTTTTGCGTGACGTCGACGCCCATCCTAGCTAGAGCCTCCTAAGGTCAACGATGGCTCTGATACAAAGTCTGTAGGGACCCCTCGGACAAGTCCGATATGCCCATGTTATGTAAGAGATCACGATCCCAATGATCAGTGCATCGCAATCACATAACCAACATAGGTATCAAAGAGTTACATCATTCAAGTCGTACGGATAAAAGTCTTACAACACATAGACGGTCATACGACCAAAGTCAACATACTTCGTCACGCAGGACGGAATTAACTAAGATAGCGGAAGCTCGTGGCTAGCGACGGCTCTTCACATTTCCGAGCGCAGATTCCCACAAGTGCAGTTGACCGGTCACAGCTAAGTGGCGAAGTCGTCGTCAAACACCTCCTCCTCGACGAAGGCCTCTTCATTGCAATCTGGACATTTGAATATCCAGGGACAGAGCCACATGAGTACAATTACGTACTCGCAAGACCACCTTTTGTTTTGAAATCTCATGATAGTGCAAGAAAAACACTTTTGGAAAACTGGGATGGCTGCTATATGTACGACTATAGGGCTCAGTTTTCGAATACCATGATTTTAGACATAGAGACTACAACATATCTATATCTTTGTTGAAGAAACATTTAGAGATAGAATTCTCTTCTCTTAGATATAACAAGGACATATCCAAGTTCAAAACTTTTGTTTATAAAAGTTTATCAAAACGCTAGGATAGGGGTAACCCTTTCTCCTGCCTTGAGATCGGACTGGATGTCTCCCCGAGATCAACCATCCTCACCCAAATTCCGTACCTCCCAGGTACCTCTTTCATGTCTCTTTGTTTTCCCCGGAAACAATTCTCTTTTGAACCAAATTGCCCATACGCCTAGATCAGTGGCCTTTCCAACCGTCCATGACCGCGGACGCGGCTATTCGAATAGATTTACACTCTGCAGAGGTTGTACACTTTTCCCACACCTATCGGTTATTCCGCCGTGTCTGCCACGGCCCGTCGTACGACAGCATGCGGGGGTCCGGATAACACGATCAAAACTTTCCACTATGACCACCCTAGTGTCGGGGCCTCCCGGTAGGTTGGTTCTCCTCGGCACCGTGTGCTCCACCAGACCTCATGGTCTTTCCTCGAGACACCACTGTAGCGTACCTGCACTTTAAATAAGGCAGATACCTGTGTATAGTGCAAATCCCTGGATCGATTCATTTGCACACACAGTTTACGATGTAATATCACAACAAAGCGTCAATTTTATTACATCGATGATCCAGAATTACAAAATATTTAATACAAGTTGCATAGCATAAAGCTAGCATTGAAAAAGTACACAGCGGAATACAATAGCAGTGAGCCTCTATAACTTTCATGCTGCCACAGGCGAAAACATGTTGGTTGTAGACTCGAAACCTTTACGAAACCTCACTCGTCATCCGATCAAATCTGCAATAAGAAAAATATTGCAACAACGTGGGTCAGATTCCATTAAAAATGGAGTCTGGCAAGTGACACTATGGTGGACACTTATGGAATAACTCTAAAGCCTATATGAATATTTGGCTGGTGGAGCTCAAGGCTAATTTGCATAAAGCCAATTTTTCCTAACTCTTTGGAAAACACTTTTCTTGAAATCAAGACGAGTATGGCTTGAAAACCATAAATCTCATCTTCCCTTGTTCACCCATCAAGTTTTATTCTGAAGTTGGAATGATGGAATCCTCCGTTGACGTCCTTGATCGGCTGCTCAAAATTGTCCGTAACCGGGGACACGGCTAAGTACTTAGTTTTACACTCTGCAGAGGTTGTGCACTTTCACCATTGTACCCATTCAACCCAAGGTATCCTTTACACACCATTTGTGATAAGGAAAGGAGAGAATGAGACGAGATCTTTCAGAAGCATTTTCCCTCCCCATACTGGCTTGACCCGTTCCACCTAACATCCCCCTACATCTGCTTGTCAAACCGGAGAGAGTCCACGCAACATAATTGATCAAGCCAGAGCCCATATGGCAATGGCTGCACTGGAAGCAATCGTCACTTGGAGTTCCTTCAGATTCCTCTGTTCCTGGGTGGCCGTTCTCAAGTGTGCATTACTCTTTAGGAACCATAGAAATGGACCGAGTAGCCACTCAACATAAACCATCCGACCAATTACCACCCAGGTGTTTCATTCTTAACTTAATAGAATTTAGATTTTCACAAAACAACATTTGCATAGCAACAATAATTCTACTAAGTATTGCATAGGTACCTAGACACAGGTATAAGGGATTCTACACAGGTTTAGCATAGCAACACATGCATTTAAAAATACACTAAGTAATGCATAAAATAGGAAGTTTATGAGGTGTGCCACTTGCCTTTGAATGTTGTCGTTGTTCACAACTCTTTTCAACGATACTCGTGACTCTCCGTTCAATCTAACAGTATAGACAAGCAACAATACAACAATCAATAGCAAGCACAATCCACAATGCATACAAACACATTCTAGATAAATAAATAAGTTTTATAAAACTTTCTAAGGAAAATATGTTTATGCATGATGTGCAACATATTCCTAAGGCTAGAAATACTTTTCATGCCATGGAAATCTTTTAAGTTTATGCAAGGCAAATGTGTTGGTCCAAAAGGACTAAGGACTAAAGTCTTAAGTTGGATACTCATACTTTGTTTTATAACTTCTTGAAACAAGCACTCAAATGGCTTAGCCATGATGTGCAAAATACTTAGGGAAAAATACTAAGTCATTTGTTCAAGATGATCACAATTATTATCAACTCTTTGTAAGTTGGACATTCACTATAGTGAGAGAGACAGACACCCGGCCAGCCACTTAAATTGTGGAACAGGTCTCATGTACGTGGACATGTAAGGTTTGTTTCCAGGCCGCTTCATCCCACTATGCTGCTAGGATCCAACAACTTCAAGATGATAACATCATGATCAAAATTTGTTTAAGTCTAAAAGACAAGATTAGGAAAGAGGGAAAGGGTAGAAAGAAAGATGTAGTTGTCCTCCAGGCTTCATCTCCAGACTTGTAACTTTCTTCTGGATGATGTCTTGATTGAGCTCTTAGTAGTCTTGATGAATCTTCAGACTTGATGGTTCTTGTATCCTCGAGGCTGGTCTTGGTTTACTTAGTCTTCATGAAATCTCAGATGAGGAGAAAAGACAGAGAGAAAGACTTAGAGAGTAGAAAGGGGGTTGGCCTTCTTGAACTTCTTCTCACTTTTCTTCTAAGTGCTTGACATCTTGGGGATGCTTCCAGCGTCTGTTTTCTTCTAAGTCCTTCACGAACTTCTTCTTGATTTTCTTCTAAGTGTTTCTTCTCCTTGAAGATACTTCTGAAGTCTTGTTTTTGGCTAAGTCCTTCAATGGTCTTCTAGCTCCATCTTGAAAACTACTAAGTGTCTAGTGCATAGCACTTTTCACAAAATACTAAGTTTGAAAATAATCCTAACTTAGAGAAAACTATTGAAGAGGGGTTTTCCTTTGAAAATTATATCTACAATATAAAATATGCTATGAATGAAATGAAATCTTAAATCACAAGAAACATAAAAATAACTTTTGTGTTTTATTTATAAATATGCATGAATTTATAAATGCAATTTAATTAATTTTTAATTTTGGAAAATATACTAAAAGGAATAATTATAAGATTAAAGTTTCCTATGACTAAAATTTTATAACAAAATTTTATAATTAATGTTGATAGACAGAGAGCATTTAATTAAATCTATTGCAATTGGATTTAATCAAAAATAATGTTTGTATTAAAAGTTATTTCAAAATTAGTCAAACTATTCAAATTAAACACACAACTATGAAATCAATCAAATTTACTCAAAATTATTTTATAGCAGTAGCATTAATTTACAAATATTCCAAAGTTTCTAAAACATATTTATTTACAATTTTTGGATTTATAGATTTAAAGTTATTACAAATATACTCAAATTTCCATTTGAATTTTGAATATTTTGTACTAGGTCAAATTTGAATTTTGGCGGATCCAAAATATTCTACACATCCAGAGCTTTCCAAATATATAAAAATTATTAAATTTGGAGTTGTGGTTAAAAAGTTGTGAGAGATCTAAGTGACAGGGGTGTTTCTGTAAAATTGCCAATTAAATTTAATTAAGGAAATTATTTTCCACGTGGCAGCTGACTGGGCAGTGACGTGGCGCTGACTGGGATTGCTGACGTGGATAAGTTATCGATCTGGACCGTCCAGATTTAGATCTACGGTCCAGATCCGATCTTACCGGTTCGTCCTAGGTTCTAATCTTGACTGTTAAAAACAGATCCAAAGGCTCACCGTGCTCGTCCCGAAGCTGGCGGCGCTTCTCACCGGAGTTAGGAGCTGACGGCGGCGCGGGCTCCGGCGTGGACGCTCCGGTCGTCGCCGTGCCTCCCCGGATGCGAGGAGAGCAGCCCCGAGCGCGGCGCAGCACGGCGAAGGCGATGGGGAGGTCGGTTGGTGGCGGGGGGGGGGGGGGGGGGGGGGCTCCGGTGCTCGCTTACTCCTCGCCGGAGTTGCGGGTTGCGGCGGCCAGCCCCTGTCAATGACGGGGACGGCGTTCTGGCGCACGAAATCAACACGGCCCAGTTAGAAAAGATGCACAGGGGGAAAATAAAGAGAATGAGAGCAAAGAGAGGGCTCGGGAGGTCTTGTACTCGCCGGAATCTGCAGAGGACGGCGGCGGAGGAGGGAACTCCGGCGAGCTCGAGCGGCGGCCTGGCGGCGTCCTTGGGCTAGGGTTTTTGGGGCAAAAGACGCGGCGATGTCCAGGGATTAATTAGGGGGCTTCGGAGATCGAATCCCGTACGAATCGGAGTGGAAATCGTCTCCGATTCGATCTCCTTTTTCTGCTCTTCGTTCGGTTAGAGGTAGGAGATGATCCGCTGACGTCAGCATGACGTCAGCCAGCATTTTCTTTTCTGATTTTATTTCTTTAATTCATATCTTTTGATTTATAACTCCAAATGATGTCAAATAAATTTCTAAAAATTTGTAAAATGATTCTCTTTCTGTTAAACCAATTGTGGGTATGTTTTGAATATTTTTGAAAATTCATATTTTGAAATATTGCTTAATTACAAATTTGACACTTAAAGTCAAATTTGAATTTCTATCTCTTTTAAATTTTCCTTTAGCTAAAATAAATTTGTAAAAATATCCACATTTCAATATGTTTGGATTTAAGTTATTTAAACTCATTTTCAATTTCTAAATTCCTTTTTGGCTTTGGTATACTTATTAATGATATAACACAACTATATGAAAATGGAAAAGATAATGTATCCCTTTTTAATTGAAGATAATTTGTGCAACATTTTATTTTATGCATTTGAAACTTCACAACAACTTGGGACAAGACCTTTATTTTAATTTTATTTTATTTAGAATCTATTAATCATTTCATGTTATGAAGAAATAGATGAAATTCATTTAAGCAGATGGAATGATTATTGGAATGATTATTTGGCTAAGTGGTTCAATTCAAATACTTATAAGTAAACTATTTACTTAAAATAAAATGGATTGTAGTTGGTAAAATATTTGTCAAATTATATTTTAAGATTTTGAATTACATGGGATAATAAAATGTTTTAAACTGTGACATTTGAAATATTAAACTTTGAAGTCTTTTATAGTTGGTTTCCTCATGCATTTAATATTTTATTTTAATAAAAAGAAAGTTTTAAATTTTAGTGATTTTTGAACATTATAAAATGTTGGGATGTTACAGACTACCACCCTTAAAAGGAATCTCGTCCCCGAGATTCGGAGAGGTTAGAAAGACAAAGCAAAAGCTTGAATGATTCTGAAAACTCGAGATGTTTTGCGAAATGAAATCTCTGACATGAAACTTGAAAACTGACAGTGAATGGTTTTTCTGATTAGAAAGATGAAAGGAAAGATAGTTTGAGATTTCTGGGTTTAAGTGACTGTGTTTGAATTTTCTAGGTGGCTACCACCCTTAAAAGAAAAGTTTTGTTAATAAATAAACCTTCTAATGCACAACCAACAATCAAGATAATCCACTACAAACATCATCTAACAAACATCAAGCAACAAAGTTCAAACACAAGCAACCACATACGTAAAAATTTCAAACTTCTTTTGAGAAATCGAACTAATTGTTTATCGAACGAAAGGTCGGGGAAATACCAAAGTAACAGTACTGCCATACCACAATTTGATAGGTCAATACACTAAATCGATACGATAAGCTAGAAGATAAATGGTGGTCCCTCTAACATGGTTTTGATTGCTACACTTATCCTTCCTAAATACTACGCTTGCATTTTATTGCGTGGTTATTTGCCACAGGCGTGACTTCTCCCTCAGTTGACTCTTCAAACAACACTTCTTCGGGGTCTTCTTCCACTGGTCCTTCCTTCTTCGTAGCTGCCGATACAGTCACATCTCCAGTGCCTTGGTCACCTCCTTCTTCAGCTACTGGCGGTGGTGGAGGTGGAATGAGTTGAGCCTCAAGCATGGCAATTTGCTGATCCTTGCCAAGGTTCTCCAAATGTAGGTCATGGATGAGTTCCTCCAACTGACCAATAAGATTTTCAGAAGCCTGGAGTTCTTGGGTTTTTGCGTGTATGACGGCTTGTGCATGATCTGCGACGTCCTGAGTCTGTTGGACTCTCCTGGTCAGACAGTTGATGAGATAATCCAAGTCTTCAAACGTCTTGTTAACAAGGGGCACGTCCAGGCGATTTCCCGTGTGAGCCATCGAGAGACCACGTGCATTCCTCTTCCCAAAGGCACGGAAGGGTGATCCTGGTGCTAGTTTGAATCGATACTTGTAACACAAACGAGCCATTAAGTCCACCATAGCTATGTTCACTCCCTCAATCCACTCTGGGTAGTAGGTGACATAGTCCACGGGCTCGAAGTCTGGCATCGTAGGATCCGGGGTCATGATGGTGCGTATTTCCCAACGTATCCCATGGGGTATGTCGGTCTCCTCCTTCCTTCCTCGGAAATAGGGTGGTGGTAGCTTCAAAACACTTGTCAACCTAGCTAGCTGCCTCCCAAAGATGAAACCCGACAAAACTCCAGCATACGCAGTCTCAGTGTATTCTCCCATCTAGAATTTTGAACAGGTAAGAGTATTAGAATTTAAGAGAAAGGGAAAGATGCAAGACAAGATAAAGTAAAACAATATTAAGGGAAGGTTCAAAATTTACTCATGTTTTGGGAACCTAGTTTAGTTAACTATTTAACTTTTGGGGTCTTAGTCCAATCCTAGGGGTTTCGAACCTACAGGCAACACAGTGCTCTGATACCATCTGTAGCATACCTGCACTTTAAATAAGGCAGATACCTGTGTATAGTGCAAATCCCTGGATCGATTCATTTGCACACACAGTTTACGATGTAATATCACAACAAAGCGTCAATTTTATTACATCGATGATCCAGAATTACAAAATATTTAATACAAGTTGCATAGCATAAAGCTAGCATTGAAAAAGTACACAGCGGAATACAATAGCAGTGAGCCTCTATAACTTTCATGCTGCCACAGGCGAAAACATGTTGGTTGTAGACTCGAAACCTTTACGAAACCTCACTCGTCATCCGATCAAATCTGCAATAAGAAAAATATTGCAACAACGTGGGTCAGATTCCATTAAAAATGGAGTCTGGCAAGTGACACTATGGTGGACACTTATGGAATAACTCTAAAGCCTATATGAATATTTGGCTGGTGGAGCTCAAGGCTAATTTGCATAAAGCCAATTTTTCCTAACTCTTTGGAAAACACTTTTCTTGAAATCAAGACGAGTATGGCTTGAAAACCATAAATCTCATCTTCCCTTGTTCACCCATCAAGTTTTATTCTGAAGTTGGAATGATGGAATCCTCCGTTGACGTCCTTGATCGGCTGCTCAAAATTGTCCGTAACCGGGGACACGGCTAAGTACTTAGTTTTACACTCTGCAGAGGTTGTGCACTTTCACCATTGTACCCATTCAACCCAAGGTATCCTTTACACACCATTTGTGATAAGGAAAGGAGAGAATGAGACGAGATCTTTCAGAAGCATTTTCCCTCCCCATACTGGCTTGACCCGTTCCACCTAACATCCCCCTACATCTGCTTGTCAAACCGGAGAGAGTCCACGCAACATAATTGATCAAGCCAGAGCCCATATGGCAATGGCTGCACTGGAAGCAATCGTCACTTGGAGTTCCTTCAGATTCCTCTGTTCCTGGGTGGCCGTTCTCAAGTGTGCATTACTCTTTAGGAACCATAGAAATGGACCGAGTAGCCACTCAACATAAACCATCCGACCAATTACCACCCAGGTGTTTCATTCTTAACTTAGTAGAATTTAGATATTCACAAAACAACATTTGCATAGCAACAATAATTCTACTAAGTATTGCATAGGTACCTAGACACAGGTATAAGGGATTCTACACAGGTTTAGCATAGCAACACATGCATTTAAAAATACACTAAGTAATGCATAAAATAGGAAGTTTATGAGGTGTGCCACTTGCCTTTGAATGTTGTCGTTGTTCACAACTCTTTTCAACGATACTCGTGACTCTCCGTTCAATCTAACAGTATAGACAAGCAACAATACAACAATCAATAGCAAGCACAATCCACAATGCATACAAACACATTCTAGATAAATAAATAAGTTTTATAAAACTTTCTAAGGAAAATATGTTTATGCATGATGTGCAACATATTCCTAAGGCTAGAAATACTTTTCATGCCATGGAAATCTTTTAAGTTTATGCAAGGCAAATGTGTTGGTCCAAAAGGACTAAGGACTAAAGTCTTAAGTTGGATACTCATACTTTGTTTTATAACTTCTTGAAACAAGCACTCAAATGGCTTAGCCATGATGTGCAAAATACTTAGGGAAAAATACTAAGTCATTTGTTCAAGATGATCACAATTATTATCAACTCTTTGTAAGTTGGACATTCACTATAGTGAGAGAGACAGACACCCGGCCAGCCACTTAAATTGTGGAACAGGTCTCATGTACGAGGACATGTAAGGTTTGTTTCCAGGCCGCTTCATCCCACTATGCTGCTAGGATCCAACAACTTCAAGATGATAACATCATGATCAAAATTTGTTTAAGTCTAAAAGACAAGATTAGGAAAGAGGGAAAGGGTAGAAAGAAAGATGTAGTTGTCCTCCAGGCTTCATCTCCAGACTTGTAACTTTCTTCTGGATGATGTCTTGATTGAGCTCTTAGTAGTCTTGATGAATCTTCAGACTTGATGGTTCTTGTATCCTCGAGGCTGGTCTTGGTTTACTTAGTCTTCATGAAATCTCAGATGAGGAGAAAAGACAGAGAGAAAGACTTAGAGAGTAGAAAGGGGGTTGGCCTTCTTGAACTTCTTCTCACTTTTCTTCTAAGTGCTTGACATCTTGGGGATGCTTCCAGCGTCTGTTTTCTTCTAAGTCCTTCACGAACTTCTTCTTGATTTTCTTCTAAGTGTTTCTTCTCCTTGAAGATACTTCTGAAGTCTTGTTTTTGGCTAAGTCCTTCAATGGTCTTCTAGCTCCATCTTGAAAACTACTAAGTGTCTAGTGCATAGCACTTTTCACAAAATACTAAGTTTGAAAATAATCCTAACTTAGAGAAAACTATTGAAGAGGGGTTTTCCTTTGAAAATTATATCTACAATATAAAATATGCTATGAATGAAATGAAATCTTAAATCACAAGAAACATAAAAATAACTTTTGTGTTTTATTTATAAATATGCATGAATTTATAAATGCAATTTAATTAATTTCTAATTTTGGAAAATATACTAAAAGGAATAATTATAAGATTAAAGTTTCCTATGACTAAATTTTTATAACAAAATTTTATAATTAATGTTGATAGACAGAGAGCATTTAATTAAATCTATTGCAATTGGATTTAATCAAAAATAATGTTTCTATTAAAAGTTATTTCAAAATTAGTCAAACTATTCAAATTAAACACACAACTATGAAATCAATCAAATTTACTCAAAATTATTTTATAGCAGTAGCATTAATTTACAAATATTCCAAAGTTTCTAAAACATATTTATTTACAATTTTTGGATTTATAGATTTAAAGTTATTACAAATATACTCAAATTTCCATTTGAATTTTGAATATTTTGTACTAAGTCAAATTTGAATTTTGTCAGATCCAAAATATTCTACACATCCAGAGCTTTCCAAATATATAAAAATTATTAAATTTGGAGTTGTGGTTAAAAAGTTGTGAGAGATCTAAGTGACAGGGGTGTTTCTGTAAAATTGCCAATTAAATTTAATTAAGGAAATTATTTTCCACGTGGCAGCTGACTGGGCAGTGACGTGGCGCTGACTGGGATTGCTGACGTGGATAAGTTATCGATCTGGACCGTCCAGATTTAGATCTACGGTCCAGATCCGATCTTACCGGTTCGTCCTAGGTTCTAATCTTGACCGTTAAAAACAGATCCAAAGGCTCACCGTGCTCGTCCCGAAGCTGGCGGCGCTTCTCACCGGAGTTAGGAGCTGACGGCGGCGCGGGCTCCGGCGTGGACGCTCCGGTCGTCGCCGTGCCTCCCCGGATGCGAGGAGAGCAGCCCCGAGCGCGGCGCAGCACGGCGAAGGCGATGGGGAGGTCGGTTGGTGGCGGGGAGGGGGGGCTCCGGTGCTCGCTTACTCCTCGACGGAGTTGCGGGTTGCGGCGGCCAGCCCCTGTCAATGACGGGGACAGCGTTCTGGCGCACGAAATCAACACGGCCCAGTTAGAAAAGATGCACAGGGGGAAAATAAAGAGAATGAGAGCAAAGAGAGGGCTCGGGAGGTCTTGTACTCGCCGGAATCTGCAGAGGACGGCGGCGGAGGAGATGATCCGCTGACGTCAGCATGACGTCAGCCAGCATTTTCTTTTCTGATTTTATTTCTTTAATTCATATCTTTTGATTTATAACTCCAAATGATGTCAAATAAATTTCTAAAAATTTGTAAAATGATTCTCTTTCTGTTAAACCAATTGTGGGTATGTTTTGAATATTTTGGAAAATTCATATTTTGAAATATTGCTTAATTACAAATTTGACACTTAAAGTCAAATTTGAATTTCTATCTCTTTTAAATTTTCCTTTGGCTAAAATAAATTTGTAAAAATATCCACATTTCAATATGTTTGGATTTAAGTTATTTAAACTCATTTTCAATTTCTAAATTCCTTTTTGGCTTTGGTATACTTATTAATGATATAACACAACTATATGAAAATGGAAAAGATAATGTATCCCTTTTTAATTGAAGATAATTTGTGCAACATTTTATTTTATGCATTTGAAACTTCATAACAACTTGGGACAAGACCTTTATTTTAATTTTATTTTATTTAGAATCTATTAATCATTTCATGTTATGAAGAAATAGATGAAATTCATTTAAGCAGATGGAATGATTATTGGAATGATTATTTGGCTAAGTGGTTCAATTCAAATACTTATAAGTAAACTATTTACTTAAAATAAAATGGATTGTAGTTGGTAAAATATTTGTCAAATTATATTTTAAGATTTTGAATTACATGGGATAATAAAATGTTTTAAACTGTGACATTTGAAATATTAAACTTTGAAGTCTTTTATAGTTGGTTTCCTCATGCATTTAATATTTTATTTTAATAAAAAGAAAGTTTTAAATTTTAGTGATTTTTGAACATTATAAAATGTTGGGATGTTACAACCACACCGCCACGTCAGGAGACCTGCCGTAATCGTCCGGCTGTTGGTCCTCAACAGTGTATTGTCTCGTCCGGACGACAACCCGGCTTCGAGGGCCCAGCCCTCATAGAGAGTGTGAGAGCCCCAACACTAAAACAGACAAGTTTCCGGCTAAGCCCTACCCATATCAGGTAGTGTGGTTGCACGGGTTAATTGTTCGAGCGGCTGCTAGGGCAGTACTTTGTTTTTCAAAAACAACTTCCACACTTCCGACTACTCCCAGCAGCTCGGATTTTCCTCCATAAAACATTTTTTATCAAATAGGGTCCCCATCCTATAGTTTTGAGGTAAGATAACAGAATATACTATCTAAAACTTAATCATCTTTATAGAGCCTTCAATGACAAGACTCAACAAGTAAACCTCTTCTTGTAACACCTACAGCTATTCTAGTAGGTAACTGTGGTCAAATAATATTTGGGAAAAAAATAGTTTTCGGGTGGCAAGGCGCCATAAAAGAAGTAAAACATGCATTATTTTGAAAACAAAACATGCTTGATACAATAATAAGATTTCATCAAATGGTGAGGTGGGATTGCCTTGCTCAAGGTACTGTCCCTGGTCTTGCTCTTCGGCGAAGTCGTGCTCAGCTACCTCGTACTGCTCTTCCTCGGGTTGCGATTCTACCGTAACATGAAAAACAGACGAGACTAGCGTAAGTCCTAAAATGCGAGTTGATAACAATCTAAAGTATAACAGCAAACATCAAGCATCACAAACAGAAAACACAACTAATGCACCCAATATTTATTAGAGGTTGTTTAAATGTTTTAAGCATAGTTCTTAAGGTACTGATCCTAAAATTAAACCCTTTTGTCACATTACTCCTAACAATCAGGGGGAACTCTGTAAATTAGCTGTGCATGAAAACTCATCACCAAACAACAATTAAAAATCAGACAAGGGCTGCTGATCTCAAACTTAAACAGAAGATAGGTTCATTTTTATAGATATCCTGAATGCACAATTAGCTTTTCTGGTGAGATATGAGTTTTCTCTTTATGTGAAGATTTTATTCATCAAAATTGGATATTCCTAGCTCAAGTTATCCCAGTTTTAAAATAAAATATACTTCTGACCATTATTTATGTGCAGAAAATAAAAAGAATGATTTTGGGGTCAATCCAGTGGGGTGAGTTAGATAAAACCTGTGGCTATCCCACAAAATTATCCTTAACATATTTTTATGGACATAGGTGACTCCACCAATTAAAACTAGACATGTCATAATCTCTGAAATTTCAGAAATGCAATTAAAGGGATTATTTCACTGTTGTTCAGGGATTTATTCACTAAGAATTATCAAGTCACTGGAAAAATCCACATTTGTAGTATGTGATACCACCAACACATATCTAACAGTTCCAATTGGATTTACCTCAAAAAGTGTTTTTATTGAAGAGTTAAAAATCAACAAACACTTACTGATGTTATACTTGGAGTAAATATAACTTTTGCTAGAATAATATCCTGCATGCAAGATTTACCAATCTAGGTAGACATTTTTACAAGCTTTCCAACAGATCCAAGATTGCATGATTTGCATTTACAAAACCCAAGTTATTAAACAAATGGTGTAATAGATACTTTTTACTAGATCTATTTTAGCACTCAACAGGAAACACATTTAGGACCAAATCCAATGCCACATGGTTAAGAAAACGTGCATGCATGTTACAAAATTTGTCCCATCATTTTAGCCATTCCAGATTTACCACAAATGATTTAAAGCTAAACTTTAGATTTACTGGGAAATTAACAGGAAAAGAATAAAAGGGGAACATGCCGAACGGGCTAGATCTGGGCCAGATCGGCCCAGATGCAACGCAGAACGGCGCGAAAACGCGCGGGGACGGAGCTGGGCCGGCCCAAACACGCGCGTCTGCGCGCGCACGGAGAGGTTCAAACCTGGCCGTAGATCTCGCGATCTACGGTCCACGGTCGTCGTCCTCCTCGCGACGCGGCGCGGACGAACCAGACGAGGGGGAGGGAGAGGGTGGCGCTGGCGCTCACCAGAGACCACGCTGGGCCAGGGGAAGGGTGGAGATCGACGGAGGGGACGATGGCGAGCTTGAAGGTGCCCTCAGCGCTTGCATGCAACGTCGGAAACCATGGCGACGGCGGCGGCGAGCATCTCGGTTCGAGGACGAGCGCGACGGCTACGGACACCTAGAAGAGAAACGGAGGGCAGGGGGAGTTAGATCTCGACGAGACGCGCTCGAGGGGCCGAGAATGGCAGAGAAAGGTGAAGAGGATCGACGATGAATGCCGCGGGAAGGGCTCGGTCTCCGACGGCGATTTCTTCTTCCAGAGCTCGAGAGAGGGCGTGGCTTTGGGTGAGGGTGGTATGGGTGAGCAGAGGAGGAGTGGGGGAACCTCGGGTTTGGTTTTAAGAGGAGAGGGCGAGCTGGGGCAGCTCCAAAACCAGGGGCGGGTTTCTCGGGCTCTCCTCGGGCAGGGGCGGTTTGGGGGAGGGGAGGGGAGTTCTGGTTGGTCCTCAGGGGCGGTGCAGAGGGGCAGAGAGGATGTTGGTCGGGAGGGGAGTGGCTGGCCAGTGAGAAGTGAGGAGGGGGGCTCGGATTGGGTGAGAAAGAAGAGAAAAGAGAGAAGAGAGAGGAGAGATTCACCCTAGTCCATGACATGTGGGACCAGGAGGGGGTGCTGTTCTCCTCCTCCAGCAGGTGGGGTAGAAAAGAGTGAGAGAGAAAATAGAAGGTGAATGCTTTGAGTGAAATGCTCAAATGAAATTGAAAACCTAAGTTTGAAAAATTTAAATATGACCCACAAAAGTAAAATGGATCTACACCCCAAACTTACCTAAATTTAGAGGAGGTACTGAACTTACAAAAGCCCAAGTCAACTATCTCATTTGGCTTTCAAAGAAAATAAATATTTTGGTGATAATTAAAAGAATATCCCAAATGGTCATGTTAATTTGATGACCACAAAATCTAGTGAGATTTATATGCAAACAAGTTCTTGTGTGGAAATTTAGAACAGCGTATGGAAGTATATGTGACCTAGATGGGAATGTTTCAAAGGCATGCCCAAAACCAGTTAGGGTTTGCTTAATAAAAGCTCCTGGTTTGGCTAAGTTTTAACAACCATGAATATCATAATAGTGGATATTTTATTTTAGTGCTATGAGACTTTAGGGTTTTCAATGACAGGGAAAACTAGTGGAGCACACATGGCATAAGATGAGCAAAAAAAATAATTCTTTACCCAAATTCTACACACAAAAGTTTCAGCAAGAGGTGAAAGATTCAGAATAACACCACAATGCTAAGGCTAAGAGAATTGGGGTGTTACACTTAAATGTTCATATCAATAAATTAATAATCTAATTATTTAAATTGGCATCAAGTTTTAAAATCAGAATTGTACATTAAATCATTTTAAGGTTGGTCAAAATAATGCATAATCGAATACTTATCCTACATCTTAATGATTCCAAAAATATTTCATTTGAAAATTTTCTTGGACATACACAATAAAATCTATGTCCAATTACTTAAATCATGCATTTAAACACTTGAACGAGTTTAAACCTGTCAAAGTTGGAAAATAACAGTGCCAAAAGATTCTACAGGTCAAGATCTTTCCATAGACATAAAGTTCATCAAATTTGGACATGTGGTTCAAAAGTTATGAGAGTTTTAAGTTATATGGGTGTTTCTGCAAAATATGCATACGAATTTCCTATTGGGGTCAACCTAGAAAAAAACTAGGCAAAGAGGTAAGATGGTGATTGGTGGAACAGGTTGGTTTAGACAAACTAACTATATCCGTAGGGTCAAAAAGCAAAATATTTAAAGTTACGACACTACTCGATCTAAAAACGGATCGTACACTGTACGAGTAAATACTACACTAGACTAAGTTCTAAAACTAGTCCGAACTACGCTACGGAAGATATACTACTACTAAATTCGTAGCCTAAATTATTCTACAAAAACTACTCTATAAAACTAAATATAAAAGGAGGAAAAGAGAAGATATGCGCAGTACCTCCGTTGTGTGAGAAGCGCCGTCGAGAGAGAAGAAGAGAAATCCCACCAATAGAAATCCCACCGGAGATATAATATTTTTTTTATTTTATTCTAGTCAAACTAAAATAAATGGTTCAACCCGAATTTCTTTTTGTGATTTTGCCCATGCATATGGGGTGTATATATAGGCTAAAACTGGGTGGGTGTGTTGCTAAAGTAGCAAGTTGGGATTAAAAGGCGGTAACACGAGAAAAGGCCGGCCGGCCGGCCGGCCCAACTAGCTGCTGCGTGCTGCGCGTTGGCTGCTGCTTTTTTTCTTTTATATCTTTTGTTTTATAATTCTAAATGTAGTGAAACAAGTTTCTATAAATTTCTATAAATCGTATCTATCATTTATAAAACGTTCTAAGTCATGTTTTGAATACTTTTCAAAAATATTAATTTGAATATTGATTATATGTGTGTTTGACACTTTAGGTTAAATTCGAAATTAGTGATTTAAATTAGTTTCTTTGTAGCTAAAATATATTTATGAAAAAACCACGAATATAAACCTTTTTCAATAAACCTCATTTTTGGCTTTGAACAAAATCTATAAATACTGTATAAAAAATGTTTTGAATAACTTGTCCATAACGGAACCCTTTGGTAATGCTTTAGTCACATGGTAATTTAATAATTCAAAGTATTGTATAGAGAATACATAATATCTTATATTAAGATTGTTTATTTATGCCTTTGAAGTGTGGATTTCACATATCAAAACATTTGAGATTTAAATGTAAGGATGCCATGATGATGATGAATTTTCGGTTGCTTTTAAATATAATTCAAACTATAATACTTGAATTGTTTAATAACTGCTTGATTAAAAACTTTGTCCATTTAAGATAGTGTCTAACAAGGTCATATGTTGTTTAGTAAAAAGAAATGCCATAGTTTTTGTATTGACTATGGATTATGATGGAATCATTCTGTAACCGAATTAGTTTGTGCAAAAAAAATTTAAGTTTTAAAGTACTATATCTCATTCAGATTTCAAAGGATGCATTTGAGAATTTAAAATCGTTATCTTGAGTTTAAACGTTATTTGGATGGTACTTCCTAAATCTTATACGTCAAAACATATTTAAATGAAAGCCGCTTTATAAATAGATTATGTTTTAATTAGCCTTTAGAACATTTGTATACATTATTGAAAGATCAATTAAACATCAAAGGGTTATATAGACATCTTTAAAACATATGGTTTTAGGTTTTATAAATATCCAAGGCTAAGTGTTTTAGAGTCAATTACTCCAAATGAAACTTTTTATGAATGAAGAAGGCTCAATCAAATTTTAATTTCAACTTAGCAAACTATCATGGGTTTTAAGAAATACTTTGGATAAAAGGTTTTTAAACTAAACTCCAAATTCAAATAGTGTTTACTCGAATGTTTTAAATGTTAACTCTATGGAAGAACCCATAATGTTCTTTATATTAAGTTTCCTTATGTTTTGAATGTTTTATTTTAATCGGAAACAAAAGTTTAATTTTTTTGTGATTTTTAAACATTCCAAAAGTTTGGGATGTTACAGACTACCACCCTTAAAAGGAATCTCGTCCCTGAGATTCGGAAAGGCTAGAAAGAAAGATGGGTTCGGACAACTTGGATCATATTAACTCAGTGAGCTACCACCCTTAAAAGAAACTTTTGTGCCAACCTGAAATCCTTTCTATAATCTTTTAGTCAAACTTTTCCATCACTTTAGAGTTGTAGGATAACATAAGTCCATTGAACTACTTTTGGTACTGAATATCACTCTTGTCTTAATCTGAAAACCATGCTGAGAGGATTTCAAAACGATCTCCATAACTCTAACCGCTTGATGTCCCCATGTGCTTCATCTTCACACTTTACATTTTTGAAGCAACTAACGTAACTCTCATGGAAGGCAAATCTTCGATTGTAGGGTATTCTTCAAAACTTTGCTTGTGGCTGTCCTCGCCATAATTTAATATGTTTTAGCAACCCTTGCTTCACATAGGGTTATAAATATCTACAATTCTATGGTTTTGGTTTTTCATCGTCATATCTCTCATCGGGAAGTCACTCAAGATTTTCCATTCCTCATAGCATAGAGAATGATATGAGTATTCGCCATGGGGGCCAATCCATGTCGTACTCACTCATTACTTTGTACTTGGTTTGATGAATCTCGTATTCTAACACTTGGTCAAACCTCACTTATCTCACAGAATGTTTCCAGTCTGTAGGACAAACCTGAGCTAAACTATCGGTCCTCATACTAGTAGGTTGCGTTAAACCTACGCCAGGATAGCTGAAAAGTTGTTGTTTTGAAAAATCCTTCTCCTTGATGTGATGGAAAATATATGTTGTCTCAACTCCTAAACTTAACCTCCACTAGTATATCCATTCTGGTTAGTTTAATTTTGTTCTAAGGATAGATATTGCGTCTAGTTTGGGTTTAGTATGGATGAGTTAAGATAGAAAGACACTAAGAAAGAATCCTACGCCAACACAATAAGACAAGGCAATTCATTTTACAAACAACATCTAGCAAACACCAAACAACAAGGTTCACATGCAAACAAACAATCTAGTATTTTCATACAACCTAAGTTGATATGAACAATACACTAACACGGTATCGTTGTTCTAAATGGTGGTCTAGTATAGCTCCTTCTTGAGCGCTTCATGATCTTCTTCAATTTCTTTAAACTCTTCCAAGTGGTTGAACTCTAAATCCAAGTTCTTCTATCATCTTCCATGTAGTTCTTCATGTTGAATCATAGAATTCCTTATGAAGTATCAGACTCAGACTTCAAGAACAATGGTCATCTAGAAATAGATAAGATATTTTTCAGAAGGTAGATAGTAGACGAGAGGATAAGAAAAGATAAAGAAGATTATATATTTATTTTAGTAAAGTGAATAGAAATAGATTTTCAATCCTATCGTCAAAGCCTATTTCTATCCAAACCTAGGGTCTCGAACCTACAGGCAACACAGTGCTCTGATACCATTTGTAGTAACCTCACCTTGTATTATAAGGTGGAAGTCCCTGTGTTAATGTGCTAGTCCCTGGATCAAATGCTAGCACCACAGTTTAAGATGTATATCATGCAAAAGTGTCAAATACTTTATTAAATCGGATGATCCAGTGTTACAAATATCTCTTACAACTTGCATAACCTGAAAAGGCTAGCAAAATTTCCAAGAGTAGCAGCGGAAAATAGTAGATACAATGAGCCTCATCATCTTCATGTGCCACAGGCAAAGCATGTTGGTTGTAGACTCGAAATCCTATCGAATGCTCACTCGTCGTCTGTCGAATCTGCAAGGTTTAGTTGCAGCCCAGCTATAAAGGGTCAGCACAATTGAATTGTGG
This sequence comes from Poa annua, assembly GCA_026929855.1. NCBI lineage: Eukaryota > Viridiplantae > Streptophyta > Magnoliopsida > Poales > Poaceae > Poa > Poa annua. Next base: position 55,505,810 of record CM049426.1, on the reverse strand, counting down.
TGGCAAGTGACTTTTATTTCTAATATTCCACTAAGCTATATCTATATGCTTATTTGGCTGGTGGAGCTCAAGGCTATTTCGCAAAGCAAGTTTTTTCCTACTTTTTGTAAACACTTTTTTGGAACATAACTTCTCTTTAGGAGACAACTCGGGACAAGTCCATGTCCCCTACCCAGGTTCACCCATCAAAGTTTTATTAAGAAATTGGGATGAAGAGATTTTCAGAAGACAGCCTTGTGTAGTTACTCAAATTGTCCGATGCCGGGGACACGGCTAAGATCTTAGGTTTTAACTCTCGAGAGTGTGTGCACTTTCACCGTTAGACTCAATCAACCCAAACTATCCTCTACACTCTTTTAGTGAGAAGGAAAAGGAGAAGATCAAGACGAGACTTTTCATAAGTTGCTTTCCCATGATCATACTATGAGATTACCACCATCCTATCAACTCTACCACCATCAATCTCTTGACCCAGGTCCACATCAACTTACTCCATCAAGACAGAGCCCATATTGACCAATGGTTGCACGATAAGCAACTAGACTCAGTGTAAACTTAAATCTCATAGCCTTGGGTGGCCTACCACAAGTGAGCAACTCAGGTTAACACCGCATATCATGGCTCCAAGTAAGTGAAAACTATCTTGGGCGAAGACAACCATGAAACTTGGACCTGAGAAGCCACTCAACTTGAAACCTCCTCGATCGACCCAATCCACCCAGGCGTTAAATTAATTTAGTGGAATTTTTCATTTATCACATCAACCATAAAACAATCATTTTTGCAGCAGGTACTTCCACTAAACTATAATACGGGTCTAACTGGAATTTCTAAGGGGTAACCTAACAGGTTTGCATAGCATACTACAAATCTCTCAGAAACCTATCATGCATACTACTTTTGCAAATGCTGCTTAAAACACTAGGTATGCAATAGAATAAAATAGTAGGTGTTTTATGAAGTCACTTGCCTGATGAATGTTGTCGTTTCTCACACACTCATTGTCGACAACGAACGTTGCACTCCGTTCAATCTATAAAGTAAAAAGACTTACAATAAACAACAATTCAACAAGCACATAACAATTAAAACAAACCAGTGTAAAAAGGCTTAGCACAGGGTTTGGTCAAGGGTATCACAAAATTTGATATGCAAAAGAAATTAATGTGATTGAGTTAAGTGTTTGCCAATATGGTCAGGGGGTGGTCTCGAAAAAGATTTATACCAATGAATGCCGAGATGGTTTGAAAACAATTTAAAAGCAAGATTCAAAATTTTAAGTTATCCAGCATATTTAAAAACAATTACACAAGTTTATGTTTCAAAATTGATTTAATGAGACTTTGTGTTAAACTTGTTCAAATGATCACACATTAACCTTGGAAAAGGTTTTAACCTAATTTAAAATTCAAGTTTCATTAGAGTAACATAACAAATCATTTTAAATCCAAACTTAAATGTTCATATCAATAAATTAATAATCTAGTTATTTAAATTGGCATCAAGTTTTAAAATCAGAATTGTACATTAAATCATTTTAAGGTTGGTCAAAATAATGCATAATCGAATACTTATCCTACATCTTAATGATTCCAAAAATATTTTATTTGAAAATTTTCTTGGACATACACAATAAAATCTATGTCCAATTTATTTAAATCATGCATTTGAACTCTTGAACGAGTTTAGACTTGTCAAAGTTGGAAAATAACAGTGCCAAAAGATTCTACAGGTCAAGAGCTTTCCATAGACATAAAGTTCATCAAATTTGGACATGTGGTTCAAAAGTTATGAGAGTTTTAAGTTATAGGGGTCTTTCTGCAAAATCTGCATACGAATTTCCTATTGGGGTCAACCTAGAAAACAGCTAGGCAAAGAGGCAAGATGGTGACTGGTGGTACAGGTTGGGTTGGTTTAGACAAACTAACTATATCCGTAGGGTCAAAAAGAAAAAAATAACTAAAGTTACGAACACTAGTCGATCTAAAAACGGATCGTACAGTGTACGAGTAAATACTACACTAGACTAAGTTCTAAAACTACTCCGAACTACGCTACGGAAGATATACTACTACTAAATTCGTAGCCTAAATTATTCTACAAAAACTACTCTATAAAACTAAATATAAAAGGGGGAAAAGAGAAGATATGCGCAGTACCTCCGTTGTGTGAGAAGCGCCGTCGAGAGAGAAGAAGAGAAATCCCACCAATACAAACCCACCGAAGATATAATAAATATTTTATATTATTCTAGTCAAACCAAAATAGATGGTTCAACCCGAATTTCTTTTTGTGATTTTGCCCATGCATATGGGGTGTATATATAGGCTGAAACTGGGTGGGTGTGTTGCTAAAGTAGCAAGGTGGGATTAAAAGAAGGTAACACGAGGCAACCGGCGCTACGCGCCGTGCGCGCGCGAGGGAAAAGGCCGGCCGGCCGGCACAGCTGGCGGCTGCTGCGCTGCGTGGTGCGCGCTGGCTGCTGCTGCTTTTTTTTTTCTTTTATATCTTTTGTTTTATAATTCTAAATGAAGTGAAACAAGTTTCTATAAATTTCTATAAATCGTATCTATCATTTAAGACGTTCTAAGTCATGTTTTGAATACTTTTCAAAAATATTAATTTGAATATCGATTATATGTATGTTTGACACTTTAGGTTAAATTCGAAATTAGTGATTCAAATTAGTTTCTTTGTAGCTAAAATATATTTATGAAAAAACCACGAATATAAACCTTTTTCAATAAACCTCATTTTTGGCTTTGAACAAAATCTATAAATACTGTATAAAAAATGTTTTGAATAACTTGTCCATAACGGAACCCTTTGGTAATGCTTTAGTCACATCGTAATTTAATAATTCAAAGTATTGTATAGAGAATACATAATATCTTATATTAAGATTGTTTATTTATGTCTTTTAAGTGTGGATTTCACAAATCAAAACATTTGAGATTTAAATGTAAGGATGCCATGATGATGATGAATTTTCGGTTGCTTTTAAATATAATTCAAACTATAATACTTGAATTGTTTAATAACTGCTTGATTAAAAACTTTGTCCATTTAAGATAGTGTCTAACAAGGTCATATGTTGTTTAGTAAAAAGAAATGCCATAGTTTTTGTATTGACTATGGATTATGAAGGAATCATTCTGTAACCGAATTAGTTTGTGCAAAAAAAAATTAAGTTTTAAAGTACTATATCTCATTCAGATTTCAAAGGATACATTTGAGAATTTAAAAACGTTATCTTGAGTTTAAACGTTATTTGGATGGTACTTCCTAAATCTTATACGTCAAAACATATTTAAATGAAAGCCGCTTCATAAATATATTATGTTTTAATTAGCCTTTAGAACATTTGTATACGTTATTGAAAGATCAATTAAACATCAAAGGGTTGTATAGACATCTTTAAAACATATGGTTTTAGGTTTTATAAATATCCAAGGCTAAGTGTTTTAGAGTCAATTACTCCAAATGAAACTTTTTATGAATGAAGAAGGCTCTCTCAAATTTTAATTTCAACTTAGCAAACTATCATGGGATTTAAGAAATATTTTGGATAAAAGGTTTTTAAACTAAACTCCAAATTCAAATAGTGTTTACTCGAATGTTTTAAATGTTAACTCTATGGAAGAACCCATAATGTTCTTTATATTAAGTTTCCTTATGTTTTGAATGTTTTATTTTAATCGGAAACGAAAGTTTAAATTTTTTGTGATTTTAAACATTCTAAAAGTTTGGGATGTTACACTAAAAGCTCTCACTGAGCAAAATATATCGAATGGCACCAATCAGAGGACACATGTCCCAACATTACATCATGCAGCGGAAACAAACCGGTCTGAGTACAGACAAGAAGCAAAGGGCTCAAGGGCGAAACGGAAAAGAAGGCCCATCCACGCAGTCCACCAGGAATTAGCCCAGGGGAACTCTAACTACTCGTCGTAGCTCTCGTCGTCGAACTCCACGTAGTATCCACCCACCTGGTCGAGCGAAGAATCCTCAACTGCAGAAAAACCACAGCCCGCAAACGGGTCAATACACCGGAGCGTATCGAACAAGGTTAAGCTAACAGGTTACAAAGCTATAAGATTCCCAAAGTATGGGGATAAGTGTACTTGGCGGCAGCAGCACTAGCAACCTAGAGAGACGCGCTAAAACTTCCGTCTAATTGGATAGAGATAAGAGAGCGTTTAAGTAGCCACCTACAACTAACACCAGTCATAACCCATTCTCGAATTAACCCCCTCAACCAAGTATGAGGAAGCAATCCGGGAATACTCACACGTTAACAATTTTAGTTACCATTTAGGGTGGAAGTAATTATATATTACTAGTCACATTAATTAACAATGATTAGATGTAAGTTCTCTAGATCTTGTTAGCCAGCATCATCACCAACGTCGTTCATAACCGTGGACATGGCTCATCGATAAGATTATACCCTGCAGGGGTGCACTACAGTACCCATACTCGCATGATCAACCCAGTAAAAAACCTTAGGGCCTCTCAACATGACTCATTCCTTCACTACATCAAGTCCAAGTGCCACCCATATGAGTTGTTACCCGCGTCAGGAGTCCGGCCGAATCTCAATTGCGGACTCATTAGTTTGTGACTACGCCACCATGCGGCTCAAACCACAGTAGGAACTGTCCACTACGCGACGTACCACCCCTGTATGACCCCCCGTATCAAGTAACCTCTCATCGAACATCATCATCATGCACATGCATATGAGCGAATGGAAAACCCGAACGACTTGCGGCACATGGACGAGCTGAGGATCTGTTCAAAGTCGAGGGGGGCTCCATTGGGCCACCCACAAGTGGTTAGTGCGCTCAAAATTGGATCCGAGGACAAAATCTCAGTTCCTAGGTCGACACTGAGCAGAACAAAGCACCTCGCAAGGCCTCCCGCCTGGTGCCTTATCTTTTAATTATAGAACCCCAAAATAAGACAACAGTTTATTATAGTAGAAAAATCTATCATACTAATCATATGAGATAAAAGACAAAGGAACGACTCGCTCAACCAATTCTAAGCATGCACTACGACTCGCAAAGGACAACAGATAAACATGCAAGGGGTTATGGGTTGTGGGGATATAGCTGTATAGGCTGCAGGATAAACATGTGATGGGATCGCAGTTCAAGAATCGATAACTAGGATAGCATAGATCAAAAGGCAAGAATGAAAACCAAACAATCGTGTAACCGGTTAGCAGAAGCTTGCCTGGCAGCTCGTGGCCTGGCACGACAGCTGGAACCTCAGTATCGTAGGTACTCGCAGCAGACACGTCGTCGTCTACCCAAAGAGAGCCAAACACAGACAACAGGAAATAGTAATCAATACAGCGAAATGCGCAAACAAATGATGGTGCAATAGGGTATGAGATGATTAGGTCATATTTAAAGCGGGGCTGAAATCCCGGCAAAAGATTAGGTTGTAAGTTATGTGTGTAGCCAACAAATTAAATGTTGCTTAACATCTATAGCATATATGGTGATCTAATTAATTTAAATGGAAAAGACATTAATTACTTAATTACCCAACAGATTCCACATTTAGTATTTAATTGCAGATTATTTAACTTCAACTCAAATTCCATATTTATTAACATGGCAAGACATGGTGTAAAAGATATGAGCATATTAAATGGAATCAGGGCATTATATATTTATTACCCCACATATTCCATATTTAATTAATTAATTGCATTAGTTAACTTAAACTAAGCATTTAAAATAAATGATGCAAAATGACATAAGAATGTGATATTAATGTTTGTTGCATTTTTCTGATATGAAAACATATAAAGTTTATTTAAGTTGGAGTTATATATTAAAAGTTATTGCAAAAAGAAGTGTAGGGTTGTTTCTGCAAAAACCGAGGACTTAACCGTGATGGGAAAAACAACTGGAAGGATTCCTGTGCAAAAAAAACAGGGTTCCAGGGGCTCCGGTGCAAATAGCAGGCGCAGGGGGTTCTCCCTAAACTTTTCTCACCTAAAAACTGCACCCACGCTGAGGCTGCCAGACGGGCCCATGTGCCACGCAGGCGGGTGCACGCAGCGCTGGCCTCCGCGGTCGCTGACCCGCGGGGCCGGCGTGTCGGTGGGTGTGAGGCAAAAAGAGTGCCTTTTTAATCTACCACGGCACGGTGAAGTTCTGAACTCCGTCGCGCGGGCGAGCGAGGAACGGGACGCGCTGCTAGCCACTTGGTCTCGGGTGGTGATGTTGATAGCGAACACGAAAGATATGTTTTAACACGATCCACGACTGCTAAAACTGACGAACTGCAAGACGTCCGGTTCTGACGAAACTGAAGACGGTGCACGCCGGCGGCGGACTAGTGTACGGCGACGGGCGTTCCGGCGGCGGTGGGCGTGGACTCCGTGTGCTACTCGTAGCTGGGTGTGCGGGGGTTTGATTCCCGTCCTCGACAAGGGAAACGAAGGTGCGATGGCTCGGGCCCGTGGTCGCCGTTTCGGGAATGGCGGCCGGCGGCAAAACGTGGTCTAAAGCATCAATTCCAGCACGAAAACGATAAGGAGAGCGGGGGGGGGGGGGGGGGGGGGGGGGGACGGACGCGCAGCTCAAAGTGCTTGTCGGGGAGCCGTCGCACGAGCTCGGGGAGGCCGGAGGAGTAGCAGAACGGCGGAGGTGCTCCGGCGGGCTCGGGTGGTCGACAAGGAAGAAGAAAAAAATAGGAGCGGCGGCGGCGCACCGTGCGACCGAGGCTAGGGTTAGGGTTTCTCTGGGGTGCGACTCGATTAAGTAGAGGAGAGGAGAGCAGTGGGGGCCGGTGGGGGCTGGAGGGCAGTGGGGGCGAGCTCCATAGCCAGCGTGTAAAGGAGCTCGTCCTCTGTCCGTACGAGGAAGGAGGAGAGGGGAGTGGGCCTATCGGGCTGGCTGAGTTGGGCCGTGGTGGCCCAGCTCGGCCAGGTGCTTTTTTTTTCTTCTATTTGCTTATTTTTCCCTTTTTAAACATTCTGATTTTTTTATTTGTAAAACAAATAAGAGAAGAGACATAAAAAGACTTTTGAATAATTTTTAATGGTTTCAAATTAGTCATATTTATATCTAGTTTGGAAATTTATAAATAATTTGAAACTTCAAATGAATTCATTTGAAAGCATTTGAATTCAAGATAAGAATTTCAATCTGTAATTTGAATTTGAAGCACAAAATTAAATAAATGCAAGCACATATGGAATGATGACCTGATATCCATTTTTATTGCACACAAATAAGGAAAGTTACAAACAGGTTGTTACACGACCCCTCCGTTCCCCCCTATTTATGGGAAACACCGGGAGCGGTTTCCAAATCTCCCGCCCACAATCTCCCGAATCGTGGGTGGGATCGTGGTGCGTCGTGGCGTGCACGTGGCAGCACCTGGAAATGCCCAATGGGCCACACCGGAGGCCACAGGGTGCCAACGGTTGGCGCGTGGACCAGGTGCGGATCCCGACGCGTGAACCCGAGCGGCGTGCTCACAAGTCAAGGGCACTCAAGTGCTACCCTGACCTGACAAGACCCCGAGTGGGCCTGCCTGGCAGATAGGGCTTGTCCGGCATGTGGCGCAAGATTGTGACGCCCGAAAATCAGTACTATGTAGATTTAAGCGCTCCCGCCGAAATCCGCATAATAACGATTTTAGGTCGCCCACCAGACATAATGTGCACGCCGAAAACATGCGCATTATGTGGGTGGAATTGTGATATCATTACAACAGTTCCGATACATCCACAAATACAATAGAAGATATAATACAACAACGACTCGAACGAGTCAAGATACAAATATACAATACAAAGATACAAAGGACAGCGGAAGCAGAATAGTATCCGACTACGGATAAGATGCAAATTGGACTAAGAGTCCTGAAGATAAGCAATGGCGCCATATCCCTGCCCAGCCAAGCCGGAGGGATTCCCAAGCTAACGTCGTCAGACTTCAAACCTGTTGGCTGCACATAAAGCACATCCCAAAAGAGGATCAGGGCACTCCCTGGCAAGCAAAACCGACTTGTCTACTTTCTACACCATCTCCCAAAATATAGGGGAGGTGGACTTAGCGGCAGCAGCACTAGCAACCTAGAGAGACACGCTACAACTTCCGTCTAATCAGAGAGGGATAAGAGAGCGCATAAGATAAACATCTACAGCTAACACCAATCATAACCCATTCTCGGATTAACCCCCTCAACCAAGTATGAGGAAGCAATCCGGGAAACTCACACATTGAATAATTTTAGTTACCATTTATTATGAAAGTAATTCTATATTACTAGTCAAATTAATTAACATCATTTAGGTGTAAGTTGTCTAGATCTCATTAGTCGGCAACGCACCAAGTTGTCCATAACCGCGTACGCGGCTCATCGATAAGATTATACCCTGCAGGGGTGCACTACTGGACCCATACTCGCATGATCAACCCAGTCAAAAACATTAGGGCCTTTCAACCCAACTCTTTTCCTCCACCGCAACAAGTCTAGGAGCCACGGGAGCTATGCTGGTCCCGGCCAAAAGGGTGCGGACTCCCGCAGGACACACCCCTCCGCACCAACAGGCCGCGCCCTATATGCATGTAACAAGGCACACCGCCAAAGTAAAATACTACACTAGTATCATCAATGCATATGAGACAAATGGAAAACCCGAACTAGGTGTGGCTCCCGGACAAGTTGAAGTTCTAGTCAAAGTCGAGGGGGGCTCCATAGGGCCTCCCACAAGTGGTTAGTGCGCTCAGTCTTGGATTAGGGGAGCAAGATCTCAGTTCCTAGGTCGACACTTAGCAGAACAAAGCACCTCGCAAGGCCTTCCGCCGGTGCCTTATCTTTTAATTATATTACCCCAATATAATATAACATTTTATTAAGGTAGAATAATCTATCAAGCTAAGCATATGAAATAAAAGACCAACTGACGACTCGCACAACCAAAACTAAGCATGCACTACGACTCGCAAGGCTAACAGATAAACATACAACAGGTGATGGGATGTGGGGATAAAGCTGTATCGGCTGCAGGATAACATGTGATGGGATCACGATAAAGAATCGAATACTAGGGTAGCAGAGATCAACGGCAGGAATGAAAGACAATGTATAGGTAAACAAGCAAACTTTGCTTGCCTGGAATCCCGCATGGAAGCAGATCTTGTCGTTGCTCACACATCTCAACGTATTATCCGCGAAGAAGCAACAAACACTGCAAAGCGTAAAGATGCATTTTATAACTACGGCAAAAGATCCAGCATGATCATATGAGAATGATGCATGGCATGGCAAGATGCAATATGAGATGCACTTAGCCCAAATTAAGCGGAACCGGGATTCCGACAATTAATATTTAGGTGCAAATTATTTATCTACTAAACAATATTAAATGTTGGTTAACATGGCAAGACATGGCATGGATGATCTAGTCAATTTAAATGGAATCGGGCAATACATATATTGATTTGCCCCCACACATTCCATATTTATTATTTAGGTGAATTGCGACACCACCAAACCGGCAATTATGATGCGATATGCACAAGATAGATGATATTTAATAAAAAAGGTATAGGGTTAGGGTTTGGTTCCGTACGTCGGATCGGGTGAACTAGGGTTCGAAACCGACGTTTTCGGTTCGTAGAGGAAGTAGTCGTCGTCGTGGAAGTAGTCGTCGCGGAACCGGGGCATCGTTGTTTGTCGGTGTCGTGGAAGTGGTCGGGGAAGTAGTCGCCCGCGTGGTCGTTGTTCGAAGCACCGGCTTCGGGGTAGGTGGCGCACTTGTCGCATCCAGTCTTCGGCCACGGCAACGGTTTCAAGTCACGCACGAAGGCGGCCACACACATGAGGCGACACGGAAGACGGTGGAAATGGACTCCGGGGTCGGCGGCACGAGGGCACCTCGTGTGGGAATTTCATCGAACACGTGCGGTGCGCCAAGACGGATGGGGATGGCGCCGGCGGCGGCTACCGGCGCGGTGAATGGAGGGCACGGGACTGCGCGGGGCGTGCGGGGCGGATGCGGGCGTGCGGGCGCACTGGCGGCGGCGTGCGCCGGCAAGCGCGCGGCACGGGCGCGCGGCGGAGGAGTCCGGGGCGGCGCGACACGGGCGGACGGCGGCACACGGAGGCGCAGCGCACGGGCCGGCTCCGGGTGCGGGAGGAGGTCGGGCGCGGCGGCGGCGTGGGCGGCCGGAGCAGGGGGAGGCCGGGGCGCGGCGCACGACGTGAGGCGCGGCGGCGCGGGCGCAGCGGCTCGGGGGCGCGGCGGCCGGTGCTGGGGACGCGGCGGTGGAGGGCTGGCGGCGAGCTGCGGGCGGCGGCGGCACGGGGGCGCCCTGCGGCGGAGGAAGGCGCAGGCGGCCGGCGGGAGGCGGCGGCGCGGTCGTAGCGGGAGGCGCGGATGGCGCTCGGGCGGATGCGGCGCGCGTCGCGGGCGAGCAGCGGTGGGCGCGGCGCGGGCGGCGGCGCTCTGCGGCCGGCGCGCACGGCAGGGAGCGAGCGGGGCGACGGGGGACGGCTCGGGTCGGGAGGAAGATGGAGAAGATTTTTCTCCCATGCGGGTGCGGCTAGGGAAGAGAAGGGAAAAAAGAAAAAAAAAGAAAAGGAAAGAAAAAGAGAAAAGAAAAGAAAAGGAAAAGGAGGGGGAAGTAAAGAAGAAAAAGAGGTGGGAGGTTTATTTCGCAAAAACCATAAAAAGGAGGAGGGTGGCTGCAAAAACGCAGGGGGTGGGAAAGAATTTTCCTGGGAAAAAACTAGGGTTTGGCTTAGGTGGGCTTTGGGCCTCATTTCTCTCCCGATATTTCTGATTATATTTTTAAAAACTAAACGAAGAGGAATTTGAATACGAAACCTTTACAAAATATTTTTAGTTTTGCATAGACAATTTAATAAACTAGTTTTTAACATTTTTAAAAGATTTGAAAATAACACATTTTTAATTAATTTGAAATGCATTTGAATTTAATTATGGGAATTAAATTTAAATGCAACAATTAAATTAATGCGATGCAATGCGATGCTATGTCGATGCAAAAAGAAAAACACACAAAAAAACTAAAAGGGGATAAATCCCGGGGCGTTACAAAGATGTGTGCTGACGTTTCGACTTCCGAATATGTCGGCCCAGTGGGAACTGGGATATGGAGAGCCCATTCCCCCCAGGCCTCGCACACTGGCCAGTCAGAAGAAACGACTAAGGACCAGGCATCACCGCCTGGCGGGACCCTCGAGAGGCAACTCCCCTCGAGGGCATGAAGTGGAAACGTTGGCCTCAAGGGGTCCCTCGCCAGAGGAGACCCTCCCGAGGCGCCAGCTCGCCTCGAGGGAGTCCCGCAGGAATCTCCCCTCAGGCCTCCTCGGGCCTGAAGGGAAACGTTGCGGCCAAGGAAGTACGGCAGGACGCACGTGGCCTCTGCCACGCCCATGCGGTGACGCAAGCACCCCCGTTGCTGTTTTGGTGATAAAGGGGTCAATAAAGCGGCGCCGCGTGCTGCGCAACTGCCAGGACCTTCTACTCTGGCGATAAAGCAGGTAGACGGCGCAACCCTCCAACGGAGAACGTCATCGCGGGCTCCACCTCAGAGACTGCCCTCTCTGCGGGCAGTACAGTGCGGTCGGCCGCCAATCGGCCACCGCGCCCACCTTTGTCAACAATGGACCGCGTCCATGGACAAACGGACCGCGGTGGACTCCTACTCCACCATGCCTCTGCCGTGTGGGAGCCACCTTGAAGGCCAAGCCGAAGGAGAGCGCCAGAGGGGCCTATAAAAGGGACAAGACATCCATCGTAGCAAAGGTCAGCTCTTTGTGTGCTACAACCCTTGTAAACCCTAGCAACACTTGTTAGGATAGCCTCTGGCTGGAGGAGGAAGAATACCATCGCTTCCCTCCCCAGGCAAGAACTGCCTCAAGGGGGCCTCCGGCAAACTCCATTGTACTGTAACCTCCACCATCTAATACAGACAAGAAGGAGTAGCGTTCTTACCTCCTCACCAGGGCCGTGAACCTGGGTAAAGGCTGGTGTCTATCTCTGTCGTGGGCGTGTCGTCTTCGGGTCCGGCGAGCAACGTCGCAGTGTCCCTCGACGGTCTTGACCTCCGCGTTCAACCCCCTCCACGAACTACTCTTCAGGAAGTGACTACCCCCGATTCTCGAGAGTCATAACCCGACATTTGGCGCAGCAGGTAGGGGGTTGAGGCGCGTCAACAACCTTCGAGTTCGTCTCCGCGCCATGGTGAACACCCGCGCTGCCCGCGTCAACCGACGCGCGCCGCCGGACACCGCGAACACCCGCATATGGCGGGGACGACCCCGTCACGAAGAGCGCGTCCCTTCCGGCCCTCATGCCGAGGCGCCGGAACGTGACTCCGAGCCTCAGGAAGACGCGAAGTCGTCGCACCCGACGCAGCACCTGAGCGGCTCGGGCCCGGGGAGGACAGACCCCGCGCCCCACACGGCGCTGCTCATGGCGCAGGAGCTTCTCCGCTAGCAGCTTACCGCTGAGGCCCATGAGCAGTGGCTCCAACGCCTCAACCACCTCGTCGGCATCGCCACGACGCGCACTGCTCCGTCGTAGTCCAACCTGCACCCCTCTCTCGCGGGCACGGTCGCGACAAACGCGCCTCCGCCACCTCCGGGACCTGCACCGGCTGCGACGCAGAGGGCTGCTTCGCACGCGTCCTTGCCGCACGATTGCTTGATCGTGCAGCGCACCGCGCCCGACGCTCGCGTGGGGATGGAGCTCCAGCGAAACCGCCAGAACAGGATCGTGGAGGAGATCGGCCAGGCGGGTCAGCAGAACCGCAGCACGCTGCAGCACGGGGTCGCAACGTACGCCATAGGCTGCATGGCGTTTACCCGTTCTATGCGTCGCGTGGTCTGGCCCCGAAAGTTCAGGCCGGCTCTCCCTAAGGGCTACGACGGCTCCAGCAACCCCATCGAGTTCCTGCAGCTCTACACCACCTCCATCCAAGCTGCGGGTGGAGATGACAAGGTCATGGCCATTTGGTTCTCCCACGCGCTTCGCGATTCTGCGCTGTCGTGGCTCCTGAACCTCCCTGAGGACTCCGTGAACTCCTGGGAGGAGCTCTGCAAGCAGTTCGTCTCCAACTTCAAGGGGACATACGAGCGCGCCCTCACCCACAACGACATGCGCGCTGTAGTGCAGAAGAAGGATGAGACGCTCCGCAAGAACATCCAGCGCTTCAGCCAAGTGCGCAACAAGATCCCGAACATTCCTGACACCCAAGTCATCGCCGCCTTCCGCGAGGGCGTCACAAACAGCAGGATGCTCGAGAAGCTGGGCATCCATGACAAGCTCACCTCTGTGGTAAAGTTGTTCGACCTGGCGGACAAGTGCGCCAAGGCTGAAGAGGGACTCCTCTTCGTCAAGATGTCCTCGAGAGGGGACGATCACGCTGAGGGGTCCAAGAGCCAGAAGAAGAAGGAGGAGCCCAAGCGCAAGGCCACCGTGGTTCTCGCGGCAGAGGCTGACGCGAAGGGCACCCGCAGGGACTCCCCCGAGCCTAGAGAGAGAAGAGATGACCACCGCCCTTTCTGCATCTACCAAAACAGGCGCGGCCACTCTACATAGTCCTGCTTCGACCTTAAAAGGTTGAGCAAGGAGCGCGAGCAAGCAGAGGGCAGTGGCAGCCACGGCCGAGGCCGTGGCTACCGCGGGAGCGGACGCAAGGGCGGCTACCAGAAACCATCTGGAAATCAGGCCAGCGCCACAGAAAATAACGGCAACCTCCCTGACGAGGAAGATGGCGGCTACCAAGCCCCGAGAGGCGCCATTGCCTGCATCCTCGGGGGGGGGGGGGGGGGGGCGCAGGCGCCAAAGTCGAACAACCAGTTCAAGCAGTTCGCCTGCGAGCTCAACGCCGCCCTCCCAAGCACAGAAACCTCCAGACCCCTCAAGTGGTCGCAGTACACCATCGCCTTCGACTCTCAGGACCACCCCAAGTCCACCAAGACTGTTGGAACCCTCCCGCTGGTCTGCAGCCCCACCATCGACAACGTGGCTGTCTCCAAGACTCTCATCGATGGCAGAGCAGGCCTGAACGTTATCTCCATAGATACGTTAGAAGCGCTTAGAGTGCCCTACGAGCGGCTCATGCCCTCGAGGCCCTTCACGGGGCTCACCAGCGGCTCGATCGAGCCTCTAGGCCAGGTCAGGATTGCCTTCACCTTCGGGAGCGAGGAAAATTACCGCACCGAGCACATCGATTTCGATGTAGCACACATCGGCCTGCCGTACAATGCCATCCTCGGCTACCCCGCGCTCGCGAAGTTCATGGCCGTCACGCACCATGCCTACAACATGGTCAAGATCCCCGGCAGCGATGGCACGATCACCATCCGTGGGCATGTCCTGGACGCTACGCGCGCCGTTGAGACGGCCTACAAGACCGCCGCCATGGCATTCCCCGCAGACGAGGACCTAGAGCCTCTCGAGAGACCCAAGAAGAAGAAGTTGTTCTCCCAGGAGGCAGCTGCTACAAAGAAGATCTCTCTGAGCTCCAGCAGCTCGGGGGCTGAAGGCTCGGGGGCTAGCGTCACCATTGGCGCCGTGCTGCCTCCCAAATAGGAAAGCGCGCTCGTCTCCTTCCTCCAGGCAAACTCTGACATGTTCGCGTGGACACCGTCAGATATGTCTGGTGTACCGAGGGAGGTGATCGGGCATCACTTGGCCGTGTGCCCAAACGCGCGCCCCGTCAAGCAAAAAGCAAGAAAGCAAGCCCCCGAGAAGCAAGCATTCATCGTCAAGGAGGTCGAGAAGCTCAAAGCGGCAAAAGTCGTTCGCGAAGTCGCGCACCCCACTTGGCTCTCCAACGGCGTGGTAGTCCCAAAGCCCGCCGGAGGAGGCCGTCTCTGCATCGACTACACTGATGTAAACAAGGCCTGACCCAAAGACCCTTATCCCATGCCCAGAATTGACTAGATTGTGGACTCCACGGCAGGCTGCGACCTCCTCTGTTTCCTTGATACCTTCTCTTGTTATCACCAGATAAAGATGGCTAAGGAGGACGAGGAGAAGACGGCTTTCCTCACCCCGTGCGGTGTGTATTGCTACGTCTGCATGCCTTTCGGCCTAAAAATGCCGGAGCCACTTTCCAGAGGTTGATGAGGATAGCACTTGGCGGGCAAATGGGGCGGAACGCCGAGGCATATGTCGATGACATCGTCGTGAAATCACGAGAAGGAAATACTCTCCTCGGAGATCTTGAAGAAACTTTCGCTAGCCTGCGCAAGGTGAACATCAAGCTCAACCCCGCCAAGTGCGTCTTTGGAGTACCTTCAGGCAAACTGCTTGGGTTCCTCGTGTCTCATCGAGGCATAGAGGCAAACCCAGACAAAATCAAGGCCATAGAAGACATGCAACCTCCACACAGGCTCAAGGACATGCAACGCCTAGCAGGCTGCATGGCCAGCTTGGGTCGATTCATCTCCAAGTTCGGTGAAAGAGCCCTGCCGTTCTTCAAGATCATGAAAAGAATGGGCACTTTCAAGTGGACCCCTGAAGCTGAAAAAGCATTAGAGGACTTGAAGAAGTATCTGGCCAGCCCACCAGTAATGGTCGCCCCAAGTCCTGGCGAGCACTTGTAGCTGTACTTATCAGCTACTCGGCAAACAGCCAGTGCTGTCCTTGTGGTGGAAAGAGAAGAGCCAGTACTCCACAAGAAGAGTGCAGCCACTCCAAAGAAAAAGCCACCTGATAAGGAGCTTGACGAAAGGGCAGCCCTCACAAACCCACCGCCAGGCCCAAAGCCCCAAGAGAGGCCCACCCCAATCCAACCGCTGCAAGGAAATCCTGCCGCGGAGCCTCAGGAAGCCACCGCCTCGAGGCCCAGACAAGCCCCTCGAGGCCAACCCCCTTGAGGCCCAGGTCAACCCCCACGAGGCCAACTCCCTCGAGGCCGAGGCCACCCCCCTCGAGGCAAACCCCCTCGAGGGCCAAGCTGAGCCACCTTAGGCAAAAGACGCCAAGGCTACATGAATTACCATCGTCGAGCATCCAGTCTACTTCGTGAGCACAATACTGCGTTATGCTCGCGAGCGGTATACAATGTAGCAGAAGCTTCTCCTCGCACTCCTCATCGCCTCAAGAAAGCTGCGACACTACTTCCAGGGGCACCTCATCACAGTGGTCACCTCTTTTCCCCTGGAGCAAATACTGCGCAACCCAAACGCAACAGATCGTGTCGCATGATGGAACATAGAGCTACAACCATTCAATTTGCGCTTGGATACCACAAGGGTAATCAAAGGAAGAGCGCTGGATGACTTCGTCGCCGAATGGACTGACCCAACCCCTGAAGAGCCTTTGGGAGAAGAGCAAGACCCCTTTGGAGCCGCAATGCCCAGCCACTGGACCATGAAGTTCGACGGAGCTTTCGCTTGTCACCACGGCGGGCAGGCGTAGTCCTGATCTCACCCAAAGGGGACAAGTTGTATTACGCAGTCCAGCTGTGCTTCGGAATCGACAAGATATCCAACAATATCGTCGAGTATGAAGGCCTGCTTGCCGGCCTACGCGCCACAATCGTCCTAGACGTCAAGCATCTACTCATCAAGGGCGACTCCCAGTTGCTCGTCAACTTCTCTAACAAAAGCTACAAGCCTAAGGACGACCACATGGCCGCATACCTTGAAGAGGTCTGTAGGCTCGAGAAGCACTTCAGGGGAATGGAGCTCATGCACATCTCAAGAAAGGAAAACCAAGAGGCTGATGACATCGCCAAGCCCGCATCAAGGAGGCAAGCTCAGCCGCAAGGTGTCTTTGAATTAAGGCTCGTCAAGGCATCCATAAAGCAGCCCCAAGAGGCCCTGCCCGCAAGCACAGACGAAGCGCTCCCCCCACCACCTGCAAGCGGGGCTCCAGGCTTCGGGCCCCCTACAGGGGAGCATCTGTTGCTCACAGCGGTGCACCAAGAAGCAGGATGGATCGACGAGATCAAAGATTACCTCCACAAAGGGGTCCTTCCTGAGGAATACGTTGAAGCGGAGTGAATTGCCTGCCAAGCAAAATCATACCAAATCCTCGAAGGAATTCTCTATCGCAAGCGCCCAAACGACATCGCGCTCAAATGAGTCCCTCCTGAAGAAGGCAAACTGCTGATCAAGGACATCCACAGCGGGTAATGCGGCCACCATTCATGCGCCCGCACCCTTGCAGGCAAAGTCGTCAGGAGTTCAACTGGCCTCAAGCACTCCAAGATGCAATGGACATCATTCAAGCATGTGAAGCCTGCCAATTCCACGCCAAGCAAATCCACCAACCAGCGCTGGGACTACAGACCATTCCGCTCTCGTGGCCGTTTGGGGTCTGGGGGCTGGATATCCTGGGACATTTCCCAACGGCGCAAGGTGGATATCGCTACCTCTTCGTGGCCATTGACAAATCACAAAGTGGCCTGAAGTGGAGGCGACGCGCACAATCACAGTAGGCGCGGCGGTGAAATTCATCAGAGGCGTGGTTTGCCACTTCGGAGTGCCTAACCGCATCATCACCGACAATGGCTCACAATTCACCAGTGGAATCTTCAGAGCCTACTGTGAAAGAATGGGCATCAAGCTTTGCTTCGCCTCAATCGCCCATCCGCAAAGCAACGGACAAGCTGAGCGCGCAAACGCAGAGGTCCTCAAAGGCCTAAAGACCAGGACCTTCGATGTCCTCAAGGGCCACGGCAAGGGCTGGATCAACGAGCTCCCCTTGGTGCTCTGGTCCATCCGTACCACGCCACCCAAGCCCACCGGGGAAACACCGTTCGC
Source organism: Poa annua (assembly GCA_026929855.1). Taxonomy (NCBI): domain Eukaryota; kingdom Viridiplantae; phylum Streptophyta; class Magnoliopsida; order Poales; family Poaceae; genus Poa; species Poa annua. The sequence goes on along the minus strand of CM049426.1, from coordinate 55,488,017 downwards.
CCTCGTCTATGGAGCCGAAGCAGTCCTCCCCACAGAGATAAAGCATGGATCCCCACGGGTCCTTGCCTTTAACGAGGACCAGCAAGAGGACCTCCACACCGACGACCTGCTGCTCCTTGAAGGTCTACGACGCCACGCCGCCTCCGGGCGGCCAAATACCAGCAGGACCTGACACGCTACCACAGCCGTAACGTGCGCTCGCGCACCCTGGAGGCAGGCGATCTCGTCCTCAGGCGAATCCTCTCCAGGGAAGGCCTCCAAGTTGTCCCCGATGTGGGAAGGCCCCTACAGGGTCACCCACATCGCCAGGCCTGGCGCGGCTCGCCTCGAGACTCAAGACGGCGTTCCCGTCAAGAATCCATGGAACATCATGCACCTACGCAAGTTCTACCCGTGATCATTGTCACGTCAAGGCATTTAGCGAAAGAGGCAGCCTACGGCTCAACCTCCAAGCATTTTTTGTCTCTGAAGGTTAAAAGCTCAAGGTTTAAACCTCACAAATCTTTGTATCCACAAGGAACAAACTCAAAACGTGATCATCGTCACGCCCGTGATCATTGTCACGTCAAGACATAAAGCGGAAGAGGCAGCTTATGGCTCAAGCTCCAATCATTTTTGTCTCTAGAGGTTAAAAGCTCACGGCTTAAACCTCCCAAGCATTTTTGGTCTCCTAAGGGAACAAACGCAACCGTCATCATTGTCACGCCCGTGATCATTGTCACGTCGAGACTTCTAGCGGAAGAGGCAGCCTACGGCTCAACCTCCAAGCAACTTTGTCTCTAGAGGTTAAAAGCTCACGGCTTAAACCTCCAACCTCCAAAGGCTTCTCTCGAGGGGAAACCCTCCGAGCTCTCCATTTAACGAGCCACCTCAGGCCGTTGAGAGTCTCTTCCACTAATGGGTGGTACCCATGCCTCGACATGGTCAAAACGTTAACTTGGCAACCCCAAGCATAATGACTCAATTTCGTTCCCAAGTGAACTTAGCGCCTCGGCGCCGCTTTGTAATATATTTGGTGAGTTTTAGTTTTCGCATTACTCTGTTGAAGTGTGCGCTTATATCTCTCCACATGCGTACCTCGCGAGCGGGGGCTGAGTACGGTGCTAGTGCCTCAAATGACACACCTGCAGCACTGGAAAATCCATGAGTCCGAGCTCTGGCTGGAGGGCAAGATCCCACAAACACGCAATCTCTACAGAGGACCTTGGTACTTAATATCCTCGCAAGGAACGCTTGAGGGGACCTATAAGCGCGCACGAGTCCCTTGAACCGTGTTCCAGCGTTTGGGTACGCCCCTCTAACATCTGCAGGGAAAAATCCCCCCACGAGCCTGAAGAGGCATCCGGGAGCGACCCCTCAAGTGGGCAACCTCGCCAGGCGAAAAGCCTCTGCAAGGCGAAAACCTCGAGAAGCTAAGTCTCGCACCCACGCCTTAAGAGCGTTTTCTCCCCCTAGCGCTCATTTGCCTCTCAAGCGACTTCGCTTTCCCCTACACTTCATGGATTACTCGCACGTCTAAGGGGGGCACTTGAGCATCGCGACTCAAGGCTCTTACCTCTCCTAGGCCTAAACTCCCCCCGGCCTTGCGGAGTCATTGCTCCTGCATACCGAAGTGGCGTAGTCATGCTACGAAGAGATGGGACCTACCGACGCAGAGAACAAATAGACATGAAGTTGAGTCCAAAGGGACCTCACGGTGGGCAAACAAGCTCGAATCAAACAGCAATAAAGAGTATATTACAGGCCATAAGGTCTTAAGATATCTAAACACACAGTTGTTTTAGATACAAGCGCTCGCAGGCGCAATAAGAAGAGGCTCAGGGGGAAGCAGCGCCGCCTTGGACCTCCTCCGCGGCACCCTCTTCAGCCTCAGAAGAGCAGGCCTCCTCCTCGTTGTCCTCAGCCACAGCCTCCGCACGCCTGAAGCGGTTGCAGAAGGCGTCAACTTGCTCGCAGAGGGAACCGGAGACCCGCTGCGCATCCTCGCCCTGAGCAGCTTCTGTCACGGAGGAGAGGTCAAAGCCTGGCGTGAGGAGCTTGAGGTTGGTGAAGATGCGATCAACCACCACCCCAGAAGCTGCCGTCTCTCGTCCTCAATCATCTCGCGAAGCTTGGCGACGGGACCCTCGAGAGCCTCAAAGAGCTGGTCAAAGTAGACCAGGTACATGGCAGCGTCGCCACGGCCTGGGACGTCAGTATGCGGCGCGTCCGCGCCAAGCTACGCAGCAAGCTCGTTCCCACGAGCGACCAGCGCCTCGAACATACGCTCACGCTGCTTCGAGAGCGCGCGAGCCGCCTAGGCAGAGTCCGAGGCCTCCGCCGCCCGCTCCATCGCCGGGGCCACCTGCTCCTCCACATCCTTGGCCAAGGAGTTGAGGTTGTGGACTGCCTCGATGCGAGCCTTCTCCGCTCGGCGACGGCCGTCCTTGGCGCGCTTGAGGTGGACCTCCAGTTTAGAGTTGGCCTTCTCAAGCTCGGCGATCCGCTGAGCATCCTCGGCACGCATGGCCTTGAAGCGGACCTCTTGCCTCTGGGCCAAGTCGCGATACTTCTGCGAGCTGGCCTGGGGGAACTGCTTCTCGCGCTCCGTGAGGGCGTCCTATGCCTCCTTCTTCTTCTCGGCGAAACGCCGCTCGAAGCGCTCGTAAGCTAGCTTCTGGGCAGCGACGTTTTCATCGTACTTCAAGGTCGCCTTGGCCAAGTCTCCTTCGCGCTCCTCAAGGGCCTCGCGTTGGGCGACCAGGTCCTTCTCCGCCTGAAGGCGCTGCTCCTCACGCTGTTGCAGCTCCTTCTCCTTGAGGGCCAGCTGCCGCTCACGCTCGGCAAAGACCTTGCAGTCCTCCTCCAGAGCGGCCTGTGCGGCCTGGTGGGCGGAGAGTAGCTGGGCCTCCAGCTGGCCCAGCTTGCGGCGTTTCTACGCCAGCGAGCCCTCCATCGCCTCGCGCTCCGCCCTGGCCTCGCGCAAGAGCTCTGTGGCAGTGTCGCGTTCCGCTTGGAGGGGCTCGAGGAGCTCTACAGCGTCGCAGATGCCCCCCTCGCGAATTTCCTTGGCGAAGCGGGTGGCCTCCTCGCGTGCGGCCTGCAGCGCCGCATCCTCCAGTCGGCGCGCCTCGACCGCCGCGTGGAAGGACGCCCACGACCTCGCCAGCTCCTCCTGCTGCCGAGCGAGCCATATGTCCCCGAGGGTGAGGTGCACCTCCAAGCCCTCCAAGGATTCCCTCACGAGGCCGAAGGCGACCTCGCAGCGCCCCGCGCTCTAGTCCCAGCCGCGGAGGACCAGCTCCTGGCTCGTGGAGGGCCCGACCCCGGCGTCGAGTCTCGCAGGCCCGACCTTGGGGAAAGCTCGGGGGCTAGCCTGGGCTTCGCTTGTGCCCGCGCCGTCATTCTCTTCCGGCCCTGCAGCTACAGGGCGTTCCTCGGTCACAGCTTGACGAGGAAGCGAGGAAGCATCTCCCCCAGCAGGTCCGCCTGTGCCTGCTGCTGCCTCACGCGCATCCGTCGCAGGCTGCATGGGAGCAGTGGCCGCAGGCGGCGGGGAAGGCGCGCGTGGAGGCGTCAACACGCGCGGCGGTGTTGGTTCGCGCGGTGGAGTGGCCTCGCGCGGAGGCGTAACCGCGCGAGGAGGAGTAGGAGTGCGAGGCGGCGCGGAAGTTTTCTCCTCCGAGCCTTCCACCACCAGAGGCTCAGGGGGCAGTGCAGGAGCCTCTGGGCGTGCCGAGCCCTCCTCCACCAGAGGCCCTGCCGCCCCCGCCTGGGGCGCAACGGCTTCCGCTTGAGGCGCCAATCAAGGGGGCCCGTGGAGGCCGTCTCCACAGGCCTCGCGGCCTCTTCCGCCACGGCCCGTGCCGTTGCGCTCTTCACATCAGCCGCCTTGCGAAGCCGGCGGCACTTCGCAGGCACTAGATCACTGACAAGAGCCCAAGAAAAGACCTTCAGTAAAGGGTAAAGTGAAAGAGAAAGCTAAAGGCAAACGATCCAGCATAGTGAAAACTCACCCTGAAGGGGGGGGTGCGCCAGCGTCGACCCACGCCAAGCCTGGCGAGCGCCATGAGGGGAAGGGCTTGGAAGCAGGCCTTGCTGGAGGCGTCTCAGCCTTCCTTTTGGAAGGAACGTCAGACGGCCTCGCCCCCGAGCGGTCCACGCCGGCTTTGGTGCAGGGCCCGCGCCCTCCCGGAGAGGCCTACGCGTCAGAGGCCTCCTCTTCCTCAGCCTCCTCCTCCACGAGGCGCGAGGGCGCCACCACGAAGGCGTCTTCATCGCCTGACAAGATATGACAAATCTCGTCAGTAAATGGTCCGGCCCTCGAGGAGTAAACCTCCCCTGCCGCGGCCTCCTTCTCACCTAGGCCAGCTCCTGAGGCCGAGGGAGAATCGGCCCCCTCCGCTCCCCGTGTGGCCGGCGTCGGCACCTCGAAGTCCGCCTGGCATGTCGGGGTGAACGGAGGCATCCCCTCCAGGAGGTCCATGCGCTCCGTCATGTTGTATTGGTGAAGGGGCCGGAGCGCCGCGGGGAGCTCATCCACGACAAGTACCGATGGATTAACGAAGAGTGCAGAGAGGACGTTGTCAATGGTGTCCTTGTCGTTGTCCTCGACGTGGAGCCGCATCTTGTCGCCCGGCCCCGAGTACATTCACATGGGGACCGAGTTTGTAGTGACCTCACCTTTTATTATAAGGTGGAAGCCCCTGTGTTAATGTGCTAGTCCCTGGATCAAATGCTAGCACCACAGTTTAAGATGTATATCATGCAAAAGTGTCAAATACTTTATTAAATCACATGATCCAGTGTTACAAATATCTCTTACAATTTGCATAACCTGAAAAAGCTAGCAAAATTCAAAGAGCAGCAGCGGAAAACAGTAGATACAATGAGCCTCATCATCTTCATGTGCCACAGGCAAGGCATGTTGGTTGTAGACTCGAAAATCTATCAAATGCTCACTCGTCGTCTGTCAAATCTGCAAGGTTTAGTTGCAGCCCAGCTATAAAGGGTCAGCACAATTGAATTGTGGTGGCAAGTGACTTTAATTTCTAATATTCTACTAAGCTATATCTATATGCTTATTTAGCTGGTGGAGCTCAAGGCTATTGCGCAAAGCAAGTTTTCTCCTACTTTTGGTAAACAACTTTTTGAAACAATATCTTCTCTTTATAGACAATCTCGAGACAAATCCATGTCTCCTACCCATGTTCACCCATCAAGTTTTATTAAGAAATTGGGATGAAGAGATTTTCAGAAGACAACCTTGTGTAGTTACTCAAATTGTCCGATGCCGGGGACACGGCTAAGATCTTAGGTTTTAACTCTCGAGAGTGTGTGCACTTTCACCATTAGACTCAATCAACCCAAACTATCCTCTACCCTCCTTTAGTGAGAAGGAAAAGGAGAAGATCAAGACGAGACTTTTCAGAAGTTGCTTTCCCATGATCATACTAAGAGATTACCACCATCCTATCAACTCTACCACCATCAATCTCTTGACCCAGGTCCACATCAACTTACTCCATCAAGACAGAACCCATATTGACCAATGGTTGCACGGTAAGCAACTAAACTCAGTGTAAACTTAAATATCATAGCCCTGGGTGGCCTACCACAAGTGAGCAACTCAGGTTAACACCGCATATCATGGCCCCAAGTAAGTGGAAACTATCTTGGGCGAAGACAACCATGAGACTTGGCCATGAGAAGCCACTCAACTTGAAACCTCCTCGATCGACCCAATCCACCCAGGCGTTAAATTAATTTAGTGGAAATTTTCATTTATCACATCAACCATAAAACAATCATTTTTGCAGCAGGTACTTCCACTAAATTACAATAGGGGTCTAACTGGAATTTCTAAGGGGTAACCTAACAGGTTTGCATAGCATACTACAAATCTCGCAGACACCTATCATGCATACTACTTTTGCAAATACTGCTTAAAACACTAGGTATGCAATAGAATAAAATAGTAGGTGTTTTATGAAGTCACTTGCCTTAAGAAAGTTGTCGTTTCTCTCACACTCTTGTCCAAGTCAACAGTTGCTCCCCGTTTCAAACTATATAGTAAAAGGGCATCCAATAAACAAGCAATTCAACGAACACAAAACAAATTGAAACATATAAGCGTGAAGAGTCTTCTCGGGAGGGTTTGGTCAAAGGTGTCACATAATTCAATATACAAAAAGAATTAATGTGCTTGGGTTTAGGGTTTTGTCAAGGGATGGTCTGGGGTCAATTGTACATTGTCAACTCAAAAAAGGTTGTATGGGTGTTTCCAAGTTTTCTAATGAAATGGTCTTCAAACCTTTACACAAAGGGGTATCAAGAAGGCTTAATCACAATTTAAAAGCAAGGTTTAACAATTTAGTACAACTGTAAACATTAAATTTTTCATTTTCCCAAGATTGTGTTTAAAATTAAATTTAACCAAATTCAAATTTAAGAATTTCTTGATTTTCTCATATCTATACATTTTTAAATCCCAACATCAAAGTTTGTAGTATTAATAATAACTTAGTTATTTAAATTGTTATAATATTTTAAATCACATTTTTAGTAACACCTAATTAACCAATAACATTTATAAAAACTTGTAATGAACAAAATTATTTAAAAGATTTTAAACTAAACTTACCTATTAATGTTATGGAATATATTAACAAATAGGAATTTGAGCTTTCTCAGGATAAGGACAATTATTTTATGCCTTTGGTGCAAGGTAATAAATTTTAAATTAATAAACCTTATAATGTGCTGTAACGCCCCGGGATTTATTCCCTTTTTGTTTTGTGTGTTTTCTTTTTTTTGCATCGAAATAGCATCGCATTAATTTAATTGTTGCATTTAAATTTAATTTCCACCATTAAATTCAAATGCATTTCAAATTAATTAAAAATGTGTTATTTTTAAATCTTGTAAAAATATTAAAAACTAATTTATTAAATTGTCTATAAAAAACTAAAAATATTTTGTAAAGGTTTCGTGTTCAAATTCTTTTTCTATTTGGTTTGAAAAAATATAAATCGGAAAATAATTAAACGGGGGGAGATAAAAGCCCAAGCCCATCTAACCCCAAATCCTAGGTTTTGCCCCCTGAAAACTTTTCCCACCCCCTGGAATTTTTGCAGCCACCCTCCTCTATTTTTCTGGAAATTTGCAAAAGTCCTTCCCCCTTTTTCTTTCTTTTCTCCCCTTCCTTTCTTTTCTTTCCTTTTTCTTTCTTTTCCTTTCTCTCTCTTTCCTTTTTTTTTCTCTTCTCTTTCCTTTCTTGCTTCTTCCCCATCCCGCACGGGAGAAAATCCCGTGCCCGAGCCGTTCTCACGAGCACGCCGCCCGCCCCACCCGCTCGCCTCCCCTTGCGCTCGCAACGCCGCCTCCCCGCCGACCGCTGCGCCAGCGCCGCCCCGGCCTCCTCCGCCCGCACGCGCGTGCCCCCGTGTCGCACGTGACGCCGCTCCTCTCCGCGTGCGCGCTGCCGTCCGGCCGCCTCCGGCCGCATCCGCCTCGCCCCCCTGCCGCTAGTGCCCCGAGCCGCGCCGTCCCCGTCGCCTCCCGCTGCCGCACGCGCGCACCCCCGCGTCGCCCCTGCGCTCGCAGCCGCCGCCACCGGCCGCGCCCTCCGACCATGCGCTGCCGTCCCGTGCGCCGCCGGAGCCGCCGCGACCGTGCGCCCCCTAGCCACGCCGCGCCGCCACCCCGAGCTCCGCACCTCGCCGCGCCGCCACCCCGAGCTCCGCACCTCGCGCGTCCCCGCATCCGGCGCTCGCAAGGTGTTCGACAAAATGTCCGCAAGAACTTCGTCGCCACTTTTGTCCGAGTTGTCCACCCTTCGTGGTGTTGCTACGTGCGAGTGCTCCTTTCGGTACCGCGTTGCCGCGACCGCCCATGTTCGTGTTTCGGCGCCCGCCCGTGCGCGTTTTCTTTCCGGTGTCCGATTGACGTGCTCCTACGTGCCCGCGCCCGTCAACGAGGACAACCGAGTACTACTAACCGACCACTTCCACGACACCGACAAACGACGATGCCCCGGTTACGCGACGACTACTTCCACGACGACGACTACTTCCTCTACGTTTCGAAGACGTCGGTTTCGAACCCTATCTCTTCCGATCCAACGTGCGGACCCAAACCCTAACCCTACGCCTATTTTATTAAATGGCATCCATCTTGTGCATATCGCATCATACTTGCAGGTGTTGCATCTCTCGGGTTTGGTGGTGTAGCGAATCACCTAAATAATAAATATGGAATTTGTGGGGCAAATCAATATATGTATTGCCCAATTCCATTTAATTTGACTAGACCACCTTTGCCATGTCTTGCCATGTTAACGAACATTTAATTTGTTGGGTAGATAAATAACTTTAACATTAATATTAATTGTCGGAATCCCGGTTCCGCTTAATTTGGATTAAGTGCATCTCGTAATGCATCTCGCCATGCCATGCATCATTCTCATATGATCATGCTGGATCTTTTGCCGTAGTTGTAAACTGCATCTTTTGCGCTTCCAGTGTTTGTTGCTTCTTCGCGGATACGACGTTGAGATGTGTGAGCCACGACAAGATCTGCTGCCATGCGGGATTCCAGGCAAGCAAAGTTTGCTTGTTTACCTATACATTGTCTTTCATTCCTGCCGTTGATCTCTGCTACCCTAGTATTCGATTCTTATCGCGATCCCATCACATGTTTATCCTGCTGCCCATACAGCTTTATCCCCACATCCCATCAACTGTTGTTTGTTTATCTGTTGGCCTTGCGAGTCGTAGCGTATGCTTAGAGTTGTTTGTGCGAGTCGTCTGTTGGTCTTATGTTTCATCTGCTTAGCATGATAGATCTTTCTACCTTAATAAAATGTTGTATTATATTGGGGTATTATAATTAAAAGATAAGGCACCAGGCGGAAGGCCTTGCGAGGTGCTTTGTTCTGCTCAATGTCGACCTAGGAACTGAGATTTTGTCCTCGGATCCAATTTTGAGCGCACTAACCACTTGTGGGTGGCCCAATGGAGCCCCCCTCGACTTTGAACGGATCTACAGCTTGTCCATGTGCCGCAACTAGTTCGGGTTTTCCATTTGCTCATATGCATGTGCATGATGATGATGATGATGATGAGAGGGTATGTGATACGGGGGGTCATATAGGGGTGGTGCGCGCGTAGCGGATAGTTCCTACCGTGGTTTGAGCCGCATGGCGCGTAGGCACAAACTAATGAGTCCGCAATTGAGATTCGGCCGGACTCCTGACGCGGGTAACAACTCATATGGGTGGCACTTGGACTTGCTGTAGTGAAGGAATAAGTCGTGTTGAGAAGCCCTGATGCTTTCTTGGGTTGATCATGCGAGTATGGGTACAGTAGTGCACCCCTGCAGGGTATAATCTTATCGATGAGCCGTGTCCACGGTTATGGACGACTTTGGTGATGATGCTGGCTAACAAGATCAAGACAACTTGCACCTAATTAATGTTAATTAATTTGACTAGTAAGATAGAATTACTTTCACAATAAATTATAATTAAAACTGTTTAACGTGTGAGTTTCCCGAATTGCTTCCTCATATTTGGTTGAGGGGGTTAATTCGATATTGGGTTATGTTTGGTGTTAGTTGTAGATGTTTATCTTATGCGCTCTCTTATCCCTCTCTGATTAGACGGAAGTTGTAGCGCGTCTCTTTAGGTTGCTAGTGCTGCTGCCGCTAAGTCCACCTCCCCTATATTTTGGGAGATGGTGTAGAAAGTAGGCAAGTCGGTTTTGCTTGCCAGGGAGTGCCCTGACCCTCTTTTGGGATGTGCTTTATGTGCAGTCAACAGGTTTGAAGTCTGACGACGTTAGCTTGGGAATCCCTCCGGCTTCGCTGGGCAGGGATATGGCGCCATTGCTTACCTTCAGGACTCTTAGTCCAATTTGCATCTTATCCGTAGTCGGATACTTTTTCGCTTCCGATGTCATTTGAATCTTTGTATTGTATTATTTGTATCTTGACTCGTTCGAGTCGTTGTTGTAATTATATCTTCTGTTGTATTTGTGGATGTATCGGAACTATTGTAATGTTATCACAATTCCACCCACATAATGCGCATGTTTCGGCGTGCACATTATGTCTGGTGGGCGACCTAAAATCGTTATTATGCGGATTTTGGCGGGAGCGCTTAAATCTACATAGTACCGATTGTAGGGCATCACAAAGTGGTATCAGAGCCTTGGTTTCGATCTCCTTGTTGTTTCGATACGAATGGTTATCGAAGCAGCGGGTCCACAAAAGCCTATAGGATAACCTCGCTAACGGTCGTTGTTTCTAGAGTGTCGAAAACTATTTGACTTAAATTATTTTTGAAAAATATCTCAATAGGTTTCTTTTTACTCCTTATCTCAATTCTATTTCTCATTTTACCTTATTTGTTTTGGAGTCTCTTCCCTTATCCAAACTTTCAAAGTTTTAGGATCCTACGTGTGGGTGGACGATTTCTTGCCTTTTATCCTATTAGGTTTGATCTTTCGGAGTCGTCTTCGTCGTGAGCAACAATCCCTTATTAGTGGTGTCGAGAATTTCAAGGTGGAGCATCAATCCCTTGTTAGTGGTGTCGAGAAGTTCATCTCGGAGCGTGAAGACTCGGTAGTTACCCCTCTCTTCTTGTGGTCTCGGCGTGGATCGCGGGACGCGATCCCTTGTTAGTGGTGTCGATTGTAACGCCCCGGGATTTATTCCCTTTTTGTTTTGTGTGTTTTCTTTTTTTTGCATCTACATAGCATCGCATTAATTTAATTGTTGCATTTAAATTTAATTTCCACCATTAAATTCTAATGCATTTCAAATTAATTAAAAATGTGTTATTTTTAAATCTTTTAAAAATATTAAAAACTAATTTATTAAATTGTCTATAAAAAACTAAAAATATTTTGTAAAGGTTTCGTGTTCAAATTATTTTTCTATTTGGTTTTAAAAAATATAAATCGGAAAATAATTAAACGGGAGAGAAATAAAAGCCCAAGCCCATCTAACCCCAAACCCTATGTTTTGCCCCCTGAAAACTGTTCCCACCCCCTGGAATTTTTGCAGCCACCCTCCTCTATTTTTCTGGAAATTTGCAAAAGTCCTTCCCCCTTTTTCTTTCTTTTCTCCCCTTCCTTTCTTTTCTTTCCTTTTTCTTTTTTTTCTTTTCTCTCTCTTTCCTTTTTTTTCTCTTCTCTTTCCTTTCTTGCTTCTTCCCCATCCCGCACGGGAGAAAATCCCGTGCCCGAGGCGTTCTCACGAGCACGCCGGCCGCCCCACCCGCTCGCCTCCCCTTGCACTCGCAACGCCGCCTCCCCGCCGGCCGCTGCGCCAGCGCCGCCCCGACCTCCTCCGCCCGCACGCGCGCGCCCCCCGCGTCGCAAGCGCCGCCGCTCCTCTCGGCGCGCGCGCTGCCGTCCGGCCGCCTCCGGCCGCATCCGCCTCGCCAGCGTCGCCCCCCGGCCGCCAGTGACCCGAGCCGCGCCGTCCCCGTCGCCTCCCGCTAGCCCGAGCTCCCCAGCGCGCCGGTCGCCTCCGCGCCGCACGCCCGCCTCCGGCCGCGCCCGCCGCCGCCTGCGCCTCCCGCAGCCGCACGCGCACGCCCCCGCGTCGCCCCTGTGCTCGCCGCCGCCGCCACCGGCCGCGCCCTCCGGCCGTGCGCCGCCGTCCCGTGCGCCGCCGCCCCGCGTGCGCACCGCTCCCCTACCTCCTCTTCTCCGCCGCCGGAGCCTCCGCGACCGCGCGCCCCCAAGCCACGCCGCGCCACCACCCCGAGCTCCGCTCCTCGCGCGCCTCCGCTCGCCCACCTCCAACCGACGCCCCGCGTCCCCGCGCGCTCCCCGCCGCCGTGCGTTTCGTCCACGCCACGCCGCCGTCCCCGTTGCCTCCTCTTCCGGCCACGTGCATGCCGTCTCCGTCCGGTGGCGACCCCGCATCCGGCGCTCGCAAGGTGTTTGACAAAATGTCCGCAAGAACTTCGTCGCCACTTTTGTCCGAGTTGTCCACCCTTCGTGGTGTTGCTACGTGCGAGTGCTCCTTTCGGTGCCGCGTTGCCGCGACTGCCCATGTTCGTGTTTCGGCGCCCGCCCGTGCGCGTTTTCTTTTCGGGTGTCCGATTGTCGTGCTCCTACGTGCCCGCGCCCGTCAACGAGGACAACCGAGTACGACTACCCGACCACTTCCACGACACCGACAAACGACGATGCCCCGGTTCCGCGACGACTACTTCCACGACGACGACTACTTCCTCTACGTTTCGAAGACGTCGGTTTCGAACCCTATCTCTTCCGATCCAACGTGCGGACCCAAACCCTAACCCTACGCCTATTTTATTAAATGTCATCCATCTTGTGCATATCGCATCATACTTGCAGGTGTTGCATCTCTCGGGTTTGGTGGTGTAGCGAATCACCTAAATAATAAATATGGAATTTGTGGGGCAAATCAATATATGTATTGCCCAATTCCATTTAATTTGACTAGACCACCTTTGCCATGTCTTGCCATGTTAACAAACATTTAATTTGTTGGGTAGATAAATAACTTTAACATTAATATTAATTGTAGGAATCCCGGTTCCGCTTAATTTGGATTAAGTGCATCTCGTAATGCATCTCGCCATGCCATGCATCATTCTCATAGGATCATGCTGTATCTTTTGCCGTAGTTGTAAAATGCATCTTTTGCGCTTCCAGTCTTTGTTGCTTCTTCGCGGATACGTCGTTGAGATGTGTGAGCCACGACAAGATCTGCTGCCATGCGGGATTCCAGGCAAGCAAAGTTTGCTTGTTTACCTATACATTGTCTTTCATTCCTACCGTTGATCTCTGCTACCCTAGTATTCGATTCTTATCGCGATCCCATCACATGTTTATCCTGCAGCCCATACAGCTTTATCCCCACATCCCATCACATGTTGTTTGTTTATCTGTTGGCCTTGCGAGTCGTAGCGCATGCTTAGAGTTGTTTGTGCGAGTCGTCTGTTGGTCTTATGTTTCATCTACTTAGCATGATAGATCTTTCTACCTTAATAAAATGTTGTATTATATTGGGGTATTATAATTAAAAGATAAGGCACCAGGCGGAAGGCCTTGCGAGGTGCTTTGTTCTGCTCAATGTCGACCTAGGAACTGAGATTTTGTCCTCGGATCCAATTTTGAGCGCACTAACCACTTGTGGGTGGCCCAATGGAGCCCCCCTCGACTTTGAACGGATCTACAGCTTGTCCATGTGCCGCAACTAGTTCGGGTTTTCCATTTGCTCATATGCATGTGCATGATGATGATGATGATGATGAGAGGGTATGTGATACGGGGGGTCATATAGGGGTGGTGTGCGCGTAGCGGACAGTTCCTACTGTGGTTTGAGCCGCATGGCGCATAGGCACAAACTAATGAGTCCGCAATTGAGATTCGGCCGGACTCCTGACGCAGGTAACAACTCATATGGGTGGCACTTGGACTTGCTGTAGTGAAGGAATAAGTCGTGTTGAGAAGCCCTGATGCTTGCTTGGGTTGATCATGCGAGTATGGGTACAATAGTGCACCCCTGCAGGGTATAATCTTATCGATGAGCCGTGTCCACGGTTATGGACGACTTTGGTGATGATGCTGGCTAACAAGATCTAGACAACTTGCACCTAATTAATGTTAATTAATTTGACTAGTAAGATAGAATTACTTTCACAATAAATTATAATTAAAACTGTTTAACGTGTGAGTTTCCCGAATTGCTTCCTCGTATTTGGTTGAGGGGGTTAATTCGAGAATGGGTTATGTTTGGTGTTAGTTGTAGATGTTTATCTTATGCGCTCTCTTATCTCTCTCTGATTAGATGGAAGTTGTAGCGCGTCTCTTTAAGTTGCTAGTGCTGCTGCCGCTAAGTCCACCTCCCCTATATTTTGGGAGATGGTGTAGAAAGTAGGCAGGTCGGTTTTGCTTGCCAGGGAGTGCCCTGACCCTCTTTTGGGATGTGCTTTATGTGCAGTCAACAGGTTTGAAGTCTGACGACGTTAGCTTGGGAATCCCTCCGGCTTGGCTGGGCAGGGATATGGCGCCATTGCTTACCTTCAGGACTCTTAGTCCAATTTGCATCTTATCCGTAGTCGGATACTTTTTTGCTTCCGCTGTCATTTGAATCTTTGTATTGTATTATTTGTATCTTGACTCGTTCGAGTCGTTGTTGTAATTATATCTTATGTTGCATTTGTGGATGTATCGTAACTATTGTAATGTTATCACAATTCCACCCACATAATGCGCATGTTTCGGCGTGCACATTATGTCTGGTGGGCGACCTAAAATCGTTATTATGCGGATTTTGGCGGGAGCGCTTAAATCTACATAGTACCGATTTTAGGGCGTCACATGTGCTAAAATAAATCAAATTAAGTCTCTGACCTTTAAATTCATTTTAAATTGTTCAAACATTATTTATAAGAAAATTTTCTAAATGGGGTTAATAGGCAGAGGGCATTTAATTAAATTTATAGTAAATTGTTTAAATGAAAAATAATATTTCTATTAATAGTTATGTCCAAAATAGTCAAACTATTCAAATTAAATAGATAACTATCAATCATTCAAATATTACTCAAAATTATTTATAACAGAGGCATCATTTACAAATATTCCAAAGTCTCCAAAACATTTTATTTGCAATTTTTGAATTTACAGATTTAAAGTTATGACAAAAATACTCAAATCTTCCATTTGAAATTTTAATATTTTAAAATTAGTCAAATTTGAATTTTGGCTGATCTAAAATATTCTACATGTCGAGGGCTTTCCAAAAATATAAAGTTTGTTAAATTTGGACGAGTGGTTAAAAAGTTATGACATTTTTAATTAACAGGGGCTTTTTTGCAAAACTGCCAAAATAAATAAATCGATAAAAATCATTTAACACGTCAGCGCTGACTGGGCGCTGACTGTACATGCCACGTAGGCGCTGACGTGGTTAAGTGACGCGGTAGGATCTGACGGCCCAGATCGAATCACTTAACCACGTCAGCGCCTACGTGGCATGTACAGTCAGCGCCCAGTCAGCGCTGACGTGTTGGCGGTCCAGATCAAATCCTACCGATTCGTTACTGCGATCTAATCCTGGCCGCAGAAAACAGATCGGACGGCAGGGAGAAGATGGGCTCACCGGGCGGTGCGGGTGGTCGCCGGAGACGGAGGCGACGGCGGCTCTGCACACGGCGAGGATGCTCCGGTCACTGCGGCGCCTCCCCGTATGCGCGGAGGGCAGCTCCGGACACCGTGCTCCAAGGCGGCGAGGATAAGCGCGCCGGTGGCGTGCTCTTCTTCCCGGAGCGACCGTGACGACCGGCCGGAGGAGCTCGGAGACCGGCGAGCTTCTGCTTGTCCTTCCCCTCGCGATTTGCTGTGAAGAGGAGTCGGGGAAAAACGTCAGGAGGAGCGCGTCGTCGAGGGAAAGAGGAAGGAGGGGGTCTCGGCCCCGGGAGGTACCTCCAGAAAACAGAAAAAGGCGGCGGCGGTTACGGATGCTCCGACGAGCTTTTCCGGCGGCCTAGGGGCGTGTTCTTTAGGGGAAGGAGAGGGGAAGGCAGCGGCAGAAGGTGGGGGTTTTGTAGGAACGCTTGAAGGCAACCAATTCCGCTGATTTTGCCCTTGAATTGATCCGGGATCGGGAGGCGATTTTCGGCCGTGATTAACGCCGGAGGTTGAAGACGACGCTGACGTCAGCAATTTTTCTTTTTTTGTTTTTCTAATTTATTCATATCTTTTGATTTAATTGTCCAAATGATGTCAAACAAATTTCTATAAATTTGTAAAATTATTATCTTTGTGTTAAACCAGTTGTGGGCATGTTTTGAACATTTTTGAAAATATTATTTTGAATTATTCAAATATGCAAAATTGCCCATTTAGGTCAACTTTGAAATTAGTAATTTAAATAAATTTATTTTGGGTTAATCAGATTTATCAAATTACCCACATTCAAATATGTTTGAATTCAAGTTATTTAAACTCATTTTCAAATGCTAAATTCATTTTTGGCTTTAGTATAATATGAAAATACATAACATATTTGTTTGAAATGGAAAGGGAAATATAGTGCATTCATTTTTAAATTCAAAATATTTTGTGCACCATTAAGTTTTATATTATGATAAATCATTTGAAAACTTCATAACATATCTGTGGAAAATATTCTAGATTTATTTCATTTCTTATATTGGATATATATATTCATGAAGATCAATTTATGTTTGAGAATTAATGAAACTAATTTAAGTTAATGCAATGCTTATTTGGATAATTCATTAATTATAAAACCTATGAAGTTTTAAAGTTATCCACTATAGACTTGAAATATACAAAACTATGTTTTGAACTTGGGTAAATGAATAATAATCTTTTGGCGAATAGACAATGTTTTCAAAGTTTAAAATAACACTTGTAATTATTATTTTAATGTATGAATTGCTATTGCTAAGTGGTTGAAATCAAATACTTATAAAGAAACCTTTTATTTCATGAATATGGTTTCAAGGTTTGTAAAACTTTTTTCAAATTAGATATTGAGGTTTTAATAATTACAATGGATAATAAAATCTTTTAACTTGAAACAACTTTTGAAACTAAAGATAAACTGAGATATTTGAAATATTAAACTTTTTCAATATGTTTGAAGTCTTTCATAGTTGGTTTTCTTATGCATTTAATATTTTATTTTAATAAAAGAAAAGTTTTAAATTTTTGTGATTTTTGAACATTATGAAATGTTGGGATGTTACAGACTACCACCCTTAAAGGAATCTCGTTCCGAGATTCAGAGAGGCTGAGAACAAAATGCAAGTGTTGGGAAAGGTTCTAGTAGCTGGGGACGGTGGAGAAATGCAGCTGCTGACACGGGAACAACAAAAACTAGCAGAGAATGATTCCGCTGATTGGGGAGGTTAGAAATAAAGATGGGTTTGGACAACTTGGATTAGATTAACTTAGTGGGCTACCACCCTTAAAAGAAACTTTTGCGGCAATCTGAAATTCTTTCTATAATCTTTCAGTCGAACTTTTCCATCACTTTAGGGTTGTAGTATAACATAAGTCCATTGAACTGTTTTTGGTACTGAATATCACTCTTGGCTTAATCTGAAAATAAAGCTGAAAGGATTTTCACAAGGATCTCCATAACTCCAATCGCTTGATGTCCCCATGTGCTTCATCTTCACAGTTTACATTTTTGAAGCAACTAACGTAACTCTCATGGAAGGCAAATCTTTGTTTGTACGGTATTCTTCGAAACTTTGCTTGTGGTTATCCTCACTGTCATTTAATACATTTTAGTAACACTTGCCTCACATAGGGTTATAAATATCTACAGTTCTATGATTTTGGTTTTTCATCGTCGAATCTCTTATAGGAAAGCCACTCAAGATTTTCCATTCCTCATAGCAAAGAGAATGATATGAGTACTCGCCATGGGGGCCAATCCATTTCGCACTCACTCATTACTTTGTACTTGGTTTGACGAATCTCGTATTTTAACACTTGGTCAAACCTCACTTGTCTCACAGAATGTTTCCAGTCTGTAGGACAAACCTGAGCTAAACTATCGGTCCTCATACTAGTAGGTTGCGCTAAACCTACACCAGGATAGCTGAAAAGTTGTTGTCTCTTGAAAATTCCTTCTCCTTGATGTGATGGAAAATATATGTTGTCTCAACTCCTAAACTCAACCTCCACTAGTATATCCATTCTGGTTGGTTTAATTTTGTTCTAAGGATAGATATTGCGTCAGGTTTGGGTTTAGCATGGATGAGTTAAGATAGAAAGACACTAAGAAAGAATCCTACGCCAACATAATAAGACAAGGCAATTCATTTTACAAACAACATCTAGCAAACACCAAACAACAAGGTTCACACACAAACAAACAATCTAGTATTGTCATACAACCTAAGTTGGTATGAACAATACACTAACACGGTATCGCTGTTCTAAATGGTGGTCTAGTATAGCTCCTTCTTGAGCGCTTCATGATCTTCTTCAATTTCTTAAAACTCTTCCAAGTGGTTGAACACTAAATCCAAGTTCTTCTATCATCTTCCATGTAGTTCTTCGCGTTGAATCGTAGAATTCCTTATGAAGTATCAGACTCAGACTTCAAGAACAAAGGTCATCTAGGAATAGATAAGATATTTTCCAGAAGGTAGATAGTAGACGAGAGGATAAGAAAAGATAAAGAAAATTATATATTTATTTAGTAAAGTGAATAGAAATAGATTTTCAATCCTATGGTCAAAGACTATTTCTATCCAAACCTAGGGTCTCGAACCTACATGCAACACAGTGCTCTGATACCATTTGTAGTGACCTCACCTTTTATTATAAGGTGGAAGCCCCTGTGTTAATGTGCTAGTCCCTGTATCAAATGCTAGCACCACAGTTTAAGATGTATATCATGCAAAAGTGTCAAATACTTTATTAAATCGCATGATCCAGTGTTACAAATATCTCTTACAATTTGCATAACCTGAAAAGGCTAGCAAAATTCAAAGAGCAGCAGCGGAAAACAGTAGATACAATGAGCCTCATCATCTTCATGTGTCACAGGCAAGGCATGTTGGTTGTAGACTCGAAATCCTATCAAATGCTCACTCGTCGTCTGTCAAATCTGCAAGGTTTAGTTGCAGCCCAGCTATAAAGGGTCAGCACAATTGAATTGTGGTGGCAAGTGACTTTAATTTCTAATATTCTACTAAGCTATATCTATATGCTTATTTGGCTGGTGGAGCTCAAGGCTATTGCGCAAAGCAAGTTTTCTCCTACTTTTGGTAAACAACTTTTTGAAACAATATCTTCTCTTTATAGACAATCTCGAGACAAATCCATGTCTCCTACTCATGTTCACCCATCAAGTTTTATTAAGAAATTGGGATGAAGAGATTTTCAGAAGACAACCTAGTGTAGTTACTCAAATTGTCCGATGCCGGGGACAGGGCTAAGATCTTAGGTTTTAACTCTCGAGAGTGTGTGCACTTTCACCATTAGACTCAATCAACCCAAACTATCCTCTACACTCCTTTAGTGAGAAGGAAAATGAGAAGATCAAGACGAGATTTTCAGAAGTTGATTTCCCATGATCATACTAAGAGATTAGCACCATCCTATCAACTCTACCACCATCAATCTCTTGACCCAGATCCACATCAACTTACTCCATCAAGACAGAACCCATATTGACCAATGGTTGCACGGTAAGCAACTAAACTCAGTGTAAACTTAAATCTCATAGCCCTGGGTGGCCTACCACAAGTGAGCAACTCAGGTTAACACCGCATATCATGGCCCCAAGTAAGTGGAAACTATCTTGGGCGAAGACAACCATGAGACTTGGACCTGAGAAGCCACTCAACTTGAAACCTCCTCGATCGACCCAATCCACCCAGGCGTTAAAGTAATTTAGTGGAAATTTTCATTTATCACATCAACCATAAAACAATCATTTTTTGCAGCAGGTACTTCCACTAAATTACAATAGGGGTCTAACTGGAATTTCTAAGGGGTAACCTAACAGGTTTGCATAGCATACTACAAATCTCCCAGAAACCTATCATGCATACTACTTTTGCAAATACTGCTTAAAACACTAGGTATGCAATAGAATAAAATAGTAGGTGTTTTATGAAGTCACTTGCGTTAAGAAAGTTGTCGTTTCTCTCACACTCTTGTCCAAGTCAACAGTTGCTCCCTGTTTCAAACTATATAGTAAAAGGGCATCCAATAAACAAGCAATTCAACGAACACAAAACAAATTGAAACATATAAGCGTAAAGAATAGTACAAAACTATAGACTTGAAATATACAAAACTATGTTTTGAACTTGGGTAAATGAATAATAATCTTTTGGCGAATAGACAATGTTTTCAAAGTTTAAAATAACACTAGTAATTATTATTTTAATTTATGAATTGCTATTGCTCTAAGTGGTTGAAATCAAATACTTATTATGTTATGAATTATATTATGAATTGCTATTGCTCTAAGTGGTTGCTATTGCCCCAAGTTTATTGTAATTATTATGTTATGAATTATTCTAAGTGGTTGAAATCAAATACTTATAAAGAAACCTTTTATTTCATGAATATGGTTTCAAGGTTTGTAAAACTTTTGTCAAATTAGATATTGAGGTTTTAATAATTACAATGGATAATAAAATCTTTTAACTTGAAACAACTTTTGAAAATAAAGATAAACTGAGATATTTGAAATATTAAACTTTTTCAATATGTTTGAAGTCTTTCATAGTTGGTTTTCTTATGCATTTAATATTTTATTTTAGTAAAAGAAAAGTTTTAAATTTTTGTGATTTTTGAACATTATGAAATGTTGGGATGTTACAGACTGTGCCTGGAGGGGCGCGATGCGGCGCGTCACGAAGTCCGCCACAATTATCTGCCCCGTGAGGCCCTCCTCGCGGAGGAAGCTCAGGCGCCCCATCAAGCTCACGTTCCGAGCGCCGTCGAAGGTGGCCTTGCCCCAATGGGAGTTCTTCACCACGGGCTCGTCGGGGACCTCGAGGAAGGCACAGGGGCGCTCCACCCCAACAAAAAACCACTTCTGAAGGAAGTCGTCTACCTTCTTCGTCACTGAAGTGATGGCCTTGCCCTCGCTCCAAGACATGGGGATGTAGACGCTCCCCATGCCATCGACGATGCGGAACAAGACGCACCCAGAGCGCTCGTTCTTCGCCGTGTTCCGGAGCGCGTAAAAGCACCGGAACAGCCCCACCGTGGGCTCCAGGCCCAGGTACGCCTCACAGAGGTAGGCGAAGACGGCGAAGATGAGGACGGAGTTGGGGTGTATGTGCAGCAGCTGCACCTGGTAGAACACCAACACCGCCTCCAGGAACGGCGAGAAGGGCGACACCAGTCCCGCAGCAAGGCAATGATGGAAGATCGGGAACAACCCACGCGGGCGCTTCCCGTGCGCCGCGGGCTTTAGGGCGGTGGCGCCATGCTCGTTCGTCCGGTCCGCCACCAGGTACCGGACCTTGGCGAGCGCCTTCTCGTTGACGCGCACGCCCAGCAGTGCCGCGCCCAGAACGGCCTCAGGGGCCTCCGCCTGGGAGGAAGACCCCGCGGCGGCCTTGTCCTTGCTCTTGAGTGGGCTCATCGTCGAGGGCGTGGAAGATTGAAGGAGACGGAGAAGGGAGAATCACAGGAGAGAGCGGAGGCGGAGAGCTCTGGGAAACGGAAACTTCTGCGAGAAGAATTGGAAACGGTAACGGCTCCCTGCTGCCTCGCTCGGGCTTTATGTCACCTCAAGGAGCAGTTACCGGGACGTGGTGGGACCCCCCACGACTCGCGCCCTGGATCGTGCGAGGCCGTTATTCGTCCAAGTGTCGCGTGGCTCGGGCCGGCTGGGCACTAAGGGCCCATGACGCTTCCTCTGAGCCCATGGGCTCAACCGTGCCCATCATGGGCCCGGGGGCTACTGTCGGCGCAGTGGGAACTGGGGTATGGAGAGCCCATTCCCCCCAGGCCTCGCACACTGGCCAGTGAGACGAAACGACTAAGGACCAAGCATCACCGCCTGCGGGACCCTCGAGAGGCAACTCCCCTCGAGGGCCTGAAGTGGAAACGTTGGTCTCAAGGGGTCCCTCGCCTCAGGAGACCCTCCCGAGGCGCCAGCTCGCCTCGATGGAGTCCCGCAGGAATCTCCCCTCAGGCCTTCTCGGGCCTGAAGGGAAACGTTGCGGCCTAGGAAGTACGGCAGGACGCACGTGGCCTCTGCCACGCCCACGCGGTGAAGCAAGCACCCCCGTTGCCGTTTTGGTGATAAAGGGGTCAGTAAAGCGGCGCCGCCTGCTGCGCAACTGTCAGGACCTTCTACTCTGGCAATAAAGCAGGTGGACCGCAACCCTCCAACGGAGAACGTCATCGCGGGCTTCACCTCAGAGACTGCCCTCTCTGCGGGCAGTACAGCGCGGTCGGCCGCATGTCGGCCACCGCGCCCACCTTTACCAACAATGGACCGCGTCCATGGACAAACGGACCGCGGTGGACTCCTACTCCACCATGCCTCTGCCGTGTGGAAGCCACCTTGAAGGCCAAGCCAAAGGAGAGCGCCAGAGGGGCCTATAAAAGGGACAAGACATCCATTGTAGCAAAGGTCGGCTCTTTGTGTGCTACAACCCTTGTAAACCCTAGCAACACTTGTTTGGATAGTCTCTGGCTGGAGGAGGAAGAAGACCATCGCTTCCCTCCCCAGGCAAGAACTGCCTCAAGGGGGCCTCCGGCAAACTCCATTGTACTGTAACCTCCACCATCTTATACAGACAAGCAGGAGTAGCGGTCTTACCTCCTCACGAGGGCCGTGAACCTGGGTAAAGGCCGGTGTCTATCTCTGTCGTGGGCGTGTCGTCTTCGGGTCCGGCGAGCAACGTCGCAGTGTCCCTCGAGGGTCTTGACCTCCGCGTTCAACCCCCTTCACGAACTACTCTTCAGGAAGTGACTACCCCTGATTCTTGGGAGTCATAACCCGACAGAATATTATCCCAAAGGTACAAAGTCTGGTTCTTCGGGATAGACCATCTCGGCGGATGGATCTCGGGAGGGCGATGTCGGAAAAGGGCATCCCGGTTACAGGAGTAAGGGCTGGTTCAAAGTTCTCGGTTGATTTTGTTCTTGAACCTGGTGCCGCACTTCGTCTTACGTCGTTGCACAACACCAGCTTCAGGGACTAGGGACGGGGGGCTGCCCCCGGGGGTAGGGCAGAACCCGGATCAGATCAGCGGTATGGCTACAGGAATTGACCTTTGGGAAGCGCTAAGGGATGACCTGTAGTGCTGTGAGGGGGCAACTTGACCTTTCAGGAGTTGTCAGGGCCAGAGTGCCTCTTGAGGGCCGCAAGGGTCATCTGCGGAGACTATAAATAGACCCCCAGACCCCCAGAGCGGCACAAGCACCAGCAGAGAGTTCCTCTAAGAACTAGCTTCTCGAAGATGTGTTTTGTGAGAGCCTAAGACATCTTCGGGAAACTAGGTGTAACATCCCAATTTTCAGAAAAATTTAAAACTTTTGCATCCATGCATCATCATCATTAAACTTGTCATATGAATCACATAGAATTTGAATTTTAATTATTTAAATATGTTTTAATTAACTTTATGTCCTTAAAATTGTTATTTTGAATTTATAATAATGTTCCTTTTATTCTATTTTTACTTTAAACAAAAATAATGTCAAAAAGATATATTTTCATAAGCTTTTCAAATTATATTTTTATGAATTTTTCTGAGGAGTTATAATATAGTTTTGAATTTGTTTTATACTCAAAAGATTTAAAAACATAAAAGAATTTTTAAAAAGGAAAAACAGAGTCGGGCCAGCCAGTGGGCCGAAGCCCACTAGCTATCTACCGCGCGCGCGACGCAATCCAGCCCGCCAGTAGCCCGTCCCCGCTCACGCGCTCGCGCTCTCTCTCTGGAAGGTGGACCCCACCTGTCATCCCCGTCCCGGCGACCTCTTCTTCCCCAAATCACGCCCACGACCTAGCCGAGAAACGACCGAATCAATTCGATTGATTCCCGGCGATTTACTCACCCATTTAACTTGCCGTTGCTCCTATAAGAACCCCCTCGACCCCCTCGCCGTTTTGCCCCAAGCCCCGTACCCCGAGAGCCACCAGGCCGCCCACGAGTATCCCTAGAGCTCCGCCGTTGCCGACGGCAAGTTCAACGAACTCCGGTGAGTTGCGACCTCCTCAAGCCCTCTCTCCACTTCCTTCTGATCTATTTTGACCTCGCGCATCGTTTTCACAAGTTTTTGCGTCTTCTCGGGCAGCAGAACATCGTCTCCATCCACGCCCGAAGAGGACCGCCGCCGAGCACGACTCCGACGAGCAAATTCCGGCGCGACAGAGCACTCCATCGTCGACCACCTCGCCATCGTCCCCGCCTCGACCTCCTCCACGCACGGGTATGACTCGTTCGTCCTCGTAGGCAGTAGGGCGTGCGAAACGAGCAACTCCGGCGATGGCGCCGCCGCGAGCACGCCTCGGGCTAGGGTTCCGGCCGGCCGCGCCGCTCGTTTCTGGTCGTTTTGATCTAGACCGTTAGATCTCCCGTGCACGACAAGGATTAGATCACTTAAAACTCCGAACCGGTACGCCGCGTCAGCGCCACGTCAGCGCCGCGTCAGCGCCACGTCAGATTTTATTTTCCGAATTTTTATTAAATCATTTAATTTGGCAGTTTTGCAGAAAACCCCCAGCACACTGTTTTCATTATTACTTTTTATCTGTTTAACCAAATTTAAATATTTTTATATATTTGAAATCCTTAGAACCAGTAGAACTCTTTGGCTTCATTAGTTTTCTGTTTTGACACATACAAAATTTTCAAATATTTTTAAGAGTAGTTTAAGTGTTTTTGACATAACTTTAGTTAGAAAATTTATTTTTGAGTAAATCAAATTGCTAACAACTTGTTTAGATGCCCTCTGCCCAAATGTCATTTTTACAAAATTTGATTTTGAAATTTTATTTAAGTAAACTAAAGTCCTTGTCATTACCCATTATTCATGGTTAAATAATAGAAACAAATTAAAAATGTATTCATGCATATATCATGAAAATCCAAAGGGATACTTTTATTTGTTTCTTGACGTTGGAAATAAATTGTTGTATCTCATCTCATGCATAGCATATATTTTTCTTTGTATGAACCTTTGCTTGTGTGTTTATGTGTGGCTCTTTATTTCTTTGTTAGACTATTCGGAGGGAAACGAGAATCCTTGCAACTGTAACTGCTGCCCTCCCGGTTGCCAAGGCAAGTGGCACACCCCCATAAAAGTCCTATTATTTTTGTATGCATGAGTAGAGTATTTTCTATAAGCATGTGTAGGATAGCATTGCTATGCAAGCCATGATAGACCTCTTTATTCCTGTGTCTAGGTTCCTATGAAATTACTTAGTAGAATAGTGATGCTATGCACAAACTATTTTGATGAAAAAGATAAAGTCTACTAAGTTTTAATCAAACACCTGGGTGGAAATTGGTTGCCTTGCTGTATGAGTTGAGTGTTGTTCCCAGGGGATTTACCTGTGGAATATTCACTTGTGGAAGGCCACCCAGGAGCAAAGGAATCTGAAGAACTCCAAGTGAAGATTGCTTCTCGTGCAGCCATTGCCAATATGGGCTCTAGCTTGATCAACTAAGTTGCGTGGACTCTTCCCGGCCTGACAGGTGGAGGTAGAGGATTTGTAGGTGGAGCGCGTCAGGCCAGAGTGGGAGGGAAAATGCTTCTGAAAGATCTCGTCTCATTCTTTCCTTTCCTTATCACAAATGGTGTGTAAAGAGTAATTTGGGTTGAATGGGTACAATGGTGAAGGTGCACAACCTCTGCAGAGTGTAAAATCTAAGTACTTAGCCGTGTCCCCGGAAACGGACAGTTGAGCAGCTGAACGAGGACGTCAACGGAGGATTCCACCATTCAACTTATAAATTAAAACTTGATGGGTGAACAAGGGTAGAATGAGACAGTGGATTTCATGCCACGGATGTCTCGAATAGAAGAAAAGTGTGTTTTTTTAAAGTTAGGGAAAAACTTGCTTTCTGCAAAATAGCCTTGAGCTCCACCAGCCAAATAAGCATATAGGTCATAGAGTTATTCCTCTAAGTGTCCACCATAGTGTCACTTGCCAGTTCCATTTTAATGGTTCTGACCCACGTTGTTGCAATATATATCTTATTGCAGATTGTCCTGATGATGAGTGAAAGTTTTTGCTAAGGGTTCGAGTCTTCAACCAACATGCTCACCTGTGGCACATGATGATGTTTGGAGACTCCATGAAGAATAAATTTTCCGCTCTTTACTCTGTTCACTGCTAGCTTTATGCTATGCAAATGTGTAATGAATATTTTCTAAGTCTGGATCAGCGTTGTAATAAATTGATACCTTGTTGTGATATTACATCGTAACTGTGTGTGCAAACGAATCGATCCAGGGATTTGCACTATACACAGGTACCTGCCATATTTTAGGTGCAGGTACACTACACTAGGCCTTGAGATACTTCTCTTGAGTTGCTACCCGGGCTCTAGGTGGAACTCGGTACTGACCAGAAGGATCGTTAGACTTTGCAGTATGTCGGGATCCATCGGCACGATCTCGGGTAGAGGAGAACCCGGGTTGCCCGGGTAGATATCCTGGTATAAGCCTAATCGGCTAACCTACCTTAATTCTGCTTGGTTGTATCCGATGTGCAGGAAGGCTCTCTGGAGGTACCGGGTGAGAAGCCGACATGGGGCATGTCGGGAATGAGTCAAGGAGCAGGTACAGGCTTTCCGCCTAACACGGGGGAAATCATATCCCTCCTGGCATGGAAGCATAGTCACCTCCCGCCTGACACGGGAGCGTCTCAGCAGGTACGACGACGCCGCGACAAGGCCAGACATGCCTAGCTCGGCAATCCAGAAAAGGCTACTAAGCATGGGCGAAGACATGTCTTGTCTCTGACAAGGGGACAATGATGATCCAGGACGGCGCCTGTAGTCCTTGACGGGATGATGACGGCAGGGCTATTTAGCTCGGCGGCTAGGTTGCACTAGCCGGTATCGAAATAACCGTTGGTCTGACCGGTGGGCCTAACCCAGATTAGGGTTTCCGGTCCTCCCGGCCAGAACTCTATAAAAGGTGCCATAACTCCTCCTGTGGAGGGACGACTAACCTTTGTGGTTTTCTGCCTTCGTGCATTTGCTTGTGGTTTACAGATCTTGGCGCATGTCTTTTGGTGTTCTTCGATGTTCTTGAGATCCCTTGTTGTTCCCCTTCCCGACTTAGCCATTCTCGTGTGTGTTTTGGAGTTCCTTCTCGTGTGAGCTTCTCACCTCGCTAGCCCTCCCTGGGTCCACCAGCGTCCATCGGCCCCACACATTAGCCATCCCATGGCATCTGCCGTGATACCACCACGAGAATTGGCACTCAAGGTGTTTGTTTGGTTAGTAGTCAACCTTTGGTCAGTAATTTATATTGTGCTTTGCGTCAAAATACATGGCTGTGTATGATGCCACCTTAGGTTAGTTTTCTGGTGAGGTTTCTTCAATTCTCTACTATGTATTCTGTTGCAAGGTCGCTGCCACCATGCCTCATTTTCTACTATTTAGTCTGTTGCAAGGTGTCTGCCACCACACTTATTTGGTGGTGTTAGGTACTTCTACAGGCAAGATATACGTTACTAATGTCAATAACCTTATTTGGTTTCATAAATTGTTTACTCATTTGTATCGTTGGATGTTGGGGATATACTAACTAGGGAAATCTCCAACATGGATCAATCCGGCTAGTCCAGGGTGGCCCAAGGGTGGTAAGGCTGAAGCCTGCCGGGCGGCCCAGATAGCTGACGTACAAGGAAGTAGGCGGACGGTCCAAGGAGGGCGCAAGGCCGAAGCCCATCAAGCCACCAAGCCCAAGACGGAAGGCGACAACTAAGCCAGCTAGGTCTAGGACTCTGTTTACTTGCCGGCCACCAGGAAGCCGTTAGGGCAATATGCATCATACACATTGTAACCTGTTCACGGCCATTGCCTCATAGTGAATTATAGCAGCACGTAGGATGTCGCCACCGTTGCGGGATCTGAAGCTGGGTAAACTCGCCGTGTTCAATCCCGTCCTCGACGACTCCAGCCTTCTTCCCCATAATCCATACGTAGGCTAGAGGACCCCCGTCAACTATCAAATATGCCGATACTACGACAGTTGGCGCCCACCGTGGGGAATAAGGTTCCTGGCGTCACGTTCCAGGTGGGAACACATGGCGGCGTGGGCAAGCAGATCGCTGTCGGCCGCGGCACGAGGTATGGTGTCCACAGCTATGTCAACTCACATGAGTCCTGGCTCCCGGCGGATGACTTCCTCATCGGGTGCGCAATCGTACTGATCGGAGGGATTGATGTCTTCATCGGGTACACGCTAGAGGCGTACGACCTACCTCGTTTCTACGACCCCACCAACCAACCCTTCGACCAAGCAGTCGACCGGCAAGATGGATCTGAATCCGTCTTCTGCCAGGAGACGGCCGGATCTGACTTCCACTTTGTAGGAGTTGTTGGACTGGGATCCGACTCCAAGCCAGAAAACAACGATCCTGAGTCAATCCTTCCTGCTCTTCAGGATGATGTGATGTCAGATGCCGGATCCAGATCTACCGTTCAAGTCGACGTAGATTCTGATTCTGATGATGATGCTAGTCTCTTCGAAGAGAGAATCGAAAACCGCTTTTCCAGTGATAATCCGGTTCCTTCAGAGAACACAGCGGATACAAATATGCCTGATAAGCTTGCCATGATGGTTGTAGTCGGTCACGAGTCAACCCAGTTGTTTCTGAGCCGCGAGATAAACCGGCAGAAGATGCCGGCAACACCGTTACCGGTCAACTCATTGATGGTTCCGACAAGGTGCGCGCAAAGAAGAAAGCTGATCTCCAAAAAGGCGGTAGCAGCAAACCTACAGATTTGCTCTCCGTCATAAAAGAAGTAGACGAAATTATGAACACTCCGGTGAATAAAGATACCCCGCTCGACGAGGTGGAAGAACTTAGGATTAACATGCTTAAGCACTCTGACTTCCTACGCAAAAGAGAGGAGCATGTTGATAGCCTTGCAAAGAAGATCGAGAAGGAGCAAGAAAAGATGTCGGCAAAACCGAATAGACAGCTCTTTGAAGAAAAAAGGTCATCAAAAAACCGCCGTGATAAGGAGCCGCCAATTTGTGCGACCACAGCAGCTCAAGATCTAGGGTTTGACTGGCGCACAGCACCACAGCGTACGGACAGAAGGGGGGACGTTGTCTTCTGCACCCCTATCCTTTACGCTGCTGCTGTGCTTGACACCCTAGACGACAAGACTTGCACATCGGAAGAAAAGGTGGCCAATGCAAGACACTTCATGAGCAAGGCCCTAGAACAGCAAGCCCGCGCTGGCTCCTATGGCCATATGGCGGATGCGCGCAGGGGAGATCTCGAATCCAAGTCAGGAAAGTGCAAAGCCGCACCTGGCACTGACCCTGAAGGCATGTCCGGCTCCAGTAGCCATGGCGACAAAAGGAAAGCAACACCACCTCCAAAGAAGACGCCACCGCCAAAACAAAGGCGGGACGAGAACTCACGGACAGGAAGCAGAGGGGACCTGCCACCTCCAGCCCATCCAAGGCGCGGTAATGGAGGTAGCCGAGACAACGGCAGCTGCCTAAAAAAGATGCCGGCAACGACCCTCCCAGGAGAGGTCGAAGCCGGTGTCCGCAGTGCAGCACCGGTAGCAAAAGGAAGGAGGCGGCAGATGGGCCCAGGCGCAGCGTAGGCCGGGCAGCGCAGGACGAGCCAAACGCCAACAGAAGCGGACAACAACTCGATCCAAAAGACGCATGACATCGCCTACAAGACATAGCAAGAGGAAGGGATCCGCTATACTCGTGCCCAAAGTGCTTTGGCGATGCCATCCGCAGAGAGCCGTTCCCAAGGACATGACATCAGTGTCTAAAAATTGTCTTAGTTACAACGGCCTCGTTAAGCCGGATTCATGGCTAGCCGATTATGCCATGGCCTTAGAAATTGCCGGCGGAAGCAATCACATTGCCGTCCGCTACCTACCTCTCATGTTAGAAGGCACGGCAAGGGCTTGGATCGACAACCTTCCCGAAAAGTCTATCCATAGCTGGTACGACATGGAAAAGATTTTCTCTCTGCACTTCCAAGGAACAGACAAGCGTCCGAATACCTACACGGATTTACAACACTGTATTCAGAAGCCAGACGAAACCATGCCAGATTTTGTCAGCCGTTGGATCTCTGAAAAGGCCAACTGTCATGGTGTTTCAGACGCACATGCTATCCATCCCTTCTACATGCGTCTACAGAAAAAGTCCTTACTCCGTCACCGACTCGTACGCGAGCAAGTCACGAATCTTGGAGAGATGCTCAACCTAGCCGCCCAATACGCGGCAGCAGATGATGACGCACGTGACGATGATCCAGACGTCAGCACCGCGCGAAGGCGGAACAACAAATGCAAGCAAGCAACGGAAGTCAAAGCCGGGCCATCTAACGAGGTAGCCGTCGCGTTCCAAGGGAACGCCGGCAAAAAGAAGTGGAAGAACAAGAAAGATAACCGTGACGCCGGCTCAGGCCCTAAGGCGGCAGGCATCACTTATGAGCAGGCAAAACTTTTGCCATGCGCCATCCACGCCTCACTCGACAAAGTCAACCATATGCTCAGCGAATGCCGCTTCATGGACGACTTCAAAAAGAACCCCACAGTTGGCTGGAAGTCAAAAAAGTCAAAGAAGTACGACAAGAAAGACAACAAGGATGACGATGATGACGACAACATGTCAATCTCAAGAAATGACGACGCGGCCGCCAAGAAAAAGAAGCCATACCCGAAGGTCAAAGAGTCACTCGTGTGCTTTGTCGGCACACCTTCGGTTAAGGCGGACAAGGCGGAGATGCGCGAACTCAACGTGACAATGCTGGATGTCCCTCAGTATTTGAATTGGTCCGAGGCGACAATCACTTGGGACCGGTCCGACCATCCTGATCATGTCCCTCACCCAGGCAAATACGCCCGTGTCGTCGACCCCATCGTCGACAACTTCAGGCTCACAAAAGTACTTATGGATGGCGGCAGCAGCCTCAACATCATGTACTATGATACACTAAGCCGCATGAACTTGTCTGAGGATCAGCTTGATCATAGCAACCTCACTTTTCATGGCATAGTGCCCGGCAGACAAGCAAAGTCAATGGGGAGCATTAGACTGAAGGTAACTTTCGGACCAAAGGAGAACTACCGCTCAGAGTTCCTCCAGTTCAAAGTTATCCCCTTCAAAAGTGCCTATCATCCAATCTTCGAACGACCGGCTTTTGCCAAATTCATGGCAAGGCCGTGCTACATGTACAACAAGCTAAAGATGCTGGGGGAACATGGAACCATCACGGTTTCTGGCAACTTCAAGAAAGCTAAGGAGTGCGAGTGTGGCATGGCCGCCTTCGCAGAAGCCGTCATCCACAAGGAAGAACTCGCGCTACTTAAAGCGGACCCACACAACTCCATGCCCAAGAAGACCTTCGAAGCTTCAGAAGACACCAAAAAGGCGGACCTCATCCGAGGCGACAAGTCTTAGCAAGTTGTCATCGGCTCCAACCTTGACAGCAAATAGGAAGGCGCGCTCGTCGAGTTCCTCCGTGAGAATCGTGACATCTTTGCATGGTCTCTATCCGACATGCCTGGTGTACCGAGGGAACTTGCCGAGCACTCACTAAACGTCATAAAGGGATCCAAGCCGGTGACGCAAGGCTATAGGAAAGGAGACAAATAGGCTGAAGGCCACCAATTTCATAAAAGAATTTGTTCACACCGATTGGGTGGCAAATCCTGTACTTGCTCCAAAGAAGAATAAAGAGCTGAGGATGTGTATCGACTATTCCGCTGTTAACAAATGCTGCCCAAAGGATCCCTTTGCGCTGCCTAGAATTGAGCAGGTCGTAGACTCCACAGCAGGCTCCGAGCTACTTTGTTTTTTGGACGCCTACTCAGGCTACCACCAAATCAAGATGAGGGAGTCGGATCAGCTGAAAACATCTTTCACCACTCCATACGGGACTTTCTGCTACATCATGATGCCTTTCGGCATGAAGAATGCAGGTGCAACATACCAGCGCTGTATACATAATTGCCTGCACGAACAAATCGGCCGTAATGTTCACGTCTATGTTGACAACATTGCGGTGATGTCGAAAAAGAAGGCGGATCTCCTAGAAGATTTGGAAGAAACTTTTCAGAATCTCCGGAAATACCAGATGAAACTCAATCCCACCAAGTGTGTTTTCGGTGTCCTAGTCGGCAAACTACTTGGATTTATCGTCTCAGAACGAGGGATCGAAGTTAACCCGGAGAAGATCAAGGCTATCCGAAACATATCCAGACCTACTTGTCTGAAGGACGTGCAACGCTTAGCAGGATCGGCGGCAGCCGTCAGTCGTTTCATAAGCCGCCTCGGAGAAAAGGCAATGCCATTCTACCGGCTATTGAAGAAATCCGACAACTTCGGGTGGACAGCAGAAGCAGATACCGTCTTAGAGCAGCTTAAGGAGGCTCTCATATCCGCTCCAATATTGGCAGCACCTCGATCGCAGGAACCAATGCTGCTCCACATTGCGGTAACAGGAGCAGTTGTCAGCGTTGTCTTGGCTGTGGAAAGAAAGGAAAGCGAAGCCGTGACGTGTGAGCAACGTCCGGTCTACTTCATCAGTGAAGTCTTCTCCATGTCCAAGCAGAGGTATCCACATTACCAAAAGCTGGCTTACGGCGTATTCTTCGCTGCCAGAAAGCTTAGGCATTATTTCTAGGAGCACACAGTAACAGTAGTCAGCAGGGCACCGTTGGGAGACATAATCAACAACGCAGAGGCAACATGACGAGTTGCAAAATGGGGCATCAAGCTTGCCGCCTTCGACATAGTCTACAAACCACGGACCGCCATTAGGACTCAAGCACTTGCAGATTTCGTTGTCGATTGGATAGAAGCCATGGAGGAAACAGTACACCCCGAGTCAGAATATTGGGTCATGCACTTTGACGGATCAAAGATGCTCAAAGGCTCGGGGGCTGGAGTTTTTTTGCGCACACCCAAAGGTGACAAGCTTAGCTACGTATTGCAGATTAATTTTACAGCAACCAATTACGTCGCAGAGTATGAAGCTTTGCTTCACGGACAACATGTGGCAAACGACCTTGGCATCAAGAGAATCCTCTGTTATGGCGACTCCGATTTAATCGCGCAACAAGTAAGCGACACATGGGACGCAAAGAGTACAACAATGGCGGCTTACAGCGCCAAAGTTGACGAATTCGCCAAAAAATTCATGGGCTACGAAGTCCGGCATGTTCCAAGAGCTGAGAACGAGGTGGCAGACACCCTCGCCAGACTCGGGTCTTAACGCAAAAAAGTGTCGAAGGACATTTTCCTGGAACACTTGCATCAGCCGTCCATTAAGGGCGCCGACTTGTTGGACCCCGATGTAGAAGAACCAGTAGAAGTGGCAAGTCTTGTCGTCTACTTGGTACAGCCGGATTGGATTGTCCCATATCTCGATTTCTTAATCGACCAGAAGTTGCCGCAGGACGATGAGGTGTTGAAAAGGCAGATCGTAAGGCGAGCTAAATCATTCACAATAATAAAAGGTGAGTTGTATAAGCGAAGCGCGTGCGGTATCTATCAGCGGTGCATATTGCCAGAAGAAGGCCGGGAAATCCTGAAGGACATACACATCGACACTTGCGGGCATCACGCCTCCGCCAGGTCCATTGTGTCCAAAGCTTTCCACCAAGGTTTCTACTGGCTAACTGCCAAAGAAGACGCTGAGCACATCGTGAAAACATGCAAATGCTGCCAGTTGTACGCCCGCCAACCTCACATGTCAGACAAGAGCTAAGGACAATTCCAATCACTTGGCCGTTCGCGGTCTGGGGCTTAGACATAGTTGGTCCCTTCAAGAAGGCACGTGGTGGGTATACCCACCTATTGGTCGTTGTCGACAACTTCACTAAATGGGTCGAGGCCAAGCCGATCAATAAATTTGATGCACGAACAGCCGCCAATTTCCTCTGGGGAATTATCTCTCGGTTCGGAGTTCCACACAGCATTATCACTGATAATGGCAGCAACCTATCTCAAGGCGACATCGAAGAATACTGCAGTGATCTAGGCATCCGGCTTGATTTGGCATCTGTGTCACACCCTCAATCAAATGGACAAGTAGAGCGTACAAACGGCTTAGTCCTCTCAAGACTTAAGCCCCGTCTCGAAGCTCCGCTACATAGGGCAGCCGGCGCTTGGGAAGAAGAGCTACAGTCCGTACTCTGGAGTTTGCGCACAACGCCAAACAGATCTACCGGCTACACTCCTTTCTTCTTAGAAGATGGCGCAGAGGCGGTTCTACCCACCGACATGAAATACGATTCCCCTAGAGTTCAAGCCTACATCAAGAAAGACGTAGAAGGGGCAAGACAGGATAGCCTAGACTTGTTAGATGAAAAAAGAGACGTTGCTCTATATCGCTCCGCCTTGTACCAGCAACAACTTCGCTGCTACCATAGCCGGAGAGTGCGGAAGCGAGGCTTCAGAACAGGTGACCTGGTTCTCCGCCTAATTCAAGACAGAATAGGCTTGCACAAGTTATCCACACCATGGTAAGGACCGTTTATAGTCACAAAGGCACTGCTCAATGGTTCCTACTATCTAGCCGACATCCGCGATGAAGAAGAAAAGAAAAGGCGCAAGGAGGCGGCATGAAGGGGAGGAACCAAGCTTAAAAGAGGCATTTCCGACCCGTTCGAGCAAACAAGACTGCCTTGGAACATTGAGCAGCTACGTCCTTTCTACACTTAGCAATTTATAATTGTAATAAGTTATATATGATTATAAAATAAAACTCTGTGGTTCCTCATCTGTGTTGAGAAACATGCCATATTTTATCTTTTCTTGCAATCATATATCCCCTATGTATCTAAGTTACCTCTTTTCTAGCTCCGTGCAAAGGTTCAAACTGGTAGATTCTTGCAGCTTTCGAGCCAAACCAAAGCAAAAATCAACTTTTTGCGCCGCCTAATTCCTTTACTTTGATTACTTATATGTGGTTCGCATAGTAGTATGTCTTTGGCGCCAACATGTTGGCTTTGGTTCCTGATTCTAAACTCATGGTACTAACCCTGGTTGTTTCAGCTAAAGTTCCCGGCTGAGATTTTGCCAACATACAAACAGTCAAGGATATAAGTCAAAATAAAATTAAGGCGGGCCAAATAACACAAGGCAAAATCCTACTAAAATAGCAAAATAAAAACAAGTTCGCTGGCTTCCCGCCTTGTAGTACATCTCCAAAAGATATTTACAAATATTACAAGTTGAGATTTAACTGTTTCAAGGGTAGGGGGAGGCTTGTCGTCAAGATAAAACAAAAGGAGCCGACACCAACGACTTTGGTTCAGGGGCCGCCTATTAGGCTTGGGGGCTGAGAACTTCAGCCCTAGAGCTATCACTCCCCTCCGCCTCGGCCGTGCCGGCAGCTCCAGCTTCTCCAGCAACCGGCACTGGATGGCGCCGATAGAAGATCGTCGTGTATACCATGTCGGCGAACCGCGTGGCGTAGCCGGCAAAACTGTTCAGTACAGCACCAGACTGAACCTCGCTGTCGTCTTCATAGGTAGACGACATGCCCTCGGTGACGATTCCTATCTCCACCTCGGGGTAGTGCGCCATGAATAATCCTAGCGCAGTTTTGGCACCACCCCGCGCTGCCGATTTCAGCGAGCTCTTGTGTAGCTTCGTAGCTTGCTCCAGCATGCTAGGCACATCGTTGAACTCGACGGGCTCCTGGCTCCCGGAGGAGATGAAGAACTTGGCGGCAAACCGCTTGGACGCCACCAAAGTCTCGGTGATCAGCTCACCTAGACGCGCAAGCTAGGCGAGGGCTGACAACCTTGTCATCGCCTAAGCCGGCAGCAACTGTACCAAAAAAGTAAAAGCGTCAGTTTGTCTCAGGCTAACAAGCTGACGGCAAAGATGAAGAGTGACGAACAGCTTACCAAGGACCGAGTTATGGAAGGCGGACAACTCAATCATATGAGCTGCCACCGCATCCTCCACAGTCTGGACGCGAGAAGTCTGCTTGGATATCTCTTCAGCAGCCGCCTTCTCCGCCTACACCAATTTTTTGCGTAGGCTATCCAGCTCTCCTGTTAGCTGGGAAGACTCCTGCGCAAACTTAATCTGTTGTGCCTCCATCTCTTTCCGATGCTCCTCCTTCATCGCCAAGTTGGCGGCCGCCAAATCAGAGCCTTCATTCATAATAGCTTGCATATCAGTAGACGCCTTCAGTATATCTTGTGCGTGATCTAGCAGTTCTACAATATGGATTTACTAGCTAAATGATTGGCGGCAGCAAACACAAAACATGGCGGAAGGAAAAACACTGAGTGGTTTTACCTTCATCCTTCTTGTGGGCCGCTTCCAAGTCGGCAATCCGCGCATCCTTCGCATCGCAATATTTTTTCAGATCGCGTTACCGCTTGTTTATATCCGACCTGGAGGAGATAAGCTCCATGTTGGCGGACAGGACGCCTTGCAGACAAAGACAAAGGCATATAACATATTATCAAAAAACCACAAAGCCGGCAACCGATATCATTGATTTGTCATCTAAGTGCTCGGTGGGGGGGGGGGGGGGGGGGGAAGACTATGTATATGCTACCAAGTTCCAAAAAGACAACTTACAACAATGTCGCCCTCCAAGTCGGCGAAAGTATGGGCGGCGAAGTCGGCGAAAGCCAGGGTGGACTCCTTGGCCTCCTTAAAGGATTCCCAGGGGTCCCTAACCTTGCCGCCTCCACAAGTTGGGGCTGCCCTTCGCGGCCCGCCGGCAAGCTCCACCAGCAGCACCTCCTTGACGGAACGGGATCGGACGGCTTCATTTGCCGTAGCCGCAGACAATGGAAGGGAAGCGCTAGTCACGCGGTCAGCAGAGGAGGTCCTTGGCGGCGGGCTAGAAGCCGAAACCTATGGCCGGCGGCGGGCGTCGCTCATGAAGCCGCCAGCCCGGGGCTGAGGAGTTGGCGGCACGGTCGCAGGTGAGTTGCCCTGGGGCCGCTTTCCCCTAGACAAAAGGGATTTGGCCGACAACTTGGAAGTTGCCACCCGCTCCCTGGCAACAAAGTAAAGTTAGCCAGATGAATACCAGTAATAAAGAAGGCCGACAATTGTCTAAGGCGGGAAATGAGTACCTTCGGGGGATGTTAATCCCCGCGTTCTTGTCAAGATCGACGAGCACCGGCTCAGTAGTCGTTGCAGTCCGTTTCTTCCTCTCAGCATTAGCCGTAGAGGAAGCAGCGCCGGACGCCTTGCGCTTCTTGGTTTTCCAGGCTTCCGGCTCGTAAAAGTCGGCAGCCAGGTCGTTCTCCCCCAGAGCAGAGAGCTGTTAACCAAAAAGAAAAGAGCAAGTGTTAATAAGACTCAAGTAAACCAGCAGAGCCGCAAAAGAAGGGTAGAAAAGAGAAATGTCTACCTCGAGGGGAGGGTTGTCGTGGGTGTGCATGGGCACGCCCTCCACCGCCTTCACCAGCCCTGATTTGATAAGGATGCGAAGCCGGGCCGCCAATTTGGCAGCTGGTAACCCCTCTTCTCTTGCACGAAGAGAAGCCGTGGCAGTAGGCGAATACTGACACATCTTATGCGGGCTATACCGCAGAGGCAGTATTCGCCGGCTAAGCCAGCAGATGACGGTGTCCACCCCGTCTAGCAAGGGGGGAGCCATCGTCCGAGTGAGGAACTCGATCCGCCTTTGGATAAGGCGGAGCTCCTCCGTCAACTTGGGGACCGCCTCGTCCCAGCATGGCCTGGGCATAGGCGGCGCGTTGACAAAGTCAGGGACGCCAAATTGACGGCCCGGTGCTGCCAAGTCTTGGCAGTAGAAGAAGGTTGTGGGGACCCCGGACTAGCTGTCCGAAATACCCTTGTGCCTACAACATCAGCGATCCCGTGATCAGTCTGTCGCTGGGCACAATCGACTGGTATCAAAAGAACATCCATAATTACCGAAAGAATTACTTACTTGAGTGAAGCCATAATCTTCAATAAGTTATTGCAGCGGAAAAACACCAATCAACGTGGGGCCCGAGTCATTTGCCAAGACACCTACAGGCAGCTGACTGGGAAGACGGCCTAGTTCGCAAAGATGTCATTGGTCTCTCGGTCTTCATCATACTTCTTCTTGAACACTGGACATGGGAATATCCAGGGACACAGCCATGAGTACATTTGGGTACTCGCAAACTACCCCAAAATGAGCATGCGCTATTATTTTATTTGTTTAAATAAAACTTTGTTTGCCTTGAAAACTCTATATCTTTATTGAAAAAGGAAAGGAAGTTTTCAGAACTTTTCCCATAAATCTGCCTTTGTAAGAAGTCTTTTTAAAACTTTTTCCCAAAAGGGGGCATCTTTGTTGAAAAAAAGTAAGAAGTCTCTTTAATAAACATTTTGTCTAAAAATCAGTGAAGCACTCCAATATGTTAGGGACCCAAAAGGCCAGAGAAGACCCAAACCTTCTAATTGTCACCACAGTAAATCAGTGACTCCTAAATTCAAACCAAGCTAGGGATATGTTCCCCTATACATATAGAAGACAAAACAATTGGATTCATTCCAAAATTCATCTCCTAAAAATCTACAAAAATCAGCAAAGTGCCACTGGTGTGTTTACAAGAATGGATAGAACTTCTGTTTTATGTTTCATTTGCATGCAAGGCTTAAATATCTAGAAAGGTATCACTTCAGGCTATCCATAGAATTTTAGTTTGCAATACTTGGATTTATAAAACTCTAGATATTAACTATTTAGTGAAAAAGATACTTTTTACAAGATTGAATCTAGACATCACTTAAAGTCATATTTTTGCAAACAACCAGTGTGGCATGTTTAAGAAAACACACAGGAATACTACAAAATTTGAAGCACTCCAATATCTATCACAGATTTACCACAAAAGATTTAAAGGTACACTGCAATTTTTAACAGAAATTAAACCATATATTGCATTTACTGGAAAAAAATAAGGTTGGGCCGGATCTGGCCCAGACCTGGCCGTGCGAAGCAGAAGGCAGCCCAGCCAGCGGCCCACGCACGAGCGAAGCGGTACGGGGGTCGTCTTCTTCCTCGACTTGAACAGAGGCTCGGGGGAGGGAACGACAGGGAAGCAAGGCGAGGACGGCGTCGTCGACTCGGGCGTTACTAAAAGAAACGGTGGTGTCCATTAGGTAGAACAGAGGAAGGGGATCATGAGGGTGCATCAATGGTGAAGAACGGTGGACGGAGCTGCTCACGTTCTTGAAGACAAGGCGGCGGCCGGAGAGGAAGGAAACGCGGCGTGGCGGCGATTCACGGCCTCCCGGGTCGATTGCTTCTACGGGGAGGGAGAGGAGGTCGTGGAGGAGCTGGGGGTGGTCTCCATTGGGCTCGGGGAGGCTCGAGTCACCGGCGGTGTGCGACGGCGTGCTCGGGCGGCGCGGCGCCGTGGGTAAGAGAGGAGAGAAAAGAGAGGGGGAGAGAGCAAGCGAGGGAGTGAGAGGAGCGGGGCTCGGGGGGGGGGGGGCTTCTTATCTCCTCCCTCGACGCGGCAGAGGAGAGCGAGGGGGGGCCTGGACGCGGCGGCAGGGAGCCGCGGTCGGAGGAGCGGGAGGTGCAGGTGGGGGACAATGGAGAGCAGATGAGCGGCGGTGCTCTTCTTATCCACCTCGCAGGGGACATGAGAGGAGGGGGGGCGGTCCGGGCGGCGACGCTGCAGCGAGGGGGGGGGTCCGGGCGGCGAGCTGCGGCGGCGGAGCGGGGAGCACGGCGACACCGGCCACTGTCGCCATGCCTCTCTACAGAAGATGAACCTTTTCTGAAAAACCCCCCTTGGACAACATTTTTCCACTTCGCAAACCAGTCCTTTTCTGTTTCTTTCAATTCCTTTTGAAAACCAGTAGCTTTTAGGGATTTTATTTGGGGTACTAAAACATTTTATAAAAATTTGAAAATATTTGGGTAGGCTCCCATATACATGTAGAAGCTCCACAAAATTTGGTATTTGAAAATAAAATGTTTTGAATAACTTTTGTTCACAGGGTTTAAATATGGCATTTTTCTTAAAAACAAATTTATAATCCTTTAGAAATTTTAAAGCAAGTTCAAAATATTATCTTTGAACTCTTGGAACTTCCTTGACAAATATATTAACTTCAATTAATTTATAAGTTCATAGAGAAAATATTTGTTTGAAGGAAATAGATAGTTATGTAGGGAAAATAATTTATTTAGATCATTTCTTCAACTCCTGATCTAAATTTCCATTTGTTGAATAATTTTAGGAGTTTTGCTTTATTTAAGTAACATACCAAATTTGTTGTCAAGTGTGTGTTTTAATTTATTGCTCTAGCACATTGAATTAATTATACTCACAAGCAACAACACAACAAGATCATATCAATCACAAGGACGATGCATTCAAGACAAACAAGTCACACACACAAAAAGGAGCAGCCACACAATGTCAAACATAGCAATGGGAAGGGAAACACCATCATCAATGAAACATTTCAAAAAGTTTTTGTTGGTTCTGAATTTTGGGTCTGGTAAAAAATAAGTTTTTCTTGGTTCCAAAATTTGGGATGTGACAGATCTTCCCCCCTTAAAATAAATCTCGTCCCGAGATTTGCTAGGTGGGTTAACAGGGGAGTACGAGGCACGGGTTTTAGGTTGGTTATACTTCCGAGGTTGTGGCTTCTTCAGTAAGGTCACCACGTGAGATCTTGGCAAATTTATGTTGCGAGGCTTTCTTTGTCAATAAATTTGTGTGCTGGGTTTCAGATTATTGATGAGGGGGTTGACTTGACGATTGACGCTGATGGATAGTCTTGGTGGGTTGATGTTGTCAACCACACGTGTTTTCATCGTTTGACTCTTCTGAGTATTCTGTCGGTTATTCGTCTTCAGATTTGTCCTTCTTCAGCTGAATAAGGGAGGGACTTCATTGTTGACTTCATTGGTTCTTGATCTTCGTGAAGCTTTGGGAAGAATTGCAAGAGGTCCAATCTAGGGTATCGAGCTCCCAGAGGAGTATACGAGTTAATTCGAGTGTCCTGAGGTAGGTGGATCGACGATTGTTCTAATGTTACGGGTTAGCGGATCTTAGAAAAAAAAGTTAGTGAAGAACCTTCACACCCGTTGTTTTTCTCAAATGGTAACTTTTTCTTTTCTTGTTTTTAGAAATCATATCCTTGGGAAAAAACACTATAAATCTCCATGTGACTTTCTTATTTGAAACTTGCATGTTTCCTAAGTTATACACTTGCTTTAAGAAAATTATTATTGTCCTGTATTCGGGTTTGAACATCATTTTTCTCACCCATGTGGTGAAGGAATCCACTTAGTCCTAGCAAGGCTTTCCACTGGTTAGTTGTATAAGAATGCGGTTGTCTTTTATGACCTCGAATGGCCTTAGTCATACAAAAAGAATTTGTTAACAAGGTAACTAGTCTTGTCTTCAAACTACTTTTCATATTCCAGAGGCTGAGATGTGCTGGATTATCTGGCGTTCTATTTAGTTTGGGTATGACACTCAAGTGTTTGAGCATATAAAAGTGATTTGTTAACAAGTTCATGAGGCTTGTTACCAAACTACTTGTATACAACACGAACATTGGAATATCACACTATTTTTAGAGAGATTAATAATAACAGCTTCTGATGTATGAGTTTCCGAATACTCAAGGATAGTCCGGTATATTAATTACTTGTTACCAATTTAAGAAATCTCTTTTTAATCTTTTTGTCGCAGTTCCTTCTTCTTGCGGTCTCTGAGCTTGAATCTTCCTAGCAGTTCCTCTTCGAGATCTTGACGCACTTGCTCCAGATGGTGCTCGAAGGCCATTATCTGATTTTCCGGTTAGGTTGCAAAAATCGCAGGTTATTGGTTAAAGATTGGGGGTCTTTTGTATCTTGTGAAACTGTCAGTTCTTATCGGGAGACGGTCGAGATAAGAGGAATTTTCCAGAAAATATTTTCCTAAGAGGCTTTACATCTGCAACAAGGTGCAACTGGCGAGGGGAGTTTTATGAAAAGGGAATTTTGGTTTACTTTGTGCTGCCATTAAAGCGTGATTGTGAACGCGCAAGAAAAACAACACACTAACAAAGAAGTCTCAACAAACAACAGGGAAGCATAGTGCACATAAGCAAAGAGAACACAAGGTACATTTAGTACCAAAGGATGTCCTACTCGTGGTAATCGGGTAATACACCCGAGGGTCCTATCATGTTTTTCCTATGGGCCTTGGTTGATAGGGTTGGTGAAGTCCTCACTTTGTCGCCTTCGTCTTCAGCTGGAGAACTGAGATTGTCGAAGGAGTAGCTGGGTGGAATTGTTGATATTGAGTTGAAGTCTTCTGAGGTCTTTTGCTTTGTTGATAATATTGGTACTGGCGGATCCGTCACCTCGACGTGGAATTTTGAGTACTTGCAATGGAAGCTTCTTCTCGTAGGTGCTAGCTAATGGGGTCTCATTTGGGTGCATCGTCAAGTATTTTGAACAGGTAAGAAGAGATAACAGAAGAATCCTTGAAAATTCTTAAAATAGAGGGGTAAGACTTTGAGATATTTGATAAGGTGAGAGGAGTGGAAGTTATTTTTGGACTTCCTTAGATAAAAATATGTTTTTGGTAACAATATATTTTTAACCAAATATTTCTTTCCTAACTAACGTCCATGCTAACTAAGGTCTGTTACAGTCAGGATGGCTCTGATACCATGTCTATGGGGACCCCGGACTAGCTGTCCGAAATACCC
The DNA here is from genome assembly GCA_026929855.1 of Poa annua. Taxonomy (NCBI): domain Eukaryota; kingdom Viridiplantae; phylum Streptophyta; class Magnoliopsida; order Poales; family Poaceae; genus Poa; species Poa annua. The sequence goes on along the minus strand of CM049426.1, from coordinate 55,445,631 downwards.
TTGTGCCTACAACATCAGCGATCCCGTGATCAGTCTGTCGCTGGGCACAATCGACTGGTATCAAAAGAACATCCATAATTACCGAAAGAATTACTTACTTGAGTGAAGCCATAATCTTCAATAAGTTATTGCAGCGGAAAAACACCAATCAACGTGGGGCCCGAGTCATTTGCCAAGACACCTACAGGCAGCTGACTGGGAAGACGGCCTAGTTCGCAAAGACGTCATTGGTCTCTCGGTCTTCAGCATACTTCTTCTTAAACACTGGACATGGGAATATCCAGGGACACAGCCATGAGTACATTTACGTACTCGCAAACTACCCCAACATGAGCATGCGCTATTCTTTTATTTGTTTAAATAAAACTTTGTTTGCCTTGAAAACTTTATATCTTTATTGAAAAAGGAAAGGAAGTTTTCAGAACTTTTCCCATAAATCTGCCTTTGTAAGAAGTCTCTTTAAAACTTTTTCCCAAAAGGGGGCATCTTTGTTGAAAAAAAGTAAGAAGTCTCTTTAATAAACATTTTGTCTAAAAATCACCATTTTATCGTTTCTCCAAAACTCCTCCTTTTCCTGACCATAAACCGTCATGATACATAATTTCCAACAACCTCATACCGATCCGTTGGTATAGGTGTATGGAACATTCTCCCATTCCTTTTTCTTTTGAAACTCAAATCCTTTCCCAAAATTTGCACATGGTCAAAGTAGGGCCTCTCAACTGTCCATATCCGAGGACTCGGCTATTCGAATAGTTTTAACCCTCTGCAGAGGTAGCACGCTTTTCCCACACTCATCCGGTAACTCATCGTGTCAGCCACGTTTCGCCATACCAGCGGTATGCGAAGTTGAGTCACCGACCCTAGTCTTTCCTTTGCTCATGCTAGTATAGGATCCTGCCCATATGATACTTCCCATCGACACTTAACCCAGCCCGTCGGGATCTAAGTGTGAGGACTCACATGTTTTATTTGGCGGTGTATAGGGGACATCCTTCTATCCTCCTCCTTATCTACTCATAGATGTCGAGCGAGGATCCAGGTCAGGGGCAGGTCGTCAAACCATTCCCTCATGCATAACAGAGTCATCTCCGTTGATGCAGTGTCCCATACTAATAAGAGCAAACTATATGACTAGGCCCCTTTCCCATATGTGGGTAAATGTGGTCGCACAGAGTATCGGCTGATCGACGTAAGTACTAAGACACAATGTGCTATTCTCAAAAACCACCTTTCTCCATTTCTTTACTTCAACACCATATCATAGTGCTTTATATCCACACAAGTTTTCAAAGGAGTTTTGAATAAACAAATCTTGGTTTTTCCATCCTATAGTTTGAAAAAGAATTTCCATCTAATATCTCCATACAGGGTGTCAAAATAATATACTGGTATTTTGGGAAAAAGGGTTTTCAAACTCATAGCCTTAGTGGCAACCACCACTTAAATCACATATGCTCTTTATAAGTAAAACCTGTGAACCAAAATAGGTGTATAAAGATACAAGCTCAGGGAATAGCTTGCCTGATTCCAGTATGATGTTCTTGGACTTCTTCTCACCGCTCAAGAGGTAAATATCATCCTCCTCCGATAAATCCTTTCCAAATACCACTCCGGTAGCGTTTATAACTAGCGTCGCAACATGAAAATAAACAACACGCAATAAGCAAACCAAACCACGAGTGGCATATAAACAAGGGACAAACCACAAGTATCCAACTAATCACTCAAGTCACATACATAGCACTAGTTTAATCAAGCAACGAACTAAATCGATATTTACTAGGGCATTATACTCACAGGAGTATAAGACCATACACATGCCAAAATATAGAGCACCAAGGCATCCTCAATTAGAGGTAATTAGTAACCACTTTTCTCTTATCAGGAAATACTTCAGACAAAAGTTAAGTCACCAATTAATCTCTATAATTTAAATACCTCACCAAGCTAAGGTGGAGACACTAACAAGATATTTAAGCTATTATTCCACTCCAAGACTATCAAGCCCATCAAGCCATGCAAACATATTACTCACCAATGTGTCTAACCACTAACACTAACAGTACTAACATATTATAACATGCCAAACTACAACAACTAGGAAGCAACAGCAGCACAACAATCATTACAGCAATGCAACCTTAAATTCTCTAAATAGTCACTTCATATATCAAGCAACACAATTTGGTTTCAATTTAATTGAATTAGCCATTATTTGATTATGTCTTACTTATGGCAGAAACTAGTTGAACATGTTTAATTACATATCTTAAGTTCTGTTGATCACAAAAATACAAACTAAATTTCTACGGAAAGCTACTGATGTATAGAAGACAACACAATTGGATTTGGGTCAATTGGAATTACCAAACTCCCTACACAATGGTGTCAATCCAGAAGCATACTAATCAAGTTTTAGCTATCAATTACATTCTGTTGTTCTAAAAATTAAATACTTTTAGGGGTGACTAACCATAACTAAATGTGACTCAATAAAATTGGTCTCCACTAATTTGGACTAACAGAGTATCAGAAACAAACAAGTTTAGATTTTAAACCCTTCGTGGTATTTTGAATAATACATTTTCATTATTTATCTAAATGAGGTGAAACCACTTGGGTTGGTTAGAAAACTTCATAAGATTTCCAGAAAATTTTAATTTGATTCATTTGGAGTTATAAATATCAAGATATTGAATTTACACACTTAACCCTATTTCTGTTATTTGTAGTATTTACAGAAAAAGGCCAGAAAAGACCCAAACCTTCTAATTGTCACCACAGTAAATCAGTGACTCCTAAATTCAAACCAGGCTAGGGATATGTTCCCCTATACATATAGAAGACAAAAAAATTGGATTCATTCTAAAATTCATCTCCTAAAAATCTAGAAAAATCACCAAAGTGCCACTGGTGTGTTTACAAGAATGGATAGAACTTCTGTTTTATGTTTCATTTGCATGCAAGGCTTAAATATCTAGAAAGGTATCACTTCAGGCTATCCATAGAATTTTAGTTTGCAATACTTGGATTTATAAAACTCTAGATATTAACTATTTAGTGAAAAAGATACTTTTTACAAGATTGAATCTAGACAGCACTTAAAGTCATATTTTTGCAAACAACCAGTGTGGCATGTTTAAGAAAACACACAGAATAATACAAAATTTGAAGCACTCCAATATCTACCACAGATTTACCACAAAAGATTTAAAGGTACACTGCAATTTTTAACAGAAATTAAACCATATATTGCATTTACTGGAAAAAAATAAGGTTGGGCCGGATCTGGCCCAGACCTGGCCGTGCGAAGCAGAAGGCAGCCCAGCCAGCGGCCCACGCACGAGCGAAGCGGTACGGGGGTCGTCTTCTTCCTCGACTTGAACAGAGGCTCGGGGGAGGGAACGACAGGGAAGCAAGGCGAGGACGGCGTCGTCGACTCGGGCGTTACTAAAAGAAACGGTGGTGTCCATTAGGTAGAACAGAGGAAGGGGATCATGAGGGTGCATCAATGGTGAAGAACGGTGGACGGAGCTGCTCACGTTCTTGAAGACAAGGCGGCGGTCGGAGAGGAAGGAAACGCGGCGTGGCGGCGATTCACGGCCTCCCGGGTCGATTGCTTCTACGGGGAGGGAGAGGAGGTCGTGGAGGAGCTGGGGGTGGTCTCCATTGGGCTCGGGGAGGCTCGAGTCACCGGCGGTGTGCGACGGCGTGCTCGAGCGGCGCGGCGCCGTGGGGAAGAGAGGAGAGAAAAGAGAGGGGGAGAGAGCAAGCGAGGGAGTGAGAGGAGCGGGGCTCGGGGGGGGGGGGGCTTCTTATCTCCTCCCTCGACGCGACAGAGGAGAGCGAGGGGGGGCCTGGACGCGGCGGCAGGGGGCCGCGGTCGGAGGAGCGGGAGGTGCAGGTGGGGGACAATGGAGAGCAGATGAGCGGCGGTGCTCTTCTTATCCACCTCGCAGGGGACATGAGAGGAGGGGGGGGGGGGGGTCCGGGCGGCGACGCTGCAGCGAGGGGGGGGGGGGGGTCCGGGCGGCGAGCTGCGGCGGCGGAGCGGGGAGCACGGCGACACCGGCCACTGTCGCCATGCCTCTCTACAGAAGATGAACCTTTTCTGAAAAACCCCCCTTGGACAACATTTTTCCACTTCGCAAACCAGTCCTTTTCTGTTTCTTTCAATTCCTTTTGAAAACCAGTAGCTTTTAGGGATTTTATTTGGGGTACTAAAACATTTTATAAAAATTTGAAAATATTTGGGTAGGCTCCCATATACATGTAGAAGCTCCACAAAATTTGGTATTTGAAAATAAAATGTTTTGAATAACTTTTGTTCACAGGGTTTAAATATGGCATTTTTCTTAAAAACAAATTTATAATCCTTTAGAAATTTTAAAGAAAGTTCAAAATATTATCTTTGAACTCTTGGAACTTCCTTGACAAATATATTAACTTCAATTAATTTATAAGTTCATAGAGAAAATATTTGTTTGAAGGAAATAGATAGTTATGTAGGGAAAATAATTTATTTAGATCATTTCTTCAACTCCTGATCTAAATTTCCATTTGTTGAATAATTTTAGGAGTTTTGCTTTATTTAAGTCACATACCAAATTTGTTGTCAAGTGTGTGTTTTAATTTATTGCTCTAGCACATTGAATTAATTATACTCACAAGCAACAACACAACAAGATCACATCAATCACAAGGACGATGCATTCAAGACAAACAAGTCACACACACAAAAAGGAGCAGCCACACAATGTCAAACATAGCAATGGGAAGGGAAACACCATCATCAATGAAACATTTCAAAAAGTTTTTGTTGGTTCTGAATTTTGGGTCTGGTAAAAGTAAGTTTTTCTTGGTTCCAAAATTTGGGATGTGACAAAGGTGGACGCCCAACCCTTGACGGACTCGATGTAGGGTATCTTGGGATACCATTGGTGTCCTTGGCTGCAGTTGAAAGTGATACTGCCGCAAGTCGCCAGTCCACCGTCCGGCACAGTTTGACGCCGGCAACGGAAGCAGTATCTCTAAACTAGGCCTAATACCTAGATAGCTCTCAAATAGAGTTGTGAAGCCGGCTAAGACTAGTATGCTATTGGGCATGATGTTGTGGGGCTGGAGCCCATAATTATCCAGCACCTCGCCATAGAAGGTGGAAGGCGGCAAAGCCTTCCCCTAACTAGGTGGGAGGTGAGGTGTAACATCCCAACATTTTATAATGTTAAAAAATCACTAAAATTTAAAACTTTTGTTTTTGATTAAAATAAAACATTTAAATGCATAAGAAAACCAACTATGAAAGACTTCAAACATATCGAAAGAGTTTAATAATTCAAATATCTCAAGTAAACATTATTTTCAAAAGTGGTTTCAAGTTAAACAATTTATTGTCCATTGTAATTATTAAAACCTCAATATCTAATTTGACAAATGTTTTACAAAATTTCAAACCATTGCCTGGTAATAAAGAGTTTCTTTATAAGTATTGGATTTAAATAACCTAGCCATAGCTATTCATAAATTAAAATAATATTTAGAAGTATTCTTTTAAACTATTAAACATAATCTATTTTGCCAAATGGTTTTAATTCTTCAACTAAGTTCAAACCTAGTGGTTAAATTTCAACCCTATAGTGTATAACTTTAATCACTTCATATATTTTATAATTAATGAATTATCCAAATAAACATTTCATTAGCATAAATGATTGTCATTTATCTTCAAAACATAAAATGATTTTCATGAATATATGTTCTATATAAGAAATGAATTAAATCTAAAATCTTTTTCAAAGTTGTTATGAAGTTTCAAATAAATTATCTTAATATAAAATATAATGGTGCACAAATTGTTTTGAATTAAAAATGAATACTTTATATTTCCCTTTTTCATTTTCATATAGTTGTGTTATACTATTTAATAATACTAAAGCCAAAAATGAATTTAGTATTAGAAAATGAGTTTAAATAACTTGAATTCAAACATAATTGAATGTGGGTATTTCATAGAATTAATTTTAGCCAAAAAGAAAATTAATTAAACCATAGTTTTAAATTTAACATAAAGTGTCAAATTTGTATTTAATGAATATTTCGAAATATTAATTTTCAAAAAATTCAAAATGTGCCCACAACTGGTTTAACACAAAGATAATGCTTTTACAAATTTTTAGAAATTTATTTGACTTGAATTGGAGCCATAAATAAAAAGATATGAATTAAATGGAAAATCAGAAAAAGAAAAAGAAAAATGATGACGTCAGCATGACGTCATCGTCTTCATCCTCCCGTCAATCTCGCCCGACGGTTTCGGCCGAATCAATCCCGCGCAAATCTCGCGATTCGGTAGATTAATTGACAACGTGCCTAGCCCTAAATAATCCCCAACCCCTCCTCTACGTTTCCCCTAAGAAACCCTAGCCAAGCACGCCCCCAGGCTGCCGGACGAGCTCACCGGAGTTCACCTCCTCCGCCGCCGGTTTCTTCGTCCTCCGGCGAGTTGAGCCACCCCCTTAGCCCGAGACCTTGCTCAACCTACTTCCCACCTCAGTGCGCACCCCGCAGACCCCTCCACTAGGTCCAACCGTCTCGGAAATCGCTAGTTGGTGCTCGCCCGAGGTAACGTTCCATTGAGGTACGATCAAGTCAATCCATAATGACATGAAGATGCTTGCCTACTACGGAATTATTATTCGGTCCGCGGTCAACCTGCAGAGGGATCGTCGAAACCCTACCGGCAATTTTACTCCTAGTCTATATGCTCTTGCTAATGCGGTCATTGGGACAAATCTTGAGAAGAAGAAGAAATACAAGAAGAAGAAGAACACGAACGACGACAAGGAAGACACGTTAGAAGAAGACCTAATTTTCGGATGGGGCAACGTTCCATTGAGCTACGATCAAGTCGTATATGCTGCTTTAGATGCTCGCCTTGGCTTCGAGATTGCACGGAAGTGGGATAGTCTACGCGGCTATAATACGGACAATGATCATCTTAATGTCGTTGATGAGTAGACTATCTATGTATTCCGTTACGCAAAACTTCTGTGTGCGCGTGTTCTCTTGTATTGACCGAAATATATCTAAAGTTTGCAAAAGTGTTTTCAAATTCCAAAGTTTGCAAAAGTTATTTAAAACAGAGAACAGAAAATGGTTTTGTATTAGTTAGTCAAATTCAAACATTTTTCATATTCATAGTTTTTCCAAAATCCAAAGTTTGCAAAAGTTATTTAAAACAGAAAACAGAAAAAGAAAATAAAAAAATGAAAAAACCTCCATCTGTCTCGGTTTCAGTCTCACCGGGACAAATGGCCTCCTTGTTGTCCCGGTTTGTGACTGAAACCGGGACAAATGGGGGGGTGCTTATATATACTGATCAGCAGCCCCCTCCCAAAACCATTGGAGGCATTTTTTTTTTGAAATGGAAGGAGGGGGTGTGTCCTAGTCTGTTTTTTTTTGTATGCATGCAAGGTGTTTGATGAAATGCCCGAGAGAGTTCACGAAATGATTTGATGTACACTTAAAGAAGTTTATTCTTCTTTTCGATCAAGGTTAATTTTTCTCTCATTTCATTTGTAATTAATTGATACCGTGCATGTTCAGTGTTTATTTGTCGATGTTCTGTAATGGTTATTGATGTAGTTCATTATATAATGCAGATGGACCGACAATGGATGTATGGTGACCGACGCACTGCCGAGTACATGACAGGTTTGAGGAAATTTCTAGAGAAAGCCCAGGCCCACAGTACCAATGGTTTCATGTGTTGTCCATGTGTCAACTGTCAGAATAAGACAGATCACCCAAACGTGAGAACCCTTCAAAGTCATCTTATTCGGCATGGTTTCATGCCCAGCTATAATTGTTGGACGAAGCACGGAGAAAAAGGTGTTATGATGGAAGACAATGAAGAAGAGGAAGATGATGACAACTATCCTATGTTCCCGGAGTACGGAGATTCTGCAACGGGGGAAGCTGAAGCTGAAGAGGCACCAGATGAGCCCACTGACGATCTTGGTAGGGCCATTGCTGATGCAAAGAGAGAGTGCGGAACTGAAAAGGACAGGTTGAAGTTCGACCAGATGTTAGAGGATCACAAGAAATTGTTGTATCCAAGTTGCGAAGATGGTCAGAAAAAGCTGGGTACCACACTGGAATTACTGCAGTGGAAGGCAGAGTGTGGTGTGACTGACAAGGGATTTGGAAAGTTGCTGCAGATAATTAGGAAGATGCTTCCAAAGGTCAACGAGTTGCCCGACAGCACGTACGAAGCAAAGAAGGTTGTGTGCCCTCTAGGATTAGACGTGCATAAGATACATGCCTGCCCTAATGACTGCATCCTCTACCGCGGTGAGTATGAGAATTTGGATGCATGTCCAGTATGCACTGCATTGTGGTATAAGATCAGACGAGATGACCCTGGTGAAGTTGAGGGTGAGCGTCCCCGGAAGAGGGTTCCTGCCAAGGTGATGTGGTATGCTCCTATAATACCACGGTTGAAACGCCTGTTCGCGGATAAAGAGCATGCCAAGTTGTTGCGATGGCACAAAGAGGACCGTAAGAAAGACGCGATGTGTAGACACCCCGCTGATGGGTCGCAGTGGAGAAAAATTGAGAGAGAGTTCCCGGAATTTGAAGATGACGCAAGGAACTTAAGGTTTGGTCTAAGTACAGACGGTTTTAATCCGTTTGGGGAGCAGAGCAGCAGTCATAGCACATGGCCTGTGACTCTATGTATTTATAACCTTCCTCCTTGGTTGTGCATGAAGCAAAAGTTCATTATGATGCCATTGCTCATCCAAGGCCCGAAGCAACCCGGCGACGACCTTGATGTGTACCTCAGGCCATTATTTGAAGAACTTTTACAGTTGTGGCGGGAAGAAGGTGTACGGGTGTGGGATGAGCACAAACATGAGGAATTTGACCTACGAGCTCTGCTTTTTGTAACAATTAACGATTGTCCTGCTCTTGCTAACCTCTCAGGGCAGTCGACCAAGGGGTACAATGCATGCACACACTGTTTGGGTGAGACTGAATGTTTATATTTGGATAAATGTAAGAAGTGTGTGTATCTGGGGCATCGTCGATTTCTTCCGATCAGGCATACCGCAAGGAAGAATGGCAAGCATTTTAAAGGTGAGGCTGATCACAGTAGGAGGCCTGTCAACCGTACCGGTGAAGAAATATTTGATATGGTCAAGGATCTAAAAGTAATCTTTGGAAAGGGTCCTGCTATCGACGTGATGCACGTGACGAAGAATGTTTGCGTGAACCTGCTAGGCTACTTGGGCGTGTACGGGAAGAAAAAAGATACAGAGGAAGCACGGGAGGACCAGAAACGTGTGAAAGAACGAGACGGCCTAAGTCCCGAACACTACGAAGGTCCTGCCAGCTACGCTCTTACCAAACAAGAGAAAGTAATATTCTTTGAATGCCTGAGCAGTATCAAGGTCACGGCTGGGTTCTCGTCGAATATAAAGAGGATAGTAAATGTGAGACTCCAAAAATTTCAGAACCTAAAGTCTCATGATTGCCACGTGATTATGACGCAATTGCTTCCGATTGCACTGAGGGGGCTACTTCCGCAAAATGTTCGAGTACCCATTGTGAAGCTTTGTGCATTCCTCAATGCAATATCTCAAAAGGTAATCGATCCGGCGATTCTACCAGGGTTGCAAAATGATGTGGTCCAGTGTCTTGTCAGTTTTGAGTTGGTGTTCCCTCCATCCTTCTTCGATGTTATGACGCATCTCCTGGTTCACCTAGTCGAAGAGATTCAAGTTCTCGGTCCTGTATTTCTGCACAATATGTTCCCATTTGAGAGGTTCATGGCAGTCTTAAAGAAATATGTGCATAACCGTGCTAGGCCAGAAGGAAGCATCTCCAACGGTTACGGTAACGAGGAGGTCATTGAGTTCTGTGTTGACTTTATTCATGACCTTAAGCCGATAGGTGTTCCACAATCACGACATGAGGGTAGACTTAGTGGAAAAGGCACACTAGGAAAGAAAACAAAAATTTGTATGGATGGACATTCTTTCACTGATGCACACTATACAGTTCTAAAAAGTTTTACCTTGGTGGCCCCGTATATCGATGAACACAAGAATTTTGTACGCTGTCTACACGCGGGGAAGTCTGACAACTGGATTGTACGTACACACATGGCCACGTTCGGCGGTTGGTTGCGAGCACAACTTGAAAATAAAGACAAGGTTGATGAAGAGTTACACTTGTTGGCCAGGGCACCATCTACAACTATATGTACTTTCCAAGGGTACGAGATAAATGGAAACACATTTTACACGAGTGTCCAAGATAAAAAGAGCACGAACCAAAACAGTGGTGTTCGCATTGATGCAACAAACAACAATGGGCAGAAGAACACATATTATGGTTGCATAGAGGAGATATGGGAACTTGACTATGGACCTTCTTTTAAGATCCCTTTGTTTCGGTGCAAATGGGTCAATCTGAAAGGCTGGGTTGAGGTAGACAAGATGTACGGAATGACAACAGTGGATCTAAACAATCTTGCGTACAGAGACGAACCATTCGTGCTAGCCAATGATGTGGCTCAGGTTTTCTATGTGAAAGACATGTCTAGCAGACCCAAAAAAAGAAACATCCTGGGAGTGGAGGAGCCGAGGCGTCACATAGTTCTTTCAGGAAAAAGAAACATCGTGGGAGTGGAGGACAAGACAGACATGTCAGATGATTATAATAATTTTGATGAAATTCCGCCTTTCGTAGTGAACATTGACCCAATCATCAAGTTGATTGAAGAAGATGCTCCATGGTTCCGACGCAGAAGAACTGGCGGTGTTGTGTGATGGAGATGTTGGTGCGATATGTAATAATTAATATATTAAACTTTTGATATGAAGAAGATGCTCCATTTTTACCTGCATATCAAATGGATCCGTCGGCGTTGATAGAACAAAACACACGATTTCACCTGCATACAGCCCCACGGTGGCTCTTGATGAGTGCCTGCATATCAAATGCAGCGTGGGGCGTATGCAGGGAATCCGAGTAATTTGTATATATTCCTCCGTAGATGAATTGAACTATTCTTTTGACAGAACAAAACACACGATTTCACCTGCATACAGCCCCACGGTGGCTCCTGAGTGCCTGCATATCAAATGCACCGTGGGGCGTATGCAGGGAATCCGAGTGATTTTTATACCACACACCACCCGGCTAGGCACTAGAAGGAGGAAACACTGAGTGGTCGCCTCGTCCGAGAGGGGGGCTATATATAGGGTCACGGGCTCAACCAGTGGTACTGATAGTATTGATCCAACAGCTCTCAAGTGCTCAAAAGAAGCACACCCCTGATCCAACGGCTAACAAGTGTTTCAAAGAAACACATGATCCGTGTGCTTCTTTAGTCCCGGTTTGAAACTGAAAGCGTTAATCGAACAGCTCAGAAGCAATCAAAAGAAACACACACCTGATCAAACGGCTTACAAGTGCTTGAAAGAAACACGCGATCCGTGTTCTTCTTTAGTCCCGGTTTGGAAGTTAAAGTGTTGATCGAACAACTCAGAATTCCAAAGTTTGCAAAAGTTATACAAATTCACATTCAAAATAGTTTTAAACTAATTAAAATAATGGTTATAGAAAAGAGAAAATGTTTTTGTATTAGTTAGTAAAATTCAAACACTTTTCATATTGAAAGTTTTTTCAAATTCCAAAGTTTGCAAAAGTTATACAAATTCACATTCAAAATAGTTTTAAACTAATTAAAATAATGGTTATAGAAAAGAGAAAATGTTTTTGTATTAGTTAGTAAATTCAAACACTTTTCATATTGAAAGTTTTTTCAAATTCCAAAGTTTGCAAAAGTTATACAAATTCACATTCAAAATAGTTTTAAACTAATTAAAATAATGGTTATAGAAAAGAGAAAATGTTTTTGTATTAGTTAGTAAAATCCAAACACTTTTCATATTGAAAGTTTTTTCAAATTCCAAAGTTATTTAAAACAGAAAACAGAAAACAGAAAAAGAAAAGAAAAGAAAAAGAAAAAGAAAAAGAAAAAGGAAAAACCCCATCTATCCCGGGTGGTGGCACAGCCCGGGACAGATGGGGTGCTATCTCTCCCGGTTGGTGGCTCTGCCCGGGACAGATGACCCCTATTTGTCCCGGGCTGAGCCACCACCCGGGACAGATAGCCTCTCCCCTATATAACCAACACTTAGCCACGGTTCGAGCCACAACCCGGAGCAATTTCACATCGACGCCGTCAGGCTGCCGAATTTTTCCGTCGCGCCGCCGCCTCCTTCCTCGCCGTCCCCGTGCCTCCGGCCATCCCTGTGCGCGCCTCCGGTCATCCCGACGCCGCTGCGCACTGCTGCCGCCCTTGCCGTCCCAGCGCATTCGTCCTTCCCCGTGCGCGCCTCCGGCCATCTTTCCCGTCTTCTTCCTCGCCGAGACCGGAGCTCCGCCGAGCCATTGCCGAGGGCGACGAGGGTGAGTCCTCTTATCCTCCTCCCTCTCTCTCGACGCAACCGTGCTGCACTCCGCCGCCACCGCGTGCGTCACCTAGGAGAAGAAATCAAACCCTAGCTATAGTTCTTTCGGCCGCCGCCGCTTCGGTCGTCGCCGGTGACTCTCCGATGAAATTGCGCTAGCGGCGCCACCACTGCTAGGCCCCCCTCGTCGCCCTCTATAGAATGCACCAATACTTTCGTGCAAAATCGCACGAATTCGTTGAATTCGCCTTTACTGGATTCGGTTCACCATTGACGATGTCAGCACGACGTCATCATTTTCAGAAACTATGTTAAACTATAGAAAATCATAATTAAATTATTTTAAATCAGAAAAATACAAACTTTTTATCAAAATGTTCATAAAAAGAAAATACATGTCGTTGTGTCATTATTTTGTGTGTTTGAATAAGTTTGAATAAACAAAAAAAATTGTTGGAATATCATTGCAAATGCAAATGTGATATTATTTTACCATAAAAAAAATGTGATGTTTAGTTGTTGAAGTAGTGTAATGTGTTGAATTATTGTAATGTGTTAAAATATTGTAATGTGTTGATACAGGTTCTCTGATTTGTCACCGTGTCGGAGCCACCGCAGTGTCGGAGCGCTGCCCCCTCGGATTTTGCGCCCTCTCGGAGCCCCAACTTTCTTCGACTACTCCGCCACTGTCAGACGAGCAAGAAAATGTAAATGGATTATTTAAGATGTATTATTGGTTTTTTAAATGGATTATTCGACTATTTTAGTGAAATATAAATGGATGATTGAAATATAAATTAACATATTATATATTGTTCGACTATATTATTAACACATTACTATTGCAAATATAAATGGATTGAAATCCCTTGCAGAAACTATGGACACCGGTAGAAACCTTGAACAAGAAGAGGACATGTTCGGCATCATCCGCGAAAGTGATGGATTGGACCAACAAGAAGAGGAACACTTAGACGATTTCACCGGGCAATTTCTGAACGAGTCCGGTGATGGGCTGGAGGGGCATTCAGACGGAATAGACGTCACCGACAGTTCACCGACTCTACTGTTGGAAAGTCGGCCGCCGAGGTAGATATATGCCCTCAGGTTTTTGTCTCCGTTGAATAGATTTGTGTGTATACATATATTAACTATCACTTTTTCTTGTGTTTAGCTGTCGGCGGGCCATGAACCGGGACCAAGCAAAAAAGCAGCTGTGAAACGAGGCGGGCCACGAACCGGGACCAAAAAGCTCCAAGGGAAACAAAAGTACCACATCGACGCAATTAATGAAAAAGGCAAACCGATTGCTCCCGCTAACCACGCAAGCAAATTGTAGCTCAGTGCGGAGTCATCGTTCGGGACAGACTATCCATCAGGGCTCAAGAATGGTATAAGCCAAAGGTGCCAAAAGAGGGGGTTATTTATGTCTCGAATGCAGACAAACAACTCCTTTGAGACGAGCTCATGCAGAATTTCACTTTACCGGAAGAGGAGGATGTAGAGGAGCCGGTTATAGAGAATCGATGCAAGGCCTGGACTTATATTGAGATGGGTGAATTGTTCCGCAGCTGGAAGAAAAGGCTAAACAAGTTCATAAAAGAAGGTAAAACTCCAGAATTTGTCGGAGTCTATGAAAAGATAAAAGATGAGTGGCCCGAATTTAAGGCGTACAAGCAATCGGAAGCCGCTAAGATAATGTCAGAGAGAAATAAGAAAAATGCAGACAAAAACATATATCACCATAACATGGGGTCAGGTGGCTACCTGACGGCCCTGCCTAAGTTTCTGAAAATGGAGGAAGAGTTTTTGGCTAAAGGTATACAGATCGAGACATTTGACTGGCCAGACCGGCTTAAGGCTTGGTTCTATGGGCATGGTGGAAAGTTAGACCCTGAAACAGGTGACTGTCTTTTTACCAAGGAGCACGGACCTGACCCTATTGAAGCTCTCAGAGAGGTATGGAATGAGGTCACGGAAGGCAGGTTCCACCCTAACAGAGAGAAGGACGAGCTATCGCGAGCCCTTAAGAATCCTGAACACAGTGGACGAACAAGAGGAACCGTCGGCTCTGTACCGTGGATACTTGGGTTTCCCAAAGATGTTGGCACTTACAGAAGCCGATCGAGAAAGAAGAAAGAGATTGCCGACCGGGCCCAGTGGATGGAAAATAAATTACTACAACATGAGAAGGAGATAGCAGAGCTGAAGGCAGCGCATACTCGACGGATGCCCTGCGAATCTGAGACGCCCGAAGATCCTTCTCCTGATCCAAAATCAATGCGGAGAAGCAGCGTGGCTTCGACGGAGCTCGATCGCCACAATGATATGCCGGGTCCTCGTCACCCCGTGGATAATATCGTGCAGCGGGAACTTTGCGACCTACATGTGCCATGCTTGAACATAACCGTGAAGGTGGCGCACGGCTTTGCCCTACCGCCTAGACCAAATGGAACTTACCATTGTCGCCCTATTCCAGATGGATATGCTGTTGTCGGGGTTGATGAGGAGATCAAGACATATGAGGGAATTAAGCTGGACTTCCCTACGGGTGAAGACGAGGTTGAGTTGAGATTTGCCCTCAAGAGTACCTGCTTATGGAAAAAAGAATACATCGTGTTCCCACACATGCAGCAAAATCGCCCTCCCAGTCCACAAGCCAGTCCACATAACTACAACAACGACAACCAATGCGCTAGTCCAGACACCCCCCACAACGGCAACCAAGGCGCTAGTCCATCTCCGCCGTCGCGTGAGCGTACTCCGCCGCGTCAACGGACTCCATGGCCTCCGCAAAAGAAGCGGAAGTGCACCGCTGCGTCGACTAGTACTCAGAAAAGCGAAACGGGGAAGTCTCGCTTTGTGAACTCTCGCAAAGATGTCGATACATGGGTCGAGGAGATCCAGGCTTCCCAGAGAAAGAAGGCAAAAAAGATGTCTTTGCCTGTTCCGGTTTATTCTTCGGATGCGATACGGTGGGCCATAGAATTTCTTACGCATCCGTCGCAATATGAACTAAATATGGACGATGACTACACACGCGTTCTGGTGCGTACATCTAGGAGAGTGCGGGAAGAACAAAAATCTGCTGCCACCCAGAAGAGAGATGTTCCACATCTCGGAATGTAGGCGGGACAATCGGCCCCTCCACTCATATTGGCGCCTTACAACCGGAACCCGGTCGATGATGTACTTTTGCAGCAAGCTAGAGATATGGGTATAACTCTGGCAGAGCTTAAGGCATTGCAATCTGGCGAGAGTGTCACCATACATGAGGTGGTGCAGACATATGTGAGAGGAGAAGATCTTGTCGACCCTGCAATGGTGCGCACTCTACCAGCTAGGTTGCACCAACTAAATGCATGGTACTTGCGTACCACGAAAAGTCAAGAGGGAGACTGGCTCTATAGGAAAATTCCAAAAAAAAATTTGGCCCAGGTGATGATGAGGTTCAAATTGAGTATTGCGAATTATGGCAGTTATTCAATTTTGACGCGCTTGACAAATCTATCATCAGTGCCTTTTGCATGTAAGTAATTAAATTAAGTATATATGTCAGTAATTCTCTAGCTCTACTTATTTTTCATTGCTTGTATTTATCCTTATCACTATATTACTTTTGTACTCTATTATGCAGGCTGAAAATTATACAATCTCGAAAGCTGGGACTCAATCACAAGATTGGATTCATTGACCCTAATCGAGTTCATCATCATGGTTTGTTACATTACCCAGATCAAACGGAGGAGCTTTTGCTTACTTATTTGATGGCGCAACATTACAAAAGCACCATAATTTTCCCGTTCAACTTCGAGTGAGTTGTTTACTTTCTTATACATACTCGATGTTAATTAAGTATATGTAATTGATGATTTAGTTATTAACAAATATAAACATATGGCAGATTTCACTGGCTATTATTTGAGATTGATGTTGAAAAGGCAATCTTGATGTCTTGGAGCCATTATCGAAACCTGAAGAAAAGTTCGACGACACGAAACAGATGCTCCAGAGGTAATTTCGTTCATTATCACAATCGACCTCGTCTTTTCTAATAATATATAGTAATTAGTTAACTTCTTTACTAATTTTTCATACCATAAACTTCAGGGTCTGGGACAAGTTCACCAGTTTCCACAAGGATGTCGGTATAGCTAAGAACCTCACTTTTAAATGGCGAGAGGTAAGACGTACTAGCTAGGTTCCACATACGCATATTCTTAATTTCAGTCTCACAATACCATTTTTTCAATATTTTTGATTATTTTTTATTGATTTCTTATCTTATTCTATCATAAAGTGCGCGAAGCAGCAACAAGGCACCAATTTGTGTGGATTCTATGTCTGCGAGTTCATCCGAATTCACTTCAATGAGGGTGTAGACTGGAATAGGGTACGTTAACAATTCATTCAAACTTGTTCACTTTTCAAATTGAATTATTTTCATAATGGTTGATATATTGGTGTTGATCTCTCCTTTTTAGTTTGAGACGATCCGGAACAGGCTTGATGCAAAAGACCGCCTACTTCCAATCGCGGAGGAAATTGCGGGCTTTCTGCTTGACTATGTCATAAAGCCAGGCGCAGAATGCAGTATAATCCGGCCGCCAAAAAAGACCATCCCGAGGAAAAAATAGGGTCTAATGCTTCTCTGTCATGTAATGATCTCTGTTTGTAAATATTTAGACATGATCTTCCGGTTGTAAATATTTGTTTGGGAGAACTCGTGTACTAGTAGTATTCATGACTATATCCCGAGGAAAAAATCGTGTATTCATGATATATATTACATAGTAACGTATATTATGCAACTAGATCTTATTTGAAATGAAACATAAATGAAAAAACACAAACACAAAAGAATCAGTAACATAAATAGAAAACAGAAACAAAAATAGAAAACAGGAAACAAAACAAAAGAAACAAAAAAAGAAAACAAAAAATCATATATATTGTCCCGGTTCGTATTACGAACCGGGATAAATGAGTGGGAGCCAGAGGCTGTCTGGTTTGGCCACGTGACCCCCCTACTGGTCCCGGGCCGTGGCGTGCCCGGGACAAATAGGGGAGGCTATTTGTCCCGAACACGCTGTCCCGGGCGCGTGACCGGGACAAAAAGCCCTCCCGGCCCGGGACCAGTGGCATGTTTTGCTCTAGTGAACAGGAGCAGTTGTCAGCGTTGTCTTGGCTGTGGAAAGAAAGGAAAGCGAAGCCGTGACGTCTGAGCAACGTCCGTTCTACTTCATCAGTGAAGTGTTCTCCATGTCCAAGCAGAGGTATCCACATTACCAAAAGCTGGCTTACGGCGTATTCTTTGCTGCCAGAAAGCTTAGGCATTATTTCTAGGAGCACACAGTGACAGTAGTCAGCAGGGCACCGTTGGGAGACATAATCAACAACGCAGAGGCAACATGACGAGTTGCAAAATGGGGCATCAAGCTTGCCGCCTTCGACATAGTCTACAAACCACGGACCGCCATTAAGACTCAAGCACTTGCAGATTTCGTTGTCGATTGGATAGAAGCCATGGAGGAAACAATACTCCCCGAGTCAGAATATTTGGTCATGCACTTTGACGGATCAAAGATGCTCAAAGGCTCGGGGGCTGGAGTTGTTTTGCGCACACCCAAAGGTGACAAGCTCAGCCACGTATTGCAGATTAATTTTACAGCAACCAATTACGTAGCAGAGTATGAAGCTTTGCTTCACGGACTACATGTGGCAAACGACCTTGGCATCAAGAGAATCCTCTGTTATGGCGACTCCGATTTAATCGCGCAACAAGTAAGCGACACATGGGACGCAAAGAGTACAACAATGGCGGCTTACAGGGCCAAAGTTGACGAATTCGCCAAAAAATTCATGGGCTACGAAGTCCGGCATGTTCCAAGAGCTGAGAACGAGGTTGCAGACACCCTCGCCAGACTCGGGTCTTAACGCAAAAAAGTGCCGAAGGACATTTTCCTGGAACACTTGCATCAGCCGTCCATTAAGGGCGCCAACTTGTTGGACCCCGATGCAGAAGAACCAGTAGAAGTGGCAAGTCTTGTCGTCTACTTGGTACAGCCGGATTGGATTGTCCCATATCTCGATTTCTTAATCGACCAATAGTTGCCGGAGGACGATGAGGTGTTGAAAAGGCAGATCGTAAGGCGAGCCAAATCATTCACAATAATAAAAGGTGAGTTGTATAAGCGAAGCACGTGCGGTATCTATCAGCGGTGCATATTGCCAGAAGAAGGCCGGGAAATCCTGAAGGACATACACATCGACACTTGCGGGCATCACGCCTCCGCCAGGTCCATTGTGTCCAAAGCTTTCCGCCAAGGTTTCTTCTGGCTAACTGACAAAGAAGACGCTGAGCACATCATGAAAACATGCAAATGCTGCCAGTCGTACGCCCGCCAACCTCACATGTCAGACAAGAGCTAAGGACAATTCCAATCACTTGGCCGTTCGCGGTCTGGGGCTTAGACATGGTTGGTCCCTTCAAGAAGGCACGTGGTGGGTATACCCACCTATTGGTCGCTGTCGTCAAGTTCACTAAATGGGTCGAGGCCAAGCCGATCAATAAACTTGATGCACGAACAACCACCAATTTCCTCTGAGGAATTATCTCTCGGTTCGGAGTTCCACACAACATTATCACTGATAATGGAAGCAACCTATCTCAAGGCGACATCAAAGAATACTGCAGTGATCTAGGCATCCGGCTTGATTTGGCATCTGGGTCACACCCTCAATCAAATGGACAAGTTGTAACATCCCAATATTTTGGAATGTTCAAAAATCACTAAAATTTAAAACTTTTGTTTTGATTGAAATAAAATATTAAAATGCATAAGAAAACTAACTATAAAAGACTTCAACCAATTTTGAAAAAGTCTATTATTTCAAAATTCCCAATGTGTCATTATTTCAAAAGTTATTTCCAATTAAACATTACATTATCCATTGTATTTCAAAAACCTTCATATGTAATTTGACAAATGTTTTATAAAGTACAAACCATTTTATTTTAAGTAAATAGTTTACTTATAAATAATTGATTTCAACCACTTAGCCTTAGCTATAAATAAATTAAAATAATAATTACAAGTGTTATTTTAAACTATTGAAAACATTGTCTATTTGCCAAAAGATTATTATTCATTTACCTGAGTTCAAAACATAGTTTGGATATTACAAGTCTATAGCATATAACTTTAAAACCTCATAGATTCTATAACTACTTAACAACCCAAATAAACATTTCATTAGCTTAAATGATTTTCATTTATTTTCAAAACATTAAATGACTTTCATGAATATATTTTCTATATAAGAAATGATTAAATCAAAAATCTTTTCCAAAGTTGTTATAAGGTTTTCAAATGAATTATCATAATATAAAATATAATGGTGCACAAATTATTTTCAATTAAATATACATTCATTATACTCCCCTTTTCATTGCGAATAGTGGTGTTATGTTATTTAACGTTGTACTAAAGACAAAAATGATTTAATGTTGGAAAATGAGTTTAAATAACTTAATTTTAAACTTATATAAGTGTTGTATTTTTATAAATTTTATTTAGCCAAAAACGAAATTATTTAAGCCATGTTTTCAAATTTGACATTAAGTGGCAAATTTGTAATTAATCAATAATGCAAAATTTGATTTTTGAAAAGTGTTCAAAATATGCCCAAAACTGGTTTAACAC
Organism: Poa annua; assembly: GCA_026929855.1. Taxonomy (NCBI): domain Eukaryota; kingdom Viridiplantae; phylum Streptophyta; class Magnoliopsida; order Poales; family Poaceae; genus Poa; species Poa annua. The sequence goes on along the minus strand of CM049426.1, from coordinate 55,425,437 downwards.
AAAGATATTATTTTTACAAATTTTTAGAAATTTATTTGACTTGATTTGGAGTCTTAAATCAAAAGTTATGAAAGAAATAAGAAAAATCAGAAAAAGAAAAAGAAAAAATGCTGACGTCATGATGACGTCAGCGTCGTCTGCAAGCTCCAGAACCAGGAAACGCGAAATCAGCTCCCGTGCAAACTTCCCGGATTGATTCCCGTTGATTTAGAGGCCCAAATGACGCACCGTTTGTTTCTAATTAAAGCCCTTAATCTCCTCTTCCATTCCCCCATAAAAGCCCTCTCTTAAATGCCCTAAATTGCTCTAATTTATTCCGCCATTAAACATGGACGTTTTTGGTCGAAATTAATGTCCGATTGATTGCGGGCAAATTACTGCACCAAATCAAGCACCGTCGGATTCTATATAAAGCCCTCGACCTCCTCCTCCATTCTCCCCCAAAAGCCCTCTCCAATACGCCACTAGGCCGACGAATTTGCCCGCCGGAGTTCTTCACATCCACGGACGATTTCATTGATTCCGGCGAGGTGAGGCGACCTCCGAGCATCAAGACCACCTCCATTCCGTCCGCCTTGCCCGTGCGCACCCCCTCGACCCATCCTCGCCTCTCCTCCACGACCAAAACGCTCAGGGCAAGCACGCCGAAACTCGCCGACGCCCGACGCACTCCGGCCGCTCCTCCGCGCCGCACCGAGCCACGCCGCTCAACGTCGACGCCAGCATCCTCTCCGTCGCGACGCCCCGCATACGCGGAACCCCTCTACACGTCCGGAGAACCACGAGAACGTCGTCTACAACCTCCAGCCGACGCCGGCGCTGCCGTCTCCCTCAACTCCGGTGAACTGCGCCGCCACCTCCAGACCATCTCGCTGTAAGCCCTTACATCTTGATCCAGCGGTGTAGATTAGATGACTTGTTTGATACAATAGCATCGCGCCGCGCGACTGTTGTGTTAGCTATTTTCTATTTTCGTTTTTCTGACTAGACATAACTTCCAAAATCCCTATTAAATCGACCGTAACTCCGTTTTTGATATTTTTGTAGTCTATGGAATCGTATGAACGTGTAGAAAATAGTAGTATAATAAAAACTTGTATTTTAGTCGTGCACTAACTTGGTATTTACAGAAACATGTAAAACATTATTTTAATTATAGTTTTAATTCTGTAAGGTCAAAATTTGTTAATAAAATATCTTTGAAAAGCTCTTGACCTGTAGAATCTTTTGACACTGTTATTTTCCAACCTTGACTAGTTTAAACTCGTTCAAATGTTCAAATGCATGATTTAAGTAAATTGGACATAGATATTATTGTGTATGTCCAAGAAATTTTTAAATGAATTTTTTTTTTGAATCATTAAGATGTAGAATAAGTTTTCGATTATACATTATATTGACCAACCTTAAAATGATTTAGCGTACAAATTTGATTTTAAAACTTGATGCCAACTTAAATAACTAGAATATTAATTCATTGATATGAACTCTTAAGTTTGGTTTTAAAATGATTTGTTATGTTACTTTAATGAAACTTGAAATTTAAATTAGGTTAAAACCTTTACCAAGGTTAATGTGTGATCATTTGAACAAGTTTAACACAATGTCTCATTAAATCAATTTTGAAACATAGACTTGTGTATTTGTATTTAAATATGTTGGATAACTTAAAATTGCGAACCTTGCTTTTTAAATTTTGATTTACACTTCTTGATATTCCTTTGTGTAAACTTTTGAAGACCATTCCAATTGAAACTGTGGAAACACCCGGGCAACCTTTTCGAGTTGAAAGATTCGACTCCAGACCATCCCCTGACGAAACCCTAAACCCAAACACATTAATTCTTTTTGTATATTGAATTATGTGACACCTTGATCAAATCCTCTTCTAAGCCTTATTACGCATGTATGTTTCAATTTGTGTTGTGTTTGTTGAATTGCTTGCTTATTGGATGCTCTTTTACTATATAGTTTGAAACGCGGAGCAACTTTTGACTTGGACAAGAGTGTGTGAGAAACGACAACCTTCTTCAGGCAAGTGACTTCATAAAAACACCTACTATTTTATTCTATTGCATATCTAGTGTTTTCAAACAGTATTTGCAAAAGTAGTATGCATGATAGGTTTTTGGGAGATTGTAGTATGCTATGCAAACCTTTTAGGTTTCCCTTTAGAAATTCCAGTTTAGACCCCTATTATAATTTAGTGGAAGCAACTGCTGCAAAAATGATTGTTTTATGGTTGATGTGATAAATGAAAATTTCCACTAAATTAATTTAACGCCTGGGTGGATTGGGTCGATCGAGGAGGTTTCAAGTTGAGTGACTTCTCAGGGCCAAGTGTCATGGTTGTCTTCGCCCAGGGTAGTTTCTACTCACCCGGGGCCATGATATGCGGTGTTAACCTGAGTTGCTCACTTGTGGTAGACCACCCAGGTCTATGAGATTTAAGTTTACACTGAGTCTAGTTGCTTATCGTGCAACCATTGGTCAATATGGGCTCTGTCTTGATGGAGTAAGTTGATGTGGACCTGGGTCAAGAGATTGATGGTGGTAGAGTTGATAGGATGGTGGTAATCTCTTAGTATGATCATGGGAAAGCAACTTCTGAAAAGTCTCGTCTTGATCTTCTCCTTTTCCTTCTCACTAAAGGAGTGTAGAGGATAGTTTGGGTTGATTGAGTCTAATGGTGAAAGTGCACACCCTCTCGAGAGTTAAAACCTAAGATCTTAGCCGTGTCCCCGGCATCGGACATTTGAGTAACTACACAAGGCTGTGTTCTGAAAATCTCCTCATCTCTAATTTCTTAATAAAACTTGTTGGGTGAACATGGGTAGGAGACATGGACTTGTCTTGAGATTTGTCTCTGAAGGAGAAGATATTGATTTAAGAAAATTGTTTATCAAAAGTAGGAGAAAATTTGCTTTGCGCAATAGCCTTGAGCTCCACCAGCCAAAATAAGCATATAGTTATAGCTTAATAGAACATTAGGAATTAAAGTCACTTGCCACCACAATTCAATTGTGCTGACCCTTTATAGCTGGGCTGCAACTAAACCTTGCAGATTCGACAGACGACGAGTGAGTATTCGATAGAATTTCGAGTCTACAACCAACATGCTTTGCCTGTGGCACATGAAGATGATGAGGCTCATTGTATCTACTATTTTCCGCTGCTACTCTTGGAAATTTTGCTAGCCTTTTCAGGTTATGCAAGTTGTAAGAGATATTTGTAACACTGGATCATGCGATTTAATAAAGTATTTGACACTTTTGCATAATATACATCTTAAACTGTGGTGCTAGCATTTGATCCAGGGACTAGCACATTAACACAAGGACTTCCACCTTATAATAAAAGGTGAGGTCACTACAGATGGTATCAGAGCACTGTGTTGCCTGTAGGTTCGAAACCCTAGGTTTGGATAGAAATAGGTTTGACCATAGGATTGAAAATCTATTTTTCTTCACTTTTCTAAAAACAAATCTTTTCACTATGTCTTCCTCGTATTCTCATCTACTATCAACCTTCTGAAAATACCTTATCTTATTCTAGATGACCATGTTCATATAGTCTAAGTCTGATTCTGCTGCTTCATATGGAAAAGCTACAATGCAACATAAAGTTCTACATGCATGAAAGACCACTGAAGAACCAGGATACGACCAACACCTCGAAGATATTCAAAAAAGTTGAATAAGAACTTGAAGCACCCACGAAGGAGGTAGATTTGACCACCACTTAAACAGAACGACGATATCGTGTTAGTGTATTGATCATATCAACTTAGCTATATGACAATACTAGTTTGTTTGTTTGTTGTGAACCTTGTTGCTTGATGTTTGTTAGATGTTGATTGATTATGTTATAGATTGGTTGTCTTGTTTTGTTTTATTGAACTAGGATTCCTCCATAGTAAAAATAATTCAACTCATTGCTTTCTAAACCAAACAGATGTCTTACCCAAATACCAACACCAATGTTTTACATACAACTATGCAACTACTATTTGAGAACCAGAGTCAGCTGTGGAAGTTGATCAATGACCACCTGCCTAAGATTGATCAAAACCATAGTGAATTTGAAGAGGACCTTATGACCAAACCAAAGGCATGCAAAACTGGTAGAGAGATACGACATACGTCCAAAGGATGTCCTGATGAGTGGCCCCATGATCATACCAGACATCCAGGTAAAGGATGCGTCACAAGTCAGGTTACTTGCTTCCTGTGTGAAGGAACAAACCATGTCCCAACTCAGTGTCAACTCTATCCCTTGGTGCAACAAGCTAACCAGGAAACCAAGGAAGGAATGCGACAGTCTCTCATGAAGATCCTAGAGGAACAAAGACAAAAGGTTGAATCCAAGAAAGATCTTAGCCACATAAGATGCTACAAGTGCAAAGATAAGGGACATTACGCTGATAAGTGCCCTGAGTGGAAGAAGGATAAATCTCACCAAGGACCGAGTGGAAAACGTAAAGTACTATAACTTGCCGTATCACCACATACCATTACATTTTAAATAGTAGTACACTCTACATCAGAAAAATAAACAAGATTAAACAAAGTTCCTAGACTGACCATAAAAATTTCTTTTAAGGGTGGTAGCCACCCAGTTAATTCTAACCCAGCTGCCTGAAACCCAGAGATCCCAAACCATCTTTCTTTCGAGCCTCCCCAATCAGAAAATTCATCCCCTGCTAGTTTCCAGTTTCCATGTCAGAAATTTCATTTCTCAAAACATCCCGAGTTATCATAATCATTCAAGCATTTGCTTTGTATTTCTAGCCTCTCCGAATCTCGGGGACGAGATTCCTTTTAAGGGTGGTAGTCTGTAACATCCCAATATTTTGGAATGTTCAAAAATCACTAAAATTTAAAACTTTTGTTTTGATTAAAATAAAATATTAAAATGCATAAGAAAACTAACTATAAAAGACTTCAACCAATTTTGAAAAAGTCTATTATTTCAAAATTCCCAATGTGTCATTATTTCAAAAGTTATTTCCAATTAAACATTACATTATCCATTGTATTTCAAAAACCTTCATATGTAATTTGACAAATGTTTTATAAAGTACAAACCATTTTATTTTAAGTAAATAGTTTACTTATAAATAATTGATTTCAACCACTTAGCCTTAGCTATAAATAAATTAAAATAATAATTACAAGTGTTATTTTAAACTATTGAAAACATTGTCTATTTGCCAAAAGATTATTATTCATTTACCTGAGTTCAAAACATAGTTTGGATATTACAAGTCTATAGCATATAACTTTAAAACCTCATAGATTCTATAACTACTTAACAACCCAAATAAACATTTCATTAGCTTAAATGATTTTCATTTATTTTCAAAACATTAAATGACTTTCATGAATATATTTTCTATATAAGAAATGATTAAATCAAAAATCTTTTACAAAGTTGTTATAAGGTTTTCAAATGAATTATCATAATATAAAATATAATGGTGCACAAATTATTTTCAATTAAATATACATTCATTATACTCCCCTTTTCATTGCGAATAGTGGTGTTATGTTATTTAACGTTGTACTAAAGACAAAAATGATTTAATGTTGGAAAATGAGTTTAAATAACTTAATTTTAAACTTATATAAGTGTTGTATTTTTATAAATTTTATTTAGCCAAAAACGAAATTATTTAAGCCATGTTTTCAAATTTGACATTAAGTGGCAAATTTGTAATTAATCAATAATGCAAAATTTGATTTTTGAAAAGTGTTCAAAATATGCCCACAACTGGTTTAACACAAAGATATTATTTTACAAATTTTTAGAAATTTATTTGACTTGATTTGGAGTCTTAAATCAAAAGTTATGAAAGAAATAAGAAAAATCAGAAAAAGAAAAAGAAAAAATGCTGACGTCATGATGACGTCAGCGTCGTCTTCAAGCTCCAGAACCAGGAAACGCGAAATCAGCTCCCGTGCAAACTTCCCGGATTGATTCCCGTTGATTTAGAGGCCCAAATAGCGCACCGTTTGTTTCTAATTAAAGCCCTTAATCTCCTCTTTCATTCCCCCATAAAAGCCCTCTCTTAAATGCCCTAAATTGCTCTAATTTATTCCGCCATTAAACATGGACGTTTTTGGTCGAAATTAATGTCCGATTGATTGCGGGCAAATTACTGCACCAAATCAAGCACCGTCGGATTCTATATAAAGCCCTCGACCTCCTCCTCCATTCTCCCCCAAAAGCCCTCTCCAATACGCCACTAGGCCGACGAATTTGCCCGCCGGAGTTCTTCACATCCACGGACGATTTCATTGATTCCGGCGAGGTGAGGCGACCTCCGAGCACCAAGACCACCTCCATTCCGTCCGCCTTGCCCGTGCGCACCCCCTCGACCCATCCTCGCCTCTCCTCCACGACCAAAACGCTCGGGGCAAGCACGCCGAAACTCGCCGACGCCCGACGCACTCCGGCCGCTCCTGCGCGCCGCACCGAGCCACGCCGCTCAACGACGACGCCACCATCCTCTCCGTCGTGACGTGCCGCATACGCGGAACCCCTCTACACGTCCGGAGAACCACGGGAACGTCGTCTACAACCTCCAGCCGACGCCGGCGCCGCCGTCTCCCTCAACTCCGGTGAACTGCGCCGCCACCTCCAGACCATCTCGCTGTAAGCCCTTACATCTTGATCCAGCGGTGTAGATTAGATGACTTGTTTGATACAATAGCACCGCGCCGCGCGACTGTTGTGTTAGCTATTTTCCATTTTCGTTTTTCTGACTAGACATAACTTCCAAAATCCCTATTAAATAGACTGTAACTCCGTTTTTGATGTTTTTGTAGTCTATGGAATCGTATAAACGTGTAGAAAATAGTGGTATAATAAAAACTTGTATTTTAGTCGTGCACTAACTTGGTATTTACAGAAACATGTAAAACATTATTTTAATTATAGTTTTAATTCTGTAAGGTCAAAATTTGTTAATAAAATATCTTTGAAAAGCTCTTGACCTGTAGAATCTTTTGACACTGTTATTTTCCAACCTTGACTAGTTTAAACTCGTTCAAATGTTCAAATGCATGATTTAAGTAAATTGGACTAGGTGCTAGAAGGAGGAAACACTGAGTGGTCGCCTCGTCCGAGAGGGGGGCTATATATAGGGTCACGGGCTCAACCAGTGGTACTGATAGTATTGATCCAACAGCTCTCAAGTGCTCAAAAGAAGCACACCCCTGATCCAACGGCTAACAAGTGTTTCAAAGAAACACATGATCCGTGTGCTTCTTTAGTCCCGGTTTGAAACTGAAAGCGTTAATCGAACAGCTCAGAAGCAATCAAAAGAAACACACACCTGATCAAACGGCTTACAAGTGCTTGAAAGAAACACGCGATCCGTGTTCTTCTTTAGTCCCGGTTTGGAAGTTAAAGTGTTGATCGAACAACTCAGAATTCCAAAGTTTGCAAAAGTTATACAAATTCACATTCAAAATAGTTTTAAACTAATTAAAATAATGGTTATAGAAAAGAGAAAATGTTTTTGTATTAGTTAGTAAAATTCAAACACTTTTCATATTGAAAGTTTTTTCAAATTCCAAAGTTTGCAAAAGTTATACAAATTCACATTCAAAATAGTTTTAAACTAATTAAAATAATGGTTATAGAAAAGAGAAAATGTTTTTGTATTAGTTAGTAAATTCAAACACTTTTCATATTGAAAGTTTTTTCAAATTCCAAAGTTTGCAAAAGTTATACAAATTCACATTGAAAATAGTTTTAAACTAATTAAAATAATGGTTATAGAAAAGAGAAAATGTTTTTGTATTAGTTAGTAAAATTCAAACACTTTTCATATTGAAAGTTTTTTCAAATTCCAAAGTTATTTAAAACAGAAAACAGAAAACAGAAAAAGAAAAGAAAAGAAAAAGAAAAAGAAAAAGAAAAAGGAAAAACCCCATCTATCCCGGGTGGTGGCACAGCCCGGGACAGATGGGGTGCTATCTATCCCGGTTGGTGGCTCTGCCCGGGACAGATGACCCCTATTTGTCCCGGGCTGAGCCACCACCCGGGACAGATAGCCTCTCCCCTATATAACCAACACTTAGCCACGGTTCGAGCCACAACCCGGAGCAATTTCACATCGACGCCGTCAGGCTGCCGAATTTTTCCGTCGCGCCGCCGCCTCCTTCCTCGCCGTCCCCGCGCCTCCGGCCATCCCTGTGCGCGCCTCCGGTCATCCCGACGCCGCTGCGCACTGCTGCCGCCCTTGCCGTCCCAGCGCATTCGTCCTTCCCCGTGCGCGCCTCCGGCCATCTTTCCCGTCTTCTTCCTCGCCGAGACCGGAGCTCCGCCGAGCCATTGCCGAGGGCGACGAGGGTGAGTCCTCTTATCCTCCTCCCTCTCTCTCGACGCAACCGTGCTGCACTCCGCCGCCACCGCGTGCGTCACCTAGGAGAAGAAATCAAACCCTAGCTAGAGTTCTTCCGGCCGCCGCCGCTTCGGTCGTCGCCGGTGACTCTCCGATGAAATTGCGCTAGCGGCGCCACCACTGCTAGGCCCCCCTCGTCGCCCTCTATAGAATGCACCAATACTTTCGTGCAAAATCGCACGAATTCGTTGAATTCGACCTCTACTGGATTCGGTTCACCATTGACGACGTCAGCACGACGTCATCATTTTCAGAAACTATGTTAAACTATAGAAAATCATAATTAAATTATTTTAAATCAGAAAAATACAAACTTTTTATCAAAATGTTCATAAAAAGAAAATACATGTTGTTGTGTCATTATTTTGTGTGTTTGAATAAGTTTGAATAAACAAAAAAAATTGTTGGAATATCATTGCAAATGCAAATGTGATATTATTTTACCATAAAAAAATGTGATGTTTAGTTGTTGAAGTAGTGTAATGTGTTGAATTATTGTAATGTGTTAAAATATTGTAATGTGTTGATACAGGTTCTCTGATTTGTCACCGTGTCGGAGCCACCGCAGTGTCGGAGCGCTGCCCCCTCGGATTTTGCGCCCTCTCGGAGCCCCAACTTTCTTCGACTACTCCGCCACTGTCAGACGAGCAAGAAAATGTAAATGGATTATTTAAGATGTATTATTGGTTTTTTAAATGGATTATTCGACTATTTTTGTGAAATATAAATGGATGATTGAAATATAAATTAACATATTATATATTGTTCGACTATATTATTAACACATTACTATTGCAAATATAAATGGATTGAAATCCCTTGCAGAAACTATGGACACCGGTAGAAACCTTGAACAAGAAGAGGACATGTTCGGCATCATCCGCGAAAGTGATGGATTGGACCAACAAGAAGAGGAACACTTAGACGATTTCACCGGGCAATTTCTGAACGAGTCCGGTGATGGGCTGGAGGGGCATTCAGACGGAATAGACGTCACCGACAGTTCAGCTCACCGACAGTTCACCGACTCTACTGTTGGAAAGTCGGCCGCCGAGGTAGATATATGCCCTCAGGTTTTTGTCTCCGTTGAATAGATTTGTGTGTATACATATATTAACTATCACTTTTTCTTGTGTTTAGCTGTCGGCGGGCCATGAACCGGGACCAAGCAAAAAAGCAGCTGTGAAACGAGGCGGGCCACGAACCGGGACCAAAAAGCTCCAAGGGAAACAGAAGTACCACATCGACGCAATTAATGAAAAAGGCAAACCGATTGCTCCCGCTAACCACGCAAGGAAATTGTAGCTCAGTGCGGAGTCATCGTTCGGGACAGACTATCCATCAGGGCTCAAGAATGGTATAAGCCAAAGGTGCCAAAAGAGGGGGTTATTTATGTCTCGAATGCAGACAAACAACTCCTTTGGGACGAGCTCATGCAGAATTTCACTTTACCGGAAGAGGAGGATGTAGAGGAGCCGGTTATAGAGAATCGATGCAAGGCCTGGACTTATATTGAGATGGGTGAATTGTTCCGCAGCTGGAAGAAAAGGCTAAACAAGTTCATAAAAGAAGGTAAAACTCCAGAATTTGTCGGAGTCTATGAAAAGATAAAAGATGAGTGGCCCGAATTTAAGGCGTACAAGCAATCGGAAGCCGCTAAGATAATGTCAGAGAGAAATAAGAAAAATGCAGACAAAAAGATATATCACCATAACATGGGGTCAGGTGGCAACCTGACGGCCCTGCCTAAGTTTCTGAAAATGGAGGAAGAGTTTTTGGCTAAAGGTATACAGATCGAGACATTTGACTGGCCAGACCGGCTTAAGGCTTGGTTCTATGGGCATGGTGGAAAGTTAGACCCTGAAACAGGTGACTGTATTTTTACCAAGGAGCACGGACCTGACCCTATTGAAGCTCTCAGAGAGGTATGGAATGAGGTCACGGAAGGCAGGTTCCACCCTAACAGAGAGAAGGACGAGCTATCGCGAGCCCTTAAGAATCCTGAACACAGTGGACGAACAAGAGGAACCGTCGGCTCTGTACCGTGGATACTTGGGTTTCCCAAAGATGTTGGCACTTACAGAAGCCGATCGAGAAAGAAGAAAGAGATTGCCGACCGGGCCCAGTGGATGGAAAATAAATTACTACAACATGAGAAGGAGATAGCAGAGCTGAAGGCAGCGCATACTCGACGGATGCCCTGCGAATCTGAGACGCCCGAAGATCCTTCTCCTGATCCAAAATCAATGCGGAGAAGCAGCGTGGCTTCGACGGAGCTCGATCGCCACAATGATATGCCGGGTCCTCGTCACCCCGTGGATAATATCGTGCAGCGGGAACTTTGCGACCTACATGTGCCATGCTTGAACATAACCGTGAAGGTGGCGCACGGCTTTGCCCTACCGCCTAGACCAAATGGAACTTACCATTGTCGCCCTATTCCAGATGGATATGCTGTTGTCGGGGTTGATGAGGAGATCAAGACATATGAGGGAATTAAGCTGGACTTCCCTACGGGTGAAGACGAGGTTGAGTTGAGATTTGCCCTCAAGAGTACCTGCTTATGGAAAAAAGAATACATCGTGTTCCCACACATGCAGCAAAATCGCCCTCCCAGTCCACAAGCCAGTCCACATAACTACAACAACGACAACCAATGCGCTAGTCCAGACACCCCCCCACAACGGCAACCAAGGCGCTAGTCCATCTCCGCCGTCGCGTGAGCGTACTCCGCCGCGTAAACGGACTCCATCGCCTCCGCAAAAGAAGCGGAAGTGCACCGCTGCGTCGACTAGTACTCAGAAAAGCGAAACGGGGAAGTCTCGCTTTGTGAACTCTCGCAAAGATGTCGATACATGGGTCGAGGAGATCCAGGCTTCCCAGAGAAAGAAGGCAAAAAAGATGTCTTTGCCTGTTCCGGTTTATTCTTCGGATGCGATACGGTGGGCCATAGAATTTCTTACGCATCCGTCGCAATATGAACTAAATATGGACGATGACTACACACGCGTTCTGGTGCGTACATCTAGGAGAGTGCGGGAAGAACAAAAATCTGCTGCCACCCAGAAGAGAGATGTTCCACATCTCGGAATGTAGGCGGGACAATCGGCCCCTCCACTCATATTGGCGCCTTACAACCGGAACCCGGTCGATGATGTACTTTCGCAGCAAGCTAGAGATATGGGTATAACTCTGGCAGAGCTTAAGGCATTGCAATCTGGCGAGAGTGTCACCATACATGAGGTGGTGCAGACATATGTGAGAGGAGAAGATCTTGTCGACCCTGCAATGGTTCGCACTCTACCAGCTAGGTTGCACCAACTAAATGCATGGTACTTGCGTACCACGAAAAGTCAAGAGGGAGACTGGCTCTATGGGAAAATTCCAAAAAAAAAATTTGGCCCAGGTGATGATGAGGTTCAAATTGAGTATTGCGAATTATGGCAGTTATTCAATTTTGACGCGCTCGACAAATCTATCATCAGTGCCTTTTGCATGTAAGTAATTAAATTATGTATATATGTCAGTAATTCTCTAGCTCTACTTATTTTTCATTGCTTGTATTTATCCTTATCACTATATTACTTTTGTACTCTATTATGCAGGCTGAAAATTATACAATCTCGAAAGCTGGGACTCAATCACAAGATTGGATTCATTGACCCTAATCGAGTTCATCATCATGGTTTGTTACATTACCCAGATCAAACGGAGGAGCTTTTGCTTACTTATTTGATGGCGCAACATTACAAAAGCACCATAATTTTCCCGTTCAACTTCGAGTGAGTTGTTTACTTTCTTATACATACTCGATGTTAATTAAGTATATGTAATTGATGATTTAGTTATTAACAAATATAAACATATGGCAGATTTCACTGGCTATTATTTGAGATTGATGTTGAAAAGGCAATCGTTGATGTCTTGGACCCATTATCGAAACCTGAAGAAAAGTTCGACGACACGAAACAGATGCTCCAGAGGTAATTTCGTTCATTATCACAATCGACCTCGTCTTTTCTAATAATATATAGTAATTAGTTAACTTCTTTACTAATTTTTCATACCATAAACTTCAGGGTCTGGGACAAGTTCACCAGTTTCCACAAGGATGTCGGTATAGCTAAGAACCTCACTTTTAAATGGCGAGAGGTAAGACGTACTAGCTAGGTTCCACATACGCATATTCTTAATTTCAGTCTCACAATACCATTTTTTCAATATTTTTGATTATTTTTTATTGATTTCTTATCTTATTCTATCATAAAGTGCGCGAAGCAGCAACAAGGCACCAATTTGTGTGGATTCTATGTCTGCGAGTTCATCCGAATTCACTTCAATGAGGGTGTAGACTGGAATAGGGTACGTTAACAATTCATTCAAACTTGTTCACTTTTCAAATTGAATTATTTTCATAATGGTTGATATATTGGTGTTGATCTCTCCTTTTTAGTTTGAGACGATCCGGAACAGGCTTGATGCAAAAGACCGCCTACTTCCAATCGCGGAGGAAATTGCGGGCTTTCTGCTTGACTATGTCATAAAGCCAGGCGCAGAATGCAGTATAATCCGGCCGCCAAAAAAGACCATCCCGAGGAAAAAATAGGGTCTAATGCTTCTCTGTCATGTAATGATCTCTGTTTGTAAATATTTAGACATGATCTTCCGGTTGTAAATATTTGTTTGGGAGAACTCGTGTACTAGTAGTATTCATGACTATATCCCGAGGAAAAAATCGTGTATTCATGATATATATTACATAGTAACGTATAATATGCAACTAGATCTTATTTTAAATGAAACATAAATGAAAAAACACAAACACAAAAGAATCAGTAACATAAATAGAAAACAGAAACAAAAATAGAAAACAGGAAACAAAACAAAAGAAACAAAAAAACAAAACAAAAAATCATATATATTGTCCCGGTTCGTATTACGAACCGGGATAAATGAGTGGGAGCCAGAGGCTGTCTGGTTTGGCCACGTGACCCCCCTACTGGTCCCGGGCCGTGGCGTGCCCGGGACAAATAGGGGAGGCTATTTGTCCCGAACACGCTGTCCCGGGCGCGTGACCGGGACAAAAAGCCCTCCCGGCCCGGGACCAGTGGCATGTTTTGCTCTAGTGAACAGGAGCAGTTGTCAGCGTTGTCTTGGCTGTGGAAAGAAAGGAAAGCGAAGCCGTGACGTCTGAGCAACGTCCGTTCTACTTCATCAGTGAAGTCTTCTCCATGTCCAAGCAGAGGTATCCACATTACCAAAAGCTGGCTTACGGCGTATTCTTTGCTGCCAGAAAGCTTAGGCATTATTTCTAGGAGCACACAGTGACAGTAGTCAGCAGGGCACCGTTGGGAGACATAATCAACAACGCAGAGGCAACATGACGAGTTGCAAAATGGGGCATCAAGCTTGCCGCCTTCGACATAGTCTACAAACCACGGACCGCCATTAAGACTCAAGCACTTGCAGATTTCGTTGTCGATTGGATAGAAGCCATGGAGGAAACAATACTCCCCGAGTCAGAATATTTGGTCATGCACTTTGACGGATCAAAGATGCTCAAAGGCTCGGGGGCTGGAGTTGTTTTGCGCACACCCAAAGGTGACAAGCTCAGCCACGTATTGCAGATTAATTTTATAGCAACCAATTACGTAGCAGAGTATGAAGCTTTGCTTCACGGACTACATGTGGCAAACGACCTTGGCATCAAGAGAATCCTCTGTTATGGCGACTCCGATTTAATCGCGCAACAAGTAAGCGACACATGGGACGCAAAGAGTACAACAATGGCGGCTTACAGGGCCAAAGTTGACGAATTCGCCAAAAAATTCATGGGCTACGAAGTACGGCATGTTCCAAGAGCTGAGAACGAGGTTGCAGACACCCTCGCCAGACTCGGGTCTTAACGCAAAAAAGTGCCGAAGGACATTTTCCTGGAACACTTGCATCAGCCGTCCATTAAGGGCGCCAACTTGTTGGACCCCGATGCAGAAGAACCAGTAGAAGTGGCAAGTCTTGTCGTCTACTTGGTACAGCCGGATTGGATTGTCCCATATCTCGATTTCTTAATCGACCAGAAGTTGCCGGAGGACGATGAGGTGTTGAAAAGGCAGATCGTAAGGCGAGCCAAATCATTCACAATAATAAAAGGTGAGTTGTATAAGCGAAGCACGTGCGGTATCTATCAGCGGTGCATATTGCCAGAAGAAGGCCGGGAAATCCTGAAGGACATACACATCGACACTTGCGGGCATCACGCCTCCGCCAGGTCCATTGTGTCCAAAGCTTTCCGCCAAGGTTTCTTCTGGCTAACTGACAAAGAAGACGCTGAGCACATCGTGAAAACATGCAAATGCTGCCAGTCGTACGCCCGCCAACCTCACATGTCAGACAAGAGCTAAGGACAATTCCAATCACTTGGCCGTTCGCGGTCTGGGGCTTAGACATGGTTGGTCCCTTCAAGAAGGCACGTGGTGGGTATACCCACCTATTGGTCGCTGTCGTCAAGTTCACTAAATGGGTCGAGGCCAAGCCGATCAATAAACTTGATGCACGAACAGCCACCAATTTCCTCTGAGGAATTATCTCTCGGTTCGGAGTTCCACACAACATTATCACTGATAATGGCAGCAACCTATCTCAAGGCGACATCAAAGAATACTGCAGTGATCTAGGCATCCGGCTTGATTTGGCATCTGGGTCACACCCTCAATCAAATGGACAAGTTGTAACATCCCAATATTTTGGAATGTTCAAAAATCACTAAAATTTAAAACTTTTGTTTTGATTGAAATAAAATATTAAAATGCATAAGAAAACTAACTATAAAAGACTTCAACCAATTTTGAAAAAGTCTATTATTTCAAAATTCCCAATGTGTCATTATTTCAAAAGTTATTTCCAATTAAACATTACATTATCCATTGTATTTCAAAAACCTTCATATGTAATTTGACAAATGTTTTATAAAGTACAAACCATTTTATTTTAAGTAAATAGTTTACTTATAAATAATTGATTTCAACCACTTAGCCTTAGCTATAAATAAATTAAAATAATAATTACAAGTGTTATTTTAAACTATTGAAAACATTGTCTATTTGCCAAAAGATTATTATTCATTTACCTGAGTTCAAAACATAGTTTGGATATTACAAGTCTATAGCATATAACTTTAAAACCTCATAGATTCTATAACTACTTAACAACCCAAATAAACATTTCATTAGCTTAAATGATTTTCATTTATTTTCAAAACATTAAATGACTTTCATGAATATATTTTCTATATAAGAAATGATTAAATCAAAAATCTTTTCCAAAGTTGTTATAAGGTTTTCAAATGAATTATCATAATATAAAATATAATGGTGCACAAATTATTTTCAATTAAATATACATTCATTATACTCCCCTTTTCATTGCGAATAGTGGTGTTATGTTATTTAACGTTGTACTAAAGACAAAAATGATTTAATGTTGGAAAATGAGTTTAAATAACTTAATTTTAAACTTATATAAGTGTTGTATTTTTATAAATTTTATTTAGCCAAAAACGAAATTATTTAAGCCATGTTTTCAAATTTGACATTAAGTGGCAAATTTGTAATTAATCAATAATGCAAAAATTGATTTTTGAAAAGTGTTCAAAATATGCCCACAACTGGTTTAACACAAAGATATTATTTTACAAATTTTTAGAAATTTATTTGACTTGATTTGGAGTCTTAAATCAAAAGTTATGAAAGAAATAAGAAAAATCATCAAGCTCCAGAACCAGGAAACGCGAAATCAGCTCCCGTGCAAACTTCCCGGATTGATTCCCGTTGATTTAGAGGCCCAAATAGCGCACCGTTTGTTTCTAATTAAAGCCCTTAATCTCCTCTTTCATTCCCCATAAAAGCCCTCTCTTAAATGCCCTAAATTGCTCTAATTTATTCCGCCATTAAACATGGACGTTTTTGGTCGAAATTAATGTCCGATTGATTGCGGGCAAATTACTGCACCAAATCAAGCACCGTCGGATTCTATATAAAGCCCTCGACCTCCTCCTCCATTCTCCCCCAAAAGCCCTCTCCAATACGCCACTAGGCCGACGAATTTGCCCGCCGGAGTTCTTCACATCCACGGACGATTTCATTGATTCCGGCGAGGTGAGGCGACCTCCGAGCACCAAGACCACCTCCATTCCGTCCGCCTTGCCCGTGCGCACCCCCTCGACCCATCCTCGCCTCTCCTCCACGACCAAAACGCTCGGGGCAAGCACGCCGAAACTCGCCGACGCCCGACGCACTCCGGCCGCTCCTCCGCGCCGCACCGAGCCACGCCGCTCAACGACGACGCCACCATCCTCTCCGTCGTGACGTGCCGCATACGCGGAACCCCTCTACACGTCCGGAGAACCACGGGAACGTCGTCTACAACCTCCAGCCGACGCCGGCGCCGCCGTCTCCCTCAACTCCGGTGAACTGCGCCGCCACCTCCAGACCATCTCGCTGTAAGCCCTTACATCTTGATCCAGCGGTGTAGATTAGATGACTTGTTTGATACAATAGCATCGCGCCGCGCGACTGTTGTGTTAGCTATTTTCCATTTTCGTTTTTCTGACTAGACATAACTTCCAAAATCCCTATTAAATAGACTGTAACTCCGTTTTTGATGTTTTTGTAGTCTATGGAATCGTATAAACGTGTAGAAAATAGTGGTATAATAAAAACTTGTATTTTAGTCGTGCACTAACTTGGTATTTACAGAAACATGTAAAACATTATTTTAATTATAGTTTTAATTCTGTAAGGTCAAAATTTGTTAATAAAATATCTTTGAAAAGCTCTTGACCTGTAGAATCTTTTGACACTGTTATTTTCCAACCTTGACTAGTTTAAACTCGTTCAAATGTTCAAATGCATGATTTAAGTAAATTGGACTAGGTGCTAGAAGGAGGAAACACTGAGTGGTCGCCTCGTCCGAGAGGGGGGCTATATATAGGGTCACGGGCTCAACCAGTGGTACTGATAGTATTGATCCAACAGCTCTCAAGTGCTCAAAAGAAGCACACCCCTGATCCAACGGCTAACAAGTGTTTCAAAGAAACACATGATCCGTGTGCTTCTTTAGTCCCGGTTTGAAACTGAAAGCGTTAATCGAACAGCTCAGAAGCAATCAAAAGAAACACACACCTGATCAAACGGCTTACAAGTGCTTGAAAGAAACACGCGATCCGTGTTCTTCTTTAGTCCCGGTTTGGAAGTTAAAGTGTTGATCGAACAACTCAGAATTCCAAAGTTTGCAAAAGTTATACAAATTCACATTCAAAATAGTTTTAAACTAATTAAAATAATGGTTATAGAAAAGAGAAAATGTTTTTGTATTAGTTAGTAAAATTCAAACACTTTTCATATTGAAAGTTTTTTCAAATTCCAAAGTTTGCAAAAGTTATACAAATTCACATTCAAAATAGTTTTAAACTAATTAAAATAATGGTTATAGAAAAGAGAAAATGTTTTTGTATTAGTTAGTAAATTCAAACACTTTTCATATTGAAAGTTTTTTCAAATTCCAAAGTTTGCAAAAGTTATACAAATTCACATTGAAAATAGTTTTAAACTAATTAAAATAATGGTTATAGAAAAGAGAAAATGTTTTTGTATTAGTTAGTAAAATTCAAACACTTTTCATATTGAAAGTTTTTTCAAATTCCAAAGTTATTTAAAACAGAAAACAGAAAACAGAAAAAGAAAAGAAAAGAAAAAGAAAAAGAAAAAGAAAAAGGAAAAACCCCATCTATCCCGGGTGGTGGCACAGCCCGGGACAGATGGGGTGCTATCTATCCCAGTTGGTGGCTCTGCCCGGGACAAATGACCCCTATTTGTCCCGGGCTGAGCCACCACCCGGGACAGATAGCCTCTCCCCTATATAACCAACACTTAGCCACGGTTCGAGCCACAACCCGGAGCAATTTCACATCGACGCCGTCAGGCTGCCGAATTTTTCCGTCGCGCCGCCGCCTCCTTCCTCGCCGTCCCCGCGCCTCCGGCCATCCCTGTGCGCGCCTCCGGTCATCCCGACGCCGCTGCGCACTGCTGCCGCCCTTGCCGTCCCAGCGCATTCGTCCTTCCCCGTGCGCGCCTCCGGCCATCTTTCCCGTCTTCTTCCTCGCCGAGACCGGAGCTCCGCCGAGCCATTGCCGAGGGCGACGAGGGTGAGTCCTCTTATCCTCCTCCCTCTCTCTCGACGCAACCGTGCTGCACTCCGCCGCCACCGCGTGCGTCACCTAGGAGAAGAAATCAAACCCTAGCTAGAGTTCTTCCGGCCGCCGCCGCTTCGGTCGTCGCCGGTGACTCTCCGATGAAATTGCGCTAGCGGCGCCACCACTGCTAGGCCCCCTCGTCGCCCTCTATAGAATGCACCAATACTTTCGTGCAAAATCGCACGAATTCGTTGAATTCGACCTCTACTGGATTCGGTTCACCATTGACGACGTCAGCACGACGTCATCATTTTCAGAAACTATGTTAAACTATAGAAAATCATAATTAAATTATTTTAAATCAGAAAAATGCAAACTTTTTATCAAAATGTTCATAAAAAGAAAATACATGTTGTTGTGTCATTATTTTGTGTGTTTGAATAAGTTTGAATAAACAAAAAAAATTGTTGGAATATCATTGCAAATGCAAATGTGATATTATTTTACCATAAAAAAATGTGATGTTTAGTTGTTGAAGTAGTGTAATGTGTTGAATTATTGTAATGTGTTAAAATATTGTAATGTGTTGATACAGGTTCTCTGATTTGTCACCGTGTCGGAGCCACCGCAGTGTCGGAGCGCTGCCCCCTCGGATTTTGCGCCCTCTCGGAGCCCCAACTTTCTTCGACTACTCCGCCACTGTCAGACGAGCAAGAAAATGTAAATGGATTATTTAAGATGTATTATTGGTTTTTTAAATGGATTATTCGACTATTTTAGTGAAATATAAATGGATGATTGAAATATAAATTAACATATTATATATTGTTCGACTATATTATTAACACATTACTATTGCAAATATAAATGGATTGAAATCCCTTGCAGAAACTATGGACACCGGTAGAAACCTTGAACAAGAAGAGGACATGTTCGGCATCATCCGCGAAAGTGATGGATTGGACCAACAAGAAGAGGAACACTTAGACGATTTCACCGGGCAATTTCTGAACGAGTCCGGTGATGGGCTGGAGGGGCATTCAGACGGAATAGACGTCACCGACAGTTCAGCTCACCGACAGTTCACCGACTCTACTGTTGGAAAGTCGGCCGCCGAGGTAGATATATGCCCTCAGGTTTTTGTCTCCGTTGAATAGATTTGTGTGTATACATATATTAACTATCACTTTTTCTTGTGTTTAGCTGTCGGCGGGCCATGAACCGGGACCAAGCAAAAAAGCAGCTGTGAAACGAGGCGGGCCACGAACCGGGACCAAAAAGCTCCAAGGGAAACAGAAGTACCACATCGACGCAATTAATGAAAAAGGCAAACCGATTGCTCCCGCTAACCACGCAAGGAAATTGTAGCTCAGTGCGGAGTCATCGTTCGGGACAGACTATCCATCAGGGCTCAAGAATGGTATAAGCCAAAGGTGCCAAAAGAGGGGGTTATTTATGTCTCGAATGCAGACAAACAACTCCTTTGGGACGAGCTCATGCAGAATTTCACTTTACCGGAAGAGGAGGATGTAGAGGAGCCGGTTATAGAGAATCGATGCAAGGCCTGGACTTATATTGAGATGGGTGAATTGTTCCGCAGCTGGAAGAAAAGGCTAAACAAGTTCATAAAAGAAGGTAAAACTCCAGAATTTGTCGGAGTCTATGAAAAGATAAAAGATGAGTGGCCCGAATTTAAGGCGTACAAGCAATCGGAAGCCGCTAAGATAATGTCAGAGAGAAATAAGAAAAATGCAGACAAAAAGATATATCACCATAACATGGGGTCAGGTGGCAACCTGACGGCCCTGCCTAAGTTTCTGAAAATGGAGGAAGAGTTTTTGGCTAAAGGTATACAGATCGAGACATTTGACTGGCCAGACCGGCTTAAGGCTTGGTTCTATGGGCATGGTGGAAAGTTAGACCCTGAAACAGGTGACTGTATTTTTACCAAGGAGCACGGACCTGACCCTATTGAAGCTCTCAGAGAGGTATGGAATGAGGTCACGGAAGGCAGGTTCCACCCTAACAGAGAGAAGGACGAGCTATCGCGAGCCCTTAAGAATCCTGAACACAGTGGACGAACAAGAGGAACCGTCGGCTCTGTACCGTGGATACTTGGGTTTCCCAAAGATGTTGGCACTTACAGAAGCCGATCGAGAAAGAAGAAAGAGATTGCCGACCGGGCCCAGTGGATGGAAAATAAATTACTACAACATGAGAAGGAGATAGCAGAGCTGAAGGCAGCGCATACTCGACGGATGCCCTGCGAATCTGAGACGCCCGAAGATCCTTCTCCTGATCCAAAATCAATGCGGAGAAGCAGCGTGGCTTCGACGGAGCTCGATCGCCACAATGATATGCCGGGTCCTCGTCACCCCGTGGATAATATCGTGCAGCGGGAACTTTGCGACCTACATGTGCCATGCTTGAACATAACCGTGAAGGTGGCGCACGGCTTTGCCCTACCGCCTAGACCAAATGGAACTTACCATTGTCGCCCTATTCCAGATGGATATGCTGTTGTCGGGGTTGATGAGGAGATCAAGACATATGAGGGAATTAAGCTGGACTTCCCTACGGGTGAAGACGAGGTTGAGTTGAGATTTGCCCTCAAGAGTACCTGCTTATGGAAAAAAGAATACATCGTGTTCCCACACATGCAGCAAAATCGCCCTCCCAGTCCACAAGCCAGTCCACATAACTACAACAACGACAACCAATGCGCTAGTCCAGACACCCCCCCACAACGGCAACCAAGGCGCTAGTCCATCTCCGCCGTCGCGTGAGCGTACTCCGCCGCGTCAACGGACTCCATCGCCTCCGCAAAAGAAGCGGAAGTGCACCGCTGCGTCGACTAGTACTCAGAAAAGCGAAACGGGGAAGTCTCGCTTTGTGAACTCTCGCAAAGATGTCGATACATGGGTCGAGGAGATCCAGGCTTCCCAGAGAAAGAAGGCAAAAAAGATGTCTTTGCCTGTTCCGGTTTATTCTTCGTATGCGATACGGTGGGCCATAGAATTTCTTACGCATCCGTCGCAATATGAACTAAATATGGACGATGACTACACACGCGTTCTGGTGCGTACATCTAGGAGAGTGCGGGAAGAACAAAAATCTGCTGCCACCCAGAAGAGAGATGTTCCACATCTCGGAATGTAGGCGGGACAATCGGCCCCTCCACTCATATTGGCGCCTTACAACCGGAACCCGGTCGATGATGTACTTTCGCAGCAAGCTAGAGATATGGGTATAACTCTGGCAGAGCTTAAGGCATTGCAATCTGGCGAGAGTGTCACCATACATGAGGTGGTGCAGACATATGTGAGAGGAGAAGATCTTGTCGACCCTGCAATGGTTCGCACTCTACCAGCTAGGTTGCACCAACTAAATGCATGGTACTTGCGTACCACGAAAAGTCAAGAGGGAGACTGGCTCTATGGGAAAATTCCAAAAAAAAAATTTGGCCCAGGTGATGATGAGGTTCAAATTGAGTATTGCGAATTATGGCAGTTATTCAATTTTGACGCGCTCGACAAATCTATCATCAGTGCCTTTTGCATGTAAGTAATTAAATTATGTATATATGTCAGTAATTCTCTAGCTCTACTTATTTTTCATTGCTTGTATTTATCCTTATCACTATATTACTTTTGTACTCTATTATGCAGGCTGAAAATTATACAATCTCGAAAGCTGGGACTCAATCACAAGATTGGATTCATTGACCCTAATCGAGTTCATCATCATGGTTTGTTACATTACCCAGATCAAACGGAGGAGCTTTTGCTTACTTATTTGATGGCGCAACATTACAAAAGCACCATAATTTTCCCGTTCAACTTCGAGTGAGTTGTTTACTTTCTTATACATACTCGATGTTAATTAAGTATATGTAATTGATGATTTAGTTATTAACAAATATAAACATATGGCAGATTTCACTGGCTATTATTTGAGATTGATGTTGAAAAGGCAATCGTTGATGTCTTGGACCCATTATCGAAACCTGAAGAAAAGTTCGACGACACGAAACAGATGCTCCAGAGGTAATTTCGTTCATTATCACAATCGACCTCGTCTTTTCTAATAATATATAGTAATTAGTTAACTTCTTTACTAATTTTTCATACCATAAACTTCAGGGTCTGGGACAAGTTCACCAGTTTCCACAAGGATGTCGGTATAGCTAAGAACCTCACTTTTAAATGGCGAGAGGTAAGACGTACTAGCTAGGTTCCACATACGCATATTCTTAATTTCAGTCTCACAATACCATTTTTTCAATATTTTTGATTATTTTTTATTGATTTCTTATCTTATTCTATCATAAAGTGCGCGAAGCAGCAACAAGGCACCAATTTGTGTGGATTCTATGTCTGCGAGTTCATCCGAATTCACTTCAATGAGGGTGTAGACTGGAATAGGGTACGTTAACAATTCATTCAAACTTGTTCACTTTTCAAATTGAATTATTTTCATAATGGTTGATATATTGGTGTTGATCTCTCCTTTTTAGTTTGAGACGATCCGGAACAGGCTTGATGCAAAAGACCGCCTACTTCCAATCGCGGAGGAAATTGCGGGCTTTCTGCTTGACTATGTCATAAAGCCAGGCGCAGAATGCAGTATAATCCGGCCGCCAAAAAAGACCATCCCGAGGAAAAAATAGGGTCTAATGCTTCTCTGTCATGTAATGATCTCTGTTTGTAAATATTTAGACATGATCTTCCGGTTGTAAATATTTGTTTGGGAGAACTCGTGTACTAGTAGTATTCATGACTATATCCCGAGGAAAAAATCGTGTATTCATGATATATATTACATAGTAACGTATAATATGCAACTAGATCTTATTTTAAATGAAACATAAATGAAAAAACACAAACACAAAAGAATCAGTAACATAAATAGAAAACAGAAACAAAAATAGAAAACAGGAAACAAAACAAAAGAAACAAAAAAACAAAACAAAAAATCATATATATTGTCCCGGTTCGTATTACGAACCGGGATAAATGAGTGGGAGCCAGAGGCTGTCTGGTTTGGCCACGTGACCCCCCTACTGGTCCCGGGCCGTGGCGTGCCCGGGACAAATAGGGGAGGCTATTTGTCCCGAACACGCTGTCCCGGGCGCGTGACCGGGACAAAAAGCCCTCCCGGCCCGGGACCAGTGGCATGTTTTGCTCTAGTGAACAGGAGCAGTTGTCAGCGTTGTCTTGGCTGTGGAAAGAAAGGAAAGCGAAGCCGTGACGTCTGAGCAACGTCCGTTCTACTTCATCAGTGAAGTCTTCTCCATGTCCAAGCAGAGGTATCCACATTACCAAAAGCTGGCTTACGGCGTATTCTTTGCTGCCAGAAAGCTTAGGCATTATTTCTAGGAGCACACAGTGACAGTAGTCAGCAGGGCACCGTTGGGAGACATAATCAACAACGCAGAGGCAACATGACGAGTTGCAAAATGGGGCATCAAGCTTGCCGCCTTCGACATAGTCTACAAACCACGGACCGCCATTAAGACTCAAGCACTTGCAGATTTCGTTGTCGATTGGATAGAAGCCATGGAGGAAACAATACTCCCCGAGTCAGAATATTTGGTCATGCACTTTGACGGATCAAAGATGCTCAAAGGCTCGGGGGCTGGAGTTGTTTTGCGCACACCCAAAGGTGACAAGCTCAGCCACGTATTGCAGATTAATTTTATAGCAACCAATTACGTAGCAGAGTATGAAGCTTTGCTTCACGGACTACATGTGGCAAACGACCTTGGCATCAAGAGAATCCTCTGTTATGGCGACTCCGATTTAATCGCGCAACAAGTAAGCGACACATGGGACGCAAAGAGTACAACAATGGCGGCTTACAGGGCCAAAGTTGACGAATTCGCCAAAAAATTCATGGGCTACGAAGTACGGCATGTTCCAAGAGCTGAGAACGAGGTTGCAGACACCCTCGCCAGACTCGGGTCTTAACGCAAAAAAGTGCCGAAGGACATTTTCCTGGAACACTTGCATCA
Source organism: Poa annua (assembly GCA_026929855.1). Lineage (NCBI taxonomy): Eukaryota > Viridiplantae > Streptophyta > Magnoliopsida > Poales > Poaceae > Poa > Poa annua. The sequence goes on along the minus strand of CM049426.1, from coordinate 55,400,822 downwards.
GCCGTCCATTAAGGGCGCCAACTTGTTGGACCCCGATGCAGAAGAACCAGTAGAAGTGGCAAGTCTTGTCGTCTACTTGGTACAGCCGGATTGGATTGTCCCATATCTCGATTTCTTAATCGACCAGAAGTTGCCGGAGGACGATGAGGTGTTGAAAAGGCAGATCGTAAGGCGAGCCAAATCATTCACAATAATAAAAGGTGAGTTGTATAAGCGAAGCACGTGCGGTATCTATCAGCGGTGCATATTGCCAGAAGAAGGCCGGGAAATCCTGAAGGACATACACATCGACACTTGCGGGCATCACGCCTCCGCCAGGTCCATTGTGTCCAAAGCTTTCCGCCAAGGTTTCTTCTGGCTAACTGACAAAGAAGACGCTGAGCACATCGTGAAAACATGCAAATGCTGCCAGTCGTACGCCCGCCAACCTCACATGTCAGACAAGAGCTAAGGACAATTCCAATCACTTGGCCGTTCGCGGTCTGGGGCTTAGACATGGTTGGTCCCTTCAAGAAGGCACGTGGTGGGTATACCCACCTATTGGTCGCTGTCGTCAAGTTCACTAAATGGGTCGAGGCCAAGCCGATCAATAAACTTGATGCACGAACAGCCACCAATTTCCTCTGAGGAATTATCTCTCGGTTCGGAGTTCCACACAACATTATCACTGATAATGGCAGCAACCTATCTCAAGGCGACATCAAAGAATACTGCAGTGATCTAGGCATCCGGCTTGATTTGGCATCTGGGTCACACCCTCAATCAAATGGACAAGTTGTAACATCCCAATATTTTGGAATGTTCAAAAATCACTAAAATTTAAAACTTTTGTTTTGATTGAAATAAAATATTAAAATGCATAAGAAAACTAACTATAAAAGACTTCAACCAATTTTGAAAAAGTCTATTATTTCAAAATTCCCAATGTGTCATTATTTCAAAAGTTATTTCCAATTAAACATTACATTATCCATTGTATTTCAAAAACCTTCATATGTAATTTGACAAATGTTTTATAAAGTACAAACCATTTTATTTTAAGTAAATAGTTTACTTATAAATAATTGATTTCAACCACTTAGCCTTAGCTATAAATAAATTAAAATAATAATTACAAGTGTTATTTTAAACTATTGAAAACATTGTCTATTTGCCAAAAGATTATTATTCATTTACCTGAGTTCAAAACATAGTTTGGATATTACAAGTCTATAGCATATAACTTTAAAACCTCATAGATTCTATAACTACTTAACAACCCAAATAAACATTTCATTAGCTTAAATGATTTTCATTTATTTTCAAAACATTAAATGACTTTCATGAATATATTTTCTATATAAGAAATGATTAAATCAAAAATCTTTTCCAAAGTTGTTATAAGGTTTTCAAATGAATTATCATAATATAAAATATAATGGTGCACAAATTATTTTCAATTAAATATACATTCATTATACTCCCCTTTTCATTGCGAATAGTGGTGTTATGTTATTTAACGTTGTACTAAAGACAAAAATGATTTAATGTTGGAAAATGAGTTTAAATAACTTAATTTTAAACTTATATAAGTGTTGTATTTTTATAAATTTTATTTAGCCAAAAACGAAATTATTTAAGCCATGTTTCAAATTTGACATTAAGTGGCAAATTTGTAATTAATCAATAATGCAAAATTTGATTTTTGAAAAGTTTTCAAAATATGCCCAAAACTGGTTTAACACAAAGATATTATTTTTACAAATATTTAGAAATTTATTTGACTTGATTTGGACTCTTAAATCAAAAGTTATGAAAGAAATAAGAAAAATCAGAAAAAGAAAAAGAAAAAATGCTGACGTCATGATGACGTCAGCGTCGTCTTCAAGCTCCAGAACCAGGAAACGCGAAATCAGCTCCCGTGCAAACTTCACGAATTGATTCTCGTTGATTTAGAGCCCCAAATGACGCACCGTTTGTTTCTAATTAAAGCCCTTAATCTCCTCTTTCATTCCCCCATAAAAGCCCTCTCTTAAATGCCCTAAATTGCTCTAATTTATTCCGCCATTAAACATGGACGTTTTTGGTCGAAATTAATGTACGATTGATTGCGGGCAAATTACTGCACCAAATCAAGCACCGTCGGATTCTATATAAAGCCCTCGACCTCCTCCTCCATTCTCCCCCAAAAGCCCTCTCCAATACGCCACTAGGCCGACGAATTTGCCCGCCGGAGTTCTTCACATCCACGGACGATTTCATTGATTCCGGCGAGGTGAGGCGACCTCCGAGCACCAAGACCACCTCCATTCCGTCCGCCTTGCCCGTGCGCACCCCCTCGACCCATCCTCGCCTCTCCTCCACGACCAAAACGCTCGGGGCAAGCACGCCGAAACTCGCCGACGCCCGACGCACTCCGGCCGCTCCTCCGCGCCGCACCGAGCCACGCCGCTCAACGTCGACGCCACCATCCTCTCCGTCACGACGCGCCGCATACGCGGAACCCCTCTACACGTCCGGAGAACCACGGGAACGTCGTCTACAACCTCCAGCCGACGCCGGCGCTGCCGTCTCCCTCAACTCCGGTGAACTGCGCCGCCACCTCCAGACCATCTCGCTGTAAGCCCTTACATCTTGATCCAGCGGTGTAGATTAGATGACTTGTTTGATACAATAGCATCGCGCCGCGCGACTGTTGTGTTAGCTATTTTCCATTTTCGTTTTTCTGACTAGACATAACTTCCAAAATCCCTATTAAATCGACCGTAACTCCGTTTTTGATATTTTTGTAGTCTATGGATTCGTATGAACGTGTAGAAAATAGTGGTATAATAAAAACTTGTATTTTAGTCGTGCACTAACTTGGTATTTACAGAAACATGTAAAACATTATTTTAATTATAGTTTTAATTCTGTAAGGTCAAAATTTGTTAATAAAATATCTTTGAAAAGCTCTTGACCTGTAGAATCTTTTGACACTGTTATTTTCCAACCTTGACTAGTTTAAACTCGTTCAAATGTTCAAATGCATGATTTAAGTAAATTGGACATAGATATTATTGTGTATGTCCAAGAAATTTTTAAATGATTTTTTTTTTGAATCATTAAGATGTAGAATAAGTTTTCGATTATACATTATATTGACCAACCTTAAAATGATTTAGCGTACAAATTTGATTTTAAAACTTGATGCCAACTTAAATAACTAGAATATTAATTCATTGATATGAACTCTTAAGTTTGGTTTTAAAATGATTTGTTATGTTACTTTAATGAAACTTGAAATTTAAATTAGGTTAAAACCTTTACCAAGGTTAAGGTGTGATCATTTGAATAAGTTTAACACAATGTCTCATTAAATCAATTTTGAAACATAGACTTGTGTATTTGTATTTAAATATGTTGGATAACTTAAAATTGCGAACCTTGCTTTTTAAATTTTGATTTACACTTCTTGATATTCCTTTGTGTAAACTTTTGAAGACCATTCCAATTGAAACTGTGGAAACACCCAGGCAACCTTTTCGAGTTGAAAGATTCGACTCCAGACCATCCCCTGACGAAACCCTAAACCCAAACACATTAATTCTTTTTGTATATTGAATTATGTGACACCTTGATCAAATCCTCTTCTAAGCCTTATTACGCATGTATGTTTCAATTTGTGTTGTGTTTGTTGAATTGCTTGCTTATTGGATGCTCTTTTACTATATAGTTTGAAACGCGGAGCAACTTTTGACTTGGACAAGAGTGTGTGAGAAACGACAACCTTCTTCAGGCAAGTGACTTCATAAAAACACCTACTATTTTATTCTATTGCATATCTAGTGTTTTCAAACAGTATTTGCAAAAGTAGTATGCATGATAGGTTTTTGGGAGATTGTAGTATGCTATGCAAACCTTTTAGGTTTCCCTTTAGAAATTCCAGTTTAGACCCCTATTATAATTTAGTGGAAGCAACTGCTGCAAAAATGATTGTTTTATGGTTGATGTGATAAATGAAAATTTCCACTAAATTAATTTAACGCCTGGGTGGATTGGGTCGATCGAGGAGGTTTCAAGTTGAGTGACTTCTCAGGGCCAAGTGTCATGGTTGTCTTCGCCCAGGGTAGTTTCTACTCACCCGGGGCCATGATATGCGGTGTTAACCTGAGTTGCTCACTTGTGGTAGACCACCCAGGTCTATGAGATTTAAGTTTACACTGAGTCTAGTTGCTTATCGTGCAACCATTGGTCAATATGGGCTCTGTCTTGATGGAGTAAGTTGATGTGGACCTGGGTCAAGAGATTGATGGTGGTAGAGTTGATAGGATGGTGGTAATCTCTTAGTATGATCATGGGAAAGCAACTTCTGAAAAGTCTCGTCTTGATCTTCTCCTTTTCCTTCTCACTAAAGGAGTGTAGAGGATAGTTTGGGTTGATTGAGTCTAATGGTGAAAGTGCACACCCTCTCGAGAGTTAAAACCTAAGATCTTAGCCGTGTCCCCGGCATCGGACATTTGAGTAACTACACAAGGCTGTGTTCTGAAAATCTCCTCATCTCTAATTTCTTAATAAAACTTGTTGGGTGAACATGGGTAGGAGACATGGACTTGTCTTGAGATTTGTCTCTGAAGGAGAAGATATTGATTTAAGAAAATTGTTTATCAAAAGTAGGAGAAAATTTGCTTTGCGCAATAGCCTTGAGCTCCACCAGCCAAAATAAGCATATAGTTATAGCTTAATAGAACATTAGGAATTAAAGTCACTTGCCACCACAATTCAATTGTGCTGACCCTTTATAGCTGGGCTGCAACTAAACCTTGCAGATTCGACAGACGACGAGTGAGTATTCGATAGAATTTCGAGTCTACAACCAACATGCTTTGCCTGTGGCACATGAAGATGATGAGGCTCATTGTTACTATTTTCCTCTGCTACTCTTGGAAATTTTGCTAGCCTTTTCAGGTTATGCAAGTTGTAAGAGATATTTGTAACACTGGATCATGCGATTTAATAAAGTATTTGACACTTTTGCATAATATACATCTTAAACTGTGGTGCTAGCATTTGATCCAGGGACTAGCACATTAACACAGGGACTTCCACCTTATAATAAAAGGTGAGGTCACTAAAGATGGTATCAGAGCACTGTGTTGCCTATAGGTTCGAAACCCTAGGTTTGGATAGAAATAGGTTTGACCATAGGATTGAAAATCTATTTTTCTTCACTTTCCTAAAAACAAATCTTTTCACTATGTCTTCCTCGTATTCTCATCTACTATCAACCTTCTGAAAATACCTTATCTTATTCTAGATGACCATGTTCATATAGTCTAAGTCTGATTCTGCTGCTTCATATGGAAAAGCTACAATGCAACATAAAGTTCTACATGCATGAAAGACCACTGAAGAACCAGGATACGACCAACACCTCGAAGATATTCAAAAAAGTTGAATAAGAACTTGAAGCACCCACGAAGGAGGTAGATTTGACCACCACTTAAACAGAACGACGATATCGTGTTAGTGTATTGATCATATCAACTTAGCTATATGACAATACTAGTTTGTTTGTTTGTTGTGAACCTTGTTGCTTGATGTTTGTTAGATGTTGATTGATTATGTTATAGATTGGTTGTCTTGTTTTGTTTTATTGAACTAGGATTCCTCCATAGTAAAAATAATTCAACTCATTGCTTTCTAAACCAAACAGATGTCTTACCCAAATACCAACACCAATGTTTTACATACAACTATGCAACTACTATTTGAGAACCAGAGTCAGCTGTGGAAGTTGATCAATGACCACCTGCCTAAGATTGATCAAAACCATAGTGAATTTGAAGAGGACCTTATGACCAAACCAAAGGCATGCAAAACTGGTAGAGAGATACGACATACGTCCAAAGGATGTCCTGATGAGTGGCCCCATGATCATACCAGACATCCAGGTAAAGGATGCGTCACAAGTCAGGTTACTTGCTTCCTGTGTGAAGGAACAAACCATGTCCCAACTTAGTGTCAACTCTATCCCTTGGTGCAACAAGCTAACCAGCAAACCAAGGAAGGAATGCGACAGTCTCTCATGAAGATCCTGGAGGAACAAAGACAAAAGGTTGAATCCAAGAAAGATCTTAGCCACATAAGATGCTACAAGTGCAAAGATAAGGGACATTACGCTGATAAGTGCCCTGAGTGGAAGAAGGATAAATCTCACCAAGGACCGAGTGGAAAACGTAAAGTACTATAACTTGCCGTATCACCACATACCATTACATTTTAAATAGTAGTACACTCTACATCAGAAAAATAAACAAGATTAAACAAAGTTCCTAGACTGACCATAAAAATTTCTTTTAAGGGTGGTAGCGACCCAGTTAATTCTAACCCAGCTGCCTGAAACCCAGAGATCCCAAACCATCTTTCTTTCGAGCCTCCCCAATCAGAAAATTCATCCCCTGCTAGTTTCCAGTTTCCATGTCAGAAATTTCATTTCTCAAAACATCCCGAGTTATCATAATCATTCAAGCATTTGCTTTGTATTTCTAGCCTCTCCGAATCTCGGGGACGAGATTCCTTTTAAGGGTGGTAGTCTGTAACATCCCAATATTTTGGAATGTTCAAAAATCACTAAAATTTAAAACTTTTGTTTTGATTAAAATAAAATATTAAAATGCATAAGAAAACTAACTATAAAAGACTTGAACCAATTTTGAAAAAGTCTATTATTTCAAAATTCCCAATGTGTCATTATTTCAAAAGTTATTTCCAATTAAACATTACATTATCCATTGTATTTCAAAAACCTTCATATGTAATTTGCCAAATTTTTTATAAAGTACAAACCATTTTATTTTAGGTAAATAGTTTACTTATAAATAATTGATTTCAACCACTTAGCCTTAGCTATAAATAAATTAAAATAATAATTACAAGTGTTATTTTAAACTATTGAAAACATTGTCTATTTGCCAAAAGATTATTATTCATTTACCTGAGTTCAAAACATAGTTTGGATATTACAAGTCTATAGCATATAACTTTAAAACCTCATAGATTCTATAACTACTTAACAACCCAAATAAACATTTCATTAGCTTAAATGATTTTCATTTATTTTCAAAACATTAAATGACTTTCATGAATATATTTTCTATATAAGAAATGATTAAATCAAAAATCTTTTCCAAAGTTGTTATAAGGTTTTCAAATGAATTATCATAATATAAAATATAATGGTGCACAAATTATTTTCAACTAAATATACATTCATTATACTCCCCTTTTCATTGCGAATAGTGGTGTTATGTTATTTAACGTTGTACTAAAGACAAAAATTATTTAATGTTGGAAAATGAGTTTAAATAACTTAATTTTAAACTTATATAAGTGTTGTATTTTTATAAATTTTATTTAGCCAAAAACAAAATTATTTAAGCCATGTTTTCAAATTTGACATTAAGTGGCAAATTTGTAATTAATCAATAATGCAAAATTTGATTTTTGAAAAGTGTTCAAAATATGCCCACAACTGGTTTAACACAAAGATATTATTTTTACAAATTTTTAGAAATTTATTTGACTTGATTTGGAGTCTTAAATCAAAAGTTATGAAAGAAATAAGAAAAATCAGAAAAAGAAAAAGAAAAAATGCTGACGTCATGATGACGTCAGCGTCGTCTTCAAGCTCCAGAACCAGGAAACGCGAAATCAGCTCCCGTGCAAACTTCCCGGATTGATTCCCGTTGATTTAGAGGCCCAAATGACGCACCGTTTGTTTCAAATTAAAGCCCTTAATCTCCTCTTTCATTCCCCCATAAAAGCCCTCTCTTAAATGCCCTAAATTGCTCTAATTTATTCCGCCATTAAACATGGACGTTTTTGGTCGAAATTAATGTCCGATTGATTGCGGGCAAATTACTGCACCAAATCAAGCACCGTCGGATTCTATATAAAGCCCTCGACCTCCTCCTCCATTCTCCCCCAAAAGCCCTCTCCAATACGCCACTAGGCCGACGAATTTACCCGCCGGAGTTCTTCACATCCACGGACGATTTCATTGATTCCGGCGAGGTGAGGCGACCTCCGAGCACCAAGACCACCTCCATTCCGTCCGCCTTGCCCGTGCGCACCCCCTCGACCCATCCTCGCCTCTCCTCCACGACCAAAACGCTCGGGGCAAGCACGCCGAAACTCGCCGACGCCCGACGCACTCCGGCCGCTCCTCCGCGCCGCACCGAGCCACGCCGCTCAACGTCGACGCCACCATCCTCTCCGTCGCGACGCGCCGCATACGCGGAACCCCTCTACACGTCCGGAGAACCACGGGAACGTCGTCTACAACCTCCAGCCGACGCCGGCGCCGCCGTCTCCCTCAACTCCGGTGAATTGCGCCGCCACCTCCAGACCATCTCGCTGTAAGCCCTTACATCTTGATCCAGCGGTGTAGATTAGATGACTTGTTTGATACAATAGCATCGCGCCGCGCGACTGTTGTGTTAGCTATTTTCCATTTTCGTTTTTCTGACTAGACATAACTTCCAAAATCCCTATTAAATCGACCGTAACTCCGTTTTTGATGTTTTTGTAGTCTATGGAATCATATGAACGTGTAGAAAATAGTGGTATAATAAAAACTTGTATTTTAGTCGTGCACTAACTTGGTATTTACAGAAACATGTAAAACATTATTTTAATTATAGTTTTAATTCTGTAAGGTCAAAATTTGTTAATAAAATATCTTTGAAAAGCTCTTGACCTGTAGAATCTTTTGACACTGTTATTTTCCAACCTTGACTAGTTTAAACTCGTTCAAATGTTCAAATGCATGATTTAAGTAAATTGGACATAGATATTATTGTGTATGTCCAAGAAATTTTTAAATGAATTTTTTTTTTGAATCATTAAGATGTAGAATAAGTTTTCGATTATACATTATATTGACCAACCTTAAAATGATTTAGCGTACAAATTTGATTTTAAAACTTGATGCCAACTTAAATAACTAGAATATTAATTCATTGATATGAACTCTTAAGTTTGGTTTTAAAATGATTTGTTATGTTACTTTAATGAAACTTGAAATTTAAATTAGGTTAAAACCTTTACCAAGGTTAATGTGTGATCATTTGAACAAGTTTAACACAATGTCTCATTAAATCAATTTTGAAACATAGACTTGTGTATTTGTATTTAAATATGTTGGATAACTTAAAATTGCGAACCTTGCTTTTTAAATTTTGATTTACACTTCTTGATATTCCTTTGTGTAAACTTTTGAAGACCATTCCAATTGAAACTGTGGAAACACCCGGGCAACCTTTTCGAGTTGAAAGATTCGACTCCAGACCATCCCCTGACGAAACCCTAAACCCAAACACATTAATTCTTTTTGTATATTGAATTATGTGATACCTTGATCAAATCCTCTTCTAAGCCTTATTACGCATGTATGTTTCAATTTGTGTTGTGTTTGTTGAATTGCTTGCTTATTGGATGCTCTTTTACTATATAGTTTGAAACGCGGAGCAACTTTTGACTTGGACAAGAGTGTGTGAGAAACGACAACCTTCTTCAGGCAAGTGACTTCATAAAAACACCTACTATTTTATTCTATTGCATATCTAGTGTTTTCAAACAGTATTTGCAAAAGTAGTATGCATGATAGGTTTTTGGGAGATTGTAGTATGCTATGCAAACCTTTTAGGTTTCCCTTTGGAAATTCCAGTTTAGACCCCTATTACAATTTAGTGGAAGCAACTGCTGCAAAAATGATTGTTTTATGGTTGATGTGATAAATGAAAATTTCCACTAGATTAATTTAACGCCTGGGTGGATTGGGTCGATCGAGGAGGTTTCAAGTTGAGTGACTTCTCAGGGCCAAGTGTCATGGTTGTCTTCGCCCAGGGTAGTTTCTACTCACCCGGGGCCATGATATGCGGTGTTAACCTGAGTTGCTCACTTGTGGTAGACCACCCAGGGCTATGAGATTTAAGTTTACACTGAGTCTAGTTGCTTATCGTGCAACCATTGGTCAATATGGGCTCTGTCTTGATGGAGTAAGTTGATGTGGACCTGGGTCAAGAGATTGATGGTGGTAGAGTTGATAGGATGGTGGTAATCTCTTAGTATGATCATGGGAAAGCAACTTCTGAAAAGTCTCGTCTTGATCTTCTCCTTTTCCTTCTCACTAAAGGAGTGTAGAGGATAGTTTGGGTTGATTGAGTCTAATGGTGAAAGTGCACACCCTCTCGAGAGTTAAAACCTAAGATCTTAGCCGTGTCCCCGGCATCGGACATTTGAGTAACTACAAAAGGTTGTGTTCTGAAAATCTCCTTATCTCTAATTTCTTAATAAAACTTGTTGGGTGAACATGGGTAGGAGACATGGACTTGTCTTGAGATTTGTCTCTGAAGGAGAAAATATTGATTTAAGAAAATTGTTTATCAAAAGTAGGAGAAAATTTGCTTTGCGCAATAGCCTTGAGCTCCACCAGCCAAAATAAGCATATAGTTATAGCTTAATAGAACATTAGGAATTAAAGTCACTTGCCACCACAATTCAATTGTGCTGACCCTTTATAGCTGGGCTGCAACTAAACCTTGCAGATTCGACAGACGACGAGTGAGTATTCGATAGAATTTCGAGTCTACAACCAACATGCTTTGCCTGTGGCACATGAAGATGATGAGGCTCATTGTATCTACTATTTTCCGCTGCTACTCTTGGAAATTTTGCTAGCCTTTTCAGGTTATGCAAGTTGTAAGAGATATTTGTAACACTGGATCATGCGATTTAATAAAGTATTTGACACTTTTGCATAATATACATCTTAAACTGTGGTGCTAGCATTTGATCCAGGGACTAGCACATTAACACGGGGACTTCCACCTTATAATAAAAGGTGAGGTCACTACACAAGTAGAGCGTACAAACGGCTTAGTCCTCTCAGGACTTAAGCCCCGTCTCGAAGCTCCGCTACATAGGGCAGCCGGCGCTTGGGCAGAAGAGCTACAGTCCGTAATCTGGAGTTTGCGCACAACGCCAAACAGATCTACCAGCTACACTCTTTTCTTCTTAGAATATGGCGCAGAGGCGGTGCTACCCACCGACATGAAATACGATTCCCCTAGAGTTCAAGCCTACATCAAGCAAGATGTAGAAGGGGCAAGACAGGATAGCCTAGACTTGTTATATGAAGTAAGAGACGTTGCTCTATATCGCTCCGCCTTGTACCAGCAACAACTTCGCTGCTACCATAGCCGGAGAGTGCGGAAGCGAGGTTTCAGAACAGGTGACCTGGTTCTCTGCCTAATTCAAGACAGAATAGGCTTGCACAAGTAATCCCCGCCATGGTAAGGACCGTTTATAGTCACAAAGGCACTGCTCAATGGTTCCTACTATCTAGCCGACATCCGCGATGAAGAAGAAAAGAAAAGGCGCAAGGAGGCGGCATGAAGGAGAGGAACCAAGCTTAAAAGAGGCATTTCCGACCCTTTCGAGCAAACAAGACGGCCTTGGAACATTGAGCAGCTACGTCCTTTCTACACTTAGCAATTTATAATTGTAATAAGTTATATATGATTATAAAATAAAACTTTGTGGTTGCTCATCTGTGTTGAGAAACATGCCATCTTTTGTCTTTTCTTGCAATCATATATCCCCTATGTATCTAAGTTACCTATTTTCTAGCTCCGTGCAAAGGTTCAAACTGGTAGATACTTGCAGCTTTCGAGCCAAACCAAAGCAAAAATCAACTTTTTGCGCCGCCTAATTCCTTTACTTTGATTACTTATATGTGGTTCGCATAGTAGTATGTCTTTGGCGCCAACATGTTGGCTTTGGTTCCTGATTCTAAACTCATGGTACTAACCCTGGTTGTTTCAGCTAAAGTTCCCGGCTGAGATTTTGCCAACTTACAAACGGTCAAGGATATAAGTCAAAATAAAATTAAGGCGGGCCAAATAAAACAAGGCAAAAGCCTACTAAAATAGCAAAATAAAAACAAGTTCGCTGGCTTCCCGCCTCGTAGTACATCTCCAAAAGATATTTACAAATATTACAAGTTGAGATTCAACTGTTTCAGGGGTAGGAGGAGGCTTGTCGTCAAGATAAAACAAAAGGAGCCGACACCAACGACTTTGGTTCAGGGGCCGCCTATATTAGGCTTGGGGGCTGAGAACTTCAGCCCTAGAGCTATCACTCCCCTCCGCCTCGGCCGTGCCGGCAGCTCCAGCTTCTCCAGCAACCGGCACAGGATGGCGTCGATAGAAGATCGTCGTGTCTACCATGTCGGCGACCCGCGTTGCGTAGCCGGCAACACTGTTCAGTACAGCACCAGACTGAACCTCGCTGTCGTCTTCATAGGTAGACGACATGCCCTCGGTGACGATTCCTATCTCCACCTCGGGGTAGTGCGCCATGAATAATTCTAGCGCAGTTTTGGCACCACCCCGTGCTACCGATTTCAGCGAGCTCTTGTGTAGCTTCGTAGCTTGCTCCAGCATGTAGTCACATCGTTGAACTCGACGGGCTCCTGGCTCCTGGAGGAGATGAAGAACTTGGCGGCAAACCACTTGGACGCCACCAAAGTCTCGGTGATCAGCTCACCTATACGCGCAAGCTAGGCGAGGGCTGACAACCTTGTCATCGCCTAAGCCGGCAGCAACTGTACAAAAAAAGTAAAAGTGTCAGTTTGTCTCAGGCTAACAAACTGACGGCAAAGATGAAGAGTGACGAACAGCTTACCAAGGACCGAGTTATGGAAGGCGGACAACTCAATCATATGAGCTGCCACCGCATCCTCCACAGTCTGGGCGCGAGAAGTCTGCTTGGATATCTCTTCAGCAGCCGCCTTCTCCGCCTACACCAATTTTTTGCGTAGGCTATCCAGCTCTCCTGTTAGCTGGGAAGACTCCTGCGCAAACTTCATCTGCTGTGCCTCCATCTCTTTCCGATGCTCCTCCTTCATCGCCAAGTTGGCGGCCGCCAAATCAGAGGCTTCATTCATAATAGCTTGCATATCAGTAGACGCCATCAGTATATCCTGTGCGTGATCTAGCAGTTCTACAATATGGATTTACTAGCTAAATGATTGGCGGCAGCAAACACAAAACATGGCGGAAGGCAAAACACTCAGTGGTTTTACCTTCATCCTTCTTGTGGGCCGCTTCCAAGTCGGCAAACCGCGCATCCTTCGCATCGCAATATTTTTTCGGATCGCGTTACCGCTTGTTTATATCCGACCTGGAGGAGATAAGCTCCACGTTGGCGGACAAGACGCCTTGCAGACAAAGACAAAGGCATATAACATATTGTCAAAAAACCACAATGTATATGCTACCAAGTTCCAAAAAGACAACTTACAACAATGTCGCCCTCCAAGTCGGCGAAAGTCTGGGCGGCGAAGTCGGCGAAAGCCAGGGTGGACTCCTTGGCCTCCTTAAAGGATTCCCAGGGTCCCTAACCTTGCCGCCTCCACAAGCTGGGGCTGCCCTTCGCGGCCCGCCGGCAAGCTCCACAAGCAGCCCCTCCTTGGCGCCAAGGGATCGGACGGCTTCATTTGCCGTAGCCGCATACAATGGAAGGGAAGCGCTAGTCACGCGGTCAGCAGAGGATGTCCTTGGCGGCGGGCTAGAAGCCGGAACCTGTGGCTGGCGGCGGGTGTCGCTCATGAAGCTGCGGCCCGGGGCTGAGGAGTTGGCGGCACGGTCGCAGGTGAGTTGCCCTGGGGCCGCTTTCCCCTAGACAAAAGGGATTTGGCCGACAACTTGGAAGTTGCCACCCGCTCCTGGCAACAAAGTAAAGTTGGACAGATGAATACCAGTAATGAAGAAGGCCGACAATTGTCTAAGGCGGGAAATGATTACCTTCGGGGGATGTTAATCCCCGCGTTCTTGTCAAGATCGACGAGCACTGGCTCGGTAGTCGTTGCAGTCCGTTTCTTCCTCTCAGCATTAGCCGTAGAGGAAGCAGCGCCGGACGCCTTGCGCTTCTTGGTTTTCCAGGCTTCCGGCTCGTAAAAGTCGGCAGCCAGGTCGTTCTCCCCCAGAGCAGAGAGCAGTTAACCAAAAAGAAAAGAGAAAGTGTTAAGAAGACTCAAGTAACCAGCAGAGCCGCAAAAGAAGGGCAGAAAAGAGAAATGTCTACCTCGAGGGGAGGGTTGTCGTGGGTGTGCATGGGCACGCCCTCCACCGCCTTCACCAGCCCTGATTTGATAAGGCTGCGAAGCCGGGCCGCCAATTTGGCAGCTGGTAACCCCTCTTCTCTTACGCGAAGAGAAGCCGTGGTAGTAGGCGAATACTGACACATCTTATGCGGGCTATACCGCAGAGGCAGTATTCGCCGGCTAAGCCAGCAGATGACGGTGTCCACCCCGTCTAGCAAGGGGGGAGCCATCGTCCGAGTGAGGAACTCGGTCCGCCTTTGGATAAGGCGGAGCTCCTCCGTCAACTTGGGGACCGCCTCGTCCCAGCATGGCCTGGGCATAGGCGGCGCGTTGACAAAGTCCGGGATGCCAAATTGACGGCCCGGTGCTGCCAAGTCTTGGCAGTAGAAGAAGGTGGACGTCCAGCCCTTGACGGACTCGATGTAGGGTATCTTGGGATACCATTGGTGTCCTTGGCTGCAGTTGAAAGTGATACTGCCGCAAGTCGCCAGTCCACCGTCCGGCACAGTCTGACGCCGGCAACGGAAGCAGTATCTGAAGAAATCTAAACTAGGCCTAATACCTAGATAGCTCTCAAATAGAGTTGTGAAGCCGGCTAAGACTAGTATGCTATTGGGCATGATGTTGTGGGGCTGGAGCCCATAATTATCCAGCACCTCGCCATAGAAGGTGGAAGGCGGCAAAGCCTTCCCCTAACTAGGTGGGAGGTGAGGATTACGCGCTCGCCGGCTTTCGGAGCCGGGACAACATCCCCGAAGGCGGGCCGCCAGCTGCAATCCTCCCGAGTCGACAGGTAGTCGGCCGCCTCCAGGTCCTCGAGCGCGTCTTCGTCGACGATGGACGGGAGCCTGTAGCGTGACCCGAGGTCGGCGGGCTCCTCCTCCTCGTCAACGGGCGCGCCACCGGCCGCCGCCGGCGCGGTGGAAGACGAGGGCGCTGAGGCCGCCGCCGCACGGGTGTGCACGGTCGGGGTAGAAGATGGTGCGGTGGCGGGAATGCCCGCCTGCGCCGCCGCGGAGCGCGACACCGCGCCGCCCATCGTCGTGCGTGCGGTGGTCTTCATCGCGAGCTCGCTGGACGCCGCCGAGGTGGTGTCTTGGGCTCCGGTGGCCATCGCCGTGCGTGGAGGTCACCAAAGAGGAGGCGCTCGCCGGAGTTCTCTCAGAGGTCGCAAGAAAGCTCGGGAGAGCGAGTGCGCGGGATAGGACAGGACGGAGGAGGTGAAGTGTGAATGAGAAGAATGAACCGCTCGGCTCCCTATTTATAAGCTCGGGCGTTGCTCTCTAGGCAACGGCTCAATTAGCCGGACACGTGTCGGTCATCCGTTGCCGCAGAGCAATGCGCGCTCGCACGATCACCATGACTCCTCATTTCCCGCGATTTGCAATCATGGTGTGATTTTCGCTCCATTTTGTTTCAAATTGTCGTGAACCAACTGGCATCATCCGTCAAAGATAGGTTTGACTTGCTGCCAAGGTCAAGCTTTCTCGTGAAGCTATCAAGCAAGTTTCACTAAGCCGTCTTTCCCATGTCGGATAAAGGCGGCCGTGTGCCAACGCTGAGGTACACGTTCCCCATTATTTTCAAAATGGTTCAAGCCCTGCAGCCGCCAACATTGAAGAATGAAGAATCAAGAAGAAGTGGCGCCTGGAGAACTTCAACCTTTCTGGGGGCTAATGTTGGGGATATACTAACTAGGGGTATCTCCAACATGGATCAATCCGGCTAGTGCAGTGTGGCCCAAGGGTGGTAAGGCTGAACCCTGCCGGGCGGCCCAGATAGCTGACGTACAAGGAAGTAGGCGGATGGTCCAAGGAGGGCGGAAGGCCGAAGCCCATCAAGCCACCAAGCACAAGACGGAAGGCGGGAACTAAGCCGGCTAGGTCTAGGACTCTGTTTACTTGCTGGACAAGTACTTACCTTGTATCCTGGGGTCTGGCCGCCTATATAAGCCGGCCACCAGGAAGCCTTTAGGGCACGCTCAATATGCATCATACACATTGTAACCTGTTCACGGCCATTGCCTCATAGTGAATTATAGCAGCACGTAGGATCTTGCCACCTTTGCGGGATCTGAAGCTGGGTAAACTCGCCGTGTTCAATCCCGTCTTCGACGACTCCAGCGTTCTTCCCCATAATCCATACGTAGGCTAGAGGACCCCCGTCTCCTATCAAATATGCCGATACTACGACATTGGATGTGTACCACGTGATTCATAAAAAGGTTTCCTTTTGACAAAATTTGCATTGTCCGTCTAATGTTTAGATTGTGATTGCCCAATGCACTCAAATTTCTTATTGAAACATGTAAGATGATTTTAGGTGAGTTTATGCAGTATTTTGGTCTTTATCATCATCATCCGAATAATGGGGGTAGGGCATATTTTGGTCTTCTCCTCAAGGTAACAAGGTAATATAATAGGTGTTATGATTTTATTGAAAGTTTGGAGATGATTTTAGGTGTCTTTATCATATAGGTTGTGGTAAGATGTTTATTTGACTTGAAGAATGCCGGTAGCAGTTATCTGGCACGGTACCCAGCACGACTACATGGCATCAAGTTGCGGTGAGAGTATGGATACATACACTCCATCCATGTCATTGCAGGAGGCTATAGAGTAGTGCAACAAAGTTGTGGCAACGTAAGGAGGTAGAACGCCTTGCAAACTTGGTTGAGAAATACATCGAGGATCTGGAACTGAACCTGGTGAAGAGGTGTAGGTTGTGGTGATGAGGCGTAGGGCTTATCGACGGGACTATACTGAATGCTATGAAGGATGGAGGTGTTTCCATTTAAGTTACCACTTAGCAATGGTCCCTCTACTCTCGAAAATAGGTTATCTTACCTCGACCGCCGCGTGGAAGGACGCACACGACCTCGCCAGCTCCTCCTGCTGCCGAGCGAGCCATATGTCCCCGAGGACAAGGTGCGCCTCCAAGCCCTCCAAGCATTCCCTCACGAGGCCGAAGGCGACCTCGCAGCGCCCCGCGCTCTAGTCCCAGCCGCGGAGGACCAGCTCCTGGCTCGTGGAGGGCCCGACCCCGGCGTCGAGTCTCGCAGGCCCGACCTTGGGGAAAGCTCGGGGGCTAGCCTGGGCTTCGCTTGTGCCCGCCACTAGTAGAAAACAGGCTAAAGGACCAAACTCCAAAACCCCATTTGTCCCGGTCGTATTGCAAACCGGGACAGATGGGGCATAAAACGCGCCGAGCGCTCCAGGCGACACCTATTTGTCCCGGTTCCAGCCACGAACCGGGACAAATGAGGTAGCACCCGCCGAGCGCTTCAGCGTACCCCTTTTTGTCCCGGTTCCAGTCACGAACCGGGACAAATGTCATGGTTTCAGTTACGCGCGCGCGGAAGCCGAGCCATCGCCGCGTTTTCTCGACGCGCACGGAAGACGAGCGGAAATACGGCACCGCCGGCGATTCCTCTGCCCTCCGGCGATTAATTCCTCTGCTCTCCGGCCGACGATTCATCTTCCTCTCCGGCGCTATAAAATGCACTCCATAGTACGACTCCTCCACACACACCATCTCTTCGGCCATCTCTCCTCTCTTTTCTCCGTCCCTATGGAGCCACTCGTGCCTCGGTCCGATGAGTTTTACGACTACAAGAAGGAAGGCATGCGGTTCAAGGTGTGGGTCACCATTCGTGCATGGCGCGTGGAGAAGTGGATCCGCGACGTGAAGAACTACTTCCTCGACGCCGCTCCGATCAAAGCCGTTGGACTCGATTGCGAGTTCACCGACCCTCGACGGAAGGATACTCCGCAGTGCGCCGCCGTCCTTAAACTCTCGGTGGCGACCGAGACTCTTGTCTTCCAAATTTGCAAAGCTGATCGGGTGCCACAGGTCCTACTGGTTTTGTTAGGTGATGAGACAATCAAATTCTACGGCGTGGCAATCCATAATGACATGAAGATGCTTGCCTACTACGGAATTATTATTCGGTCCGCAGTCGACCTGCAGAGGGATCGTCGAAACCCTACCGGCAATTTTACTCCTAGTCTATATGCTCTTGCTAATGCGGTCATTGGGACAAATCTTGAGAAGAAGAAGAAATACAAGAAGAAGAAGAACACGAACGACGACAAGGAAGACACGTTAGAAGAAGACCTAATTTTCGGATGGGGCAACGTTCCATTGAGCTACGATCAAGTCGTATATGCTGCTTTAGATGCTCGCCTTGGCTTCGAGATTGCACGGAAGTGGGATAGTCTACGCGGCTATAATACAGAGTATGATCATCTTAATGTCGTTGATGAGTAGACTATCTATGTATTCCGTTACGCAAAAATTCTGTGTGCGCGTGTTCTCTTGTATTGACCGAAATATATCTAAAGTTTGCAAAAGTGTTTTCAAATTCCAAAGTTTGCAAAAGTTATTTAAAACAGAAAACAGAAAACGGAAAATGGTTTTGTATTAGTTAGTCAAATTCAATCACTTTTCATATTCATAGTTTTTCCAAAATCCAAAGTTTGCAAAAGTTATTTAAAACAGAAAACAAAAAAAGAAAATAAAAAAAGAAAAAAAAAATCCTCCATCTGTCCCGGTTTCAGTCACAAACCGGGACAAATGGGCCTCCTTGTTGTCCCGGTTTGTGACTGAAACCGGGACAAATGGGGGGTGCCTATATATACTGATCAACAGCCCCCTCCCAAAACCATTGGAGGCATTTTTTTTGAAATGGAAGGAGGGGGTGTGTGCTAGTCTGTTTTTTTGTATGCATGCAAGGTGTTTGATGAAATACCCGAGAGAGTTCACGAAATGATTTGATGTACACTTAAAGAAGTTTATTCTTCTTTTCGATCAAGGTTAATTTTTCTCTCATTTCATTTGTAATAAATTGATACCGTGCATGTTCAGTGTTTATTTGTTGATGTTCTGTAATGGTTATTGATGTAGTTCATTATATAATGCAGATGGACCGACAATGGATGTATGGTGACCGACGCACTGCCGAGTACATGACAGGTTTGAGAAAATTTCTAGTGAAAGCCCAGGCCCACAGTACCAATGGTTTCATGTGTTGTCCATGTGTCAACTGTCAGAATAAGACAGATCACCCAAACGTGAGAACCCTTCAAAGTCATCTTATTCGGCATGGTTTCATGCCCAGCTATAATTGTTGGAAGAAGCACGGAGAAAAAGGTGTTATGATGGAAGACAATGAAGAAGAGGAAGATGATGACAACTATCCTATGTTCCCGGAGTACGGAGATTCTGCAACGGGGGAAGCTGAAGCTGAAGAGGCACCAGATGAGCCCGCTGACAATCTTGGTAGGGCCATTGCTGATGCAAAGAGAGAGTGCAGAACTGAAAAGGAGAGGTTGAAGTTCGTCCAGATGTTAGAGGATCACAAGAAATTGTTGTATCCAAGTTGCGAAGATGGTCAGAAAAAGCTGGGTACCACACTGGAATTACGGCAGTGGAAGGCAGAGTGTGGTGTGACTGACAAGGGATTTGGAAAGTTGCTGCAGATAATTAGGAAGATGCTTCCAAAGGTCAACGAGTTGCCCGACAGCACGTACGAAGCAAAGAAGGTTGTGTGCCCTCTAGGATTAGACGTGCATAAGATACATCCTGCCCTAATGACTGCATCCTCTACCGCGGTGAGTACGAGAATTTGGATGCATGTCTAGTATGCACTGCATTGCGGTATAAGATCAGACGAGATGACCCTGGTGAAGTTGAGGGTGAGCGTCCCCGGAAGAGGGTTCCTGCCAAGGTGATGTGGTATGCTCCTATAATACCACGGTTGAAACGCCTATTCGCGAATAAAGAGCATGCCAAGTTGTTGCGATGGCACAAAGAGGACCGTAAGAAAGACGCGATGTGTAGACACCCCGCTGATGGGTCGCAGTGGAGAAAAATTGAGAGAGAGTTCCCGGAATTTGAAGATGACGCAAGGAACTTAAGATTTGGTCTAAGTACAGATGGCTTCAATCCGTTTGGGGAGCAGAGCAGCAGTCATAGCACATGGCCTGTGACTCTATGTATTTATAACCTTCCGCCTTGGTTGTGCATGAAGAGAAAGTTCATTATGATGCCATTGCTCATCCAAGGCCCGAAGCAACCCGGCGACGACCTTGATGTGTACCTTAGGCCATTATTTGAAGAACTTTTACAGTTGTGGCGGGAAGAAGGTGTACGGATGTGGGATGAGCACAAACATGAGGAATTTGACCTACGAGTTTTGCTTTTTGTAACAATTAACGATTGGCCTGCTCTTGCTAACCTCTCAGGGCAGTCGACCAATGGGTACAATGCATGAACACACTGTTTGGGTGAGACTGAATGTTTATGTTTGGATAAATGTAAGAAGTGTGTGTGTATCTGAGGCATCGTCGATTTCTTCCGATCAGGCATACCGCAAGGAAGAAAGGCAAGCATTTTAAAGGTGAGGCTGATCACAGTAGGAGGCCTGTCAACCGTACTGGTGAAGAAATATTTGATATGGTCAAGGATCTAAAAGTAATCTTTGGAAAGGGTCCTGGAGGACAATAGGTTCCGAAAGACGCTAACGGGCACGCACCCATGTGGAAGAAAAAATATATATTTTGGGAGCTACCATATTGGAAGGTCCTAGAGGTTAGATCTGCTATCGACGTGATGCACGTGACGAAGAATGTTTGCGTGAACCTGCTAGGCTACTTGGGCGTGTACGGGAAGAAAAAAGATACAGAGGAAGCACGGGAGGACCAGAAACGTGTGAAAGAATGAGACGGCCTAAGTCCCAAACACTACGAAGGTCCTGCCAGCTACGCTCTTACCAAACAAGAGAAAGTAATATTCTTTGAATGCCTGAGAAGTATCAAGGTCACGGCTGGGTTCTCGTCGAATATAAAGAGGATAGTAAATGTGAGACTCCAAAAATT
This sequence comes from Poa annua, assembly GCA_026929855.1. NCBI lineage: Eukaryota > Viridiplantae > Streptophyta > Magnoliopsida > Poales > Poaceae > Poa > Poa annua. The sequence continues at coordinate 55,379,816 of CM049426.1, read as the reverse complement.
TCAGAACCTAAAGTCTCATGATTGCCACGTGATTATGACACAATTGCTTCCGATTGCACTGAGGGGGCTACTACCGGAAAATGTTCGAGTACCCATTGTGAAGCTTTGTGCATTCCTCAATGCAATATCTCAAAAGGTAATCGATCCGGCGATTCTACCAGGGTTGCAAAATGATGTGGTCCAGTGTCTTGTCAGTTTTGAGTTGGTGTTCCCTCCATCCTTCTTCGATGTTATGACGCATCTCCTGGTTCACCTAGTCGAAGAGATTCAAGTTCTCGGTCCTGTATTTCTGCACAATATGTTCCCATTTGAGAGGTTCATGGCAGTCTTAAAGAAATATGTGCATAACCGTGCTAGGCCAGAAGGAAGCATCTCCAACGGCTACAGTAACGAGGAGGTCATTGAGTTCTGTGTTGACTTGATTCATGACCTTAAGCCGATAGGTGTTCCGCAATCACGACATGAGGGTAGACTTAGTGGAAAAGGCACACTAGGATAGAAAACAAAAATTTGTATGGATGGACATTCTCTCACTGAAGCACACTATACAGTTCTACAAAGTGCTACCTTGGTGGCCCCGTATATCGATGAACACAAGAATCTTGTACGCTCTCTACACGCGGGGAAGTCTCACAACTGGATTGTACGTACACACATGGCGACGTTCGGCGGTTGGTTGCGAGCACATCTTGAAAATAAAGACAAGGTTGATGAACAGTTCCACTTGTTGGCCAGGGCACCATCTACAACTATATGTACTTTCCAAGGGTACGAGATAAATGGGAATACATTTTACACGAGTGTCCAAGATAAAAAGAGCACGAACCAAAACAGTGGTGTTCGCATTGATGCAACAAACAACAATGGGCAGAAGAACACATATTATGGTTGCATAGAGGAGATATGGGAACTTGACTATGGACCTTCTTTTAAGATCCCTTTGTTTCGGTGCAAATGGGTCAATCTGAAAGGCGGGGTTGAGGTAGACAAGATGTGCGGAATGACAACAGTGGATCTTAACAATCTTGCGTACAGAGACGAACCATTCGTGCTAGCCAATGATGTGGCTCAGGTTTTCTATGTGAAAGACATGTCTAGCAGACCCAAAAAAAGAAACATCCTGGGAGTGGAGGAGCCGAGGCATCACCGAGGCATCACATAGTTCTTTCAGGAAAAAGAAACATCGTGGGAGTGGAGGACAAGACAGACATGTCAGATGATTATAATAATTTTGATGAAATTCCGCCTTTCGTAGTGAACATTGACCCAATCATCAAGTTGATTGAAGAAGATGCTCCATGGTTCCGACGCAGAAGAACTGGCGGTGTTGTGTGATGGAGATGTTGGTGCGATATGTAATAATTAATATATTAAACTTTTTATATGAAGAAGATGCTCCATTTTTACCTGCATATCAAATGGATTCGTCGGCATTGATAGAACAAAACACACGATTTCACCTGCATACAGCCCCACGGTGGTTCTTGATGAGTGCCTGCATATCAAATGCACCGTGGGGCGTATGCAGGGAATCCGAGTAATTTGTATATATTCCTCAGTAGATGAATTGAACTATTCTTTTGATAGAACAAAACACACGATTTCACCTGCATACAGCACCACGGTGGCTCCTGAGTGCCTGCATATCAAATGCACCGTGGGGCGTATGCAGGGAATCCGAGTGATTTGTATACCACACACCACCCGGCTAGGCACTAGAAGGAGTAAACACTGAGTGCTCGCCTCGTCCGAGAGGGGGCTATATATAGTGTCACGGGCTCAACCAGTGGTACTGATAGTGTTGATCCAACAGCTCTCAAGTGCTCAAAAGAAGCACACCCCTGATCCAACGGCTAACAAGTGTTTCAAAGAAACACACGATCCGTGTGCTTCTTTAGTCCCGGTTTGAAACTGAAAGCGTTAATCGAACAGCTCAGAAGAAATCAAAAGAAACACACACCTGATCAAACGGCTTACAAGTGCTTGAAAGAAACACACGATCCGTGTGCTTCTTTAGTCCCGGTTTGGAAGTTAAAGTGTTGATCGAACAGCTCAGAATTCCAAAGTTTGCAAAAGTTATACAAATTCACATTCAAAATAGTTTTAAACTAATTTAAATAATGGTTATAGAAAAGAGAAAATGTTTTTGTATTAGTTAGTCAAATTCAAACACTTTTCATATTGAAAGTTTTTTCAAATTCCAAAGTTTGCAAAAGTTATACAAATTCACATTCAAAATAGTTTTAAACTTATTAAAATAATGGTTATAGAAAAGAGAAAATGTTTTTGTACTAGTTAGTCAAATTCAAACACTTTTCATATTGAAAGTTTTTCCAAATTCCAAAGTTTGCAAAAGTTATACAAATTCACATTCAAACTAGTTTTAAACTAATTAAAATAATTATTATAGAAAACAGAAAATGTTTTTGTATTAGTTAGTCAAATTCAAACACTTTTCATATTGAAAGTTTTTTCAAATTCCAAAGTTTGTAAAAGTTATTTAAAACAGAAAACAGAAAAAGAAAAAGAAAAAACCCTATCTATCCCGGGTCGTGGCTCCACCCGGGACAAATAGGGGTGCTATCTATCCCGGGTGCAGCCACGGCCCGGGACAGATGACACCTATTTGTCCCGGGCAGAGCCATGACCCGGGACAGATAGTGTGTTGCTATAAAAGCAACACTTAGCGCTCCCGGGTCGAGCAACCACCCGGAGCAGTTCCAATCTCCTCGCGAAGCGCTGGCAAAATTTTCAGCGACCTAGCCGCCGCCGCCGCCGTCGTCCCGTGCCTCCGCCGCGCCTTCGTCCGCACCTCCATTCGCTCCGCCGCTGTCGCTCGCGCCTCCGTCCGCGCCTCTGTCCGCGCCGCCGCTGTTGCCCGCGCCTCCATCCGGCCTTCGACGCGGCTCCGTCCACGCCACCGTCGTGCCTCCGTCCGCACCGTCGCTGTTGCCCGCGCCTCTGAAGGTTCGTGTCGTGCCCGCGCGCACGTCTCTCGCCCCAATGCCGGTGCGGTGAGCACCCCCACCTCTGGCCGCAACGCGTGTAGTTAGTTAGTGTTTAGTTAGTGTTTGTTACTCCCTGTAAAATACAACTTTATATCAAGTGTTTGTTAAATTTGTGTTTAGTTAGTTAGTTTTGTGAGTTGAAATATTAATAAACTTCTGAAAATTATAATTAAATCATTTTAAAACACAAAAGAAAAAAAATACATGGTGTTGTGTCATACATAAATTATAAATAAATTTTGTGTTTAGTTAGTTAGTTTTGTGAGTTTTGTGAGTTAAATTTTGTGTCATTGATGTTAAGTTTGTGTATTTAATTTCTCTATTGACATGTTGTTGTGTCATACATGTTCAAAAAAAGAAAATACATGTTGTTTAGTTTGTGTAATTGATACAAACTTTATATGAAAACGTTCAAAAAAAGAAAATACATGTTGTTGTGTCATTAGTGTTATTTAATTTGTGTTTGTTAAAGTTTTTACATGTTGCAATGCAGATACTCAGACCCGCCCCGCCGCCCTCTCGGAGCCCTAGCTAGTAAAGTTCGAGAGACTTCAAAAGAGAAATGTAAATATAAATTGTGATACTCGATACGATTGAAATATGTTTGTAAAATTGAAATGTCTTAATGTATTTGTACAATTATGTAAATGGATTGAAATCCCTTGCAGAAACTATGGACACCGGTAGAAACCTTGAACAAGAAGAGGACATGTTCGGCATCATCCGCGAAAGTGATGGATTGGACCAACAAGAAGAGGAACACTTAGACGATTTCACCGGGCAATTTCTGAACGAGTCCGGTGATGGACTGGAGGGGCATTCAGACGGAATAGACGTCACTGACAGTTCAGCTCACCGACAGTTCACCGACTCTACTGTTGGAAACTCGGCCGCCGAGGTAGATATATGCCCTACGGTTTTTGTCTCCGTTGGATAGATTTGTGTGTATACATATATTAACTATCACTTTTTCTTGTGTTTAGCCGTCGGCGCGCCATGAACCGGGACCAAGCAAAAAAGCAGCGGTGAAACGAGGCGGGCCACGAACCGGGACCAAAAAGCTCCAAGGGAAACAGAAGTACCACATCGAGGAGATCAATGAAAAAGGCAAACCGATTGCTCCCGCTAACCACGCAAGGAAATTTGTAGCTCAGTGCGGAGTCATCGTTCGGGACCGACTCTCCATCAGGGCTCAAGAATGGTATAAGCCAAAGGTGCCAAAAGAGGGGGTTATTTATGTAAGGGATGAAGACAAACAACTCCTTTGGGACGAGCTCATGCAGAATTTCACTTTACCGAAAGAGGAGGATGTAGAGAAGCCGGTTATAGAGAATCAATGCATGGCCTGGACTTATATTGAGATGGGTGAATTGTTTCGCAGCTGGAAGAAAAGGCTAAACAGGTTCATAACTGAAGGTAAGACTCCAGAATTTCTCGGAGTCTATTAAAAGATAAAAGATGAGTGACCCAAATTTAAGGCGTACAAGCAATCGGAAGCCGCTAAGAAAATCTCAGCGAGAAATAAGAAAAATGCAGAGAAAAAGAGATATCACCATAACATGGGGTCAGGTGGCTACCTGACGGCCATGCCTAAGTGGACGAAAATGGAGGATGAGTTTTTGGCTAAAGGTATAGACATCGAGACATTTGGCTGGCCAGGCCGGCTTAAGGCTTGGTTCTATGGGCATGGTGGAAAGTTAGACCCTGAAACAGGTGACTGTCTTTTTACCACGGAGCACGGAGCTGACCCTATTAAAGCTCTCAGAGAGGTATGGAAGGAGGTCACAGAAGGCAGGTTCCACCCTAACAGAGAGAAGGACGAGCTATCGCGAGCCCTTGGGAATCCTGAACACAGTGGACGAACACGAGGAACCGTCGGCTCCGTACCGTGGATAATTGGGTTTTCCAAAGATGTTGGCACTTACAGAAGCCGATCGAGAAAGAAGAAAGAGCTTGCCGACCGGGCCCAGTGGATGGAAAATAAATTACTACAACATGAGAAGGAGATAGCAGAGCTGAAGGCAGCGCAGACTCGACGGATGCCCTGCGAATCTGAGACGCCCGAAGATCCTTATCCTGATCCAAAATCAATGCGGAGAAGCAGCGTGGCTTCGACGGAGCTCGATCGCCACAATGATATGCCGGGTCCTCGTCACCCCGTGGATAATATCGTGCAGCGGGAACTTTGTGACCTACATGTGCCATGCTTGAACATAACCGCGAAGGTGGCGCACGGCTTTGCCCTACCGCCTAAACCAAATGGAACTTACCATTGTCGCCCTATTCCAGATGGCTATGCTGTTGTCGGGGTTGATGAGGTTATCAAGACATATGAGGGAATTAAGCTGGACTTCCCTACGGGTGAAGACGAGGTTGAGTTGAGATTTGCCCTCAAGAGTAACTTCTTATGGAAAAAAGAATACATCGTGTTCCCACACATGCAGGAAAATCGCCCTCCCAGTCCACATGCCAGCCCACATAACTACAACAACGACAACCAATGTGCTAGTCTAGACACCCCCCACAACGACAAGCAAGGCGCTAGTCCATCTCCACCGCCGCGTGAGCGTACTCCGCCGCCTCCGCAAAAGAATAGGAAGTGCACCGCTGCGTCGACTAGTACTCAGAAAAGCGAAACGGGGAAGTCTCGCTTTGTGAACTCTCGCGAAGATGTCGATATATGGGTCAACGAGATCCAGGCTTCCCAGAGAAAGAAGGCAAAAAAGCTGCCTTTCCCTGTTCCGGTATATTCTTCGGATGCGATACAGTGGGCCATAGAATTTCTTACGCATCCGTCGCAATATGAACTAAATATGGACGATGACTACACACGCGTTCTGGTGCGTACATCTAGGAGAGTGCGGGAAGAACAAAAATCTGCTGCCACCCAGAAGAGAGATGTTCCACAGCTCGGAATGCAGGCGGGACAATCGGCCCCTCCACTCATATTGGCGCCTTACAACCGGAACCCGGTCGATGATGTACTTTTGCAGCAAGCTAGAGATATGGGTATAACTCTGGCAGAGCTTAAGGCATTACAATCTGGCGAGAGTGTCACCATACATGAGGTGGTGCGGAAATATGTGAGAGGAGAAGATCTTGTCGACCCTGCTATGGTGCGCACTCTACCAGCTAGGTTGCACCAACTAAATGCATGGTACATGCATACTACGAAAAGTCAAGAAGGAGACTGGCTCTATGCGAAAATTCCAACGGATTTTTATGGCCCAGGTGATGATGAGATTCAAATTGAGTATTGCGAATTATGGCAGTTATTCAATTTTGACGCGCTCGACAAATCTATCATCAGTGCCTTTTGCATGTAAGTAATTAAATTATGTATATATGTCAGTAATTCTCTAGCTCAACTTATTTTTCATTGCTTGTAATTATAGTTATCACTATATTACTTTTGTACTCTATTATGCAGGCTAAAAATTATACAATCTCGAAAGCTGGGACTTAATCACAAGATTGGATTCATTGACCCTAATCGAGTTCATCATCATGGTTTGTTACATTACCTAGAGAGTACGGAGGAGCTTTTGCTTACTTATTTAATGGCGCAACATTACAAAAACACCATACTTTTCCCGTTCAACTTCGAGTGAGTTGTTTACTTTCTTATACATACGCGATGTTAAGTATATGTAATTGATGATTTAGTTATTAACAAATGTAAACATATGGCAGATTTCACTGGGTATTATTTGAGATTGATGTTGAAAAGGCAATCGTTGATGTCCTCAACCCATTATCGAAACCTGAAAAAAAGTTCGACGACACGAAACAGATGCTCCAGAGGTAATTTCGTTCATTATCACAATCGACCTCGTCTTTTCTAATAATATATAGTAATTAGTAAACTTCTTTACTAATTATCCATACCGTAAACTTCAGGGTTTGGGACAAGTTCACCTCTTTCCACAAGGACGTCGGTATAGCCCGGAACCTCACTTTTAAATGGCGAGAGGTAAGCCGAACTAGCTAGGTTCCACGTAAGCATATTCTTAATTTCAGTCTCACAATACCATTTTTTCAATATTTTTGATTATTTTTTATTGGTTTCTTATCTTATTCTATCATAAAGTGCGCGAAGCAGCAACAAGGCACCAATTTGTGTGGATTCTATGTCTGCGAGTTCATCCGAATTCACTTCAATGAGGGTGCAGACTGGAATAGGGTACGTTAACAATTTATTCAAACTTGTTCACTTTTTAAATTGAATTATTTTCATAATGGTTGATATATTGGTGTTGATCTCTCCTTTTTAGTTTGAGACGATCCGGAATAGGCTTGATGCAACAGACCGCCTACTACCTATTGCGGAGGAAATTGCGGGCTTTCTGCTTGACTATGTCATAAAGCCAGTCGCAGAATGCAGTATAATCCAGCCGCGGAAAAAGACCATCCCGATGAAAAAATAGGGTCTAATGCCTCTCTGTCATGTAATGATCTCTGTTTGTAAATATTTAGACACGATCTTCCGGTTGTAAATATTTGTTGTAAATATTTGTTTGGGAGAACTCGTGTACTAGTAGTATTCATGACTATATCCCGAGAAAAAATCGTGTATTCATGATATATATTATATAGTAACGTATAATATGCAACTCGAACTTGTTTGAAATGAAACATAAATGAAAAAACAGAAACACAAAAGAATCAGTAACATAAATATCAAAAACAGAAACACAAATAGAAAACAGGAAACAAAAAAAAAGAAACAAAAAATCATATATACTGTCCCGGTTCGTATTACGAACCGAGACAAATGAGTCGCAGCCAGAGGCTGGCTTGTTTGGCCACGTGGCCCCCCTATTGGTCCTGGGCCGTGGCGTGCCCGGGACAAATAGGGGAGGCTATTTGTCCCGAACACGCTGTCCCGGGTGCGTGACCGGGACAAAAAGCCCTCCCGGCCCGGGACCAGTGGCTTGTTTTGCTCTAGTGCGCGCCGGCATTCTCTTCCGGCCCTGCAGCTACAGGGCGTTCCTCGGTCGCAGCTTGACGAGGAGGCGAGGAAGCATCTCCCCCAGCAGGTCCGCCTGTGCCTGCTGCTGCCTCGCGCGCTTCCCTCGCAGGCTGCACGGGAGCAGTGGCCGCAGGCGGCGGGGAAGGCGCGCGCGGAGGCGTCAACACGCGCGGCGGTGTTGGTTCGGGCGGTGGAGTGGCCTCGCGCGGAGGCGTAGCCGCGCGAGGAGGAGTAGGAGCACGAGGCGGCGCGGAAGTTTTCTCCTCCGAGCCTTCCACCACCAGAGGCTCGGGGGGGGCAGTGCAGGAGCCTCTGGGCGTGCCGCACCCTCCTCCACCTGAGGCCCTGCCGCCCCCGCCTTGGGCGCAACGGCTTCCGCCTGAGGCGCCCCCTCAAGGGGACCCGTGGAGGCCGTCTCCATAGGCCTCGCGGCCTCTTCAGCCACGGCCCGTGCCGTTGCGCTCTTCACATCAGCCGCCTTGCGAAGCCGGCGGCACTTCGCAGGCACTAGATCACTGACAAGAGCCCAAGAAAAGACCTTCAGTAAAGGGTAAAGTGAAAGAGAAAGCTAAAGTCAAGCGATCTAGCATCATGAAAACTCACCCTGAAGGGGGGGGGGGCAGTGTCGACCCACGCCAAGCCTGGCGAGCGCCATGAGGGGAAGGGCTTGGAAGCAGGCCTTGCTCGGGGCGTCTCAGCCTTCCTTTTGGAAGGAACGTCAGATGGCCTCACCCCCGAGCGGTCCACGGCGGCTTTGGTGCGGGGCCCGCGCCCTCCCGGAGAGGCCTCCGCGTCAGAGGCCTCCTCTTCCTCAGCCTCCTCCTCCACGAGGCGCGAGGGCGCCACCACGAAGGTGTCTTCATCGCCTGACAAGATATCACAAATCTCGTCAGTAAATGGCCCGGCCCTCGAGGAGGAAACCTCCCCTGCCGCGGCCTCCTTCTCACCTAGGCCAGCTCCTGAGGCCGAGGGAGAATCGGCCCCCTCCGCTCCCCGCATGGCCGGCGTCGGCACCTCGAAGTCCGCCTGGCATGTCGGGGTGAACGGAGGCATCCCCTCCAGGAGGTCCATGCGCTCCGTCATGTTGTATTGGTGAAGGGGCCGGAGCGCCGCGGGGAGCTCATCCACGACAAGCACCGATGGATTAACGAAGAGTGCGGAGAGGACGTTGTCGATGGTGTCCTTGTGGTTGTCCTCGACGTGAAGCCGCATCTTGTCGCTCGGCCCCGAGTACATCCACATGGGGACCGAGTGTGCCTGGAGGGGCGCGATGCGGCGTGTCACGAAGTCTGCCACAATCATCTGCCCCTTGAGGACCTCCTCGCGGAGGAAGCTCAGGCGTCCCATCAAGCTCACGTTCCTGGCGCCGTCGAAGGTGGCCTTGCCCCAATGGGAGTGCTTCACCGGGGGCTCGTCGGGGACCTCGAGGAAGGCGCAGGGGCGCTCCACCCCAACAAAAAACCACTTCTGACGGAAGTCGTCTACCTTCTTCGTCACTGAAGTGATGGCCTGCCCTCGCTCCAAGACATGGGGATGTAGACGCTCCCCATGCCGTCGACGATGCGGAACAAGACGCACCCAGAGCGCCCGTTCTTCGCCGTGTTCCGGAGCGCGTAAAAGCACCGGAACAGCCCTACCGTGGGCTCCAGGCCCAGGTACGCCTCACAGAGGTAGGCAAAGACGGCGAGGATGAGGACGGAGTTGGGGTGCAGGTGCAGCAGCTGCACCTGGTAGAACGACAACACCGCCTCCAGGAACGGCGAGAAGGGCGGCACCAGTCCCGCAGCAAGGCAATGATGGAAGATCAGGAAGAACCCACGTGGGCGCTTCCCGTGCGCCGCGGGCTTCAGGGCGGTGGCGCCATGCTCGTTCGTTCGGTCCGCCACCAGGTACCGGACCTTGGCGAGCGCCTTCTCGTTGACGCGCACGCCCAGCAGTGCCGCGCCCAGAACGGCCTCAGGGGCCTCCGCCTGGGAGGAAGACCCCGCGGCGGCCTTGTCCTTGCTCTTGAGTGGGCTCATCGTCGAGGGCACGGAAGATTGAAGGAGACGGAGAAGGGAGAATCACAGGAGAGAGCGGAGACGGAGAGCTCTGGGAAGCGGAAACTTCTGCGAGAACAATTGGAAACGGTAACGGCTCCCTGCTGCCTCGCTCGGGCTTTATGTCACCTCAAGGAGCAGTTACCGGGACGTGGTGGGACCCCCACGACTCGCGCCCTGGATCGTGCGAGGCCGTTATTCGTCCAAGTGTCGCGTGACTCGGGCGGGCTGGGCACTAAGGGCCCACGACGCTTCCCCTGAGCCCATGGGCTCAACCGTGCCCATCATGGGCCCGGGGGCTACTGTCGGCGCAGTGGGAACTGGGGTATGGAGAGCCCATTCCCCCCAGGCCTCGCACACTGGCCAGTGAGACGAAACGACTAAGGACCAGGCATCACCGCCTGGCGGGACCCTCGAGAGGCAACTCCCCTCGAGGGCCTGAAGTGGAAACGTTGGCCTCAAGGGGTCCCTCGCCTCAGGAGACCCTCCCGAGGCGCCAGCTCGCCTCGAGGGAGTCCCGCAGGAATCTCCCCTCAGGCCTTCTCGGGCCTGAAGGGAAACGTTGCGGCCTAGGAAGTATGGCAGGACGCACGTGGCCTCTGCCACGCCCACGCGGTGACGCAAGCACCCCCGTTGCCGTTTTGGTGATAAAGGGGTCAGTAAAGCGGCGCCGCCTGCTACGCAACTGCCAGGACCTTCTACTCTGGCAATAAAGCAGGTGGACGGCGCAACCCTCCAACGGAGAACGTCATCGCGGGATCCACCTCAGAGACTGCCCTCTCTGCGGGCAGTACAGCGCGGTCGGCCGCCTGTCGGCCACCGCGCCCACCTTTACCAACAAAGGACCGCGTCCATGGACAAACGGACCACGGTGGACTCCTACTCCACCATGCCTCTGCCGTGTGGGAGCCACCTTGAAGGACAAGCCGAAGGAGAGCGCCAGAGGGACCTATAAAAGGGACAAGACATCCATTGTAGCAAAGGTCGGCTCTTTGCGTGCTACAACCCTTGTAAACCCTAGCAACACTTGTTAGGATAGCCTCTGGCTGGAGGAGGAAGAAGACCATCGCCATTGTACTGTAACCTCCACCATCTTATACAGAAAAGCAGGAGTAGCGGTCTTACCTCCTCACGAGGGCCGTGAACCTGGGTAAAGGCCGGTGTCTATCTCTGTCGTGGGCGTGTCGTCTTCGGGTCCGGCGAGCAATGTCGCAGTGTCCCTCGAGGGTCTTGCCCTCCGCGTTCAACCCCCTTCACGAACTACTCTTCAGGAAGTGACTACCCCCGATTCTTGGGAGTCATAACTCGACTGAATATTATCCCAAAGGTATAAAGTCTGGTTCTTCGGGATAGACCATCTCGGCGGAAGGATCTCGGGAGGGAGGTGTCGGAAAAGGGCATCCCGTTCACATGAGTAAGGGCTGGTTCGAAGTTCTCGGTTGATTTTGTTCTTGAACCTGGTGCCGCACTTCGTCTTACGTCGCTGCACAACACCAGCTTCAGGGACTAGTGTCGGGGAGCTGCCCCCGGGGGTAGGGCAGAACCCGGTTCAGATCAGCGGTATGGCTACAGGAATTGACCTTTGGGAAGCGCTAAGGGCTGACCTGTAGTGCTGTGAGGGGGCAACTTGACCTTTCGGGAGTTGTCAGGGCCAGAGTGCCTCTTGGGGGCCGCAAGGGTCATCTGCGGAGACTATAAATAGACCCCCGGACCCCCAGAGCGGCACAAGCACCAACAGAGAGTTCCTCTAAGAACTAGCTTCTCGAAGATGTCTTTGGTGAGAGCCTAAGACATCTTCGGGAAACTAGGCCTTGAGATACTTCTCTTGAGTTGCTACCCGGGCTCTAGGTGGAACTCGGTACTGACCAGAAGGATCTTCAGACTTTGCAGTATGTCGGGATCCATCGGCACGATCTCGGGTAGAGGAGAACCCGGGTTGCCCGGGTAGATATCCTGGTATAAGCCTAATCGGCTAACCTACCTTAATTCTGCTTGGTTGTATCCGATGTGCAGGAAGGCTCTCTGGAGGTACCGGGTGAGAAGGCGACATGGGGCATGTCGGGAAGGAGTCAAGGAGCAGGTACAGGATTTCTGCCTAACACGGGGGAAATCATATCCCTCCTGGCATGGAAGCATAGTCACCTCCCGCCTGACACGGGAGCGTCTCAGCCGGTACGACGACGCTGCGACAAGGCCAGACATGCCTAGCCCGGCAATCCGGAAAAGGCTACTAAGCATGGGCGAAGACATGTCTTGTCTCTGACAAGTGGACAATGATGATCCAGGACGGCGCCTGCAGTCCTTGACGGGATGATGACGGCAGGGCTATTTAGCTCGGCGGCTAGGTCGCACTAGCCGGTGTCGACATAACCGTTGGTCTGATCGGTGGGGCTAACCCAGATTAGGGTTTCCGGTCCTCCCGGCCAGAACTCTATAAAAGGTGCCATAACTCCTCCTGTGGAGGGACGACTAACCTTTGTACCAAAACTATAGTCTCATTTAGTCCTAGAGGATTTACTTCTTCTCTCTCTCTCTTGTTCATCTTGTTCATCACCGTAACAGCTCAAGGAGCAAGTTGTAGATCTTGTGACATACATATAGTGACAGGAAAGGAATGAGTAGGGGTCTTACCTCCTCACGAGAGCCCCAAACCTGGGTATATCGTGCGTGCTTTTCTGCCTTCGTGCATTTGCTTGTGGTTTACAGATCTTGGCGCATGTCTTTTGGTGTTCTTGGATGTTCTGGAGATCCCTTGTTGTTCCCCTTCCCGACTTAGCCATTCTCGTGTGTGTTTTGGAGTTCCTTCTCGTGTGAGCTTCTCACCTCGCTAGCCCTCCCCGGGTCCACCCGCGTCCATAGGCCCCACACATTAGCCATCCCATGGCATCTGCCGTGATACCACCACGAGAAATGGCACTCAATGTGTTTGTTTGGTTAGTAGTCAACCTTTGGTCAGTAATTTATATCGTGCTTTGCGTCAAAATACATGGCTATGTATGATGCCACCTTAGGTTAGTTTTCTGGTGAGGTTTCATCAATTCTCTACTATGTATTCTGTTGCAAGGTGGCTGCCACCATGCCTCATTTTCTACTATGTAGTCTGTTGCAAGGTGTCTGCCACCACACTTATTTGGTGGTGTTAGGTACTTCTACAGGAAAGAAATACGTTACTAATGTCAATAACCTTATTTGGTTTGATAAATTGTTTACTCATTTGTATCGTTCGATGTTGGGGATATACTAACTAGGGATATCTCCAACATGGATCAATCCGGCTAGTCCAGGGTAGCCCAAGGGTGGTAAGGCTGAAGCCTGCCGGGCGGCCCAGATAGCTGACGTACAAGGAAGTAGGCGGACGGTCCAAGGAGGGCGGAAGGACGAAGCCCATCAAGCCACCAAGCCCAAGACGGAAGCCGGCAACTAAGCCAGCTAGGTCTAGGACTATGTTTACTTGCCGGCCACCAGGAAGCCGTTAGGGAAAGCTCAATATGCATCATACGCATTGTAACCTGTTTACGGCCATTGCCTCATAGTGAATTATAGCAGCACGTAGGATGTCGCCACCGTTGCGGGATCTGAAGCTGGGTAAACTCGCCGTGTTCAATCCCGTCCTCGACGACTCCAGCCTTCTTCCCCATAATCCATACGTAGGCTAGAGGACCCCCGTCTCCTATCAAATATGCCGATACTATGACAGTTGGCGCCCACCGTGGGGCATAAGGTTCCTGGCGTCACATTCCAGGCGGGAACACGTGGCGGCGTGGGCAAGCAGATCGCCGTCGGCCGCGTCACGAGGTATGGTGTCCACAGCTTTGTCAACTCAGATGAGTCCTGGCTCCCGGCGGATGACTACCTCATCGGGTGCGCAATCGTACTGATCGGAGGGATTGATGTCTTCATCGGGTACACGCCAGAGGCCTACGACCTACCGCGTTTCTACGACCCCACCCACCAACCCTTCGACCAAGCAGTCGACCGGCAAGATGGATCTGAATCCGTCTTCTGCCAGGAGACGGCCGGATCTGACTTCCACTTTGTCGGAGTTGTCGGACTGGGATCCGACTCCAAGACGGAAAACAACGATCCTGAGTCAATCCTTCCTGCTCTTCAGGAGGATGCGATGTCAGATGCAGGATCCAGATCTACCGTTCAAGTCGACGTAGATTGTGATTCTGATGATGATGCTAGTCTCTTCGAAGAGAGAATCAAAAACCGCTTTTCCAGTGATAATCCGGTTCCTTCAGAGAACACAGCGGATACAGATATGCCTGATAAGCTTGCCATGATGGTGGTAGTCGGTCACGAGTCAACCTAGTTGTTTCTGAGCCGCAAGATAAACCGGCAGAAGATGCCGGCTACACCGTTACCGGTCAACTCATTGACGGTTCCGACAAGGTGCGCGCAAAGAAGAAAGCTGGTCTCAAAAAAGGCGGTCGCAGCAAACCTACAGATTTGCTCTCCGTCATCAAAGAAGTTGACGAAATTATGAACACTCCGGTGAATAAAGATACCCCGCTCGACGAGGTGGAAGAACTTAGGATTAACATGCTTAAGCACTCCGACTTCCTACACAAAAGAGAGGAGCATGTTGAGAGCCTTGCAAAGAAGATCGAGAAGGAGCAAGAAAAGATGTCGGCAAAACCGAATAGACAGCTCTTTGAAGAAAAAAAGGTCATCAAAAAAGCGTCGTGATAAGGAGCCGCCAATTCGTGCGACCACAACAGCTCAAGATCTAGGGTTTGACTGGCGCAAAACACCACATCGTATGGACAGAAGGGGGGACGTTGTCTTCTGCACCCCTATCCTTTACGCTGCTGCTGCGCTTGACACCCTAGACGACAAGACTTGCACATCGGAAGAAAAGGTGGCCAATGCAAGACACTTCATGAGCAAGGCCCTAGAACAGCAAGCCCGCGCTGACTGCTATGGCCATATGGCGGATGCCCGCAGGGGAGATCTCGAATCCAAGTCAGGAAAGTGCAAAGCCGCACCTGGCGCTGAACCCGAAGGCCTGTCCGGCTCCAGTAGCCATGGCGACAAAAGGAAAGCAACGCCACCTCCAAAGAAGACGCCACCGCCAAAACAAAGGCGGGACGAGAACTCACGGATAGGAAGCAGAGGGGACCTGCCACCTCCAGCTCATCCAAGGTGCGGCAGTGGAGGTAGCCGGGACAACGGCAGCTGCCTAAAAAATATGCCGGCAACGACCCTCCCAGGAGAGGTCGAAGCCGGTGTCCGCAGCGCAGCACCGACAGCAAAAGGAAGGAGGCGGCGGATGGCCCCAGGCGCAGCGTAGGCCGGGCAGCGCAGGACGCGCCAAACGCCAACAGAAGCGGACAACAACTCGATCCAAAAGACGCACGACATCGCCTACAAGACATAGCAAGAGGAAGGGATCCGCTATACTCGTGCCCAAAGTGCTTTGGCGATGCCATCCGCAGAGAGCCGTTCCCCAAGGACATGACATCAGTGTCTAAAAATTGTCTTAGGTACAACGGCCTCATTAAGCCGGATTCATGGCTAGCCGATTATGCCATGGCTTTAGAAATTGCCGGCGGAAGCAATCACATTGCCGTCCGCTACCTACCTCTCATGTTAGAAGGCACGTCAAGGGCTTGGATCGACAACCTTCCCGAAAAGTCTATCCATAGCTGGTACGACATGGAAAAGGTTTTCTCCCAGCACTTCCAAGGAACATACAAGCGTCCGAATACCTACACGGATTTACAACACTGTATTCAGAAGCCAGACGAAACCATGCCAGATTTTATCAGCCGTTAGATCTCTGAAAAGGCCAACTGTCATGGTGTTTCAGACGCACAGGCTATCCATCCCTTCTACACGGGTCTACAGAAAAAGTCCTTACTCCGTCACCGACTCGTCCGCGAGCAAGTCACGGATCTTGGCGAGATGGTCAACCTAGCCGCCCAATACGCGGCAGCAGATGATGACGCACGTGACGATGATCCAGACGTCAGCACCGCGCCAAGGCGGAACAACAAACGCAAGCAAGCAACGGAAGACAAAGCAGGGCCATCTAACGAGGTAGCCATCGCGTTCCAAGGGAACGCCGAAAAAAAGAAGTGGAAGAACAAGAAAGATAACCGTGACGCCGGCTCAGGCCCTAAGGCGGCACGCATCACTTATGAGCAGGCAAAACTTTTGCCATGCGCCTTCCACGCCTCACTCGACAAACTCAACCATATGCTCAGCGAATGCCGCTTCATGGACGACTTCAAAAAGAACCCCACAGTTGGCTGGAAGTCAAAAAAGTCAATAGAAGTACGACAAGAAAGACAACAAGGATGATGATGATGACGACAACATGTCAATCTCAAGAAATGACGACGCCGCCACCAAGAAAAAGAAGCCATACCCGAAGGTCAAAGAGTCACTCGTGTGCTTTGTCGGCACACCTTCGGTTAAGGCGGAAAAGGCGGAGATGCGTGAACTCAACGCGACAATGCCGGATGTCCCTCAGTATTTGAATTGGTCTGAGGCGACAATCACTTAGGACCGGTCCGACCATCCTGATCATGTCCCTCACCCAGGCAAATACGCCCTTGTCGTCGACCCCATCGTCGACATCTTCAGGCTCACAAAAGTACTCATGGATGGCGGCAGCAGCCTCAACATCGTGTACTATGATACACTAAGCCGCATGAACTTGTCTGAGGATCAGCTTGATCGTAGCAACCTCACTTTTCATGGCATAGTGCCCGACAGACAAGCAAAGTCAATGGGGAGCATTACACTGAAGGTAACTTTCGGACCAAAGGAGAACTACCGCTCAGAGTTCCTCCAGTTCGAAGTTATCCCCTTCAAAAGTGCCTATCATCCAATCTTCGAACGACCGGCTTTTGCCAAATTCATGGCAAGGCCGTGCTACATATACAACAAGCTAAAGATACTGGGGGAACATGGAACCATCACGGTTTCTGGCAACTTCAAGAAAGCTAAGGAGTGCGAGCGTGGCATGGCCGCCTTCGCAGAAGCCGTCATCCACAAGGAAGAACTCGCGCTACTTAAAGCGGACCCAAACAACTCCATGCCCAAGAAGACCTTCGAAGCTTCAGAAGACAACAAAAAGGCGGACCTCATCCGAGGTGACAAGTCTTAGCAAGTTGTCATCGGCTCCAACCTTGACAGCAAATAGGAAGGCGCGCTCGTCGAGTTCCTCCGTGAGAATCTTGACATCTTTGCATGGTCTCCATCCGACATGCCTGGTGTACCGAGGGAACTTGCCGAGCACTCACTAAACGTCATAAAGGGATCCAAGCCGGTGACGCAAGGCTATAGGAAAGGAGTCAAATAGGCTGAAGGCCACCAATTTCATAAAAGAATTTGTTCACACCGATTGGGTGGCAAATCATGTACTTGTTCCAAAGAAGAATAAAGAGCTGATGATGTGTATCGACTATTCCGGTGTTAACAAATGCTGCCCAAAGGATCCCTTTGCGCTGCCTAGAATTGACCAGGTCGTAGACTCCACAGTAGGCTCCGAGCTACTTTGTTTTTTGGACGCCTCCTCAGGGTACCACCAAATCAAGATGAGGGAGTCGGATCAGCTGAAAACATGTTTCACCACTCCATACGGGACTTTCTGCTACATCATGATGCCTTTCGGCATGAAGAATCCGGGTGCAACATTCCAGCGCTGTATACAAAATTGCCTGCACGAACAAATCGGCCGTAATGATCACGTCTATGTTGACAACATTGCGGTGATGTCGAAAAAGAAGGCGGATCTCCTAGAAGATTTGGAAGAACTTTTCAGAATCTCCGGAAATACCAGATGAAACTCAATCCCACCAAGTGTGTTTTCGGTGTTCCAGTCGGCAAACTACTTGGATTTATCGTCTCAGAACGAGGGATCGAAGTTAACCCGGAGAAGATCAAGGCTATCCGAAACATATCCAGACCTACTTGTCTGAAGGACGTGCATCGCTTAGCAGGATCGGCGGCAGCCGTCAGTCGTTTCATAAGCCGCCTCATAGAAAATGCAATGCCATTCTACCGGCTATTGAAAAAATCCGACAACTTCGGATGGACAGCAGAAGCAGATACCGTCTTAGAGCAGCTTAAGGAGGCTCTCATATCCGCTCCAATATTGGCAGCACCTCGATCGCAGGAACCAATGCTGCTCTACATTGCGGCAACAGGAGCAGTTGTCAGCGTTGTCTTGGCTGTGGAAAGAAAGGAAAGCGAAGCCGTGACGTCTGAGCAACGTCCGGTCTACTTCATCAGTGAAGTCTTCTCCATGTCCAAGCAGAGGTATCCACATTACCAAAAGCTGGCTTACGACGTATTCTTCGCTGCCATAAAGCTTAGGCATTATTTCTAGGAGCACACAGTGACAGTAGTCAGCAGGGCACCGTTGGGAGACATAATCAACAACGCAGAGGCAACATGACGAGTTGCAAAATGGGGCATCAAGCTTGCCGCCTTCGACATAGTCTACAAACCACGGACCACCATTGACGTGGGGCTGCCTTCCGGGTAGCCCACGATAAGGCTACCTGGGCCGCGCCAAGGACGTGGAAGCCCACAGAAGGCCCACGCGGGGTGCCATGTAACCTAGTCCAAGTCGGTTAGGAAGCATAACCTGCCATATCTGTAGTTGCCATCGGCATCGACCACCCCAGACCTGGCTGCCTATAAAGCCAGGAGGGTTGCTCGTCCAAAAGGACACGCTCATAGCCACCGCCACAAACCCTAGCGAGATCGCAATCTCTCCATTGTAACCACAACTCGCATCAATAATCAGACAAGCAGGAGTAGGGTGTTATCCTCCGGGAGCCTGAACCTGGGTAAATCCTTGCTTGTCAGCCGTCGTGACCACCTGCACTCATCTCTCTCCCCATCAATCAACCTGGGGTGCACAACCCTGGGACTTGTCGAGTTAACACCTCGTCAATTGGCGTTGTCTGTGGGAACGTCAAACAAGTGCTAGGATCATGGTCGCTCCGGCTCCATCCGCAATGAAGATCGGCGTATCCGTCGCCCGGGAGTCGATCCGATTCGGCTCCTTCGAGTATGTCCTCCACCCGCCGGCCCACCGCTCGGTGTACGCCGATCTGGACAAAGGTATACACATCACCTTCGGCTCCATATACTGCTGCATCGATAGTCGTGGTGTACTCCGGTCTACGACTACCGCGCTACGTGCGACGGCGTCACCCGAATCGGCAACCCCCACGCCCGCCGAACCAGCGAAGATCGCATCTACCGCACCCGTGGAGGCTGCACCTGCCGAACCCGCGAAGATCGCATCGGCCGCACCCGCGGAAGCCGCGCCCGCTGCACCCGCGAAGATTGCATCTACATCAACCACATCGACAACTTCGGCAACGGCCGCGCGGATCGGATCTACTACCCCAACTTCGGCCGTGCGATCGACTAAATCAAGATCTACCTCGACTGTCGCACCCGCACGGGCAGCTAGGAGCTCGCGCCTGATAGTCGCGTCACGCGCGCCCTCATCTTCATGGAAGTCCCAAGTCTACCCCAAGCCAATCGCACTCGCCCCAACGAGCGGGAACACATGGACGATCGCGAGAAGACGCGACAGCGACTGCGCTGCGCGCCACGTTGCAGCAATTTTCGATCCCGAGCAAGACACGGACGACATAAGCAGCAGCGGCGGCACCAACTCTCCGACTCAAGTCTACCCCAAGCAAGTCTTCATGGCCGGCACTGCACCACATGGTGACGACGAATGTAGCGTACCTGCTCTTAAAATAAGGCAGATACCTGTGTATAGTGCAAATCCCTGGATCGATTCATTTGCACACACAGTTTACGATGTAATATCACTACAAAGGTCAATTTTATTACATCGATGATCCAGAATTACAAAATATTTGATACAAGTTGCATAGCATAAAGCTAGCATTGAAAAAGTACACAGCGGAATTAAAATAGCAGTGAGTCTCTAATAACTTTCATGCTGCCACAGGCGAAAACATGTTGGTTGTAGACTCGAAACCTTTACGAAACCTCACTCGTCATCTGATCAAATCTGCAATAAGAAAAATATTGCAACAACGTGGGTCAGATTCCATTAAAAATGGAGTCTGGCAAGTGACACTATGGTGGACACTTATGGAATAACTCTAAAGCCTATATGAATATTTGGCTGGTGGAGCTCAAGGCTAATTTGCATAAAGCCAATTTTTCCTATCTTTTTGGAAAACACTTTTCTTGAAATCGACGAGTATGGCATGAAAACCATAAATCTCATCTTCCCTTGTTCACCCATCAACTTTTAACTTAGAAATTGGAATGATGGAATCCTCCGTTGACGTCCTTGATCAGCTGCTCAAAATTGTCCGTAACCGGGGACACGGCTAAGTACTTAGTTTTACACTCTGCAGAGGTTGTGCACTTTCACCATTGTACCCATTCAACCCAAAGTATCCTTTACACACCATTTGTGATAAGGAAAGGAGAGAATGAGACGAGATCTTTCAGAAGCATTTTCCCTCCCACCTGGCTTGACCCGTTCCACCTATCATCCCCTACATCTGCTTGTCAAGCCGGAGAGAGTCCACGCAACATAATTGATCAAGCCAGAGCCCATATGGCAATGGCTGCACTGGAAGCAATCGTCACTTGGAGTTCCTTCAGATTCCTCTGTTCCTGGGTGGCCGTTCTCAAGTGTGCATTACCCTTTAGGAACCATAGAAATGGACCGAGTAGCCACTCAACATAAACCATCCGACCAATTACCACCCAGGTGTTTCATTCTTAACTTAGTAGAATTTAGATTTTCACAAAACAACATTTGCATAGCATCAATAATTCTACTAAGTATGATATAGGAACCTAGACACAGGAATAAGGGATTCTACGCAGGTTTAGCATAGCAACACATGCATATAAAAATACACTAAGTAATGCATATAAAAATAGGAAGTTTATGAGGTGTGCCACTTGCCTTTGAATGTTGTCGTTGTTCACAAACTCTTTTCAACAACGAACGTTTGCTCTCCGTTTAATCTAAGCAATATAAACAAACAACAATACAACAATCAACAGCAAGCAAAACTCAAAATGCATACAAACACATACTAGATGAATAAATAAGTTTTATAAAACTTTCTAAGGAAAATATGTTTATGCATGATGTGTAACATATTCCTAAGGCTAGAAATACTTTTCATGCCATGGAAATCTTTTAAGTTTATGCAAGGCAAATGTGTTGGTCCAAAAGGACTAAGGACTAAAGTCTTAAGTTGGATACTCATACTTTGTTTTATAACTTCTTGAAACAAGCACTCAAATGGCTTAGCCATGATGTGCAAAATACTTAGGGAAAAATACTAAGTCATTTGTTCAAGATGATCACAATTATTATCAACTCTTTGTAAGTTGGACATTCACTATAGTGAGAGAGACAGACACCCGGCCAGCCACTTAAATTGTGGAACAGGTCTCATGTACATGGACATGTAAGGTTTGTTTCCAGGCCGCTTCATCCCACTATGCTGCTAGGATCCAACAACTCCAAGATGATAACATCATGATCAAAATTTGTTTAAGTCTAAAAGACAAGATTAGGAAAGAGGGAAAAGATAGACAGAAGGATGTAGTTGTCCTCCAGGCTTCATCTCCAGACTTGTAACTTTCTTCTGGATGGGGTCTTGATTGAGTTCTTGGTAGTCTTGATGAATCTTCAGACTTGATGGTTCTTGTATCCTCGAGGCTGGTCTTGGTTTTACTTAGTCTTCATGAAATATCAGGGGGAAAGGAAAGACAGAGAGAAAGACTTAGAGAATAGAAAGGGGGTAGGCCTTCTTGAACTTCTTCTCACTTTTCTTCTAAGTGCTTGACATCTTGGGGATGCTTCCAGAGTCTGTTTTCTTCTAAGTCCTTCATGAACTTCTTCTTGATTTTCTTCTAAGTGTTTCCTCCTTGAAGATACTTCTGAAGTCTTGTTTTTGGCTAAGTCCTTCAATGGTCTTCTAGCTCCATCTTGAAAACTACTAAGTGTCTAGTGCATAGCACTTTTCACAAAATACTAAGTTTGAAAATAATCCTAACTTAGAGAAAACTATTGAAGAGGGGTTTTCCTTTGAGAATTATATCTACAATATAAAATATGCTATGAATGAAATGAAATCTTAAATCACAAGAAACATAAAAATAACTTTTGTGTTTTATTTATAAATATGCATGAATTTATAAATGCAATTTAATTAATTTCTAATTTTGGAAAATATACTAAAAGGAATAATTATAAGATTAAAGTTTCCTATGACTAAATTTTTATAACAAAATTTTATAGTTAATTTTAATAGACAGAGAGCATTTAATTAAATCTATTGCAATTGGATTTAATCAAACATAATTTTTCTATTAAAAGTTATTTCAAAATTAGTCAAACCATTCAAATTAAACACACAACTATGAAATCATTCAAACATTACTCAAAAATATTTTTATAGCAGTAGCATTAATTTACATATATTCCAAAGTTTCTAAAACATATTTATTTGCAATTTTTGGATTTATAGATTTAAAGTTATTACAAATATACTTAAAATCACCATTTGAAATTTGAATATTTTATACTAAGTCAAATTTGAATTTTGTCAGATCCAAATTATTCTACAAGTCAAGAGCTTCTCAAATATATAAAATTTATTAAATTTGGAGTTGCGGTTAAAAAGTTATGAGAGATCTAAGTGACAGGGGTGTTTTTGCAAAACTGCCGATTAAAATTAATTACGAAATTGATTATACACGTCAGCGCTGACTGTGCGCTGACGGGGCATGCCACGTGGCGCTGACGTGGTTAAGTCATCTGATCTGGGGCGTCAGATCTGGATCTGACGGTCCAGATCGGAGCGTACCGCTTCGTCCTCGACCATCTAATCTAAGCCCTTGATCGCAGATCGGACGGTGCTGGGGGGGTGTGGACCTTACCGGGCGGCGCAGTGGTCACCGGCGACGAAGGAGACGGCGGCGCGGCTCCGGTGTGGATGTTCCGGTCGTCGCCGTGCTTCCCCGGATGCGTGGAGAGCAGCTCCGAGCGCGGCGCGTCGCGGGGAGGGCGATGGAGGTGGCGGCGTCTCCCCGTTCTTCCTGAAGCACGTGGACACGCTAGTGGAGAGGTAGGGGACGCCGGCGAACTTCCGCTCGTGCTCCCCTCTCGTTTTGCTGCAAGAAGAGCGCGGGGAAAGCGTCAGGAGGTGCGCCAGGAGAAGGGGAATCCGAGGAGGCCAACGGGGGGCGGAGAACCCTTCTCTGTTACCGGAAATCGAAAGAATGGCGGCGGCGGACACGGTGGACTCCGGCGAGCTTTCCGGCGTGATTTAGTTAGGGTTTCAAGGGGGGAAAGACGCGGCGGGGTCCGGGGTTTATATGGGGGGTGCAGGAGATCGAATCCCGTACGAATCGGAGAGGAAATCGTCTCCGATTCGATCTCCTTCTTCGGCGCAAGGTTCGGACGGAGGTTGGAGATGAACAGCTGACGTCACTGCTGACGTCAGCGACTATTTTCTTTTTCTGATTTTATTTCTTTTATTCATATCTTTTGATTTATAACTCCAAATGATGTCAAATAAATTTCTAAAAATTTGTAAAATTATTATCTTTCTGTTAAACCAATTGTGGGCATGTTTTGAATATTTTAGAAAATTAATATTTTGAATTATTGCTAAATTACAAATTTGACACTTAAAGTCAAATTTGAATTTCTTTCTCATTTAAATTTTCTTTTGGCTGAAATAAATTTGTAAAAATACCCACATTTCAATATGTTTGGATTTAAGTTATTTAAACTTATTTTGTTGAAATCATTCATCTTTATTTTGGCATGATCTTAAAGAACTAAATATAACATGTTTAGGAAATGTGGAATATAAAGTATTCATTTTTAATTGAATATAACTTGTGCATCATTATATTTTATATTATGATAATTTCATTGGAAAACTTCATAACAACTTTGGAAAGGATTTTTGTTTTAGTTCTATTCTTATTTAGAATATATTAATCATTTCATGCTTGGGAAATAGATGAAATTCATTTAAGCAGTGAAATGTTTATTTGGCTAATTCATTAATTTAAATTCTATGAAGTTTTAAAGTTATACTCTATAGGCTTATAATTTCCAAACTATATTTTGAACATAGTTAAAGGAATGAAAACCATTTAGTAATTATATAACCTTTTGAATAATCTTGTAATTAAGTGGTTTAATTCAAATACTTATAAAGAACTAATTTATTTAAAATAAAATGAATTGTAGTTTGTAACATTTTTGTCAAATTATATTTTAAGGTTTTGAATTACATGGGATAATAAAATGTTTTAAACTGTGACATTTGAAATATTAAACTTTTGAAGTCTTTTATAGTTGGTTTCCTTATGCATTTAATATTGTATTTTAATAAAAAGAAAAGTTTTAAATTTTAGTGATTTTTGAACATTATAAAATGTTGGGATGTTACAGACTACCACCCTTAAAAGGAATCTCGTCCCCGAGATTCGGAGAAGCTAGAAAAGAAAGCAAGGCTTGAATGATTCTGATAACTCGAGATGTTTTGAGAAATGGAATTTCGGGCATGAAACTTGAAAACTGACAGTGAATGGTTTTTCTGATTAGAAAGATGAAAGGAAAGATAGTTTGAGATTTATGGGTTTAAGTGACTGTGTTTTAAATTTTCTAGGTGGCTACCACCCTTAAAAGAAAAGTTTTGTTGATAATTAAACATTCTAATGCACAACCAACAATCAAGATAATCCACTACAAACATCATCTAACAACATCAAGCAATAAGGTTCAAACAAACAAACAAACAATCTAGTATTGTCATATAGCCAAGTTGATATAATCAATACTCTAACACGATATCGTCATTCTATTTTTGGTGGTGGTCAATCTACTTCCTTCATGACTGCTTCAAGTTCTTGTTCAACTTTCTTGGATATCTTAGAAGTGTTGGTCGAAACCTGGTTCTTCAGTGGTCTTCCATACACGCAGAACTTCATGATTAATCGTAGCTTTTCCATATGAGGCAGCAGAATCAGACTTAGACTATAAGAACATGGTCATCTAGAAAAAGACAAGAGGTTTTTAGAAGCTTGATAGTAGATGAGAATATGAGAAAGACATAGTGAAAAGATTTGTTTTTAGAAAGTGAAGGAAAATAGATTTTCAATCCTATGGTCAAACCTATTTCTATCCAAACCTAGGGTTTCGAACCTACAGGCAACACAGTGCTCTGATACCATCTGTAGCGTACCTGCTCTTAAAATAAGGCAGATACCTGTGTATAGTGCAAATCCCTGGATCGATTCATTTGCACACACAGTTTACGATGTAATATCACAACAAAGGTCAATTTTATTACATCGATGATCCAGAATTACAAAATATTTGATACAAGTTGCATAGCATAAAGCTAGCATTGAAAAAGTACACAGCGGAATTAAAATAGCAGTGAGTCTCTAATAACTTTCATGCTGCCACAGGCGAAAACATGTTGGTTGTAGACTCGAAACCTTTACGAAACCTCGCTCGTCATCTGATCAAATCTGCAATAAGAAAAATATTGCAACAACGTGGGTCAGATTCCATTAAAAATGGAGTCTGGCAAGTGACACTATGGTGGACACTTATGGAATAACTCTAAAGCCTATATGAATATTTGGCTGGTGGAGCTCAAGGCTAATTTGCATAAATCCAATTTTTCCTATGTTTTTGGAAAACACTTTTCTTGAAATCGACGAGTATGGCATGAAAACCATAAATCTCATCTTCCCTTGTTCACCCATCAACTTTTAACTTAGAAATTGGAATGATGGAATCCTCCGTTGACGTCCTTGATCAGCTGCTCAAAATTGTCCGTAACCGGGGACACGGCTAAGTACTTAGTTTTACACTCTGCGGAGGTTGTGCACTTTCACCATTGTACCCATTCAACCCAAAGTATCCTTTACACACCATTTGTGATAAGGAAAGGAGAGAATGAGACGAGATCTTTCAGAAGCATTTTCCCTCCCACCTGGCTTGACCCGTTCCACCTATCATCCCCTACATCTGCTTGTCAAGCCGGAGAGAGTCCACGCAACATAATTGATCAAGCCAGAGCCCATATGGCAATGGCTGCACTGGAAGCAATCGTCACTTGGAGTTCCTTCAGATTCTTCTGTTCCTGGGTGGCCGTTCTCAAGTGTGCATTACCCTTTAGGAACCATAGAAATGGACCGAGTAGCCACTCAACATAAACCATCCGACCAATTACCACCCAGGTGTTTCATTCTTAACTTAGTAGAATTTAGATTTTCACAAAACAACATTTGCATAGCATCAATAATTCTACTAAGTATGATATAGGAACCTAGACACAGGAATAAGGGATTCTACGCAGGTTTAGCATAGCTACACATGCATATAAAAATACACTAAGTAATGCATATAAAAATAGGAAGTTTATGAGGTGTGCCACTTGCCTTTGAATGTTGTCGTTGTTCACAAACTCTTTTCAACAACGAACGTTTGCTCTCCGTTTAATCTAAGCAATATAAACAAACAACAATACAACAATCAACAGCAAGCAAAACTCAAAATGCATACAAACACATACTAGATGAATAAATAAGTTTTATAAAACTTTCTAAGGAAAATATGTTTATGCATGATGTGTAACATATTCCTAAGGCTAGAAATACTTTTCATGCCATGGAAATCTTTTAAGTTTATGCAAGGCAAATGTGTTGGTCCAAAAGGACTAAGGACTAAAGTCTTAAGTTGGATACTCATACTTTGTTTTATAACTTCTTGAAACAAGCACTCAAATGGCTTAGCCATGATGTGCAAAATACTTAGGGAAAAATACTAAGTCATTTGTTCAAGATGATCACAATTATTATCAACTCTTTGTAAGTTGGACATTCACTATAGTGAGAGAGACAGACACCCGGCCAGCCACTTAAATTGTGGAACAGGTCTCATGTACGTGGACATGTAAGGTTTGTTTCCAGGCCGCTTCATCCCACTATGCTGCTAGGATCCAACAACTCCAAGATGATAACATCATGATCAAAATTTGTTTAAGTCTAAAAGACAAGATTAGGAAAGAGGGAAAAGATAGACAGAAGGATGTAGTTGTCCTCCAGGCTTCATCTCCAGACTTGTAACTTTCTTCTGGATGGGGTCTTGATTGAGTTCTTGGTAGTCTTGATGAATCTTCAGACTTGATGGTTCTTGTATCCTCGAGGCTGGTCTTGGTTTTACTTAGTCTTCATGAAATCTCAGGGGGAAAGGAAAGACAGAGAGAAAGACTTAGAGAATAGAAAGGGGGTTGGCCTTCTTGAACTTCTTCTCACTTTTCTTCTAAGTGCTTGACATCTTGGGGATGCTTCCAGAGTCTGTTTTCTTCTAAGTCCTTCATGAACTTCTTCTTGATTTTCTTCTAAGTGTTTCCTCCTTGAAGATACTTCTGAAGTCTTGTTTTTGGCTAAGTCCTTCAATGGTCTTCTAGCTCCATCTTGAAAACTACTAAGTGTCTAGTGCATAGCACTTTTCACAAAATACTAAGTTTGAAAATAATCCTAACTTAGAGAGAACTATTGAAGAGGGGTTTTCCTTTGAGAATTATATCTACAATATAAAATATGCTATGAATGAAATGAAATCTTAAATCACAAGAAACATAAAAATAACTTTTGTGTTTTATTTATAAATATGCATGAATTTATAAATGCAATTTAATTAATTTCTAATTTTGGAAAATATACTAAAAGGAATAATTATAAGATTAAAGTTTCCTATGACTAAATTTTTATAACAAAATTTTATAGATAATGTTAATAGACAGGGAGCATTTAATTAAATCTATTGCAATTGGATTTAATCAAACATAATTTTTCTATTAAAAGTTATTTCAAAATTAGTCAAACCATTCAAATTAAACACACAACTATGAAATCATTCAAACATTACTCAAAAATATTTTTATAGCAGTAGCATTAATTTACATATATTCCAAAGTTTCTAAAACATATTTATTTGCAATTTTTGGATTTATAGATTTAAAGTTATTACAAATATACTCAAATTCACCATTTGAAATTTGAATATTTTATACTAAGTCAAATTTGAATTTTGTCAGATCCAAATTATTCTACAAGTCAAGAGCTTCTCAAATATATAAAATTTATTAAATTTGGAGTTGCGGTTAAAAAGTTGTGAGAGATCTAAGTGACAGGGGTGTTTTTGCAAAACTGCCGATTAAAATTAATTACGAAATTGATTATACACGTCAGCGCTGACTGTGCGCTGACGGGGCATGCCACGTGGTGCTGACGTGGTTAAGTCATCTGATCTGGGCCGTCAGATCTGGATCTGACGGTCCAGATCGGAGTGTACCGCTTCGTCCTCGACCATCTAATCTAAGCCCTTGATCGCAGATCGGACGGTGCTGGGGGGGTGTGGACCTTACCGGGCGGCGCAGTGGTCACCGGCGACGAAGGAGACGGCAGCGCGGCTCCGGTGTGGATGTTCCGGTCGTCGCCGTGCTTCCCCGGATGCGTGGAGAGCAGCCCCGAGCGCGGCGCGTCGCGGGGAGGGCGATGGAGGTGGCGGCGTCTCCCCGTTCTTCCCGAAGCACGTGGACACGCTAGCGGAGAGGTACGGGACGCCGGCGAACTTCCGCTCGTGCTCCCCTCTCGTTTTGCTGCAAGCAGAGCGCGGGGAAAGCGTCAGGAGGTGCGCCAGGAGAAGGGGAATCCGAGGAGGCCAACGGGGGGCGGAGAACCCTTCTCTGTTACCGGAAATCGAAAGAATGGCGGCGGCGGACACGGTGGACTCCGGCGAGCTTTCCGGCGTGATTTAGTTAGGGTTTCAAGGGGGAAAAGACGCGGCGGGGTCCGGGGTTTATATAGGGGGTGCAGGAGATCGAATCCCGTACGAATCGGAGAGGAAATCGTCTCCGATTCGATCTCCTTCTTCGGCGCAAGGTTCGGACGGAGGTTGGAGATGAACAGCTGACGTCACTGCTGACGTCAGCGACTATTTTCTTTTTCTGATTTTATTTCTTTTATTCATATCTTTTGATTTATAACTCCAAATGATGTCAAATAAATTTCTAAAAATTTGTAAAATTATTATCTTTCTGTTAAACCAATTGTGGGCATGTTTTGAATATTTTAGAAAATTAATATTTTGAATTATTGCTAAATTACAAATTTGACACTTAAAGTCAAATTTGAATTTCTTTCTCATTTAAATTTTCTTTTGGCTGAAATAAATTTGTAAAAATACCCACATTTCAATATGTTTGGATTTAAGTTATTTAAACTTATTTTGTTGAAATCATTCATCTTTATTTTGGCATGATCTTAAAGAACTAAATATAACATGTTTAGGAAATGTGGAATATAAAGTATTCATTTTTAATTGAATATAACTTGTGCATCATTATATTTTATATTATGACAATTTCATTGGAAAACTTCATAACAACTTTGGAAAGGATTTTTGTTTTAGTTCTATTCTTATTTAGAATATATTAATCATTTCATGCTTGGGAAATAGATGAAATTCATTTAAGCAGTGAAATGTTTATTTGGCTAATTCATTAATTTAAATTCTATGAAGTTTTAAAGTTATACTCTATAGGCTTATAATTTCCAAACTATATTTTGAACATAGTTAAAGGAATGAAAACCATTTACTAATTATATAACCTTTTGAATAATCTTGTAATTAAGTGGTTTAATTCAAATACTTATAAAGAACTAATTTATTTAAAATAAAATGAATTGTAGTTTGTAACATTTTTGTCAAATTATATTTTAAGGTTTTGAATTACATGGGATAATAAAATGTTTTAAACTGTGACATTTGAAATATTAAACTTTTGAAGTCTTTTATAGTTGGTTTCCTTATGCATTTAATATTGTATTTTAATAAAAAGAAAAGTTTTAAATTTTAGTGATTTTTGAACATTATAAAATGTTGGGATGTTACAACGAAGAACCCGCATATCCGCTAGAGGTGGACATGCCGGACCAGACTAAACTTGTCATCACGCGGGACATGGCGATCCAAGCCATGAAGCATGTCGACGAGGGCACGTTCCCCCCACCCAACGCACCTCGAGACGACCACCTGGCGGTCCAGTACTTGCTACGCAAGGAAGGCGAACGAATCCGCGCCGAAAAAGCCGACCTGCTTAGGCGGAAAAGGGACGCGGACGCATCGAGTGCCAGGCGAGCCGCCCTCTCCTTCACATCCTCTACGGAGGTCAACCAAGGAGCACGGCGAAACAGAGCCCGCGTTCCCCTCATGGCAGAAGCCGATCGAGCCAGGCTCACCCACAACCTCGACTCGTCCTTCGTCACCAAAGATGAGAACGGGATACCCGTACCAAAGACGGCGAATGCCGCCCTGATCTCAGTCGAGACGTATCTCCGGCTCACGCAGCCACCGGAGGGGGACGCGCGCTCCCTTCTCCACAAGCAGCAAATTGCCTCCATAAGGGCAATCGAAGAAGCGCTGGCGGCCAAGGGGCCAAGCAACCGGGCGCACGAACCAACAACCTCGGGCATCCCAGCGGCACAGCGGCAGCCAGTCAAGGACCTTCGCGACGTCCTCACGTAGAAGACGGTGGATCGCAATCGCAAGGAGCGCTCGGCTGGTGCGGCAAACGCAGACGACCACGCTAACCGTGACTTTGAGCCGTGTGGGGCGGCATGCTTCAGCTTCAACATCCGTGATACCCGCATGCCTAAGGGCTTCAAGTTGACAGCAGGCACACCAAAGTACGACGGGAAGCAAGACCCAAATTTGTGGCTCGAGGACTACCTCATTGCCTGCACCTGCCAAGGCGGGACGTCGACCACGGCAATGCAGTACATCCAGCTTATGCTGACGGACTCGGCACGCGGATGGCTCACAAGCCAGCCCAAAGACTCTTTCCGAACATGGGAAGAATTCCAGGATAACTTCATCAAGAGTTTTTCGGGAACATTCGCAAGGCCAACGACCTACATGGAGTTGCAGGCCTGCAAGCAAGGAAAGGATGAGTCGCTCCGCTCCTACATCCAGCGATGGACACTCCTCCGCAATACAATGGAACCCGTCTCAGAAGATCAGGTGATGGACGCCTTCATGCATGGCGTCGCTCGCCGCGACCTCCGCGAGGAGTTCGGTAGGCTCCAGCCGAAGACCACAATAGAGCTCATGAAGACAACCAACCAATGGGCCGAAGGAGAGGACTATGTCCGCGAAACTTCCCCCAAGAAAGAAGGTGAAACAAGCAACTGGCGTGAGGCACGCCAAAAGAAGAAACCACGTTACACCCACGATTCAATCGAGCTAGTAGCGGCGGGCTATGAAACCCCCCGTGAGGACAAGCGCGACAACAGTCGACAGTACGACCAAGGTCGACAGTCTAACTCGAGTCAGTATAACCGTGGCAGCAGCAGCATCGGCCACAATGATGGAAGCCAGAAGCGTGAGTGGAAGCGACCACTGACCCCAGCAGAGGAGCTGATGCAACCCTGTAAGCATCACTCGTTCCGCAACCCGGAGACAGGCAAATGGGGTTCCAGCCACCTGTTGAAGGACTGTCGCAAAGCAAGAAAGATATACCAAGCCATGCAGCAAATCATCGCTCCAGTACAAGCAATACAGGCGGCCCCGCGCCATCCAGGCTGCACCCGCAAACAACAACCAGGTACACGCGGCAGGAGCATTCCCTCAGCCGCAGCAACAGCAACAAGGACAGTCGGCAGCAACCGACACGTACCCACCCGCCAGGGGACAGCTGAACATGATCCAGAAGGGACCCCCGTCAAACAGGCGCCAAAAAATCATCACCCACCAAGTACTACATGCCATCCATAGCCCGCGCGCGGTACCAGAATACCTGCGCGGGTCAGAGACACCCATCACATTTTCCAGGGCAGATCACCCATCCGAGGTAACCCGACCCGGGCACGCCGCACTCGTGATTGAGGCCTTGATCGGCGACTACAGCTTGAAGAAGGTGTTCCTAGACGGAGGCAACGGCATCAACATCATATTCGCCGACACCCTGAGAAGAATGAACAGGTCGATAGAGAAATTGCCGGAATCGGAAACCACCTTCCACGGCATAGTACCAGGGCAAGCAATCACGCCCATGGGAACAATTACACTCGACGTCATCCTCGGTACACCCGAGCACTTCAGGAAGGAGTCAATAGACTTTGAGGTCGTCGACTGGAAGTCACAATACCACGCCATCCTCGGGCGTCCAACCTTTGCCAGGTTCATGGCAGTACCCCACTACGCCTACCTGATGATAAAGCTGCCCGGGCAGAAAGGAGTAATCACTGTACGCGGCGACTTCGGGCTCTCCAACAGCTGCGACCGTGAGTTCGCCAAGATTTCTGAGTTCTTCGGAGTCGAAGAGCAATTCAAGGCCATATCAGGCGACATCGACAAGACCGTCTTCCCAGCTCGCAAGAAGCCAGCTAAGGACGCAGCATTTAACACGAACAACGACACCGTCACCCACCAAGTCCATCCGACTAACAGCAGAAAGACGGTCAAGGTCTCGTCTAGTCTGACCCCAGCATAGGAAAGCGCGCTCGTCGAGTTCCTACGTGAGAACTGGAAGATCTTTTCATGGCAACCTTCTGAGATGCCAGGGATACCCAGGGAACTCGCCGAGCACTCTCTGAAAGTTCACAAGGACGCAAGACCAGTCAAACAATCCATGCGACGCTTCTCAGGACCCAAGCGAGACGCGATCACCATGGAAGTCGACAGACTACTACACGCCAAGTTCATCCGAGAGATCAAGGACTCGGACTGGGTCGCCAACCCGGTCCTAGTGGAGAAAAAGAAGACGAAGAAACTACGCATGTGCGTTGACTTCACCGCAGTCAACAAGTGCTGCCCCAAGGATCACTTCCCGCTCCCGCGGATAGACCAAATCATCGACTCGACAGCAGGTTGCGAGCGCCTGTCCTTCCTGGATGCCTACTCAGGTTACCAGCAGATCAGGCTGAAAGTCGAGGACGAAGAGAAGACGGCCTTCATCACACCCGACGGCGTCTTTTGCTACCAGACGATGCCGTTCGGGTTAAAGAACGCAGGTGCCACGTACCAGTGGACAATGCAAGCGTGCCTCAAGGGGCTAATCGGGCAGATCGTCCAAGTCTACGTCGACGACATCGTCGTCACAACCCGAAAGGAGGATACCCTAGTCGACGACCTCCGCAAGGTCTTCGCCGCACTCGATGTATACTAGATCAAGCTCAACCCAGAGAAGTGCGTGTTTTGCGTGCCAGCCGGAGAGCTACTAGGATACCTCGTATCTGCAAGAGGAATCAAAGCGAACCCCGAGAAGGTGCAGAACATTCTTACAATGCCCGCACCAACAAAACTCCGCGAGGTGCAGCGATTAGCCGGCCGAGTTGCAGCTCTCAGCCGGTTCATTAGTAAGTTGGGAGAGAAAGCCTTACCTTTCTACCAACTGATGAAGAAGACGAACAAGTTCGAGTGGACACAGGAGGCGCAGGACGCATTCGACCATCTCAAGAAAACCCTGACAACCTCTCCAGTCCTCGTGGCACCACTGGAAAACAAGCCGCTATACTTATACGTCTCAGCAACAAACAGGGTGGTGAGCACGGGACTCGTAGTCGAACGGGAAGAAGAAGGGCACAGTCACCCGGTGCAGAGGCCCGTCTACTACCTCAGCGAAGTCCTCACCCTGTCCAAGCAGAACTACCCGCATTACCAGAAGATGGCATATGGAGTCTTCATGACCTCCAGGAAGGTCGTCCACCACTTCTCCGAGCACCCGATCACGGTGGTAAGCTCCTCTGGACTAGCAGACATTCTCACAAACCAACGCGCGACAGGACGAGTCGCCAAGTGGGTTGTCGAGCTAGGACCATGGGGGCTGAAGTATGCTCACCCGAAGTCCATCAAGGCCCAAGTCCTCCCAGAATTCACCACCGAGTGGATAGAAGCCCAGCTACCAAATGCCCCCGACTTGTCCAACGCATGGACAATGTATTTTGATGGCTCCAAGAAATTCATGTCAGCCGGGGCAGGAGTCGTGCTCATCTGCCCCAAAGGCGACAAGCTCAAGTACGTCCTGCAGATGGACTTTCCGACGCCGTCCAACAACGAAGCCGAGTACGAGGTTGTGACGCCCGAAAATCGGTACTATGTAGATTTAAGCGATCCCGCCGAAATCCGCATAATAACGATTTTTGGTCGCCCACCAGACATAATGTGCACGCCGAAACATGCGCATTATGTGGGTGGAATTGTGATAACATTACAACAGTTTCGATACATCCACAAATACAACAGAAGATATAATTACAACAACGACTCGAACGAGTCAAGATACAAATGATACAATACAAAGATTCAGATGACAGCGGAAGCAAAATAGTATCCGACTACGGATAAGATGCAAATTGGACTAAGAGTCCTGAAGATAAGCAATGGCGCCATATCCCTGCCCAGCCAAGCAGGAGGGATTTCCAAGCTAACGTCGTCAGACTTCAAACCTGTTAACTGCACATAAAGCACATCCCAAAAGAGGGTCAGGGCACTCCCTCGCAAGCAAAACCGACTTGCCTACTTTCTACACCATCTCCCAAAATATGGGGTAGGTGGACTTAGCGGCAGCAGCACTAGCAACCTAAAGAGACACGCTACAACTTCCGTCTAATCAGAGAGGGATAAGAGAGCGCATAAAGTAAACATCTACAACTAACACCAAACATAACCCATTCTCGAATTAACCCCCTCAACCAAGTATGAGGAAGCAATTCGGGAATACTCACACGTTGAACAATTTTAGTTACCCGTTATTGTGAAAATAATTCTATATTACTAGTCAGGTTAATTAACAATGATTAGGTGTAAGTTTTCTATGATCTTGTTAGCCAGCATCATCACCAAGTCGTCCATAACCGTGGACACGGCTCATCGATAAGATTATACCCTGCAGGGGTGCACTACTGGACCCGTACTCGTTCGATCAACCCCAAAAGCAAAGCCAGAAGCTAGGGCATCTCAACACGGCAAATCTCTTCTCTACAACCCATCCAGGGAACCGCATGATTGTGTGCACGGCTAATCAGGTCCAGTGCCCGCGGGATACGACCTTCATAGCACTCTAAGAACGTGCCACCCTATATGAGAATCGACTACTCCATCATCATGAGATCGTTATGTAACCATATGCATGCATCAAATGGAAAGCCCGAACTACTTGCGGCGCCCTGGATAAGAAGCGGATTGGATCGAAGCCGCGGGAGGCTCCATAGGGCCTCCCACAAGCGGTTAGTGCGCTCAAAATTGGATCCGAGGACAAGAACTGAGTTCCTAGGTCGACACTTAGCAGAACAAAGCACCTCGCAAGGCCTTCCGCCGGTGCCTTATCTTTTAATTATAATACCCCAATATAGAACAAGATTTTATTAAGGTAGAATAACCTATCATGCTAAGCAGGTGAAATAAAATAAGACATACAGACGACTCGCACCAACAACTCTAAGCATGCGCTACGACTCGCAAGGCCAACAGATAAACATGCAACATGTATTAGGATGTGGGGATAAAGCTGTATGGGCTGCAGGATAAACATGTGATGGGATCGCGATAAAGGAATCGAATACTAGGGTAGCAGAGATCAACGGCAAGAATGAAAGACAATGTATAGGTAAACAAGCAAACTTTGCTTGCCTGGAATCCCGCATGGAAGCAGATCTTGTCGTTGCTCACACATCTCAACGTCGTATCCGCGAAGAAGCAACAAAACACTGAAAGCGCAAAAGATGCATTTTACAACTACGGCAAAAGATCCAGCATGATCATGGAAGAATGATGCATGGCATGGCAAGATGCATTGCGAGATGCACTTAATCCAAATTAAGCGGGACCGGGATTCCGACAATTAATATTTATGTTAAAGTTATTTATCTACCCTACAAAATTAAATGTTCGTTAACATGGCAACACATTGCATGGGTGATCTAATTAAATTAAATGGAATAGGCATTAATTAAATAAAGCCCAACACATTCCATATTTAATTATATAAGTGCAACAAATATATTACACTAAGCAATTAAATAAAAGATGCAAAATGGCATAAGAATGTCATATTAATGTTTATTGCATTTTTCTGATAATAAAACATATAAAGATTATTAAATTTGGAGTTATAGAAATACAGTTATTGCATTTTTAGTTCTAGGGTTGTTTCTGTAAATTGCAGGGACTTATCCGTGATTGAAAAACATGCTGGTAAGGTTTAAACTAGAAAAACAGAGAGGGCAGGGGCCTCAGCGCAAAACGGCAGCGCAGAGATATGTTCGGGTCTTTTCTCACCGAAGGCTGAGTGCACTCGTGAGGCTGACCAGTGGGCCATACGACAGGCTGGCGTGTGTGGGCGTTGTGTGGTTCCCGCGGTCACTGACCGGTGGGGACCGCATGTCAGTGCGCGAAATAAAAGAGACAAAAAATGGGTTTTTATGCGCGGAGTCTGGGATTCGAACTCGCGGATGCGGGAAGGGAACTCGCTACGCTAGCCAGATGGATAGGGTGGTGTTACTGATAGGTTTAGATTTCTTTTAATTTAACAGGAAAGAGGGGGGGTGGCGGACACTGAAGAAACTGAACAAGGTTCAGTTGACAGTGGGCACGGCGGCGGGGATCGTCGCCGGCGATGACCAAAACGGGCGGGGCCGCTCGCGCGCGTGTGTGCTACGGGGGCGGGGTGTGTTGGGTGTGCAGTGGATGAAGAAAAACCGTGACGGGGAAGAAGGAGAAGTCCCAAAACTCTGAGCTCAAGCTCGGTTCGTCCGTCCATGGTGGAGACGAGAAGGACAAGGACGGATTCGAGGGCGTGGGAAGGAAAGCGAGCCCGGGGACAGGGGAAAGGGACCGTGAACTCACAGGGAGGGTAGTGGCGTAGTTGTTCGGTGTCGAGGAGGTCCGGTGGCCGCGAATTCCGCCGGAGTTGCTCCGCCAGCGTCGGGACGTCGTGGACGAGGGCGGCTGCAGCAGACGCTCCCGGTCCAAATAATGTGGGGGAGGAGCTTGGCGACGGTATGGTGCTGCTCCGGTGCTCCTCCTCGGTCCCTCGACGGCGCCGGAGCAGCGGCGTGGCGGCGAGGTCCTCCGGTGGGTTTCGGTGATTTTTTTTGGTGAAAGAAAACAGAGAGGGGTTCGGGGTGGAGAGAAGAGGGCAGGCGGCGGCAGAGCAGGGAGAAGAGAGTGGCGAGGCTAGGGTTAGGGTTGGAGGGGAGAGGAGGAGGGGGCCGGGCTAAAAGGAGAGGAGGGGAGTGGTTGGGAGGAGGGGCTCCCTGCCTCCACGCTGTAAAGCTCTCTCTCCCGTACAGAGGAGGGACACGACAAACTGCTGGAGGGCTCGGGCCTGAGGGGAGAAGGGAGATGGGCCAGGTCAGTGGGCTTCGGCCCAGGAGGTTTTCTTTATCTGAAAAAAAAGGTTATTTGTCTTTTAAATGTTTTTCTGTTTTTGTATTCTAAAACAAAATAGAAAATAATTTGTATAAAGAAACTTTATAAAATAGCCTTAGTTTTTAGATAGGCAATTTAATAATTTAGTTTTTATAATATTGGCAAAAGATTTAAAAAATACACATTTTAATTAATTTGAAATGCATTTGAATTCAAATTGTGTGATTTGAATTTAAAGGGAGTTTAAATTTAAATGTAATAAATTAAGTGAAGTGACCAATGCATGATGACATGATGATGCACAAAAGAAAAACAACAAAACTAATTGGGGA
Source organism: Poa annua (assembly GCA_026929855.1). Lineage (NCBI taxonomy): Eukaryota > Viridiplantae > Streptophyta > Magnoliopsida > Poales > Poaceae > Poa > Poa annua. The sequence goes on along the minus strand of CM049426.1, from coordinate 55,342,005 downwards.
TAAATCCCGGGGCGTTACAGAGGCCCTGATCCACGGCATGCGGATGGCCAAGAACTGCGGCGCCACGCACCTCATGATATACGGCGACTCCTACCTGGTGGTACAGCAAACCATGAAGTCTTGCGACGCCATCGCCGGCAACATGATCGCCTACAGAGACCTCTACAATCAGTTGGAAGGCAAGTTCGACGGCTGCGAGTTGCGACACATCGGCCGTGAAAGCAACGAGGAAGCCGACGTCCTCGCTAACATGGGCTCGGACAGGGTGCCAGTTCCACCCGGCGTCTTCCTCGAGCGCATCACGCAGAGATCCATCAAGACTCAGAACACAGCAAGCGCTGCAACAACAAAAGGCGATGCTAACCCGCCAAGACAAGACAAGGTCCCCAAGGAGGTCATGCTAGTCGAAGCTACGTGGACAGGACCATACCTGGCGTACATACTGCATCAGAAGCTGCCAGCTGACCCAGTCGAAGCAAAGCGCATCATCAGGCGCTCCAAAAGTTTCACCGTCATCAACGGAGAACTCTACAAAAGAAGCATCTCAGGAATCCTACAAAGGTGCGTAGATCCAGTCGACGGACACGCCATCTTACTCGACATCCACGCGGGCATCACGCCAGCAGTCGAGCATTGGTGGCCAAAGCACTACGAGCCGGTTTCTACTGGCTGACAGCCATGCAGGACGCCGAGGAGCTAGTAAGGAAATGCACAGGGGCCAGAAGTTTGCCAACAAGCCACACGCGCCAGCATCAGAACTCAATACAATACCATTAGCCTGGCCCTTCGCCCAATGGGGTCTGGATATGGTGGGCCCGCTGAAGAAATCCTCACCCGGAGGTCACACTCACCTCCTGGTTGCAGTCGATAAGTCCACAAAGTGGATCGAAGCCGTGCCCATCACAAGTTCGACTGCATCCACAGCAGTCAACTTCATCAGGTCAATCATCTTCAGATTTGGAGTACCGAATGGGATCATCACCGACAACGGCTCGAACTTCACAGCCGAAGAATTCAAGGTCTTCTGCTCAGAGCAGGGGATCAAGCTCAGCTATGCGTCCGTCTCGCACCCGCAATCCAATGGGCAAGTGGAGAAAGCCAATGGCCTGGTCTGCAACGGCATCAAGAAGCGACTACGCGTGCCATTAAAACGCGCAGCGGGCGCATGGGTGGAAGAACTACCGTCGGTCCTTTGGAGTCTACGAACAACGCCAAACAGATCCACCCAATACACTCCATTCTTTATGGTGTATGGTGCAGAAGCGGTTCTCCCCTGCGACATCAAATTCGACGCACCGAGAGTAGTCGCCTACGACGAGTCGGATGCAGAGGAGGCACTCGAATACAGCATAGACACCCTGGATGAAGCACGCGACATCGCCCTGGCACGATCAGCCGTGTATCAACAGGACCTGCGCAACTATCACACTCGGAGGCTGCGACCAAGAGCGTTCGTTGCAGGTGACCTGGTCCTCCGACTCAAGCAGAAGAAGGTGCACAAGCTCGCTTCCCCATGGGAGGGCCCGTACATCGTGACAGAAGCAATCGGCAACGGAGCTTACCGCCTGAAAGGCTCGAAGACGGGAGCAGACTGCAGCAACCCGTGGAACGTGGCACAACTCCGCCGGTTCTACGCCTAGTTCAACCCAATCATTGTACAAGAAAAATCAGCGCGGCAGGTTTCAGACGCACTCTTTCCCTCACCAGGGTACCTAAGGGGACTGGAAGGGTTTTAATGAGGCGGCCTGTTCGCAAGAATCAATAAAGTGATTTGAAGAAAATCTGTCTCCTTTACCTTTCACACAGCGGAAGCTAAAATCCTAGGCCGCCACTCTATCCACTCGGGGGCTGCGCCACACAGGTTGAAAGAAAAGCTTAGGCCGCTACCCGAACTACTCGGGGGCTGCGCCATACAAGTATAAATCAAAAAATCCTAGGCCGTCACCTGACCCACTCGGGGGCTGCGCCATACAGGTCAAGTTCAAAATCCTAGGTCGCCACCCGCCACACTCGGGGGCTGCGCCAAACAGGTAACACTTGTAATCCTAGGCTACCACTCGACCTACTCGGGGGCTACGCCATACAGGCCTTCTCAGAAAATCCTCAGCCGCCACTCGAACTCACTCGGGGGCTGCGCTGTACAGGTCAAGTTCAAAATCCTAGGTCGCCACCCGACATACTCGGGGGCTGCGCCAAAAAGGTGACACTTGTAATCCTAGGCCGCCACTCGACCTACTCGGGGGCTGCGCCACACAGGTCTTAGCCAAAATCCTAGGCCACCACTCGAACAACTCGGGGGTTGCGCCATACAGGTCAAGTTACAAAAATCCTAAGTCGCAACCTGTTAAAGTCAGAGACTGCGACACATAGGTCACACTTGGAAAAACCTAGGCCGTTGCCTAACATACTAGGCGACTGCGCCAAACAGGTCGCAAATCAAAACAAGCAAAAACACTTCCGAGAAAGCAGATCAATTCTCATTACTCGCAAGTATTTTTAATCTGGTACATTGCAACCTGCGCAGGCACATTTGCCCTCTATAGCTAACCCTGTACATCACACGACAGCTACTCTAATCTGCAGGCTCGGCCTTCGGCGCATCGAGGGGACCTACAAGGCGCTCACTCAGGTCCTGAACCTGCCTGATAATTTGGCGCGCAGCCGCTAAGGTCTCGTCGAAGTCGTCATCACCAGGCAGGCCATCAAGCACCTTGTCGAGCGGAAGATGCGGCCGATGCATCCGGACGTATGCCAACGCCGCATTTGCCCCAGCCACAAGTTGGGCGTTGACAACCTCCTTCAGCCCCTCACCATCGCGGAACCTCTCCAGCAAGGCGGACAACCCGTTCGGCTGCGCGTTATGCGGGAAGTACACCCGATTGATATGCCAGAGTGTCTTCCGGCAATTCTCCAGAAGAAAAGCCGCACGCCATGTACGATCAAGCATGGTGGCAAGGGCGCCACCTCTCGACTTTTTCACCCAGAACTGACGAGCTTCATAGGAGTCGCCGGACGCCTCTCGGGTAAGTCGCTCTTCAACACGAGCCCGCTCAGCCTCCAAGTCCGGGTTCACATCTGCACGCGTCAACTGCAAGTCAGAACAAGTAAGCTTCAACAAAGAAAGCAGCCGCCAAGAGGATACCAACCTTGCAGTTGTCGACTGATCAGATCGATCTCCCCAAGCAAAAAATCTTCACGTCGTGAGAACTCCGTAGTAGGATGCGACCAAGAGCGGTGCAGCAACAACTCAGTATTCTTCAGGGTCGCCTCAAGCTCAACCACCTTATTCTTCAGGTACGTGATTATCCGCTGATCATTTGTACTACGTGGAGGAGAAGGCGCCGCCTGACGACGGCGAGCACCCGAAGAAGAAGCCTCGCCACTCGGCGCAGTCGCAGGAGAAGAACAAGCACCACCGCGCACGACAGTCTGCCAGGAATACGCAGAGTCAATACAATCATACGACTGTGAAGCAAAGTTAAACTCGGCAGAAAGAAATTCAATTCTAGAAAAAGCACTGTTAAAAGCCAAAAGACCGGGCAGGACAATATTCATTACAGAGCCAGAAGTTCAAAAGTACAGACCACGGCGACTGCCGACTTCCTAAAGCTATGCCTACTCTAAGGCTGCATACTGCGACCGGGAGCGACCCTTCCGAGTGGCAGCCACCTCAGTTGCCTTAGCAAGGGTCCTCTCGAAGAGTGCCACAAGCTGCACTGCCAGCTGCGAAGCATGCTCTTTCACGCCACCCAGCGACGCGGTTCGGCCATCGGGTTTGCGGGAAAAGCCGCTAACGACCTTCTCAAAGTCACCCGGAACCTGATGCCCTAAGAGGAGCTGGAAGGTGAGCTCGGAGCCGCGTACCGTCTGCGACCGCGTGAAGTCGGCGATGGTGGTCGCGTCCTCAAACGGCGCAGCAAGGGCGTCCACGGCTGCCGGCGGCTGGTCGCCCGGGAAGATACTCTGGTGCACCACAGTGAGGGCTCCAGTCGATTTCTTCAACGCGGCTGCGGACTTCTTCAGCACGTCGGATGCATAGGCGCAGACCCGGTCGAGGAAGCCGACAGCAGTCGCCAAGTCAACCGTGTCACTCGACGCGTCTTCCGGAGGAGCTCCACCGCAAATCTCTGCGCAAAGGATTCAAGGTCGGACAAAGAAAAAGATCAAGGCACAGTAGGCACTAAGCCGAAACTTACCTCCAAGAACACCGGCGAGTGAGAGGAGACGACCGACTTGAGTCTTCTCCTGGGCGACCCGTGCCAGCTCCCGCTCTCGAGAATCAGGCAGGGCCTTCTCAAGCTCAGCCACCCGCCCAGTAGCCTGGTCCAGAGAAGCACGCAGCTGGTCCCTCTCCTTCTCCAGGCGAACATAAGCCGCGGCTGCGTCAAGCTGCTGACGGTAGTACGGCTGAAACAAAAGCAAGATGTTAATAAAGTTGCGGGCGACTATACTAGTCACCCACACCTTCGGGGGCTACTCCCATCGGGAGCGCTGATCGCACAGCCGATGAAAACTCAAGAATACAAGTACAAGCGAAAAGGACTTTTTACGTGGTCCAGGAGGTCAGGGTCCTCTGAAGCCGAAGGAGGGTCGCGGCTCGACGATGCAACGCCAGCGGGCTCTACACGCGCCTTCTCCACCACCGCCTGAGTCCCCAACTCAGTCGAAGGGGCGGATGTATGCTCCACGTCCCAAAGGGGGGAGCTAACATCGCCAGAACGATGGCTGCAGCGAAAACGAGCACACTTCTCAACTCAAACGTTGCAGCTACAAAACACAACTCGAAGGAAACAAATCATCAAGAAGCTCACCTGGGGGTTCCAAGGTCGTCGTAACTCTCCAGGGAGGGCGACGCCATCCACGCAAACGAACGAGGAGCCGCGGAGCTGACTGGAGGAACATTCAGGGGCTCACTCCAGCCACCCGAGGACCGCGCACCCGACGACGTCGCGACGGCCTCCTCCAGAGTAACGTCGGCATCCTTAGCAGGTGACGACACAGTAGCAGAGTCGCCACGGCTCGGGAGCTTCCGCTTCTTCCGTACGGGCTCCTCCTCTTCATCTTCATCCTCCACCTCTTCGTGGGGAGAATGTGCGGAAGGAATCTCTTCGTCGTCGTCCTCCTCCTCGACAAACTTCGACTCGTCGTCGGGTCCGTTCTCGGGAAGAGGAGGAAGGCTGATCAACAAAGACCGACACTGAAGCAAGTAGACACAAGTCGAATCAAGAAGAAGGTAGACGCAAGTCGAGTCAAGACAAAAAGAAAACAAGCCAAGACTCACCTCAGGAACGGGGTTCGATGCCCCGTAAGCAGCAACCGGGCACTTGACGTTGCACGTGTCCGCGACTCGGAGGTTGGTGATGGACAGTTTCCACCTCCTCATCGTCAAGCGGCTCGGTGCTGACGCCCTCGGCGGCCCACATCGGGTGAGGCCGAGCGCGAGCGGCTGCACCCGAAGACGGAAGAAGGTGGCCATCAGGAAGACGCCACCCGCCTCGCGCCCAAGGGTCTTGGTCAGATTGCGCAGCAGGCCCAGCAGGGGCCGCACAGCATCCTTCTCCACAGCAGTCAGCGGGTGCGTCCAGGCGCCGGTCTTCCGCAGTGCACGTCCGCTGTCGAATGCACCCAAGCCATCTTGGTTCGACTGGACGTAGAACCATCGCTTGCGCCATCCTTGGACGGAGTCGCACTTCATCATCTGGAAGTACGCGGTGTCACCGCGCACTTGGATTCTGAAGCCGCCCACGGGGAAGGGCAACCCGCTCCTCCCATCGTTCTTGCGAGCGAGGAAGAGCGACTTCCACAATGCCCAGTGGGGCGCGACACCCAGAAAGCACTCGCAGAGCACGATGAAGCCCGCGATGCTCAAGACGCCATTGGGGGTCAGATCATGGATCTGAACCCCATTGGCATACAAGAGACCGCGCACAAAATCGTGCATGGGGAACCCGAAGCCCCGCGGAAGGAAATCCACGAAGCAAACACGTTCCCCATCGCGGGGAGTGGGGAAAACCTCTTTGCCAGGAGCGCGTACCTGGACTTGGTTAGCAGGTGGAAGAAGACCCTGTGCGCGGAGAATTCCACCTCGGCCCTCTTCACCGACGATCTCTGCCAGTCGCCATCGGGCTTCTTCATCAGCCCGGCATCGTCGGCGGCGGCGGAGGAGCCAGCAGCGCTCTTCGGCTTGCCCATGGCGCAGTGAGGCAGCACAAGGTGCACGGACAGAAAAGCAAGGAGCTCTGGATGGCGGCAAAAATGGTAGAGCACAGAGGAAAGGGAGGCCAGAACGATTGGAGAAGATGAAGTCCCTCGCTTCAAAACGCAGTACTTATGCCTCGAAAAGGTTCATCTCAACCGTCCACAGAACAAGGGCTCCGAGCAGACACATCCGGCCGTACACGTGTCGCGCGAAGAAACCAACCGTCGCCGCCCACTTCGTCCACTACGCACGAAAACCGAGGCGTCATCATCATGCCGCGCAAATTTCGCGCCCAGTTCGGAGACGTGACAACAGCTGACCACGGTCAGCTCTGATAGCGGGGCCCGCCCCGTCACGTCCCATCGGGCGCAGAGGCGTGCAATAGATCGTCACCAGTGACGTCATCAAGCCAATGGCTCCAAAAGCAACTGAAACAGCTCGACAGAGTGATTCGAGTAGTAAGCTACTTAGCTGAAACCAACAAAGTAGGATCGACTGATGATCCGAGAACCCGAAGAAATCATTCGGGTGGCAAGGAAAAAAACGAGTAAGCTAGAGCAGCCGAATCCATCAACAAGTAAGCCAGCATGCCGAGTAAAAGCAAGCTTCAAGACAAAGGCACATAATTCGACTGCAAAGGTTACTCCCATCGGGAGCGGCCGGCTCGACTGAAGAAATCGAGTTCAAGCTCAAGATCAAGTAATCCAATGGCGCGTCCAGGAGAAAGAAGTCCTTCGCTCGACTCTACGCTTCGACCAAGCACTCGGGGGCTACTGACGTGGGGCTGCCTTTCGGGTAGCCCACGATAAGGCTACCTGGGCCGCGCCAAGGACGTGGAAGCCCACAGAAGGCCCACGCTGGGTGCCATGTAACATAGTCCAAGTCGGTTAGGAAGCATAACCTGCCATATCTGTAGTTGCCATCGGCATCGACCACCCGAGACCTGGCTGCCTATAAAGCCAGGAGGGTTGCTCGTCCAAAAGGACATGCTCATAGCCACCGCCACAAACCCTAGCGAGATCGCAATCTCGCCGTTGTAACCACAACTCGCATCAATAATCAGACAAGCAGGAGTAGGGTGTTATCCTCCGGGAGCATGAACCTGGGTAAATCCTTGCTTGTCAGCCGTCGTGACCACCTGCACTCATCTCTCTCCCCATCAATCAACCCGGGGTGCACAACCCTGGGACTTGTCGAGTTAACACCTCGTCAGCCATTAAGACTCAAGCACTTGCAGATTTCGTTGCCGATTGGATAGAAGCCATGGAGGAAACAGTACTCCCCGAGTCAGAATATTGGGTCATGCACTTTGACGGATCAAAGATGCTCAAAGGCTCGGGGGCTGGAGTTGTTTTGCGCACACCCAAAGGTGACAAGCTCAGCTACGTATTGCAGATTAATTTTACAGCAACCAATAACGTCGCAGAGTATGAAGCTTTGCTTCACGGACTACATGTGGCAAACGACCTTGGCATCAAGAGAATCCTCTGTTATGGCGACTCCGATTTAATCGTGCAACAAGTAAGCGACACATGGGACGCAAAGAGTACAACAATGGCGGCTTACAGGGCCAAAGTTGACGAATTTGCCAAAAAATTCATGGGCTACGAAGTCCGGCATGTTCCAAGAGCTGAGAACGAGGTGGCAGACACCCTCGCCAGACTCGGGTCTTAACGCAAAAAAGTACTGAAGGACATTTTCCTGGAACACTTGCATCAGCCGTCCATTAAGGGCGCCGACTTGTTGGACCCCGATGTAGAAGAACCAGTAGAAGTGGCAAGTCTTGTCGTCTACTTGGTACAGCCGGATTGGATTGTCCCATATCTCGATTTCTTAATCGACCAGAAGTTGCCGGAGGACGATGAGGTGTTGAAAAGGCAGATCGTAAGGCGAGCCAAATCATTCACAATAATAAAAGGTGAGTTGCATAAGCGAAGCACGTGCGGTATCTATCAACGGTGCATATTGCCAGAAGAAGGCCGGGAAATCCTGAAGGACATACACATCGATACTTGCGGGCATCACGCCTCCGCCAGGTCCATTGTGTCCAAAGCTTTCCGCCAAGGTTTCTACTGGCTAACTGCCAAAGAAGACGCTGAGCACATCGTGAAAACATGCAAATGCTGCCAGTTGTACGCCTGCCAACCTCACATGTCAGACAAGAGCTAAGGACAATTCCAATCACTTGCCCGTTCGCGGTCTGGGCTTAGACATGGTTGGTCCCTTCAAGAAGGCACGTGGTGGGTATACCCACCTATTGGTCGCTGTCGACAAGTTCACTAAATGGGTCAAGGCCAAGCCGATCAATAAACTTGATGCACGAACGGCCACCAATTTCCTCTGGGGAATAATCTCTCGGTTCGGAGTTCCACACAACATTATCACAGATAATGGCAGCAACCTATCTCAAGGCGACATCGAAGAATACCGCAGTGATCTAGGCATCCGGCTTGATTTGGCATCTGTGTCACACCCTCAATCAAATGGAAAAGTGGAGCGTACAAACGGCTTAGTCCTCTCAGGACTTAAGCCCCATCTCGAAGCTCCGCTACATAGGGCAGCCGGCGCTTGGGCAGAAGAGCTACAGTCCGTACTCTGGATTTTGCGCACAACGCCAAACAGATCTACCGGCTACACTCCTTTCTTCTTAGAATATGGCGCAGAGGCGGTGCTACCCACCGACATGAAATACGATTCCCCTAGAGTTCAAGCCTACATCAAGCAAGACGTAGAAGGGGCAAGACAGGATAGCCTAGACTTGTTAGATGAAGAAAGAGACGTTGCTCTATATCGCTCCGCCTTGTACCAGCAACAACTTCGCTGCCACCATAGCCAGAGAGTGCGGAAGCGAGGCTTCAGAACAGGTGACCTGGTTCTCCGCCTAATTCAAGACAGAATAGGCTTGCACAAGTTATCCCCGCCATGGTAAGGACCGTTTATAGTCACAAAGGCACTGCTCAATGGTTCCTACTATCTAGCCGACATCCGCGATGAAGAAGAAAAGAAAAGGCGTAAGGAGGCGGCATGAAGGAGAGGAACCAAGCTTAAAAGAGGCATTTCCGACCCGTTCGAGCAAACAAGACGGCCTTGGAACATTGAGCAGCTACGTGCTTTCTACACTTAGCAATTTATAATTGTAATAAGTTATATATGATTATAAAATAAAACTCTGTGGTTCCTTATCTGTGTTGAGAAACATGCCATCTTTTGTCTTTTCTTGCAATCATATATCCCCTATGTATCTAAGTTACCTATTTTCTAGCTCCGTGCAAAGGTTCAAACTGGTAGATACTTGCAACTTTCGAGGCAAACCAAAGCAAAAATCAACTTTTTGCGCCGCCTAATTCCTTTACTTTGATTACTTATATGAGGTTCGCATAGTAGAATGTCTTTGGCGCCAACATGTTGGCTTTGGTTCCTGATTCTAAACTCATGGTACTAACCCTAGTTGTTTCAGCTAAAGTTCCTGGCTGAGATTTTGCCAACATACAAACGGTCAAGGATATAAGGCAAAATAAAATTAAGGCGGGCCAAATAAAACAAGGCAAAAGCCTACTTAAATAGCAAAATAAAAACAAGTTCGCTGGCTTCCCGCCTAGTAGTACATCTCCAAAAGATATTTACAAATATTACAAGTTGAGATTTAACTGTTTCAGGGGTAGGAGGAGGCTTGTCGTCAAGAAAAAACAAAAGGAGCCGACACCAACGACTTTGGTTCAGGGGCCGCCTATATTAGGCTTGGGGGCTGAGAACTTCAGCCCTAGAGCTATCACTCCCCTCCGCCTCGGCCGTGCCGGCAGCTCCATCTTCTCCAGCAACCGGCACAGGATGGCGCCGATAGAAGATCGTCGTGTCTACCATGTCGGCGACCCGCGTGGCGTAGCCGGCAACACTGTTCAGTACAGCACCAGACTGAACCTCGTTGTCGTCTTCATAGGTAGACGACATGCCCTCGGTGACGATTCCTATCTCCACCTCGGGGTAGTGCGCCATGAATAATCCTAGCGCAGTTTTGGCACCACCCCGCGCTACCGATTTCAGCGAGCTCTTGTGTAGCTTCGTAGCTTGCTCCAGCATGCTAGGCACATCATTGAACTCGACGGGCTCCTGGCTCCCGGAGGAGATGAAGAACTTGGCGACAAACCGCTTGGACGCCACCAAAGTCTCGTTGATCAGCTCACCTAGACGCGCAAGCTAGGCGAGGGCTGACAACCTTGTCATCGCCTAAGCCGGCAGCAACTGTACCAAAAAAGTAAAAGCGTCAGTTTGTCTCAGGCTAACAAACTGACGGCAAAGATGAAGAGAGACGAACAGCTTACCAAGGACCGACTTATGGAAGGCGGACAACTCAATCATATGAGCTGCCACCGCATCCTCCACAGTCTGGGCGCGAGAAGTCTGCTTGGATATCTCTTCAGCAGCCGCCTTCTCCGCCTACACCAATTTTTTGCGTAGGCTATCCAGCTCTCATGTTAGCTGGGAAGACTCCTGCGCAAACTTCATCTGCTGTGCCTCCATCTCTTTCCGATGCTCCTCCTTCATCGCCAAGTTGGCGGCCGCCAAATCAGAGGCTTCATTCATAATATATTGCATATCAGTAGACGCCTTCAGTATATCCTGTGCGTGATCTAGCAGTTCTACAATATGGATTTTCTAGCTAAATGATTGGCGGCAGCAAACACAAAACATGGCGGAAGGCAAAACACTCAGTGGTTTTACCTTCATCCTTCTTGTGGGCCGCTTCCAAGTCGGCAATCCGGGCATCCTTCGCATCGCAATATTTTTTCAGATCACGTTACCGCTTGTTTATATCCGACCTGGAGGAGATAAGCTCCACGTTGGCGGACAGGACGCCTTGCAGACAAAGACAAAGGCATATAACATATTGTCAAAAAATCACAAAGCCGGCAACCGATATAATTGATTTGTCATCTAAGTGCTCGGTGGGGGGGGGGGGGGGGGGGGGAGACTATGTATATGCTACCAAGTTCCAAAAAGACAACTTACAACAATGTCGGCCTCCAAGTCGGCGAAAGTCTGGGCGGCGAAGTCGGCGAAAGCCAGGGTGGACTCCTTGGCCTCCTTAAAGGATTCCCAGGGGTCCCTAACCTTGCCGCCTCCACAAGCTGGGGCTGCCCTTCGCGGCCCGCCGGCAAGCTCCACCAGCAGCACCTCCTTGGCGGCACGGGATCAGACGGCTTCATTTGCCTTAGCCGCAGACAATGGAAGGGAAGCGCTAGTCACGCGGTCAGCAGAGGAGGTCCTTGGCGGCGGGCTAGAAGCTAGAACCTGTGGCTGGCGGCGGGCGTCGCTCATGAAGCCGCCGGCCCGGGGCTGAGGAGTTGGCGGCACGGTCGCAGGTGAGTTGCCCTGGGGCCGCTTTCCCCTACAAAAGGGATTTGGCCGACAACTTGGAAGTTGCCACCCGCTCCCTGGCAACAAAGTAAAGTTAGCCAGATGAATACCAGTAATAAAGAAGGCCGACAATTGTCTAAGGCGGGAAATGAGTACCTTCGGGGGATGTTAATCCCCGCGTTCGTGTCAAGATCGACGAGCACCGGCTCAGTAGTCGTTGCAGTCCGTTTCTTCCTCTCAGCATTAGCCGTAGAGGAAGCAGCGCCGGACGCCTTGTGCTTCTTGGTTTTCCAGGCTTACGGCTCGTAAAAGTCGGCAGCCAGGTCGTTCTTGGCAGTAGAAGAAGGTGGACGTCCAGCCCTTGACGGACTCAATGTAGGGTATCTTGGGATACCATTGGTGTCCTAGGCTGCAGTTGAAAGTGATACTGCCGCAAGTCGCCAGTCCACCGTCCGGCACAGTCTGACACCGGCAACGGAAGCAGTATCTGAAGAAATCTAAACTAGGCCTAATACCTAGATAGCTCTCAAATAGAGTTGTGAAGCCGGCTAAGACTAGTATGCTATTGGGCATGATGTTGTGGGGCTGGAGCCCATAATTATCCAGCACCTCGCCATAGAAGGTGGAAGGCGGAAAAGTCTTCCCCTAACTAGGTGGGAGGTGAGGATTACCCGCTCGCCGGCTTTCGGAGCCGGGACAACATCCCCGAAGGCGGGCCGCCGGCTGCAATCCTCCCGAGTCGGCAGGTAGTCGGCCGCCTCCAGGTCCTTGAGCGCGTGTTCGTCGACGATGGACGGGAGCCTGTAGCGTGACCCGAGGTCGGCGGGCTCCTCCTCCTCGTCGACGGCGCGCCACCGGCCGCCGCCGGCGCGGTGGAAGACGAGGGCGCTGAGGCCGCCGCCGCACGGGTGTGCGCGGTCGGGGTAGAAGATGGTGCGGTGGCGGGAATGCCCGCCTGCGCCGCCGCGGAGCGCGACACCGCGCCGCCCATCGTCGTGGGCGTGGTGGTCTTCATCGCGAGCTCACTGGACGCCGCCGAGGTGGTGTCTTGGGCTCCGGTGGCCATCGCCGTGCGTGGAGGTCACCAAAGAGGAGGCGCTCGCCGGAGTTCTCTCAGAGGTCGCAAGAAAGCTCGAGAGAGCGAGTGCGCGGGATAGGAAAGGACGGAGGAGGTGAAGTGTGAAGGAGAAGAATGAACCGCTCGGCTCCCTATTTATAAGCTCGGGCATTGCTCTCTGTGCAACGGCTCAATTAGCCAGACACGTGTCGGTCATCCGTTGCCGCAGAGCAATGCACGCTCGCACGATCACCTTGACTCCTCATTTCCCGCGATTTGCAATCATGGTGTGATTTTCGCTTCATTTGGTTTCAAATTGTCGTGAACCAACTGGCATCATCCGTCAAAGATAGGTTTGACTTGCTGCCAAGGATCAAGCTTTCTCGTGAAGCTATCAAGCAAGTTTCACTAAGCCGTCTTTCCCATGTCGGATAAAGGCGGCCGTGTGCCAACGCTGAGGTACACGTTTGTAACATCCCAAGTTTGCTAAGTAGAAATAAAAGGTGTGTTTTGAGCATTGCATGCATCTCATTTAATTTGGACAAGAATTTGCATTTAAAATTCACATGTTTGCTTTTGCAAGAAAGGGTTAAATTCTTGTTATTCTTGGTGAACTCAAAATATTCTAAATTTTCAAAATCCAAGACTGCCATTGGCTTCTTTGTGAAATTTTGAATATCCTAATATTTTTCTGCAAATTTTCCTCTTTACAGAAAAGCCCCAAATTATTTAATTAAGCAACCAGGGGCCTGATTGTGAAGAAAACAGGCAAATAGGAAAATTTCCAGGGGGTTTTCCAGAAAAATGAGTCGTCCTCTTCCTTCCGACCTCCCCGTGCGCCGGTGTCGCGCGCCCGGCCGTTCCTCGCCGTGGATGCGCTGCGATGCGCGCCGCCGCCCTCCCCGGTGTATAAACTTCCTCCGCCGCCGCCTGCCGGAACCCTAGCCCAGTCCCGTTTCTCCTTTGCCGCAATTCCCCACCGAAACCCTAGCTTTGGGTCTCCGAGAACTTTCGGCGATTGCCGCCGTCTCCGGCCACGCCTAGCTCCGGCGAGCAGCTCGGAAGCTGCGCCGTGCTCCCCTCTCCATCCTCCTCGAGCGGTTCGTGCCGGGAAGCCACGAATCAACCGGGGTCGTCGATTTCCTCCGCTCGGGTCCGACACCGGCGAGCTCGATTCCGGTGAACCTCCGCCTCCCCTCGACTCCCCGACCCTTCTACGAGTTTCCCGGTGAGCTACTGGTCCTCATGGACCTTCCCTCTTCCTCCCGTTCGCTCTAATTCTTTCGGCCGACGGACCCCAGCTCCGGCCGCCACTCCGCCGCGCCGTGGGCGCGCTCCGGTGACCATCTCCAGGCGGCGCCACCACCAAATGGTCCGCCTCGACCCCCTCTGGCGACTGCCGCAAGGCAATTCGAACAATTTGCTCGAATTCGAGCAGTTCGTGCTCGGCAGGGAAGATTTGGGCGTTGATGACGTCAGCTGACGTCATCATCTCTTTTTAATTTCCTGAAATCATTTATCTCTTTTCTGTAAATGTTTTAGTATGACATGTGGGGCCATGTTGTCAGAGTTTTAATATTTTCCATTACTATTTTCTGAAATGAATAAAAGTATGACACGTGGGGCCAATTTATTTAAATAAATTTGAATTAAATTGTTTAAACTTTGGAAATTCATAACTAATTCATTCTAAATCAGAAAAATATGATTTTTATATCAAAATATTCAGAAAAATAAAATCTATTCAATTATAATTTAATCATACATATTCCATACAAGGAAAATAATGTTATTAGTCTCACATTAATAAACCCTAATTTTAATTATGGGTATGTTTTATTCACCCATTTAATTTGATGCTTGCATCTAGGGTACCCTAAAATTGACATATCATTCATGTGATTGTGCATCGCATCAATATTGTACTGATTGAGTCATTCCTTTCCGGTATTTGGTTCTTCGTGATAGGATTTGAGCCCGAGAGTGTTTGCAACGCCTCCGAAGATCAATACCCAGCTACTGAAGAGCAAGGCAAGCATAACCTTATATATGCACATATAAGATTTCCAAAGTATTTGATTCTTGTGTTATGCATACGGTTCAAAGATGTTTTGGTCAAGGTATAGAGTGTCACTTGCGTTGCATTGCCGCTTAGACTTGCTTAGTTGTTCCTTTCTCCATCCAGTTGAGAAGATTGGGATGGAATAAGTATACATGATTTATTTATTGTTAAAGACTTGGACGAGAGGCCACATTGGGATTGTGGTGGATTGTCTCGTTCTCGTCGACAATAGGAACTGAGTTCCTGGTTTCGGAACCAAGACTATTCGTGCATCCACACGGGGCTCGGAAACCCCTCGACTCCAACTTGCCTAGCCTTCTACGTGAAGCCACTAGTTCGAGTGTTCCATCTGCGTGTGCGGTAAAATGGTTTGAGGAGAAAATTTAGGGCTCGGGTCAGGAGAGTGTGACGCTCTGATCTTGACCGTGGCAACCCGCACTAGAGACCGCGCGCGTGGTCAGATCTACTGCCGTGGCTCATGGACATAGGCGAAGCTTGGGAAAGGTCGTGGCCAACTCTCCAGCCGGCACTCCCAGGTAGAGTGCTAATGTCTGGCGTATCGGTTGGTTGGCGCGTGTGGGTAGTTACACCCCCTGCAGGGTAAATCTTTTCGGAAAGCCGTGTCCACGGTTATGGATGACTTGGTACCTTATTTCGGTGATCATAGACAACTTAAAATTAATCATAAAACTGTCAACTAAGGGTGGTTAGGGTTACTTCCTCGGGTTGAGTGAGGGGGTGATTCTTGAGGCTGGTGTAGGCGATGACATCTCGGTGGCTACAGAAGATGGAGGATGAAGTCAGAGGTGTTGTTCTCTTATCTCATTTTAAAAGTCTACTGATGCGAGATTCTCTCCTCCCTCGATTAGAAAACAAAGATGGCTTTATGCAAAGACATTCATGATTACTCTCCGAACGGGCGGATATATAATAGGTTAAATAAGTCTTGTTGAGTACCTCTTGTACTCAGCCTTGCGCACTTTTTGGACAGGTGAAGGTTCCTACTCCACTGCCGGTTTCTACATGGACATCGACGAGTAGATCGGGGTTCCCGGGCAGCAGCCTGGAATCGATGGGCGGGACGTCGCTTATGTTATGGCCTCTTAGGCCTTTTGGTTATTGTTATTTAGCATAACATAACTTGCTTTTGTTGTTTGATGTTTTGTTGGGTCAGTGACCTCTGCTTGTAATATTTGCTATCTTCACTCTGCTAAGAGTTTGTGTAATATTGCTTTAAGTCGAAGAGTCACTGTTGTGTTACTGAATTTTCAACTGTTGGCTCTCGAGATCGAGGTTAGGCTTATATCAGATGGATATCTGGGATTTGTCTAGCCTTGCTCTCGGGGGTGCTACAGGTTTTGGTATCAGAGCCGGACTGCCTGTAGGAAACCCTTTTTGTTGGTCGATGTTGAGTTTAGTGTTTGTGAAAACTATTTGAAAGCTAAAACTATCTACAAAAATCTTGATTGGATGCTTTTTCTCCTTATCCATGAATCTATTCTTGGAGCCTCTTTTCTTGATTTGATTTCTAAAGGTTTACCATCTTATCCCATATTTCAAAATCTTAGGATTTCGAAGGTTGGGTAGTGTTCTTTCGTACCTATTTTTGGTTGCGATTCTCAGAGTGTTCTATATGCTTCAATTCCGCTGAAGCATGTATCTTTCTTCTTCCAATATTGAGTTCTACTGCTTGTCCATCTCTTATCATTGTTATCATGCTACTTTTCCACATCCTTTCATCTATCCTGTTTACCGGTGGATCTAACCTTCGTGGTCTATGTTCTATTCTATCAGGATGTCAAGTGGTACTCGTGGCCAGGGCCGTGGTGGTCGTCACCATGGTGATGATGAACTGCCGCCACCTCCCACAATGGCGCAGGTTCTTCAGAACATCGAGAACAACCGTGTGAATACTGAACGCCTCCTTGAGCGTGTGGCCCAGAACACAGAACGTCGCCCCAATGTTTGTGCTACACTTGTAGATTTCCTTAAAGCTCAACCTCCTACCTTTGGTGAATACAAGGAGCCCCTTGAAGCTGATGACTGGCTCCGTACCATCGAGCGTAAGTTTACCGCTCTACATGTTCAAGCCAATGACCGTGTGAACTTCGCCACCTATCAGCTAGAGGGTGCAGCTGGCGCTTGGTGGGAAGGTTTCTTGGCGTTGCAGGTGCCGGGACATGAGGTCACTTGGGAAGAATTCCGTACTGCTTTCCGTGCTGCCTATATCCCTAAGGCAGTAATGGACATCAAGAGAAAGGAGTTCCTGGAACTGTCCCAGGGAAGGCTGAATATCGAGGCTTACGGGCGTGAGTTCACCCGTCTCGCTCGCTATGCCCCTCGAGATGTTACTGATGATGCGGATAAACAAGAGCTATTCCGCAAGGGCCTAAACCCAGCACTTCGGTATGAGCTGTTACCCTTTAAGTTCCAGACCTTCCAGGATCTGTACAATCAGGCTATCACCCTTGAGATTGGAAGGAAGGAAATGGATTCTGCTATGAAGTCTGTCTCCGGGGATCCTCGTGCATCTGGCTCTAGCTTCAAGAAGCGTCGTGTGTTCATCCCATATAGCGTTGTTCCAAGAGCCCCATATGCACCCAAGCCTGCTGGTTATGCTCCTCGCCCAACTGCACCCCATTCTACTTCGACATATGGTGGTGGGCAAGGCTATCGTCCCTCAGGTGCTGCTCCAGCTGGACTTATCTGCTACACTTGTGGTCAGCCCGGCCACTTCTCCTATGGGTGCCCACAGAATGCTGCTAAGGGTGGAGCTCCTCCGCCAAAGAAGGATGCTAAACCATCTGGAGCTGGACGTGGTCGTCTGACCCATGTCACTGCTGTGGCTGCTGAAGAAGATCCAAGCGTCATTCTTGGTACGCTTCATCTCAACTCAATTCCAGCTACATTTTTGTTTGATTCCGAAGCATCGCATTCATTTATTTCGCAAGGATTTGCTCAAAAGCATGGTATCCTTCTAGAGGAAATGTCTATCTCTATGGACATTAATACCCCGGGATCTTGTTGGCGGGCAATCTGGACTGCCCCTGAGCCCAACATTGTTGTAGGCTCTTTATCTTATCCCATTTCCCTCATTGCCCTCAAGTCAACCGACCTTGACGTCATCTTGGGCATGGATTGGCTGGTACGGTACAAGGCCGTTATTGACTGTGCAGCCAGATCTGTAAATATGACCCATCCTTCCGGTGAAACTGTTCGGTACTGGTCTCCTTCCTCAGTACCTTCCTCGGCAATATCTTTTCCAAGCTCAGAGTTGTGTGCCATGGACGCCTCACCTACCCTTGAAATTCAAGACGTTCAGGTGGTTCGTGATTTTCCAGATGTTTTCTCTGAGGAGTTACCTTGTATGCCACCTGATCGAAGTGTGGAGTTTGTTATTGAGTTGGTTCCTGGAACTGCTCCAGTCTCTAAAAGACCTTACCGCATGCCTAAGGAAGAGTTGGTGTAGTTAAAGAGACAACTAGAGGAGATGGAAGGAAAGGGATTTATCCAACCTAGCACCTCTTCTTGGGGATGCCCTGCACTCTTTGTTAAGAAACGGGACACCAACATTCCTCGACTGGTGGTTGACTATCGACCGTTGAATGCTGTGACAATCAAGAACAAGTACCCTCTTCCTCGGATCAATGATCTATTTGACCAACTATCTGGTGCTACTGTCTTCTCCAAGATGGATCTGAGGTCTTGTTATCATCAAATCAAAATCCGGGAGGATGACATTCCAAAGACGGCATTTCAAACTCGTTATGGTCTCTATGAGTATACTGTGATGTCCTTTGGTCTTACCAATGCTCCAGCCACTTTTATGCGGCTCATGAACTCAGTATTCATGGAGTACCTTGACAAGTTCGTCGTGATCTACATCGATGATATCCTAATCTATTCCAAAACCGAAGAAGAACACGCAGAGCATCTGCGTTTGGTGTTGACTAAGCTTTGTGAGCATCGTCTCTACGCCAAGTTCTCCAAGTGTGTATTCTGGTTGAAAGAGCTTATCTTTCTTGGCCATGTTGTGTCAGCCGATGGTGTTACCGTCATTCCGGAGAAAGTTCAAGCTGTTTTGGATTGGGAGACACCTAAATCAGCTAAAGAGATTCGGAGTTTCCTCGGTCTAGCTGGTTATTACCGTTGCTTTATTGAGAACTTCTCCAAGATTGCAAAGCCCCTGACTGATCTTCTCAAGAAAGGAAAGAAGTTTGAATGGTCAGAATAGGCACATCCCAAAAGAGGGTCAGGGCACTCCCTGGCAAGCAAAACCGACTTGCCTACTTTCTACACCATCTCCCAAAATATGGGGTAGGTGGACTTAGCGGCAGCAGCACTAGCAACCTAAAGAGACACGCTACAACTTCCGTCTAATCAGAGAGGGATAAGAGAGCGCATAAAGTAAACATCTACAACTAACACCAAACATAACCCATTCTCGAATTAACCCCCTCAACCAAGTATGAGGAAGCAATTCGGGAATACTCACACGTTGAACAATTTTAGTTACCCGTTATTGTGAAAATAATTCTATATTACTAGTCAGGTTAATTAACAATGATTAGGTGTAAGTTGTCTATGATCTTGTTAGCCAGCATCATCACCAAGTCGTCCATAACCGTGGACACGGCTCATCGATAAGATTATACCCTGCAGGGGTGCACTACTGGACCCGTACTCGTTCGATCAACCCCAAAAGCAAAGCCAGAAGCTAGGGCATCTCAACACGGCAAATCTCTTCTCTACAACCCATCCAGGGAACCGCATGATTGTGTGCACGGCTAATCAGGTCCAGTGCCCGCGGGATACGACCTTCATAGCACTCTAAGAACGTGCCACCCTATATGAGAATCGACTACTCCATCATCATGAGATCGTTTGTAACCATATGCATGCATCAAATGGAAAGCCCGAACTACTTGCGGCGCCCTGGATAAGAAGCGGATTAGATCGAAGCCGCGGGGGGCTCCATAGGGCCTCCCACAAGCGGTTAGTGCGCTCAAAATTGGATCCGAGGACAAGAACTGAGTTCCTAGGTCGACACTTAGCAGAACAAAGCACCTCGCAAGGCCTTCCGCCGGTGCCTTATCTTTTAATTATAATACCCCAATATAGAACAAAATTTTATTAAGGTAGAATAACCTATCATGCTAAGCAGGTGAAATAAAATAAGACATACAGACGAATCGCACCAACAACTCTAAGCATGCGCTACGACTCGCAAGGCCAACAGATAAACATGCAACATGTATTAGGATGTGGGGATAAAGCTGTATGGGCTGCAGGATAAACATGTGATGGGATCGCGATAAAGGAATCGAATACTAGGGTAGCAGAGATCAACGACAGGAATGAAAGACAATGTATAGGTAAACAAGCAAACTTTGCTTGCCTGGAATCCCGCATGGAAGCAGATCTTGTCGTTGCTCACACATCTCAACGTCGTATCCGCGAAGAAGCAACAAAACACTGAAAGCGCAAAAGATGCATTTTACAACTACGGCAAAAGATCCAGCATGATCATGGAAGAATGATGCATGGCATGGCAAGATGCATTGCGAGATGCACTTAATCCAAATTA
Organism: Poa annua; assembly: GCA_026929855.1. Taxonomy (NCBI): domain Eukaryota; kingdom Viridiplantae; phylum Streptophyta; class Magnoliopsida; order Poales; family Poaceae; genus Poa; species Poa annua. Next base: position 55,321,745 of record CM049426.1, on the reverse strand, counting down.
AGCGGGACCGAGATTCCGACAATTAATATTTATGTTAAAGTTATTTATCTACCCAACAAATTAAATGTTCGTTAACATGGCAACACATGGCATGGGTGATCTAATTAAATTAAATGGAATAGACATTAATTAAATAAAGCCCAACACATTCCATATTTAATTATATAGGTGCAACAAATAAATTACACTAAGCAATTAAAATAAAAGATGCAAAATGGCATAAGAATGTCATATTAATGTTTATTGCATTTTTCTGATAATAAAACATATAAAGATTATTAAATTTTGAGTTATAGAAATAAAGTTATAGCATTTTTAGTTCTAGGGTTGTTTCTGTAAATTGCAGGGACTTATCCGTGATTGAAAAACATGCTGGTAAGGTTTAAACTAGAAAAACAGAGAGGGCAGGGGCCTCAGCGCAAAACGGCAGCGCAGAGATATGTTCGGGTCTTTTCTCACCGAAGGCTGATTGCACTCGTGAGGCTGACCAGTGGGCCATACGACAGGCTGGCGTGTGTGGGCGTTGTGTGGTTCCCGCGGTCACTGACCGGTGGGGACCGCATGTCAGTGCGCGAAATAAAAGAGACAAAAATGGGTTTTTATGCGCGGAGTCTGGGATTTGAACTCGCGGATGCGGGAAGGGAACTCGCTGCGCTAGCCAGATGGATAGGGTGGTGTTACTGATAGGTTTAGATTTCTTTTAATTTAACAGGAAAGAGGGGGGGTGGCGGACACTGAAGAAACTGAACAAGGTTCAGTTGACAGTGGGCACGGCGGCGGGGATCGTCGCCGGCGATGACCAAAACGGGCGGGGCCGCTCGCGCGCGTGTGTGCTACGGGGGAGGGGTGTGTTGGGTGTGAAGTGGACGAAGAAAAACCGTGACGGGGAAGAAGGAGAAGTCCCAAAACTCCGAGCTCAAGCTCGGTTCGTCCGTCCATGGCGGAGACGAGAAGGACGAGGACGGATTCGAGGGCGTGGGAAGGAAAGCGAGCCCGGGGAGAGGGGAAAGGGACCGTGAGCTCACAGGGAGGGTGGTGGCGTAGTTGTTCGGTGTCGAGGAGGTCCGGTGGCCGCGAATTCCGCCGGAGTTGCTCCGCCGGCGTCGGGACGTCGTGGACGAGGGCGGCTGCAGCAGGGGCTCCCGGTCCAAATAATGTGGGGGAGGAGCTTGGCGACGGTATGGTGCTGCTCCGGTGCTCCTCCTCGGTCCCTCGACGGCGCCGGAGCAGCGGCGTGGCGGCGAGGTCCTCCGGTGGGTTCCGGTGATTTTTTTTGGTGGAAGAAAACAGAGAGGGGTTCGGGGTGGAGAGAAGAGGGCAGGCGGTGGCGGAGCAGGGAGAAGAGAGGGGCGAGGCTAGGGTTAGGGTTGGAGGGGAGAGGAGGAGGGGGCCGGGCTAAAAGGAGAGGAGGGGAGTGGTTGGGAGGAGGGGCTCCATGCCTCCACGCTGTAAAGCTCTCTCTCCCGTACAGAGGAGGGAGAGGACAAACTGCTGGAGGGCTCGGGCCTGAGGGGAGAAGGGAGATGGGCCAGGTCAGTGGGCTTCGGCCCAGGAGGTTTTCTTTCTCTGAAAAAAAAGGTTATTTCTCTTTTAAATGTTTTTCTGTTTTTGTATTCTAAAACAAAATAGAAAATAATTTTGTATAAAGAAACTTTATAAAATAGCCTTAGTTTTTAGATAGGCAATTTAATAATTTAGTTTTTATAATATTGGCAAAAGATTTAAAAAATACACATTTTAATTAATTTGAAATGCATTTGAATTCAAATTGTGTGATTTGAATTTAAAGGGAGTTTAAATTTAAATGTAATAAATTAAATGAAGTGACCAATGCATGATGAAATGATGACATGATGATGCACAAAAGAAAAACAACAAAACTAATTGGGGATAAATCCCGGGGCGTTACAGAGGCCCTGATCCACGGCATGCGGATGGCCAAGAACTGCGGCGCCACGCACCTCATGATATACGGCGACTCCTACCTGGTGGTACAGCAAACCATGAAGTCCTGCGACGCCATCGCCGACAACATGATCGCCTACAGAGACCTCTACAGTCAGTTGGAAGGCAAGTTCGACGGCTGCGAGTTGCGACACATCGGCCGTGAAAGCAACGAGGAAGCCGACGTCCTCGCTAACATGGGCTCGGACAGGGTGCCAGTTCCACCCGGCGTCTTCCTCGAGCGCATCACGCAGAGATCCATCAAGACTCAGAACACAGCAAGCGCTGCAACAACAAAAGGCGATGCTAACCCGCCAAGCCAAGACAAGGTCCCCATGGAGGTCATGCTAGTCGAAGCTACGTGGACAGGACCATACCTGGCGTACATACTGCATCAGAAGCTGCCAGCTGACCTAGTCGAAGCAAAGCGCATCATCAGGCGCTCCAAAAGTTTCACCGTCATCAACGGAGAACTCTACAAAAGAAGCATCTCAGGAATCCTACAAAGGTGCGTAGATCCAGTCGACGGACACGCCATCTTACTCGACATCCACGCGGGTATCTGCGGGCATCACGCCAGCAGTCGAGCATTGGTGGCCAAAGCACTACGAGCCGGTTTGTACTGGCTGACAGCCATGCAGGACGCCGAGGAGCTAGTAAGGAAATGCACAGGGTGCCAGAAGTTTGCCAACAAGCCACACGCGCCAGCATCAGAACTCAAGACAATACCATTAGCCTGGCCCTTCGCCCAATGGGGTCTGGATATGGTGGGCCCGCTGAAGAAATCCTCACCCGGAGGTCACACTCACCTCCTGGTTGCAGTCGATAAGTTCACAAAGTGGATCGAAGCCGTGCCCATCACAAGTTCGACTGCATCCACAGCAGTCAACTTCATCAGGTCAATCATCTTCAGATTTGGAGTACCGAATGGGATCATCACCGACAACGGCTCGAACTTCACAGCCGAAGAATTCAAGGACTTCTGCTCAGAGCAGGGGATCAAGCTCAGCTATGCGTCCGTCTCGCACCCGCAATCCAATGGGCAAGTGGAGAAAGCCAATGGCCTGGTCTGCAACGGCATCAAGAAGCGACTGCGCGTGCCATTAAAACGCGCAGCGGGCGCATGGGTGGAAGAACTACCGTCGGTCCTTTGGAGTCTACGAACAACGCCAAACAGATCCACCCAATACACTCCATTCTTTATGGTGTATGGTGCAGAAGCGGTTCTCCCCTGCGACATCAAATTCGACGCACCGAGAGTAGTCGCCTACGACGAGTCGGATGCAGAGGAGGCACTCGAATACAGCATAGACACCCTGGATGAAGCACGCGACATCGCCCTGGCACGATCAGCCGTGTATCAACAGGACCTGCGCAACTATCACACTCGGAGGCTGCGACCAAGAGCGTTCGTTGCAGGCGACCTGGTCCTCCGACTCAAGCAGAAGAAGGTGCACAAGCTCGCTTCCCCATGGGAGGGTCCGTACATCGTGACAGAAGCAATCGGCAACGGAGCTTACCACCTGAAAGACTCGAAGACGGGAGCAGACTGCAGCAACCCGTGGAACGTGGCACAACTCCGCCGGTTCTACGGCTAGTTCAACCCAATCATTGTACAAGAAAAATCAGCGCGGCAGGTTTCAGACGCACTCTTTCCCTCACCAGGGTACCTAAGGGGACTGGAAGGGTTTTAATGAGGCGGCCTGTTCGCAAGAATCAATAAAGTGATTTGAAGAAAATCTGTCTCCTTTAGCTTTCACACAGAGGAAGCTAAAATCCTAGGCCGCCACTCGATCCACTCGGGGGCTGCGCCACACAGGTTGAAAGAAAAGCTTAGGCCGCTACCCGAACTACTCGGGGGCTGCGCCATACCAGTATAAATCAAAAAATCCTAGGCCGTCACCTGACCCACTCGGGGGTTGCGCCATACAAGTCAAGTTCAAAATCCTAGGTCGCCACCCGCCACACTCGGGAGCTGCGCCAAACAGGTAACACTTGTAATCCTAGGCTACCACTCGACCTACTCGGGGGCTACGCCATACAGGCCTTCTCAGAAAATCCTCAACCGCCACTCGAACTCACTCGGGGGCTGCGCTGTACAGGTCAAGTTCAAAATCCTAGGTCGCCACCCGACATACTCGGGGGCTGCGCCAAACAGGTGACACTTGTAATCCTAGGCCGCCACTCGACCTACTCGGGGGCTGCGCCACACAGGTCTTAGCCAAAATCCTAGGCCACCACTCGAACAACTCGGGGGCTGCGCCATACAGGTCAAGTTACAAAAATCCTAAGTCGCCACCTGTTAAAGTCAGAGACTGCGACACATAGGTCACACTTGGAAAAATCTAGGCCGTTGCCTAACATACTAGGCGACTGCGCCAAACAGGTCGCAAATCAAAACAAGCAAAAACACTTCCGAGAAAGCAGATCAATTCTCATTACTCGCAAGTATTTTTAATCTGGTACATTGCAACCTGCGCAGGCACATTTGCCCTCTATAGCTAACCCTGTACATCAGACGACAGCTACTCTAATCTGCAGGCTCGGCCTTCGGCGCATCGAGGGGACCTACAAGGCGCTCACTCAGGTCCTGAACCTGCCTGATAATTTGGCGCGCAGCCGCTAAGGTCTCGTCGAAGTCGTCATCACCAGGCAGGCCATCAAGCACCTTGTCGAGCGGAAGATGCGGCCGATGCATCCGGACGTATGGCAACGCCGCATTCGCCCCAGCCACAAGTTGGGCGTTGACCACCTCCTTCAGCCCCTCACCATCGCGGAACCTCTCCAGCAAGGCGGACAACCCGTTCGGCTGCGCGTTATGCGGGAAGTACACACGATTGATATGCCAGAGTGTCTTCCGGCAATTCTCCAGAAGAAAAGCCGCACGCCATGTACGATCAAGCATGGTGGCAAGGGCGCCACCTCTCGACTTTTTCACCCAGAACTGACGAGCTTCATAGGAGTCGCCGGACGCCCCTCGGGTAACTCGCTCTTCAACACGAGCCCGCTCAGCCTCCAAGTCCGGGTTCACATCTGCACGCGTCAACTGCAAGTCAGAACAAGTAAGCTTCAGCAAAGAAAGCAGCCGCCAAGAGGATACCAACCTTGCAGTTTTCGACTGATCAGATCGATCTCCCCAAGCAAAAAATCTTCACGTCGTGAGAACTCCGCAGTAGGATGCGACCAAGAGCGGTGCGGCAACAACTCAATATTCTTCAGGGTCGCCTCAAGCTCAACCACCTTATTCTTCAGGTACGTGATTATCCGCTGATCATTTGTACTACGTGGAGGAGCAGGCGCCGCCCGACGACGGCGAGCACCCGAAGAAGAAGCCTCGCCACTCGGCGCAGTCGCAGGAGAAGAAGAAGAACCACCGCGCACGACAGTCTGCCAGGAATACGCAGAGTCAATACAATCATACGACTGTGAAGCAAAGTTAAACTCGGCAGAAAGAAATTCAATTCTAGCAAAAGCACTGTTAAAAGCCAAAAGACCGGGCAGGACAATATTCATTACAGAGCCAGAAGTTCAAAAGTACAGACCACGGCGACTGCCGACTTCCTAAAGCTATGCCTACTCTAAGGCTGCAGACTGCGACCGGGAGCGACCCTTCCGAGTGGCAGCCGCCTCCGTTGCCTTAGCAAGGGTCCTCTCGAAGAGTGCCACAAGCTGCACTGCCAGCTGCGAAGCACGCTCCTTCACGCCACCCAGCGGCACGGTTCGGCCATCGGGTTTGCGGGAAAAGCCGCTAACGACCTTCTCAAAGTCACCCGGAACCTGATGCCCTAAGAGGAGCTGGAAGGTGAGCTCGGAGCCGCGTACGGTCTGCGACCGCGTGAAGTCGGCGATGGTGGTCGCGTCCTCAAATGGCGCAGCAAGGGCGTCCACGGCTGCCGGCGGCTGGTCGCCCGGGAAGATACTCTGGTGCACCACAGTGAGGGCTCCAGTCGATTTCTTCAACGCGGCTGCGGACTTTTTCAGCACGTCGGATGCATAGGCGCAGACCCGGTCGAGGAAGCCGACAGCAGTCGCCAAGTCAACCGTGTCACTCGACGCGTCTTCCGGAGGAGCTCCACCGCAAATCTCTGCACAAAGGATTCAAGGTCGGACAAAGAAAAAGAACAAGGCACAGTAGGCACTAAGCCGAAACTTACCTCCAAGAACACCGGCGAGTGAGAGGAGACGACCGACTTGAGTCTTCTCCTGGGCGACCCGCGCCAGCTCCTGCTCTCGAGAATCATGCAGGGCCTTCTCAAACTCAGCCACCCGCCCAGTAGCCTGGTCCAGAGAAGCACGCAGCTGGTCCCTCTCCTTCTCCAGGCGAACATAAGCCGCGGCTGCGTCAAGCTGCTGACGGTAGTACGGCTAAAACAAAAGCAAGATGTTAATAAAGTTGCGGGCGACTATACTAGTCACCCACACCTTCGGGGGCTACTCCCATCAGGAGCGCTGATCGCACAGCCGATGAAAACTCAAGAATACAAGTACAAGCGAAAAGGACTTACGTGGTCCAGGAGGTCAGGGTCCTCTGAAGCCGAAGGAGGGTCGCGGCTCGACGATGCAACGCCAGCAGGCTGTGCACGCGCCTTCTCCACCACCGCCTGAGTCTACAACTCAGTCGAAGGGGCGGATGTATGCTCCACGTCCCAAAGGGGGGAGCTAACATCGCCAGAACGATGGCTGCAGCGAAAACGAGCACACTTGTCAACTCAAACGTTGTAGCTACAAAACACAACTCGAAGGAAACAAATCATCAAGAAGCTCACCTGGGGGTTCCAAGGTCGTCGTAACTCTCCAGGGAGGGCGACGCCATCCGCGCAAACGAACGAGGAGTCGCGGAGCTGACTGGAGGAACATTCAGGGGCTCACTCCAGCCACCCGAGGACCGCGCACCCGACGACGTCGCGACGGCCTCCTCCAGAGTAACGTCGGCATCCTTAGCAGGTGACGACGCAGTATTAGAGTCGCCACGACTCGGGAGCTTCCGCTTCTTCCGTACGGGCTCCTCCTCTTCATCTTCATCCTCCACCTCTTCGTGGGGAGAATGTGCGGAAGGAATCTCTTCATCGTCGTCCTCCTCCTCGACAAACTTTGACTCGTCGTCGGGTCCGTTCTCGGGAAGAGGAGGAAGGCTGATCAACAAAGACCGACCCTGAAGCAAGTAGACACAAGTCGAATCAAGAAGAAGGTAGACGCAAGTCGAGTCAAGACAAAAAGAAAACAAGCCAAGACTCACCTCAGGAACGGGGTTCGATGCCCCGTAAGCAGCAACCGGGCACTTGACGTTGCACGTGTCCGCGACTCGGAGGTTGGTGATGGACCTTACTTTGGTTTCCACCTCCTCATCGTCAAGCGGCTCGGTGCTGACGCCCTCGGCGGCCCACATCGGGTGAGGCCGAGCGCGAGCGGCTGCACCCGAAGACGGAAGAAGGTGGCCATCAGGAAGACGCCACCCGCCTCGCGCCCAAGGGTCTTGGTCAGATCGTGCAGCAGGCCCAGCAGGGGCCGCACAGCATCCTTCTCCACAGCAGTCAGCGGGTGCGTCCAGGCGCCGGTCTTCCGCAGTGCACGTCCGTTGTCGAATGCACCCAAGCCATCTTAATTCGACTGGACGTAGAACCATCGCTTGCGCCATCCTTGGACGGAGTCGCACTTCTTCATCTGGAAGTACGCGGTGTCACCGCGCACTTGGATTCTGAAGCCGCCCACGGGGAAGGGCAACCCGCTCCTCCCATCGTTCTTGCGAACGAGGAAGAGCAACTTCCACAATGCCCAGTGGGGCGCGACACCCAGAAAGCACTCGCAGAGCACGATGAAGCCCGCGATGCTCAAGACGCCATTGGGGGTCAGATCATGGATCTGAACCCCATAGGCATACAAGAGACCGCGCACAAAATCGTGCATGGGGAAACCGAAGCCCCGCGGAAGGAAATCCACGAAGCAAACACGTTCCCCATCGCGGGGAGTGGGGAAAACCTCCTTGCCAGGAGCGCGTACCTGGACTTGGTTAGCAGGAGGAAGAAGACCCTGTGCGCGGAGAATTCCACCTCGGCCCTCTTCACCGACGATCTCTGCCAGTCGCCATCGGGCTTCTTCATCAGCCCGGCATCGTCGGCGGCGGCGGAGGAGCCAGCGGCGCTCTTCGGCTTGCCCATGGCGCAGTGAGGCAGCACAAGGTGCACGGACAGAAAAGCAAGGAGCTCTGGATGGCGGCGAAAATGGTAGAGCGCAGAGGAAAGGGAGGCCAGAACGATTGGAGAAGATGAAGTCCCTCGCTTCAAAACGCAGTACTTATGCCTCGAAAAGGTTCATCTCAACCGTCCACAGAACAAGGGCTCCGAGCAGACACATCCGGTCGTACACGTGTCGCGCGAAGAAACCAACCGTCGCCGCCCACTTCGTCCACTACGCACGAAAACCGAGGCGTCATCATCATGCCGCGCAAATTTCGCGGCCAGTTCGGAGACGTGACAACTGCTGACCACGGTCAGCTCTGACAGCGGGGCCCGCCACGTCACGTCCCATCGGGCGCAGAGGCGTGCAATAGATCGTCACCAGTGACGTCATCAAGCCAGCGGCTCCAAAAGCAACTGAAACAGCTCGACAGAGTGATTCGAGTAGTAAGCTACTTAGCTGAAACCAACAAAGTAGGATCGACTGATGATCCGAGAACCCGAAGAAATCATTCGGGTGGCAAGGAAAAAAACGAGTAAGCTAGAGCAGCCGAATCCATCAACAAGTAAGCCAGCATGCCGAGTAAAAGCAAGCTTCAAGACAAAGGCACATAATTCGACTGCAAAGGTTACTCCCATCGGGAGCGGCCGGCTCGACTGAAGAAATCGAGTTCAAGCTCAAGATCAAGTAATCCAATGGCGCGTCCAGGAGAAAGAAGTCATTCGCTCGACTCTACGCTTCGACCAAGCACTCGGGGGCTACTGACGTGGGGCTGCCTTTCGGGTAGCCCACGATAAGGCTACCTGGGCCGCGCCAAGGACGTGGAAGCCCACAGAAGGCCCACGCTGGGTGCCATGTAACCTAATCCAAGTCGGTTAGGAAGCATAACCTGCCATATCTGTAGTTGCCATCGGCATCGACCACCCGAGACCTGGCTGCCTATAAAGCCAGGAGGGTTGCTCGTCCAAAAGGACATGCTCATAGCCACCGCCACAAACCCTAGCGAGATCGCAATCTCGCCGTTGTAACCACAACTCGCATCAATAATCAGACAAGCAGGAGTAGGGTGTTATCCTCCGGGAGCATGAACCTGGGTAAATCCTTGCTTATCAGCGGTCGTGACCACCTGCACTCATCTCTCTCCCCATCAATCAACCCGGGGTGCACAACCCTGGGACTTGTCGAGTTAACACCTCGTCAGCCATTAAGACTCAAGCACTTGCAGATTTCGTTGCCGATTGGATAGAAGCCATGGAGGAAACAGTACTCCCCGAGTCAGAATATTGGGTCATGCACTTTGACGGATCAAAGATGCTCAAAGGCTCGGGGGCTGGAGTTGTTTTGCGCACACCCAAAGGTGACAAGCTCAGCTACGTATTGCAGATTAATTTTACAGCAACCAATAACGTCGCAGAGTATGAAGCTTTGCTTCACGGACTACATGTGGCAAACGACCTTGGCATCAAGAGAATCCTCTGTTATGGCGACTCCGATTTAATCGTGCAACAAGTAAGCAACACATGGGACACAAAGAGTACAACAATGGCGGCTTACAGGGCCAAAGTTGACGAATTCGCCAAAAAATTCATGGGCTACGAAGTCCGACATGTTCCAAGAGCTGAGAACGAGGTGGCAGCCACCCTCGCCAGACTCGGGTCTTAACGCAAAAAAGTACTGAAGGACATTTTCCTGGAACACTTGCATCAGCCGTCCATTAAGGGCGACGAATTGTTGGACCCCGATGTAGAAGAACCAGTAGAAGTGGCAAGTCTTGTCGTCTACTTGGTACAGCCGGATTGGATTGTCCCATATCTCGATTTCTTAATCGACCAGAAGTTGCCGGAGGACGATTAGGTGTTGAAAAGGCAGATCGTAAGGCGAGCCAAATCATTCACAATAATAAAAGGTGAGTTGCATAAGCGAAGCACGTGCGGTATCTATCAACGGTGCATATTTCCAGAAGAAGGCCGGGAAATCCTGAAGGACATACACATCGATACTTGCGGGCATCACGCCTCCGCCAGGTCCATTGTGTCCAAAGCTTTCCGCCAAGGTTTCTACTGGCTAACTGCCAAAGAAGACGCTGAGCACATCGTGAAAACATGCAAATGCTGCCAGTTGTACGCCCGCCAACCTCACATGTCAGACAAGAGCTAAGGATAATTCCAATCACTTGCCCGTTCGCGGTCTGGGCTTAGACATGGTTGGTCCCTTCAAGAAGGCACGTGGTGGGTATACCCACCTATTGGTCGCTGTCGACAAGTTCACTAAATGGGTCAAGGCCAAGCCGATCAATAAACTTGATGCACGAACGGCCACCAATTTCCTCTGGGGAATTATCTCTCGGTTCGGAGTTCCACACAACATTATCACAGATAATGGCAGCAACCTATCTCAAGGCGACATCGAAGAATACCGCAGTGATCTAGGCATCCGGCTTGATTTGGCATCTGTGTCACACCCTCAATCAAATGGACAAGTAGAGCGTACAAACGACTTAGTCCTCTTAGGACTTAAGCCCCGTCTCGAAGCTCCGCTACATAGGGCAGCCGGCGCTTGGGAAGAAGAGCTACAGTCCGTACTCTGGAGTTTGCGCACAACGCCAAACAGATCTACCGGCTACACTCCTTTCTTCTTAGAATATGGCGCAGAGGCGGTGCTACCCACCGACATGAAATACGATTCCCCTAGAGTTCAAGCCTACATCAAGCAAGACGTAGAAGGGGCAAGACAGGATAGCCAAGACTTGTTAGATGAAGAAAGAGACGTTGCTCTATATCGCTCCGCCTTGTACCAGCAACAACTTCGCTGCCACCATAGCCAGAGAGTGCGGAAGCGAGGCTTCAGAACAGGTGACCTGGTTCTCCGCCTAATTCAAGACAGAATAGGCTTGCACAAGTTATCCCCGCCATGGTAAGGACCGTTTATAGTCACAAAGGCACTGCTCAATGGTTCCTACTATCTAGCCGACATCCGCGATGAAGAAGAAAAGAAAAGGCGTAAGGAGGCGGCATGAAGGAGAGGAACCAAGCTTAAAAGAGGCATTTCCGACCCGTTCGAGCAAACAAGACGGCCTTGAAACATTGAGCAGCTACGTCCTTTCTACACTTAGCAATTTATAATTGTAATAAGTTATATATGATTATAAAATAAAACTCTTTGGTTCCTCATCTGTGTTGAGAAACATGCCATCTTTTGTCTTTTCTTGCAATCATATATCCCCTATGTATCTAAGTTACCTATTTTCTAGCTCCGTGCAAAGGTTCAAACTGGTAGATAATTGCAACTTTCGAGCCAAACCAAAGCAAAAATCAACTTTTTGCGCCGCCTAATTCCTTTACTTTGATTACTTATATGTGGTTCGCATAGTAGAATGTCTTTGGCGCCAACATGTTGGCTTTGGTTCCTGATTCTAAACTCATGGTACTAACCCTGGTTGTTTCAGCTAAAGTTCCTTGCTGAGATTTTGCCAACATACAAACGGTCAAGGATATAAGGCAAAATAAAATTAAGGCGGGCCAAATAAAACAAGGCAAAAGCCTACTTAAATAGCAAAATAAAAACAAGTTCGCTGGTTTCCCGCCTAGTAGTACATCTCCAAAAGATATTTACAAATATTACAAGTTGAGATTTAACTGTTTCAGGGGTAGGAGGAGGCTTGTCGTCAAGATAAAACAAAAGGAGCCGACACCAACGACTTTGGTTCAGGGGCCGCCTATATTAGGCTTGGGGGCTGAGAACTTCAGCCCTAGAGCTATCACTCCCCTCCGCCTCGGCCGTGCCGGCAGCTCCATCTTCTCCAGCAACCGGCACAGGATGGCGCCGATAGAAGATCGTCGTGTCTACCATGTCGGCGACCCGCGTGGCGTAGCCGGCAACACTGTTCAGTACAGCACCAGACTGAACCTCGCTGTCGTCTTCATAGGTAGACGACATGCCCTCGGTGACGATTCCTATCTCCACCTCGGGGTAGTGCGCCATGAATAATCCTAGCGCAGTTTTGGCACCACCCCGCGCTACCGATTTTAGCGAGCTCTTGTGTAGCTTCGTAGCTTGCTCCAGCATGCTAGGCACATCATTGAACTCGACGGGCTCCTGGCTCCCGGAGGAGATGAAGAACTTGGCAACAAACCGCTTGGACGCCACCAAAGTCTCGGTGATCAGCTCACCTAGACGCGCAAGCTAGGCGAGGGCTGACAACCTTGTCATCGCCTAAGCCGGCAGCAACTGTACCAAAAAAGTAAAAGCGTCAGTTTGTCTCAGGCTAACAAACTGACGGCAAAGATGAAGAGAGACGAACAGCTTACCAAGGACCGACTTATGGAAGGCGGACAACTCAATCATATGAGCTGCCACCGCATCCTCCACAGTCTGGGCTCGAGAAGTCTGCTTGGATATCTCTTCAGCAGCCGCCTTCTCCGCCTACACCAATTTTTTGCGTAGGGTATCCAGCTCTCATGTTAGCTGGGAAGACTCCTGCGCAAACTTCATCTGCTGTGCCTCCATCTCTTTCCGATGCTCCTCCTTCATCGCCAAGTTGGCGGCCGCCAAATCAGAGGCTTCATTCATAATATCTTGCATATCAGTAGACGCCTTCAGTATATCCTGTGCGTGATCTAGCAGTTCTACAATATGGATTTTCTAGCTAAATGATTGGCGGCAGCAAACACAAAACATGGCGGAAGGCAAAACACTCAGTGGTTTTACCTTCATCCTTCTTGTGGGCCGCTTCCAAGTCGGCAATCCGCGCATCCTTCGCATCGCAATATTTTTTCAGATCACGTTACCGCTTGTTTATCTCCGACCTGGAGGAGATAAGCTCCACGTTGGCGGACAGGACGCCTTGCAGACAAAGACAAAGGCATATAACATATTGTCAAAAAATCACAAAGCCGGCAACCGATATCATTGATTTGTCATCTAAGTGCTCGGTTGGGGGGGGGGGGCATACTATGTATATGCTACCAAGTTCCAAAAAGACAACTTACAACAATGTCGCCCTCCAAGTCGGCGAAAGTCTGGGCGGCGAAGTCGGCGAAAGCCAGGGTGGACTCCGTGGCCTCCTTAAAGGATTCCTAGGGGTCCCTAACCTTGCCGCCTCCACAAGCTGGGGCTGCCCTTCGCGGCCCGCCGGCAAGCTCCACCAGCAGCACCTCCTTGGCGGCACGGGATCGGACGGCTTCATTTGCCGTAGCCGCAGACAATGGAAGGGAAGCACTAGTCACGCGATCAGCAGAGGAGGTCCTTGGCGGCGGGCTAGAAGCCGGAACCTGTGGCTGGCGGCGGGTGTCACTCATGAAGCTGCGGCCCGGGGCTGAGGAGTTGGCGGCACGGTCGCAGGTGAGTTGCCCTGGGGCCGCTTTCCCCTAGACAAAAGGGATTTGGCCGACAACTTGGAAGTTGCCACCCGCTCCCTGGCAACAAAGTAAAGTTAGCCAGACAAATACCAGTAATAAAGAAGGCCGACAATTGTCTAAGGCGGGAAATGAGTACCTTCGGGGGATGTTAATCCCCGCGTTCTTGTCAAGATCGACGAGCACCGGCTCAGTAGTCGTTGCAGTCCGTTTCTTCCTCTCAGCATTAGCCGTAGAGGAAGCAGCGCCGGACGCCTTGTGCTTCTTGGTTTTCCAGGCTTCCGGCTCGTAAAAGTCGGCAGCCAGGTCGTTCTTGGCAGTGGAAGAAGGTGGACGTCCAGCCCTTGACGGACTCGATGTAGGGTATCTTAGGATACCATTGGTGTCCTAGGCTGCAGTTGAAAGTGATACTGCCGCAAGTCGCCAGTCCACCGTCCGGCACAGTCTGACGCCGGCAACGGAAGCAGTATCTGAAGAAATCTAAACTAGGCCTAATACCTAGATAGCTCTCAAATAGAGTTGTGAAGCCGGCTAAGACTAGTATGCTATTGGGCATGATGTTGTGGGGCTGGAGCCCATAATTATCCAGCACCTCGCCATAGAAGGTGGAAGGCGGCAAAGTCTTCCCCTAACTAGGTGGGAGGTGAGGATTACCCGCTCACCGGCTTTCGGAGCCGGGACAACATCCCCGAAGGCGGGCCGCCAGCTGCAATCCTCCCGAGTCGGCAGGTAGTCGGCCGCCTCCAGGTCCTTGAGCGCGTGTTCGTCGACGATGGACGGGAGCCTGTAGCGTGACCCGAGGTCGGCGGGCTCCTCCTCCTCGTCGACGGCGCGCCACCGGCCGCCGCCGGCGCGGTGGAAGACGAGGGCGCTGAGGCCGCCGCCGCACGGGTGTGCGCTGTCGGGGTAGAAGATGGTGCGGTGGCGGGAATGCCCGTCTGCGCCGCCGCGGAGCGCGACACCGCGCCGCCCATCGTCGTCGGCGCGGTGGTCTTCATCGCGAGCTCACTGGACGCCGCCGAGGTGGTGTCTTGGGCTCCGGTGGCCATCGCCGTGCGTGGAGGTCACCAAAGAGGAGGCGCTCGCCGGAGTTCTCTCAGAGGTCGCAAGAAAGCTTGAGAGAGCGAGTGCGCGGGATAGGAAAGGACGGAGGAGGTGAAGTGTGAAGGAGAAGAATGAACCGCTCGGCTCCCTATTTATAAGCTCGGGCGTTGCTCTCTGTGCAACGGCTCAATTAGCCAGACACGTGTCGGTCATCCGTTGCCGCAGAGCAATGCGCGCTCGCATGATCACCTTGACTCCTCATTTCCCGCGATTTGCAATCATGGTGTGATTTTCGCTTCATTTGGTTTCAAATTGTCGTGAACCAACTGGCATCATCCGTCAAAGATAGGTTTGACTTGCTGCCAAGGATCAAGCTTTCTCGTGAAGCTATCAAGCAAGTTTCACTAAGCCGTCTTTCCCATGTCGGATAAAGGCGGCCGTGTGCCAACGCTGAGGTACACGTTTGTAACATCCCAAGTTTGCTAAGTAGAAATAAAAGGTGTGTTTTGAGCATTGCATGCATCTCATTTAATTTGGACAAGAATTTGCTTTTAAAATTCACATGTTTGCTTTTGCAAGAAAGGGTTAAATTCTTGGTGAACTCAAAATATTCTAAATTTTCAAAATCCAATACTGCCATTGGCTTCTTTGTGAAATTTTGAATATCCGAGTATTTTTCTGCAAATTTTCCTCTTTACAGAAAAGCCCCAAATTATTTAATTAAGCAACCAGGGGCCTGATTGTGAAGAAAACTGGCAAATTGGAAATTTTCCAGGGGGTTTTCCAGAAAAATGAGTCGTCCTCTTCCTTCCGACCTCCCCGTGCGCCGGTGTCGCGCGCCCGGCCGTTCCTCGCCGTGGATGCGCTGCGATGCGCGCCGCCGCCCTCCCCGGTGTATAAACTTCCTCCGCCGCTGCCTGCCGGAACCCTAGCCCATTCCCGTTTCTCCTTTGCCGCAATTCGCCACCGAAACCCTAGCTTCGGGTCTCCGAGAACTTCCGGCGATTGCCGCCGTCTCCGGCCACGCCTAGCTCCGGCGAGCAGCTCGGAAGCTGCGCCGTGCTCCCCTCTCCATCCTCCTCGAGCGGTTCGTGCCGGGAAGCCACGAATCAACCGGGGTCGTCGATTTCCTCCGCTCGGGTCCGACGCCGGCGAGCTCGATTCCGGTGAACCTCCGCCTCCCCTCGACTCCCCGACCCTTCTACGAGTTTCCCGGTGAGCTACTGGTCCTCATGGACCTTCCCTCTTCCTCCCGTTCGCTCTAATTCTTTCGGCCGACGGACCCCAGCTCCGGCCGCCGCTCCGCCGTGTCGTGGGCGCGCTCCGGTGACCATCTCCAGGCGGCGCCACCACCAAATGGTCCGCCTCGACCCCCTCTGGCGACTGCCGCAAGGCAATTCGAACAATTTGCTCGAATTCGAGCAGTTCGTGCTCGGCAGGGAAGATTTGGGCGTTGATGACGTCAGCTGACGTCATCATCTCTTTTTAATTTCCTGAAATCATTTATCTCTTTTCTGTAAATGTTTTAGTATGACATGTGGGGCCATGTTGTCAGAGTTTTAATATTTTCCATTACTATTTTCTGAAATGAATAAAAGTATGACATGTGGGGCCAATTTATTTAAATAAATTTGAAATTTGAATTAAATTGTTTAAACTTTGGAAATTCATAACTAATTCATTCTAAATAAGAAAAATATGATTTTTATATCAAAATATTCAGAAAAATAAAATCTATTCAATTATAATTTAATCATACATATTCCATACAAGGAAAATAATGTTATTAGTCTCACATTAATAAACCCTAATTTTAATTATGGGTATGTTTTATTCACCCATTTAATTTGATGCTTGCATCTAGGGTACCCTAAAATTGACATATCATTCATGTGATTGTGCATCGCATCAATATTGTACTGATTGAGTCATCCCTTTCCGGTATTTGGTTCTTCGCGATAGGATTTGAGCCCGAGAGTGTTTGCAACGCCTCCGAAGATCCATACCCAGCTACTGAAGAGCAAGGCAAGCATAACCTTATATATGCACATATAAGATTTCCAAAGTATTTGATTCTTGTGTTATGCATACGGTTCAAAGATGTTTTGGTCAAGGTATAGAGTGTCACTTGCGTTGCATTGCCGCTTAGACTTGCTTAGTTGTTCCTTTCTCCATCCAGTTGAGAAGATTGGGATGGAATCAGTATACATGATTTATTTATTGTTAAAGACTTGGACAAGAGGCCACATTGGGATTGTGGTGGATTGTCTCGTTCTCGTCGACAATAGGAACTGAGTTCCTGGTTTCGGAACCAAGACTATTCGTGCATCCACACGGGGCTCGGAAACACCTCGACTCCAACTTGCCTAGCCTTCTACGTGAAGCCACTAGTTCGGGTGTTCCATCTGCGTGTGCGGTAAAATGGTTTGAGGAGAAAATTTAGGGCTCGGGTCAGGAGAGTGTGACGCTCTGATCTTGACCGTGGCAACCCGCACTAGAGACCGCCGCGCGTGGTCAGATCTACTGCTGTGGCTCATGGACATAGGCGAAGCTTGGGAAAGGTCGTGGCCAACTCTCCAGCCGGCACTCCCAGGTAGAGTGCTAATGTCTGGCGTATCGGTTGGTTGGCGTGTGTGGGTAGTTACACCCCCTACAGGGTAAATCTTTTCGGAAAGCCGTGTCCACGGTTATGGACGACTTGGTACCTTATTTCGGTGATCATAGACAACTTAAAATTAATCATAAAACTGTCAACTAAGGGTGGTTAGGGTTACTTCCTCGGGTTGAGTGAGGGGGTGATTCTTGAGGCTGGTGTAGGCGATGACATCTCGGTGGCTACAGAAGATGGAGGATGAAGTCAGAGGTGTTGTTCCCTTATCTCATTTTAAAAGTCTACTGATGCGAGATTCTCTCCTCCCTCGATTAGAAAACAAAGATGGCTTTATGCAAAGACATTCATGATTACTCTCCGAACGGGCGGATATATAATAGGTTAAATAAGTCTTGTTGAGTACCTCTTGTACTCAGCCTTGCGCACTTTTTGGACAGGTGAAGGTTCCTACTCCACTGCCGGTTTCTACATGGACATCGACGAGTAGATCGGGGTTCCCGGGCAGCAGCCTGGAATCGATGGGCGGGACGTCGCTTATGTTATGGCCTCTTAGGCCTTTTGGTTCTTGTTATTTAGCATAACATAACTTGTTTTCGTTGTTTGATGTTTTGTTGGGTCAGTGACCTCTGCTTGTAATATTTGCTATCTTCACTCTGCTAAGAGTTTGTGTAATATTGCTTTAAGTCGAAGAGTCACTGTTGTGTTACTGAATTTTCAACTGTTGGCTCTAGAGATCGAGGTTAGGCTTAGATCAGATGGATATCTGGGATTTGTCTAGCCTTGCTCTCGGGGGTGCTACAGGTTTTGGTATCAGAGCCGGACTGCCTGTAGGAAACCCTTTTTGTTGGTCGATGTTGAGTTTAGTGTTTGTGAAAACTATTTGAAAGCTAAAACTATCTACAAAAATCTTGATAGGATGCTTTTTCTCCTTATCCATGAATCTATTCTTGGAGCCTCTTTTCTTGATTTGATTTCTAAAGGTTTACCATCTTATCCCATATTTCAAAATCTTAGGATTTCGAAGGTTGGGTAGTGTTCTTTCGTACCTATTTTTGGTTGCGATTCTCAGAGTGTTCTATATGCTTCAATTCCGCTGAAGCATGTATCTTTCTTCTTCCAATCTTGAGTTCTACTGCATGTCCATCTCTTATCATTGTTATCATGCTACTTTTCCACATCCTTTCATCTATCCTGTTTACCGGTGGATCTAACCTTCGTGGTCTCTGTTCTATTCTATCAGGATGTCAAGTGGTACTCGTGGCCAGGGCCGTGGTGGTCGTCACCATGGTGATGATGAACTGCCGCCACCTCCCACAATGGCGCAGGTTCTTCAGAACATCGAGAACAACCGTGTGAATACTGAACGCCTCCTTGAGCGTGTGGCCCAGAACACAGAACGTCGCCCCAATGTTTGTGCTACACTTGTAGATTTCCTTAAAGCTCAACCTCCTACCTTTGGTGAATACAAGGAGCCCCTTGAAGCTGATGACTGGCTCCGTACCATCGAGCGTAAGTTTACCGCTCTACATGTTCAAGCCAATGACCGTGTGAACTTCGCCACCTACCAGCTAGAGGGTGCAGCTGGCGCTTGGTGGGAAGGTTTCTTGGCGTTGCAGGTGCCGGGACATGAGGTCACTTGGGAAGAATTCCGTACTGCTTTCCGTGCTGCCTATATCCCTAAGGCAGTAATGGACATCAAGAGAAAGGAGTTCCTGGAACTGTCCCAGGGAAGGCTGAATATCGAGGCTTACGGGCGTGAGTTCACCCGTCTCGCTCGCTATGCCCCTCGAGATGTTACTAATGATGCGGATAAACAAGAGCTATTCCGCAAGGGCCTAAACCCAGCACTTCGGTATGAGCTGTTACCCTTTAAGTTCCAGACCTTCCAGGATCTGTACAATCAGGCTATCACCCTTGAGATTGGAAGGAAGGAAATGGATTCTGCTATGAAGTGTGTCTCCGGGGATCCTCGTGCATCTGGCTCTAGCTTCAAGAAGCGTCGTGTGTTCATCCCATATAGCGCTGTTCCAAGAGCCCCATATGCACCCAAGCCTGCTGGTTATGCTCCTCGCCCAACTGCACCCCATTCTACTTCGACATATGGTGGTGGGCAAGGTTATCGTCCCTCAGGTGTTGCTCCAGCTGGACTTATCTGCTACACTTGTGGTCAGCCCGGCCACTTCTCCTATGGGTGCCCACAGAATGCTGCTAAGGGTGGAGCTCCTCCGCCAAAGAAGGATGCTAAACCATCTGGAGCTGGACGTGGTCGTCTGACCCATGTCACTGCTGAGGCTGCTGAAGAAGATCCAAGCGTCATTCTCGGTACGCTTCATCTCAACTCAATTCCAGCTACAGTTTTGTTTGATTCCGAAGCATCGCATTCATTCATTTCGCAAGGATTTGCTCAAAAGCATGGTATCCTTCTAGAGGAAATGTCTATCTCTATGGAGATTAATACCCCGGGATCTCGTTGGCGGGCAATCTGGACTGCCCCTGAGCCCAACATTGTTATAGGCTCTTTGTCTTATCCCATTTCCCTCATTGCCCTCAAGTCAACCGACCTTGACGTCATCTTGGGCATGGATTGGCTGGTACGTTACAAGGCCGTTATTGACTGTGCAGCCAGATCTGTAAATATGACCCATCCTTCCGGTGAAACTGTTCGGTACTGGTCTCCTTCCTCAGTACCTTCCTCGGCAATATCTTTTCCAAGCTCAGAGTTGTGTGCCATGGACGCCTCACCTACCCTTGAAATTCAAGACGTTCAGGTGGTTCGTGATTTTCCAGATGTTTTCTCTGAGGAGTTACCTTGTATGCCACCTGATCGAAGTGTGGAGTTTGTTATTGAGTTGGTTCCTGGAACTGCTCCAGTCTCTAAAAGACCTTACCGCATGCCTAAGGAAGAGTTGGTGTAGTTAAAGAGACAACTAGAGGAGATGGAAGGAAAGGGATTTATCCAACCTAGCACCTCTTCTTGGGGATGCCCTGCACTCTTTGTTAAGAAACGGGACACCAACATTCCTCGACTGGTGGTTGACTATCGACTGTTGAATGCTGTGACAATCAAGAACAAGTACCCTCTTCCTCGGATCAATGATCTATTTGACCAACTATCTGGTGCTACTGTCTTCTCCAAGATGGATCTGAGGTCTTGTTATCATCAAATCAAAATCCGGGAGGATGACATTCCAAAGACGGCATTTCAAACTCGTTATGGTCTCTATGAGTATACTGTGATGTCCTTTGGTCTTACCAATGCTCCAACCACTTTTATGCGGCTCATGAACTCAGTATTCATGGAGTACCTTGACAAGTTCGTCGTGATCTACATCGATGATATCCTAATCTATTCCAAAACCGAAGAAGAACACGCAGAGCATCTGCGTTTGGTGTTGACTAAGCTTCGTGAGCATCGTCTCTACGCCAAGTTCTCCAAGTGTGTATTCTGGTTGAAAGAGCTTATCTTTCTTGGCCATGTTGTGTCAGCCGATGGTGTTACCGTCATTCCGGAGAAAGTTCAAGCTGTTTTGGATTGCGAGACACCTAAATCAGCTAAAGAGATTCAGAGTTTCCTCGGTCTAGCTGGTTATTACCGTTGCTTTATTGAGAACTTCTCCAAGATTGCAAAGCCCCTGACTGATCTTCTCAAGAAAGGAAAGAAGTTTGAATGGTCAGAAAAGCCAGAAGAAAGCTTCCAGATTTTGAAAACTAAGTTGACCACTGCTCCAGTTCTTGTTCTTCCTGATACGAGCAAGGATTTCGTTGTTTTCTGTGATGCTTCTCTTCAAGGGCTCGGATGTGTGCTAATGCAAGATGGTCATGTCGTGGCCTATGCCTCACGACAGTTGAAACCACATGAGCTAAACTATCCAACCCATGATCTAGAGTTGTCTGCTGTTGTACATGCTCTAAAGCAATGGCGGCATTATCTCTTTGGTAATCGCTGCGAGATCTATTCAGATCATCAAAGTCTGAAGTATCTATTCACCCAGCCGGATCTGAATCTCAGACAGAGAAGATGGTTGGAACTCATCAAGGACTATGATTTGGGTCTCAACTACCAACCTGGCAAAGCGAATCTTGTTGCAGACGCGCTAAGTCGGAAGTCTTACTGCAACAATCTGATACTTAAGAAAGCTCAACCCTCCCTCTATGAGGAGTTTGCACGACTCAACCTTGAAGTTATTCCTAGTGGATTCCTGGCAAATCTAGAGGTGAAACCCTCTCTTGAACAACGGATCATAGCTGCCCAAAAGAATGATTCTGATATCACCCAGATCAAGCGGAACATTGCTGACGGAGCAGCTACATGCTTCACCATCGATGATCAAGGTACCGTTTATTTCGGCAAGTGTCTAGTGGTGCCCAAGAAGCAAGATCTGAAACAGCTTATCCTTCGAGAAGCTCATGAGTCACCTCTTTCTATCCATCCTGGTGGCACTAAGATGTATAGGGATCTTCGTCAAAGATTCTGGTGGTCCCGGATGAAGCGAGAAATTGCTAAGTTTGTGGCAGAATGTGATGTTTGTCGTCGCGTTAAAGCTTAACATCAAAGGCCAGCTGTTACCCTTCAACCCCTTTCTATTCCTTTCTAGAAGTGGGATGAAGTTGGTATGGACTTCATCACTGGTCTTCCAAAGACTCAAAAGGGAAACAATGCTATCTGGGTAGTTGTGGACCGCCTTTCTAAGGTTGCTCACTTCCTTCCTGTTCGAGAAGATATTACCGCTATTCAGTTAGCAGATCTGTATGTCTCCCGGATAGTTGTTCTTCATGGTATTCCGGAGAAGATCATCTCTGACTGTGGAAGTATGTTTACCTCCAAGTTCTGGTCTAGTTTCCAACAAGCTATGGGAACACATCTTTCTTTTAGCACAGCTTATCATCCTCAAACCGGTGGTCAGACAGAACGAGTCAATCAGATTCTTGAGGACATGTTAAGAGCCTGTGTCATATTCTTCTGAAAGAATTGGGAGAAGTGTGTTCCATTCGCTGAATTCAGTTACAACAACAGCTTCCAATCTAGCATTGGTATGGCACCCTTTGAAGCTTTGTATGGCAGGAGATGTCGTACTCCTTTGTATTGGTCTGAAACAGGTGAAAGATCACTCTTTGGGACAAATATCATTAAATAAGCAGAAGATCAAGTCCATATCATCCGTGAGCGTCTCAAAACAGCTCAGTCCCGTCAGAAGAGCTACTATGACAGTCATCATCAAGATGTTCACTATGAAGTTGGCGAGCATGCCTATCTAAGGGTCACTCCTCTTCGGGGTGTCCGTCGATTCGGTATCAAAGGCAAACTGGCTCCTCGCTATGTTGGTCCCTTTCGCATTCTTGCTAAGCGTGGAAAGCTTGCCTACCAGTTGGAACTACCCTCAAAATTTCCACACGTCCATGACGTCTTCCATGTTTCCCAGTTGAAGCGTTGCTTCAAAAATCCCATTCGTGGTGTTAATCATGAGACTCTTGACCTTCAAGAGGATCTAACTTATCGTGAATATCCTATCCATATCCTTGATGAAGCCGAGCGTAAAACTCGACGTCAGAGCATCAAGTTCCTCAAAGTTCAATGGTCCCATCACTCTGAGGCGGAAGCAACGTGGGAACGCGAAGATCGTCTCCGATCTGAGTATCCCGAATTCTTTTCTAAAACATAGGAATCTCGGGGCGAGATTCTTGCAAGGAGGGTAGATCTGTAACATCCCAAGTTTGCTAAGTAGAAATAAAAGGTGTGTTTTGAGCATTGCATGCATCTCATTTAATTTGGACAAGAATTTGCATTTAAAATTCACATGTTTGCTTTTGCAAGAAAGGGTTAAATTCTTGTTATTCTTGGTGAACTCAAAATATTCTAAATTTTCAAAATCCAAGACTGCCATTGGCTTCCTTGTGAAATTTTGAATCTCCTAGTATTTTTCTGCAAATTTTCCTCTTTACAGAAAAGCACCAAATTATTTAATTAAGCAACCAGGGGCCTGATAGTGAAGAAAACAGGCAAATAGTAAATTTTCTAGGGGGTTTTCCAGAAAAATGTGTCGTCCTCTTCCTTCCGACCTCCCCGTGCGCCGGTGTCGCGCGCCCGGCCGTTCCTCGCCGTGGATGCGCTGCGATGAGCGCCGTCGCCCTCCCCGGTGAATAAACTTCCTCCGCCGCCGCCTGCCGAACCCTAGCCCATTCCCGTTTCTCCTTTGCCCCAATTCCCCACCGAAACCCTAGCTTCGGGTCTCCGAGAACTTCCGGCGATTGCCGCCGTCTCCGGCCATGCCTAGCTCCGGCGAGCAGCTCGAAGCTGCGCCGTGCTCCCCTCTCCATCCTCCTCGAGCGGTTCGTGCCGGGAAGCCACGAATCAACCGGGGTCGTCGATTTCCTCCACTCGAGTCCGACGCCGGCGAGCTCGATTCCGGTGAACCTCCGCCTCCCCTCGACTCCCCGACCCTTCTACGAGTTTCCCGGTGAGCTACTGGTCCTCATGGACCTTCCCTCTTCCTCCCGTTCGCTCTAATTCTTCCGACCGACGGACCCCAGCTCCGGCCGCCGCTCCGCCGCGCCGTGGGCGCGCTCCGGTGACCATCTCCGGGCGGCGCCACCACCAAATGGTCCGCCTCGACCCCCTCTGGCGACTGCCGCAAGGCAATTCGAACAATTTGCTCGAATTCGAGCAGTTCGTGCTCGGCATGGAAGATTTGGGCGTTGATGACGTCAGCTGACGTCATCATCTCTTTTTAATTTCCTGAAATCTTTTATCTCTTTTCTGTAAATGTTTTAGTATGACATGTGGGGCCATGTTGTCAGAGTTTTAATATTTTCCATTACTATTTTCTGAAATGAATAAAAGTATGACATGTGGGGCCAATTTATATAAGTAAATTTGAAATTTGAATTAAATTGTTTAAACTTTGGAAATTCATAACTAATTAATTCTAAATCAGAAAAATATGATTTTTATATCAAAATATTCAGAAAAATAAAATCTATTCAATTATAATTTAATCATACATATTCCATACAAGGAAAATAATGTTATTAGTCTCACATTAATAAACCCTAATTTTAATTATGGGTATGTTTTATTCACCCATTTAATTTGATGCTTGCATCTAGGGTACCCTAAAATTGACATATCATTCATGTGATTGTGCATCGCATCAATATTCTACTGATTGAGTCATTCCTTTCCGGTATTTGGTTCTTCGCGATAGGATTTGAGCCCGAGAGTGTTTGCAACGCCTCCGAAGATCAATACCCAGCTACTGAAGAGCAAGGCAAGCATAACCTTATATCTGCACATAAAAGATTTCCAAAGTATTTGATTCTTGTGTTATGCATACGGTTCAAAGATGCATTGGTCAAGGTATAGAGTGTCACTTGCGTTGCATTGCCGCTTAGACTTGCTTAGTTGTTCCTTTCTCCATCCAGTTGAGAAGATTGGGATGGAATAAGTATACATGATTTATTTATTGTTAAAGACTTGGACGAGAGGCCACATTGGGATTGTGGTGGATTGTCTCGTTCTCGTCGACAATAGGAACTGAGTTCCTGGGTTCGGAACCAAGACTACTCGTGCATCCACACGGGGCTCGGAAACCCCTCAACTCCAACTTGCCTAGCCTACTACGTGAAGCCACTAGTTCGAGTGTTCCATCTGCGTGTGTGGTAAAATGGTTTGAGGAGAAAATTTAGGGCTCGGGTCAGGAGAGTGTGACGCTCTGATCTTGACCCTGGCAACCCGCACTAGAGACCGCTGCGCGTGGTCAGATCTACTGATGTGGCTCATGGACATAGGCGAAGCTTGGGAAAGGTCGTGGTCAACTCTCCAGCCGGCACTCCCAGGTAGAGTGCTAATGCCTGGCGTATCGGTTGGTTGGCGCGTGTGGGTAGTTACACCCCCTGCAGGGTAAATCTTTTCGGAAAGCCGTGTCCACGGTTATGGACGACTTGGTACCTTATTTCGGTGATCATAGACAACTTAAAATTAATCATAAAACTGTCAACTAAGGGTGGTTAGGGTTACTTCCTCGGGTTGAGTGAGGGGGTGATTCTTGAGGCTGGTGTAGGCGATGACATCTCGGTGGCTACAGAAGATGGAGGATGAAGTCAGAGGTGTTGTTCCCTTATCTCATTTTAAAAGTCTACTGATGCGAGATTCTCTCCTCCCTCGATTTGAAAACAAAGATGGCTTTATGCAAAGACATTCATGATTACTCTCCGAACGGGCGGATATATAATAGGTTAAATAAGTCTTGTTGAGTACCTCTTGTACTCAGCCTTGCGCACTTTTTGGACAGGTGAAGGTTCCTACTCCACTGTCGGTTTCTACATGGACATCGACGAGTAGATCGGGGTTCCCGGGCAGCAGCCTGGAATTGATGGGCGGGACGTCGCTTATGTTATGGCCTCTTAGGCCTTTTGGTTCTTGTTATTTAGCATAACATAACTTGCTTTCGTTGTTTGATGTTTTGTTGGGTCAGTGACCTCTGCTTGTAATATTTGCTATCTTCACTATGCTAAGAGTTTGTGTAATATTGCTTTAAGTCATAGAGTCACTTTTGTGTTACCGAATTTTCAACTGTTGGCTCTCGAGATCGAGGTTAGGCTTATATCAGATGGATATCTGGGATTTGCCTAGCCTTGCTCTCGGGGGTGCTACAAGGTTCCCCATTATTTTCAAAATGGTTCAAGCCTTGCAGCCGCCAACATTGAAGAATGAAGAATCAAGAAGAAGTGGCGCCTGGAGAACTTCAACCTTTCTGGGGGCTAATGTTGGGGATATACTAACTAGGGGTATCTCCAACATGGATCAATCCGGTTAGTGCAGTGTGGCCCAAGGGTGGTAAGGTTGAACGCTGCCGGGCGGCCCAGATAGCTGACGTACAAGGAAGTAGGCGGATGATCCAAGGAGGGTGGAAGGCCGAAGCCCATCAAGCCACCAAGCACAAGACGGAAGGCGGGAACTAAGCCGGCTAGGTCTAGGACTCTGTTTACTTGTCGGACAAGTACTTACCTTGTATCCTGGGGTCTGGCCGCCTATATAAGCCGGCCACCAGGAAGCCTTTAGGGCACGCTCAATACGCATCATACACATTGTAACCTGTTCACGGCCATTGCCTCATAGTGAATTATAGCAGCACGTAGGATCTTGCCACCGTTGCGGGATCCGAAGCTGGGTAAACTCGCCGTGTTCAATCCCGTCCTCGACGACTCCAGCGTTCTTCCCCATAATCCATACGTAGGCTAGAGGACCCCCGTCTCCTATCAAATATGCCGATACTACGACATTGGATGTGTACCACGTGATTCATAAAAAGGTTTCCTTTTGACAAAATTTGCATTGTCCATCTAATGTTTAGATTGTGATTGCCCAATGCACTCAAATTTCTTATTGAAACATGTAAGATGATTTTAGGTGAGTTTATGCAGTATTTTGGTCTTTATCATCATCA
This sequence comes from Poa annua, assembly GCA_026929855.1. NCBI lineage: Eukaryota > Viridiplantae > Streptophyta > Magnoliopsida > Poales > Poaceae > Poa > Poa annua. The sequence goes on along the minus strand of CM049426.1, from coordinate 55,295,175 downwards.
TCCGAATAATGGGGGTAGGGCATATTTTGGTCTTCTCCTCAAGGTAACAAGGTAATATAATAGGTGTTATGATTTTATTGAAAGTTTGGAGATGATTTTAGGTGTCTTTATCATATAGGTTGTGGTACGATGTTTATTTGACATGAAGAATGCCGGTAGCAGTTATCTGGCACGGTGGCCAGCACGACTACATGGCATCAAGTTGCGGTGAGAGTATGGATACATACACTCCATCCATGTCATTGCAGGAGGCTATAGAGTAGTGCAACAAAGTTGTGGCAACGTAAGGAGGTAGAACGCCTTGCAAACTTGGTTGAGAAACACATCGAGGATCTGGAACTGAACCTGGTTAAGAGGTGTAGGCTGTGGTGATGAGGCGTAGGGATTATCGACGGGACTATACTGAATGCTATGAAGGATTGAGGTGTTTCCATTTAAGTTACCACTTAGCAATGGTCCCTCTACTCTCGAAAATAGGTTATCTTACCTCGACCGCCACGTGGAAGGACGCCCACGACCTCGCTAGCTCCTCCTGCTGCCGAGCGAGCCATATGTCCCCGAGGGCGAGGTGCGCCTCCAAGCCCTCCAAGGATTCCCTCACGAGGCCGAAGGCGACCTCGCAGCGCCCCGCGCTCTAGACCCAGCCGCGGAGGACCAGCTCCTGGCTCGTGGAGGGCCCGGCCCCGTCGAGTCTCGCAGGCCCGACCTTGGGGAAAGCTCGGGGGCTAGCCTGGTTTTCGCTTGTGCCCGCACCGGCATTCTCTTCCGGCCCTACAGCTACAGGGCGTTCCTCGGTCGCAGCTTGACGAGGAGGCGAGGAAGCATCTCCCCCAGCAGGTCCGCCTGTGCCTGCTGCTGCCTCGCGCGCTTCCCTCGCAGGCTGCACGGGAGCAGTGGCCGCAGGCGGCGGGGAAGGCGCGCGCGGAGGCGTCAACACGCGCGGCGGTGTTGGTTCGCGCGGTGGAGTGGCCTCGCGCGGAGGCATAGCCGTGCGAGGAGGAGTAGGAGCGCGAGGCGGCGCGGAAGTTTTCTCCTCCGAGCCTTCCACCACCAGAGGCTCGGGGGGCAGTGCAGGAGCCTCTGGGCGTGCCGCGCCCTCCTCCACCTGAGGCTCTGCCGCCCCCGTCTTGGGCGCAACGGCTTCCGCTTGAGGCGCCCCCTCAAGGGGACCCGTGGAGGCAGTCTCCACAGGCCTCACGGCCTCTTCAGCCACGGCCCGTGCCGTTGCGCTCTTCACATCAGCCGCCTTGCGAAGATGGCGGCACTTCGCAGGCACTAGATCACTGACAAGAGCCCAAGAAAAGACCTTCAGTAAAGGGTAAAGTGAAAGAGAAAGCTAAAGGCAAACGATCCAGCATCATGAAAACTCACCCTGAAGGGGGGGGGGGGCGCCAGCGTCGACCCACGCCAAGCCTCGCGAGCGCCATGAGGGGAAGGGCTTGGAAGCATGCCTTGCTGGGGGCGTCTCAGCCTTCCTTTTGGAAGGAACGTCAGACGACCTCGCCCTCGAGCGGTCCACGGCGGCTTTGGTGCGGGGCCCGCGCCCTCCCGGAGAGGCCTCCACGTCAGAGGCCTCCTTTTCCCCAGCCTCCTCCTCCACGAGGCGCGAGGGCGCCACCACGAAGACGTCTTCATCGCCTGACAAGATATCACAAATCTCGTCAGTAAATGGCCCGGCCCTCGAGGAGGAAACCTCCCCTGCCGCGGCCTCCTTCTCACCTAGGCCAGCTCCTGAGGCCGAGGGAGAATCGGCCCCCTCCACTCCCCGCATGGCCGGCGTCGGCACCTCGAAGTCCGCCTGGCATGTCGGGGTGAACGGAGGCATCCCCTCCAGGAGGTCCATGCCCTCCGTCATGTTGTATTGGTGAAGGGGCCGGAGCGCCACGGGGAGCTCATCCACGACAAGCACCGATGGATTAACGAAGAGTGCGGAGAGGACGTTGTCGATGGTGTCCTTGTCGTTGTCCTCGACGTGGAGCCGCATCTTGTCGCTCGGCCCCGAGTACATCCACATGGGGACCGAGTGTGCCTGGAGGGGCGCGATGCGGCGCGTCACGAAGTCCGCCACAATCATCTGCCCCGTGAGGCCTTCCTCGCGGAGGAAGCTCAGGCGCCCCATCAAGCTCACGTTCCTGGCGCCGTCGAAGGTGGCCTTGCCCCAATGGGAGTTCTTCACCGGGGGCTCGTCGGGGACCTCGAGGAAGGCGCAGGAGCGCTCCACCCCAACAAAAAACCACATCTGACGGAAGTCGTCTACCTTCTTCGTCACTCAAGTCATGGCCTTGCCCTCGCTCCAAGACATGGGGATGTAGACGCTCCCCATGCCGTCGACGATGCGGAACAAGACGCACCCAGAGCGCTCGTTCTTCGCCGTGTTCCGGAGCGTCTAAAAGCACCGGAACAGCCCCACCGTGGGCTCCAGGCCCAGGTACACCTCACAGAGGTAGGCGAAGACGGCGAGGATGAGGACGGAGTTGGGGTGCAGGTGCAGCAGCTGCACCTGGTAGAACGCCAACACCGCCTCCAGGAACGGCGAGAAGGGCGGCACCATTCCCGCAGCAAGGCAATGATGGAAGATCGGGAAGAACCCACGTGGGCGCTTCCCATGCGCCGCGGGCTTCAGGGCGGTGGCGCCATGCTCGTTCGTCCGGTCCACCACCAGGTACCGGACCTTGGCGAGCGCCTTCTCGTTGACGCGCACGCCCAGCAGTGCCGCGCCCAGAACGGCCTCAGGGGCCTCCGCCTGGGAGGAAGACCCCGCGGCGGCCTTGTCCTTGCTCTTGAGTGGGCTCATCGTCGAGGGCGCGGAAGATTGAAGGAGACGGAGAAGGGAGAATCACAGGAGAGAGCGGAAGCGGAGAGATCTGGGAAGCGGAAACTTCTGCAAGAAGAATTGGAAACGGTAACGGCTCCCTGCTGCCTCGCTCGGGCTTTATGTCACCTCAAGGAGCAGTTACCGGGACGTGGTGGGACCCCCCACGACTCGCGCCCTGGATCGTGCGAGGCTGTTATTTGTCCAAGTGTCGCGTGGCTCGGGCAGGCTGGGCACTAAGGGACCCACGACGCTTCCCCTGAGCCCATGGGCTCAACCGTGCCCATCATGGGCCCGGGGGCTACTGTCGGCGCAGTGGGAACTAGGGTATGGAGAGCCCATTCCCCCCAGGCCTCGCACACTGGCCAGTGAGACGAAACGACTAAGGACCGAGCATCACCGCCTGGCGGGACCCTCGAGAGGCAACTCCCCTCGAGGGCCTGAAGTGGAAACGTTGGCCTCAAGGGGTCCCTCGCCTCAGGAGACCCTCCCGAGGCGCCAGCTCGCCTCGAGGGAGTCCCGCAAGAATCTCCCCTCAGGCCTTCTCGGGCCTGAAGGGAAACGTTGCGGCCTAGGAAGTACGGCAGGACGCACGTGGCCTCTGCCACGCCCACGCGGTGATGCAAGCACCCCCATTGCCGTTTTGGTGATAAAGGGGTCAGTAAAGCGGCGCCGCCTGCTGCGCAATTGCCAGGACCTTCTACTCTGGCAATAAAGCAGGTGGACGGCGCAACCCTCCAACGGAGAACGTCATCGCGGGCTCCACCTCAGAGACTGCCCTCTCTGCGGGCAGTACAGCGCGGTCGGCCGCCTATCGGCCACCGCGCCTACCTTTACCAACAATGGACCGCGTCCATGGACAAATGGACCGTGATGGACTCCTACTCCACCATGCCTCAGCCGTGTGGGAGCCACCTTGAAGGCCAAGCCGAAGGAGAGCGCCAGAGGGGCCTATAAAAGGGACAAGACATCCATTGTAGCAAAGGTCGCCTCTTTGCGTGCTACAACCCTTGTAAACCCTAGCAACACTTGTTAGGATAGCCTCTGGCTGGAGGAGGAAGAAGACCATCGCTTCCCTCCCCAGGCAAGAACTGCCTCAAGGGGGCCTCCGGCAAACTCCATTGTACTGTAACCTCCACCATCTTATACAGACAAGCAGGAGTAGCGGTCTTACCTCCTCACGAGGGCCGTGAACCTGGGTAAAGGCTGGTGTCTATCTTTGTCGTGGGCGTGTCGTCTTCGGGTCCGGCGAGCAACGTCGCAGTGTCCCTCGAGGGTCTTGACCTCCGCGTTCAACCCCCTTCACGAACTACTCTTCAGGAAGTGACTACCCCCGATTCTTGGGAGTCATAAACCACAGAATATTATCCCAAAGGTACAAAGTCTGGTTCTTCGGGATAGACCATCTCGGCGGATGGATCTCGGGAGGGCGATTTCGGAAAAGGGCATCCCGGTCACAGGAGTAAGGGCTGGTTCGAAGTTCTCGGTTGATTTTCTTCTTGAACCTGGTGCCACACTTCGTCTTACGTCGCTGCACAACACCAGCTTCAGGGACTCGTGTCGGGGCGCTGCCCCCGGGGGTAGGGTAAAACCCGGTTCAGATCAGCGGTGTGGCTACAGGAATTGACCTTTGGGAAGCGCTAAGGGCTGACCTGTAGTGCTGTGAGGGGGCAACTTGACCTTTCGGGAGTTGTCAGGGCCAGAGTGCCTCTTGGGGGCCGCAAGGTTCATCTGCGGAGACTATAAATAGACCCCCGGACCCCCAGAGCGGCACAAGCACCAGCAGAGAGTTCCTCTAAGAACTAGCTTCTCGAAGATGTCTTTGGTGAGAGCCTAAGACATCTTCGGGAAACTAGGCCTTGAGATACTTCTCTTGAGTTGCTACCCAGGCTCTAGGTGGAACTCGGTACTGACCAGAAGGATCGTCAGACTTTCCAGTATGTCGGGATCCATCGGCACGATCTCGGGTAGAGGAGAACCCGGGTTCCCGGGTAGATATCCTGGTATAAGCCTAATCGGCTAACCTACCTTAATTCTGCTTGGTTGTATCCGATGTGCAGGAAGGCTCTCTGGAGGTACCGGGTGAGAAGCCGACATGGGGCATGTCAGGAAGGAGTCAAGGAGCAGGTACAGGATTTCCGCCTAACACGGGGGAAATCATATCCCTCCTGGCATGGAAGCATAGTCACCTCCCGCCTGACACGGGAGCGTCTCAGCCGGTACGACGACGCTGCGACAAGGCCAGACATGCCTAGCCCGGCAATCCGGAAAAGGCTACTAAGCATGGGCGAAGACATGTCTTGTCTCTGACAAGGGGACAATGATGATCCAGGACGGCGCATGCAGTCCTTGACGGGATGATGACGGCATGGCTATTTAGCTCGGCGGCTAGGTCGCACTAGCCGGTGTCGACATAACCGTTGGTCTGATCGGTGGGCCTAACCCAGATTAGGGTTTCCGGTCCTCCCGGCCAGAACTCTATAAAAGGTGCCATAACTCCTCCTGTGGAGGGACGACTAACCTTTGTACCAAAACTATAGTCTCATTTAGTCCTAGAGGATTTACTTCTTCTCTCTCTCTTGTTCATCTAGTTCATCACCGAAACAGCTCAAGGAGCAAGTTGTAGATCTTGTGACATACATATAGTGACAGGAAAGGAAGGAGTAGGGGTCTTACCTCCTCACGAGGGCCCCAAACCTGGGTATATCGTTCGTGCTTTTCTGCCTTCGTGCATTTGCTTGTGGTTTACAGATCTTGGCGCATGTCTTTTGGTGTTCTTGGATGTTCTTGAGACCCCTTGTTGTTCCCCTTCCCGACTTAGCCATTCTCGTATGTGTTTTGGAGTTCCTTCTCGTGTGATCTTCTCACCTCGCTAGCCCTCCTCGGGTCCACCAGCGTCCATCGGCCCCACACATTAGCCATCCCATGGCATCTGCCGTAATACCACCACGAGAAATGGCACTCAAGGTGTGAAATAGCATTTTCTGTCTCCTGAGTTTTGGTTAGGAATGACAACACGAAAATGATGTTTAACGGTGTGCCTGAGTATTTTAGATACTACATAACCTTGAAGAACAAAAAGGATGAAGATCATCAGGGTTGAATGAGATAACTGGCTGGCAGTTTTTCCCGTTTTGACATGCCGGAAGTTCCGGCCGAAGGGCCGGAAGTTCTGGGCCTGCACCGGACATTTCCATCTGGCCAGAAAACGGCTAAGTCCTTTTAGGATTTAGCCCCTGGCAAAGGCGGAACTTTCACCGGAAGTTCGGCCGGAACTTTCCGGGCGACCGGAAGTTCCGGCCCTCGACCGGAAGTTCCGTTCCAGACAAACGAGAAAATCGGCTAAGTCAGGAATTGCTCGCGCTCGGGCAAAGCCGGAACTTTGGCCGGATCTTTCCGGGCGACCGGAAGTTCCGGCCAAACAACCGGAAGTTCCGGTGCTGAACATGCTAGTTTTTCTCCAAATCTGGAACTGCCTGTGCCCTGGCCAGGCCAGAAGTTCCTCCGGAACTTTGGCCGGAACTTTCCGGGGTGACCGGAAGTTCCGGCCTAAGTGACCGGAAGTTCCGGCCTGCGCAGTAAAAAACGGCTACTTGGTGGAGGGGGGTATAAATACCCCTCCACCTACCTCCAGCCATTTCAGCTCTTACACTCTCTCTCATCGTAAATTGCTGAAGCTCAAATCTTCAAGATCTCCCAACTCCTCCACCCAAATCCGTTGATATTTGGAGGAGTGAAGGAGAAGACCCCGATCTACTACTTCGCCAAAGCGATTTGTAATCTTTCCCCATTCACTTGGGGATTTCGAGTCTAGGGTTTCCTCAAGGAAAACCTAGGGCTCACCATTGTTGGTACTTGGTGTAAGCTTGACCTGTTGTGGTCTTGACCTTTTGTGGTCTTCTTGAGAGCCCCCAATTAAGTTGTGGGTGTGTGCCTCAAGCGTTTTAAGGGATTCGATCTCCGCCCTAAAAGGGGATCAATAGTGGAAGGTGGACTCGCAACCTTTGTGGTTGAGTTCATCGGAGAAGAAGGTGAGCCTTTGTGGCGTTGCGGCTAACCTGTTGTGGTAGCGCACACCTCTCCAAACGAGACGTACACCCTTGGGTGGATCTCGGGATTACATCTTCGTCTCCGCGTGCTTCGTTTGGTTCCCCTTATCTTTGCTCCCTGACTTGCTTGTCTTGTTAGCTTGTTTTTCTTGTTATTGCTTAGATTGTCATTTAGGTAAATTCACCGTAGTTGCATATCTAGAGAATTTACCTTTGTGTTGAGACTAAATTTGAAAAGACCTAAAATTTGTAATAGCACCTATTCACCCCCCCCCCCCCCTCTAGGTGCCGGATTCCCGTTCAATTGGTATCAGAGCCAGGTTCACTTTTAAGGGCTTAACCGCCTAAGTGCAACGATGACGGAATCCGATGCCGAGAGGGCTGCCCGTGAGAAATTAGAGGCGGAGAAGGAGGCGTTAGCCAAAGGGGCAACCATGGCCGATCTTATTGATATGCGATCGTCCTTGGAGGCCCAACTCCTCAAGATGAATGAGATGATCATGGCACTCTTGAAGTCTAAGGAGCCCGAGGCTACTTCTCCCTCTCCTCCTCCCAAGGAGCATGTTGAGAACTCTAAGGAGTCATCTTCGGATGGGTCCAAAGATGTTACTTCAAGTGTTCCCCTCGTAAGGCGGAAAAGGATGAATCACCTAGCTCCTCTAACACCCTCAAAGGAGAGGAATTTCATAATGTCAACCATAATTACTCTCCTAACCCTCCCATCCCTCACCCTCATGTAAACTTTATAAGTGATCCTCCTAAGCTTAAACCTACTCATTTCTCTCAATGGCAATTTCTAATGAAGTCTCATCTATGTAGTGCCTCCATTGAGCTATGGCGCATCACTGAAGAAGGATACAAGCCCCATGATCCAACCAACTTGACAAGAAGAGAGGTGGTTGATAGCCAACTCAACGCCACCGCTCTTCATCAACTCCAAATGGCCGTTGGAGAGAAGGACATGGCGCTCATTCAACAATTCTCCACCGCCAAAGAAGTTTGGAATGCTCTTTCCGACATCTTCGTCGGGAATGAGAGCATGAAGAAGAACCGGTATGATGCCTTATGCAATGAGGTGGAAGGGTTCTACAAGTTGGATGGAGAAAGCCACGAGGACATGTACCGGAGGTTGGTGTTGGTTGCCAACTCCTTCAAGAACCTCGGGGCGGTCTACATTGATGATGCCTGGATCAAGAGGAAGTTTGTGACCGCTCTCTTGCCCTTTGTGGAAACGGATTTGAAGACACTCCAAGGGAGACATGACTTCGCAAAGATGACATCCAATGAAGTCATGCAAGAGATGACCGCATACAAGGTGGCCTCCAAGATTGCACAAGACGCAAGAGCTAGAGCCATAGGGATGCACAAGCATGCCGCAATTGCCTTGAAGGCCACCGTTGAAGAAGAGGATGAAGAGGAGTATGATGATCAAGTCGAGCTATCTAGTGAGACCCTCTCAAGTACTCTTACTCGACACATGGGTCTTGCGGCAAGAACGTTTTGGAAGAACCCCGGAAGGGCCAAAGCGAGGATTGACAAGAAGTTTCCATCCAATGGAGGAAAGCCATTCAACAAGGTGAGGCTTTGCTATAACTGTGATGACAAAAGACACTTTGTTGCAGATTTCCCATGGGAGAGAAGAGAGGATCATGGTGGGAGGCTCGTGGCCAAGACGAAGGGCAAGGGGGCCATGCCCATGAAGAAGCCCTTCTTCAAGAAGAACCAAAAGATTGTCTTGGTAACTCAAGAGCAATATCCCACCGATGATGAAGATAGTGACAAGGAGGATACTCCAACGCAAGTGGCCGCACTAGCCATTTCTTCCACTCCTCCGTCACTCTTCTCCTCCCCAAACGAGAGCCCCATCATCAAGAATCCAAGATGTCTCATGGCAAAGACATCCGAGGTAAAATTGTCCCCCACCTCCATATCCCATTACATTGATGATGGAATGAGCCTAGAAGTCAAGGAAGAAATTATTGCTTTTGATAAATTCATGACTAACTTGCAAGGAGAAGGAAAGAAACACTTTGGCTCAATTATGAGTCGTATAGGTGAGCTTGAGGATGAGCTTGAATTAAAAGGTGAGATTGTGAGAGAGGATGCACACGCTAAGGTGTCCCTCCAATCCTCTCTCGAAGATGAACAAGAAGCTCATGCTCTCCTCAAGGAACAACTTGCTAAGATCACTAAGGATCGTGATCTCTACTTTGCTAAATGTAAAATTGTGCAAAATGAAAAGTCCGAGCTTGTAGTTGCTCATGCTAGACTTTGCGAAGAAGTCGAGTCACTTGAAAATACTCACAAGGTATTGACAAGTGATCACGAACGTCTCCTCTAGTCTCGTGATCAACTCCAAACTCGGATATCTATTATTGAGAAACCTAGTACTTCTACTCCTGAATACTAATGCAAATGTTGTCAAGGATAAAGCTAGGATCTTGTTTGTTCCCTCCATGGCAACCGAGCCCAAGACCTCCCTTGATAAAGGCAAAGGGAAGCTCACTACTCCTCTTCATGAGCGAGTGCCCCACAAGGGTAAGGAAGGTCTAGGCTATGTTGCTAAGGAGAAGAAGAAGATCAAGCCCGCACAAGCCAAGAAAGATGACATTGCGAGTGGAAATGCCACAAGGGGCACTCCCACTCGTGATGACTTTGCGGGCATATCTAACCCCAACTATGCTTTATATGTTGATTATTATGGGGATGTCTATGCTAGATACATTGGTCCTTTTGATGGTTATATTGAATATGCTATTTGGGTTCCAAAGACCCTTGTTGCTAACCAAAAGGCACCCATTGCAAAATGGGTACCTAAACCAAAGAATTGATTGTGTGTAGGGCCTTTCTTCCGGAGGATCGAAATGGATAATTGATAGTGGGTGCACTAGTCATATGACCGGAAGCAAGGAGATTGTAACGGAGTTGAAGCCCAATGATGATCAAATGACCGTTACGTATGGTGACAATTCAAAGTCTAAGGTAATAGGGCTCGGCAAGGTGGTAGTGGCACCGGTCATCACACTTGTTAATGTCTTGCTTGTCGAGTCCCTAGGTTTCAACTTGATCTCGGTCCATTCCTTAACTTGTTTGGGTTATACCATTGTCTTCGAAAAGGAAATGGTCATTCTCTTGCGGAGCAAGTCTCTCAATGTGTCTTTCGTTGGGTACATTGAGAATGGGCTCTATGTGGTTGACTTCTCCGGAGTCACCACTTCCCATACAATGTGCCTATTCGCAAAGGCGGACTTGGGTTGGCTATGGCATCGCCGACTAGCCCATGTCAACATGAGGACTTTGCAAAGTCTCCACAAGGGTGGCCATATCCTAGGACTAAAAGACCATGTTTCTTTCTCGAAGGATCGAATGTGTAGGGCGTGTGTTGAAGGAAAAATGCATGACATCTACCAACCAAGAAAGACCATCATCTCTTCAAAGAGGGTTTTGGAGCTTCTCCATGTTGACCTCTTTGGTCCCATTACGGAAGCTTGTCTTGGTGGCAAGAAATATTGCTTGGTGATTGTTGATGACTATTCAAGATACACATGGGTTTTCTTCTTCAAGACGAAGATGGAGACTCAACAAACTATCATCGACTTCTCCAATGAGGCTTAACGTCAACACAATGTCCCTATCTTGGTGATAAGAAGTGACAACGGGTCCGAGTTCAAGAACTACACCTTAACCGAGTTCCTTAGTGAAGAAGGGATTCGTCATCAATATTCCGCTGCTTATACTCCCCAACAAAATGGTGTAGCCGAAAGGAAGAATCACACTCTTATTGAGATGGCAAGGTCGATGATGTCCGAGTTCAAGTCCCCTCACAACTTTTGGGCCGAAGCCGTTAACACCGCTTGCCATTCATCCAACCGACTCTTCTTCCGCAAAGGACTCATGAAGACCCCCTATGAAGTGCTCATCGGGAACAAGCCCAATATCTATTATTTCCGAGTTTTTGGTTGTAAGTGTTTTTATCTCATCAAAGGTGTTCGTTTAGGCAAGTTTGAATCAAAGTCTCTTGAAGGGACTTTTGTGGGCTACGGGTCCGAATCCCACACTTATAGAGTCTATGATAAGGCCTCGCGCATAATCATAGAAACTTGTAGTGTGGTGTTCGAGGAGAATGACGGCTCCCTTGTGGAGCAAAGTGGTGTTTCCGTTGTAGGTGATGATCAACCTCATGATGCTATCCGAAGAATGGGGTTGGGAGTCCACCGCCCCGTTGAACTCTACTATGAGGTTGCTCAACAAGGTTCTACCTCACAAGAAACACTCGACAACAACGCCGTGCCCAACTTGTCTCAACGAGGAGAAGCTCAAGAAACTGCATCTGCCCCTGAAATTTCTGGTACACCGGAACTTCCGGCCTTTGGCCCGTAACTTCCGGTCGATGGACGTGAACTTCCGGTGTCGGGTCCGGAACTTCCGGTCCCGTGTCCGGAACTTCCGGTCTCCGATCCGGAACTTGCGGTGTCAAGAGCGGAACTTCCGGTCCCTATTGCCGGAACGTCCGGTACCAAGGATTTTCCAAGGAGCAGCTCTCCCCAAGGCCAAGATCAACCTCCTCCCTCATCAGTTTCACCTTTCGTTGATCAAGGCCATCAAATCTGTCAAGGCGGAGACATGAATGATCAAGATGATCAATCGATTCCTCCCACCACTCGGAGGGAAATCGAGATCCGCCGTTTGAATAGGGTTGGCACCTCACAAGAATTAAGAGCTCTATCTCTTGACAAGGTGCTTGGTGATGTGAGAAGCAAGGTCTCCACCCGAAGACAACTTGCAAGCTTTAGTGACCATCAAGCTCACATCTCCATGGTGGAACCCAAGAAGGTCTTTGAAGCTCTTGAAGATAAAGATTGGCTTGATGCTATGCATGAAGAGCTCAACAACTTCGAGCGCAACAAGGTTTGGAAGTTGGTGGAAAGACCCAAAGATTGCCGCAATGTTATCGGCACCAAGTGGATTTTCAAGAACAAGCAAGATGAACATGGCATGGTGGTGAGGAACAAGGCAAGATTGGTGGCTCAAGGTTACTCCCAAATTGAAGGCATTGACTTTGGAGAAACCTATGCGCCCGTGGCTCGACTTGAGTTAATTCGTATTCTTCTTGCTTATGCCTCTCATCATAACTTTAAGTTGCAACAAATGGATGTCAAATACGCTTTTCTAAATGGTCCACTAAATGAACTTGTTTATGTTAAGCAACCACCGGGGTTCGAGGACCTCAAGTATCTGAACCATGTCTACAAGTTGGATAAGGCACTCTATGGCCTTAAACAAGCCCCACGAGCGTGGTACGAGCACCTTAGAGAACTACTTGTAGACCGTGGATTCCAAGTTGGGGAAAGCGACCCCACACTTTTCACTAAGAAAGTTAATGGAGAGTTTTTCATTTGTCAATTATATGTGGATGACATTATATTTGGATCGACTAACAAAGCATTTAACGAAGAATTCTCTAAGCTTATGACTGACAGGTTTGAGATGTGTATGATGGGTGAGATGAAGTTCTTCCTCAGATTTGAGATCAAACAATTGAGGGAAGGGACTTTCATCAACCAAGCAAAGTACATTCAAGACATGCTCAAGAAGTACGAGTTGCTTGAGCTCAAGGGTGCCTCTACACCAATGCAAACCAAATGCCACCTTGAGCTCAACCATAAGGGTAAGGATGTGGATCAAAAGGTATACCGCTCCATGGTTGGATCTCTCCTCTACCTTTGTGCATCTAGACCGGATATAGTGCTAGCCGTAGGAGTGTGTGCAAGATATCAGGCGGCTCCTAAAGAAAGCCATGATACGGGGGTCAAGAGAATCTTTAGGTATTTGGCTTATACCCCAACCTTTGGATTGTGGTACCCCAAGGATGCAAATTTCTCATTATGTGGGTACACGGATTCCAATTGGGCGGGAGATCATGATGATAGGAAGTCAACCTCCGGCGCTTGTCAATTTATTGGGAGGTCCTTGGTAAGTTGGTCTTCTAAGAAGCAAAATTGTATATCTCTCTCCACCACCGAAGCCGAGTATGTTGCCGCCACAAGTTGTTGCACTCAGTTGCTATGGATGAGGCAAACTTTAAAGGAGTACAGAGTCGATTGCGACAAAGTGCCTCTTCTATGTGACAACGAAAGTGCCATCAAGATTGCTTACAACCCGGTGCAACATTCAAGAACCAAGCATATTGAGATCCGCCATCATTTCATCAGAGATCATGTGGCCCGAGGAGACATTGACTTATCATATGTGGGCACAAGGGATCAATTGGCGGATATCTTCACGAAGCCCCTTGAGGAAGGAAGGTTTTGCTTTTTGAGGAATGAGCTGAATATCATTGATTCGAGGACCTTAGCTTGATCGCTTGCACACTCACCTAGGGCGTAATTGCATCTTATCTTGTTTAGATGTAGGCATGGAAACAGGGGGAGTGCGGTCCTAATACATTGGACCATCCCTCCCCCCATTATGCCGAGAACAAGTGTACTTTTATCTCTATATACATTCTTATGACTATCCTGAGCTAAAACGACGAGTAGTGGTTTGTACCCAAGATATATCTTCGCGGTGACATGCCCGACACTCCAACATGGTTGCCTCGGCCAGCAACCTCTTCCTATTTTTATAGGACGAGTTGGTTATAATGACTTACGCTGATTTCCCATTTGCATCTTCTTGGTTCTATGGAAAACACACTCAAGTTGGTCTTCTTGACAACTTATTGCTTTTTGCAACTTGAGTGTGAAGTACCATCATCAGTTTGGATTTCCCACCTTGAACCCTGCTATTCCATCGCTCATGTCCATTTTTTTTATTTTCCAGATAATTTGGTTCGGTTTTCCTTAAGTACGGAAATTCCGGGTCTCAGACCGGAACTTCCGGTGCTCAGGAAACTCCAGTCTTTCCTCCAGTGGCAAAGTTTGGAATTCTCCATCCCCTAGAGAAACCGGAACTTTTCCCAGAAGAAAGACCGGAAGTTTTCGGGGCACCGGAACTTCCGGTGCTAGGAAATTTCCAGCCTTTCTTCCAGTGGCTAAGTCCGGAATTCTCCATCCCCTGGAGAAACCGGAACTTTGCCCGGAAGAAAGATCGGAAACTTCCGGTGCACCGGAACTTCCGGTGTGAGGACCGGAACTTCCGGCTTAAGTGGCTCGGGTCTATAAATAGGGCTGCGCGAGGTGAACTGTTTCGTTTCGAACGGTTCTTCCACCCCCGCGCCGCCTAGATTCATTCTCTCTCCTCTCTCGAGCCCTAGAACTCCACCAAATCAATCCGAGGCCTTCCAACCTCGGATTCCTTCGGTTCAAAGCCGGATCTGCATCTCCTCGACGAGGGGATCCGTTTTCTCCGATCGGTTTTCGCCATGGACTTCGGTAGTGTCTTCTATTTTCAAATCTAGGACGAATCTCATTTCGTTTAACCTAGTGGATTTAGAACATATTATGTAGAATCCCTTGGTAGAACCCATCTCTTAGGCTTGCCCTACAATCTCTCAGTAGTAATCTGAATTTTTGTTGAAATTTCTAGAAGTTACATGGAATTTTTGGTTTTTGTCTGAAAAACCGGAACTTCCGGCCTACAGGCCGGAACTTCCGGTGCCTGGAAAAATTCCAGCAATTCCTCCTGCGACTAAGTCCAGTTTCTCCAACCACTGGAGAAACCGGAACTTCCGGTCTCCTTGACCGGAACTTCTGGTCCCCCAGACCGGAACTTTCAGACTAAAACCGGAACTTCCGGCCCAAAATCAGACATTTCAGGACTAATTCTTTTTGCTACTGAATCTTGTTTCCTTGGACATGACTACTTATCCCCGTGCTTTCCTCTATATCTATGTTGTGTTCATGTAGGGGCAGGGAGTCAGGCTGGTAGTCGCCCTGGTCGTGCTAAGAAGCAGGTTGTGAAGAGAAGTGCAAGTCGTGGACCAGCTCACGACGAAGAAGAAGAGGAGATTTTGTCTGAGGAAGAGCATCAGCCAGATCCAGCTTGGGTTCATTCTTCTGCAGCTCGCTCCAACAAGAAAAACAAGGGGCCCACTGTCTCTGTTCTGCGCATGTCTGCCTCGGATTTCTATCAGTGGAGGTGCTCATTTGACTATGCCAATCCGAAGGAGCACCAGATTTTCCACAGCTTGGACATGAAGCTCCTTCATGATGAGCTCTATTGCGGCTTCTCTGAGAAGAAGCGCGTGTGCCCGATGCAGAGCATTGACTTCGACTATCTTGAGAAGAAGAGAAGCTACTATGGGGGTGCTGTCACTATTGTGGATGCTCTTGGGCTTCGGCCCCTTATGACCCGTCAATGCAACTACAGCGTTCCCTTGATCCATCAGTTCTTCGCCACTGTGGTGTTTGATGACTCCCCCAACATTGGGATGACTTGGATGTCAGGAAGATTTAGACTTCAGGCTTCCATCAAGGATTTGGCTGCTCTTCTTGGTTACCCCTTCCAAGGGTTAGATGAGCCTACTGGTATGAGGTTGCACAATGATGATGACCGCTACGACAAGAATGATATGGCCGAGTGCTATGAGACTAATGGCACTATTGGCGGCACTCATGGCTTGAAGCCCGTGTATGACATTGTCCTTCGAATGTTCTACCACTCCAATGCTCCAAGTGTTGGGAACAATGATGCTATCTGTCGAGGACTTGTCCATCTCATGGCATTGGCAAGCCAAGCGTACCTCTCAGACTCAGTGCCAGAGCCCAATGCATTCTCCTTTGATGTCATGGACTTCATTTTCCGCGAGATGCACTATGCTATTTTCCACAGGAAGGTGCCTCCCTATGCACCTTACATCATGCTGCTCATTAAGGACAGGTTTCCTTTCACCTCTGAGGAGCGTATTGATGTGGACGCTGCCCTTGAGTGCACCATTCACAAGCCTGTTCGTCTCCACATGAAGAAATCCCACTTGGCTTGTCGTGGTGGCTACACGGCATATGCCACGGGGTGGCTAATCTTGGGGGTCGATGGATGCTAGAGGATTCGGGGAGGTGGGCGCGAAGGGATCGCACACGAAGAACACATGAAAACGGGGATTTACCCTGCTTTGGGGCTCTCGTGAGGAGATAAAACCCCTATTGCAGCATCTATCCTATTGGTGTATTCTCTCTGTGTGTATACGAGGTATAAATTGCTCCACGAGCTGGGCGAAGCATGCCTCTAGGAGAACTCGGGAGGAAATGAGCGGGGGGAAAATGAGCTAGCCCGCGCGTCCCTGGAGCCTTCCCCCTGGTGCTCCTTATATAGAGGGAGCCCAGGGGACAATAGGTGGCCCACTGCGCACTATTCATGACACGACTACTGGGGTCTTGTCACACTATTCACTGCGTCATGCAATTGTACTCTTGTCACATCAGGGGATGGGCTTGATATGTCTTGTCCGTCTTTTGTCCTGTAGCGCTTGGCATGGCATCCTCTCCGCGTAACCCGGCACGGGTATGCCGGGTGCCCTGGCGACTCCTCTCCCGGGCAACCCGGCATGGATATGCCGGAATCCACCTCTCTACCCGGCATGAGTACGCCGGATAACCTCCTTCTCCCGAGACCCGGCATGGTTACGCCGGATTACCCTTTCCAAACCAGCCTCCCTGCACATAAGAGAAGACGAGAAGATACCGACATACACAAGTCGGTTAGCGCATGTCGGTTACGCAGGTGTCTCAGTGTACCCTCGGACACAGCTTTCACCACATCATGACCCTACCCGGGGGTAGTCCCCCGACACTAGTCCCCGAAGCTGGTGCGGTCCTGCAGATCCGGATGAAGGGTCGTACCAGTTTAGACAACCAAACCAAATTGAGAAACCCTCGTGCCAGCCGGGATAGCAGCCAATGCTGGCCCGTTCCGGATGTCCATGCCTGCCAAGTGTCGGACAGATCTCCCTGCCGGAGGGGAACTCGGGGGCATTGTCGGAGGAGAACGCGGTCGAGCCATGGCGACGCAGTAGTGCGCGGCGGGCACGTCGGAGACGCAACCTAAGTCGGGGGCGAGCTTGGGCGTGTCGGAGGTGGTGGTGTCGTGGCGAGGAGCGGCCGGAGCGGCCGAGCCAGGGGGGATGCCGGAGAAGACCCCGTCGAGGCCGGGGAGGTGGCCATATCGGAGGGGAACTCGGGGAGGCGCCGGGGTCCTGCGGGCGAGAAGCTCCAGAGTCGGGGACGTCGCGCCGCGTTCGAGGTCGCCGATGCCGGGGCGCTGCGCTGTCGGTGAAACCGGGATGCAACGATGTCGCCGAGAGTCTGGCCGAGGCACGCCGGCGTCGGGTGCCCTAATGTCGGGGGTGGGAAGATGCCGAACTCGGGGAAGATGTCGCGGTCGGGCGCGGAGCGGGCCTGGGCGACCGGAGTCAAGGACGGCACCGCCGAGCGCGAGGGCGTGATACCGGACTCGCGATGTCGGGGGCGATGTTGGAGGCGGGGCTCGGGTGGTCGAGGTCGCGGCGTCGGGCTCTCGGGCGAGGGCGCCGAGCCATGGCCGGGGGCGCAGAAGCTCTCGGGCGGCCGAGATCGGGACGCCGGGCGCGGGGCTGCCGGAGGCGACCGGGCACGGACCCGCGCGAGGTGGAGGCGAACTCGGGCGGTGCCTGTGCCGGGGTGGCCGCAGTCGGAGTTGGAGGAGAGCTTGAGGGCGGGAGATGCTGGGGCGCAGCACTGGAGCTCGGGGACGAGACGCTCGTGTCCGTGGAGGTCGAGGTCGATGCATCCGGGAGCGAGGGGATCATGATGCGGTCAAGTCAGTTTGACCGAGATGCAGATCTCGGCCCCCATGGAAATCGGCCCAGTTCTCATCGCCTTGGTCCGAGATGCCCTTTCTCCACTTTTCCTTTACCTCTCTCAATTAAACCCATCTATTCCTGCAATATTAACACAATAAATCCCGTACCTTCAGGGTACCGTGGAAGTACATCCCCGACACTAGTCCCCGAGGCTGCGGGGGACTCGCAGAGTCGCCCGCAGACTTAGAAAAATTACCAACCCCATTGTCTTCATTTGCTCCACCGTGTACCTGCAAAAATACAATCATATGCCGGTTCCTTAGCCACTCTAGGCTTTTTACCGACATAGATGTCTTCGGCCACCGCCGGTCTGACATAGACACATAACACATGCCGGCATTTAGCCACTCTGGGCGTATACCGACACGGACGCCTCATGTGCCGGCCTTTAGCCACTCTGGGCGTATACCGACACAGAGTCTCATGTGCCGGCGTTTGGCCACTCTAGGCGTATACCGACACAGACGCCTACACACACAATGTCACACAGGTATCTCGGGTGTCTCGGTATGTCGGTATGTCGGCCACTCTGGGCGTATCACACATGTTTCGGTATCTCTGCCACTCTGGGCACATCACAGGTGTTTCGGTATCTCGGCCACTCTGGGCATACCACAGGTGTTTCGGTATCTCGGCCACTCTGGGCATACCACATGTGTTTCGGTATCTCAGGTGTTGCCTTTGGCGAACTTTGATACACCGAAACAAATGAAGATTTAGAAATATTGCCCGATGTCATGATACATTGGCGAACCGAAATAAACGGGGATCTGGGGATATGGCATGATGCCGCGATATATTGGCGAACCGACATAAACGGCGATCTGGAGATATTGCATGATGTCGTGATACATTGGGGAACCGAAATAAACGGCGATCTGGAAATTTTGCATGATGCCGCGATACATGGGTAACAACTGAGCTGAGATGCCATTTAGAATCAACGATTATCCGACATAGGTACCAATTCGGTATGATATGCCATTACAACCCGGTAAGCCGATACCAAAGACCATATGCAGTACATCTTGAGGCAATAACCAATACAAGATGGATCCGAGATAACCAACATAATGACCGACATAATCAAGATTTTTGACATGAATATCCTCTCGGTAAAACCGACATCCCCTTTTAATGTTAGTCTAGGCAGACATGTATAATAAATATTTAATGGGAGCGACAGTACCAATTAACAGGTCAAAATGAATTTAATGCCAGTCAGGAAATACGACTATCTGCTGAGCTAGGCACAGGGATAAAGACTCGGTTAACTAAGTCCCCGGGTCAAGACATCTCTCTCCCGGGGAAAACACACAGACAACGTATGCCGAATTGCTTTTTAGACCGAGTCCCCGAGTTTCTTTTCGTGTTCACCATACTCAAAAATCTCTGCTCTTGACTACCATTCAGGCGTTCGTCAGTCGAGTCACGAGGTTATATCCGATAGCATACATTACTTTTACTTTGAGACGCGGTTAAAAATCTATTCGGCATACAGACTACACGGATAACCAAGTAGACAAAGCAATCCGGCAGTCCCCGAATCCAGTTTCGGGGTGCCGGCACACAAACGACATAGTCGAAACCGAGATATGACATGAAAATAAATAAATTTAATCCGAGTTACTCTAGCGACTAAGCATGCAAGACACAACCTACCGGTAAGCCAGTCCCCGGGTCAAGACATCTTGCTCCCGGGGAAAAAATAAATAAACGACACAACAGGTACAACAGGCCAGTCCCATTTCGCTTCCAGGCAAAACAATTAAGTACGATGCGAAGGGGCAGTCCCCGAGTAAATTTTACGACTAATAACTTTGCATGCAACACAAATATATTGATAAGTACTCACATTGTAGTCTCGATGCGGGGGTATATGTCGTTGAAGCGTTCACGATGTCGACGCAGCAGCCTACCCGGATTTTGACGCAGATGACCGAAACACCTCCACGTAGCTGGGATCTTGACCTGCCCATGCTTAGAACCCGGCCCATCCGAGATGTCGGATCACCCACCCACACCTGGGTTCACCCCACACCTGGGTTCACCGGCGTGTCGGCATGTCGTTGTGAGTATCTCGGACGACCTGGAAGTCGGCATACCGACACAGCTTTGTCGGAGAGCACCAAACACTATCTCCTTTTTTCTTGTTCCTTTCATCCGACCAGGCCTGATTTCCTTTCTTCATTCTATTCCTTTTTTTATTTCTACCCGGTCGGTCCTTCCGGCTCTCTAACCGACTGGCACGTTCTCTTTTCTCTCCTCCTTTTTTATTTTTCCTTCTTCCTACTCGACCAGTTCGTGCCTTTTCTTATCTTTTTTTTTCTTTTTCCCGTCGCTCGGTCCTCTGCCTCTTCCCGCAACTACCTGAAGATTTATGGAATCCGGTGAGCTGGGCGGCGCGGGGACATGGCCGGACGCGTGCAGAGCCGGGCGTGGCCAGAGGCGGGCAGCCGGCGCGACGAGTGCGGGAGTCGGCACGGGAGGTCGGTGGCGCTGGCGCGGCTGTGTGCAGGGGCTTGGTCAGGCGCAGGACGGAGAAGAATGGCGCAGCCGGCGGACCGCGAGCTCGGCACCGGGAGGCGCAACCGGCGGTTGGAAGGCAGGCGACGATCAAGTCACGGTTGCTCTGGCGTCCGCTACGAGCTGTCGCAGGGGCATGGCCGTGCGCGATGTTGGAACTGGCGTGCAAGGGCGCATGGGGGATGCGGATGGAGGAGCCGGCGAGCTGATGTGCGTGCTCGAGGACGCGGGCGCGGCCACAGACTGGAGGTCGAGGATGCGGACGCGGATGCGTGCAGCCGGCTGGAGCGCGCTAGAACGGAGTTTGCTGCGAGCCTTGCCCATGACTCGATGCGGAGAGGCTTCCCTAGGTGGAAGCACAGGTTCGGCCACGGCAAGCCCGACGCGGGTTCGGCCATGGCAAGCCTGACGCCGCGGCGACGTGCTGGTGGGCAGCAGCCGGGCGCGTGGTGACGAAGAGGCTGCTGCCGACGGCGGCGAGCCGCGGGGTAATGGCGATGTCGAGTCCCCGCGTTGAAGAAGAAGGTCCCGTCCGAATTTGCTCCAGCAAGCGTCACTTTGCCCCACGGTGGGCGCCAAATGTCGTGGTGGCTACACGGCATATGCCACGGGGTGGCTAATCTTGGGGGTCGATGGACGCTAGAGGATTCGGGGAGGGATAGCGCGAAGGGATCGCATACGAAGAACACATGAACACGGGGATTTACCCTGCTTCGGGGCTCTCGTGAGGAGATAAAACCCCTACTGTAGCATCTATCTATTGGTGTATTCTCTCTCTGTGTATACGAGGTATAAATTGCTCCACGAGCTGGGCGAAGCATGCCTCTAGGAGAACTCGGGAGGAAATGAGCGGGGGGGAAATGAGCTAGCCCGCGCGTCCCTGGAGCCTTCCCCCTGGTGCTCCTTATATAGAGGGAGCCCAGGGAACAAGAGGTGGCCCACTGCGCACTATTCATGACAGGACTACTGGGGTCTTGTCACACTATTAACTGCGTCATGCAATTGTACTCTTGTCACATCAGGGGATGGGCTTGACATGTCTTGTCCGTCTTTTGTCCTGTAGCGCTTGGCATGGCATCCTCTCCGCGTAACCCGGCACGGGTATGCCGGGTGCCCTGGCGACTCCTCTCCCGGGCAACCCGGCATGGATATGCCGGAATCCACCTCTCTACCCGGCATGAGTACGCCGGATAACCTCCTTCTCCCGAGACCCGGCATGGTTACGCCGGATTACCCTTTCCAAACCAGCCTTCCTGCACATAAGAGAAGATGAGAAGATACCGACATACACAAGTTGGTTAGCGCATGTCGGTTAACGCAGGTGTCTCAGTGTACCCTTGGACACAGCTTTCACCACATCATGACCCTACCCGGGGGTAGTCCCCCGACATGGCTGCTCCATCTCGCCCCATGGGTACCTATGATGATGAGGAAGCCACCAGTGGGCGCAACCGCGCTCCCTCTGATCCTACTGTCAAGAAGGCTGCCAAGAAGAAGCGTCTGTGGTTTGTGAGAGCTCTTGAGAAGATCATGCACATGGGTTCTTGTCTACACAGGGAGGACTATGCCATGTACGAGCAGAACCATGCCATCCTCACCAACCAGTCCGCTATGATGGCTCACCTGAAGATGCCCAACCCACCGGCTGCTCCTCCTCCACTCATTGCTTACGAGCACTGGAACGCCCGAGGGATTAGTTGGGACATTGATGTGCCAGAAGATGCCACAGATGACGAAGATGCCATGGATGAAGATGAGGAGGGCCTGCACCACGACGTCGACAGACTCTTGGGGCGTTAGCATCGATCTTCTCCCTTTTTGGTCTCGCAAGATGCCAAAGGGGGAGAAGTTTATCTATTAGGACTTCTCGGGGATTTGCAAGGGTGGAAGCACAAACCTTTATTTCTCTTTCGGTTTTAATTTGTGCTTCTTGAACTTTTAGTCGTTTGGTTTGGAACTCTATCTTTCAACATGTGGTAAGACATGTGAAACATTGTGTTGTGATGTAATCAGTTTATTCGTGTCTTACCTTATTGTCTATTTCAGCAAGTTATGCTATCTATTCTTCATTTGATGAACTTGCTAGAATTGTAAAAGATAGGGGGAGCTGTGATCCTAAATAGATGTGCAGTTGTATTCAAACACAAGATTTAATAGTGCATATATTTAGGGGGAGCCCGTCTATGTTTTGCAAATCCTTTATCCCGTTTGTTGTGTCATCTCTAACCAAAAAGTGGGAGATTGAAAGAGCATTTTCTGTCTCCTGAGTTTTGGTTAGGAATAACAACACGAAAATGATGTTTAACGGGGTGCCTGAGTATTTCAGATACTACATAACCTTGAAGAACAAAAAAGATGAAGATCATCAGGGTTGAATGAGATAACTGGCTGGCAGTTTTTCCTGTTTTGACAGGCCGGAAGTTCCGGTGCTATGACCTGAAGTTCCGGCCGAAGGGCCGTTAGTTCCGGGCCTGCACCGGACATTTCCATCTGGCCAGAAAATGGCTAAGTCATTTTAGGATTTAGCCCCTGGCAAAGGCGGAACTTTCACCAGAAGTTTGGCCGGAACTTTCCGGCGACCGAAAGTTCCGGCCCTCGACCGGAAGTTCCGTTCCAGACAAACGAGAAAATCGGCCAAGTCAGGAATTGCTCGCGCTCGGGCAAAGCCGGAACTTTGGCCGGAACTTTGGCCGGATCTTTCCGGGTGACCGGAAGTTCCGGCCAAACCACCGGAAGTTCCGGTGCTGAACATGCTGGTTTTTCTCCAAGTCTGGAACTGCCTGTGCCCTGGCCAGGCCGGAAGTTCCTCCGGAACTTTGGCCGGAACTTTCCGGGGTGACCGGAAGTTCCGGCCTAAGTGACCGGAAGTTCCGGCCTGCGCAGTAAAAAAACGGCTAGTTGGTGGAGGGGGTATAAATACCCCTCCACCTACCTCCAGCCATTTCAGCTCTTACACTCTCTCTCATCATAAATTGCTGAAGCTCAAATCTTCAAGATCTCCCAACTCCTCCACCCAAATCCGTTGATCTTTGGAGGAGTGAAGGAGAAGGCCCCGATCTACTACTTCACCGAAGCGATTTGTAATCTTTCCCCATTCACTTGGGGATTTCGAGTCTAGGGTTTCCTCAAGAAAAACCTAGGTCTCACCATTGTTGGTACTTGGTCTAAGCTTGACCTGTTGTGGTCTTGACCTTTTGTGGTCTTCTTGAGAGCCCCTAATTAAGTTGTGGGTGCGTGCCTCAAGCGTTTGTAAGGGATTCGATCTCCACCCTAAAAGGGGATCAATAGTGGAAGGTGGACTCGCAACCTTTGTGGTTGAGTTCATCGGAGAAGAAGGTGAGCCTTTGTGGCGTTGCGGCTAACCTGTTGTGGTAGCGCACACCTCTCCAAACGAGACGTACACCCTTGGGTGGAACTCGGGATTACATCTTCGTCTCCGCGTGCTTCGCTTGGTTCCCCTTATCTTTGCTCCCTTACTTGCTTGTCTTGTTAGCTTGTTTTTCTTGTTATTGCTTAGATTGTCATTTAGGTAAATTCACCGTAGTTGCATATCTAGAGAATTTACCTTTGTGTTGAGCCTAAATTTGAAAAAACCTAAAATTTGTAATAGCACCTATTCACCCCCCCCCTCTAGGTGCCGGATTCCCGTTCAAGGTGTTTGTTTGGTTAGTAGTCAACCTTTGGTCAGTAATTTATATCGTGCTTTGCGTCAAAAAACATGGCTGTGTATGATGCCACCTTAGGTTAGTTTTCTGGTGAGGTTTCTTCAATTCCCTACTATGTATTCTATTGCAAGGTGGCTGCCACCATGCCTCATTTTCTACTATGTAGTCTGTTGCAAGGTGTCTGCCACAACACTTATTTGGTGGTGTTAGGTACTTCTACAGGCAAGAAATACATTACTAATATCAATAACCTTATTTGGTTTGATAAATTGTTTACTCATTTGTATCGTTGGATGTTGGGGATATACTAACTAGGGATATCTCCAACATGGATCAATCCGGCTAGTCCAGGGTGGCCCAAGGGTGGTAAGGCTGAAGCCTGCCGGGCGGCCCAGATAGCTGACGTACAAGGAAGTAGGCGGACGGTCCAAGAAGGGCGGAAGGCCGAAGCCCATCAAGCCAACAAGCCCAAGACGGAAGGCGGCAACTAAGCCAGCTAGGTCTAGGACTCTGTTTACTTGCCGGCCATCAGGATGCCGTTAGGGAAAGCTCAATATGCATCATACACATTGTAACCTGTTCACGGCCATTGCCTCATAGTGAATTATAGCAGCACGTAGGATGTCGCCACCGTTGCGGGATCTGAAGCTGGGTAAACTCGCCGTGTTCAATCCCGTCCTCGACGACTCCAGCCTTCTTCCCCATAATCCATACGTAGGTTAGAGGACCCCTGTCTCCTATCAAATATGCCGATACTACGACAGTTGGCGCTCAGCGTGGGGCATAAGGTTCCTGGCGTCACGTTCTAGGCGGGAACACGTGGCGGCGTGGGCAAGCAGATCGCCGTCGGCCGCGTCACGAGGTATGGTGTCCACAGCTATGTCAACTCAGATGAGTCATGGCTCCCGGCGGATGACTACCTCATCGCGTGCGCAATCATACTGATCAGAGGGATTGATGTCTTCATCGGGTACACGCAAGAGGCGTACGACCTACCGCGTTTCTATGACCCCACCCACCAACCCTTCGACCAAGCAGTCGACCGGCAAGATGGATCTGAATCCGTCTTCTGCCAGGAGACGGCCGGATCTGACTTCCACTTTGTCGGAGTGGTCGGACTGGGATCCGACTCCAAGACGGAAAACAACGATCCTGAGTCAATCCTTCCTCCTCTTCAGGAGGATGCGATGTCAGATGCCGGATCCAGATCTACCGTTCAAGTCGACGTAGATTGTGATTCTGATGATGATGCTAGTCTCTTCGAAGAGAGAATCAAAAACCGCTTTTCCAGTGATAATCCGGTTCCTTCAGAGAACACAGCGGATACAGATATGCCTGATAAGCTTGCCATGATGGTTGTAGTCGGTCACGAGTCAACCCAGTTGTTTCTGAGCCGCAAGATAAACCGGCAGAAGATGCCGGCTACACCGTTACCGGTCAACTCATTGACGGTTCCGACAAGGTGCGCGCAAAGAAGAAAGCTGATCTCGAAAAAGGCGGTAGCAGCAAACCTACAGATTTGCTCTCCGTCATCAAAGAAGTAGACAAAATTATGAACACTCCGATGAATAAAGATACCCCGCTCGACGAGGTGGAAGAACTTAGGATTAACATGCTTAAGCACTCTAACTTCCTACGCAAAAGAGAGGAGCATGTTGAGAGCCTTGCAAAGAAGATCGAGAAGGATCAAGAAAAGATGTCGGCAAAACTGAATAGATAGCTCTTTGAAGAAAAAAGGTCATCAAAAAACCGCCGTGATAAGGAGCCGCCAATTCGTGCGACCACAGCAGCTCAAGATCTAGGGTTTGACTGGCGCACAACACCACAGCGTACGGACAGAAGGGGGGACGTTGTCTTCTGCACCCCTATCCTTTACGTTGTTGCTGCGCTTGACACCCTAGACGACAAGACTTGCATAGCGGAAGAAAAGGTGGCGAATGCAAGACACTTCATGAGCAAGGCCCTAGAACAGCAAGCCCGCGCTGACTCCTATGGCCATATGGCGGATGCCCGCAGGGGAGTTCTCGAATCCAAGTCAGGAATGTGCAAAGCCGCACCTGGCGCTGAACCCGAAGGCCTGTCCGGCTCCAGTAGCCATGGCGACAAAAGGAAAGCAACGCCACCTCCAAAACAAAGGCGGGACGAGAACTCACAGACAGGAAGCAGAGGGGACCTGCCACCTCCAGCCCATCCAAGGCGCGGCAATGGAGGTAGCCGGGACAACGGCAGCTGCCTAAAAACGATGCCGGCAACGACCCTCCCAGGAGAGGTCGAAGCCGGTGTCCGCAGCGCAGCACCGGCAGCAAAAGGAAGGAGGCGGCAGATGGGCCCAGGCGCAGCGTAGGCCGGGCAGCGCAGGACGAGCCAAACGCCAACAGAAGCGGACAACAACTCGATCCAAAAGACGCACGACATCGCCTACAAGACATAGCAAGAGGAAGGGATCCGCTATACTCGTGCCCAAAGTGCTTTGGCGATGCCATCCGCAGAGAGCCGTTCCCCAAGGACATGACATCAGTGTCTAAAAATTGTCTTAGGTACAACGACCTCGTTAAGCCGGATTCATGGCTAGCCGATTATGCCATGGCCTTAGAAATTGCCGGCGGAAGCAATCACATTGCCGTCCGCTACCTACCTCTCATGTTAGAAGGCACGGCAAGGGCTTGTATGGACAACCTTCCCGAAAAGTCTATCTATAGCTGATACGACATGGAAAAGGTTTTCTCCCAACACTTCCAAGGAACATACAAGCGTCTGAATACCTACACGGATTTACAACACTGTATTCAGAAGCCAGACGAAACCATGCCAAATTTTGTGAGCCGTTGGATCTCTAAAAAGGCCAACTGTCATGGTGTTTCAGACGCAGAGGCTATCCATCCCTTCTACACGGGTCTACAGAAAAAGTCCTTACTCCGTCACCGACTCGTCCGCGAGCAAGTCACGGATCTTGGCGAGATGCTCAACCTAGCCGCCCAATACGCGACAGCAGATGATGACGCACGTGATGATGATCCAGACGTCAGCACCGCGCCAAGGCGGAACAACAAACGCAAGCAAGCAACGGAAGACAATGCCAGGCCATCTAACGAGGTAGCCGTCGCGTTCAAAGGGAACGCCGGCAAAAAGAAGTGGAAGAACAAGAAAGATAACCGTGACGCCGGCTCAGGCCCTAAGGCGGCACGCATCACTTATGAGCAGGCAAAACTTTTGCCATGCGCCTTCCACGCCTCACTCGACAAAGTCAACAATATGCTCAGCGAATGCCGCTTCATGGACGACTTCAAAAAGAACGCCACAGTTGGCTGGAAGTCAAAAAAGTCAAAGAAGTACGACAAGAAAGACAACAAGGATGACGATGATGACGACACCATGTCAATCTCAAGAAATGATGACGCTGCCGCCAAGAAAAAGTAGCCATACCCGAAGGTCAAAGAGTCACTTGTGTGCTTTGTCGGCACACCTTCGGTTAAGGCGGACAAGGCAGAGATGCGCGAACTCAACGCGACAATGCCGGATGTCCCTCAGTATTTGAATTGGTCCGAGGCGACAATCACTTCGGACCGGTCCGACCATCCTGATCATGTCCCTCACCTAGGCAAATACGCCCTTGTCGTCGACCCCATCGTCGACAACTTCAGGCTCACAAAAGTACTCATGGATGGCGGCAGCAGCCTCAACATCGTGTACTATGATACACTAAGCCGCATGAACTTGTCTGAGGATCAGCTTGATCATAGCAACCTCACTTTTCATGGCATAGTGCCCGGTAGACAAGCAAAGTCAATGGGGAGCATTAGACTGAAGGTAACTTTCGGACCAAAGGAGAACTACCGTTCAGAGTGCCTCCAGTTCGAAGTTATCCCCTTCAAAAGTGCCTATCATCCAATCTTCGAACGACCGGCTTTTGCCAAATTCATGGCAAGGCCGTGCTACATATACAAGAAGCTAAAGATGCTGGGGGAACATGGAACCATCACGGTTTCTGGCAACTTCAAGAAAGCTAAGGAGTGCGAGCGTGGCATGGCCGCCTTCACAGAAGCCGTCATCCACAAGGAAGAACTTGTGCTACTTAAAGCGGACCCAGACAACTCCATGCCCAAGAAGACCTTCGAAGCTTCAGAAGACAACAAAAAGGCGGACCTCATCCGAGGCGACAAGTCATAGCAAGTTGTCATCGGCTCCAACCTTGACAGCAAATAGGAAGGCGCGCTCGTCGAGTTCCTCCGTGAGAATCGTGACATCTTTGCATGGTCGCCTTCCGACATACCTGGTGTACCGAGGGAACTTGCCGAGCACTCACTAAACGTCATAAAGGGATCCAAGCCGGTGACACAAGGCTATAGGAAAGGAGACAAATAGGCTGAAGGCCACCAATTTCATAAAAGAATTTGTTCACACCGATTGGGTGGCAAATCCTGTACTTGTTCCAAAGAAGAATAAAGAGCTGAGGATGTGTATCGACTATTCCGGTGTTAACAAATGCTGCCCAAAGGATCCCTTTGTGCTGCCTAGAATTGACCAGGTCGTAGACTCCACAGCAGGCTCCGAGCTACTTTGTTTTTTTGGACGCCTACTCAGGGTACCACCAAATCAAGATGAGGGAGTCGGATCAGCTGAAAACATCTTTCACCACTCCATACGGGACTTTCTGCTACATCATGATGCCTTTCGGCATGAAGAATGCAGGTGCAACATACCAGCGCTGTATACAAAATTGACTGCACAAACAAATCGGCCGTAATGTTCACGTCTATGTTGACAACATTGCGGTGATGTCGAAAAAGAAGGCGGATCTCCTAGAAGATTTGGAAGAAACTTTTCAGAATCTCCGGAAATACCAGATGAAACTCAATCCCACCAAGTGTGTTTTCGGTGTTCCGGTCGGCAAACTACTTGGATTTATCGTCTCAGAACGAGGGATCGAAGTTAACCCAGAGAAGATCAAGGCTATCCGAAACATATCCAGACCTACTTGTCTGAAGGACGTTGCAGCACTTAGCAGGATCGGCGGCAGCCGTCAGTCGTTTCATAAGCTGCCTCGGAGAAAAGGCAATGCCATTCTACCGGCTATTGAAGAAATCCGACAACTTCGGGTGGACAGCAGAAGCAGATACCGTCTTACAGCAGCTTAAGGAGGCTCTCATATCCGCTCCAATATTGGCAGCACCTCGATCGCAGGAACCAATGCTGCTCTTTATTGCGGCAACAGGAGCAGTTGTCAGCGTTGTCTTGGCTGTGGAAAGAAAGGAAAGCGAAGCCGTGACGTCTGAGCAACGTCCGGTCTACTTCATCAGTGAAGTCTTCTCCATGTCCAAGCAGAGGTATCCACATTACCAAAAGCTGGCTTAGGGCGTACTCTTCGCTGCCAGAAAGCTTAGGCATTATTTCTAGGAGCACACAGTGACAGTAGTCAGCAGGGCACCGTTGGGAGACATAATCAACAAACAACATGCCGAGTTGCAAAATGGGGCATCAAGCTTGCCGCCTTCGACATAGTCTACAAACCATGGACTGCCATTAAGACTCAAGCACTTGCAGATTTCGTTGCCGATTGGATAGAAGCCATGGAGGAAACAGTAGTCCCCGAGTCAGAATATTTGGTCATGCACTTTGACGGATCAAAGATGCTCAAAGGCTCGGGGGCTGGAGTTGTTTTGCGCACACCCAAAGGTGACAAGCTCAGCTACGTATTGTAGATTAATTTTACAACAACCAATAACGTCGCAGAGTATGAAGCTTTGCTTCACGGACTACATGTGGCAAACGACCTTGGCGTCAAGAGAATCCTCTGTTATGGCGAGTCCGATTTAATCGCGCAACAAGTAAGCGACACATGGGACGCAATGAGTACAACAATGGCGGCTTACAGGGCCAAAGTTGACGAATTCGCCAAAAAATTCATGGGCTACGAAGTCCGGCATGTTCTAAGAGCTGAGAACGAGGTGGCAGACACCCTCGCCAGACTCGGGTCTTAACGCAAAAAAGTGCCGAAGGACATTTTCCTGGAACACTTGCATCAGCCGTCCAAGGGCGCCGACTTGTTGGACCCCGATGCAGAAGAACCAGTAGAAGTGGCAAGTCTTGTCGTCTACTTGGTACAGCCGGATTGGATTCTCCCATATCTCGATTTCTTAATCGACCAGAAGTTGCCGGAGGACAATGAGGTGTTGAAAAGGCAGATCGTAAGGCGAGCCAAATCATTCACAATAATAAAAGGTGAGTTGTACAAGCGAAGCACGTGCGGTATCTATCAGCGGTGCATATTGCCAGAAGAAGGCCGGGAAATCCAGAAGGACATACACATCGGCACTTGCGGGCATCACGCCTCCGCCAGGTCCATTGTGTCCAAAGCTTTCCGCCAAGGTTTCTACTGGATAACTGCCAAAGAAGACGCTGAGCACATCGTGAAAACATGCAAATGCTGCCAGTTGTACGCCCGCCAACCTCACATGTCAGACAAGAGCTAAGGACAATTCCAATCACTTGGCCGTTCGCGGTCTGGGGCTTAGACATGGTTGGTCCCTTAAAGAAGGCGCATGGTGGGTATACCCACCTATTGGTCGCTGTCAACAAGTTCACTAAATGGGTCGAGGCCAAGCCGATCAATAAACTTGATGCACGAACAGCCACCAATTTCCTCTGGGGAATTATCTCTCGGTTCGGAGTTCCACACAACATTATCACTGATAATGGCAGCAACCTATCTCAAGGCGACATCGAAGAATACTGCAGTGATCTAGGCATCTGGCTTGATTTGGCATCTGTGTCACACCCTCAATCAAATGGACAAGTAGAGCGTACAAACGACTTAGTCCTCTCAGGACTTAAGCCCCGTCTCGAAGCTCCGCTACATAGGGCAGCCGGCGCTTGGGCAGAAGAGCTACAGTCCGTACTCTGGAGTTTGCGCACAACGCCAAACAGATCTACCGGCTAGACTCCTTTCTTCTTAGAATATGGCGCAGAGGCGGTGCTACCCACCGACATGAAATACGATTCCCCTAGAGTTCAAGCCTACATCAAGCAAGACGTAGAAGGGGCAAGACAGGATAGCCTAGACTTGTTAGATGAAGAAAGAGATGTTGCTCTATATCGCTCCGCCTTGTACCAGCAACAACTTCGCTGCTACCATAGCCGGAGAGTGCGGAAGCGAGGCTTCAGAACAGGTGACCTGGTTCTCCGCCTAATTCAAGACAGAATAGGCTTTCCCAAGTTATCCCCGCCATGGTAAGGACCGTTTATAGTCACAAAGGCACTGCTCAATGGTTCCTACTATCTAGGCGACATCCGCGATGAAGAAGAAAAGAAAAGGCGCAAGGAGGCGGCATGAAGGAGAGGAACCAAGCTTAAAAGAGGCATTTCCGACCCGTTTGAGCAAACAAGACGGCCTTGGAACATTGAGCAGCTACGTCCTTTCTACACTTAGCAATTTATAATTGTAATAAGTTATATATGATTATAAAATAAAACTCTGTGGTTCCTCATCTGTGTTGAGAAACATGCCATCTTTTGTCTTTTCTTGCAATCATATATCCCCTATGTATCTAAGTTACCTATTTTCTAGCTCCGTGCAAAGGTTCAAACTGGTAGATATTTGCAGCTTTCGAGCCAAACCAAAGCAAAAATCAACTTTTGCGCCGCCTAATTCCTTTACTTTGATTACTTATATGCGGTTCGCATACTAGTATGTCTTTGGCGCTAATATGTTGGCTTTGGTTCCTGATTCTAAACTCATGGTACTAACCCTGGTTGTTTCAGCTAAAGTTCCCAGCAGAGGTTTTGCCAACATACAAACGGTCAAGGATATAAGTCAAAATAAAATTAAGGCGGGCCAAATAAAACAAGGCAAAAGCCTACTTAAATAGCAAAATAAAAATAAGTTCGCTGGCTTCCCGCCTAGTAGTACATCTCCAAAACATATTTACAAATATTACAAGTTGAGATTTAACTGTTTCAGGGGTAGGAGGAGGCTGGTCGTCATGGTAAAACAAAAGAAGCCGACACCAACGACTTTGGTTCAGGGGCCGCCTATATTAGTCTTGGGGGCTGAGAACTTCAGCCCTAGAGCTACTCCCCTCCGCCTCCGCCGTGCCGGCAGCTCCAACTTCTCCAGCAACCGGCACAGGATGGCGCCGATAGAAGATCGTCGTGTCTACCATGTCGGCGACCCGCGTGACGTAGCCGGCAACAATGTTCAGTACAGCACCAGACTGAACCTCGTTGTCGTCTTCATAGGTAGACGACATGCCCTCGGTGAGGATTCCTATCTCCACCTCGGGGTAGTGCGCCATGAATAATCCTAGCGCAGTTTTGGCACCACCCCGCGCTGCCGATTTCAGCGAGCTCTTGTGTAGCTTCGTAGCTTGCTCCAGCATGCTAGGCACATCGTTGAACTCGACGGTCTCCTGGCTCCCGGAGGAGATGAAGAACTTGGCGGCAAACCGCTTGGACGCCACCAAAGTCTCGGTGATCAGCTCACCTAGACGCGCAAGGCTAGGCTAGGGCTGACAACCTTGTCATCGCCTAAGCCGGCAGCAACTGTACCAAAAAAGTAAAACGTCAGTTTGTCTCAGGCTAACAAACTGACGGCAAAGATGAAGAGTGACGAACAGCTTACCAAGGACCGAGTTATGGAAGGCGTACAACTCAATCATATGAGCTGCCACCGCATCCTCCACAGTCTGGGCGCGAGAAGTCTGCTTGGATATCTCTTCAGCAGCCGCCTTCTCCGCGTACACCAATTTTTTGCGTAGGCTATCTAGCTCTTCTGTTAGCTGGGAAGACTCCTACGCAAACTTCATCTGCTGTGCCTCCATCTCTTTCCGATGCTCCTCCTTCATCGCCAAGTTGGCGGCCGCCAAATCAGAGGCTTCATTCATAATAGCTTGCATATCAGTAGACGCCTTCAGTATATCCTATGCGTGAACTAGCAGTTCTACAATATGGATTTACTAGCTAAATGATTGGCGGTAGCAAACACAAAACATGGCGGAAGGCAAAACACTCAGTGGTATTACCTTCATCCTTCTTGTGGGCCGCTTCCAAGTCGGCAATCCGCGCATCCTTCGCATCGCAATATTTTTTCAGATCGCGTTACCGCTTGTTTATATCTGACCTGGAGGAGATAAGCTCCACGTTGGCGGACATGACGCTTTGCAGACAAAGACAAAGGCATATAGCATATTGTCAAAAAATCACAAAGCCGGCAACCGATATCATTGATTTGTCATCTAAGTGCTCGGTGGGGGGGGGGGGGGGAGACTATGTATATGCTACCAAGTTCCAAAAAGACAACTTACAACAATGTCGCCCTCCAAGTCGGCGAAAGTCTGGGCGGCGAAGTCGGCGAAAGCCAGGGTGGACTCCGTGGCCTCCTTAAAGGATTCCTAGGGGTCCCTAACCTTGCCGCCTCCACAAGCTGGGGCTGCCCTTCGCGGCCCGCCGGCAAGCTCCACCAGCAGCACCTCCTTGGCGGCACGGGATCGGACGGCTTCATTTGCCGTAGCCGCAGACAATGGAAGGGAAGCACTAGTCACGCGATCAGCAGAGGAGGTCCTTGGCGGCGGGCTAGAAGCCGGAACCTGTGGCTGGCGGCGGGTGTCACTCATGAAGCTGCGGCCCGGGGCTGAGGAGTTGGCGGCACGGTCGCAGGTGAGTTGCCCTGGGGCCGCTTTCCCCTAGACAAAAGGGATTTGGCCGACAACTTGGAAGTTGCCACCCGCTCCCGGGCAACAAAGTAAAGTTAGCCAGATGAATACCAGTAATAAAGAAGGCCGACAATTGTCTAAGGCGGGAAATGAGTACCTTCGAGGGATGTTAATCTCCGCGTTCTTGTCAAGATCGACGAGCACCGGCTCAATAGTCGTTGCAGTCCGTTTCTTCCTCTCAGCATTAGCCATAGAGGAAGCAGCGCCGGACGCCTTGCGCTTCTTGGTTTTCCAGGCTTCCGGCTCGTAAAAGTCGGCAGCCAGGTCGTTCTCCCCCAGAGAAGAGAGTTGTTAACCAAAAACAAAAGAGCAAGTGTTAAGAAGACTCAAGTAAACCAGCAGAGCCGCAAAAGAAGGGCAAAAAAGAGAAATGTCTACCTCGAGGGGAGGGTTGTCGTGGGTGTGCATGGGCACGCCCTCCACCGCCTTCACCAGCCCTGATTTGATAAGGCTGCGAAGCCGGGCCGCCAATTTGGCAGCTGGTAACCCGTCTTCTCTTACGCGAAGAGAAGCCGTGGCAGTAGGCGAATACTGACACATCTTATGCGGGCTATACCGCAGAGGCAGTATTCGCCGGCTAAGCCAGCAGATGACGGTGTCCACCCCGTCTAGCAAGGGGGGAGCCATCGTCCGAGTGAGGAACTCGATCCTCCTTTGGATAAGGCGGAGCTCCTCCGTCCACTTGGGGACCGCCTCGTCCCAGCATGGCCTGGGCATAGGCGGCGCGTTGACAAAGTCCGGGACGCCAAATTGACGGCCCGGTGCTGCCAAGTCTTGGCAGTAGAAGAAGGTGGACGTCCATCCCTTGACGGACTCGATGTAGGGTATCTTGGGATACCATTGGTGTCCTTGGCTGTAGTTGAAAGTGATACTGCCGCAAGTCGCCAGTCCACCGTCCGGCACGGTCTGACGCCGGCAACGGAAGCAGTATCTGAAGAAATCTAAACTAGGCCTAATACCTAGATAGCTCTCAAATAGAGTTGGGAAGACGGCTAAGACTAGTATGCTATTGGGCATGATGTTGTGGGGCTGGAGCCCATAATTATCCAGCACCTCGCCATAGAAGGTGGAAGGCGGCAAAGCCTTCCCCTAACTAGGTGGGAGGTGAGGATTACCCGCTCGCCGGCTTTCGGAGCGGGGACAACATCCCCGAAGGCGGGCCGCCAGCTGCAATCCTCCCGAGTCGGCAGGTAGTCGGCCGCCTCCAGGTCCTTGAGCGCGTCTTCGTAGACGATGGACGGGAGCCTGTAGCGTGACCCGAGGTCGGCGGGCTCCTCCTCCTCGTCAACGGGCGCGCCACCGGCCGCCGCCGGCGCGGTGGAAGACAAGGGCGCTGAGGCCGCCGCCGCACGGGTGTGCGCGGTCGGGGTAGAAGATGGTGCAGTGGCGGGAATGCCCGCCAGCGCCGCCGCGGAGCGCGACACCGCGCCGCCCATCGTCGTGGGCGCGGTGGTCTTCGTCGCGAGCTCGCTGGACGCCACCGAGGTGGTGTCTTGGGGTCCGGTGGCGATCTCCGTGCGTGGAGGTCACCAAAGAGGAGGCGCTCGCCGGAGTTCTCTCAGAGGTCGCAAGAAAGCTCGGGAGAGCGAGTGCGCGGGATAGGAAAGGACGGAGGAGGTGAAGTGTGAAGGAGAAGAATGAACCGCTCGGCTCTCTATTTATAAGCTCGGCCGTTGCTCTCTGTGCAACGACTCAATTAGCCGGACACGTGTCGGTCATCCGTTGCCGCAGAGCAATGCGCGCTCGCACGATCACCATGACTCCTCATTTCCCGCGATTTGCAATCATGGTGTGATTTTCGCTCCATTTGGTTTCATATTGTCGTGAACCAACTGGCATCATCCGTCAAAGATAGGTTTGACTTGTTGCAAGGGATCAAGCTTTCTCGTGAAGCTATCAAGCAAGTTTCACTAAGCCGTCTTTCCCATGTCGGATAAAGGCGGCCGTGTGCCAACGCTGAGGTACACGTTCCCCATTATTTTCAAAATGGTTCAAGCCCTGCAGCCGCCAACATTGAAGAATGAAGAATCAAGAAGAAGGGGCGCCTGGAAAACTTCAACCTTTCTGGGGGCTAATGTTGGGGATATACTAACTAGGGGTATCTCCAAAATGGATCAATCCGGCTAGTGCAGTGTGGCCCAAGGGTGGTAAGGCTGAACCCTGCCGGGTGGCCCAGATAGCTGACGTACAAGGAAGTAGGCGGATGGTCCAAGGAGGGCGGAAGGCCGAAGCCCATCAAGCCACCAAGCACAAGACGGAAGGCGGGAACTAAGCCGGCTAGGTCTAGGACTCTGTTTACTTGCCGGACAAGTACTTACCTTGTATCCTGGGATCTGGCCGCCTATATAAGCCGGCCACCAGGAAGCCTTTAGGGCACGCTCAATACGCATCATACACATTGTAACCTGCTCACGGCCATTGCCTCATAATGAATTATAGCAGCACGCAGGATCTTGCCACCGTTGCGGGATCCGAAGCTGGGTGAACTCGCCGTGTTCAATCCCGTCCTCGACGATTCCAGCGTTCTTCCCCATAATCCATACGTAGGCTAGAGGACCCCCATCTCCTATCAAATATGCCAATACTACGACATTGGATGTGTACCACATGATTCATAAAAAGGTTTCCTTTTGACAAAATTTGCATTATCCGTCTGATGTTTAGATTGTGATTGCCCAATGCACTCAAATTTCTTATTGAAACATGTAAGATGATTTTAGGTGAGTTTATGCAGTATTTTGGTCTTTATCATCATCATCCGAATAATGGGGGTAGGGCATATTTTGGTCTTCTCCTCAAGGTAACAAGGTAATATAATAGGTGTTATGATTTTATTGAAAGTTTGGAGATGATTTTAGGTGTCTTTATCATATAGGTTGTGGTAAGATGTTTATTTGACTTGAAGAATGCCGGTAGCAGTTATCTGGCACGGTGGCCAGCACGACTACATGGCATCAAGTTGCGGTGAGAGTATGGATACATACACTCCATCCATGTCATTGCAGGAGGCTATAGAGTAGTGCAACAAAGTTGTGGCAACGTAAGGAGGTAGAACGCCTTGCAAACTTGGTTGAGAAACACATCGAGGATCTGGAACTAAACCTGGTGAAGAGGTGTAGGTTGTGGTGATGAGGCGTAGGGCTTATCGACGGGACTATACTGAATGCTATGAAGGATGGAGGTGATTCCATTTAAGTTACCACTTAGCAATGGTCCCTCTACTCTCGAAAATAGGTTATCTTACCTCGACCGCCGCGTGGAAGGACGCACACGACCTCGCCAGCTCCTCCTGCTGCCGAGCGAGCCATATGTCCCCGAGGGCGAGGTGCGCCTCCAAGCCCTCCAAGCATTCCCTCACATGGCGGAAGGCGACCTCGCAGCGCCCCGCGCTCTAGTCCCAGCCGCGGAGGACCAGCTCCTGGCTCGTGGAGGGCCCGACCCCGGCGTCGAGTCTCGCAGGCCAGACCTTGGGGAAAGCTCGGGGGCTAGCCTGGGCTTCGCTTGTGCCCGCCACTAGTAGAAAACAGGCTAAAGGACCAAACTCCAAAACCCCATTTGTCCCGGTCGTACTGCAAACCGGGACAGATGGGGCATAAAACGCGCCGAGCGCTCCAAGCGACACCCATTTGTCCCGGTTCCAGCCACGAACCGGGACAAATGAGGTAGCACCCGGCGAGCGCTTCAGCGTACCCCTTTTTGTCCCGGTTCCAGTCACGAACCGGGACAAATGTCATGGTTTCAGTTACGCGCGCGCGGAAGCCGAGCCATCGCCATGTTTTTTCGACGCGCACGGAAGACGAGCGGAAATACGGCACCGCCGGCGATTCCTCTGCCCTCCGGCGATTAATTCCTCTGCTCTCCGGCCGGCGATTCATCTTCCTCTCCGGCGCTATAAAATGCACTCCACAGTACGACTCCTCCACACACACCATCTCTCCGGCCATCACTCCTCTCTTTTCTCCGTCCCTATGGAGCCACTCGTGCCTCGGTCCGATGAGTTTTACGACTACAAGAAGGAAGGCATGCAGTTCAAGGTGTGGCTCACCATTCGTGCATGGCGCGTGGAGAAGTGGATCCGCGACGTGAAGAACTACTTCCTCGACGCCGCTCCGATCAAAGCCGTTGGACTCGATTGCGAGTTCACCGACCCTCGACGGAAGGATACTCCGCAGTGCGCCGCCGTCCTTCAACTCTCGGTGGCGACCGAGACTCCAATCTTCCAAATTTGCAAAGCTGATCGGGTGCCACAGGTCCTCGTGGATTTCTTAGGTGATGAGACAATCAAATTCTACGGCGTGGCAATCCATAATGACATGAAGATGCTAGCCTACTACGGAATTATTATTCGGTCCGCGGTCGACCTGCAGAGGGATCGCCGAAACCCTACCGGCAATTTTACTCCTAGTCTATATGCTCTCGCTAATGCGGTCATTGGGACAAATCTTGAGAAGAAGAAGAAATACAAGAAGAAGAAGAACACGGACGACGACAAGGAAGACACGTTAGAAGAAGACCTAATTTTCGGATGGGGCAACGTTCCATTGAGCTACGATCAAGTCGTATATGCTGCTTTAGATGCTCGCCTTGGCTTCGAGATTGCACGGAAGTGGGATAGTCTACGCGGCTATAATACAGAGTATGATCATCTTAATGTCGTTGATGAGTAGACTATCTATGTATTCCGTTACGCAAAAATTCTGTGTGCGCGTGTGTAACATCCCAACATTTTATAATATTCAAAAATCACTAAAATTTAAAACTTTTCTTTTATTAAAAAAAAATATTAAAAGCATAAGGAAACCAACTATGAAAGACTTCAAATTTACTAATATTCAAATGTCACAGTTTAAACATTTTATTATCCACTGTATTTCGAAAACCTAAAAATGTAGTTGACAAATATTTTACAAACTACAATCCATTTTATTTTAAGTAAATAGTTTACTTATAAGAAATTGATTCCAACCACATAGCCATAGCTATTCATAAATTAAAATTATATTTACAAGTGTTCTTTTTAAACTATTTAAAACATGGATTATCCAAATAAACATTTCATTAGCTTAAAATGAACTCCATTTATTTTCAACACCTAAAATGATTTTCATGAATAGGTATTATACATAAGAAAGGAATTAAATTAAAAATCTTTTCAAAGGTTGTTTATGAAGTTCAAATGATTATCTTAATATAAAACATAATGTTACTTTTGAAAGAGGATTCAATCATTGCAAGCATTGCACTCATGCATTCATGCATAAACACCATTTCATCTTGTGGCTTAAATAAAATAAGAGTTTGAAATTTAATATTTAATGATATGTTTGTTTTGGAGATTATTCCATAAAACATGTTAAATTATATCTTTCAAAATATTCCAATTTATTAAGTTTTATTTTGGGCAAGAATACTACCAAAAAGTTCTAAATTAAATTAGCTTTCCAAAACATATTTTTATGAATTTTTCTGAAAAGGTTTGGTTATGTTTAAAAATCAATTTTGAATTAAAAGTTTGTAAAACAGAAAAGGATTTGTCAAAAAAAAAAGGGAACAACTCGAGCCAACTGGGCCGAAGCCCACCCTCTTTCTCCCGCGCGCGCAGCCGCCAGAAGCCCAGCAGAAGCCCACTTAGCCTCTCTGTCGCCGACATGTGGACCCCACATGTCATGTTCTTCATCAAATCGTATCCCAACCAAACCTCTACCGAACGAGTTCGATCCGGTTACGGTGGAAATCGGGCGCCGATTCTTGCGCGATAAGTCTCCCCGTGTGCCCCATATATACCCCAGATCCCGCCGCCTGTTTCCCCTCTCATACCCTAAACAAACTCGCCACCGGGCTGCCCTAAAATCGAGCCGCCGTCGCCGCCATTGCCGCCGGCCACTTCTTCGAGTCCGGTGAGTATAGACCCCTTCAGGAGCTTCTGAACCTCCCACTCGATCCCCCTCGCCCTTACGCATCCTCCCATGTCCCTAATTTTCGTCATCCGCAGCTGGACTGCCAAATCCGTGCTCGACCCGAAGCTCGCCGGCGTCCGCACTTCTTCATCCGCCCGAGGCCGCCTCACCGAGACGAACGACACGGCACCGACCTCTCCATCGCCTCCGCCTTGCCCAGCCGCACCTCTACGCCACCTCCACGAGCCCGAGGAGGAACCGAAACGACTGGAGCGTCCACGCCGAGCCGCCGGCGCCGTCGTCCGCGCCATCTCCGGCGAGCTGCGCTGCCCACGGTATGGTCCAAGTCCCAGCGCCGTCCGATTGAAATCCTTCGGTCCAGATTAGATCGCCCTCCGAAACGGTATCAGCGAATAGGAAGTAGCCACGTCAGCACCAGCGTGTAAAACATTTTTTTTATTTTAATTTTAATTGGAAGTTTTGCAGAATAGTCCCTGTAATTAAAACATCTATAACTTTTTAACCACAACTCCAAATTTAATAATTTTTATATATTTGGAAAGCTCTTGACATGTAGAATATTTTGGATCTGACAAAATTCAAATTTGACTTAGTATGAAATATTCAAAATTCAAATGGAAATTGGAGTATATTTGTAATAACTTTAAATCTATAAATCCAAAAATTGCAAATAAAAATGTTTTAGAAACTTTAGAATCTTTGTAAATTAATGCCACTGTTATAAAATATTTTTGAGTAATATTTGAATGAATTCATAGTTATATATTTAATTTGAATAGTTTGAGTATTTTCAACATAACTATTAATAGAAATATTATTTTTGATTAAATCAAATTGCATTAAATATAATTAAACCACCTCTGGCTATTAACACCATCTATAAAGAAACTTGTGTTATAAAATATAAATCACATAAAACTTTAATCTATATGTCCCCTTTTATTATGTTTTGCAAATTAGAAACTAATTAAATTGCAATTATCACTTTATGCATATTTCATAAAATTCACAAAAATTAGTGTTATGTTGCTTGTGATTAAAATTGCATTTCATGCATAACATATGTTAGAGTTATATTTCCCATAAGGAAAACTCCTCCCCATTTTCTCTAAGTTAGGATTACTTTCAAAACTTAGTATTTTGGGAAAAGTGCTATACACTTAGGCACTTAGGATTTTCAACATGGAGCCGGAAGACCAATGAAGGACTTAGCCAAAAACAAGACTTCAGAAGTATCTTCAAGGAGAAGAAACACTTAGAAGAAAATCAAGAAGAAGTTCATGAAGGACTTAGAAGAAAACAGACTCTGGAAGCATCCTCAAGATGTCAAGCACTTAGAAGAAAAGTGAGAAGAAGTTCAAGAAGCCAACCACCCTTTTATTCCCTAAGTCTTTCTCTCCGTCTTTTCTTCTCCTCTGAGACTTCATGAAGACTAAGTAAATCCAAGACCAGCCTCGAGGATACAAGAATCATCAAGTCTGGAGATTCATCAGGACTACCCAGAACTCAATCAAGACATCATCCAGAAGAAAGTTACAAGTCTGGAGGACAACTACATCTTTCTTTCTATCTTTTCCCTCTTTTCCTAATCTTGGCTTTTAGACTTAAACAAATTTTGATCATGATGTTATCATCTTGAAGTTGTTGGATCCTAGCAGCATAGTGAGATGAAGCGGCTTGGAAACAAACCTTACATGTCCACGTACATGAGACCTGTTCCACAATTTAAGTGGCTGGCCGGGTGTCTGTCTCTCTCACTATAGTGAATGTCCAATTTACAAAGAGTTGATAATAATTGTGATCACCTCGAAGAATAAGAACTAGTAGTTTCTCTAAGTATTTTGCACATCCTGGCTAAGCCATTAGGGTGCTTGTTTAAAGATGATATAAAACAAAGTATTTTTATCCAACTTAAGACCTTAGTCCTTAGTCGTTCTTGACCCACCTATTTTCCTTGCAATTAACTTAAGAGACTTTCATAGCATAACATGTGTCTCTAGCCCTTAGAAATAATTCACATATCATACATGACATGTTTCCCTTAGGAGTATTTACAAAACTTGTTGTTCATTTGATATGAGCATGTATGTTTGATGATTGTTGTTTGTTGATTGTTGTATGGTTGTTTGCTATTATTGTTTAGATTAAACGGAGAGCAAACATTCGTTGTTGAAAAGAATTGTGAACAACGACAACATTCAAAGGCAAGTGGCACACCTCATAAACTTCCTATGATTTCTTTATGCATTACTTAGTGTATTTTTTTATGCATGTGTAGAATAGTATTGCTATGCTAAACCTGTGTAGAATTTCCTTACTCCTGTGTCTAGGTTCCTATATCATACTTAGCATAAATATTGATGCTATGCAATTGATGAAAGGTTTTCGTCGTCGCCTAGGAAGAATTTCTATTCTACTTAGGGCCGTGAGCATGGTGATTTTTACCTGAGAGTGCACATCCACTAAGTAAATGAAACACTTGGGTGGTAAGTGGTTGTATGGTTTATGTTGAGTGGCTACTCAGGTCCATGTCTATGGTTCCTAGAGTATGTACACTTGTGAATGGCCACCCAGGAACCAAGGAATCTTAAGAACTCCGAGTGACGATTGCTTCCAGTGCAGCCATTGCCATATGGGCTCTGGCTTGATCAATTATGCTGCGTGGACTCTCTCCGGTTTGACAAGCAGATGTAGGGGGATGTTAGGTGGAACGGGTCAAGCCAGAGTGGGAGGGAAAATGCTTCTGAAAGATCTCGTCTCATTCTCTCCTTTCCTTATCACAAATGGTGTGTAAAGGATACCTTGGGTTGAATGGGTACAATGGTGAAAGTGCACAACCTCTGCAGAGTGTAAAACTAAGTACTTAGCCGTGTCCCCGGTACGGACAATTTGAGCAGCTGATCACGGACGTCAACGGAGGATTCCACCATTCCAACTTCAGAAATAAAACTTGATGGGTGAACAAGGGAAGAGGAGATTTATGGTTTTCATGCCATACTCGTCTTGATTTCAAGAAAAGTGTTTTCCAAAAAGATAGGAAAAATTGGCTTTAGGCAAAATAGCCTTGAACTCCACCAGCCAAATATGCATATAGGCTTTAGAGTTATTCCATTAAGTGTCCACCATAGTGTCACTTGCCGGACTCCATTTTTAATGGAATCTGACCCACGTTGTTGCAATATTTTTCTTATTGCAGATTTGATCAGATGACGAGTGAGGTTTCGTTTAAAGGTTTCGAGTGTACAACCAACATGTTTTCGCCTGTGGCAGCATGAAAGTTATAGAGACTCACTGCTATTGTATTTCCGCTGTGTACTTTTTCAATGCTAGCTTTATGCTATGCAACTTGTATTAAATATTTTGTAATTCTGGATCATCGATGTAATAAAATTGATACTTTGTTGTGATATTACATCGTAAACTTTGTGTGCAAATGAATCGATCCAGGGATTTGCACTATACACAGGTATCTGCCTTATTTTAAGAGCAGGTACGTTACAGCGTGTTCTCTTGTATTGACCGAAATATATCTAAAGTTTGCAAAAGTGTTTTCAAATTCCAAAGTTTGCAAAAGTTATTTAAAACAGAAAACAGAAAACAGAAAATGGTTTTGTATTAGTTAGTCAAATTCAAACACTTTTCATATTCATAGTTTTTCCAAAATCCAAAGTTTGCAAAAGTTATTTAAAACAGAAAACAAAAAAAGAAAATAA
This sequence comes from Poa annua, assembly GCA_026929855.1. Classification (NCBI taxonomy): domain Eukaryota; kingdom Viridiplantae; phylum Streptophyta; class Magnoliopsida; order Poales; family Poaceae; genus Poa; species Poa annua. The sequence goes on along the minus strand of CM049426.1, from coordinate 55,252,008 downwards.
AAAAAGAAAAAAAATGAAAAATCCTCCATCTGTCCCGGTTTCAGTCACAAACCGAGACAAATGGTCCTCCTTGTTGTCCCGGTTTGTGACTGAAACCGGGACAAATGGGGGGTGCCTATATATACTGATCAACAGCCCCCTCCCAAAACCATTAGAGGCATTTTTTTTTTGAAATGGAAGGAGGGGGTGTGTGCTAGTCTGTTTTTTTTGTATGCATGCAAGGTGTTTGATGAAATGCCCGAGAGAGTTCACAAAATGATTTGATGTACACTTAAAGAAGTTTATTCTTATTTTTGATCAAGGTTAATTTTTCTCTCATTTCATTTGTAATTAATTGATACCGTGCATGTTCAGTGTTTATTTGTTGATGTTCTGTAATGGTTATTGATGTAGTTCATTATATAATGCAGATGGACCGACAATGGATGTATGGTGACCGACGCACTGCCGAGTACATAACAGGTTTGAGAAAATTTCTAGAGAAAGCCCAGGCCCACAGTACCAATGGTTTCATGTGTTGTCCATGTGTCAACTGTCAGAATAAGACAGATCACCCAAACGTGAGAACCCTTCAAAGTCATCTTATTCGGCATGGTTTCATGCCCAGCTATAATTGTTGGACGAAACACGGAGAAAAAGGTGTTATGATGGAAGACAATGAAGAAGAGGAAGATGATGACAACTATCCTATGTTCCCGGAGTACGGAGATTCTGCAACGGGGGAAGTTGAAGCTGAAGAGGCACCAGATGAGCCCGCTGACGATCTTGGTAGGGCCATTGCTGATGCAAAGAGAGAGTGCAGAACTGAAAAGGAGAGGTTGAAGTTCGACCAGATGTTAGAGGATCACAAGAAATTGTTGTATCCAAGTTGCGAAGATGGTCAGAAAAAGCTGGGTACCACACTGGAATTACTGCAGTGGAAGGAAGAGTGTGGTGTGACTGACAAGGGATTTGGAAAGTTGCTGCAGATAATTAGGAAGATGCTTCCAAAGGTCAACGAGTTGCCCGACAGCACGTACGAAGCAAAGAAGGTTGTGTGCCCTCTAGGATAAGATGTGCATAAGATACATGCCTGCCCTAATGACTGCATCCTCTACCGCGGTGAGTACGAGAATTTGGATGCATGTCCAGTATGCACTGCATTGCGGTATAAGATCAGACGAGATGACCCTGGTGAAGTTGAGGGTGAGCGTCCCCGGAAGAGGGTTCCTGCCAAGGTGATGTGGTATGCTCCTATAATACCACGGTTGAAACGCCTATTCGCGAATAAAGAGCATGCCAAGTTGTTGCGATGGCACAAAGAGGACCGTAAGAAAGACGCGATGTGTAGACACCCCGCTGATGGGTTGCAGTGGAGAAAAATTGAGAGAGAGTTCCCGGAATTTGAAGATGACGCAAGGAACTTAAGATTTGGTCTAAGTACAGATGGCTTCAATCCGTTTGGGGAGCAGAGCAGCAGTCATAGCACATGGCCTGTGACTCTATGTATTTATAACCTTCCTCCTTGGTTGTGCATGAAGAGAAAGTTCATTATGATGCCATTGCTCATCCAAGGCCCGAAGCAACCCGGCGACGACCTTGATGTGTACCTTAGGCCATTATTTGAAGAACTTTTACAGTTGTGGCGGGAAGAAGGTGTACAGGTGTGGGATGAGCACAAACATGAGGAATTTGACCTACGAGCTTTGCTTTTTGTAACAATTAACGATTGGCCTGCTCTTGCTAACCTCTCAGGGCAGTCGACCAATGGGTACAATGCATGCACACACTGTTTGGGTGAGATTGAATGTTTATATTTGGATAAATGTAAGAAGTGTGTGTATCTGGGGCATCGTCGATTTCTTCCGATCAGGCATACCGCAAGGAAGAAAGGCAAGCATTTTAAAGGTGAGGCTGATCACAGTAGGAGGCCTGTCAACCGTACTGGTGAAGAAATATTTGATATGGTCAAGGATCTAAAAGTAATCTTTGGAAAGGGTCCTGGAGGACAACAGGTTCCGAAAGACGCTAACGGGCACACACCCATGTGGAAGAAAAAATCTATATTTTGGGAGCTACCATATTGGAAGGTCCTAGAGGTTAGATCTGTTATCGACGTGATGCACGTGACGAAGAATGTTTGCGTGAACCTGCTAGGCTACTTGGGCGTGTACGGGAAGAAAAAAGATACAGAGAAAGCACGGGAGGACCAGAAACGTGTGAAAGAATGAGACGGCCTAAGTCCCGAACACTACGAAGGTCCTGCCAGCTACGCTCTTACCAAACAAGAGAAAGTAATATTCTTTGAATGCCTGAGAAGTATCAAGGTCACGGCTGGGTTCTCGTCGAATATAAAGAGGATAGTAAATGTGAGACTCCAAAAATTTCAGAACCTAAAGTCTCATGATTGCCACGTGATTATGACGCAATTGCTTCCGATTGCACTGAGGGGGCTACTACCGGAAAATGTTCGAGTACCCATTGTGAAGCTTTGTGCATTCCTCAATGCAATATCTCAAAAGGTAATCGATCCGGCGATTCTACCAGGGTTGCAAAATGATGTGGTCCAGTGTCTTGTCAGTTTTGAGTTGGTGTTCCCTCCATCCTTCTTCGATGTTATGACGCATCTCCTGGTTCACCTAGTCGAAGAGATTCAAGTTCTCGGTCCTGTATTTCTGCACAATATGTTCCCATTTGAGAGGTTCATGGCAGTCTTAAAGAAATATGTGCATAACCGTGCTAGGCCAGAAGGAAGCATCTCCAACGGCTACAGTAACGAGGAGGTCATTGAGTTCTGTGTTGACTTTATTCATGACCTTAAGCCGATAGGTGTTCCGCAATCACGACATGAGGGTAGACTTAGTGGAAAAGGCACACTAGGAAAGAAAACAAAATTTGTATGGATGGACATTCTCTCACTGAAGCACACTATACAGTTCTACAAAGTGCTACCTTGGTGGCCCCGTATATCGATGAACACAAGAATCTTGTACGCTCTCTACACGCGGGGAAGTCTGACAACTGGATTGTACGTACACACATGGCGACGTTCGGCGGTTGGTTGCGAGTACATCTTGAAAATAAAGACAAGGTTGATGAACAGTTACACTTGTTGGCCAGGGCACCATCTACAACTATATGTACTTTCCAAGGGTACGAGATAAATGGGAATACATTTTACACGAGTGTCCAAGATAAAAAGAGCACGAACCAAAACAGTGGTGTTCGCATTGATGCAACAAACAACAATGGGCAGAAGAACACATATTGTGGTTGCATAGAGGAGATATGGGAACTTGACTATGGACCTTCTTTTAAGATCCCTTTGTTTCGGTGCAAATGGGTCAATCTGAAAGGCGGGGTTGAGGTAGACAAGATGTGCGGAATGACAACAGTGGATCTAAACAATCTTGCGTACAGAGACGAACCATTCGTGCTGACCAATGATGTGGCTCAGGTTTTCTATGTGAAAGACATGTCTAGCAGACCCAAAAAAAGAAACATCCTGGGAGTGGAGGAGCCGAGGCGTCACATAGTTCTTTCAGGAAAAAGAAACATCGTGGGAGTGGAGGACAAGACAGACATGTCAGATGATTATAATAATTTTGATGAAATTCCGCCTTTCGTAGTGAACATTGACCCAATCATCAAGTTGATTGAAGAAGATGCTCCATGGTTCCGACGCAGAAGAACTGGCGGTGTTGTGTGATGGAGATGTTGGTGCGATATGTAATAATTAATATATTAAACTTTTTATATGAAGAAGATGCTCCATTTTTACCTGCGTATCAAATGGATTCGTCGGCGTTGATAGAACAAAACACACGATTTCAGCTGCATACAGCCCCACGGTGGCTCTTGATGAGTGCCTGCATATCAAATGCACCGTGGGGCGTATGCAGGGAATCCGAGTAATTTGTATATATTCCTCAGTAGATGAATTGAACTATTCTTTTGATAGAACAAAACACACGATTTCACCTGCATACAGCACCACGGTGGCTCCTGAGTGCCTGCATATCAAATGCACCGTGAGGCGTATGCAGGGAATCCGAGTGATTTGTATACCACACACCACCCGGCTAGGCACTAGAAGGAGTAAACACTGAGTGCTCGCCTCGTCCGAGAGGGGGCTATATATAGGGTCACGGGCTCAACCAGTGGTACTGGTAGTGTTGATCCAACAGCTCTCAAGTGCTCAAAAGAAGCACACCCCTGATCCAACGGCTAACAAGTGTTTCAAAGAAACACACGATCCGTGTGCTTCTTTAGTCCCGGTTTGAAACTGAAAGCGTTAATCGAACAGCTCAGAAGAAATCAAAAGAAACACACACCTGATCAAACGGCTTACAAGTGCTTGAAAGAAACACACGATCCGTGTGCTTCTTTAGTCCCGGTTTGGAAGTTAAAGTGTTGATCGAACAGCTCAGAATTCCAAAGTTTGCAAAAGTTATACAAATTCACATCAAAATAGTTTTAAACTAATTTAAATAATGGTTATAGAAAAGAGAAAATGTTTTTGTATTAGTTAGTCAAATTCAAACACTTTTCATATTGAAAGTTTTTTCAAATTCCAAAGTTTGCAAAAGTTATACAAATTCACATTCAAACTAGTTTTAAACTAATTAAAATAATTATTATAGAAAACAGAAAATGTTTTTGTATTAGTTAGTCAAATTCAAACACTTTTCATGTTGAAAGTTTTTTTAAATTCCAAAGTTTTTAAAAGTTATTTAAAACAGAAAACAGAAAAAGAAAAAGAAAAAGAAAAAAACCCTATCTATCCCGGGTCGTGGCTCCACCCGGGACAAATAGGGGTGCTATCTATCCCGGGTGCAGCCACGGCCCGGGACAGATGACACCTATTTGTCCTGGGCAGAGCCACGACCCGGGACAGATAGTGTGTTACTATAAAAGCAACACTTAGCGCTCCCGGGTCGAGCAACCACCCGGAGCAGTTCCAATCTCCTCGCGAAGCGCTGGCAAAATTTTCCGCAACCTAGCCGCCGCCGCCGTCGTCCCGTGCCTCCGCCGCGCCTTCGTCCGCACCTCCGTCCGCTCCACCGCTGTCGCTCGCGCCTCCGTCCGCGCCTCTGTCCGCGCCGCCGCTGTTGCCCGTGCCTCCATCCGGCCTTCGACGCGGCTCCGTCCACGCCGCCGTCGTGCCTCCGTCCGCGCCGCCGCTGTTGCCCGCGCCTCTGAAGGTTCGTATCGTGCCCGCGCGCACGTCTCTCGCCCCAATGCCGGTGCGGTGAGCACCCCCACCTCTGGCCGCAACGCGTTTAGTTAGTTAGTGTTTAGTTAGTGTTTGTTACTCCCTGTAAAATACAACTTTATATCAAGTGTTTGTTAAATTTGTGTTTAGTTAGTTAGTTTTGTGAGTTGAAATATTAATAAACTTTTGAAAATTATAATTAAATCATTTTAAAACAGAAAAAGAAAAAAAATACATGGTGTTGTGTCATACATAAATTATAAATAAATTTTGTGTTTAGTTAGTTAGTTTTGTGAGTTTTGTGAGTTAAATTTTGTGTCTTTGATGGTAAGTTTGTGTATTTAATTTCTCTATGGACATGTTGTTCTGTCATACATGTTCAAAAAAAGAAAATACATGTTGTTTAGTTTGTGTAATTGATACAAACTTTATATGAAAACGTTCAAAAAAAGAAAATACATGTTGTTGTGTCATTAGTGTTATTTAATTTGTGTTTGTTAAAGTTTTTACATGTTGCAATGCAGATACTCAGACCCGCCCCGCCGCCCTCTCGGAGCCCTAGCTAGTAAAGTTCGAGAGACTTCAAAAGAGAAATGTAAATATAAATTGTGATACTCGATACGATTGAAATATGTTTGTAAAATTGAAATGTCTTAATGTATTTGTACAATTATGTAAATGGATTGAAATCCCTTGCAGAAACTATGGACACCGGTAGAAACCTTGAACAAGAAGAGGACATGTTCGGCATCATCCACGAAAGTGATGGATTGGACCAACAAGAAGAGGAACACTTAGACGATTTCACCGGGCAATTTCTGAACGAGTGCGGTGATGGACTGGAAGGGCATTCAGACGGAATAGACGTCACTGACAGTTCAGCTCACCGACAGTTCACCGACTCTACTGTTGGAAAGTCGGCTGCCGAGGTAGATATATGCCCTACGGTTTTTGTCTCCGTTGGATAGATTTGTGTGTATACATATATTAACTATCACTTTTTCTTGTGTTTAGCCGTCGGCGGGCCATGAACCGGGACCAAGCAAAAAAGCAGCGGTGAAACAAGGCGGGCCACGAACCGGGACCAAAAAGCTCCAAGGGAAACAGAAGTACCACATCGAGGAGATCAATGAAAAAGGCAAACCGATTGCTCCCGCTAACCACGCAAGGAAATTTGTAGCTCAGTGCGGAGTCATCGTTCGGGACAGACTCTCCATCAGGGCTCAAGAATGGTATAAGCCAAAGGTGCCAAAAGAGGGGGTTATTTATGTAAGGGATGAAGACAAACAACTCCTTTGGGACGAGCTCATGCAGAATTTCACTTTACCGGAAGAGGAGGATGTAGAGAAGCCGGTTATAGAGAATCGATGCATGGCCTGGACTTATATTGAGATGGGTGAATTGTTCCGCAGCTGGAAGAAAAGGATAAACAGGTTCATAACTGAAGGTAAGACTCCAGAATTTGTCGGAGTCTATTAAAAGATAAAAGATGAGTGACCCAAATTTAAGGCGTACAAGCAATCGGAAGCCGCTAAGAAAATCTCAGCGAGAAATAAGAAAAATGCAGAGAAAAAGATATATCACCATAACATGGGGTCAGGTGGCTACCTGACGGCCATGCCTAAGTGGACGAAAATGGAGGATGAGTTTTTGGCTAAAGGTATAGATATGGAGACATTTGGCTGGCCAGACCGGCTTAAGGCTTGGTTCTATGGGCATGGTGGAAAGTTAGACCCTGAAACAGGTGACTGTCTTTTTACCACGGAGCACGGAGCTGACCCTATTAAAGCTCTCAGAGAGGTATGGAAGGAGGTCACAGAAGGCAGGTTCCACCCTAACAGAGAGAAGGACGAGCTATCGCGAGCCCTTGGGAATCCTGAACACAGTGGACGAACACGAGGAACCGCCGGCTCCGTACCGTGGATAATTGGGTTTCCCAAAGATGTTTGCCGATCGAGAAAGAAGAAAGAGCTTGCCGACCGGGCCCAGTGGATGGAAAATAAATTACTACAACATGAGAAGGAGATAGCAGAGCTGAAGGCAGCGCAGACTCGACGGATGCCCTGCGAATCTGAGACGCCCGAAGATCCTTCTCCTGATCCAAAATCAATGCGGAAAGCAGCGTGGCTTCGACGGAGCTCGATCGCCACAATGATATGTCGGGTCCTCGTCACCCCGTGGATAATATCGTGCAGCGGGAACTTTGTGACCTACATGTGCCATGCTTGAACATAACCGTGAAGGTGGCGCACGGCTTTGCCCTACCGCCTAAACCAAATGGAACTTACCATTGTCTCCCTATTCCAGATGGCTATGATGTTGTCGGGGTTGATGAGGTTATCAAGACATATGAGGGAATTAAGCTGGACTTCCCTACGGGTGAAGACGAGGTTGAGTTGAGATTTGCCCTCAAGAGTAACTGCTTATGGAATAAAGAATACATCGTGTTCCCACACATGCAGGAAAATCGCCCTCCCAGTCCACATGCCAGCCCACATAACTACAACAACGACAACCAATGCGCTAGTCCAGACACCCCCCACAACGACAACCATGGCGCTAGTCCATCTCCGCCGTCGCGTGAGCGTACTCCGCCGCCTCCGCAAAAGAAGAGGAAGTGCACCGCTGCGTCGACTAGTACTCGGAAAAGAGAAACGGGGAAGTCTCGCTTTGTGAACTCTCGCGAAGACGTCGATATATGGGTCAACGAGATCCAGGCTTCCCAGAGAAAGAAGGCAAAAAATATGCCTTTGCCTGTTCCGGTATATTCTTCGGATGCGATACGGTGGGCCATAGAATTTCTTACGCATCCGTCGCAATATGAACTAAATATGGACGATGACTACACACGCGTTCTGGTGCGTACATCTAGGAGAGTGCGGGAAGAACAAAAATCTGCTGCCACCCAGAAGAGAGATGTTCCACAGCTCGGAATGCAGGCGGGACAATCGGCCCCTCCACTCATATTGGCGCCTTACAACCAGAACCCGGTGTAACGTCCCCAAATTTGCTAATTGGTTAATCAAGATTTGTTTGTGCATCATGAGCATCATTTGCATCTAATTAAAATGTGCACAAAATTTGAGTATAAAAAAATTAAAAGAGAAAAACCCTAGGTGGCCTAAACCACTTGCTATTCTAAATGTGTTAAAAGAATTTCAAAATTTTCAAAATCCAAAGTTGCCAATGGCTTCCTTGTGAAATTCTGAGTCTCGAGGTATTTTTATATAAATTTTCTGTTTGCAAAAAGGCCCTCAAATCATTTAATTTCCAGGACAGGGGTCTGGTTTTAAAAGCTTTGTGGTTTTCTTAAACTCCAGGGGGTTTTCCGAAAAATGCTCTTTTCTTTCTCTTTCTTCTTCCTCCGCCAGAAGGACCGGCCGAAGCCGTGTCGCTTCCCCGGCCGTCCGTCGCCGTGGCCTGCGCCAAGATGCACGCCGCCGCCATCGCGCCTCCTATTTAACCCTCCTCCGCCGCCGGGAGAATCCTAGACGACCTTCTCTTCTCCTCTTCTTTCCCCTTCTGGCCGAAACCCTAGCCTCGTGCCTCCGGCGAATTCCGGCGATTGCCGCCGTTTCCGGCCACCCCGAGCCCCGGTGAGGTTCTCTGGAGGTCCCCCATCCTCCCCTCTTCCTCCTCGATGAGTTGTGCCAGCGGGAGAGCACGAATTCGATGGAGTTGGTCCGTCTTCCCCAACTCCGGCCGACGGCCTCCGCGGACCATTCCGGCCGCTCGCGACCTCCCCTCGCCTCCCCGACCTCTCCGTCGCGCTCCTGGTGAGCTGCTGGTCCTCCTGGACCTGTTGCCCTCTCCCTCTCGCTCTCGTTTGCTCCGGCCACCGCGCTCCTCTCGGGCCGCCGCAAGAGCTCGTCGCCGGAGCAGCTCCGGCGACCATCTGCTGGCGGCGCCTCCACCTTCTGGTCGCCTGCGCCCGTGCGCGTGCAACCCGCGAAGCCACGCCTCCCCTCGCGCCAGCAATCGTCGAATTGGTGATCGACAGGGAGGGATTGCTCCATTGCTGACGTCAGCCGACGTCAGCGAGGCTTTTCCTTTTTCTGGAAAATAATTAAATTGTTTTTAATTCTTTTCTATAATTATTTAATTATATGACAGGTGGGTCCCTGATGTCAGGGATTTAATCATTTCCAAAATGTTTTATGTAATTGTTAAAATCTGACATGTGGGTCCAATTTTTTTTAAAATTCATAAATGTTTAAAATGGAATTAACACATGGTTTAAATTGAATTAAAATTGTTTAATCTTTGGAAATTCATAACTAATTCATTTTAATTCATAAAAATATGATTGTTATATCAAAATTTGCAGAAAAATAAGATCTATTTAATTATGTCCAAATCATGCATATTTAAACAACTTTGAACCATGTTTATAATAGAGGAACAAATTACACCCTTTCTTTTAAATATGGAATTTGTCGAATGGCACCTCTCGGGCATTCCAACTCCATTTAAAATGTTCTTCCATGTGTAGGATTTACATTTCAATCCTCTAAATCGTCATGTCATGCATTGTGCGCATTGCATCTATGCCATGGTTGAATGTTGTTTCCGTTTCTTTTCCGGTGTTTCGTTTATCGCGGTAGAATGCGTATCCGAAGTGGAGTTCGACAACACCGAAGGCTTGATGGATCATCGACGACCTACTCAAGCAGGAATCTATGAAGAGTTATTTTGGTTATTTTGATCAACACCAGACGAAGATCTCCAATTGCTATATATCTTGCTATCGAAGAGCAAGGCAAGCATAACCTCTTATCTGCACATATATGGTTTCAAAGTATTTGATTCTGGTATTATGCATGCGATTCAAATGTGGTTTTGAGTTGAGGTTTAGAGTGTCTTAAGTGTTGCATCGCGGGAGTCTGCTATGCTTAGCCCTGCTTAGATCTTCACTCTGTTCCATCCGGTTGATGAACCAGAGCTGTGAAGGATGACGTGGAATGGTGAGAGATGCGTTTAATATGCTAAAGGCTTGGATGGGAGGCCACATAGGGATTGTGGTGGGTGGTTACATTCTTGCCGACCTAGGAACTGAGTTCTCGTCTTCGGAACCAAGACTATTCGTGCATGCACACAGGGTATTCATTTCCCCCTCGACTCCAACTTGCCTAGCCTACTACGTGAAGCCACTAGTTCGAGTGTTCCATTTGCGTGTGCGGTAAAATGAGTTGAGGAAATTAGGGCTCGGGTCAGGAGAGTGTGACGCTCTGATCTTGACCCTGGCAACCCGCACTAGGGATCGCTGAGATGGCGGTCTGACCTACTGCTGTGGCTCATGGACATAGGCGAAGCTTGGGAAAAGTCGTGGCCAACCCTCCCGCCGGCACTCCCCGGAAGAGTGCTAATAGCTGGCGAACCGGTTGGTTGGCGTGTGTGGGTAGTTACACCCCCTGCAGGGTAAATCTTTTCGGAAATCCGTGTCCACGGTTATGGACGACTTGGTACCTTATGTCTGATGATCATAGATAACAAGAATCTAATTATAAAACTTGCCAACTAAGGGAGGATCGCTTCCTCGGGTTGAGCGAGGGGGTGATTCTGGTGGGTGGTACAACTAATGATGATCTGGTGGAGATTGAAGATGTGGATGAAGCTTGCGTTTCACTCTCTTACCCCTTTTTAAAAGTCTACTGATGCGAGATTCTCTCCTCCCTCGATTTGATAATAAAGATGGCTTTATGCAAAAGACATTCATGAGTACTGTCTGAACGAGCAGATATGTAGCAGGTTAAATAAGTCTTGTTGAGTACCTCCTGTACTCAGCCTTGCGCAATTATTTGGACAGGTGTGTTTTCTGGACATCGACATCGACGAGTAGGTTGGAGTTCCAAGACGGCAGCCTGGAATCTCTTGACTGGGACGCCGCCGTTATGCTTTGGCCTCTTAGGCCTTTTGCTAGTTTTGCTATGTCCAATAGCATAATTTGCCTTCCGTTGTATTGGTGTTTGACAGGTCAGTGACCTTATTTTCATGATATTTGCTTCCTCGCTCTTTTAAGAGCTTAATATATTGTTTCTTGTGTTGTAGGGTCTCTGTTGTGTTACCGATTCTCAACTATTGGCTTCCGAGATCTATGTTAGGCTTATCTCAGATTAAGGTATCGGATTTGTCTAGCGTGGCTCTTGGGGGTGCTACAGGTTTTGGTATCAGAGCAGGACCGTCTGTAGGAAAACCTTTCTACTGGTCGATGTTGAGTCTAGTGGTTGTGAAAAACATTCCAAAGCTAAAACTATTTACCAAAAATCTAAATAGGCTTCTTTTTACTCCTTATCTGGTATCGCTCTAATTCTGGGTCACCTTACCTGGTTTCGGTTGAAAACGTTTGCTCTCTTTCTCTTGGTCATTCAAAATATAGGTGCACCAAGTGCAGGTCGTTTCTCAGCCAAGTTGACCTAGTGTTAAGTTTTCTGGAGTCTGCTGTGTTCTTTGATCCGTCTCCCTCTCATTTGTAATGGGAGATTCCTTTTCCTCTTGATCTCTCAACCTTGTCGTCTCTGCATCATTCTATCCCAATGTTTCAGATTCCTTTCACTTTGAAGATCTTCTTTTCTTCTTTTGATACTTCGGGAGCTGTGGTTGGACTCTGAAGCCATCTCGTGATTACTACATCGTTGTGCCTTTGCGACACTCGAATGGTAGTTACTCCTTCTTTCGTTTTTCATTCTGGACCTGAACCGAAGGTCCCAGATTGTGTTGTTGGTGGTGTGTTGAGTCATGTTGGTTGTTAGCCAAGTGATGCTCACTCTATCAGTACATGATGCTGACCTTTAACCCAAGATCCATCTTGTTGATCCCTGAGGAATGCTTGCAACCTCAGAAGGGCTAGTAATGTCAATTCTAGCTAGCCTTCCAGCTGGTGGTTTTGCCGTAATTGACCTACGACATCCAAGGTTTACTCCTTCCACTAGCTATGGCAGAGGTTCTGTTATGGAATCAAAAGGATGAGTCTCACATCTAAGTTGGTGACTCTGCCACACCTTTCATATCAGAACGAGTTATCATATGTATGCTAACTTGATCATCTGCATCTTAGGATTTTCCTGAGAAAGTTCCTTCTTCCGTGTTTGTATTCCGACCCGTGTATGCCACTTGGCATCCAAGTTGTAAATGTGCATTGGTGTACTAATGCATGTTGCTCTTGTGGTCCGTCGTGACATTTCCCTTCTGGATGTTAGGAAGAAACAAACTCCAGTACCTCGTCCATTTCTAGGACCAGGTCAAAGTGTTGTAGTCCACAGATTAAGATGCTTTGTTTTCTTCTAATCTGTTGCATCTCAAGGTGTCACCATCTTGTATATCAAAAGGTCGTGATGTGTCTCACAACTTTATTGATGAAGTGATGCTTTTCACGTCCTTACTCACGCTTTTCTCCAAGCTGCTCGTGCTCGGAATGCTATGGCGAGTGTATTGATGTGATTATCAAATATTCTTAGCAAATTTTCATTGCTTTGACATATAAGGACATTTGATTCCTTCCTTGTGTGATTGGTTATCCGGTCACTAAGTGAAGTTGACTGTGCTGCCAAGTCCGTTGTTCTGGTGCACATACTCGGTCAAAGAGTTAGGTTTTACCAACGCTCTTAAGGCAAATCGTTTTGCTTTGATAAGCAAGACTCCTTTCTACCTGTGTTGTCGTGTTGAAGCAAGATGGTATCTCCTAATGGATTTGCTATCATCCCAATCTTTGACTTGATTTGGGCTATCGTCAAATCAAACTCAGTCCCAAGTACCATCTTGATGATGTTTTACCTATGGTGTTTCGCCAGCTTACATCTTCATGTCCTTGGTCTGACCAATATTTCTGCCTTGTTCATATATCAGATTATTCCATCTTATTGGAGTATCTTAATAAGATTGTTGTTGAGCCCATCGATAACATTCTTATTGCCTCCATGTTTGAAGAGGATCATTATGAACCTTTGGAAATATTATTGGAAACTTTTGAGAACCATCTTTGTGTCATCACAAAGTGTGTGTTCTGGATGTTGGAAGTAACCTCTTCTGGTTCACGTGCATTTGCTGAAAGATGTCGCCGTGAATCCAAGTAGAGCTTTCCTTGTTTCCTCGGGAATCATCTCTAGTCGGTCATGCACGTGCGGATTATTCATGGGATGATAGGTTCCTACCTCCATTCCTTGAAGAAGTCATTTATGCACCCCAATCCACTGACTGTTTGGATTAAGATTGAGAAGTAGTTGGAAAACTTCGTTATCTTCTTTGTTGTTTCCCAAGAAGGACTCAATTGTGTTTGTTGCATATTAATCATGCAGGTGCATTTGTCTTTTGACAAAGTGCTAATGCATGATTCTTGCGATCTCGCTCATCTTTTCGAGCTTGACATTGTTGTCCACGTCTTGAGAATCTGCAACCTTTCCTCGATGTTAACCATTGCACCTCTCTGTTCGAACGTTCTTAGTCTGAACTTTCATTCCAACTAGCCAGAGCTGAATCTCAAGCAGCAACGATGGTTGGTGTTCCTCAAGGATTTTGACATAGGTCCTTTTGTAACTCCGGCAAGATTGATGATGTGGTTGACACAATTAGTCGGAAGGCCTATCGCTGAAATTCCTGGAATCTTCAAGAATAACCACTCCCCATGAGGATTGTTGTGCGGCTTGTTCTAAAAGTTGCCCCTTATGGTATTTATCTTTCCAAAGCTCAATGTTTACCTCCTCACCTATTAAAGGCTTGTCATGAGCTTGAAATGGGTATCTAGAAGATCAAGAAGAAGTTCCCTTCTCCGATGATCTCGGAGATTCTGAATGTCTCTCGATTGATCCTCTTGATCCTTTTCTTATCCTTTGATAACATAACCATCATGAGAATTCTCTTTTCATGGTGATCTTCAATGTTATGTTGATCAATTATTCCTTACTTTTGCTTGTACTTGAAATCCTTTTCAACTCACACATTGTGTGAATTTGTCAGTCATCTTAAGGCCCTGGACTTTAATCATGTGGCAAACATCTTGTAAACCTAATGATTCAAATCTGAAAAGGGTTCTTCCTTTTGTTGTATCAAGATCTCGTTATCTATCCATCTTAACCTTGTGCAAAGCTAATATTCTAATCATTTCGCGTAACAGTTGTCTATCAACTTGAAACTTCTTCCTTTCCATCAGTTACCTTGATGTATTTCATGCTCGTTAGCTCAAGAGTTGTTTTGCACACTTCTCCCTTGAGTTGACCATGAGATACTCGATCTTTTTGAAGATCCTCGTTCTAGAGTTATTTCCCTCTTCTCTTCGGAGTAATTGAAGAACAGTCCGACGAGTAATGAAGTGTTCAATCATCCCTGAAGTAGAGGATCAACCTCTCCGTTAAACAAGATCGTCGTGGGATCGATAAGATCATCCAAGACCGGTGTAGCCTTCCTCTCTGTATCTCTTTTCCTACCCAAGGAACCCGGGGACGAGATTCTTGTAAGGGGGATAGATCTGTAACGTCCCCAAATTTGCTAATTGGTTAATCAAGATTTGTTTGTGCATCATGAGCATCATTTGCATCTAATTAAAATGTGCACAAAATTTGAGTTTAAAAAAATTAAAAGAGAAAAACCCTAGGTGGCCTAAACCACTTGCTATTCTAAATGTGTTAAAATAATTTCAAAATTTTCAAAATCTAAAGTTGCCAATGGCTTCCTTGTGAAATTCTGAGTCTCGAGGTATTTTTATCTAAATTTTCTGTTTGCAAAAAGGCCCTCAAATCATTTAATTTCCAGGACAGGGGTCTGGTTTTAAAAGCTTTGTGGTTTTCTTAAACTCCAGGGGGTTTTCCGAAAAATGCTCTTTTCTTTCTCTTTCTTCTTCCTCCGCCAGAAGGACCGGCCGAAGCCGTGTCGCTTCCCCGGCCGTCCGTCGCCGTGGCCTGCGCCAAGATGCACGCCGCCGCCACCGCGCCTCCTATTTAACCCTCCTCCGCCGCCGGGAGAATCCTAGACGACCTTCTCTTGTCCTCTTCTTTCCCCTTCTGGCCGAAACCCTAGCCTCGTGCCTCCGGCGAATTCCGGCGATTGCCGCCGTTTCCGGCCACCCCGAGACCCGGTGAGGTTCTCTGGAGGTCCCCCATCCTCCCCTCTTCCTCCTCGATGAGTTGTGCCTGCGGGAGAGCACGAATTCGATGGAGTTGGTCCGTCTTCCCCAACTCCGGCCGACGGCCTACGCAGACCATTCCGGCCGCTCGCGACCTCCCCTCGCCTCCCCGACCTCTCCGTCGCGCTCCTGGTGAGCTCCTGGTCCTCCTGGACCTGTTGCCCTCTCCCTCTCGCTCTCGTTTGCTCCGGCCACCGCGCTCCTCTCGGGCCGCCGCAAGAGCTCGTCGCCGGAGCAGCTCCGGCGACCATCTGCTGGCGGCGCCTCCACCTTCTGGTCGCCTGCGCCCGTGCGCGTGCAACCCGCGAAGCCACGCCTCCCCTCGCGCCAGCAATCGTCGAATTGGTGATCGACAGGGAGGGATTGCTCCATTGCTGACGTCAGCCGACGTCAGCGAGGCTTTTCCTTTTTCTGGAAAATAATTAAATTGTTTTTAATTCTATTCTATAATTATTTAATTATATGACAGGTGGGTCCCTGATGTCAGGGATTTAATCATTTCCAAAATGTTTTATGTAATTGTTAAAAATATGACATGTGGGTCCAATTTTTATTTAAATTCATAAATGTTTAAAATGGAATTAACACATGGTTTAAATTGAATTAAAATTGTTTAATCTTTGGAAATTCATAACTAATTCATTTTAATTCATAAAAATATGATTGTTATATCAAAATTTGCAGAAAAATAAGATCTATTTAATTATGTCCAAATCATGCATATTTAAACAACTTTGAACCATGTTTATAATAGAGGAACAAATTACACCCTTTCTTTTAAATATGGAATTTGTCGAATGGCACCTCTCGGGCATTCCAACTCCATTTAAAATGTTCTTCCATGTGTAGGATTTACATTTCAATCCTCTAAATCGTCATGTCATGCATTGTGCGCATTGCATCTATGCCATGGTTGAATGTTGTTTCCGTTTCTTTTCCGGTGTTTCGTTTATCGCCGTAGAATGCGTATCCGAAGTGGAGTTCGACAACACCGAAGGCTTGATGGATCATCAACGACCTACTCAAGCAGGAATCTATGAAGAGTTATTTTGGTTATTTTTATCAACGCCAGACGAAGATCTCCAATTGCTATATATCTTGCTATCGAAGAGCAAGGCAAGCATAACCTCTTATCTGCACATATATGGTTTCAAAGTATTTGATTCTGGTATTATGCATGCGATTCAAATGTGGTTTTGAGTTGAGGTTTAGAGTGTCTTAAGTGTAGCATCGCGGGAGTCTGCTATGCTTAGCCCTGCTTAGATCTTCACTCTGTTCCATCCGGTTGATGAACCAGAGCTGTGAAGGATGACGTGGAATGGTGAGAGATGCGTTTAATATGCTAAAGGCTTGGATGGGAGGACACATAGGGATTGTGGTGGGTTGTTCCATTCTTGCCGACCTAGGAACTGAGTTCTCGTCTTCGGAACCAAGACTATTCGTGCATGCACACAGGGTATTCATTTCCCCCTCGACTCCAACTTGCCTAGCCTACTACGTGAAGCCACTAGTTCGAGTGTTCCATTTGCGTGTGCGGTAAAATGAGTTGAGGAAATTAGGGCTCGGGTCAGGAGAGTGTGACGCTCTGATCTTGACCCTGGCAACCCGCACTAGGGATCGCTGAGATGGCGGTCTGACCTACTGCTGTGGCTCATGGACATAGGCGAAGCTTGGGAAAGGTCGTGGCCAACCCTCCTGCCGGCACTCCCCGGAAGAGTGCTAATAGCTGGCGAGCCGGTTGGTTGGCGTGTGTGGGTAGTTACACCCCCTGCAGGGTAAATCTTTTCGGAAAGCCGTGTCCACGGTTATGGACGACTTGGTACCTTATGTCTGATGATCATACATAACAAGAATCTAATTATAAAACTTGCCAACTAAGGGAGGATCGCTTCCTCGGGTTGAGCGAGGGGGTGATTCTTGTGGGTGGTACAACTCATGATGATCTGGTGGAGATTGAAGATGTGGATGAAGCTTGCGTTTCACTCTCTTACCCCTTTTTAAAAGTCTACTGATGCGAGATTCTCTCCTCCCTCGATTTGATAATAAAGATGGCTTTATGCAAAAGACATTCATGAGTACTCTCTGAACGAGCAGATATGTAGCAGGGTAAATAAGTCTTGTTGAGTACCTCCTGTACTCAGCCTTGCGCAATTATTTGGACAGGTGTGTTTTCTGGACATCGACATCGACGAGTAGGTTGGAGTTCCCAGACGGCAGCCTGGAATCTCTGGACTGGGACGTCGCCGTTATGCTTTGGCCTCTTAGGCCTTTTGCTAGTTTTGCTATGTCCAATAGCATAATTTGCCTTCCGTTGTATTGGTGTTTGACAGGTCAGTGACCTTATTTTCGTGATATTTGCTTCCTCGCTCTGTTAAGAGCTTAATATATTGTTTCTTCTGTTGTAGGGTCTCTGTTGTGTTACCGATTCTCAACTGTTGGCTTCCGAGATCTATGTTAGGCTTATCAGAGATTAAGGTCTCGGATTTGTCTAGCGTGGCTCTTGGGGGTGCTACACCCGGTCGATGATGTACTTTTGCAGCAAGCTAGAGATATGGGTATAACTCTGGCAGAGCTTAAGGCATTACAATCAGGCGAGAGTGTCACCATACATGAGGTGGTGCGGAAATATGTGAGAGGAGAAGATCTTGTCGACCCTGCTATGGTGCGCACTCTACCAGCTAGGTTGCACCAACTAAATGCATGGTACATGCATACTACGAAAAGTCAAGAAGGAGAATGGCTCTATGCGAAAATTCCAACGGATTTTTATGGCCCAGGTGATGATGAGATTCAAATTGAGTATTGCGAATTATGGAAGTTATTCAATTTTGACGCGCTCGACAAATCTATCATCAGTGCCTTTTGCATGTAAGTAATTAAATTATGTATATATGTCAGTAATTCTCTAGCTCAACTTATTTTTCATTGCTTGTAATTATAGTTATCACTATATTACTTTTGTACTCTATTATGCAGGCTGAAAATTATACAATCTCGAAAGCTGGGACTCAATCACAAGATTGGATTCATTGACCGTAATAGAGTTCATCATCATGGTTTGTTACATTACCCAGAGAGTACGGAGGAGCTTTTGCTTACTTATTTAATGGCGCAACATTACAAAAACACCATACTTTTCCCGTTCAACTTCGAGTGAGTTGTTTACTTTCTTATACATACTCGATGTTAAGTATATGTAATTGATGATTTAGTTATTAACAAATGTAAACATATGGCAGATTTCACTGGGTATTATTTGAGATTGATGTTGAAAAGGCAATCGTTGATGTCCTCGACCCATTATCGAAACCTGAAGAAAAGTTCGACGACACGAAACAGATGCTCCAGAGGTAATTTCGTTCATTATCACAATCGACCTCGTCTTTTCTAATAATATATAGTAATTAGTAAACTTCTTTACTAATTTTCCATACCGTAAACTTCAGGGTTTGGGACAAGTTCACCTCTTTCCACAAGGACGTCGGTAAAGCCCGGAACCTCACTTTTAAATGGCGAGAGGTAAGCCGAACTAGCTAGGTTCCACGTATTCATATTCTTAATTTCAGTCTCACAATACCATTTTTTCAATATTTTTGATTATTTTTTATTGGTTTCTTATCTTATTCTATCATAAAGTGCGCGAAGCAGCAACAAGGCACCAATTTGTGTGGATTCTATGTCTGCGAGTTCATCCGAATTCACTTCAATGAGGGTGCAGACTGGAATAGGGTACGTTAACAATTTATTCAAACTTGTTCACTTTTTAAATTGAATTATTTTCATAGTGGTTGATATATTGGTGTTGATCTCTCCTTTTTAGTTTGAGACGATCCGGAACAGGCTTGATGCAACAGACCGCCTACTACCTATTGCGGTGGAAATTGCGGGCTTTCTGCTTGACTATGTCATAAAGCCACGCGCAGAATGCAGTATAATCCAGCCGCGGAAAAAGACCATCCCGAGGAAAAAATAGGGTCTAATGCCTCTCTGTCATGTAATGATCTCTGTTTGTAAATATTTAGACATGATCTTCCGGTTGTAAATATTTGTTGTAAATATTTGTTTGGGAGAACTCGTGTACTAGTAGTATTCATGACTATATCCCGAGGAAAAAATCGTGTATTCATGATATATATTATATAGTAACGTATAATATTCAGTCTCACCCTCGAGCGTATTCTTTTGCTCGGAAGGAAGATATCTCTGTGCAACAATTTTTAACTTGTGGCGAGTTGGCTACTTTGTTCCACCTCCCCCTATCTCCTCAAGCTATGGAAGAAGTGAGAGATTTACAACTCTCTACTGCACACATTTCTATGGCAACCACGACTGATGGTGATGATTGGAGTTTCGTTTGGGGCTCCAAGGAGTATTCTTCAAGCAAATATTATAGATTCTGCTTTCGAAATGTTGTCTCGCATGAAGCTTTCCTATGGCTTTGGAAATCTAAATCCACCCCCAAGCTTAAATTCTTCTGTTGGCTCCTATTGGCTGATCGCTTAAACACAAGGAACATGCTACGGA
This sequence comes from Poa annua, assembly GCA_026929855.1. NCBI lineage: Eukaryota > Viridiplantae > Streptophyta > Magnoliopsida > Poales > Poaceae > Poa > Poa annua. The sequence continues at coordinate 55,232,179 of CM049426.1, read as the reverse complement.
GGAGACACTACAACATTGGAAATAACTTCGCTTGCCTCTTATGTGACCCTGCGCCTGAAGAAACTGTGGAGCATCTCTTTTTTCACTGTTCTTTCAGTGCCTCTTGTTGGAACTCTCTTGGTATCCACTGGGATCAGAGGGGTGATCGTCTGAGCTTAATCTCTGCTGCTAAAACAAGATGGAACAAACCTCTATTCCTTGAGGTAGTAACAACCGCTGCTTGGAGTATATGGAAAGAAAGAAATGGGCTGCTATTTGAGGGCATCCCAAAGTCAGTTTCCTCTTGGAAGTTTCGGTTCAAAACTGATTTTGCTCTTTTAGAACATAGGACTAAGTCCTCTCTCCACCCCTTCATTCATTCTTTAGTAAATAACTTGTAAGAGACTTTGGACCTGCTGTACATATGTAATTTGCTGTGTTTGGTAATTTAGAGGCAGTGGGATCCTTTCCCACTGTCATAAAAGCTTCAAAAAAAAAAATATGCAACTCGATCTTGTTTGAAATGAAACATAAATGAAAAAACAGAAACACAAAAGAATCAGTAACATAAATATCAAAAACAGAAACACAAATAGAAAACAGGAAACAAAATAAAAGAAACAAAAAAAGAAAACAAAAAATCATATATACTGTCCCGGTTCGTATTACGAACCGGGACAAATGATCGCAGCCAGAGGCTGGCTTGTTTGGCCACGTGGCCCCCCTATTGGTCCTGGGCCGTGGCGTGCCCGGGACAAATAGGGGAGGCTATTTGTCCCGAACACGCTGTCCCGGGCGCGTGACCGGGACAAAAAGCCCTCCCGGCCCGGGACCAGTGGCTTGTTTTGCTCTAGTGCGCGCCGGCATTTTCTTCCGGCCCTGCAGCTACAGGGCGTTCCTCGGTCGCAGCTTGACGAGGAGGCGAGGAAGCATCTCCCCCAGCAGGTCCGCATGTGCCTGCTGCTGCCTCGCGCGCTTCCCTCGCAGGCTGCACGGGAGCAGTGGCCGCAGGCGGCGGGGAAGGCGCGCGCGGAGGCGTCAACACGCGCGGCGGTGTTGGTTTGGGCGGTGGAGTGGCCTCGCGCGGAGGCGTAGCCGCGCGAGGAGGAGTAGGAACGCGAGGCGGCGCGGAAGTTTTCTCCTCCGAGCCTTCCACCACCAGAGGCTCGGGGGGCAGTGCAGGAGCCTCTGGGCGTGCCGCGCCCTCCTCCACCCGAGGCCCTGCCGCCCCCGCCTTGGGCGCAACGGCTTCCGCCTGAGGCGCCCCCTCAAGGGGACCCGTGGAGGCCGTCTCCACAGGCCTCGCGGCCTCTTCAGCCACGGCCCGTGCCGTTGCGCTCTTCACATCAGCCGCCTTGCGAAGCCGGCGGCACTTCGCAGGCACTAGATCACTAACAAGAGCCCAAGAAAAGACCTTCAGTAAAGGGTAAAGTGAAAGAGAAAGCTAAAGGCAAACGATCCAGCATCATGAAAACTCACCCTGAAGGGGGGGGGGGGCAGTGTCGACCCACGCCAAGCCTGGCGAGCGCCATGAGGGGAAGGGTTTGGAAGCAGGCCTTGCTCGGGGCGTCTTAGCCTTCCTTTTGGAAGGAACGTCAGATGGCCTCACCCCCGAGCGGTCCACGGCGGCTTTGGTGCGGGGCCCGCGCCCTCCCGGAGAGGTCTCCGCGTCAGAGGCCTCCTCTTCCTCAGCCTCCTCCTCCACGAGGAGCGAGGGCGCCACCACGAAGGTGTCTTCATCGCCTGACAAGATATCACAAATTTCGTCAGTAAATGGCCCGGCCCTCGAGGAGGAAACCTCCCCTGCCGCGGCCTCCTTCTCACGTAGGCCAGCTCCTGAGGCCGAGGGAGAATCGGCCGCCTCCGCTCCCCGCATGGCCGGCGTCGGCACCTCGAAGTCCGCCTGGCATGTCGGGGTGAACAGAGGCATCCCCTCCAGGAGGTCCATGCGCTCCGTCATGTTGTATTGGTGAAGGGGCCGGAGCTCCTCGGGGAGCTCATCCACGACAAGCACCGATGGATTAACGAAGAGTGCGGAGAGGACGTTGTCGATGGTGTCCTTGTGGTTGTCCTTGACGTGAAGCCGCATCTTGTCGCTCGGCCCCGAGTACATCCACATGGGGACCGAGTGTGCCTGGAGGGGCGCGATGCGGCGCGTCACGAAGTCTGCCACAATCATCTGCCCCTTGAGGCCCTCCTCGCGGAGGAAGCTCAGGCGTCCCATCAAGCTCACGTTCCTGGCGCCGTCGAAGGTGGCCTTGCCCCAATGGGAGTGCTTCACCGGGGGCTCGTCGGGGACCTCGAGGAAGGCGCAGGGGCGCTCCACCCCAACAAAAAACCACTTCTGACGGAAGTCGTCTACCTTCTTCGTCACTGAAGTGATGGCCTTGCGCTCGCTCCAAGACATGGGGATGTAGACGCTCCCCATGCCGTCGACGATGCGGAACAAGACGCACCCAGAGCGCTCGTTCTTCGCCGTGTTCCGGAGCGCGTAAAAGCACCGGAACAGCCCTACCGTGGGCTCCAGGCCCTGGTACGCCTCACAGAGGTAGGCGAAGACGGCGAGGATGAGGACGGAGTTGGGGTGCAGGTGCAGCAGCTGCACCTGGTAGAACGCCAACACCGCCTCCAGGAACGGCGAGAAGGGCGGCACCAGTCCCGCAGCAAGGCAATGATGGAAGATCGGGAAGAACCCACGTGGGCGCTTCCCGTGCGCCGCGGGCTTCAGGGCGGTGGCGCCATGCTCGTTCGTTCGGTCCGCCACCAGGTACCGGACCTTGGCGAGCGCCTTCTCGTTGACGCGCACGCCCAGCAGTGCCGCGCCCAGAACGGCCTCAGGGGCCTCATCCTTGCGGCGGCCTTGTCCTTGCTCTTGAGTGGGCTCATCGTCGAGGGCGCGGAAGATTGAAGGAGACGGAGAAGGGAGAATCACAGGAGAGAGCGGAGGCGGAGAGCTCTGGGAAGCGGAAACTTCTGCGAGAACAATTGGAAACGGTAACGGCTCCCTGCTGCCTCGCTCGGGCTTTATGTCACCTCAAGGAGCAGTTACCGGGACGTGGTGGGACCCCCCACGACTCGCGCCATGGATCGTGCGAGGCCGTTATTCGTCCAAGTGTCGCGTGACTCGGGCCGGCTGGGCACTAAGGGCCCACGACGCTTCCCCTGAGCCCATGGGCTCAACCGTGCCCATCATGGGCCCGAGGGCTACTGTCGGCGCAGTGGGAACTGGGGTATGGAGAGCCCATTCCCCCCAGGCCTCGCACACTGGCCAGTGAGACAAAACGACTAAGGACCAGGCATCACCGCCTGGCGGGACCCTCGAGAGGAAACTCTCCTCGAGGGCCTGAAGTGGAAACGTTGGCCTCAAGGGGTCCCTCGCCTCAGGAGACCCTCCCGAGGCGCCAGCTCGCCTCGAGGGAGTCCCGCAGGAATCTCCCCTCAGGCCTTCTCGGGCCTGAAGGGAAACGTTGCGGCCTAGGAAGTACGGCAGGACGCACGTGGCCTCTGCCACGCCCACGCGGTGACGCAAGCACCCCCGTTGCCGTTTTGGTGATAAAGGGGTCAGTAAAGCGGCGCCGCCTGCTACGCAACTGCCAGGACCTTCTACTCTGGCAATAAAGCAGGTGGACGGCGCAACCCTCCAATGGAGAACGTCATCGCGGGCTCCACCTCAGAGACTGCCCTCTCTGCGGGCAGTACAGCGCGGTCGGCCGCCTGTCGGCCACCGCGCCCACCTTTACCAACAAAGGACCGCGTCCATGGACAAACGGACCGCGGTGGACTCCTACTCCACCATGCTCTGCCGTGTGGGAGCCACCTTGAAGGCCAAGCCGAAGGAGAGCGCCAGAGGGACCTATAAAAGGGACAAGACATCCATTGTAGCAAAGGTCGGCTCTTTGCGTGCTACAACCCTTGTAAACCCTAGCAACACTTGTTAGGATAGCTTCTGGCTGGAGGAGGAAGAAGACCATCACTTCCCTCCCCAGGCAAGAACTGCCTCAAGGGGGCCTCCGGCAAACTCCATTTTACTGTAACCTCCACCATCTTATACAGACAAGCAGGAGTAGCGGTCTTACCTCCTCACGAGGGCCGTGAACCTGGGTAAAGGCCGGTGTCTATCTCTGTCGTGGGCGTGTCGTCTTCGGGTCCGGCGAGCAACGTCGCAGTGTCCCTCGAGGGTCTTGCCCTCCGCGTTCAACCCCCTTCACGAACTACTCTTCAGGAAGTGACTACCCCCGATTCTTGGGAGTCATAACTCGGCAGAATATTATCCCAAAGGTACAAAGTCTGGTTCTTCGGGATAGACCATCTCGGCGGAAGGATCTCGGGAGGGCGGTGTCGGAAAAGGGCATCCCGGTCACAGGAGTAAGGGCTGGTTCGAAGTTCTCGGTTGATTTTTTTCTTGAACCTGGTGCCGCACTTCGTCTTACGTCGCTGCACAACACCAGCTTCAGGGACTAGTGTCGGGGAGCTGCCCCCGGGGGTAGGGCAGAACCCGGTTCAGATCAGCGGTATGGCTATAGGAATTGACCTCTGGGAAGCGCTAAGGGCTGACCTGTAGTGCTGTGAGGGGGCAACTTGACCTTTCGGGAGTTGTCAGGGCCAGAGTGCCTCTTGGGGGCCGCAAGGGTCATCTGCGGAGACTATAAATAGACCCCCGGACCCCCAGAGCGGCACAAGCACCAGCAGAGAGTTCCTCTACGAACTAGCTTCTCGAAGATGTCTTTGGTGAGAGCCTAAGACATCTTCGGGAAACTAGGCCTTGAAATACTTCTCTTGAGTTGCTACCCGGGCTCTAGGTGGAACTCGGTACTGACCAGAAGGATCGTCAGACTTTGCAGTATGTCAGGATCCATCGGCACGATCTCGGGTAGAGGAGAACCCGGGTTGCCCGGGTAGATATCCTGGTATAAGCCTAATCGGCTAACCTACCTTAATTCTGCTTGGTTGTATCCGATGTGCAGGAAGGCTCTCTGGAGGTACCGGGTGAGAAGGCGACATGGGGCATGTCGGGAAGGAGTCAAGGAGCAGGTACAGGCTTTCTGCCTAACACGGGGGAAATCATATCCCTCCTGGCATGGAAGCATAGTCACCTCCCGCCTAACACGGGAGCGTCTCAGCCGGTACGACGACGCTGCGACAAGGCCAGACATGCCTAGCCCGGCAATTCGGAAAAGGCTACTAAGCATGGGCGAAGACATGTCTTGTCTCTGACAAGTGGACAATGATGATCCAGGATGGCGCCTGCAGTCCTTGACGGGATGATGACGGCAGGGCTATTTAGCTCGGCGGCTAGGTCGCACTAGCCGGTGTCGACATAACCGTTGGTCTGATCGGTGGGCCTAACCCAGATTAGGGTTTCCGGTCCTCCCGGCCAGAACTCTATAAAAGGTGCCATAACTCCTCCTGTGGAGGGACGATTAACCTTTGTACCAAAACTATAGTCTCATTTAGTCCTAGAGGATTTACTTCTTCTCTCTCTCTCTTGTTCATCTAGTTCATCACCGAAACAGCTCAAGGAGCAAGTTGTAGATCTTGTGACATACATATAGTGACAGGAAAGGAAGGAGTAGGGGTCTTACCTCCTCACGAGAGCCCCAAACCTCGGTATATCGTGCGTGCTTTTCTGCCTTCGTGCATTTGCTTGTGGTTTATAGATCTTGGCGCATGTCTTTTGGTGTTCTTGGATGTTCTTGAGATCCCTTGTTGTTCCCCTTCCCGACTTAGCCATTCTCGTGTGTGTTTTGGAGTTCCTTCTCGTGTGAGCTTCTCACCTCGCTAGCCCTCCCCGGGTCCACCCGCATCCATAGACCCCACACATTAGCCATCCCATGGCATCTGCCGTGATACCACCACGAGAAATGGCACTCAAGGTGTTTGTTTGGTTAGTAGTCAACCTTTGGTCAGTAATTTATATCGTGCTTTGCGTCAAAATACATCGCTATGTATGATGCCACCTTAGGTTAGTTTTCTGGTGAGGTTTCATCAATTCTCTACTATGTATTCTGTTGCAAGGTGGCTGCCACCATGCCTCATTTTCTACTATGTAGTCTATTGCAAGGTGTCTGCCACCACACTTATTTGGTGGTGTTAGGTACTTCTACAGGCAAGAAATACGTTACTAATGTCAATAACCTTATTTGGTTTGATAAATTGTTTACTCATTTGTATCGTTCGATGTTGGGGATATACTAACTAGGGATATCTCCAACATGGATCAATCCGGCTAGTCCAGGGTAGCCCAAGGGTGGTAAGGCTGAAGCCTGCCGGGCGGCCCAGATAGCTGACGTACAAGGAAGTAGGCGGACGGTCCAAGGAGGGCGGAAGGCCGAAGCCCATCAAGCCACCAAGCCCAAGACGGAAGCCGGCAACTAAGCCAGCTAGGTCTAGGACTATGTTTACTTGCCGGCCACCAGGAAGCCGTTAGGGAAAGCTCAATATGCATCATACACATTGTAACCTGTTTACGGCCATTGCCTCATAGTGAATTATAGCAGCACGTAGGATGTCGCCACCGTTGCGGGATCTGAAGCTGGGTAAACTCGCCGTGTTCAATCCCGTCCTCGACGACTCCAGCCTTCTTCCCCATAATCCATACGTAGGCTAGAGGACCCCCGTCTCCTATCAAATATGCCGATACTATGACAGTTGGCGCCCACCGTGGGGCATAAGGTTCCTGGCGTCACATTCCAGGCGGGAACACGTGGCGGCGTGGGCAAGCAGATCGCCGTCGGCCGCGTAACGAGGTATGGTGTCCACAACTTTGTCAACTGAGATGAGTCCTGGCTCCCGGCGGATGACTATCTCATCGGGTGCGCAATCGTACTGATCGGAGGGATTGATGTCTTCATCGGGTACACGCCAGAGGCGTACGACCTACCGCGTTTCTACGACCCCACCCACCAACCCTTCGACCAAGCAGTCGACCGGCAAGATGGATCTGAATCCGTCGTCTGCCAGGAGACGGCCGGATCTGAATTCCACTTTGTCGGAGTTGTCGGACTGGGATCCGACTCCAAGATGGAAAACAACGATCCTGAGTCAATCCTTCCTGCTCTTCAGGATGATGCGATGTCAGATGCCGGATCCAGATCTACCGTTCAAGTCGACGTAGATTGTGATTCTGATTATGATGCTAGTCTCTTCGAAGAGAGAATCAAAAACCGCTTTTCCTGTGATAATCCGGTTCCTTCAGAGAACACAGCGGATACATATATGCCTGATAAGCTTGCCATGATGGTGGTAGTCGGTCACGAGTCAACCTAGTTGTTTCTGAGCCGCAAGATAAACCAGCAGAAGATGCCGGCTACACCGTTACCGGTCAACTCATTGACGGTTCCGACAAGGTGCGCGCAAAGAAGAAAGCTGATCTCAAAAAAGGCGGTAGCAGCAAACCTACAGATTTGCTCTCCGTCATCAAAGAAGTTGACGAAATTATGAACACTCCGGTGAATAAAGATACCCCGCTCGACGAGGTGGAAGAACTTAGGATTAACATGCTTAAGCACTCCGACTTCCTACACAAAAGAGAGGAGCATGTTGAGAGCCTTGCAAAGAAGATCGAGAAGGAGCAAGAAAAGATGTCGGCAAAACCGAATAGACAGCTCTTTGAAGAAAAAAGGTCATCAAAAAACCGCCGTGATAAGGAGCCGCCAATTCGTGCGACCACAGCAGCTCAAGATCTAGGGTTTGACAGGCGCAAAACACCACAGCGTATGGACAGAAGGGGGGACGTTGTCTTCTGCACCCCTATCCTTTACGCTGCTGCTGCGCTTGACACCCTAGACGACAAGACTTGCACAGCGGAAGAAAAGGTGGCCAATGCAAGACACTTCATGAGCAAGGCCCTAGAACAGCAAGCCCGCGCTGACTCCTATGGCCATATGGCGGATGCCTGCAGGGGAGATCTCGAATCCAAGTCAGGAAAGTGCAAAGCCGCACCTGGCGCTGAACCCGAAGGCCTGTCCGGCTCCAGTAGCCATGGCGACAAAAGGAAAGCAACGCCGCCTCCAAAGAAGACGCCACCGCCAAAACAAAGGCGGGACGAGAACTCACGGATAGGAAGCAGAGGGGACCTGCCACCTCCAGCCCATCCAAGGCGCAGCAGTGGAGGTAGCCGGGACAACGGCAGCTGCCTAAAAAAGATGCCGGCAACGACCCTCCCAGGAGAGGTCGAAGCCGGTGTCCGCAGCGTAGCACCGGCAGCAAAAGGAAGGAGGCGGCAGATGGCCCCAGGCGCAGCGTAGGCCGGGAAGCGCAGGACGAGCCAAACGCCAACAGAAGCGTACAACAACTCGATCCAAAAGACGCACGACATCGCCTACAAGACATAGCAAGAGGAAGTGATCCGCTATACTCATGCCCAAAGTGCTTTGGCGATGCCATCCACAGAGAGCCGTTCCCCAAGGACATGACATCAGTGTCTAAAAATTGTCTTAGGTACAACGGCCTCGTTAAGCCGGATTCATGGCCAGCCGATTATGCCATGGCCTTAGAAATTGCCGGCGGAAGCAATCACATTGCCGTCCGCTACCTACCTCTCATGTTAGAAGGCACGTCAAGGGCTTGGATCGACAACCTTCCCGAAAAGTCTATCCATAGCTGGTACGACATGGAAAAGGTTTTCTCCCAGCACTTCCAAGGAACATACAAGCGTCCGAATACCTACACGGATTTACAACACTGTATTCAGAAGCCAGACGAAACCATGCCAGATTTTGTCAGCCGTTAGATCTCTGAAAAGGCCAACTGTCATGGTGTTTCAGACGCACAGGCTATCCATCCCTTCTACACGGGTCTACAGAAAAAGTCCTTACTCCGTCACCGACTCGTCCGTGAGCAAGTCACGGATCTTGGCGAGATGGTCAACCTAGCCGCCCAATACGCGGCAGCAGATGATGACGCACGTGACGATGATCCAGACGTCAGCACCGCGCCAAGGCGGAACAACAAACGCAAGCAAGCAACGGAAGACAAAGCCGGGCCATCTAACGAGGTAGCCATCGCGTTCCAAGGGAACGCCGGAAAAAAGAAGTGGAAGAACAAGAAAGATAACCGTGACGCCGGCTCAGGCCCTAAGGCGGCACGCATCACTTATGAGCAGGCAAAACTTTTGCCATGCGCCTTCCACGCCTCACTCGACAAAGTCAACCATATGCTCAGCGAATGCCGCTTCATGGACGACTTCAAAAAGAACCCCACAGTTGGCTGGAAGTCAAAAAAGTCAATAGAATTACGACAAGAAAGACAACAAGGATGACGACAACATGTCAATCTCAAGAAATGACGACGCCGCCACCAAGAAAAAGAAGCCATACCCGAAGGTCAAAGAGTCACTCGTGTGCTTTGTCGGCACACCTTCGGTTAAGGCGGACAAGGCGGAGATGCGTGAACTCAACGCGACAATGCCGGATGTCCCTCGGTATTTGAATTGGTCCGAGGCGACAATCACTTAGGACCGGTCCGACCATCCTGATCATGTCCCTCACCCAGGAAAATACGCCCTTGTCGTCGACCCCATCGTCGACAACTTCAGTCTCACAAAAGTACTCATGGATGGCGGCAGCAGCCTCAACATCGTGTACTATGATACACTAAGCCGCATGAACTTGTCTGAGGATCAGCTTGATCGTAGCAACCTCACTTTTCATGGCATAGTGCCCGACAGACAAGCAAAGTCAATGGGGAGCATTACACTGAAGGTAACTTTCGGACCAAAGGAGAACTACCGCTCAGAGTTCCTCCAGTTCGAAGTTATCCCCTTCAAAAGTGCCTATCATCCAATCTTCGATCGACCGGCTTTTGCCAAATTCATGGCAAGGCCGTGCTACATATACAACAAGCTAAAGATACTGGGGGAACATGGAACCATCACGGTTTCTGGCAACTTCAAGAAAGCTAAGGAGTGCGAGCGTGGCATGGCCGCCTTCGCAGAAGCCGTCATCCACAAGGAAGAACTCGCGCTACTTAAAGCGGACCCAGACAACTCCATGCCCAAGAAGACCTTCGAAGCTTCAGAAGACACCAAAAAGGCGGACCTCATCTGAGGTGACAAGTCTTAGCAAGTTGTCATCGGCTCCAACCTTGACAGCAAATAGGAAGGCGCGCTCGTCGAGTTCCTCCGTGAGAATCTTGACATCTTTGCATGGTCGCCATCCGACATGCCTGGTGTACCGAGGGAACTTGCCGAGCACTCACTAAACGTCATAAAGGGATCCAAGCCGGTGACGCAAGGCTATAGGAAAGGAGTCAAATAGGCTGAAGGCCACCAATTTCATAAAAGAATTTGTTCACACCGATTGGGTGGCAAATCATGTACTTGTTCCAAAGAAGAATAAAGAGCTGATGATTTGTATCGACTATTCCGGTGTTAACAAATGCTGCCCAAAGGATCCCTTTGCGCTGCCTAGAATTGACCAGGTCGTAGACTCCACAGCAGGCTCCGAGCTACTTTGATTTTTGGACGCCTCCTCAGGGTACCACCAAATCAAGATGAGGGAGCCGGATCAGCTGAAAACATCTTTCACCACTCCATACGGGACTTTCTGCTACATCATGATGCCTTTTGGCATGAAGAATGCAGGTGCAACATTCCAGCGCTGTATACAAAATTGCCTGCACGAACAAAACGGCCGTAATGATCACGTCTATGTTGACAACATTGCGGTGATGTCGAAAAACAAGGCGGATCTCCTAGAAGATTTGGAAGAAACTTTTCAGAATCTCCGGAAATACCAGATGAAACTCAATCCCACCAAGTGTGTTTTCGGTGTTCCAGTCGGCAAACTACTTGGATTTATCGTCTCAGAACGAGGGATCGAAGTTAACCCGGAGAAGATCAAGGCTATCCGAAACATATCCAGACCTACTTGTCTGAAGGACGTGCAGCGCTTAGCAGGATCGGCGGCAGCCGTCAGTCGTTTCATAAGCCGCGTCGGAGAAAATGCAATGCCATTCTACCGGCTATTGAAGAAATCCGACAACTTCGGGTGGACAGCAGAAGCAGATACCGTCTTAGAGCAGCTTAAGGAGGCTCTCATATCCACTCCAATATTGGCAGCACCTCGATCGCAGGAACCAATGCTGCTCTACATTGCGGCAACAGGAGCAGTTGTCAGCGTTGTCTTGGCTGTGGAAAGAAAGGAAAGCGAAGCCGTGACGTCTGAGCAACGTCCGGTCTACTTCATCAGTGAAGTCTTCTCCATGTCCAAGCAGAGGTATCCACATTACCAAAAGCGGGCTTACGACGTATTCTTCGCTGCCAGAAAGCTTAGGCATTATTTCTAGGAGCACACAGTGACAGAAGTCAGCAGGGCACCGTTGGGAGACATAATCAACAACGCAGAGGCAACATGACGAGTTGCAAAATGGGGCATCAAGCTTGCCGCCTTCGACATAGTCTACAAACCACGGACCACCATTGACGTGGGGCTGCCTTCCGGGTAGCCCACGATAAGGCTACCTGGGCCGCGCCAAGGACGTGGAAGCCCACAGAAGGCCCACGCGGGGTGCCATGTAACCTAGTCCAAGTCGGTTAGGAAGCATAACCTGCCATATCTGTAGTTGCCATCGGCATCAACCACCCCAGACCTGGCTGCCTATAAAGCCAGGAGGGTTGCTCGTCCAAAAGGACACGCTCATAGCCACCGCCACAAACCCTAGCGAGATCGCAATCTCTCCATTGTAACCACAACTCGCATCAATAATCAGGCAAGCAGGAGTAGGGTGTTATTCTCCGGGAGCCTGAACCTGGGTAAATCCTTGCTTGTCAGCCGTCGTGACCACCTGCACTCATCTCTCTCCCCATCAATCAACCTCGGGTGCACAACCCTGGGACTTGTCGAGTTAACACCTCGTCAATTGGCGTCATCTGTGGGAACGTCAAACAAGTGCTAGGATCATGGTCGCTCCGGCTCCATCCGCAATGAAGATCGGTGTATCCGTCGCCCGGGAGTCGATCCGATTCGGCTCCTTCGAGTATGTCCTCCACCCGCCGGCCCACCGCTCGGTGTACGCCGATCTGGACAAAGTTATACACATCACCTTCGGCTCCATATACTGCTGCATCGATAGTCGTGGTGTACTCCGGTCTACGACTACCGCACTACGTGCGGCGGCGTCACCCGAATCGGCAACCCCCACGCCCGCCGAACCCGCGAAGATCGCATCTACCGCACCCGTGGAGGCTGCACCTGCCGAACCCGCGATGATCGCATTGGCCGCACCCGCGGAAGCCGCGCCCGCTGCACCCGCGAATATTGCATCTACATCAACCACATCGACAACTTCGGCAACGGCCGCGCGGATCGGATCTACTACCCCAACTTCGGCCGTGCGATCGACTAAATCAAGATTTACCTCGACTGTCGCACCCGCACGGGCAGCTAGGAGCTCGCGCCTGATAGTCGCGTCACGCGCGCCCTCATCTTCATGGAAGTCCCAAGTCTACCCCAAGCCAATCGCACTCGCCCCAACGAGCGGGAACACATGGACGATCGTGAGAAGACGCGACAGCGACTGTGCTGCGCGCCACGTTGCAGCAATTTTCGATCCCGAGCAAGACACGGACGACATAAGCAGCAGCGGCAGCACCAACTCTCCGACTCAAGTCTACCCCAAGCAAGTCTTCATGGCCGGCACTGCACCACATGGTGACGACGAAGAACCCGCATATCCGCTAGAGGTGGACATGCCGGACCAGACTAAACTTGTCATCACGCGGGACATGGCGATCCAAGCCATGAAGCATGTGGACGAGGGCACGTTCCCCCCACCCAACGCACCTCGAGACGACCACCTGGCGGTCCAGTACTTGCTACGCAAGGAAGGCGAACGAATCCGCGCCGAAAAAGCCGACCTGCTTAGGCGCAAAAGGGACGCGTACGCATCGAGTGCCAGACGAGCCGCCCTCTCCTTCACATCCTCTACGGAGGTCAACCATGGAGCACGGCGAAACAGAGCCAGCGTTCCCCTCATGGCAGAAGCCGATCGAACCAGGCTCACCCGCAACCTCGACTCGTCCTTCGTCACCAAAGATGAGAACGGGATACCCGTACCAAAGACGGCGAACGCCCCCCTGATCTCAGTCGAGACGTATCTCCGGCTCACGCAGCCACCGGAGGGGGACGCGCGCTCCCTTCTCCACAAGCAGCAAATTGCCTCCATAAGGGCAATCGAAGAAGCGCTGGCGGCCAAGGGGCCAAGCAACCGGGCGCACGAACCAACAACCTCGGGCATCCCAGCGGCACAGCGGCAGCCAGTCAAGGACCTTCGCGACGTCCTCACGTAGAAGACGGTGGATCGCAACCGCAAGGAGTGCTCGGCTGGTGCGGCAAACACAGACGACCACGCTAACCGTGACTTCGAGCCGTGTGGCGCGGCATGCTTCAGCTTCAACATCCGCGATACCCGCATGCCTAAGGGCTTCAAGTTGACAGCAGGCACACCAAAGTACGACGGGAAGCAAGACCCGAAACTGTGGCGCGAGGACTACCTCATTGCCTGCACCTGCCAAGGCGGGACGTCGACCACGGCAATGCAGTACATCCATCTTATGTTGACGGACTCGGCACGCGGGTGGCTCACAAGCCAGCCCAAAGACTCTTTCCGAACATGGGAAGAATTCCAGGATAACTTCATCAAGAGTTTTTCGGGAACATTCGCAAGGCCAACGACCTACATCGAGTTGCAGGCCTGCAAGCAAGGAAAGGATGAGTCGCTCCGCTCCTACATCCAGCGATGGACACTCCTCCGCAATACAATGGAACCCGTCTCAGAAGATTGGGTGATGGACGCCTTCATGCATGGCGTCGCTCGCCGCGACCTCCGCGAGGAGTTCGGTAGGCTCCAGCCGAAGACCACAATAGAGCTCATGAAGACAGCCAACCAATGGGCCGAAGGAGAGGACTATGTCCACGAAACTTCCCCCAAGAAAGAAGGTGAAACAAGCAACTGGCGTGAGGCACGCCAAAAGAAGAAACCACGTTACACCCACGATTCAATCGAGCTAGTAGCGGCGGGCTATGAAACCCCCCGTGAGGACAAGCGCGACAACAGTCGACAGTACGACCAAGGTCTACAGTCTAACTCGAGTCAGTATAACCGTGGCAGCAGCAGCATCGGCCACAATGATGGAAGCCAGAAGCGCGAGTGGAAGCGACCACTGACCCCAGCAGAGGAGCTGATGCAACCCTGTAAGCATCACTCGTTCCGCAACCCGGAGACATGCAAATGGGGTTCCAGCCACCTGTTGAAGGACTGTCGCAAAGCAAGAAAGATATACCAAGCCATGCAGCAAATCATCGCTCCAGTACAAGCAATACAGGCGGCCCCGCGCCATCCAGGCTGCACCCGCAAACAACAACCAGGTACACGCGGCAGGAGCATTCCCTCAGCCGCAGCAACAGCAACAGCAACAAGGACAGTCGGCAGCAACCGACACGTACCCACCCGCCAGGGGACAGCTGAACATGATCCAGAAGGGACCCCCGTCAAACAGGCGCCAAAAAATCATCACCCACCTAGTACTACAGGCCATCCACAGCCCGCGCGCGGTACCAGATTACCTGCGCGGGTCAGAGACACCCATCACATTTTCCAGGGCAGATCACCCATCCGAGGTAACCCGACCCGGGCACGCCGCACTCGTGATTGAGGCCTTGATCGGCGACTACAGCTTGAAGAAGGTGTTCCTAGACGGAGGCAGCGGCATCAACATCATATTCGCCGACACCCTGAGAAGAATGAACAGGTCGACAGAGAAATTGCCGGAATCGGAAACCACCTTCCACGGCATAGTACCAGGGCAAGCAATCACGCCCATGGGAACAATTACACTTGACGTCATCCTCGGTACACCCGAGCACTTCAGGAAGGAGTCAATAGACTTTGAGGTCGTCGACTGGAAGTCACAATACCACGCCATCCTCGGGCGTCCAACCTTTGCCAGGTTCATGGCAGTACCCCACTACGCCTACCTGATGATAAAGCTGCCCGGGCAGAAAGGAGTAATCACTGTACGCGGCGACTTCGGGCTCTCCAACATCTGCGACCGCGAGTTCGCCAAGATTTCTGAGTTCTTCGGAGTCGAAGAGCACTTCAAGGCCATATCAGCCGACAACGACAATACCGTCTTCCCAGCTCGCAAGAAGCCAGCTAAGGACGCAGCATTCAACACGAACGACGACACCGTCACCCACCAAGTCCATCCGACTGACAGCAGAAAGACGGTCAAGGTCTCGTCTAGTCTGACCCCAGCATAGGAAAGCGCGCTCGTCGAGTTCCTACGTGAGAACTGGAAGATCTTTGCATGGCAACCTTCTGACATGCCAGGGATACCCAGGGAACTCGCCGAGCACTCTCTGAAAGTCCACAAGGACGCAAGACCAGTCAAACAATCCATGCGACGCTTCTCAGGATCCAAGCGAGACGCGATCCCCCTGGAAGTCGACAGACTACTGCACGCCAAGTTCATCGGAGAGATCAAGGACTCGGACTGGGTCGCCAACCCGGTCCTAGTGGAGAAAAAGAAGACGAAGAAACTACGCATGTGCGTTGACTTCACCGCAGTCAACAAGTGCTGCCCCAAGGATTACTTCCCGCTCCTGCGGATAGACTAAATCATCGACTCGACAGCAGGTTGCGAGCGCCTGTCCTTCCTGGATGCCTACTCAGGTTACCAGCAGATCAGGCTGAAAGTCGAGGACGAAGAGAAGACGGCCTTCATCACACCCGACGGCGTCTTTTGCTACCAGACGATGCCGTTCGGGTTAAAGAACGCAGGTGCCACGTACCAGCGGACAATGCAAGCGTGCCTCAAGGGGCTAATCGGGCAGATCGTCCAAGTCTACGTCGACGACATCATCGTCACAACCCGAAAGGAGGATACCCTAGTCGACGACCTCCGCAAGGTCTTCGCCACACTCGATGTATACTAGATCAAGCTCAACCCAGAGAAGTGCGTGTTTGGCGTGCTAGCCGGAGAGCTACTAGGATACCTCGTATCTGCAAGAGGAATCAAAGCGAACCCCGAGAAGGTGCAGAACATTCTTACAATGCCCGCACCAACAAAACTCCGCGAGGTGCAGCGATTAGCCGGCCGAGTCGCAGCTCTCAGCCGGTTCATTAGTAAGTTGGGAGAGAAAGCCTTACCTTTCTACCAACTGATGAAGAAGACGGACAAGTTCGAGTGGACACAGGAGGCGCAGGACGCATTCGACCATCTCAAGAAAACCCTGACAACCTCTCCAGTCCTCGTGGCACCACTGGAAAACAAGCCGCTATACTTATACGTCTCAGCAACAAACAGGGCTGTGAGCACGGTACTCGTAGTCGAACGGGAAGAAGAAGGGCACAGTCACCCGGTGCAGAGGCCCGTCTACTACCTCAGCGAAGTCCTCACCCTGTCCAAGCAGAACTACCCGCATTACCAGAAGATGGCATATGGAGTCTTCATGACCTACAGGAAGGTCGTCCACTACTTCTCCGAGCACCCGATCACGGTGGTAAGCTCCTCTGGACTAGCATACATTCTCACAAACCAACGCGCGACAGGACGAGTCGCCAAGTGGGTTGTCGAGCTAGGACCATGGGGGCTGAAGTATGCTCACCCGAAGTCCATCAAGGCCCAAGTCCTCCCAGAATTCACCACCGAGTGGATAGAAGCCCAGCTACCAAATGTCCCCGACTTTTCCAACGCATGGACAATGTATTTTGATGGCTCCAAGAAATTCATGTCAGCCGGGGCAGGAATCGTGCTCATCTGCCCCAAAGGCGACAAGCTCAAGTACGTCCTGCAGATGGACTTTCCGACGCCGTCCAACAACGAAGCCGAGTACGAGGCCCTGATCCACGGCATGCGGATGGCCAAGAACTGCGGCGCCACGCACCTCATGATATACGGCGACTCCTACCTGGTGGTACAGCAAACCATGAAGTCCTGCGACGCCATCGCCGACAACATGATCGCCTACAGAGACCTCTACAATCAGTTGGAAGGCAACTTCGACGGCTGCGAGTTGCGACACATCGGCCGTGAAAGCAACGAGGAAGCCGATGTCCTCGCTAACATGGGCTCGGACAGGGTGCCAGTTCCACCCGGCGTCTTCCTCGAGCGCATCACGCAGAGATCCATCAAGACTCAGAACACAGCAAGCGCTGCAACAACAAAAGGCGATGCTAACCCGCCAAGCCAAGACAAGGTCCCCATGGAGGTCATGCTAGTCGAAGCTACGTGGACAGGACCATACCTGGCGTACATACTGCATCAGAAGCTGCCAGCTGACCCAGTCGAAGCAAAGCGCATCATCAGGCGCTCCAAAAGTTTCACCGTCATCAACGGAGAACTCTACAAAAGAAGCATCTCAGGAATCCTACAAAGGTGCGTAGATCCAGTCGACGGACAAGCCATCTTACTCGACATCCACGCGGGTATCTGCGGGCATCACGCCAGCAGTCGAGCATTGGTGGCCAAAGCACTACGAGCCGGTTTCTACTGGCTGACAGCCATGCAGGACGCCGAGGAGCTAGTAAGGAAATGCACAGGGTGCCAAAAGTTTGCCAACAAGCCACACGCGCCAGCATCAGAACTCAAGACAATACCATTAGCCGGGCCCTTCGCCCAATGGGGTCTGGATATGGTGGGCCCGCTGAAGAAATCCTCACCCGGAGGTCACACTCACCTCCTGGTTGCAGTCGATAAGTTCACAAAGTGGATCGAAGCCCTGCCCATCACAAGTTCGACTGCATCCACACCAGTCAACTTCATCAGGTCAATCATCTTCAGATTTGGAGTACCGAATGGGATCATCACCGACAACGGCTCGAACTTCACAGCCGAAGAATTCAAGGACTTCTGCTCAGAGCAGGGGATCAAGCTCAGCTGCGTCCGTCTCGCACCCGCAATCCAATGGGCAAGTGGAGAAAGCCAATGGCCTGGTCTGCAACGGCATCAAGAAGCGACTGCGCGTGCCATTAAAACGCGCAGCGGGCGCATGGGTGGAAGAACTACCGTCGGTCCTTTGGAGTCTACGAACAACGCCAAACAGATCCACCCAATACACTCCATTCTTTATGGTGTATGGTGCAGAAGCGGTTCTCCCCTGCGACATCAAATTCGACGCACCGAGAGTAGTCGCCTACGACGAGTCGGATGCAGAGGAGGCACTCGAATACAGCATAGACACCCTGGATGAAGCACGCGACATCGCCCTGGCACGATCAGCCGTGTATCAACAGGACCTGCGCAACTATCACACTCGGAGGCTGCGACCAAGAGCGTTCGTTGCAGGCGACCTGGTCCTCCGACTCAAGCAGAAGAAGGTGCACAAGCTCGCTTCCCCATGGGAGGGCCCGTACATCGTGACAGAAGCAATCGGCAACAGAGCTTACCACCTGAAAGACTCGAAGACGGGAGCAGACTGCAGCAACCCGTGGAACGTGGCACAACTCCGCCGGTTCTACGCCTAGTTAAACCCAATCATTGTACAAGAAAAATCAGCGCGGCAGGTTTCAGACGCACTCTTTCCCTCACCAGGGTACCTAAGGGGACTGGAAGGGTTTTAATGAGGCGGCCTGTTCGCAAGAATCAATAAAGTGATTTGAAGAAAATCTGTCTCCTTTACCTTTCACACCGAGGAAGCTAAAATCCTAGGCCGCCACTCGATCCACTCGGGGGCTGCGCCACACAGGTTGAAAGAAAAGCTTAGGCCGCTACCCGATCTACTCGGGGGCTGCGCCATACAAGCATAAATCAAAAAATCCTAGGCCGTCACCTGACCCACTCGGGGGCTGCGCCATACAGGTCAAGTTCAAAATCCTAGGTCGCCACCCGACACACTCGGGGGCTGCGCCAAACAGGTAACACTTGTAATACTAGGCTACCACTCGACCTACTCGGGGGCTACGCCATACAGGCCTTCTCAGAAAATCCTCAGCTGCCACTCAAACTCACTCGGGGGCTGCGCTGTACAGGTCAAGTTCAAAATCCTAGGTCGCCACCCGACATACTCGGGGGCTGCGCCAAACAGGTGACACTTGTAATCCTAGGCCGCCACTCGACCTACTCGGGGGCTGCGCCACACAGGTCTTAGCCAAAATCCTAGGCCACCACTCGAACAACTCGGGGGCTGCGCCATACAGGTCAAGTTACAAAAATCCTAAGTCGCCACCTGTTAAAGTCAGAGACTGCGACACATAGGTCACACTTGGAAAAACCTAGGCCGTTGCCTAACATACTAGGCGACTGCGCCAAACAGGTCGCAAATCAAAACAAGCAAAAACACTTCCGAGAAAGCAGATCAATTTTCATTACTCGCAAGTATTTTTAATCTGGTACATTGCAACCTGCGCAGGCACATTTGCCCTCTATAGCTAACCCTGTACATCAGACGACAGCTACTCTAATCTGCAGGCTCGGCCTTCGGCGCATCGAGGGGACCTACAAGGCGCTCACTCAGGTCCTGAACCTGCCTGATAATTTGGCGCGCAGCCGCTAAGGTCTCGTCGAAGTCGTCATCACCAGGCAGGCCATCAAGCACCTTGTCGAGCGGAAGATGCGGCCGATGCATCCGGACGTATGCCAACGCCGCATTCGCCCCAGCCACAAGTTGGGCGTTGACAACCTCCTTCAGCCCCTCACCATCGCGGAACCTCTCCAGCAAGGCGGAGAGCCCGTTCGGCTGTGCGTTATGCGGGAAGTACACACGATTGATATGCCAGAGTGTCTTCCAGCAATTCTCCAGAAGAAAAGCCGCACGCCATGTACGATCAAGCATGGTGGCAAGGGCGCCACCTCTCGACTTTTTCACCCAGAACTGACGAGCTTCATAGGAGTCGCCGGACGCCTCTCGGGTAACTCGCTCTTCAACACGAGCCCGCTCAGCCTCCCAGTCCGGGTTCACATCTGCACGCGTCAACTGCAAGTCAGAACACGTAAGCTTCAGCAAAGAAAGCAGCCGCCAAGAGGATACCAACCTTGCAGTTGTCGACTGATCAGATCGATCTCCCCAAGCAAAAAATCTTCACGTCGTGAGAACTCCGCAGTAGGATGCGACCAAGAGCGGTGCAACAACAACTCAGTATTCTTCAGGGTCGCCTCAAGCTCAACCACCTTATTCTTCAGGTACGTGATTATCCGCTGATCATTTGTACTACGTGGAGGAGCAGGCGCCGCCCGACGACGGCGAGCACCCGAAGAAGAAGCCTCGCCACTCGGCGCAGTCGCAGGAGAAGAAGAAGCACCACCGCGCACGACAGTCTGCCAGGAATACGCAGAGTCAATACAATCATACGACTGTGAAGCAAAGTTAAACTCGGCAGAAAGAAATTCAATTCTAGCAAAAGCACTGTTAAAAGCCAAAAGACCGGGCAGGACAATATTCATTACAGAGCCAGAAGTTCAAAAGTACAGACCATGGCGACTGCCGAATTCCTAAAGCTATGCCTACTCTAAGGCTGCAGACTGCGACCGGGAGCGACCCTTCCGAGTGGCAGCCGCCTCAGTTGCCTTAGCAAGGGTCCTCTCGAAGAGTGCCACAAGCTGCACTGCCAGCTGCGAAGCACGCTCCTTCACGCCACCCAGCGACGCGGTTCGGCCATCGGGTTTGCGGGAAAAGCCGCTAACGACCTTCTCAAAGTCACCCGGAACCTGATGCCCTAAGAGGAGCTGGAAGGTGAGCTCGGAGCCGCGTACCGTCTGCGACCGCGTGAAGTCGGCGATGGTGGTCGCGTCCTCAAACGGCGTAGCAAGGGCGTCCACGGCTGCCGGCGGCTGGTCGCCCGGGAAGATACTCTGGTGCACCACAGTGAGGGCTCCAGTCGATTTCTTCAACGCGGCTGCGGACTTCTTCAGCACGTCGGATGCATAGGCGCAGACCCGGTCGAGGAAGCCGACAGCAGTCGCCAAGTCAACCGTGTCACTCGACGCGTCTTCCGGAGGAGCTCCACCGCAAATCTCTGCGCAAAGGATTCAAGGTCGGACAAAGAAAAAGATCAAGGCACAGTAGGCACTAAGCCGAAACTTACCTCCAAGAAAACCGGCGAGTGAGAGGAGACGACCGACTTGAGTCTTCTCCTGGGCGACCCGCGCCAGCTCCCGCTCTCGAGACTCATGCAGGGCCTTCTCAAGCTCAGCCACCCGCCCAGTAGCCTGGTCCAGAGAAGCACGCAGCTGGTCCCTCTCCTTCTCCAGGCGAACATAAGCCGCGGCTGCGTCAAGCTGCTGACGGTAGTACGGCTAAAACAAAAGCAAGATGTTAATAAAGTTGCGGGCGACTATACTAGTCACCCACACCTTCGGGGGCTACTCCCATCGGGAGCGCTGATCGCACAGCCGATGAAAACTCAAGAATACAAGTACAAGCGAAAAGGACTTACGTGGTCCAGGAGGTCAGGGTCCTCTGAAGCCGAAGGAGGGTCGCCGCTCGACGATGCAACGCCAGCAGGCTGTGCACGCGCCTTCTCCACCACCGCCTGAGTCCCCAACTCAGTCGAAGGGGCGGATGTATGCTCCACGTCCCGAAGGGGGGAGCTAACATCGCCAGAATTATGGCTGCAGCGAAAACGAGCACACTTGTCAACTCAAACGTTGCAGCTACAAAACACAACTCGAAGGAAAAAAATCATCAAGAAGCTCACCTGGGGGTTCCAAGGTCGTCGTAACTCTCCAGGGAGGGCGACGCCATCTACGCAAACGAACGAGGAGCCGCGGAGCTGACTGGAGGAACATTCAGGGGCTCACTCCAGCCACCCGAGGACCGCGCACCCGACGACATCGCGACGGCCTCCTCCAGAGTAACGTCGGCATCCTTAGCAGGTGACGACGCAGTAGCAGAGTCGCCACGGCTCGGGAGCTTCCGCTTCTTCCGTACGGGCTCCTCCTCTTCATCTTCATCCTCCACCTCTTCGTGGGGAGAATGTGTGGAAGGAATCTCTTCGTCGTCATCCTCCTCCTCGACAAACTTCGACTCGTCGAATCAAGAGGAGGAAGGAGGAAGGCTGATCAACAAAGACCGACCCTGAAGCAAGTAGACACAAGTCGAATCAAGAAGAAGGTAGACGCAAGTCGAGTCAAGACAAAAAGAAAACAAGCCAAGACTCACCTCAGGAACGGGGTTCGATGCCCCGTAAGCAGCAACCGGGCACTTGACGTTGCACGTGTCCGCGACTCGGAGGTTGGTGATGGACCTTACTTTGGTTTCCACCTCCTCATCGTCAAGCGGCTCGGTGCTGACGCCTTCGGCGGCCCACATCGGGTGAGGCTGAGCACTGAGCGGCTGCACCCGAAGACAGAAGAAGGTGGCCATCAGGAAGACGCCACCCGCCTCGCGCCCAAGGGTCTTGGTCAGATCGCGCAGGAGGCCCAGCAGGGGCCGCACATCATCCTTCTCCACAGCAGTCAGCGGGTGCGTCCAGGCGCCGGTCTTCCGCAGTGCACATCCGCTGTCGAATGCACCCAAGCCATCTTGGTTCGACTGGACGTAGAACCATCTCTTGCGCCATCCTTGGACGGAGTCGCACTTCTTCATCTGGAAGTACGCGGTGTCACCGCGCACTTGGATTCCGAAGCCGCCCACGGGGAAGGGCAACCCGCTCCTCCCAACGTTCTTGCGAACGAGGAAGAGCGACTTCCACAATGCCCAGTGGGGCGCGACACCCAGAAAGCACTCGCAGAGCACGATGAAGCCCGCGATGATCAAGACGCCATTGGGGGTCAGATCATGGATCTGAACCCCATAGGCATACAAGAGACCGCGCACAAAATCGTGCATGGGGAACCCGAAGCCCCGCGGAAGGAAATCCACGAAGCAAACACGTTCCCCATCGCGGGGAGTGGGGAAAACCTCTTTGCCAGGAGCGCGTACCTGGACTTGGTCAGCAGGTGGAAGAAGACCCTGCGCGCGGAGAATTCCACCTCGGCCCTCTTCACCGACGATCTCTGCCAGTCGCCATCAGGCTTCTTCATCAGCCCGGCATCGTCGGCGGCGGCGGAGGAGCCAGCAGCGCTCTTCGGCTTGCCCATGGCGCAGTGAGGCAGCACAAGGTGCACGGATAGAAAAGCAAGGAGCTCTGGATGGCGGCGAAAATGGTAGAGCGCAGAGGAAAGGGAGGCCAGAACGATTGGAGAAGATGAAGTCCCTCACATCAAAACGCAGTACTTATGCCTCGAAAAGGTTCATCTCAACCGTCCACAGAACAAGGGCTCCGAGCAGACACATCCGGCCGTACCCGTGTCGCGCGATGAAACCAACCTTCACCGCCCACTTCGTCCACTACGCACGAAAACCGAGGCGTCATCATCATGCCGCGCAAATTTCGCGCCCAGTTCGGAGACGTGACAACTGCTGACCACGGTCAGCTCTGACAGCGGGGCCCGCCACGTCACGTCGCATCGGGCGCAGAGGCGTGCAATAGATCGTCACCAGTGACGTCATCAAGCCAACGGCTCCAAAAGCAACTGAAACAGCTCGATAGAGTGATTCGAGTAGTAAGCTACTTAGCTGAAACCAACAAAGTAGGATCGACTGATGATCCGAGAACCCGAAGAAATCATTCGGGTGGCAAGGAAAAAAACGAGTAAGCTAGAGCAGCCGAATCCATCAACCCATCGGGAGCGGCCGGTTCGACTGAAGAAATCGAGTTCAAGATCAAGATCAAGTAATCCAATGGCGCGTCCAGGAGAAAGAAGTCCTTCGCTCGACTCTACGCTTCGACCAAGCACTCGGGGGCTACTGACGTGGGGCTGCCTTTCGGGTAGCCCACGATAAGGCTACCTGGGCCGCGCCAAGGACGTGGAAGCCCACAGAAGGCCCACGCTGGGTGCCATGTAAATTAGTCCAAGTCGGTTAGGAAGCATAACCTGCCATATCTGTAGTTGCCATCGGCATCGACCACCCGAGACCTGGCTGCCTATAAAGCCAGGAGGGTTGCTCGTCCAAAAGGACATGCTCATAGCCACCGCCACAAACCCTAGCGAGATCGCAATCTCGTCGTTGTAACCACAACTCGCATCAATAATCAGACAAGCAGGAGTAGGGTGTTATCCTCCGGGAGCATGAACCTGGGTAAATCCTTGCTTGTCAGCCGTCGTGACCACCTGCACTCATCTCTCTCCCCATCAATCAACCCGGGGGACTTGTCGAGTTAACACCTCGTCAGCCATTAAGACTCAAGCACTTGCAGATTTCGTTGCCCATTGGATAGAAGCCATGGAGGAAACAGTACTCCCCGAGTCAGAATATTGGGTCATGCACTTTGACGGATCAAAGATGCTCAAAGGCTCGGGGGCTGGAGTTGTTTTGCGCACACCCAAAGGTGACAAGCTCAGCTGCGTATTGCAGATTAATTTTACCGCAACCAATAACGTCGCAGAGTATGAAGCTTTGCTTCACGGACTACATGTGGCAAACGACCTTGGCATCAAGAGAATCCTCTGTTATGGCGACTCCGATTTAATCGTGCAACAAGTAAGCGACACACGGGACGCAAAGAGTACAACAATGGCGGCTTACAGGGCCAAAGTTGACGAATTCGCCAAAAAATTCATGGGCTACGAAGTCCGGCATGTTCGAAGAGCTGAGAACGAGGTGGCAGACACCCTCGCCAGACTCGGGTCTTAACGCAAAAAAGTACTGAAGGACATTTTCCTGGAACACTTGCATCAGCCGTCCATTAAGGGCGCCGACTTGTTGGACCCCGATGCAGAAGAACCAATAGAAGTGGCAAGTCTTGTCGTCTACTTGGTACAGCCGGATTGGATTGTCCCATATCTCGATTTCTTAATCGACCAGAAGTTGCCGGAGGACGATGAGGTGTTGAAAAGGCAGATCGTAAGGCGAGCCAAATCATTCACAATAATAAAAGGTGAGTTGCATAAGCGAAGCACGTGCGGTATCTATCAACGGTGCATATTGCCAGAAGAAGGCCGGGAAATCCTGAAGGACATACACATCGACACTTGCGGGCATCACGCCTCCGCCAGGTCCATTGTGTCCAAAGCTTTCCGCCAAGGTTTCTACTGGCTAACTGCCAAAGAAGATGCTGAGCACATCGTGAAAACATGCAAATGCTGCCAGTTGTACGCCCGCCAACCTCACATGTCAGACAAGAGCTAAGGACAATTCCAATCACTTGCCCGTTCGCGGTCTGGGCTTTGACATGGTTGGTCCCTTCAAGAAGGCACGTGGTGGGTATACCCACCTATTGGTCGCTGTCGACAAGTTCACTAAATGGGTCAAGGCCAAGCCGATCAATAAACTTGATGCACGAACGGCCACCAATTTCCTCTGGGGAATTATCTCTCGGTTCGGAGTTCCACACAACATTATCACAGATAATGGCAGCAACCTATCTCAAGGAGAAATCGAAGAATACCGCAGTGATCTAGGCATCCATCTGTATTTGGCATCTGTGTCACACCCTCAATCAAATGGACAAGTAGAGCGTACAAACGGCTTAGTCCTCTCAGGACTTAAGCCCCGTCTCGAAGCTCCGCTACATAGGGCAGCCGACGCTTGGGCAGAAGAGCTACAGTCCGTACTCTGGAGTTCGCGCACAACGCCAAACAGATCTACCGGCTACACTCCTTTCTTCTTAGAATATGGCGCAGAGGCGGTGCTACCCACCGACATGAAATACGATTCCCCTAGAGTTCAAGCCTACATCAAGCAAGACGTAGAAGGGGCAAGACAGGATAGCCTAGACTTGTTAGATGAAGAAAGAGACGTTGCTCTATATCGCTCCGCCTTGTACCAGCCACAACTTCGCTGCTACCATAGCCAGAGAGTGCGGAAGCGAGGCTTCAGAACAGCTGACCTGGTTCTCCGCCTAATTCAAGACAGAATAGGCTTGCACAAGTTATCCCCGCCATGGTAAGGACCGTTTATAGTCACAAAGGCACTGCTCAATGGTTCCTACTATCTAGCCGACATCCGCGATGAAGAAGAAAAGAAAAGGCGTAAGGAGGCGGCATGAAGGAGAGGAACCAAGCTTAAAAGAGGCATTTCCGACCCGTTCGAGCAAACAAGACGGCCTTGGAACATTGAGCAGCTACGTCCTTTCTACACTTAGCAATTTATAATTGTAATAAGTTATATAGGATTATAAAATAAAACTCTGTGGTTCCTCATCTGTGTTGAGAAACATGCCATCTTTTGTCTTTTCTTGCAATCATATATCCCCTATGTATCTAAGTTACCTATTTTCTAGCTCCGTGCAAAGGTTCAAACTGGTAGATACTTGCAACTTTCGAGCCAAACCAAAGCAAAAATCAACTTTTTGCGCCGCCTAATTCCTTTACTTTGATTACTTATATGTGGTTCGCATAGTAGAATGTCTTTGGCGCCAACATGTTGGCTTTGGTTCCTGATTCTAAACTCATGGTACTAACCCTGGTTGTTTCAGCTAAAATTCCTGGCTGAGATTTTGCCAACATACAAACGGTCAAGGATATAGGGCAAAATAAAATTAAGGCGGGCCAAATAAAACAAGGCAAAAGCCTACTTAAATAGCAAAATAAAAACAAGTTCGCTGGCTTCCCGCCTAGTAGTACATCTCCAAAACATATTTACAAATATTACAAGTTGAGATTTAACTGTTTCAGGGGTAGGAGGAGGCTTGTCGTCAAGATAAAACAAAAGGAGCCGACACCAACGACTTTGGTTCAGGGGCCGCCTATATTAGGCTTGGGGGCTGAGAACTTCAGCCCTAGAGCTATCACTCCCCTCCGCCTCGGCCGTGCCGGCAGCTCCAGCTTCTCCAGCAACCGGCACAGGATGGCGCCGATAGAAGATCGTCGTGTCTACCATGTCGGCGACCCGCGTGGCGTAGCCGGCAACACTGTTCAGTACAGCACCAGACTGAACCTCGCTGTCGTCTTCATAGGTAGACGACATGCCCTCGGTGACGATTCCTATCTCCACCTCGGGGTAGTGCGCCATGAATAATCCTAGCGCAGTTTTGGCACCACCCCGCGCTACCGATTTCAGCGAGCTCTTGTGTAGCTTCGTAGCTTGCTCCAGCATGCTAGGCACATCATTGAACTCGACGTGCTCCTGGCTCCCGGAGGAGATGAAGAACTTGGCGGCAATCCGCTTGGACGCGACCAAAGTCTCGGTGATCAGCTCACCTAGACGCGCAAGCTAGGCGAGGGCTGACAACCTTGTCATCGCCTAAGCCGGCAGCAACTGTACCAAAAAAGTAAAAGCGTCAGTTTGTCTCAGGCTAACAAACTGACGGCAAAGATGAAGAGTGACGAACAGCTTACCAAGGACCGACTTATGGAAGGCGGACAACTCAATCATATGAGCTGCCACCGCATCCTCCACAGTCTGGGCGCGAGAAGTCTGCATGGATATCTCTTCAGCAGCCGCCTTCTCCGCCTACACCAATTTTTTGCGTAGGCTATCCAGCTCTCATGTTAGCTGGGAAGACTCCTGCGCAAACTTCATCTGCTGTGCCTCCATCTCTTTCCGATGCTCCTCCTTCATCGCCAAGTTGGCGGCCGCTAAATCAGAGGCTTCATTCATAATATCTTGCATATCAGTAGACGCCTTCAGTATATCCTGTGCGTGATCTAGCAGTTCTACAATATGGATTTCCTAGCTAAATGATTGGCGGCAGCAAACACAAAACATGGCGGAAGGCAAAACACTCAGTGGTTTTACCTTCATCCTTCTTGTGGGCCGCTTCCAAGTCGGCAATCCGTGCATCCTTCACATTGCAATATTTTTTCAGATCACGTTACCGCTTGTTTATATCTGACCTGGAGGAGATAAGCTCCACGTTGGCGGACAGGACGCCTTGCAGACAAAGACAAAGGCATATAACATATTGTCAAAAAATCACAAAGCCGGCAACCGATATCATTGATTTGTCATCTAAGTGCTCGGTGGGGGGGGGGGGGGGGGGGGAAGACTATGTATATGCTACCAAGTTCCAAAAAGACAACTTACAACAATGTCGCCCTCCAAGTCGGCGAAAGTCTGGGCGGCGAAGTCGGCGAAAGCCAGGGTGGACTCCTTGGCCTCCTTAAAGGATTCCCAGGGGTCCCTAACCTTGCCGCCTCCACAAGCTGGGGCTGCCCTTCGCGGCCCGCCGGCAAGCTCCACCAGCAGCACCTCCTTGGCGGCACGGGATCGGACGGCTTCATTTGCCGTAGCCGCAGACAATGGAAGGGAAGCGCTAGTCACGCGGTCAGCAGAGGAGGTCCTTGGCGGCGGGCTAGAAGCCAGAACCTGTGGCTGGCGGCGGGCGTCGCTCATGAAGCCGCCGGCCCGGGGCTGAGGAGTTGGCGCACGGTCGCAGGTGAGTTGCCCTGGGGCCGCTTTCCCCTAGACAAAAGGGATTTGGCCGACAACTTAGAAGTTGCCACCCGCTCCCTGGCAGCAAAGTAAAGTTAGCCAGATGAATACCAGTAATAAAGAAGGCCGACAATTGTCTAAGGCGGGAAATGAGTACCTTCGGGGGATGTTAATCCCCGCGTTCTTGTCAAGATCGACGAGCACCGGCTCAGTAGTCGTTGCAGTCCGTTTCTTCCTCTCAGCATTAGCCGTAGAGGAAGCAGCGCCGGACGCCTTGTGCTTCTTGGTTTTCCAGGCTTCCGGCTCGTAAAAGTCGGCAGCCAGGTCGTTCTTGGCAGTAGTAGAAGGTGGACGTCCAGCCCTTGACGGACTCGATGTAGGGTATCTTCGGATACCATTGGTGTCCTAGGCTGCAGTTGAAAGTGATACTGCCGCAAGTCGCCAGTCCACCGTCCGGCACAGTCTGACGCCGGCAACGGTAGCAGTATCTGAAGAAATCTAAACTAGGCCTAATACCTAGATAGCTCTCAAATAGAGTTGTGAAGCCGGCTAAGACTAGTATGCTATTGGGCATGATGTTGTGGGGCTGGAGCCCATAATTATCCAGCACCTCGCCATAGAAGGTGGAAGGCGGCAAAGTCTTCCCCTAACTAGGTGGGAGGTGAGGATTACCCGCTCGCCGGCTTTCGGAGCCGGGACAACATCCCCGAAGGCGGGCCGCCAGCTGCAATCCTCCCGAGTCGGCAGGTAGTCGGCCGCCTCCAGGTCCTTGAGCGTGTCTTCGTTGACGATGGACGGGAGCCTGTAGCGTGACCCGAGGTCGGGGGGCTCCTCCTCCTCGTCGACGGCGCGCGACCGGCCGCCGCCGGCGCGGTGGAAGACGAGGGCGCTGAGGCCGCCGCCGCACGGGTGTGCGCGGTCGGGGTAGAAGATGGTGCGGTGGCGGGAATGCCCGCCTGCGTCGCCGCGGAGCGCGACACCGCGCCGCCCATCGTCGTGGGCGCGGTGGTCTTCATCGCGAGCTCGCTGGACGCCGCCGAGGTGGTGTCGTGGGCTCCGGTGGCCATCGCCGTGCGTGGAGGTCACCAAAGAGGAGGCGCTCGCCGGAGTTCTCTCAGAGGTCGCAAGAAAGCTCGGGAGAGCGAGTGCGCGGGATAGGAAAGGACGGAGGAGGTGAAGTGTGAAGGAGAAGAATGAACCGCTCGGCTCCCTATTTATAAGCTCGGGCGTTGCTCTCTGTGCAACGGCTCAATTAGCCAGACACGTGTCGGTCATCCGTTGCCGCAGAGCAATGCGCGCTCGCACGATCACCATGACTCCTCATTTCCCGCGATTTGCAATCATGGTGTGATTTTCGCTTCATTTGGTTTCAAATTGTCGTGAACCAACTGGCATCATCCGTCAAAGATAGGTTTGACTTGCTGCTAAGGATCAAGCTTTCTCGTGAAACTATCAAGCAAGTTTCACTAAGCCGTCTTTCCCATGTCGGATAAAGGCGGCCGTGTGCCAACGGTGAGGTACACGTTTGTAATATCCCAAGTTTGCTAAGTAGAAATAAAAGGTGTGTTTTGAGCATTGCATGCATCTCATTTAATTTGGACAAGAATTTGCATTTAAAATTCACATGTTTGTTTTTGCAAGAAAGGGTTAAATTCTTGTTATTCTTGGTGAACTCAAAATATTCTAAATTTTCAAAATCCAAGACTGCCATTGGCTTCTTTGTGAAATTTTGAATCTCCTAGTATTTTTCTGCAAATTTTCCTCTTTACAGAAAAGCCCCAAATTATTTAATTAAGCAACCAGGGGCCTGATTGTGAAGAAAACTGGCAAATAGGAAATTTTCCAGGGGGTTTTCCAGAAAAATGAGTCGTCCTCTTCCTTCCGACCTCCCCGTGCGCCGGTGTCGCGCGCCCGGCCGTTCCTCGCCGTGGATGCGCTGCGATGCGCGCCGCCGCCCTCTCCGGTGTATAAACTTCCTCCGCCGCCGCCTGCCGGAACCCTAGCCCATTCCCGTTTCTCCTTTGCCGCAATTCCCCACCGAAACCCTAGCTTCGGGTCTCCGAGAACTTCCGCGATTGCCGCCATCTCCGGCCACGCCTAGATCCGGCGAGCAGCTCGGAAGCTGCGCCGTGCTCCCCTCTCCATCCTCCTCGAGCGGTTCGTGCCGGGAAGCCACGAATCAACCGGGGTCGTCGATTTCCTCCGCTCGGGTCCGACGCCGGCGAGCTCGATTCCGGTGAACCTCCGCCTCCCCTCGACTCCCCGACCCTTCTACGAGTTTCCCGGTGAGCTACTGGTCCTCATGGACCTTCCCTCTTCCTCCCGTTCGCTCTAATTCTTTCGGCCGACGGACCCCAGCTCTGGCCGCCGCTCCGCCGCGCCGTGGGCGCGCTCCGGTGACCATCTCCGGGCGGCGCCACCACCAAATGGTCCGCCTCGACCCCCTCTGGCGACTGCCGCAAGGCAATTCGAACAATTTGCTCGAATTCGAGCAGTTCGTGCTCGGCAGGGAAGATTTGGGCGTTGATGACGTCAGCTGACGTCATCATCTCTTTTTAATTTCCTGAAAACATTTATCTCTTTTTCTGTAAATGTTTTAGTATGACATGTGGGGCCATGTTGTCAGAGTTTTAATATTTTCCATTACTATTTTCTGAAATGAATAAAAGTATGACATGTGGGGCCAAATTTATTTAAATAAATTTGAAATTTGAATTAAATTGTTTAAACTTTGGAAATTCATAACTAATTCATTCTAAATCAGAAAAATATGATTTTTATATCAAAATATTCAGAAAAATAAAATCTATTCAATTATAATTTAATCATACATATTCCATACAAGGAAATTAATGTTATTAGTATCACATTAATAAACCCTAATTTTAATTATGGGTATGTTTTATTCACCCATTTAATTTGATGCTTGCATCTAGGGTACCCTAAAATTGACATATCATTAATGTGATTGTGAATCGCATCAATATTGTACTCATTGAGTCATTCCTTTCCGGTATTTGGTTCTTTGCGATAGGATTTGAGCCCGAGAGTGTTTGCAACGCCTCCGAAGATCAATACCCAGCTACTGAAGAGCAAGGCAAGCATAACCTTATATATGCACATATAAGATTTCCAAAGTATTTGATTCTTGTGTTATGCATACGGTTCAAAGATGTTTTGGTCAAGGTATAGAGTGTGACGCTCTGATCTTGACCCTGGCAACCCGCACTAGAGACCGCCGCGCGTGGTCAGATCTACTGCTGTGGCTCATGGACATAGGCGAAGCTTGGGAAAGGTCGTGGCCAACTCTCCAGCCGGCACTCCCAGGTAGAGTGCTAATGTCTGGCGTATCGGTTGGTTGGCGCGTGTGGGTAGTTACACCCCCTGCAGGGTAAATCTTTTCGGAAAGCCGTGTCCACGGTTATGGACGACTTGGTACCTTATTTCGGTGATCATAGACAACTTAAAATTAATCATAAAATTGTCAACTAAGGGTGGTTAGGGTTACTTCCTCGGGTTGAGTGAGGGGGTGATTCTTAAAGCTGGTGTAGGCGATGACATCTCGGTGGCTACAGAAGATGGAGGATGAAGTCAGAGGTGTTGTTCCCTTATCTCATTTTAAAAGTCTACTGATGCGAGATTCTCTCCTGCCTCGATTTGAAAACAAAGATGGCTTTATGCAAAGACATTCATGATTACTCTCCGAACGGGCGGATATATAATAGGTTAAATAAGTCTTGTTGAGTACCTCTTGTACTCAGCCTTGCGCACTTTTTGGACAGGTGAAGGTTCCTACTCCACTACCGGTTTCTACATGGACATCGACGAGTAGATCGGGGTTCCCGGGCAGCAGCCTGGAATCGATGGGCGGGACGTCGCTTATGTTATGGCCTCTTAGGACTTTTGGTTCTTGTTATTTAGCATAACATAACTTGCTTTCGTTGTTTGATGTTTTGTTGGGTCAGTGACCTCTGCTTGTAATATTTGCTATCTTCACTCTGCTAAGAGTTTGTGTAATATTGCTTTAAGTCGAAGAGTCACTGTTGTGTTACTGAATTTTCAACTGTTGGCTCTCGAGATCGAGCTTAGGCTTATATCAGATGCATATTTGTGATTTGTCTAGCCTTGCTCTCAGGGGTGCTACAGGTTTTGGTATCAGAGCCGGACTGCCTGTAGGAAACCCTTTTTGTTGGTCGATGTTGAGTTTAGTGTTTGTGAAAACTATTTGAAAGCTAAAACTATCTACAAAAATCTTGATAGGATGCTTTTTCTCCTTATCCATGAATCTATTCTTGGAGCCTCTTTTCTTGATTTGATTTCTAAAGGTTTACCATCTTATCCCATATTTAAAAATCTTAGGATTTCGAAGGTTGGGTAGTGTTCTTTCGTACCTATTTTTGGTTGCGATTCTCAGAGTGTTCTATATGCTTTCCGCTGAAGCATGTATCTTTCTTCTTCCAATCTTGAGTTCTACTGCTTGTCCATCTCTTATCATTGTTATCATGCTACTTCTCCACATCCTTTCATCTATCATGTTTACCGGTGGATCTAACCTTCGTGGTCTCTGTTCTATTCTATCAGGATGTCAAGTGGTACTCGTGGCCAGGGCCGTGGTGGTCGTCACCATGGTGATGATGAACTTCCGCCATCTCCCACAATGGCGCAGGTTCTTCAGAACATCGAGAACAACCGTGTGAATACTGAACGCCTCCTTGAGCGTGTGGCCCAGAACACAGAACGTCGCCCCAATGTTTGTGCTACACTTGTAGATTTACTTAAAGCTCAACCTCCTACCTTTGGTGAATACAAGGAGCCCCTTGAAGCTGATGACTGGCTCCGTACCATCGAGCGTAAGTTTACCGCTCTACATGTTCAAGCCAATGACCGTGTGAACTTCGCCACCTATCAGCTAGAGGGTGCAGCTGGCGCTTGGTGGGAAGGTTTCTTGGCGTTGCAGGTGCCGGGACATGAGGTCACTTGGGAAGAATTTCGTACTGCTTTCCGTGCTGCCTATATCCCTAAGGCAGTAATGGACATCAAGAGAAAGGAGTTCCTGGAGCTGTCCCAGGGAAGGCTGAATATCGAGGCTTACGGGCGTGAGTTCACCCGTCTCGCTCGCTATGCCCCTCGAGATGTTACTGATGATGCGGATAAACAATAGCTATTCCGCAAGGGCCTAAACCCAGCACTTCGGTATGAGCTGTTACCCTTTAAATCCAGACCTTCCAGGATCTGTACAATCAGGCTATCACCCTTGAGAATGGAAGGAAGGAAATGGATTCTGCTATGAAGTCTGTCTCTGGGGATCCTCGTGCATCTGGCTCTAGCTTCAAGAAGCGTCGTGTGTTCATCCCATATAGCGCTGTTCCAAGAGCCCCATATGCACCCAAGCCTGTTGGTTATGCTCCTCGCCCAACTGCACCCCATTCTACTTCGACATATGGTGGTGGGCAAGGTTATCGTCCCTCAGGTGCTGCTCCAGCTGGACTTATCTGCTACACTTGTGGTCAGCCCGGCCACTTCTCCTATGGGTGCCCATAGAATGCTGCTAAGGGTGGAGCTCCTCCGCCAAAGAAGGATGCTAAACCATCTGGAGCTGGACGTGGTCGTCTGACCCATGTCACTGCTGAGGCTGCTGAAGAAGATCCAAGCGTCATTCTTGGTACGCTTCATCTCAACTCAATTCCAGCTACAGTTTTGTTTGATTCCGGAGCTTCGCATTCATTCATTTCGCAAGGATTTGCTCAAAAGCATGGTATCCTTCTAGAGGAAATGTCTATCTCTATGGAGATTAATACCCCGGGATCTCGTTGGCAGGCAATCTGGACTGCCCCTGAGCCCAACATTGTTATAGGCTCTTTATCTTATCCCATTTCCCTCATTGCCCTCAAGTCAACCGACCTTGACTTCATCTTGGGCATGGATTGGCTGGTACGGTACAAGGCCGTTATTGACTGTGCAGCCAGATCTGTAAATATGACCCATCCTTCCGGTGAAACTGTTCGGTACTGGTCTCCTTCCTCAGTACCTTCCTCGGCAATATCTTTTCCAAGCTCAGAGTTGTGTGCCATGGACGCCTCACCTACCCTTGAAATTCAAGACGTTCAGGTGGTTCGTGATTTTCCAGATGTTTTCTCTGAGGAGTTACCTAGTATGCCACCTGATCGAAGTGTGGAGTTTGTTATTGAGTTGGTTCCTGGAACTGCTCCAGTCTCTAAAAGACCTTACCGCATGCCTAAGGAAGAGTTGGTGGAGTTAAAGAGACAGCTAGAGGAGATGGAAGGAAAGGGATTTATCCAACCTAGCACCTCTTCTTGGGGATGCCCTGCACTCTTTGTTAAGAAACGGGACACCAACATTCCTCGACTGGTGGTTGACTATCGACCGTTGAATGCTGTGACAATCAAGAACAAGTACCCTCTTCGTCGGATCAATGATCTATTTGACCAACTATCTGGTGCTACTGTCTTCTCCAAGATGGATCTGAGGTCTTGTTATCATCAAATCAAAATCCTGGAGGATGACATTCCAAAGACGGCATTTCAAACTCGTTATGGTCTCTATGAGTATACTGTGATGTCCTTTGGTCTTACCAATGCTCCAGCCACTTTTATGCGGCTCATGAACTCAGTATTCATGGAGTACCTTGACAAGTTCGTCGTGATCTACATCGATGATATCCTAATCTATTCCAAAACCGAAGAAGAACACGCAGAGCATCTGCGTTTGGTGTTGACTAAGCTTCGTGAGCATCGTCTCTACGCCAAGTTCTCCAAGTGTGTATTCTGGTTGAAAGAGCTTATCTTTCTTGGCCATGTTGTGTCAGCCGATGGTGTTACCGTCATTCCGGAGAAAGTTCAAGCTGTTTTGGATTGGGAGACACCTAAATCAGCTAAAGAGATTCGGAGTTTCCTCGGTCTAGCTGGTTATTACCGTTGCTTTATTGAGAACTTCTCCAATATTGCAAAGCCCCTGACTGATCTTCTCAAGAAAGGAAAGAAGTTTGAATGGTCAGAAAAGGCAGAAGAAAGCCTCCAGATTTTGAAAACTAAGTTGACCACTGCTCCAGTTCTTGTTCTTCCTGATACGAGCAAGGATTTCGTTGTTTTCTGTGATGCTTCTCTTCAAGGGCTCGGATGTGTGCTAATGCAAGATGGTCATGTCGTGGCCTACGCCTCTCGACAGTTGAAACCACATGAGCTAAACTATCCAACCCATGATCTAGAGTTGTCTGCTGTTGTACATGCTCTAAAGCAATGGCGGCATTATCTCTTTGGTAATCGCGGCGAGATCTATTCAGATCATCAAAGTCTGAAGTATCTATTCACCCAGCCGGATCTGAATCTCAGACAGAGAAGATGGTTGGAACTCATCAAGGACTATGATTTGGGTCTCAACTACCAACCGGGCAAAGCGAATGTTGTTGCAGACGCGCTAAGTCGGAAGTCTTAGTGCAACAATCTGATACTTAAGAAAGCTCAACCCTCCCTCTATGAGGAGTTTGCACGACTCAACCTTGAAGTTGTTCCTAGTGGATTCCTGGCAAATCTAGAGGTGAAACCCTCTCTTGAACAACGGATCATAGCTGCCCAAAAGAATGATTCTGATATTACCCAGATCAAGCGGAACATTGCTGCCGGAGCAGCTACATGCTTCACCATCGATGATCAAGGTACCGTTTATTTCAGCAAGCGTCTAGTGGTGCCCAAGAAGCAAGATCTGAAACAGCTTATCCTTCGAGAAGCTCATGAGTCACCTCTTTCTATCCATCTTGGTGGCACTAAGATGTATAGGGATCTTCGTCAAAGATGCTGGTGGTCCCGGATGAAGCGAGAAATTGCTAAGTTTGTGGCAGAATGTGATGTTTGTCGTCGCGTTAAAGCTGAACATCAAAGGCCAGCTGGTACCCTTCAACCCCTTTCTATTCCTTTCTGGAAGTGGGATGAAGTTGGTATGGACTTCATCACTGGTTCCAAAGACTCAAAAGGGAAACAATGGTATCTGGGTAGTTGTGGACCGCCTTTCTAAGGTTGCTCACTTCCTTCCTGTTCGAGAAGATATTACCGCTATTCAGTTAGCAGATCTGTATGTCTCCCGGATAGTTGTTCTTCATGGTATTCCGAAGAAGATCATCTCTGACCGTGGAAGTATGTTTACCTCCAAGTTCTGGTCTAGTTTCCAACAAGCTATGGGAACAC
This sequence comes from Poa annua, assembly GCA_026929855.1. Classification (NCBI taxonomy): domain Eukaryota; kingdom Viridiplantae; phylum Streptophyta; class Magnoliopsida; order Poales; family Poaceae; genus Poa; species Poa annua. The sequence continues at coordinate 55,195,707 of CM049426.1, read as the reverse complement.
ATCTTTCTTTTAGCACAGCTTATCATCCTCAAACCGGTGGTCAGACAGAACGAGTCAATCAGATTCTTGAGGACATGTTAAGAGCCTGTGTCATATCCTTCGGAAAGAATTGGGAGAAGTGTCTTCCATTCGCTGAATTCAGTTAGAACAACAGCTTCCAATCTAGCATTGGTATGGCACCCTTTGAAGCTTTGTATGGCAGGAGATGTCGTACTCCTTTGAATTGGTCTGAAACAGGTGAAAGATCACTCTTTGGGCCATATATCATTAAAGAAGCAGAAGATCAAGTCCATATCATCCGTGAGCGTCTCAAAACAGCTCAGTCCCGTCAGAAGAGCTACTATGACAGTCATCATCAAGATGTTCACTATGAAGTTGGCGAGCATGCCTATCTAAGGGTCACTCCTCTTCGGGGTGTCCGTCGATTCGGTATCAAAGGCAAACTGGCTCCTCGCTATGTTGGTCCCTTTCGCATTCTTGCTAAGCGTGGAAAGCTTGCCTACCAGTTGGAACTACCCTCAAAATTTCCAGACGTCCATGACGTCTTCCATGTTTCCCAGTTGAAGCGTTGCTTCAAAAATCCCATTCGTGGTGTTAATCATGAGACTCTTGACCTTCAAGAGGATCTAACTTATCGTGAATATACTATCCATATCCTTGATGAAGCCGAGCGTAAAACTCGACGTCAGAGCATCAAGTTCCTCAAAGTTCAATGGTCCCATCACTCTGAGGAGGTAGCAACGTGGGAACGTGAAGATCGTCTCCGATCTGAGTATCCCGACTTCTTTTCTAAAACCTAGGAATCTCGGGGCGAGATTCTTGCAAGGAGGGTAGATCTGTAACATCCCAAGTTTGCTAAGTAGAAATAAAAGGTGTGTTTTGAGCATTGCATGCATCTCATTTAATTTGGACAAGAATTTGCATTTAAAATTCACATGTTTGCTTTTGCAAGAAAGGGTTAAATTCTTGGTATTCTTGGTGAACTCAAAATATTCTAAATTTTCAAAATCCAAGACTGCCATTGGCTTCCTTGTGAAAATTTGAATCTCCTAGTATTTTTCTGCAAATTTTCCTCTTTACAGAAAAGCCGCAAATTATTTAATTAAGCAACCAGGGGCCTGATTGTGAAGAAAACTGGCAAATAGTAAATTTTCCAGGGGGTTTTCTAGAAAAATGAGTCGTCCTCTTCCTTCCGACCTCCCCGTGCGCCGGTGTCGCGCGCCCGGCCGTTCCTCGCCGTGGATGCGCTGCAATGAGCGCCGCCGCCCTCCCCGGTGTATAAACTTCCTCCGCCGCCGCCTGCCGAACCCTAGCCCATTCCCGTTTCTCCTTTGCCCCAATTCCCCACCGAAACCCTAGCTTCGGGCCTCCGAGAACTTCCGGCGATTGCCGCCGTCTCCGGCCATGCCTAGCTCCGGCGACCAGCTCGGAAGCTGCGCCGTGCTCCCCTCTCCATCCTCCTCGAGTGGTTCGTGCCGGGAAGCCACGAATCAACCGGGGTCGTCGATTTCCTCCGCTCGGGTCCGACGCCGGCAAGCTCGATTCCGGTGAACCTCCGCCTCCCCTCGACTCCCCGACCCTTCTACGAGTTTCCCGGTGAGCTACTGGTCCTCATGGACCTTCCCTCTTCCTCCCGTTCGCTCTAATTCTTCCGACCGACGGACCCCAGCTCCGGCCGCCGCTCCGCCGTGCCGTGGGCGCGCTCCGGTGACCATCTCCGGGCGGCGCCACCACCAAATGGTCCGCCTCGACCCCCTCTGGCGACTGCCGCAAGGCAATTCGAACAATTTGCTCGAATTCGAGCAGTTCGTGCTCGGCATGGAAGATTTGGGCGTTGATGACGTCAGCTGACGTCATCATCTCTTTTTAATTTCCTGAAATCATTTATCTCTTTTCTGTAAATGTTTTAGTATGACATGTGGGGCCATGTTGTCAGAGTTTTAATATTTTCCATTACTATTTTCTGAAATGAATAAAAGTATGACATGTGGGGCCAATTTATTTAAATAAATTTGAAATTTGAATTAAATTGTTTAAACTTTGGAAATTCATAACTAATTCATTCTAAATCAGAAAAATATGATTTTTATATCAAAATATTTAGAAAAATAAAATATATTCAATTATAATTTAATCATACATATTCCATACAAGGAAAATAATGTTATTAGTCTCACATTAATAAACCCTAATTTTAATTATGGGTATGTTTTATTCACCCATTTAATTTGATGCTTGCATCTAGGGTACCCTAAAATTGACATATCATTCATGTGATTGTGCATCGCATCAATATTGTACTGATTGAGTCATTCCTTTCCGGTATTTGGTTCTTCGCGATAGGATTTGAGCCCGAGAGTGTTTGCAACGCCTCCAAAGATCAATACCCAGCTACTGAAGAGCAAGGCAAGCATAACCTTATATCTGCACATAAAAGATTTCCAAAGTATTTGATTCTTGTGTTATGCATACGGTTCAAAGATGCATTGGTCAAGGTATAGAGTGTCACTTGCGTTGCATTGCCGCTTAGACTTGCTTAGTTGTTCCTTTCTCCATCCAGTTGAGAAGATTGGGATGGAATAAGTATACATGATTTATTTATTGTTAAAGACTTGGACGAGAGGCCACATTGGGATTGTGGTGGATTGTCTCGTTCTCGTCGACAATAGGAACTGAGTTCCTGGGTTCGGAACCAAGACTATTCGTGCATCCACACGGGGCTCGGAAACCCCTCGACTCCAACTTGCCTAGCCCACTACGTGAAGCCACTAGTTCGAGTGTTCCATCTGCGTGTGCGGTAAAATGGTTTGAGGAGAAAATTTAGGGCTCGGGTCAGGAGAGTGTGACGCTCTGATCTTGACCCTGGCAACCCGCACTAGAGACCGCTGCGCGTGTTCAGATCTACTGCTGTGGCTCATGGACATAGGCGAAGCTTGGGAAAGGTCGTGGCCTACTCTCTAGCCGGCACTCCCAGGTAGAGTGCTAATGCCTGGCGTATCGGTTGGTTGGCGCGTGTGGGTAGTTACACCCCCTGCAGGGTAAATCTTTTCGGAAAGCCGTGTCCACGGTTATGGACGACTTGGTACCTTATTTCGGTGATCATAGACAACTTTAAATTAATCATAAAACTGTCAACTAAGGGTGGTTAGGGTTACTTCCTCGGGTTGAGTGAGGGGGTGATTCTTGAGGCTGGTGTAGGCGATGACATCTCGGTGGCTACAGAAGATGGAGGATGAAGTCAGATGTGTTGTTCCCTTATCTCATTTTAAAAGTCTACTGATGCGAGATTCTCTCCTCCCTCGATTTGAAAACAAAGATGGCTTTATGCAAAGACATTCATGATTACCCTCCGAACGGGCGGATATATAATAGGTTAAATAAGTCTTGTTGAGTACCTCTTGTACTCAGCCTTGCGCACTTTTTGGACAGGTGAAGGTTCCTACTCCACTGCCGGTTTCTACATGGACATCGACGAGTAGATCGGGGTTCCCGGGCAGCAGCCTGGAATCGATGGGCGGGACGTCGCTTATGTTATGGCCTCTTAGGCCTTTTGGTTCTTGTTATTTAGCATAACATAACTTGCTTTCGTTGTTTGATGTTTTGTTGGGTCAGTGACCTCTGCTTGTAATATTTGCTATCTTCACTCTGCTAAGAGTTTTTGTAATATTGCTTTAAGTCATAGAGTCACTTTTGTGTTACCGAATTTTCAACTGTTGGCTCTCGAGATCGAGGTTAAGCTTATATCAGATGGATATCTGGGATTTGCCTAGCCTTGCTCTCGGGGGTGCTACAACGTTCCCCATTATTTTCAAAATGGTTCAAGCCCTGCAGCCGCCAACATTGAAGAATGAAGAATCAAGAAGAAGTGGCGCCTGGAGAACTTCAACCTTTCTGGGGGCTAATGTTGGGGATATACTAACTAGGGGTATCTCCAACATGGATCAATCCGGTTAGTGCAGTGTGGCCGAAGGGTGGTAAGGTTGAACTCTACCGGGCGGCCCAGATAGCTGACGTACAAGGAAGTAGGCGGATGGTCCAAGGAGGGCGGAAGGCCGAAGCCCATCAAGCCACCAAGCACAAGACGGAAGGCGGGAACTAAGCCGGCTAGGTCTAGGACTCTGTTTACTTGTCAGACAAGTACTTACCTTGTATCCTGGGGTCTGGCCGCCTATATAAGCCGGCCACCAGGAAGCCTTTAGGGCACGCTCAATACGCATCATACACATTGTAACCTGTTCACGGCCATTGCCTCATAGTGAATTATAGCAGCACGTAGGATCTTGCCACCGTTGCGGGATCCGAAGCTGGGTAAACTCGCCGTGTTCAATCCCGTCCTCGACGACTCCAGCGTTCTTCCCCATAATCCATACGTAGGCTAGAGGACCCCCGTCTCCTATCAAATATGCCGATACTACGACATTGGATGTGTACCACGTGATTCATAAAAAGGTTTCCTTTTGACAAAATTTGCATTGTCCATCTAATGTTTAGATTGTGATTGCCCAATGCACTCAAATTTCTGATTGAAACATGTAAGATGATTTTAGGTGAGTTTATGCAGTACTTTGGTCTTTATCATCATCATCCGAATAATGGGGGTAGGGCATATTTTGGTCTTCTCCTCAAGGTAACAAGGTAATATAATAGGTGTTATGATTTTATTGAAAGTTTGGAGATGATTTTAGGTGTCTTTACTCTCGAAAATAGGTTATCTTACCTCGAACGCCACGTGGAAGGACGCCCACGACCTCGCCAGCTCCTCCTGCTGCCGAGCGAGCCATATGTCCCCGAGGGCGAGGTGCGCCTCCAAGCCCTCCAAGGATTCCCTCACGAGGCCGAAGGCGACCTCGCAGCGTCCCGCGCTCTAGTCCCAGCCGCGGAGGACCAGCTCCTGGCTCGTGGAGGGCCCGGCCCCGTCGAATCCCGCAGGCCCGACCTTGGGGAAAGCTTGGGGGCTAGCCTGGGCTTCGCTTGTGCCCGCACCGGCATTCTCTTCCGGCCCTACAGCTACAGGGCGTTCCTCGGTCGCAGCTTGACGAGGAGGCGAAGAAGCATCTCCCCCAGCAGGTCCGCCTGTGCCTGCCTCACAGGCTGCACGGGAGCAGTGGCCGCATGCGGCGGGGAAGGCGCGGGCGGAGGCGTCAACACGCGCGGTGGTGTTGGTTCGCGCGGTGGAGTGGCCTCGCGCGGAGGCGTAGCCGCGCGAGGAGGAGTAGGAGCGCGAGGCGGCGCGGAAGTTTTCTCCTCCGAGCCTTCCACCACCAGAGGCTCGGGGGGCAGTGCAGGAGCCTCTGGGCGTGCCGCGCCCTCCTCCACCTGAGGCTCTGCCGCCCCCGTCTTGGGCGCAACGGCTTCCGCTTGAGGCGCCCCCTCAAGGGGACCCGTGGAGGCCGTCTCCACAGGCCTCGCAGCCTCTTCAGCCACGGCCCGTGCCGTTGCGCTCTTCACATCAGCCGCCTTGCGAAGATGGCGGCACTTCGCAGGCACTAGATCACTGACAAGAGCCCAAGAAAAGACCTTCAGTAAAGGGTAAAGTGAAAGAGAAAGCTAAAGGCAAACGATCCAGCATCATGAAAACTCACCCTGAAGGGGGGGGGGGGGGGCGCCAGCGTCGACCCACGCCAAGCCTGGCGAGCGCCATGACGGGAAGGGCTTGGAAGCAGGCCTTGCTGGGGGCGTCTCAGCCTTCCTTTTGGAAGGAACGTCAGACGGCCTCGCCCCCGAGCGGTCCACGGAGGCTTTGGTGCGGGGCCCGCGCCCTCCCGGAGAGGCCTCCACGTCAGAGGCCTCCTCTTCCTCAGCCTCCTCCTCCACGAGGCGCGAGGGCGCCACCACGAAGGCGTCTTCATCGCCTGACAAGATATCACAAATCTCGTCAGTAAATGGCCCGGCCCTCGAGGAGGAAACCTCCCCTGCCGCGGCCTCCTTCTCACCTAGGCCAGCTCCTTAGGCCGAGGGAGAATCTTCCCCCTCCACCCCCCGCATGGCCGGCATCGGCACCTCGAAGTCCGCCTGGCATGTCGGGGTGAACGGAGGCATCCCCTCCAGGAGGTCCATGCCCTCCGTCATGTTGTATTGGTGAAGGGGCCGGAGCGCCACGGGGAGCTCATCCACGACAAGCACCGATGGATTAACTAAGAGTGCGGAGAGGACGTTGTCGATGGTGTCCTTGTCGTTGTCCTCGACGTGGAGCCGCATCTTGTCGCTCGGCCCCGAGTACATCCACATGGGGACCGAGTGTGCCTGGAGGGGCGCGATGCGGCGCGTCACGAAGTCCGCCACAATCATCTGCCCCGTGAGGCCTTCCTCGCGGAGGAAGCTCAGGCGCCCCATCAAGCTCACGTTCCTGGCGCCGTCGAAGGTGGACTTGCCCCAATGGGAGTTCTTCACCGGGGGCTCGTCGGGGACCTCGAGGAAGGCGCAGGGGCGCTGCACCCCAACAAAAAACCAATTCTGACGGAAGTCGTCTACCTTCTTCGTCACTGAAGTCATGGCCTTGCCCTCGCTCCAAGACATGGGGATGTAGACGCTCCCCATGCCGTCGACGATGCGGAACAAGACGCACCCAGAGCGCTCGTTCTTCGCCGTGTTCCGGAGCGTGTAAAAGCACCGGAACAGCCCCACCGTGGGCTCCAGGCCTAGGTACGCCTCACAGAGGTAGGCGAAGACGGCGAGGATGAGGACGGAGTTGGGGTGCAGGTGCAAAAGCTGCACCTGGTAGAACGCCAACACCGCCTCCAGGAACGGCGAGAAGGGCGGCACCAGTCCCGCAGCAAGGCAATGATGGAAGATCGGGAAGAACCCACGTGGGCGCTTCCCATGCGCCGCGGGCTTCAGGGCGGTGGCGCCCTGCTCGTTCGTCCGGTCCGCCACCAGGTACCGGACCTTGGCGAGCGCCTTCCTGTTGACGCGCACGCCCAGCAGTGCCGCGCCCAGAACGGCCTCAGGGGCCTCCGCCTGGGAGGAAGACCCCGCGACGGCCTTGTCCTTGCTCTTGAGTGGGCTCATCGTCGAGGGCGCGGAAGATTGAAGGAGACGGAGAAGGGAGAATCACAGGAGAGAGCGGAAGCGGAGAGCTCTGGGAAGCGGAAACTTCTGCGAGAAGAATTGGAAACGGTAACGGCTCCCTGCTGCCTCGCTCGGGCTTTATGTCACCTCAAGGAGCAGTTACCGGGACGTGGTGGGACCCCCCACGACTCGCGCCCTGGATCGTGCGAGGCCGTTATTCGTCCAAGTGTCGCGTGGCTCGGGCAGGCTGGGCACTAAGGGCCCACGACGCTTCCCCTGAGCCCATGGGCTCAACCGTGCCCATCATGGGCCCGGGGGCTACTGTCGGCGCAGTGGGAACTGGGGTATGGAGAGCCCATTCCCCCCAGGCCTCGCACACTGGCCAGTGAGACGAAACGACTAAGGACCAGGCATCACCGCCTGGCGGGACCCTCGAGAGGCAACTCCCCTCGAGGGCCTGAAGTGGAAACGTTGGCCTCAAGGGGTCCCTCGCCTCAGGAGACCCTCCCGAGGCGCCAGCTCGCCTCGAGGGAGTCCCGCAAGAATCTCCCCACATGCCTTCTCGGGCCTGAAGGGAAACGTTGCGTCCTAGGAAGTACGGCAGGACGCACGTGGCCTCTGCCACGCCCACGCGGTGGCGCAAGCACCCCGGTTGCCGTTTTGGTGATAAAGGGGTCAGTAAAGCGGCACCGCCTGCTGCGCAACTGCCAGGACCTTCTACTCTGGCAATAAAGCAGGTGGACGGCGCAACCCTCCAACGGAGAACGTCATCGCGGGCTCCACCTCAGAGACTGCCCTCTCTGCGGGCAGTACAGCGCGGTCGGCCGCCTGTCGGCCACCGCTCCTACCTTTACCAACAATGGACCGCGTCCATGGACAAACGGACCGCGATGGACTCCTACTCCACCATGCCTCTGCCGTGTGGGAGCCACCTTGAAGGCCAAGCCGAAGGAGAGCGCCAGAGGGGCCTATAAAAGGGACAAGACATCCATTGTAGCAAAGGTCGGCTCTTTGCGTGCTACAACCCTTGTAAACCCTAGCAACACTTGTTAGGATAGCCTCTGGCTGGAGGAGGAAGAAGACCATCGCTTCCCTCCCCAGGCAAGAACTGCCTCAAGGGGGCCTCCGGCAAACTCCATTGTACTGTAACCTCCACCATCTTATACAGACAAGCAGGAGTAGCGGTCTTACCTCCTCACGAGGGCCGTGAACCTGGGTAAAGGCTGGTGTCTATCTCTGTCGTGGGCGTGTCGTCTTCGGGTCCGGCGAGCAACGTCGCAGTGTCCCTCGAGGGTCTTGACCTCCGCGTTCAACCCCCTTCACGAACTACTCTTCAGGAAGTGACTACCCCCGATTCTTGGGAGTCATAACCCACAGAATAATATCCCAAAGGTACAAAGTCTGGTTCTTCGGGATAGACCATCTCGGCGGATGGATCTCGGGAGGGCGATTTCGGAAAAGGGCATCCCGGTCACAGGAGTAAGGGCTGGTTCGAAGTTCTCGGTTGATTTTCTTCTTGAACCTGGTGCCACACTTCGTCTTACGTCGCTGCACAACACCAGCTTCAGGGACTAGTGTCGGGGCGCTGCCCCCGGGGGTAGGGCAAAACCCGGTTCAGATCAGCGGTATGGCTACAGGAATTGACCTTTGGGAAGCGCTAAGGGCTGACCTGTAGTGCTGTGAGGGGGCAACTTGACCTTTCGGGAGTTGTCAGGGCCAGAGTGCCTCTTGGGGGCCGCAAGGGTCATATGCGGAGACTATAAATAGACCCCCGGACCCCCAGAGCGGCACAAGCACCAGCAGAGAGTTCCTCTAAGAACTAGCTTCTCGAAGATGTCTTTGGTGAGAGCCTAAGACATCTTCGGGAAACTAGGCCTTGAGATACTTCTCTTGAGTTGCTACCCAGGCTCTAGGTGGAACTCGGTACTGACCAGAAGGATCGTCAGACTTTCCAGTATGTCGGGATCCATCGGCACGATCTCGGGTAGAGGAGAACCCGGGCTCCCGGGTAGATATCCTGGTATAAGCCTAATCGGCTAACCTACCTTAATTCTGCTTGGTTGTATCCGATGTGCAGGAAGGCTCTCTGGAGGTACCGGGTGAGAAGCCGACATGGGGCATGTCGGGAAGGAGTCAAGGAGCAGGTACAGGCTTTCCGCCTAACACGGGGGAAATCATATCCCTCCTGGCATGGAAGCAAAGTCACCTCCCGCCTGACACGGGAGCGTCTCAGCCGGTACGACTACGCTGCGACAAGGCCAGACATGCCTAGCCCGGCAATCCGGAAAAGGCTACTAAGCATGGGCGAAGACATGTCTTGTCTCTGACAAGGGGACAATGATGATCCAGGACGGCGCATGCAGTCCTTGACGGGATGATGACGGCAGGGCTATTTAGCTCGGCGGCTAGGTCGCACTAGGCGGTGTCGACATAACCGTTGGTCTGATCGGTGGGCCTAACCCAGATTAGGGTTTCCGGTCCTCCCGGCCAGAACTCTATAAAAGGTGCCATAACTCCTCCTGTGGAGGGACGACTAACCTTTGTACCAAAACTATAGTCTCATTTAGTCCTAGAGGATTTACTTCTTCTCTCTCTCTCTTGTTCATCTAGTTCATCACCGAAACAGCTCAAGGAGCAAGTTGTAGATCTTGTGACATACATATACTGACAGGAAAGGAAGGAGTAGGGGTCTTACCTCCTCACGAGGGCCCCAAACCTGGGTATATCGTTCGTGCTTTTCTGCCTTCGTGCATTTGCTTGTGGTTTACAGATCTTGGCGCATGTCTTTTGGTGTTCTTGGATGTTCTTGAGACCCCTTGTTGTTCCCCTTCCCGACTTAGCCATTCTCGTGTGTGTTTTGGAGTTCCTTCTCGTGTGAGCTTCTCACCTCGCTAGCCCTCCCCGGGTCCACCAGCGTCCATCGGCCCCACACATTAGCCATCCCATGGCATCTGCCGTGATACCACCACGAGAAATGGCACTCAAGGTGTGAAAGAGCATTTTCTGTCTCCTGAGTTTTGGTTAGGAATGACAACACGAAAATGATGTTTAACGGTGTGCCTGAGTATTTCAGATACTACATAACCTTGAAGAACAAAAAGGATGAAGATCATCAGGGTTGAATGAGATAACTGGCTGGTAGTTTTTCCTGTTTTCACAGGCCGGAAGTTCCGGCCGAAGGGCCGGAAGTTCCGGGCCTGCACCGGACATTTCCATCTGGCCAGAAAACGGCTAAGTCCTTTTAGGATTTAGCCCCTGGCAAAGGCGGAACTTTCACCGGAAGTTTGGCCGGAACTTTCCGGGCGACCGGAAGTTCCGGCCCTCGACCGGAAGTTCCGTTCCAGACAAACGAGAAAATCGGCTACGTCAGGAATTGCTCACGCTCGGGCAAAGCCGGAACTTTGGCTGGAACTTTGGCCGGATCTTTCCGGGCGACCGGAAGTTCCGGCCAAACCACCGGAAGTTCCGGTGCTGAACATGCTGGTTTTTCTCCAAGTCTGGAACTGCTTGTGCCCTGGCCAGGCCAGAAGTTCCTCCGGAACTTTGGCCGGAACTTTCCGGGGTGACCGGAAGTTCCGGCCTAAGTGACCGGAAGTTCCGGCCTGCGCAGTAAAAAACGGCTAGTTGGTGGAGGGGGGTATAAATACCCCTCCACCTACCTCCAGCCATTTCAGCTCTTACACTCTCTCTCATCATAAATTGCTGAAGCTCAAATCTTCAAGATCTCCCAACTCCTCCACCCAAATCCGTTGATATTTGGAGGAGTGAAGGAGAAGACCCCGATCTACTACTTCACCAAAGCGATTTGTAATCTTTCCCCATTCACTTGGGGATTTTGAGTCTAGGGTTTCCTCAAGAAAAACCTAGGTCTCACCATTGTTGGTACTTGGTGTAAGCTTGACCTGTTGTGGTCTTGACCTTTTGTGGTCTTCTTGAGAGCCCCCAATTAAGTTGTGGGTGCGTGCCTCAAGCGTTTGTAAGGGATTCGATCTCCACCCTAAAAGGGGATCAATAGTGGAAGGTGGACTCGCAACCTTTGTGGTTGAGTTCATCGGAGAAGAAGGTGAGCCTTTGTGGCGTTGCGGCTAACCTGTTGTGGTAGCGCACACCTCTCCAAACGAGACGTACACCCTTGGGTGGAACTCGGGATTACATCTTCGTCTCCGCGTGCTTCGCTTGGTTCCCCTTATCTTTGCTCCCTTACTTGCTTGTCTTGTTAGCTTGTTTTTCTTGTTATTGCTTAGATTGTCATTTAGGTAAATTCAGCGTAGTTGCATATCTAGAGAATTCACCTTTTTGTTGAGCCTAAATTTGAAAAGACCTAAAATTTGTAATAGCACCTATTCACCCCCCCCCCTCTAGGTGCCGGATTCCCGTTCAATTGGTATCAGAGCCAGGTTCACTTTTAAGGGCTTAACCGCCTAAGTGCAACGATGACGGAATCCGATGCCGAGAGGGCCGCCCGTGAGAAATTAGAGGCGGAGAAGGAGGTGTTAGCCAAAGGCGCAACCATGGCCGATCTTATTGATATGAGATCGTCCTTGGAGGCCCAACTCCTCAAGATGAATGAGATGCTCATGGCACTCTTGAAGTCTAAGGAGCCCGAGGCTACTTCTCCCTCTCCTCCTCCCAAGGAGCATGTTGAGAACTCTAAGGAGTCATCTTCAGATGGGTCCAAAGATGTTACTTCAAGTGTTCCCCTCGGGAAGGCGGAAAAGGACGAATCACCTAGCTCCTCTGACACCCTCAAAGGAGAGGAATTTCATAATGTCAACCATAATTACTCTCCTAACCCTCCCATCCCTCACCCTCATGTAAACTTTAGAAGTGATCCTCATAAGCTTAAACCTACTCATTTCTCTCAATGGCAATTTCTAATGAAGTCTCATCTATGTAGTGCATCCATTGAGCTATGGCGCATCATTGAAGAAGGATACAAGCCCCATGATCCAACCAACTTGACAAGAAGAGAGGTGGTTGATAGCCAACCCAACGCCACCGCTCTTCATCAACTCCAAATGGCCGTTGGAGAGAAGGACATGGCGCTCATTCAACAATTCTCCACCGCCAAAGAAGTTTGGAATGCTCTTTCCGACATCTTCGTCGGGAATGAGAGCATGAAGAAGAACCGGTATGATGCCTTATGCAATGAGGTGGAAGGGTTCTACAAGTTGGATGGAGAAAGCCACGAGGACATGTACCGGAGGTTGGTGTTGGTTGCCAACTCCTTCAAGAACCTCGGGGCGGTCTACATTGATGATGCTTGGATCAAGAGGAAGTTTGTGACCGCTCTCTTGCCCTTTGTGCAAACGGATTTGAAGACACTCCAAGGGAGACATGACTTCGCAAAGATGACATCCAATGAAGTCATGCAAGAGATGACCGCATACAAGGTGGCCTCCAAGATTGCACAAGACGCAAGAGCTAGAGCCATAGGGATGCACAAGCATGCCGCAATTGCCTTGAAAGCCACCGTTGAAGAAGAGGATGAAGAGGAGTATGATGATCAAGTCGAGCTATCTAGTGAGACCCTCTCAAGTACTCTTACTCAACACATGGGTCTTGCGTCAAGAATGTTTTGGAAGAACCCCGGAAGGGCCAAAGCGAGGATTGACAAGAAGTTTCCATCCAATGGAGGAAAGCCATTCAACAAGGTGAGGCTTTGCTATAACTGTGATGACAAAAGCCACTTTGTTGCAGATTTCCCATGGGAGAGAAGAGAGGATCATGGTGGGAGGCTCGTGGCCAAGACGAAGGGCAAGGGGCCCATGCCCATGAAGAAGCCCTTCTTCAAGAAGAACCAAAAGATTGTCTTGGTAACTCAAGAGCAATATCCCACCGATGATGAAGATAGTGACAAGGAGGATACTCCAATGCAAGTGGCCGCACTAGCCATTTCTTCCACTCCTCCGTCACTCTTCTCCTCCCCAAACGAGAGCCCCATCATCAAGAATCCAAGATGTCTCATGGCAAAGACATCCGATGTAAAATTGTCCCCCACCTGCATATCCCATGACATTGATGATGGAATGAGCCTAGAAGTCAAGGAAGAAATTATTGCTTTTGATAAATTCATGACTAACTTGCAAGGAGAAGGAAAGAAACACTTTGGCTCAATTATGAGTCGTATAGGTGAGCTTGAGGATGAGCTTGAATTAAAAGGTGAGATTGAGAGAGAGGATGCACACGCTAAGGTTTCCCTCCAATCCTCTCTCGAAGATGAACAAGAAGCTCATGCTCTCCTCAAGGAGCAACTTGCTAAGATCACTAAGGATCGTGATCTCTACTTAGCTAAATGTAAAATTGTGCAAAATGAAAAGTCCGAGCTTGTAGTTGCTCATGCTAGACTTTGCGAAGACTTCGAGTCACTTGAAAATACTCACAAGGTATTGACAAGTGATCACGACCGTCTCCTCAAGTCTCGTGATCAACTCCAAACTCGGATATCTATTATTGAGAAACCTAGTACTTCTACTCCTGAATACTAATGCAAATGTTGTCAAGGATAAAGCTAGGATCTTGTTTGTTCCCTCCATGGCAACCGAGCCCAAGACCTCCCTTGATAAAGGCAAAGGGAAGCTCACTACTCCTCTTCATGAGAGAGTGCCCCACAAGGGTCAGGAAGGTCTAGGCTATGTTGCTAAGGAGAAGAAGAAGATCAAGCCCGCACAAGCCAAGAAAGATGACATTGCGAGTGGAAATGCCACAAGGGGCACTCCCACTCGTGATGACTTTGCGGGCATATCTAACCCCAACTATGCTTTATATGTTGATTATTATGGGGATGTCTATGCTAGATACATTGGTCCTTTTGATGGTTATATTGAATATGCTATTTGGGTTCCAAAGACCCTTGTTGCTAACCAAAAGGCACCCATTGCAAAATGGGTACCTAAACCAAAGAATTGATTGTGTGTAGGGCCTTGCTTCCGGAGGATCGAAATGGATAATTGATAGTGGGTGCACTAGTCATATGACCGGAAGCAAGGAGATTGTAACGGAGTTGAAGCCCAATGATGATCAAATGACCGTTACATATGGTTACAATTCAAAGTCTAAGGTAATAGGGCTCGGCAAGGTGGTAGTGGCACCGGACATCACACTTGTGAATGTCTTGCTTGTCGAGTCCCTAGGTTTCAACTTGATCTCGGTCCATTCCTTAACTTGTTTGGGTTATACCATTGTCTTCGAAAAGGAAATGGTCATTCTCTTGCGGAGCAAGTCTCTCAATGTGTCTTTCGTTGGGTACATTGAGAATGGCCTCTATGTGGTTGACTTCTCCGGAGTCACCACTTCCCATACAATGTGCCTATTCGCAAAGGCGGACTTGGGTTGGCTATGGCATCGCCGACTAGCCCATGTCAACATGAGGACTTTGCAAAGTCTCCACAAGGGTGGCCATATCCTAGGACTAAAAGACCATGTTTCTTTCTCGAAGGATCAAATGTTTAGGGCGTGTGTTGAAGGAAAAATGCATGACATCTACCATCCAAGCAAGACCATCATCTCTTCAAAGAGGGTTTTGGAGCTTCTCCATGTTGACCTCTTTGGTCCCACTACGGAAGCTAGTCTTGGTGGCAAGAAATATTGCTTGGTGATTGTTGATGACTATTCAAGATACACATGGGTTTTCTTCTTCAAGACGAAGATGGAGACTCAACAAACTATCATCGACTTCTCCAATGAGGCTTAACGTCAACACAATGTCCCTATCTTGGTGATAAGAAGTGACAACGGGTCCGAGTTCAAGAACTACACCTTAACCGAGTTCCTTAGTGAAGAAGGGATTCGTCATCAATATTCCGCTGCTTATACTCCCCAACAAAATGGTGTAGCCGAAAGGAAGAATCGCACTCTTATTGAGATGGCAAGGTCGATGATGTCCGAGTTCAAGTACCCTCACAACTTTTGGGCCGAAGCCGTTAACACCGCTTGCCATTCATCCAACCGACTCTTCTTCCGCAAAGGACTCATGAAGACCCCCTATGAAGTGCTCACCGGGAACAAGCCCAATATCTATTACTTCCGAGTTTTTGGCTGTAAGTCTTTTTATCTCATCAAAGGTGTTCGTTTAGGCAAGTTTGAATCAAAGTCTCTTGAAGGGACTTTTGTGGGCTACGGGTCCGAATCCCACACTTATAGAGTCTATGATAAGGCCTCGCACATAATCATAGAAACTTGTAGTGTGGTGTTCGAGGAGAATGACGGCTCCCTTGTGGAGCAAAGTGGTTTTTCCGTTGTAGGTGATGATCAACCTCAAGATGCTATCCGAAGAATGGGGTTGGGAGTCCACCGCCCCGTTGAACTCTACTATGAGGTTGCTCAACAAGGTTCTACCTCAAAAGAAACACTCGACAACAATGCCGTGCCCAACTTGTCTCAACGAGGAGAAGCTCAAGAAACTGCATCTGCCCCTGAAATTTCTGGTACACCGGAACTTCCGGCCTTTGGCCCAGAACTAACGGGCGATGGACGTGAACTTCCGGTGTCGGGTCCGGAACTTCCGGTCCCGTGTCCGGAACTTCCGGTCTCCGATCCGGCACTTCCGGTGTCAAGACCGGAACTTCCGGTCCCTATTGCCGGAACGTCCGGTACCAAGGATTTTCCAAGGAGCAGCTCTCCCCAAGGCCAAGATCAACCTCCTCCCTCATCAGTTTCACCTTTCGTTGATCAAGGCCATCAAATCTGTCAAGGCGGAGACATGAATGATCAAGATGATCAATCGATTCTTCCCACCACTCGGAGGGAAATCGAGATCCGCCGTTTGAATAGGGTTGGAACCTCACAACAATTAAGAGATCTATCTCTTGACAAGGTGCTTGGTGATGTGAGAAGCAAGGTCTCCACCCGAAGACAACTTGCAAGCTTTAGTGACCATCAAGCTCACATCTCCATGGTGGAACCCAAGAAGGTCTTTGAAGCTCTTGAAGATAAAGATTGGCTTGATGCTATGCATGAAGAGCTCAACAAATTCGAGCGCAACAAGGTGTGGAAGTTGGTGGAAAGACCCAAAGATTGCCGCAATGTTATCGGCACCAAGTGGATTTTCAAGAACAAGCAAGATGAACATGGCATGGTGGTGAGGAACAAGGCAAGATTGGTGGCTCAAGGTTATTCCCAAATTGAAGGCATTGACTTTGGAGAAACCTATGCGCCCGTGGCTCGACTTGAGTCAATTCGTATTCTTCTTGCTTATGCCTCTCATCATAACTTTAAGTTGCAACAAATGGATGGCAAATCCGCTTTTCTAAATGGTCCACTAAATGAACTTTTTTATGTTAAGCAACCACCGGGGTTCGAGGACCTCAAGTATCCGAACCATGTCTACAAGTTGGATAAGGCACTCTATGGCCTTAAACAAGCCCCACGAGCGTGGTACGAGCACCTTAGAGAACTACTTGTAGACCCTGGATTCCAAGTTGGGGAAATCGACCCCACACTTTTCACTAAGAAAGTTAATGGAGAGCTTTTCATTTGTCAATTATATGTGGATGACATTATATTTGGATCGACTAACAAAGCATTTAACGAAGAATTCTCTAAGCTTATGACTGACAGGTTTGAGATGTGTATGATGGGTGAGATGAAGTTCTTCCTCAGATTTGAGATCAAACAATTGAGGGAAGGGACGTTCATCAACCAAGCAAAGTACATTCAATACATGCTCAAGAAGTACGAGTTGCTTGAGCTCAAGGGTGCCTCTACACCAATGCAAACCAAATGCCACCTTGAGCTCAACCCTAAGGGTAAGGATGTGGATCAAAAGGTATACCGCTCCATGATTGGATCTCTCCTCTACCTTTGTGCATCTAGACCGGATATAGTTCTAGCCGTAGGAGTGTGTGCAAGATATCAGGCGGCTCCTAAAGAAAGCCATGATACGGCGGTCTGGAGAATCTTTAGGTATTTGGCTCATACCCCAACCTTTGGATTGTGGTACCCCAAGGATGCAAATTTCTCATTATGTGGGTACACGGATTCTGATTGGGAGGGAGATCATGATGATAGGAAGTCAACCTCCGGCGCTTGTCAATTTATTGGGAGGTCCTTGGTAAGTTGGTCTTCTAAGAAGCAAAATTGTATATCTCTCTCCACCACCAAAGCCGAGTATGTTGCCGCCGCAAGTTGTTGCACTCAGTTGCTATGGATGAGGCAAACTTTAAAGGAGTACAGAGTCGATTGCGACAAAGTGCCTCTTCTACGTGACAACGAAAGTGCCTTCAAGATTGCTTACAACCCAGTGCAACAATCAAGAACCAAGCATATTGAGATCCGCCATCATTTCATCAGAGATCATGTGGCCCGAGGGGACATTGACTTATCATATGTGGGCACAAGGGATCAATTGGCGGATATCTTCACGAAGCCCCTTGAGGAAGGAAGGTTTTGCTTTTTGAGGAATAAGCTGAATATCATTGATTCGAGGACCTTAGCTTGATCGCTTGCACACTCACCTAGGGCGTAATTGCATCTTATCTTGTTTATATGTAGGCATGGAAATAGGGGGAGTGCGGTCCTGAGCTAAAACAAGTGTACTTTTATCTCCCCATTATGCCGAGAACAAGTGTACTTTTATCTCTATATTCATTCTAATGACTATCCTGAGCTAAAACGACGAGTAGTGGTTTGTACCCAAGATATATCTTCGCGGTGACATGCCCGACACTCCAACATGGTTGCCTCGGCCACCAACCTCTTCCTATTTTTATAGGACGAGTTGGTTTTAATGACTTACGCTGATTTCCCATTTGCATCTTCTTGGTTTTATGGAAAACACACTCAAGTTGGTCTTCTTGACAACTTATTGCTTTTTGCAACTTGAGTGTGAAGTACCATCATCAGTTTGGATTTCCCACCTAAGCCTTCCCCCTTGAACCTTGCTATTCCATCGCTCATGTCCATTTTTTTTATTTTCCAGATAATTTGGTTTGGTTTTCCTTAAGTACGGAAATTCCGGGTCTCAGACCGGAACTTCCGGTGCTCAGGAAACTCCAGTCTTTCCTCCAGTGGCAAAGTCTGGAATTCTCCATCCCCTAGAGAAACCAGAACTTTGCCCAGAAGAAAGACCGGAAGTTTCCGGGGCACCGGAACTTTCGGCCTCCTGGCCGGAACTTCCGGTGCTAGGAAATTTCCATCCTTTCTTCCAGTGGCTAAGTCCGGAATTCTCCATCCCCTGGAGAAACCGGAACTTTGCCCGGAAGAAAGATCGGAAACTTCCGGTGCACCGGAACTTCCGGTGTGAGGACCGGAACTTCCGGCTTAAGTGGCTCGGGTCTATAAATAGGGCTGCGCGGGGTGAACTGTTTCGTTTCGAACGGTTCTTCCACCCCCGCGTCGCCCAGATTCATTCTCTCTCCTCTCTCGAGCCCTAGAACTCCACCAAATCAATCCGAGGCCTTCCGACCTCGGATTCCTTCGGTTCAAAGCCGGATCTGCATCTCCTCGACGAGGGGATCCGTTTTCTCCGATCGGTTTTCGCCATGGACTTCGGTAATGTCTTCTATTTTCAAATCTAGGACGAATCTCATTTCTTTTAACCTAGTGGATTTAGAACATATTATGTAGAATCCCTTGGTAGAACCCATCTCTTAGGCTTGCCCTACAATCTCTCAGTAGTAATCTGAATTTTTGTTGAAATTTCTAGAAGTTACATGGAATTTTCGGTTTTTGTCTGAAAAACCGGAACTTCCGGCCTACAGGCCGGAACTTCCGGTGCCTGGAAAAATTCCAGCAATTCCTCCTGCGACTAAGTCCAGTTTCTCCAGCCACTGGAGAAACCGGAACTTTGCCCGGAAGAATTGCCGGAAGTTTCCGGGGGCACCGGAACTTCCGGTCTCCTTGACCGGAACTTCCGGTCCCCCAGACCGGAACTTTCAGACTAAAACCGGAACTTTCGGCCCAAAATCAGAAATTTCAGGACTAATTCTTTTTGCTACTGAATCTTGTTTCCTTGGACATGACTGCTTATCCCCGTGCTTTCCTCTATATCTATGTTGTGTTCATGTAGGGGCAGGGAGTCAGGCTGGTAGTCGCCCTGGTCGTGCTAAGAAGCAGGTTGTGAAGAGAAGTGCAAGTCGTGGACCATCTCACGACGAAGAAGAAGAGGAGATTTTGTCTGAGGAAGAGCATCAGCCAGATCCAGCTTGGGTTCAGTCTTCTGCAGCTCGCTCCAACAAGAAAAACAAGGGGCCCGCTGTCTCTGTTCTGCGCATGTCTGCCTCGGATTTCTATCAGTGGAGGTGCTCGTTTGACTATGCCAATCCGAAGGAGCACCAGATTTTCCACAGCTTGGACATGAAGCTCCTTCATGATGAGCTCTATTGCGGCTTCTCTGAGAAGAAGCGCGTGTGCCCGATGCAGAGCATTGACTTCGACTATCTTGAGAAGAAGAGAAGCTACTATGGGGGTGATGTCACTATTGTGGATGCTCTTGGGCTTCGGCCCCTTATGACCCGTCAATGCAACTACAGCGTTCCCTTGATCCATCAGTTCTTCGCCACTGTGGTGTTTGATGACTCCCCCAACATTGGGATGACTTGGATGTCAGGAAGATTTAGACTTCAGGCTTCCATCAAGGATTTGGCTGCTCTTCTTGGTTACCCCTTCCAAGGGTTAGATGAGCCTGCTGGTATGAGGTTGCACAATGATGATGACCGCTACGACAAGAATGACATGGCCGAGTGCTATGAGACTAATGGCACTGTTGGCGGCACTCATGGCTTGAAGCCCGTGTATGACATTGTCCTTCGAATGTTCTGCCACTCCATTGCTCCAAGTGTTGGGAACAATGATGTTATCCGTCGAGGACTTGTCCATCTCATGGCATTGGCAAGCCAAGCGTACCTCTCAGACTCAGTGCCAGAGCCCAATGCATTCTCCTTTGATGTCATGGACTTCATTTTCCGCGAGATGCACTATGCTATTTTCCACAGGAAGGTGCCTCCCTATGCACCTTACATCATGCTGCTCATTAAGGACAGGTTTCCTTTCACCCCTGAGGAGCGTATTGATGTGGACGCTGCCCTTGAGTGCACCATTCACAAGCCTGTTCGTCTCCACATGAAGAAATCCCACTTGGCTTGTCGTGGTGGCTACACGGCATATGCCACGGGGTGGCTAATCTTGGGGGTCGATGGACGCTAGAGGATTCGGGGAGGGATAGCGCGAAGGGATCGCACACGAAGAACACATGAAAACGGGGATTTACCCTGCTTCGGGGCTCTCGTGAGGAGATAAAACCCCTACTGCAGCATCTATCCTATTGGTGTATTCTCTCTCTGTGTATACGAGGTATAAATTGCTCCACGAGCTGGGCGAAGCATGCCTCTAGGAGAACTCGGGAGGAAATGAGTGGGGGGAAAATGAGCTAGCCCGCGCGTCCCTGGAGCCTTCCCCCTGGTGCTCCTTATATAGAGGGAGCCCAGGGGACAAGAGGTGGCCCACTGCGCACTATTCATGACACGACTACTGGGGTCTTGTCACACTATTCACTGCGTCATGCAATTGTACTCTTGTCACATCAGGGGATGGGCTTGACATGTCTTGTCCGTCTTTTGTCCTGTAGCGCTTGGCATGGCATTCTCTCCGCGTAACCCGGCACGGGTATGCCGGGTGCCCTGGTGACTCTTCTCCCGGGCAACCCGGCATGGATATGCCGGAATCCACCTCTCTACCCGGCATGAGTACGCCGGATAACCTCCTTCTCCCGAGGCCCGGCATGGTTACGCCGGATTACCCTTTCCAAACCAGCCTTCCTGCACATAAGAGAAGACGAGAAGATGCCGACATACACAAGTCGGTTAGCGCATGTCGGTTAACGCAGGTGTCTCAATGTACCCTCGGACACAGCTTTCACCACATCATGACCCTACCCGGGGGTAGTCCCCCGACACTAGTCCCCGAAGCTGGTGCGGCCCTGCAAATCCGGATGAAGGGCCGTACCAGATTTAGACAACCAAACCAAATTGAGAAACCCTCGTGCCAGCCGGGATAGCAGCCAATGCTGGCCCGTTCCGGATGTCCATGCCTGCCAAGTGTCGGAAAGATCTCCCTGCCGGAGGGGAACTCGGGGGCACTGTCGGAGGAGAACGCGGTCGAGCCATGGCGACGCAGTAGTGCGCGGCGGGCACGTCGGAGACGCAACCTAAGTCGGGGGCGAGCTTGGGCGTGTCGGAGGCGGTGGTGTCATGGCGAGGAGCGGACGGAGCGGCCGAGCCAGGGGGATGCCTGAGAAGACCCCGTCGAGGCCGGGGAGGTGGCCATATCGGAGGGGAACTCGGGGAGGCGCCGGGGTCCTGCGGGCGAGAAGCTCCAGAGTCGGGGATGTCGCGCCGCGTTCGAGGTCGCCGATGTCGGGGCGCTGCGCTGTCGGTGAAACCGGGATGCAACTATGTCGTCGAGAGTCTGGCCGAGGCACGCCGGCGTCGGGTGCCCTAATGTCGGGGGTGGAAAGATGCCGAACTCGGGGAAGATGTCGCGGTCGGGCGCGGAGCGTGCCTGGGCGACCGGAGTCAACGACGGCACCGCCGAGCTCGAGGGCGTGATACCGGACTCGCGATGTCGGGGGCGATGTTGGAGGCGGGGCTCGGGTGGTCGAGGTCACGGCGTCGGGCTCTCGGGCGAGGGCGCCAAGCCATGGCCAGGGGCGCAGAAGCTCTCGGGCGGCCGAAATCGGGACCCCGGGCGTGGGGCTGCCGGAGGCGACCGGGCACGGACCCGCGCGAGGTGGAGGCGAACTCGGGCGGTGCCGGTGCCGGGGTGGCCGCAGTCGGGGTTGGAGGAGAGCTTGGGGGCGGGAGATGCTGGGGCGCAGCACTGGAGCTCGAGGACGAGACGCTCGTGTCCGTGGAGGTCGAGGTCGATGCATCCGGGAGCGAGGGGATCATGATGCGGTCAAGTCAGTTTGACCGAGATGCAGATCTCGGCCCGCATGGAAATCGGCCCAGTTCTCATCACCTTGGTCCGAGATGCCCTTTCTCCACTTTTCCTTTACCTCTCTCAGTTAAACCCATCTATTCCTGCCATATTAACACAATAAATCCCGTACCTTCAGGGTACCGTGGAAGTACATCCCCGACACTAGTCCCCGAGGCTGCGGGGGACTCGCAGAGTCGCGCGCAGACTTAGAAAAAATACCAACCCCATTGTCTTCATTTGCTCCACCGTGTACCTGCAAAAATAAAATCATATGCCGGTTCCTTAGCCACTCTAGGCTTTTTACCGACATAGATGTCTTCGGCCACCGCCGGTCTGACATAGACACATAACACATGCCGGCGTTTAGCCACTCTGGGCGTATACCGACACGGACGCCTCATGTGCCGGCCTTTAGCCACTCTGGGCGTATACCGACACAGAGTCTCATGTGCCGGCGTTTGGCCACTCTGTGCGTATACCGACACAGACGACTACACACACAATGTCACACAGGTATCTCGGGTGTCTCGGTATGTCGGTATGTCGGCCACTCTGGGCGTATCACACATGTTTCGGTATCTCTGCCACTCTGGGCACATCACAGGTGTTTCGGTATCTCGGCCACTCTGGGCATACCACAGGTGTTTCGGTATCTCGGCCACTCTGGGCATACCACAGGTGTTTCGGTATCTCAGGTGTTGCCTTTGGCGAACTTTTATACACCGAAACAAATGACGATTTAGAAATATTGCCCGATGCCATGATACATTGGCGAACCGAAATAAACGGGGATCTGGGGATATGGCATGATGCCGCGATATATTGGCGAACCGACATAAACGGCGATCTGGAGATATTGCATGATGCCGTGATACATTGGGGAACCGAAATAAACGGCGATCTGGAAATTTTGCATGATGCCGTGATACATGGGTAACAACTGAGATGAGATGCCATTTAGAATCAACGATTATCCGACATGGGTACCAATTCGGTATGATATGCCATTACAACCCGGTAAGCCGATACCAAAGACCATATGCAGTACATATTGAGGCAATAACCAATACAAGATGGATCCGAGATAACCAACATAATGACCGACATAACCAAGATTTTTGACATGAATATCCTCTCGGTAAAACCGACATCCCCTTTTAATGTTAGTCTAGGCAGACATGTATAATAAATATTTAATGGGAGCGACAGTACCAATTAACAGGTCAAAATGAATTTAATGCCAGACAGGAAATACGACTATCTGCTGAGCTAGGCACAGGGATACAGACTCGGTTAACTAAGTCCCCGGGTCAAGACATCTCTCTCCCGGGGAAAACACACAGACAACGTATGCCGAATTGCTTTTTAGACCGAGTCCGCGAGTTTCTTTTCGTGTTCACCATACTCAAAAATCTCTGCTCTTGACTACCATTCAGGCGTTCGTCAGTCGAGTCACGAGGTTATATCCGATAGCATACATTAATTTTACTTTGAGACGCGGTTAAAAATCTATTCGGCATACAGACTACACGGATAACCAAGTAGACAAAGCAATCCGGCAGTCCCCGAATCCAGTTTCGGGGTGCCGTCACACAAACGACATAGTCGAAACCGAGATATGACATGCAAATAAATAAATTTAATCCGAGTTACTCTAGCGACTAAGCATGCAAGACACAACCTACCGGTAAGCCAGTCCCCGGGTCAAGACATCTTGCTCCCGGGGAAAAAATAAATAAACGACACAACAGGTACAACAGGCCAGTCCCATTTCGCTTCCAGGCAAAACAATTAAGTACGATGCGAAGGGGCAGTCCCCGAGTAAATTTTACGACTAATAACTTTGCATGCAATACAAATATATTGATAAGTACTCACATTGTAGTCTCGATGCGGGGGTATATGTCGTTGAAGCGTTCACGATGTCGACGCAGCAGCCTACCCGGATTTTGACGCAGATGACCGAAACACCTCCACGTAGCTGGGATCTTGACCTGCCCATGCTTAGAACCCGGCCCATCCGAGATGTCGGATCGCCCACCCACACCTGGGTTCACCCCACACCTGGGTTCACCGGCGTGTCGGCATGTCGTTCTGAGTATCTCGGACGACCTGGAAGTCGACATACCGACACAGCTTTGTCGGAGAGCACCAGACACTATCTCCTTTTTTCTTGTTCCTTTCATCCGACCGGACCTGATTTCCTTTCTTCATTCTATTCCTTTTTTTATTTCTACCCGGTCGGTCCTTCCGGCTCTCTAACCGACTGGCACGTTCTCTTTTCTCTCCTCCTTTTTTATTTTTCCTTCTTCCTACTCGACCAGTTCGTGCCTTTTCTTATCTTTTTTTTTTCTTTTTCCCGTCGCTCGGTCCTCTGCCTCTTCCCGCAATGACCTAAAGATTTATGGAATCCGGTGAGCTGGGCGGCGCGGGGACATGGCCGGACGCGTGCAGAGCCGGCTGGAGCGCGCTGGAACGGAGTTTGCAGCGAGCCTTGCCCATGACTCGACGCGGAGAGGCTTCCCTAGGTGGAAGCACAGGTTCGGCCACGGCAAGCCCGACGCGGGTTCGGCCATGGCAAGCCTGACGCCGCGGCGACGTGCTGGTGGGCAGCAGCCGGGCGCGTGGTGACGAAGAGGCTGCTGCCGACGGCGGCGAGCCGCGGGGTAATGGCGATGTCGAGTCCCCGCGTTGAAGAAGAAGGTCCCGTCCGAATTTGCTCCAGCAAGCGTCACTTTGCCCCATGGTGGGCGCCAAATGTCGTGGTGGCTACACGGCATATAACACGGGGTGGCTAATCTTGGGGGTCGATGGACGCTAGAGGATTCGGGGAGGGATAGCGCGAAGGGATCGCACACGAAGAACACATGAACACGGGGATTTACCCTGCTTCGGGGCTCTCGTGAGGAGATAAAACCCCTACTGCAGCATCTATCTATTGGTGTATTCTCTCTCTGTGTATACGAGGTATAAATTGCTCCACGAGCTGGGCGAAGCATGCCTCTAGGAGAACTCGGGAGGAAATGAGCGGGGGGGAAATGAGCTAGCTCGCGCGTCCCTGGAGCCTTCCCCCTGGTGCTCCTTATATAGAGGGAGCCCAGGGAACAAGAGGTGGCCCACTGCGCACTATTCATGACACGACTGTAGCGCTTGGCATGGCATCCTCTCCGCGTAACCCGGCACGGGTATGCCGGGTGCCCTGGCGACTCCTCTCCCGGGCAACCCGGCATGGATATGCCGGAATCCACCTCTCTACCCGGCATGAGTACGCCGGATAACCTCCTTCTCCTGAGACCCGGCATGGTTACGCCGGATTACCCTTTCCAAACCAGCCTTCCTGCACATAAGACAAGACGAGAAGATACCAACATACACAAGTCGGTTAGCGCATGTCGGTTAACGCAGGTGTCTCAGTGTACCCTCGGACACAGCTTTCACCACATCATGACCCTACCCGGGGGTAGTCCCCCGACATGGCTGCTCCATCTCGCCCCATGGGTACCTATGATGATGAGGAAGCCACCAGTGGGCGCAACCGCGCTCCCTCTGATCCTACTGTCAAGAAGGCTGCCAAGAAGAAGCGTCCGTGGTTTGTGAGGGCTCTTGAGAAGATCATGCACATGGGTTCTTGTCTGCACAGGGAGGACTATGCCATGTACGAGCAGAACCATGCCATCCTCACCAACCAGTCCGCTATGATGGCTCACCTGAAGATGCCCAACCCACCGGCTGCTCCTCCTCCACTCATTGCTTACGAGCACTGGAACGCCCGAGGGATTAGTTGGGACATTGATGTGCCAGAAGATGCCACAGATGACGAAGATGCCATGGATGAAGATGAGGAGGGCCTGCACCACGACGTCGACTGACTCTTGGGGCGTTAGCATCGATCTTCTCCCTTTTTGGTCTCGCAAGATGCCAAAGGGGGAGAAGTTTATCTATTAGGACTTCTCGGGGATTTGCAAGGGTGGAAGCACAAACCTTTATTTCTCTTTCAGTTTTAATTTGTGCTTCTTGAACTTTTAGTCGTTTGGTTTGGAACTCTATCTTTCAGCATGTGGTAAGACATGTGAAACATTGTGTTGTGATGTAATCAGTTTATTCGTGTCTTACCTTATTGTCTATTTCAGCAAGTTATGCTATCTATTCTCATTTGATGAACTTGCTAGAATTGTAAAAGATAGGGGGAGCTGTGATCCTAAATAGATGTGCACTTGTATTCAAACACAAGATTTAATAGTGCATATATTTAGGGGGAGCCCGTCTATGTTTTGCAAATCCTTTATCCCGTGTGTGTTGTCATCTCTAACCAAAAAGGGGGAGATTGAAAGAGCATTTTCTGTCTCCTGAGTTTTGGTTAGGAATAACAACACGAAAATGATGTTTAATGGTGTGCCTGAGTATTTCAGATACTACATAACCTTGAAGAACAAAAAAGATGAAGATCATCAGGGTTGAATGAGATAACTGGCTGGCAGTTTTTCCTGTTTTGACAGGCCGGAAGTTCCGGTGCTATGACCGGAAGTTCCGGCCCTGCACCGGACATTTCCATCTGGCCAGAAAACGGCTAAGTCCTTTTAGGATTTAGCCCCTGGCAAAGGCGGAACTTTCACCAGAAGTTTGGCCGGAACTTTCCGGGCGACCGAAAGTTCCGGCCCTCGATCGGAAGTTCCGTTCCAGACAAACGAGAAAATCGGCTAAGTCAGGAATTGCTCGCACTCGGGCAAAGCCGGAACTTTGGCCGGATCTTTCCGGGTGACCGGAAGTTCCGGCCAAACCACCGGAATTTCCGGTGCTGAACATGCTGGTTTTTCTCCAAGTCTGGAACTGCCTGTGCCCTGGCCAGGCCGGAAGTTCCTCCGGAACTTTGGCCGGAACTTTCCAGGGTGACCGGAAGTTCCGGCCTAAGTGACCGGAAGTTCCGGCCTGCGCAGTAAAAAACGGCTAGTTGGTGGAGGGGGTATAAATACCCCTCCACCTACCTCCAGCCATTTCAGCTCTTACACTCTCCCTCATCATAAATTGCTGAAGCTCAAATCTTCAAGATCTCCCAACTCCTCCACCCAAATCCGTTGATCTTTGGAGGAGTGAAGGAGAAGGCCCCGATCTACTACTTCACCGAAGCGATTTGTAATCTTTCCCCATTCACTTGGGGATTTCGAGTCTAGGGTTTCCTCAAGGAAAACCTAGGTCTCACCATTGTTGGTACTTGGTCTAAGCTTGACCTGTTGTGGTCTTGACCTTTTGTGGTGTTCTTGAGAGCCCCCAATTAAGTTGTGGGTGCGTGCCTCAAGCGTTTGTAAGGGATTCGATCTCCGCCCTAAAAGGGGATCAATAGTGTAAGGTGGACTCGCAACCTTTGTGGTTGAGTTCATCGGAGAAGAAGGTGGGCCTTTGTGGTGTTGCGGCTAACCTGTTGTGGTAGCGCACACCTCTCCAAACGAGACGTACACCCTTGGGTGGAACTCGGGATTACATCTTCGTCTCCGCGTGCTTCGCTTGGTTCCCCTTATCTTTGCTCCCTTACTTGCTTGTCTTGTTAGCCTGTTTTTCTTGTTATTGCTTAGATTGTCATTTAGGTAAATTCACCGTAGTTGCATATCTAGAGAATTTACCTTTGTGTTGAGCCTAAATTTGAAAAGACCTAAAATTTGTAATAGCACCTATTCACCTCCCCCCCCTCTAGGTGCCGGATTCCCGTTCAAGGTGTTTGTTTGGTTAGTAGTCAACCTTTGGTCAGTAATTTATATCGTGCTTTGCGTCAAAATACATGGCTGTGTATGATGCCACCTTAGGTTAGTTTTCTAATGAGGTTTCTTCAATTCCCAACTATGTATTCTATTTCAAGGTGGCTGCCACCATGCCTCATTTTCTACTATGTAGTCTGTTGCAAGGTGTCTGCCACAACACTTATTTGGTGGTGTTAGGTACTTCTACAGGCAAGAAATATGTTACTAATGTCAATAACCTTATTTGGTTTGATAAATTGTTTACTCATTTGTATCGTTGGATGTTGGGGATATACTAACTAGGGATATCTCCAACATGGATCAATCCGGCTAGTCCAGGGTGGCCCAAGGGTGGTAAGGCTGAAGCCTGCCGGGCGGCCCAGATAGCTGACGTACAAGGAAGTAGGCGGACGGTGTAAGAAGGGCGGAAGGCCGAAGCCCATCAAGCCAACAAGCCCAAGACGGAAGGCGGCAACAAAGCCAGCTAGGTCTAGGACTCTGTTTACTTGCCGGCCATCAGGAAGCCGTTAGGGAAAGCTCAATATGCATCATACACATTGTAACCTGTTCACGGCCATTGCCTCATAGTGAATTATAGCAGCACGTAGGATGTCGCCACCGTTGCGGGATCTGAAGCTGAGTAAACTCGCCGTGTTCAATCCCGTCCTCGACGACTCCAGCCTTCTTCCCCATAATCCATACGTAGGTTAGAGGACCCCTGTCTCCTATCAAATATGCCGATACTACGACAGTTGGCGCCCACCGTGGGGCATAAGATTCCTGGCGTCACGTTCTAGGAGGGAACACGTGGCGGCGCGGGCAAGCAGATCGCCGTCGGCCGCGTCACGAGGTATGGTGTCCACAGCTATGTCAACTCAGATGAGTCCTGGCTCCCGGCGGATGACTACCTCATCGCGTGCGCAATCGTACTGATCAGAGGGATTGATGTCTTCATCGGGTACACGCCAGAGGCGTACGACCTACCGCGTTTCTATGACCCCACCCACCAACCCTTCGACCAAGCAGTCGACTGGCAAGATGGATCTGAATCCGTCTTCTGCGAGGAGACGGCCGGATCTGACTTCCACTTTGTCGGAGTTGTCGGACTGGGATCCGACTCCAAGACGGAAAACAACGATCCGGAGTCAATCCTTCCTGCTCTTCAGGAGGATGCGATGTCAGATGCCGGATCCAGATCTACCGTTCAAGTCGACGTAGATTGTGATTCTGATGATGATGCTAGTCTCTTCGAAGAGAGAATCAAAAACCGCTTTTCCAGTGATAATCCGGTTCCTTCAGAGAACACAGTGGATACAGATATGCCTGATAAGCTTGCCATGATGGTTGTAGTCGGTCACGAGTCAACCCAGTTGTTTCTGATCCGCAAGATAAACCGGCAGAAGATGCCGGCTACACTGTTACCGGTCAACTCATTGACGGTTCCGACAAGGTGCGCGAAAAGAAGAAAGCTGATCTCGAAAAAGGCGGTAGCAGCAAACCTACAGATTCCCCCTCCGTCATCAAAGAAGTAGACGGAATTATGAACACTCCGGTGAATAAAGATACCCCGCACGACGAGGTGGAAGAACTTAGGATTAACATGCTTAAGCACTCTGACTTCCTACGCAAAAGAGAGGAGCATGTTGAGAGCCTTGCAAAGAAGATCGAGAAGGAGCAAGAAAAGATGTCGGCAAAACTGAATAGATAGCTCTTTGAAGAAAAAAGGTCATAAAAAAACCGCCGTGATAAGGAGCCGCCAATTCGTGCGACCACAGCAGCTCAAGATCTAGGGTTTGACTGGCGCACAGCACCACAGCGTACGGACAGAAGGGGGGACGTTGTCTTCTGCACCCCTATCCTTTACGCTGTTGCTGCGCTTGACACCCTAGACGACAAGACTTGCATAGCGGAAGAAAAGGTGGCGAATGCAAGACACTTCATGAGCAAGGCCCTAGAACAACAAGCCCGCGCTGACTCCTATGGCCATATGGCGGATGCCCGCAGGGGAGTTCTCGAATCCAAGTCAGGAAAGTGCAAAGCCGCACCTGGCGCTGAACCCGAAGGACTGTCCGGCTCCAGTAGCCATGGCGACAAAAGGAAAGCAACGCCACCTCCAAAGAAGACGCCACCTCCAAAACAAAGGCGGGACGAGAACTCACGGACAGGAAGCAGAGGGGACCTGCAACCTCCAGCCCATCCAAGGCGCGGCAATGGAGGTAGCCGGGACAACGGCAGCTGCCTAAAAAAGATGCCGGCAACGACCCACCCACGAGAGGTCGAAGCCGGTGTCCGCAGCGCAGCACCGGCAGCAAAAGGAAGGAGGCGGCAGATGGGCCCAGGCGCAGCGTAGGCCGGGCAGGGCAGGACGAGCCAAACGCCAACAGAAGCGGACAACAACTCGATCCAAAAGACGCACGACATCGCCTACAAGACATAGCAAGAGGAAGGGATCCGCTATACTCGTGCCCAAAGTGCTTTGGCGATGTCATCCGCAGAGAGCCGTTCCCCAAGGACATGACATCAGTGTCTAAAAATTGTCTTAGGTACAACGGCCTCGTTAAGCCGGATTCATGGCTAGCCGATTATGCCATGGCCTTAGAAATTGCCGGCGGAAGCAATCACATTGCCGTCCGCTACCTACCTCTCATGTTAGAAGGCACGGCAAGGGCTTGGATGGACAACCTTCCCGAAAAGTCTATCCATAGCTGGTACGACATGGAAAAGGTTTTCTCCCAACACTTCCAAGGAACATACAAGCGTCCGAATACCTACACGGATTTACAACACTGTATTCAGAAGCCAGACGAAACCATGCCAAATTTTGTCAGCCGTTGGATCTCTAAAAAGGCCAACTGTCATGGTGTTTCAGACGCACAAGCTATCCATCCCTTCTACACGGGTCTACAGAAAAAGTCCTTACTCCGTCATCGACTCGTCCGCGAGCAAGTCACGGATCTTGGCGAGATGCTCAACCTAGCCGCCCAATACGCGACAGCAGATGATGACGCACGTGACGATGATCCAGACGTCAGCACCGCGCCAAGGCGGAACAACAAACGCAAGCAAGCAACGGAATACAATGCCGGGCCATCGAACGAGGTAGCCGTCGCGTTCAAAGGGAACGCCGGCAAAAAGAAGTGGAAGAACAAGAAAGATAACCGTGACGCCTGCTCAGGCCCTAAGGCGGCACGCATCACTTATGAGCAGGCAAAACTTTTGCCATGCGCCTTCCACGCCTCACTCGACAAAGTCAACAATATGCTTAGCGAATGCCGCTTCATGGACGACTTCAAAAAGAACCCCATAGTTGGCTGGAAGTCAAAAAAGTCAAAGAAGTACGACAAGAAAGACAACAAGGATGACGATGATGACGACAACATGTCAATCTCAAGAAATGATGACGCTGCCGCCAAGAAAAAGTAGCCATACCCGAAGGTCAAAGAGTCACTTGTGTGCTTTGTCGGCACACCTTCGGTTAAGGCGGACAAGGCGGAGATGCGCGAACTTAACGCGACAATGCCGGATGTCCCTCAGTATTTGAATTGGTCCGAGGGGACAATCACTTGGGACCGGTCCGACCATCCTGATCATGTCCCTCACCCAGACAAATACGCCCTTGTCGTCGACCCCATCGTCGAAAACTTCAGGCTCACAAAAGTACTCATGGATGGCGGCAGCAGCCTCAACATCGTGTACTATGATACACTAAGCCGCATGAACTTGTCTGAGGATTAGCTTGATCATAGCAACCTCACTTTTCATGGCATAGTGCCCGGCAGACAAGCAAAGTCAATGGGGAGCATTAGACTGAAGGTAACTTTCGGACCAAAGGAGAACTACCGCTCAGAGTTCCTCCAGTTCGAAGTTATCCCCTTCAAAAGTGCCTATCATCCAATCTTCGAACGACCGGCTTTTGCCAAATTCATGGCAAGGCCGTGCTACATATACAACAAGCTAAAGATGCTGGGGGAACATGGAACCATCACGGTTTCTGGCAACTTCAAGAAAGCTAAGGAGTGCGAGCGTGGCATGGCCGCCTTCGCAAAAGCCGTCATCCACAAGGAAGAACTCGCGCTACTTCAAGCGGACCCAGACAACTCCATGCCCAAGAAGACCTTCGAAGCTTCAGAAGACACCAAAAAGGCGGACCTCATCCGAGGCGACAAGTCTTAGCAAGTTGTCATCGGCTCCAACCTTGACAGCAAATAGGAAGGCGCGCTCGTCGAGTTCCTCCGTGAGAAACGTGACATCTTTGCATGGTCACCTTCCGACATACCTGGTGTACCGAGGGAACTTGCCGAGCACTCACTAAACGTCATAAAGGGATCCAAGCCGGTGACACAAGGCTATTGAAAGCTAGATCCACATGAGGTGTGTGATGCATAGCTAAAAAAACGCCAGTCACTATCTGAATGACTAAACAAATACCTGCTAACGAACCGCTTTTTCGCCAGGTCTTGTCTAGTTACTTTCCAAAGAGGATGCCCACTTTAAAAAGGGAAAAGGCAAGGCTTGATCTTATCCACCAGCCTCAGCAGCATTGGAAAGCATCACGTTCTGGCCACACACAAAAGAAGTCGGTGGAAGGTATGGACCTTCTCGGCTGAAGGTCAGGTCAGAAAGAAAGCAATCGCCAGTGCTCTCGGTTCCAGCAACGAGTCTTCTCTCCACAGAGGGCTAAAGGCAGTATCTTTAGTCTACCCAACTCCCTTGCTGCCTATTTCCTTTTCTACGGTCATTCCGTGGGGCCACAAGCACACCATCAATTGCATTATCCCCGGTACCACACATCACTCCACCTACTATCCTTCAAACCTAAGTTTGTTATTCCCACTAGGGTTTAGGTCGCTCTTACTTTCTTAGCGCTTACCAGATAGAAATTAGTATTTCTCTCCACTTACTAAATAGGGGGTGCGGAAGGGTGAAAAGATGGAATTAAGAATGATCTACGCCATTGCCATTCTTCTCTAATCACCACTTCTTCCTTCATATCTCCTCCTGGCGCCAGCCAGTGAGACCTTTCGTTGCATCCTCCACCTACCTATCCCCCTTCCTGTTCAGGAACTCTCTTTGAAACAAGGGGCGCTTCCGGTTCTGTGCGTGCTTCAAACAATTTTGTCTTCTCCATATTACCATATCTCTAGGTAGGAAAGGAGACAAATAGGCTGAAGGCCACCAATTTCATAAAAGAATTTGTTCACACCGATTGGGTGGCAAATCCTGTACTTGTTCCAAAGAAGAATAAAGAGCTGAGGATGTGTATCGACTATTCCGGTGTTAACAAATGCTGCCCAAAGGATCCCTTTGCGCTGCCTAGAATTGACCAGGTCGTAGACTCCACAGCAGGCTCCGAGCTACTTTGTTTTTTTGGACGCCTACTCAGGGTACCACCAAATCAAGATGAGGGAGTCGGATCAGCTGAAAACATCTTTCACCACTCCATACGGGACTTTCTGCTACATCATGATGCCTTTCGGCATGAAGAATGCAGGTGCAACATACCAGCGCTGTATACAAAATTGCCTGCACGAACAAATCGGCCGTAATGTTCACGTCTATGTTGACAACATTGCGGTGATGTCGAAAAAGAAGGCGGATCTCCTAGAAGATTTGGAAGAAACTTTTCAGAATCTCCGGAAATACCAGATGAAACTCAATCCCACCAAGTGTGTTTTCGGTGTTCCGGTCGACAAACTACTTGGATTTATCGTCTCAGAACGAGGGATCGAAGTTAACCCGGAGAAGATCAAGGCTATCCGAAACATATCCAGACCTACTTGTCTGAAGGACGTGCAGCGCTTAGTAGGATCGGCAGCAGCCGTCCGTCGTTTCATAAGCTGCCTCGGAGAAAAGGCAATGCCATTCTACCGGCTATTGAAGAAATCCGACAACTTCGGGTGGACAGCAGAAGCAGATACCGTCTTAAAGCAGCTTAAGGAGGCTCTCATATCCGCTCCAATATTGGCAGCACCTCGATCGCAGGAACCAATGCTGCTCTACATTGCGGCAACAGGAGCAGTTGTCAGCGTTGTCTTGGCTGTGGAAAGAAAGGAAAGCGAAGCCGTGACGTCTGAGCAACGTCCGGTCTACTTCATCAGTGAAGTCTTCTCCATGTCCAAGCAGAGGTATCCACATTACCAAAAGCTGCCTTAGGGCGTATTCTTCGCTGCCAGAAAGCTTAGGCATTATTTCTAGGAGCACACAGTGACAGTAGTCAGCAGGGCACCGTTGGGAGACATAATCAACAACGCAGAGGCAACATGCCGAGTTGCAAAATGGGGCATCAAGCTTGCCGCCTTCGACATAGTCTACAAACCACGGACTGCCATTAAGACTCAAGCACTTGCATATTTCGTTGCCGATTGGATAGAAGCCATGGAGGAAACAGTACTCCCCGAGTCAGAATATTTGGTCATGCACTTTGACGGATCAAAGATGCTCAAAGGCTCGGGGGCTGGAGTTGTTTTGCGCACACCCAAAGGTGACAAGCTCAGCTACGTATTGTAGATTAATTTTACAACAACCAATAACGTCGCAGAGTATGAAGCTTTGCTTCACGGACTACATGTGGCAAACGACCTTGGCGTCAAGAGAATCCTCTGTTATGGCGACTCCGATTTAATCGCGCAACAAGTAAGCGACACATGGGACGCAAAGAGTACAACAATGGCGGCTTACAGGGCCAAAGTTGACGAATTCGCCAAAAAATTCATGGGCTACGAAGTCCGGCATGTTCTAAGAGCTGAGAACGAGGTGGCAGACACCCTCGCCAGACTCGGGTCTTAACGCAAAAAAGTGCCGAAGGACATTTTCCTGGAACACTTGCATCAGCCGTCCAAGGGCGCCGACTTGTTGGACCCCGATGCAGAAGAACCAGTAGAAGTGGCAAGTCTTGTCGTCTACTTGGTACAACCGGATTGGATTGTCCCATATCTCGATTTCTTAATCGACCAGAAGTTGCCGGAGGACGATGAGGTGTTGAAAAGGCAGATCGTAAGGCGAGCCAAATCATTCACAATAATAAAAGGTGAGTTGTACAAGCGAAGCACGTGCGGTATCTATCAGCGGTGCATATTGCCAGAAGAAGGCCGGGAAATCCTGAAGGACATACACATCGACACTTGCGGGCATCACGCCTCCGCCAGGTCCATTGTGTCCAAAGCTTTCCGCCAAGGTTTCTACTGGCTAACTGCCAAAGAAGACGCTGAGCACATCGTGAAAACATGCAAATGCTGCCAGTTGTACGCCCGCCAACCTCACATGTCA
This sequence comes from Poa annua, assembly GCA_026929855.1. Lineage (NCBI taxonomy): Eukaryota > Viridiplantae > Streptophyta > Magnoliopsida > Poales > Poaceae > Poa > Poa annua. The sequence continues at coordinate 55,160,788 of CM049426.1, read as the reverse complement.
GACAAGAGCTAAGGACAATTCCAATCACTTGGCCGTTCGCGGTCTGGGGCTTAGACATGGTTGGTCCCTTTAAGAAGGCACATGGTGGGTGTACCCACCTATTGGTCGTTGTCAACAAGTTCACTAAATGGGTCGAGGCCAAGCCGATCAATAAACTTGATGCACGAACAGCCACCAATTTCCTCTGGGGAATTATCTCTCGGTTCGGAGTTCCACACAGCATTATCACTGATAATGGCAGCAACCTATCTCAAGGCGACATCGAAGAATACTGAAGTGATCTAGGCATCCGGCTTGATTTGGCATATGTGTCACACCCTCAATCAAATGGACAAGTAGAGCGTACAAACGGCTTAGTCCTCTCAGGACTTAAGCCCCGTCTCCAAGCTCCGCTACATAGGGCAGCCGACGCTTGGGCAGAAGAGATACAGTCCGTACTCTGGAGTTTGCGCACAACGCCAAACAGATCTACCGGCTACACTCCTTTCTTCTTAGAATATGGCGTAGAGGCGGTGCTACCCACCGACATGAAATACGATTCCCCTATAGTTCAAGCCTACATCAAGCAAGACGTAGAAGGGGCAAGACAGGATAGCCTAGACTTGTTAGATGAAGAAAGAGACGTTGCTCTATATCGCTCCGCCTTGTACCAGCAACAACTTCGCTGCTACCATAGCCGGAGAGTGCGGAAGCGAGGCTTCAGAACAGGTGACCTGGTTCTCCGCCTAATTCAAGACAGAATAGGCTTGCACAAGTTATCCCCGCCATGGTAAGGACCGTTTATATTCACAAAGGCACTGCTCAATGGTTCCTACTATCTAGGCGACATCCGCGATGAAGAAGAAAATAAAAGAAGGAGGCGGCATGAAGGAGAGAAACCAAGCTTAAAAGAGGCATTTCCGACCCGTTCGAGCAAACAAGACGGCCTTGGAACATTGAGCAGCTACGTCCTTTCTACACTTAGCAATTTATAATTGTAATAAGTTATATATGATTATAAAATAAAACTCTGTGGTTCCTCATCTGTGTTGAGAAACATGACATCTTTTGTCTTTTCTTGCAATCATATATCCCCTATGTATCTAAGTTACCTATTTTCTAGCTCCGTGCAAAGGTTCAAACTGGTAGATACTTGCAGCTTTCGAGCCAAACCAAAGGAAAAATCAACTTTTTGCGCCGCCTAATTCCTTTACTTTGATTACTTATATGTGGTTCGCATACTAGTATGTCTTTGGCGCCAACATGTTGGCTTTGGTTCCTGATTCTAAACTCATGGTACTAACCCTGGTTGTTTCAGCTAAAGTTCCCGGCAGAAGTTTTGCCAACATACAAACGGTCAAGGATATAAGTCAAAATAAAATTAAGGCGGGCCAAATAAAACAAGGCAAAAGCCTACTTAAATAGCAAAATAAAAACAAGTTCGCTGGCTTCCCGCCTAGTAGTACATCTCCAAAAGATATTTACAAATATTACAAGTTGAGATTTAACTGTTTCAGGGGTAGGAGGAGGCTGGTCGTCAAGGTAAAACAAAAGGAGCCGACACCAACGACTTTGGTTCAGGGGCCGCCTATATTAGGCTTGGGGGCTGAGAACTTCAGCCCTAGAGCTATCACTCCCCTCCGCCTCGGCCGTGCCGGCAGCTCCAACTTCTCCAGCAACCGGCACAGGATGGCGCCGATAGAAGATCGTCGTGTCTACCATGTCGGCGACCCGCATGGCGTAACCGGCAACAATGTTCAGTACAGCACCAGACTGAACCTTGCTGTCGTCTTCATAGGTAGATGACATGCCCTCGGTGAGGATTCCTATCTCCACCTCGGGGTAGTGCGCCATGAATAATCCTAGCGCAGTTTTGGCACCACCCCGCGCTGCTTATTTCAGCGAGCTCTTGTGTAGCTTCGTAGCTTGCTCCAGCATGCTAGGCACATCGTTGAACTCGACGGGCTCCTGGCTCCCGGAGGAGATGAAGAACTTGGCGGCAAACCGCTTGGACGCCACCAAAGTCTCGGTGATCAGCTCACCTAGACGCGCAAGGCTAGGCGAGGGCTGAAAACCTTGTCATCGCCTAAGCCGGCAGCAACTGTACCAAAAAAGTAAAAGCGTCAGTTTGTCTCAGGCTAACAAACTGACGGCAAAGATGAAGAGTGACGAACAGCTTACCAAGGACCGAGTTATGGAAGGCGTACAACTCAATCATATGAGCTGCCACCGCATCCTCCACAGTCTGGGCGCGAGAAGTCTGCTTGGATATCTCTTCAGCAGCCGCATTCTCCGCGTACACCAATTTTTTGCGTAGGCTATCTAGCTCACCTGTTAGCTGGGAAGACTCCTGCGCAAACTTCATCTGTTGTGCCTCCATCTCTTTCCGATGCTCCTCCTTCATCGCCAAGTTGGCGGCCGCCAAATCAGAGGCTTCATTCATAATAGCTTGCATATCAGTAGACGCCTTCAGTATATCCTGTGCGTGATCTAGCAGTTCTACAATATGGATTTACTAGCTAAATGATTGGCGGTAGCAAACACAAAACATGGCGGAAGGCAAAACACTCAGTGGTATTACCTTCATCCTTCTTGCGGGCCGCTTCCAAGTCGGCAATCCGCGCATCCTTCGCATCGCAATATTTTTTCAGATCGCGTTACCGCTTGTTTATATTTTACCTGGAGGAGATAAGCTCCACGTTGGCGGACAGGACGCCTTGCAGACAAAGACAAAGGCATATAACATATTGTCAAAAAATCACAAAGCCGGCAACTGATATCATTGATTTGTCATCTAAGTGCTCGGTGGGGGGGGGGGGGAAGACTATGTATATGCTACCAAGTTCCAAAAAGACAACTTACAACAATGTCGCCCTCCAAGTCGGCGAAAGTCTGGGCGGCGAAGTCGGCGAAAGCCAGGGTGGACTCCGTGGCCTCCTTAAAGGATTCCTAGGGGTCCCTAACCTTGCCGCCTCCACAAGCTGGGGCTGCCCTTCGCGGCCCGCCGGCAAGCTCCACCAGCAGCACCTCCTTGGCGGCACGGGATCGGACGACTTCATTTGCCGTAGCCGCAGACAATGGAAGGGAAGCACTAGTCACGCGGTCAGCAGAGGAGGTCCTTGGCGGCGGGCTAGAAGCCGGAACCTGTGGCTGGCGGCGGGTGTCGCTCATGAAGCTGCGGCCCGGGGCTGAGGAGTTGGCGGCACGGTCGCAGGTGAGTTGCCCCGGGGCCGCTTTCCCCTAGACAAAAGGGATTTGGCCGACAACTTGGAAGTTGCCACCCGCTCCCTGGCAACAAAGTAAAGTTAGCCAGATGAATACAAGTAATAAAGAAGGCCGACAATTGTCTAAGGCGGGAAATGAGTACCTTCGGGGGATGTTAATCCCCGCGTTCTTGTCAAGATCGACGAGCACCGGCTCAGTAGTCGTTGCAGTCCGTTTCTTCCTCTCAGCATTAGCCGTAGAGGAAGCAGCGCCGGACGCCTTGCGCTTCTTGGTTTTCCAGGCTTCCGGCTCGTAAAAGTCGGCAGCCAGGTCGTTCTCCCCCAGAGAAGAGAGTTGTTAACCAAAAACAAAAGAGCAAGTGTTAAGAAGACTCAAGTAAACCAGCAGAGCCGCAAAAGAAGGGCAAAAAAGAGAAATGTCTACCTCGAGGGGAGGGTTGTCGTGGGTGTGCATGGGCACGCCCTCCACCGCCTTCACCAGCCCTGATTTGATAAGGCTGCGAAGCCGGGCCGCCAATTTGGCAGCTGGTAACCCGTCTTCTCTTACGCGAAGAGAAGCCGTGGCAGTAGGCGAATACTGACACATCTTATGCGGGCTATACCGCAGAGGCAGTATTCACCGGCTAAGCCAGCAGATGACGGTGTCCACCCCGTCTAGCAAGGGGGGAGCCATCGTCCGAGTGAGGAACTCGATCCTCCTTTGGATAAGGCGGAGCTCCTCCGTCAACTTGGGGACCGCCTCGTCCCAGCATGGGCCTGGGCATAGGCGGCGCGTTCACAAAGTCCGGGACGCCAAATTGACGGCCCGGTGCTGCCAAGTCTTGGCAGTAGAAGAAGGTGGACGTCCATCCCTTGACGGACTCGATGTAGGGTATCTTGGGATACCATTGGTGTCCTTGGCTGTAGTTGAAAGTGATACTGCCGCAAGTCGCCAGTCCACCGTCCGGCACAGTCTGACGCCGGCAACGGAAGCAGTATCTGAAGAAATCTAAACTAGTCCTAATACCTAGATAGCTCTCAAACAGAGTTGGGAAGACGGCTAAGACTAGTATGCTATTGGGCATGATGTTGTGGGGCTGGAGCCCATAATTATCCAGCACCTCGCCATAGAAGGTGGAAGGCGGCAAAGCCTTCCCCTAACTAGGTGGGAGGTGAGGATTACCCGCTCGCCGGCTTTCGGAGCCGGGACAACATCCCCGAAGGCGGGCCGCCAGCTGCAATCCTCCCGGGTCGGCAGGTAGTCGGCCGCCTCCAGGTCTTTGAGCGCGTCTTCGTCGACGATGGACGGGAGCCTGTAGCGTGACCCGAGGTCGGCGGGCTCCTCCTCCTCGTCAACGGGCGCGCCACCGACCGCCGCCGGCGCGGTGGAAGATGAGGGCGCTGAGGCCGCCGCCGCACGGGTGTGCGCGGTCGGGGTAGAAGATGGTGCGGTGGCGGGAATGCCCGCCAGCGCCGCCGCGGAGCGCGACACCGCGCCGCCCATCATCGTGGGCGCGGTGGTCTTCGTCGCGAGCTCGCTGGACGCCACCGAGGTGGTGTCTTGGGGTCCGGTGGCGATCTCCGTGCGTGGAGGTCACCAAAGAGGAGGTGCTCGCCGGAGTTCTCTCAGAGGTCGCAAGAAAGCTCGGGAGAGCGAGTGCGCGGGATAGGAAAGGATGGAGGAGGTGAAGTGTGAAGGAGAAGAATGAACCGCTCGGCTCTCTATTTATAAGCTCGGGCGTTGCTCTCTGTGCAACGGCTCAATTAGCCGGACACGTGTCGGTCATCCGTTGCCGCAGAGCAATGCGCGCTGGCACGATCACCATGATTCCTCATTTCCCGCGATTTGCAATCATGGTGTGATTTTCGCTCCATTTGGTTTCAAATTGTCGTGAACCAACTGGCATCATCCGTCAAAGATAGGTTTGACTTGCTGCCAAGGATCAAGCTTTCTCGTGAAGCTATCAAGCAAGTTTCACTAAGCCGTCTTTCCCATGTCGGATAAAGGCGGCCGTGTGCCAACGCTGAGGTACACGTTCCCCATTATTTTCAAAATGGTTCAAGCCCTGCAGCCGCCAACATTGAAGAATGAAGAATCAAGAAGAAGTGGCGCATGGAGAACTTCAACCTTTCTGGGGGCTAATGTTGGGGATATACTAACTAGGGGTATCTCCAACATGGATCAATCCGGCTAGTGCAGTGTGGCCCAAGGGTGGTAAGGCTGAACCCTGCCGGGCGGCCCAGATAGCTGACGTACAAGGAAGTAGGCGGATGGTCCAAGGAGGGCGGAAGGCCGAAGCCCATCAAGCCACCAAGCACAAGACGGAAGGCGGGAACTAAGCCGGCTAGGTCTAGGACTCTGTTTACTTGCCGGACAAGTACTTACCTTGTATCCTGGGGTCTGGCCGCCTATATAAGCCGGCCACCAGGAAGCCTTTAGGGCACGCTCAATACGCATCATACACATTGTAACCTGCTCACGGCCATTGCCTCATAGTGAACTATAGCAGCACGTAGGATCTTGCCACCGTTGCGGGATCCGAAGCTGGGTGAACTCGCCGTGTTCAATCCCGTCCTCGACGACTCCAGCGTTCTTCCCCATAATCCATACGTAGGCTAGAGGACCCCCGTCTCCTATCAAATATGCCAATACTACGACATTGGATGTGTACCACGTGATTCATAAAAAGGTTTCCTTTTGACAAAATTTGCATTGTCCGTCTGATGTTTAGATTGTGATTGCCCAATGCACTCAAATTTCTTATTGAAACATGTAAGATGATTTTAGGTGAGTTTATGCAGTATTTTGGTCTTTATCATCATCATCCGAATAATGGGGGTAGGGCATATTTTGGTCTTCTCCTCAAGGTAACAAGGTAATATATAGGTGTTATGATTTTATTGAAAGTTTGGAGATGATTTTAGGTGTCTTTATCATATAGGTTGTGGTAAGATGTTTATTTGACTTGAAGAATGCCAGTAGCAGTTATCTGGCACGGTGGCCAGCACGACTACATGGCATCAAGTTGCGGTGAGAGTATGGATACATACACTCCATCCATGTCATTGTAGGAGGCTATAGAGTAGTGCAACAAAGTTGTGGCAACGTAAGGAGGTAGAACGCCTTGCAAACTTGGTTGAGAAACACATCGAGGATCTGGAACTGAACCTGGTGAAGAGGTGTAGGTTGTGGTGATGAGGCGTAGGGCTTATCGACGGGACTATACCTAATGCTATGAAGGATGGAGGTGTTTCCATTTAAGTTACCACTTAGCAATGGTCCCTCTACTCTCGAAAAGAGGTTATCTTACCTCTCCGATGATTAAGACTAGGGTAGTGATTACTACAAAAAAAAATTAAATTCAGTCAATTTTGGGTTTCTATGAGCTATGTCTATAGATCAATTATCTGTTCTGAATTGAAAGACAAAATAAATATGCTATTAGCGCTGCGACAATGCTGCACTACTCGGTGTATGCCTCCTCTACATTGTAGAAAGTAGTTTATAATTAGTAATTTGTTTTGGTTATGTCTTTTCACCAGTTTAAAATCCATTTTAACTGATGTTTCATGCAGACTTTCAGGTTAGTATCCATTTATAACCGACCTTAATAAGTGTAGAGAAAATTAGTTGTTTGAATTATATCTTCCCATTTTATTTTGAATCGATAGAAAACATTGAAATACAAGTTCGTGATCATATGGCTAATAAATACCACAACAATTCATACTATAAGATTATTATTCGTCGAGATCCCACTTCATAATAAAGAATTTGATAAAAAAGTGTCATATTATTTAAGTTTCAATGTGGCACATCGAACTAAAAATGATCGCCACTTACCTATCCGAAACTAGTTTTAATTTCAATCAAATGATGGATAGTGAAATAAGAGAGACTAAGAAAATAATACGGCCTTATTCCGGGTAGTTGCACAGTCGCGCAACGGGTCATCTAGTTGAAATAAAAGATGAGAAGAAACCCAAGATTGGTGCAGTTGGGCCTTATTTTCATAAGGTTTGCTGTAATCCCGTCAAAGATAGAACCCTTGTGGTAATCTCACTTCAGGAGTTGAGATTCCTACTGAAATGATGTAATGGTTGGACTTTAAGTGGAGATTGACAAAACTAAGTTGTTGAACTACTTTTGTCAATATAAGATTATTCCTTAGTTCTAACCAAGAGTATGAAACAAGAATGGTCTTGGAGAAATCACCTAGTAATAGGGATCACCTTGCATCACTAGGATGAGTGTATTATGAAGATTCCAGATGACACAAGAAAAGTAAACCCGATTAAGTAAGCCATTGGAACTAAATCTTCCCGTCCATTTATATTAGGGTGAATTAGGTATAGTGCCATTACCTAGGTTGGTTGAAAAACAAGAAAAAAGTACCTTGGTAAGACTTCCTAAACCCTATGTACCTTCCAAATAGTAGGTCAGTTATTACGTGAAGAAATTTAGTTAGAGCTATTAATAGGACTAACAATCATTAGATAAAGTCCTGATCCAAGGAGATTTTCAAGAAGACATGCCTAGAAGTGGAACAAGTATAACACAAAGTCTCATTAAATCAATTGAACAAGTATAACACAAAGTTATACTTAACTCAGTACCTGCTGCAAAATTGATTTTTTAATGAAACTTGAAATTTAAATTAGGTTAAAACCTTTTCCAAAGTTAATGTGTGATCAGTTGAACAAGTATAACACAAAGTCTCATTAAATCAATTTTGAAACATAGACTTGTGTAATTGTATTTAAATATGATGGATAACTTAAAATTGCGAACCTTTCTTTTATATTGTTTTCAAACCATCTCGGCATTCATTTATGTAAATCTTTTTCAAGACCATCCCCTGACCAAATTGGCAAACCCTTAACTCAATCACATTCATTCCTTTTGCATATCAAATTATGGGATACCCTTGACCAAACCCTGTGCTAAGCCTTTTACGCTTGTTTGTTTTAATTGTTATGTGCTTGTTGAATTGCTTGTTTATTGTATGTCTTTTTACTTTATAGATTGAACGGAGTGCAACGTTCGTTGTCGACAATGAGTGTGTGAGAAACAACAACATTCATCGGGCAAGTGACTTCATAAAACACCTACTATTTTATTCTATTGCATACCTAGTGTTTTAAGCAGTATTTGCAAAAGTAGTATGCATGATAGGCTTCTGGGAGATTTGTAGTATGCTATGCAAACCTGTTAGGTTACCCCTTAGAAATTCCAGTTAGACCCCTATTATAATTTAGTGGAAGTACCTGCTGCAAAATTGATTGTTTTATGGTTGATGTGATAAATGAAAATTTCCACTAAATTAATTTAACGCCTGGGTGGATTGGGTCGATCGAGGAGGTTTCAAGTTGAGTGGCTTCTCAGGGCCAAGTTTCATGAATTCTTCGCCCAAGATAGTTTCCACTTACTTGGGGCCATGATATGCGGTGTTAACCTGAGTTGCTCTCTTGTGGTAGGCCACCCAGGGCTATGAGATTTAAGTTTACACTGAGTCTAGTTGCTTATCGTGCAACCATTGGTCAATATGGGCTCTGTCTTGATGGAGTAAGTTGATGTGGACCTGGGTCAAGAGATTGATGGTGGTAGAGTTGATAGGATGGTGGTAATCTCTTAGTATGATCATGGGAAAGCAACTTCTGAAAAGTCTCGTCTTGATCTTCTCCTTTTCCTTCTCACTAAAGGAGCGTAGAGGATAGTTTGGGTTGATTGAGTCTAATGGTGAAAGTGCACACACTCTCGAGAGTTAAAACCTAAGATCTTAGCCGTGTCCCCGGCATCGGACAAATTGAGTGACTACACAAGGCTGTCTTCTGAAAATCTCTTCATTCCAACTTTTTAATAAAACTTTGATGGGTGAACATGGGTAGGGGACATGGACTTTTCCCAAGATGTCTCCTAAAGAGAAGTTATTGTTCCAAAAAGTGTTTACCAAAAGTAGGAGAAAATTGCTTTGCGCAATAGCCTTGAGCTCCACCAGCCAAATAAGCATATAGATATAGCTTAGTAGGATTTTAGAAATAAAAGTCACTTGCCACCACAATTCAATTGTGCTGACCCTTTATAGCTGGGCTGCAACTAAACCTTGCAGATTTGACAGACGACGAGTGAGCATTTCGATAGGATTTCGAGTCTACAACCAACATGCTTTGCCTGTGGCACATGAAGATGATGAGGCCCATTGCATCTACTATTTTCCGCTGCTACTCTTGGAAATTTTGCTAGCCTTTTCAGGTTATGCAAGTTGTAAGAGATATTTGTAACACTGGATCATGCGATTTAATAAAGTATTTGACACTTTTGCATGATATACATCTTAAACCGTGGTGCTAGCATTTGATCCAGGGACTAGCACATTAACACAGGGAATTCCACCTTATAATAAGAGGTGAGGTCACTACAGATGGTATCAGAGCACTGTGTTTCCTGTAGGTTCGAGACCCTAGGTTTGGATAGAAATAGGCTTTGACCATAGGATTGAAAATCTATTTCTATTCACTTTACTAAATAAATATATAAATATGTAATTTTCTTTATCTTTTCTTATCCTCTCGTCTACTATCTACCTTATGGAAAATATCTTATCTATTTCTAGATGACCATTGTTCTTGAAGTCTGAGTCTGATACTTCATAAGGAATTATACGATTCAACACGAAGAACTACATGAAAGATGATAGAAGAACATGGATTTAGAGTTCAACCACTTTGAAGAGTTTAAAGAAATTGAAGAAGATGATGAAGCGCTCAAGAAGGAGCTATACTAGACCACCATTTAGAACAACGATACCGTTTTAGTGTATTGTTCATACCAACTTAGGTTGTATGACAATACTAGATTGTTTGTTTGTGTGTGAACCTTGTTGCCTGGAGTTTTCTAGATGTTGTTTGTAAAATGAATTGCCTTGTCTTATTATGTTGGCATAGGATTCTTTCTTAGTGTCTTTGTATCTTAACTCATCCATGCTAAACCCAAACCAGACGCAATATCTACCCTAAGAAAAAAATTAAACCAACCAGAATGGATATACTAGTGGAGGTTAAGTTTAGGAGTTGACACAACATATATTTTCCATCACATCAAGGAGAAGGAATCTTGAAGAGACAACAACTTTTCAGCTATCCTGACGTAGGTTTAACGCAACCTACTAGTATGAGGACCGATAGTTTAGCTCAGGTTTGTCCTACAGACTGGAAACATTCAGTGAGATAAGTGAGGTTTGACCAAGTGTTAGAATACGAGATTCATCAAACCAAGTACAAAGTAATGAGTGAGTGCGACATGGATTGGCCCCCATGGCGAATACTCATGTCATTCTCTTTGCTATGAGGAATGGAAAATCTTGAGTGACTTTCCGATGAGAGAATACAATGATGAAAAACCAAAACCATAAAATTGTAGATATTTATAACCCTATGTGAGGAAAGGGTTGCTAAAACGTATTAAATTACGGTGAGGATAACCACAAGCAAAGTGTTGAAGAATACCCAACAATCGAAGATTTGCCTTCCATCAGAGTTACGTTAGTAGCTGCAAAAATGTAAACTGTGAAGATGAAGCACATGGGGACATCAAGCGGTTAGAGTTATGGAGATCGCTTTGAAATCCTCTCAGGTTGGTTTTCAGATTTAGCCAAGAGTGATATTCAGTACCAAAAGCAGTTCAATGGACTTATGTTATAATACAACCCTAAAGTGATGGAAAAGTTCGACTGAAAGATTATAGAAAGAATTTCATATTGCCGCAAAAGTTTCTTTTAAGGGTGGTAGCCCACTGAGTTAATCTAATCCAAGTTCTCCAAACCCATCTTTCTCTCTAACCTCCCCAATCAGCGGAATCATTCTCTGCTGGTTTTGCTGTTCCCGTGTCAGCAGCTGCATTTCTCCACCGTCCCTAGCTATCAGAATCTTTCCCAACACTTGCATTTTGTTTTCAGGCTCTCCGAATCTCGGGACGAGATTCCTTTTAAGGGTGGTAGTCTGTAACATCCCAAAGTTTTGAAATGTTTAAAAATCACTATAATTTTAAACTTTTGTTTTGATTTAAAATAAAACATTCAAAACATAAGGAAACTAAAATACAAAGAACTTTATAGGTTCTCCCAAAGAGTTAACATTTAAAGGATTCGAGTAAACACTATTTGAATTTGGAGTTTAGTTTAAAAACCTTTTATCCAAAGTATTTCTTAAATCCCATGATAGTTTGTTAAGTTGAATTAAAAGTTGAGAGAGCCTCCTTCATTCATAAAAAGTTTCATTTTAAGTAATTGACTCTAAAACACTTAACCTTGGATATTTATAAAACATAAAGCCATATATTAAAGGATGTTTTAAGTATTCTTTAGTATGCCCTCTTCTAAAACGGTTTTAATTAAACCATACATTTAAAGAAGTCTATACAACTCTTTGATGTTTAATTGACCTTCCAATAATGTTTACAAATGTTCTAAAAGCTAATTAAAGCATAATCTATTTATAAGTGGCTTTTATTTAAATATGTTTTGACGTATAAGATTTAGGAAGTACCATCCAAATAACGTTTAAACTCAAAATAATGATTATAAATTCTCAAATGCATTCTTTGGAAATCTGAATGAGTTATAGTACCTTAAAATTTAAATGTTTTGCACAAACTACTTCGGTTACATAATGAGTTCATCATAACCCCTAGTCAATACAAAAATTGGTGGTATTTCTTTATACTAAACAACATCTGACTTTGTTAGACACTATTTAAATTGACAAAGTTTTTAATCAAGCAGTTATTAAACAATTCAAGTATCATATATTGAATTATATTTAAAATCAAACCAAGAATTCATCATCATCGTGGCATTCTTGCATTTAAATCACAAATGTTTTGGTATGTGAAATCCACACTTAAAAACCATAAATAAACCATTTTAAAACATGATATCATGTATTCTCTATACCATACTTTGAATTACTAAATTATCATGTGACTAAAGTATTACCAAAAGGTTCCATTATGGACAAGTTTTTTAAAACATATTTTATACAGTATTTATAGATTTTGTTCAAAGCCAAAAATGAGTTTTATTGAAAAAGGAATTATATATTTGTGGTATTTTCATAAATATATTTTAGCTATAAAGAAATTAATTTAAAATCGCTAATTTCGAAATTAACATAAAGTATCAAACTTTCATTCAATCATTATTCAAATTTTGATTTTTGAAAAATATCTAAAAAAAGATTTAGAATGTTTTAAATGATAGATATGATTATTAGAAATTTTTAGAAACTCGTTTTAATTCATTTGAAATTATAAAACAAAAGTTATATAAAAAAAAATCGGCGCGCGCGTACGCGCGTGTGGCCGGGCGTGGCTGTGCGCAGCGTTGTTGCTCCCCTTCTCTCCTTTTTAGTCCCACCTTGCTACTTTAGCCACACCCGTACCAGTATTAGCCTATATATAGACACCAACTGGATGGGCAAAATCACAAAATACAAATTCGGGTTGAACCATTTATTTTGGTTTGACTAGAATAAAATAAAATATTTATTTTATCTCCGGTGGGATTTCTATCGGTGGGATTTCTCTTCTTCTCTCTCGACGGCACTTCTCACACAACGGAGGTACTGCGCATATCTTCTCTTTTCCGCCTTTTATGTTTAGTTTTGTAGAGTAGTTTTTGTAGAATAATTTAGGCTACAAATTTAGTAGTAGTATATTTTCCGTAGCGTTGTAGCATCCCAATATTTTGGAATGTTCAAAAATCACAAAAAATTTAAAACTTTATTTTGATTAAAATAAAATGCATAAGATAACCAATTATAAAAGACTTCAAGCATCTAGAAGAGTTTTAATATTTCAATTATCTTGGAAAGATCATTACTTCCAAAAGTTGATCCAAGTTAAACAATTTTTTTTCCATTGTAGTTATTAAACCTCCATATGTAATTTGACAAATGTTTATACCATTCCATTAAAATAAAAGGGTTTTCCTTATAAATATTTGTTTCCACCACTTAGCCTTAGCAATTCATAATTTAAAATGGTATTTACAAGTGTAATTTTAAATAATTTAAAACAGGATCCATTTGCCAAATAGTTTTTCTTTAGTTCCACTGAGTACAACAACTTAGTGTTGAAACTTCAACCTATAGTATATAACTTTAATAACTTCATTATGTTTTATATAAATGGATTATCCAATTACATTCCATTAGCTTAAAATGATCTTCTTTTATTTCCAAAACATAAAATGACTTTCAGGAGTATACTTTTGTTTTTAAATCAAAAATCTTTTCCAAAGTGGTTATGAAACTTTCAATGAAGTTATCTTATGATAAATAAAATGGTGCCCAAAATCCTTCAAACTAAAATGATTACATTACATTTACCATACTTAATTCAAATAGGTATAAAATGTGTTTTAATAATCTATTAGAGCTAGATATTATGTAATAATAGAATATGAGTTTAGATAACTTAATTCCAAATCATATTTGAATATGGGTATTTTACAAATTTTATTTAGCCAAAAGAAACTTAAATTAATATATAACTACAAAATTGATATTTAGTATCAAATTGGTATTAAATGAATTTTTGAAAGATATTAAATTTCAAAAATGTTTAAAACATGCCCACAAATGGTTTAACTCAAAGATAATAATTTTACGAATTTTTAGAATTTTGTTTGACTGCTTTTGGACACTTAAATTAAAAGTTATGAAATAATGAAATAAAAATCAGAAAAGAAAAAGGAAGGGTGACGTCAGCGTGACGTCATCGTCGTCTTCCTCAGGCCGAGATTCACGCCCCGATTCTTTCCAAAAATTCGTCGAGGTTCTTGCGGGATTGGTTCCCTCCCCTGCCCCATTTAAAACCCCACCTCCTCCTCTCTCTTTCCCCTCTCATCCCCATCGAAATCGCGTCGTCAGGCCGTCAGAAAAGCTCGCCGGAGTACACACGGTGCCGCCGCCGTATTCCTCTGTTTTCCAGCGACACGGTACGGTCCCGCCAGTCATTCCTCGTCCTCTGCCTTTCCCGCACTCGTGCGCTTCTCCTAAGACCCGGGTGCGATTTTTCGTGCACTGTTTTGAGCTCCTCGTGCTTGAACCGAGCTCGCCGGCGCCCGAGCCGCCTCCGACCTCGTCTCCCTGCCGCACCAGGACGGACTACTCGAGGCCACCACCCCCATCCGAACCGCCGTGTCGCGCTGCATCTGGAGGTGACCTTCCCCGAGCCCGGGATCCACCGGAACACCTCCCCCGTCGAGGCCGAGCGTAGCGCCGCCGCGACTTCCTCTGCTCCGGCCATCCCGCGCGGCCCGGTGAGCACCACCCTCCCCCGTCCGTTCGATCATCCAGCAACGGCCCAGATTAGATCTAGTCCGAAGAGGTACGAACGGATCTGGACCGCCCGATCCCCTTTAGATCCTACGGCCCCTGTTAAACCTAGATCCGAGCCAATCACGGAGCGCCACGTCGGCCCAGCTTTTTCTGGTTTTATATCCGAATAGAATTAAATTGGCTGTTTTGCAAAAAAGCCCCTGACACTTAGATCTATCATAACTTTTTACTCCCATATCCAAATTCAAATATTTTTATATATTTGGAAAGCCCTTGACATGAAGAATATTTTAGATCTGCCCAAATTCAAATTTGACTTAGTTTAAATTTACAAATTGCAAATGGTGAAATTGAGTAATTTTATCATAACTGTAAATCTATAAATCCAAAAATTTCAAATAAAATTGTTTTAGAAACATTATTAAATGTGTGGTGTGATGCCTATGTTATAAAATAATTTTTGAGAATTATTTTGATGATTTAAATAGTTGCATGTTTAATTTGAATAGTTTGACTATTTTTGACATAACTTTTAGTACAAACATTATTTTTATTTAATCCAATTGCTATACATTTAATTAAAAGCCCTCTATCTATTAACCCCATTTATAAAGATTTGTTATAAATAATGCCTGAATAATTTAAAATGAATTTAAAGATCATGAGACTTGATTTGATTTATTCTAGCACATTATAAAGTTATTAATTTAAAAATCTATTACTTTGCACCAAAGACATAAATAATTGTCCTAGTCTAGAGAAAGCTCAAATTCCTGTTTATTAATATAATACATAACTTTAATAAATAAGTTTTATTTAAAACCTTTTAAAAGATTTTAATTCATTTACAAGTGTATATAAATGATATTGGTTAATTAGGTGTTACTAAAAATGTGAATTAAAACATTATGCCATTTCAAATAACTAGGTTGTATTCATAATACTATGAACTTGTCAGTTGTGATTTAAAAATTATAGATATGATAAATTAAGAAATTCTTGAATATGAATTTGCTTAAATTTAAAATTTTGAAAACATAACCTTAGGTAAAAGAAATTAAATATGATGGTTGTTGTAAAATTTTGAACCTTGCTTTTAAATTATGATTAAACCATCCTAGGATCTCTTCGTTTAAAGACCATTTCATTTGGATCCTGTGATCTTTCAATCTTTTCAAATTGAAAATGTCCAATTTGACTTTTGACTATACCCTAAACGCAACCACATAAATTCTTTTGAATATTGAATATTGTGACACCCTTGACCAAATCCACTTCTAAGCCTTATTACGCTTGTATGTTTCAATTTGTTTTGTGTTTGTTGAATTGCTTGTTTATTGGATGCCCTTTTACTATATAGTTTCAAACGGGGAGCAACTTTGACTTGGACAAGAGTGAGTGAGAAACGACAACTTTCTTCAGGCAAGTGACTTCATAAAACACCTACTATTTTATTCTATTGCATATCTAGTGTTTTCAAACAGTATTTGCAAAAGTAGTATGCATGATAGGTATTGGGAGATTGTAGTATGCTATGCAAACCTTTTAGGTTCCCCTTAGAAATTCCAGATTAGACCCCTATTATAATTTAGTGGAAGCACCTGCTGCAAAAATGATTGTTTTATGGTTGATGTGATAAATGAAAATTTCCACTAAATTAATTTAACGCCTGGGTGGATCGGGTCGATCGAGGAGGTTTCAAGTTGAGTGGCTTCTCAGGGCCAAGTTTCATGGTTGTCTTCGCCCAGGATAGTTTCTACTTACTTGGGGCCATGATATGCGGTGTTAACCTGAGTTGCTCACTTGTGGTAGGCCACCCAGGGCTATGAGATTTAAGTTTACACTGAGTCTAGTTGCTTATCGTGCAACCATTGGTCAATATGTGCTCTGTCTTGATGGAGTAAGTTGTTGTGGACCTGGGTCAAGAGATTGATGGTGGTAGAGTTGATAGGATGGTGGTAATCTCTTAGTATGATCATGGGAAAGCAACTTCTGAAAAGTCTCGTCTTGATCTTCTCCTTTTCCTTCTCACTAAAGGAGTGTAGAGGATAGTTTGGGTTGATTGAGTCTAATGGTGAAAGTGCACACCCTCTCGAGAGCTAAAACCTAAGATCTTAGCCGTGTCCCCGGCATCGGATAATTTGAGTAACTACACAAGGCTGTGTTCTGAAAATCTCCTCATCCCAAATTTCTAAATAAAACTTTGTTGGATTAACATGGGTAGGAGACATGGACTTGTCTCGAGATTTTGTCTCTGAAGGAGAAGATTATTGATTTAAGAAAACTGTTTATCAAAACTAGGAGAAAATTTGCTTTGCGCAATAGCCTTGAGCTCCACCAGCCAAATTAAGCATATAGTATTAGTATAATAATACATTAGGAATTAAAGTCACTTGCCACCACAATTCAATTGTGCTGACCCTTTATAGCTGGGCTGCAACTAAACCTTGCAGAATGTCCGAATGAGGAGTAAGGGGGTCGTCTTCGACATACAACCAACATGATTTGCTAGTGGCTTCATGGAGAAGATGTAGCTCCATGCTACCTTTAGGATTGCGTTTGAACTCTGAAATAAAGTGTGAACTATTTATTCAGCTAGCATTTTCCGCTATGCTAAGTTGTAAGGATATTTGTTTTTGGATCATTCGTCTCGTTCTGTAATAAATTATGACATTGTACTGTGATATTACATCTATTGGAGAATGTGAGACTTATATGATCCAAGTCTTTACATTATTCATATGTGCCATTGCTTTCATAAGCATGGGCACTACAAGCGTAGTTTCTGAGTAGTTTTAGATTATAGTCTAGCGTAGTATTTACTCGTACACTATACGATCCGTTTTTAGTTCGAGTAGTGTCGTAACTTTAGCTATTTGATCCTACGGATATAGTTAGTCTGTCTAAACCAACCGGTTGCACCAATCACCATCTTGCCACTTTTAGCTGTTTTCTGGGTTGACCATAATAGGAAATTCGTATGCAGATTTTGCAGAAACACCCCTATAACTTAAAACTCTCATATCTTTTGAACCACATGTCCAAATTTGATGAACTTTATGTCTATGAAAAGCTCTTGACCTGTAGAATCTTTTGGCATTGTTATTTTCCAACTTTGACTAGGTTAAATTCGTTCAAATGTTCAAATGCATGATTTAAGTAAATTGGACATAGATATTATTGTGTATGTCCAAGAAATTTTTAAATGAAATATTTTTGGAATCATTAAGATGTAGAATAAGTATACGATTGTTCATTATATTGACCAACCTTAAAATGATTTAGTGTACAAATTTGATTTTAAAACTTGATGCCAATTTAAATAACTAGAATATTAATTCATTGATATGAACATTTAAGTATGGATTTAAAATGATTTGTTATGTTACTTTAATGAAACTTGAAATTTAAATTAGGTTAAAACCTTTTCCAAAGTTAATGTGTGATCAGTTGAACAAGTATAACACAAAGTCTCATTAAAGCAATTTTGAAACATAGACTTGTGTAATTGTATTTAAATATGATGGATAACTTAAAATTGCGAACCTTTCTTTTAAATTGTTTTCAAACCATCTCGGCATTCATTTGTGTAAATCTTTTTCAAGACCATCCCCTGACCAAATTGGCAAACCCTTAATTCAATCACATTAATTCCTTTTGCATATCAAATTATGGGATACCCTTGACCAAACCCTGTGCTAAGCCTTTTTACGCTTGTTTGTTTTAATTGTTATGTGCTTGTTGAATTGCTTGTTTATTGTATGTCTTTTTACTTTATAGATTGAACGGAATGCAACGTTCGTTGTCGACAATGAGTGCGTGAGAAACGACAACATTCATCAGGCAAGTGACTTCATAAAACACCTACTATTTTATTCTATTGCATACCTAGTGTTTTAAGCAGTATTTGCAAAAGTAGTATGCATGATAGGTTTCTGGGAGATTTGTAGTATGCTATGCAAACCTGTTAGGTTACCCCTTAGAAATTCCAGTTAGACCCCTATTATAATTTAGTGGAAGTACCTGCTGCAAAATTGATTGTTTTATGGTTGATGTGATAAATGAAAATTTCCACTAAATTAATTTAACGCTTGGGTGGATTGGGGCGATCGAGGAGGTTTCAAGTTGAGAGGCTTCTCAGGGCCAAGTTTCATGGTTGTCTTCGCCCAAGATAGTTTCCACTTACTTGGGGCCATGATATGCGGTGTTAACCTGAGTTGCTCACTTGTGGTAGGCCACCCAGGGCTATGCGATTTAAGTTTACACTGAGTCTAGTTTCTTATCGTGCAACCATTGGTCAATATGGGCTCTGTCTTGATGGAGTAAGTTGATGTGGACCTCGATCAAGAGATTGATGGTGGTAGAGTTGATAGGATGGTGGTAATCTCTTAGTATGATCATGGGAAAGCAACTTCTGAAAAGTCTCGTCTTGATCTTCTCCTTTTCCTTCTCACTAAAGGAGTATAGAGGATAGTTTGGGTTGATTGAGTCTAATGGTGAAAGTGCACACACTCTCGATAGTTAAAACCTAAGATCTTAGGCGTGTCCCCGGCATCGGACAAATTGAGTGACTACACAAGGCTGTCTTCTGAAAATCTCTTCATTCCAACTTCTTAATAAAACTATGATGGGTGAACATGGGTAGGGGACATGGACTTGTCCCGAGATGTCTCCTAAAGAGAAGTTATTGTTCCAAAAAGTGTTTACCAAAAGTAGGAGAAAATTGCTTTGCGCAATAGCCTTGAGCTCCACCAGCCAAATAAGCATATAGATATAGCTTAGTAGGATTTTAGAAATAAAAGTCACTTGCCACCACAATTCAATTGTGCTGACCCTTTATAGCTGGGCTGCAACTAAACCTTGCAGATTTGACAGACGACGAGTGAGCATTTCGATAGGATTTCGAGTCTACAACCAACATGCTTTGCCTGTGGCACATGAAGATGATGAGGCCCATTGCATCTACTATTTTCCGCTGCTACTCTTGGAAATTTTGCTAGCCTTTTCAGGTTATGCAAGTTGTAAGAGATATTTGTAACACTGGATCATGCGATTTAATAAAGTATTTGACACTTTTGCATGATATACATCTTAAACTGTGGTGCTAGCATTTGATCCAGGGACTAGCACATTAACACAGGGACTTCCACCTTATAATAAGAGGTGAGGTCACTACAATGTCTCTCAGGATTAGTTGTCAGGTAACATAAGTAAATCCAAATATGTTAATATCCCATGCCTACCATTGATTGGGATTATAGAATTTTGTATACTCTTTCTAGGAATCACAATGATCAAATAGACAATTCCACTCGACTACCATTTGGTTTTGCTAGGAGCTCTTTAAATCACCAAAACACAAATGGAACATTTATATCTATATATATTCTTGGAGTCAAAGACCTAGAATCATTTTAAAGTTTTAAATAACAAATTTCCACAATTAAGTTATAACAGTAAAAAAAAGTAGTCTCATGTTGCTATAATGCACCACAAAAATAATCAAGTAAAGGCCACAAAATATAGTAAAGACTTAAATACCAAAAGGTGTCCAACTGTCTGTAAGTTAATAGTATTCAAGAAATGCAAAGGATTCAAATTTTGAAGGTGAAATATACTCCCTTATGCAAATCTAAATTCCAGGACTTATTTGCAAGTTCTTAATTTTAAAATAAGTCCAAAACAGAAGGTAGGGGCCTGTTCTCATTGTGTCTGCAGTCTCTTTGGAACCCAGGCGGTTTTCTGCAAAATTGCATTTCCAGAACGTTTTCTTCTTCCTTCGGCCAGAATGCAGGGCAGAGCGTGGCGTCGCCGTTGCGCTGTCGTGCCTCTCTTCTCTTCGCTTCCCCGCGGCGATAAGGACGCCGACGAGCCGTCTGCATCTCTTTCGTCCCTCACTCGCGCCCCTCTCTTCCTCTTCCTTCCTCTATGTTCATCTCCAAACCCTAACCCTAGTCTCTCCGGCCGCCCCCAAGTTTCGTCGACTGCCGGCGATGGAGGTCTCCTATTGGAGTGATGAGTGGCTGGGAATCTCCGCTGTGAAGCCCTCTTCCCCCTCGACGATCCGTTGGTGCGGAGGAGCTCGGAACGGGTTGAATTCCGCGTTCTTCTTCCTCTCCGACCGCCGGACGTCGTGGACAAGTTCGTCGCCGTCCGACCTTACCTTGCCTCACCGAGCCTTTCATCGTCATCTTGGTGAGCTTCGGAACCTTCATGTAACCTCCGTTTGTTCCAATTCATTCGGAATCGTTGCCCCTCGTGCTTCATCTCCGGCCGCCTCAAAGCTCGCCGCCGGCGAGAGTCCGGTGACCATTTGGTCATTTTGCCGCCACCAATAGAACCGAGTCAGTGCACTCTATCTAGGACTAGCTTCAGTTCGGGTTAATTCGTGCGAGTTCGTCGAGTTGATCTTCAGCAAGAGGATCGTATTCATTGCTGACGTAATGCTGACGTTAGCATGGAAATTAAATCAATTTCCTTATTTCTTTTCAATTGTGTAAATCAGTGACAGGTGGGACCACCCTGTCAGACTTTTATTCTTTTAAGAAAACCCTGTAAATAATAAAACCATGACAGGTGGGCCCAACTTAAATTAATAATTTCATAAATTGATTTAAATTGAATAAACTTTGTAAATTCATAACTAATTAATTTTAAATCAGGAAAATATAATCTTTATATCAAAATGATTAGAAAAATAAAATCTAAATATCTATATCATTACAATTTGTGTTTGAATAAAAATTAAAATACAAATCACTTAACCTTTTTAATATGGAGTTAATTTGAAATGCTATACTGGATGCATTGCAAACTTCATTTAAAATGTTTCACATGCATTACTCTAAATTTGAAATTGTGCTTTCATTATAACATGTAATGTTCTTATTTAAACCATTACTATTTCAAAATAATAACTTACTTAAGAAAATAATTAATGAGTATAATGATTCATAATTTTGAAAATGATGCTATAAGCTTATGAACCTTGTTTTACTACCATTTCATATTAATTTCAAATAAATAGAAATGTAACACCACTGAACTACTACTTCCATGTTGTACAAATGTTGCACCTATCCCATTTATTACTTAATTCCTTTTACTTATAATTAGGTTAATGATGAACACGAAAACCAACTAAAAGGTTAATAACACTATGTTAGTTAAGTAATTTTTTTTATTATATAATCAACAAATCATTCATTCATAAGAAACTAAGCTAAGTTTAAGTTGTAAGAGCTTGATTAAATTCAAATAACATTCATAAGCCAAGGTCTTGGGTAAAACCCTCAAAGAAGAATAATGTTATAAGCTCTCTATTAACCATGTGTTATGGTATCAACAATGTTAGACATTATTTATGTTCGTTAAAAGTTATTATTTTTGCCATCATAAAAGATAACACTACCCTAGCTCTAGTTAATTAAAGTGCATACGTATCTTCTACCAACAAAAGATGAGTACAACCTAACACAATCATTGAATGTTATATGTGGTTTTACTTTACTCTTATGCCTAATATGATACATGAATATGAATATTAATGTTAAACAACTCATCTTGCTGGTGAAGTAAACTTGAAGACAAAGAAACTCTAAATGAAAACACCCAACTTAAACAACACACAATCTTCGAGAGTGAGATACGGGGTACTTTGCGATGCATCTCATCCTTATGCATTTATCATGCTGTTTCTTTAAACATTAGTCCTTACCGGACCAATGATGTTGTTTTCAGACTTCTCGGAGTTTATATTATATCGAAGACCTTGGCTGCATAATCTTGCAGTCAAAAAGGCAAGTTCATCCCTTTTAATCATGTCATCTTGAAGTATTTGTTAAGAAACTATTTTCAAAATGATATTATGGCATATCACACAAAAAGGGCAGAAAATTTATTTTTATAATAATATGACTTTGGTTATCCACTAGTGAGGTGGTAATCTCATACGGCTGGCAGATGGGACCACGGTAAGAATATTGTGGTGGAGGTTCCATTTGCACGGGAAAGTATCACCTAGGACTTAACAACAAATGTCGCCAGTGATTCTTGCGCCAAATATTACGCGCAACCATAAGATTTGGAATGGGACGGAGAAGTCAGATGTACCCTTTTCCTCTCGTACACCAACAGATGCATAGTACAAGCCAGGCGGTGGTAAATCCGCTCATGAGCTTGAGATGGCTCGGATAATAATCTCACCTTCGGGTTGTGGCTTCTAGCATCTATGAAGATTGGCTTCGGGAACTAAGCTGGGGTGTCTCCCACTAGTTTGCAACTAAGCTGGGGTGTCTCCCACTAGGGTGCAGCTGTTAAGCTGGGGTGTCTCCCACTAACATGCACCGGAGTAATGGGGGGTGTGCGGGGATGGTGGAAAGGCGCAGTGATTGGCTTGGATTACTGACTGGGCCCCACACAAAGGAAGTGTGGACGGGTAAGATTCACCCGGTTGTGCAACAAGGTCTTGATCTCTTATGGGTAAAGCAGCGCACCTCTGCAGAGTGTATAAATGTGACATGTTACTTCATGTTCCAGGACGGAACGATGAACACAGCATGAAAGGAGGCTCCTCAAAGCCCTAGCCCTTTGACTCCTGACGAGCATAGTCTTCAGAATAAAAGCAACCTCTTGAAGATTTTTTTTCAAAAACTTGTATTAGCCTACGACAATCCATTGTTTGTGGCTGTATTTATGCATCAAACTTCCCACCTTGCATAATGAACTTGCTGGGTAACGCTATTACTCAACCTTGCCTCCTAAACCCCTGCTAGAACTGAGAACCATAAGAAGGCAACACTTTAGGCTATGAAGACTTCGAAGGCGGATAAACTCAAGATACCAAAGAAGGGAACTACATCGAGTTGAGGCAATTGAAGGAAGACGGAGGACAAATGAAGGCGTAGTGTAGAAGAGGATAGATTCCTTGTCATAGAACCTATCATTGTAGGCGTTGCTATAGCGCAATCGCAAGCCTAGCTTGTTAGCAGTAGGCTTAGTATAGTTAGTTCCTCCCAGGTTTTTCATTTGATCTTCTTTTATTAAGCCTTGCCTCATTGTCTCGAGGAGGTTCTAAAGATCTGTTGTTTTGGATCTTCTGTTTGTAATCTATAGTCTTGACTTGGACCTGCGATGTTTCTGTTGTACCACTCTGATGATGTAACACTGTTGGACGGTGATCCATTGGTGCTATGTCAACGACTATAGCATACTACACCATGCAGTGGTATGTTGGGTCACCACAGATTTTAAACTTGCTGGTGAGAAAAGATTGCTTAATTTGAGTTCTTTAGATGAATGGAGAAGTGAAGCTTATGAAAATGCTAAACTCTTTAAAGAAAAAGTTGAAAGATGGCATGATAAGAGAATCATCTAGAGAGAATTTCATGTTGGTGAGATAGTTCTATTGTATAGTTATTGTCTTAGATTTTTTGCAGGAAAATTACTCTTTAAGTGGGAAGGACCATATGTTATTGTGGAGGTGTTTCGTTCGGGTGCGATAAAAATTGCTTCGCTCAAGGATGAATCTACACAAGTGGTAAATGGACAAAGAATCAAGCATTATATTTCTGGAGATTCTTATAATGAAGATGTTGATGTTATTCAAGCAATTTCTCCGGAGAATTACATTAAAGAAAATATTTCTGAGTTCGCAGAATCTGATTTGGAAAAGGTACAGTTTCGGTAAGAAAAAGTCCGCGAATTTAGTTTTTGGTTAACTGCGATTTATTTTTGGATGGAAAAATATGAGACGAAAACAAACAGGACACGAGGTCCGAGGTGACGTCACCACCTCGTGGCGCGTGCCCCTTCCTGGCCGCACCACCAGGTGATGAGGATGCCTCGGAGCCCCTCTCCTACTTGTTTTTGTGTTGTTGCCTTCCTTTTATTTCGTAAAATTTTTCTATATAATCACCCAAGGCCCTCGAGGTCCATATATTGTATTTTCGACACGTTTTGTTTCGAGCTGTTTTTTGCCAGAATATTGTCCCAGTTTTTATAGTCATCATGGTCTCCGCCAAAAACAAGGGAAAGAAGACTTTGGAGGATGGACTTCAAGATCCCAAGCTAGAGGAGGACATCAAGAGCGAACATGAAGTTGAAGAAGAAGACATGTGTCGTCACCCTCGTGCAACTGTCGCAAGCATTGGAGTGGTGGAGATCCCCTCCAACCGCAGGATGAGCGCACGGATGAGCATCGGAGGTAGAGTTCCACGTCATCTTCTGGCTCCAAGAACATCTTCATCAAGCACCAACTACGCCTTCCACAATCTAATCCACCTGGATCAAATTGAAAAGATGCCTGAGGGTATGAGGCCAAACCTTTGGAATATGGATCGTTCTAACAATGCAGGGAAAAGGAGCTCCAAGTTTGATGCAGAGTGGGGAAACAACTCCAAGAGCTGGGACTCGAAGGCTGATGTATTCATGAACCGTATTGAGCACAACACAGAGATGATCCGTGCTCTTGCTTAAAAGATTGACGAACTGAAGGAGTTGGTTGAGAAGCTTATTGGGGATTCATCACCATCGCCACCGAAGTAGTAATCCATCATCGGTATTGGCCTCTCCCTTCGCTTGTTCCAATCTTGGGGGGAGTGTCGCGATATCATCATTATCTTTCATCTTTTACTTTTTAGTAGTGTCATATCGTGAGTAGGAGTTATCTTATATTATGGTTTCCATTCTGGAAGTATATCTCTTTTAGTTGGTTATGTATGTATCCCTTGGTGTGAGTTGCCCTTATGGAATATAAATTAGAAGTGTTATCATTTATCTTCTGCACACTTTATTTTAGGTTGCAACTTTTATCGTATATGATTGATCTTGTCATTTAGTATTGGTGATCACTTTGGGAACATATAGTAAATCTTTTGGCTTTGGCAAACTTAGCATTGGTCCGTAGCTACAATACTTTGAGACTTAAGAGGAAAAAGAATCACATGTAGAATATAGCATTCATTGATCTTTCTCACTTGTCTATGACAAGCTCGGTATTCACAACTTAAAATTGTGTGTGCTTTCAAGTAAGAATTGCATGATTGTCCTTTACGACATGTATGTTTGTTTGTATCCTTCAACTCTTATGCTTGCTACCCAACCTTGCTAGCCAAAGAGTTGTATCGAGAGGGAATGCTTCTCATACATCCAAACCTTGAACCAAAACCTCTGCAATCTATGTCCACTATATCTACCTACTATGTGGTATTTTGCGCCACTCCAGGTAAATACTTCTTGTGCTATCTTTATTCAAAATTACTATCCCTTATTTGTGTCAATGTTCACTAGCTCATGAGGAAATAATAGTTGGGTTTGTCATCTTCCGTACTAATTAAGTAAGCCATGACTTGCATGATACATCTGCTCGTCATTAATATTGCAAAGGGGTGGTCAGACCACTATAATATCAAAGGTTGAGTTTCTCAAAAATATATACACTCCTCCATGGTTTCAGATTGATTGGTGGGCACCCGTGAATTCGGCTAGCCATGGTATTGTTAGAAAGGTGGGGAGGAGTGTCATGGCTGTGAAAGTAAAGAGAAAAAGAAGATGAATATGATAAAGGCTGGTTTAAAAAAATAATCGGAACCACCCTTAACTTGCTTAGTATGGAAGATGACAAGAACTCTATTACGAATCGTTGACAACACCAAACGGAGGAGAAATTTTTCTTGATGACAACTTGCCTCCAATATATGATAATTATAGTCATTGTGATATTTTCGGTCCACCTACAGTTGAGGATATATTTTATGTTGATTATGATATGCCTCCTATATTTGATGATTATGGTGATGAGAATAATAATGATAGCTATTTTGTATAATTTGCTCCCACTTCAATTAATAAGAATGACTATGCTTATGTGGAGAGTATTAATTCTTTTATGCATGTGGCTCATGATAAGAATGTTTTATGTGATTGTTATGTCGTAAATTTTATTCATGATGCTACAAGTGATCTTATTGATGGTAATGATGAGTATTGCTTAAATATGATATACGATAATGCTTCAGATGATGGTCCTGTGCTTATAGAGAATCCTATATGTTTAAAAGTTGAGGACAAAAACGATATAATTGCTTCTTGTGATGGTACTCTTACTCATGAGAGTCCTACTTTGTTCTTGAATTCTCCTAATTACACCATGGAGGAGAAACTTGCTTATGTTGAAAAATACTTATGTGGTTTACAATTTTATCTAGTTTCAAATCTTTGTTGCAACCATGCTCTTAAACATGTTATTGATCTTATCAACTATTTTGAAAGAGGGAAGCATGCTAATGAATTCCAATAAATTTAATTATCCTCTTTATGTGCCTATGTTATCTACGTTGAATGATTCTTGTGGTTATATTGTAACATCCCAACATTTTATAATGTTCAAAAATCACTAAAATTTAAAACTTTTCTTTTTATTAAAATATAATATTAAATGCATAAGGAAACCAACTATAAAAGACTTCAAAGTTTAATATTTCAAATGTCACCGTTTAAAACATTTTATTATCCCATGTAATTCAAAACCTTAAAATAAAATTTGACAAAAATGTTACAAACTAAATTTTATTTTATTTTAAATAAATTAGTCCTTTATAAGTATTTAAATTAAACCACTTAATTACAAGATTATTCAAAAGGTTATATAATTACTAAATGGTTTTCATTCCTTTAACTAAGTTCAAATTATAGTTTGGAAATTACAAGCCTATAGTGTATAACTTTAAAACTTCATAAAAGTTAAATTAATGAATTAGCCAAATAAACATTTCAATTGCTTAAAGGAATTTCATCTATTTTTCAAAGCATGAAATGATTAATAGATTCTAAATAAGAATAAAATAAAAATAAAAATCTTTTCCAAAGTTGTTATAAAGTTTTCAAATGAATTATCATAATTAATATATAATGTTGCACAAATTATTTTCAATTAAAAATGAATACCCTATATTTCACATTTCCTAAAACATTGTATTATGTGTTCTTTAATATTATGCCAAAATAAAGATAAATGATTTCAGCAAAATAAGTTTAATAACTTAAATTCAAAACATAATTGAAGATGGGTATTTCATATAATTTATTTAGCCAAGATTAAAATTTATTTAAACCCTAGTTTTAAATTAAACATAAAGTGTCAATTTCACATTTAATCAATATTCCAAATTATTATTTTTGAAAAGAGTTCAAAACATACCCACTACTGGTTTAACAGCAAGATATTATTTTTACAAATTTTTAGAAATTAATTTGACCTCATTTGGACATTTAAATCAAAAGATATGAATAAAAAAAAAAAAATACTGGCTGACGTCATGCTGACGTCAGCAGATCATCTCCTACCTCTAACCGAACGAGCACAGATTTAGGAGATCGAATCGGAGACGATTTCCACTCCGATTCGTACGGGATTCGATCTCCGAAGCCCCCTATTTAAACCCCAGGTCCCCGCCGCATCTTTTGCCCCAAAACCCTAGCCCAAGGACGCCGCCATGCCGCCGTACGAGCTCGCCGGAGTTCGCCTCCTCCGCCGCTCGTTCCTCACTTTTCCGGCACGGTGAAACCTTCCCCGATGCCCCTAACTCGCTCCTCTTCAATGCCGTCCTCGTGCGCATCCCCTGAGTCACGCGTTCGGCGTTTCCTGCAGTGTTTCGAGCACATCGTCGTCGACTGGACCTCACCGGAGCCGCCGCCGCACTCGGCCTCGCCTCTCCGCTGTCCAAGGACGCCCGAGACAACCTCACCGCTCCCATCCAACTCGCCGTGCTGCGGGGAGTCGTTTGCCACTCGCCCCACGCCCGGGAGATCGCCGGAGCGACGGATCCGTCATCGACAGAGGCTGCGCCGTCGTCTTCCTCACCGCCGGCGAGCACTGCGCCGCCACCCTCAGGTCAGCGCCTCTCGACCGTCAGATCTTCGATCGACGCACGAGATTAGATCGTTGCGGACGAACGGGTACGCTCCGATCTGGACCGTCAGATCCAGATCTGACGGCCCAGATCAGATAACTTATACACGTCAGCGATCCCAGTCAGCGCCGCGTGTCAGCCACGTCAGCTGCCACGTGGAAAACAATTTTATTAATTAAATTTAATTGGCAGTTTTGCAGAAACACCCCTGTCACTTAGATCTCTCACAACTTTTTAACCACAACTCCAAATTTAATAATTTTTATATATTTGGAAAGCTCTGGATGTGTAGAATAATTTGGATCAGACAAAATTCAAATTTGACTTAGTATAAAATATTCAAATTTCAAATGGTGATTTTTACCTGAGAGTGCACATCCACTTAAGTTAATGAAACACCTGGGTGGTAATTGGTCGGATGGTTTATGTTGAGTGGCTACTCGGTCCATTTCTATGGTTCCTAAAGAGTCTGTACACTTGAGAACGGCCACCCAGGAACAGAGGAATCTGAAGGAACTCCAAGTGACGATTGCTTCCAGTGCAGCCATTGCCATATGGGCTCTGGCTTGATCAATTATGTTGCGTGGACTCTCTCCGGCTTGACAAGCAGATGTAGGGGGATGTTAGGTGGAACGGGTCAAGCCAGTATGGGGAGGGAAAATGCTTCTGAACGATCTCGTCTCATTCTCTCCTTTCCTTATCACAAATGGTGTGTAAAGGATACCTGGGGTTGAATGGGTACAATGGTGAAAGTGCACAACCTCTGCAGAGTGTAAAACTAAGTACTTAGCCGTGTCCCCGGTTACGGACAATTTTGAGCAGCTGATCAAGGACGTCAACGGAGGATTCCACCATTCCAACTTCAGAAATAAAACTTGATGGGTGAACAAGGGAAGATGAGATTTATGGTTTTCATGCCATACTCGTCGATTTCAAGGAAAGTGTTTTCCAAAAAGATAGGAAAAATTGGCTTTATGCAAATTAGCCTTGAGCTCCACCAGCCAAATATGCATATAGGCTTTAGAGTTATTCCATAAGTGTCCACCATAGTGTCACTTGCCAGACTCCATTTTTAATGGAATCTGACCCACGTTGTTGCAATATTTTTCTTATTGCAGATTTGATCAGATGACGAGTGAGGTTTCGTTTAAAGGTTTCGGGTCTACAACCAACATGTTTTCGCCTGTGGCAGCATGAAAGTTATTAGAGACTCACTGCTACTGTATTCCGCTGTGTACTTTTTCAATGCTAGCTTTATGCTATGCAACTTGTATCAAATATTTTGTAATTCTGGATCATCGATGCAATAAAATTGACCTTTGTTGTGATATTACATCGTAAACTGTGTGTGCAAATGAATCGATCCAGGGATTTGCACTATACACAGGTATCTGCCTTATTTAAAGTGCAGGTACGCTACATATATGGTTGAATTATTTCTACTACTTGCAACTACTATGAGAGAGGAGAATATGGTTGTAGAAGTTTTCATGGTACTAAAACATCTCTCTTTATGTTGAAATTTTTGAAGTTGCACTAATTTTGCTTTCCTGTGTTTGTTGCTTTGTTCTTTCATGACTTGTTTCTTTACAAGATTCCTTTGCATAGGAAGTGGGTTAGACTTAAATGTGTTTGATGTTTTCCTCTTGTAATGTACCTGCACTTAAAATATGGCAGGTACCTGTGTATAGTGCAAACCCCTGGATCGATTCATTTGCACACACAGTTTACGACGAATTTCACAACATTGTATCAATATTACACGAATAATCCAGACTTGGTAAAATAAATAGTTCGATACATCTTTGCATAGCTTAAAGCTGGCTCAAAACAATAGAGCAGCGGAAATAAATCTTCAATGAGCCTCCAACTTCAAGATACGCCATAGGCGAGAACATGTTGGTGCAGAATCGAAACCCAATCGTAGTCCTTTCTCTTCGTTAGATATTTCTGCAACAAATAATAATTTGCAACAGAGTGGGTCAGATTCCATTAGAAATGGATCTGGCAAGTGACACTATGGTGGACACTTAATGGAAATAACTCTATAACTTGTATGCATATTTGTCTGGTGGAGTTCAAGGCTATTTTGCATAAATCCAGTTTTGCCTAACTCTTTGTAAAACAAACTTAACCTCATAATTGACAACACTAGTTAACCCAAGTGAACCAAAAGATATCTCGTCCTTAGGTGCACCCTGAGGTGAAAACCCCCACTTTCAATGGTCCTAAGTATAGTAGAAACTATCTTAGGTGAAAACCCCCATGAACATGGTCCTGAGTAGTCCACTGTTGTTTATTTATCAAAATTTAATTAAGAAATTAGAATGTTGGGATTCCTCCGTTGTCCTTGATCAGTTGCCGTTTTCACTTGGAAATCTTCTCCTTGAGTTCTTCACTTCCTTCTCCATTTATTCCTCACATCCCTTTGTTCCTGGGTGGCCTTCCACAAGTGTGCTCTCAGGTGAGAACCCCCACGTTCATGATCCTAAGTATAGTAGAAACTATCTTAGGTGAAAACCTTCATGGACATGGTCCTGAGTAGCCACTCAACATAAACCAAACGACCAATCCACCCAGATGATTCATTAACTTAGTGGGTGTGCACTCCCAGGTGAAAACCCCCACATCCTATGATCCTAAGTATAGTATAAACTATTTCAGGTGAAAACCTTCATTGACATGGTCCTGAGTAGCCACTTAAGATTTTGTAAAACCTTTCATCAATTGCATAGCATCAAAATTCTACTAAGTCATTTCATAGGTACCTAGACACAATGGAATAGGGAATTCTAAACATGTCTTGCATAGCGATACTACTAAGTCATACACATGCTTAGGAAAAATATATCTACTTATGCATATAAAAATACTTGGGAATTTATGAGGTGTGCCACTTGCCTTGGTAACAGGGAGAGCAGGTGTAGCAGTTGCAACAGCCTCGTTTCTCTCCGGAATTTCTAAAAAGTCAAATAAGCCACAAATAAACATACAATCCTAAATGCAACACTTAGAAAATATGACATGCATGGGATGCAACAAAACACACACAAAAATTCCAAGTTAAAAGAATACTAAAAACAATTCCCTAAGGGATTAAACACTAATGACTTAGTCATAATCTCTAAGGACTTGGTTTATGTCCAAAGTGAAAGAATAGGAATACATAGAGGAGAAAGGAAAAAGATGTGGTTGGTCTTCCAAGCTTCCTTGTATCTTCTCCTTGGTGTGATGTCCTAATTGAGATTTTGTAGACTTGATGGTTCTTCATACTTTGGTTCTCTAAACTTGGTTGTTCTTCGGACTTGATGACTCTTCTGACTTGACGGTTTTAGTGTCACTAGGGCTGGTCTTGAATATAACTTAGCCACCATGAAGTCTATGAGAAATAGAAAAGAAGAGAGAGGGACTTTAGAGAATAAAGGTGTTGGTCTTCTTGAAGTTTCTATTAATTTTCTTCTAAGTGCTTTTCTTCTTCGAGATGCCTCCGGAGTTAGTTTTCTTCTAAGTCTTCATTTATGTTCTAGCTTCATGTTGAGAATCCCAAGTGTGTCTAAGTGTATAACACTTTACCAGAAACACTATGACGAAAAATATCCTAGCCTAGAGAAAAACAATAACTAATAAATATGCTATGCATGCAATGCAAAAATTCTAAGTACAACACTTATCAAAATAAAACAACTAAGTTTTCTAGATGCTAAAATTCTCTAAGGAAATGATTTAACATTTTTAAGATGTTGGAATATTTCTAAGGAAAGTGTTGTCAATTATTTATCAAATATTTTATACGGGAGAAAATTGTTTTACTTGAAGGGGCAAAATATTTCTAAGTACTTTTCTATTTAAAGTGATCAAAATATGACTAAGTCATTTTATTATTCGAATAAATAAAGGAAAATAATTTTAATCAATTTTAATTATTAAAATATCACCTAAAAGCACTTAATCAATATTATTTACGAAAGCATAGAAAATTATATTTCAAAAATTATTTGAGTATTCCTATGGCCAGTACTTAGACATTCCAATTTTATAGAAAAAGAGTTTGACAAATTTTAAATTTGAAGTTATGTTCAATTTAACAATAATGCCACTTTTGAATTTCAACAAATTTTAATTCGACAAAACATAAAAGTAATGATGCCAAAAGTTTATACTAGTAATAAGCTCTCCAAAAATATAAAGTTTACAATTTTTGGCCAAGCAAATAAAAAGTAGTGATATATCTAATATATAGGGACTAATCTGCGAAGAAAACAAATAAAAGCTTCACACTGAGGTCCCTGGGCGACGTGGCGTGTTCTGATTGGTGCGGAGCATCCGCTGACTGGCGCTGACTTGGCGATGACGTGCTGCTGACGAAGCGTCGACGTGGCGTCCTCTGATTCGCCCGTACCGATTCGGGAAATAGAATTAAATCGAAGTCGTGCGATCTAGATCCAACGGCCGTGATTAAAACGATCTAAACATAGCGGCGCTGTTCGCCGGAACCCTAGCCGGAGACGGAGCGCGCGCGGCAACATGATCGGCACGACGTGTTCTACACGATCTAAGGCGAGCGGGGACAGATAGGACATACCAGAACGAAGAGCAGGTGGAGGCGGTCTCGATGGCGTGCTCGGAGACCTCGATGCGTCCTCGTTCTTCGGCAATCCTTCGCCGGAGTTGGAGATGGTGACTAGGAGCTTCGGGTAGGGACGAATAGCTCGTCCTATTAAGGGAAAAACACAAAGGAGGTGTCACTAAGAAGCGCACGGATGAGGAAGAAAGATTGAGACAAGAGAGATGGCTCGGCGTTTGCGTTAACTCACCGGAACCGACGAAAACGACGGCGGCGGCAATGGCAGTGACGTGGAGAAAATTGAGCAGCCTGGTGGCGACTTCTGTTTTGGGTTTGAGGGGAACAGGAGCGGCGGCGATGGAAGTTTATATGGGGGGGGGCGCGAGGGAACGTATCCCGCAAGAATCGGCAAGATTTTTGGTCCGGATTTCGTGCTCTGTTCGAGTTTGTTCGTAATACGATTAGAGGAAGGAGATGACAGTGGGGTCAGGCTGTCATCGACTGAGGGGAGGAGATGGGCTCCTGTTGGGATGTTGTTCGCTGCGCTGCGAGAGAGTGGGCCGGAAGTTGGGCTGGCTCGGTTATTTTTTCTTTTTTTTTCTTTTTTTTGACTAATATTTTTCTGTTTTAAACTTTTCATTTAAAATTGATTTTTAAACTTAACCAAAACTTTCCAGAATAATTCATAAAAATATGGTTTGGAAAGCTGCTTTAATTTAGAACTTTTTTGGTAGTATTCTTGCCCAAAATAAAGTTAATAAATTGGAGTATTATAAAAGATACAAATAACATATTTATGGAAATAAATCCTATTTAAACATATAAATGAATTTTAATTTAAACCCTATGTGATTTAAATAACATGATGAGTGATGATGATTCATGAGTGCATGAATGCGATGCTTGAGTTTTATTTTCAAAGCAATAAACATAGTAATTTTGAAAAGTTTTAAATTTTTCTTATTTTTCAATTCCCAGGATGTTACACCTCTTGATGCTCTATTATGTTTTTCAACTCTCATTTTTATGAGAGCATCATATGAATCTTCTTGCTTAGCTCAAAGGCGTTAAACAAAACGCTTATGGGAGACAACCCACTTTTATTTCCTGATTATTTTACTTTGTTTGTGTCAAGGACTTGTCCTACCTCTGTATCAATTCCTTTGTATCTTTATTTTATTGCATTGTTGTGTCAAGTTAAGCCTCTAGTTGAAAGTTGATGCTAAATTTGGATTCCTGCGCATAAACTGTTTTCAGCTGTTCCCCGTTAAATTCATAACTCTTCACAGATACGTCAGGAAAATCTGCCCTTTTTTTTGCGTGATTCCCAGATATATATGCAACTTTCATTAGTTTGGAGTTTTCTGATCTGAGTAAGTTAAATGTCCCGAATTTTTTTGTCTTTACAGACTGTTCTATTTTTGAGAGATTTTGCCATTTATTTTGCAATGTCTCTTTTGCTATTTTGATTGGATCTTCTTGGCTTATGAATTATCAATGGTTGTAGCTAATGTTCAGTAGCATTGGTAGCAATTGTGTTCCTATAAAATATCATAATTTTTCGTGGACTAATCCTCTAATGAAGTTACTCTAAGTTTGGTGTGGAGGAAGTTTTCAAGGATCAAGAGAGAAGGATGATATAATGTGATCAAGAGGATAGTAATGCCAAAGCTTGGGGATGCCCCGGTGGTTCACCCCCAATATATTTCAATAAGACGCAAGCGTCAAAGCTTGGGGATGCCCAAGGCATCCCCTTCTTACTTGACAAACTATCAGGTCCTTTCTAGTGAAACTATATTTTAATTCCGCCACATCTTATGTGCTTTTCTTGAAGCGTCTGTTTGTTTTTGTTATTTTGTTATTTTGATTCTGTGAATAAAATGGATCCTATCATTCTTTTGTGTGGGAGAGAGACACGCTCCGCTTTTTCTTATGAATACTCGTATTCTTCACTTATATTCGTTGAGTATTCTTTTCTTGTTATTGTTTGCTTTCTAGTTCTTGTTTTTCATGCATCTCTTACTAGAGCTGTTAGGTTTGTTATATTATACTCTCATACCTGATTGTTTAATTACTTGTAGAGTTTATCTTTTAAATAAGTTGATTGTTGTTTGGTTGAGAACAGAAAATGCTAAATGTGGGAATTTCGAGTTCAGGATCATGATCTCGTCGAGGTCTACTTTCCTCCCACTTATCCTTTCGCGAGAAACTCCTTCTCAACAAAGGTACCGTTCTTCGCGACAAAATTTTTGCCCTCAGCTTGGCTGTAGAAGGTGTACCCTACGGTCTCCCGTGGATATCCTACAAAGACGACTTTCTCCGATTTCGGTTTGAGTTTGTCGGGCTGTAGTTTCTTAACATACGGCTCACAACCCACGACCTTCAGAAACGACAACTTAGGTTTCTTACCGTACCATAACTCATATGGTGTCGTTTCTACGGATTTGGACGGAGCCCTATTTAAATTAAATGCGGTTGTTTCTAACGCATAACCTCAGAAGGATACTCGCAGATCGGTAAGAGACATCATAGACCGAACGCTATCTAATAGAGTACGATTACATCGCTCGGACACACCGTTACGTTGCGGTGTTCCAGCAGGCGTAAGTTGCGGCACGATGCCACAGTCCTTCAGATGTGTGTCAAACTCATAACTCAAATACTCGCCACCATGATTGGATCGGAGGTGCTTGATTTTCTTGTTAAGACTATTTTAACCTTCACTTTGAAATTCTTTGAACTTTCCAAATGTTTCAGACTTGTGTTTCATCAAATAGATATATCCGTATCTACTCAAGTCATCGGTGAAGGTGAACAAGTAACGATAACCATTGCGTGTCCACATGCTCACTGGTCCACACACATGTGTATATATGACTCCCAATAAGTCCGACGCCCGTTCTACGAAACCTTTTAACGGTGTCCTGGTCATCTTGCCCATGAGGCATGGTTTGCATGTATCAAGGGATCCAAAATCCAACGAGTCTAAAAGTCCATCGGCATGGAGTTTCTTCATGCGCTTTATACCAATATGACCGAGACGGCAATGCCACATATACATGGCGGTATCACTACTAACTTTAATCCTCTTGGCATCTATGTTATGGATGTGAGTACTACGATCGACATTCAACAAGAATAAACCATTACTCTCGAGAGCTTTAACATAAAAGATATCATTCATCAAAATAGTACAACCACTTGATACTGAATTGAATGAATATCCGTCTTGCAACAAGCAAGAACCACTTATAATGTTTACACTCAAGGACGGTACAAAATAACACTTATTTAAAACCTAAACTAATACCGATGGTAGATGTAGAGGGAGTGTTCCGACAGCCACCACGTCAACTCTTGATCCGTTGCCGACGCGCATCATCACCTCGTCCTTAGCCAGGCGCCGCTTATTGTGCAACTCCTCCTGAGAGTTAGAAATATGAGAAACAGAACCAGTATCAAATACCCAAGTGTTGTTACGGGCTGATGTAAATTACACATCAATAACATGTATATCGAATATACCTTTCTCTTTGCCGACTATCTAGCCAGCCTTCTTATCCTTCAGGTACTTGGGGCAGTTGCGCTTCCAGTGACCATCTCTCTTGCAGTAGAAGTATTCCATGCCAGCTTTGGGACCAGATTTGTTAGTCTTAGGCTTGGGAACAAATTTGCCATCCTTCTTGGACTTCCAGCTCTTCTTTCCCTTGCCACCTGATTTCTTAAAATCAACGGTCTTGTTGACCATCAACAACGTGTGCTCCTTCTTGATCTCCACCCCAGCAGTCTTGAGCATCACGAACACTTCACCCAGAGACTTAGCCATGCCCTGCATGTTAGTTCATGACGAAGCCTTTGTAGCTAGGGGGAAACGATTGCAACACCCTATCAATCGCCAGCTCATCAGGAATCTTTCATTCCAAAGCGTTCATGCGTTGAACGTAGCCAGACATCTTGACCACGTGCTCGCTCACACTGCTATGTGATACGACTCCAACGTATCTATAATTTCTTATCTTCCATGCTATATTATACCATGTTATTACAACAATTGGGATAACTGGAGGTAATGGCTATGATGTGAGGATCACATGTTTTCACCAAGTGTTAATGCTTTGCTCCGGTGCTCTATTAAAAGGAGTACCTTAATTGCCAGTAGTTTCCCTACAGGCCCCGCTGCAAACGGGCTGGCAGGGCAAAAGGTGTTATGCAAGTTTCTCAATACAAGCACGCACAACTATATATGGAAAACATGCCTACATAATTTATAATCTAGATATTCTTACTTAATGTTATTTCAATACTATCAATTGCCCAATTGTAATTTATTCACCCGACACTTGTTCTTGAGAGTTACCACTAGTGTAGATAGCTGGGAACCCCGGTCCTTCTGTCATCATCATTGCTTTCCTGTCAACTCCATGGAAGCAACTATTCTCTAGTGCTATTGTCTCTGTGTTACTGTTACTACTGCTCTCATATTACTGTTGCTTTCACATCACCCCTGTAACTAGTGCTTTTCCAGGTGCAGCTGGATTGACAACTCGGTTCTTAAGACTAAGTATTCTTCGTCTCCCCTTGTGTCGAATCAATAAATTTGGATTTTACTTCCCTCGAAGATTGTTGCGATCCCCTATACTTGTGGGTTATCAAGACTATTTTCTGGCGCCGTTGGCGGGGAGGCAAAGCTCTACTCATAAGTTCACCTGGAACCTGTGGAAGAAGAAATTGTTGAACCTGAAAGCTCATTAGATGATAAAGAGGAGGAGAGTGAAGAACAAAAGGAGGAAGAATGGAGTAGCTACACGTGCCTACCTTCCAATGAGAGTAACTCTTCATCCCTTACACTATATGATTGTCCCCCATGCTTACCAAAGGAGGATGAATGTTATGTTCATGTGGATTCTCTTGAAATATTCCCTATGAGTAAAACTTTTGAAAACAATTATGCTACTCTTATATATGATAATCCATGCAATTTTGATAAATCTTATGAAAATCCTTTATTTGTGCCTAATTTTGAAATGCATGGTACTAAAGAAGAAGTCTTGACTTTATCTATGAGTTTATGATAAAGCTCTAGGTGATGGTCCTATGTTACTTGATAATATGATAAAGATCGTGTGCAGAAAACTAAAAATTTCCTAGCAACGATATCCTTAAAACATGCCAAGATATATTCTATGCAGATATGGTAGTACAAACGGAGATCGGAATACATACCCTTGTAGACCGAAAGCGGGGATTACGTTCCCGCACAAACATTGTTGATGAAGACCGACGAAGCTGACCTCAAGGTCGTGTAAAGGAAGCAGACCTCCCAGCACCGCTAGCGCAGCACCTAGCAGGGCGTTACACACGTACGGTGGAGACGACGGCCTCCG
The DNA here is from genome assembly GCA_026929855.1 of Poa annua. Classification (NCBI taxonomy): domain Eukaryota; kingdom Viridiplantae; phylum Streptophyta; class Magnoliopsida; order Poales; family Poaceae; genus Poa; species Poa annua. Next base: position 55,122,408 of record CM049426.1, on the reverse strand, counting down.
AAGCTCCAGTCCAGGACGAGCAGCAGAAGACTTGGACCGGAACACCAGCAGCGCGGCAATGGGCTATGGTAGAAGAGATCCCCCTCTCAACTCAGCGCAACTCCGACAAAGGTAATCACGAAATCGAGAGAGAATTGGGGAATTAATTGGTGAATTAAAAGGCCAGGGGTGCCCCTTCTTATATAGGCTCCCGGGAGGGAGCCAACTTGCTAACCAGGCAATGTGGGACTAACCCCCACATGCATGGTGCGGCATGAGCAGGTGCGCCGGCCCTGGTGGGCCCCTTTTGGCCCACCTAGGCCGACCATGCTCTCCCCCCACCGAATTCCCTTAGGGATTTCCCCCCATGGGCCTTCTTGCCACCAGAAGGCCCATTTAGGAAAATCAGCCTTAATAAATTCGAAAATAAATATATAAATTATATGTAGACATTAATTACACTAATAAATATCAAACATATTATATACAATTTATTCTAGATCCAAAAACTATTTCGTCGCTGCCCGATCTCCATCGGACCTCTCCCGGGGCATTCCCGGTGATCTCTTTCGTTTCAGGTTGTCTTGTCGAAACCCCTTAAGTGTGTTACCGTAGCGGTTCGATATAATAACAGGTGTGATCAAGACTCCTCTCCGATCAATGGCTAACTCGTAGGCCTGGACCCCATGAATTAATCCCTGTGATATAACGAATGACTTTCATCTATCAAACCTGAACGTAAAGTCTTAAACCTTTTGCCATAGTGATACTTAGCGTGTCCGAGCGTCATTCATAGATATATCCATATCTAGCTGACCTCATTACCGACAATGCTATCTTCTACTCGTCTATGATTTCATGTCTTCGTGACCTAGTCACATGCTTGCAAGCTCATCAGTCATAATCTCACCGAGTCGGCCCTGGAGGATCTATCCTGATATGCGGACTGGCAAATCCCGCTCTTGACCCCTCGTCTCAACTACTCCCTTCCGATACCCAAAAGTATCACCGTTATTGTCATACTAAATAAGATACGATGTTTGGTACATTCAAAGTATATTCCAGGAATAACACTTAGAGTTGGTCTCACGGTCAAAGACGTAATGACTACGTCCTACAAATATGGGTATGTCCATCACATCGTTCTACCAACGATATGACTTTCATTGCCGACCGGCGCCATGCCCTATGATCGGGAAAACTTGATCATCAATCGCGTAACGAAACTAGTCTTAGTAGAGGCTAATAGGGACCTGGTAGTTTACGCATCACACCCGTATTAATGTTTCCGCTTAATACGGTTATAGCATGACACAAAAACATATTATGAACAAACGAGATATGATAAAGAAATACACTTTATTAATTGCCTCTAGGGCATATCTCCTTCAACCACAAGTATCATTCAACTTAGATAATGTAGGCACATAAAGAGGATCATTAAATTTATTCTGGAACTAATTAGCATGCTTTCCTGTCAGGGATGTAGTTCCCCGGTATCCTAAAGGTATGGTCTTATTATATTATTGCAAGAGGTAAGAGAGGACATGAATGATTATAGGATAAAGGAAAGTGGCTAGAAGGGCAGAATAGGCCGAGTTCAGCAGAGCCCAGGCCAGGATATCTTTTGCTGGGCCAAATTACAGATCAACTCGGATGGGTCGGCATCCTGCACTCAGTCCAACCGAGTAAGCCCATCTCGTTCACGTTTTCCCTGCCCACGGTCAACTACCTCGACCGACGACCGCATCGCATCGACCGAGCTCCTCCACGCCGGACCGCTCCCCTGCTCAACCGCATACCGCCCCCGGCGTTCTCCCCTCCAACTCGCGCCGACCGTCTTCGCCTCGTCGACCTCGTCCTCAACCTGGCCGCGCCTGGCACCGCCACGGCCCGTCGACCTCTTCCTCTACACGGCAAGGCCGCCCGACATCCGCGTCGCCCCGGCGCCCTCCTACCTCAACCTCGTCGCCCTCGACTCGCCTCCGACACGGACGCATCCGGCACGCCCGATATCAGCGTCGCGCCTGGACACCGTCGCATCTCCGACATGGTCTCCTCCGGGCTCCTCACCGGCATGGCCTCCTCCGAGATCCTCTTCGACATCCCCTCCCTCGACCTCGGCAACTTTCGCAACTTCCTCGACGTCCCAGCTTCCCCAGCCCGGCGTGCCCGCGACCTCGGCTAGGACAGAGATGGGTCACGGATGGACCAAGGTGGCTAACTCGGGTGGATTGGAACATGTAGAGGATGAGGAGAAGGAGATGAGAAGAAGAGGACGAGAAGATGCGCAAACAGGAGGAACATGACAAATGTCGGTACGCGGGTATCGCGGGTCTTCTCTGTACAGAACGCGCGCAGTGGCTACAGTGGCGCTACAGTGCCCGTGATGTGACTACAGTACGCTGCGCCACTGACATCATGAATAGTATCGACAAGACCCCAGTAGTCATATTGTCTACAGTACCGGTGAACATTGTTTCTTGTCCCCAGCTTGTCCCCTGGGCTGTCCTATATAAAGGGCACCAGCGGGAGGGGGAGAAGAGAGGCCACCACCCCCACCACTTCATTTCCCTGTTTCCATTTGCTCTCCAAGACCTCTTAGAGGCATGTCTAGTAGCTCGCGGAGCACTTGTATCATCGGAAGTCGGAATACCCGGAAGAAATATATCGACTAGGCTAGATGCTACAGTAGGGGTTTTATCTCCTCACGAGAGCCACGCAGTAGGGTAAATCCTTGTGTCACCATGTCGGTTGAGTTTATCTGCGCGCGAGTTCATCGAGCAATCCCTCCCCGAGATCCCCTAGCGTCCATCGGCCCCACATATTAGCCTACCCGTAGGCATCTGTCTGTTCGCCACGACGACATTTCCTTCTTCAAAATGGTTGCTAAGATCAATATCAAGTTTAAGATCATGGTTGCAACAAAAACTCAGAACTAGAGACAATTGCAAACCACATAAGTATCTCTCAACATAAGCAAATTTCTCCTCCATGGTGTAATTAGGAGAATTCAAAAACAAAGTAGGATTCTCATGAGTAAGAGTACCATCACAAGCAACAATTATATCATTTTACCCTCACATGAATAAGTAATAACTTCTAAACATAGAGGATTATTGATAAGCATATGACCATCATCTAAAGCATTATCATATATAACATTGGAGACCACATTTTTGCTTCTGTTATTTTTTTTATTTTGCTTGTGTCAAGGAGCATGTATTTTTCAAATTTATCAAAAGTAGATATTGCAATAGATTCATGACATTGAACAATATAGCACACTTCCTCCTTAGGAACATATGGAGGGCAATCAAATAATGTAAGAGTTAAAGAGTTACTATTTTTAGGAGGTAGATCCCTCTTGTTCTTCACTCTCCTCCTCTTTTTCATCCAATGAGCTTTCAGGTTCAGCAATTTCTTCTTCTTCAGATTCCTGCAAGACAACATTTTCTTCTATTTGAGGATATATTTGTTCAAGAAATTCAGCAATATAAGGATTATCATTATAATATTCAAGACAGTAACCAAGTATAGCATAATTCTCAGTTTTACAAGGAGCATCATCATTTTGAATATAACCAGCAATTTCATAGGCACCCTTAAAAACAACAAATTCTTCAATTTTTGCAAGATTACCAAATTCATAGTTTCCTTTAGCATAAGCAGCCAAAGTTTCCATTATAATCACATTGGAAAGGTAGGTGTTTATGCCTTCTACAGCAAAAAGATTCATTAAAGCAGTATGACTCATAATAGGTAGAACACAAGTTCTTAGCAAAATAATTCAACCTACTTATTTGTTCCCATAAATATTTCCCCTTTTTAGACAAGCGGTATTCCTCTTTTGTATTAAATATAGAATCCATTGATAGCAAGTAAAGAACTAGACATAAAATGTAAACCACAATAAAAAATATTAATGAACCGAAATAAACAAAATAACAAAACTGAAAATAAAATAACAAACCGAAATAGCAAAATTAATGCAAGTAACTAATTTTTTGTATTTTTGATATTAAGCAAACAAAAAAATAATAAAAATAAAATAAGTAAGCAATAAAAAAATAAAAGATTGGAAGTATGAAAACTCCCCTCGCAGTGAATCTTTATCTCCCCGACGACGGCGCCAGAAAAGACCTTGATGCACACGGTGGGTGTGTTGTTGTGAGACCCCAAGAGGAAGGTATGAAGTAGTGCAGCAGCAAATTTCCCTCAGTATGAAACCAAGGTTATCGAACCAGTAGGAGATGAAGAATTCGCTTGAGGTATCAACAGCGCCAGAAAAGAGATGATGACGTGGAGCCTGCACACAACAATCAAGATACTTTGCCCCAACTTAACAATGAGGTTGTCAATCTCACCGGCTTGCTGTAACAAAGGATTAAACGTATGTGTGCAAGAAAGAGTGATGTTTGCAGAAAGTAACAGGTTTGAAGTTGTGGTTTTATAAGATTAATGAGAAGGACCGGGGTCCATATTTCACTAGTGGTGTCTCTCCGTAAATAATAATAACATTCATCCATGCGTGGTAAACAAATTACAGCTAGGCAATTGACAGAATAATGATGTGCAACCCAATGCACATACTAATGATATGGTGTCTAGTGTGAGATTCATTCGGGCATTACAACAATATACATAGACCGTTCCAACCACATCTATGACTAATAATCCACCTTCCGATTAGCGTCTGCACCCCTTTCAGTATTAAGTTGCATGCAACAGATTATCATCTTAAGCAATGTGTGTAAAGTAAGTAACATCATCCTTAGACAAAGTACTACTGTTTTATCCCTAGTAGCAACAACACATCTACAACCTTAGAGCTTTATGTCATTGCCCCAGATTAAATAGAGACATGGACCTAATATCGAGCATAAATACCCGCTCTTGGAGTTACGAGCATCTACTTGGCCAGAGCATACACAAGTAACAGGGAGCATGCAAGATCATTAAATAGCACACACATGATATATTATGAAGCAATAACTTTAGTACTCAATATTCAACGGATCCCAGCAAACACAACATGGAGAATTACATAAAGATGATCTTGATCATGATAGGCAGGTCACAAGATCTAAACCTGATAGCACAAGAGGAGAAGACAACCATCTAGCTACTTCTATGGACCCGTAGTCCAAGGTAGACTACTCACACATCAGTTTGGAGGCGGTCATGGCGACGTAGAGGCCTCCGGGGACGATTCCACCTCCCGGCAGGGTGCCGGGGAGCAGTTATGATCTCTGCCGAATTTGTGTTGACGGCGGAGCGGCTCGGAACCCGTGGAGGAAAATGTGTTTAAACGTGCTCTATTTTTAGGTCAAATGGGTATTTGTAGGTGAAAGACCTAGGTCGGTGGGCGCCCGAGGGCTCCTCCTCACCTCCCGGCGCGGCAGGCTTGTGGGCCGTGCCACCAGGTGATGAGGGCGTCTCGCGGCCCCTCTTCGTGTCGTCTTCGGTTTCCCTGGATGCAAATATTCCAAAAATAAATACTGGTTGGCTCGTTTCCAATTTGGCGGATATTTCCTTAAGAGCTTTTCTGAAACCAAAAACAGCAGAAAACAGGGAACTGGCACTGTGGCATCTTGTTAATAGGTTAGTCCCAGAAAATGCATAAAACTATATAAAATGCATATAAAACATGTAATAACATGATATAACATAGCATGGAAAACAAGAAATTATGGATACGTTGGAAACGTATCAGATGCCCAAGGCATCCCCTTCTTCATCAACAAATTATCAGGTCATCTCTAGTGAAACTATATTTTATTTCCGTCACATCTTATGTGCTTTACTTGGAGCGTCTGTTTGTTTTTATTTCTGTTTTTTTGTTATTTTCATTCTCTGAATAAAATGGATCCTAGCATTCTTGTTTGGGAGAGAGACACGCTCCGCATTTTCTTATGAATACTCATATTCTTCACTTATATTTGTTGAGTATTCTTCTCTAGCTACTGCAATACGTTCAGCTCTCTTTTTTCATTCACCTCTTGTTCAGAGCTGTTAGTTCTCATATATTATACTCTAATATCTCATTGTTTACATAGTTGGAGAGTTTATGAGTGTTTGGTTGGAAACAGAAAATGCTAAATGTGGTAGATGGTATAATGAAAAGATATAGATGTTCTTGTAGATCATTGTCTTGAATTTTTTGTGATGCTTGGCAATTTTTTTGAGCTCTCAAGTAGATCATGTTTAAGCTCTTGCATCATGTAGTTAAAACCTACTAGTGGAGAACTACCGTAGGGCTTGTTGAAATTTGGTTTGCATGTTTGGTATCTCTAGGTCTAGATATTTTCTAGTTAAAGTGTTTGAACAACAAGGAAGACAATGTAGAGTTTTATAATGCTTGCAATATGTTTTGTATATACGGCTTGTGGTCATAGTTTATACTTGTGTTTGCTTCAAACAACCTTTCTAGCAAAAGCCTTGTACTGAGAGGAATACTTATCGTGCATCCAAAATCCTTGAGCCAAAACCCATGCCATTTGTGTCCACCATACGTACCTACTACATGGTATTTCCTGCCATTCCAAGCAAATACTTCATGTGCTAGCTTTTAATCAAAACTTATTATCCCTTATCTGTGTCAATATTTATTAGCTCAATAGAAAGTATGTGGTGTTACGGATATCAACCTTGTCATTTTCTTTTAGACAGACTTACACCAATCGGACTAGTGGCATATACACCGCTTATCCATTAATTTTGCAAAAAGAGCTGGCAAAAGGGGTGCCCAATCCAAATTAATTACAACTTTAACCGATGCATTCTCTTCACATTTTAGCCCTGATCTAATCAGCAAAGCAATGATACTAGTTCTAAACTACATGTGTAAATAAAAGACAAAGAGGGATGATCTTCCTTGCAGGTAGAAATAACTTCCTTCATGGGAGCCGCTCTTGAAAGTCTGGTTGACAAGGGGGGTAGAGTGCCCATTACCATTCGTTAACAACGTCAAACACCACTATAAACTTACTTTTATGCTCTAAAATTCGAAAAAATATAAAACTAAGAAGCTCTAGCACATGCTAGTATCCCTGCTTCCCTCTGCGAAGGGCCTATCGTTTACTTTATGTTGAGTCCGTTTATCTACTTCTTTCTTTCCCCGAAGCAAACACTTGTGTCAACTGTATACAACAATTCTTATATGCTTACTTATTGCACTTGTTATATTCCTTTGTGTTGACAACTATCTATATGATATACATGTTCAAAGTTGAAAGCCAATGCTGAAACTTATATCTTCCTATGTGTTGCTTCAATGCTCTTTTACTTAGATAATATTGCTTTATGAGTTAACTCTTATGCAAATCTTATTGATGCTAGTTTGAAAGTACTATTCATGAAGAGTTTTTACTTATGTGATGTAGTTGTTCACTCCTTGTCTATTTGCTAGCAAACTATAGATCATTGCCTTGAGTCATTTCATTCATAACATGAGCCTTACATTGTTATTTGATCAACATTATGTGAAAGCATGTCACTTCAGAAATTATTCTTTTTATCGTTCTTGCCTACTCGGGACGAGTAGAACTAAGTTCGGGGATGTTGATACGACTCCAATGTATCTATAATTTCTTATGTTCCATGCTATATTAAACCATGTTATTACATGTTTTATATGCATTTTATATAGTTTTATGCATTTTCTGGGACTAACCTATTAACAATATGCCAAAGTGCGAGCTCCCTGTTTTCTGCTGTTTTTGGTTTCAGAAAAGTACTTAAGTAAATATTCTCGGAATTGGAAAAGAATAATCCTAGAATTATTTTTGGAAAAGGAACGTTCCAGAACACCGAAGACGAGACGGAGAGGGGCCACGAGGCGGCCTCACCACCCCGTGGCGCGGCTCCCTTCCTGGCCGCGCCAGGAGGTGGTGTGGGCCCCTTGGGCACCCACCGAAATCGCCCTTTCGCCCATAAATACCTCCCAGACCAAAAACCCTAGCACGATATCTAATTTTTCCTCCAGGGGTCCCGAGCGCCGTTGCCATCGCCGACAAGTTTCGGGGGTCAGAAGTTCCTATTCCGGCACCCTACCGGGACGGGGATTGACCCCCGGAGTCATCCCCATCGACTCCACCACCTCCACTTCGACTCCATGATGGTTTGTGAGTAGTTCCCCCATGGACTACGGGTTCTCGGCAGTAGCTAGTTGGTACTCTCTCTCCCATGTACTTCAATACAATGTTCTCATGAGTTGCCTTACATGATTGATGTTATCCGTGTTGTGTTTGTTCGGATCCGATGAATTGTTACATTATGATCAGTCTATCTATATAAGTTTGTGAAGTTATTGTTGCTGCAATCTTGTTGTGTTTAATGCTTGTTACTAATGCACGAGTGGCATGATCTTAGATTAGAGCTCGATATTTATTGCTTAGATTGTACCTACAAGTTGTATGCACATGTTATTGTCCGGAACCGATGGCCACAAAGTGACATCAATTGGGATAACCGGAGGCAATGGCTATGATGTGAGGACCAGATTTTTTCACCAAGTGTTAATGCGTTGCTCCGGTGCTCTATTAAAAGGAGTACCTTAATTCCTAGTAGTTTTCCTAGAGTCCCCGCTGCAAATGGGCTGGCAGGACAAAAGATGTTATGCAAGTTTCTCATTGCGAGCATACACAACTATATATGGAAAACATGCCTACATAATTAATAATCGGGACAATTGGTTTTGTGCCATGGTTCGCTGAGTTTTATCGGTCTGTGCCATACCCGCGTTGTTTCTCTGGTCTGTGCCCTGGTTTGCTCGCATATCGCCCAAACGCTCGTCTCCCTCTTGTCATACTCCTTTGACCTGCACATGGCCTGACTGGTGGGGTCGACCTTGCGCAACTCGGCTCGTTTGTCGGCTCGGTTGGGATTTCCTAGGGGCGGCATGTGGGGCCGGGCACTAGTCTTACTGTTGGGGCTGTGGCACTAGTATGACTGGTGGGGCTGTGGCACAAGTCTGACTGGTGGGGACGGCACGTGGGGTGCACATGGGGTCGGCGTGGGGTTGGCGCATGGGGTCAGCGTGGGTCAGTTAGGGTGCTCGCCCTCCCCGCCGTGGCTAATAAAAGGGGGCCACCCTCACCGTAGAAACTCTATATTATCTACCTCTCTCTCCCCTCCCTCCCTCGAAAATGTGGTGAGCACGCTATCGCCGGACTCGGAGCTCTACTCGCCTGAGGAAATATGCACGACATGCAGGAGATGAAGCCAGAGGAGCGGGAGGAGTGGCTAGCGAAGCAGAACCTTCTAATAACAAAAGCTTTCATTTCAATGGCCATGCCTATCCGTGCACGCTACATAGACGACATGGTGGACTACGGCATGCCACACACGTATTCAATGCACACGCAGTGCCACGAACTGGAAGGCTCTCAGATAGATGTGTCGCATACTCTCATCGTACGACTCGTAAAAATTGATTTGCTTCGGATTCTTGCTTTCACGCTTGAACGGATAAACATGAAGGTAACTCTAACATGAACGTATATGTGCCGCTCGTTCTGCTATAGCTAGTAGTCCCTCCATCCCGGTTTATAAGTCACCTTTGAAGCGAGTCCACCATTTTTGTTCAGAAAAGAGGTCGTTTACCCTACCTTTCGAGCTCATTTGAAACACATTTTTTAGCGAGTCCACCACCCTACCTTTGGAGCTCATTTGAAACTCATTTTTCGGCGAGTCCACCATTTTTGCTTAGAAATGAGGCCGTTTACCCTACCTTTCGAGCTCATTTGAAACACATTTTTAAGCGAGTCCACCACCCTACCTTTCGAGCTCATTTGAAACACATTTTTCAGCGAGTCCACCATTTTTGCTTACAAATGAGGCCGTTTACCCTACCTTTCGAGCTCAATTGAAACACATTTTTTAGCGAGTCCACCACCCTAACTTTCGAGCTCATTTGGAACACATTTTTCGGCGAGTCCACAATTTTTGCTTACAAATTAGGTCGTTTACCCTACCTTTGGATCTCATTTGAAACACATTTTTTAGCGAGTTCACCAGCCTACCTTTGCAGCTCATTTGAAACACATTTTTCGTCAAGTCCACCATTTTTGCTTAGAAATGAGGCCGTTTACCCTACCTTTCGAACTCATTTGAAACACATTTTTAAGCGAGTCCACCACCCTACCTTTCGAACTCATTTGAAACACATTTTTCGGCGAGTCGGCCATTTTTGCTTACAAATTAGGCCGTTTACACTACCTTTCGAGCTCATTTGAAACACATTTTTCAGCGAGTCCACCACCCTACCTTTGGATTTCATTTGAAACACATTTTTCGGCGAGTCCACCATTTTTGCTTAGAAATAAGGTCGTTTACCCTACCTTTCGAGGGCATTTGAAACACATTTTTTAGTGAGTCCAAGCTAGATTTGAGAAAGGTCATGGCTAATAATCCACCTTCCGATTAGCGTCTGCACCCCTTTCAGTATTAAGTTGCATGCAACAGATTATCATCTTAAGCAATGCGTGTAAAGTAAGTAACATCATCCTTAGACAAAGTACTACTATTTTATCCCTAGTAGCAACAACACATCTACAACCTTAGAGCTTTATGTCATTGCCCCAGATTAAATAGAGACATGGACCTAATATCGAGCATAAATACCCGCTCTTGGAGTTACGAGCATCTACTTGGCCAGAGCATACACAAGTAACAGGGAGCATGCAAGATCATTAAATAGCACACACATGATATATTATGAAGCAATAACTTTAGTACTCAATATTCAACGGATCCCAGCAAACACAACATGGAGAATTACATAAAGATGATCTTGATCATGATAGGCAGGTCACAAGATCTAAACCTGATAGCACAAGAGGAGAAGACAACCATCTAGCTACTGCTATGGACCCGTAGTCCAAGGTAGACTACTCACACATCAGTTTGGAGGCGGTCATGGCGACGTAGAGGCCTCCGGGGACGATTCCACCTCCCGGCAGGGTGCCGGGGAGCAGTTATGATCTCTGCCAAATTGGTGTTGACGACGGAGCGGCTCGGGACCCGTGGAGGAAAATGTGTTTAAACGTGCTCTATTTTTAGGTCAAAGGGGTATTTGTAGGTGAAAGACCTAGGTCGGTGGGCGCCCGAGGGCTCATCCTCACCTCCCGGCGCGGCAGGCTTGTGGGTCGTGGCACCAGGTGATGAGGGCGTCTCGCGGCCCCTCTTCGTCTCGTCTTCGGTTTCCCTGGATGCAAATATTCCAAAAATAAATACTGGTTGGCTCGTTTCCAATTTGGCAGATATTTCCTTAAGAGCTTTTCTGAAACCAAAAACAGCAGAAAACAGGGAACTGGCACTGTGGCATCTTGTTAATAGGTTAGTCCCAGAAAATGCATAAAACTATATAAAATGCATATAAAACATGTAATAACATGATATAACATAGCATGGAAAACAAGAAATTATGGATACGTTGGAAACGTATCAGATGCCCAAGGCATCCCCTTCTTCATCAACAAATTATCAGGTCATCTCTAGTGAAACTATATTTTATTTCCGTCACATCTTATGTGCTTTACTTGGAGCGTCTGTTTGTTTTTATTTCTGTTTTTTTTGTTATTTTCATTCTCTGAATAAAATGGATCCTAGCATTCTTGTTTGGGAGAGAGACACGCTCCGCATTTTCTTATGAATACTCATATTCTTCACTTATATTTGTTGAGTATTCTTCTCTAGCTACTGCAATACTTTCAGCTCTCTTTTTTCATTCACCTCTTGTTCAGAGCTGTTAGTTCTCATATATTATACTCTAATATCTCATTATTTAAATAGTTGGAGAGTTTATGAGTGTTTGGTTGGAAACAGAAAATGCTAAATGTGGTAGATGGTATAATGAAAAGATATAGATGTTCTTGTAGATCATTGTCTTGAATTTTTTGTGATGCTTGGCAATTTTTTTGAGCTCTCAAGTAGATCATGTTTAAGATCTTGCATCATGTAGTTAAAACCTATTAGTGGAGAACTACCGTAGGGCTTGTTGAAATTTGGTTTGCATGTTTGGTATCTCTAAGGTCTAGATATTTTCTAGTTAAAGTGTTTGAACAACAAGGAAGACAATGTAGAGTTTTATAATGCTTGCAATATGTTTTGTATATACGGCTTGTGGTCATAGTTTATACTTGTGTTTGCTTCAAACAACCTTTCTAGCAAAAGCCTTGTACTGAGAGGAATACTTATCGTGCATCCAAAATCCTTGAGCCAAAACCCATGCCATTTGTGTCCACCATACCTACCTACTACATGGTATTTTCTGCCATTCCAAGCAAATACTTCATGTGCTAGCTGTTAATCAAAACTTATTATCCCTTATCTGTGTCAATGTTTATTAGCTCATGAGAAAGTATGTGGTGTTACGGATATCAACCTTGTCATTTGCTTTTAGACAGACTTTCACCAATCGGACTAGTGGCATATACACCGCTTATCCATTAATTTTGCAAAAAGAGCTGGCAAAAGGGGTGCCCAATCCAAATTAATTAGAACTTTAACCGATGCATTCTCTTCACATTTTAGCCCTGATCTAATCAGCAAAGCAATGATACTAGTTCTAAACTACATGTGTAAATAAAAGACAAAGAGGGATGATCTTCCTTGCAGGTAGAAATAACTTCCTTCATGGGAGCCGCTCTTGAAAGTCTGGTTGACAAGGGGGGTAGAGTGCCCATTACCATTCGTTAACAACGTCAAACACCACTATAAACTTACTTTTATGCTCTAAAATTCGAAAAAATATAAAACTAAGAAGCTCTAGCACATTCTAGTATCCCTGCCTCCCTCTGCGAAGGGCCTATCGTTTACTTTATGTTGAGTCCGTTTATCTACTTCTTTCTTTCCCCGAAGCAAACACTTGTGTCAACAGTATACAACAATTCTTATATGCTTACTTATTGCACTTGTTATATTCCTTTGTGTTGACAACTATCTATATGATATACATGTTCAAAGTTGAAAGCCAATGCTGAAACTTATATCTTCCTATGTGTTGCTTCAATGCTCTTTTACTTAGATAATATTGCTTTATGAGTTAACTCTTATGCAAATCTTATTGATGCTAGTTTGAAAGTACTATTCATGAAGAGTTTTTACTTATGTGATGTAGTTGTTTACTCCTTGTCTATTTGCTAGCAAACTATAGATCATTGCCTTGAGTCATTTCATTCATAACATGAGCCTTACATTGTTATTTGATCAACATTATGTGAAAGCATGTCACTTCAGAAATTATTCTTTTTATCGTTCTTGCCTACTCGGGACGAGTAGAACTAAGTTCGGGGATGTTGATACGACTCCAATGTATCTATAATTTCTTATGTTCCATGCTATATTAAACCATGTTATTACATGTTTTATATGCATTTTATATAGTTTTATGCATTTTCTGGGACTAACCTATTAACAATATGCCAAAGTGCGAGCTCCCTGTTTTCTGCTGTTTTTGGTTTCAGAAAAGTACTTAAGTAAATATTCTCGGAATTGGAAAAGAATAATCCTAGAATTATTTTTGGAAAAGGAACGTTCCAGAACACCGAAGACGAGACGGAGAGGGGCCACGAGGCGGCCTCACCACCCCGTGGCGCGGCTCCCTTCCTGGCCGCGCCAGGAGGTGGTGTGGGCCTCTTGGGCACCCACCGAAATCGCCCTTTCGCCCATAAATACCTCCCAGACCAAAAACCCTAGCACGATATCTAATTTTTCCTCCAGGGGTCCCGAGCGCCGTTGCCATCGCCGACAAGTTTCGGGGGTCAGAAGTTCCTATTCCGGCACCCTACCGGGACGGGGATTGACCCCCGGAGTCATCCCCATCGAATCCACCACCTCCACTTCGACTCCATGATGGTTTGTGAGTAGTTCCCCCATGGACTACGGGTTCTCGGCAGTAGCTAGTTGGTACTCTCTCTCCCATGTACTTCAATACAATGTTCTCATGAGCTGCCTTACATGATTGATGTTATCCGTGTTGTGTTTGTTGGGATCCGATGATTTGTTACATTATGATCAGTCTATCTATATAAGTTTGTGAAGTTATTGTTGCTGCAATCTTGTTGTCTTTAATGCTTGTTACTAATGCACGAGTGGCATGATCTTAGATTAGAGCTCGATATTTATTGCTTAGATTGTACCTACAAGTTGTATGCACATGTTATAGTCCGGAACCGATGGCCACAAAGTGACATCAATTGGGATAACCGGAGGCAATGGCTATGATGTGAGGACCAGATTTTTTCACCAAGTGTTAATGCGTTGCTCCGGTGCTCTATTAAAAGGAGTACCTTAATTCCCAGTAGTTTTCCTAGAGTCCCCGCTGCAAATGGACTGGCAGGACAAAAGATGTTATGCAAGTTTCTCATTGCGAGCATACACAACTATATATGGAAAACATGCCTACATAATTAATAATCGGGACAATTGGTTTTGTGCCATGGTTCGCTGAGTTTTATCGGTCTGTGCCATACCCGCGTTGTTTCTCTGGTCTGTGCCCTGGTTTGCTCGCATATCGCCCAAACGCTCGTCTCCCTCTTGTCAATCTCCTTTGACCTGCACATGGCCTGACTGGTGGGGTCGACCTTGCGCAACTCGGCTCGTTTGTCGGCTCGGTTGGGATTTCATAGGGGCGGCGTGTGGGGCCGGGCACTAGTCTTACTGTTGGGGCTGTGGCACTAGTATGACTGGTGGGGCTGTGGCACAAGTCTGACTGGTGGGGATGGCACGTGGGGTGCGCATGGGGTCGGCGTGGGGTTGGCGCATGGGGTCAGCGTGGGTCAGTTAGGGTGCTCGCCCTCCCCGCCGTGGCTAATAAAAGGGGGCCACCCTCACCGTAGAAACTCTATATTCTCTACCTCTCTCTCCCCTCCCTCCCTCGAAAATGTGGTGAGCACGCTATCGCCGGACTCGGAGCTCTACTCGCCTGAGGAAATATGCACGACATGCAGGAGATGAAGCCAGAGGAGCGGGAGGAGTGGCTAGCGAAGCAGAACCTTCTAATAACAAAAGCTTTCATTTCAATGGCCATGCCTATCCGTGCACGCTACATAGACGACATGGTGGACTACGGCATGCCACACACGTATTCAATGCACACGCAGTGCCACGAACTGGAAGGCTCTCAGATAGATGTGTCGCATACTCTCATCGTACGACTCGTAAAAATTGATTTGCTTCGGATTCTTGCTTTCACGCTTGAACGGATAAACATGAAGGTAACTCTAACATGAACGTATATGTGCCGCTCGTTCTGCTATAGCTAGTAGTCCCTCCATCCCGGTTTATAAGTCACCTTTGAAGCGAGTCCACCATTTTTGTTCAGAAAAGAGGTCGTTTACCCTACCTTTCGAGCTCATTTGAAACACATTTTTTAGCGAGTCCACCACCCTACCTTTGGAGCTCATTTGAAACTCATTTTTCGGCGAGTCCACCATTTTTGCTTAGAAATGAGGCCGTTTACCCTACCTTTCGAGCTCATTTGAAACACATTTTTAAGTGAGTCCACCACCCTACCTTTCGAGCTCATTTGAAACACATTTTTCAGCGAGTCCACCATTTTTGCTTACAAATGAGGCCGTTTACCCTACCTTTCGAGCTCAATTGAAACACATTTTTTAGCGAGTCCACCACCCTATCTTTCGAGCTCATTTGGAACACATTTTTCGGCGAGTCCACAATTTTTGCTTACAAATTAGGTCGTTTACCCTACCTTTGGATCTCATTTGAAACACATTTTTTAGCGAGTTCACCAGCCTACCTTTGCAGCTCATTTGAAACACATTTTTCGTCAAGTCCACCATTTTTGCTTAGAAATGAGGCCGTTTACCCTACCTTTCGAACTCATTTGAAACACATTTTTAAGCGAGTCCACCACCCTACCTTTCGAACTAATTTGAAACACATTTTTCGGCGAGTCGGCCATTTTTGCTTACAAATTAGGCCGTTTACACTACCTTTCAAGCTCATTTGAAACACATTTTTCAGCGAGTCCACCACCCTACCTTTGGATTTCATTTGAAACACATTTTTCGGCGAGTCCACCATTTTTGCTTAGAAATAAGGTCGTTTACCCTACCTTTCGAGGGCATTTGAAACACATTTTTTAGTGAGTCCAAGCTAGATTTGAGAAAGGTCATGGCTATCCGCATTTGGTGTGACAAAATACCCATTTTGTGTCACTGAGACAAATGGGGGTGGGTGAGCCAAAATCGCCGTTGGGTCCGCCGTGGTCCACTCGTCAGCGAGTGTACAACCCTTTGTCATACGCGCACGTCCAATCAGATCGCAGAATGAGCTTCTCACGGATCGCCTCGAGTCTGCCTGCAGATTCCTTCTAGAGGAAATCGGACGGCCGCAGATTCCTTGTAGAGGAAATCGGACGGTTGTAGATTCCTTGTATAAGAAATCAGCTTCAAATATTCAGAAATTATCGAAAAAATGAAAAATCCTGCGTACATTGTCGTCTTATGTCATATACTAACGACTCAAGTTGAAAAACATGGTCTACGCACATTCAAAATGAGAAGGGCATGGATCTTATGTGATATCGCATAACTCAAACTATGAGATCTAAGTTTGGAGAGAAGTTGTTTTGGAATTACAACATGAAATTTTCAAAAACCTCACAAAAGCTTCATTTTGGAGTAAATAAGATGGATCCATGCTTAGTTTTTCATTTTCATGTTTTAAACTTGTTTAAATGTTGGTCAAACTTAGGTTTGACCGATTTTGAAATAACCATAATAAATTTAAAACTTATCGAAAAACTGAAAAATCGACGCACATAGTCTTCATATGTCATATACTAATGACTCAAGTTGAAAAACATGATCTACACACATTCAAATTGACAAGGGCATTGATCTCATGTGATATCGCATAACTCAAACTATGAGGTCTAAGGTTGTAGAGAAGTGGTTTTGGAATTGCAACATGAAATTTTCAAAAACCTCACAAAAGCTTCATTTTGGAGTAACTAAGAAGGATCCATGCTTAGTATTTCATTTTCATGTTTTATGTCGGCCCAGTCGAGACTGGGGTATGAAGAGCCCATTCTCCCCAGGCCTCGCACACGGGCTAATCAGACAAAATGACTAAGGATCAAGCCACGCCGCTTGGAGAGACCCTCGAGAGGCAAGTCTCCTCGAGGGCCTGAAGGGGAGGCAAGGTCCTGAAGAGGACCCTCGCCTCCGAAGACCCTCCCGAGGCGCAGCGCGCCTGGAGGGAAGTCAATATGAGCCCCTCCACAGGCCTCCCCAGGCCTGTGGGGAAACGTCGTGGCCAAGGAAGTACGGCCGGGCACACATGGCCTCTCCCACGCCCACATGGTGACGCAGGCACTCCCGTTGCCGTTTTGGTGATAAAGGAGTCAATAAAGTTGCGCCGCATGCTCTTGGACTCCCAAGACCCTCCTCTCTGGTGATAAAGCAGATGGACGGCGCAACCCTCCAAGGAGAACGTCATCGCGGGCTCCACCTCAGAGACTGCCGCCCCTGCGAGCAGTTCTGCGCGGTTGGCTGCTTGTCGGCCACTGTGCCCAACTTTATCGATGATGGACCGCGTCCATGGACGATCTCGCGGTGGTGGACTCCTGCTCCTCCACGCCACTACCGTGTTGGAGCCACTTCGGATGCCAAGCAGAAGAAGAGCGCATGCGGCGCCTATAAAAGAAGCAAGACCTCCATTGTACAGGGGGTCGGCCAATTGCTTGCTATAACACTTGTAAACCCTAGCACGACTGAGTAGAATAGCCTCTGGCTGGAGGAGGAAGAAGATCATCGCTTCCCTCCCCAGGCATGAACTGCCTCAAGGGGGCCCTTGGCAAGCTCTGCTGCACTGTAACCTCCTCAGTTCAATACAGACAAGCAGTAGTAGCGGTCTTACCTCCTCCTGAGGGTCGTGAACCTGGGTACGGGCTGGTGTCTTTCTCTGTCGTGGGTGTTTCATCTCCAGGTCCAGCGAGCGCCGTCATTTTGCCCCTCGAGGGTCTTGACCTCCGCGTTCAATCCCCTCTACGAACTACGCTTCAGGAAGTGACTACCCCTGTTCCTAGGGAGTCATAACCCGACATTTGGCTCGCCAGGTAGGGGGTTGAGGCGCGTCAACGACCTTCGAGCCGCCTCCGCGCCATGACGAACACCCACGCTCTCGCTCCGCCCGCGTCAACCGACGCGCGCCTGAAGGAGCGCGCGCCCCGCCAGTCGCCACGGCCACTCGCGCACGATGGGGCCGACCCCGCTGTGAAGAGCGCGCCAACTCGGACCCTCATGCGGAAGAGCCCAAGCACAACTCCGAGCACCAGGAGGACACGTAGTCGTCACACCTGACGCGGCGCCCGAGGGGCTCCGGTCCTGACGGACCCCGAGCCACATACCGCACTGCTCATGACGCATGAACTTCTCCGCTACCAGCCAACCGCTGAGGCCCACGAGCAGTGGCTGGAGCGCCTCAACCACCTCCTCGGCATCGCCACGACGCGCCCCGCTCCGTCGCAGTCCATCGCGCACACCTATCTCGCGGGCACGGCCGCGCCAGACGCGCGTTTGCCTCCGCCAGGACCTGCACCGGCCGCGACGCAGAGGGCTTCCTCCCACGTGTTCTCGCCGCACGATTGCTTGATCGTGCAGCGCACCGCGCCCGACGCTCACGTGGAAATGGAGCTCTAGCACAACCGCCAGAATAGGCTCGTGGAAGAGATCGGCCAGGCGTGCCAGCAGAACCGCAGCACGCTGCAACACGGAGTCGCCACGTACGCCACCGGCTGCATGTCATTCACCCGCTCCCTACGCCGCGTGGTTTAGCCCCCGAAGTTCAGGCCGGCTTTCCCCAAGGGCTACGACGGCTCCAGCAACCCCATCGAGTTCCTGCAGCTCTACACCACCTCCATCCAAGAAGCAAGCGGAGACGACAAGTTCATGGCCAACTGGTTCTCCCGTGCTTCGCGACTCTGCGATGTCGTGGCTCCTGAACCTCCCCGAGGACTCTGTGAGGAGCTCTGCAAGCAGTTCGTCTCCAACTTCAAGGGGACGTACGAGTGCGCTCTCACCCACAACGAACTGCGCGCTGTGGTGCAGAAGAAGGATGAGAATCTCCGCAAGTACATCCAGCGCTTCAGCCAACGCAACAAGATCCTGAACATCCCTGACACCCAAGTCATCGCCGCCTTCCGCGAGGCCGTCACAAACAGCAGGATGCTTGAGAAGCTGGGTATCCACGACAAGCTCACCTCTGTGGTGAAGCTGTTCGACCTAGCGGACAAGTGCACCAAGGCTAAAGAGGGACTCCTCTTCGTCAAAATGTCCTCGAGAGGGGACGAGCACGCTGAGGGGTCCAGAATCCAGAAGAAGAAGGAGGAGCCCAAGCGCAAGGCCACCGCGGTCCTCGCGGTAGAGACTGACGCGAAGGGCACCCGCAGGGATTCTCCCGAGCCTGGGGAGAGGAAAGACGACCACCGCCCATTCTGCATCTACCACAACAGGCGCGGTCACTCTACCGAGACTTGCTTCGACCACAAGAGGTTAAGCAAAGAGCGCGAGCAAGCAGAAGGCAGTGGCGGCCGCGGTCGAGGCTGTGGCTACCGTGGGAGCAGGCGCAAGAGCGGCTACCAGAAGCTATCTGGCAACCAGGCCAATGCTGCGGAGAAGAATGGCAACCTCCCTCACGAGGAAGATGGTGGCTATCAAGCTCCAAGAGGCGCCATTGCCTGCATCCTCGGTGAGGCGTCTGTCTTGTTAGGACGGGATCAAAGGCTACCTCGACAAAGGGATCCTTCTCGAGGAAGATGTTGAACCGGAGCAAATCGCCCGCCAAGCAAAATCTTACCAAATCCTTGAAGGGAATCTCTACCGCAAGCGCCCAAACGGCACCGCGCTCAAATGCGTTCCTCCTGAAGAAGGCAAAATGCTGATCAAGGACATCCACAGCGGGGAATGCGGCCACCATTCACGCGTCGGCACCCTCGCAGGCAAAGTCTTCAGGAGTGGCTTCTACTGGCCTCAAGCACTTCAGGATGCAGTTGACATCGTCCAAGCATGCGAAGCCTGCCAATTCCACGCCAAGCAAATCCACCAACCTGCGATGGGGCTACATACCATTCCGCTCTCCTGGCCGTTCGCGGTCTGGGGGCTGTACATCCTGGGACATTTCCCAACAGCGCAAGAGGGATATCGCTACCTCTTCGTGGCCATCGACAAGTTCACTAAGTGGCCCGAAGTGGAGGCGACGCGCACAATCACAGCAGGCGCGGTGGTAAAATTCATCAGAGACCTGGTCTGCCGCTTCGGAGTGCCTAACCGCATCATCACCGACAATGGCTCGCAATTCACCAGTGGCATCTTCAGAGCTTACTGCGAAAGAATGGGCATCAATTCATCAGTCGCGCATCCGCAGAGCTACGGACATGCTGAGCGAGCAAACGCAGAAGTCCTTAAGGGCCTAAAGACCAGGACCTTCGACATCCTCAAAGGCCACGGCAAGGGCTGGATCAACGAGCTCCCTTCGGTGCTCTGGTCCATCCGCACAACGCCACCCAAGCCTACGGGGGAAACACAGTTCGCCCTCGTTTATGGAGCCAAAGCAGTCCTCCCCACAGAGATAAAGCATGAATCTCCGCAGGTCCTTGCCTGTAACGAGGACCAGCAAGAGGACCTCCACGACGACAACCTGCTGCTTCTCGAGGAACTACGACGGCGCGCCGTCCTCCGGGCGGCCAAATACCAGCAGGACCTGAGGCGCTACCACAGCCGCAACGTGCGCTCGCGTACCTTGGAGGCAGGCGATCTCGTCCTCAGGCGAATCCTCCCCAGGGAAGCCTCCACAAGCTGTCCCCAATGTGGGAAGGTCCCTACAGAGTCACCCACATCGCCAGGCCTGGCGCGGCTCGCCTCGAAACTCAAGAGGGCATCCCCGTCAAGAATTCATGGAACATCATGCACCTACGCAGGTTCTACCCGTGATCATTGTCACGTCACGGCATCTGGCGGAAGCGGCAGCTTACGTCTCAAGCTCCAAGCATTTTTGTCTCGAGAGGTTAAAAGCTCACGGCTTAAACCTCCAAGCTCCAAAGGCTTCTCTCGAGGGTCAACCCTCCGAGCTCTCCTTGTAACGAGCCACCTCAGGCCGTTGAGAGTATCTGCCACCAATGGGTGGTCCCCATGCCTCGACATGGTCAAAACATTAACTTGGCAGCTCCAAGCATAATGAGACAATTTTTTCCCAAGTGAACTTAGCGCTACGACGCCGCTATGTAATATATGGTGGTGAGTTTTATTTACGCATTACTTCGTTGAAATGTGCGCTTATATCTCTCCTCATGCGTACCTCACGAGCGGGGGCTGAGTACGGTGCCAGTGACTCAAACGACACACCAGCAGCACTGAAAAATCCAAGGATCCGAGCTCTGGCTGGAGGGCAAGATCCCACAAACACGCCATATCTACAGAGGACCTTGGTACTTACTCCCCTCGTGAGGAACGCCTGAGGGGACCTATAAGCACGCACGAGTCCCCTGTACCGTGCTCCAGCGTTTGGGTTTGCCCCTCTAACATCTACAGGGAAGGAATGCTTCCACAAGCCTGAGGAGGCATCCGGGAACGATCCCTCAAGAGGACCTCCTTGCCAGGCAAAAATCCTCTCCAGGGTAAAAACCTCGAGAAGCTAAGTCTCGCACCCGCGCCTTAAGAGCGTTTTCCCCTCTAGCGCACGTTTGCCCCTCAAGCGATTTCGCTTTCCCTTACGCTTCATGGACTACTCGTACATCTAAGGGGGGGCACTTGAGCATCGCGACTCAGGGCTCTTACCTCTCCTAGGCCTAAACTCCCCCCGGCCTTGCGGAGTCATTGCTCCAGCATACCGAAGTGGCGGAGTCATGGCACAAAGAGATAAGTCCTACCGACGCAGAGAACAAATAGACATGAAGATGAGTCCAAAGAGACCTCTCGAGGGGCAAGCAAGCTAAAAGCAAACTGCAAATAAGAGTATATTATAGGCCAAAAGGTCGCAAATGTCTAAGCATAAGATTGTTTCAGATACTAGCGCACGCAGGCGCAATGACGTGTAGCTCAGGCGAAGGTGTCATCATCTTGGACATCCTCCACTGCGCCCTCCTCGGTCTCGGCAGAGGCGGCCTCCTCCTCGCTCTCCTCCGCTGCAGCCTCCGCACGCTTGAAGCGGTTGCAGAAAGCATCGACTTGCCCATGGAGGGAGTTGGAGACCCTGTGCGCATCCTCGCCTTGGGCGGCCTCCGTCACGGTGGAGAAGTCGAAACCTGGCGTGAGGATCCTGAGGTTGGTGAAGATGTGGTCGACGACCACCCCTAGAAGCTGCCAACTCTCGTCCTCTATCACCTCCCGAAGCTCGGCGGTAGGGCCCTCAAGCGCCATGAAGAGCTGGTCGAAGTAGACCAGGTACATGGCAGCGTCACCACGGCCTTGGACCTTGGTGTGCGGCGCGTCCGCGCCAAGCTGCGCAGCGAGCTCGTTGCCCCGGGCGACCAGCGCCTCGAACATGCGCTCACGCTGCTTCGTAAGCGCGCGAGTCGCCTGTGCAGAGTCGGCCGCCTCCGTCGCCCGCTCCATCGCGGGAGCCACCTGATCCTCCACATCCTTGGCCAAGGAGTTTAGGTCATGAACTGCCTCGTTGCGGGCCTCCTCCGCTCGGCGACGACCATCCTTGGCGCACTTGAGTTGGGCCACCAGCTTGGAGTTGGCTTTCTCAAGCTCAGTGATCCGCTGAGCATCTGCGGCGTGCCTGGCCTTCAAGCGGTCCTCCTGCTTCTGGGCCAAGTCACGGTATTCCTGAGACTTGGTCAGCCGGAACTGCTTCTCGCGCTCCGCAAGGGCATCCTCCGCCTCCTTCTTCTTCTCGACGAACCGCTGCTCGAAGCATTCATAAGCACGCTTCTGGGCAGCGACGTTCTCATCGTACTGCTAGAGCGCCTGGGCCAGGTCTCCTTCGCGCGCCTCAAGCTCCTCGCGCTAGGTGGCTAGGTCCTGCTCCGCCTAAAGCCATTGCTCGTCGCGCTGCCGCAGTTCCTTCTCCTTGAGGGCCAGCTGCCGTTCACGCTTGGCAAGGCCCTTGCGGTCCTCCTCTAGGGTTGCCTGAGCGGCCTGCTGGGCGGAGAGCAGCTGGGTCTCCAGTTGGCCCAGCTCGCGGCGCTTCTGTGCCAGCGAGCCCTCCATTGCCTCGCGCTCGTATGTGGCTGCGCGTAGGAGCTCAGCAGCAGCGTCACGTTCCTCTTGGAGGGGCGCGAGAAGTTCTGCAGCATCGCGGATGGCCCCCTCGCGGACCTCCTTGGCGAAGCGAATGTCCTCCTCGCGTGTGGCCTGAAGCGTCAAGTCCTCCTGTTGACGGGCCTCAACCGCTTCATTGAACGACGTCCACGAACTCGCGAGCTCCTCCCGCTGCTGGGCGAGCTGTATGTCCCCAAGGGCGAGGTGCGGCTCCAGGCCCTCCAGGGACTCCCTCACGAGGCCAAAGGCGACCTCACGGCGCCCCGTGCTCCAGTCCCAGCCGCGGAGGACCAGCTCCTGGCTTGAGGAGGGCCCAGCCCAGGCGTCGAGTCCTGCGGGCCTAGCCCCAGGGTGAGCTCGTGGGCTAGGCTGGGCTCCGCCCCCATTCACCCCAGCGTCCTCTTCGGCGCCCGCGTCAGCAGGGCGCTCATCACCTTCAGCCAGACTAGGAGACGAAGAAGAACCTCCCCCTGCGGACACGCCCGCGCCCGCTCACGCCTCGCTCGCCTCCTCCGCAGGCTGAACTGGAGCCGTGGGCACGCGCGGCGGAGTTGGCGCACGCAGGGGCATCCACACGCGCGGCGGCGTTGGCTCGCGCGGCGGAGTCGCCTCGCGCGGAGGCGTGACCGCGCGAGGGGGAGTAGGAGCGCGAGGTGGAGTGGAGATCCTCTCCTCCGCGGCCTCCACCACCATGGGCTCGGGGGGAGGCCTAGAGGCCTCTAGGCGAGGCGCGTCCTCCTCCGCCTGAGGCTCTGCCGCCTCCGCCGGAGGCGCAGCCGTCTCCCCTTGAGGCACCCTGTCAGTGGGGCCTGTGGAGGCCGTGTCCACAGGCCTCGTGACCTCGTCAGCCACGGCCTCAGCCGTGGCTCTCTTCACGTCTGCATCATTGCGAAGCCTACGACGCTTCGCAGGCACAAGATCACTGACAGAGAGCCCAAGAAAAATATCTTCAAGAGAGGGTAAAGCAAAGAGAAAACAAGAATCAAACGACCAAGCGTCATGAACACTCACCCCGACGGAGGAACGCCGGTATCGACCCACGCCAGGCCTGGTAAGCGCCAGGAGGGCTTGGTCCTGGCGCCAGACCCCTCCGGAGGCTTCGCCGCTTTCCTTTTGGAGGGGACGGCGGATGGCCTCACCCCAGAAGGGACCACGGCAGCCTTGGTGCGAGGCCCGCGCCTTCCCGGAGTGGCCTCCGCGTCGGAGGCCTCCCCCTCCTCAGACTCCTCCTCCACGGGGCGCGAGGGAGCCACCACGAAGGCATCGTCATCGCCTGACGAGATGTCACAAATCTCGTCAGTGAATGGCCCCGCCCTCGAGGAAGACACCTCCCCAGCAGTGGCCTCCTCCTCACCTAGCCCAGCTCCTGAGGCCGAGGGAGAGTCTGCTCCCTCCGCTCCTCGCGTCACCGGCAGTGGGACCTCCATCCCCGCCAAGACCGTCGGGGTGAACGGAGGCATCCCCTCCAAGATGGCCAGCGCTCCGTCATGTTGTATTGATAGAGAGGCCGGAGCGTCATGGGGAGCTGATCCACGGCAGGCACCGTTGGGTTGACGAAGAGCGCGGACAGGACTTTCTTGACAGTGTCCTTGTTGTTGTCCTCGCAATGAAGCCGCATCTTGTCGTTCAGCCCAGAGTACATCCACATGGGCACCGAACTTGCCTGGAGGGGGGCAATGCGGCGCGTCACGAAGTTGGCCACGATGATCTGCCCCGTGAGGCCCTCCTCGCGAAGGAAACTCAGCCGCCCCATCAAACTCGCGTTCCTCGCGCCGTCGAAGGTCGCCTTGCCCCAGTGAGAGTTCTTCAGCGGCGGCTCATCATGGACCTCGAGGAAGGCGCAGGGATGCCCCACCCCGACGAAGAACCACTTCTGGCGGAAGTTGTCCACCTTCTTCGTCACCGAGGTGACGGCCTTGTCTTCATTCCATGACATGGGGATGTATACACTCCCCATGTTGTCGACGATCCGGAATGAGACGCACCCGGAGCGCTCATTCTTCGCCGTGCTCTGGAGTGTGTAAAAGCACCGGAATAGCACCACCGTGGGCTCCAAGCCCAGGTATGCCTCGCAGAGGTATGCGAAGACGGCAAGGATGAGGATGGAGTTGGGGTGCAGATGCAGCAACTGCACCTGATAGAACGCCAGTACCACCTCCAGGAACGGCGAGAAAGGCGGCACCAGCCCGGTGGCGAGGCAGTAATGGAATATCGGAAAATACCCTCGCAGGCGTTTCCCGTGCGCCGCGGGCTTCAGCGCGGAGGCGCCGTGATCATTTGTCCGGTCCGCAGCCAGGTAGTGGACCTTGGCGAGTGCCTTCTCGTTGACGCGCACGCCCAACAGCGCCGCACCCTGCACGACCTCAGAGGCCTCCGCCTGGGAGGAAGACCCCGCAGCGGCTTTGCCCTTGCTCTTGAGGGGACTCATCGCCAGGGGCTCGGTGTGCCGTGGAAGATGGAAGGAGCAGAAATCGCAGAAGAGAGCGGAGGCGGCGAGCTCGAGATGGCGGAGGTTTCTGCGAGAAGAATTGGAAACAGTAACGACTCCCTGCTCCGGCGCTCGGGCTTTATGTCACCTCAAGGAGCAGTTACCGGGGCGTGGTGGGACCCCCCACGACGCACGCCCCAGATCGTGCGCAACCGTTACTCGTCTGAGTGCCGCGTGGCTCGGGCCGACCGGGCACTCTGGGCCCACGACGCTCCGCCTGCGCCCATGAGCTCACGCGCGCCCATCGTTGGCCCGAGGGCTACTGTCGGCCCAGTGGAGACTACGGTATGAAGAGCCCACTCTCCCCAGGCCTCGCACGCGGGCTAATCAGACAAAACGACTAAGGACCAAGCCACGCCGCTTGGAGAGACCCTCGAGAGGCGGGGAGGCAAGGGCCTGAAGAGGACCCTCGCCTCAGAAGAACCTCCCGAGGCGCAGCGCGCCTGGAGGGAAGTCAACAGGAGCCCCTCCACAGGCCTCCCCAGGCCTGTGGGGAAACGTCGCGGCCAAGGAAGTACGGCCGGGCGCACATGGCCTCTGCCACGCCCACATGGTGACGCAGGCACTCCCGTTGCCGTTTTGGTGATAAAGGACTCAATAAAGTTGCGCCGCCTGCTCCAGCACTGCCAAGACCCTCCTCTCTGGTGATAAACCAGCTGGACGGCGCAACCCTCGAAGGAGAACGTCATCGCAGGCTCCACATCCGAGACTGCCGTCCCTGCGAGCAGTACTGCGCGGTCGGCCGCTTGTCGGCCACCGCGCCCAACTTTATTGATGATGGACCGCGTCCATGGACGATCCCGCGGCGGTGGACTCCTGCTCCTCCACGCCACTGTCGTGTGGGAGCCACTTCGGACGCCAAGCGGAAGAAGAGCGTCTGCGGTGCCTATAAAAGAAGCAAGACCTCCATTGTAGAGGGGGTCGGCCAATTGCTTGCTACAACACTTGTAAACCCTAGCACGGCTGAGTAGAATAGCCTCTGGCTGGAGGAGGAAGAAGACCATCGCTTCCCTCCGCCGGCACGAACTGCCTCAAGGGGGCCCTCGGCATGGTCTGCTGCACTGTAACCTCCTCAGTTTAATACAGACAAGCATGAGTAGCGGTCTTACCTCCTCCTGAGGGCCGTGAACCTGGGTACGGGCTGGTGGCTTTCTCTGTCATGGGTGTTTCGTCTCCAGGTCCGGCGAGCGTCGTCGTCTTGCCCCTCGAGGGTCTCGACCTCCGCGTTCAATTCCCTCTACGAACTACCCTTCAGGAAGTGACTACCCCTGCTCCTAAGGA
Source organism: Poa annua (assembly GCA_026929855.1). Lineage (NCBI taxonomy): Eukaryota > Viridiplantae > Streptophyta > Magnoliopsida > Poales > Poaceae > Poa > Poa annua. The sequence continues at coordinate 55,095,426 of CM049426.1, read as the reverse complement.
GTCTTTACCTGACATTGTAAACTTGTTTAAATATTGGCCAAACTTAGGTTTGACCGATTTTGAAATAAACATAATAAATTCAAAACATATCAAAAAATTGAAAAACCGACGCACATAGTCTTCATATGTCATATACTAACGACACAAGTTGAAAAACATGGTATACATACATTCAAAATGAGAAGGGCGTGGATCTCATGTGATGTCGCATAACTCAAACTATGAGGTCTAAGGTTGGAGAGAAGTGGTTTTGGAATTGCAACATGAAATTTTCAAAAACCTCATAAATTCTTCATTTTGGAGTAACTAAGATGGATCCATGCTTAGTTTTTCATTTTCATGTTTTACACTTGTTTAAATGTTGGTCAAACTTAGGTTTGAGCGATTTTGAAATAACCATAATAAAATTAAAACTTATCGAAAAACTGAAAAACCGACACACATAGTCTTCATATGTCATATACTAACGACTCAAGTTGAAAAACATGATCTACATACATTCAAAATGAGAAGGGCATGGATCTCATGTGATATCGCATAACTCAAACTATGAGGTCTAAGGTTGGAGAGAAGTGGTTTTGGAATTGCAACTTGAAATTTTCAAAAACCTCACAAAAACTTCATTTTGGAGTAACTAAGAAGGATCCATGCTTAGCTTTTCATTTTCATGTTTTAAACTAGTTTAGATGTTGGCCAAACTTAGGTTAGACCGATTTTGAAATAACCATAATAAATTCAAAACTTATCGAAAAATAGAAAAACCGACGCACATAGTCTTCATATGTCATGTACTAAAGACTCAAGTTGAAAGACATAGTCTACATACATTCAAATGAGGAGGACATGGATCTCATGTGATATCGCGTAACTCAAATGTGCAAATGAGAATTGCAACATGATAATTTTAAAATTCTCAGGAAAGTATCATTTAATTGTGACTAAGAATGGTCTAGGCTTAGTTCGCGCCCAAATTTTACATAAATGTGCGCCTGTGTGCGCCCTGAGCACGCCGGGCCCACTCTGAGCGCGTCCAGAGTGCACACTTAAGGTGTTCGACAGAAGTACAATAACAAAAATTGCTGGTGATGCTTATGTTGAAAAACGACTCCAGCACGCCTCGCTTTCGTCTGCGCAAGTGGTCTTTAGTTTTACCCTTCTTACTTGTATTTTCCATGGCATCACGCGTCCCGTTCCCCTGGAGGGCGCAGACCGAAGGGACGGGTGCTGCAGTCGGCGCCCTATAGTCGGAAGCAAGCGTGCTCGAGTCGCAGCGGCTGGAGTCGCAATAACGCCGCGCTGCTTCCAATGGTGCAGATGGAAGCGACACGTGCTGGTAGTCGCAGCGTCTGGTCGCGTCGGCGTCAATGCGCAGCAAGGCGAAGCGGTGGCCACGTTAATGCAGGCCACCCAACCCCGCTCTTCCGGCCGCCTTTAAATCCGGACGCAACGCAACCCTCCTCTCCTTAGACCAACACTTACTCCATGGACCTCCGCGCCCACCTTTATCAACAATGGACCCATGGGCTCAGGCAAAGCGTCGTGGGCCCTTAGTGCCCAGCCGGCCCGAGCCACGCGGCACTTGGACGAATAATGGACTCGCACGATCCGGGGCGCAAGTCGTGGGGGGTCCCGGTAACTGCTCCTCGGGGGGATACAAAGCCCAAGCGGTGCAGTTGAGTGCCGTTACCGTTTCCAATTCTTCTCGCAGAGATTTTCGCTTCCCAGAGCTCTCCGCATCCGCTCTCTCCTGCGAATCTCCATTCTCCATCTCCTTCAATCCTCCGTACTCGCGACGATGGGCCCAGTCAAGAGCAAGAGCAAAGCCGCCATGGGGCCTTCCTCCTAGGCAGAAGCCCTAGAGGTAGTGCAGGGCGTGGTTCTCGTGGGGGCGCGCATGGATCTTCAGGCGTTGGAGAAAATTCACCACCTGGTTGCGGGACAGACCAACGAGCACGGCGCTAGCGCTCTTCAAGCTGCTCGGTTTGGGAGATTCCCCCAGGGGTTTTATCCCATTTTTCTCCATGCCATCACCGTCGGCCTTGTGCCGCCGTACTCGCCTTTCCTGGAAGCGGTACTGGAGTTCTATCAAATCCAACTCCTTCATCTGCACCCAAACTCCGTGCTCATCCTTTCTATATTCGCCTATCTCTGCGAGGCTTATCTGGGCGTTCGCCCTTCAGTAGCGCTCTTCCGGAACTTCTATTTGCTGCGGTGCACGGCTACCGGCGAGCGAACTGGGTGCGTCTCTTTCCGTATTGCGGACGACATGGGGAGCGTATACATTCCCATGTCATGGAGTGGAGACAAGCCTGTCACGGCCCTGCTCAAGAAGGTGGGGGACTTCCGTCAGAGGTGGCTGCTTATCGGCGTCAAGTCGCCCTGCACGTTCCTAGACGTCCCGGAGGTGCCGCCCGTGAAGAACTCTCATTGGTGCAAGTCTGCCCTTCGCGGCGCAAACAACGCACACCTGGTGGGGCGTTTGGAGTATCTCCGGGAGGAGGGCCTCACGGGGCAGCTAGTTGTGGCGGACTTTGTGCAGCGCTGCATTGCTCCTCTTCAGGCCCATGATCAGCCGATGTGGATGTACACTGGCCCCTCGGACCCAATGCGGCTTCGCCTTGAGGATCACGACTTGGATGTTGTCGACACCTTCTTGAACACCCGTGTGACCTCTGCATCAGCTCCCTCTGGGTGACCGCATGGACATCTTGGACGGAATACCAGACTTCACCCCGTATGGTCTGGCGGGGGTGAGGGATGAAGTGGTCACCTCATCGGTGCATGAAGTCGTTGGTATTGAGTCTCCATCAGCCTCCCGTGCCTGGAGTGCCGAGGAGGAGGCCGCGATGGGAGGGGCGTCCCCCGTGAGGCTTGAGCCCTTCACCGACGAGATTTGCGACATCTCGTCCGGTGACGACGACGTCTTCGCTGTAGCGCCTTCGCGCCCCGTGGTGGAGGCGACCGAGGCGGGGAAGGCCCTCGAGACAGGTGCTTCTCCGGGGAGGCGATAGCCTCGCACCAAGGCCATGGTGGATCGCTCTGGGGTGAGGCCCTCTGACATCCCCTCCAAGAGGAAAGCGGAGACGCCTCTGGGGGGATCAGGCGCCAGGACCACTCCTTCCTGGCGCTCTCCAGGCCTGGCGTGGGTCGATGCCGGTGCTTCCCCTTCAGGGTGAGTATTTACGACTCCTGGTCATTCTTGGCTCTTCGTTTTTCCCTCTATTTCGCCCTCTCTTGAATGTCTTTTCTTGGGCTTTTTGCTAGCGATCTTGTGCCTGCGAAGCGCCGCAGGCTTCGCAAGACAGTAGACGTGAAGAGGGCCACAACTGAGGCAGTGGCCGACAAAAACATGAGGCATGAGGAGACGGCCACTTCGGGCCCTGCTGAGGGGGCGCCTCACGTAGAGACGGCCGCGCTCCCGGTGGGGGTGGCAGTGCCTCAAGCCGAGGAGGGCGCGCCACGCCAAGAGGCCTCTACACTGCCTCTCGAGCCTCTGGTGGTGGAAGCGCGGAGGAGAAGGCTTCCACGCTGCCTCACGGTCCCACTCCCCCTCGCGCGGCTACGCCTTCACGCGAGGCAACTCCGCCCCGTGAGCCGACACCCCCACGCGAATTGGCGCCAACGCGTGCGTCATCTCCACCATGCACGCCCGCGGCTCCCGTGCCGCCTGCGGAGGAAACGAGCGAGGCGCCAGCGGGCGCAAGTGCATCTGTAGGAGGGGGTTTTTCCTCGCCTCCTCGTCCCGCTGGAGAAGATGAGCGCCTCACAGGCCCGAGCACCGAAGCGGAGGCAAGCATGGACAGAGGCGGAGCTGCGCCTAGCCCCCGAGCTCGACCTGGGGCCGGGCTCGCCGGACCGGGCGCCGCGGCTGGGCCTTCGTCTAGTCAAGAGCTGGTCCTCCGAGGTTGGGATTGGAGCACGGGACGCCGCGGGGTGGCTTTTTGCCTTGTTTGGGAGTCCTTGGAGGGGTTGGAGGCTCACCTCGCCCTCGAAGACATACAACTCGCCCAGCAGCGGGAGGAGCTCGCGAGGTCGTGGGCGTCCTTCCAGGCAGCCATCGATGCCCGCCGGCTGGAGGACTCGACGCTGCAGGCCGCCTGTGAGGATGTCGTCCGCTTCGCTAAGGAAATCCGTGACAGGGCCATTCGCGACGCTGGAGAGCTTCTTGAGCCCCTTCAGGCAGAGCGCGACGCCGCCGCGGAGCTCCTGCGAGAGGCAACAGCTGAGCGTGAGGCGATGGAGGGCTCGCTGGCGCAGAAACGCCGCGGGCTGGGCCAGCTGGAGTCCCAGCTGCTTTCCGCCCACCAGGCCGCGCAGGCTGCTCTGGAGGAGGACCGCAAGGGCTTGGCCGAGCGTGAGCGACAGCTGGCCCTCATGGGGAGAGAGCAATAGCGGCACGAGGAACAACGCCTTCAGGCGGAGAAGGACATGTTTTCCCAGCGCGAGGCCCTCGAGGCGCGCGAGGGAGGCCTGGCCCAGGCGATCTGGAAGTTCGACGAGCATTTTGCTGCTCAGAAGCTTTCTTATGAGCGCTTCGAGCGGCGTTTCACCAAGAAGACAAAGGCGGCTAAGAAGGTCCTCGTGGAGCACGAGAATCCGTCGGTCCCTCTTTCAGAAGTACCGCGCTCAGGTCCGGAAGCAGGAGGACCGCATCAAGGCCAAATATGCCGCGGACGCTCAGCGGCTCGCTGAGCTCGAGAAGGCCAACTCCAAACTGGAGCGCCCCCTCAAGCGCGCCAAGGCTGGCCGGCGCCGAGCAGAGGAAGCCCTTGACGAAGCCGTCCACGGCCCCGACTCTCTGGCCAAGGGTATGGAGAAGCAGGTGGCTCCGGCGATGGAGCGGGTGGCGGAAACGCCGGACTCGGCCTAGGCGGCCAGCGCGCTAGCGAAGAAGTGCGAGCACTTGTTCGAGGCTTTGGTCACGCGCGGCAATGAGCTCGCGGCGCAGCTCGGCGCGGATGCGCGCACACCGGGGACCGAGGCCACGATGATGCCGCCACGCACTTGGCCTACTATGACCGTCTTTTCGCGGCGCTTGAGGGTCCTGTCGCCGAGCTCCGCGAGATGATCGAGGACGAGTGCAGGCAGCTCCTGGGGGTGGCTGTTGATCGCATCTTCACCAACCTCAAGCTCCTCATGCCAGGCTTCGACCTCTCCTCCGTGATAGAAGCTGCTCACGGCGAGGACGCGCAGCGGGTCTCTGGTTCCCTTCTCGAGCAAATTGACGCCTTCTGCAACCGCTTCAGGCGCGCGGAGGTTGTGGCTGAGGAAAGCGAGGAGGAGGCCTTCTCTGCCGAGGCTGAAGAGGGTGCCGCGGAGGAGGTCCAAGGCGGCGCTGCTTCCCCCTGAGCCTCTTCTTATTGCGCCTGCGAGCGCTTGTATCTGAAACAACTGTGTGTTTAGATATTTTAAGACCTTTTGGCCTGTAATATACTCTTTATTGCTGTTTGATTCGAACTTGTTTGCCCCCGTGAGGTCTCTTTGGATTCATCTTCATGACTATTTATTCTCTGCGTCGGTAGGTCCCATCTCTTCGTGCCATGACTCCGCCACTTCGGTATGCAAGAGCAATGACTCCGCAAGGCCGGGGGGAGTTTAGGCCTAGGAGAGGTAAGAGCCCTGAGTCGCGATGCTCAAGTGCCCCCTTAGACGTGCGAGTAGTCCATGAAGCGTAAGGGAAAGCGAAGTCGCTTGAGGGGCAAACATGCGCTAGGGGGAGAAAACGCTCTTAAGGCGTGGGTGCGAGATTTAGCTTCTCGAGGTTTTCGTCTTGCAGAGGCTTTTCGCCTGGCGAGGTTGCCCACTTGAGGGTTCGCTCCCGGATGCCTCTTCAGGCTCGTGGGGGGATTTTTCCCTGCAGATGTTAGAGGGGCGAACCCAAACGCTGGAACACGGTTCAAGGGACTCGTGCGTGCTTATAGGTCCCCTCAGTCGTTCCTTGCGAGGAGAGTAAGTGCCAAGGTCCTCTGTAGAGATGGTGTGTTTGTGGGAACTTGCCCTCCAGCCAGAGCTTGGACTCTTGGATTTTGAAGTGCTGCTGGTGTGTCATTTGAGGCACTGGCACCGTACTCAGCCCCCGCTCGCGAGGTACGCATGTGGAGAGATATAAGCGCACACTTCAACAGAGTAATGCGAAAATAAAACTCACCAAATATATTACAAAGCGGCGCCGAGGCGCTAAGTTCACTTTGGAACGAAATTGAGTCATTATGCTTGGGGTTGCCAAGTTAATGTTTGACCATGTCGAGGCATGGGGACCAACTATTAGTGGCAGAGACTCTCAACGGCCTGAGGTGGCTTGTTAAATGGAGAGCTCGGAGGGTTTTCCCTCGAGAGAAGCCTTTGGAGCTTAGAGGTTTAAGCCGTGAGATTTTAACCTCTAGAGACAAAGATGCTTGAAGGTTGAGCCGTAGGCTGCCTCTTCCGCTATAAGTCTCGACGTGACAATGATCACGGGCGTGACAATGATCACGGTTGCGTTTGTTCCCTTAGGAGACAAAAAATGCTTGGGAGGTTTAAGCCGTGATCTTTTAACCTCTAGAGACAAAAATGATTGGAGGTTGAGCCCTAAGCTACCTATTCCGCTTTATGTCTTGACGTGACAATGATCACGTTTTGAGTTTGTTCCTTGTGGATACAGAGATTTGTGAGGTTTAAGCCTTGAGCTTTTAACCTTCAGAGACAAAAAATGCTTGGAGGTTGAGCCGTAGGCTGCCTCTTTCGCTAAATGCCTTGACGTGACAATGATCACGGGTAGAACTTGCGTAGGTGCATGATGTTCCATGGATTCTTGACGGGGACGTCGTCTTGAGTCTCGAGGCGAGCCGCGCCAGGCCTGGCGATGAGGGTGACCCTGTAGGGGCCTTCCCACATCGGGGACATCTTGTGGAGGCCTTCCCTGGAGAGGATTCGCCTGAGGACGAGATCGCCTGCCTCCAGGGTGCGCGAGCGCACGTTGAGGCTGTGGTAGTGTCTCAGATCCTGCTGGTATTTGGCCGCCCGGAGGGCGGCGCGGCGTCGTAGCCCTTTAAGGAGCAACAGGTCGTCGTTGTGGAGGTCCTATTGCTGGTCCTCGTTAAAGGCAAGGACCCGTGGGGATCCATGCTTTATCTCTGTGGGTAGGACTGCTTCGGCTCCATAGACGAGGGCGTACGGTGTTTCCCCGGTGGGCTTGGGTGGCGTGGTACGGATGGACCTGAGCACCGAGGGGAGCTCGTTGATCCAGCCCTTGCCGTGGCCCTTGAGGACATCGAAGGTCCTGGTCTTTAGGCCTTTGAAGACCTCTGCGTTTGCGCGCTCAGCCTGTCCGTTGCTTTGCGGAGGGGCGACTGAGGCGAAGCAGAGCTTGATGCCCATTCTTTCACAGTAGGCTCTGAAGATTCCACTGGTGAATTGTGATCCGTTGTCGATGATGATGCGGTTAGGCACTCCGAAGCGGCAGACCAGGCCTCTGATGAATTTCACCGCCGCGCCTGCTGTGATTGTGCACCTCTCCTCCACTTCGGGCCACTTTGTGAACTTGTCAACGGCCACGAAGAGGTAGCGATATCCACCTTGCGCCGTTGGGAAATGTCCCAGGGTGTCCAGCCCCCAGACCGCAAACCGCCACGAGAGCGGAATGGTCTGTAGTCCCAGCGCTGGTTGGTGGATTTGCTTGGCGTGGAATTGGCAAGCTTCACATGCTTGAATGATGTCCATTGCATCTTGAAGTGCTTGAGGCCAGTAGAAGCCGCTCCTGAAGACTTTGCCTGCGACGGTGCGGGCGCACGAATGGTGGCCGCATTCCCCGCCATGGAAGTCCTTGATCAGCAGTTTGCCTTCTTCAGGAGGGACGCATTTGAGCGGGATGCCGTTTGGACGCTTGCGATAGAGAATTCCTTCGAGGATTTGGTACGATTTTTCTTGGCGGGCAATTCGCTCTGCTTCAACGTCTTCCTCGGGAAGGACCCCTTTGTGGAGGTAATCTTTGATCTCGTCGATCCATCCTATTTCTTGGTGCACCGTTGTGAGCAACAGACGCTCCCCTGTAGGGGGCCTGCAGCCCGTAGCCCCGCTTGCAGGTGGTGGCGGGAGCGCTTCGTCTGTGCTTGCAGGCAGGGCCTCTTGGGGCTGCTTGATGGATGCCTTGACGTGCCTTTCTTCAAAGACACCTTGCGGCTGAGCTTGCCTCTTTGATGCGCGCTTGGCGATGTCATCAGCCTCTTGGTTTTCCTTTCTTGGGATGTGCATGAGATCCATTCCCCTGAAGTGCTTCTCGAGCCTACGGACCTCTTCAAGGTATGCGGCCATGTGGTCGTCCTTAGGCTTGTAGCTTTTGTTAGAGAAGTTGACGAGCAACTGGGAGTCGCCCTTGATGAGTTGATGCTTGACGCCTAGGGCGATTGCGGCGCATAGGCCGGCAAGCAGGCCTTCATACTCGGCGATATTGTTGGATATCTTGTCGATTCCGAAGCACAGCTGGACTGCGTAATACAACTTGTCGCCTTTGGGTGAGATCAGGACTACGCCTGCCCTGCCGTGGCGACAAGCGAAAGCTCCGTCGAACTTCATGGTCCAGTGGCTGGGCATTGCAGCTCCAGAGGAGTCTTGCTCTTCTCCCAAAGGCTCTTCAGGGGTTGGGTCAGTCCATTCGGTGACGAAGTCAGACAGCGCTCTTCCTTTGATTACCCTTGTGCTATCGAAGCACAAATTGAATGGCTGTAGCTCTATGTTCCATCCTGCGACACGATCTGTTGCGTTTGGGTTGCGCAGTATTTGCTCCAGGGGAAAAGAGGTGACCACTGTGATGGGGTGCCCCTGGAAGTAGTGCTGCAGCTTTCTTGAGGCGACGAGGAGTGCGAGGAGAAGCTTCTGCTGCATTGTATACCGCTCGCGAGCATCACGCAGTACTGTGCTGACAAAGTAGTCTGGATGCTCAACGATGGTAATTCCTGTAGCCTTGGCGTCTTTTGCCTGAGGTGGCTCAGCTTGGGCCTCGAGGGGGTTTGCCTCGAGGGGTCTGGCCTGGTCCTCGAGGGGGATGGCCTCGAGGGGTTTGATCTGGGCCTCGAGGGGGTTGGCCTCAAGGGGCTTGTCCTGGGCCACGAGGGGGTTGGCTTCCTGAGGCTCCTCGGCAGGATTTACTTGCAGCGGTTGGCTTGGGGCGGGCCTCTCTTGGGGCTTTGGGCCTGGCGGTGGGTTTGTGAGGGCTGCCCTTTCGTCAAGCTCCTTATCAAGAGGCTTTTTCTTTGGAGTGGATGCACTCTTCTTGTGGAGTACTGGCTCTTCTCTTTCCGCCACAAGGACAACACTGGCTGTTTGCGGAGTAGCTGATAAGTACAGCTTCAGGTGCTCCCCAGGCCTTGGGGCGACCATTGCTGGTGGGCTGGCCAGATACTTCTTCAAGTCCTCAAATGCTTTTTCAGCTTCAGGGGTCCACTAGAAAGTACCTGTTCTTTTCATGATCTTGAAGAATGGCAGGGCTCTTTCACCGAACTTGGAGATGAATCGACCCAAGCTAGCCATGCAGCCTGCTAGGCGTTGCATGTCCTTGAGCCTGCGTGGAGGTTGCATGTCTTCTATGACCTTGATTTTGTCTGGGTTTGCCTCTATGCCCTGATGAGACACGAGGAACCTAAGCAATTTGCCTGAAAGTACTCCAAAGATGCACTTGGCGGGGTTGAGCTTGATGTTCATCTTGCGCAGGCTGGCGAAAGTTTCTTCAAGATCGCCTAGGAGAGTATTTCCTTCTCGTGATTTCACGACGATGTCATCGACATATGCCTCGGCGTTCCGCCCCATTTCCCCGCCAAGGGCTATCCTCATCAACCTCTAGAAAGTGGCTCCGGGATTTTTTAGGCCGAAAGGCATGCAGACGTAGCAATACACACCGCATGGGGTGAGGAAAACCGTCTTCTCCTCGTCCTCCTTGGCCATGTTTATCTGGTGATAACCAGAGAAGGCATCGAGGAAACAGAGGAGGTCGCAGCCTGCCGTGGAGTCCACAATCTGGTCAATTCTGGGCATGGGATGAGGGTGTAGTCGATGCGGAGACGGCCTCCTCCGGCGGGCTTTGGGACTACCATGCCCTTGGAGAGCCAAGTGGGGTGCGCGACTTCACGAACAAATTTTTCCGCTTTAAGGTTCTCGACCTCCTTGACGATGAATGCTTGCTTCTCGGGGGCTTGCTTTCTTGCTTTTTGCTTGATGGGGCGCGCGTTTGGGCACACGGCCAAGTGGTGCTCGATCACCTCCCTCGGTACACCAGACATATCTGACAGTGTCCACGCAAACATGTCAGAGTTTGCCTGGAGGAAGGCGACGAGCGCGCTTTCCTATTTGGGAGGAAGCGCGGCGCCAATGGTGACGCTAGCCCCCGAGCCTTCAGCCCCCGAGCTGCCGGAGCTCAGAGAGATCTTCTTTGTAGCAGCTGCCTCCTGGGAGAACAACTGCTTCTTCTTCTTCTTGGGTCTCTCGAGAGGCTCTAGGTCCTCGTCTGCGGGGAATGCCATGGCGGCGGTCTTGTAGGCCGTCTCAACGGCGCGCGTAGCTTCCAGGACATGCCCACGGATGGTGATCGTGTCAGCGCTGCCGGGGATCTTGACCATGTTGTAGGCATGGTGCGTGACGGCCATGAACTTCGCGAGCGCGGGGTAGCCGAGGATGGCATTGTACGGCAGGTCGATGTGTGCTACATCGAAATCGATGTGCTCGGTGCGGTAATTTTCCTTGCTCCCGAAGGTGACGGCAAGCCTGACCTGGCCTAGAGGCTCGATCGAGCCGCTGGTGACCCCCGTGAAGGGCCTCGAGGGCATGAGCCGCTCGTAGGGCACTTGAAGCGCTTCGAACGTATCTATGGAGATAACGTTCACGCCTGCTCCGCCATCGATGAGAGTCTTGGAGACAGCCACATTGTCGATGGTGGGGCTGCAGACCAGCGGGAGGGTTCCAACAGTCTTGGTGGACTTGGGGTGGTCCTAAGCGTCGAAGGCGATGGTGTACTGCGACCACTTGAGGGGCCTGGAGGTTTCCGTGCTTGGGAGGGCGGCGTTGAGCTCGCGGGCGAACTGCTTGAACTGGTTGTTCGACTTCGGCGCCTGCGCCCCCCCAAGGATGCAGGCAATGGCGCCTCTCGGGGCTTGGTAGCCGCCATCTTCCTCGTTAGGGAGATTGTCGTTCTTTTCTGCGGCGTTGGCCTGATTTCCAGATGGTTTCTGGTAGCCGCCTTTGCGTCCGCTCCCGCGGTAGCCACGGCCTCGGCCGCGGCTGCCACTGCCCTCTGCTTGCTCGCGCTCCTTGCTCAACCTTTTAAGGTCGAAGCAGGACTCTGTAGAGTGGCTACGCCTGTTGTGGTAGATGCAGAAAGGGCGGTGGTCATCACTTCTCTCTCCAGACTCAGGGGAGTCCCTGCGGGTGCCCTTCACGTCAGGCTCTGCCGCGAGAACCGCGGTGGCCTTGCGCTTGGGCTCCTCCTCCTTCTTCTTGCTCTTGGACCCCTCAGCGTGATCGTCCCCTCTCGAGGACATCTTGACGAAGAGGAGTCCCTCTTCAGCCTTGGCGCACTTGTCCGCCAGGTCGAACAGCTTTACCATAGAGGTGAGCTTGTCGTGGATGCCCAGCTTCTCGAGCATCCTGTTGTTTGTGACTCCCTCGTGGAAGGCGGCGATGACTTGGGTGTCAGGGATGTTCGGGATCTTGTTGCGCACTTGGCTGAAGCGCTGGATGTACTTGCGGAGCGTCTCATCCTTCTTCTGCACTACAGCGCGCAGGTCGTTGTGGGTGAGGGCGCGCTCCTATGTTCCCTTGAAGGTCGAGATGAACTACTTGCAGAGCTCCTTCCAGGAGTTCACGGAGTCCTCAGGGAGGTTCAGGAGCCACGACAGCGCAGAATCGCGAAGCGCGTGGGAGAACCAATTGGCCATGACATTGTCATCTCCACCCGCAGCTTGGATGGAGGTGGTGTAGAGCTACAGGAACTCAATGGGGTTGCTGGAGCCGTCGTAGCCCTTAGGGAGAGCCGGCCTGAACTTTGGGGGCCAGACCACGCGACTCAGAGAACGGGTGAACGCCATGCAGCATGTGGCGTACGTGGCGACCCCGTGCTGCAGTGCGCTGCGGTTCTGCTGACCCGCCTGGCCGATCTCCTCCACGAGCCTGTTCTGGCGGTTTCGCTGGAGCTCCATCCCCACACGAGCGTCGGGCGCGGTGCGCTGCACGGTCAAGCAATCGTGCGGTGAGGACGCGTGCGAAGCAGCCCTCTACGTCCCAGCCGGTGCAGGTCCCGGAGGTGGCGGAGGCGCGTTTGTCGCGACCGTGCCCGCGAGAGAGGGGTGCAGGTTGGACTGCGACGGAGCAGGGCGCGTCGTGGCGATGCGGACGAGGTGGTTGAGGCGTTGGAGACACTGCTCGTGGGCCTCAGCGGTGGGCTGGTAGCGGAGAAGCTCCTGCGTCATGAGCAGCGCGGTGTGGGGCGCGAGGTCTGTCCTCCCCGGGCCCGAGCCGCTCTGGTGCTGCGTCGGGTGCGACGACTGCGCGTCCTCCTGAGGCTCGGATTCACGTTCCGACGCCTCGTCATGAGGGCCGGAAGGGACGCACTCTTCGTGACGGGGTCGTCCCCGCCGTGCGCGTGTTCGCGGTGTCCGGCGGCGTGCGCGCTCCTTCAGGCGCGCGTCGGTTGACGCGGGCGACGCGGGCGGCACGGGTGTTCACCATGGCGCGGAGACGAACTCGAAGGTTGTTGACGCGCCTCAACTCCCTACCTGGCGCGCCAAATGTCGGATTATGACTCCCAAGAAGCAGGGGTAGTCACTTCCTGAAGAGTAGTTAGTGAAGGGGGTTGAACGCGGAGGTCAAGACCCTCGAGGGACACTGCGATGTTGCTCGCCGGACCGAAGACGACACGCCCACGACAGAGATAGACACCGGCCTTTACCCAGGTTCACGGCCCTCGTGAGGAGGTAAGACCGCTACTCCTGCTTGTCTGTATTAGATGGTGGAGGTTTCAGTACAATGGAGTTTGCTGGAGGCCCCCTTAAGGCAGTTCTTGCTTGGGGAGGGAAGCGATGGTCTTCTTCCTTCTCCAGCCAGAGGCTATCCTAACAAGTGTTGCTAGGGTTTACAAGGGTTGAAGCACGCAAAGAGCCGACCTTTGCAACGATGGATGTCTTGTCCCTTTTATAGGCCCCTCTGGCGCTCTCCTTCGGCTTGGCCTTCAAGGTGGCTCCCACACGGTAGAGGCATGGTGGAGTTGGAGTCCAACGCGGTCCGTTTGTCCATGGACGCGGTCCATTGTTGATAAAGGTGGGCGCGGTGGCCGACAGGCGGCCGACCGCGTTGTACTGCCCGCAGAGAGGTCAGTCTCTGAGGTGGAGCCCGCGATGACGTTCTCCGTTGGAGGGTTGCGCCGTCCACCTGCTTTATCGCCAGAGTATAAGGTCCTGGCAGTTGCGCAGCAGGCGGCGCCGCTTTATTGACCCATTTATCACCAAAACGGCAACGGGGGTGCTTGCGTCACCACGTGGGCGTAGCAGAGGCCACGTGCGTCCTACCGTACTTCCTTGGCCGCAACGTTTCCCTTCAGGCCCGAGGAGGCCTGAGGGGAGATTCCTGCAGGACTCCCTCGAGGCGAGTTGGCGCCTCGGGAGGGTCCCCTGAGGCGAGGGACCCCTTGGGGCCAACGTTTCCACTTCAGGCCCTCGAGGGAAGTTGCCTCTCGAGGGTCCCGCCAGGTGGTGATGCCTGGTCCTTAGTCGTTTCGTCTGTCTGGCCAGTGTGCGAGGCCTGGGGGGAATGGGCTCTCCATACCCCAGTTCCCACTGGGCCGACAGCCCCACCAGTCAGACTAGTGCCACAGCCCCACCAGTCAGACTAGTGCACGGCCCCATGCGCCGCCCCCAGGAAATCCCAACAGAGCCGACAAACGAGTCGAGCCGCGCAAGGCAGACCCCACCAGTCAGGCCAAGTGCGGGTCAAAGTAGGTTGACTAGAGGGAAACGAGCGTTTGGGCGATATGCGAGCAAACCAGGGCACAAAACAGAGAAACAGCGCGGATATGTCACAGACTGATAGAACTCAGGTAGGTATGGCACATAACCAATTGACCCTTAATAATCTGGATATTCTTGCTTAATGCTATTTCAATACTATCAATTGCCCAACTGTAATTTGTTGACCTAACTATATATGGAAACCACTAGTGTAGATAGCTGGGAACCCCGGTCCTTCTGTCATCACCATTGCTTTCCTGTCAACTCCACGCAAGCAACTATTCTCTGGTTCTATTGTCTTTCTATTACTGTTACTACTGCTCTCATATTACTGCTGCTTTCACATCACCCCTGTTACTAATGCTTTTCCAGGTGCAGCTGAATTGACCACTCGGCTGCTAAGACTTATAAGTATTCTTCGTCTGCCCTTGTGTCGAATCAATAAAATTGGGTTTTACTTCCCTCGAAGATTGTTGCGATCCCCTATACTGGTGGGTTACCACTATGCTCTTCCATCTTGGCTGAGAAGAAAAGCTCAGAAGCTTCATATCTCTCAGCCTTAGCCTGCGGCGCAAAGACAACCTTGAGATCAGAAATTATCTCAAAGGCACTCATCTTCTCAAAGCGCTTCTGCAGGTCGGCTTCCATGGCGTAGAGTATGCCACTCTGGACAAAGGAGGAATCATCCGACTTGGTCTGGAAGACCTTCTTCTCATCATCGGAGGCGTCATCTACGGGAGGGTCTCCTATGACGGCTTCAATAATGTAAGCCACCCTATGGGGAGTGAGAAAGATCCTCAGGTTGCAGAACCAGGCCATGAAGTTAGACCCATTGGTCTTAAGCTTTCCTTTCTCAAGGAACATGCCTAGGTTAAACGAGGGGCGAGACATCTACAATGGAATTTGCAACAAAATAAGACTTTGTTCATAATATTTTACATTCTAGCATTTTAGTAAATTGACTATCAGAACTCCCACTCAAACAAACATCCCTCTAAATTGTTTCAGCAATTACACGACCCCAATCCATTACGTAACCCCTCATCATCAGAGCCGGCAACACAACTTCAAAGGTAGACATCGAAATGTCGATGACACTCTTTGACTCATGCTCGACCTTTCAGTCTTCATGTTCTGAGGCCATGTCTGCCCATGCTAGGCTCACCATAATAACCTTCAACGTAAACGCTTATGTAAAACTGTCTTACACCTACTGTATTGGAACGACGACATGTCTGACACCCGATCGTCACGGCCTGCCTCATAATGTAGAACTTTCTTGGTGGTGCACGTTGAAGGAAGAACACTAATGGTATTTTGGAGGGATCATCTTATATTACTACCGCCGTGTAACTAATAAACAATCACACAATATAAGATGCACTCAAAACATCAAATGTAATGCGACGTGATATGTTCCATGTGCCATGGTCTTCTTGGCGCCCACATTTCATAAACAATTTAATAAACCTACCTTGACCATATCACATTGCGCCTGCAAAATAAAGTTAGACGTGTTCTATTTTATCTTTTGCATATTTTACGTGGCTTGGGGCTGTCGTAAAAAGAACCACTTCTAACCTACGAACTTATGACCACAACAACGATCAAATGATTGCATGTTTAAGCATCCCTTTCGGGCCCTCCATTGAAAATGCAAAGCCAGCTAAAGAGAGAGAGACAAACACCCGCCAGCCACAGATACGGTACCAGCCGTAAGTCAGTAGAGGAACCAGTTTCGTGTAAGCATACGCGTAAAGTCGGTCTGGGCCGCTTCATCAACTCAATATTGCCGGAATTACAAGCGCACGCTAGAGGGTAGCAAATACGAGAACGGTGTCCCCGTGAAGAACACGGGTTCTAAAAGCGTACAACTATATCTACGCATAGATCGGCTCTGATACCACTGAAGGGGATCACAG
The DNA here is from genome assembly GCA_026929855.1 of Poa annua. Classification (NCBI taxonomy): domain Eukaryota; kingdom Viridiplantae; phylum Streptophyta; class Magnoliopsida; order Poales; family Poaceae; genus Poa; species Poa annua. The sequence continues at coordinate 55,079,540 of CM049426.1, read as the reverse complement.
GCAGAGAACAATAATTTTCTAACGATGATATCCTTAAACTACCCAGAATCTATACTATGCAGATATAGTAATACAGAGGAGATCGGAATACATACCCTTGTAGACCGAAAATCGGGGATGTAACATCCCAACATTTTATAATGTTCAAAAATCACTAAAATTTAAAACTTTCTTTTTATTAAAATAAAATATTAAATGCATGAGGAAACCAACTATAAAAGACTTCAAAGTTTAATATTTCAAATGTCACAGTTTAAAACATTTTATTATCCCATGTAATTCAAAATCTTAAAATATAATTTGACAAATATTTTACCAACTACAATCCATTTTATTTTAAGTAAATAGTTTACTTATAAGTATTTGAATTAAACCACTTAGCCATATCTATTCATAAATATAAGATTATTCAAAATGGTATATAATTACTAAATGGGTTTCATTCCTTTAACTAAGTTCAAAATATAGTTTGGAAATTATAAGCCTATAGTGTATAACCTTACAACTTCATAGAATTTAAATTACTGAATTAGCCAAATAAACATTTCTTTTGCTTAAAGGAATTTCATCTATTTTCAAAGCATGAAAGGATTAATATATTCTAAATAACAATAGAATTAAAACAAAAATCCTTTCCAAAGTTGTTATAAAGTTTTCAAATGAATTAATTAAAATATAATGTTGCACAAATTATTTTCAATTAAAAATGAATACCCTATATTTCACTTTTCCTAAAACATTGTTATATGTGTTCCTTAATATTATGCCAAAATAAAGATAAATGATTTCAGCAAAATAAGTTTAAATAACTTAAATTCAAACATATTGAAATGGGGGTATTTTTACAAATTTATTTTAGCCAAAGGAAAATTTAAATGAGAAAGAAATTCAAATTTGACTTTAAGTGTCAAATTTGTAATTAAGCAATATTTCAAAATATTAATTTTCAAAAATATTCAAAACATACCCACAACTGGTTTAACAGCAAGATATTATTTTTACAAATTTTTAGAAATTTGTTTGAACTCATTTGGACAAATAAATCAAAAGATATGAATTAAAGAAATAAAATCAGAAAAGAAAATATCGGCTGGCGTCATGCTGACGTCAGCAGATCTTCTTCTTCCTCTTACCGAACGAAGCAGGAGATCGAATCGGAGTCCAAATCTTCTCCGATTCGTGCGGGATTCGAACTCCTGCAGCCCCTATATAATCTCCCGACCCAGCCGCGTCTTTTCCACTCTCAAACCCTAACTAAATCACACCGCCAGGCCGCCGGAAAGCTCGCCGGAGTCCACCGTGTCCGCCGCCGCCATTCTTTCGATATCTGGTAACAGAGAAGGGTTCTCCGCCCCCCGTTGGTCTCCTTGGATCCCCCTGCTCCTGGCGCACCTCCTGATCCCTTCCCCGCTCTTTTCTTGCAGCGAATCGAGAGGGGAGCACGAGCGGATGGTCGCCGGCGTCCCGTTCGTCTCCGTCTGCGAGTCAACGCCGCTGGAGGATATTTCGCGAGACGCCATCGCCGCTGTAGTCTTCGCCACGCCGCGCTGAACTCCGGCGTCAACTCCCCGAGCAAAGAGGACCGCCGGAGCATCGGTTTCGTCCACGCCAGAGCCGCACCGCCGTCGTCGTCGTCGCCGGTGACCGTTGCGCCGCCACGGTATGGTCCAAGCTTCCTGCGCCGTCCGATTGAATCTGTACGGCTTAGATTAGATGGTCGAGGACGAAGCGGTACGCTCCGATCTGGACCGTCAGATCCAGATCTGACGGCCCAGATCTATAACTTATCCACGTAGACAGCCACGTCAGCGCCACGTCACTGCCCAGTCAGCTGCCACGTGGAAAATAATTTCCTTAATTAAATTTAATTGGCAATTTTACAGAAACACCCCTGTCACTTAGATCTCTCACAACTTTTTAACCACAACTCCAAATTTAATAATTTTTATATATTTGGAAAGCTCTGGATGTGTAGAATATTTTGGATCTGACAAAATTCAAATTTGACTTAGTAAAAATATTCAAAATTCAAATGGAAATTTGAGTATATTTGTAATAACTTTAAATCTATAAATCCAAAAATTGTAAATAAATATGTTTTAGAAACTTTGGAATATGTGTAAATTAATGCCACTGCTATTAAATATTTTTGAGTAATTTTGAATGATTTCATAGTTGTGTGTTTAATTTGAATAATTTGACTAATTTTGAAATAACTTTTAATAGAAACATTATTTTTGATTAAATCCAATTACAATAGATTTAATTAAATGCTCTCTGTCTATTAACACTAATTATAAAATTTTGTTATAAAAGTTTGATCATAGGAAACTTAATCTTATAATTATTCCTTTTATTACATATTTTTAAAACTAGAAATTAATTAAATTACATTTATAAATTCATACATATTTTATAAACTTCACAAAAATTAGTGTTATGTGCTTGTGATTTAAAATTGCATTTCATGCATAGCATATTCTATAGTTATATTTCCATAAGGAATACTCCTTCCCAATTTCCCTAAGTTAGAATTATTTTCAAACTTAGTATTTTGGGAAAAGTGCTATACACTTAGACACTTAGAAATTTTCAAGATGGAGCTAGAAGACCCATGAAGGACTTAGAAGAAAACAGACTCTGGAAGCATCCCCAAGATGTCAAGCACTTAGAAGAAAAGTAAGAAGAAGTTCAAGAAGGCCAACTCCCTTTTATTCTCTAAGTCTTTCTCTCTGTCTTTTCTCCTCATCTGAGACTTCATGAAGACTAAGTAAATCCAAGACCAGCCTCGAGGAGACAAGAATCACCAAGTCTGGAGATTCATCAGGACTACCCAGAAATCAATCAAGACATCATCAAGGAGAATATTACAAGTCTGGAGATGAAGCCTGGAGGACAACTACATCTTTTGGTCTATCTTTTCCCTCTTTCCTAATATTGTCTTTAGACTTAAACAAATTTTGATCATGATGTTATCATCTTGAAGTTGTTGGATCCTAGCAGCATAGTGGGATGAAGCGGCCTGGAAACAAACCTTACATGTCCATGTACATGAGACCTGTTCCACAATTTAAGTGGCTGGCCGGGTGTCTGTCTCTCTCACTATAGTGAATGTCCAACTTACAAAGAGTTGATAATAATTGTGATCATCTTGAACAAATGACTTAGTATTTTTCCCTAAGTATTTTGCACATCATGGCTAAGCCATTTGAGTGCTTGTTTCAAGAAGTTATAAAACAAAGTATGAGTATCCAACTTAAGACTTTAGTCCTTAGTCCTTTTGGACCAACACATTTGCCTTGCATAAACTTAAAAGATTTCCATGGCATGAAAAGTATTTCTAGCCTTAGGAATATGTTGCACATCATGCATAAACATATTTTCCTTAGAAAGTTTTATAAAACTTATTTATTCATCTAGTATGTGTTTGTATGCATTTTGAGTTTTGCTTGCTGTTGATTGTTGTATTGTTGTTTGCTTATATTGCTTAGATTAAACGGAGAGCAAACGTTCGTTGTTGAAAAGAGTTTGTGAACAACGACAACATTCAAAGGCAAGTGGCACACCTCATAAACTTCCTATTTTATGCATTACTTAGTGTATTTTTAAATGCATGTGTTGCTATGCTAACCCTGTGTAGAATCCCTTATACCTGTGTCTAGGTACCTATGCAATACTTAGTAGAATTATTGTTGCTATGCAAATGTTGTTTTGTGAAAATCTAAATTCTACTAAGTTAAGAATGAAACACCTGGGTGGTAATTGGTCGGATGGTTTATGTTGAGTGGCTACTCGGTCCATTTCTATGGTTCCTAAAGAGTAATGCACACTTGAGAACGGCCACCCAGGAACAGAGGAATCTGAAGAACTCCAAGTGACGATTGCTTCCAGTGCAGCCATTGCCATATGGGCTCTGGCTTGATCAATTATGTTGCGTGGACTCTCTCCGGCCTGACAAGCAGATGTAGGGGGATGTTAGGTGGAACGGGTCAAGCCAGTATGGGGAGGGAAAATGCTTCTGAAAGATCTCGTCTCATTCTCTCCTTTCCTTATCACAAATGGTGTGTAAAGGATACCTTGGGTTGAATGGGTACAATGGTGAAAGTGCACAACCTCTGCAGAGTGTAAAACTAAGTACTTAGCCGTGTCCCCGTTTACGGACAATTTTGAGCAGCTGATCAAGGACGTCAACGGAGGATTCCACCATTCCAACTTCAAAAGTAAAACTTGATGGGTGAACAAGGGAAGATGAGATTTATGGTTTTCATGCCATACTCGTCGATTTCAAGAAAAGTGTTTTCAAAAGAGTAGGAAAAATTGGCTTTATGCAAATTAGCCTTGAGCTCCATCAGCCAAATATTCATATAGGCTTTAGAGTTATTCCTTAAGTGTCCACCATAGTGTCACTTGCCAGACTCCATTTTTAATGGAATCTGACCCACGTTGTTGCAATATTTTTCTTATTGCAGATTTGATCAGATGACGAGTGAGGTTTCGTAAAGGTTTCGAGTCTACAACCAACATGTTTTTGCCTGTGGCAGCATGAAAGTTATAGAGGCTCACTGCTATTGTATTCCGCTGTGTACTTTGTCAAAGCTAGCTTTACGCTATGCAACTTGTAACAAATATTTTGTAATTCTGGATCATCGATGTAATATAATTGATGCTTTGTTGTGATATTACATCGTAAACTGTGTGTGCAAATGAATCGATCCAGGGATTTGCACTATACACAGGTATCTGCCTTATTTAAAGTGCAGGTACGCTTCAGATGGTATCAGAGCACTGTGTTGCCTGTAGGTTCGAAACCCCTAGGATTGGACTAAGACCCCAAAAGTTAAATAGTTAACTAAACTAGGTTCCCAAAACATAAGTAAATTTTGAACCTTCCCTTAATATTGTTTTACTTTATCTTGTCTTGCATCTTTCCCTTTCTCTTAAATTCTAATACTCTTACCTGTTCAAAATTCTACATGGGAGAATACACTGAGACTGCGTTATGCTGGAGTTTTGTCGGGTTTCATCTTTGGGAGGCAGCTGGCTAGGTTGACAAGTGTTTTGAAGCTACCACCACCCTATTTCCGAGGAAGGAAGGAGGAGACCGACATACCCCATGGGATACGTTGGGAAATACGCACCATCATGACCCCGGATCCTACGATGCCAGACTTCGAGCCCGTGGACTATGTCACCTACTACCCAGAGTGGATTGAGGGAGTGAACATAGCTATGGTGGACTTAATGGCTCGTTTGTGTTACAAGTATCGATTCAAGCTAGCACCAGGATCGCCTTTCCGTGCCTTTGGGAAGAGGAATGCACATGGTCTCTCGATGGCTCACACGGGAAATCGCCTGGACGTGCCCCTTGTTAACAAGACGTTTGAAGACTTGGATTATCTCATCAACTGTCTGACCAGGAGAGTCCAACAGACTCAGGACGTCGCAGATCATGCACAAGCCGTCATACACGCAAAAACCCAAGAACTCCAGGCTTCTGAAAATCTTATTGGTCAGTTGGAGGAACTCATCCATGACCTACATTTGGAGAACCTTGGCAAGGATCAGCAAATTGCCATGCTTGAGGCTCAACTCATTCCACCTCCACCACCGCCAGTAGCTAAAGAAGGAGGTGACCAAGGCACTGGAGATGTGACTGTATCTGAAGCTACGAAGAAGGAAGGACCAGTGGAAGAAGACCCCGAAGAAGTGTTGTTTGAAGAGTCAACTAAGGGAGAAGTCACGCTTGTGGCAAATAACCACGCAATAAAACGCAAGCGTAGCATTTAGGAAGGATAAGTGTAGCAATCAAAACCATGTTAGAGGGACCACCATTTATCTTCTAGCTTATCGTATCGATTTAGTGTATTGACCTATCAAATTGTGGTATGGCAGTACTGTTACTTTTGTTTTTCCCCGACCTTTCGTTCGATAAACAATTAGTTCGATTTCTCAAAAGAAGTTTGAAATTTTTACGTATGTGGTTGCTTGTGTTTGAACTTTGTTGCTTGATGTTTGTTAGATGATGTTTGTAGTGGATTGTCTTGATTGTTGGTTGTGCATTAGAAGGTTTATTTATTAACAAAACTTTTCTTTTAAGGGTGGTAGCCACCTAGAAAATTCAAACACAGTCACTTAAACCCAGAAATCTCAAACTATCTTTCCTTTCATCTTTCTAATCAGAAAAACCATTCACTGTCAGTTTTCAAGTTTCATGTCAGAGATTTCATTTCCCAAAACATCTCGAGTTTTCAGAATCATTCAAGCTTTTGCTTTGTCTTTCTAACCTCTCCGAATCTCGGGGACGAGATTCCTTTTAAGGGTGGTAGTCTGTAACATCCCAACATTTTATAATGTTCAAAAATCACTAAAATTTAAAACTTTCTTTTTATTAAAATAAAATATTAAATGCATGAGGAAACCAACTATAAAAGACTTCAAAGTTTAATATTTCAAATGTCACAGTTTAAAACATTTTATTATCCCATGTAATTCAAAATCTTAAAATATAATTTGACAAATATTTTACCAACTACAATCCATTTTATTTTAAGTAAATAGTTTACTTATAAGTATTTGAATTAAACCACTTAGCCATATCTATTCATAAATATAAGATTATTCAAAATGGTATATAATTACTAAATGGGTTTCATTCCTTTAACTAAGTTCAAAATATAGTTTGGAAATTATAAGCCTATAGTGTATAACCTTACAACTTCATAGAATTTAAATTACTGAATTAGCCAAATAAACATTTCTTTTGCTTAAAGGAATTTCATCTATTTTCAAAGCATGAAAGGATTAATATATTCTAAATAACAATAGAATTAAAACAAAAATCCTTTCCAAAGTTGTTATAAAGTTTTCAAATGAATTAATTAAAATATAATGTTGCACAAATTATTTTCAATTAAAAATGAATACCCTATATTTCACTTTTCCTAAAACATTGTTATATGTGTTCCTTAATATTATGCCAAAATAAAGATAAATGATTTCAGCAAAATAAGTTTAAATAACTTAAATTCAAACATATTGAAATGGGGGTATTTTTACAAATTTATTTTAGCCAAAGGAAAATTTAAATGAGAAAGAAATTCAAATTTGACTTTAAGTGTCAAATTTGTAATTAAGCAATATTTCAAAATATTAATTTTCAAAAATATTCAAAACATACCCACAACTGGTTTAACAGCAAGATATTATTTTTACAAATTTTTAGAAATTTGTTTGAACTCATTTGGACAAATAAATCAAAAGATATGAATTAAAGAAATAAAATCAGAAAAGAAAATATCGGCTGGCGTCATGCTGACGTCAGCAGATCTTCTTCTTCCTCTTACCGAACGAAGCAGGAGATCGAATCGGAGTCCAAATCTTCTCCGATTCGTGCGGGATTCGAACTCCTGCAGCCCCTATATAATCTCCCGACCCAGCCGCGTCTTTTCCACTCTCAAACCCTAACTAAATCACACCGCCAGGCCGCCGGAAAGCTCGCCGGAGTCCACCGTGTCCGCCGCCGCCATTCTTTCGATATCTGGTAACAGAGAAGGGTTCTCCGCCCCCCGTTGGTCTCCTCGGATCCCCCTGCTCCTGGCGCACCTCCTGATCCCTTCCCCGCTCTTTTCTTGCAGCGAATCGAGAGGGGAGCACGAGCGGATGGTCGCCGGCGTCCCGTTCGTCTCCGTCTGCGAGTCAACGCCGCTGGAGGATATTTCGCGAGACGCCATCGCCGCTGTAGTCTTCGCCACGCCGCGCTGAACTCCGGCGTCAACTCCCCGAGCAAAGAGGACCGCCGGAGCATCGGTTTCGTCCACGCCAGAGCCGCACCGCCGTCGTCGTCGTCGCCGGTGACCGTTGCGCCGCCACGGTATGGTCCAAGCTTCCTGCGCCGTCCGATTGAATCTGTACGGCTTAGATTAGATGGTCGAGGACGAAGCGGTACGCTCCGATCTGGACCGTCAGATCCAGATCTGACGGCCCAGATCTATAACTTATCCACGTAGACAGCCACGTCAGCGCCACGTCACTGCCCAGTCAGCTGCCACGTGGAAAATAATTTCCTTAATTAAATTTAATTGGCAATTTTACAGAAACACCCCTGTCACTTAGATCTCTCACAACTTTTTAACCACAACTCCAAATTTAATAATTTTTATATATTTGGAAAGCTCTGGATGTGTAGAATATTTTGGATCTGACAAAATTCAAATTTGACTTAGTACAAAATATTCAAAATTCAAATGGAAATTTGAGTATATTTGTAATAACTTTAAATCTATAAATCCAAAAATTGTAAATAAATATGTTTTAGAAACTTTGGAATATGTGTAAATTAATGCCACTGCTATTAAATATTTTTGAGTAATTTTGAATGATTTCATAGTTGTGTGTTTAATTTGAATAATTTGACTAATTTTGAAATAACTTTTAATAGAAACATTATTTTTGATTAAATCCAATTACAATAGATTTAATTAAATGCTCTCTGTCTATTAACACTAATTATAAAATTTTGTTATAAAAGTTTAATCATAGGAAACTTAATCTTATAATTATTCCTTTTATTACATATTTTTAAAACTAGAAATTAATTAAATTACATTTATAAATTCATACATATTTTATAAACTTCACAAAAATTAGTGTTATGTGCTTGTGATTTAAAATTGCATTTCATGCATAGCATATTCTATAGTTATATTTCCATAAGGAATACTCCTTCCCAATTTCCCTAAGTTAGAATTATTTTCAAACTTAGTATTTTGGGAAAAGTGCTATACACTTAGACACTTAGAAATTTTCAAGATGGAGCTAGAAGACCCATGAAGGACTTAGAAGAAAACAGACTCTGGAAGCATCCCCAAGATGTCAAGCACTTAGAAGAAAAGTAAGAAGAAGTTCAAGAAGGCCAACTCCCTTTTATTCTCTAAGTCTTTCTCTCTGTCTTTTCTCCTCATCTGAGACTTCATGAAGACTAAGTAAATCCAAGACCAGCCTCGAGGAGACAAGAATCACCAAGTCTGGAGATTCATCAGGACTACCCAGAAATCAATCAAGACATCATCAAGGAGAATATTACAAGTCTGGAGATGAAGCCTGGAGGACAACTACATCTTTTGGTCTATCTTTTCCCTCTTTCCTAATATTGTCTTTAGACTTAAACAAATTTTGATCATGATGTTATCATCTTGAAGTTGTTGGATCCTAGCAGCATAGTGGGATGAAGCGGCCTGGAAACAAACCTTACATGTCCACGTACATGAGACCTGTTCCACAATTTAAGTGGCTGGCCGGGTGTCTGTCTCTCTCACTATAGTGAATGTCCAACTTACAAAGAGTTGATAATAATTGTGATCATCTTGAACAAATGACTTAGTATTTTTCCCTAAGTATTTTGCACATCATGGCTAAGCCATTTGAGTGCTTGTTTCAAGAAGTTATAAAACAAAGTATGAGTATCCAACTTAAGACTTTAGTCCTTAGTCCTTTTGGACCAACACATTTGCCTTGCATAAACTTAAAAGATTTCCATGGCATGAAAAGTATTTCTAGCCTTAGGAATATGTTGCACATCATGCATAAACATATTTTCCTTAGAAAGTTTTATAAAACTTATTTATTCATCTAGTATGTGTTTGTATGCATTTTGAGTTTTGCTTGCTGTTGATTGTTGTATTGTTGTTTGCTTATATTGCTTAGATTAAACGGAGAGCAAACGTTCGTTGTTGAAAAGAGTTTGTGAACAACGACAACATTCAAAGGCAAGTGGCACACCTCATAAACTTCCTATTTTATGCATTACTTAGTGTATTTTTAAATGCATGTGTTGCTATGCTAAACCTGTGTAGAATCCCTTATACCTGTGTCTAGGTACCTATGCAATACTTAGTAGAATTATTGTTGCTATGCAAATGTTGTTTTGTGAAAATCTAAATTCTACTAAGTTAAGAATGAAACACCTGGGTGGTAATTGGTCGGATGGTTTATGTTGAGTGGCTACTCGGTCCATTTCTATGGTTCCTAAAGAGTAATGCACACTTGAGAACGGCCACCCAGGAACAGAGGAATCTGAAGAACTCCAAGTGACGATTGCTTCCAGTGCAGCCATTGCCATATGGGCTCTGGCTTGATCAATTATGTTGCGTGGACTCTCTCCGGCCTGACAAGCAGATGTAGGGGGATGTTAGGTGGAACGGGTCAAGCCAGTATGGGGAGGGAAAATGCTTCTGAAAGATCTCGTCTCATTCTCTCCTTTCCTTATCACAAATGGTGTGTAAAGGATACCTTGGGTTGAATGGGTACAATGGTGAAAGTGCACAACCTCTGCAGAGTGTAAAACTAAGTACTTAGCCGTGTCCCCGGTTACGGACAATTTTGAGCAGCTGATCAAGGACGTCAACGGAGGATTCCACCATTCCAACTTCAAAAGTAAAACTTGATGGGTGAACAAGGGAAGATGAGATTTATGGTTTTCATGCCATACTCGTCGATTTCAAGAAAAGTGTTTTCAAAAGAGTAGGAAAAATTGGCTTTATGCAAATTAGCCTTGAGCTCCATCAGCCAAATATTCATATAGGCTTTAGAGTTATTCCTTAAGTGTCCACCATAGTGTCACTTGCCAGACTCCATTTTTAATGGAATCTGACCCACGTTGTTGCAATATTTTTCTTATTGCAGATTTGATCAGATGACGAGTGAGGTTTCGTAAAGGTTTCGAGTCTACAACCAACATGTTTTCGCCTGTGGCAGCATGAAAGTTATAGAGGCTCACTGCTATTGTATTCCGCTGTGTACTTTGTCAAAGCTAGCTTTACGCTATGCAACTTGTAACAAATATTTTGTAATTCTGGATCATCGATGTAATATAATTGATGCTTTGTTGTGATATTACATCGTAAACTGTGTGTGCAAATGAATCGATCCAGGGATTTGCACTATACATAGGTATCTGCCTTATTTAAAGTGCAGGTACGCTTCAGATGGTATCAGAGCACTGTGTTGCCTGTAGGTTCGAAACCCCTAGGATTGGACTAAGACCCCAAAAGTTAAATAGTTAACTAAACTAGGTTCCCAAAACATGAGTAAATTTTGAACCTTCCCTTAATATTGTTTTACTTTATCTTGTCTTGCATCTTTCCCTTTCTCTTAAATTCTAATACTCTTACCTGTTCAAAATTCTACATGGGAGAATACACTGAGACTGCGTTATGCTGGAGTTTTGTCGGGTTTCATCTTTGGGAGGCAGCTGGCTAGGTTGACAAGTGTTTTGAAGCTACCACCACCCTATTTCCGAGGAAGGAAGGAGGAGACCGACATACCCCATGGGATACGTTGGGAAATACGCACCATCATGACCCCGGATCCTACGATGCCAGACTTCGAGCCCGTGGACTATGTCACCTACTACCCAGAGTGGATTGAGGGAGTGAACATAGCTATGGTGGACTTAATGGCTCGTTTGTGTTACAAGTATCGATTCAAGCTAGCACCAGGATCGCCTTTCCGTGCCTTTGGGAAGAGGAATGCACATGGTCTCTCGATGGCTCACACGGGAAATCGCCTGGACGTGCCCCTTGTTAACAAGACGTTTGAAGACTTGGATTATCTCATCAACTGTCTGACCAGGAGAGTCCAACAGACTCAGGACGTCGCAGATCATGCACAAGCCGTCATACACGCAAAAACCCAAGAACTCCAGGCTTCTGAAAATCTTATTGGTCAGTTGGAGGAACTCATCCATGACCTACATTTGGAGAACCTTGGCAAGGATCAGCAAATTGCCATGCTTGAGGCTCAACTCATTCCACCTCCACCACCGCCAGTAGCTGAAGAAGGAGGTGACCAAGGCACTGGAGATGTGACTGTATCTGAAGCTACGAAGAAGGAAGGACCAGTGGAAGAAGACCCCGAAGAAGTGTTGTTTGAAGAGTCAACTAAGGGAGAAGTCACGCTTGTGGCAAATAACCACGCAATAAAACGCAAGCGTAGCATTTAGGAAGGATAAGTGTAGCAATCAAAACCATGTTAGAGGGACCACCATTTATCTTCTAGCTTATCGTATCGATTTAGTGTATTGACCTATCAAATTGTGGTATGGCAGTACTGTTACTTTTGTTTTTCCCCGACCTTTCGTTCGATAAACAATTAGTTCGATTTCTCAAAAGAAGTTTGAAATTTTTACGTATGTGGTTGCTTGTGTTTGAACTTTGTTGCTTGATGTTTGTTAGATGATGTTTGTAGTGGATTGTCTTGATTGTTGGTTGTGCATTAGAAGGTTTATTTATTAACAAAACTTTTCTTTTAAGGGTGGTAGCCACCTAGAAAATTCAAACACAGTCACTTAAACCCAGAAATCTCAAACTATCTTTCCTTTCATCTTTCTAATCAGAAAAACCATTCACTGTCAGTTTTCAAGTTTCATGTCAGAGATTTCATTTCCCAAAACATCTCGAGTTTTCAGAATCATTCAAGCTTTTGCTTTGTCTTTCTAACCTCTCCGAATCTCGGGGACGAGATTCCTTTTAAGGGTGGTAGTCTGTAACATCCCAACATTTTATAATGTTCAAAAATCACTAAAATTTAAAAATTTCTTTTTATTAAAATAAAATATTAAATGCATGAGGAAACCAACTATAAAAGACTTCAAAGTTTAATATTTCAAATGTCACAGTTTAAAACATTTTATTATCCCATGTAATTCAAAATCTTAAAATATAATTTGACAAATATTTTACCAACTACAATCCATTTTATTTTAAGTAAATAGTTTACTTATAAGTATTTGAATTAAACCACTTAGCCATATCTATTCATAAATATAAGATTATTCAAAATGGTATATAATTACTAAATGGGTTTCATTCCTTTAACTAAGTTCAAAATATAGTTTGGAAATTATAAGCCTATAGTGTATAACCTTACAACTTCATAGAATTTAAATTACTGAATTAGCCAAATAAACATTTCTTTTGCTTAAAGGAATTTCATCTATTTTCAAAGCATGAAAGGATTAATATATTCTAAATAACAATAGAATTAAAACAAAAATCCTTTCCAAAGTTGTTATAAAGTTTTCAAATGAATTAATTAAAATATAATGTTGCACAAATTATTTTCAATTAAAAATGAATACCCTATATTTCACTTTTCCTAAAACATTGTTATATGTGTTCCTTAATATTATGCCAAAATAAAGATAAATGATTTCAGCAAAATAAGTTTAAATAACTTAAATTCAAACATATTGAAATGGGGGTATTTTTACAAATTTATTTTAGCCAAAGGAAAATTTAAATGAGAAAGAAATTCAAATTTGACTTTAAGTGTCAAATTTGTAATTAAGCAATATTTCAAAATATTAATTTTCAAAAATATTCAAAACATACCCACAACTGGTTTAACAGCAAGATATTATTTTTACAAATTTTTAGAAATTTGTTTGAACTCATTTGGACAAATAAATCAAAAGATATGAATTAAAGAAATAAAATCAGAAAAGAAAATATCGGCTGACGTCATGCTGACGTCAGCAGATCTTCTTCTTCCTCTAACCGAACGAAGCAGGAGATCGAATCGGAGTCCAAATCTTCTCCGATTCGTGCGGGATTCGAACTCCTGCAGCCCCTATATAATCTCCCGACCCAGCCGCGTCTTTTCCCCTCTCAAACCCTAACTAAATCACGCCGCCAGGCCGCCGGAAAGCTCGCCGGAGTCCACCGTGTCCGCCGCCGCCATTCTTTCGATATCTGGTAACAGAGAAGGGTTCTCCGCCCCCCGTTGGTCTCCTCGGATCCCCCTGCTCCTGGCGCACCTCCTGATCCCTTCCCCGCTCTTTTCTTGCAGCGAATCGAGAGGGGAGCACGAGCGGATGGTCGCCGGCGTCCCGTTCGTCTCCGTCTGCGAGTCAACGCCGCTGGAGGATATTTCGCGAGACGCCATCGCCGCTGTAGTCTTCGCCACGCCGCGCTGAACTCCGGCGTCAACTCCCCGAGCAAAGAGGACCGCCGGAGCATCGGTTTCGTCCACGCCAGAGCCGCACCGCCGTTGTCGTCGTCGCCGGTGACCGTTGCGCCGCCACGGTATGGTCCAAGCTTCCTGCGCCGTCCGATTGAATCTGTACGGCTTAGATTAGATGGTCGAGGACGAAGCGGTACGCTCCGATCTGGACCGTCAGATCCAGATCTGACGGCCCAGATCTATAACTTATCCACGTAGACAGCCACGTCAGCGCCACGTCACTGCCCAGTCAGCTGCCACGTGGAAAATAATTTCCTTAATTAAATTTAATTGGAAATTTTACAGAAACACACCTGTCACTTAGATCTCTCACAACTTCTTAACCACAACTCGAAATTTAATAATTTTTATATATTTGGAAAGCTCTGGATGTGTAGAATATTTTGGATCTGACAAAATTCAAATTTGACTTAGTACAAAATATTCAAAATTCAAATGGAAATTTGAGTATATTTGTAATAACTTTAAATCTATAAATCCAAAAATTGTAAATAAATATGTTTTAGAAACTTTGGAATATGTGTAAATTAATGCCACTGCTATTAAATATTTTTGAGTAATTTTGAATGATTTCATAGTTGTGTGTTTAATTTGAATAATTTGACTAATTTTTAAATAACTTTTAATAGAAACATTATTTTTGATTAAATCCAATTACAATAGATTTAATTAAATGCTCTCTGTCTATTAACACTAATTATAAAATTTTGTTATAAAAGTTTAATCATAGGAAACTTAATCTTATAATTATTCCTTTTATTACATATTTTTAAAACTAGAAATTAATTAAATTACATTTATAAATTCATACATATTTTATAAACTTCACAAAAATTAGTGTTATGTGCTTTTGATTTAAAATTGCATTTCATGCATAGCATATTCTATAGTTATATTTCCATAAGGAATACTCCTTCCCAATTTCCCTAAGTTAGAATTATTTTCAAACTTAGTATTTTGGGAAAAGTGCTATACACTTAGACACTTAGAAATTTTCAAGATGGAGCTAGAAGACCCATGAAGGACTTAGAAGAAAACAGACTCTGGAAGCATCCCCAAGATGTCAAGCACTTAGAAGAAAAGTAAGAAGAAGTTCAAGAAGGCCAACTCCCTTTTATTCTCTAAGTCTTTCTCTCTGTCTTTTCTCCTCATCTGAGACTTCATGAAGACTAAGTAAATCCAAGACCAGCCTCGAGGAGACAAGAATCACCAAGTCTGGAGATTCATCAGGACTACCCAGAAATCAATCAAGACATCATCAAGGAGAATATTACAAGTCTGGAGATGAAGCCTGGAGGACAACTACATCTTTCTGTCTATCTTTTCCCTCTTTCCTAATCTTGTCTTTAGACTTAAACAAATTTTGATCATGATGTTATCATCTTGAAGTTGTTGGATCCTAGCAGCATAGTGGGATGAAGCGGCCTGGAAACAAACCTTACATGTCCACGTACATGAGACCTGTTCCACAATTTAAGTGGCTGGCCGGGTGTCTGTCTCTCTCACTATAGTGAATGTCCAACTTACAAAGAGTTGATAATAATTGTGATCATCTTGAACAAATGACTTAGTATTTTTCCCTAAGTATTTTGCACATCATGGCTAAGCCATTTGAGTGCTTGTTTCAAGAAGTTATAAAACAAAGTATGAGTATCCAACTTAAGACTTTAGTCCTTAGTCCTTTTGGACCAACACATTTGCCTTGCATAAACTTAAAAGATTTCCATGGCATGAAAAGTATTTCTAGCCTTAGGAATATGTTGCACATCATGCATAAACATATTTTCCTTAGAAAGTTTTATAAAACTTATTTATTCATCTAGTATGTGTTTGTATGCATTTTGAGTTTTGCTTGCTGTTGATTGTTGTATTGTTGTTTGCTTATATTGCTTAGATTAAACGGAGAGCAAACGTTCGTTGTTGAAAAGAGTTTGTGAACAACGACAACATTCAAAGGCAAGTGGCACACCTCATAAACTTCCTATTTTATGCATTACTTAGTGTATTTTTAAATGCATGTGTTGCTATGCTAAACCTGTGTAGAATCCCTTATACCTGTGTCTAGGTACCTATGCAATACTTAGTAGAATTATTGTTGCTATGCAAATGTTGTTTTGTGAAAATCTAAATTCTACTAAGTTAAGAATGAAACACCTGGGTGGTAATTGGTCGGATGGTTTATGTTGAGTGGCTACTCGGTCCATTTCTATGGTTCCTAAAGAGTAATGCACACTTGAGAACGGCCACCCAGGAACAGAGGAATCTGAAGAACTCCAAGTGACGATTGCTTCCAGTGCAGCCATTGCCATATGTGCTCTGGCTTGATCAATTATGTTGCGTGGACTCTCTCCGGCCTGACAAGCAGATGTAGGGGATGTTAGGTGGAACGGGTGAAGCCAGTATGGGGAGGGAAAATGCTTCTGAAAGATCTCGTCTCATTCTCTCCTTTCCTTATCACAAATGGTGTGTAAAGGATACCTTGGGTTGAATGGGTACAATGGTGAAAGTGCACAACCTCTGCAGAGTGTAAAACTAAGTACTTAGCCGTGTCCCCGGTTACGGACAATTTTGAGCAGCTGATCAAGGACGTCAACGGAGGATTCCACCATTCCAACTTCAAAAGTAAAACTTGATGGGTGAACAAGGGAAGATGAGATTTATGGTTTTCATGCCATACTCGTCGATTTCAAGAAAAGTGTTTTCAAAAGAGTAGGAAAAATTGGCTTTATGCAAATTAGCCTTGAGCTCCATCAGCCAAATATTCATATAGGCTTTAGAGTTATTCCTTAAGTGTCCACCATAGTGTCACTTGCCAGACTCCATTTTTAATGGAATCTGACCCACGTTGTTGCAATATTTTTCTTATTGCAGATTTGATCAGATGACGAGTGAGGTTTCGTAAAGGTTTCGAGTCTACAACCAACATGTTTTCGCCTGTGGCAGCATGAAAGTTATAGAGGCTCACTGCTATTGTATTCCGCTGTGTACTTTGTCAAAGCTAGCTTTACGCTATGCAACTTGTAACAAATATTTTGTAATTCTGGATCATCGATGTAATATAATTGATGCTTTGTTGTGATATTACATCGTAAACTGTGTGTGCAAATGAATCGATCCAGGGATTTGCACTATACACAGGTATCTGCCTTATTTAAAGTGCAGGTACGCTACAGGGGATTACGTTCCCGCACAAACATTGATGATGAAGACGACGTAGCCGACCTCAAGGTCGTGTAGAGGACGTAGACCTCCTAGCACCGCTAGCGCAGCACCTCGCAGAGCGTCACACACGTACGGTGGAGACGACGACCTCCGAAGCTCCAGTACAGGACGAGCAGCGGAAGACTTGGACCGAAACACCAACAACACGGCAGCGGGTGTATGATGGAGAGAACTCTCTCCTTGGGGCAACTCTGACAAAGGGAATCACGTAATCGAGGAGAAAAAGAGAATTAATTGGGTGAATTAAAAGGCCAGGGGTGCCCCTCTATATAAAGTATCCAGGAGGGAGCCAACCTCACCAGCCGGGCGGTGTGGGACTATTCTCACACCCCCACCGCCGGCCAACGTGGTGCGCCGGACCTAGGTGGGCCCACCTAAGGCCGTCCTCCCTCCCAATCCGCACCAAGGGGGGACTTGCCACCCCCCCCCCCCCCCCCCCCGCATGGGCCTTCTTTCCACTAGAAGGCCCATTTAGGGAAATCGGCCTTTAAAAATTCAAAAGTAAATAAATAAAATTGTATTTCACTATTAATTACACTAATTAATTGAAGGAGATATGCCCTAGAGGCAATTAATAAAGTATATTTATTTATCATATCTCGTTTGTTCATAATATGTTTTTGTGTCATGCTATAACCGTATTAAACGGAAACATTAACATGGGTGTGATGCGGAAACAACCAGGTCCCTAGTAGCCTCTACTAAGATTAGTTTCGTTGCGCGATTGATGATCAAGGTTTTCCGTTCATAGGGCATGGCGCCGGTCGGCAATGAAAGTCATGCTGTTGGTTGAACGATGTGATGGACATACCCATATTTGTAGGACGTAGTCATTACGCCTTCGACCATGAGATCAACTCTTATTGTTATTCCTGGAAGATACTTTGATCGCACCAAACGTCGTATCTTATATAGTATGACAATAACGGTGATACTTTTGGGTATCGGAAGCGGGTAGTTGAGACGAGGGGTCAAGAGCGGGATTTGCCAATCCGCATAGCACGATATATACTCTAGGGCCCACTCTGTGAGATTATGTCTAATGAGCTTACAAGCATGTGACTAGGTCAGGGAGACCTGAAATCATAGACGAGTAGAACATAGCGTTGTCGGCAACGAGGTCAGCTAGGTATGGAGATATCTATGAACGATACTCGGACACGCTAAGTATCGCTATGGCAAAAGGTTTAGGACTTTACGTTCAGGTTTGATAGATGAAAGTCATTCGTTATATCACAAGGATTAATTCATGGGGTCCAGGCCTAAGAGTTAGTCGTTGATCAGAGAGGAGTCTCGATCATACCTGTTATTATATCGAACCCCTAGGGTAACACACTTAGGCGGTTTCGACAAGACAACCGGAAAGGAAAGAGATCACCGGGAACGTCCCGGGAGAGGTCCGATGGAGATCGGGCAGTGACGAAATAGTTTTCGGAACTAGAATAAATTATATATAATATTTTTGATATTTATTAGTGTAATTAATGTCTAAATATGATTTTATATATTTATTTTCGAATTTACTGAGGCTGATTTTCCTAAATGGGCCTTCTGGTAGAAAGGAGGCCCATGGGGGAAAACTCCCCAAGGGAATTCGGTGGGGGGCATGGAGGCCGGCCTAGGTGGGCCAAATGGGGCCCACCAGGGCTGGCGCACCAGCCAATGTCGCACCAGGCATGTGGGTGTTAGTCCCTGAAAGGATTGGTATGACACCTAGAGGAGGGGCGAATAGGTGCTAATTCATATTTTAGTTCTTTTTCAAATTAGGCTTGACAAGAAAGGTAAATTCTCTAGATATGCAACTACGGTGAATTTACCTATATGGCAAGCTAGCAACTAAGCAATATATAATAGTTAAGGCGGTAAACAAGGATAGAAGTAACCGAAGTGAAAGCACGAGACGACAAGGATGTATTCCCGAGTTCCTCCCTTAAATGGGAGTACGTCTCGTTGGAGAGGTGTGAACCAACACAATGGTTCAACGGCCACAAAGGCCTTACCCAAATCTCCGGTGAACCACATCACAAAGGTTTGGTCCACTTTCCACTATCAGAATCCTTCAAGGCGGAATCCGGAGCCTTTACAACAATGATTCGGAGCACGACCCACAAAGGGCTTGGGGGCTCCCGAACAGCTACAATCTGTCACAAAGGCTATCACTACTGCAAAAAGCCTTATAGCCGCACGGTGGTTAGTGATAGACAAAATTGTGCCCGTCACTAGTAAGCATTACTTGTGACGAGAACTAATAAGCCTGTCACTGGTATAAAAAACTAGTGACGGGCTCATAAAAATGACTGTCACTGATACTTTTTATGAAGGCCAGCAGAAAGGGAAAATATATTTTGTGAGGGACATCCATAAAGCTTGTCATCGGTAACCGAGGGTATGTGCAATAGTTCATATGTGTGTGCTACCAGCCTCCACGCAAGAAGCAAAGCATTTTACAGACAGAGTACAAGGAGTTATGTATGATCCGGAGATTCATTCAATCAGTTTAAAATAAGATTTTTGTGCTCTGCCGTGGAGTACAAAATAAGCAAAATCGCTAAAGAAAATTGCCGCCAAGAGATTTTGTCAACCACACGATTAACAACAGCCTCCATACAACGGGGAAAGTCTATCGGTAAGGAGCTATTTTTGCGTGAACCGATCGTGAGTAGAAATACACACGATCGCCTCCTCCCACGCGCTACTCGCCAACTGCCCCCCTGATATCATCCTTCCCCTGGAATGGTCTCCCCACCGCCGCCTTTGATGAGTTCCGCCGCTTGTTTGCGTCTGAGGTCCCAGCCACCGACCGCTCCATCCCCTCCGCCAAGGCCGTCCGTAGCTGCGGCTGACTCATCGCGCCCCCGTTTCCGCCGTATACCCTCCATGGCGTTCGCTGGCGACGTGTTCGTTGGATCGGCGTTTCTGGACATGTATGCCAAGTTCGGGATCCGGAAACCACCCAACACCACAACGCATGCCCCTGTCAATTCCGGCCTCGTTCCCCGGTGACGGCCACCCCCGCACCCGGGTTCCTCTTCCTTGATCCCATCCTGCTCCGTTGTAGTGTCGCCCGCAACCACCTTGTCGGCCTCCTTTGACTCAGGACACTATAGCTGGTACCCTTGCAGGTTCATCCACACCGCCCGATGGCCGCCGTCCCGGAGTGTGCGTCTTCCACAGTCCCCAGCCCAGGAGCTCCACATCAGTTCTCCCGCTCAAACTGCTGTAACCGCGGCACCACCACTTCAGCCACCCCCGCTCAGAATCGATTTCATGCATAAGATACTCTGTTCTATGTGATGCATATTTTCAATTCCAATCTTGCATAGCACATATTAGCAGAAATATTAGATGGTTTTATTAAACCTTGGATGGTTTGTCAATTAATCAATCTAGGCTTTACCAGCATCATCACTGCTTACTCACATGAAACATGTTTCCCTTTAGCTATTGTGGGTTTTCATGTCTTCTACAGTTAGTAACACAAAGAATAATAGTAGATGAGACATTGGAGAATTATTAATTGATATTGTCATTCTAGGAGATTCTATATTTCATATAGGTTGGTCTTTAATTGTTGGATGTATTTTGTTTAAAATGACACCAGTTTAGTCAGCTTTTCCTTATTTCTTAGTACTCGATACAGCCTATATGGATAATAAATAGTGTATGTATGAACTTCGAACGGCTAAGATTCATTTAAATCTTCTAATTTCAGATGCTCAATGACAATACAGTCAATGCAAAATGCTGTTAATACTGCTTTTTTCCTATGTTTGGTAAGTACAAAACTGTTAATCATATTGACGCCTCTCTTTTTTCAGGTCTCTTATCTGCAAGCTGTTAATATAACATTTTTTTCGTCATCGCTACAGTTGAGTGGGGCCTTCAGGGGCATGACTTGCTGCATCAGTGTTAACTAGACTCCATCATCCACTACGACTACATAGCACAAGCAGGAAGTGGAAATCAAGCAACTTGGTATTCTCTTGTTCACAATCCCACCAAAGTATTGGCTATGTTTGACACATATTTCAAAATATGAGAGATACCACAATGTTTGCCTCAGGGTCGGGTGGAAAAATGGGACCTTCATTTAGCAGCTTAGTGTCTGAGGAAGAGCAAGGAAATGAATCGTAAGTGTTTATTTTCTATAGAGAAGACCAAGGATATGAATCGTATGTTTTTGTACCTTCCTCCTTTGCGTTAAAATGTGCCATGATGTGTAGCCAAGTTCACCTAATCTTGCACCTTGTTCCATGTATTAATGTGTTCTTTTTAACACATATTATTTTTTAAATGATAAACCTTAGCAAATAAGTTGAGATGATTAGTAATCTCGATGATGGTGCTCATATCTTGCACCTTGTTCCATGTATTAATGTCGTATTTTTAACAGAGATTATTTTTAAATGATAAACCCTAGCAAAATGAATTGAGATGATTTGTAATTTCGATGATGGTGCTCATAAGCTTTGTTTATCCATCCATTTAGTCATTACATGAATTGTTTTTGTAGTTACAGTGAACTCGTTTGTAAATGCAGAGAACTTGGTGGCATCCATGTCAATTCAAATGTAGCGGCAATGCTCAGGTTTTTTTGTTTTATTTGCACAGTTCACAGCTATAGCACTATACCGATGGCTTATTATTGATTTCTAGTTGTTTACACATATTTCTTTGATTTGAAGGGCAAGTGACTTTCAAGCTATGCAAGTTAAATTGGTGTACATCTCAAACAATTTGTTTTCTCTTATATGAGAAAGATTGATTGTCCTGAAGACTATGATGTGGACGCCTACACATATCGATGCGGCTGACATCATTGTAGTTATATCTTTGTATTGTACTATGTGTATATTTAGATTGTGCTATGTGTATCTTTCAATAGTCCTATGTCGGATGTGTTAGTGGCACGCTGTAATTCAGATGACACAGTTTGCAAGTTCTTATGGTGTTGTGCTATATGTGTAAATATTATGTCATATTGGATTATGTGAACGTATTATTGGTACATCTTATTGTGCTGAAAATATTCATTAAAATGCATTTAATATTGTATAACATTTTATTCTGCTATCTGGAATATTCATGGATTTTTTTTAATACCGAAATTCATACCAGTGACGGGCAATATGATGGGTCTGTCACTACAAAACCCCATTGGGATGCTGCCTGATTAAAACCAGTGACATACAATTTCTTCTGCCCGTCACTGTTAAACACATACTAGTGACCGTGCTACCAGTGACATCATACTAGTGACGGGCGCCCTGCCCGTCACTAATGAACCAAAATTGCCCGTCACTAGTAAGGGTTTCTGCAGTAGTGAATATGTAACTGCAACAATGGGCAAGGTTTTCCTAGTGGAAACCCTAGCAAATTGTCCCTCAAGTGAATGAGGGGGAAATGAAGAACGGCTCGGTGAAGATGTAGATAAAGGCCTTCTCGTCCAATCCTCCAAAGATCAACGAGTTTGGACGGAGGGATTGGGAGATCTAGTGAATCTTGGACTTGCAACAATGGTGTTTTTCCTTTTCTGGTCGAGCTGCTTGGCTGGAAGAAGGGGGAGGGGTATTTATACCCCTCCCTAAAAGATAGCCGTTGCAGTCCACTTAGGCCGGAGACTCCGGTCTTCTGGCTCTTTTCTCTCGAAAACCTAGGGACCGGAGACTCCGGCCCCTGAGCCTATATAGGCCGGAGACTCCAGCCTGGCAGATTACATTCTGAAATTCCCTTTTTGGATTGATGACATATGGATTATTTCTTTTCTTTCCTGCATCACTTATTTAAACATTAGATGATTATATCCTAATGTTGTTGCCTAACAAACAAAACTATGGGAATATAAGATATGCTCTTTCGGTCTCCCCCTTTTTGGTGTTAGAAGACAACACTAGGATTTGCAATAAAACATAATTCACAACAACATGTTTCAAAAAGAATTGAGGAGCTCCCCCTACATGTGTGCATATAAGTAGTTTGCATTTGAATACAAATGATCAACATGTATAGGAGAGACACCTAACAATTATATTTGAGCAACATAACAAAGTTTGGGCAAACAACACGTTAATGGATTGAGAGGCAAGAGTCATACCTTGTGCATATTTAATAAGAAATATATCTAATGCACAAATATACAGATCAGCATAATAAACACCATCTCAACCATTGATAGAAAGATCCATAAGTCTCGGGCTAGATGATCCATGGTCTCACAACCATCAAATAGAAAATAGTCTTAAAAACATTTAAGAAAGCAAATAGAGTTCAACAAGAGAGAATAAAAGGGGCACAAGCTTTAATGAAATGATAAAAGAGCATGCTTGTGACCCGCCCATGCAAATCCCACGATGAGAACCTAATAGACCTACTTCTCCCCCTTTGGCATCAAAACGCCAAAAAGGGAAAAGAGCAAGACTACCGCACCCCAAAGGAATCACTCGTAGTCATCTTCGTTGGCGTCATCGTCACCGTCATCATCATCATTTTCATCATCATCCTCATCACCACTAGCCTCTTCATTGTCTTCCTCACTATCTTCCTCACTCGCGTCTTCATAAGTCATGGGAGCTTTGCCGGTGTTGTGAGAAGAGGTGGGCATGGACGACACATCTTGGAAATCACCCCATGGGAAAGTATCACAACTCCATTCTTCATGAGTGATGGTGCGCTCGGATGGCGGGGAGGGCCGAGAACCTTGTGGACGAGGAGTGTGGCCACCATTGTTCGTTTTGGGCATCTCGTTCATCATTTTGGCTTGGTTGGACAAGATCCTGTTGTTGGAGACATAGTTTTGATGATTCTCCTTGTGCACCGCACTGCCCATGCACAACATAGTATTTTGCCACCAAGATACACGCCTCACCTCATTGTTGACACGGGTACGCCCACCCGAAAGTGATGAGGAAGGAGTGGCATTCTTACTTCTTGCCCTAGGAGCTTCTTCCTCCTCAATATCTTCATATGTGCGTTGAGAGGAGCTATGAATTGAAAGCACTTGAAGAGTTCCATACTTATGTGACGTGAAACGTGAGGGATCAAGTTGGAGCCTTGAGAGAATGAGATTCATAACATATGGAGCATACATTGGGTTCTTCCTCTCAATGAGGGTGATGTGTATCTCTTTCCTCAAGAAGTCCATCACATCAATCTCAAACCCTTGACACTCCGGTCCGGCAAGATAAGCCCGGTGAGTATGATGCATGAGGTTGACTAGAGCCCCACGGATGGCATCCGTATTGCCGGCTTGAGGTGCAATGCTCCAACGAAACATCCGGATCAAAATGTTGTAGATAGGCTTGAGACCACATGTTGTTGCTAGAACATAGTGGGATGAGGAGCTTCTTGGCATAAGATTAGCCCTCAACATGCATTCTTCTACCAACCAGAGTGGATACTCCTTTGAACTCATAGCCCAAGAGTTGACCAAACTCAGAGAAAGTGGCGGAGCATTGGATGGGCCCGGTCATCCAAGTCATCTTCGTGTCCTCTTCCGGTCCAAGAACAAGAGTGACCTTGATGATATCATAATCTTGAACGGCGGAGATGAGCCGCTCTAATACCAACTTTCTTGCAACCCAAAGAGCTTCCACAAAATATTGCTTCTTGTCCGAGGTTGGAAAGTGCAAAGGCTTTTGGGGACGAGCTTTTGGGTCAAGATGAGCATAAATTTCCTTCATGATGAGCTCTTGCTCTTTTCTCCAGAAGTGTCCATCGGAGGAGTTGTTGGGCATAGCATAGAAATTTTGCATCCTCATAGTGCGGAAATCTTCCTTCTTCAAATTCTTGACGGAGGTGATATTCTCAAACTCAGCCCTCTTGGCCCTTTCTTCCCTTTGAAGGGCAGCCTCTTGCTTGAGCCTACGTGTCTCAACAGCACGTTCTTGATTCAAAACACTCCGCTGGACAGTCCGATCGGAGGCTTCATCATAGACAAGGTAGTATCTCCCTTGCTTCTTAGACGATGTCTTCTTGATCTTGGATGATGAGGTACCGGGGTATCGCTTGCTAGCTGTGGAAAGAAGGTAGAGATATAGCATATAGATAAGCATACATGTCCAAGAGGAATAAGGAAAAGAAAATTAATTGATCATCTTTTACTCAGATTTGGTCTAGACCGGAGTCTCCGGTCTCCGAGGGGCGGAGTGTCCGGTTAGAGACAGAAAAATTTGAATCTAGCACAAATCTGAGTGAAAAATGACACAAGTAATTTTCTAGGATGTGCATTGCCAGCATAAAGTTACTACACCATGAATTTCCACTAGTACTATGCTCAAACTAGATCGGGGACAAATCTTGAGAGGAAGAGAGAGGAGTACCCGTTTCTTTCATGATGGAGTTCACACAGCGGAGAGAAGCTTCTCCAACGCTTGACAAGAGAGGGGGTCGGTGGCACGGCGGATTCCGGTGGCGGGGAGTGGCCGGAAGAGCACCTGGGGCGGAGGGCGGCTGCAGGGGGTGGTTTGGGGGTCGGGGGTGTGTGTGAGTTGTGAAAACAACTCCCACCCCGATCCCATTTAGACCCCTGTGAATAGTGTCGAGACCGGAGTCTTCGGCCCAAACACACCGGAGTCTCCGGCCTAGCCGGAGTCTCCATGGTTTGGGGTGGAGACACTGATCAGACCGGAGTCTCCGGTCCTAGACACCAGAGTCTCCGGCACCTGCGACCGCAAAATGCCAGGTATGGTATTTTGGACATGTATGTGGCAAGAAGAGCATGTTTTTAGGTGAGGAGGCTTGAAACAAGGTCACTGAAAATGGTACTATACACTCAAGTTTGGTAAGAGGCAATAAAACGACATTAAAAAGTAACGCTTGAGTGTATTTTCCCTAAGAGCAAGAATTAAGCAAATAAATCCACATAACACATCAAGAAGACCAAATCTTCACAAGGAAGATGTCGGTGTCTTAGGCCACCATGTATGAGTGTATGTGGTGTGACACCGCGAAGATATATCTTGGGTTCACCCCTAGTACTCATCATTTAATCTCACAATTCATAACAATGAACAAAGCAGACAAAATAGGTTCTTACTATCGGCATAATGGGGGGAGAGATAGTCCAACGGATAAGGACCGCACTCCCCCTATGTCCATGCCTACACCTAGAGCAAATAGTAAGTTGAGATAGAGGTGTGCATGCAAGGTAGGCAACCAACGCTCCTAGAATCCACCATATTTAGCTCATGCCTCAAAAATGTGAACCTTGCATCATCAAGTGGCTTCGTGAACATATCGGCAAGTTGAATCTTCGTGGGAATATAACCAAGCTCAATATCACCCCGGTTGATGTGATCTCGAATAAAATGATAACGAATCTCAATATGCTTCGTTCTTGAGTGCTCCACCGGGTTGTGACCAATCTTGATAGCACTTTCATTGTCGCACAAAAGAGGCACTTTGTCACATTGGACACCGTACTCCTTTAAAGTTTGCCTCATCCAAAGTAATTGAGTGCAAGAACTAGCAGCCGCCACATACTCGGCTTCGGTGGTGGATAAAGATATGCAATTTTGCTTCTTGGAGGACAAACTCACCAAAGACTTCCCAAGGAATTGACATGCACCGGAAGTAGACTTCCTATCATACTTGCAACCGGCCCAATCTGAATCTGTGTAATCGGCAAGAGAGAAGTTGGACCCCTAGGATACCACAAGCCAAACCTTGGGGTATAAACCAAATATCAGAAGATTCGATTCACCGCTATCAAGTGACTTTCTTTAGGAGCCGCTTGATACCTTCCACAGACTCCTACACTCAACACAATATCGGGTCTAGATGCACAAAGATAAAGCAAAGAACCAATCATATAGCGATAGAGTTTTTGATCGACATCTTTACCCTTTGGACTAAGTTCAAGATGACATTTGGTGTCCATAGATAACCTCTTCTCTTTAGCATCTTGCATCTTGAACCTCTTGAGCATGTCTTGGATATATTTGGCTTGAGAGATGAAAGTCCTTCCACTTAATTGCTTGATTTCGAAACCAAGAAAGAACTTCAACTCTCCCATCATGGACATCTCGAACCTATCCGTCATAACCTTTGAAAATTCATCATTGAAAGCTTTGTTAGATGAGCCAAATATAATATCATCAACATAAAGTTGGCATATGAAAAGCTCCCCTTTTACCCTCTTTGTGAAGAGAGTGGGATCGATTTGCCCCACTTCAAAGCCACGGTCTAGCAATAGCTCTCTTAGGTGCTCATACCAAGCACGAGGTGCTTTCTTGAGACCATGGAGGGCCTTATCATGCTTGTAGACATGGTTTGGGAAGTGTGGTTCCTCAAATCCCGGTGGTTGCTTCACATATACCAACTCCTTTAAAGGACCATTAAGAAAAGCACTTTTCACATCCATTTGTTGCAACTTAAAATTGTGATGTGATGCATAGGCAAGAAGGATACGAATGGACTCAAGGCAAGCCACGGGAGCATAGGTCTCTCCAAAATCAATGCCTTCAACTTGAGAGTACCCTTGAGCCACCAATCATGCCTTGTTCCTTACAACCATTCCATGCTCATCTTGCTTGTTCTTGAATATCCACTTGGTGGCTATAACATTGCGGCAATCTTTTGGCTTCTCTACTAGATTCCATACTTTGTTGCGCTTGAAGTTATTGAGTTCTTCATGCATAGCTTCCAACCAATCTGGATCTTCAAGAGCTTCAAACACCTTCTTTGGTTCATGTCATAGTATCGGCATAATTGATAGGAGACGGGGTTCCTCTAGCCTCCGTATGGATTGTGGGGAAGAAGGCTGGAGTCGTCAAGGACGAGATTGAACACGGCGAGTTTAACCAGCTTCGGATCCCACAGCGGTGGCGAGATCCTATGTGCTTCTATAATTCACTATAAGGCACTAGTCGTGAACATGTTACAATGTGTATTATGCGTACTGGAGCGTGCCCTAAAGACTTCCTGGTAGCCAGCTTATATAGGCGGCCAGACCCCAGGATACAAGGTAAGTACTTGTCTAGCAAGTAAACAGAGTCCTAGACCTAGCCGGCTTAGTTGTCGCCTTCCGTATTGGGCTTGTTGGCTTGATGGGCTTCGGCCTTCCGCCTTCCTTGGACCGTCCGCCTACTTCCTTGTACGGCAGCTATCTGGGCCGCCCGGCAGGCTTCAGCCTTACCACCCTTGGGCCACCCCGGACTAGCCATATTGATCCATGTTAGAGATGCCCCTAGTTGGTATATCCCCAACATTAACCCCAAGAAAGGTTAAAGTTCTCCAGGCGCCGGCTTCTTCTTGATTCTTCATTCTTCAATGTTGGCGTCTGCAGGGCTTGAACCATTCTGAAAATAATGAGGAAACGTGTACCTAAATGTTGGCACACGGCCTTCTTTATCCAACATGGGAAAGACGGCTTAGTAAAACTTGCCGGATAGCTTCACGAGAAAGCCTGATCCTTGGCGACAAGTCAAACTTATCTTTAACGGATGACGCCAGTTGGCTCACGATAGTTTGAAACCAAATGGAACAAAAATCACGCCATGATTGCAAATTGCAGGAAAAGAGGAGTCGTGGTGATCGTGCGAGCGTGCATTGCTCTGCGTCAACGGATGGCCGACACGTGTCCGGCTAATCGAGCCGTTGCACAGAGAGGAACGCCCGAGCTTATAAATAGGGAGCCGAGCGGTTCATTCTTCTCCTTCACACTTCACCTCCTCCGTCCATTGCTCTCCCGCGCTCTCGCTCTCCCGAGCTTTCTTGCGGCCACCGAGAGAACTCCGGCAAGCAACTCTTCTCCGGTGACCTCCACGCACGGTGATCGCCACCAGACCTCAAGCTACTACATCGGCGGCGTCCAGTGAGCTCCCCACGGAGACTACCGCGCCCACGACGATGGGCGGCGCGGTGTCGCGCTCCACGGTGGCGCATGCGGGCATTCCCGCCGCCGCTCCATCTTCTACTCCGACCGCGCACGCCCGTGCGGCGGTGGCCTCGGGGCCCTCATCTTCCACCGCGCCGGCGGCGGCGCGTTCGTCGACGAGGAGGAGGAGACAGCCGACCTCGGGTCACGCTATTGGCTCCACTCCATTGTCGACGAAGACGCGCTCAAGGACCGGAGGCGGCCGGCTACCTGCCGATTCAGGAGGACTGCAGCTGGTGGCCCGCCTTCGGGGATGTCGTCCCGGCTTGAAAGCCGGCAAACGGGTAATCCTCACCTCCCACCTTGTTAGGGGAATGGCTTTGCCGCCTTCCGCCTTCTATATCGAGGTGTTGGATCATTATGGGCTCCAGCCCCACAACATAGCGCCCAATAGCATACTAGTCTTAGCCGGCTTCACAGCTCTATTTGAGGGCTATCTAGGTATTAGGCCTAGTTTAGAATTTTTCAGATACTGCTTCCGTTGCCGACGTCAGACTGTGCCAGACGGCGGACTGGCAACTTGCGGCAGTATCACTTTCAAC
This sequence comes from Poa annua, assembly GCA_026929855.1. Taxonomy (NCBI): domain Eukaryota; kingdom Viridiplantae; phylum Streptophyta; class Magnoliopsida; order Poales; family Poaceae; genus Poa; species Poa annua. Next base: position 55,049,882 of record CM049426.1, on the reverse strand, counting down.
TGCCGCCAAGGACGCCAATGGTCCCAAGAGACCATACATCGAGTTCGTCAAGGGCAGGACGTCCACCTTCTTCTACTGCCAAGACATGGCAGCACCGGGGCGTCAATTTGGCATCCCGGACTTTGTCAATGCGCCGCCTATGCCCAGGACATGCTTGGACGAGGCGGTCCCCAAGTTGACGGAGGAGCTCCGCCTTATCCAAAGGCGGACCGAGTTCTTCACTCGGACGATGGCTCCCCCCTTGCTGGACGGGGTGGACACCGTCGCCTGCTGGCTTAGCCGTCAAATACTGCATCTGCGGTATAGCCCGCATAAGATGTGTCAGTATTCACTTACTGACACTGCTTCTCTTCGCGTAAGCAAAGAGGAGTTACCAGCTGCCGAATTGGCGGCCCGACTTTGCAGCCTTGTCAAATCAGGGCTGGTGAAGTGCGTGCCCATGCACACCCACGACAACCCTCCCCTCGAGGTAGACAATTCTCTTTTCTGCCCTTCTTTGGCGGCTCTGCTGGTTTACTTGAGTCTTCTTAACACTTGCTCTTTTCTTTTCGGTTAACAACTCTCTACTTTGAGGGAGAACGACCTGGCTGCCGACTTTTACGAGCAGGAAGCCGGGAAAACCAAGAAGCGCAAGGCGTTTGGCGCTGCTTCCTCTACGGCTAATGCCGAGAGGAAGAAACGGACCGCAACGGCTACCGAGCCGTTGCTCGTCAACCTCGACGAGAACACGGGGATTAACATCCCCCGAAGGTACTCATTTCTGCCTTAGTCATTTGTCGGCCTTCTTCATTACTGGTATTCATCTGGCTAACTTTACTTTGTTGCCAGGGAGCGGGTGGCAACTTCCATGTTGTCGGCCAAGTCCCTTTTGTCCAGGGGAAAACGGCCCCAGGGCAACTCACCGGCGACCGTGCCGCCAACTCCTCAGCCCCGGGCTGGCGGCTTCATGAGCGACGCCCGCTGCCAGCCCCAGGTTCCGGCTTCTACTCTACCGCCAAGGACCTCATCTGCTGGCCACGCAACCAGCGCTTCCTTTCCATTGGCTGAGGCTACGGCCAATGAATCCGTCTAATCCTGTGCTGCCAAGGAAGCGCTGCTGGTGGAGGTTGCCGGCGGGCCGCGAAGAGCAGCCCCAGCTTCTGGAGGCGACATGGTTAGGGACCCCTGGGAATCCTTTAAGGAGGCCAAGGAGTCCACCCTGGCTTTCGCCGACTTCGTCGCCCAGACTTTCGCCGTCTTGGAGGGCGACATTGCTGTAAGTTGTCTTTTTGGAACTTGGTAGCATATACATAGTCTTCCCCCCCCCCCCGAGCACTTAGATGGCAAGTCAATGATATTAGTTGCCGGCTTAGTTGACAATATGTTATATGCCTTTGTCTTTGTCCGCAGGGCGTCCTGTCCGCCAACGTGGAGCTTATCTCCTCCAGGCCGGAGATAAACAAGCGGTATCGCGATCTGAAAAAGATTGCGATGCCAAGGATGCGCAGATTGTCGACTTGGAAGCGGCCCGCAAGAGGGATGAAGGTAAAATTACTGAGTTTTTTGTCTTCCGCCATGTTGTGTGTTTCATGCCGCCAATCATTTAGCTAGCATATCCATATTGTAGAATTGCTAGATCACGCCCAGGATATACTGAAGGCGTGTACTGATATGCAAGCTATTATGAATGAAGCCTTCTGAATTGACGGCCGCCAACCTAAAAATGAAGAAAGAACACCTGAAGGAGATGGAGGCGCATCAAGTTGAGTTTGCGTAGGAGACTAGCCGCCTGACTGGGGAGCTGGATAGCCTGCGCAAGAAATTGGCGGAGGCGGAGAAGGCGGCTACTGAAGAGATATCCCAGTAGACTTCTCGTGCCAAAACTGTGGAGGATGCGGTGGCAGCTCACATGATCAAGTTGTCCGCCTTCCATAACTCGGTCCTTGGTAAGCTTTTCCTCACTCTTCATCTTTGCCGTCAATTTGTTAGCCTGAGAAAAACTAACGCTTTTATTTTTTGATACAGTTGCTGTCGGCTTAGAAGATGACAGGGTTGTCAGCCCCCACCTAGATCGCTTTGCGCGTCTGGGTGAGCTGATCACCGAGACTTTGGCGGCGTCCAAGCAGTTTGCCGCCAAGTTCTTCATCTCCTCCGGCAGCCAGGAGCCCGCCGAGTTCAGCGATGTGCCCAGCATGCTGGAGCAAGCCACAAAGCTACACAATAGCTCGCTGAAGTCGGCGGCGCGGGGTGGTACCAAGAATGTGCTAGGATTATTCATGGCGCACTACCCTGAGGCGGAAATAGAAGTCGTCACCGAGGGCATGATGTCTACTTATGAAGACGGCAGCGAGGTGCAGCCGGCGGCTGTGCTAAAAAGTGATGCCGGCTACGCTACGCGAGTTGCTGACATGGTTGACACGACGGTCTTCTATCGGCGCCATCGTGTGCCGGTTGCTGGAGAAGTTGGAGTTGTCGATACGGCCGAGGCGGAGGGGAGCGATAGCTCTGGGGCTGAAGTTGTCAGCCCCCAAGCCTAATTTAGGCGGCCCCTGAGCCAATAGTCGTTGTTGCCGGCACCCTTTGTTTTTATCTTGACGGCTAGCCTCCTCCTGGCTCTGAAACAATTATATCTCAACTTGTAATATTTGTAAATATCTTTTGAAGATGTACTGCTAGGCCGGAAGCCAGCTAACTTGTTTTATTTTGCTACTCAAGTAGGCTATTGCCATGTTTTATTTGGCCCACCTTAATTTTATTTTGACTTATATGCTTGACTGTTTGTATGTTGGCAAAATCTCAGCCGAGAACTTTAGCTGAAACTACCAGGGTTAGTACCATGAGTTTAGAATCAGGCACCAAAGCCAACATATTGGCGCCAAAGACATACTGCTAGGCGAACCACATATAAGTAATCAAAATAAGAGAAATAGGCGGCGCAAAAAGTTGATTTTTGCTTTGGTTTGGCTCAAAAGCTGCAAGTATCTACCAGTTTGAACCTTTGCACGGAGCTAGAAAATAGGTAACTTAGATACATAAGGGATATTTGATTGCAAGAAAAGATAAAACATGGCATGCTTCTCAACACAGATGAGGAACCAAAGGCTTTTATTTCATAATCATATATAACTTATTACAATTATAAATTTCTAAGTGTAGAAAGGACGTAGCTGCTCGATGTTCCAAGGCCTTCTTGTTTGCTCGAACGGGTCTTCAATGCCTCTTTTACGCTTGGTTCATCTTCTTCCTGCCGCCTTCTTGCGCCTTTTCTTTTCTTCTGCGTCGCGGATGTCAGCTAGGTAGTAGGAACCATTGAGCAGCGCCTTTGTGACTATAAATGGTCCTTCCCATGGAGGGGATAGCTTGTGCAAGCCTTTTCTGTCTTGAATTAGGCGGAGAACCAGGTCACCTGTTCTGAAGCCTCGCTTCCGCACTCTCCGGCTATGATAGCGGCAAAGTTGTTGCTGGTACAAGGCGGAGCGATGTAGAGCAACGTCTCTTTCTTCATCTAACAAGTCTAGGCTATCCTGTCTTCCACCTTCTACGTCTTGCTTGATGTAGGCTTGAACTCTTGGGGAATCGTATTTCATGTCGGTGGGTAGCACCGCCTCTGCGCCATATACTAAGAAGAAAGGAGTGTAGCTGGTAGATCCGTTTGGCGTTGTGCGCAAACTCCAGAGTACGAACTGTAGCTCTTCTGCCGAAGCGTCGGCTACCCTATGTAATGGAGCTTCGAGATGGGGCTTAAGTCCGGAGAGGACTAAGCCGTTTGTACGCTCTACTTGTCCATTTGATTGAGGGTGTGACACAGATGCCAAATCAAGCCGGATGCCTAGATCATTGCAGTATTCTTCGATGTCGCCTTGAGATAGGTTGCTTCCATTATCAGTGATAATGCTGTGTGGAACTCCGAACCGAGAGATAATTCCCCAGAGGAAATTGGTGGCTGTTCGTGCGTCAAGTTTGCTGATCGCCTTGGCCTCGACCCATTTAGTGAACTTGTCGACAACGACCAATAGGTGGGTATACCCACCACGTGCCTTCTTGAAGGGACCAACCATGTCTAAGCCCCAGACCACGAACGGCCAAGTGATTGGAATTGTCATGAGCTCTTGTGTCGGCATGTAAGGTTGGCGGGCGTACAACTGGCAGCCTTTGCATGTTTTCACGATGTGCTCAGCGTCTTCTTTGGCGGTTAGCCAGTAGAAACCTTGGCGGAAAGCTTTGGACACAATGGATCTGACGGAGGCGTGATGCCCACAAGTGCTGATATGTATGTCCTTCAGAATTTCCCGGCGATATGCTGTAGCGCCCCATTTTTTATTAAATATGGAACACATGTGTTAAGTGCTAGTCCCTGGATCACTGCCACCACAGTACAAAATATGAAGTACCATTGCATAAGTATAAAATTGCTACAATGGGATCCAAAAATAGCTAAGTGTAGCTTTATTACAAAGTGCATAGCCATAAAGGCTAGCTATAATATTCAGAGTACACAACAAAAGCAAATAGCAATGAGCCTCATCTTCAAGCATGCGCCACAGGCAGATAGGTTGGGTGTAGACTCGAGTCCAAACTTATTCTTCATCTGAAGTATCTGCATATTTGAATATGAAGCCCTCGAAGGAGGTCAATACAATGAAGTATTGGCAAGTGACTATGGTGGATAGTAAACGACAAGTCTAATTCTATATGCATATTTGGCTTGGTGGAGTTGTAGGCTATTTTTGCAAAAAGCAAGTTTTCCCCTATCTTTTGTAAAACACTATTGTTTTCAAAGACTTGGCACCAAGGGATGAGCCCAAGAGCACCAACAATTCTTTCCTTATTCAAATTTTACTTTATGCAAAACGGTGTTGAGATTCTTCCGTCCATCCTTGTCCAGCTGCTCGAAGTAGTCCATCACAGGGGACACGGCTAAGTACTCAGATTGTCTACTCTGCAGAGGTTGTGCACTTTCACCTTTAGACTCAATTAACCCAGACATACTATACACGCGGAGTGCATTAAGGAAAGGAGATAATTTAGATAAGATCTTTCAGAAGAAGAATTCAACCATACTAGCAAGACCCGTTCCACCTACCAACTCTACATCCGCTTGTCAAGCTTACAGGTTGAACTCTCATAACTTAATTGTGCTAGACAGAGCCCATTGTCAAAAGGTTGCACGAGAAGCATCTAAACTTGGAGGGACTTAATAATCTCTTTGTTTCTGGGTGGCCGTCCACAATGCACTGTTGGGTGACAACCACCATGCTCATGGCCCTAAGTAGAATAGAAATTCATCCTAGGCGACGACAACCACAAGCATAGTCTCAAATAGCCACTCAACATAAACCATGCCAACCAATCCTCCCAGGTGTGTATTTTAAGTTTAACACTTAAAAATATTTTCATAACATGGAAAATAAACAATTTTATAGCATTTCTAAGCATCTAATAAAACATTTTATTTGGCTGCATGGTAAAGGGTGGCTACACACTACTAGGAATTTTGCAAAGTATAAAACTAACTTAGCATAATAAAATAACACAAAATTTTCTTATCATGCATACTACTCAAAATATTCTACTAATGCATATAGGAAAATATTGGGTAGTTCATGAATGTCACTTGCCTTGGTAACAGGAGGAGTAAGCACAACAAGATTAACAACCACAAGCAAGTCCTTCCTCTTCTTCACAATCTAGCACAAGCAATACATAAAATAAATAATTACACACACAATACCACACTTTAAACACCAAAACATACACATGTATGCATGCATGATGTCCTATGAGTAAAGCAAGACACACTTATTAACATTTTACTCTTTCTGTTATTAAATGCATGAAATGTAATTTCCAGGAATTTCTTAATTTAATTATCAATTAAATATTGAAAAGCAATATAGCAAAAAATAAAGTTCTACAACTACAAACTTTCATTCTTTTATGAAAAGTTTTCAAATAAAACTCAATTTGAAATTTCTGGTCAGAGGACAATAATGCAAAATCTAAAACAATTAAATCTATTAGAAAAGTATTTTTATTTGTTTAAGTTATGAATTTAAATAGCCAAAATACTATTCTGATAATTACACGAAGTAAAATTTATCAAAAGGAAAAACAAATAATGTAGAATTAAACTACCCTAGCGGGGCTATCCGTGGATATAAAAAATATCAAATTTGGACTTACAGATAAAAAGATATGAATTTTCCAAGTTTTACATATTTTCTGTTTTTATTTACTAAATTCTGCCGAAAAATAGAAAAAGGGAGGGCTACGTGGCGCGATCCCATTGGACGATACCGTTTCGACGCGGATCGGCACCATGGCCGTCCGATCTATCTAACAGTGAACCCGCCAGATGGATTTGATCCAGATCCGTTGGAACTAGATCCAACGGTCCAAACGCAATGGCCAGAAGCAGGCGGCGCGAGTCGCCGGAGTTCCTCCGACCGCGGCGGAGCCACGGCCGGCATCACGTGCGCACGACTTCTAGGGTCTTATGGGATGAACAGACCTTACCGCGGCGTAGAGGGCGTCGAGGCGGGGTTGGTGGTGAGGCGTTGGTCTTCGGAGCGACGTCGTTCGCCGAGAATCCCTCGTCTGAGTTGAAGATTGCGGGCGGCAGCATCGATCGCGGACGGAGGCGGCGTTTGGCTGCGATTCAAGGCACCGCACTACGTCAAAAACAAGCCAAAGAATAATGGCAACGAGGGGAGGAGAAAGGAGGGTCCGGTGTGACCGGGGTGTGTCGTACGATGAATTTTTACGGCGGTGGCGGAGCTCCGAGCTCGCTCGCGAGCAGCCCGGCGGCGGAGGTGATTAGGGTTTGGGGTGGGGAGGCTGGCGGCGGGGTGAAGGCTTAAATAGGGGGCAGGGGGAGCAAACCGTGCGTGATTCGCGCTCGGATTTCTCGACGGACACGGATCGGATCGTGCGCAATCTTCGGCTGGAGGTGGAAGAACCTGACAGGTGGGCCCCACCTGTCAGCAAGAGGGAGAGAGAGGAGGGCTGCGTCGGCTGGCTTGCTGGGCCGAACGTAGCGCGCGCGCGGTAGTTAGCCGGGTCTCGGCCCAGATGGCTCAAATAAAATGTTTTTCTTTTAAACAAATGTTTTTCTGTTTTTCAAACCAGATTTCAAAAATGAATTTTAAACTTCACCAAAACATTTCAGAAAAAATCATAAAAATAAGTTTTGGAAAGCTTAATAAATTTAGGATCTTTTAGTATCATACTTGCCCATCAAATAATTCGAAAAATAGAAATATTATAGAAGTTTAAATAAACAACTTTAAGGAATTATTAAATTATATAAACTAATAATTGAATTTTTATTTAGTACTTATGTGATGTAAATGTCATGCCTATATGATGAATGATGCATGAATGCAAGTTTTAATTTTTTTAGAAATTTGGGATGTTACATATGCACCGCTGATAGATACCGCACGTGCTTCGCTTGTATAGCTCGCCTTTATTGATTGTGAATGCTTTGGCTCGCCTTATGATCTGCCTTTTCAACACCTCATCGTCCTCCGGCAACTTCTGGTCGACTAAAAAATCAAGATATGGGACAGTCCAATCTGGCTGCACCAAATAGACGGCAAGACTTGCCACTTCTACTAGTTCTTCTACATCGGGGTCCAACAAGTCGGCGCTCTTAATGGACGGCTTATGCAAATTTTCCAGGAAAATGTCCTTCGACACTTTTTTTTGTTCTGACCCGAGTCTGGCGAGGGTGTCTGCCGCCTTGTTCTCAGCTCTTGGAACATGCTGGACTTCGTAGCCCACGAAATTTTTGGCGAATTCGTCAACTTTGGCCCTGTAAGCCGCCATTGTTGCACTCTTTGCGTCCCATGTGACGCTTACTTGTTGCGCGACTAAGTCGGAGTCGCCATAACAGAGGATCCTCTTGACGCAAAGGTCATTTGCCACATGTAGCCCGTGAAGTAAAGCTTCATACTCTGGGACGTTATTGGTTGCTGCGAAATTAATCTGCAATACGTAGCTGATCTTATCACCTTTGGGTGTGCGCAAAACAACTCCAGCTCCCGAGCCTTTGAGCATATTTGATCCGTCAAAGTGCATGACCCAATATTCTGACTCGGGGAGTACTGTTTCCTCCATGGCTTCTGTCCAGTTGGCAACAAAGTCTGCAAGTGCTTGAGTCTTAATGGCGGTCCGTGGTTTGTAGACTATATCGAAGGCGGCAAGCTCGATGCCCCATTTGGCAACTCGGCCTGTGCCTCTGCGTTGTTGATTATGTCTCCCAACGGTGCCCTGCTGACTACTGTCACTGTGTGCTCCTGGAAATAATACACCATAAGCCAACTTTTGGTAATGTGGATAGCTCTGCTTGGAGGCGGAGAAGACTTCACTAATGAAGTAAACCGGACGTTGCTCAAACGGCGCGGCTTTGCTTTCCTTTCTTTCCACAGCCAAGACAACTCTAACAACTGCTCTAGTTGCCGCGATGTAGAGCAGCATTGGTTCCTGCGATCGAGGTGCTGCCAATATGGGAGCGGATACGAGAGCCTCCTTGCTGTAAGGCGGCATCTGCTTCTGCTGTCCGCTCAAAGTTGTCGGATTTCTTCAATAGCCGGTAGAGGGGCATTGCCTTTTCTCCGAGGCGGCTTATGAAACAACTGACGGCTGCCGCCGATCTGGCTAGGTGTTGCACGTCCTTCAGACAAGTAGGTCTGGATATGCTTTTGATAGCCTTGATCTTCTCCGGGTTAACTTCGATCCCTGGTTCTGAGACGATAAATCCAAGTAGTTTGCCGGCTGGAACGCTGAACACACACTTGGCAGGATTGAGTTTCATCTGGTATTTCCGGAGATTCTGAAAGGTTCTTCCAAATCCTCTAGGAGATCCGCCTTCTTTTTCGACATCATCGCAATGTCGTCAACATAGACGTGAACATTACGACCGATCTGTTCGTTGAGGCAATTTTGCATAAAACGCAGGTATGTTGCACATGCATTCTTCAGACCGAAAGGCATCATGATGTAGCAGAAAGTCCCGTATGGAGTTGTGAAATATGTTTTCAGCTGATCCGACTCCCTCATCTTGATTTGGTGGTACCCTGAGTAGGCGTCCAAAAAAAAAAGCAGCTCGGAGCCTGCTGTGGAGTCTACGACCTGGTCAATTCTAGGCAGCGCAAAGGGATCCTTTGGGCAGCATTTGTTAACACCGGTATAGTCGATACACATCCTCATCTCTTTATTCTTCTTTGGAACAAGTACAGGATTTGCCACCCAATCGGTGTGTACAACTTCTTTTACGAAATTAGCGGCCTTCAGCCTATTTATCTCCTTTCATATAGCCTTGTGTCTCTCATCTCCAAAGCGTCTTGTTGCTTGCTTCACCGGCTTAGATCCCTTGATGACGTTGAGTGAGTGCTCGGCAAGTTCCCTCAGTACACCCGGCATGTCGGATGGCGACCATGCAAAGAGGTCACGATTCTCACAGAGGAACTCGACGAGCGCGCCTTCCTATTTGCTGTCAAGGTTGGAGCCGATGACAACTTGCTTAGACTTGTCGCCTGGGATGAGGTCCGCCTTTTGGTGTCTTCTGAAGCTTCGAAGGTCTTCTTGACATCAACCTTTGGCTTGGGCATGGAGTTTTCTGGGTCCGCCTTAAGTAGCACGAGTTCTTCCTTGTGGATGACGGCTTCTGCGAAGGCGGCCATGCCACGCTCGCACTCCTTAGCTTTCTTGAAGTTGTCCGAAACCATGATGGTTCCATGTTCCCCCGGCATCTTAAGCTTGCTGTATATATGTAGCACGGCCTTGCCATGAATTTGGCAAAAGCCGGTCGTCCGAAGATTGCATGATAGGCGCTTTTGAAGGGGACAACTTCGAACCGGAGAAACTCTGAGCGGTAGTTCTCCTTAGGTCCAAAAGTTACCTTCAGCCTAATGCTCCCCATTGACTTTGCTTGTCTGTCGGGCACTATGCCATGAAAAGTGAGGTTGCTATGATCAAGTTGATCCTCAGACAAGTTCATGTGGCTTAGTGTATCATAGTACAGGCTGTTGAGGCTGCTGCCGCCATCCATGAGTACTTTTGTGAGCCTGAAGTTGTCGACAATGGGGTCGACGACAAGGACGTATTTGCCTGGGTGAGGGACATGATCAGTGTGGTCAGACCGGTCCCAAGTGATTGCCGCCTCGGACCAATTTAAATACCGAGGGACGTCTGGCATTGTCACGTTGAGTTCGCGCATCTCCGCTTTAGCCGAAGGTGTGCCGACAAAGCATACGAGCGACTCGTTGACCTTCGGGTATGGCTTCTTTTTCTTGGCCGCGGCGTCGTCATTGCTTGAGATTGACAAGTCGTCGTCATCCTCGTCGTCCTTGTTGTCTTTCTTGTCGTACTTCTTTGACTTTTTTGACTTCCAGCCAACGGTGGGGTCCTTTTTGAAGTTGTCCATGAAGCGGCACTCGCTAAGCATGTGGTTGACCTTGCCAGGTGAGGCGTGGATGGGGCATGGCAGAAGTTTTGCCTGCTCGTAAGTGATGCGTGCCGCCTTGGGGCCTGGCCGGCGTCACGGTTATCTTTCTTGTTCTTCCACTTGTTTTTGTCGACGTTCCCTTGGAAAGCGACGGCTAGTTCGTTAGATGGTCTGGCTTTGTCTTCCGCTGCTTTCTTGCGTTTGTTATTCCGCCTTGGCGCGATGCTGACGTCTGGATCATCGTCACGTGCGTCATCATCTGTTGCCGCGTATTGGGCGGCTAGGTTGAGCATCTCGCCAAGGTCCGTGACTTGCTCGCGGACGAGCCAGTGACGGAGTAAGGACTTCCTTTTTAGGCCCGTGTAGAAGGCATGGATAGCCTGTGCGTCCGAAACACCATAACAATTGGCCTTCACGGAGATCCAATGGCTGACAAAATCTGTCATGGTTTCGTCCGGCTTCTGAATACAGCGTTACAAATCCGTGTAGGTATTTGGACGCTTGTATCTTCCTTGGAAGTGCTAGGAGAAAACCTTTCCATCTCGTACCAGCTATGGATAGATTTTTCTGGAAGGTTGTCGATCCAAGCCCTTACCGTGCCTTCTAACATGAAAGGTAGGTAGCGGACGAAAATGTGATTACTTCCACCGGCAATCTCTATGGCCATGGCATAACCGGTTAGCCATGAATCCGGCTTAACGAGGTCGTTGTACCTAGGACAATTTTTTGACACTAATTTCATGTCCTTGGGGAACGACTCTCTGTAGATGGCATCGCGAAAGCACTTTGGGCCAGAGTATAGCGGCTCCCTTCCTCTTGCTATGTCTTGTAGGCGATGTCTTGCGTATTTTGGATCGAGTTGTTGTCCGCCTTTGTTGGTGTTTGGCTCGTCCTGCGCTGCCCGGCTTACGCTGCGCCTGGGCCCATCTGCCGCGTCCTTCCTTTTGTTGTCGGTGCTGCGCTGCGGAGACCGGCTTCGACCTCTCCTGGGAGGGTCGTTGCCGACATCTTTTTTAGGCGGCTGGCCGTTATCCCGGCTACCGCCATCGCCGCGCCTTGGCTGGGCTGGAGGCGGCGGGTCCCCTCTGCTTCTTGTCCGCGAGTTCTCGTCCCGCCTTGGTTTTGGTGGTGGCGTCTTCTTTGGAGGTGGCGTTGCTTTCCTTTTGTCGCCATGGCTACTAGAGCCAGACGGGCCTTCGGGGTCAGCGCCAGGTGCGGCTTTGCACTTTCCTGACTTGGATTCTAGATCTCCCTCGTGGGCATCCGCCATATGGCCATAGGAGTCAGCGCGAGCTTGCTGTTCTAGGGCCATGCTCATGAAGTGTCTTGCATTGGCCACCTTTTCTTCCGCTGTGTAAGTCTTGTCGTCTAGGGTGTCAAGCGCAGCAGCAGCGTTAAGGATGGGGATGCAGAAGACAACATCCCCCCTTCTGTACGTACGATGCGGTGTTGTGCGCCAGTCAAACCCTAGATCTTGAGCTGCTGTGGTCGCACGAATTGGCGGCTCCTTATCAAGGCATCTTTTTTGATGACCTTTTTTCTTTGAAGAGTTGTCTGTTCGGTTTTGCCGACATCTTTTCTTGCTCCTTCTCGATCTTGTTTGCAAGGCTCTCAACATGCTCCTCTCTTTTGCGCAGGAAGTCAGAGTGCTTAAGCATATTGAGCCTAAGTTCTTCCACCTTGTCGAGTGGGGTATCTTTATTCACCGGAGTGTTCATGATTTCGTCTACTTCTTTGATGACGGAGAGCAAATCAGTGGGTTTGCTGCTGCCGCCTTTTTCGAGACCAGCTTTCTTCTTTGCGCGCACCTTGTCGGAACCGTCAATGAGTTGACCGGTAACGGTGTTGCCGGCATCTTCTGCCGGTTTATCTTGCGGCTCGGAAGCGACTGGGGTTGACTCGTGACCGACGACAACCATCATAGCCAGCTTATCACGCATATCTGTATCCGCGGTGTTCTCTGAAAGAACCAGATTATCACTGGAAAAGCGGTTTTTGATTCTCTCTTCGAAGAGACTAGGATCATCACCAGAATCAGAATCTATGTTCACTTGAACTGTAGATCTGGATCTGACATCCGACATCGCATCCTCCTAAAGATCAGGAAGAGTTGACTCTGGATCGTTGTTTTCCGGCTGGGAGTCGGATCCCAGTCTGACAACTCCGACGAAGTGGAAGTAAGATCCAGCCGATTCCTGGGAGAAGGCGGATTCAGATCCATCTTGCCGGTCGACTGTTTGGTCGAAGGGTTAGTGGGTGGGGTCGTAGAAACGCGGTAGGCCGTACGCCTCTAGGGTGAACCCGATGAAGACGTCAATCCCTCCGATCGGTACGATTGCGCACACGATGACGTAGTCGTCCGCCGAGAGCCAGGACTCATCTGAGTTGACGTAGTTGTGGCCGCCATACCTTGTGACACGGCCGACGACGATCTGCTTGCCCATGCCGCCAAGTGCTCTCGCCTCGAACGTGACGCCAGAAACCTTATGCCCACGGTGGGCGCCAACTGTCGCAGTATCAGCATAATTGATAGGAGACGGGGGTCCTCTAGCCTTCGTATGGATTGTGGGGAAGAAGGCTGGAGTCGTCAAGGACGGGATTGAACACGGCGAGTTTACCCAGCTTCGGATCCCACAGCGGTGGCGAGATCCTACGTGCTGCTATAATTCACTATAAGGCAATAGCCGTGAACAGGTTACAATGGGTATGATGCGTATTGGAGCGTGCCCTAAAGGATTCTTGGTGGCCGTCTTATATAGGCGGCCAGACCCCAGGATACAAGGTAAGTACTTGTCAGGAAAGTAAACAGAGTCCTAGACCTAGTCGGCTTAGTTGCCGCCTTCCGTCTTCGGCTTGGTGGCTTGATGGTCTTCGGCCTTCCGCCTTCCTTGGACCGCCCGCCTACTTCCTTGTACGGCAGCTATCTGGGCCACCTGGCAGGCTTCAGCCTTAGCACCCTTGGGTCACCCTGGACTAGCCGGATTGATCCATGTTAGCGATACCCCTAGTTGGTATATCCCCAACAGTTCAACCATAGAGATATCAGCTTGATGTTCAGTAAAGCTTGCTAATTGACCTCTTGTGGAGACCTTGCGAGATACATCACCAATGATGGCTTCAAGCTTGTGACACTTGATTTCCAAATATATCTTGACTCTTGCTTGACGACGGGTTTCGATATCCCCATTATTGCGAGGGATTTCGTCTTGATCACCTAGATCATTTGAGTCCCCGTCTTGACCATCTTTATGAGCATGACCATCTTGTTGCACATTTTCGATAATGGGAAAAGATGGTTGCTCTTGCTCTTGACTAGAGTTGACAATAGGAGAACTTGAGTCATGTGTGGCCTCTTTGTCAATGTCGGGGGGCTGCCCTCGGGGTAGGGCCGAACCCGGTACAGATCAACAGTATGGCTACATAGAATGACCTTTGGAGAGTGCTAAGAGTTGTCCTTTGGTACGCTGAAGGGGCAACTTGACCCTTGGGTGGTTGTCAGGGCCAAAGTGCCTCTTGGATACAGCTAGGGCCATCTGGGAAGACTATAAATAGACCCCAAGACCCCAAGAGCGGCATAAGCATCAGTAGAGGGTTCCTCTCAGAACCAGTTTCTCGAAGATGTCTTTGGTGAGAGCCTAACACATCTTCGTGAAACTGGGCCTAGAGATACTTCTCTTATGTGACTACCCGGAATCTAGGTGGAACCCGGTGTTGGCCGGAAGGGTCATCCGGCATGAAGGTATGTCGGGGTCGGCCGGCATGGTCCCGGGTAAAGGAGAACCCGGGTCGCCCGGCTAGGCATCCCGGAGTAAGTCTAACCGGCTCACCTACCTCGGTTCTTGCTAGCTGTCTTTATCATGGAGGAAGGACATGCCCGATAATTGAAGTGAAAGACGGACATGGGGCATGTCCGGGAGAGGTCAAGGAGTAGGTGCAGGCTTTTCGCCTGACACGGGGGAAGTCATATCCCTCTTTACACGGAATCATTGTCACCACCCTCCTGACACGGAGGCGTGTTAGCCGGTACGACTACGCTGCGACAAGACCGGACATGCCTAGACCGGCAATCCGGAAAAGGCTACTAGGCATGGGCAAAGACATGTCTTGTCTCTGACAAAGGGAAAATTATGAACCAGGACGGCGCCTGCGGTCCTTGCCGGCATGATGACGGTAGGGCTATGCCGGATAGCTCGGCGGCTAGGTCGCAGTAGCCGGTGTCGACATAACCTTTGGCCTCACCGGTGGGACCAAGCCGGATTAGGGTTTCCGTCCCTCCCGGCTGAAACTCTATATAAGGCGCCATAACTCCTCCTGTGGAGGGACGACCAACTTATGTGCCAAAACTATAGTCTCATATACTCCTAGAGCATTTACTCCTTCTCCCTCTCTAGTTCATCTAGTTCATCACCAAAACAGCTCAAGGAGCAAGTTATACATATAGTGAGAGGAAAGGCAGGAGTAGGGGTATTACGTCCTCACGAGGGCCCCAAACCTAGGTACATCGTGTGTGCTTTCTTGCCTTCGTGCATTTGCTTGTGGTTTGGAGATTTTCGGGTGTGTTCTTCGGTGTTCTTGAGTGTTCTCGAGGGTCGTTGTTGATCTTCTTCAGACTTAGCCATTCTCGGGTGTGTTTCGGAGTTCCTTACCGTGTGAGCTTCTCAGCTCGCTAGCCCTCCCCGTATCCATCAGCGTCCATCGGCCCCACACATTAGCCATCCTTTGGCATCTACCGTGATACCATCACGACAGTTGGCGCCCACTGTGGACTGGAGATTCGAATTTTTTCAAGATCCGCACTCGAGGACCTACTACTCGGTGGAGTTTTGGTCTCCAAGGACGGATCTCGGTGACTGGAGATTGGAATTTTTTCAAGATCCGCACTCGAGGACCTACTACTCGGTGGAGTTTTGGTCCTCAAGGATGGATCTCGGGGAATGGAGATTGAAATTTTATCAAAGATTCGCGCCTAATGATCTGCTACTCGGTTGAGTCTCGATCACTAAGCACCAATCTCGGGGACTGGAGATAGTAGAGATAGAAGACTTACATCCACTACTCGCGTAGCTTCCAAGACCGCCACCTGGAGCGCATGCATGGACTGCGCGGTGCGGCTCGAGCCAACAGCGTGTAGGTCTCCCGTGATCTCGGAGGCGTCGGCGGCAATCCAGGCCAAGTTATACTCGTTAACCGTGCACAAGCCGGTGAAGGTAGTCGCGCTCACTGGACCGGCTCCCCGGGGTCCCGCAAGCACAACTGCACTAGCAGAGGCTCGCAGAGCTTGCAGCGCAGCAGTAGGGACATCGACAGGAGGCGGAGGCAAATCGGACTGCTTTCCCTGCGCAGAAGGGCTCTTCGCCAAAACGAAGTCCTAAGTCTAGGATCTCGGGGGAGCGCTGGACTTGACAGGCGTTGACTTCTGGCTGGGAGGCTGGCTGCGTTGTTTCCTGGTTTGTGAATCCGGCTGCCGGGTAGTCTTGGCAGGGGGCTGCTTCGGTGGCGGCGACTTCCACGGGACGAGCCGCGAGGGTGCCCGGGGCACAACTTGGCGCGGGGGGCTCGTTACAACCGTCTCAAGGATGGGAGACGCCGGTCATCGCGCCTGATCCTGGATGACGGTGATCTATGGGGCAGCGGATGGCGTGGCCAGGTTCTCGGTGGCCACAGGCTGCCCACCCGAGGTCCTGGTACCCGCATCAGCGCCCGAGGTGGGCGCAGCTGGCACAGCTGGCACTTCAGTCGTGCCGGGGCCCAGACTATGTTGGCCGGCATCCCCCACCGAGCGGCGTGGAGGTGAAAGCGTTGCGCGGGTTTGGCTCGGGGGCTCGGGATCCCTAACTGGAGGGCGGGTGTAACATCCCAAAATTTGAAAAAATTTAAAACCTTGCATCCATGCATCATTCATCAATACGCATAAAATTGCATCACAAAAATACTAAATAAAACTTCAAATTATAAGTTTAAATAATTTATAATTCCAGAAAGTGTTCATTTAAACTCCTTTAATAAATATTATTTTTATCAATTTATTTATGAACAATTATAATGTTAAAAGATTCCATTTTTAATAACCTTTCTAAAACATATTTTTATGAATTTTTCTGAAATGTTTTGAATAGGTTTAACAATCATTTTTGAAACCAGTTTTAGAAAACAGATATTAATTTTATTAAAAAGAAAAGAGATCGGGCCGGCCCATTTAGCTATCCACCGCGCGCGCGTCTGAATCGGCCCAGCCAGCCGCGCGGCCCATCTCTCTCTCTCCCTCTCGCTCACAGGTGGGACCCACCTCTCAGTTTCGTCTTCCTCCCGCCGGAGATCGCGCCCGATTCGAAATTGGAAACCGGCCGTGATTCTCGAGCGGAATCAGCGCGAGGTTGCTCCCCGCGCCCCCCCTACTTAAACCCCCACCTCCGCCGCAACCCTCCCCACCCCAAACCCTAAATTCTCCGCCGCCGGGCAGCTCGCGAGCGAGCTCGGATCTCCGCCACCTCCGCCGCCGAAAACCTCGCCGTACGGAGTATTCCGACCACCCCCAAACCCGCTTTTGCCCCTCCTCGATTCCCCTTCCCATTGCGCACGTTTGTGACTTTGTCTCGCGGGTTATTTTGCAGCCGAACGCCGTATTCGTCCACGCCCGAGGGAAACCGCCGCCGCAAGCAACTCCGGCAAGCTGCACAAGACGGGGAGGACAACGCCGACGACCACCACCACGCCATCGACTCCGCCTCGACGTCCGCTATGACTCGGTTAGCTCCGTTCGACCCATATCCCTCTAGGACGCGAGAACGAGCAACGCCGGCCGTGGCGCCGCCGCGGTCGGGCGAACTCCGGCGACCGTGCCGCCCGTTTTTAGTCAACGAACCGTGGGCCATTAGATCTAGATCGATCAAATCTCGCGCGTCCATTTTAAATTAGATCGGACGGCTCGCACAGCCGATCCGCGTCGAAGCGGTACCGTCCAATGAGATCGCGCCACGTAGCCCCTGTTATTTCTTTTTCGCAAGCATTTTTATAAATGAAACCGAAAATATGCAAAACTTAGAAAATTCATAACTTTTGATCTGTAAGTTCAAATTTGATAACACAGATAGCCCTGCTAGTGTAGTTTAATTCTACATCATTTGATTTTCTTTTTGACAAATTAAAATATGTGTAATTATCAGAGGATTATTTCGGCTATTAAAATAATAACTTAAATAATAAAAATAATTTGGAAATAAATTTAATTGTTTTAGAGTTGTATTAATTCCCTCTGTCCAGCAATATTAATAAATGTCATATTTGAAAATCTTCATAAAACAATAAAAGTTGTAATTATGAAAATCAAGTTTTAATATTTTGTTTCAATTATTTAATTGATAAATAAAATAGGAAATACCTAGAAATTATATTTCATTCATTTAAACAGAAGATAAAAATTATTAATCAGTGTGTCCAATTATCATTGCATATCATTCATGCATACATATTTATGTTGGTGTTGTGATGTTATTGTGTTGGTATTTATTTTATTTATTGCTTGTGCTAGATTGTGAAGAAGAGGAAGGACTTGCTTGTGATTGTTATTCTTGTTGTGCTTGCTCCTCCTGTTATCAAGGCAAGTGACACTCATATTATACCCAATATTTTCTATATGGATATGTAGTATATTTTGAGTAGTGTGCATGATAGGGAATTTTGATTTATTTTATAATGCTAAGTTAGTTTGTATTTTACAAATATCCTAGTAGTGTGTAGCCACCCTTTTTCCTAAGCAGCCATGAAAAGTTTTTATTAGTTGCTTTGCTATGCTATTAAAATGTTTACCATGTTATAGAAATGTTTCTAAGTGTTTCAAATCTAAAATACATATCTGGGTGGAATTGGTTGTTATGGTTTATGTTGAGTGACTTTTGGGGCTATGCTTGTGGTTGTTGTCGCCCTGGATGAATGTCTATTCTACTTAGGGCCATGAGCATGGTGGTTGTTACCCAGAAGTGCACTTTTGGACGGCCACCCAGGAACGAAGAGATTACCAAGTCCCTCCAAGTTTATAAGCTTCCCGTGCAGCCTTTTGACAATGGGCACTGTCTAGAATAATTAAGTTGTGAGGGTGCAACCTGTCAGCTTGACAAGCAGATGTAGAGTTGATAGGTAGAACGGGTCTTTCTAGTATGGTTGCATTCTTCTTCTGAAAGTTCTTGTCTCAATTCTCTCCTTTCCTTATACACTCCGCGTGTATAGGATTTTTGGGTTAATTGAGTCTAAAGGTGAAAGTGCACAACCTCTGCAGAGTCAACAATCTGAGTACTTAGCCGTGTCCCCGGAAATGGACTACTTCGAGCAACTGGACAAGGATGGGTGGAAGAATCTCAACATTGTTTTCATAAAGTAAAAATTGACTTAAGAAAAGATTTGTTGGTGCACCTGGGCTTTATCCCTTGGTGCCCTGTCTTGATAAATAAAAGTGTTTTACAAAAGATAGGAGAAAACTTGCTTTCTGCAAAATAGCCTCCAACCCCACCAAGCCAAATATGCATATAGATTTTAGACTTGTCATTTTATTTCTACCATAGTCACTTGCCAATACATCATTGTATTGACCTCCTTCAGGGCTGCATATTCAAATGTGCAGGTAATTCTGATGAGGAATAAGTTTTGGACTCGAGTCTACACCCGACATGTCTGCCTGTGGCGCATGCTTGAAGTTGAGGCTCATTGTTATTTGCTTTCGTTGTGAACTCTGAATTTTAGTAAATCTCTTTTCTTCTCTTCTACTCGGCTACGAACCTTCTAATTAGCTAGCCTTCATGGCGATGCAACTTGTAATAAAGCCATACTTGGCTAATAATTTTGGATCTCGTTGTAGCAATTTAATATTTATGCAATGGTACCTTATATTTTGTATTGTGGTGCTGGCAGTGATCCATGGACTAGCACATAACACAGGTGTTCCAACTTAAATAAGAGTTGGGGCGCTACAGCGGGATCCGACAGATTGCGGGACGTCAAGGGCCGCCCTGCAAGAGTAGAAAACAAATTAAAAGAGATCCCGGGCAAAGTCTAGATAGACCAAGCCGGATGAGCGGTGTTTACCCAGTGCATACGGTAGGGGGGCCTCTCCTTTGCCGGGGAGCCTTGTCACTCGGGCGCTTGCTGGTCTTGGACCTCTTGACAGCAGCACCCGAGCTCCCGGCCTGCGTGGTCTCGGACGTGGCGCGCTTGCAGGTCTCGGCGCGCTTGGTCGTAGCGGCGGGAGCCGGAACCACTGGCAGGGCGAAGTTGATAGGATGAGCATCAATTACATCGAGTATTCGACAGTCATCGTCATCATCTTCGTCAGATTCAACTCGGATAGCATCTTGAGCTGAAGGCTTACCCGGGGCAGTAGCACGGGCTAGGGGTATCGAGAGGTGATCCTCACCGTCGGGATTCACCGCAGGCATCTTCTTGGGCTTCGGCAAGTCGGCCGCGAAGTTGTCACCGGCGTGCACCGCGTCCTCTTTGACTTGACGCTCAAACAGCTGCAGTGAGAAGGGGAAGCTTCGAACAAGGCAATGATATCGGTATCACACATCAGCCGGCATAGTGCGCTTGTCGGTAAATGCACGTGCGCGCACGTCGTCCGGTCGTTGTTTCCGGGTGGAAGGGACCAGTCCACTCCTCGGTCATTTTTGTCCGAGCGATCGCTCGGACGCGGCGATAAACGGCGGGTTTGTCAACCCGAAGATACTGGTCCGGGTTGGGTCGAACAGCCCGCTGATGAAGCACATCTTGTGTAGCCGGGTCTAGAGAGGGCAGAACCGGCGGCTGATGAAGGTCCGCAAGAGGTTATCAGCCGACAGATCCTCCGCGAGAATGGTTAAGACATCGTGCATCTGATCAACCTCCTCGGAGTCTGAAGATTTGACCCAGAGGCTGAAGTCGGTCGGAGGGCCCATGGCGAACTCCCGAAGGTTGAGGTAGTCCGGAGCGGAGGAACTCGCGTCGCCTTCTGGAGCGGCCGGGTTCCGCACATAAAAGAAGTTGAGCTGCCATTTTCGGCAGGACTCCAGACCTAGGATCTTCTGGAATACGGATTCATTGCAAGGGATGACGGTTGCAGCATGTGACGCCCTAAAATCGGTACTAATTTCTCTCCCGTTATTATTTTCTGGAATACAATACCTAGGGTTTGGGGTTAGATGGGCTTTGGGCCTTATTTCTCTCCCGTTATTATTTTCTGTTTTATATTTTTAAAACAAAATAGAAAACAAATTTGAACACGAAATCTTTACAAAATATTTTTAGTTTTCAATAGACAATTTAATAAACTAATTTTTAACATTTGCCAAAGATTTGAAATAACACATTGTTAATTAATTTGAAATGCATTTGAATTTAATTGTGGAAATTGAATTTAAATGCAACAAATTAATTTAATGCGATGCCATGTCGATGCAAAAAGAAAACTCACCAAATTAAAAGGGGATAAAACCCGGGGCGTTACAATCGATACCACTAACAAGGGATCGCGTCCCGAGATCCACGCCGAGACCACAAGAAGAGAGGGGTACTATCGAGTCTTCACGCTCCGGGATGAACTTCTCGACACCACTAACAAGGGATTGTTGCTCCAGCTTGAAATTCTCGACACCACTAACAAGGGATTGTTGCTCACGACGAAGACGACTCCGAAAGATCGAACCTAATAGGATAAAAGGCAAGAAATCGTCCACCCACACGTAGGATCCTAAAACTTTGAAAGTTTGGATAAGAGAAGAGACTCCAAAACAAGTAAGGTAAGAGGAGAAATAGAATTGAGGTAAGGAATAAAAGAATCCTATTGAGATCTTTTCAAAATAATTTTAGCCAAATAGTTTTCGACACTCTAGACACAACGACCGTTAGCGAGGTTATCCTACAGGCTTTTGCGGACCCGCTGCTTCGATAACCAATCGTATCGAAACAACAAGGAGATCGAAACCAAGGCTCTGATACCACTTTGTGACGCCCTAAAATCGGTACTATGTAGATTTAAGCGTTCCCGCCGAGATCCGCATAATAACGATTTTAGGTCGCCCACCAGACATAATGTGCACGCCAAAACATGCGCATTATGTGGGTGGAATTGTGATAACATTACAACAGTTCCGGTACATCCACAACTACAACAGAAGATATAATTACAACAATGACTCTAACGAGTCAAGATACAAAAGATACAATACAAGGATTCAAATGACAGCGGAAGCAAAATAGTATCCGACTACGGATAAGATGCAAATTGGACTAAGAGTCCTGAAGATAAGCGATGGCGCCATATCCCTGCCCAGCCAAGCCGGAGGGATTCCCAAGCTAACGTCGTCGGACTTCAAACCTGTTGACTGCACATAAAGAACATCCCAAAAGAGGGTCAGGGCACTCCCTGGCAAGCAAAACCGACTTGCCTACTTTCTACACCATCTCCCAAAATATAGGGGATGTGGACTTAGCGGCAGCAGCACTAGCAACCTAAAGAGACACGCTACAACTTCCGTCTAATCAGAGAGGGATAAGAGAGCGCATAAGGTAAACATCTACAACTAACACCAAACATAACCCATTATCGAATTAACCCCCTCAACCAAATATGAAGAAGCAGTTCGGGAAACTCACACGTTAAACAGTTTTAATTATAATTTATTGTGAAAGTAATTCTATATTACTAGTCAAATTAATTAACTTTAATTAGGTGCAAGTTGTCTAGATCTTGTTAGCCAGCATCATCACCAAAGTCGTCCATAACCGTGGACACGGCTCATCGATAAGATTATACCCTGCAGGGGTGCACTACTGTACCCATACTCGCATGATCAACCCAAGCAAGCATCAGGGCTTCTCAACACGACTTATTCCTTCACTACAGCAAGTCCAAGTGCCACCCATATGAGTTGTTACCCGCGTCAGGAGTCCGGCCGAATCTCAATTGCGGACTCATTAGTTTGCGACTACGCCACCATGCGGCTCAAACCACAGTAGGAACTGTCCGCTTCGTGTCGTACCGCACCTATATGACCCCCCGTATCACATACCCTCTCATCATCATCATCATCATCATGCACATGCATATGAGCAAATGGAAAACCCGAACTACTTGCGGCACATGGACAAGCTGTAGATCCGTTCAAAGTCGAGGGGGGCTCCATTGGGCCTCCCACAAGTGGTTAGTGCGCTCAAAATTGGATCCGAGGACAAAATCTCAATTCCTAGGTCGACACTGAGCAGAACAAAGCACCTCGCAAGGCCTTCCGCCTGGTGCCTTATCTTTTAATTATAATACCCCAATATAATACAACATTTTATTAAGGTAGAAAGATCTATCATACTAAGCAGATGAAACATAAGACCAACTGATGACTCGCACAAAAAACTCTAAGAATGCGCTACGACTCGCAAGGCCAACAGATAAACAAACAACAGGTGATGGGACGTGGGGATAAAGCTTTATGGGCTGCAGGATAAACATGTGATGGGATCGCGATAAGAATCGAATACTAGGGTAGCAGAGATCAACGGCAGGAATGAAAGACAATGTATAGGTAAACAAGCAAACTTTGCTTGCCTGGAATGCCGCATGGAAGCAGATCTTGTCGTTGCTCACACATCTCAACGTCGTATCCGCGAAGAAGCAACAAACACTGGAAGCACAAAAGATGCATTTTACAACTACGGCAAAAGATCCAGCATGATCATGGAAGAATGATGCATGGCATGGCAAGATGCATTGCGCGATGCACTTAATCCAAATTAAGCGGAACCGGGATTCCGACAATTAATATTTAGGTGCAAGTTATTTATTTACCAGCAATATTAAATGTTGGTTAGCATGGCAACACATGGCATGGATGATCTAATTAAATTAAATGGAATAGGGCATTACATATTTATTACCCCACACATTCCATAATTATTATTTAGGTGAAATGCTACACCCGCAAACCCAAGAGATGCAACACATGTAATTATGATGCGATATGCACAAGATAGATGACATTTAATAAAATAGGTTTAGGGTTAGGGTT
The DNA here is from genome assembly GCA_026929855.1 of Poa annua. NCBI lineage: Eukaryota > Viridiplantae > Streptophyta > Magnoliopsida > Poales > Poaceae > Poa > Poa annua. The sequence goes on along the minus strand of CM049426.1, from coordinate 55,026,431 downwards.
TGGGTTCGCACGTTGGATCGGGAGAGATAGGGTTCGAAACCGACGTCTTCGGTCCGTAGATGAAGTAGTCGCCGTCGGGGAAGTAGTTGTCGCGGAACCGGGGCATCGTCGTTTGTCGGTGTCGTGGAAGTGGTCGGGTAGTCGTACTCGGTTATCCTCGTTGACGGGCGTGGGCACAGAGGAGCATGGTAACGGACACCGGAAGGAAAAACGCACGGGCGGGCACCGCGACACTGACACGGGTGGTCACGCCGACGCGACACCGGAAGAAGCACTCGCACGCGCATGGGGCAGCACCACGAAGGGTGGACAACTCGGACAAAATTGCGACGCCGGATGTCTTTCGGGCATTGTGTCGAACACCTTGCGGGCGGTGGCGGCGGCGTGCACGCGGCCGTGAAGAGGAGGCAGCGGGGACGGCGGAGGCGCGCAGCGCGGCACGGCGTGGAGGCGTGAGGGGCGGCGGCGACGCGGCGGAGGTGCAAGGGACGGAGGCGCACGGGTCGCGCGCGGGGCGGCGGTCCGGAGGCAGCCGCGTCGGCGGCGGCGCTGCAGCGGCGCGCGGCGAGGCGACGACGGGGCGACGGCCGGCGTCGCCGCGGTGCGCGCGGCGGCAGGAGCTGCGCGGCCCGGGGAGGCGCGAGCAGGAGACGCGGAGGGCGGCGGCGCGAGCAGGAGACGCGGCCGGCGGCGGCGGCTGGCGCCGGTACGCACGGGAGGCGGCCGGCGGCGGCTCGGAGGCGGGGGCGGGCGCACGGCGCGCGGGGCGTGCACTGGCGCTGCGTGCGTGGTCGACGGGGGCGCGCTCGGTGCCGAGGGCGGCGCTCAGAGGAGGCGCGCGGGAGGGGGCCGGCGCGGTTGCGCGGCGGCGGGGAGGCGCTCGGCGTGGAGGCGACGTCCAGCGGCGGCGGGGAAGCAGGGGCGCGGCGGCGCGCGGGCAGCGAGGCGGCGGCCCGGAGAGAGGCGGCGCGGGGGGGGGGGGGGGGCGCACGCGCGCGGCGAGGTGAGGATGACGGGTCGCCGGGGGCGTGGCGGGGGGCGGAGCAGGGCGAGCGGGAGGCCGGGGCTGGCTCGGGCCAGCTCGGGCTGGTGCGGGAGCTCGGGAAGAAGAAAGGAGAAGGAAGAGAAAGAAAAGAAAAAAGAAAAGAAGGAAAAGAAAAAAGAGGGAGGGGGAAAAAGAGAAAAAGAAAAAGGAGAAAGAGGAGGGGGGCGGCTGCAAAGATGCCAGGGGGTGGGAAAAGTTTTCAGGAGACAAAACCTAGGGTTTGGGGTTAGATGGGCTTTGGGCCTTATTTCTCTCCCGTTATTATTTTCTGTTTTATATTTTTAAAACAAAATAGAAAACGAATTTGAACACGAAATCTTTACAAAATATTTTTAGTTTTCAATAGACAATTTAATAAACTAATTTTTAACATTTGCCAAAGATTTGAAATAACACATTGTTAATTAATTTGAAATGCATTTGAATTTAATTGTGGAAATTGAATTTAAATGCAACAAATTAATTTAATGCGATGCAATGCGATGCCATGTCGATGCAAAAAGGAAACTCACCAAATTAAAAGGGGATAAACCCTGGGGCGTTACACAGCACCGCAAACAACAAGGTCCTCAACCTTCTGACCGGGATTGGGAATGACTTGGCGGCAGGGGAGGTAGTACTTGGCCCACAGATCTACGAAAGGCCAGATTCCGAGATACACCTCCGCGTAAGAGACAAAGCAGGAGAGCATCAAGATGGCATTGGCTGGGAGATGATGTAGTTGGAGGCTGTAGGTATCGAGGAAGTCACGGAAAAACGGGCTAGCCGGAAGGCCAAACCCGCGCTCAAAATGAGTGACGAATACCACTCGCTCGCCGGGTTGGGGCTCGGGCTCGACCTCGCCTTCTGGGAGTCGACTCTCTACTTGGGGGGGGGGGGGGGAATCCGGTGCGTCCTGTACAGCCAGTCGAGATCCCAGTGGTTGGCCTTTGAACCATCCCAGCATCCCCTAACACTTTCATCGCCCATCTCGGTGGCCTCAGAGGACATCTCGGAACTAATCTGCAGTGGGAAGGACCTGTTAGTTGGGTCAGCATGTCGGATGTAAAGGAGATCTCGGGCTAAAACCCGCATCGATTTACCGGCATCCTAGCAGGTAGATCTAGCGGAGCAAGTTAAATGGAAGTTAATGGGAGCAAAATTAGGGTTCTAAGCGGTTCTTAAGAAGCAGATCACGGGCAGAGGCATTGCAAGCAGAGGCACGACCAAAGTAACCATCCTTACACTACAACTACAAGAAACAATCCGCAATGCGCAACAATGAGGATCTACCGCCCATGCCCGCGCTCGATTCATGCAAGTTCTTGATGAACAAAGGATGAACTCCAACCGCCGCGCATACGGTTCTATCGGGAGGAGAGATCGAGAAACGTACCGGAGGAGATGGAGGTGCAGCGGCGCGAGACAGGCGAGGACCGATGGCGGCGGCGTCGGGCTCGTTCGGCGGCCTCGGGCGCTCCGACAGTGCTCTCCGGCGGCGGCGAAGGGCTCGGTGTACGGAGACGTGTTGGGAGGTGTGGGGAAGAAGGAGATGTCTCCTGGCATCCCCTGTTTAAAGGGAAGCGCCACGGGAGGCTGCCGGACTTCCCGCCCACGATGTCCAAAATCGTGGGTGGGATCGTGCTGCGGCGATGGGCACACGTGGCCGCACCCAGAGGCGTGCGATCTACCACATCATAGGCCACAGGGATGCAACGGTCCGCGTGCAGATCCGGTGCGAATGCCGGCGCAGGGACCGAAGCGGCAAGCCACTAAGTCAAGCCACTCGAGTACTTCTCTGACTTGACGAGACCTCGGGTGGGTCTGCCTGGCAGACGAAACATGTCCGGCATGTGGCGCGGAGCGCGTGTCACCGTTCTGACTATGGGATATTACCTAAAGTGTGCTAAGTAAATTTCTCCGGGAAAGGTCATCCCGGCTCGGTCAATCTCGGAAGGGTCATGTCGGGAAAGAGCATCCCGGTGGCAGAAACAAAAGTTAAATTTGGACTCTTGGTTTATATCTTTGTGAACCTAGTGCTGCACTTCACCTTATGTCGCTGCACAACACCAGCTTCGGGGACTAGTGTCGGGGGGCTGCCCCCGGGGTAGGGCAGAACTCGGTACATATCAGCAGTATGGCTACAGAGAATGACCTTTCGGCAATGCTAAGAGCTGTCCTTTGGTACGCTGAAGGGGCAACTTGACCCTTGGGTGGTTGTCAGGGCCAGAGTGCCTCTTGGAGACAGCAAGGGCCATCTAGGGAGACTATAAATAGACCCCCAGACCCCAAGAGCGGCATAAGCATCAGCAGAGGGTTCCTCTAAGAACCAGTTTCTCGAAGATGTCGTTGGTGAGAGCCTAAGACATCTTCGTGAAACTGGGCCTAGAGATACTTCTCTTATGTGACTACCCGGATTCTAGGTGGAACCCGGTGTTGGCCGGAAGGGTCATCCGGCATGAAGGTATGTCGGGGTCGGCCGGCATGGTCCCTGGTAGAGGAGAACCCAGGTCGCCCGGTTAGGCATCCCGGAGTAAGTCTAACTGGCTCACCTACCTCGGTTATGGGTAGTTGTCTTTGTTGTGCAGGAAGGACATGCCGGCTAACGAAAGTGAAAGACCGACATGGGGCATGTCGGGCGGAGGTCAAGGAGCGGGTGCAGGCTTTTCGCCTGACACGTGGGAAGTCATATCCCTCCTGACATGGAAGCATAGTCACCTCCCGCCTGACACGGGGGCGTGTCAGCCGGTACGACGACGCTGCGACAAGACCGGACATGCCTAGGCCGGCAATCCGGAAAAGGCTACAAGTCATGGGCAAAGACATGTCTTGTCTCCGACAAGGTGACAATGATGAACCAGGACGACGCCTGCTGTCCTTGCCGGCATGATGACGGCAAGGCTATGCCGGATAGCTCGGCTACTATGTCGTAGTAGCCGGTGTCGACATAACCATTGGCCTGACCGGTGGGACCAAGCTGGATTTTGGTTTCCGGCCCTCCCGGTCGAAACTCCATATAAGACGCCATAACTCCTCCTGTGAGAGAAAAGGCAGGAGTAGGGTTCTTACCTCCTCACGAGGGCCCCGAACCTGGATACATCGTGTGTGCTTTCTTGCCTTCGTGCATTGCTTGTGGTTTGGAGATGTTCGGGTGTGTTCTTCGGTGTTCTTGAGTGTTCTCGAGGCTCGTTGTTGATCTTCTTCTTGACTTAGCCTTTCTCGGGTGTGTTTGGGAGTTCCTTACCGTGTGAGCTTCTCAGATCGCTAGCCCTCCCCGGATCCACCAGCGTCCATCGGCGCCACACATTAGCCATCCTATGGCATCTGCCGTTATACCACCACGACAGTCAACTTGAGGAGGAGCTTGTTCTTGTTCTTGGATAGGTGTCTCATTTGCTTCCATAGTGGGTGCCACTTCAACTTGTGATGATGGATTCTCCACTTGAGTGGAGCTTGTACTTGCTTGAGGAGGCTCATGATGAATCTCGATGGGGCGATGAAAGCCAACTCCATTCTTCGTATGTCATCTTGAGGTTCCTCATTATCTACATCACAAACATGAAATTGCGCCACTTGGGAGCCTTCATTCTCATCCAACCTCACACTACAAGATTCTACAACTCTCCCTAAGGATTTGTCATAGACTCTATAAGTGTTAGAGTTGCACCATACCCAACAAAAACACCTTCTAAGGCTTTAACTTCAAACTTAGAAAGATGAACACCTTTGATTTTGTAGAAACACTTACAACCAAATACTCGATAGTAGGAAATGTTGGGTTTGTTGCCGGTAAGCATTTCATAAAGAGTTTCCTTCTTCCCTTTGCGAAAGAACAACCGGTTGGAGGAGTGACATGCCGTGGAGATAGCTTCGGCCCACAAGAAGAGTGGAGACTTAAACTCCGCCAACATGGACCTAGCCATAACCATAAGAGTCTGGTTCTTCCTCTCGGCTACACATTTTTGTTGAGGGGTATATGCGGCGGAATATTGATGTCGAATTCCCTCATCACTAAGAAACTCATTTAGGGTGTAGTTCTTGAACTCAGAGCCGTTGTCACTTCTACTGGCCAATATGGGAAGATTGTGTTGACGTTGAACTTCATTGGAGAAATCGATGACGGTTTGTTGAGTTTCATCCTTCATCTTGAAGAAGAAAACCCAAGTGAATCTTGAATAGTCATCAACAATCACCAAACAATATTTCTTCCCATCAAGACTTGGTTGAGGCACAACACCAAAAAGATCAACATGAAGAAGTTCCAATATCCTTGATGATGAAATGATGGTCTTGCTTGGATGGGGAGAATCATGCATCTTTCCTTCAACACAAGCCCTACAAAGACGATCTATAGAAAAGGAAACATTCTCATTTAGTCCAAGAATGTGGCAACCCTTGTGAAGACTTTGCAAAGTTCTCATATTTACATGGGACAAGAGGCAATGCCACAACCACCCGACGTCGACCTTTCCGAATAACTATATTGCTTGAGTGTTGGTTGACCCCGAAAAGTCTACCACGAACAACTCATTTTCAACATACCCAACGAACATGACCTTTAGAGTCTTGCTCCTCAAGTGTACCACCATATCAAGAGTAAAATGGAAATCAAAGTTCATCTTATTAAGAGCACAAACGGACATAAGATTGTAACCTAGAGACTCGACAAACATGACATCTACAAGGGTGATATCCTTTGCAACTACCACTTAGCCGAGACTCTTTACCTCGGCTTTGGACTTGTCACCTAAGAGACGGTTGAATGATTGATATTTGGTCTCAACTCCGTCATGCTTCCGGTCATATGACTAGTGCATCCACTATCAACCACCCATTTAGATCCACTGAAAGCATAGTCCTACAAGAAATCATATCTTGCATTTAGGTACCCATTTCTCAATGGGTCCCTTTCGGTTAGCAACAAGGGTCTTAGGAACCCAAATAGAGTAATCAATGTAACCATCATAAGGACCAACATATTTTGCATAAACATCACCATCATAATCAACATAAAGAATATAGTCGGGATTGTTATGCCCCGCAAAGTCACTACGAGTGGTCTTGCCCCTAGTGGTATTACCACCCGCAATAGAAGTGTTGGCTTGTGCGGGCTTGGTCTTGTTCTCCTTGGTGTTGCTCACTTTCTTCTTTGCCTCGGCCACATAACCAAGACCCTCCTTCCCTTGGTTTTTGCTCAAACAAATAAGCAATACCCTTATATTTACCTTTGGGAATTGAGGTCTTAGCACTAGTGGATTTAGCAAGATCCACCTTCAACTTAGCATTTTCTTCAGTGACATTTTCATGAACACAAGGAAGAATAGTTATAGTAGTTGAGAAAGTTTTAGAAAGTTGAGTTTGGAGTTGCTCATGTGACTTAACAAGGATGGAGTGGGTCGTTTCCAAGACCTTGTGAGCTTTATCAAGATTCTCCATATCCTTAAGCAGTCTAGCACCTCCTTTTTAATCACTTTATATTTAGGAAAGACATGATCTCTATCCTTAATGATTTTATCAATGATTTCATCATTTTTAGCATCAATAGACTCAAGTCTTTCCTCTAGAGTGGTTCTATATTCACTTTCTTCATCAAGAGAGCCATTTAGAGATGATATGGAAGCATTCAAAGAGGCAATGGTGAGAGAATCCTCTCTCTCAATCTTACTCTTTTCTTGAAGAAGTTCTTCGGCCGTACATAGTTGTCTCATGAGAGACTCGACATGTTCTTTGGCTTCACCTTGCAAGTTAGTCACCAAAGTATCGAAAGAAACTATCCTTAGGAGAGAGAGATGATACCTCGGTGACATGAGCCATGAGGCAACGTGCGTTGTTGGTGGAGACGTTGTCATTGGGGGATTCAAAGAGAGACGGCGATGATGATGGAGTAGATACAATAGATAATGCGGCAACCTCTTGATTAGGTGGGTCTTCATCATCGGAGTCACTTGTGGCATATTCTTCTTGTGCCACCAACACAATTGTTGGTGCCTTCTTGAAGAAAGGCTTCTTTGGTCTTGCGGGCTTCTTTTGAATCAACTTTGAGTGGTCCTTCAGGACAATCTTCCCACCATTTTGCTCATGGTTCTCGTAATAATACTCTCTTATGTAGTGATTCTTGTCATGACAATTGTAGCAAGTCTTTGTCCTTGAGGCAAGCTCTTTCTTGGCACTTGAGTTGTTAACTCGATCAACACGAGCTTTAGCACTAGCCGGGTCATTCCAAAACACTCTTGTGGCAAGAGCAATGTGACCATTGAGGGCTTGCTCAAGATCATGTGGAGCAATGTTGCTTGGACAAGCTTCAATCTCATCATTCTCATCTATGCAAGTCACCTTGGCTTTCAAGCCAAGTGAGGGACCTTGTCTCATTCCCATGGCCCTAGCATGGTTATCTTCGGCATTCTTGGTGGCAACCTTGGAGGCTTGGACTTCTTGCATAACTTCATGGGAAGACATTTGATGATAGTTGTATCTTCCTTGAATAGACTTCAACTCCATTGGCTCCGAACGCAAGAGAGCATTCACATACTTCCTCTTGACCCAAGCATCATCCACATAAGTTGCTCCCACATCATAAAGGGCTTTGGCAAGAGTCTTGAGTCTACCATAAATCTATTCATGGTTCTCGTTGTCAAGCATGTAGAAGCCTTCAGAAGCATTGCTCAAGGATTCACATCTATTTGTCTTCATGCTATCATTTCCAAGGAAGGCACGCTCAAGAAAATCCCAAGCTTCTTTGGCGGTGGTGGCATAAAGAACATGATGCTTGTCGTTGTCGCTCAAGGAGAGTTCAATCATGTGGAGAGCGGAATCATTTAGTTGCTTTTCGGCGATATCTCTCTTGATCATGTTGCTTGGATCCTCCACCGTGTATCCTTCTTCAATAATCCTCCAAAGCTCGATGGAGGCACTATTGACATGAGATTTCATTGAGCGTTACCAACTAGCAAAAGCTAATGCATTAATTAGGTGGAGGACCTAAAGTGTTTATGCGGGTAGTGATAATCGGATTGGGAGAGTAGCATCCCCGAACGACATGATACCCTTCCTTCTCCTCATGCTAAGTAGGAGATGATTTAGGCGTATCATTGGCTTTCACCCCCTTCTCTTTTTGCTCTTTATTCTCCTTGGAACCACCCTCATCGGAGTTAGAAGCTTCTTCAAGCGGGATGATATCCGAGGGCTTGTCTTCAACAAGTTTCTTGAGCAAGTCACGAAACTCGTTAAACCTAGGATCCATGGAATATGTCAAAGTTGTTTCCAAAGTTTTGATATCGGCCATGGATGTCGCGGTGGCTTTGTCCTTTTGAAATGACTCATTAGCCTCGGCAAGCCTCGTGGCCTCATCCTCACTTTGTTTCATACTTCTCTTAGGAGGTTAAACCCAACAAGAGGGAACTTGGCTCTAATACCAATTGAAATGATCGGTATGACACCTAGAGGGGGGGTGAATAGGTGCAAATTCAAATTTTAGTTCTTTTTCAAATTAGGCTTGAAACGAAAGGTAATTTCTCGAGATATGCAACTATAGTGAATTTACCTATATGGCAAGCTAGCAACTAAGCAAGATACAATAGTAAAGGCGGTAAACAAGGATAGAAGTAACCGAAGTGAAAGCACGAGACGACAATAATGTATTCCCGAGTTCCTCCCTTAAATGGGAGTACGTCTCGTTGGAGAGGTGTGAACCAACACAATGGTTCAACTACCACAAAGGCCTCACCCAAATCTCCGGTGAACCACACCACAAAGGTTTGGTCCACTTTCCACTATCACAATCCTTCGAGGCGGAATCCGGAGCCTTTACAACAATGATTCGGGGCACGACCCACAAAGGGCGTGGGGGCTCCCGAACAGCTACAATCTGTCACAAAGGCAATATGTAACTACAACAATGGGCTAGGTTTTCCTAGTGGAAACCCTAGCAAATGGTCCCTCAAGTGAATGAGGGGGAGATGAAGAACGGCTCGGTGAAGATGTAGATCAAGGCCTTCTCCTCCAATCCTCCAAAGATCAACGAGTTTGGACGGAGGGATTAGGAGATCTAGTGAATCTTGGACTTGCAACAATGGTGTTTTCCCTTTTCTGGTCGAGCTGCTTGGCTGGAGGAAGGGGAAGGGGTATTTATACCCCTCCCCAACAGATAGCTGTTGCAGTCCACTTAGGCCAGAGACTCCGGTCTTGTAGGGCCGGAGACTCCGGAACCTGAGGCCGGAGAGCCCGGTCTCTAGGGGCGGAGACTCCAGGGTCACTCCGGACCCCCCCCCCCCCCCTCATCAAAGAGTGTCGTCTTCTGTCTCTTTTCTCTCGAAAACCTGGGACCGGATGAAGGAGATATGCCCTAGAGGCAAATAAATAAGTAGTATTTATTGCATTATATCATAAGTTTATAATAGGTTTTTGTATTATGCTATAACTGTATTAATCGGAATTATTAATACACGTGTGATACATAGACAACCAGAGTCCCTAGTGAGCCTCTATATAAACTAGTCCATAGCGCAACAGTTGATCGAGATTCCCGATCAAGGACAATGACGTCGGTTGACAATGGGGGTCATCTTATTAGTAGAATAAGGTGATGGACATACGCAAAGTATTGCAATAAGATCGTATTACGATGTTTGTCATTTGAAATAGATGAGTAATATGATAGCTTATTCCTTAGACCGTAAGACCGTACTTATTGCTACTTCGTAGGGGTACTTAGAGAGCATCAAACGTTGTGTCTTATATAGCATGACAATAACGGTGTCCATCTTGGGTATCCCGAAAGAGTATGTTGAGACGTAAGGATCAAGAGCGGGATTTATTCATTCTTGTAATGGAAAGATACTCTGGGCCCACTCGGTGAGATTTAATCTATATATTTGCGCAGCTTATGACTAGGTCATGGAGATGTAATATCACAGATGAGTTAATAACCTTCGTCCGTAACGAGATGCAACAAGGACATCGGATGTCTGCGATCATATCTCGGACAAGGTAGTATCGTAGAAACAAAGGGAATGAATATAATGTTTATGGTTCAACGACGATATTCGTAGAATGCACAGGGACCGTCATATGCGTCCAGGTATCCCTGGCGGTCATTGGCGAGCGAAGGGTCTCGACCATGTCTTGAGTGTTCCCGAACCGTAGCGTAACAAACTTAAGGTCTTAACGACACCTGGAGAAGGTTCTGGAATATTATAGGATTTTATTGGAGAGAAAGAAATGATCCGGAAAGAGTTCCGGTGGTCCGGAAGGAGTTCCAGGAAGGTCTGAAATGGTTCCGGGAATGTCCGAAAGATGTTCGGGGTGGTCCAGAAAATGTTTCGGAGTCACGGGAGATTAAATAATATGCAAATATATTAATTATAAATTAATAGTATTTTAGATTAATTTAATATTAATTAAAAAGAAGAAAAAGGGGGAAGCCCACTTAATGGGCCAAGAAGGGCCCATGTGGGTGGTGCGCACCATGCATGGTGTGGGGCCCATGGCCACCACGAACCAGCATGGTTCGGCTGGCTCCCCCCTCCTCCTTTAGTCCTACATGGGGGAGGCAAGATGTTTGCACACCCCCCCCCCCCCTTTATATAGCAAGGCATATTAATTTGATTAATTCATGGAAAATACAATTAAATTTATAGCAGGCCGGCCGAGTTGCTTCTCCGCCCGTTTTGCCCCCTCTCTCCACCAAAGCTATATCGTCGGGCACCGTTGCCCTGCGGGATTCCAGAAAAGTTCTACCCCTGTGATCTCAACTGGATCTGAGTGACCGGGGGTTGTTGTTAAGCTCCGTATGTTTGCGAGTGCTCGGAGGCGCCACATTTGAGGAGCCTGGGCGACGTCGTCTCGCCCGCCCCGCAGCCCTGCCGCCGGCGCCACCCCCCCCCCCTAGTCGCCGGCGCCTCGCCATCTTCCGCCCGGCGCCCATCGACGCAGGTCATCGTCGACACCCCGGCGTCATCGTCTACATCGTCGCGACAAGTTCTCCGGACCTCGAGGTCGGCTACGTACGACTTCATCGTCAACGCTTGTGCGGGAGCGTAATCCCCGCTATCGGTCTACATGGAGGTATGTGAACCGTTCCGCCACCGTTATCGCATGTACTAGATAGATAGATCCTGGCTAGTTAGGGCGTTATTACGCTAGAAAAATTATTGTTTTCTACACCGGAACCCCTTCAGTGGTATCAGAGCCGATCTATGCGTAGTACTGCTGGTATGGTTAGAACTCATGTTGAATGAGGACGTCTTTTTTATATTTGCTACGCTCTAGCGTGCACTTGCAATGCACTCAGTATTGAGTTGATGAAGCGGCTCAGACCGACTTTACGCGTACGCTTACGCGAGACTGGTTTCACTACTGACATATGGCTTGCACCGTATCTGTGTCTGGCGGGTGTCTGTTTCTCTCTCTTTAGTCGGCAAAGAATTTTAACTGGAGGGCCCGAAAGGGATGCCTAAACATGCAATTATATGATCGACGTTGTGGTATAAAGTTCGTAGGTAGGGAAACGGTTCTCTTACGAATAAGCCTATATGCCACATAAAACTTGCAAAACTAAATAAAGGTAGAGGCGTCTAACTTTGTTTTGCAGAGGCGTTATTTTATGTGACATGGTTACGGTAAGTTTTGATATTACTCGTACTGTCGGAGGCAATGGAGAGCACCGTAGACTCGGAGCCATGCCGGGGCGTCTAGGCACATGGCGCCATGGAGATCTAGGCGCATCGACCATGTCACATCGCACTTCATTACTTTATGTCGATATTGTGTTGTTGTGTGTGCATCCTATTGATTGCTTATATGTTAGATATACAACGGTAGCATCTTAAATAGGATGATCCCTAACAAATACAAAAATGTGTTCTCCCTCATTGCGCACCACCAAGAAAGTTCTACGTTATGAGGCAGGCCGTGACGATCGGGTGTCAGACATATCGTCGTTCGCATAAAGTGGGTGTAAGCCATGTTGCACGCGCAGGGTCTTCGAGGTTTGATTGGCGAGCCTAGCATATGCAGATATGGCCTCGGAGCACGGGATGATCGAAAGATCAAGTATGAGTCACAGAGTTGTTGTGATCGACATTTTATGTCCACCTTTGAAGCTGTGCTGCCGGCCGTGACGGTCGGAGGTAATGTGGTGGATGGGGGTCATGTAATCGCTATTATTATTTTAGGGATAATAATTTTAGTGGATTTTGTTTGATAATATGATTATAAACTAAAACTCACATATGTTATAAACTTTATGAAAGGGCATGTGCCCTCATGTATGGTTTTGGTAATTAATGACAATCCCTAAGGACTAATGTATGTTTTGAGCATATTGCAAGTATGGCTTGATGTTGTCAAGGCATCACCTATATGAAGAAAGATGGTATCTTCCATGGGCTTTCAACAAGAAGATCAATTTATATAGCTCATGTAGGATGATGTCATGCCATGATCGTCATCAAGGTTGACTAGTGATAGACCAAGGGAAGCTGCCGGAGACATGAAGACGAAGCTAAGCGAGACTCTCCCATGATGGAGTATGGGGGGGTATATGGAGGAGTCTTCATCAAGCATGTGCTAGCAAGCGCAATAAAGAAAGGTGGTCCTATTCAAGAGATCAAGATCGTCATCATCTAGCTCAGTGGATTGCTCAAGGAAAAGGTATGATCTTGATAGGGCTATAGGACAGATAGGCGTACTATCAAGAGGGGCTCTCGAGTGAGTAACTTGATCGCATCTTTGTTGAGAGCTCAAACCTTTGCATGCTTGGCATATCATCTTTCTTGGTTCTTATTTGACTTTTCTCCTTGTTGGTTTTAGGTGCTTGTCGTGATCTTCATGACAAGACCAAGTTCTTCGAAAACGGTTTTAGTTTGGAAAACTCGTTACATTTTCGGTGTGGAAATATTACCGGTTCAACCTTGAGGAGAGTTCCACACCTTCACATATGTGGAGACTTTGCTCTATTTATGGTTTGCAATATTTCCTTGTCAGTGCCTTTCCAACGGAGTTGCTCTCAAATCATTCGGAGTTTATTTGCAAAAGTTCTTTCAGTTCGGTTGTTTCTGCAGTTTTTCAAAGGGGCGGAAATGTCCGGACCTTGCTCGGAGATTTCCGGCGCTCGGAGATTTCCGAGCCCCATTCCGGAGATCTCCGAGTGGCAGAAGATTTTTACCAAGTCCGGATCTCAGTTGCGTACTGACTCAGTTCAGATTTCCTTCGGATTTTCTACCGGAGATGTCCGGGGTCCGGAAATCTCCGGCCATGGTTCGGATATTTCCGGACAACAAGTTGCAGTTTTTCGCCAAGTCTTATTTGCCTTCAGCACTGATCTTTTCTCAGCTCGCGTCGGAATTCCTACCGGAGATTTCCGGGGTCCGGAAATCTCCGGACCTCAGTTCAGAAATTTCCGGACTGGAGATTCCCAACGGCTAGAAATCAGGGAGGGGCTATAAATACCCCTCCCCTTCTTCTTCCTCATAGCACGACTTTCCCCTCTCTCTCTTGCCATTGTTGACCTTGGGTAAGCTTGCCCCCTCTCAAATCCTCCCATGATTCTTGCATATCTTTGAGGGAAAAGTGAGAGGAGATCTAGATCTACAATTCTACCAATCCATCTCTCCTCTAAGTGAGGGGAGCATAGTGGATCAAGATCTTTGAGTTCCTTTGTGGTTCTCCCCCTTTATTCTTGCTCTCTCTTATCCACCCATAAGCATTAGTTGCTTGTGGTGGGATTTGGGAGTGTAGGATTTGTCTCCTTTGTGGTTTCTTGGTTCTTCCACTCTTATTCCCCCATAAGCATTTGTTGCTTTGTTGGAATTTGAGAGTGAAGGACTTGAGCACTTTGTGTGTTCTTGCCATTGCATCTTGCATCGGTTTGAGCCCTCCACGAGGATTAGTGGTGGTGAAATTCGTGAGCTTGTTACTCTTGGGTCTTGGACCCTAGACGCCTTAGTGGCCGCCTTTGTGGCATAGGACCTTTTGTGGTCAAGGCCTTTGTGGCTAGTTGGGACCTTTGTGGTCAAGACCTCTTGTGGTCATTTGGGAGCCCCTAATTCGGTTGTGGGTGTGTGCCCCAAGACTGTCGTACGGGATTTTTCTCCGCCCCAAAGGAGTTCATAGTGGAAGGTGGACTCGGACCTTTGTGGTCGAGTTCATCGGAGAAGAAGGTGAGGCCTTTGTGGCGTTGAGCAAACCTGTTGTGGTTGCTCACACCTCTCCAACGAGACGTACACCTTTTGTGGTGGAACTCGGGAATACATCATCGTCTCCGCGTGCCTCGGTTATCCCTATACCCGAGCTCTTTACTTATTCACTTTACTTTGTGATAGCCATCGTGCTTGAAATCCTTTACCTTGCTATCCCTTTGTTGTTTGTCTTGCATAGCTTAAGTTGTTGGTGCACATAGGCGAACCTAGTATATTTAGGTTGTGTCATTGATAAGTTAAACACTAAGTTTTATTCCGCATTTATCAAGCCTAAATTGTAAAAAGTGCTCCTCGCCTATTCACCCCCCCCCCCCTCTAGGCGACGTCTTTCCTTTCAATTGGTATCAGAGCCCAGGTTATCTCATATTTAGGCTTTACCGCCTAGAGATAAAGATGTCGTTTAGAGAATTAGTGCACAATCCCACTTATATATTTGACGGCACTAATTATGATGCTTGGAAAATTCGCATGCTTAATATCTTTAAGGACATGGATCCTAATTTAGAGAGAATTGTAGATATGGGTTTTTCTCCTCCAAAGGATTCCCAAGAATTATCTTCAGAGGATGAGAAGAACTCTTATCTAGATACTCTAGCTTGTAATGCTCTTATCTATGTTTTGAGCGATGTAGTTCTTGCGTCAATCATGCCTTGTCGGAGCGCTAATGAATTATGGACCAAGCTTGAAGATATATATGATGTGTCCAACACTACCAAGGATGATTGTCCTCCTTCCACCTCCAACCGGGATGAGCTCACGTCTTCTTCCACTTCACCAACATGTGGCTTGCCACAAGGTAATGATATGGTGAGTGGTGATAGAGGTTGCATTATTGATGGTGAATCTACTATTGATCATATTTCTCACCCATCTTATTGCAATGCTCTATCGTTGGACTTAAACTCCTTTAGCACCATAAATGCCTTACATGCTAGTGTCTATAGTCCTTGCATATCATGTAGTAGTTGCTTAACTAAATCACATGATGATATGCTTTCCTTGTCTTGTTGCCATGATAAAAATGTTTCTATTTCCTCTAGTACTTGTTTGACTAACAATGTAGAGGAATCCAAACAATTGTTGGAACAAGACATGGACGTCAATGGTGCTTCAAGTAATTCTTCATCTTCCTCATCCATTACTCACTTTTGCCTTATGGCTATATAGGAGCTGGCCATGTTTGAAGTCATTACCCTTAACCGTAAGGAGGGGGATGCCTAAGGCTAGGCTTGCGACTGGAGCGAAGTCGTAACAAGGTAGCCGTACTGGAAGGTGCGGCTGGATCACCTCCTTTTCAGGGAGAGCTAATGCTTATGCTTATTGGGTATTTTGGTTTGACACTTCTTCACGCCCAAAAAGAAGGCAGCTACGTCTGAGCTAAACTTAGATATGGAAGTCTTCTTTCGTTTAGGGTGAAGTAAGACCAAGCTCATGAGCTTATTATCCTAGGTCGGAACAAATTAGTTGATCTAATGATGATGATATTAATGATGAAAGTGATAATGATTCCTCCATTGAAAAGAACTTTGATATTGTCTGTCATGCTCTTTTAAAGAAAAAACATGCCCATGATAGCTTCTTAGAAATCATGACCATTCTTATTGAGCGCAAGGAGACAATTGAGGCCTTGGAGACTCGTTGTGATGAAGGATGGGGTCTTGCTCGTGATTCCGCGGGTGAGATCCACAATCTTGAGATAGCTCTTAAGGAAGAGCAAGAAACTCGAGTTTCTCTTGAGGAGAAGCTAGAAACTAGTGAGGAGTTAACTAATGAAATGATTGCTAAACTCACTAAAAAATGTGACCATGCTCTTGCCAAACTAAAAATGGGCAAATCCAAATTTCTTGAGGAGACTCTTACTTTAGAATTATCTAAAGTAAAAGAAACCCGTGATAGAGTTCTTGAGGAAGCCATCAACTTCAAAAGAAAGTATAATGAGCTTGTTAAATTGTCCTCTTCTATTCCCAATGATAATGATGCTTGTGCTACTAACTACAATTCTTGTGAAGGATCTATTTTGAAGGAGAATGTTGAGCTAAGGGCTCAACTTGAGTTGCTATCTAGCAAGTATGGGAAGTTGGAGGAAAATCATGAAAAGCTTTCGAGCTCTAATGATGATCTTCTAGCATCCCATGCTATGCTAGAGGTTGCTCTTGAGGCAATCTCTACAAAGGTAAAATCTTGTGAGCCTCTTGTGATCACTAGCACAATTTCTAGTAAAAATACTTTATTGCCATGTGCTAGTTCTAATAATTTATCCACTCACAACATTGTTACATCTTGTGATGAATTAATCTCCATGCCTTGTTGCTCTAACAATGTAGCATCTACTTCCTCTAGTATTTGTGTTGATACTAACCATGTAGAGGAAATCAAAGAGCTCAAGGCACAAGTCACTTCTTTGAAGAAAGACTTGATCAAGGGTCATGAAGGGAAGTCCACCCTCGACAAGATGTTGAGAGCGCGAAGACTTCCTCATGACAAGAGTGGACTTGGATTCAACTCCAATATCATGAACAAGTCCATTGACAATATGGATCACAAGTTCATCAAGAGGAAGGGTCAAGATCAAGCTATTGATTCGGCCAAGATTGTGTGCTTCAAGTGCAAGGTCGAAGGGCACCATGTTAGATCTTGCCCCTTGAAGAAGAAGAAGCCTCTTAGTGAGAAGCAACAAGGGAAGCAACCTCAAGTTCAAACTCAAGCTTCCCAAGTTGAAGGATCTTCACCCCCCAAGAAGAAAATAAAAGGCCGAGTGTGCTACACATGTCGTGGTAAGGATCACTTAGCCTCTTCATGCACTCATGGTAACTTATCCAACCCCACTATACTTGATCATGCTTATTTGCTTCGGAAGGACAAGGTTGGCAATTTGTTTGCCAAGTTTGTTGGTACTCAAAGTGGTGTCAAGAAAAGAACCATTTGGGTTGCCAAGCCTATTGTGACTAACCTCTTAGGACCCAACTTGGTTGGGGACCAACAAGCTAAAACTTGATCAATAGGTGGAGTCGGAGGACACTGGAGACTTGGCTACATCATGAAGAGTTAAGGGATCTTCATCAACTATATTCTCTCAAGCCAAGTCAATTGGATTATATTGCCTCATCTTATAACCAATGCTCCTCCTTGCGGTAACTTGTATTTAATTCATATGTACTCATTGAAAGTTACTTGCACCCTTGCATGTGTTTGGTTTTGTACCTTACTAGTGTTTTATATGTGTTGTGCACTCTACTTACTTTTGATTGAGTAATCAAGCTTGTGTATGATGGTTTGCACACCATGTATGTTTTTGAGCCTCTTGTCTATTTGCTTTCATCTTAATTGGCTCTTTTAGGGATTTTCATGGACTATCTCGTTTTGGGGAGTGATGCGCTTTTTGGTAACTCATTATCCAAAAATTGTGTATGAATGAGGAATACCCCTTAGTGGTGATATTTCAATATTATCTACTCTCTTTGTGGTATGTCTTACTCATGAGAAATTCAAATTCTAATGTCCATTAATTATCTCTTGTTGGATTTCGTTTGCCTCTTGTTAACAAAGAATGGATTATCACATTATGGGGGAGTAATAAGCTATGTGCATATTACAAGCCTAGCAAATGTGAACATGTGAGGTAGTGTCACCTAGAGTTGATATTGTTGATTATCTTGTTCCTAGGTGGCATGGTACTCAAACAAGTGCCATTTTTGCTTAAATGCTTTCGGTTCACACATCTTTTGGTATCTTGTTTGTGAGAGAGTTTCTTGATACTTAGTATGATAGTTGAATATGTGAAGTCATCAAGATTCTCTATATAAGCATGTTTTTCAATTCTTATCTTTTGCCACATGCTTATGTTTTTTGAATATGATCTTGAAAATATTTTCCATATACCACCGAGAAATATCTCAATACATTCATTGTCTTTGACAAGTGATAATTATATTGGTGGTAAAATTGTAGATCATATTTACATTGGCTATTGTTTTTAAATTGCCTTATTCTCTCGCCAAATTTGTTTTGGTTTAACCATCCTTTTGTCTTCTGTAACATCCCAAATTTCTCAAAAATTTAAAACTTTGCATTCATGCATCATGCATCATAAAATGATGGCATTGAAATCACATAAGGAGTAAATTGAATTTTAATTATAATGTTAAATAAAATTATTTTCATTAAAGAGGTTTATTTGAGATTATCTGTATTTTATTATTTTATTTATTTAACAAAATGATATCAAAAAGTCATAAATTAAATTAGCTTTTCAAAACATATTTTTATGAATTTTTCTGAAATGTTTTGATAAGTTTTAAAAATCAAATTTGAATTAAAGGTTTAAATCAGAAAATGTTTTGTTAAAAAAAAAGGGAGGAGACGACCCAACTGGGCCGAAGCCCACTTCTTTCCCTCGCTATCCGCCGCGCGCACACGAGCTAACGGCCTGCAACCAGCCCACCTCGCTACCTCTCTCGCTGCCAGCCGGGGCCCGCATGTCATCCCTCTCCCCAAGTCGTGATGAACACGAACTCGACTCACCGAACCCTAGATACTTGCGGATCAAAATCCGGTGGGAAAATCGCGAGGAAATCGCTCCCCTACGTCCCCATATAAACCCCCTCTCCGCCGCCTCCTCCCGAACCCCAAAACCCTAAAAGTTGCCCTCGGGTGGCTCGGAAACCATCCGCCGCCGTCCGACGCCGTTTGTCACCGTAAGCTTCGGATTTAGAGGGCTACAGACGACGTCGAGCCCCCCCTTCTCGCCTGTTCTTCTTACTTTCGCCGTGCGCATCTCTGTGACACCTTTTAACCTCCCAGTTCGCAGCGGGTCGTCAACTCCATCCACGACCGAAGCGAGCCGCCGCCAGCCTCGACTCCGACGAGCGATCCAGGGAGCAGCAAGCGACGCAACGACGACCAGACTCGCCACCGACACCGCCTCTCACCTCTGCACGTGCGGGTATGATTCGTTCCTCCCCTAGGGCCGTAGATCGCCAGCGAGTGCGACGCCGGGCATGGCGCCGCCGCACCCAGAGGCACTCCGGCGAGCAGCGCCGCTCGATTTGGCCGGTTCAATCTAGACCCTTAGATTTAGATCGGACGGGCGCGATTTAATTTTCTTTACCGTTTCGTCCATCTAATCTGGAGCGTCCGATGTAACTTAGATCGGACGGTTCCCGTGCCGATCCGCGCGAACCGGTATCGCCCAATCAGAGCACGCCACGTGTCGTTTTTATTTTCTATTTTGGCAGAGAAATTGTTTTAAAAACAGAAAATAACACAAACTTACAAAATTCATAACTTTTGTTCTGTTCATCCAAATTTGATGAATTTTATATCCACGTGAAGCTCTGCTCGTGTAGTTTAATATGGTTGCATTAGTTTATCCTTTTAGTGTATAATAAATTGCGGAATTTAATTGTTTAGCTTTCGGATATTAAATTTATAACTTAATTAATAAAATCTCTTTTCAAATAAATCCAATTGTTTTGGAGATTTATTAATGCCCTCTATCCAGAGAGTGTAACATGAGTTTTATTTGAAACTTCTTCTAATAGACTTAAAGAAATTGGTTTTAGAATTTAAAACTACTAATATGCTCATTATTTAAATGATTAATTAAAATATTAAAATATTGATCATTGCATTTTCATGCATAAATAACAGAGAATTGAAAATAGTAATTAATTGGTCTTGTTAAGTTCATTGCATATTAAGAATGCATACATATTTTTGTATTGATATTTTAAGTGTTATGCTTGTGTGTTTATTTAGTGTATTGTTTGTCTCTAGATTGTGAAGAGGAGGAAGGTCCTTATGATTGTTATTCTTGCTGTGCTTGTTCCTCTTGTTACCAAGGCAAGTGACATTCATAATCTATCCTATGTTTTCTATATGCATTATTAGTAGATTTTGAGTAGTATGCATGATAGGGAAATTTTGATACTATCTTATGATGTTAAGTTAGTTTACACTTTGAAAATATCCTAGTAGTGTGTAGCCATCCCTCCCCATGCAGCCACCAAAAGTTTTATTAGATGCTTAGCTATGCTATAAAGGAGTTACTTATCATGTTATAGAATTATTGCTAAGTGTTGAAACTTTGAATTCACTTCTGGGTGGAATTGGTTGATTGGTTTATGTTGAGTGGCTTTTGGGACCATGCTTGTGGTTGTCTTTGCCTAGGATGAATTTCTATTCTACTTAGGGCCATGAGTATGGTGGTTGTCACCCAGAAGTACACTTGTGGACGGCCACCCAGGAACAAAGAGATTTCTAAGTCCCTCCAAGTTTAGAAGCTTCCCGTGCAGCCTTTTGACAATGGGCTCTGTCTAGAACTACTAAGTTGTGAGAGTGCAACCTGTCAGCTTGACAAGCAGATGTAGAGTTGATAGGTGGAACGGGTCTTGCTAGTATGGTTGCATTCTTCTTCTGAAAGTTCTTGTCTCAATTCTCTCCTTTCCATAATACACTCCGCGTGTATAGGATTTCTCGGACAAATTGAGTCTTAAGGTGAAAGTGCACAACCTCTGCAGAGTCGACAAACTGAGTACTCAGCCGTGTCCCCGGTGATGGACAACTTCGAGCAACTGGACAAGGATGGACGGAAGAATCTCAACATGGTTTTCGTAAAGTAAAATTTGACTAAGGAAAGAATTATTGGTGCACTTGGGATTCATCCCTTGGTGCCAAGTCTTTGAGATACAAAAATGTTTTACAAAAGATAGGAGAAAACTGGCTTTCTGCAAAATAGCCTACAAACTCCACCAAGCCAAATATGCATATAGAATTAGACTTGTCATAATTTATCCACCATAGTCACTTGCCAATACTTCATTGTATTGACCTCCTTCGGGGGCTGCATATTCAAATGTGCAGGTAATTCTGATGAGGAGTAAGTTTGGACTCGATTCTACACCCAACATGTCTGCTCGTGGCTTATGCTAGAAGAGAAGGCCCATTGCTTTTATTTTCGTTGTGAACTCTGAATATTTTAGCTAGTCTTCATGACTATGCACTTTGTAATAAAGCTATACTTGGCTATTTTTGGATCTCGATGTAGTATTTTGATACTTATGCAATGATACTATATATTTTGTACTGTGGTGCTGGCAGTGATCCAGGGACTAGCACATAACACAGGTGTTCCATCTTTATTTAAAGATGGGGCGCTACAAAATGGTATCAGAGATAAAGTGTTGCCTGTAGGTTCGAGCCCTTAGGATTGGTTAAGCCTCCTTTTGATCATAATATTACCATCTTTGAAGTATGTTGGATCCTAACGGCATAGTGGGATGAAGCGGCCCGGGACTAACCTTACATGTCCGCGTACATGAGACCTGTTCCACAATTATAAGTGGCTGGCCGGGTGTCTGTCTCTCTCACTATAGTGAATATCCGACTTACAAAAGAGTTGATAATAGTATTGATCACCTGTTAGAAAAGAACTTCTTTTTCTCTAAGTACTTAAGTACACCACAATTAGTATATCTTACCTTTGTCTTGTTTTAATAAACTCTACCTTTATCACTTAAGGATGTCATTCTTCATGTATTAAACCACGGAGGACTTCAAGGACATGCGCTTTGGAAGATATCTTCTAGAGTTGGTAGAACTGTTGGCACTTCCAACACCCATCATCAAGGCAAGCCAGCTGAAGCACTTCAACAAAGAAGACTTATGGGGAATTCGCCTTTACCAACAAGGGCGCCAGACTGAACCCAAGACCGAAGACATCCAGTACAAGTCGATTAGTGACTCCTTGGAGAAAGGGCTGAATCTCGTCACGCAGGAGCTAATAGGACGTCTTTGCTTGCAATACTAAGAAGAGTTAAAAGACCACTACTTTGCTCACCTTGGCCAACGTGACGAACATGGGATTCCTTACTGTATTAGCGAGGAAGACAAAAACAAACCAGAAGCTTTGTACCCATATCTCCAAGACTTAGAACTTCACCTCTGGCAACTAGAAGAAGATAGACGCAATGAGCTGTTGAAGAATGATGAAATAATGGCACAAGTCAAGGAGACTCAAAAGAAGATTGAAGCCCAAGAAGAGGTGGCCAACGCTCAAGAGGAGAAGTTCCGAGCTCAAGAGAAGAAGTTCCAAAGTCAAGAAAAGAGAATTAGAGATAAGAACAAGGAAATCAGGACCTTGAAGGATGAAATCCTGAGCAACGACGTCGAGTTCGAAGCTGATCGAGATTTGATCGAGACTCTACGCCGTGAGAAGAGAATGCTACAAGAGAAGATTGAAGTCCTGGAGAAGGAAGCCATCGAGACTCTGCACCGTGAGACGACAATGTTACAGGAGAAGAATGAGGCCTTGGAGAAGGAGGTGAATGACTACAAGGAGATCCTTACGAAGGAAGGCATCACCATCGAGGAAGTGGAGGAAGATGAAGGAGACGTCATGGACGAAGTTTAGACTTAGTAGTTGGACCACCATGTTCTCCCTCGTTTAGTTCGTCGTTCTTTTTAAAACATTGATCTCCAATTTGTGGTGTGACAATGATAGAATTGTTTGGTTTGCAGACTCTGTTGTTTTATTAAATCAATTTAGACTACTTGTTTTGTTTTGCTAAGTAGACTTTTCCTTTTTAAGTTGTATTATGAGTGTTGTTTGTGTTGACTTGGTTGCTTTGTGCATGGGTAGGATTTTTCTTCTCTTGGTTCTGTCTATCTTTCACTCATCTATGCTGAAAAACCCTACAGATGCCTCCTCGTCGTGATACCAGCAACGACGACGTCATGCAACAACTGATGGCCGCTCAAGCTCAATTGATGAATATGATGACTCAGTTCATTGCAGCAACCAACAACAACAACAACAACAACCACAACAACAACAACCCGCCACCTCCACCACCACCCCCAGTGGACAGACTTGCTAGATTCCTAAGGCTTAGGCCTAATAAGTTCTCCTCTGCTACTGAACCAATAGTGGCGGATGATTGGCTCCGTTCAGTCAACAAGGACTTAGTAACTTGTGAATGTTCTGAGGCAGAAAAAGTGAGGTTCACTGCACACCTGATGGAAGGACCCGCAGCATTGTGGTGGGAAAATTTTCAAGTGACTCATCCTTTGGATGGCATGACTTGGGATGCGTTCAAGGAAGGCTTTCGGAATGCTCACATCTCCTCAGGTATAATGAATCTGAAGAAAGATGAATTTCGCAGCTTGAGGCAAGGAGGTAGAACTCTGAAGGAGTATATGGATGACTTCTGTATGCTATCAAGGTATGCACCAGAGGACATCGATACTGATGCAAAGAGGAAGGAAAAGTTCCTCAATGGACTTAAGGGAGAACTGAAGATACCTTTGTCTGTGGCTTATACACCAAGCTATCAAGCTCTGCTGGATCAAGCTATCACCTTGGACAACAACATAAGAAAGGAAGAGAATAGGAAGAGGAAGTTCAGTGCAAGTAAGGTTCATTCTGAAGGGACATATAAGAAACACACCTCTGAAGTCAGTAGCCATAAACCCTGGAATCACTCCAACACTGGTAGTGGCCAAAAACATCATGGTCATAACCACAATGGAGGAAACAAAGGAAGAAATGGAGGATACAATGGAAATAATGGTGGATCCAGGGGAAACCATCATCATGGCCATAATCATGGGAATGGTAATCACCGTCCTAACCATGAAGGGAAGAAAGAATTGTCTCATGTGACCTGCTACAAGTGCAAGAAGACAGGACATTATGCAACTGATTACCCAGAGAAGAAAGCTGATGAAAATTCCAAGCCCAATCCTTTCCAGAAGGGACAAGTGAACCACATCAATGTGGAAGAAGTTCATGATGAACCTGATGCTGTGATTGGTACGTTCTTGCTCAACTCCTTCCCAGCATTAGTTTTATTTGATACTGGAGCATCTCATTCATTCATATCAAGAGCTTTTGTTAACACACATGGGTTAGCTGAGGAAAGTCTAGGAAAACCTATTAGGGTAAGTTCACCTGGAGGAGAGATGCTAGTAAATTCCGGGTGTAGGCAGTTAGACTTGCAAATTGGAAAACACACCTTCCCAACAGACTTAGTCATCCTAGAAACCCAAGGATTGGATGTTATCATTGGAATGGATTGGATGACTCGTTTTGAAGGAATCATAGATTGTGCAAATAGAGCAATCACTCTCACCACCCCAGAGAAAAGGAAGATTAAGTTCAGATCAACTTTCGAACTTAAGAAGGTTAGGCTGAATTCTCTTAAGGGGGTTAGCCTTGGTGATGTGCTTATCGTCAAGGAATACCTAGATGTTTTTCCGGAGGAACTACCGGGAATGCCACCCGATAGAGATGTAGAGTTTCTCATCGAACTTAAGCCGGGAACAGGGCCAATAGCAAAAAGACCTTATCCTATGGCCGTCGATGAATTGAAAGAGCTCAAGAAGCAATTAGAGGAACATATCCAAAAAGGATTCATTCATCCAAGTTCAGCGCCATGGGGAGCACCAGTCTTATTTGTTAAAAAGAAGGATCAAACCCAGAGGCTAGTCACGGATTACAGAGATATAAACGAGCAAACTATCAAAAACAAGTACCCGTTACCCAAGATAAATGAACTATTTGATCAACTGGAAGGTGCTTGTGTGTTCTCAAAGATCAATCTTCGATCGGGATACCTCCAAATGAAAGTTAGAGAAATGGATATACCCAAAACTGCATTTGTTACGAGATATGGCTCTTATGAGTACACGGTAATGCCTTTTGGATTAACCAATGCACCAGCTTATTTCATGAATATGATGAATAAAGTGTTCATGGATTTTCTGGATAAGTTTGTGGTCGTGTTCATAGATGATATTCTAATCTACTCCAAGAGTCACCAAGAACATGAAGAGCACTTGCGTCAGGTATTGCAGAGACTACGTGAACATAAGTTGTATGCCAAGTACAGCAAGTGTGAGTTTTGGTTGGAACAAGTTGGATTTTTAGGCCATGTGGTGTCCAAGGAAGGTATAGCGGTGGATCCTGAAAAGGTTTCAGCTGTAACTAATTGGGAACCGCCGAAGAATGTTGGTGAATTACGAAGTTTTCTGGGTTTAGCAGGATACTACCGACGATTCATTGAAAACTTCTCCAAGATTGCCAAGGCCTTGACGGAATTATTAAAGAAGGAGAAGAAATTTGAGTGGACAGAGGCATGCGAAGCCAGTTTTCAGGAGTTGAAGAAACGTCTGGTTTCAGCCCCAGTTCTATGTTTACCTGATTTGGAGAAGGAATTCCAAGTATACTGTGATGCTTCACGCCAAGGCTTGGGAAGTGTGTTGATGCAGGAAGGCAGAGTGGCATCTTATGACTCTAGACAACTCAAGAAACATGAAGCAAACTACCCAACTCATGATCTCGAGTTAGCATCAGTAGTGCATGCTCTGAAAACTTGGAGACCCTATCTAATGGGAAAAAGGTGTGAGGTATTCACGGAGCACAAAAGTTTGAAGTACATATTTACACAGAAGGAATTAAATATGAGACAAAGAAGATGGTTGGAACTTATTAAAGATTATGATCTAAGTCTTCAATACCATCCGGGAAAAGCTAATGTGGTAGCAGATGCTCTGAGCCGAAAAGTGTATGTGAATGGCCTTACAGCAGGAGAATTACCCGAGGATTTATGTAAGGCATTTAAGGACCTCAGGTTAGAAGTAGTACCTGAAGGGTTTGTAACCTCATTAGTGGTACAACCCACTTTGATGGACAAGATACGTGAAGCTCAGAAAGGAGACAAGGAAATAGAAGAGATCAAAGTCAATTTAAGAGCTAGAAAAGCTAAAGGATTTCATGAGGATGAGCAGGGAATTTTGTGGTTTGAAAAACGTGTATGTGTGGCCAATGACCCTGACCTTAGGAAGTTAATTCTGCAAGAAGCTCATGAAACACCTTATTCAATTCATCCGGGAAATACAAAGATGTATATGGATGTGAAAGAGAGATTTTGGTGGAATAATCTGAAGAGAGAAATAGCAGAATACATCGCCAAGTGTGATGTATGTAGTCGAGTAAAGGCAGAACATCAGAAACCAGCAGGACTCTTACAACCTTTGAAAGTACCGGATTGGAAGTGGGATTCCATTGGGATGGACTTCATCACTGGATTACCAAGGACCAGATCGGGTTATGATTCTATTTGGGTTATTGTTTGTCGCCTAACCAAAATAGCTCACTTCATACCCGTGAAGACCACTTATACTAGTGCAAAGCTAGCCGATAATTACATGAAGAGAATTGTGTGCCTTCACGGCGTTCCTAAGAGTATCGTGTCGGATAGAGGGACCCAGTTCACTTCTCATTTTTGGAAGCAGTTGCACGAATCTTTGGGAACCAGATTGGAATTCAGTACGGCTTTCCACCCGCAAACAGATGGTCAGACTGAAAGAGTGAATCAGATTTTATAAGATATGTTAAGAGCTTGTGCGCTCGACTATGGATCTAGTTGGGATGATAATTTGCCATACACTGAGTTCTCCTACAACAATAGTTACGAGGTCAGCATTGAGATGGCACCGTTTGAGGCCTTATATGGAAAGAAATGCACAACCCCACTGTTGTGGAGTGGTGTAGGAGAACGGAGTTTCTTTGGGCCCGATATAATACAGGATGCTGAAGAGAAAGTCAGGCTGATTAAGGACAGATTGAAAATAGCACAATCACGCCAGAAAAGCTACGCAGATTCCAAGCGTAGAGAAGTCACCTATTAAGTGGGAGATAGAACCTATTTAAGGGTGTCACCACTGCGGGGTGTGAAAAGATTTGGAATCAAACGAAAGTTAGCACCTCGATTCATTGGACCATTCAAAATTTTGTCTCGCAAAGGTGAAGTGGCATATGAGTTAGAACTACCTGAAGTACTGTCTGCTGTGCATAATGTGTTCCATGTCAGTCAATTGAAGAAATGTCATCCCGAGATGATGGGAGTTCCCTTAAAGGATACTGTACCCCTCGAGGAGGTACGATTGGAGAGTGACCTCACATACGAAGAGAAGCCCATCAAGATATTACAGACAGCAGAAAGAGTCACCCATACCAAAACCATCAGATTTTGCAAGGTCCAGTGGAATCATCACACCGAAGACGAAGCCACCTGGGAACGAGAGGATGACCTCCGAGAAGACCACCCACACCTATTTGCTGACCTTTCCGAAGCTCGAGGGCGAGCTTCTTCTTA
This sequence comes from Poa annua, assembly GCA_026929855.1. Classification (NCBI taxonomy): domain Eukaryota; kingdom Viridiplantae; phylum Streptophyta; class Magnoliopsida; order Poales; family Poaceae; genus Poa; species Poa annua. Next base: position 54,999,054 of record CM049426.1, on the reverse strand, counting down.
AGGGGGTTAGTCTGTAACATCCCAAATTTCTCAAAAATTTAAAACTTTGCATTCATGCATCATGCATCATAAAATGATGGCATTGAAATCATATAAGGAGTAAATTGAATTTTAATTATAATGTTAAATAAAATTATTTTCATTAAAGAGGTTTATTTGAGCTCCTCATACAAATCTGTATTTTATTATTTTATTTATTTAACAAAATGATATCAAAAAGTCATAAATTAAATTAGCTTTTCAAAACATATTTTTATGAATTTTTCTGAAATTTTTTGATAAGTTTTAAAAATCAAATTTGAATTAAAGGTTTAAATCAGAAAATGTTTTGTTAAAAAAAAAGGGTGGAGACGACCCAACTGGGCCGAAGCCCACTTCTTTCCCTCGCTATCCGCCGCGCGCGCACGAGCTAACGGCCTGCGACCAGCCCACCTCGCTCCCTCTCTCGCTGCCAGCCGGGGCCCGCATGTCATCCCTCTCCCCAAGTCTTGATGAACACGAACTCGACTCACCGAACCCTAGATACTTGCGGATCAAAATCCGTTGGGAAAATCGCAAGGAAATCGCTCCCCTACGTCCCCATATAAACCCCCTCTCTGCCGCCTCCTCCCGAACCCCAAAACCCTAAACGTTGCCCTCGGGTGGCTCGGAAACCATCCGCCGCCGTCCGCCGCCGTTTGTCACCGTAAGCTTCGGATTTAGAGGGCTACAGACGACCTAGAGCCCCCCCTTCTCGCCTGTTCTTCTTATTTTCGCCGTGCGCATCTCTGTGACACCTTTTAACCTCCTCGTTCGCAGCGGGTCGTCAACTCCATCCACGACCGAAGCGAGCCGCCGCCAGCCTCGACTCCGACGAGCGATCCAGGGAGCAGCAAGCGACGCAACGACGACCAGACTCGCCACCGACACCGCCTCTCGCCTCTGCACGTGCGGGTATGATTCGTTCCTCCCCTAGGGCCGTAGATCGCCAGCGAGTGCGACGCCGGGCATGGAGCCGCCACACCCAGAGGCACTCCGGCGAGCAGCGCCGCTCGATTTGGCCGGTTCAATCTGGACCCTTAGATTTAGATCGGACGGGCGCGATTTAATTTTCTTTACCGTTTCATCCATCTAATCTGGAGCGTCCGATGTAACTTAGATCGGACGGTTCCCGTGCCGATCCGCGCGAACCGGTATCGCCCAATCAGAGCACGCCGCATGTCGTTTTTATTTTCTATTTCGGGAGAGAAATTGTTTTAAAAACAGAAAATAACACAAACTTACAAAATTCATAACTTTTGTTCTGTTCATCCAAATTTGATGAATTTTATATCCACGTGAAGCTCTGCTCGTGTAGTTTAATATGGTAGCATTAGTTTATCCTTTTAGTGTATAATAAATCGCGGAATTTAATTGTTTAGCTTTCGGATATTAAATTTATAACTTAATTAATAAAATCTCTTTTCAAATAAATCCAATTGTTTTGGAGATTTATTAATGCCCTCAATCCAGAGAGTGTAACATGAGTTTTATTTGAAACTTCTTCTAATAGACTTACAGAAATTGGTTTTAGAATTTAAAACTACTAATATGCTCATTATTTAAATGATTAATTAAAATATTAAAATATTGATCATTGCATTTTCATGCATAAATAACAGAGAATTGAAAATAGTAATTAATTGGTCTTGTTAAGTTCATTGCATATTAAGCATGCATACATATTTTTGTATTGATATTTTAAGTGTTATGCTTGTGTGTTTATTTAGTGTATTGTTTGTCTCTAGATTGTGAAGAGGAGGAAGGTCCTTGTGATTGTTATTCTTGCTGTGCTTGTTCCTCTTGTTACCAAGGCAAGTGACATTCATAATCTATCCTATGTTTTCTATATGCATTATTAGTAGATTTTGAGTAGTATGCATGATAGGGAAATTTTGATACTATCTTATGATGTTAAGTTAGTTTACACTTTGAAAATATCCTAGTAGTGTGTAGCCATCCCTCCCCATGCAGCCACCAAAAGTTTTATTAGATGCTTAGCTATGCTATAAAGGAGTTACTTATCATGTTATAGAATTATTACTAAGTGTTGAAACTTTGAATTCACTTCTGGGTGGAATTGGTTGATTGGTTTATGTTGAGTGGCTTTTGGGACCATGCTTGTGGTTGTCTTTGCCTAGGATGAATTTCTATTCTACTTAGGGCCATGAGTATGGTGGTTGTCACCCAGAAGTACACTTGTGGACGGCCACCCAGGAACAAAGAGATTTCTAAATCCCTCCAAGTTTAGAAGCTTCCCGTGCAGCCTTTTGACAATGGGCTCTGTCTAGAACTACTAAGTTGTGAGAGTGCAACCTCTCAGCTTGACAAGCAGATGTAGAGTTGATAGGTGGAACGGGTCTTGCTAGTATGGTTGCATTCTTCTTCTGAAAGTTCTTGTCTCAATTCTCTCCTTTCCATAATACACTCCGCGTGTATAGGATTTCTCGGACAAATTGAGTCTTAAGGTGAAAGTGCACAACCTCTGCAGAGTCGACAAACTGAGTACTCAGCCGTGTCCCCGGTGATGGACAACTTCGAGCAACTGGACAAGGATGGACGGAAGAATCTCAACATGGTTTTCGTAAAGTAAAATTTGACTAAGGAAAGAATTATTGGTGCACTTGGGCTTCATCCCTTGGTGCCAAGTCTTTGAGATACAAAAATGTTTTACAAAAGATAGGAGAAAACTGGCTTTCTGCAAAATAGCCTACAAACTCCACCAAGCCAAATATGCATATAGAATTAGACTTGTCATAATTTATCCACCATAGTCACTTGCCAATACTTCATTGTATTGACCTCCTTCGGGGGCTGCATATTCAAATGTGCAGGTAATTCTGATGAGGAGTAAGTTTGGACTCGATTCTACACCCAACATGTCTGCTCGTGGCTTATGCTAGAAGAGAAGGCCCATTGCTTTTATTTTCGTTGTGAACTCTGAATATTTTAGCTAGTCTTCATGACTATGCACTTTGTAATAAAGCTATAATTGGCTATTTTTGGATCTCGATGTAGTATTTTGATACTTATGCAATGATACTATATATTTTGTACTGTGGTGCTGGCAGTGATCCAGGGACTAGCACATAACACACGTGTTCCATCTTTATTTAAAGATGGGGCGCTACATCTTCTTTGCTTCATTTGGATCCTTTTGTTGCTCTACTCATAATATTTGTTGTGCATTTACATTCGAAGACTTAATTCTAAATAATGCACTATTCTTGGGGGAGCTATCCTACTTTGAGTAGAACATCATCCTTTTAATTGTTATCGGGTCTTATTGATTTTCTTGAACTTTGTGTTCAAAAATATATATGGAGGGTAATGATCCCACTTGTGTGCATTTTGTATTTACATACAAGATCTTAAAAATGCACTAATCATGGGGAAGCTACTCTATACTCTTTAGAACACTATTTTTTAAAATTGGTTTGGTATCTTATTGCTCTTCTTGAACATGACTTATGTTGTAACAATGTATATGGAATGTGATGATCTAATTTATGTGCATTTTGTATTCATATACAAGATCATAAAGAATGCACAAATCTTGGGAGAGCAATCCTATACGTTATTAAACATTAGTTATCTTAATTTGGTATTTGATCCCTATGACATGTCTCTTTGAAAGACAAACATTTTTCGTCTTGGTACTTTGTGCCATCATGAAAATTGTAGAGGGCTTGGTTTATTTGTTGGAACCTTACTCCTCTTTGTGGGGTTGGCTATCTCATCCCACGGTTCTTAATGTACCTTCTTAGATGAGATGAAACCTTCGAGCATGTTTGCTTGTTTTATTTCTTATGCTCATTGGTTTAGCCTTGACCTTGTTTTAATTTGATATATTTTCATATTGGTTTCTGCAATCATGTGTTGGTTTGAGTCTTTGATACAATGAGGACAGATCCTTCTCTTGCCACACTTTTGTGTAGCTTCTTGTTTCAATTGGTGTTTTGTCCAAATTGTATCTCGCTTGGTTCTTGAAAGTTTTGCGCATGCATATTTACTATATGTATATCTTATGGAATGCTTACTTTCGTTGATCTAATATATAGGATAAAATCCATCAAATCCTAAATGGCTAAGATGTGCATGAAATTCTATTTCACATCAATATGCACATATTTATGTGGAGTTTGTCCTATGTATTGTAGTTGCTCTAACTACTTTGGACCCAATGAGTTTGGGTATCACTGTGTACTTGATTTGTTTTAGGTACACGAGAGATGCATTGGAAGCTTGGCTCTTTTTAAAGAAGACGTCTTCACCATGTGCTTCTTGGAGCTAAGCTTGGATGATTGTGAACTCTCATCTTCTACACCGTCAATCCTATCTCTGTAACAAGTATCTAACTCATGCATACTCTCCTAGCCCTCAACCTTGTTTAGGTTGTTTCTTGGCATGAGTCTCTCGAGTTGCCTTTGATATGATTTTTGCAAAGTTCCCTTCAAATCGTCTTTATTTCAGATATGAGCAAGCCGGGATGATTACATAGTAAAGGGAACATTCTTGATCGCGTTCATGATTCACCAATTCCAACTATGTTAATCTAGCAATTCTTCTTATTTTGTCTCATATGCAATGTGGATGAATTTTAAAAATCATTTGCCGCTTAAGAGAGTGTTTACCATTCTCAAAGCATCTCAACTATCACTTATTGTTTTGGCTATTTGAGATACTTTGAAGATTGTGTGTTGGGAGTCTTCCTAGCTTTGTGCTATGGGTGTAGGCAAAATTCTTATTGGTTTTTTTTTAGACTTCCAAGTGAATATCATGTTCTTTATCTAGTACCTATTTTGTGTGTGCATGTGTCTTTGTGGACTTAGTGCCTACTTACAAACTTATATACATGAGATTAGGTACATCTTTAATTGATATTCAAAATCTTTATTGATCACCCTTTTTGCTCTCTTGATCCTTTTGTGATCTCTAAAAGGCACAAGCTTTGCATTTGATTTGGTATCCTCTTGCCTCTTAATAAGATTGTGAATCTATTTGATGTGTTTTCGTTGGATGTGCTTTTTCTCTGGCTTATCCAAAATAAATTCTGGCTTCGCGCGACAGAAGTATGGAAATAGGATAAGGTAGCGGCGAGACGAGCCGTTTAAATAGGTGTCAAGTGGAAGTAAATACATGATATGCACTATGTGCCACATACCTTGAAAGACTATGGGAATGCCTAGGCTCATCCTTCTTAGTCTCCTAACATGTGTTTCCATATTACATCCATCCTTCTCGTTTGAGCAAGTCTTTAATTGTCTCGTTTCTTTTCGTTTGCTCAACATTTGTTTCTTGCAAAGTGCATTCTTTCTTTTTCCGTCTATGCACTCTTGCACTTTTTGTTCAAATTAATCTAGGAAGGAACGAGGATTCCATGTTGCGCAACCTTTATTGAATTTCAAATTATTCATTGTGCATGTACCTTGGGGAGTTCCATCTTGATTCATTTGAACATTTGATTGCTTTTATCATAACATCTTCTTGTGTACAATTGGTTTTCGGATCCTTTGATTGCATCTTTTGTGTTGCAGTTGATATCTTTTCTTTTGCATTTCTTGAATCCTCAATATAATTTGATCCCCTCCATGTATTCGTTATTGGATATATGCATTTGATTTCACTCATATCATGAGAAATGCATAATTTATGGGGAAGCTCTTATTATTTTGGCCTTCTAGATTTTTCTCCCATTCCGGCAATGGATGCCAATGGGGGAGAGATTTAGAGGGTTTTAAGGGATTTAGTTCTTTTCTCTTGCAACCTTGCTTTGCTTAGTGTGTTGCATGGTTGTTTTCTTTTCTCTTGCAACCTTGCTTTGCTTAGTGTGTTGCATGGTTGTTTTTAATTCCTTATATAAACCCTCGTAAAAGGGATTGTCATCAATTACCAAAATGGGGGAGATTGAAAGGGCATGTGCCCTCATGTATGGTTTTGGTAATTAATGACAATCCCTATGGACTAATGTATGTTTTCAGCATATTGCAAGTATGGCTTGATGTTGTCAAGGCATCACCTATATGAAGAAAGATGGTATCTTCCATGGGCTTTCAACGAGAAGATCAATTTATATAGCTCATGGAGGATGATGTCATGCCATGATCGTCATCAAGGTTGACTAGTGCTAGACCAAGGGAAGCTGCCGGAGACATGAAGACGAAGCTACGCGAGACTCTCCCATGATGGAGTATGGGGGAGTATATGGTGGAGTCTTCATCAAGCATGTGCTAGCAAGCGCAATCAAGAAAGATGGTCCTCTTGAAGAGATCAAGATCGTCATCATCTAGCTCAAGTGGATTGCTCAAGGCAAAGGTATGATCTTGATAGGGCTATAGGATAGATATGCGTACTATCAAGAGGGGCTCTCGAGTGAGTAACTTGATCGCATCTTTGTGGAGAGCTCAAACCTTTTCATGCTTGGCATATCATCTTTCTTGGTTCTTATTTGGCTTTTCTCCTTGTTGGTTTTTGGTACTTGTCGTGATCTTCATGACAAGACCAAGTTGTTCGAAAACGGTTTTAGTTTGGAAAACTCGTTACGTTTCCGGTGTGGAAATATTACCGGTTCAACCTTGAGGAAAGTTCCTCACCTTCACATATCTGGAGACTTTGCTCTATTTATGGTTTGCAATATTTCCTTGTCAGTGCCTTTCCAACGGAGTTGGTCTCAAATCATTCGGAGTTTATTTGCAAAAGTTTTTTCAGTTCTGTTGTTTCTGCAGTTTTTCAAAGGGGCTAAAATGTCCGGACCTTGCTCGGAGATTTCCGGCGCTCGGAGATTTCCAAGCCCCATTCCGGAGATCTCCGAGTGGCAGAAGATTTTTACCAAGTCCAGATCTCAGTTGCGTACTGACTCAGTTCAGATTTCCTTCGGATTTTCTACCGGAGATGTCTGGGGTCCGGAAATCTCCGGCCATGGTTCGGATATTTCCGGACAACAAGTTGCAGTTTTTCGCCAAGTCTTATTTGCCTTCAGCACTGATCTTTTCTTAGCTCGCGTCAGAATTCCTACCGGAGATTTCCGGGGTCCGGAAATCTCCGGACCTCAGTTCGGAAATTTCCGGACTGAAGATTCCCAACGGCTAGAAATCAGGGAGGGGCTATAAATACCCCTCCCCTTCTTCTTCCTCGGAGCACGACTTTCCCCTCTCTCTCTTTCCATTGTTGACCTTGGGAAAGCTTGCCCCCTCTCAAATCCTCCCATGATTCTTGCATATCTTTGAGGGAAAAGTGAGAGGAGATCTAGACCTACAATTCTACCAATCCATCTCTCCTCTAAGTGAGGGGAACATAGTGGATCTAGATCTTTGAGTTCCTTTGTGGTTCTCCCCCTTTGTTCTTGCTCTCTCTTATCCACCCATAAGCATTAGTTGCTTGTGGTGGGATTTGGGAGTGTAGGATTTGTCTCCTTTGTGGTTTCTTGGTTCTTCCTCTCTTATTCCCCCATAAGCATTTGTTGCTTTGTTGGAATTTGAGAGTGAAGGACTTGAGCACTTTGTGTGTTCTTGCCATTGCATCTTGCATCGGTTTGAGCCCTCCACGAGGATTCGTGGTGGTGAAATTTGTGAGCTTTTTACTCTTGGGTCTTGGACCCTAGACGCCTTAGTGGCCGCCTTTGTGGCATAGGACCTTTTGTGGTCAAGGCCTTTGTGGCTAGTTGGGACCTTTGTGGTCAAGACCTCTTGTGGTCATTTGGGAGCCCCCAATTCGGTTGTGGGTGTGTGCCCCAAGGTTGTTGTACAGAATTGTTCTCCGCCCCAAAGGAGTTCATAGTGGAAGGTGGACTCGGACCTTTGTGGTCGAGTTCACCGGAGAAGAAGGTGAGGCCTTTGTGGCGTTGAGCAAACCTGTTGTGGTTGCTGACACCTCTCCAACGAGACGTACACCTTTTGTGGTGGAACTCGGAATAGATCATCGTCTCCGCGTGCCTCGATTATCCATATACCCGAGCTCTTTACTTATGCACTTTACTTTGTGATAGCCATCGTGCTTGAAGTCCTTTACCTTGCTATCCCTTTGTTGTTTGTCTTGCATAGCTTAAGTTGTTGGTGCACATAGACGAACCTAGTATATTTAGGTTGTGTCATTGATAAGCTAAACACTAAGTTTTATTCCGCATTTATCAAGCCTAAATTGTAAAAAGTGCTCCTCGCCTATTCAACCCCCCCCTCTAGGCGACGTCTTTCCTTTCACTTTACCTTACCTCTTTTTCGATCACATATGTAGACGACGGAACTATACTTCGGTTACTTCCTCAAGAGCCCGGATTCTACCTTAGAAGCCGACGGGTCCAACTTCATCAACTGGTACATTGGTTTTAGAAACATTCTCCAACACAACAACATCCTATATGTCCTAGAACAAAAGTTAAGAGGTAGACCAGATGATTCTGCTAGCGAGGAGGAAGATAATGAGTTTCACAACCGTCGTTGTATTTTCATAGAAGTGGAGTCTGTCATGACAGTATGCCTAGCACCAGAGTTGAAAGTTGTTTCAACACATGGAGCCATATGTCATGATTTATGCGATCAAAGGACACTTCAAAGATGAATTGAGTCTTGAGCAATTCAGACAACTTAGAAAGTTCCAGACCATTCACATCGAGGAGCATACCTGTCTGGAGACTCATTTGAAAAAGTTGTATGACATCTACTTCAAGCTTACGAATATCTCCAATTTCTAGATAGCGAACTCTAGTGCAATAGAGATTGCGCTTATATCTTTGCCTCCTAGCTATGAAGAGCATGTGCGTGAATATGCTATAGAGACACGATGAGCTTCTTCACGTTCGTGAACAAGTTCAAATCTCTAAAAGTTGATTCCATCGAAGGAGAGCTCTTCGACGCTACGGGTATATTTGATATACGAAGATATAAATGTATTCTTCTCATACTTGATGAAAAGTATTTGATACTTGTTCTGTTTATGAAACAGTCCCTGATTATCACAAGTATGGGGCGATGGGTGACGTGACAGTGCACGAGTGATGGCAAGCAAGGAAGTTGATGGCCAGTAGTGCTCACGTCCTCGAGATATCATATTAGTTATCATCAATAGTTTTTGATAAGACATTTTGTAATAGTGAGAGTGTGATCAAGTTTGTTGTCTTGAATGTTACAAGACATAGTTATTCATATATGTAATAGAACAAATCAGTTGTCTTATGTTATGAAACAAAGAAGTTGTTTTATATTATGAGTAATTTGTATCACATCTCAATTACATTATGTGTATGATATACATTTATAATAGCGGACCAAATATGAACTGGTACCATAGGCACTTTGACGGCAAAAGAGGCGAAAAAAGCAATCCATAGAAGGATTTGGCTATGTGTCGAAGAAAAAAAAAGGATTTTGTTACTAGAACAAACACCATCGATTTTGATCATAAAGGAAATGCAAGAAGTAATAGATACTTTGATCTATTTAAGTATTACATGTGCCGAATTGATTGAGTTTAAAATTAGTATTGAAGTGTCAATAGGAAAAGAAATTAATTAAGAGTCATTTCGAATGATTATTAAATTAATTATATGGTGAACTTTACTTGATCAGAATTCTTCTATGATTATTGGTAAATAAGTGTATTTGCATAATAAATCATGAGTCTGAAATTAATTTGATAAAAGATCAAATGGGGTTTTTCAGAAGAAAAATTAGTGAATATTGTATTCGCCAAATTCGATCAAAGAACAATATTTTTGAATTATGGTTTCAACACAAAAGACTTGTGGAAATTCCTTTCACAATATTATAATATCAGATATAGTGATATGTGAAGTATTATAATCATACTCTATTTTAGATAAAGTGTGGTCTTTCAGAATCTGCCTTATAATCTCTTAATATGTTCGAAACATTATAGTCGATGTCCACTTTAGAAAATAAATGTTTTTCAATAGTAATTCGTGTGATCGACAATAGTGTCGTTGTATAGATGATTATACGATAATTCAGAATACACACGAATAGTTCTTTGTAGATTACTCACATTGGATGAGAGTGTATTCCAAAACCCAATAGAAACAAAACTTTTGTTGTTATCTATGTAATTCCGAGAAAAATATGATTTTTCGAATTATGGTCAATGAAATAGAATTAGAAGCTTGAAATAAGGTGTCAGACCTATATTCATAAAAGTAGAATATTGGAAAGTGTTCCAAAAGATATATGTCTACAAATGAAAACTTTTGATGATTAAGAGTGAAGGATACTAGAAAATTGTTTTATACTTGCAATCCTCTTCGTAAAGATCATAATATTTTCATTAAAGAAGCTTCTAAATAAAGTGCTGTTATATTTAATATTGCTGTCAGGTCATAGCATAATATTAAGTGTTTCAGATCTTGTTGACAGATCAAGGTGCACCTTATGAATACAACGAAAGTTGAGAAAATATCAGAATACGAACAAAGGCTTTTGAGCCCAAAAATCCAAGTTACATTTGAAAGGATTAAAACAGTAATTGTTGCTATAAATCATATTAGAGGAAGAAGATTATTTAATCATCATATAAAGTGTTATATGAGAAATGTAATTATAAGAAAGACATGGAAGCATGTTTTGTCAAGAAAAGTGTCTTGGACAAAATCAATTTTTTTGACTACATAAATGTAGACATGCTTGAAGTCTATGGGATATGTATTAGTAGAATACTACAGTTCGTGTTATAATTCGAATTGATTAGTAATCAATGATTTTGGTTTGACAAAAATGTCGAAATAAATTTTGAATTTAAGTGGGAGTCAAAGTTAGTTTACTCAGGTAGAATATGTAAAGGACATATTTTTTAGTGGGAGCTTAGAACCTCATATGTTTAGATGACATATTTTGAGTGGGAAATGTGTGGAGACATAATTTGAGTGGGAGCCGAATTCATCTTGTGTAATTGACGCATTGTGAATTGTACCAGTAGAATTAATTAGAAAGATGAAGTTGTGAAACTATTTGAAAGTTAGTGTCTATTTGGAATAGAACGGGATTTTTAATAGTTAGTCGAGTAGTTTTGGATTATATCTGAGGAGTCAGAATAGATTAAAACCAAAGGATGGTCCTTGGAAATACAATTAATCATTAAGAGTAATGATACACGATAATAGTGGTTGTATGACATGTTGGTCTATTTTGTGATATTAGACATCATATAGAAACCATATTATCTGCTCGATGAAATATGACCGATGTTCTTAGAAGAACAACAATTGTAAAAGTAAATTTAGAATTTACTGGAAGTAGAGGTGTATTAGTTATTAGATTGACATTGGAATGCCGAGTTTTCAACATTGGTGTGAAAGTATATATAGATATCGCGAGATTGTAATTGTTACAAGGAGCTCTCTATGGCTGAGTGTGTTTTCAAGGCAATTATCTGGTTAACAGAATCAGACTAAGTGCTGGGAAACATAAGTCTCCCTTAGTTACGGTATTTATATATAATTAATTGGATAACTTGATGATATCAAACAAGTTAATATCAATGAATCGCAAAAGAGCGCACAATTATGTATTGTACAGATTGTCAGAGTAACACTCTTCCACAAACAAGCATTATCATATAACGCTTATTTGATAAGGTTTTTTTTTATGTAGTAAAATGCAGCTAGTTTATTTGTACTCTAGTGCAAGTGGGAGACTGAAGGAGATATGCCCTAAAGGCAAATAAATAAGTAGTATTTATTGCATTATCTCATAAGTTTATAATAGGTTTTTGTATTATGCTATAACTGTATTAATCAGAATTATTAATACACGTGTGATACATAGACGACCAAAGTCCCTAGTGAGCCTATATATAAACTAGTCCATTGGGCAACAGTTGATCGAGATTCCCGATCAAGGACAATGACGTCGGTTGACAATGGGGTCATCTTATTAGTAGAATAAGGTGATGGACATACGCAAAGTATTGCACTAAGATCGTATTACGATGTTTGTCATTTGCAATAAATGAGTAATATGATAGATTATTCCTTAGACCGTGAGACCGTACTTATGGCTACTTCGTAGGGGTACTTTGAGAGCATCAAACGTTGTGTCTTATATAGCATGACAATAACGGTGTCCATCTTGGGTATCCCGAAAGAGTATGTTGAGACGTAAGGATCAAGAGCGGGATTTGTTCATTCTTATAATGGAAAGATGTTCTGGACCGACTCGGTGAGATTGCATCTATATAGCTGCGCAGCTTATGACTAGGTCATGGAGATGTAATATCACAGACGAGTTAATAACCTTCATCGGTAACGAGATACAACAAGGACATCGGATGTCTGCGATCATATCTCGGACAAGGTAGTATCGTAGAAACAAAGGGAATGAATATCATGTTTATGGTTCAACGACGATATTCGTAGAATGCATAGGGACCGTCATATGCGTCCAGGTATCCCTGGCGGTCATTGGCGAGCGAAGGGTCTCGACCATGTCTGGAGTGTTCTCGAACCGTAGCGTAACAAACTTAAGGTCTAAATGACACCTGGAGAAGGTTCTGGAATATTATAGGATTTTATTGGAGAGAGAAATGATCCGGAAAGAGTTCCGGTGGTCCGGAAGGAGTTCCGGGATGGTCTTGAATGGTTACGGGAATGTGCGAAAGAGGTTCGGGTGGTCCGGAAAATGTTTCAGAGTCTCGGGAGATTAAATAATATGCAAATATATTAATTATGAATTAATAGTATTTTATATTAATTTAATATTAATTAAAAAAAGGAGAAAAAGGGGGAAGCCCACTTAATGGGCCAAGAAGGTCCCATGTGGGTGGTGCGCACCATGCATGTTGTGGGGCCCATGGCCACCACGAACCAGCATGGTTCGGCCGGCTCCACCCTCCTCCTTTAGTCCCACATGGGGGAGGCAAGGTGTTTGCACACCTCCTCCCCCCTTTATATAGCACAGCATATTAATTGGATTAATTCCTGGAAAATACAATTAAATTTATAACAGGCCGACTGAGTTGCTTCTCCACCCGTTTTGCCCCCTCTCTCCACCAAAGCTATACCGTCGGGCACCGTTGCCCTACGGGATTCCAGAAAAGTTCTACCCCTGCGATCTCAGCTGGATCTGAGTGACCGGGGCTTGTTGTTAAGCTCCGTATGTTTGAGAGTGCTCGGAGGCGCCACATTTGAGGAGCCTGGGCGACGTCGTCTCGCCCGTATCGCAGCCCTGCCCCTGCCACCGGCGCCACTCCTGAGTCGCCGGCGCCTCGCCATCTTCCGCCCGACGCTCGTCGACGTAGGTCATCGTCGACACCCCGGCCTCATTGTCTACATCGTCGCGGCAAGTTCTCCGCGACCTCGAGGTCGGCTACGTACGACTTCATTGTCAATGCTTGTGCGGGAGCGTAATCCCCACTATCGGTCTACATGGAGGTATGTGAACCGTTCCGCCACCGTTATCGCATGTACTAGATAGATAGATCCTAGCTAGTTAGGGCATTCTTACGCTAGAATAATTATTGTTTTCTGCACCGGGACCCCTTCACCGGAGACTCCGGCCCCTGAGCCCATATAGGCCGGAGACTCCGGCGTTGCAGATGACATTCTGAAATTCCCTTTTTGGATTGATGCCATATGGATTATTTCTTTTCTTTCCTGCATCACTTATTTAAACATTATATGATTATATCCGAGTGTTGTTGCCTAACACACAAAACTATGGGAATATAAGATATGCTCTTTCAGTCCCATATTGCCTGGCTGGCAAGTTGGCTCCCCCCTGGGAGCCTATATATAGAGGGGCACCACTGGCCTTTTAATTCACCAATTAATTCCCCAATTCTCTCTCGATTTCGTGATTCCCTTTGTCGAAGTTGCGCCGAGTTGAGAGGGGGATCTCTCCACCATAGCCCGCTGCCGCGCTGCTGGTGTTCCGGTCCAAGTCTTCCGCTGCTCGTCCTGGACTGGAGCTTCGGAGGTCGTCGTCTCCACCGTACATGTGTAACGCCCTGCGAGGTGCTGCGCTAGCGGTGCTGGGAGGTCTACTTCCACTACATGACCTTGAGGTCTGCTTCGTCGGTCTTCATCGTCAACGTTCTTGCAGGAACGTAATCCCGCTTTCGGTCTACAAGGGAATGTATTCCGATCTCCGTTCGTACTTCTCTTTCTGTATAGAATAGATCTTGGCATGTTTAGGGATATTGTTGCTAGGAATTTTTTTGTTTTCTGCACTCGATCCCCTTCAGTGGTATCAGAGCCGATCTACCAGATATAGTTGTACGCTGTTAGAACCCGTGTTCTGCACGGGGGCACCATTCCTTTTATTTGCTACTCTCTAGAGTGCACTTGTGATTCCAGCGGCATCGAGTTGATGAAGCGGCCCGAACCGATTTTACGCATACGCTTACGCGAGACTGGTTCCACTACTGAACTACGGCTTGTATCGTATCTATGGCTGGCGGGTGTTAGTTTCTCTCTCTTTAGTTGGTCTTGCTTTTTCAATGGAGGGCCTGAAAGAGATGCTTAAATATGCAATTATTGGATCGTTGTTGTGGTCATAGGTTCGTAGGTAACAAGCGGTTCTTTTTACGAAAGCCCCAACCACGTAAAATATGCTAAAGATAAAGTAGAAGCGTCTAACTTTATTTTGCAGGGGCAATGTGATATGGTTAAGGTAGGTTATTAAATTGCTTATGAACTGCGGGCGCCAAGAAGACCATGGCGCAATGGACTATATAACATCGCATTACATTTGATGTTATTGTGTGCATCTTATATTGTGTGATTATATATATTAGTATATATTAGTTACGTGGAGTTAATTATACATAATATGATCCCTTCAAAATACCACTAGGGTTCTTCCTCCAACAAGCACCACCAAGAAAGTTCTACGTTATGAGGCAGGTCGTGACGATCGTGTGTCAGACATATCGTCGTTCACATACAGTGGGTGTAAGCCATGTTGCACTGTAGCGTACCTGCACTTTAGATAAGGCAGATACCTGTGTATAATGCAAATCCTTGGATCGATTCGTTTGCACACACAGTTTATGATGTAATATCACAACAAAGTATCAATTTATTACATCGATGATCCAGACTTACAAAGTATTCAATACAAGTTGCATAGCATAAAGCTAGCTTTGAAAGAGTAAACAGCGGAAATACATGTTGGTTGTAGACTCGAAACCTTTAATCGAAACCTCACTCGTCATCTGATCAATCTGCAATAAGAAAAATATTGCAACAACGTGGTCAGATTCCATAAAAAATGGAGTCTCGCAAGTGACACTATGGTGGACACTTACTGGAATGACTCTATAGCCTATATGCATATTTGGCTGGTGGAGTTCAAGACTATTTTGCATAAAGCCAATTTTTCCTACTCTTTTGAGAACACTTTCATCAAATCAAGACAAGTATGGCATGAAAACCATAATCTCGTCTTCCCTTGTTCACCCATCAAGTTTTATTTTTGAAGTTGGAATGGTGGAATCCTCCGTTTGAC
Source organism: Poa annua (assembly GCA_026929855.1). Classification (NCBI taxonomy): domain Eukaryota; kingdom Viridiplantae; phylum Streptophyta; class Magnoliopsida; order Poales; family Poaceae; genus Poa; species Poa annua. Next base: position 54,983,587 of record CM049426.1, on the reverse strand, counting down.
GTCCGTTATCAGCTGCTCAAATTGTCCGTACCGGGGACACGGCTAAGTACTTAGTTTTACACTCTGCAGAGGTTGTGCACGTTCACCATTGTACCCATTCAACCCAAACTATTCTTTACACACTTATAGTGATAAGGAAAGGAGAAGAATGAGACGAGATCTTTCAAAAGCATTTTCCCTCCCACTCTGGCTTGACCCGTTCCACCTAACACCCTCTACATCTGCTTGTCAAGCCGGAGAGAGTCCACGCAACATAGTTGATCAAGCCAGAGCCCATATGGCAATGGCTGCACTGGAAGCAATCGTCACTCGGAGTTCTTCAGATTCCTCTGTTCCCTGGGTGGCCATCCACAAGTGCACGTAGTCCAGGAACCATAGACATGGACCTGAGTAGCCACTCAACTTCGCCACCATATACAACCAGTCCACCCAGGAGGTTCATTAACTTAGTGGATGTGTACTCTCAGTTGAAAATCACCATGCTCACGGCCCTAAGTAGAATAGAAATTCAGCCTAGGCGACGACAACCATGAGCACAGTCCTGAGTAGTCACTTGACATTTTGTAAAACTTTTCATCAATTGCATAGCATCAATATTTCTACTAAGTTATATAGGAACCTAGACACAGGAGTAAGGAATTTCTACACAGGTCTAGCATTGCAATACTATCCTACACATGCTTATATAAAAATACAATAAGTAATGCATATAGAAAATAATAGGAAGTTTATGAGGTGTGCCACTTGCCTTTGAATGCAGTCTTTACTCACAAACTATTTTCAACGTTATTCGGAGCTCTCCGGTCAATCTAACAGTATAAACAAACAACAATACAACAATCATAAAACAAAACAACACAACACATACAAACATACATAATGAACAAACAAGAATCATACTTCTAAGGAAAATATGTTCATGCATGAGGTGCAAAATATTCCTAAGGACTAGAGATGTGTGTCATGCTAAGAAATCTTTTAAGTTAATGCAAGGCAAAAATGTCAGTCAAAATGAATAAGGACTAAGTTCATAGATTTGGACAAAATAACTTTGCTATAAATCATTTTGAATGAGCACTCTAATGGCTTAGCCATGATGTGCAATAATACTTAGAGAAAATACTAAGTCTATAAGGTGATCAACCATTATTATCAACTCTTTGTAAATTGGATATTCTAGGATCCAACAAACTTTAAAGATGATAATCATCATGATCAAAATTTGTTTAAGTCTTAAAAGACAAGATTATGAAAGAGGGAAGAAGGTAGAAAGAAAGATATAGTTGATCTTCCAGGCTTCATCTCCAGACTTGTAATATTCTCCTTGGTGATGTCTTGATTGAATTCCTGGTAGACTTGAATAATCTTCAGACTTGATGATTTTTGTATCACCTAGGCTGGTCTTGGATTTACTTAGTCTTCTTGAAGTCTCGGAGAAGGAGGGAGAAAAGAAAGAAAGAGGGAGCAAGACTTAGACAATATTTCTGGTTTGTCTTCATGAACTTCTTCTTCATCTTTCTTCTAAGTGCTTCTACTCCTTGGAGTTACTTCCGAAGTCTTATTTTGGCTAAGTCCTTCATTGGTCTTCTAGCTCCATGTTGAAAATTACTAAGTGTCTAAGTGTAGCACATTATCAAAATGTTAAGTTGAAAATACTTATAACTTAGAGAAAAATAATGAAGAGGTTTTCCTATGAGGGATATAATTATATAATAAAATATGTTATGCATGAAATGCCATTTTTAATCACAAGAAAGTATCAAAATAACTTTTGTGATTTCTTTATAAATATGCATGAATTTATAAATGCAATTTAATTAATTTTCTGTTTTTGGAAAATATAAAAAAAGGAATAATTATAATATTAAAGTTTTCTATGATTAAATTTTTAAAACATAATTTCATAAATAGTGTTAATAGACAGGGGGCATTTAATTAAATTTATAGAAATTTGATTTAATCAAAAATAATATTTTTATTAATAGTTATGTTGAAAATACTCAAATTATTCAAATTAATAACTATGAATTCATTCAACTATTACTCAAAAATATTTTATAGCAGTGGCATCAATTTACAAATATTCCAAAGTCTCTAAAACAATTTTATTTGCAATTTTTGAATTTAGAGATTTAAAGTTATGACAAAAATACTCAAACTCACCATTTGAAATTTGAATATTTTAAACTAAGTCAAATTTGAAATCTAACAGATCGAAAATAATCTACATGTCAAGAGCTTTCCAAATATATAAACTTTGTCAAATTTGCAGTTGTGGTTAAAAAGTTATGAAGGTTTGAATATGCAGGGGCTTTTCTGCAAAAGTGCCAAATCTGTTGACTGGGCGCTGACTGGATCTTACGTGGCTGCTGACTAAGCATGCTCAGTCAGCGCTGACGTGGATAAGTGGATAGATCTGGGCCGTCAGATCTGGATCTGGCGATCCAGATCAAATCGTACCCCTTCGCGTTAGAGTTCTAATCGTGGCCGTTGGATCTTAATCGTACGGTCCAGGAGAGTTGACCAAAAACCGGCGGCGGGACTTACCGGAGTTGGAGGCGATGGCGGCGCTCCGCTCGGGCGTCGACGGCACGGCAGCTCCGGTGCTTCCGCGAGCCTCCGGTGGCGACGACGAGGTGCGGCGGATCCCGAGGAAGACAGTGGGCGCGGTGGCGGCGCTGATGGCTCTGCCGAACGACGACGATGCACGGCCGGAGTGGAGGTTGCGGCGGCGACTCTCGGGTCGAGCACCAACTGCTCGATTTGCTGCGAGGGCAGGGTGGAGAATAGGTTCAGGAGATGCGCAGGGATTAGAGGAAGAGGGTGGAGGGGTTCTCGGGCGCAGGAGCGTGCTTACCTCACCGGGGACAGAGGAAATACGGCGGCGGACCGGCGGAGCTCCGGCGAGCTTCTTGAGCGGCCTGGGGGCACGAAACCGAATGGGAGAAGAGGGGAAATACGGAGGAGGTCGTGGGGATTAAGTAGGGGAAGAGAAGGAAACGAATGGCTCAATCCTCGCGACGAATTTTGGAAAGGGATCGGGGGCCGATTTCTCGTGCAGAGGTTGAAGACGGGCTGACGTCATCATGACGTCAGCAATTTTTCTTTTTCTTTTCTGATTTTTCTTTTAATTCATATCTTTTGATTTAAATGTCCAAAAGATGTCAAATTAATTTCTAAAAATTGGTAAAATCCATATCTTTGTTTTAAAACATTAGTGGGTATGTTTTGAAAAGTTTTTAAAATTTATAATATTGAAATATTGGTTTAATACAAATTTGACACTTAAGGTCAAATTTGAAATTATAGCTTAATTAAATTTTCTTTTGGCTAAATAAAATTTGTAAAATATCCATATTCAAATAGGTTTGAATTTAAGTTATTTAAACTTATTTTGTTGAAATCATTCACCTTTATTTTGACATAATATTAAAATAACTAAATATAAATAATTTTAAGGAAATGGGAATTATAATAATTCCATTTTTATTTTAAAAGTTTTGTGCACCATTATGTTTTATATGATGCTTATTCATTTGAAAACTTCATAACAACTTTGGGAGAGATTTTAGATTTAATTCATTTCTTATACAGAACATATATTCATGAAATTCATTTTATGTTGTGAAAATAAATGAAAATCATTTAAGCTAATGAAATGTTTATTTGGATAATTCATTAATAATAAAATATATGTGGTTATTAAAGTTATAAACTATAGGCTTGTAATCTCCAAACTATGTTTTGAACTCAGGTAAATGAATAATAATCTTTTGGCAATTAGACAATGTTTTCAATAGTTTAAGATAACACTTGTAATTATTATTTTAATTTATGGATTGCTATTGTTAAGTGGTTGGAATCAATTATTTATAAGTAAATTATTTTATTGGAATAAAATGGTTTGAAGTTTAATAAACATTTGTCAAATTACATATTAAGGTTTTTGAAATACAATGGATTGTAAAATGTTTAACTTGAAACAACTTTTGAAAAAGATGATAAACTGAGATATTTGAAATATTAAATCCTTTAAATATGTTGGAAATCTTTTATAGTTGGTTTTCTTATGCATATAATGTTTTATTTTAATCAAAAACAAAAGTTTTAAATTTTTAGTGATTTTTAAACATTCCACGGTATTGGGATGTTACAGACTACCACCCTTAAAAGGAATCTCGTCCCCGAGATTCGGAGAAGCTAGAAAGACAAAGCAAGTGCTTGGAATGATTTTGATAACTCGAGAGGTTTTGAGAGATGAAAGGTTTTGACATGGAAACTTGAAAGCTGGCAGGGGATGATTTTTCTGACTGGGGAGGCTCGAAAGAAAGATAGTTTGGGATCTCTGGGTTTAAGCAACAGGGTTTAATTTAACTGGGTGGCTACCATCCTTAAAAGACAAGTTTTGTTGATAGTCAAACATTCTAACTTATACAAGAAGATCAAAACAAATAATTACAAACAATATCTAACAACCATCAAGCAACGAGGTGCTAACACAAAGCAAACAATCTAGTATTGTCACACAACCAAAGTTGGTATGACCAATTCACTAACACGATATCGTTGTTCTATTTGAGTGGTGGTCAAATCTACCTCCTTCGCAAGTGCTTCAAGTTCTTGTTCAACTTTTATGGATATCTTCGAAGTGTTGGTCGAATCCTGGTTCTTCAGTGGTCTTCCATGCATGTAGAACTTCATGATTAATCGTAGCTTTTCCATTTGAGGCAGCAGAATCACACTTAGACTATAAGAACATGGTCATCTAGAGTAAGATAAGGTATTTTCAGAAGGTTGATAGTAGATGAGAGTATGAGTAGGATAAAATGAAAAGTTTTGATTTAAGAAAAGTGAATAAAAATAGATTTTTAATCCTATGGTCAAATCCTATTTCTATCCAAACTTAGGGTTTCGAACCTACAGGCAACACAGTGCTCTGATACCATCTGTAGCGTACCTACACTTTAGATAAGGCAGATACCTGTGTATAGTGCAAATCCATGGATCGATTCGTTTGCACACACAGTTTACAATGTAATATCACAACAAAGTATCAATTTAATACATCGATGATCCAGACTTACAAAGTATTCAATACAAGTTGCATAGCATAAAGCTAGCTTTGAAAGAGTAAACAGCGGAAATACAATAGCAGTGAGTCTCCATCAACTTCATGTTGCCACAGGCGAAAACATGTTGGTTGTAGACTCGAAACCTCGAAACCTCACTCGTCATCTGATCAATCTGCAATAAGAAAAATATTGCAACAACTTGGGTCAGATTCCATTAAAAATGGAGTCTCGCAAGTGACACTATGGTGGACACTTACTGGAATAACTCTATAGCCTATATGCATATTTGTCTGTTGGAGTTCAAGGCTATTTTGCATAAAGCCAATTTTTCCTACTCTTTTGAGAACACTTTCATCAAATCAAGATAAGTATGGCATGAAAACCATAATGTCGTCTTCCATTGTTCACCCATCAAGTTTTATTTTTGAAGTTGGAATGGTGGAATCCTCCGTTTGACGTCCGTGATCAGCTGCTCAAATTGTCCGTACCGGGGACACTGCTAAGTACTTAGTTTTACACTCTGCAGAGGTTGTGCACGTTCACCATTGTACCCATTCAACCCAAACTATCCTTTACACACTTATAGTGATAAGGAAAGGAGAAGAATGAGACGAGATCTTTCAGAAGCATTTTCCCTCCCACTCTGGCTTGACCCGTTTCACCTAACACCCTCTACATCTGCTTGTCAAGCCGGAGAGAGTCCATGCAACATAGTTGATCAAGCTAGAGCCCATATGGCAATGGCTGCACTGGAAGCAATCGTCACTCGGAGTTCTTCTGATTCCTCTGTTCCCTTGGTGGCCATCCACAAGTGCACGTACTCCAGGAACCATAGACATGGACCTGAGTAGCCACTCAACTTCGCCACCATATACAACCAATCCACCCAGGAGGTTCATTAACTTAGTGGATGTGTACTCTCAGGTGAAAATCACCATGCTCACGGCCATAAGTAGAATAAAAATTCATCCTAGGCGACGACAACCATGAGCACAGTCCCGAGTAGTCACTTGACATTTTGTAAAACTTTTCATCAATTGCATAGCATCAATATTTCTACTAAGTGTTATATAGGAACCTAGACACAGGAGTAAGGAATTTCTACACAGGTCTAGCATAGCAATACTATCCTACACATGCTTATATAAAAATACACTAAGTAATGCATATAGAAAATAATAGGAAGTTTATGAGGTGTCCCACTTGCCTTTGAATGCGGTCTTTACTCACAAACTCTTTTCAACGTTATTCGGAGCTCTCTGTTCAATCTAACAGTATAAACAAACAACAATACAACAATCATAAAACAAAACAACACAACACATACAAACATACATAATGAACAAACAAGAATCATACTTCTAAGGAAAATATATTTATGCATGAGGTGCAAAATATTCCTAAGGACTAGAGATGTGTGTCATGCTAAGAAATCTTTTAAGTTAATGCAAAACGAAAATGTCCGTAAAAATGAATAAGGACTAAGTTCGTAGATTTGGACAAAATAACTTTTCTATAAATCATTTAGAATGAGCACTCTAATGGCTTAGCCATGATGTGCAAAAATACTTAGAGAAAATACTAAGTCTATAAGGTGATCAACCATTATTATCAACTCTTTGTAAATTGGATATTATAGGATCCAACAAACTTTAAACATGATAATCATCATGATCAAAATTTGTTTAAGTATTAAAAGACAAGATTATGAAAGAGGGAAGAATGTAGAAAGAAAGATGTAGTTGATCTTCCTGGCTTCATCTCCAGACTTGTAATATTCTCCTTGGTGATGTCTTGATTGAATTCTTGGTAGACTAGAATAATCTTCAGACTTGATGATTTTTGTATCACCTAGGCTGGTCTTGGATTTACTTAGTCTTCATGGAGTCTCAGAGAAGGAGGCAGAAAAGAAAGAAAGAGGGAGCAAGACTTAGAAAATATTTCTGGTTGGTCTTCATGAACTTCTTCTTCATCTTTCTTCTAAGTGCTTCTATTCCTTGGAGATACTTCTGAAGTGTTGTTTTGGCTAAGTCCTTCATTGGTCTTCTAGCTCCATGTTGAAAATTACTAAGTGTCTAAGTGTAGCACTTTAGCAAAATGTTAAGTTGAAATACTTCTAACTTAGAGAAAAATAATGAAGAGGTTTTCCTATGAGGGATATAATTATATAATAAAATATGTTATGCATGAAAAGCAATTTTTAATCACAAGAAAGTATCAAAATAACTTTTGTGATTTCTTTATAAATATGCATGAATTTATAAATGCAATTTAATTAATTTTCTGTTTTTGGAAAATATAATAAAAGGAATAATTATAAGATTAAAGTTTTCTATGATTAAATTTTTATAACATAATTTTATAAATAGTGTTAATAGACATGGGGCATTTAATTAAATTTATAGCAATTTGATTTAATCAAAAATAATATTTTTATTAATAGTTATGTTAAAAATACACAAACTATTCAAATTAAATATATAACTATGAATTCATTCAAATATTACTCAAAAATATTTTATAGCAGTGGCATCAATTTAAAAATATTCCAAAGTCTCTAAAACAATTTTATTTGCAATTTTTAATTTACAGATTTAAAGTTATGACAAAAATAATCAAATTCACCATTTGAAATTTGAATATCTTAAACTAAGTCAAATTTGAAATCTAACAGATCGAAAATAATCTACATGTCAAGAGCTTTCGAAATATATAAACTTTGTCAAATTTGGGGTGGTGGTTAAAAAGTTATGAAGATTTGAATATGTAGGGGCTTTTCTGCAAAAGTGCCAAATCTGTTGACTGGGCGCTGACTGGATCTGATGTGGCTGCTGACTAAGCACGTTGAGTCAGCACTGACGTGGATAAGTGGATAGATCTGGGCCGTCAGATCTGGATCTGGCGGTCCAGATCAAATCGTACCCCTTCGCCTTAGAGTTCTAGTCGTGGCCGCTGGATCTTAATCGTACGGTCCAGGAGAGTTGACCAAAAACCGGCGGCGGGACTCACCGGAGTTGGAGGCGATGGCGGCGCTCCGCTCGGGCGTGGATGGCACGGCAGCTCCGGTGCTTCCCCGAGCCTCCGGTGGCGACGACGAGGTGCGGCGGATCCCGGGGAAGACAGTGGGCACGGTGGCGGCGCTGATGGCTCTGCCGAAGGACAACGATGCACGGCCGGAATGGAGGTTGCGGCGGCGACTCTCGGGTCGAGCACCAACTGCTCGATTTCCTGCGAGGGCAGGGTGGAGAATAGGTTCAGGAGATGCGCAGGGATTAGAGGAAGAGGATGGAGGGGTTCTCGGGCGTGGGAGCGTGCTTACCTCACCGGGGACAGAGGAAATACGGCGGCTGACCGGCGGAGCTCCGGCGAGCTTCTTGAGCGGCCTGGGGGCACGAAACCGAATGGGAGAAGAGGGGAAATACGGAGGAGGTCGTGGGGATTAAGTAGGGGAAGAGAAGGAAACGGATGGCGCAATCCTTGCAACGAATTTTGGAAAGGGATCGGGGGCGGATTTCTCGGGCAGAGGTTGAAGACGGGCTGACGTCAGCAATTTTTTTTTCTTTTCTGATTTTTCTTTTAATTCATATCTTTTGATTTAAATGTCCAAATGATGTCAAATTACTTTCTAAAAATTTGTAAAATCAATATCTTTGTTTTAAAACATTAGTGGGTATGTTTTGAAAACTTTTTAAAATTAATAATTTTGAAATATTTGTTTAATACAAATTTGACACTTAAGGTCAAATTTGAAATTATAGCTTAATTAAATTTTCTTTTGGCTAAATAAAATTTGTAAAATATCCATATTCAAATAGGTTTGAATTTAAGTTATTTAAACTTATTTTGTTGAAATCATTCACCTTTATTTTGACATAATATTAAAATAACTAAATGGGAATTATAATAATTTCCATTTTTAATTTTTAAAGTTTTGTGCACCATTATGTTTTATATTATTCTTATTCATTTGAAAACTTCATAACAACTTTGGGAGAGATTTTAGATTTAATTCATTTCTTATATAGAACATATATTCATGAAATTCATTTTATGTTGTGAAAATAAATGAAAATCATTTAAGATAATGAAATGTTTATTTGGATAATTCATTAATAATAAAATATATGAAGTTATTAAAGTTATAAACTATAGGCTTGTAATCTCCAAACTATGTTTTGAACTCAGGTAAATGAATAATAATCTTCTGGCAATTAGACAATGTTGTCAATAGTTTAATATAACACTTGTAATTATTATTTTAATTTATGGATTGCTATTGTTAAGTGGTTGGAATCAATTATTTATAAGTAAATTATTTTATTGGATTAAAATGGTTTGAAGTTTAATAAACATTTGTTAAATTACATATTAAGGTTTTTGAAATACAATGGATAGTAAAATGTTTAACCTGAAACAACTTTTGAAAAAGATGATAAACTGAGATATTTGAAATATTAAATCCTTTAAATATGTTGGAAATCTTTTATAGTTGGTTTTCTTATGCATATAATGTTTTTTTTTAATCAAAAACAAAAGTTTTAAATTTTTAGTGATTTTTAAACATTCCAAGGTATTGGGATGTTACATGCACAAGCGTTACGTGGAGGTTATTGTGGCGAGCCTAGCATATGCAGATATGGCCTCGGAGGCCAAAAGGTCGAGCATGAGTCACAGAGTTGTTGTGATTGACAATTGTCTACCCTTGAAGTTGTGTTGCCGGCTCTGACGATGAGGGGTTATGCAATGGACGGGGGTCGTGTAATCGCTTAAACGACCAGGAGGGATGTTCGTTTGAGTTGGAGTTATGTTAGTTATTTTCTAAAAATACTATAACTCAAAATTATTATGAACAAAGTCTTATGTTGTTGCAAATTCCATTGTAAATGTCTCGCCCCTTGTTTAACCTAGCTAGGTCTGTTCCTCGAGAAGGAACAGCTTAAGACCAATGGGTCAAACTTCATGGCCGTGTTCTGAAACCTGAGGATCCTCCTCACTCCCTATAGGGTGGCTTATGTGATTGAAGCCGCCATAGGTGACCCTCCATCAGATGAAGCCTCTGATGATGAGAAGAAGGTCTTCCAGACCAAATCAAAGGATTCCGCTTTTGTCCAGAGTGGCATGCTCTACGCCATGGAAGCCGACCTGCAGAAGCGCTTTGAGAAGATGAGCGCCTTTGAGATAATTTCTGATCTCAAGGTCGTCTTTGTGCCGCAGGCTAAGGCTGAGCGATATGAAACTTCTGAGATTTTCAACTCGGCCAAGATGGAGGTGCATAGCAGTGTGAGCGAGCACGTGGTCAAGATGTCTGGCTACGTTCAACGCCTGAATGCTTTGGAATGCAAGATTCCCGATGAGCTGGCGATTGATAGGGTGCTGCAATCGTTGCCCCCTTGCTATAAAGGCTTCTTTATGAACTACAACATGCAGGGCATGGCTAAGTCCCTAGGTGAAGTGTTTGTGATGCTCAAGACTGCTGAGGTGGAAATCAAGAAGGAGCACACGCTGTTGATGGTCAACAAGACCGTTGATTTCAAGAAATCCGGTGGCAAGGGAAAGAAGAGCTGGAAGTCTAGGAGGGAGGGCAAATTGGTTGCGAAGCCCAAGACTCCAAAATCTGGTCCCAATGCTGCCGTGGAGTGCTTCTACTGCAAGGGAAATGATCACTGGAAGCGCAACTGCCTCAAGTACCTGGAGGACAAGAAAAGTGGCAAGATAGTCGCCAAAGAGCAAGGTATATTCGATATACATGTTATAGATGAGTACCTTACATCCGCCCGTAGCAACACTTGTGTATTTGATACTGGTTCTGTTGCTCATATTTGTAACTCTCAGGAGGAGTTGCGGAATAAGAGGCGGCTGGCTAAGGATGGGGTGACGATGCGCGTCGGAAACGGATCGAGAGTCGACGTGGTCGCTGTGGGCACACTCCCTCTACATCTACCATCGGGATTAGTTTTGCTTTTAAGTAAGTGTTATTTTGTACCATCCTTGAGTGTAAACATTATCAATGGGTCCTGCTTGTTACAAGACGGTTATTCATTTAAATCAGTATCAAGCAGTTGTGCTATTTCAATGAATGATATCTTTTATGTTGATGCTCCCGAGAGTAATGGTTTATTGTCATGGTGGTGTCACGGCAGATGCCATAGTATGGCTAAATGTGTGGGGCCGATGGACGCTAGAGGATTTCGGGGAGGGATAGCGCGCTAAGTATCACACACAAATAAACACAACCGACATGGGGACGCGAGGATTTACCCTGCTTCGGGGCTCTCGTGAGGAGATAAAACCCCTACTGCAGCATCTAGACTATCGGTGTATTTTTCCTTGGTATATGCGTGATACAAATTGCTCTATGAGCTGGGAAAGGCAAGCCTCTGAGAGGGCTTGAGGAGGATTGGGCAAAGGGGGAGATTGGCAAGCCATGGCCGTGGTGGTGCCTTCCCCCTGGTGCTCCTTATATAGAGGGAGCCCAGGGGACAAGAGGTGGCCCACCACACACTACTCATACACTATTCATGACATGACTACTGAGGTCTTGTCACACTATTCACTGCGTCATGTAGTTGTACTCTTGTCACATCAGGGGATGGGCTTGACATGTCTTGTCTGTCTTTTGTCCTGTAGCGCTTGGCATGGCATCCTCTCCGCGTAACCCGGCACGGGTATGCCGGGTGCCTTGGCGACTCCTCTCCGGGGCAACCCGGCATGGATATGCCGGAATCCATCTCTCTACCCGGCATGAGTATGCCGGATAACCTCCTTCTCCCGAGATCCGGCACGGTTATGCCGGATTACCCTTCCTAAACCGCCCTTCCTGCACATAAGAGAAAACGAGAAGATACCGACATACACAAGTCGGTTAGCGCATGCCGGTTAATGCAGGTGTCTTGGTGCACCCTCGGACACAGCTTTTACCACATCATGACCCTACCCGGGGGCAGTCCCCCGACACTAGCACTAGAGCAAAACAGGCCACTGGTCCCGGGCCGGGAGGGCTTTTTGTCCCGGTCACGCGCCCGGGACAGCATGTTCGGGACAAATAGCCTCCCCTGTTTGTCCCGGGCACGCCACGGCCCGGGACCAGTAGGGGGGTCACGTGGCCAAACCAGACAGCCTCTGTCTCCCACTCATTTGTCCCGGTTCGTAATACGAACCGGGACAGTATATATGATTTTTTGTTTTCTTTTTTTGTTTCTTTTGTTTTGTTTCCTGTTTTCTATTTTTGTTTCTGTTTTCTATTTATGTTACTGATTCTTTTGTGTTTGTGTTTTTTCATTTATGTTTCATTTCAAACAAGATCTAGTTGCATATTATACGTTACTATGTAATATATATCATGAATACACGATTTTTTCCTCGGGATATAGTCATGAATACTACTAGTACACGAGTTCTCCCAAACAAATATTTACAATCGGAAGATCATGTCTAAAAATTTACAAACAGAGATCATTACATGACAGAGAAGCATTAGACCCTATTTTTTCCTCGGGATGGTCTTTTTTGGCGGCCGGATTATACTGCATTCTGCGCCTGGCTTAATGACATAGTCAAGCAGAAAGCCCGCAATTTCCTCCGCGATTGGTAGTAGGCGGTCTTTTGCATCAAGCCTGTTCCGGATCGTCTCAAACTAAAAAGGAGAGATCAACACCAATATATCAACCATTATGAAAATAACTCAATTTGAAAAGTGAACAAGTTTGACTGAATTTTTAACGTACCCTATTCCAGTCTACACCCTCATTGAAGTGAATTCGGATGAACTCGCAGACATAGAATCCACACAAATTGGTGCCTTGTTGCTGCTTCGCGCACTTTATGATAGAATAAGATAAGAAATTAATAAAAAATAATCAAAAATATTGAAAAAATGGTATTGTGAGACTGAAATTAAGAATATGCGTATGTGGAACCTAGCTAGTACGTCTTACCTCTCGCCATTTAAAAGTGAGGTTCTTAGCTATACCGACATCCTTGTGGAAACCGGTGAACTTGTCCCAAACCCTGAAGTTTACGGTATGAAAAATTAGTAAAGAAGTTAACTTATTACTATATATTATTAGAAAAGACGAGGTCGATTGTGATAATGAACGAAATTACCTCTGGAGCATCTGTTTCGTGTCGTCGAACTTTTCTTCAGGTTTCGATAATGGGTCCAAGACATCAACGATTGCCTTTTCAACATCAATCTCAAATAATACCCAGTGAAATCTGCCATATGTTTATATTTGTTAATAACTAAATCATCAATTACATATACTTAATTAACATCGAGTATGTATAAGAAAGTAAACAACTCACTCGAAGTTGAACGGGAAAATTATGGTGCTTTTGTAATGTTGCGCCATCAAATAAGTAAGCAAAAGCTCCTCCGTTTGATCTGGGTAATGTAACAAACCATGATGATGAACTCGATTAGGGTCAATGAATCCAATCTTGTGATTGAGTCCCAGCTTTCGAGATTGTATAATTTTCAGCCTGCATAATAGAGTACAAAAGTAATACAGTGATAAGTATAATTACAAGCAATGAAAAATAAGTAGAGCTAGAGAATTACTGACATATATACATAATTTAATTACTTACATGCAAAAGGCACTGATGATAGATTTGTCGAGCGCGTCAAAATTGAATAACTGCCATAATTCGCAATACTCGATTTGAACCTCATCATCACCTAGGCCAAAAAAATCCTTTGGAATTTTCCCATAGAGCCAGTCTCCGTCTTGACTTTTCGTGGTACGCAAGTACCATGCATTTAGTTGGTGCAACCTAGCTGGTAGAGTGCGCACCATTGCAGGGTCGACAAGATCTTCTCCTCTCACATATGTCCGCACCACCTCATGTATGGTGACACTCTCGCCAGCTTGCAATGCCTTAAGCTCTGCCAGAGTTATACCCATATCTCTAGCTTGCTGCGAAAGTACATCATCGACCGGTTCCGGTTGTAAGGCGCCAATATGAGTGGAGGGGCCGATTGTCCCGCCTGCATTCCGAGCTGTGGAACATCTCTCTTCTGGGTGGCAGCAGATTTTTGTTCTTCCCGCACTCTCTTAGATGTACGCACCAGAACGTGTGTGTAGTCATCGTCCATATTTAGTTCATATTGCGACGGATGCGTAAGAAATTCTATGGCCCACCGTATCGCTTCCGAAGAATAAACCGGAACAGGCAAAGACATCTTTTTTGCCTTCTTTCTCTGGGAAGTCTGGATCTCCTCGACCCATGTATCGACATCTTTGCGAGAGTTCACAAAGCGAGATTTCCCCGTTTCGCTTTTCTGAGTACTAGTCGACGCAGCGGTGCACTTCCGCTTCTTTTGCGGAGGCGATGGAGTGCGTTGACGCGGCGGAGTACGCTCACGCGACGGCGGAGATGGACTAGCGCCTTGGTTGTCGTTGTGGGGGGTGTCTGGACTAGCGCATTGGTTGTTGTTGTTGTAGTTATGTGTGTAACGCCCCGGGATTTATCCCCTTTTTGTTTTGTGAGTTTTTCTTTTTGCATCGTCATAGCATCGCATTGCATCGCATTAATTTAAATGTTGCATTTAAATTAAATTGCCACATTTAAATTCGAATGCATTTCAAATTAATTAAAAATGTGTTATTTTCAAATAGTTTAAAAATGTGAAAAACTAGTTTATTAAATTGTCTATTCAAAACTTAAAATATTTTGTAAAGGTTTCGTATTCAAATTCCTCTTCGTTTTGGTTTTAAAAATATAAATCGGAAAATAATTAAACGGGGGAGAAAAATAAAGTCCAAGCCCATCTAACCCCAAACCCTAGGTTTTGTCTCCTGAAATCTTTTCCCACCCCCTGGCATTTTGCAGCCGCCCCCCTCCACTTCTCCCTTTTTTCCTTTTCTCTTTTCCCCCCTCTTTTTCTTTTTTTTTTCTTTTTCTTCTATTCTTTCTTTTCCTTCTCTCTCCCTTCTTCTTCCCGAGCGAGCCCGCACGGGAGATAAACTCGGCTCGATCCTCCCGCAGCGCACCTTCTTCCTCCCGGCCACCCGCGTGCCCGCGCCCTGCGACTCCCCCCGCTCGCTGGCCTGCGCCTCCTCCGACCCCGCCGCCGGAGCGCGCCCCGCTCGGCCGCGCGCCTCCCGCTCGCGCCGTCGCCAGCCTCGCCCGCAGCGAGCCCACGCCGCAGCCCCGACACCGCGCCGCCCGCTTCCCGGCCTCCCGCGCCGTTCCCCGCACCCTGGAGCCGGCCGTCGCCGCTCCCAGCTCCTTCCCCGCCGCCGGCCCTCGCCTTGCTCCTCCCACGGTCGCCGGCAGCCGCCGCCGCACCGGCTGCCACGCCCCGCCGTCGTCGCCCCTGCTCCGGCCGTCCCGCCTCCGCCCTCGCCTCCATGCGCACCGGTCGTTCCCCCGCCGCCGCCGTCCGCAGCCGCCGTCCGCAGCCGCCGCCTCCATCCCCGTCGCCGCCTGCTCCGCCGGCGCCTCGCCGCCCTCGCCGCGTCGCTGCACCCGCCGCGCCGCCGCGCTCCACCTCCGTGCCGCGCACCCTGCTCCCCCGCTCCGGCCCGCAGAGCGCCGCCGCGCCCCCACGTCACCGTGCGCGCCCCGCGCCGCCTCTCCCCGCCGTCGCGCGCGTCGCGCTCCACTTCCGCCACGCGCGTCCGCGCCGCCGCGGCCAACCACGCCGGTCGCCGTCGCCGAGCGCATCCTCTCCGCTCCAACGGTTTTCTCCGTCCGGTGGCGTCCTCACATCCGCCGCCCGCACGGTGTTCGACAAAATGCACGCAAGACCTTCGGCGTCGTTTTGGTGTCCGAGTTGTCCACCCATCGAGGTGTTGCCGAATGCGCGAGCGTGTGCCTCTTTCGGTGATGCGTTGCCGTGACCGCCCGTGTCCGTGTCGCGGTGCCCGCCCGTGCGCGCTTTTCCTTCCGGTGTCCATTTGCCGTGTTCTACGTGCCGCGCTTCCCTGACCACTTCCACGACACCGACAAACGACGACGCCCCTGTTCCGCGACGACAACTTCCCCGACGGCGACTACTTCATCTACGTTCCGAAGACGTCGGTTTCGAACCCTATCTCTCCCGATCCAACGTACGGACCCAAACCCTAACCCTAAACCTATTTTATTAAATGTCATCTATCTTGTGCATTTCGCATCATAATTACATGTGTTGCATCTCTTGGGTTTGCGGGTGTAGCTTTTCACCTAAATAATAAATATGGAATGTGTGGGGGTAATAAATATATAATGCCCTATTCCATTTAATTTAATTAGATCACCCATGCCAGGTGTTGCCATGTTAACCAACATTTAATATTGCTGAGTAAATAAATAACTTGCACCTAAGTATTAATTGTCGGAACCCCGGTTCCGCTTAATTTGAGTTAAGTGCATCTCAAATTGCATCTCGCCATGCCATGCATCATGCTCATATGATCATGCTGGATCTTTTGCCGTAGTTGTAAAATGCATCTTTTGCGCTTCCAGTGTTTGTTGCTTCTTCGCGGATACGACGTTGAGATGTGTGAGCAACGACAAGATCTGCTTCCATGCGGGATTCCAGGCAAGCAAAGTTTGCTTGTTTACCTATACATTATCTTTCATTCCTGCCGTTGATCTCTGCTACCCTAGTTATCGATTCTTGAACTGCGATCCCATCACATGTTTATCCTGCAGCCCATACAGCTTTAACCCCACAACCTAATACCCGTTGCATGTTTATCGGTTGGCCTTGCGAGTCGTAGCGCATGCTTAGAGTTGATTGTGCGAGTCGTCTGTTGGTCTTATGATTCATCTGCTTAGTATGATAGATTTTCTACCTTAATAAAATATTGTCTTATATTGGGGTATTATAATTAAATGATAAGGCACCAGGCGGAAGGCCTTGCGAGGTGTTTTGTTCTGCTCAGTGTCGACCTAGGAACTGAGATTTTGTCCTCGGATCCAATTTTGAGCGCACTAACCACTTGTGGGAGGCCCAATGGAGCCCCCCTCGACTTTGAACGGATCCGCAGCTCGTCCATGTGCCGCAAGTAGTTCGGGTTTTCCATTCGCTCATATGCATGTGCATGATGATGATGATGATCGATGAGAGGTTACTTGTTACGGGGGGTCATATAGGGAGGGTGCGCGCGAAGCGGACAGTTCCTACTGTGGTTTGAGCCGCATGGCGCGTGGACACAAACTAATGAGTCCGCAACTGAGATTCGGCCGGACTCCTGACGCGGGTAACAACTCATATGGGTGGCACTTGGACTTGCTGTAGTGAAGGAATGAGTCGTGTTGAGAGGCCCTAACGGGTTGATCATGCGAGTATGGGTACTGTAGTGCACCCCTGCAGGGTATAATCTTATCGATGAGCCGTGTCCACGGTTATGGACGACTTTGGTGATGATGCTGGCTAACAAGATCTAGACAACTTGCACCTAATTAATGTTAATTAATTTGACTAGTAATATAGAATTATTTTCACAATAAATTATAATTAAAACTGTTCAATGTGTGAGTTTTCCCGAATTGCTTCCTCATATTTGGTTGAGGGGGTTAATTCGAGAATGGGTTATGTTTGGTGTTAGTTGTAGATGTTTATCTTATGCGCTCTCTTATCCCTTTCTAATTAGACGGAAGTTGTAGCGTGTCTCTTTAGGTTGCTAGTGCTGCTGCCGCTAAGTCCACCTCCCCTATATTTTGGGAGATGGTGTAGAAAGTAGGCAAGTCGGTTTTGCTTGCCAGGGAGTGCCCTGACCCTATTTTGGGTTGTGCTTTATGTGCAGTTAACAGGTTTGAAGTCTGACGACGTTAGCTTGGGAATCCCTCCGGCTTGGCTGGGCAGGGATATGGCGCCATTGCTTATCTTCAGGACTCTTAGTCCAATTTGCATCTTATCCGTAGTCGGATACCATTTTGCTTCCGCTGTCATTTGACTCTTTGTATTGTACCATTTGTATCTTGACTCGTTCGAGTCGTTGTTGTAATTATATCTTTGTTGTATTTGTGGATGTATCGGAACTGTTGTAATGTTATCACAATTCCACCCACATAATGCGCATGTTTCGGCGTGCACATTATGTTTGGTGGGCGACCAAAAATCGTTATTATGCGGATTTCGGCGGGAGCGCTTAAATCTACATAGTACCGATTTTCGGGCGTCACAATGTGGACTGGCTTGTGGACTGGGAGGGCGATTTTGCTGCATATGTGGGAACACGATGTATTCTTTTTTCCATAAGCAGGTACTCTTGAGGGCATATCTCAACTCAACCTCGTCTTCACCCGTAGGGAAGTCCAGCTTAATTCCCTCATATGTCTTGATAACCTCATCAACCCCGACAACAGCATAGCCATCTGGAATAGGGCGACAATGGTAAGTTCCATTTGGGCTAGGCGGTAGGGCAAAGCCGTGCGCCACCTTCACTGTTATGTTCAAGCATGGCACATGTAGGTCGCAAAGTTCCCGCTGCACGATATTATCCACGGGGTGACGAGGACCCGGCATATCATT
The DNA here is from genome assembly GCA_026929855.1 of Poa annua. Taxonomy (NCBI): domain Eukaryota; kingdom Viridiplantae; phylum Streptophyta; class Magnoliopsida; order Poales; family Poaceae; genus Poa; species Poa annua. Next base: position 54,965,047 of record CM049426.1, on the reverse strand, counting down.
GTGGCGATCGAGCTCCGTCTAAGCCACGCTGCTTCTCCGCATTGATTTTGGATCAGGAGAAGGATCTTCGGGCGTCTCAGATTCGCAGGGCATCCGTCGAGTCTGCGCTGCCTTCAGCTCTGCTATCTCCTTCTCATGCTGTAGTAATTTATTTTCCATCCACTGGGCCCGGTCGGCAATCTCTTTCTTCTTTCTCGATCGGCTTTTATAAGTGTCAACATCTTCGGGAAACCCAAGTATCCACGGTACAGAGCCGACGGTTCCTCTTGTTCGTCCACTGTGTTCAGGATTCTTAAGGGCTCGCGATAGCTCGTCCTTCTCTCTGTTAGGGTGGAACCTGCCTTCCGTGACCTCATTCCATACCTCTCTGAGAGCTTCAATAGGGTCAGGTCCGTGCTCCTTGGTAAAAATACAGTCACCTGTTTCAGGGTCTAACTTTCCACCATGCCCATAGAACCAAGCCTTAAGCCGGTCTGGCCAGTCAAATGTCTCGATCTGTATACCTTTAGCCAAAAACTCTTCCTCCATTTTCAGAAACTTAGGCAGGGCCGTCAGGTAGCCACCTGACCCCATGTTATGGTGATATATCTTTTTGTCTGCATTTTTCTTATTTCTCTCTGACATGGCCTTAGCGGCTTCCGATTGCTTGTACGCCTTAAATTCGGGCCACTCATCTTTAATATTTTCATAGACTCCGACAAATTCTGGAGTCTTACCTTCTTTTATGAACTTGTTAAGCCTTTTCTTCCAGCTGCGGAACAATTCACCCATCTCAATATAAGTCCAGGGCTTGCATCGATTCTCTATAACCGGCTCCTCTACATCCTCCTCTTCCGGTAAAGTGAAATTCTGCATGAGCTCGTCCCAAAGGAGTGGTTTGTCTGCATTCGAGACATAAATAACCCCCTCTTTTGGCACCTTTGGCTTATACCATTCTTGAGCCCTGATGGACAGTCTGTCCCGAACGATGACTCCGCACTGAGCTACAAATTTCCTTGCGTGGTTAGCGGGAGCAATCGGTTTTCCTTTTTCATTGATCTCCTCGATGTGGTACTTCTGTTTCCCTTGGAGCTTTTTGGTCCCGGTCCGTGGCCCGCCTCGTTTCACCGCTGCTTTTTTGCTTGGTCCCGATTCATGGCCCGCCGACGGCCAAAAACAAGAAAAAGTGATAGTTAATATATGTATACACACAAATCTTTTCAACGGAGACAAAAACCTGAGGGCATATATCTACCTCGGCGGCCGACTTTCCAACAGTAGAGTCGGTGAACTGTCGGTGAGCTGAACTGTCGGTGACGTCTATTCCGTCTGAATGCCCCTCCAGTCCATCACCGGACTCGTTCAGAAATTGCCCGGTGAAATCGTCTACGTGTTCCTCTTCTTGTTCATGGTTTCTGCCAGGGTCCAATTCATCACCTTCGCGAATGATGCCGAACATGTCCTCTTCTTGTTGAAGATTTCTACGGGTGTCCATAGTTTCTGCAAGAGATTTCAATCCATTTAAATAATTTTAATAACTCAACATCTAAATAACTTTACCGATATGTCATACAACTAAATAACTTTAATAACTTCATATATTTTATAATAAATGGATTATCCAAATGAACATTTCATTAGCTTAAAATGATCTTCATTTATTTTCAAAACACAAAATGATTTTCATGAATATATATTCTATCTAAGAAAAGAATTAAATGTAAAATCTATTCTAAAGATATGTTATGAAGTTTTCAAATAATTTATGATAATATAAAAACTTTTATGAACATTTTGATAAAAAGTTTGTATTTGCACTTATTCAAACACACAAAATAATGACACAACGTCATCGTGGAGTCATCAATGGAGAAATCCTCACTGCCGAGCACAATTCCTTGGAATTCGAGCGTGAAGGGTCGTGCGAGTGTGTGCACGATACGGTGGATTTCTCGCCGAAGCGGAGGCCGGCGACGGACAAGGCAACGCGAGGCTAGGGTTTGGGGCCCGGCCGGAGTCGAGGAAGGAGGCGGCGGCGCTCGAGGGGAATTTCGCATACTAATTTCCAATGCGTTGAATGGAAAGATATTTTTTCTGAAATTTTTGGTAGTTTATTTGCATTTTTCTGAACTGGACACCTCCATTTATTTTATTTAGACGTTTCCTGTAATTAAAAAATCCCTGACGTCAGCCAGACAACGCTGACGTCAGCGGGCGCTGGCGAGCTCGCGGCGGTCGGCGGCGTACGTACGTGCGCGGGGCGCAGAGCGGGCGCGATTGGAGGCACGCGGGGACGAGGCCGTGCGGCGGCGAGCTGCGGCAACGGCGGCGTGACGGCACGGTGCTGCTCCATCTCCTCGCACGGCGGTGCTGCGGCAACGGCGGCGCGACGGCTAGGGTTTGGGGCACGCGCAGAGAGAGGGAAGAGGCAAGCGCAGGCCCGGCCGGAGTCGAGGAAGGAGACGGCGGCGCTCGAGGGAGCTGCGGCAACGGTGGCGTGACGGCACGGTGCTGCTCCATCTCCTCGCATGGCGGTGCTGCGGCAACGGCGGCGCGACGGCTAGGGTTTGGGGCACGCGCATAGAGAGGGAAGAGGCAAGCGCAGAGAGAGGGGAGAGGCTCACCTAGTCGCCGGAGTCGAGGAGGAAGGTGGCGGCGCTCGAGGATGCAGCGAGGCCCGGCCGGAGTCGAGGAAGGAGACGGCGGCCCTCGAGGGGAATTTCGGCAGCCTGACGGCATCGTAGTGATTTTGCTCCGGGTTGAGCCACCACCCGTGGCTAAGTGTTGCTTATATAGCAACACTCTATCTGTCCCGGGAGGTGGCTCAGCCCGGGACAAATAGCACTCATCTGTCCCGGGCCGTTGCTGCACCCGGGACAGATAGCACCCCATCTGTCCCGGGCTGTGCCACCACCCGGGATAGATGGGGTTTTTCCTTTTTCTTTTTCTTTTTCTTTTCTTTTCTTTTCTTTTTCTGTTTTCTGTTTTAAATAACTTTGGAATTTGAAAAAACTTTCAATATGAAAAGTGTTTGAATTTGACTAACTAATACAAACACATTTTCTCTTTTCTATAACCATTATTTTAATTAGTTTAAAACTATTTTGAATGTGAATTTGTATAACTTTTGCAAACTTTGGAATTTGAAAAAACTTTCAATATGAAAAGTGTTTGAATTTTACTAACTAATACAAAAACATTTTCTCTTTTCTATAACCATTATTTTATTTAGTTTAAAACTATTTTGAATGTGAATTTGTATAACTTTTGCAAACTTTGGAATTTGAAAAAACTTTCAATATGAAAAGTGTTTGAATTTTACTAACTAATACAAAAACATTTTCTCTTTTCTATAAACATTATTTTAATTAGTTTAAAACTATTTTGAATGTGAATTTGTATAACTTTTGCAAACTTTGGAATTCTGAGTTGTTCGATCAACACTTTAATTTCCAAACCGGGACTATAGAAGAACACGGATCGTGTGTTTCTTTCAAGCACTTGTAAGCCGTTTGATCAGGTGTGTGTTTCTTTTGATTGCTTCTGAGCTGTTCGATTAACTCTTTCAGTTTCAAACCGGGACTAAAGAAGCACACGGATCGTGTGTTTCTTTGAAACACTTGTTAGCCGTTGGATCAGGGGTGTGCTTCTTTTGAGCACTTGAGAGCTGTTGGATCAACACTATCAGTACCACTGGTTGAGCCCGTGACCCTATATATAGCCCCCTCTCGGACGAGGCGAGCACTCAGTGTTTCCTCCTTCTAGTGCCTAGCCGGGTGGTGTGTGGTATACAAATCACTCGGATTCCCTGCATACGCCCCACGGTGCATTTGATATGCAGGCACTCAGGAGCCACCGTGGGGCTGTATGCAGGTGAAATCGTGTGTTTTGTTCTATCAAAAAATAGTTCAATTCATCTATTGAGGAATATATACAAATTACTCGGATTCCCTGCATACGCCCCACGGTGCATTTGATATGCAGGCACACATCAAGAGCCACCGTGGGGCTGTATGCAGGTGAAATCGTGTGTTTTGTTCTATCAACGCCGACGGATCCATTTGATATGCAGGTAAAAATGGAGCATCTTCTTCATATCAAGTTTAATATATTAATTATTACATATCGCACCAACATCTCCATCACACAACACCGCCAGTTCTTCTGCGTCGGAACCATGGAGCATCTTCTTCAATCAACTTGATGATTGGGTCAATGTTCACTACGAAAGGCGGAATTTCATCAAAATTATTATAATCATCTGACATGTCTGTCTTGTCCTCCCCTCCCACGATGTTTCTTTTTCCTGAAAGAACTATGTGACGCCTAGGCTCCTCCACTCCCAGGATGTTTCTTTTTTTGGGTCTGCTAGACATGTCTTTCACATAGAAAACCTGAGCCACATCATTGGCTAGCACGAATGGTTCGTCTCTGTACGCAAGATTGTTTAGATCCACTGTTGTCATTCCGTACATCTTGTCTACCTCAACCCCGCCTTTCAGATTGACCCATTTGCACCGAAACAAAGGGATCTTAAAAGAAGGTCCATAGTCAAGTTCCCATATCTCCTCTATGCAACCATAATATGTGTTCTTCTGCCCATTGTTGTTTGTTGCATCAATGCGAACACCACTGTTTTGGTTCGTGCTCTTTTTATCTTGGACACTCGTGTAAGATGTATTTCCATTTATCTCGTACCCTTGGAAAGTACATATAGTTGTAGATGGTGCCCTGGCCATTAAGTGTAACTCTTCATCAACCTTGTCTTTATTTTCAAGATGTGCTCGCAACCAACCGCCGAACGTGGCCATGTGTGTACGTACAATCCAGTTGTCAGACTTCCCCGCGTGTAGAGAGCGTACAAAATTCTTGTGTTCATCGATATACGGGGCCACCAAGGTAGAACTTTGTAGAACTGTATAGTGTGCTTAAGTGAAAGAATGTCCATCCATACAAATTTTTGTTTTCTTTCCTAGTGTGCCTTTTCCACTAAGTCTACCCTCATGTCGTGATTGTGGAACACCTATCGTCTTAAGGTCATGAATAAAGTCAACACAGAACTCAATGACCTCCTCGTTACCGTAGCCGTTGGAGATGCTTCCTTCTGGCCTAGCACGGTTATGCACATATTTCTGTAAGACTGCCATGAACCTCTCAAATGGGAACATATTGTGCAGAAATACAGGACCGAGAACTTGAATCTCTTCGACTAGGTGAACCAGGAGATGCGTCATAACATCGAAGAAGGATGGAGGGAACACCAACTCAAAACTGACGAGACACTGGACCACATCATTTTGCAACCCTGGTAGAATCGCCGGATCGATTACCTTTTGAGATATTGCATTGAGGAATGCACAAATCTTCACAATGGGTACTCGAACATTTACCGTTAGTAGCCCCCTCAGTGCAATCGGAAGCAATTGCGTCATAATCACGTGGCAATCATGAGACTTTAGGTTCTGAAATTTTTGGAGTCTCACATTTACTATCCTCTTTATATTCGACGAGAACCCAGCCGTGACCTTGATACTGCTCAGGCATTCAAAGAATATTACTTTCTCTTGTTTGGTAAGAGCGTAGCTGGCAGGACCTTCGTAGTGTTCGAGACTTAGGCCGTCTCGTTCTTTCACACGTTTCTGGTCCTCCCGTGCTTCCTCTGTATCTTTTTTCCTCCCGTACACACCCAAGTAGCCTAGCAGGTTCACGCAAACATTCTTCGTCACGTGCATCACGTCGATAGCAGATCTAACCTCTAGGACCTTCCAATATGGTAGCTCCCAAAATATAGATTTTTTCTTCCACATGGGTGCGTGCCCGTTAGCGTCTTTCAGAACCTGTTGTCCTCCAGGACCCTTTCCAAAGATTACTTTTAGATCCTTGACCATATCAAATATTTCTTCACCAGTACGGTTGACAGGCCTCCTACTGTGATCAGCCTCACCTTTAAAATGCTTGCCTTTCTTCCTTGCGGTATGCCTGATCGGAAGAAATCGACGATGCCCCAGATACACACACTTCTTACATTTATCCAAATATAAACATTCAATCTAACCCAAACAGTGTGTGCATGCATTGTACCCCTTGGTCGACTGCCCTGAGAGGTTAGCAAGAGCAGGCCAATCGTTAATTGTTACAAAAAGCAGAGCTCGTAGGTCAAATTTCTCATGTTTGTGCTCATCCCACACCCGTACACCTTCTTCCCGCCACAACTGTAAAAGTTCTTCAAATAATGGCCTGAGGTACACATCAAGGTCGTCGCCGGGTTGCTTTGGGCCTTGGATGAGCAATGGCATCATAATGAACTTTCGCTTCATGCACAACCAAGGAGGAAGGTTATAAATACATAGAGTCACAGGCCATGTGCTATGACTGCTGCTCTGCTCCCCAAACGGATTGAAACCGTCTGTACTTAGACCAAACCTGGAGTTCCTTGCGTCATCTTCAAATTCCGGGAACTCTCTCTCAATTTTTCTCCATTGCGACCCATCAGCGGGGTGTCTACACATCGCGTCTTTCTTACGGTCCTCTTTGTGCCATCGCAACAACTTGGCATGCTCTTTATTCGCGAACAGGCGTTTCAACCGTGGTATTATAGGAGCATACCACATCACCTTGGCAGGAACCCTCTTCCGGGGACTCTCACCCTCAACTTCACCAGGGTCATCTCGTCTGATCTTATACCGCAATGCAGTGCATACTGGACATGCATCCAAATTCTCATACTCACCGCGGTAGAGGATGCAGTCATTAGGGCAGGCATGTATCTTATGCACGTCTAATCCTAGAGGGCACACAACCTTCTTTGCTTCGTACGTGCTGTCGGGCAACTCGTTGACCTTTGGAAGCATCTTCCTAATTATCTGCAGCAACTTTCCAAATCCCTTGTCAGTCACACCACACTCTGCCTTCCACTGCAGTAATTCCAGTGTGGTACCCAGCTTTTTCTGACCATCTTCGCAACTTGGATACAACAATTTCTTGTGATCCTCTAACATCTGGTCGAACTTCAACCTCTCCTTTTCAGTTCCGCACTCTCTCTTTGCATCAGCAATGGCCCTACCAAGATCGTCAGTGGGCTCATCTGGTGCCTCTTCAGCTTCAGCTTCCCCCGTTGCAGAATCTCCGTACTCCGGGAACATAGGATAGTTGTCATCATCTTCCTCTTCTTCATTGTCTTCCATCATAACACCTTTTTCTCCGTGCTTCGTCCAACAATTATAGCTGGGCATGAAACCTTGCCGAATAAGATGACTTTGAAGGGTTCTCACGTTTGGGTGATCTGTCTTATTCTGACAGTTGACACATGGACAACACATGAAACCATTGGTACTGTGGGCCTGGGCTTTCTCTAGAAATTTCCTCAAACCTGTCATGTACTCGGCAGTGCGTCGGTCACCATACATCCATTGTCGGTCCATCTGCATTATATAATGAACTACATCAATAACCATTACAGAACATCGACAAATAAACACTGAACATGCACGGTATCAATTATTTACAAATGAAATGAGAGAAAAATTAACCTTGATCGAAAAGAAGAAAATAAACTTCTTTAAGTGTACATCAAATCAATTCGTGAACTCTCTCGGGCATTTCATCAAACACCTTGCATGCATACAAAAAAAACAGACTAGCACACACCCCCTCCTTCCATTTCAAAAAAAAATGCCTCCAATGGTTTTGGGAGGGGGCTGCTGATCAGTATATATAAGCACCCCCCATTTGTCCCGGTTTCAGTCACAAAACGGGACAACAAGGAGGCCATTTGTCCCGGTTTGTGACTGAAACCGGGACAGATGGAGGTTTTTTTATTTTTTTTATTTTCTTTTTCTGTTTTCTGTTTTAAATAACTTTTGCAAACTTTGGATTTTGGAAAAACTATGAATATGAAAAATGTTTGAATTTGACTAACTAATACAACACCATTTTCTGTTCTCTATTTTAAATAACTTTTGCAAACTTTGGAATTTGAAAACACTTTTGCAAACTTTAGATATATTTTGGTCAATACAAGAGAACACGCGCACACAGAATATTTGCGTAACGGAATACATAGATAGTCTACTCATCAACGACATTAAGATGGTCATTGTCCGTATTATAGCCGCGTAGACTATCCCACTTCCGTGCAATCTCGAAGCCAAGGCGAGCGTCTAAAGCAGCATATACGACTTGATTGTAGCTCAATGGAACGTTGCCCCATCCGAAAATTAGGTCTTTTTGTAAGGTGTCTTCCTTGTCGTCGTCCGTGTACTTCCTCTTCTTGTATTTCTTCTTCTTCTCAAGATTTGTCCCAATGACCGCATTAGAGAGAGCATATAGACTAGGAGTAAAATTGCCGGTAGGGTTTCGGCGATCCCTCTGCAGGTCGACCGCGGACCGAATAATAATTCCGTAGTAGGCTAGCATCTTCATGTCATTATGGATTGCCACGCCGTAGAATTTGATTGTCTCGTCACCTAAGAAATCCACGAGGACCTGTGGCACCCGATCAGCTTTGCAAATTTGGAATACAAGAGTCTCGGTCGCCACCGAGAGTTGAAGGACGGCGGCGCACTGCGGAGTATCCTTCCGTCGAGGGTCGGTGAACTCGCAATCGAGTCCAACGGCTTTGATCGGAGCGGCGTCGAGGAAGTTGTTCTTCACGTCGCCGATCCACTTCTCCACGCGCCATGCACGAAGGGTGACCCACACCTTGAACCGCATGCCTTCCTTCTCGTAGTCGTAAAACTCATCGGACCGAGGCACGAGTGGCTCCATAGGGACGGAGAAAAGAGAGGAGAGAGATGGCCGGAGAAATGGTGTGTGGAGGAGTCGTACTGTGCAGTGCATTTTATAGCGCCGGAGAGGAAGATGAATCGCCGGCGGAGGGCAGAGGAATCGCCGGCGGCGCCGTATTTCCGCTCGTCTTCCGTGCGCGTCGAAAAAACGCGGCGGTGGCTCGGGCGCGTAACTGAACATGACATTTGTCCCGGTTCGTGACTGGAACCGGGACAAATGGGTGTCGCCTGAACTGCTCGGCGGGTGCTACCTCATTTGTCCCGGTTCCAGCCACGAACCGGGACAAATGAGTGTCGCCTGAACTGCTCGGCGCGTTTTATGCCCCATCTGTCCCGGTTTGCAGTACGACAGGGACAAATGGGGTTTTGGAGTTTGGTCCTTTAGCCTGTTTTCTACTAGTGTAGTCCCCGAAGCTGGTGCGGTCCTGCAGACTCGGATGCAGGGCCGTACCAGATTTAAACAACCAAACCAAATTAAGAAACACTCGTGCCAGCCGGGGTAGCAGCCGACGCTGGCCCGTTCCGGATGTCCACGCATGTCAAGAGTCGGACAGATCTCCCTGCCGGGCATATATCAATCGAACGCGTACGCGCGCATCCGAGATATCTCCATCTGACCAAGTGACAAGGGGTCCACCGGGGTGTCCCAGCCAACCAAGGATTCAACCAACCCGGGAATCACAGCTGCGCACCTTAAATTATCTTCTTTCACGCCACAGCCGAATGGATCGGTCTTCCCCTCCTTTCTTTATTCTTTCCTTTCCTTTTTCTTTCTCTTCCTCTCCTGACTGAGACCTGGCTCTCTTCTTCCCGCACCAACCAGCCAAAGATCGCGCAGGGGGGCAGGCGGCAACCTGGCGGGCGACGAGATGAGGCACAACCTGCGGGCGCGACACAGCTGAAGTCGGGGATGGAGGGCCGGCGCATCCGAGACGCGGGCGAGGCGCAGTCGTGCGGCGCCGGGATGGGCATGGAGAGGCCGGGATGCCGCCGGAGCTGGGCACGACCATGCTGGCGAGGAACCCGGGAGCGGGTGCTGGCGGGTTGTCGAGGTCAGGGGCGTCCATGCCGGAGGGGAACTCGGGGGCGCTGTCGGAGGATCCCGACTCGCGGGCTAGCTCACGCGCGGGAGTCCGAGCAGCCGAGGTCGGACTCGACCGAGGCGAGGCCGGCTCGGGGAGGCGCTGTCGGAGGAGATGCGGCCAAGGTCGGGGGCGCCGGTGCCTGGGAGAGGTCGGGCGCATCCGAGACGCGGGCGGCCGAGGTTGGAAGCCAACTCGGGGGCTTCGGGTTGTCGTCGAGTCGAGACGCCGGTCGGCCGGAGGTGCAGATGTCGGGATGAACTCGGGAGAGTGCCGATGACGTCGGGCGAAAACGCGCGGATGCCGGCACAGCCGACCTCAGGCCAGAGGCGGCCGAGCTGGAGGATAGGGCGATGTCGGAGGAGAATGTGGCCGAGCCATGGCGACGCAGTAGTGCTCGGCGGGCATGTCGGGGAAGACCCCGAAGAGGCCGGGGAGGTGCCATATCGGAGGTGAACTCGGGGAGGCACCGGGGTCCTGCGGGCGAGATGCGCCGGAGTCGGGGACGTCGCGCCGCGTCCGAGGTCGCCGATGCCGGGGCGCTGCGCTGCCGGACCAGAGGTCGGCCTGATCGAGGTAGTGGCGAGGCCGTCGTCTCGGTGGGGCGCCGGAGGTTGCCGATGCCTGGCGCGGGATTCCGGAGGCGGGGCTCGGGTGGTCGGGGACGATGCGGATGTCCTGGAGGCGAGGAAGCGCGGCCGAGGTGGAGGTCGGAGGCAGGACGCCGGGGGCGAGGATGCCGGGGAGGCGCGGTCGGCAGGGTGCTGCAATCGTTGCCCCCTTGCTATAAAGACTTCTTCATGAACTACAACATGCAGGGCATGGCTAAGTCCCTAGGTGAAGTGTTTGTGATGCTCAAGACTGCTGAGGTGGAAATCAAGAAGGAGCACACGCTGTTGATGGTCAACAAGACCGTTGATTTCAAGAAATCCGGTGGCAAGGGAAAGAAGAGCTGGAAGTCTAGGAGGGAGGGCAAATTGGTTGCGAAGCCCAAGACTCCAAAATCTGGTCCCAATGCTGCCGTGGAGTGCTTCTACTGCAAGGGAAATGATCACTGGAAGGGCAACTGCCTCAAGTACCTGGAGGACAAGAAAAGTGGCAAGATAGTCGCCAAAGAGCAAGGTATATTCGATATACATGTTATAGATGAGTACCTTACATCCGCCCGTAGCAACACTTGTGTATTTGATACTGGTTCTGTTGCTCATATTTGTAACTCTCAGGAGGAGTTGCGGAATAAGAGGCGGCTGGCTAAGGATGGGGTGACGATGCGCGTCGGCAACAGATCGAGAGTCGACGTGGTGGCTGTCGGCACACTCCCTCTACATCTACCATCGGGATTAGTTTTGGTTTTAAGTAAGTGTTATTTTGTACCATCCTTGAGTGTAAACATTATCAATGGGTCCTGCTTGTTACAAGACGGTTATTCATTTAAATCAGTATCAAGCAGTTGTGCTATTTCAATGAATGATATCTTTTATGTTGATGCTCCCGAGAGTAATGGTTTATTGTCGTGGTGGTGTCACGGCAGATGCCATAGGATGGCTAAATGTGTGGGGCTGATGGACGCTAGAGGATTTAGGGGAGGGATAGCGCGCTAAGTATCACACACAAATAAACACAACCGACATGGGGACGCGAGGATTTACCCTGCTTCGGGGCTCTCGTGAGGAGATAAAACCCCTACTGCATCATCTATCCTATCGGTGTATTTTTCCTTGGTATATGTGTGATACAAATTGCTCTATGAGCTGGGCAAGGCAAGCCTCTGAGAGGGCTTGAGGAGGATTGGGCAAAGGGGGAGATTGGCAAGCCATGGCCGTGGTGGTGCCTTCCCCCTGGTGCTCCTTATATAGAGGGAGCCCAGGGGACAAGAGGTGGCCCACCACACACTACTCATACACTATTCATGACATGACTACTGAGGTCTTGTCACACTATTCACTTCGTCATGTAGTTGTACTCTTGTCACATCAGGGGATGGGCTTGACATGTCTTGTCTGTCTTTTGTCCTGTAGCGCTTGGCATGGCATCCTCTCCGCGTAACCCGGCACGGGTATGCCGGGTGCCTTGGCGACTCCTCTCCGGGGCAACCCGGCATGGATATGCCGGAATCCATCTCTCTACCCGGCATGAGTATGCCGGATAACCTCCTTCTCCCGAGATCCGGCATGGTTATGCCGGATTACCCTTCCTAAACCGCCCTTCCTGCACATAAGAGAAAACGAGAAGATACCGACATACACAAGTCGGTTAGCGCATGCCGGTTAATGCAGGTGTCTTGGTGCACCCTCGGACACAACTTTTACCACATCATGACCCTACCCGGGGGCAGTCCCCCGACACTAGCACTAGAGCAAAACAGGCCACTGGTCCCAGGCCGTGAGGGCTTTTTGTCCCGGTCACGCGCCCGGGACAGCGTGTTCGGGACAAATAGCCTCCCCTATTTGTCCCGGGCACGCCACGGCCCGGGACCAGTAGGGGGGTCACGTGGCCAAACCAGACAGCCTCTGTCTCCCACTCATTTGTCCCGGTTCGTAATACGAACCGGGACAGTATATATGATTTTTTGTTTTCTTTTTTTGTTTCTTTTGTTTTGTTTCCTGTTTTCTATTTTTGTTTCTGTTTTCTATTTATGTTACTGATTCTTTTGTGTTTGTGTTTTTTCATTTATGTTTCATTTCAAACACGATCTAGTTGCATATTATACGTTACTATGTAATATATATCATGAATACACGATTTTTTCCTCGGGATATAGTCATGAATACTACTAGTACACGAGTTCTCCCAAACAAATATTTACAATCGGAAGATCATGTCTAAATATTTACAAACAGAGATCATTACATGACAGAGAAGCATTAGACCCTATTTTTTCCTCGGGATGGTCTTTTTTGGCGGCCGGATTATACTGCATTCTGCGCCTGGCTTTATGACATAGTCAAGCAGAAAGCCCGCAATTTCCTCCGTGATTGGTAGTAGGCGGTCTTTTGCATCAAGCCTGTTCCGGATCGTCTCAAACTAAAAAGGAGAGATCAACACCAATATATCAACCATTATGAAAATAATTCAATTTGAAAAGTGAACAAGTTTGAATGAATTGTTAACGTACCCTATTCCAGTCTACACCCTCATTGAAGTGAATTCGGATGAACTCGCAGACATAGAATCCACACAAATTGGTGCCTTGTTGCTGCTTCGCGCACTTTATGATAGAATAAGATAAGAAATTAATAAAAAATAATCAAATTTTTTGAAAAAATGGTATTGTGAGACTGAAATTAAGAATATGCGTATGTGGAACCTAGCTAGTACGTCTTACCTCTCGCCATTTAAAAGTGAGGTTCTTAGCTATACCGACATCCTTGTGGAAACCGGTGAACTTGTCCCAAACCCTGAAGTTTATGGTATGAAAAATTAGTAAAGAAGTTAACTAATTACTATATATTATTAGAAAAGACGAGGTCGATTGTGATAATGAACGAAATTACCTCTGGAGCATCTGTTTCGTGTCGTCGAACTTTTCTTCAGGTTTCGATAATGGGTCCAAGACATCAACGATTGCCTTTTCGACATCAATCCCAAATAATACCCAGTGAAATCTGCCATATTTTTATATTTGTTAATAACTAAATCTTCAATTACATATACTTAATTAACATCGAGTATGTATAAGAAAGTAAACAACTCACTCGAAGTTGAACGGGAAAATTATGGTGCTTTTGTAATGTTGCGCCATCAAATAAGTAAGCAAAAGCTCCTCCGTTTGATCTGGGTAATGTAAAAAAACCATGATGATGAACTCGATTAGGGTCAATGAATCCAATCTTGTGATTGAGTCCCAGCTTTCGAGATTGTATAATTTTCAGCCTGCATAATAGAGTACAAAAGTAATATAGTGATAAGGATAATTACAAGCAATGAAAAATAAGTAGAGCTAGAGAATTACTGACATATATACATAATTTAATTACTTACATGCAAAAGGCACTGATGATAGATTTGTCGAGCGCGTCAAAATTGAATAACTGCCATAATTTGCAATACTCGATTTGAACCTCGTCATCACCTGGGCCAAAAAAATCCTTTGGAATTTTCCCATAGAGCCAGTCTCCGTCTTGACTTTTCGTGGTACGCAAGTACCATGCATTTAGTTGGTGCAACCTAGCTGGTAGAGTGCGCACCATTGCAGGGTCGACAAGATCTTCTCCTCTCACATATGTCCGCACCACCTCATGTATGGTGACACTCTCGCCAGCTTGCAATGCCTTAAGCTCTGCCAGAGTTATACCCATATCTCTAGCTTGCTGCGAAAGTACATCATCGACCGGGTTCCGGTTGTAAGGCGCCAATATGAGTGGAGGGGCCGATTGTCCCGCCTGCATTCCGAGCTGTGGAACATCTCTCTTCTGGGTGGCAGCAGATTTTTGTTCTTCCCGCACTCTCTTAGATGTACGCACCAGAACGCGTGTGTAGTCATCGTCCATATTTAGTTCATATTGCGATGGATGCGTAAGAAATTCTATGGCCCACCGTATCGCTTCCGAAGAATAAACCGGAACAGGCAAAGACATCTTTTTTGCCTTCTTTCTCTGGGAAGTCTGGATCTCCTCGACCCATGTATCGACATCTTTGCGAGAGTTCACAAAGCGAGACTTCCCCGTTTCGCTTTTCTGAGTACTAGTCGACGCAGCGGTGCACTTCCGCTTCTTTTGCGGAGGAGATGGAGTGCGTTGACGCGGCGGAGTACGCTCACGCGACGGCGGAGATGGACTAGCGCCTTGGTTGTCGTTGTGGGGGGTGTCTGGACTAGCGCATTGGTTGTCGTTGTTTTAGTTATGTGGACTGGCTTGTGGACTGGGAGGGCGATTTTGCTGCATATGTGGGAACACGATGTATTCTTTTTTCCATAAGCAGGTACTCTTGAGGGCATATCTCAACTCAACCTCGTCTTCACCCGTAGGGAAGTCCAGCTTAATTCCCTCATATGTCTTGATAACCTCATCAACCTCGACAACAGCATAGCCATCTGGAATAGGGCGACAATGGTAAGTTCCATTTGGGCTAGGCGGTAGGGCAAAGCCGTGCGCCACCTTCACTGTTATGTTCAAGCATGGCACATGTAGGTCGCAAAGTATCCGCTGCACGATATTATCCACGGGGGGACGAGGACCCGGCATATCATTGTGGCGATCGAGCTCCGTCGAAGCCACGCTGCTTCTCCGCATTGATTTTGGATCAGGAGAAGGATCTTCGGGCGTCTCAGATTCGCAGGGCATCCGTCGTGTCTGCGCTGCCTTCAGCTCTGCTATCTCCTTCTCATGCTGTAGTAATTTATTTTCCATCCACTGGGCCCGGTCGGCAATCTCTTTCTTCTTTCTCGATCGGCTTCTATAAGTGCCAACATCTTTGAGAAACCCAAGTATCCACGGTACAGAGCCGACGGTTCCTCTTGTTCGTCCACTGTGTTCAGGATTCTTAAGGGCTCACGATAGCTCGTCCTTCTCTCTGTTAGGGTGGAACCTGCCTTCCGTGACCTCCTTCCATACCTCTCTGAGAGCTTTAATAGGGTCAGGTCCATGCTCCTTGGTAAAAAGACAGTCACCTGTTTCAGGGTCTAACTTTCCACCATGCCCATAGAACCAAGCCTTAAGCCGGTCTGGCCAGTCAAATGTCTCGATCTGTATACCTTTAGCCAAAAACTCTTCCTCCATTTTCAGAAACTTAGGCAGGGCCGTCAGGTAGCCACCTGACCCCATGTTATGGTGATATATCTTTTTGTCTGCATTTTTCTTATTTCTCTCTGACATGGCCTTAGCGGCTTCCGATTGCTTGTACGCCTTAAATTTGGGCCACTCATCTTTAATCTTTTCATAGACTCCGACAAATTCTGGAGTTTTACCTTCTTTTATGAACTTGTTAAGCCTTTTCTTCCAGCTGCGGAACAATTCACCCATCTCAATATAAGTCCAGGCCTTGCATCGATTCTCTATAACCGGCTCCTCCACATCCTCCTCTTCCGGTAAAGTGAAATTCTGCATGAGCTCGTCCCAAAGGAGTTGTTTGTCTGCATTCGAGACATAAATAACCCCCTCTTTTGGCACCTTTGGCTTATACCATTCTTGAACCCTGATGGACAGTCTGCCCCGAACGATGACTCCGCACTGAGCTACAAATTTCCTTGCGTGGTTAGCGGGAGCAATCGGTTTTCCTTTTTCATTGATCTCCTCGATGTGGTAATTCTGTTTCCCTTGGAGCTTTTTGGTCCCGGTCCGTGGCCCGCCTCGTTTCACCGCTGCTTTTTTGCTTGGTCCCGGTTCATGGCCCGCCGTCGGCTAAAAACAAGAAAAAGTGATAGTTAATATATGTATACACACAAATCTTTTCAACGGAGACAAAAACCTGAGGGCATATATCTACCTCGGCGGCCGACTTTCCAACAGTAGAGTCGGTGAACTGTCGGTGAGCTGAACTGTCGGTGACGTCTATTCCGTCTGAATGCCCCTCCAGTCCATCACCGGACTCGTTCAGAAATTGACCGGTGAAATCGTCTACGTGTTCCTCTTCTTGTTCATGGTTTCTGCCGGGGTCCAATTCATCACCTTCGCGAATGATGCCAAACATGTCCTCTTCTTGTTGAAGATTTCTACGGGTGTCCATAGTTTCTGCAGGAGATTTCCATCCATTTAAATAATTTTAATAACTCAACATCTAAATAACTTTACCGATATGTCATACAACTAAATAACTTTAATAACTTCATATATTTTATAATAAATGGATTATCCAAATGAACATTTCATTAGCTTAAAATGATCTTCATTTATTTTCAAAACACAAAATGATTTTCATGAATATATATTTTATATAAGAAAAGAATTAAATGTAAAATCTATTCTAAAGATATGTTATGAAGTTTTCAAATAATTTATGATAATATAAAAACTTTTATGAACATTTTGATAAAAAGTTTGTATTTGCAACGATATTCCAACAATTGTTTTTGTTTATTCAAACTTATTCAAACACACAAAATAATGACACAATGTCATCGTGGAGTCATCAATGGAGAAATCCTCACTGCCGAGCACAATTCCTTGGAATTCGAGCGTGAAGGGTCGTGCGAGTGTGTGCACGATACGGTGGATTTCTCGCCGAAGCGGACGCCGGCGACGGACAAGGCAACGCGAGGCTAGGGTTTGGGGCCCGGCCGGAGTCGAGGAAGGAGGCGGCGGCGCTCGAGGGGAATTTCGCATACTAATTTCCAATGTGTTGAATGGAAAGATATTTTTTCTGAAATTTTTAGTAGTTTATTTGCATTTTTCTGAACTAGAGACCTCCATTTTTTTTTTAGACGTTTCCTGTAATTAAAAAATCCCTGACGTCAGCCAGACAACGCTGACGTCAGCGGGCGCTGGCGAGCTCGCGGCGGTCGGCGGCGTACGTACGTGCGCGGGGCGCAGAGCGGGCGCGATTGGAGGCACGCGGGGACGAGGCCGTGCGGCGGCGAGCTGCGGCAACGACGGCGTGACGACACGGTGCTGCTCCATCTCCTTGCACGGCGGTGCTGCGGCAACGGCGGCGCGACGGCTAGGGTTTGGGGCACGCGCAGAGAGAGGGAAGAGGCAAGCGCAGGCCCGGCCGGAGTCGAGGAAGGAGACGGCGGCGCTCGAGGGAGCTGCGGCAACGGTGGCGTGACGGCACGGTGCTGCTCCATCTCCTCGCATGGCGGTGCTGCGGCAACGGTGGCGCGACGGCTAGGGTTTGGGGCACGCGCAGAGAGAGGGAAGAGGCAATCACAGAGAGAGGGGAGAGGCTCACCTAGTCGCCGGAGTCGAGGAGGAAGGTGGCGGCGCTCGAGGATGCAGCGAGGCCCGGCCGGAGTCGAGGAAGGAGACGGCGGCGCTCGAGGGGAATTTCGGCAGCCTGACGGCGCCGTAGTGATTTTGCTCCGGGTTGAGCCACCACCCGTGGCTAAGTGTTGCTTATATAGCAACACTCTATCTGTCCCGGGTGGTGGCTCAGCCCGGGGCAAAAAGCACTCATCTGTCCCGGGCCGTTGCTGCACCCGGGACAGATAGCACCCCATCTGTCCCGGGCTGTGCCACCACCCGGGATAGATGGGGTTTTTCCTTTTTCTTTTCTTTTTCTTTTTCTTTTCTTTTCTTTTCTTTTTCTGTTTTCTGTTTTCTGTTTTAAATAACTTTGGAATTTGAAAAAACTTTCAATATGAAAAGTGTTTGAATTTGACTAACTAATACAAAAACATTTTCTCTTTTCTATAACCATTATTTTAATTAGTTTAAAACTATTTTGAATGTGAATTTGTATAACTTTTGCAAACTTTGGAATTTGAAAAAACTTTCAATATGAAAAGTGTTTGATTTTACTAACTAATACAAAAACATTTTCTCTTTTCTATAACCATTATTTTAATTAGTTTAAAACTATTTTGAATGTGAATTTGTATAACTTTTGCAAACTTTGGAATTTGAAAAAACTTTCAATATGAAAAGTGTTTGAATTTTACTAACTAATACAAAAACATTTTCTCTTTTCTATAACCATTATTTTAATTAGTTTAAAAC
Organism: Poa annua; assembly: GCA_026929855.1. Lineage (NCBI taxonomy): Eukaryota > Viridiplantae > Streptophyta > Magnoliopsida > Poales > Poaceae > Poa > Poa annua. Next base: position 54,946,609 of record CM049426.1, on the reverse strand, counting down.
TATTTTGAATGTGAATTTGTATAACTTTTGCAAACTTTGGAATTCTGAGCTGTTCGATCAACACTTTAACTTCCAAACCGGGACTAAAGAAGAACACGGATCGTGTGTTTCTTTCAAGAACTTGTAAGCCGTTTGATCAGGTGTGTGTTTCTTTTGATTGCTTCTGAGCTGTTCGATTAACGCTTTCAGTTTCAAACCGGGACTAAAGAAGCACACGGATCATGTGTTTCTTTGAAACACTTGTTAGCCGTTGGATCAGGGGTGTGCTTCTTTTGAGCACTTGAGAGCTGTTGGATCAACACTATCAGTACCACTGGTTGAGCCCGTGACCCTATATATAGCCCCCTCTCGGACAAGGCGAGCACTCAGTGTTTCCTCCTTCTAGTGCCTAGCCGGGTGGTGTGTGGTATACAAATCACTCGGATTCCCTGCATACGCCCCACGGTGCATTTGATATGCAGGCACTCAGGAGCCACCGTGGGGCTGTATGCAGGTGAAATCGTGTGTTTTGTTCTATCAAAAAATAGTTCAATTCATCTACTGAGGAATATATACAAATTACTCGGATTCCCTGCATACGCCCCACGGTGCATTTGATATGCAGGCACTCATCAAGAGCCACCGTGGGGCTGTATGCAGGTGAAATCGTGTGTTTTGTTCTATCAACGCCGACGGATCCATTTGATATGCAGGTAAAAATGGAGCATCTTCTTCATATCAAAAGTTTAATATATTAATTATTACATATCGCACCAACATCTCCATCACACAACACCGCCAGTTCTTCTGCGTCGGAACCATGGAGCATCTTCTTCAATCAACTTGATGATTGGGTCAATGTTCACTACGGAAGGCGGAATTTCATCAAAATTATTATAATCATCTGACATGTCTGTCTTGTCCTCCACTCCCACGATGTTTCTTTTTCCTGAAAGAACTATGTGACGCCTAGGCTCCTCCACTCCCAGGATGTTTCTTTTTTTGGGTCTGCTAGACATGTCTTTCACATAGAAAACCTGAGCCACATCATTGGCTAGCACGAATGGTTCGTCTCTGTACGCAAGATTGTTTAGATCCACTGTTTTCATTCCGTACATCTTGTCTACCTCAACCCCGCCTTTCAGATTGACCCATTTGCACCGAAACAAAGGGATCTTAAAAGAAGGTCCATAGTCAAGTTCCCATATCTCCTCTATGCAACCATAATATGTGTTCTTCTGCCCATTGTTGTTTGTTGCATCAATGCGAACACCACTGTTTTGGTTCGTTCTCTTTTTATCTTGGAAACTCGTGTAAAATGTATTTCCATTTATCTCGTACCCTTGGAAAGTACATATAGTTGTAGATGGTGCCCTGGCCAACAAGTGTAACTCTTCATCAACCTTGTCTTTATTTTCAAGATGTGCTCGCAACCAACCGCCGAACGTGGCCATGTGTGTACGTACAATCCAGTTGTCAGACTTCCCCGCGTGTAGAGAGCGTACAAAATTCTTGTGTTCATCGATATACGGGGCCACCAAGGTAGAACTTTGTAGAACTATATAGTGTGCTTCAGTGAAAGAATGTCCATCCATACAATTTTTTGTTTTCTTTCCTAGTGTGCCTTTTCCACTAAGTCTACCCTCATGTCGTGATTGTGGAACACCTATCGGCTTAAGGTCATGAATAAAGTCAACACAGAACTCAATGACCTCCTCGTTACCGTAGCCGTTGGAGATGCTTCCTTCTGGCCTAGCACGGTTATGCACATATTTCTTTAAGACTGCCATGAACCTCTCAAATGGGAACATATTGTGCAGAAATACAGGACCGAGAACTTGAATCTCTTCGACTAGGTGAACCAGGAGATGCGTCATAACATCGAAGAAGGATGGAGGGAACACCAACTCAAAACTGACAAGACACTGGACCACATCATTTTGCAACCCTGGTAGAATCGCCGGATCGATTACCTTTTGAGATATTGCATTGAGGAATGCACAAAGCTTCACAATGGGTACTCGAACATTTTCCGGTAGTAGCCCCCTCAGTGCAATCGGAAGGAATTGCGTCATAATCACGTGGCAATCATGAGACTTTAGGTTCTGAAATTTTTGGAGTCTCACATTTACTATCCTCTTTATATTCGACGAGAACCCAGCCGTGACCTTGATACTGCTCAGGCATTCAAAGAATATTACTTTCTCTTGTTTGGTAAGAGCGTAGCTGGCAGGACCTTCGTAGTGTTCGAGACTTAGGCCGTCTCGTTCTTTCACACGTTTCTGGTCCTCCCGTGCTTCCTCTGTATCTTTTTTCCTCCCGTACACACCCAAGTAGCCTAGCAGGTTCACGCAAACATTCTTCGTCACGTGCATCACGTCGATAGCAGATCTAACCTCTAGGACCTTCCAATATGGTAGCTCCCAAAATATAGATTTTTTCTTCCACATGGGTGCGTGCCCGTTAGCGTCTTTCAGAACCTGTTGTCCTCCAGGACCCTTTCCAAAGATTACTTTTAGATCCTTGACCATATCAAATATTTCTTCACCAGTACGGTTGACAGGCCTCCTACTGTGATCAGCCTCACCTTTAAAATGCTTGCCTTTCTTCCTTGCGGTATGCCTGATCGGAAGAAATCGACGATGCCCCAGATACACACACTTCTTACATTTATCCAAATATAAACATTCAATCTAACCCAAACAGTGTGTGCATGCATTGTACCCCTTGGTCGACTGCCCTGAGAGGTTAGCAAGAGCAGGCCAATCGTTAATTGTTACAAAAAGCAGAGCTCGTAGGTCAAATTCCTCATGTTTGTGCTCATCCCACACCCGTACACCTTCTTCCCGCCACAACTGTAAAAGTTCTTCAAATAATGGCCTGAGGTACACATCAAGGTCGTCGCCGGGTTGCTTCGGGCCTTGGATGAGCAATGGCATCATAATGAACTTTCGCTTCATGGACAACCAAGGAGGAAGGTTATAAATACATAGAGTCACAGGCCATGTGCTATGACTGCTGCTCTGCTCCCCAAACGGATTGAAACCGTCTGTACTTAGACCAAACCTTAAGTTCCTTGCGTCATCTTCAAATTCCGGGAACTCTCTCTCAATTTTTCTCCACTGCGACCCATCAGCGGGGTGTCTACACATCGCGTCTTTCTTACGGTCCTCTTTGTGCCATCCCAACAACTTGGCATGCTCTTTATTCGCGAACAGGCGTTTCAACCGTGGTATTATAGGAGGATGCAGTCATTAGGGCAGGCATGTATCTTATGCACGTCTAATCCTAGAGGGCACACAACCTTCTTTGCTTCGTACGTGCTGTCGGGCAACTCGTTGACCTTTGGAAGCATCTTCCTAATTATCTGCAGCAACTTTCCAAATCCCTTGTCAGTCACACCACACTCTGCCTTCCACTGCAGTAATTCCAGTGTGGTACCCAGCTTTTTCTGACCATCTTCGCAACTTGGATACAACAATTTCTTGTGATCCTCTAACATCTGGTCGAACTTCAACCTCTCCTTTTCAGTTCCGCACTCTCTCTTTGCATCAGCAATGGCCCTACCAAGATCGTCAGTGGGCTCATCTGGTGCCTCTTCAGCTTCAGCTTCCCCCGTTGCAGAATCTCCGTACTCCGGGAACATAGGATAGTTGTCATCATCTTCCTCTTCTTCATTGTCTTCCATCATAACACCTTTTTCTCCATGCTTCGTCCAACAATTATAGCTGGGCATGAAACCATGCCGAATAAGATGACTTTGAAGGGTTCTCACGTTTGGGTGATCTGTCTTATTCTGCACATGGACAACACATGAAACCATTGGTACTGTGGGCCTGGGCTTTCTCTAGAAATTTTCTCAAACCTGTCATGTACTCGACAGTGCGTCGGTCACCATACATCCATTGTCGGTCCATCTGCATTATATAATGAACTACATCAATAACCATTACAGAACATCGACAAATAAACACTGAACATGCACGGTATCAATTAATTACAAATGAAATGAGAGAAAAATTAACCTTGATCGAAAAGAAGAATAAACTTCTTTAAGTGTACATCAAATCAATTCGTGAACTCTCTCGGGCATTTCATCAAACACCTTGCATGCATACAAAAAAAACAGACTAGCACACACCCCCTCCTTCCATTTCAAAAAAAAAATGCCTCCAATGGTTTTGGGAGGGGGCTGCTGATCAGTATATATAAGCACCCCCCATTTGTCCCGGTTTCAGTCACAAACCGGGACAACAAGGAGGCCATTTGTCCCGGTTTGTGACTGAAACCGGGACAGATGGAGGTTTTTTCATTTTTTTTTTATTTTCTTTTTCTGTTTTCTGTTTTAAATAACTTTTGCAAACTTTGGATTTTGGAAAAACTATGAATATGAAAAATGTTTGAATTTGACTAACTAATACAAAACCATTTTCTGTTCTCTGTTTTAAATAACTTTTGCAAACTTTGGAATTTGAAAACACTTTTGCAAACTTTAGATATATTTCGGTCAATACAAGAGAACACGCGCACACAGAATATTTGCGTAACGGAATACATAGATAGTCTACTCATCAACGACATTAAGATGATCATTGTCCGTATTATAGCCGCGTAGACTATCCCACTTCCGTGCAATCTCGAAGCCAAGGCGAGCGTCTAAAGCAGCATATACGACTTGATTGTAGCTCAATGGAACGTTGCCCCATCCGAAAATTAGGTCTTTTTGTAACGTGTCTTCCTTGTCGTCGTCCGTGTACTTCCTCTTCTTGTATTCCTTCTTCTTCTCAAGATTTGTCCCAATGACCCCATTAGAGAGAGCATATAGACTAGGAGTAAAATTGCCGGTAGGGTTTCGGCGATCCCTCTGCAGGTCGACCGCGGACCGAATAATAATTTCGTAGTAGGCTAGCATCTTCATGTCATTATGGATTGCCACGCCGTAGAATTTGATTGTCTCGTCACCTAAGAAATCCACGAGGACCTGTGGCACCCGATCAGCTTTGCAAATTTGGAAGACAAGAGTCTCGGTCGCCACCGAGAGTTGAAGGACGGCGGCGCACTGCGGAGTATCCTTCCGTCGAGGGTCGGTGAACTCGCAATCGAGTTCAACGGCTTTTATCGGAGCGGCGTCGAGGAAGTTGTTCTTCACGTCGCCGATCCACTTCTCCACGCGCCATGCACGAAGGGTGACCCACACCTTGAACCGCATGCCTTCCTTCTCGTAGTCGTAAAACTCATCAGACCGAGGCACGAGTGGCTCCATAGGGACGGAGAAAAGAGAGGAGAGAGATGGCCGGAGAAATGGTGTGTGGAGGAGTCGTACTGTGCAGTGCATTTTATAGCGCCGGAGAGGAAGATGAATCGCCGGCGGAGGGCAGAGGAATCGCCGGAGGGCAGAGGAATCGCTGACGGCGCCGTATTTCCGCTCGTCTTCCGTGCGCGTCGAAAAAACGCGGCGGTGGCTCGGGCGCGTAACTGAAACCATGACATTTGTCCCGGTTTGTGACTAGAACCGGGACAAATGGGTGTCGCCTGAACTGCTCGGCGGGTGCTACCTCATTTGTCCCGGTTCCAGCCACGAACCGGGACAAATGAGTGTCGCCTGAACTGCTCGGCGCGTTTTATGCCCCATCTGTCCCGGTTTGCAGTACGACAGGGACAAATGGGGTTTTGGAGTTTGGTCCTTTAGCCTGTTTTCTACTAGTGTAGTCCCCGAAGCTGGTGCGGTCCTGCAGACTCGGATGCAGGGCCGTACCAGATTTAAACAACCAAACCAAATTGAGAAACACTCGTGCCAGCCGGGGTAGCAGCCGACGCTGGCCCGTTCCGGATGTCTACGCATGTCAAGTGTCGGACAGATCTCCCTGCCGGGCATATATCAAGCGAACGCGTACGCGCGCATCCGAGATATCTCCATCTGACCAAGTGACAAGGGGTCCACCGGGGTGTACCAGCCAACCAAGCATTCAACCAACCCGGGAATCACAGCTGCGCACCTTAAATTATCTTCTTTCACGCCACAGCCGAATGGATCGGTCTTCCCCTCCTTTCTTTATTCTTTCCTTTCCCTTTTCTCTTCTTCCTCTCCTGACTGAGACCTGGCTCTCTTCTTCCCGCACTAACCAGCCAAAGATCGCGCAGGGGGGCAGGCGGCAACCTGGAAGGCGACGAGATGAGGCACAACCTGCGGGCGCGACACAGCTGAAGTCGGGGATGGAGGGCCGGCGCATCCGAGACGCGGGCGAGGCGCAGTCGTGCGGCGCCGGGATGGGCATGGAGATGTCGGGATGCCGCCGGAGCTGGGCACGACCATGCTGGCGAGGAACCCGGGAGCGGGTGCTGCCGGGTTGTCGAGGTCAGGGGCGTCCATGCCGGAGGGGAACTCGGGGGCGCTGTCGGAGGATCCCGACTCGCGGGCTAGCTCACGCGCGGGAGTCCGAGCAGCCGAGGTCGGACTCGACCGAGGCGAGGCCGGCTCGGGGAGGCGCTGCCGGAGGAGATGCGGCCAAGGTCGGGGGCGCCGGTGCCTGGGAGAGGTCGGGCGCATCCGAGACGCGGGCGGCCGAGGTTGGAAGCCAACTCGGGGGCTTCGGGTTGTCGTCGAGTCAAGACGCCGGTCGGCCGGAGGTGCAGATGTCGGGATGAACTCGGGAGAGTGCCGATGACGTCGGGCGAAGACGCGCGGATGCCGGCACAGCCGACCTCAGGCAAGAGGCGGCCGAGCTGGAGGCGAGGGCGATGTCGGAGGAGAATGCGGCCGAGCCATGGCGACGCAGTAGTGCTCGGCGGGCATGTCGGGGAAGACCCCTAAGAGGCCGGGGAGGTGCCATATCGGAGGTGAACTCGGGGAGGCACCGGGGTTCTGCGGGCGAGATGCGCCGGAGTCGGGGACGTCGCGCCGCGTCCGAGGTCGCCGATGCCGGGGCGCTGTGCTGCCGGACCAGAGGTCGGCCCGATCGAGGTAGTGGCGAGGCCGTCGTCTCGGTGGGGCGCCAGAGGTTGCCGATGCCTGGCGCGGGATTCCGGAGGTGGGGCTCGGGTGGCCGGGGTCGAGGCGGATGTCCTGGAGGCGAGGAAGCGCGGCCGAGGTGGAGGTCGGAGGCAGGACGCCGGGGGCGAGGATGCCGGGGAGGCGCGGTCGGCAGGTGGCGCTGGCGTCGCGGTGGAGCCGCTCGGGCCGAGATGGGGTTGATCCCGTGGGTGAGAAGATCGTGGCGAGGAAGATGACCAGGTCGGGGTCTTGGTCAACCGAGTAGTGGATCTCGGCCCACTGATCCTTTTTTGCTCTCTCCTTACTTATTCTCCTCCTTCTGTTATTTTTTCCAACGACCCGGCAAAAACAATAACCCAGCAAACCAACTATTGGGATACTCGGGGATTATATCCCCGACACTAGTCCCCGAGGCTGCGGGGGACTCGTAGAGTCGCGCGCAGACTTAGAAAAAATACCAACCTCATCGCCTTCACTTGCTCCACCGAGTACCTGCAAAAATACAATCATATGCCGGTTCCTTAGCCACTCTGGGCGTGTTACCGACATAGATGTCTTCGGCCACCGCCGGTCTGACACAAACACACAACACATGCCGACTTTTAGCCACTCTGGGCGTATACCGACACGGACGCCTCATGTGTCGGTCTTTAGCCACTCTGGGCGTATACTGACACAGAGTCTCATGTGCCGGCGTTTAGCCACTCTGGGCGTATACCGACACAGACGCCTACACACACAATGTCACACAGGTATCTCGGGTGTTTCGGTATCTCGGTATCTCGGTATGTCGGTATGTCGGCCCCTCTGGGCATATCACACATGTTTCGGTATCTCTGCCACTCTGGGCACATCACAGGTGTTTCGGTATCTCGGCCACTCTGGGCACATCACCGGTGTTTCGGTATCTCAGGTGTTGCCTTTGGCGAACTTTGATACTCCGAAACAAAGGACGACTTGGAAATATCGCCCGATGCCATGATGCATTGGCGAACCGAAATAAACGGGGATCTAGAGATATGGTATGATGCCAGATATGTTGGCGAACCGACATAAATAGCGATCTGGAGATATTGCAGGATGCCATGATATATTGGCGAACCGAAATAAACGGCGATCTAGAAATTGTGCATGATACCGCGATACGTGGGCCAACTGATACCCCAGATCATATGCAATGTACCTTGAGGTAACAATAAATATAAGATGGATCCGAGATAACCGATATAATCAAGACTTTCGACATGAGAATCCTCTCGGTAAAACCGATATCACCTTTCAACGTTAGTTAAGACATACATATTTAACAAGAATAAAGACAGAAAATAACTCTAGTAGCAAACCACACAATAGGACACAGACTCGGTTTCCACCGAGTCCCCGAGTTACTCTAAAGATCTAGCAGAAAAAACAGAGCGCACCGGCGGGTCAGTCCCCGGGTCAAGTCATCTTGCCCACGGGGAAAACACAGACAAAATATGCCGAACAACTTTTTAGACCGAGTCCCCGAGTTTGCTTTCACATTTACCACACTCCACAATCTCTGCTCTTGACAACCTTTTAGGCGCTCGCCAGTCGAGTCACGAGGTTATATCCGACATCATACAACACTTCTAATTTTGAAACACGGCATAAGTTTATTCGGCATACAGACTATACGGATAACCAAGCAGATAAATGAACCCGGCAGTCCCCGAGTTCAGTTTCGGGGTGCCGACACACAAACGACACAGCAGAAACCGACATATGATACGCATATAAATAAATTTAATCCGATCTACTCTATGGACTTAGCACGTAAGGCACAACTGACCGGTAAGCCAGTCCCCGGGTCAAGGCATCCTGCTCCCGGGGAAAAAATAAATAAACGACACAACAGACATAACAGGGCATTCCCCGGGTTACGACATTTCGTTCTCGGGTAAATATTTAAATAAAATTCGAAGGGGCAGTCCCCAAGTACATTTTAAAATTAAATAGCTAGTGCATAATTTAAATAACTGGTAAGTACTCACATTGCAGTCTCGACGCGGGTGTATGTCGTTGCAGCGCTTGAGATGTCGATGCGGCGGTGTACACATAGATCTCGGCACACCCAACCGGAATGTGCGCATGCCGGGGTGCCATCTTGCGGATGTAATTATTTCGCCCCAATGGAGATGTCGGAGTGCCGACCTGGATACCTCGACCTACAAAAATGCGGCCTTCATCCGGGCGGATGGCCGACTCATCAACGGTAGGTGTGGCCGGGGTATCCCTTGTCGGTCAGTCAAGCGGACGACACGACATACACATGGTTGTCCCCAGCCAACCAGGAGACAAATCGTACATGCTAGTTTCTTTTTTCTTTCTCTCTTATCTCTTTTCCACCGATTGCTCGGTCCTCTTTTTTTTCTTCTCTTTTCTTTCTTTCCTTTTCTCTACCCGAACATGCATGAGTCTCTTTTCTTCCGCTGACCCGACCAACCCGGCTTCATATTCCCTCGCGTCAGCCGACGACGAATCGGGCCGGCCAGAGAATGCACGAGGGCGCAGCCGTAGCTCGGCAGCCGGCGACTCGGGCGGTGGAGCCGGCAACCCGACAGCCGGCGACCCGGTCGGGAGCGCAGCCGGACGCTGCGTTCGGCCGGCGGCGAGCCGACACAGGAGCCCGGCAGGCGGAGGAGCAAGGGTGCGGCCATGCTGCGGCCTGCGGGACTCGGGTCGCAACCGGCGAGGCGACGTAGGAGCCGGGGTGCTGGACCGCAGGCGCTTGGACTCGGGCGTAGCTGGGCGTAGGGATGCGGTTGTAAGATAGGTCGCAGGTTGGGTGCAGTCGAAGGCGGCGAGTCAGGGGAGCAGTCGGGGGGCGAAGGCGGCAAGGAGACAAGCAGATGCGTTGTTGGAGATGCAGTGAACGACGCGGCTGGGGCGTCGCGGGCCACAGCCGACGCGGTCGAGGGCGTGGAGATCGCCGCGGGCACGGCAGCCGGACGGTTTCAGGGGCACGGGAGCCCGACGAGGCAGCTACCGCTGGATGTGGCTGGCAGGCGCCGGCACGGGCGGCGCCGAGTCGGAGGTCGAGGGCGTGGTTGCACGGGGCGGAGCCAGCGTCAGCATGCTGGAGCGAGAGGCGGCCGCATACGGTGTGAGTCCCGAAGACAGATGAAGAAGGTCCCGTCCGAAATTGTTCCCGCAAGCGCCACTTTGCCCCACGGTGGGCGCCAACTGTCGTGGTGGTGTCACGGCAGATGCCATAGGATGGCTAAATGTGTGGGGCCGATGGACGCTAGAGGATTTCGGGGAGGGATAGCGCGCTAAGTATCACACACAAATAAACACAACCGACATGGGGACGCAAGGATTTACCCTGCTTCGGGGCTCTCGTGAGGAGATAAAACCCCTACTGCAGCATCTAGCCTATCGGTGTATTTTTCCTTGGTATATGCGTGATACAAATTGCTCTATGAGCTGGGCAAGGCAAGCCTCTGAGAGGGCTTGAGGAGGATTGGGCAAAGGGGGAGATGGGCCAGCCATGGCCGTGGTGGTGCCTTCCCCCTGGTGCTCCTTATATAGAGGGAGCCCAGGGGACAAGAGGTGGCCCACCACACACTACTCATACACTATTCATGACATGACTACTGAGGTCTTGTCACACTATTCACTGCATCATGTAGTTGTAGTCTTGTCACATCAGGGGATGGGCTTGACATGTCTTGTCTGTCTTTTGTCCTGTATCGCTTGGCATGGCATCCTCTCCGCGTAACCCGGCACGGGTATGCCGGGTGCCTTGGCGACTCCTCTTTGGGGCAACCCGGCATGGATATGCCGGAATCCATCTCTCTACCCGGCATGAGTATGCTGGATAACCTCCTTCTCCCGAGATCCGGCATGGTTATGCCGGATTACCCTTCCTAAACCGCCCTTCCTGCACATAAGAGAAAACGAGAAGATACCGACATACACAAGTCGGTTAGCGCATGCCGGTTAATGCAGGTGTCTCGGTGCACCCTCGGACACAGCTTTTACCACATCATGACCCTACCCGGGGGCAGTCCCCCGACATTTATTCTTGTTGAATCTTGATCGTAGTACTCACATCCATACCATAGATGCCAAAAGAATTAAGTGTAGTGATGATACCGCCATGTATATGTGGCATTGCCGTCTCGGTCATATTGGTGTAAAGCGCATGAAGAAACTCCATGCATATGGACTTTTGGACTCGCTGGATTTTGGATCCCTCGATACATGCGAACCATACCTTATGGGCAAAATGACCAAGACACCGTTCAAAGGTTTCGTTGAACGGGCGTCAGACTTGGTGGGAGTCATACATACAGATGTGTGTGGACCAATGAGCGTGTTGGCACGCAATGGTTATCGTTACTATGTCACATTCACCGATGACTTGAGTAGATACGGTTATATCTATTTGAAACACAAGTCTGAAACCTTTGAAAAGTTCAAAGAATTTCAAAGTGAAGTTGAAAATAAGCTTAACAAGAAAATCAAGCACCTCCGATCCGATCGTGGTGGCGAGTATTTGAGTTTTGAGTTTGGCACACATCTGAAGGCATGTGGCATAGTGCCACAACTTACGCTTGCCGGAACACCGCAACGTAACGGCGTGTCCGCGCGACGTAATCGTACTCTATTGGATAGTGTACGGTCTATGATGTCTCTTACCGATTTGCCCGTATCCTTATGGGGTTATGCGTTAGAAACAGCCGCATTCATTTTAAATAGGGCTCCGTCCAAATCCGTAGAAACGACACCGTATGAGTTATGGTATGGCAAGAAGCTTAAGTTATCGGTTCTGAAGGTTTGGGGTTGTAAGGCGTATGTTAAGAAACTACAGCCCGACAAACTCGAACCAAAGTCGGAGAAAGTCTTTTTTGTAGGATATCCGCGGGAAACCGTAGGATACACCTTCTACAACCAAGCTGAGGGCAAAACGTTTGTCGCAAAGACCCGTACCTTTCTAGAGAAGGAGTTTCTCGCGAAAGGAGTTAGTGGGAGGAAGGTAGACCTCGATGAGATCGTTGATCCTGAACTCGAAATTCCGGGTGATGCAACGGAAGCCGTTCCGGAAACGTCCTCCACAGATGGAGTGGGATAAACTGTCGAGGAAAGTATTTTACCTCGTAGGTCTGGTAGATCTCGTATCGCACCAGAATGGTATGGCAACATGGTTTGCACCGTCATGTTAATTGAACAAGACGAACCTACGAACTACAAGGAGGCAATGGCGAGTCTAGAGTCCGAGAAATGGCTAGAAGCCATGAAATCCGAAATAGGATCCATGTATGATAACAAAGTGTGGACTATGATGGAGATTCCCAAAGGGCGCAAGGACGTCGAGAATAAATGGATCTTTAAGAAGAAGACTGATGCTGACGGTAATGTAATTGTCTATAAAGCTCGGCTTGTCGCAAAAGGTTTCCGACAAGTTCATGGGATTGACTATGAAGAAATGTTTTCACCGGTAGCGATGCTAAAGTCTATTCAGATTTTGTTAGCAGTTGCTGCATATTACGATTATGAAATATGACAGATGGATGTCAAAACAGCCTTCCTAAATGGTAACATTGAGGAAGAGTTGTATATGGTACAACCCAAAGATTTTAAAAATCCAGAAAAGGCTCACAAGGTATGCAAGCTATAACGTTCCATCTACGGACTGAAGCAAGCATCTCGGAGCTGGAATCTTCGCTTTGATGAGGTGATCAAAGGTTTTGGATTTGTCCAAAATTTGGAAGACACCTGCATTTACAAGAAAATGAGTGGGAGCTCGGTTGTGTTCTTAGCACTATATGTAGATGACATATTGTTTATTGGGAATGATGTGGAACTTCTTAATAGCATGAAGAATTATTTAAACAGTAAATTTTCCATGAAGGACTTTGGAGAAGCTGCATACGTCTTAGGCATAAAAATCTATAGTGATAGATCAATACGTCTATTAGCGTTGAGTCAGAGTACTTATCTTGATGAAATACTGAAGCGTTTCGGTATGGAGATGGCAAAGAAGGGTTCTCTGCCTGTTATCAAGATTAAAACATTACGAAAGGCACAGTGTCCGGTAACGGAACAGGGTGACGAGGTGTTAACTCGACAAGTCCCAGGGTTGCGCACCCCGGGTTGATTGATGGGGAGAGGGATGAGTGCAAGGTGGTCACGACGGCTGACAAGCAAGGATTTACCCAGGTTCAGGCTCCCGGAGGATAACACCCTACTCCTGCTTGTCTGGTTATTGATGCGAGTTGTGGTTACAATGGCGAGATTGCGATCTCGCTAGGTTTTGTGCCGTAGCTATGAGCGTATCCCCTGGGACGGGCAACCCTCCTGGCTTTATAGGCAGCCAGGTCTCGGGTGGTTGGTGCCGATGGCAACTACAGATATGGCAGGTTATGCTTCCTAAACGACTTGGACTAGGTTACATGGTACCCCGCGTGGGCCTTCTATGGGCCTTCCTATCCTTGGCGCGGCCCAGGTAGCCTTATCGTGGGCTACCCGAAAGGCAGCCCCACGTCAGTAGCCCCCGAGTGCTTGGTCGAAGCGTAGAGTGGAACAAAGGACTCCTTCCTCCTGGACGCGCCATTGGATTGCTTGATCTTGAACTTGAACTCGATTTCTTCAGTCGAACCGGCCACTCCCGATGGGAGTAACATTTGCAGTCGAATTACTTTGTCTTTATCTTCTTGTGAAGCTTGCTTCTACTCAGCCTGTTTGGCTTACTTGTGTATGGATTCGGCTGCTCGAGCTTACTATGTTTCCACCCGAATGGTTTCTTCGGGTTCTCGGATCATCGGCCGATCCTACCTTGTTGACTTCAGCTTTGAAGCTTACTACTCTAATTACTCTGTCGAGTTGCTTCAATTGATTTTGGAGCCGTTGGCTTGATGACGTCACTGGTGACGATCTGCTGCACGCCTCTGCGCTCGATGGGACGTGACTTGGCGGGCCCCACTGTCAGAGCTGACCGCGGTCAACAGTTGTCACGTCTCCGAAGTGGGCGCGAAATTTGCGCGGCATGATGACGACGCCTCGGTTTTCGTGCGTAGTGGACGAAGTGGGCGGTAACGGTTGGTTTCTTCGTGCGACACGTGGACGGTCGGATGTGCCTGCTCGGAGCCCTTGTTCTGTGGACGGTTGAGATGATGCTTTTCGAGGCATAAGTATTGTGTCTTGACGCTTGGGATTTCATCTTCTCCAATCGCTCTGTGCTCCCTTTCCTCTGCGCTCTACCATTTCCGCCGCCATCCAGAGCTCCGGGCAGTCTGTCCGTACACCATGCAATGTGACCATGGGCAAGCCGAAGAGCGCCGCTGGCTCCTCTGCCGCCGCCGACGAAACCGGGGTGATGAAGATACCCGACGGCGACTGGCAGAGATCATCGGTGAAGAAAGCCGAGGTGGAGCTCTTCCGCGCGCAGGGTCTGCTGCCACCTGCCGACCAAGTCCAGGTACGCGTTCCTGGCAAGGAGGTCTTCCCCACTCCCTGCGATGGGGAACATGTTTGCTTCGCGGATTTCCTTCCGCTGTGCTTCGGGTTCCCCATGCACGATTTCGTGCGCGGTCTCTTGTATGCCTATGGGGTTCAGATCCACGATCTGACCCCCAATGGCGTCTTGAGCATCGCGGGCTTCATCGTGCTCTGCGAATGCTTCCTGGGTGTCGCGCCCCACTGGGCGTTGTGGAAGTCGCTCTTCCTCGTTCGCAAGAACGTTGGGAAGAGCGGGTTGACCTTCCCCGTGGACGGCTTCGGAATCCAGGTGCGCGGTGACACCGCGTACTTCCAGATGAAGAAGTGCGACTCCGTCCAAGGATGGCGCCGGAGGTGGTTCTACGTCCAGTCGAACCAGGACGGCCTGGATGCGTTCGACAGCGGACGTGGACTGCGGAAGACCGGCGCCTGGGCGCACCTGCTGACCGCCGTGGAGAAGGAGGCCGTGCGGCCCTTGCTGAGCCTGCTGCGCGATCTGACCAAGACCCTTGGGCGCGAGGCGGGTGGCGTCTTCCTGATGGCCACCTTCTTCCGTCTTCGGGTGCAGCCGCTCAGCGCTCGGCCTCACCCGATGTGGGCCGCCGAAGGCGTCAGCGCTTGACGATGAGGAGGTGGAGACCAAAGTCAGATCCATCACCAACCTCCGAGTCGCGGACACGTGCAACGTCAAGTGCCCGATTTCTGCTTACGGGGCCTCGAACCCCGTTCCTGAGGTAAGTCTTGTCTTGTTTTCCTTTTGTCCTTGTTCGACTTGCGTCTACTTTTCTTTTTGATTCGACTTGTGTCTACTTGCTTCAGGGTCGAGCTCTGTTGATCAGCCTTCCTCCTCTTCCTGAGAACGGACCCGACGACGATTCGAAGTTTGTCGAGGAGGAAGACGAAGACGAAGAGATTCCCTCCGCACATTCTCCCCGTGATGAGGTGGAGGAAGAGGATGAAGTGGAGGAACCCGCGCGGAAGAAACGGAAGCTCCCGAGTCGTGGCGACTCTGCCACTGCGTCGTCACCAGCCAAAGATGTTGACGTTACTCTGGAGGAGGTCGTCGCGACATCGTCGGGTGCGCAGTCCTCGGGTGGCTGGGACGAACCCCTGAACGTTCCTCCAGTCAGCTCCGCGGCTCCTCGTTCTTTCGCGCGGATGCCTTCGCCCTCCCTGGAGAGTTATGACGACGTCGGTACCCCCAGGTGAGCTTCTTTATGATGTGTGTCCTTCGAGTTGCGTTTTGCAGTTGCGACGTTTAAGTTGACAGGTGTGCTTGTTTTTACTGCAGCCACCGTTCTGGCAATGTTAGCTCCCCCCTTCGGGACGTGGAGCATACATCTGCCCCTTCGACTGTACTGGGGACCCAGGCGGTAGTGGAGAAGGTGTTTGCTGAGCCTGCCGGCGTTGCATCGTCTAGCCGCGTTCCTCCTTCGGCTGCAGAGGACCTTGAACTCCTGGACCACGTAAATCTTTTATGCTTGTGCTTGCATCTTCATTTTTCATCGGGTGCGCGATCAGCGCTCCCGATGGGAGTAGCCCCCGAAGGTGTGGGTGACTAGTATAGTCGCCCGCAACTTTATTAACATCTTGCTTTTGCTTCAGCCGTACTACCGTCAACAGCTCGACGCAGTCGCGGCTTACGTTCGCCTGGAGAAAGAGAGGGACCAGCTGCGTGCATCTCTGAACCAGGCTACTGGGCGGCTTGATGAGCTTGAGAAGGCCCTTCATGAGTCTCGCGAGCGGGAGCTGGCGCGGGTCGCCCAGGAAAAGACTTAAGTCGGTCGTCTCCTTTCACTCGCCGGTGTTCTTGGGGGTAAGTTTCGGCTTGATGCCTACTTCGCCTTTGATCTTTTCTTTGCTTGACCTTGAATTTTTGCGCAGGGACTTGCGGTGGAGCTCCTCCAGAAGACGCGTCGAGTGACACGGTTGATCTGGCGACTGCTGTTGGCTTCCTCGACCGGGTCTGTGCTTATGCCTCAGACGCGCTGAAGAAGTCCGCAGCCGCGTTGCAGAAATCGACTGGAGCCCTCACTGTGGTGCACCAGAGTATCTTCCCGGGCGACCAGCCGCCCGGCAGCCGTGGACGCCCTTGCTGCGCCGTTTGAGGACGCGACCACCATCGCCGACTTTACGCGGTTACAGACGGTACGCGGCTCCGAGCTCACCTTCCAGCTCCTCTTAGGCCATCAGGTTCCAAGTGACTTCGAGAAGGTCGTCAGCGGTTTTCCCCGCAAACCCGATGGCCGAACCGCGTCGCTGAGTGGCGTGAAGGAGCGTGCCTCGCAGCTGGCCGTGTAGCTTGTGGCACTCTTCGAGAGGGCCCTTGCTAAGGCGACCGAGGCGGCTGCCGCTCGGAAGGGTCGTTCCCGATCGCAGTCCGCGGCCTTAGAGTAGGCGTAGCTTTAGGAATTTGGCAGTCGTCGTGGTCTGTATTTTGAACTTCTTGCTTTGTAATGAATATTGTCCTGTCAGGTCTTTTGGCCTTCGATATTGCTTTTGCTGACTTTCTTTCTTCTGAGTTGAACTGCGCTTCGCAGTCGTATGATTGTATTGACTCTGCGTATTCGTGGCAGAATGCTGTGCACGATGATGTTCCGCCTTCTCCTGTGGCCGGGCCGAGTGGCGCGGCTTCTTCTTCGGGTGCTCGCCGTCGTCGGGCGGCGCCGGCTCCTCCACGTAGTGTAAATGATCAGCGGATAATCACGTACCTGAAGAACAAGGTGGTGGAGCTTGAGGCGACCCTGAAGAATACTGAGCGGCTGCTGCACCGCTCCCAGTCGCATCCTACGGCGGAGTTCTCGCGACGTGAGGATTTTTTGCTTGGGGAGATTGATCTGATCAGTCGGCAGTTGCAAGGTTTGTATCCTTTTGGCGGCTACCGTCTTTGTTGGCTTTCTTTCTTGTTCTGACTTGCATTTTATGCGTGCAGATGTTAACCCTGATTGGGAGGCCGAGCGGGCTCGCGTTGAGGAGCGAGTTACCCGAGAGGCGTCCGGCGACTCCTACGAAGCTCGGCAGTTCTGGGTGAACAAGTCGAGGGGGCGCGTCCTTGCCACCATGCTTGATCGTACGTGGCGCGCTGCTTTTCTTCTGGAGAACTGCCGGAAGACACTCTGGCACATCAATCGTGTGTACTTCCCGCATAACGCGCAGCCGAACGGGCTGTCCGCCTTGCTGGAGAGGTTTCGCGATGGTGAAGGGCTGAAGGAGGTTGTCGACGCGCAACTTGTGGCTGGGGCGAACGCGGCGTTGGCGTACGTCCGGATGCACCGGCCGCATCTTCCGCTCGACCGGGTGCTTGATGGCCTGCCTGGTGATGACGACTTCGACGAGACCTTAGCGGCTGCGCGCCGAATCATCAGGCAGGTTCAGGACCTAAGTGAGCGCCTTGTAGGTCCTCTCGATGCGCCGAAGGCCGAACCTGCAGTTTAGAGTAGCTGTCGTCTGATGTACAGGGTTAGCTATAGAGGGCAAATGGCCTGTGCAAGTCGTAATGTAATAGATTCAAATACTTTCGAGTCATGAGAATTGATCTGCTTGCTCGAAAATGAAAATATCCGTTTTGATTTGCGACCTGTTTGGCGTAGTCGCCTAGTATGTTAGGCAACGGCCTAGGTTTTTTCAAGTGTGACCTGTGTGCCGCAGTCTCTGATTTTAACAGGTGGCGACTTAGGATTTTTGTAACTTGACCTACATGGCGCAGTCCCCGAGTTGTTCGAGTGGTGGCCTAGGATTTTGGCTAAGACCTGTGTGGCGCTGCCCCCGAGTAGGTCGAGTGGCGGCCTAGGATTGCAAGTGTTACCTGTTTGGCGCAGCCCCCGAGTATGTCGGGTGGCGACCTAGGATTTTGAACTTGACCTGTACAGCGCAGCTCCCGAGTGAGTTCGAGTGGCGGCTGAGGATTTTTCTAAGAAGGCATGTTTGGCGTAGCTCCCGAGTAGGTCGAGTGGTAGCCTAGGATTACAAGTATTACCTGTGTGGCGCAGCCCCCGAGTGTGTTGGGTGGCGACCTAGGATTTTGAACTTGACCTGTATGGCGCAGCCCCCGAGTCGGTCGGGTGACGGCCTAGGATTTTTGACTTGTGCTTGTATGGCGCAGCCCCCGAGTAGTTCGGGTAGCGTCCTAAGCTTTTCTTTCAACCTGTGTGGCGCAGCCCCTGAGTAGTTCGGGTGGCGACCTAGGATTTTTGACTTATGCTTGTATGGCGCAGCCCCCGAGTGGTTCGGGTAGCGGCCTAAGCTTTTATTTCAACCTGTGTGGCGCAGCCCCCGAGTGGTTCGAGTGGCGGCCTAGGATTTCAGCTTCCTCTGTGTGACAGGTAAATGAGACATATTTTCTTCAAATCACTTTATTGATTCTTGCGAACAGGCCGCCTCATTAAAACCCTTCCAGTCCCCTCAGGTACCCTGGTAAGGGAAAGAGTGCGTCTGAAACCTGCCGCGCTAATTTTCTTGTACAATGATTGGGTTGAACTAGGCGTAGAACCGGCGGAGTTGTGCCACGTTCCACGGGTTGCTGCAGTCCGCTCCTGTCTTCGAGTCTTTCAGGCGGTAAGCTCCTTTGCCGATTGCTTCTGTCACGATGTACGGGCCCTCCAATGGGGAAGCGAGCTTGTGCACCTTCTTTTGCTTGAGTCGAGGAACGAGGTCGCCTGCAACGAACGCTCTTGGTCGCAGCCTCCGAGTATGATAGTTGTGCAGGTCCTGTTGATACACGGCTGATCGTGCCAGGGCGATGTCGCGTGCTTCGTCCAAGGTGTCCCTGCTGTCTTCGAGTGCCTTCTCTGCATCCGACTCGTCATAGGCGACTACTCTCGGTGCGTCGAACTTGATGTCGCAAGGGAGGACCGCTTCTGCACCATACACCATAAAGAATGGAGTGTACTTGGTGGATCTGTTTGGCGTTGTTCTCAGACTCCAAAGGACCGATGGCAGTTCTTCCACCCATGCGCCCGTTGCGCGTTTTAGGGGCACGCGCAGTCGCTTCTTGATGCCGTTGCAGACGAGGCCATTGGCTTTCTCCACTTTCCCATTGGATTGCGGGTGCAAGACAGACGCGTAGCTGAGCTTGATCCCCTGCTCTGAGCAGAAGTCCTTGAATTCTTCGGCTGTAAAGTTCGAGCCGTTATCGGTGATGATCCCATTCGGTACTCCAAATCTGAAGATGATTGACCTGATGAAGTTAACTGATGTGGATGCAGTCGAACTTGTGATGGGCACGGCTTCGATCCACTTTGTGAACTTATCGACTGCAACCAGGAGGTGAGTGTGACCCCCGGGTGAGGATTTCTTCAGCGGGCCCACCATGTCCAGACCACATTGGGCGAAGGGCCAGGCTAATGGTATTGTCTTGAGTTCCTATGCTGGCGTGTGTGGTTTGTTGGCAAATTCCTGGCACCCTGTGCATTTCTTTACCAGCTCCTCGGCGTCCTGCATGGCTGTCAGCCAGTAGAACCCGGCTCGTAGCGCCTTGGCCACCAGTGCCCGACTGCTGGCGTGATGCCCGCAGATACCCGCGTGGATGTCGAGTAAGATGGCTTGGCCGTCGACTGGATCTATGCACCTTTGCAGGATTCCTGAGATGCTTCTTTTGTAGAGTTCTCCGTTGATGACGGTGAAACTTTTGGAACGCCTGATGATGCGCTTTGCTTCGACTGGGTAGGCTGGCAGCTTCTGATGTAGTATGTACGCCAGGTACGGTCCTGTCCATGTAGCTTCGACTAGCATGACCTCCATGGGGACCTTGTCTTGGCTTGGCGGGTTGGCATCGCCTTTTGTTGTTGTAGTGCTTGCTGTATTCTGAGTCTTGATGGATCTCTGCGTGATGCACTCGAGGAAGACGCCGGGTGGGACTGGCACCCTGTCTGAGCCCATGTTAGCAAGGACGTCGGCTTCCTCGTTGCTTTCACGGCCAATGTGGCGCAGCTCGCAGCCGTCGAAGTTGCCTTCCAATTGATTGTAGAGGTCTCTGTAGGCGATCATGTTGTCGGCGACGGCGTCGCGGGACTTCATGGTTTGCTGTACCACCAGGTAGGAGTCGCCGTAGATCATGAGGTGCGTGGCGCCGCAGTTCTTGGCCATCCACATGCCGTGGATTAGGGCCTCATACTCGGCTTCGTTGTTGGACGGCGTCGGAAAGTCCATCTGCAGGACATACTTGAGCTTGTCGCCTTTGGGGGAGATGAGCACGACTCCTGCCCCGGCTGACTTGAATTTCTTGGAGCCATCAAAGTACATCGTCCATGCATTGGACAAGTCGGGGACATTTGGTAGCTGGGCTTCTATCCACTCGGTGGTGAATTCCGGGAGGACTTGGGCCTTGATGGACTTCGGGTGAGCATACTTCAGCCCCCATGGTCCTAGTTCGACAACCCACTTGGCGACTCGTCCTGTCGCGTGTTGGTTTGTGAGAATGTCTGCTAGTCCAGAAGAGCTTACCACCGTGATCGGGTGCTCGGAGAAGTAGTGGACGACCTTTCTGGAGGTCATGAAGACTCCATACGCCAACTTCTGGTAATGAGGGTATTTCTGCTTGGACAAGGTGAGTACTTCGCTAAGGTAGTAGACGGGCCTCTGCACCGGGTGACTGTGCCCTTCTTCTTCTCGTTCGACTACAAGCACCGTGCTCACCACCCTGTTCGTTGCTGAGACGTATAAGTATAGCGGCTCATTTCCAGTGGTGCCACGAGGACTGGAGAGGTTGTCAGTGTTTTCTTGAGATGGTCGAATGCGTCCTGCGCCTCTTGTGTCCACTCGAACTTGTCCGTCTTCTTCATCAGTTGGTAGAAAGTTAAGGCTTTCTCTCCCAACTTACTAATGAACCGGCTGAGAGCTGCGACTCGGCCGGCTAATCGTTGCACCTCCCGGAGCTTGGTTGGTGCTGGCATTGTGAGTATGTTCTGCACCTTCTCGGGGTTTGCTTCGATTCCTCTTGCGGATACGAGGTACCCTAGTAGTTCTCCGGCTGGCACGCCGAACACGCACTTCTCTGGGTTGAGCTTGATCTGATACACGTCGAGTGCGGCGAAGACCTTGCGAAGGTTGTCGACTAGGGTATCTTCCTTTCGGGTCGTGGCAACAATGTCGTCGACGTAGACTTGGACGATCTGCCCGATTAGCCCCTTGAGGCATGCTTGCATTGTCCGCTGGTACGTGGCACCTGCGTTTTTTAACCAGAACGGCATCGTTTGGTAGCAAAAGACGCCGTCGGGTGTGATGAAGGCCGTCTTCTCTTCGTCTTCGACTTTCAGCCTGATCTGCTGGTACCCCGAGTAGGCGTCCAGGAAGGACAGGCGCTCGCAACCTGCTGTCGAGTCGATGATCTGGTCTATCCGCGGTAGCGGGAAGTGGTCCTTGGGGCAGCACTTGTTGACTGCGGTGAAGTCAACGCACATGCGTAGTTTCTTCGTCTTCTTTTTCTCCACTAGGACCGGGTTGGCGACCCAGTCCGAGTCCTTGATCTCTCAGATGAACTTGGCGTGCAGTAGTCTGTCGACTTCCATGGTGATCGCGTCTCGCTTGGGTCCTGAGAAGCGTCGCATGGATTGTTTGACTGGTCTTGCGTCCTTGTGGACTTTCAGAGAGTGCTCGGCGAGTTCCCTGGGTATCCCTGGCATGTCAGAGGGTTGCCATGCAAAGATCTTCCAGTTCTCACGTAGGAACTCGACGAGCGCGCTTTCCTATGCGGGGGTCAGACTCGATGAGACCTTGACCGTATTTGTGCTGTCAGGCGGCTGGACATGGTGGGTGACGGTGTCGTCATTCGTCTTGAACGCTGCGTCCTTGGCGGGCTTCTTGCGATCTGGGAAGACGGTCTTGTCGTTGTCGGCTGATATGGCCTTGAAGTGCTCTTAGACTCCGAAGAATTCAGAAATCTTGGCGAACTCGCGGTCGCAGCTGTTGGAGAGCTCGAAGTCGCCGCGGACGGTGATTACTCCTTTCGGCCCGGGCAACTTTATCATCAGGTAGGCATAGTGGGGTACTGCCATGACCTCAAAGTCTATCGACTCCTTCCTGAAGTGCTCGGGTGTACCGAGGATGACGTCGAGTGTGATTGTTCCCATGGGCGTGATTGCTTGCCCTGGTACTATGCCGTGGAAGGTGGTTTCCGATTCCGGCAATTTCTCCGTCGACCTGCTCATTCTTCTCAGGGTGTCGGCGAATATGATGTTGATGCCGCTGCCTCCGTCTAGGAACACCTTCTTCAGGCTGTAGTCGCCGATCAAGGCCTCAATCACGAGTGCGGCGTGCCCGGGTCGGACTACCTCTGATGGGTGATCTGCCCTGGAGAATGTGATTGGTGTCTCCGACCCGCGCAGGTAGTCTGGTACTGCGCGCGGGCTGTTGATGGCTTGAAGTACTTGGCGTGTGATGATTTTCTGGCGCCTGTTCGACGGGGGTCCCTTCTGGATCATGTTTAGCTGTCCCCGTGTGGCTGGGTACGTGTCGGCTGCTGTCGACTGACCCTGTTGCTGTTGATGCGGCTGGGGGAACGCTCCTGCCGCCTGCATCTGGTTGTTGTTTGCGGGTGCTGCCTGGATGGCTAGCTGCGGGGCTGCCTGTATTGCCTATACCGGAGCGATGATTTGCTGCATGGCTTGGTATATCTTTCTTGCTTTGCGACAATCCTTCAACAAGTGGCTGGAACCCCATTTGCCTGTCTCTGGGTTGCGGAACGAGTGGTGCTTACATTGTTGCATCAGCTCCTCTGCTGGGGTCAACGGGCGCTTCCACTCGCGTTTCTGACTTCCATCATTGTGGCCGATGCTGCTGTTGCCACGGTTGTACTGACTCGAGCTGGGCTGCCGACTTTGGTCGTACTGTCGGCTGCCGTCACGTTTGTCCTCACGGGGGGTTTCATAGCCCGCCGCTACTAATTCGATTGAATCGTGGGTGTAACGTGGCTTCTTCTTTTGACATGCCTCGTGCCAGTTGCTTGTTTCGCGCTCTTTTTTGGGAGAAGTTTCGCGGACGTAGTCCTCTCCTTCAGCCCATTGGTTGGCTGTCTTCATGAGTTCTATTGTGGTCTTCGGCTGGAGCCTACCGAATTCCTCCCGGAGGTCGCGGCGAGCGACGCCATGCATGAAGCCGTCCATCACTCGATCTTCTGATACGGCTTCCATGGTATTGCGGAGGAGTGTCCACCTCTGGATGTAAGAGCGGAGCGACTCATCCTTTTCTTGCTTGCAGGCCTGCAACTCGATGTAGGTCGTCGGCCTTGCGAATGTTCCCGAGAAGCTCTTGATGAAATTATCCTGGAATTCTTCCCATGTTCGGAAAGAGTCTTTGGGTTGGCTTGTGAGCCACCCGCATGCCGAGTCTGTCAACATGAGCTGGATGTACTGCATTGCCGTAGTCGACGTTCCGCCTTGGCAGGTGCAAGCGATGAGGTAGTCTTCGAGCCACAGTTTTGGGTCTTGCTTCCCGTCATACTTTGGTGTGCCAGCCGTCAACTTGAAGCCTTTAGGCATGCGGGTGTCGCGGATGTTGAAGCTAAAGCAAGCCGCGCCACATGGCTCGAAGTCGCGGTCAGCATGGTCATCCGCGTTTGCCGCGCTAGCTGAGCGCTCCTTGCGGTTGCGGTCCACCGTCTTCTGTGTCAGGACGTCGCGAAGGTCCTTGACATGCTGTCGCTGCGCCGCTGGGATGCCCGATGTCGTTGGTTCGTGCGCTCGGTTGCTTGGCCCCCTGGCCGCCAGAGCTTCTTCGATTGCCCTTATGGAGGCAATTTGTTGTTTGTGGAGAAGGGAGCGTGCGTCCCCCTCCGGTGGCTGCGTGAGCCGGAGGTATGTTTCGACTGAGATCAGGGCGGCATTCGCCGTCTTTGGGACGGGTATCCCGTTTTCATCTTCGGTGACGAAGGACGAGTCGAGGTTGCGAGTGAGCCTTGTTCGATCAGCTTCTTCCATGTGGGGGACACGGCCTCTGGTTCTCCGTGCTCCTTGGTTAACCTCTGTGGAGGATGTGAAGGAGAGGGCGGCTCGCCTGGCACTCGATGCATCCGCGTCTCTTTTGCGCCTGAGCAGGTCGGCTTTTTCGGCGCGAATTCGTTCGCCTTCCTTGCGTAGCAAGTACTGGACCGCCAGGTGGTCTTCTCGAGGTGCGTTGGGTGGGGGGAACGTGCCCTCGTCCACATGCTTCATGGCTTGGATCGCCATGTCCCGCGTGATGACAAGTTTCGTCTGGTCCGGCATGTCCACCTCTAGCGGATATGCGGGTTCTTCTTCGTCGTCATGCGGTGTTGTGCCAGCCATGAAGACTTGCTTGGGGTAGACTTGAGTCGGAGAGTTGGTGCTGCCGCTGCTGCTTCTGTCGCCCGCTTCCTGCTCGGGGTCGAAAATTGCTGCAACGTGGCGCGCGGCGCAGGCGCTGTCGCGTCTTCTCGCGATTGTCCATGTGCTCACGCTCGCCGGGGCGAGTGCGATTGGCTTGGGGTAGACTTGGGATTTCCACGAAGATGAGGGCGCGCGCGACATGGCTGTCGGACGCGGGCCCCTGGTCGCCCGTGCGGGTGCGACGGTCGAGGTGGATCTTGACTTGATCGACCGCACGACCGAGGTTGGGGTAGTAGACTCGATTCGCGCGGCCGTTGCCGAATTTGTCGATGTAGATGCCCTCTTCGCGGGTGCAGCTGGCGCGGCCCCTGCGGGTGCGGCAGATGCGATCTTCGCGGGTTCGGCGGGCGCGATCTCCGCGGGTGCGGGAGATGCGATCTTCGCGGGTTCGGCGTGCGCGATCTCCGCGGGTGCGGCAGATGCGATCTTCGCGGGTTCGGCGGACGCGATGGTTGCCGACTTAGGTGACGCCGTTGCGCGTAGCGCGGTAGTCGTAGACCTGAGTATACCACGACTATCGATGCAGCAGAATATGGAGCCGAAGGTGATGTGTATACCTTTGTCCAGATCGGCGTACACTGACTGGTGGGCTGGCGAGTGGACGACGTACTCGAAGGAGCCGAATCGGATCGACTCCCTGACGACGGACGCGCCGATCTTCATTGCGGATGGAGCCGGAGCGACCATGATCCTAGCACTTGTTTGCGTTCCCACAGACGGCGCCAATTGACGAGGTGTTAACTCGACAAGTGCCAGGGTTGCGCACCCCGGGTTGATTGATGACGAGAGGGATGAGTACAAGGTGGTCACGACGGCTGACAAGCAAGGATTTACCCAGGTTCAGGCTCCCGGAGGATAACACCCTACTCCTGCTTGTCTGGTTATTGATGCGAGTTGTGGTTACAATGGCGAGATTGCGATCTCGCTAGGGTTTGTGCCGTAGCTATGAGCGTATCCCCTGGGACGGGCAACCCTCCTGGCTTTATAGGCAGCCAGGTCTCGGGTGGTTGGTGCCGATGGCAACTACATATATGGCAGGTTATGCTTCCTAACCAACTTGGACTAGGTTACATGGTACCCCGCGTGGGCCTTCTGTGGGCCTTCCTATCCTTGGCGCGGCCCAGGTAGCCTTATCGTGGGCTACCCGAAAGGCAGCCCCACGTCACAGGGTAAGGCCAAAATGACTAAACATCCTTATGGTTCAGCCATAGGATCGATTATGTATGCAATGTTAAGTACTAGACCTGATGTGGCATTGGCTCTAAGTTTGACAAGCCGTTTCCAGAGTAATCCAGGAATGGCGCATTGGATTGCAGTTAAGAGCATTCTTAAGTATCTCAAGAAGACAAAGGAAATGTTCCTTGTCTATGGTGGCTGTGATGAAGAACTTGGCATAACAGGTTACGTTGATGCAAATTTCTGCTCAGACCCCGGTGACTCTAAGTCACACACATGTTATGTGTTCAAGGTGAATGGAGGCGCCGTGTGCTGGAGAAGTGGGAAGAAACCCATCGTCGGGCAGTCTACAATGGAGTCGGAGTACATAGCTTCTTGTGAAGCCGCGAATGAAGCTGTGTGGCCGAGGAAGTTCATCATTGAACTTGGACTGTTCCCAAGCGATCAAGACCCCATGATTCTTTTCTGCGAAAATACGAGTGCCATTGCTAATGCCAAGGAGCCAAGGTCTCACTCCACCGCCAAACACATTCTCTAACGCTTCCATGTGATACGGCAGTACGTACAAGGAGGCGATGTGAAGATTTGCAAAGTGCATACGGATCTGAATGTGGAAGATCCCCTGACGAAGCCTCTTCCGCTGGACAAACATGAAACACACCAAATAAATATCTATTAATGATACTCGGACACGCTAAGTATCGCTATGGCAAAAGGTTTAAGACTTTACGTTCAGGTTTGATAGATGAAAGTCATTCGTTATATCACAGGGATTAATTCATGGGGTCCAGGCCTACGAGTTAGTCGTTGATCAGAGAGGAGTCTCGATCATACATGTTACTATATCGAACCGCTAGGGTAACACACTTATGGGGTTTCGACAAGACAACCGGAAAGGAAAGATATCACCGGGAACATCGAGAGAGGTCCGATGGAGATCGGGCAGCAACGAAATAGTTTTCGGAGCTAGAATAAATTATATATAATATGTTTGATATTAATTACTGTAATTAATGTCTAAATACGATTTTATATATTTATTTTCGAATTTATGAAGCCTGATTTTCCTAAATGAGCCTTCTGGTGGAAAGAAGGCCCATGGGTGGAAAAATCCCCAAGCGAATTTGGTGGGGGCATGGAGGCCAGCCTAGGTGGGGGCACCAGCCAATGCGGCACCTGGCATGTGGGGGTTAGTCCCACATTGCCTGGCTAGCAAGTTGGCTCCCCCCTGGGAGCCTATATAGAGAGGCACCCCTGGCCTTTTAATTCACCAATTAATTCCCCAGTTCTCTCTCAATTTCGTGAGTCCCTTTGTCCGAGTTGCGCCGAGTTGAGAGGGGGATCTCTCCACCATAGCCCGCTGCCGCATGCTGGTGTTCCGGTCCAAGTCTTCCGCTGCTCGTCCTGGACTGGAGCTTCGGAGGTCATCGTCTCCACCGTACATGTGTAACGCCCTGTGAGGTGCTGCGCTAGCAGTGTTGGGAGGTCTACTTCCACTACACGACCTTGAGGTCGGGTTCGTCGGTCTTCATTGTCAACGTTCGTGCGGGAACAAAATCCCGATTTCGGTCTAAAAGGGTATGTATTCTGATCTCCATTCGTACTTCTATATCTGCATAGAATAGATCTTGGCATGTTTAGGGATATCGTTGCTAGGAATTTTTTTGTTTTCTGCACTCGATCCCCTTCATTAATAGTGAACACATATTATATAATTTATTCCGACTCCGAAAACTATTTTGTCGCTGCCCGATATCCATCGGACCATTCACGGGACATTTCCGGTGTTCTCTTTCCTTTCTGGTTGTCTTGTAGAAACCCCTTAAGTGTGTTACCCTAGCGGTTCGAGATAATAACAGACATGATCGAGACCCCTCTCTGATCAATGATTAATTCGTGGGCCTTGACTCCTTGAATTAACCCCTGTGATATAACGAATGACTTTTGTCGATCGAACCTAGACGTCGAGTCTTAAAACTTTTGCCATAGCGATACTTAGCGTGTCCGAGACACGTTCATAGATATCTCCATAGCTAGCTTGATCTCGTTACCGACAACACAATCTTATACTCATTTGTGATCTTATATCCGGGTGACCTAGTCACACGCTTGCAAGCTAATTTGACGTAATCTCACCGAGTGGGCCCTACAGCATCTATCCTACTATGCGGACTGGCAAATCCCGCTCTTGATCACTCGTCTCAACTATTCCCTTCCGATACCCGAGAGGGAAACCTTTATTGTCACAATATATAAGATATGACGTTTGATGCAATCAAAGTATCTTTCAGGAATAACAATAAGAGGTTATCTCACGGCCGAAGGCGTAATGAGTATGTCCTACAAATAATGAGTATGTCCATCACATCGTTCTACCAACGATATGACTCCATTGCCAACTGACGCCATGTCACATGATCGGGAAACCTCGATCATCAATTGCACAATGAACTAGTCTTAGTAGAGGCTACTAGGGACCTGGTTGTTTACGTATCACTCATGTATTAATGTTTCCGCTTAATACAGTTATAGCATGACACAAAAACGTATGATGAACAAATGAGATATGATAAATAAAACAGTTTATTAATTGCCTCTAGGGCATATCTCCTTCAGAGGGAGCCTTAGGCGGCGATGATTGACGTGGACGTGATGGAGCATCAGGCTGCGATGATCGACGTGGAGGTGAAGGAGCCTTAGTCCTTTGTTTCAAGCATGGAAATATGATGTATTTCTTTTTCCATAAAATAACTCCATGCAAGACTTCTCCCAGGGTCGACTCCTCTTCAGGGCCAGGGAAGTCAATCTCCAATGTCCCACATTCCGATAGAATTTCATCCACCCCGACACGAGCATACCCATCTGGAATCTCGCGGCCATGCCAACGCGCTGGAGGATCAACTTTCAAAGCAAAGCCGACGGCCACCTTCATGGATATATTCTTCATAGGCTGGTGTAGCTCACAATCAGTCTTCTCTTTGATATTGTCCACGGGGTAGCGCTCCATCGGTGACACATCAACTTGTGCATCATCAACGCTGACATGCAATGCCATGGAAGCCATGATGCTTCTCCGACAGTCGGGTGAGGGATCTCTGTACATGTGTTCTCCCTCTGGACGGCTTGATATTTGCTCCTGCATTTGAGAATACAGCGCAAAGAGCTGCTCGTTCTTTTCTTCCACATTCTTTAGCCGGTCTGCCGCCTCCTGGTCCCTCCTCTTCTGTGCACTCGCTCGGCTTCTATATGTGTTTAAGTTCTCATGAAACCCTATCTTCCAAGTAACACCTCCATAGCCTCGTACGCGTCCTCCGTGCTCAGGCTTTTTGCGTGCCTTTGTAAGTTCGTCGTTATCTCTATCAGGAACAAAATTTCCCGTCTCCACCTCGGCTATTGCTTTTTCAAGTTCCTTGAGGGGAGTCAACACTTCTTTCTTCGTCGGATCACGAAGAACCAACTCCCATGTTTCCATATCCAATGTCATACCATGCACCATCAGGAAATTTCCTGCTCTATCGGGCACTTTCTCTGCACCTTGAGATAGTCCTTTTGCCTTAATTCCAGCCTTAAGTTTATCCCACTTAGGCCTGGCAGTCCTGTAGCCACCTGTCCCTAGATTATGATGATATATATTCAACATGAAGGGAATGTGCCCTAGAGGCACTTAATAAAGATAGTTTATTCCCAGTTGTTCATTATATGTTTTATACCATGCTATAACTGTATTAAGCGGAAACATTAATACATGTGTGGGAGATAAACAACCAGGTCCCTAGTAGCCTCTACTAAGACAAGTTCATTGTGCAATTGATGATCAAGGTTTCCCGATCATGTGACATGGCGTCAGTTGGCAATGGAGTCGTGTCATTGGGACAATGATGTGATGGACATACCCATAATTTGTAGGACGTATTCATTACGCCTTCGACCGTGAGATCAACTCTTGTTGTTATTCCTGGAAGATACTTTGATTGCATCAAACGTCATATCTTATATAGTGTGACAATAAAGGTGCCCCTCTCGGGTATCGGAAGGGAGTAGTTGAGACGAGGGGTCAAGAGCGGGATTTGTCAGTCCGTATAGCCGGATAGATAATCTAGGGCACACACGGTGAGATTATGTCAAATGAGTTTGCAAACATGTGATTAGATCACCAGGACATAATATCACAGACGATTAGAAGATAGTGTTATCGGTAACAAGATCATGCCAGGTATGAAGATATGTATGAATGATGCTCGGACACGCTAAGTATCGCTATGGCAAAAGGTTTAAGACTCGACGTCAAGGTTTGATAGATGAAAGTCATTCGGTATAACACAGAGATTAATTCACGGGGTCCAGGCCTACGAGTTAATCATTGATCGGAGAGGGGTCTCAATTATGTCTGTTATTATATCGAACCGCTAGGGTAACACACTTAAGGGGTTTCGACAAGACAACCGGAAAGGAAAGAGAACACCGATAACGTCACGGGAATGGTCCGATGGAGATCAGGCAACGACGAAATAGTTTTCGGAGTCAGAATAAATTATATAATATGTAATTAAGATTAATTAGTGTAATTAATAGTTAAATACATTTTTATTTATTTATTTTCGAATTTTTAAAGGCTGATTTCTCTAAACGGGCCTTCTATTGGAAAGAAGGCCCATAAGGGGGGGAGTCCCCCTCAGGGTTCAGTTTGGGCGAAGGCTGGCCTAGGTGGGCCAAATGGGGCCCACCTAGGGCCGGCGGCTGTGGTTTGGCTGAATTGGGGTGTGGGATTAGTCCCACACCGCCAGCCAGGCAAGTTGGGCAGCCTCTTGCCCCTTTATATAGAGGGGCACCCCTGGCCTTTTAATTCATCCAATTATTCTCTAATTTCTCCTCGATTACGCGATTCCCTTTGTCGGACTCGTCCTGGACTGGAGCTTCGGAGGCCATCGTCTCCACCGTATGTGTGTAACGCCCTGCGAGGTGCTGCGCTAGCGGTTCTCGGAGGCCTACTTCCTCCACCCGACCTCGAGGTCATCTTTGTCGGCTTTGTCGCGCCAAGTTCTTCGTGACCTAGATGTCGGCTACGTCGTCTTCGTCGTCAACGCTTGTGCGGAAGCGTAATCCCCGCTTTCGTTCTACAAGGGTATGTATTCTGATCACCACCGTATTACTATATCTGCATAGTGTAGATTATGGCTAGTTTTAGGATATCGTTGCTACAAAAATTATTGTTTTCTGCCTATGATTCCCCTTCACCACGCGACATCATACGCATTCTTTTTGATGGTGCTTTATCTTCTTCTGATTCCTTGTAAGTCTTGAAATCATCCCATTGGGCACGTAACCTCTCTTGAGTTCTGAAAAAGCATTTTTGGTTTCCTGAGTTTTGGATAGTAATGACAACACGAAAAGGATGTTTAACGGTGTGCCTAAGTATTTCAGATACTACATCGCCTTAAAGAACAAAAAGGATGAAGATCAACCGAATTAAAGAGAGTTGGCTGGAAGTTTTTCCTGTCCTGTTAGGCCAGAAGTTCCGGTGCTGTGACCGGAAGTTCCGGCCTACGGGACGGAATTTCCGGGCCTGCACCGGACATTTCTAGTTTGTCAGACAACGGCTAAGTCCTTTAGGATTTCAGCTCTGGCAAAGGCGGAACATTGGCCGGAGGTTTGGCCGGATCTTTCCGGACGACCAGAAGTTTCGGCCTACCACCGGAAGTTCCGACCCAGACAAACGTGAAAATCGGCTAAGTCAAAACTTACCTGCGCATGGGCAAAACCGGAACTTTGGCCGGAGATTTGAGCGGATCTTTCCGGGTGACCGGAAGTTCCGGCAAGACAACAGGAAGTTCCGGTGCTGAACATGCCAGGATTTTCTCTAAGTCTGGATTGCCTGCGCCCTGGCCAAGCCGGAACTTTCCAGTTAACCGGAAGTTCCGGCTTAAGTGACCGGATGTTCCGGCCTCCGTGCAGTGAAAAAAGGCAAGTTCTTGGAGGGGCTATAAATACCCCTCCATCTACCTCCAGCCATTACAGCTCTTACACTCTCTCTCTCTTCATAAATGTGCTGACGCTCAAATCTTCAAGATCTCCCAACTCCTCCACCCAAACTCGTTGATCATTGGAGGAGCGAAGGAGAAGGCCCCGATCTACTACTTCATCGAAGCGATTTGTAATCTTCCCTTGTTCACTTGGGGATTTCGAGTCTAGGGTTTCCTCTAGGAAAACCTAGATCTCACC
Organism: Poa annua; assembly: GCA_026929855.1. Lineage (NCBI taxonomy): Eukaryota > Viridiplantae > Streptophyta > Magnoliopsida > Poales > Poaceae > Poa > Poa annua. Next base: position 54,914,440 of record CM049426.1, on the reverse strand, counting down.
ATTGTTGGTACTTGGTGTAAGCTTGACCTTTTGTGGTCATCTTGAGAGCCCCCAATTAAGTTGTGGGTGTGTGCCTCAAGAGTTTGTAAGGGATTCGATCTCCGCCCTAAAAGGGGATCAATAGTGGAAGGTGAACTCGCAACCTTTGTGGTTGAGTTCATCGGAGAAGAAGGTGAGTCTTTGTGGCGTTGCGGTTAACCTGTTGTGGTAGCGCACACCTCTCCATCGAGACGTACACCCTTGGGTGGAACTCGGGATTACCTCTTCGTCTCTGCGTGCTTCACTTGGTTCCCCCTATCCTTACTCCCTTACTTGCTTGTCTTGTACTCGTGTTTATCCTATTATTGCTTAGCTTGTCATTTAGGTAAATTCACCGTAGTTGCATATCTAGAGAATTGACCTTTGTGTTGAGCCTAAATTTGAAAAGACTTAAAATTTGTAATAGCACCTATTCACCCCCCCCCCCCCCCCCTCTAGGTGTCGGATTCCCGCTCAATTGGTATCAGAGCCAGGTTCACTTTTAAGGGCTTAACCGCCTAAGTGCAACGATGACGGAATCCGATGTCGAGAGGGCCGCCCGTGAGATATTAGAGGCGGAGACGGTGGCGTTAGCCAAAGGGGCAACCATGGTCGATCTTATAGATATGAGATCGTCCTTGGAGGCCCAACTCCTCAAGATGAATGAGATGCTCATGGCACTCTTGAAGTCTAAGGAGCCCGGGGTTACCTCTCCCTCTCCTTCTTCTAAGGAGCATGGTGAGAACTCTAAGGATTCATCTTCGGATGGGTCCAAAGATGTTCCTCCAAATGCTTCCCCCGGGAAGGCCGAAAATGATGAATCACCTAGCTCCTCTAATACCCCCAAAGGATAGGAATTTCATGAAGTTAACTATAATTACTCTCCTAATCCTCCTATCCCTCACCCTCATGTAAACTTTAGGAGTGACCCTCCTAAGCTCAAGCCTACTCATTTCTCTGTGGCAATTTCAAATGAAGTCTCATTTATGTAGTGCCTCCATTGAGCTATGGCGCATCATTGAAGAAGTATTCAAGGCCCATGATCCAACCAACTTGACAAGGAGAGAGGTGGTTGATAGTCAACTCAATGCCACCGCTCTTCATCAACTCCAAATGGCCGTTGGAGAGAAGGACATGCCTCTCATTCAACAATTCTCCACCGCCAAAGAAGTGTGGAATGCTATTTCCGGCATCTTCGTCGGTAATGAGAGCATGAAGAAGAACCCATATGATGCCTTGTGCAATGAGGTGGAAGGGTTCTACAAGTTGGATGGAAAAGTCCATGACGACATGTACCGGAGGTTGGTGGTGATTGCTAACACTTTCAAGAACCTCGGTGCGGCCTACATTGATGACGCTTGGATCAAGACGAAGTTCGTGACCGCACTCTTGCCCTTTGAGGAAACGGATTTGAAGACACTCCAAGGGAGACATGACTTCGCAAAGATGACATCCAATGAAGTCATGCAAGAGATGACTGCATACAAGGTGGCCTCCAAGATAGCACAAGATGCAGGAGCAAGAGCCATAGGGATGCACAAGCATGCCTCAATTGCTTTGAAGGCCACCGTTGAAGAAGCGGATGAAGATGAGTATGATGATCAAGTCGAGCTATCTAGTGAGACACTCTCAAGTACTCTCACCCAACACATGGGTCTTGCGGCAAGAACTTTTTGGAAGAACCCCGGAAGGGCCAAAGCTAGGACTGACAAGAAGTTCCCCTCAAATGGAGGAAAGCCAAACAACAAGGTGAGGCTTTGCTATAATTGTGATGACAAAAGCCACTTTGTTGTAGATTGCCCATGGGAAAGAAGAGGGGACCATGGTGGGAGGCTCGTGGCCAAGACGAAGGGCAAGGGGCCTATGCCCATGAAGAAACCCTTCTTCAAGAAGAACCAAAAGATTGTCTTGGTGACCCAAGAGCAATATCCCACCGATGATGAAGATAGTGACAAGGAGGACACCCCAACGCAAGTGGCCGCACTAGCCATTTCTTCTACACCTCTGTCACTCTTCTCCTCCCCAAATGAGAGCCCCATCATCAAGAATGCAAGATGTCTTATGGCAAAGACATCCGAGGTAAAATTGTCCCCCACCTCCATATCACATGATATTGATGATGATATGAGTCTTGAAGTCAAGAAAGAAATTATTGCATTTGACAAATTCATGACTAACTTGCGAGGAGAAGGAAAGAAACACTTTGGCTCGATTATGAGTCGTATAGGTGAGCGTGAGGATGAGCTTGAGTTAAAAGGTGAGATTGAGAGAGAGGATGCTCACACTAATGTGTCTCTCCAATCCTCCCTTGAAGATGAACAAGAAGCTCATTCTCTCCTTAAAGTGCAACTTGCCAAGATAACTAAGGATCGTGATCTTTACTTTTCTAAATGTAAAATTTTGCAAAATGAAAAGTCCGAGCTTCTAGTTTCTCATGCTAGACTTTGTGAATACTTCGAGTCACTTGAAAATACTCACAAGGTGTTGACAAGTGATCACGAACGTCTTCTCAAGTCGCGTGATGAACTCCAAACTCAGATATCTACTCTTGACAAACCTAGCACTTCTACTCTTGTAAATGCTAATGCAAATGTTGTTAAGGATAATGCTAGGGTGTTGTTTGTTCCATCCATGGCAACCGCGCCCAAGATCTCTCTTGATAAAGGTAAGGGGACACTCACTACTCCTCTTCATGAGCGAGTGCCCCACAAGGGTATAGAAGGTCTAGGCTATGTTGCTAAGGAGAAGAAGAAGATAAAGAAGAAGACCAAGCCTGCACAAGCCAAGAAAGATGACATTGCGAGTGGAAAGGCCACAAGGAGCACTGCTACTCGTGATGACTTTGCGGGCATATCTAACCCCAATTATGCCTTATATGTTGATTATTATGGGGATGTCTATGATAGATACATTGGTCCTTTTGATGGCTATATTGAATATGTTATTTGGGTCCCAAAGACCCTTGTTGCTAACCAAAAGGCACCCATTGCAAAATGGGTACCTAAATCAAAGAATTGATTGTGTGTAGGGCCTTGCTTCCGGAGGATCGAAATGGATAATTGATAGTGGGTACACTAGTCATATGACCGGAAGCAAGGAGATTGTAACGGAGTTGAAGCCAAATGATGATCAAATGACCGTTACATATGGTGACAATTCAAAGTCTAAGGTAATAGGGCTCGGCAAGGTGGTAGTGGCACCGGACATCACACTTGTGAATGTCTTGCTTGTCGAGTCCCTAGGTTTCAACTTGATCTCGATTCATTCTCTAACTTGTTTGGGCTATACCGTTATCTTCGAAAAGGGAATGGTTATCCTTATGCGGAGCAAGTCTCTCAAAGTGTCTTTCGTTGGGAAAGTTGAGAATGGGCTCTATATGGTTGACTTCTCCGGAGTCACCACTTCCCATGCAATGTGCTTATTCTCTAAGGTGAACTTGGGTTGGTTATGGCATCGCCGACTAGCCCATGTCAATATGAGGACTTTGCAAAGTCTCCAAAAGGGTGGCCATATCCTAGGACTAAAAGACCATGTTTCTTTCTCGAAGGATCGAATGTGTACGGCTTGTGTTGAAGGAATAATGCATGACATCAACCATCCAAGCAAGACCAACATTTCATCAACGAGGGTTTTGGAGCTTCTCCATGTTGACCTCTTTGGTCCCATTCCGGAAGCTAGTCTTGGTGGCAGGAAATATTGCTTGGTGATTATTGATGACGATTCAAGATACACATGGGTTTTCTTTTTCAAGTCGAAGGCGGAGACCCAACAAACTATCATCGACTTTCCAATGAAGCTCAACGTCAACATAATGTCCCAATATTGGTGATAAGAAGTGACAATGGTTCCGAGTTCAAGAACTACACCTTGAACGAGTTCCTTAGTGAAGAAGGGATTCGTCATCAATATTCCGCTGCTTATACTCCCCAACAAAATGGTGTAGCTGAAAGGAAGAACCGCACACTTATTGAGATGGCAAGATCGATGATGGCCGAGTTCAAGTCCCCAAACAACTTTTAGGCCGAAGTTGTCAACACCGCTTGCCATTCGTCCAACCGGCTCTTCTTTCGCAAAGGACTCATGAAGACACCTTATGAAGTGCTTGCCGGGAACAAGCCCAACATCTATTACTTCCGAGTTTTTGGTTGTAAGTGTTTCTATCTCATCAAAGGTGTCGTTTAGGCAAGTTTGATTCTAAGTCTCTTGAAGGGACGTTTAAGGGCTATGGTTCTGAATCCCATACTTATAGAGTCTATGACAAGGCCTCGCACATTATCATAGAAACTTGTAGTGTGGTGTGCGATGAGAATGACGGCTCCCTTGTGGAGCAAAGTGGTGTTTCCGATGTAGGTGATGATCAACCTCAAGAGGCTATCCGAAGGATGGGGTTAGGTGTCCACCGCCCCGTCAAACTCTATTATGAGGTTGCTCAACAAGGTTCAAGCTCTGTGCAAGCATTGACTACCACCTCAAAAGAAACCCCCGACAACAACGTCGTGCCCAACACGCCTTAACAAGAAGGAGTTCAAGAACCTCCGACTGCCCCTGAAGTTTCTGGTGGACCGGAACATCCGGTCTTTGGTCCGGAACTTCCGGTGTCCACACCGGAACTTCCTACCCCCATGACCGGAACTTCCGGCGCCACGGATATTCCGGGTGGCAGTCATCCTCAAGGCCAAGATCAACCTCCTCCTTCATCGCTCACACCCTTCGTTGATCAAGGCAATCAAGACCGTCAAGGTGGAGACATGAATGATCAAGATGATCAAGCTGTTCCTCCCACCACAAGGAGGGAAATCGAGATCCGCCGCTTGAATAGGGTTGACATGTAACATCCCAACATTTTATAATGTTCAAAACTCACAAAAATTTAAAATTTTAGTTTTGATTTAAAATAAAATATTAAAATGCATAAGAAAACCAACTATGAAAGACTTCAAACATATTGAAAGAGTTTAATAATTCAAATATCTCAAGTAATCATTATTTTCAAAAGTTGTTTCAAGTTAAACATTATAACATCCGCTGTATTTTCTTAAACCTCAATGTACAATTTGACAAATTAATTACCAACTCCAAACCATTTTCATGTAATACAAAGTCTCTTTTTAAGTATTGGATTTCAACCACTTAGCCATATCTATTCTTAAACTCATAAATTCAAAATTATTTAAAAATGGTATACTTGCAAATTGGTTTCAATCTTTCACCTGAGTTCAAAACATAGTTTTTTAAATTACAGGCCTATAGTTCATAACCTTAAAACTTCATAGATTTTATAATTAAGGAATTATAAAAATAAACATTTCATTAGCTTAAAATGATTTTCATTTATTTTCAAAACATGAAATGATTAATATAATCTATTTAAGGAATACATTGACTCTAAAATCTTTTCCAAAGTTCTTTTATGAAGTTTTCATATGATTTATCTTAATATAATGGTGCACAAAATATTTTAAATTAAAAATGAATACATTATATTTCCCTTTTCATTTTTTATATAGTTGTGTTATACTATTTAATATTATACTAAAGCCAAAAATGAATTTAGTATTGGGATATGAGTTTAAATAACTTAAATTCAAACATATTTGAATGTGGGTATTTCATAAAATTTATTTTAGCCAAAAATAAAATTAATTAAACCCTAGTTTTAAATTTAACATTAAGTGTCAGATTTGTATTTAATCAATATTTCAAAATTATTAATTTTGAAAATTGTTCAAAGCATATCCACTAATGTTTTAAAACATGGATATAAATATTACAAATTTTTAGAAATTTATTTGACTTCATTTGCACATTTAAATCAAAAGATATGAATAAAATGGAAAATCAGAAAAAGAAAAATCTTCTAAGGCTCGCGTTCGATGGTTTCGTGCAGTATATCGAGCTGCCCGTGCTCTACCGAAGCCGCCGCCGCCCCGTGAACTCCGGCGAGGAGTAGAACGAGCACCGGAGCGCCCCCGCCACCAACCACCGCCTCCATTCTCTTCGCCGAGCCGCGCCGCACTCGGGGGACCATCCGCGCATCCGGGGAGCCTCCCGAACGTGGCGCCGTCAACGCCCGAGGTCGCGCTGCCGCCAGCCTTTCTTCTCCGGCGAGGTCGCCGTCAGGTATAGTCAACGCCACCCCTGATCCGTTCGATCTGAAATCAACGGCTAGGATTAGATTATTAATCGAACTGGTACCTTTCAATTAGATCCGTTAGATCTTGATCTGACGGCCCAGATCCAGTCACTTAACCACGTCAGTGCCCACGTCAGCGCCATGTCGTTGCCTCGTCAGCGTCCAGTCAGCGCTGAGGTGGAAAAGAATTTATTTTAATTAGTTTAAATGGCAGTTTTGCAGAAAAGCCCATGCCACTTAGATCTGTTATAACTTTTTAACCACTTATCCAAATTAGACAAATTTTATATATTTGGAAAGCCCTTGACATGAAGAATATTTTAGATCTGCCAAAATTCAAATTTGACTTAGTTTAAAATATTCAAATTTCATATGGTGAATTTGAGTAATTTTATCATAACTTTAAATCTATAAATCCAAAAATTGCAAATAAAATTGTTTTAGAAACGTTATAAAATGTGTGATATGATGCCTCTGTTATAAAATAATTTTGAGAATTACTTTGATGATTTAATAGTTGTATGTTTAATTTGAATAGTTTGACTATTTTTGACATAACTTTTAATACAAACATTATTTTTGATTAAGTCCAATAGCTATAAGTTTAATTAAAAGCCCTCTGTCTATGAACCCCATTTATGAAATTTTGTTATAAATAAAAATTTAAAATGAATTTAAAGGTCAGAGACTCAATTTTATTTATTTTAGCACATTATAAGGTTTATTAATTTAAAATTTCTTACTTTGCACCAAAGGCATAAATAATTGTCCTTGTCCGGAGAAAGCTCAAATTCATGTTTATTAATTTATTTCATAACATTAATAAGTAAGTTTTGTTTAAAACCTTTTAAATGATTTTAGTTCATTTACAAGTGTTTATAAATATTATTGGTTAATTAGGTGTTACTAAAAATGTGATTTAAAACATCATAACATTTTAAATAACTAAGTTATTATTAATACTATAAACTTTGAAGTTGGGAATTAAAAATGTATAGCTATGAGAAAATTAAGAAATTCCTGAATTTGAATTTGGTTAAATTTAATTTTAAACATAATCTTAGGTAAATGAAATTAAATGTATATAGTTGTACTAAAGTGTTAAACCTTGCTTTTAAATTGTGATTAAGCCTTCTTGATATCCCTTTGTGTAAACTTTTGAAGACCATTTCATTAGAAACTTGGAAACACCCATACAACCTTTTCGAGTTGAAAATGTACAATTGACCCCAGACCATCCCTTGGCGAAACCCTAAACCCAAGCACATTAATTCTTTTTGTATATTGAATTATGTGACACCTTTGACCAAAACCCTCCTGAGAAGACTCGTTACGCTTGTATGTTTCAATATGTTTTGTGGTTGTTGAATTGCTTTTTTATTGGATGCACCTTATTGTATAGTTTGAAACGGGGAGCAAAGTTTGACTTGGACAAGAGTGTGTGAGAAACGACAAATTTCCAAAGGCAAGTGACTTCATAAAATACCAACTATTTTTATTCTATTGCATTACTAGTATTTTTTTAGTAGTATTTGCAAGTAGTATGCATGATAGGTTTTTGTGAGAATTGTAGTATGATATGCAAACCTGTTAGGTTACCCCTTTAGAAATTATAGTTAGACACCTATTATAATTTAGTGGAAATACATGCCGCAAAAAGGATTGTTTTGTGGTAGATGTGATAAGTGAAAGTTCCACTTATTAATTAACCGCCTGGGTGGATTGGTTCGATAGAGGAGGTTCAAGTTGAGTGGCTACTCAGGGGCCAGTTATGCGGCGGCCTGAGTTTGCTCACTTGTGGAAGGCCACCCAGGGCTATAAGATTTAAGTTTACACTGAGTTTAGTTGCTTATCGTGCAACCATTGGTCAATATGGGCTCTGTCTTGACGGAGTAAGTTGATGTGGACCTGGGTCAAGAGATTGATGGTGGTAGGGGTGATAGGATGGTGGTAATCTCTTAGTATGATCATCGGAAAGCAACTTCTGAAATGTCTCGTCTTGATCTTCTCCTTTTCCTTCTCACTAAATGAGTGTAGAGGATAGTTTGGGTTGATTGAGTCTAACGGTTAAAGTGCACACACTCTCGAGAGTTAAAACATAAGATCTTAGCCGTGTCCACGGCATCGGACAATTGAGTGACTACACAAGGCTGTCTTCTGAAAATCTCGTCATGCCAATTTCTTAATAAAACTTTGATGGGTGAACATGGGTAGGAGACATGGATTTGTCTCGAGATGTCTCATAAAGAGAAGATATTGTTTCAAAAAGTTGTTTACCAAAAGTAGGAGAAAACTTGCTTTGTGCAATAGACTTGAGCTCCACCAGCCAAATAAGCATATAGATACAGCATATTATAATATTAGCATTTAAAAGTCACTTGCCACCACAATTTAATTGTGCTGACCCTTTATAGCTGGGCTGCAACTAAACCTTGCAGATTTTTCGAATGAGGAGTAAGGGGATCGTCTTCGAGCTACTACCAACATGATTGCCAGTGGCTTCATGCAGATGATGTAGCTCCATGTTATCTTTAGATATGCGTATGAACTCTGAAATAATTTGTGAACTATTTATTTATTTAGCTAGCGCTTCAGCTATGCAAAGTTGTAAGAAATATTGTTTTTGGATCATTCGTTCTTGGTTGTAATAAATTTTGACATTGTACTTAGATATTACATCTTATTGGAAAATGCGAGACTTATGTGATCCAAGTCTTCCGCACGATTCATATGCACCATTGCTTTCTTAAGCAAGGGCGGTACAGATGGTATTAGAGCACGAATGTTGCCTGTAGGCTCGAAACCTCTAGGATTGGACAGAGACCGAAAGTCAAACATTTTTAAATATACTAGATTAAAGTTACTTTTCTATTTTTACATTAATTTTCTTGTCTTGTATATTTTACTTTTCACTTTAATTCTAATAATCTTACCTTTTCAAAATTTTAGATGGGAGAGTACACTGAGACCGCGTATGCTGGTGTTTTGTCGGATTTCATCTTTGGGAGGCAGCTGTCCAGGTTGACAAGTCAATTGAAGCTACCACCGCCCTATTTCCGAGGAAGGAAGGAGGAGACCGACATACCTAATGTGACGCGTTGAGAAATCCGCACAATCATGACCCCAGATTCCACGATGCCAGACTTCGAGCCCGTGGACTATGTCACCTACTACCCAGAGTGGATTGAAGGAGTGAACATAGCTATGGTGGACTTAATGGTCCGTTTCTGTTACAAGTATCGCAACAATCTAGCACCGGAATCGCCCTTCCGTGCCTTTGGGAAGAGAGATGCACTTGGCCACTCGTTGGCTCACACTGGAAATCGCTTGGACCTGCCCATCATTAACAAAATGTTTGAAGACTTAGATTTTCTCATCAACTGTCTGACCAGGAAGGTTCAACAAGCTTATGACATCACGGATCATGCCCGAGCCGTCATACACGCAAAAACCCAAGAACTCCAGACTTCTGAAACCCTTATTGGCCATATGGAGGAACACATCCATGACCTTCAGTTGCAGAACCTTGACAAAGATGAGCAGATTGCCGCACTTCAGGCACAACTCAATCCACCTCCACCACCACCGTTGGTAGCTGAAGAAGGAGGTGACAAAGGCACTGGAGATGTGGCTGTAACCGCAACTGTAAAGGAGGAAGAACAGGAGGAAGAAGACCCCGAAGAGGTGCTTTTTGAAGAGTCAAGTGAGGAAGAAGTCACACCTGTGGTGAATAACCACGCAATGAAGCGCAAGCGTGAGATCAAAGAGGAATAAGTGAAGCAATTTAAGCAACGTTAGAGGGACCACCATTTATCTTATGTAGCTTATCGTATCAATTTAGTGTATTGACCTTTCAAAATGTGATATGGCAGTACCAGCGTGTTTATTTTGGAACCTAAATCGTTTTCAGATTTGAGAATTAAAAACTTCGAGTTTCAGGATTATTACAATTGAGTGGTTTTTGAACCTTGAGCTGTGAATATGGTTGATTGCTTGATGTGTTGTTTGTATGACTTGAAATTATTTTAAGGGTGGTAGCCACCCAGTTAAGAATTAATCTCCGTTGCTTAAACCCGGAGATCCTAAACCGTTCTTCTTCCGAGCCTCCCCAATCAGAAAAATCATCCCCTACGAGCTTTTCAAGTTTCCATGTCAGAAATTTCATTTCTCAAAACCACTCGAGTTATCTAAAGTACTCCAAGCATTTTCTTTTCTTTCTAGCCTCTCCGAATCTCGGGGACGAGATTCCTTTTAAGGGTGGTAGTCTGTAACATCCCAACATTTTATAATGTTCAAAAATCACAAAAAATTAAAACTTTTGTTTTGATTTAAAATAAAATATTAAAATGCATAAGAAAACCAACTATGAAAGACTTCAAACATATTGAAAGAGTTTAATAATTCAAATATCTCAAGTAATCATTATTTCCAAAAGTTGTTTCAAGTTAAACATTATAACATCCACTGTATTTTCTTAAACCTCAATGTACAATTTGACAAATGAATTACCAACTCCAAACCATTTTCATGTAATACAAAGTCTCTTTTTAAGTATTGGATTGCAACCACTTAGCCATATCTATTCTTAAACTCATAAATTCAAAATTATTTAAAAATGGTATACTTGCAAATTGGTTTCAATCTTTCACCTGAGTTCAAAAAATAGTTTTTTAAATTACAGGCCTATAGTTCATAACCTTAAAACTTCATAGATTTTATAATTAAGGAATTATCCAAATAAACATTTCATTAGCTTAAAATGATTTTCATTTATTTTCAAAACATGAAATGATTAATATAATCTATTTAAGGAATACATTGAATCTAAAATCTTTTCCAAAGTTGTTTTATGAAGTTTTCATATGATTTATCTTAATATAATGGTGCACAAAATATTTTAAATTAAAAATGAATACATTATATTTCCCTTTTCATTTTTTATATAGTTGTGTTATACTATTTAATATTATACTAAAGACAAAAATGAATTTAGTATTGGGATATGAGTTTAAATAACTTAAATTCAAACATATTTGAATGTGGGTTTTTCATAAAATTTATTTTAGCCAAAAAAAAAAATTAATTAAACCCTAGTTTTAAATTTAACATTAAGTGTCAGATTTGTATTTAATCAATATTTCAAAATTATTAATTTTGAAAATTGTTCAAAACATATCCACTAATTTTTTTAAACATGGATATGAATATTAAAAAAATTTAGAAATTTATTTGACTTCATTTGGACATTTAAATCAAAAGATATGAATAAAATGGAAAATCAGAAAAAGAAAAATCTCCTAAGGCTCGCGTTCGATGGTTTCGTGCAGTATATCGAGCTGCCCGTGCTCGACCGAAGCCGCCGCCGCCCCGCGAACTCCGGCGAGGAGCAGAACGAGCACCGGAGCGTCCCCGCCACCAACCACCGCCTCCATTCTCTTCGCGGAGTCGCGCCGCACTCGGGGGGACCATCCGCGCATCCGGGGAGCCTCCCGAACGTGGCGCCGTCCACGCCCGAGGTCGCGCCGCCGCCAGCCTTTCTTCTCCGGCGAGGTCGCCGCCAGGTATAGTCAACGCCACCCCTGATCCGTCCGATCTGAAATCAACGGCTAGGATTAGATTTTTAATCGAACTGACCTTTCAATTAGATCCGTTAGATCTGGATCTGACGGCCCAAATCCAGTCACTTAACCACATCAGTACCCACGTCAGCGCCATGTCGTTGCCTCGTCAGCGTCCAGTCAGCGCTGAGGTGGAAAAGAATTTCTTTTAATTTGTTTAAATGGCAGTTTTGCAAAAAATCCCCTGCCACTTAGATCTGTTATAACTTTTTAACCACTTATCCAAATTAGACAAATTTTATATATTTGGAAAGCCCTTGACATGAAGAATATTTTAGATCTGACAAAATTCAAATTTGACTTAGTTTATAATATTCAAATTTCATATGGTGAATTTGAGTATTTTTATCATAACTTTAAATCTAGAAATCAAAAAATTGCAAATAAAATTGTTTTAGAAACGTTATAAATGTGTGATATGATGCCTCTGTCATAAAAAAAATTGAGAATTACTTTGATGATTAAATAGTTGTATGTTTAATTTTAATAGTTTGACTATTTTTGACATAACTTTTAATACAAACATTATTTTTGATTAAATCCAATAGTTATAAGTTTAATTAAAAGCCCTCTGTCTATTAACCCCATTTTTAAAATTTTGTTATAAATAATGTTTGAACAATTTAAAATGAATTCAAAGGTCAGATCCTTAATTTGATTTATTTTAGCACATTATAAGGTTTATTAATTCAAAATTTCTTTCTTTGCACCAAAGGCATAAATAATTGTCCTTGTCCGGAGAAAGCTCAAATTCCTGTTTATTAATATATTACATAACATTAATAAGTAAGTTTTGTTTAAAACCTTTTAAATGATTTTAGTTCACTTACAAGTGTTTATAAATGTTATTGGTTAATTAGGTGTTACTAAAAATGTGATTTAAAACATTATAACATTTTAAATAACTAAGTTATTATTAATACTATAAACTTTGAAGTTGGGAATTAAAAATGTATAGATATGAGAAAATTAAGAAATTCTTGAATCTGAATTTGGTTAAATTTATTTTAAACATAATCTTGGGTAAATGAAATTAAATGTTTACAGTTGTACTAAAGTGTTAAACCTTGCTTTTAAATTGTGATTAAGCCTTCTTGATATCCCTTTGTGTAAACTTTTGAATACCATTTCATTAGAAACTTGGAAACACCCATACAACCTTTTCGAGTTGAAAATGTACAATTGACCCCAGACCATCCCTTGGCGAAACCCTAAACCCAAGCACATTAATTCTTTTTGTATATTGAATTATGTGACACCTTTGACCAAAACCCTCCCGAGAAGACTCGTTACGCTTGTATGTTTCAATATGTTTTGTGGTTGTTGAATTGCTTGTTTATTGGATGCACCTTATTGTATAGTTTGAAACGGGGAGCAAAGTTTGACTTGGACAAGAGTGTGTGAGAAACGACAAATTTCCAAAGGCAAGTGACTTCATAAAATACCAACTATTTTTATTCTATTGCATTACTAGTATTTTTTTTAGTAGTATTTGCAAGTAGTATGCATGATAGGTTTTTGTGAGAATTGTAGTATGCTATGAAAACTTGTTAGGTTACCCCTTTAGAAATTCCAGTTAGACACCTTTTATAATTTAGTGGAAATACATGCTGCAAAAATGATTGTTTTATGGTAGATGTGATAAGTGACAGTTCCACTAATTAATTAACCGCCTGGGTGGATTGGTTCGATAGAGGAGGTTTCAAGTTGAGTGGCTACTCAGGGGCCAGTTCTGCGGCGGCCTGAGTTTGCTCACTTGTGGAAGGCCACCCAGGGCTATGAGATTTAACTTTAAACTGAGTTTAGTTGGTTATCTTGCAACCATTGGTCAAAGTCTCATCTTGATCTTCTCCTTTTCCTTATCACTAAATGAGTGTAGAGGATAGTTTGGGTTGATTGAGTCTAATGGTGAAAGTGCACACACTCTCGAGAGTTAAAACCTAAGATCTCAGCCGTGTCCCCGGCATCGGACAATTGAGTGACTACACAAGGTTGTCTTCTGAAAATCTCTTCATCCCAATTTCTTAATAAAACTTTGATGGGTGAACATGGGTAGGAGACATGGATTTGTCTCGAGATGTCTCATAAAGAGAAGATATTGTTTCAAAAAGTTGTTTACCAAAAGTAGGAGAAAACTTGCTTTGCGCAATAGACTTGAGCTCCACCAGCCAAATAAGAATATAGATATAGCTTATTAGAATATTAGCATTTAAAAGTCACTTGCCACCACAATTCAATTGTGCTGACCCTTTATAGCTGGGCTGCAACTAAACCTTGCAGATTTTTCGAATGAGGAGTAAGGGGATCGTCTTCGAGCTACAACCAACATGATTGCCAGTGGCTTCATGGAGATGATGTAGCTCCATGTTATCTTTAGAATTGCGTATGAACTCTGAAATAATTTGTGAACTATTTATTTTATTAGCTAGTGCTTCAGCTATGCAAAGTTGTAAGGAATATTGTTTTTGGATCATTCATTCTTGGTTGTAATAAATTTTGACATTGTACTGTTATATTACATCTTATTGGAAAATGCGAGACTTATGTGATCCAAGTCTTCCGCACGATTCATATGCACCATTGCTTTCTTAAGCAAGGGCGCTATATGGCACCTCACAAGAATTGAGAGCTCTATCTCTTGACAAGGTACTTGGTGATGTGAGAAGCAAGGTCTCTACCCGAAGACAACTTGCAAGATTTAGTGAACATCAAGCTCACATCTCCATGGTGGAACATAGAAAAGTCTTTGAAGCTCTTGAAGATAAATTGGCTTGATACTATGCATGAAGAACTCAACAACTTCGAGCGCAACAAAGTGTGGAAGTTGGTGGAAAGACCCAAAGATTGCCGCAATGTTATCGGCACCAAGTGGATATTCAAGAACAAGCAAGATGAACATGGCATGGTGGTGAAGAACAAGGCAAGATTTGTGGCTCAAAGTTACTCCCAAATTGAAGGCATTGACTTTGGAGAAACCTACGCGCCCGTGGCTCGTCTTGAGTCAATTCGTATACTTCTTTCCTATGCCTCTCATCATAACTTTAAGTTACAACAAATGGATGTTAAATCCGCTTTTCTTAATGGTCCACTAAATGAAGTTGTTTATGTTAAGCAACCACCGGGGTTTGAGGACCTCAAGTATCCGAACCATGTCTACAAGTTGGATAAGGCACTCTATGGCCTTAAACAAGCCCCACGTGCGTGGTATGTGCACCTTAGAGAACTACTTGTAGACCGTGGGTTCCAAGTTGGGGAAATCGACCCCACCCTTTTTACTAACAAAGTAAATGGAGAGCTTTTCATTTGTCAATTATATGTGGATGAAATTATATTTGGGTCTACTAACAAAGCATTACGAAGAATTCTCCAAGCTTATGACTGACAGGTTTGAGATGTCTATGATGGGTGAGATGAAGTTCTTCCTAGGATTTGAGATCAAACAATTGAAGGAAGGAACTTTCATCAACCAAGCAAAGTACATTCAAGACATGCTCAAGAAGTATGGGTTGCTTGAGCTCAAGGGTGCATCTACGCCAATGCAAACCAAATGCCACCTTGAGCTCAACCCCAAGGGTAAGGATGTGGATCAAAAGGTATATCGCTCCATGATTGGATCTCTTCTTTACCTTTGTGCTCCTAAAGAAAGTCATGATATGGCGGTCAAGAGAATCTTTAGATATTTGGCTTATACCCCAACCTATGGATTGTGGTACCCCAAGGATGCACATTTCTCATTATGTGGTTTCACGGATTCCGATTGGGCGGGAGATCAAGATGATAGGAAGTCAACCTCCGGTGCTTGTCAATTTATTGGGAGGTCCTTGGTAAGTTGGTCTTCTAAGAAGAAAAATTGTATATATCTCTCCACCGCTGAAGCCGAGTGTGTTACCATCGCAAGTTGTTGCACTCAATTGCTATGGATGAGACAAACTTTAAAGGAGTACGGAGTCGATTGCGACAAAGTGCCTCTTCTATGTGACAATGAAAGTGCCATCAAGATTGCTTACAACCCGGTGCAACATTCAAGAACCAAGCATCTTGAGATCCGCCACCATTTCATAAGGGATCATGTGGCACGAGGAGATATTGACCTATGATATGTGGGCACAAGGGATCAATTGGCGGATATCTTCACAAACCCCTTGAGGAAGGAAGGTTTTGCTTTTTGAGGAATGAGCTCAATATCATTGATTCAAGGTCCTTAGCTTGATCGCTTGCACACTCCCCTAGGTCGTAATCGCAATTTATCTTGTCTAGATGTAGGTATGGACATAGGGGGAATGCGGTCATAATACATTGGACCATCCCTCCCCCCATTATGCCGATAACAAGTGTTCTTTTATCTCTATATTCATTCTCATGTCTATTTGAGCTAAAACGACGAGTAGTGGTTTGTACCCAAGATATATCTTCGCGGTGACATGCCCAACACTCCAACATGGTGGCTTCGGCCACCGACCTCTTCCTATTTTTAGGAAGAATTGGTTTTAATGACTTATTCTTGGTTTTCATTTGCATCTACTTGGTTTTATGGAAAACACACTCAAGTTGGTCTTCTTGAGAGCTTATTGCATTTGCAATTTGAGTGTGAAGTACCATCATCAGTTTGGATCTCTCATCTAAGCTTTTCCCCCCTTTAACCTTGCTATTCCATCGCTCATGTCCATTTCGATTTACATTTCTCGAAAATTTGGTTTGGTTTTCCTTAAGTCCGGAAATTCCGGGTCCCAGACCGGAACTTCCGGTACTCAGGAAACTCCAGCACTTCATCCTGTGGCTAAGTCCAGATTTCTCCACTCCCTGGAGAAACGGGAACTTTGCCTGGAAGAAGTGCCGGAAGTTTCCGGTGCACAGAAACTTCCGGCCAACAGGCCGGAACTTCCGGTGCCAGGAAATTTCCCGCAGTTCCTCCAGCAGCTAAGTCCGAAATTCTCCACCCCATGGAGAAACCGGAACTTTGCCCGGAAGAACAGCCGAAAGTTTTCGGAGCACCAGAACTTCCGGTCCAGAGGACCGGAACTTCCGGCTTAAGTGGCTCGGGTCTATAAATAGGGCCGCGCGGGGTGAACTGGTTCTTTTTCGAACCATTCTTCCACCCCCGCGCCGCCCAAATCTTCTCTCTCCTCTCCCGAGCCCTAGAACTCCACCAAATCACATTGAGGCCTTTCGACCTCGGATTCCTGCGGTTCAAAGCCTGATCTGCATCTCCTCGTCGAGCGGATCCGTTTTCTCTGATCCGTTTTTTCCATGGACTTCGGTAATGTCTTTTATTTTCAAATCTAGGATGAATCTCATTCGTTTAACCTAGTGGATTTAGAACATATTATTTTGATTCCTTTGGTAGAAACCCTCCATTAGACTTGCCCTACAATCTCCTAGCAACGATTTGAATTTTTGTTGAAATTTCTTGAAGTTATATGGAACTTTTGGTTTTCAGTCTGAAACCCGGAACTTCCGGTGCCAGGAAAATTCCAGTAGTTCCTCCTGCGGCTAAGTCTGAAATTCTCCAACTCCTCGAGAAACCGGAACTTTGCCCGGAAGAGCTGCCGGTAGTTTCCGGGGCACCGGAACTTCCGGCCCCATGGACCAGAACTTTCGGCCCCGTAGACCAGAACTTTCAGACTGAAACCGGAACTTCCGGACTAGAATCAAAAAATTCTAGACTAATTCAAGTTGTTGCTGAATCTTGTTTCCTTGGACATGAGTGCTTATCCCCGTGCTTCCTTCTATCTCTATGATGTTTACATGCAGGTGCAGGTAGTCAGGCAGGGAGCCGTCGTGGTCGGGCCAAGAAGCAGGTGGTCAAGAGACGTGCAAGTCGTGGGCTAGAACCCAAAGAAGAAGAGGAGATCCTGTCTGAGGAAGAACATCAGCCAGATCCAGCCTGGGTTCAGTCATCTGCAGCACATTCCAGCAAAAAGAACAAGGGGCCAGCTGTCTCAGTTCTGCGCATGACTGCCGCAGACTTCTACACCTGGAGGTGCTCCTTTGACTATGCCAATCCATTGGAGCATCGGATCTTTCACAGCTTAGACATGAAGCAACTCCATGATGAGCTCTATTGTGGCTTCTCTGAGAACAAGCGCGTGTGTCCCATGCAGCCCATTGACTTTGAGTATCTTGAGAAGAAGCGCAACTATTACGGGGGTGATGTCACTGTTGTGGATGCTCTTGGTCTTCGGTCTCTCATGACCCGTCAGTGCAACTACAGCATTACCTTGATTCATCAGTTCTTCTCCACTGTCGTGTTCGATGACTCCCCCAACATTGGGATGACATGGATGTCCGGGAAATTCAGACTTCAGGCTTCTTTCAAGGACTTCGCTGCGCTACTTGGTTACACCTTCAATGGGTTGGATGAGCCTGCTGGTTTGAGACTGCATAATGATGATGACCTCTATGACAAGAATGACATGGTAGAATGCTATGAGACTAATGGCACTATTGGTGGCACTCATGACTTGAAGCCCGTCTATGACATTGTCCTTCGGATGTTCCGCCACTCCATTGCTCCAAGTGCTGGGAACAATGATGCTATTCGTCGAGGACTTGTTCATCTCATGGCATTGGCGAGCCAAGCATACCTCTCAGACTCCGTGCCCGAGCCCAACTCATTCCCCTTTGATGTCATGGACTTCATTTTCCACGAGATACACTATGCTATCTTCCATAGAAAGGTGCCCCCCTATGTACCCAAGATCATGCTGCTCATCAAGGACCGGTTTCCTTTCACCCCTGAGGAGAAGATAGATGTGGACGCTTCCCTTGAATGCACCCTCCACAAGCCTGTTCGCCTGCACATGAAGAAATCCCACGTGGCTGCCCCAACTCGCCACATGGGTACTTATGATGATGAGGAAGCCACCACTGGACGGAACCGTAATCCCTCTAACCCCAACATCCAGAAAGTAGCCAAGAAGAAGCGTCCATGGTTTGTGAGGGCTCTTGAGAAGATCATGCACATTGGCTCCTGTCTGCACAGGGAGGATTATGCTATGTATGAGCAGAATCATGCCATCCTCACCAACCAGTCCGCTATCATGTCTCACCTGAAGATGCCCAACCCACCGTCTCCTCCTCCTCCTCTCGAGGAATACAAGCATGGGAACGCTAGAGGGATTGACTGGAACATTGATGTGCCCTAAGATCTCACAGATGATGATGATGCCATGGAGGAAGATGTGGATGGCTTGGACCACGCGTCCGACTGACTCTTGGGGCGTTAGCATCGATCTCAACCCTTTTTGGTGTTGCAAGATGCCCAAGGGGGAGAATTTTATCTATTAGGACTTCTCGGAGATTGGCAAGGGTGGAAGCACAAGCTTTTATTTTTCATTGTGTTTTGACTTGTGCTTCTTGAACTTTTTAGCCGTGTTATTTGGAACTCTATCTTTTAGCATGTGGTAAGACATGTGATACATTGGTGGGAAACCTTGTGATGTAATAAATTTAGTCTTGTCTTACCTTATTTTTATTTCAGCAAGTTATGCTATCTATTCTTCTATGTGATGAACTTGCTAGGATTGTAATTTTGTAAAAGATAGGGGGAGTTGTGATCCTAAATAGATATGCACTTGTATTCAAACACAAGATTTAATAGTGCACATATTTAGGGGGGGGGGGCGTCTATTTTTTGCAAATCGTTTGTCCCGCTTGTGTTGTCATCTCTAACCAAAAAGTGGGAGATTGAAAGAGAATTTTCGATCTCCTGAATATGAAAAGGATGTTTAACGGTGTGCCTAAGTATTTCAGATACTACATCGCCTTGAAGAACAAAAAGGATGAAGATCAACCGGATTAAAAAGAGAGTTGGCTGGCAGTTTTTCCTGTCTTGTCAGGCCGGAAGTTCCGGTGCTGTGACCGGAAGTTCCGGCCTACGGGACGGAATTTCCGGGCCTGCACCGGACATTTCTGGTTGGTCAGAAAACGGCTAAGTCCTTTTGGATTTCAGCTCTGGCAAAGGTGGAACTTTGGCCGGAGGTTTGGCCGGATCTTTCCAGACGACCGGAAGTTCCGCCCTACCACCGAAGTTCCGACCTAGACAAACGTGAAAATCGGCTAAGTCAAAACTTGCCTGCGCACGGGCAAAGCCGGAACTTTGTCCGGAGATTTTACCGGATCTTTCCGGGCGACCGGAAGTTCCGGTCAACTCACCAGAAGTTTCGGTGCTGAATAGCAGAGAAATCTGCTAAGTCAGGAATTGCTCGCGCACGGGCAAAGCCAGAACTTTGGCCGGAAGTTTGGCCGGATCTTTCCGGGCGACCAGAAGTTCCGGCCAGACAACCGGAAGTTCCGGTGCTGAACATGCCAGGGTTTTCTCTAAGTCTGGATTGCCTGCGCCCTGGCCAAGCCGGAAGTTCCACCGGAACTTAGGCCGGAACTTTCCGGGTGACCGGAAGTTCCGGCTTAAGTGGCTGGAAGTTCCGGCCTGCACAGTGAAAAACGGCTAGTTCTTGGAGGGGATATAAATACCCCTCCACCTACCTCCAGCCATTACAACTCTTACACTCTCTCTCTTCATAAATGTGCTGAAGCTCAAATCTTCAAGATCTCCCAACTCCTCCACCCAAACTCGTTGGTCTTTGGAGGAGCGAAGGAGAAGGCCCCGATCTACTACTTCACCGAAGTGATTTGTAATATTCCCCCATTCACTTGGTGATTTCAAGTCTAGGGTTTCCTCTAGGAAAACCTAGATCTTACAATTGTTGGTACTTGGTGCAAGCTTGACCTTTTGTGGTCTTGACCTTTTGTGGTCATCTTGAGAGCCCCCAATTAAGTTGTGGCTGTGTGCCTCAAGCGTTTGTAAGGGATTCGATCTCCGCCCTAAAAGGGGATCAATAGTGGAAGGTGAACTCGCAACCTTTGTGGTTGAGTTCATCGGAGAAGAAGGTGAGCCTTTGTGGCATTGCGGCTAACCTGTTGTGGTAGCGCACACCTCTCCAACGAGACGTACACCCTTGGATGGAACTTGGGATTACCTCTTCGTCTCCGCGTGCTTTACTTGGTTCCCCTTATCCTTACTCCCTTACTTGCTTGTCTTGTACTCGTGTTTATCCAGTTATTGCTTAGCTTGTCATTTAGGTAAATTCACCGTAGTTGCATATCTAGAGAATTTACCATTGTGTTGAGACTAAATTTGAAAAGATTTAAAATTTGTAATAGAACCTATTCACCCCCCCCCCCCCCTCTAGGTGCCGGATTCCCGTTCAAGTTCCCTTGAACTCCAGAGTAATTTTCCCGCCCTTGACATAAGTCGCGCACAATATTTTCTTGTGGTTACAGAATTGTGTGGCCATCTTCTTAAGGATACACGCCTTCACTTTGTCCATCATGGCTTTGTTTGCTCCGGGGTGTCCATCTTCGGCAGAGTGAAATGGGATATCAGCTTCTCCCAAATAGATTTTTTTAATTTTCAGAGACAAAACTTATATTGTCGGCTCTTGCTGGCTTATTCCATTCTCGACAGGTGATCGGGATCATATCCCTAACAAGAACTCCTACTTTATTTGTAAATGTTGTCACGCTCTTTTTGGGCTCCAAAGGGATCCCATCGGCACTGACTACATCAATCCTCATGTGCATATTCTCGTCCCACTTTTTGGTCAGGCCCCTTGATGAAGTGGAACATTTGTTCGATTTGGAGGTCTACAAAAAAACATTCTTTAACTATATGCTCAATGTGTGAAGGTCTAGCTAGTGATATATATATCATGAGCAAAGACTTAAATATACACATCGGATGACTTGCAAGTTGAGGGCCCAGCGCTAGTATCGACATCAATACTTGTTTGCGGGTTGTCTCCTTGTAACAAATCTTCCAACAAACAATACCCATCATCATTCAGATATTGTGAGCCGTCATCTATAAAGTTCTCTACATCTTCTGGTCGGCTTTCCCCTATCATGTTCAACAATGCATCTTCCTGAGGATCTCTACCGTACCCGTTGTGGTCCATAGCTTTAACTATAAAGAAGAAGGATTAAATAAACATTAAAAGTAGTAGCAATAACAACAAAGAGGGATATTGTAGCGCCCCAACTTTTATTAAAGTTGGAACACCTGTGTTATGTGCTAGTCCCTCGATCACTGCCAGCACCACAGTACAAAATATAAAGTACCATTGCATAAGTATCAAATTGCTACAACGAGATCCAAACATATTAGCTAAGTATAGCTTTATTACAAGTTGCATTGCCATGAAGGCTAGCTAAAATTCAGAGTTCACAACAAAAGCGAATAACAATGAGCCTCATCTTCAAGCATGCGCCACAGGCAGACATGTTGGGTGTAGATTCGAGTCCAAACTTATTCTTCATCTGAATTACCTACACATTTGAATATGCAGCCCCCGAAGGAGGTCAATACAATGAAGTATTGGCAAGTGACTATGGTAGATATAAAATGACAAGTCTAGAATCTATATGCATATTTGGCTTGGTGGGGTTGGAGGCTATTTTGCAGAAAGCAGGTTTTCTCCTATCTTTTGTAAAACACTTTTATTTCTCAAAGACTTGGCACCAAGGGATAAAGCCCAAGTGCACCAACCATTCTTTCTTTAGTCAAATTTTACTTTATGAAAACAGTGTTGACATTCTTCCGCCCATCCTTGTCCAGCTACTCGAAGTAGTCCATTTCCGGGGACACGGCTAAGTACTCAGATTGTCGACTCTGTAGAGGTTGTGCACTTTCACCTTTAGACCCAATTAACCCAAACATCCTATACACGCGGAGTGTATTAAGGAAAGGAGAGAATTGAGACAAGAACTTGCAGAAGAAGAATGCAACCATACTAGCAAGAACCGTTCCACCTACCAACTCTACATCTGCTTGTCAAGCTGACAGGTTGCACCCTCACAACTTAATTATTCTAGACAGAGCCCATTGTCAAAAGGCTGCACGGGAAGCTTCTAAACTTGGAGGGACATATAATCTGTTTGTTCCTGGGTGGCCGTCCACAAGTGCACTTATGGGTAACAACCACCATGCTCATGGCCCTAAGTAGAATAGACATTCATCCTAGGCGACGACAACCACAAGCATAGTCTCAAAAGCCACTCAACATAAACCATAACAACCAATTCCACCCAGATGTGCATTTTAATTTTTAACACTTAGAAACATTTCTATAACCTGGTATATAAACATTTTTATAACATAGCTAAGCAACTAATAAAACTTTACATGGCTGCATAGGAAAAAGGGTGACTACACACTACTAGGATATTTGCAAAGTATAAACTAACTTAGCATTATAAAATAGTTCAAAAAAATTCCTGTCATGCATACTACTCAAAATATACTACTAATGCATATAGAAAATATTGGGTATAATATGAATGTCACTTGCCTTGGTAGCAGGAGGAGCAAGCACAACAAGAATAACAATCACAAGCAAGTCCTTCCTCTTCTACACAATCTAGCACAAGCAATACATAAAATAAATACCAACACAATATCACACAACACCAAACATAAATGTGTATGCATGCATGATATGCTATGAGTATAACAAGACACACTTATTACTAATTTTTATCTTCTGTTATTAAATGTATGAAATGCAATTTCTAGTAATTTCTTTTTTTATTTATCAATTAAATAATTGAAAATAATATAGCAAAACTTGATTTCTGTAAGTACAACATTTATTGTTTTATGAAAGTTTTCAAATAAGACACATATTAATATTTCTGGAGAGAGGGAAATAATACAACACTAAAATAATTAAATTTATTTACAAAACATTTTTATTATTTAAGTTATGAATTGAATAGCCGAAATACTCCTCGGATAATTACACGAATTATAATTTATCAAAAGAAAAAACAAATGATGTAGAAATAAACTACACTAGCAGGGCTATCCGTGGATATAAAATTTATCAAATTTGAACTTACGGATCAAAAGTTATGAATTTTCTAAGTTTTGCATATTTTTTGTTTTATTAAAAAAATTCCTGCGAAAAAAGAAATAAAAGGGGGCTACGTGGCGTGTTCTCATTGGACGAAAACGGTTTGACACGGATCGCGGCGCGAGCAGTCCGATCTAATTAAAAATGGACGCGCGAGATTTGATCGATCTAGATCCGTTGGATCTAGATCTAACGGCCCATGACTCAAGGACCAAAAACGGGCGGCGGCGTCGCCGGAATACGCCCGACCGCGGCGGCGCCATGGCCGGACTAGCGCAAGAAGAGGAGCGAGAGGGGTGAGGCGTCACCGAGCGAGGCAGGGCGTCGTGGTGAAGTCGATGGCGCGGTGGGGGGGCTTCGCGGCGTCTCCTCCTCTCCTCGGGTGCTAGTCGGAGACGACGGGGCGGACGGCGGCGGCGGTCGCGGACAGAGACGGCGCTCGGCTGCAAATTAACTCGCGAGACCAAGTCACAAACGTGTGCAAAGAGAAAAGGAAACGAGGAGGGGCGAATAGCGACTCCGGGGTGGCCGGAATACTCCGTGCGGCGAGGTTTTCGGCGGCGGAGGTGGCGGAGCTCCGAGCTCGTTCGCGAGCTGCCCGACGGCTGAGAAATTAGGGTTTGGGGTGGGGAGGGTGGCGGCGGGGATGGGGGTTTAAATAGGGGTCGGAGAGGGGGCAAACGCCGAGCTAATCACGCTCGGATTTTCCGGTCGGCGCCGATTTGAGCTCAGCGCGATCTCCGGCGGAGGAGGAAGAACCTGACAGGTGGACCCCACCTGTCAGCGAGAGGAGGGAGAGAGAAGGGCTGCGCGGTCTAGCTGGGCCATTTTCGGACGCGCGCGCGGTAGATTACCAACAGGCCGGTCCGAACTCCTAACCTTTTAAATAAAATTAAAATCTGTTTTCAAATACTGATTTCCAAAATGATTTTTAAACCTATTCAAAACATTTCAGAAAAATTCATAAAAATATATTTTGGAAAGGTTATTAAAAATGGAACTTTTTAGCATTATACTTGCCCATTAAATAATTGGGAAAATTTATATTTATTAAAGATGTTTAAATAAACACTTTATGGAATTATAAATTATTTAAACTTATAATTGAAATTTTATTTAATATTGATGTGATGTAATTTTATGCCTAATGATGAATGATGCATGAATGCAAAGTTTTAAATTTTTGCAAATTTTGGGATGTTACAGACTAACCCCCTTAAGAGGAAGCTCGCCCTCGAGCTTCGGAAAGGTCAGCAAATAGGTGTGGATGGTCTTCTCGGAGGTCATCCTCTCGTTCCCAGGTGGCTTCTTCCTCGGTGTGATGATTCCACTGGACTTTGCAGAACTTGATGGTTTTGGTACGGGTGACTCTTTCTGCGGTCTTTAATATCTTGATGGGCTTCTCTTCGTAGGTCAGGTCACTCTCCAATTGTACTTCCTCGAGGGGTATTGTATCCTTTAAAGGAACTCCCATCATCTCGGGATGACATTTCTTCAACTGACTGACATGGAACACATTATGAACAGCAGATAGAACTTCTACCAGTTCTAACTCATGTGCCACTTCACCTTTGTGAGAAAGAATTTTAAATGGTCCAATGAATCGAGGTGCTAACTTTCCTTTGATTCCAAACCTCTTTACACCTCGGAGTGGTGACACTCTAAGATAGGTTCTAGCACCCACCTCGTAGGTGACTTCTCTACGTTTAGAATCTGCGTAGCTTTTTTGGCGTGACTGTGCTATCTTCAATCTATCTTTAATCAGTCTGACCTTCTCTTCAGCCTCTTGGATTATATCAGGTCCAAAGAAACTTCATTCTCCTACACCACTCCACAACAATGGGGTTGTGCATTTCTTCCCATATAAGGCTTCAAACGGTGCCATCTCAATGCTGGCTTGGTAACTGTTATTGTAGGAGAACTCAGTGTAAGGTAGATTATCATCCCAACTAGATCCATAATCGAGTGCACAAGCTCTTAACATATCCTCTAAAATCTGATTTACTCTTTCAGTCTGGCCATATGTTTGCGGGTGGAAAGCCGTACTGAATTCCAATCTGGTTCCCAAAGATTCGTGCAACTTCTTCCAGAAATGAGAAGTGAACTGGGTCCCTCTATCAGACACGATACTCTTAGGAACGCCATGTAGGCACACAATTCTCTTCATGTAAATATCAGCTAACTTTGCACTTGTATAAGTGGTCTTCACGGGTATAAAGTGAGCTATTTTGGTTAGACGACAAACAATAACCCAAATAGAATCATAACCTGATCTGGTCCTTGGTAACCCGGTGATGAAATCCATCCCAATAGAATCCCACTTCCAATCCGGTACTTTCAAAGGTTGCAAGAGTCCTGCTGGTTTCTGATGTTCTGCCTTTACTCGACTGCATACATCACACTTAGCGATATATTCTGCTATTTCTCTTTTCAGATTGTTCCACCAAAATCTCTCCTTCACATCCATATACATCTTGGTATTTCCCGGATGAATAGAATAAGTTGTCTCATGAGCTTCTTGCAGAATTAACTTTCTAATATCAGGATCATTGGCCACACATACGCGTTTTTCAAACCACAAAATTCCTTGTTCATCCTCATGGAATCCTTTAGCTTTTCCTGCTCTCAGATTGACTTTGATTTCTTCTATTTCCTTGTCTCCTTTCTGAGTGTCCCGCATCTTGTCCATCAAAGTAGGTTGTACTACTAATGAGGCTACAAAACCTTCTGGTACTACTTCCAATCTGAGGTCCTTGAATGCCTTGCATAAATCTTTGGGTATTTCTCCTGCTGTGAGGCCATTCACATACGCTTTACGGCTCAGGGCGTCTGCTACTACATTTGCCTTTCCCGGGTGATATTGGAGACTTAGATCATAATCCTTGATAAGTTCCAACCACCTTCTCTGTCTCATGTTCAATTCCTTCTGAGTAAAAATGTACTTCAAACTTTTGTGGTCCGTGAATACTTCACATCTTTTTCCCATCAGGTAGGGTCTCCAAGTTTTCAGGACATGTACTACTGAGGCTAACTCAAGATCATGAGTTGGATAATTTGCTTCATGTTTCTTGAGCTGTCTCGAGGCATAAGATGCCCCTCTGCCTTCTTGCATCAACACACTTCCCAGACCTTGGCGTGAAGCATCACAGTACACTTGGAATTCCTTCTCCAAATCAGGTAAGCATAGAACTGGGGTTGAAACTAGACGTTTCTTCAACTCCTGAAAACTGGCTTCGCATGCCTCAGTCCACTCAAATTTCTTCTCCTTCTTTAATAATTATGTCAAGGCCTTGGCGATTTTGGAAAAGTTTTCAGTAAATCTTCGGTAGTATCCTGCTAGACCAAGGAAACTCCGTAATTCTCCAACATTCTTTGGTGGCTCCCATTGGTTACAGCTGAAACCTTTTCAGGATCCACTGCTATACCCTCTTTAGATACTTTGTGACCTAGAAATCCGACTTGTTCCAACCAAAATTCACACTTGCTGAATTTGGCATACAACTTATGTTCACGTAGTCTCTGCAATACTAGACGTAAATGCTCTTCATGTTCTTTGTGACTCTTGGAGTAGATTAGAATGTCATCTATGAACACTACCACAAACTTATCCAGAAAATCCATGAACACTTTATTCATCATATTCAAGAAATAGGCTGGAGCATTGGTTAATCCAAATGGCATTACTGTGTACTCATAAGAGCCATATCTCGTAACAAACGATGTCTTTGGTATATCCATTTCTCTAACTTTCATTTGGAGGTAACCTGATCGAAGATCAATCTTGGAGAAGACACAAACACCTTCCAGTTGATCAAATAGTTCATTTATGTTGGGTAACAGATACTTGTTCTTGATGGTGTGCTCATTTATATCCCTGTAGTCCGTGACTAGTCTCTGGGTTTGATCTTTCTTTTTAACAAATAGAACTGGTGCTCCCTAGGGCGAAGAACTTGGGCGGATAAATCCTTTCAGAAGGTGTTCCTCCAGTTGTTTCTTGAGCTCTTTTAGTTCATCGACGGCCATAGGATAAGGTCTCTTAGCTATTGGTCCGGTACCCGGTTTTAGTTCAATGAGAAATTACACATCTCTATCGGGTGGCATTCCCGGTAGTTCTTCTGGGAAAACATCTGGGTACTCCTGGACAATCAGCACATCACCAAGGCTAACCCCCTTAAGAGAATTTAGCCTAACTTTCTTAAGTTCGAAAGTTGATCTGAATTTAATCTTCTGTTTCTCTAGGGTGGTGAGGGTGATAGCTCTATTTGCACAGTCTATGATTCCTTCAAAACGGGTCATCCAATCCATTCCAATGATAACATCCAAACCTTGGGTTTCTAGGATGACTAAGTCTGTTGGAAAAAGGTATTTTCCGATCTTTAAATCTAATTGCCTGCATCCAGAATTTACTATCATCTCACCCCCAGGTGAACTCACTCTTATAGGTTTTCCTAAGGTTTCCTCGGCTAGCCCATGTTTGTTTAGAAAAGCTCTTGATATGAATGAATGCGATGATCCAGTATCAAATAAGACTAATGCTCGAAAAGAATTGAGCAGGAACTTACCAATCACAGCATCAGGTTCATCATGAACTTCTTCCACATTGATGTGGTTCACTTTTCCCTTCTGGAAAGGATTGGGTTTGGAATTTTCATCAGCTTTCTCTCTGGGCATTCAGTTGCATAATGTCCTGTCTTCTTGCACTTGAAGCAAGTCACATTAGACAAGTCTTTCTTCCCTTCATAGTTAGGACGGGGATTACCATTTCCATGATTATGGCCATGGTGATGGTTTCCCTTGAATCCACCATTATTTCCTTTATACCCTCCATTGTTTCCTTTGTATCCTCCAGTGTGGTTATGACCATGATGTTTTTTGCCACTACCATTATTGGAGTGATTCCAGGGTTTATGGCCAGTGACTTCAGAGGTATGTTGTTTCTTGTGTGTCCCTTCAAAGTGAACCTTACTTGCACTGAACTTCCTCTTCCTATTCTCTTCCTTTCTTATGTTGTTGTCCACAGTGATTGCTTGATCTAGCAGAACTTGATAGTTAGGAGCATATGCCATAGACAAGGGTATCTTCAGTTCTCCCCTGAGTCCATTGAGGAATTTTTCCTTCCTCTTAGCATCAGTGTCGATGTCTTCTGGTGCATACCTTGATAGCATACAGAAGTCATCCATATACTCCTTCAGAGTTCTACCTCCCTGTCACAATCTGCCAAATTCCTCTTTCTTCAGGTTCATTATGCCAGAGGAAATGTGAGCATTGCGGAAGCCTTCCTTGAACGCATCCCAAGTCATGTCGTCCAAAGGATGAGTCACTTGATAGGTCTCCCACCACAATGCAGCAGGGCCTTCCAATAGGTGTGCAGTGAACCTCACATTTTCTGCCTCAGAACACTCACAAGTTACTAAGTCCTTGTTGACTGAACGGAGCCAGTCATCCGCCACTATTGGTTCAGTAGCAGAGGAAAACGTATTAGGCCTAAGCCTTAGGAATCTTGCAAGTCTGTCCACCGAAGGTGGCGGTGGTGGTGGAGGTGGTGGATTGTTGTTATTGTTGTTGTTGTTGTTGTTGTTGTTGTTGTTGTTGGTTGCTGCAATGAACTGAGTCATCATAGTCATCAGTTGGGCTTCAGCTGCCATCAGCTGTTGCATAGCCTCGTTGTTGTCGGAATCACGACGTGGAGGCATCTGTGGGGTTTTAGCATGGATGAGTAAAAGATATATAGAACTATAAGGAGGAAGCCTACCCATGCACAAAACAATCAAGTCAAGCAATCCATCAAAAACAAACAACTTATAAAACAACCAACACACAAATTAAAACCTTTGGATTAAGGAAAAACGGTATAAAAGTTTGGAAAATAAACTCGCGAGGTTCCGAGGATACAAGGGAAAGTACTGCCTTACCACAAGTTGGTAGGTCAATACAAGACTAAGATAACGATGAGGTGTATGATAAATGGTAGTCTCACTAACTAACTACTCGACCATGTCATCTTCTTCTTCTTCTTCAATTTCCTGAATCTTGATTCCTTCATTGTCGAGTACCTTCTTGAGTTCCTTCACTTCTTTCTCAAGGGCAGAGTTCTTTTCTTGCAGCTCCCTCTTCTTAGTACGAAGCCGTTTGATCAAGTCACTATCGGCCTCGAACTCGACTTCAATGCTCTCGAGTTCTGCCTTCTGTTCTCTGATAGTCTTGTTCCTCTCTTGAACTCTTTTCTCCTGTCTCTTGTACCTCTCCTCTTGTGCAGCGAACCTCTCTTCTTGTGTCTTAGTCACTTCCTCCTGAGCCTTCATCTTCTCCTCGTTCTCCTTGAGTAAGGCACATAGCTCATCGTTCTTCAGGAGCTCGGTGCGCCTATCCTCATAAAGTTCTGTGACGAGGATTTCCAACTCCTTGAAATAAAGACTAAGGAACTCCTTGAAATAAAGACTAAGGGGCTTTTCCTTGCCTCTTTCTCCGACATAAAAAAGGTAAGGTTCTCCATCCTCGTTTCTCCTTCCAAAGAAAATGGAGTAGTGGCCCCTGAACTCTGTGATGTAGCGTCCGCAGAGGCGCCCAATCAGATCTTGCATGACTAGATTGAGTCCTTTATCTTTGGAGTCGCTAACAATTTTGATCTCCAGCGGGGGCTCTTCTCTGCGTCCTGGCTGAGTTGCTTTTATCCCCCAACAACCCTCTTTGTTAAACTTCTTCAGGATGAAGCCCTTGACTTGAGGTAGCGGTAACCCTATCTTCTCGCCGATGTCATGGAGGTAGCAGCCAAAACGGGTGTTCTCGAAGTCCTCCGTGGTGAAGTGGAAGCTCGTCATCCTTTAGGTAGAAAGAAAGGAATTAAAACAAGAAATGCATAAGGTAAAGGAGTACTAGTGATGGTGTGCATTATTAATTTAGAAAATACTAAGTTAAAATCTTAAGGTGATCAACAACTCTTTGTAAATTAGACTTTCACTATAGTGAGAGAGACAGACACCCAGCCAACCACTTATGTTGTGGAACAGGTCTCATGTACGCGGACATGTAAAGTTTGTCCCGGGCCGCTTAATCCCACTATGCCGCTAGGATCCAACATACTTCAAAGATGATAATATTATGACCAAAAAGGGGCTTAACCAATCCTAAGGGCTCGAACCTACAGGCAACACTTTGCTCTGATACCATTTTGTAGCGCCCCAACTTTTATTAAAGTTGGAACACCTGTGTTATGTGTTAGTCCCTGGATCACTGCCAGCACCACAGCACAAGATATAATGTACCGTTGCATAAGTATCAAATTGCTACAACGAGATCCAAAAATATTAGCTAAGTATAGCTTTATTACAAGTTGCATAGCCATGAAGGCTAGCCAAAATTCAGAGTTCACAACAAAAGCAAATAACAATGAGCCTCATCTTCAAGCATGCGCCACAGGCAGACATGTTGGGTGTAGACTCGAGTCCAAACTTATTCTTCGTCTGAATTACCTGCACATTTGAATATGCAGCCCCCTAAGGAGGTCAATACAATGAAGTATTGGCAAGTGACTATGGTAGATATAAAATGACAAGTCTAGAATCTATATGCACATTTGGCTTGGTGGGGTTGGAGGCTATTTTGCAGAAAGCAAGTTTTCTCCTATCTTTTGTAAAACACTTTTATTTCTCAAACACTTGGCACCAAGGGATAAATCCCAAGTGCATCAACCATTATTTCTTTAGTCAAATTTTACTTTATGAAAACAGTGTTGAGATTTTTCCGCCCATCTTGTCCAGCTGCTCGAAGTAGTCCATTTCCGGGGACACGGCTAAGTACTCAGATTGTCGACTCTGCAGAGGTTGTGCACTTTCATCTTTAGACCCAATTAACCCAAACATCCTATACGCGCGGAGTGTATTAAGGAAAGGAGAGAATTGAGACAAGAACTTTCAGAAGAAGAATGCAACCATACTAGCAAGAACCGTTCCACCTACCAACTCTACATCAGCTTGTCAAGCTGACAGGTTGTACCCTCACAACTTAATTATTCTAGACAGAGCCCATTGTCAAAAGGCTGCACGGGAAGCTTCTAAACTTGGAGGGACTTATAATCTCTTCGTTCCTGGGTGGCCGTCCACAAGTGCACTTCTGGGTAACAACCACCATGCTCATGGCCCTAAGTAGAATAGACATTCATCCTAGGCGACGACAACCACAAGCATAGTCTCAAAATCCACTCAACATAAACCATAACAACCATTTCCATCCAGATGTGCATTTTAATTTTTAACACTTAGAAACATTTCTATAACCTGCTATATAAACATTTTTATAGCATAGCTAAGCAACTAATAAAACTTTAAATGGTTGCATAGGAAAAAGGGTGACTACACACCACTAGGATATTTGCAAAGTATAAACTAACTTAGCATTATAAAATAGTTCAAAAAAAATTCTATCATGCATACTACTCAAAATATACTACTAATGCATATAGAAAATATTGGGTATAATATGAATGTCACTTGCCTTGGTAGCAGGAGGAGCAAGCACAACAAGAATAACAATCACAAGCAACTCCTTCCTCTTCTTCACAATCTAGCACAAGCAATACATAAAATAAATACCAACACAATATCACACAACAGCAAACATAAATGTATATGCATGCATGATATGCTATGAGTATAACAAGACACACTTATTAATAATTTTTTTCTTCTGTTATTAAATGTATGAAATGCAATTTCTAGGAATTTCTTATTTTATTTATCAATTAAATAATTGGAAACAATATAGCAAAACTTGATTTCTATAACTACAACTTTTATTGTTCTATGAAAGTTTTCAAATAAGACACATATTAATATTTCTGGACAGAGGGAAATAATACAACACTAAAATAATTAAATTTACTTACAAAACATTTTTATTATTTAAGTTATGAATTTAATAGCCGAAATACTCCATGGATAATTACACGAATTATAATTTATAAAAAGGAAAAAACAAATGATGTAGAAATAAACTACACTAGCAGGGGCATCCGTGGATATAAAATTTATCAAATTTGAACTTACAGATCAAAAGTTATGAATTTTCTAAGTTTTGCATATTTTTTGTTTTATTTATAAAATTCCTGCGACAAAGAAATAAAAGGGGGCTACGTGGCGTGTTCTCATTGGACGAAAACGGTTCGACACGGATCGCGGCGCGAGCAGTCCGATCTAATTAAAAATGGACGCGCGAGATTTGATCGATCTAGATCCGTTGGATCTAGATCTAACGGCCCACGGCTCAAGGACCAAAAACGGGCAGCGCCGTCGCCGGAATACGCTCGACCGCAGCGGCGCCATCGCCGGACTAGCGCAAGAAGAGGAGCGAGAGGGGTGAGGCGTTACCGAGCGAGGCGGGGCGTCGTGCTGAAGTCGATGGCGCGGTGGGGGTGCTTCGCGGCGTCTCCTCCTCTCCTCGGGTGCTCACCGGAGACGATGGGGCGGACGGCGGCGTCGGTCGCGGACAAGGACGGCGCTCGGCTGCAAATTAACCCGCGAGACCAAGTCACAAACGTGCGCAAAGAGAAAAGGAAACGAGGAGGGGCGAATAGCGAGTCCGGGGTGGCCGGAATACTCCGTACGGCGAGGTTTTCGGCGGCGGAGGTGGCAGAGCTTCGAGCTCGTTCGCGAGCTGCCCGACGGCGGAGAAATTAGGGTTTGGGGTGGGGAGGGTGGCGGCGGGGTTGGGGGTTTAAATAGGGGTCGGAGAGGGGGAAAACGCCGAGCTAATCACGCTCGGATTTTCCGGCCGGCGCCGATTTGAGCTCAGCGCGTTCTCCGGCGGAGGAGGAAGAACCTGACAGGTGGACCCCACCTGTCAGCGAGATTAGGGAGAGAGAAATGCCGCGCGGGCTGGCTGGGCCGTTTTCGGACGCGCGCGCGGTAGATAACCAACGGGTCGGCCCGAACTCCTAACCTTTTAAATAAAATTAAAATCTATTTTCAAATACTGATTTCAAAAATGATTTTTAAACCTATTCAAAACATTTCATAAAAATTCATAAAAATATGTTTTGGAAAGGTTATTAAAAATGAAACTTTTTAGCATTATACTTGCCCATTAAATAATTGGGAAATTATATTTATTAAAGAAGTTTAAATAAACATTTTATGGAATTATAAATTATTTAAACTTATTATTGAAATTTATTTAATATTTATGTAATGTAATTTTATGCCTAATGATGAATGATGCATGAATGCAAAATTTTAATTTTTTGCAAATTTTGGGATGTTACAGATATTGAAAGTAGTAGTAGCAATAACATCAATTAGTTACAAGTCATAATAATATATATCGCATCCATATTACATCACACTAATCAAAATGGACGTCGAACCGCCGGAAACATGCTGAAAAACCTAAAGTGAAGGAACCCAAACAGGAGAATGATTCGGAGTCACAATACAAGCGCAATCACACAATGCTAACAATAATTATGAGTCCCAACACAGTACGACAACACTAGTTTGCACACTTCAAAAAACCGTACATGGCGATTAGAATCGTGACTAGGAGAACAATGACACCGAATGAGAAATGTAGGAACATTTCATTTCGGAGAGCTGTCTTTTTCATCTTATTAATCTTCAATCTCGTTCTTTCCCTAGTTTCACGAGTCTGGATCATGTGTCCATAGATGATATCCGCCAAATCCAACTCTATTTCCCCCTTCTTTTTCACAACCATGTCTCTTTTTTCGTTCAGAGTTTTTAAATCTTGCTTCATCTTGTGGATTGTATCACGAGCTAGCCTTAACTTCTCTTCAGTCCTCCTCAAATTTTCATCGTTCTTTCTCTTCTCCTCTATGGTAAATTTAATTCTTCTAGAAGAATGACTTTTCCTTGTAGACAATGTTGAAACTGGACACATCCATCACGAATGTCACACTCACATACTGATTCCTAATATTTATAATTGGAAAATTTTAATTAGGAAATTTTCACAAGTATTTTTATATTACAGAGACGACATGACATCTAGATGTGCTAATAATACCTCATCCGAAAAAGAGGAGTTGTTCACGACGTTGTAGGGGACCTCGCTATTGTCGCCCATCGTATATGGCTACGTGGCTCGGATATGTAACATATCATTATATACATATAAATAACTAAGTTGAGCTAAATTTGAGCTATTGTTAAGCTATGTTGAGCTAAGTTGACTGTATCTTCACACATATGCAAACTAGATAGGAAGCTAACATTTGAGCTCACACTTTGCAGAAAACTACTCCTAAATCTAAATCCACAAATCTCTATACTTCTAAAGCATGAAATGAGTAAAAATTAGCAGTAAGAGATAAAAGGATACAATGGTTAACCTTTTATAAGGCAACAAGCTTCAAATCTTCACAAATCGACGGCAACGTTGACGAACTCGAGCTACACGCGAAGAACACGAAGAACAGCTCGAGCAGCTCTCCACACGCGCTCTTACCAGAAAATGCAACGGCTGGCTTGGGCGAGAGGGACGAAGTATATATAAAATGGGACTTTTAGTCCCGATTTGTGTACTTTTGGTCACGGTTCGTATATCCAACCGAAACTAAAAGTTTGCCTGGAACCGAGACTGATAGATTTTGACCTCGAGATACCTTACTAGCCGTTGGAACCGGAACTAAATGTATCTTTAGTCCGGGTTCCAGGCAGGACCGGGACTGTAGGGACTCAGGCCTCAAAACCGAAACCCCATTTTCTACTGGTGTGTAAATGCAGTTAAAAAAGTGTAACCGGAATGAGTTGCACTATACGTATTTTTTTGGGGTTGCCAATACTTAGGAAATTTTGAGGCGAAGCAGGATCAACAAAATCGTAAAAAGAAAGACACGGAAAAACTAAAAAGGATAGACGATGCATGGCATCCCTTGCTGCCTACATATGCATGTCTGCGAGAACATAACAACACAAGTGACAGGTAATTGCTCTGAAGAACAACAGCAACACATTGCGTCCATAATACGCACGAAAAAATGCACCTATAAACTGTCCCGGAAGTAGTTCACACATCTTAACTCAAGTACTCCTACATTACTCTGAAAAGTAAGTACTCCTACATACATGCATTACAATAAGAAATAAAATGCATAGATAGAAAATAGATTTACTACATCACGTTGACGCATGTAAATCATATGGTACTTAACCATTTACTTACTCAAGCTGGTAATTTAGAGCTGAGCACGCATGCATGGATTATATTGTTGCAAGCTGAGATTGCAAGTTTGATGCTGCCTCGACCTTCTACTGCTCGGAGAAGGCGGTCTTGGGCAGCACGGCGTCCCTGAACTTTCTCATCTCCCTCCCTTTGCTCCTTCCGCCCATCATTGCCGGCGAAGACGCTGCGGGTACCGTGCTCATGTTCTCCATATCTTCCTAGCGAGCCACTCGTGCGGCGGCAGCATGCCTCCTCATCTTCGTCCTCCTCCTTGCCATGCCTGCGGCCGTCGGTGCCGCTACAACCCGACGAGCACGGAGCACCAGTCTGGAATGGACACTGGCGCCGTCGACGACGACGGAAGCCTCCTCCTCCTCCCCTTCCTCCTGCAGCTTGCTCGGCTGCCCTCTTCCTCGTCGTCTTTAGGCACGGCGGCACCCTTGTTCTTGCTGCCGGTGACTCTTCTGCCCCTTATCGGAGGAGTGAAGTCGGAGAGAGCAGCTTCTTTGCTCCGGTCCTGCAGCACGTCTCACACTTCTGCTTCGTTGAACTCCTCTTCGCCATGTCCCGCCATCGCTACCTCTAAGCTTTTCTTGGTGTTCTAGCCTAGCTAGCTCTAGTTACCTGTCTCTCGAGTTGGCGGCACCCATACGCATATTTGTCACTCATAGGGCACGCCGAGACAAGATTGCAACTGGTCGCGCACCGACCAACAGACCCATAGGTGGTTTCACCCACAGCATCACATAAATGCTTTGCTGCACTGGATCCACATATCCCACACCAGCACTACAGTTTGATCTGACTGGCATTCCAATCTGATGCCAACATGGAGAACTAGAGCCTATTTGATTTGGAGGTATGGAACGAAAACAACCCAAATTGGATCTCACTTATTCGTCTATTTCTTCCTAAGGTGAACTTGAGCTATAAACTCGGATCCACGTATCCTGTCATAGCTACATGCATGGAAGAGAGAGCAAATAAGAAAACATGTTTTAATTGCTTGGTGGAAAATCATAACCTTATGGTTCACCTTTAAGAAGATTCCTTAAGGTGAACCTGCAAAATGTATGTCGCAAACCTTAAGATACACTATTTAGCTTATTATGGTGTGCTCGTGAACTACTTTGAGGATGCCATAGTTATCATGCGGTTAAACTCTTCCACGTTGAATTTTTTTGTGTGGGGTTTTAAGATTTATGGCCTGGTTGCTCGTCGTTTACAATTGACCGGTTATGGGCCGACAGCTTGGAGCATGACATCAGCCACTCAACCTTTCCACCTGAGCTAAACACATTCCCCGCTAAAACCTTCCTCACGGCTTTGCAAAATTGTATTTAGTTTCAAGCCACACAGACTCGCTCATGGGAAGACACCGGCCAGAAATAACTTCATATCATATTTGATTTCAATACACGTGGAATCTTATGCGAAGATACTCATCAATGAGATGAGAGAAATGACTTCATATGCAAGATCCGAGCATTTTAAAATGGAAGAAAAGACAAGCAAACATATTCTCTCATTTTTCAATCTAAAGTAATCATTATACCCTCTCACTCTCTCTAGTAGACACATGAAAACATGCTAGACATCCAAAAGCATCGTCAAAACTTATCCGGAGGTTAGGTTGGATTGACCGGGCTGAAATAGTTGTGGTACAAGAGAACATGACAAACAAGCTTGTTAAGATTGATAGTTAAGTGTCCGTTTATCGATTCCTTGAACCTTGAAATTTGTTGTTCCTCATGGACGAGAATATCTGATACAATAAAAATGTCTTTGTCATCATCGCAAGAATCATCAGACAATGTTTCCATGAATTCATAATGCGAGAACTCATCGCATCTATCTTTTGTCATGATTTAAGCACCAAAACATTGCTAACACCAATCACATAAATGTCTAAACATAGTCATGAAAGAGAGTTTGCAACAATTTTGAACCATAAACTTCTTTGTATAAAACTATCAAACGCCTTTTGAGTGGCAAGATGTCGCGGCCGAAGATGGAGCTAGGCACAAGCGCCTCTCGATCAGAGTTCGAGCCTTCTTGGACTTGTGACGGTAACAACGTGATGCAGGTATCGGCTTTGACTGGTTCCTTGTGCCATCCAAGCTCGTCTGATGTTGAAAAGATGCCGAAACAAGGTGGATGACAGCAACGGGTCGCCATGTGACGACGCGGGGAACAAAATTTTTGTGGAAGCGGCAACGACAGGTGGAGACAGAAACGACAACTACAATCTAAGATCTATCCGATCGTCACGGTGTGAAATTTATCCGCCGACTCAAATGAACATAACCGGTCGATTTGGAGCACGTTGTTGGAGTTGCCCTTTGAGTTGGAGATTTTTTATGAAACAAAAGCCGACAACGTTTTTTTTAATAGTAAGAATCTAAATTTACGTGAGGATTTAAATTTATATACATTCCACTAACCAAATGAGTTAGCTCAATTATTTTGGAGTTCGAGATCGCTGGATCCGTTCTTGAAACTAGAAATACAAAGGAAAATATTGCTCAGTTTGAAACGCATCAATCAAATCACACGTACCGGACCAGCATGTTTGCATAGCGCGCGACGGGAGTGCACGGTCGTACCAACGTGCCAGCATAGAGCAATGAGCCAAGGAGGGCACAGCGTGGATGGACGGATAAGGTGACAGGACGGGGGAGGGCGGGAGGTGAGTTTACCTGCCCGCCGCCGGTCGCCTAGGTCGTGAGGGAAGAGGACGAGCCAGGAAACATATCGCTCGGTGCCTCGCATACCTCTTTGCAACGAATATCTCAAGTTGTCGAGGGGAACCCTTCGCTCGGCTTCTTTTTGCCGTCCTGAGCGATAGCTCAATATCGAGTGCGAATACAGAGATCGAATATCTGGCATAACCAATCGGTCTGATTTATATCTAATATCTAGTTTCAATACAAAAATTCAAACAAGACATAAAACATCTTACATTTTGATATGGAGAGAGTATTTTCTTAACAAATAAATTTTGTTTACTTATGCTAAATCTTTGTCGAATGACAATCTTGAAAAGTGCATGCATGCCCTCCTGCTCCCGCCCCCTTCCTCCTTCCCGGCGACCGGCTGCGAAGCAAGGAGCGGATCCGTCCGTCCTCCCGCATGTACTCCTCCCTCCCGACGTCGTCTCATCCGCTCTTATTCACTGCATGTTGGGTTCGGTTGGACGAGCTCCAATGGCCGGCGCTGGTGAATGCTGAGTTGCAGCATATCTTAGGTCAGAGGTCCGAATTGCGGTGGCGGCGCCCTAGCGGATGCAACTCAAACTCATGGTCCGCACGTCCATGCGGAGCACCGCGTCGAGCTACAACGCCCTCAGACAAGGTTACATTTTTTCCAGCTCCTTCTTCGCGGTTCTCTTGTTGTTTCCGTGGG
This sequence comes from Poa annua, assembly GCA_026929855.1. Taxonomy (NCBI): domain Eukaryota; kingdom Viridiplantae; phylum Streptophyta; class Magnoliopsida; order Poales; family Poaceae; genus Poa; species Poa annua. Next base: position 54,875,180 of record CM049426.1, on the reverse strand, counting down.
AGTTATCAAGGAACTAGTTTAGTTTCATCTTGTTGTGCTCTCTTGTTGTTGTTTGTGATTTGTACAATGGAAATTTATTTAGCTTTAGGGTTCTGCGAGTGCCACCGGTTATGTATACTAGTGGAGGTAGGCGCGGTAATGTCGCGCCCGTGTAGCATATGAAATATAAATTTTGGTACTTTGTGTATTTTGAAATAATGTAGTTATGAAAAATTAATGGAATTGGAAGAAGCTTACGCTATAAAAATGTTGGGACTTTTTTAATTGCTCAATGTGAGGTGTTTTTTAAGTTTGAAATTATTGTTCTGGGTATGTAGAAAGTGTTTAAGAAAATAAATAGTGTTTTTCTGTTTTTCCTTTGCTTAAACAATACTCGAAGTATGTGTATTTTTTTGAAGGCAAACGGCTTTGTTATTAAGAGAGATATAAAATGTCTCTAGTACTGTAAAAGGAAAATTTGTTATCAATTGTTTAAAGAATGTTTATATCGTCTAAATATTACCCCCTTTTCTCCGGTAAATCATAGAAAAATAACATTTGAAATTAAATGGTAGGCGGCGAAATATACGTGTTATCTTGTAGTTTTTTTAACAGTTATGTAAACATGTATAGAGGTGGGCTAGTTGTAAAGATTTTGTTTTTCTGCAAATTTCGGTATATTTTTTGTATTTTTCTGAAGAGTGGTTTGGAAGTTATGGATTTTATGATTTTAAGTATTTATGTGAGGCTGACTGGTGGGCTGGGCCCAGTGGGCGGCGGAATCGGACGGCGTGGCGGGCGCATATCTTCAAGAGGAGGTGCGGGCGCACCGAACGGGCGGCGGGGCCGACCAAATGGTCGCCGGATGCGGCCGGCGGCGAGCTTAACCATGGCGGCGGAGACGGAGGGCGGCGGCGACGAATCATGGCGATTCCGGCAATATCGAGACGCTCCCGACGGTGAGGATAGAGTTGAGGCCGCGGTGGAGCTTCTCCTCGCCTCCGATGTGAGCGGAGATGAATGGAGCAGCAGCGCTGGCCGGCGGCGGTGGCGGCGGGTCGCATGCGAGGATGAGAGGAAGGAGGAGGAGGGATTGTGCGCGGGTGGTTTTACAAAACAGTTCGTTAGTTCTTATGTATTTGCGTTGAGGTCCCTGAACGTGTTATTTTTTGGACAGCGGGGCTGGGTTGCATTCTTTCAGATGGTTTTCTAGAAAATGGCCCCGTGACCGGCGGGACTAGCTTCGACCGGGAGGTGACCTTCACGCGTGGCGCATTTTGATTGGTAGAAAATACGGGATGAACAGTTCCTTGCATTGTTGGGTCGACGTGGTTCAGTCGGGAACATACATTATGTAGATCCAACTGCTAGGAGATTGCGGGCGACGTGGAGCTCTGTGGGGAGGGGATCTTCGGAGCTTTTATATATAGGTAGATATGTCTCTCCTTGTTTGACCATCCGATTAGTTGTGTATCATGTTATGATTTTACACTAGTAGAAAACATGGCTTCCGTTCAGAGGCCTAGGAACCTTTAGTCCTGGTTCAACCTGGAACCGCGACAAATGACCCAAATAGTCGCGGTTCGAACAGCTGAAACGAAATCACGGGCACATAACTTTTAGTCCCGACCAGAGGCACCTTTAGTCCCGGTTTAAAAGACCAACTGGGACTAAAGGTAATTTTTCCGGATCATGTCTAAAACTGGGACTGATGTGAAACTTGTACATCTCCCGATCGCGTTTTGCCTGCGACTTGGAAACCGATCAGCCAGCCGGCGTTTTTGAGAGCGCTCTAGAAACGATCAGCCGGCGTTGATGCACACAAAATTAATCGCTGCAGAATTCAAACATACAGCACCGCCGCCCGCCGCCCTTCTAGCAGTTAAATATATGAATATAGGTTAAAATGATTATATGAATTATATCGATTCATGGATACTTCCTACCAATTCATGGATTATATGAATTATATCGATTAAATGAATTATATGTCGATTCATACCTGTTAAATATATAAATACCTCCTAAATATATGAATTATATTGATTTATAAGGATTATATCGATTAAATGGATTATATTGATTATTTGGATTTTATTTGCCTACCGATTTAATGGTTTTCGATTTATATCAACTTATGGATTATATGGAAACAAAATACATTTTTTTTGTTATTTGTTAACAATTATTATTACTTAAACATTAATTTTTATGTTAATATCGGTTTATATGCATTATATCGCATAAATGGATTATATGTATTTTATTTTCCTACTGATTTAATGATTTTTGATTTACGGAATATATGGTGACAAAATACATTTTCTGTTTGTTGTTAAAAATTATTATTATTAAAACATTAATATGATGTTAAAATCGGTTTATATGGATTATATGTATTATGTGGATTATACGATTATACGATTAAATAGATTATTGATTATTTAGATTATTGATTATTTAGATTTTATCTTCCGACCGATTTAATGGTTTTGATTTATATTAACTCATGGATTATTTGAAAACAAAAACATTTTTTTGTTATTTAATAACAATTATTATTAATTAAACATTAATATTTATTTTATTTGTTAACATTAGAATTCAAAAAATCATATGCATGTGACATCAAACTCTAGAGGATAATAAGATTGATACCATAGTATTATCAGGTTCTTAGCAGTGCAATCTTGAAAACTATTTGAAAAGGAACTCATAAGTTAAGCGTGCTGGGGGTGGAGCAGTGTAAGGATGGGTGATCGATTGGGAAGTGGAGTAGTTGTGAAGGACTTGATCGAGATTACGTTAGATATTAGCTAGGGGTTGAGCAGTGTGAGGCACTTGAGATTAGGATTAAAGATTAAACTGGCAAATAATTCAAAGATTTGAAATTGAGAAAAAAATTCAAAAAACAAATTCCAAAAAAAATTGCGTGGGTTTTAGTCTAGCCACTGCTTCTTCCAGCCGCATGGCTTTTAGTCCCCGTTCCAGACTTGAACTGGGACTAAAGGTTGGACCCTTTAGTCCCAATTCTACAGTCCTGGATTACCAACAGGGACTAAAGGCCCTTACCAACCGGGACTAAAGACGCTTTTTCTACTAATGTTAATTAAACTTTCAGTGACAAGATTACATCAAATGATTAAAATCTCTGTACTATATCGGATCAGTATTAACAGGATGTAATAATAATGATAATACAAAAATGAACATGTAGGTTAATTAGACATAATGTTATTATATGCATTCTTCTACTTGTCAACGGTAGAATATGTTCCGTACTATTTTGGCTTGAATATAACAGCATCATGAGTAAAGTTTCGAAAAACTACAATTCATCACTTTTATAACATCCAAGCAACATTTGGCATTAACTATCTTGTTTGGATCCGAATATCTAACATATCCAAACATAAAATATTTACATTCATCAATGTCTTGGATATTGGATATTCAGCCCAATAATATCTAGCCTACCAATACAAACATCCAAACGAAGCATTAGTATTTTCGATCCACATGTTTGTATCATTAATTTTTGGGCACATACTGGACTCGCTGAAGCTTAATTTTGTGCAGTTGCAAGTTTTAAAGGACCAAAACTTGGGAAAAAACCCTCGTTTCATAGTTGTTCTCTTTGTACCTCGTCTACCTTGCTTCACCTACACTGATCACAGACTTCCATGTCTATCCGGTTGATCTGGACACTAATTTGTATCTAAACTAGTCAGAGTGACATTGAACTTTTAACAATTTTCAGGTCAATTTTGTTAACACTCTCAATACCGCAAGTCCTTCTGTCACCGAGATCAAGTACTACCTATACTAAAAAAAAATCGTAAATCATATTTACAAGTTTCAAAATTTTATGGAGAAAATGCTGGATGTGTAGTCAATAATGTATTCGTATAATCATACAAAAATACAACTGTAAATTATTTGAAATTAATCTACAATACAGAAATGACAAATATTATGAATTTTGAAAATATGTACTATTCACTATAATTAGAAACATTCTTTTATTATTACTAGGTGGCTCATAATACCAAATATTTTGAAGTGATATTTAGCATGTTCACAGGATATATCATAAAATACATTTAAATATTTTTCACTTTCTTTAAAAAACTTATAAATAAGATGTTTTTGAAAAAAAAAAAAGGGAGCACTGGAACTTAGGAGGCAAAAATGCTTACTCTATCTATACCACTCTAAACTTAACTCGGTAATTAGAGGGATTAGAGGCTTACACTATAATTTTATTGAGAAATAAAATAATATACAGATGCTAAAATACATGCATGCACACCCATCCGTCTTGACAGCCTATATATCCATATAGACATACAACTACAAGAACACATCGTACATACTCCTATGAGTACCTTTGAGACACATAGTCAAATTTTTCTGAGATGAACATAATCACCGAGACACATCATAGTCAACAGGAATATCAAATTCTATTAAAAGAAAATTGCCATAAAATCTAGACTAAATTTAGAAAAATACGAGCACTCGTGCCAAATCTAAAATTTGAATTCGGATGGATAGGTTCCACCATAAGAAATCTAACCAACCAAGTTTCCATAAATTTAACTATCTATAGGTTTTCTGTACATATTTCACCCACCTATTTTGCACACATTTCAGTTAAATATCTAACTTTAAAATTCAAATTTAGACACTGTTCAAATGTAGTAAATAATTCAATTAAAACATGATGTTTTCTTCTTTATATTTTCTCCCAAATAGTGAACACAGGCACTCCTAAAGATCATCTAGAGGTTGATCATGATGTTGCCACTTTTCGATCCCTTCGAGAAATCTAAAAAAGATATACATGGATATGCACCAAGCCTTCCCATGTGTTTTTGCTAGGGGTGTAAACGGATAGGATAATTTCCGCACCATATCCGATTCCGAAACCGTTTTCAACAATCCATATCCGATTTTAAGTAATCCGACGGATAGGGATATCCGATTCCGAAGTTGACACCCGGATATGGTATAGGATATGGTATGTAAAATAGACTAAAATATGGATTATTTGAAATTTAAATAGGATTATCCGATGGTTTCAATCCGAATAATTTGATTTTCTACCAAAATGTCTAGTCTAATATAGCATAATTTGCGGCTAGTAAGTTGTCGAATTTGTTAGTCGAACAACATCTCAGCTAAATAGTCATTGTAAAGACTATGAATTACAAGTTGGTTATTTATTAGGTTCTCGAACAATTATTTTTGTATGTATGGTTTGATAATTTAATTATACACATATCTATCCGATTAATTTTGTTACCTGTCCGAATCCGCTCCGTTTCCGCCTCCGAATCCGCCATCACGGATATCCGCATCCAAATCTGCATCCGGTCATTATCCGATTCGCTCCAAATCCGATGAAAATTTACGATATAGGATATGGTAAAGACAAATCCGATCCGATCCGTTTACACCCCTAGTTTTTGCTGACCCCGTCCGATCGTTCCTGCGAAGCGATCTCCAACGTCCATTCGCGGGCTAACTTTTGCTGACCGTTTTTGCGTCCACATATCATTGACTTAGTGGGTAGACAACTCGGCAAAGATTGGCTATTCTAAGACGTCCAATGCGGGGACTCGGTTCCGCGTCGATCTTAGTCGTCCGTTTCTGAGAAAAAACAACCGGCTGGAAAACCTAGCCGCCAGCCCGCCACCACCGGCGTGCGACCCCTCCCTTTCGCTTTGTCGCTCCTCTCCCTCGCGCTCCCCAGTCCCTACGCGGTAGAAAACCCTAGCCGCCTCGTGTCCTCTCTCTCCCCCAACCCTAGCAGGAGCACGACGACGGTAGCGGTCGAGGCGGCCAAAGACGAGGCAGGGGAGGAGTCCGCACACGGAGAGAGTGGCATCAGACGGCGGCGCAACGGTGGGACTCGACGCCGGCCTCCTCTTCAGATCTTCTTCCACGATTTGGTGGCTGTGGTGTTGGATATCGGAGCTGGGGAGGCCCTGTCCACCAGCCACCTCTTCATGTCTTTTTCCACCGCATTATCTTCCTCGACGGCAGCTTGGACGGGGTCGGACGGGGCCGCCGCCTGCTCCAGCAATGCGTGAGGAGGACACTCGAGGTGGAGTTCGAGAAGGGTGGGAGAGCCGCCCCTCGGCCCAGCCGCTAAGGTACGCAACCATCTCTCCATCTCCCTCCTACCTCGGTCCTCTGGTCCTCACGGTGACGTGGGGCTACCTTTCGACTAGCCCACAGTGAGGCTACCTGGGCCGCGCCAAGGATAGAGAAGCCCACAGAAGGCCCACTCGGGGTACCACGTATCCTAGTCCAACTCGGTTAGGTTTTGTAACCTGCCATATCTGTACCAACCGCCCGAGACCTGGCTACCTATAAAGCCAGGAGGGTTGCCCGTCCTAGAGGACACGCTCATAGCCACCACCACAAACCCTAGCGAGATCGCAATCTCGCCATTGTAATCGCTACTCGCATCAATAATCAGACAAGCAGGAGTAGGGTGTTATCCTCCGGGAGCCTGAACCTGGGTAAATCCTTGCTTGTCAGCCGTCGTGACCACCAGCACCTCTCTCTCTCCCCATCAATCAACCCGGGGTGCACAACCCTGTGATTTGCCGAGTTACCACCTCGTCAATTGGCGCCGTCTGTGGGAAGGCAAAAAAGTGTTGGAATCATGGTCGCTCCGGCTCCATCCGCAATGAAGGCTGACGTCCGCGTCGCCAAGGAGTCGATCCGCTTCGGCTCCTTCGAGTACGTCCTCCACCCTCCGGCTCGCCGCTCGGTGTACGCCGATCTGGACAAAGGTATACATATCACATTCGGCTCCGTATGCTGCTTCGCCGATAGCCGCGGAATACTCAGATCCGCGGAAACCGCGCCACGCGCGGCAGCACCCGCATCGGCGAATCTACCGCCGCCCTCACTAAAACCCGCGAAGATCGCATCTGTCGTAAACGCGAAGATCTCATGTACCGCGCCCATCGCATTTGCCGCATCCGTGAAGATCGCATCTGTCGCACCCGCGAAGATCGCATCTGCATCAACTACGTCTACAACCTCAGCAACGGCCGCGCGGATCGGGTCTACTACACCAATCCCGATCGCACGGTTGGTTAAATCAAGATCTACTTCAATTACCGCACCCGCGCGGACGACCAAGGGCTCGCGGCCGACAGCCACGTCGCGCGCGTCTTCGTCTTCATGGGGCTGCCAGGTTTACCCCAAGCCAATCGCGCTCTCTCCGGCGGCTGCGAAACCTCCGAACACGTGGACAATCGCAGGAAGACGCAACAACGACTGCGCCGCACGTCACGTTGCAGCAATTTTTGATCCCGAGCAAGGATCGGACAACGGGAGCAGCAGTGGCAGCACAAACACCCCGACCCAAGTTTACCCCAAGCAATGTTTCATTGCAGGCACAGCGCCACCCGAGGACAACGAAGAACCCGCATACCCACTGGAGGTGGTCATGCCGGACCAGACTAAACTTGTCATCACACGGGACATGGGAATTCAGGCCATGAAGCATGTCGACGAGGGCACATTCCCTCCACCCGACGCACCGAGAGAGGAGCACCTGGCAGTCCAGTACTTGCTACGCAAGGAAGGCGAACGACTCCGCGCCGAAAAAGCCGAGCTACTCCGGCGCAAGAGGGACGCGGATGCATCGAGTGCCAGACGAGCCGCCCTCTCCTTTACCTCCTCTACGGAAGTTAACCAAGGGGCACGGCGAAACAGGGCCCGCGTTCCCCTCCTGACGGACGCCGACCGAACTAGGGTCACCCACAACCTGGACTCGTCCTTCGTCACCGAGGATGAGAACGGGATACCCGTCCCAAAGACGGCGAACGCCGCCCTGATCTGAGTCGAGACATACCACCGGCTCACGCAGCCACCGGAGGGAGACGCCCGTTCCCTTCTCCACTGGCAGCAAATCGCCTCCATAAAGGCGATCGAAGAAGCTCTGGCGGCCAAGGTACCAAGCAACCGGGCACGCGAGCCAGCGACTTCGGAGGTCCCAGCGGCACAGCGACAACCAATCAAGGACCTTCGCGACGTCATCACGCAGAAGACGGTGGACCGCAACCGCAAAGAACGTTTGGCTGGGGCAGCGAACCTAGACGACCAGGCCGACCGCGACTTCGAGCCATGCGGTGCTGCATGCTTCAGCTTCAACATCCGCGACACCCGCATGCCTAAGGGCTTCAAACTGACACCAGGCACCCCAAAGTACGACGGGAAGCAAGATCCACGACTGTGGCTCGAGGACTACCTCATCGCCTGCACTTGCCAAGGCGGACGTCGACTACGGCAATGCAGTACATCCAGCTTATGCTGACGGATTCGGCGCGCGGGTGGCTCACAAGCCAACCCAAAGACTCTTTCTGAACCTGGGAAGAATTCCAGGATAATTTCATAAAAAAATTCTCGGGAACATTTGCAAGGCCAACGACCTACATCGAGTTGCAGGCCTGCAAGCAAGGAAAGGACGAGTCGCTCCGCTCCTACATCCAGCGGTGGACACTCCTCCGCAACACCATGGAACCCGTCTCAGAAGACCGGGTAATGGACGCCTTCATGCACGGTGTTGCTCGCCGCGACCTCCGCGAGGAATTTGGTAGGCTCCAGCCGAAAACCACCATAGATCTCATGAAGACAGCCAACCAATGGGCCAAAGGAGAGGACTACGTCCGTGATACTTCCCCCAAGAAGGAAGTCGAAACAAGCAGCTGGCGTGAGGCACGTCAAAAGAAGAAGCCACGTTACACCCACGACACAATCGAGCTAGTAGCGGCGGGATATGAAACCCCCCGTGATGACAAGCGTGACAACAGTCGACAGTACGATCAAGGTCGACAGTCCAGCTCGAGTCAGTACAACCGTGGCAGCGGCAGCATTAGCCACAACGACGGAGGCCAGAAGCGCGAGTGGAAGCGCCCGCTAACCCCGGCAGAGGAGCAGATGCAACCTTGTAAGCATCATTCGTTCCGCAACCCGGAGACGGGCAAGTGGGATTCCAGCCATCTGCTGAAGGATTGTCGCAAAGCACGGAAAATATACCAGGCTATGCAGCAAATCATCGCTCCAGTGCAAGCGATACAGGCAGCTCCGCAGCTAACCATTCAGGCGGCACCCGCAAATAACAACCAGGTGCAGGCGGCCGGGGCATTCCCCCAGCCGCAACAGCAGCAGCAACAACAAGGCCAGTCGGCAGCAACCGATATGTATCTACCCGCTCGGGGGCAGCTGAACATGATCCAGAAGGGACCCCCGTCAAACAGACGCCAAAAGCTCATGACCCGCCAAGTACTTTAGTGCATCAACAGCCCGCGCGCAGTACCGGACTACCTGCGCGGGTCAGAGACACCGATCACGTTTTCCAGGGCAGATCACCCATCCGAGGTAACCCGACCCGGACATGCCGCACTAGTGATTGAGGCCCTAATCGGCGACTACAGCTTGAAGAAGGTGTTCATGGACGGAGGCAGCGGCATCAACATCATATTCGCCGATACCCTGAGAAGGATGAATAGGTCGACAGAGAAATTGCCGGAGTCGGAAACCACTTTCCACGGCATAGTACCAGGGCAGGCAATCATGCCCATGGGAACAATCACGCTCGACGTCATCCTCGGCACACCCGAGCACTTCAGGAAGGAGTCGATCGATTTCGAGGTCGTCGACTGGAAGTCACAGTACCACGCCATACTCGGACGACCAACTTTTGCCATGTTCATGGCAGTACCCCATTACGCCTACCTGATGATCAAGTTGCCTGGACCGAAAGGAGTAATCACCGTACGTGGTGAATTCGGGCTCTCCAACAGCTGCGATCGCGAGTTCGCCAAGATTTCGGAGTTCTTCGGGGTCGAGGAGAACTTTAAGGCCATATCAGCCGACAACGACAAGACCATCTTTCCACCCCGCAAGAAGCCAGCTAAGTACGCAGCATTCAACACAAGCGACGACACCGTCACCTACCAAGTCCATCCGACTGACAGCAGCAAGACGGTCAAAGTATCGTCAAGCTTGACACCCGCATAGGAAAGCGCGCTCGTCGAGTTCTTGCGTGAGAAGTGGAAGATCTTTGCATGGCAACCCTCTGACATGCCAGGAATACCTAGGGAACTCGCCGAGTACTCTTTAAAAGTCCACAAGGACGCAAGACCAGTCAAACAATACATGCGACGCTTCTCAGGACCCAAGCGAGACGCGATCACCATAGAAGTCGACAGACTACTGCACGCCAAGTTCATCCGAGAGATCAAGGACTCGGACTGGGTCGCCAACCCGGTCCTGGTGGAGAAAAAGAAGACGAAGAAACTGCGCACGTGCGTTGACTTCACTGCAGTCAACAAGTGCTGCCCCAAAGATCACTTCCCGCTCCCACGGATAGACCAGATCATCGACTCAACGGCAGGCTGCGAGCGCCTGTCCTTCCTGGACGCCTACTCAGGTTACCAGCAGATCAGGCTGAAAGTCGAAGACGAAGAAAAGACGGCATTCATCACACCCGACGGCGTCTTTTGTTACCAGACGATGTCGTTCGGGTTAAAGAACGCGGGTGCCACGTACCAGCGGACAATGCAAGCGTGCCTCAAAGGGCTCATCGGGCAGATCGTCCAAGTCTACGTCGATGACATCGTCGTCACGACCCGAAAGGAAGATACCTTAGTCGACGACCTCCGCAAGGTCTTCGCTGCACTCGATGTGTACCAGATCAAGCTCAACCCAGAGAAGTGCGTATTCGGCGTGCCAGCCGGAGAGCTACTAGGGTACCTCGTATCCGCAAGAGGAATCGAAGCAAACCCCGAGAAGGTGCAGAACATACTCACAATGCCAGCACCAACCAAGCTCCGGGAGGTGCAACGATTAGCCAGCCGAGTCGCAGCTCTCAGCCGGTTCATTAGTAAGTTGGGACAGAAAGCTTTACCTTTCTACCAACTGATGAAGAAGACGGACAAGTTCGAATGGACGCAGGAGGCGCATGATGCGTTCGACCATCTCAAGATAACCCTGACAACCTCCCCAGTCCTAGTGGCACCGCTGGAAAACGAGCCGCTATACCTGTACGTCTCAGCAACAAACAGGGTGGTAAGCACGGTACTCGTAGTCGAGCGGAATGAAGAAGGACACAGTCACCCGGTACAAAGGCCCGTCTACTACCTCAGCAAAGTCCTCACACTGTCCAAGCAGAACTACCCGCATTACCAGAAGCTGGCGTATGGAGTTTTCATGACCTCGAGGAAGGTCGTCCAGTACTTCTCCGAGCACCCGATCACGGTGGTAAGCTCCTCTGGACTAGCAGACATTCTCACAAACCAACGCGCGACAGGACGAGTCGCCAAGTGGGTTGTCGAGCTAGGACCATGGGGGCTGAAGTATGCTCACCCGAAGTCCATCAAGGCCCAAGTCCTCCCAGAATTCACCACCGAGTGGATAGAAGCTCAGCTACCAAATATCCCCGACTTGTCCAACGCATGAACAATGTACTTCGATGGCTCCAAGAAATTCATGTCGGCCGAAGCAGGAGTTGTGCTCCTCTCCCCCAAGGGTGACAAGCTGAAGTATGTCCTTCAGATGGATTTTCCGACGCCATCCAACAACGAAGCCGAGTACGAGGCCCTGATCCATGGCATGAAGATGGCCAAGAACTGCGGCGCAACGCACCTCATGATATATGGCGACTCCTACCTGGTGGTACAGCAAACCATGAAGTCCTGCGACGCCATCGCCGACAACATGATCGCCTACCGAGACTTGTATAACCAGATGGAAGGCAACTTCGATGGCTGCGAGTTACGGCACGTTTGCCGCGACAACGAAGAAGCCGACGTTCTCGCCAACATGGGATCAGACAGAGTTCATGTTCCACCCGGCGTCTTCCTCGAGCGCATCACGCAGAGATCTATCAAGACTCAAGCCGCAGCAAGCACTACGACAAAAGCAAAAGGCGGTGCAAACCCTCCAAGCCAAGAGAAGGTCCCCATGGAGGTCATGCTAGTCGAAGATACATGGACAGGACCATACCTGGCGTACATACTGCATCAGAAGCTGCCAGCGGATCCAGTCGAAGCAAAGCGCATCATCAGGCGCTCCAAAAGTTTCACCGTCATCAACGGGGAGCTCTACAAGAGAAGCATCTCAGGAATCCTGCAGAGGTGCATAGACCCAGTCGACGGCCAAGCCATCCTACTCGAGATCCACGCGGGTATCTGCGGGCATCATGCCAGCAGTCGAGCACTGGTGGCCAAAGTACTACGAGTCGGGTTCTACTGGTTGACAGCCATGCAGGACGCCGAAGATCTAGTAAGGAAATGCACAGGGTGCCAAGAGTTTGCCGACAAGCCACACGCGCCAGCACCAGAGCTCAAGACAATACCGCTAGCTTGGCCCTTCGCCCAATGGGGGCTAGACATGGTGGGCCCCCTAAAGAAATCCTCACCCGGAGGGCATACTCACCTCCTGGTTGCAGTCGACAAGTTCACCAAGTGGATTGAAGCCGTGCCCATCACAAGTTCGACCGCATCATCAGCAGTCAACTTCATCAGATCGATCATCTTCAGGTTCGGAGTACCAAACGGGATCATCATAGACAACGGCTCGAACTTCACAGCCGAAGAATTCAAAGACTTCTGCTCAGAGCAAGGTATCAAACTCAGTTATGCATCCGCCTCGCACCCGCAATCCAATGGGCATGTGGAGAAGGCCAACGGTTTAGTCTGCAACGGCATCAAGAAACGACTGCGTGTGCCACTCACGCGCGCAGCGGGCGCATGGGTCGAAGAACTGCCTTCAATCCTCTGGAGTCTGCGTACCACGCCAAACAGATCCACCCAATACACTCCATTCTTCATGGTGTATGGTGCAGAGGCAGTCCTACCCTGCGACATCAAGTTTGACGCACCATGGGTGGTCGCCTACGACGAGTCAGATGCAGAACAGGCACTCAAAGACAGCATGGACATATTGGACGAAGCACGCGACATCGCTCTGGCGCGATCAGCCATATACCAGCAAGACCTGTGCAACTATCACGGACGAAGATTGTGGCCAAGAGCTTTCGTCGCAGGTGATATGGTCCTTCGCCTCAAACAGAAGAAAGTGCACAAGCTCGCCTCCCCATGGGAGGGCCCGTACATTGTCACAGAAGCAATTGGCAACGGAGCATATCGCCTAAAGGACTCGAAGACAGGAGCAGCCTGCAGCAACCCGTGGAACGTCGCACAACTCCGGCGGTTCTATGCTTAGTCGACTCAGCCATTGTAACAAGGATAGCATGTCAAGGCGGCAGGTTTCAGACGCACTCTTTCCCTTACCAGGGTGGGGACTGGAAGGATTTTAATGAGGCGGCCTGTTCGCAGCAATCCATAAAGTGATTTGAAGAAAATGTTGTTCACTCTACCTTCTCAGTCAAGGCAACTCAAAAATCCTAGGCCGCCACTCGATTCACTCGGGGGCTGCGCCACACAGGTTGAAATAAAAAGTCTAGGCCACCACTCGAACCACTCGGGGGCTGCGCCAAACAGGCACAACTCAAAAATCCTAGGCCTCTATCCGACTTACTCGGGAGATGCGCCACACAGGTTGAAATAAAAGTCTAGGCCGCCACTCGAACCACTCGGGTGCTACGCCAAACAGGCACAACTCAAAAATCCTAGGCCTCTACCCGACTTACTCGGGAGATGCGCCGCATAGGTCAAGTCCAAAATCCTAGGTCGCCACCCGACGCACTCGGGGGCTGCACCTCACAGGTCACACTTGAAAAGCCTAGGCCGCCACTCGAACCACTCGGGGGATGCGCCAAACAGGCGCAACTCAAAAATCCTAGGCCTCTACCCGACTTACTCGGGAGGTGCGCCGCACAGGTCAAGTCCAAAATCCTAGGTCGCCACCCGACATACTAGGGTGCCCCACCTCACAGGTCACACTTGAAAATCCCTAGGCCGCCACTCGAACTACTCGGGGGCTACGCCATAGAGGCTCCACTGAAAAATCCTAGGCCGTCACCCGAGCTACTCGGGGGCTGCGCCATACAGGTCAAGTCCAAAACCCTAAATCGCCACCCGATACAATCGGTAGCCGTGGTACACAGGTCTCACTTGAAAGAATCCTAGGACGCCACTCGACTCACTCGGGGGCTGCGCCACACAGGGTCACAACGCATGCTTAGGCCGTCACCCAAGGTACTCGGGGGCTGCGCCACACAAGTCAAAGTCAAAGCAAATACTCGCATAGTAATGAAAACAATTTCACTCGTTACTCGAGAACTCTTTTAACTTCATATATTGTCATTTACATCGGCATAATCGCCACATCAAACTAACCCTGTACAGTAGAAGACATCTATTCTTAGTCTGCAGGCTCGGCCTTCGGCGCCCCGGGTGGGCCTACAAGGCGCTCGCTATGCTTCTGCACCTGCTCAATCATCTGGCGCGCAGCCGCCAGAGTACCGGCGTACTCGGCATCGCCAGGCAGTCCACCCATCAGCCTCTCCAACGGAAGATTAGGCCGATGCAGCCAAACGTACGCCAGAGCCGCATTCGCCCCGGCGATAAGCTGGGCATGGACGATCTCCTTCAGAGCATCACCATCACGGGACCTCTCCAGCAAGGTGGCCAGCCCATGCGGTTGTCCGTTGTGCGGGAAGTAGATACGGTGGATATGCCACAGGGTCTTCCGGAAATTCTCCAAAAGGAAAGCCGCACGCCAAGTTCGGTCGAGCATGTGAGCAAGAATACGCCCTCTCGACTTGTTCACCCAGAATTGGCGAGCTTCGTGAGAGTCGCCAGACGCCTCCCGGGTAACGCGCTCTTCAACGCGATCTCGCTCAGCCTCCCAATCCGGGTTCACATCTGCGTGCACAAGCTATAAGTCAGAGCCGGCAAGTTTTAACAAGGAAAAACAGGCTCAGGGGGTACCAACCTTGAAGTTGTCGACTGATCAGGTCGATCTCCCCGGTCAGGAAATCTTCACGCTGGGAGAAGCCTGCAGTAGGATGAGACCTGGAGCGATGCAGTAATAGCTCGGTATTCTTCAGAGTCGCCTCAAGATCAACCACCTTATTCTTCAAATAGGTGATGATCCGATGGTCGTTCGCACTTCACGGTGGAGCCGGTGCCGCCCGACGACGGCGAGCACCCGACGAAGATCCCTCACCGCTTGGACCAGCCGCAGAAGCAGTAGAAGTGCCGCCACGCACGTCAGTTTGCCATAAGTTTGCAAAGTCAATACAGATGCGCGACTTCTCAGCACAAGGATATACAATTGAAGACACTCAATTTCAACACAAAATATTGTTCAAGGTCTGAAGACCAAACAAATATCAGTCATTACAAGAAAAAGGTACGAATACAGGCCAAGGCGACTGCCGAATCCCTACAACACTACTACTCCAGGGCAGCAGACTCCGAGCGAGAGCGGGTCTTCCGGGAAGCAGCCGCCTCAGACGCCTTGGCGAGCGCCCTCCCAAAGGTGGCCACAAGCTTCACAGCTAACTGTTTAGCCTGCGCCTTCACCCCGCCAAGCGACGCGGTCCAGCCGTCAGCCCTCCGAGGGAAGCCGCTGACAACCTTCTCGAAATCGCCCTCAATCTGGTGACCTAGAATGAGCTGGAAGGTGAGCTCGGAGCCGCGTACCGTCTGCGTCCGAGTGAAGTCCGCAAGGGTGGTGGCATCTTCCTTGAACGGAGCAGCAAGAGCGTCGACGGCAGTCGGTGGCGCGTCACTTGGGAAGATGCTCCGGTGCACTGTCGTTAGCGCGCCAGTCGACTGCTTCAGCGCAGCCGCCGACTTCCTCAGCGCATCGGACGCGAACGCGCAGACGCGGTCGAGGAAGCCGACAGCGGTCGCTAAGTCAACCGTGTCACTCGACGAGCCCTCGGAGGAGCCCCACCGCAGTCATCTAGAGAAGCAGATCTAATGTCAAACAAAAGAAGAACACATGAAACAGTAGGCGCCAAGCCGAAACTTACCTCCAAGAACACCGGCAAGCGTGAGAAGACGGTCGACTTGGGTCTTCTCTTGGACGACCCGCACCCGCTCACGCTCCTGGAACTCGTGAAGAGCCTTCTCAAGCTCAGCCTGAGCCTGGAGCTTCAGCTCTAGCTCAGCAACCCGCCCAGTAGCCTGGTCCAGAGAAGCACGCAGTTGGTCCCTCTCCTTCTCCAGGCGAACATAAGCCGTGGCTGCGTCAAGTTGCTGACGGTAGTATGGCTGAAACAAAAGCAAGGAATTAATAAAGTTGCGGGCGCCTCTACTAGTCACCCACACCTTCGGGGGCTACTCCCATCGGGAGCGCTGATCGCGCACCCGATGAAAATTCAAGACTACAAGTACAAGTACAAAAGGACTTACGTGGTCCAGAAGATCGACATCTACGGAAGGCGGCGGAGGAGCGCGACTCGAAGACGCGATGACGGCAGGTTGTGTGCGTTCCTCAACTACTACCCGGGTCACCAGCTCGGTCGAAGGGGCGGACGTATGCTCCACCTCACGATGAGGCGAGTGGACATCGCCAGAACGACGGCTGAAGCAAAACAGAACAATGACCAACTAAAGGATTGGAACTACAGAAAACAACTCGAAGTCAACAAGGTACTCACCTGGTGGTCTCGAGGTCATCATCACTCCCCAAGGAGACAGACGCCAGCCGCGCGAACGCGCGTGGTGGCGCGGAGCTGACAGGGGGAGCAGCCAGCGGATCACTCCAACCGTCAGGAGACCGCGCACCCGACGACGTCGCGATGACCTCCTCTGGATCAGCATCTGCACCCCTAGCGGGCGACGAAGCGGTTGCAGAGTCGCCGCCACTCCGGCGCTTCTGCCTCTTCCGCGCGGGTTCCTCGTCGTCATCATCATCCTCCACTTCGTCATTGGGGGAGACAACAGACGGAAGCTCGACATCATCGTCATCCTCCTCCACAACCCTCGACTCGTCGTCGGATCCATTTTCAGGGAGAGGAGGAAGGCTGACCAGTAGAGATCGACCCTGAAGCAAGTAGACGCAAGACGAATTAAGGAGTAGGATTTCAAGACAAGAAGAAACAAAGAGAACAAGTCAGGAGCATTACCTCAGGAACGGGGTTCGTCGCCCCATACGAAGCAACCGGGCACTTGACATTGCAGATATCCGCGACTCGGATGTTGGTGATGGACCTCACCTTGGCTTCCACCTCCTCGTCGTCAAGTGGCTCGGTGCTGACGCCCTCGACGGCCCACATCGGGAGAAGGTGGCCATCAAGAAGACGCCACCCGCCTCGTGCCCAAGGGTCTTGGTGAGGTCGTGTAGTAGGCCCAGCAGCGGTCGCGCGGCTTCCTTCTCCCCCGCAGTCAGCGGGTGCGACCAGGCGTGAGTCTTCCGCAGCCCGCGCCCGCTGTCAAATGCCGCCAGGCCGTCCTGGCTCGACTGGACGTAGAACCACTTCTTGCGCCACCCCTGGACGGAGTCCGAATTCTTCATCTGGAAGTACGCGGTGTCACCGCGCACTTGGATTACGAAGCCGCCCACGGGGAATGGCAACCCGCTCTTCCCGACGTTCTTGCGAACGAGGAAGAGCGACTTCCACAGCGCCCAATGGGGCGCGACACCCAGAAAGCACTCGCAGAGCACAATGAAGCCCGCGATGCTCAAGACGCCATTGGGGGTCAGATCATGGATCTGAACTCCATAGGCATACAAGAGACCGCGCACAAAATCGTGCAAGGGGAACCCAAAGCCCCGCGGAAGGAAATCCACGAAGCATACGCGTTCCCCATTGCGGGGTGTGGGATAAACTTCTTTGTCAAGAGCGCGTACCTGGACTTGATCAGCGGAAGGAAGGAGACCTTGAGCGCGGAGGAGTTCGACCTCCGCTTTCTTCACAGACGACCTCTGCCAGTCGCCGTCGGGTTTCTTCATCAGCACGGCTTCGTCGGCGGCGGCGGAGGAACCAGCGGCAGTCTTAGGCTTGCCCATGGCTTCGCGGGGCAGCGCAGGGTGCGTGGACAAATAGCACGGAGCTCTAGTGAGGGCGAGAATGGCAGAAGGCAGAGGAAGGAGGCGCGGACGAATGGAGAAGACGATGCCCTCGTGCTGCGGCGTGGTACTTATGCCTCAGCAAAATCAATCTCGGCCCTCCGTCGCGCAGCGGTTCAGAGCATCTTCATCCCACCGTCCACGTGTCAAGCGAAGAGGCCAACCGTCACTGCCAACCTCCTCCACTACACACGAGAATCGAGGCGTCATCATCGTGCGCTAAAATTTCGCGCCCAGTTCGGAGACGTGACAATTGCTGACCGCGGTCAGCGCTGCCAGTGGGCCCCGCCATGTCACGTCCCATCGGGCGCAGAGGCGTGCAAGGAAACGTCAGCAGCGACGTCATCAAGCCAACGGCTCCAAACAAGTGAAACGGCGCGTTAACTCGAGCAGAAGATTCGAGTGGTAAGCTTCTAAGCTGAAACAACTTAAGACAGTGCGCCTGTCAAGGAACCCGAAACATCTGTTCAGGTGACAAAGAAAGTCGAGTAAGCTCCAGCAGCCGAATTAAATCTACATGTAAGCCAACAGGCTGAATAGAAGCAAGCTTCACATGAAGAAATTCGACTGAAGGTATTACTCCCATCGGGAGTGTCCTCTTCGACTGAAGAAAACGAGTACACACTCAAGATCAAGTAATCCAATGGCGCGTCCAGGAGGAGGAAGTCCTTTGCCCGACGCTGCGCTTCGACCAAGCACTCGGGGGCTACTGACTGAAGGGGATCGTGTGCAGAAAACAAAAAAATTCCTACCAACGATATCCTTAAACTAGCCAAGATCTACACTATGCAGATATAGAAGTACGGTGGAGATCGGAATACATACCCTCGTAGAACGAATAGCGGGGATTACGCTCCCGCACAAGCGTTGACGACGAAGACGACGTAGCCGACCTCTAGGTCGCGGAGAACTCGGTGCGACGAAGACGACGAAGATGACCCCGAGGTCGGGTGGAGGAAGTAGGCCTCCAAGTACCGCTAGCGCAGCACCTCGCGGGGCGTCACACACATACGGTGGACATGACGGCCTCCGAAGCTCCAGTCCAGGACGAGCAGCGGAAGACTTGGACCGGAACACCAGCAGCGCGGCAGCGGGCTATGGTGGAAGAGACCCCCCTCCTCTACTCGGCGCGGCTCCGACAAGGGAACCACGAGATCGAGAGAGAAATTGGGAATTAATTGGTGAATTAAAAGGCCAGGGGTGCCCCTTCTTATATAGGCTCCCGGGGGGAGCCAACCTTGCCAGCCAGGCAATGTGGGACTAACCCCCATTGCCTGGTGCGGCTGCACATGGTGCGTCGGCCCCTGGTGGGCCCCTTTTGGCCCACCTGGGTCGGCCCCATGGCTCCCACCGAATTCCCCTAGGGAATTTTCCCCCTCTTGGGCCTTCTTTCGACCAGAAGGCCCATTTAAGGAAATCAGCCTAAATAAATCCGAAAATAAATATATAAAATCATATTTGCATATTAATTACACTAATTAATATCAAACATAATATATATAATTTTTCCTAGGTCCGAAAACTCTTTCGGCGCTACCCGATCTCCATCGGACCCCTCCCGGGACATTCCCGGTGATCTCTTTCCTTTCCGGTTGTCTTGTCGAAACCCCTTAAGTGTGTTACCCTAGCGGTTCGATATAATAACAGGTATGATCAAGACTCCTCTATGATCAACGACTAACTCGTAGGCCTGGACCCCATGAATTAATCCCTGTGATATAACGAATGACTTTCATCTATCAAACCTGGACATATAGTCTTAAACCCTTTGTCATGGCGATACGTAGCGTGTCCGAGTATCATTCTCAGATATCTCCATACCTAGCATGATCTCGTTACCGACATCTCTATCTTCTACTCGTCTATGATATTATGTCAGCTGGTGACCTAGTCACATGCTTGCAAACTCATTTGACATAATCTCACCGAGTGGGCCCTAGAGTATCTATCCGGCTATGCGGACTGACAAATCCCGCTGTTGACCCCTCGTCTCAACAACCCCCTTCTGATACCCAAAAGTATCACCGTTATTGTCACACTAGATAAGATGCGACGTTTGGTGCGATCAAAGTATCTTTCAGGGATAACAATAAGAGTTGATCTCACGGTCTTAAGGCGTAATGACTATGTCCTATAAATACTGGGTATGTCCATCACATTTTTACTCCTAACGATATGACTTCCATTGCCGACTGGCGCCATGCCCTATGATCGGGAAACCTCGATCATCAATCGCGCAACAAAACTAGTCTTAGTAGAGACTACTAGGGACCTGGTTGTTTATCTACCACACCTGTATTAATGTTTCTGCTTAATACAGTTATAGCACGGTGTAAAACATATAATGAACGATTGGGATATTGCCAATAAACTATGTTTATTAAGTGCCTCTAGGGCATATTCCCTTCAGTCTCCCACTTGCACTAGAGTAATACTTAATCTAGTTTACAACCTTGTAAAAGCTCAACACCCATAGCATCTTGGTGCCTGCTCGCCTCGTGGAAGAGGAATACAGTCAATAGAACTCACACATTGAGATCTATATGTGTTTTGCAACACTTCTATGTCACCTAGTTTGACATCAACCCGTATCTTATGATGACGGAGAAATATATCCCAGTGGATGGAGTGAGACTCGAGCATTCGCGTAGCATGCGCCTTAAAAGTCTGAAAGATCTATTAAGGGGACCACCTACGCTCGGAAAACTGCTCAGTCCAATCACACTTGCTACTTCTAAAGTCGCGATATATTTCTATACCTATGTAGATTATGCGACAGTGCATTCATATGCGACTTCGCAAACTAACCATGTCTATCTTCAAAATAAGGACATCTCCTATATGAGATTTCTAGTCGTATGGGTCAGTGTAATAACTTGCATCATCGTAACCGCTTTACGGCAAGTTGCCATTGCACTCTTACCCTATACTAGAAAACCTATCTTCAGTTCTCATAGACACTGAAGAATAAACTTAACGTTTGTTCATTGATCCACACAAGGATCACTCTAGAACCTGTTCTTCAACCAAGAACTCGGGTCATACCAAGTCGAGCTTTCAGCCTGATAGACTCTATGTCTGATACATAGAGAATGTCGAACATCATTTTCTATCACTGAAAAATCCAAGATTAACTTAATCTTTTACCTAGTCATACAAGCAAGAACCTCTTTCTTCGCTTGTCCTTTTCTGAAACACTTCAGAATCCTGACTTAGGAAATACTCCGACTTAATGTTATTAAGCCCCTTCTGATCTATACAATTATAAATCGGATGCCTAATACTCCTAACTTCATTTCATAGAAAATTTAATCACTTAAATAATCCTTTACAATCTAATAGAGGATCTATGTCATTCAATATGTTGTTACATACCAAATCACGAAGGACACCTAGCTCCCACTCAAATATGCCTTCCGCATATAAGATCAAGGAAAAGCTACTTTGCTCCCACTCACTTCTCTGCAAATGTAGGTTTCTTCAACTATTTTGGACAACTCCAAAATCCTTTGATCACATTATCAAAGTGAAGATTCCAGCTCCGATATGCTTGCTTCTGCCCATGAATGGACAACCGAAGTTTGGACACATGTTTATCATCCTCAGGATTACAAACCATTCTTAATTACACTATTAAGAACCATGGTTTTCTCATCCATCTATCAATTTCTCTTTCGAAATTATAGTAATTGCTAAATGACCCAGAATAGATTTAGGCTTCGCCACCTGAGACAAAGTCTCACGTGGTCTATCGGAACTGTTTCACGATAAATCGAATCTGCTCAATATCTACTCTCTCATAAAACTCCATATACTATCAACATCCTAGATGCCATCAAGAAGATCTCCCAAGTCATTACCTGGTAATCGTATATGGATTTTATTTCGGATCACAAATGACTCATAGCCATTTCTCGGACTTAGGTCCACCATTTCTTCTTCGTAGTTCGTAGGTCTATCATATTCCATTAATATGACCTTCATAGCAAGATTGTCGTAACACACAGTGTGGAACACAACCTCGTATGCCTACGCTCTTAGTATGAGCTCAGAACATCATGATCTTGAATCAGCTTTTTCAAGATGTGGAGCCTGACACCGAAAACACTTTCGATTGCGCCACTCTGATGTCTGGAGAGGAAGTTCTCCAACTTCGTCTTGCTCTACTTTCTTTCTCACTTATACCCTCGGACAAGAAACTATTTCTTTCGCAAGGTATATCCCGGCAATGATTTTGCCTATGTCGTGAGACATGTACCCAACTAACTCTTTAGGTAGGGTATACTACAAAGATTAATCCATTTTAGGTTCGATTACATCGAAACACTAAATTGCTGAAACGACAATCCAGGCTCAAAAGCCATGCCATCACTCGTATGGTATTGTCTCCATGGATTCAAATGGTTTCCCTATTTGCTAACGTGAGTGTTTACGTTTCTACCATATGACTCTAATGATCACAATAATTCGGTAAGAGATTTATTTACCACACACTATCCGATAGGGTGCCATTACGACGTCCTAACACACCATAACACTATGGTGTTCCATGCGACGTAATTTGTGGAACTCTTCTCACAAGTCTTCCAATGATGTGCCAATTAACTCAAATCTTTATTCCTCGATATGCATCGCGGGAATTTGATTTTCTTGTTAAGTTTATTTCCTACTTCATTCTGGACTTGTTTGATTGAATCAAAATTTCCAGGCCAACATTCCCCGAGTGGATATCCATATATCTATTCGAATGTTCATGAAGTCTATGAAATAAATACTTCCACTACACGTTAAAGTACTTCATTGATTCACATACACCCATATGCATGATTCTCAACAAGCTATACTCAAAACGTTCAGTGAAGTTCACGAAATAAAGGTCTCCACTACCCGTCAATTAGTTTATTGAACCACATACATCTCCATGTATGACTATCAATAAGTTATATGCCCGTTTTCCGAAAACGGTGTCACAGTTATTTTGCAAGTGTCAAAAGATCAAATCTTAGGACTTGTAGGTCCATCCAGTGTGGAGCTAATGCATATAACATTGACATGACTAAACGGTAGTGCCACACATATGTGGTGTCTTTATTAAGTTTGTATCCTTTGGCATTAATATTATGAATGTGGGAGCTTCTACCATCTAAATTCAAATCGGCATATGATCATTACTTCATAAATATAGGACACCAATTTGTCACTATCATGTATGAACAAGTGTCTCGCTAGAGGAGACACACTCGTAACGATCATAGCAACACCCGATCATAAAGAATTTATTCAAATGGTAGATCTAGAGGGAGAGTGTCTACGGCCATCACAACAACTTGATTGTCATTATCAACACGCAATGTCGCCTCATCCTCTCAAGCTACTCAAGCAGTGAACCTGGTTTTCACAAAACATGACTAGTTCAAAACTTAGTCACTACTGCGAGTACTTGCTTAGCTAAAACATTCATAACATGTATATCATATATACACCATCATCATTGATGACTTCCGGCGATCTGTTTCATCTTCTTGATACTTCCACCGTAATCAAGAACCATGAAGGTGAACGATTCCCTTGCATGACATAGTCTATGACAGAGGATTTGCACTTGGCAACGATGTCTGTCATCCAGTAATTGAGCTGAGCGAGGCGTCTCAATGTTCATTAATCATGAACATATGTAATTAAGTATGACCGCCACGTGCCCCCTCAATGTGTGTATTCTCTTCCATCTTGCTTGAGAAGACAATCAGTCAACGTACTGATAAACTTCATCAACCCAACTTTAGGGGTACCACGAGTGTTAGCGACCATATCATATGTCCGCGATCCAATAACTCGTACCCACCGTTGGTTCTCTATGGAAGAGATCATAGCATACACTGGACTATGATGATATCATCCGCTCAAAATCCGATAATCCAAATTATCTTTTGCTAGCGGAATCTCCGGGTTTATCTCCTAGCGGGTATTGTATCACAAAGAGCTAACGGTTTAAACAATGAGTATCCTCAAGCTAAAGTATAAACTATGAAGTTTGGACCCAGCCTTTTAAGTTTCTCAATCGCAGAAATGCGCCTAATTTGAAAAGATGCTATCACAATGGTTAATATCTACAAAGGTTTGCAAAACAGACTATGTTCATTATATTCTGAGTTCTAGTATTTTAGAAAATAACTATCCGAACTCCCACTCAAACGAACATCCCTCCTGGTCGTTTAAGCGATTACACGACCCCCATCCATTGCACCACCCCTCATCATCAGAGCCGGCGGCACAACTTCAAGAGTAGACAAAAGTCCGCCACACCAATTTTGTGACTCGTGCTCGACCTTTCGGTCTCCCTGTTCCGAGGCCATATTTCTGAATATGCTAGGCTCGCCACCAAAAACCTCCACGCTGACGCTTGTGCAACATGGCTTACACCCACTGTATGCGAACGACGAGATGTCTGACACCCGATCATCACGGCCTGCCTCATAACGTAGAACTTTCTTGGTGGTGCGCGTTGGAGGGAGAACACTAGTGGTATTTTGAAGGGATTATCTTATATAGCTACCGCCGTGTAACTAATGTATACTATACACACAATCACACAATATAAGATGCACACAAAACATCAAATGTAATGCAATGTGATATAGTCCATTGCGCCATGGTCTTCTTGGCGCCCGCAGTTTATAAACAATTTAATAAACCTACCTTGACCATATCACATAGCCCCTGCAAAATAAAGTTAGACGCTTCTACTTTTTCTTTTGCATATTTTACGTGGCTCGGGGCTTTCGTAAATAGAACCGCTTCATACCTACGAACCTTATGACCACAACAACGATCCAATAATTGCATGTTTAAGCATCCCTTTCGGGCCCTCCATTGAAAATGCAAGACCAACTAAAGAGAGAGAAACAGGCACCCGCCAGCCACAGATACGGTACAAGCCGTATGTCAGTAGTGGAACCAGTCTCGCGTAAGCGTACGCGTAAAGTCGGTCCGGGCCGCTTTATCAACTCGATGCCGCTGGAATCACAAGTGCACGCTAGAGGGTAGCAAATAACAGGAACGGTGCCCCCGTGCAGAACACGGGTTCTAACAGCGTACAACTATATCTACGATAGATCGGCTCTGATACCACTGAAGGGGATCGTGTGTAGAAAACAAAAAATTCCCTACCAACGATATCCTTAAACTAGCCAAGATCTACACTATGCAGATATAGAAG
Organism: Poa annua; assembly: GCA_026929855.1. Lineage (NCBI taxonomy): Eukaryota > Viridiplantae > Streptophyta > Magnoliopsida > Poales > Poaceae > Poa > Poa annua. Next base: position 54,849,964 of record CM049426.1, on the reverse strand, counting down.
TACGGCGGAGATCGGAATACATACCCTCGTAACCCGAATAGCGGGGATTACGCTCCCGCACAAGCGTTGACGACGAAGACGACGTAGCCGACCTCTAGGTCGCGGAGAACTCGGCGCGACGAAGACGACGAAGATGACCCCGAGGTCGGGTGGAGGAAGTAGGCCTCCGAGTACCGCTAGCGCAGCACCTCGCAGGCGTCACACACATACGGTGGAGACGACGGCCTCCGAAGCTCCAGTCCAGGACGAGCAGCGGAAGACTTGGACCGGAACACCAGCAGCGCGGCAGCGGGCTATGGTGGAAGAGACCCCCCTCCTCTACTCGGCGCGGCTCCGACAAGGGAACCACGAGATCGAGAGAGAAATTGGGAATTAATTGGTGAATTAAAAGGCTAGGGGTGCCCCTTCTTATATAGGCTCCCGGGGGGAGCCAACCTTGCCAGCCAGGCAATGTGGGACTAACCCCCATTGCCTGGTGCGGCTGCACATGGTGCGTCGGCCCCTGGTGGGCCCCTTTTGGCCCACCTGGGTCGGCCCCATGGCTCCCACCGAATTCCCCTAGGTAATTTTCCCCCTCTTGGGCCTTCTTTTGACCAGAAGGCCCATTTAAGGAAATCAGACTAAATAAATCCGAAAATAAATATATAAAATCATATTTGCATATTAATTACACTAATTAATATCAAACATAATATATATAATTTTTCCTAGCTCCGAAAACTCTTTCGGCGCTGCCCGATCTCCATCGGACCCCTCCCGGGACATTCCCGGTGAACTCTTTCCTTTCCGGTTGTCTTGTCGAAACCCCTTAAGTGTGTTACCCTAGCGGTTCGATATAATAACAGGTATGATCAAGACTCCTCTATGATCAACGACTAACTCGTAGGCTTGGACCCCATGAATTAATCCCTGTGATATAACGAATGACTTTCATCTATCAAACCTGGACGTATAGTCTTAAACCGTTTGTCATGGCGATACTTAGCGTGTCCGAGTATCATTCTCAGATATCTCCATACCTAGCATGATCTCGTTACCGACATCGCTATCTTCTACTCGTCTATGATATTATGTCAGCTGGTGACCTAGTCACATGTTTGCAAACTCATTTGACATAATCTCACCGAGTGGGCCCTAGAGTATCTATCCAGCTATGCGGACTGACAAATCCCGCTGTTGACCCCTCGTCTCAACTACCCCCTTCCGATACCCAAAAGTATCACCGTTATTGTCACACTAGATAAGATGCGACGTTTGGTGCGATCAAAGTATCTTTCAGGGATAACAATAAGAGTTGATATCACGGTTTTAAGGCGTAATGACTATGTCTTATAAATATTGGGTATGTCCATCACTTCGTTACTCCTAACGATATGACTTCCATTGCCGACCGGCGCCATGCCCTATGATCGGGAACCTCGATCATCAATCGCGCAACGAAACTAGTCTTAGTAGAGACTACTAGGGACCTGGTTGTTTATCTACCACACCTGTATTAATGTTTCCGCTTAATACAGTTATAGCATGGTGTAGAACATATAATGAACGATTGGGATATTGCCAATAAACTATGTTTATTAAGTGCCTCTAGGGCATATTCCCTTCACTTACATGGGGCTACCTTCGACTAGCCCACAGTGAGGCTACCTGGGCCGCGCCAAGGATAGAGAAGCCCACATAAGGCCCACTCGGGGTACCACGTATCCTAGTCCAACTCGGTTAGATTTTGTAACCTGCCATATCTGTACCAACCGCCCGAGACCTGGCTACCTATAAAGCCAGGAGGGTTGCCCGTCCTAGAGGACACGGTCATAGCCACCACCACAAACCCTAGCGAGATCGCAATCTCGCCATTGTAATCGCTACTCGCATCAATAATCAGACAAGCTAGAGTAGGGTGTTATCCTCCGGGAGCCTGAACCTGGGTAAATCCTTGCTTGTCAGCCGTCGTGACCACCAGCACCTCTCTCTCTCCCCATCAATCAACCCGGGGTGCACAACCCTGGGATTTGCCGAGTTACCACCTCGTCACACGGTAATCTCCATCGTAAGCAGGTACGGAAGAACAATTCAACGGAGGCGTATGTGGCCTTGCTAAAGGTGTCACTACCTCCATATGAAGTTGGGTGGTTCTGGAGTCTGAAGGTTCGTATGTACCTGCACTAGTAATTTCTATTCTGAGTTATTTCCGATAATTCATTCCTAGATCGAACAGTGCAAGTTTCTACAAATAGCTTTCAAATCATAGCATGGTTGACAAATAGAAATCGAGGAATATAATTTCTTTAAAGAGTCTTTCTGAGCTATGATAAAAATTTATGGAGGAAAATTTATGCATGTTCATTCTGAAGGTTTTGAAGATTTGGAATTTTCTCTAACTATTGAGACTGATATCTGTGTTCATATTCTACATTTAGGATTCTGATTTTGTGTTGTCCACTAAACAACACAGAGATAAATGTTGTTTCAGTTAATAGCACTGTTATTTGCTTGCTCTGGAATCTTTGAGGCAGTCCGTTTCTAGATATTGAGAACTGCTATCTATCTCATGTTTACACGCAAGCAGGTGGGTTCGACAATGATCTGTGTTGACATAGATGCATCTTTGTATAGTGATTTTGATATTTTAAACACCAGACAATGCCAATTTGCTTTGTTCAGAAAACGAACCACTTATGATATGTACATGACCATTTAATAGTTGTGTGTGTGCTAGAAATAATGAAATATAATTCATGATTGAGATTCAATTTTGGATAGTGATTGAGATTCAATTTGCTTTGTTCAGAAACTTGTGCCTTTTTTATTTTGGATAGTGACTGAGATTCAATTAAGGTTGTGCCTTTATTTCAGTGGTCCTTTTTTGAAATATAATTCAATCAAGTTATGCTTTAGTGCTTTGTATTCTCCAGGTCGGTAACCTTATATGGTAGTTGCATGTACCTAATTATTACCGCTCGATGATGTTGCAGGTTGTTAGTATAGTTTGATTTCCATATGAGGATATTTGCTATGATTTTATGTTTTATCTGGTCTTGGCAGAGTTAGCATTGGTTTAGAATGTCTGGCCATCAATTCTTTGTTGGGAAGAATTTTGATTTGCATATGAAGATATTTGCTATGTGTTTATGTTTTTTGTGAGAAATACCACTGCTGTTGTTCCAGTCCTGGTGGTCGAAAGATTTATCTACAATGCCAGACTGCATATCATCGTTGATTGCTTCAGGTTCTCAACACCATTCTGATTGAATTTCTTTTCCAGATTGCAGGCTTCCTTCATGCTCTTAATTTATGCTTGCAATATCACATTGGTGGTACTATAAGAAGGGTCATTTGAAGACTGAGTGCATCTACCACTGAATGGTGCTTTGACTGCACTTCCTAGGGCAATTTTTCCTGTAATAGGTAAATGAATAAAAGTGCAAACTATTTAGAACCATTTAGGCCCGTGGTGGAGTTCTGCATAACATTCTTGATGAACATTTATGTTTGTTGAAAATCTCAGGATAGTAGTTAGCTCTTCTTACAAATCAGTGTGTTGCAGCATATGCGATGATACTGTCATTATATGCTATATCTGTTTTACTTTGGTCTCACAGGCTTACAAAATAGAGCGTATGTACAGAAAAAGGACACATGTACCCTGATTTGATTTTGTGGTTCAGCCTATAAGTGAGACGGTTACATAGAGAGTTTCAATTGCTTAGAGTTCAAACTTGAAAGAAATATATGTAGCCACCTCTGTGTCATACCAAATAAAAAAATTAAACTTAGAATGTAGGCAAGAATCATTAGAATAACGGTCGAACATGCAACATTGAATCGACTTCATATAAGTTCAGATAAATAAAGCAGATCTGGCCTTAACTAGGCTCAACTTGACTCGATGGATAGATTTTGGTTACTCTAAAATGTTTATGATAATATGTAAAAGAAAATCTACATGACAATTTGTAGTTCATCCTTTCGAGATATATTTTTGTTCATATGAAGTGCCTATCTATATGTTGGCCATTTGTTCGCCAATAGGTTCCAAAACAAGATCTGATACCCGATAGTTGGCATTTTTACCTTGACAAAATATCTCATATTAGGTCACTTATTCCTCTTTCAAACTATGAACTCCTACTATTTTATATTTGTTGGTAGCATATTCTTTCTCTTTATTCTATGATACAAACACCCTTTATGTTTCAGTATGCACCAAGCTCTACCAGCGGCTCCTCTTCCCCGAGCTTTTTGTCGTCCGGCTTGCCACACGCCACCTGGTTACAATACTCATTATCGAGGTGCGAACACTGAGCTTTCAGTGCTTTTTGTCGTCCGGCTTGCCGCACGCCACCTGGTTACAATACTCTATCAGTGCTTTTTGTCGTCCGGTTTGCTTGCATTAGGTTGGGAAATTTGGTTTTTGCTTGTGTGATACAGTTATGCTCTGTCCCACTTTTTGCTATAACAGACATATTGAAAAGTGATATTATCTTATTCGGTATTTCACCCTAATAGACTGCAAGTTTCATGCCCACGTAATTGCTGATCTCAACTGTTTAATACTCAGTGACATTCAATAAAGTATTAGATGCCCAAGATGAATAATATGCAAGGATCTAAACCTGGACGCAGATGAAATATGTGTGTTGAGACCTTCTCTGTTTTAATTTACACTTTGATATGCTAAATATACCGCTAGACCAAACCCACCCTTCTATATCTGTTAATTTGTTCAAAATGCAAAAAAATACACTTAGTCATGATTTAAAGAAATCTGTAGCTCCATTAATCCTATATATTGGTGTGTGAGTTCAAGAAAAATGTGACGGCCAAAAAATGCACCTTATTAACCATCCTTAGTGGTAATTTAAGAGTTATCTAACTAATCAGACTTATCTTTTTGTTTTCCCTGAAGCTATTATCAACCTGGATCATCATAAGTAGACGCATTGTGGTACATCAGTGCTTAAATCATGCATATCACGACCTCCCCATCCTCCGAGCACGAGCAATCAGCAAATCATATCAGAGGGCCACACGCCTGGGTTAGCCTCCTCATGGATCCTTTGCTCATCTCCTCCTCTTGCTACTTTCTGCCTAGCTGTTTGTTCAGACGTTATATTATATATGCATCTAAGGTGTTTGACCTACGCCGACGAGGTTGCAGGATAGTGCATTAATCAGTGTAATGTTGTCCCATCTTTTTAATTATAGTGTTGCTTTAATGTGCAATTTATATTCAATGAACGTTGGTTTGGTTGCATTAGCATCAGAAATTTGGTTGTCATACGCACATTTGTATTTGATCTCTATTACTTCACCTAACTTTGTAAGTTCTGAACTATGAGATGTGCTGGTGTGATGTACATGTTGGGTTAGATATGGTTGTAGTAAAGGTAATATTTCATGGTAGACTACCATTGACTATAACAACACCAGCATGACGGCGACCTCCACATCTATGATGCACCGCGACTTGAGGTGCATCTGCACACTCCATAAGCCATGAACTGTGAAGACTTATAATGGAGATGCACATTGGTACATGCTATGGAGTGAAATGTTTGGCTATTGTAGCTTCTGTTTTGGATTGAGATGGATATTTGAGTTCTTCACTCTAGGTTGATGTTGTGATGCTATTCATTTGCAGGGATATGCTTGACTTTGATTTCAGAGTGAGCTGAGTTATTCTGATTGCGTGTTTACCTTCTTTTACCCTTATTTTGATTATTTTTCCTCTACTCTATGAAAAATTAGGAACAATGGTGGTACATGTTGGAAGGAGCTTGGCATCATGAGCTTGACAACTACAGTGGCTGCTATACTCCACCCAATATAAGCCTCCAACAATAAGCAACACATAATGAGTGATGATGTACACAGTTCACCAGATTATGAACTGCAATGGTTCTTCTTTAAATGTTCAAAACAAATATTATGAAAGGAGTAGCTATATGTTCATGGAATTAACTGTCGTTTTACTTTTGTTACTATACTCTTCAATGTATATTACTTTATAATTGTATATATGTGCTTCTTAATGATTATAAAAAAAGTTACATGACCTGTCAGGAGGTGTAAGTTATTGTCATGCTATATAAGACACAACGTTTGATGCTCTCAAAGTATCCCTACAAAGTAGCAATAAGTACGGTCTCACGGTCTAAGGAATAAGCTATCATATTACTCATCTATTGCAAATGACAAATATCGTCATACGATCTTATTACAATACTTTGCGTATGCCCATCACCTTATTCTACTAATAAGATGACCCCATTGTCAACCGAGGTCATTGTTCTTGATCGGGAATCTCGATCAACTGTTGCCCAATGGACTAGTTTATATGGAATCTCACTAGGGACTCTGGTTGTGTATGTATCATACGTGTATTAATAATTCCGATTAATACAGTTATAGCATAATACAAAAAACCTATTATAAACTTATGAGAAAATGCAATAAATACTACTTATTTATTTGCCTCTAAGGCATATCTCCTTCAGTCTCCCACTTGCACTAGAGTACAAATAAACTAGCTGCATTTTACTTCATCAAAAACCCCTTGTCAAATAAGCGTTATATGATAATGCTTGCTCGTGGAAGAGAGTTACTCTAACAATCTGTACAATACATAATTGTGCGTTCTTTTGCGATCCATTGATATCAAACAAGTTGATATCAACATGTTATCTAATAACATACATACAAATACCGTAACTAAGTGAGACTTCTGTTTCTCCGCACTTACTCTGATTCTGCTAACATATAATTGCCTTGAAAACACACTCAGTCATAGAGAGCTCCTTGTAGCAATTACAATCTCATGATATATATATACTTTCACAGCTATGTAGAAAACTTGACACTTCAATGTCAATCTAATAACTAATACACTTCTACTTCCAGTAAATTCTAAATTTACTTTTACGGCTGTTCTTCTTCCAAGAACATCGGTCATATTTCATCGAGCAGATAATATGGTTCTGTATGATGTCTAATATCACATAATAGACCAACATGTCATACAACCACTATTACCGTGTATCATTACTCTTAATGATTAATTGGATTTCGAAGGACCATCCTTTGGTTTTATTCTATTCTGACTCTTCAGGTATAATCCAAAACAACTTGAATATTTATTTAAAATTTCTGTTCTATTCCAAATAGACGCTAACTTTCAAATAGTTTCACAACTTCATCTTTCTAATTAATTCTACTGGTACAATTCACAATGCGTCATTTACACAAGATGAATTCGGCTCCCACTCAAATTATGTCTCCACATATTTGAGAACACGAGCTCTCACTCAAAAACATGTCATCTACATATTTGGGGGTCTAAGCTCCCACTTAAAAATATGTCCTTTACATATTCTACCTGAGTAAACTAACTTTGACTCCTACTTAAATTCACAATTTATCTCGACATTTTGGTCAAATCAAAATCATTGATCTCTTGTCAATTTAAATTCAATACAAACTACAGTATTCCATTAATACAAATCCCACAGACTTCAAGCATGTCTACATTATTATAGTCAATAAATTTGATCTTGTCCAAGACACATTTCTTGACAAAACATGCTTTCACGTCTTTCTTATAGTTACATTTCTCATATAACACTTTATATGATGATCAAGAAATCTTATTTCTCCAAAAGTAATTATAGCAACATTTACTGTTTTAATCCTTTCTAAATGTAATTGGATTTTCAGGCACAAAAGCCTTTGTTCGTATTCTGATATTTTCTCAACTTTCTTTGTATTCATAAGGTGCACCTTGATCTGTCAACAAGATCGGAAACACTTAATATTATGCTGTGACCTGACAGCAATATTAAATATAGCATCACTTTATTTAGAAGCTTCTTTCATGAAAACATTATGATCTTTACGAAGAGGATTGCAAGCAGAAAACAATTTTCTAGTCTCCTTCACTCTTAATCATCAAATTTTCATTTGTAGACATATATCTTTTGGAACACTTTCCAATATTCTACTTTTATGAATATAGGTCTGACACCTTATTTCAAGCTTCTAATTCCATTAACCATAATTCGAAAAATCATATTTTTCTCGGAATTACATAGACAACAACACAAGTTTTGTTTCTATTGGGTTTTGGAATACACTCTCATCCAATTTGAGTAATCTACAAAGAACTATTCGTGTATATTCTGAATTATCGTATAATCATCTATATAATGACACTATTGTCGGTCACACGAATTACTGTTGAAAAACATTTATTTTCTAAAGTGGACATCGGCTATAATGTTTTGAACATATTAAGAGATTCTAAGACAGATTCTGAAAGACCACACTTTATCTAAAATAGAGTATGATTATAATACTTCACATATCACCATATATGATACTATACTATTGTGAAACGAAATTTCCACAAGTGTTTTGTGTTGAACCCATAATTCAAAAATATTGTCCTTTGTTTGAATCTTGCGAATATAATATTCACCAATCTTTCTTCTGAAAAACCCCATTTGATCTTTTATCAAATTAATTTCAGACTCGTGATTTATTATGCAAATACACTTATTTACCAATAATCATAGAAGAATTCAAATCAGTAAAAGTACACCATTGAATTAATTTAATAATCATTCGAAATGACTCTTAATTAATTTACCTTCATATTCACACTTCAATACTAAATTTTAAACTTAATCAATTCGGCACATGCAATAGTTAAATAGATCAAAAATAGCTATTACTTCTTACATTGCCTTTATGATTAAATTTGATGGTGTTTGTTCTAGTAACAACAACTTTTATTCCTTGGACACATGATTTTTATCATTCCTACTATTATGAACGTTATCATGCAAGCAATGTAATTGAGATGTGAATTTTTTTATTCATAATATAAAACAACTGGCTTGTTCCATAACATAAAACAACTGAACTTGTCTTATTACATTTACGAATAACTCCGTCTTGTAACAATCAAGACACTAAACACACTTTCTCACTATTAGAAAAAGGTCTTATCAAAAACTATTAATGATAACTTGAGGACGTGAACACCAATGGCCATCAACTTCCTTGATCACCATCTTCAGCGCCAAGTCACATCATATTTCGCCGCATATATGTGATAATTAGGATCTGTTACACAAACAGAACAAGTATCAAATACTTTATCATATATGAAGAGGCGAATTCATAATTCTGTATATATCAAATATATACATGTAGCATCAAAGATTTCTCCTTCGATGGAATCAACTTTCAGAGATTTGAACACCGACACGAACCTATAGAAGTTCATATTGTCGGCCTTCAAAATGTACACGCGCACATGCTTCTCATAGCTTGGAGGCAGAGATATCAGGACAGTCTGAATGGCATAGGAATCCGCCATCCAGTAATCGAAGACATTTGTCAGCTGGAAGTAGATGTCATACAATCTCTTCAAATGAGTCTTCAGACAGGTATGCTCCTCCATATGAATGGTCTGGAACATTCTCAGTTGCCTGAATTGCTCATGCCTCAATTCATCTTTGAAGTGCGTCTTTATCGCATCAATCATGACATATGGCTCCTTGTGTCGAAACAACTCTTTCAACTCAGGTGCTAGGCATACGGTCATGGTGATCTCCACTTCTATGAATATGTCTCGACGCCTACGGAGTTCATCTTCCTCTTCCTCGCTAGCAGAATCACCTGGTCTTTCTCCTAATGCTTCATCGAGGACATACAGGATGTTGTTGTGTTCGAGAATGTTTCTAAAACCAATATACCAGCTGATGAAGTTGGACCCGTCGGCTTCTAAGGTAGAATCCGGGATCTTGAGGAAGTAACGGAAATATAGTTGCGTAGTCTACAGATGTGATCGCAAAAGAGGTAAGGTAAAGTTTATAACATATGTGAGTTTTAAGTTTATAATCATATTATCAAACACACTCCACTAAAATTATTATCCCTAAAATAATAATAGCGATTACACGACCCCCATCCACTATACCACCCCCCGATCATCACGGCCGGCGGCACAACTTCAAAGGTGGACATAACATGTCGATCACAACAACTCTGTGACTCATGCTCGGTCTTTCGATCTTCCCGTGTTCCGAGGCCATATCTGCATATGCTAGGCTCGCCAATCAAACCTCGAAGACCCTACGCGTGCAACATGGCTTACACCCACTATACGCGAACAATGATATGTCTGACACCCGATCTTCACGGCCTGCCTCATAACGTAGAACTTTCTTGGTGGTGCGCAACGAGGGAGAACACAATTTTGGTATTTGTTAGGGATCATCCTATTTATGATGCTACCGTTGTATATCTAACATATATGCAATCAATAGGATGCACACACAACAACACAATATCAACATAAAGTAATGAAGTGTGATGTGACATGGTCGTCACGCCTGGTCCTCCATGGCGCCATGTGCCTGGCCCCGGGCGCCCCGGCATGGCTCCGAGTCTACGGTGCCCTCCATTGCCTCCGACAGTACGAGTAATATCAAACTTACCGTAACCATGTCACATAAAATAACACCTCTGCAAAACAAAGTTAGACGCCTCTACCTTTATTTAGTTTTACAAGTTTTAAGTGCCATATAGGCTCATTCGTAAGAGAACCGCTTCTCTACCTACGAACTTTGTACCACAACGCCGATCGTATAATTGCATGTTTAAGCATCCCTTTCGGGCCCTCCATTGAAAATTCTTTGCCGACTAAAGAGAGAGAAACAGACACCCGCCAGTCACAGATACGGTGCAAGCCGTATGTCAGTAGTGGAACCAGTCTCGCGTAAGCGTACGCGTAAAGTCGGTCCGGGCCGCTTCATCAACTCAATACCGAAGGCATCGCAAGTGTACGCTAGAGGATAGCAAATATAAGAAAGACGTCCTCATTCAACATGAGTTCTAACCGTACCAACAGTACTACGCATAGATCAGCTCTGATACCACTAAAGGGGTTCCGGTGCAGAAAACAATAATTTTTCTAGCGTATGAACACCCTAACTAGCCAGGATCTATCTATCTAGTACATGTGATAACGGTGGCGGAACAGGTTACATTACCTCCATGTAAACGGATAGCGGGGATTACGCTCCCGCACAAGCGTTGACGATGAAGTCGTACGTAGCCGACCTCGAGGTCACGGAGAACTTGCCGCGATGATGTAGACGATGACGCCGGGATGTCGACGATGACCTGCGTCGACAGGCGTCGGGCGGAAGATGGCGAGGCGCTGGCGACTGGGGGGTGGCGCTGGCGGCAGAGCAGCGGCAGGGCTGCTGGGTGGGTGAGACGACGACGCCCAGGCTCCTCAAATGTGGCGCCTCCGAGCACTCGCAAACATACGGAGCTTAACAACAACCCCCGGTCATTCAGATCCAGCTGAAATCGCAGGGGTAGAACTTTTCTGGAATCCCGCAGGGCAACGGTGCCCGACGGTATAGCTTTGGTGGAGAGAGGGGGCAAAACGGGCGGAGAAGCAACTCGGTCGGCCTGCTATACAATTAATTATATTTTTTGTGAATTAGTCCAATTAATATGCCTTGCTATATAAAGGGGGGAGGGGGTGTGCAAACTCCCTATCTCCCCCATGTGGGACTAAACAAAGGAGAGGTGGGGGGGGGGGGGTTGGAGCCGCACCCACCATGGGCTCCAAAGCCTCATTGGTGCGGCTCCCCCCTCTTGGGCCTTCTTGGCCCATTTAGGTGGGCTGCCCCTTTTTCTCCTTTTTTAATTAATATTAAATTAATATAAATACTATTAATTCATAATTAATATATTTACATATAATTTAATCTCCCTTGACTCTGAAACATTTTGCGGACCACCCGAACGTCTTTCGGACATTCCCGGAACCACTCCAGACCTTCCCGGAACTCCTTCCGGACCACCGAAACTCTTTTCGGATCATTTCTCTCTCTCTCCAATAAAATCCTATATTATTCCAGAACCTTTCTCCAGGTGTCGTTAAGACCTTAAGTTTGTTACGCTACGGTTCGAGAACACTCCAGACATGGTCGAGATACTCCGCACACCAATGACCGCCAGGGATACCTGGATGCATATGACGGTCCTTGTGCTTTCTACGAATATCGTCGTTGAACCATAAACATGATATTCATTCCCTTTGTTTCTATGATACTACCTTGTCCGAGATATGATCGCAGGCATCCGATGTCCTTGTTGTATCTCGTTACCGACAAAGGTTATTAACTCGTCTATGATATTACATCTCCATCACCTAGTCATAAGTTGCGCAGCTACACAGATGCAATCTCACCGAGTGGACCCAGAGTATCTTTCCATTACAAGAATGAACTATTCCCGCTCTTGATCCTTACGTCTCAACATACTCTTTCGGGATACTCAAGATGGACACTATTATTGTCATGCTATATAAGACACAACGTTTGATGCTCTCAAAGTATCCCTACGAAGTAGCAATAAGTATGGTCTCACGGTCTAAGGAATAAGCTATCATATTACTCATCTATTGCAAATGACCAACATCGTAATACGATCTTATTGCAGTACTTTGCCTATGTCCATCACCTTATTCTACTAATAAGATGGCCCCATTGTCAACCGACGTCATTGTCCTTGATCGGGAATCTCAATCAACTGTTGCCCAATGGACTAGTTTTTATAGAGGCTCACTAGGGACTCTGGTTGTCTATGTATCACACGTGTATTAATAATTCCGAGTAATATAGTTATAGCATAATACAAAAACCTATTATAAACTTATGAGATAATGCGATAAATACTACTTATTTATTTGCCTCTAGAGCATATCTCCTTCACTTATTATAAGGTAGCGACCTCCTGTGTATAGTGCTAGTCCCTGGATTGACTTGCTAGCACACACAGTTTAAGATGAAATACCATAACATTGCATCAATATTCATTACACGATGATCCAGAAATAAAAAGGTTCGATCGAAGGTGCATAGCCCATGGCTAGCTCATACCGAAATAAACACACAGCGGTGTAACATCCCAATTTTGTAAAAATTTAAAACCTTGCATTCATACATCATTCATCATATAGGATTAACTTTTAATCACATAAATACTAAATAAAAAGTTAATTATGAGTTTAAATATCATTTAATCCCATTAAGTGTTTATTTAAACTCACTTAATAAATATAATTTTTCCAAATTATATAATGGGTAAGTGTATTATTAAAAATTGCTAATTTAAATAACCTTTCCAAAATTATTTTTTATGAATTTTTCTGAAAAGTTTTGAATAGGTTTAAAAATCATTTAGTAAATCAGATTTGAAAAACAGTTTTTATTTAATTTTAAAAGAATTGTTTCCGGGCCGGCCCAGACGCTATCCACCGCGCGCGCGTCAGATAACAGCCCATCGGCCCGCTCCCGCGCGCGCGTCGCTCCCCTCTCGCTGACAGGTGGGCCCCACCTGTCAGCCGTCTTCCACCTTTGTCCGGAGATCACGCCGGAGATGGAGACCGAGTCCGAGCCGTTTCCGGCCGTTTCCCTCCGCGTTTAGCGCCCCTGCCCCCTCCTATTTAAACCCCGCGAGGCCGCCTCCGAAACCCCCCCAAAAACCCTAACCCTCCGCCGTCGGGCTGCTCGGAATCGAGCTCGCCGTCGTCGCCATTTTCCGCCGGACTTTCTCGCGAGTGAGGTAAGCTCCGAGCTCCCCTAGCGCCACCGAGGCTTCCCCTCGCTTTCCCGTTTCCTTGCGCACCCGTTGAGCACTTTTGTTCGTCCTATTTCGCAGCGGAACGTCGTCCCCATCCGCGAACTCCGCCGCCGGCCGCAAGCACCAACTCCGGCGAGGTTTTCCCGAGGAACGGCGACGCACCGAAGAACCGCAACTCGCCACCGACCCCGCCTCGTCACCCTCTACGTAACGGTATTACTCGTTCGTCCCCTAGACCGCTAGGACGCGAAACGCGCACGACGCCGGCCGTGGCGCCGCCGCGGTCGGAGGACCTCCGGCGGACTCGCGCCGCCCGCGCCGAGGCTCTGGATGCGAACCGTTGGATCTAGATCCAACGGATCTAGATCCGTTTAATCCCAAGCGTCCGTTTTAAAGTAGATCGGACGGCCGCGCTGCCGATCCGCGCCGAAGCGGTACTGTCCAATAGGATCGTGCCACGTCGCCCTCTGATTTTGTTTTTCGCAGGAAATTTTATAAATAAAACAGAAAATAGATAAAACTTGCAAAATTCATAACTTTTAATCTGTAAGTCCAAATTTAATAAACTTTATGTCATTGGAAAGCTCTGCTCATGTAGTTTAATTCTATATCGTTTGTGTTTCCCTTTGACAAAATTTTAAACTGAATAATTATCAGAGGAGTATTTCGGCCATTAAATAAATAACTTAAATAAAAAAAATGATTTAGAATTAAAAGTATTTGTTTTGAGATTGTATAATTTCCCTCTGTCCAGGAATATTAGTATGTATCTTATTGGAAAACTTTCTTAGAACAATAAAAGTTGTAATGGTATAATCTAGGTTTTGCTATATTACTTTCAATTTTATATTGTTAAGTGAAATGAGAAATTCCTAGAAATTGCATCTCATGCATTTAATAACAGAGAATATAAATTATGGATGAGTGTGTCTAATTCTACACGTGGCATACTATGCATGCATACATCTTTTATTTTGTGTGTGAGATTTTGTGTGGAATATTTATTTGTATGTATTGCTTGTGCTAGATTGTGAAGGAGAGGAAGGACCTGCTTGTGATTGCTATTCTTGTTGTGCCTGCCCCTCCTGCTGCCAAGGCAAGTGACTTCATAAAACACCTACTATTTTATTCTATTGCATATCTAGTGTTTTCAAACAGTATTTGCAAAAGTAGTATGCATGATAGGTTTTTGGGAGATTGTAGTATGCTATGCAAACCTTTTAGGTTTCCCCTTAGAAATTCCAGTTTAGACCCCTATTTTAATTTAGTGGAAGCAACTGCTGCAAAAACGATTGTTTTATGGTTGATGTGATAAATGAAAATTTCCACTAAATTAATTTAACGCCTGGGTGGATTGGGTCGATCGAGGAGGTTTCAAGTTGAGTGGCTTCTCAGGGCCATGTGTCATGGTTGTCTTCGCCCAGTGTAGTTTCTACTTACCTGGGGCCATGATATGCGGTGTTAACCTGAGTTGCTCACTTGTGGTAGGCCACCCAGGGCTATGAGATTTAAGTTTACACTGAGTCTAGTTGCTTATCGTGCAACCATTGGTCAATATGGGCTCTGTCTTGATGGAGTAAGTTGATGTGGACCTGGGTCAAGAGATTGATGGTGGTAGAGTTGATAGGATGGTGGTAATCTCTTAGTATGATCATGGGAAAGCAACTTCTGAAAAATCTCGTCTTGATCTTCTCATTTTCCTTCTCACTAAAGGTGTGTAGAGGATAGTTTGGGTTGATTAAGTCTAATGGTGAAAGTGCACACCCTCTCGAGAGTTAAAACCTAAGATCTTAGCCGTGTCCCCGGCATCGGACAATTTGAGTAACTACACAAGGCTATGCTCTGAAAATCTCCTCATCTCTAATTTCTTAATAAAACTTTGTTGGATGAACATGGGTAGGAGACATGGACTTGTCTCGAGTTTTGTCTCTGAAAGAGAAGATTATTGATTTAAGAAAACTGTTTATCAAAAGTAGGAGAAAATTTTCTTTGCGCAATAGCCTTGAGCTCCACCAGCCAAATTAAGCATATAGTAATAGTATAATAGAACATTAGAAATTAAAGTCACTTGCCACCACAATTCAATTGTGCTGACCCTTTATAGCTGGGCTGCAACTAAACCTTGCAGAATGTCCAAATGAGGAGTAAGGGGGTCGTCTTCGAGCTACAACCAACATGATTTGCCAGTGGCTTCATGGAGAAGATGTAGCTCCATGCTACCTTTAGGATTGCGTTGAACTCTGAAATAAAGTGTGAACTATTTGTTCAGCTAGCATTTCCGCTATGCTAAGTTGTAAGGATATTTGTTTTTGGATCATTTGTCTCATTCTGTAATAAATTATGACATTGTACTGTGATATTACATCTTATTGGAGAATGTGAGACTTATGTGATCCAAGTCTTTACATTATTCATATGTGCCATTGCTATCATAAGCATGGGCACTACAAGCGGAAAGCAAATGGTTATAGTGAGCTCCATCTTCATCATGTGCCACAGGCAAGGCATGTTGGTTGGAGACTCGCGACCCTATCAATACTTACTTCTCGTCAGAGGTTCCTGCAATGGTGAGTTGCAGCCCGAACTATATTGGGTCAGCACAATTGAATTGTGGTGGCAAGTGATCCTAGTGGATATAAATGGCATCCTATCATCTACATGCATATTTGGCTTGGTGGAGCTTGAGGCTGATTTGCATAAAGCCGGTTTTATCCTATATTTTCAACAAATATGTTATCCTTCAATTAATATAATGTGGGTTTCCCGTGCCATATTGACTGGCATCACCACTTTATGTGAGACTATTCATTTGTGGGTTGTTTGTGCAACCTTGTAGGTTAGCATCACCACTAATTATTTAACTAACCATTTGTGGGTTTCCTGTGCAACCTTATAGGTTAGCATCACCACTTAATATGATCATGTGGGTTTCCTGTGCCACCTTGTCGGTTGGCATCAGCATAATTGTCATATTTTACCCTTGTTCAACCCATCAAATTTTATTTAGATATTGGAATGATGAGATCCTCCGTCAGTTCCTTGTCCAGCTACTCAAATTGTCCGTAACCGGGGACACGGCTAAGTACTTAGTTTTTGACTCTCGAGAGTTTGTGCACTTTCACCACAAGACCCAATCATTCCCTTGTCCATGTCACCTAATTATGAAAATGGAAAAGAGAAGACCGAGACGAGACCTTTCAAAAGTAATTTCCCAAAATCATACTGCGGACCCATCCTCACTTATCATCCCTACATCTACGGATCACGCGGATTTCGGGGTCTCGCAACTTATATGGTCAAGACAGAGCCCATATGACATGTTGCTACACTGGAAGCAATCTAAACACGGAGTAACTTCGAATTTCTTTGATCCTGGGTGGCTTTCCACACTTGCAATCCATCCTCCCATCCCGGGGTACCCCCGGGGATCACCGTTTCCAACTTTCCACCAACACCCAGGTAGTTCATTAAACTTTGTTGTTTTTCCTTACTCAACTACTAAAAACATTTTCCATACCATATCCAAGTATCAACTAAGTTCAGTGGTTCACTAAGCCTAGAGGGGGGTGTGAGTGGATGGCTATTCTAAATAGGATTCCCATAGCATAGCATATTATAACAAATCTGGTAGTAAGCGTATCATGCATACTACTGAAAACACTAAATGCAATAAAATAAAAATAGTAGGACATTTATGACTGAGCATCACTTGCCTTGGTCACAGGGGGGATATGAGTAACTACCACAACCACGGGAACACTCCGCACAATCTAGATAAACAAATAGCACTCAATCAACATACACTCAAACATAGGCACCATTCATGGAGAATGATATGCATGTTAAAATTCAAACAACATATATAAAATGTGATAAAATAGCTTATTAGTTCTCTGGTTGTTAAAATAATGCATGATGACATGGACAAGATTTAATGCAATTTTATTTTTTGAAACATTTTTATATCACTAGAGGGCTTTGCATGGAAAATTATTACTCTTATAATTTATTGACCAAACAAATTAAGTTGTGTTTTCTATGGACAGAGGATGTAATTTAACACATTAAGCAAAAGGATTCACTTTAAAACTATTTTTAAAAGTCATGTTATGAATTAAGTGGCCGAAATGTCTCTCTGTATATTTATCAATTTTAATAGATGCAAAATGTAAAACTAATTATTCAACATTAAACTACATGACAAGATCTTTACAGGGACATAAAGTTTGCTAAATTTGGACTTGGGGTTTGACAGTTATGAATTTTGAAAATTTTAATTGATTTTTGCCTATTCAATTAATTCTCAGAAAATCATTTAATCGCGGCCGTACGATCAAACTTAATCGAACGCTCCAGATCAACCGATACCGGTTTGCGGTTTTAAATAGAAAGTGGCTGTCACATTTCGATCTGACGGTCCAGATCGCGTTGACCAAACTCGGCGGCGGTCTCGTCGGAAACCTAGCCGGAGCGTACAACCGCGGCGGCGACACGCCGACGATGTGCGTTCCCAGCGTTGCGGAGGGACCCAGGAAGAACTAATCTTACCAGTAGAAAGAGGACGACGAGGCGGAGCAGCTGGCGAGAGGGGGAGGAGTTTCGTGTTCCTGGAGGTCCTCCAATTACTCGCCAGAGTGGCGGCCGGCGGAGGGTGGCTTCAGTCGTGGACGAGGCGCTGGTTCTGGAGGTTCTAGAGCGGCGAGAAAAGGCGGGGTACGTTCATCAGAGAACGGCGAAGCCGGGAGTGTAGAGGAGAGGGCGAGGAGGAGTCCCTGCTCACCGGAGGTTGGAGTCTTCGCCGGCGGCAATGGAGGAGCGGTGAGCTCGATTCCGAGCGGCCTAGCGGCGTGTTTGAGGAGCACAAGCTGGGGAGAATGGAAAGCAGGGGTTGGCTTATTTAGAGAGAGTCTCGGGTGAGGCGGGGGAGGCTGGGGGTATGTGGTCGAGTTTCGGATCGTGGGCACGTTCGTGGCTTCGTGGGAGTGCAGCGGTTGGAGGAAGGGGATGACCCTGACAGGTGGGCCCCACCTGTCAGTGGCTGAGGAGACCTGATCGCGGGTGGGTCAGCTGGTGGGCCTTTGCGCCTTCCTCGTGTGACAGGTAAATGCTGGGCTGGTACGAGCTGGCCTGGCTCACTCTTTTTTTGTTTGTTCTTTTCTTTTTCCACTTCTATTTTTTTTATTTCTTTTATATCTTCAATTTTGTTTATCTAAATGATCTCAAACAATTTTCTAAAAAATTGTAAAACTCATATGTTTCATTTAAAACATTCATACACAAGTTTTCATGATATTTCAAATTGTAAATTTAAAATAATGCGATTGACACTTTTGCATATTTAATAATATAGTTTATTCAAGTATTTTGTGTCTTATTAAAATCCACAAAATATAAAAATTAGAAATAATTAATATATAAAAAAATTAAGCAATATTTCTAAGTTCAAATTATTGAATCAAACTTAAAGAAATAGATATACTTCAATAATTCAAAACACTTTGGAACTATGGGTGTTGGGTTTAAATAATATCTAAATCATTTATATATAGTTCAACCCTCAAGTTTGAAAATAGTATATTATTTGATTCACTTGATATTATAATATTTTTGAATAAGTCATAATAATTCTTTTTGGTTTGAATTTCTTGGTAAATGATGATATTATATTATTAAGAAATAAAAGTTTTAAATTTTAGTGATTTTAACACTCCAAAATTTTGGGATGTTACACTGTTGCTGATAGAGTCAAGTTTGGTTGGGCCACCGCTTTGAAATCTACTCTGGGAGGAGGCAATTTCTCAAGCAGGCACTCCTTGATATTTCTGAGAACTCCCCTATCGTGGATTCGAGGAGTTCCGGTACCGTTTATTGTGCCTCTCATGGCCCGTCTACAGAAGCAAAGTTGAGAAAATCAATAATTCACCCGCTATGAACGCCACACGAACTTTCACATGACTTTACCTGGTTCTTGGCTGCAAGCAAGAAATGGTAGGCGAGGAGGCATGCGAGGACGCAGACAGCCATGGAGCTGAACGCCGCGAGAGCAACCATTTCAGGCCAACTTCTCAGCATACCGAGAAGCCCTGCACCGGCAGCAGCATCCAGCTGCATCCCGATTGTTCTGATGGAGAAAGCAAGCGTGTACGTGTAGAAAGCCAGTGCCAAGGCTATCAGCAGCAGGTAGAACCTGTAGTTTCTCTGAAGAACAAACAAAACAAAATTCAGGCATTCTGAAATCGCCCAAGTGATAATCCGCCGTGGTGCATCTGCACTTGACGCCTACCAGTCCTATACACTGGCCTATCCAGGGGCAATGGTGATCGAACTTGTCAACGCAATTGTCACAGATGGCACAGTGGGAGCTTCTCGAAGCACGGATGATGTCGCAGATCCTGCAGTATTTCTGTTTCCTTTCGACGCCGTTGATGATGATGCGCTGTCTCCTGGTTCTTCGGACGGTGCTCGTGGCAGCTTCTTGTGGCGGTGAGGCCCGGTTTGTTGGTATGATCCCTGGGTCTCTTGTTGCTGTCGGTAGCAAAGTAGCAATCACCTGCTAAAATATAAACTATCTAGTGTCACAAATGATCCAAATCTGAATAGCGAGCATACAAATGCATCTCTAGATAGAAGTGGTGTCACTAACGGTTGCTGCTAGCGCGATGGAGAATGCAGCGGGTTGCATGCTTCGACGAAGGATCAACAACGTCGGCCAAGAAGATCCACTCTGAAGGAAGGACCGCTATGACCGTCAATATGAGGCCTCGAGGGTCAGGTCCACAGATCACACGGCCATCAAGGAAAAACACCTGCATTCCATGGCAAAACGTGGACTTAGTTCCAGTGCATCAATCTTCATGAACGAGTGGGTACTTCTCATGACGAAAACGACCCCCGATCCTTATGTTTTTCGCAGGCCAGACTTGGTACACGGTGATCGGCGGCGATGAGAGCGGCAGGCTTGCCGGTGACGATCTCGCGAAGCAAGACGGGATCAGAAATCTCGAGTTGTTGGTAGCTGCACATTTCAGACCGCACACTACAGACGAGCAAGATGAGTCGTCAGGCTGTTCGGTGCTCCCTTGGTTTTGGCGGCCCCGTTGATGAATTTCACGAATTGAATCTTCGTGATTAGTAGAGTCCATGATGCAGCCTTTTCCTGGTTCTGTGTTTTGGAGGAAGAAGAAGACTTCACGGGAATTCGGGAAGTGGTATTGGAAGTTACTAGTAGAAGGATCAACTGCCTCGGGAGCGCAAGTTCAGTTCGTGCGCAGTGGAAGTTACTCCTCCACTGCTAATTTGGTGGTCTCACACTAAGTACTTACTCTCGATCACCTCTGTATTAATTAGCGATCAATCAAATTGGAAAAAATACAGCATAGAACGTTCCTCTCAATCACCTAAATTTTTATACAAGTAGCATTAGTGGAAAAAGGGGCTCTAGTCCCGGTTCCAGAGGGCTTATAGTCCCGGTGTAGTAACCGGGACTGTCAGGCCGGGACTAGAGCCCCCACCCTTTGGTCTCGGTTCAATACGAACCGGGACCGCACCCCCCACACCAATTAAAGCTCCGCACGTGGAGGTGGCAGGGCGCGCGAGGGCGAACCCTTTAGTCCCGGTTCGTGTTACGAACCGGGACTAGGGTTTTGTTTCATTTTTTACATTTCAGGTTTTTTTTTTTAGGGTTTTGCTTTTTTTTATTTCTAGGTAGGGGTTTCGGATGGTACCACGTCGATGCGTCGGGGTAGGGGTTTCGGATGGTACCACGTCGATGCGTTGGGGTAGGGGTTTCGGATGGTACCACGTCGATGCGTCGGGGTAGGAGTTTCGGATGCTACGGGTTCGATGCGCAAAAAACACGTATAAATTATTATACAAACCTAGATGAATGCATCATGCATATATACAATTACATGAAAATCATGTGTTGATAACACATACACAATTAAGTACGCCTGGTACATGAAGATCACGTTTCCCGGTTCCAGATACTTAGAAGAATTTTGTTACATGGAGATCACTATATTTTACATGTCTGCACTAGTCAAAATAGTGGTACTCTCCGGTCTTCGGTATGACATGGGCGAGGTAAAATCCCGTCAACTCCTCTGCAAATGCCCTGAAGCGGGTCTTTATTGGTAAATCGCTGCGCTTTCTTGCCAACTGTAAAAAAATAACATCACAATGAATACATGAGATATGAAATGAATAAAACTCATCACGATTGATGGTACAAAAATAATGTTGTGACTAGAGCTTACGTACTTCGATACTTCTTTTGCTCTTCAAACTCTCGTTGACCACAGTGTGCATGTACTCGCAAACGTAGAATCCACATAGATCAGTCCCTATTGGTTGTTTAAGGCAAGTCTATAGAAGAATAGAATTTAATCAAATAATAATAAAGTATGATAATGGTGCATGGGACTAGTTATAGTACTACTTACATCGTTACTACGCCAGCGCAGTTTCTCTGGCCATCCACTGTTCGGATGTTCCGCGAGAAACATTTTCCAAACGCTGCATGACAAGAAAATGAATGAATGAGTCATAAATTCTTTGATATTAGGACATGAACGAAAGAGGCGATAGAAAAGAAAGTACCTTGCCACCAAATCAAAACAGGTCTTGTATTGTTTAGGGCATCTTTTTAACGAGTCAAGGACAACAATTTCTCCTTTCCGCAAGTCAATAACGATAAGAATGTAGTGGTAGTTGCGCACGTTTATAAATAGTCATGCATAACTCATCAATTAAACTTAACATCGGGTGAGAAAAATAGAATGTGTAATAAGCAGTAACACTTACTTGAAATTGTAAGGCCATAATATATATTTTTTGTAATCTTGTCGCTTGAAAAATATTAGCAAATTCTCCGGTGTATACTTGTTAAGTATTGGATCAATTATGTTATCTTCATGCATTATAGAGGGGTCAATGAACCCAATGTGGTTGATTTTCTGCTTCTTGCATTCGAGCATCTTCATTCTGCGTAATAAAGCAAACAAAATATTATAGAGAGGATTATCACAGACAATGAACGAGTAGAGCTAATTAAAGCATTAAATTACATGAATATATCACTTACAGACAATTGGAACTCATGATAGCTTTGTCGAGGGCCCGGAGATTGTATAACTGAAAGATTTCGGCGAAGTAAAGGACAATGGAGTATTGTTGGAAATAATGTTCTTCCTTAACTTCCATCATGAGAGCGTCTTTATTCGTCTCCTTTACGGTATTCTTGTACCAGGCATGAAATTGACGCATTCTTGTGGGTAAGTCGCCGTCGACAAAATTCTCGCCGTGAACATAAGTACGAAAAACATCCGCGAAGGGGATATCATCTCCCAAATATACCAGCTCCAGCATATTGATGTTTTTGAGAACTCTGTCATCAAGCACCTTGAGCGGGGGGGGGGGGGGGGGGGGGCGACTGTGCGTCTTGTTCTCCGAGTTGGGCAACTTGTTTCCCTTTTTTCGATCGATCATCCATCTCTTCGTCATATGACTTACCAATGTTGCGATCATAGTCTGTTGGCGGCGATGGTGGGGGGTTGTATAGGGCATCGATGCAACGGTCAATTTTCTCCTGAGGAATTCCGGCAGTAAATTTTGCAGGAGGCAATTGTTTCGCTAACGCTTTCTGTTTCACGCCAGCAAGCCAGGCATCCGTATGTTCTTTGCTGGCGATATCGTTTTCCTCGACGGTTCTCTCCCAAGGTAACTTTGGAGTAGGCGGCGGTGTTTTCTGCTTTCTAGGTTTCTTCCTAACAGGAGAACCAGACTGGCGCCTACTCGAGAGCGACTTAACATTCTGGCGGACTGGCACAGACTGCGATGGCCTCGCGCTAGGAACCCTCTCGGGGGGCGGTTTGCTTTGCTGTTGAGCTGGAGATGGACTGGGCTGGGGTCCCTATCGGGGAGGTGTGGGCTTTGCTGATGGGGTGGAGATGGACTCCGTCTTTGATCCCTCTCGAGGAAGAGTGGACTTTGCTGGTGAGCTGGACTCCTAGAACGAGGAGTGGACTTTGCTTGTTCTGAAAGGACGATGTATTTTTTGGGCCATAGGGCGAAGGCATGCTTGACGTCTGCCAACGTTTTCTCCTCGTCACCTCCAGGTAACTCAAGTTCCAAGGTTTCAAATCCCGGCATAATTTCGTCCACCCCAACACGAGCGTAGCCATCTGGAATTTGACCATAATGGTAGAGTTCTCCAGGTTGAATTACTAAAGCTTGCCCCACCGCCACCTTCAAAGTTATGTTTCTCATTGCTATATGTAGCTCACAACCTGTAGGCTCTGTGATGTCATCCACTGGGTAGGTACCAACGTCGACCTGACGCGTGGAACCAACACTGCTTCTACGCTGAGATGGGGCGACATCTGCTTCATGGTCTAATTGGTGCCGCTCCTGAGGTTCCGTTCTTTGCTCCTTCAATGCTTTTATTTCCGCCCGTTGCTGCTTCATTTCACGTTCCAATTGTAATATCCGGTCGGCCTCCTTCGTCTTACTTCTGCTACGGCTTCTATAAGCGTGAGCGGATTCCGGCCATGCAGTCTTAAACGTAGCACCGCCAGGAAAGCCTCGAGCTCGTCCAACATGTTCAGGATTCCCTAGGGCCCGTGTCAGCTCGTCATCCTCTCTATCGGGTTTGAACACACCATTGCGAACATCATTAATTGCTTCTTCAAGCTTCTCTTTGATTATGTCAACGAGAACCTTCCATTTTCCCCTTCCAACAATCTCTCCGGTTAGAGGGTCCAACATTGCCCCATGCGCGAACAACCAGAATTTTGACCTCTCGGGCTAGTCAAGTGTCTTTGGACGGACCCCCGATCGAAGCAGTTTTTCTTCATAGGCTAACCACTTAGGAATGGCGCTCTTGTAGCCACCTGTCCCCAATGTATGGTGGTGTACCTTCAGCCCAGCATTCAATTTATTTATCTCCGATCAGGCCACAGCCATAGGTGATTTCCTATACGCCTTAAACGCCGCCCATTCAGATTCTAACTTCTTCCCTTGTGCTCCACTAAAATCTGGATCTTCTTTTGTTTCTTCATATTGATTCCATAAGTTTTTCTTCCAGTTCCGGAATTGTTCCGCCATCTTAATAAGAGTCCACTTCTTGAGGTTGTCCTTCTTCACTTTAGAGAGATCTAGCGGGAGGATGAAATGTGACAACAGCGTGTTATAGACCAAATCCTTAAGAACTTGGTGGACATAACATGGGTCCTCCACATCTGTGGCCGCCGGCTTATTCCATTCGCGTATGCTGATTGGGATCATGTCCCTAACAATAACTCCAGCTTGACTTATAAATTTTCTGCGGTTCTGTTTTGGTTCGAGCGGTTCGCCGGAATCAGCAATTTCCTCAATCGGTAACTTTGGATCCTCGCTCGTCATTCTTTTTGCCTTGCCTCGAGGAGCACATGGTGACTTCTTTTTCGCAGATTTGCTTGATCCGGATGGCTAAAAGAAAAATGAGTCGTTAATAAATACAACACAAATCAATTAATGCATGTAGTTAACAACAACATATCGCCATATTTATTATAAACACATATACACCTCTCCGCCGGAGTTTGTTATCACCACATCTCGTGACTCTATTCCATCACCAAAGCCGTTCAAAAATTGTTCGAAATCATAATCATCTACATCTCCTCTAGCTCGGGCATCATTAAAAATAAGTTGTTCCATTTGGTCTTCCATCTCTTCGTCTCGTTGAAATTGTGCTTCTTCTGTCTGCTCGTCTCGCAAGTGCTCCATAGCTCAAATGTACCTGCAATCAATAAAATTTGCAATCAAGTTTAGATTTATTCTAAAAAGATACAAGTATGCAATCCTATAAATTACAAGAATATGAATATTGGGTTGAATGATTGTTTAAAATATTCTATAAATTAGAATGTACATGTTTACTACTCAAGCATGTCAAACTAATGCACCCAAGTGTAACTCTCATAAATAAAACTGGGAGGAAGCAGCTGATACAACTAGGAGGAAGCAACTGGAAGGATTCAATACATATAACCAAGATATTCTCTGTTAGCTTTTCATTAAAGATGGGTGCAGTTCATAACATGTAGTATGGGCTGAAAATTTACAATGGATAGTCTAATGCTAACAGAAATGCTAACATATGAAGATCACCCTCGTGATTTTCTGCTCTGATGTTTTTCATTTACAATGGATAGTCTAATGTTTACAGGTGTATGAAACTGCTAACATATTTCATTTTCTCCAAGTGCACCTCCCTCTATATGGACACAAGTTATAGACTTTTTTTTAGCACGAACACAAGTTATGGACTTATAGTGCCATATGAAGCTAATAGCATGTGCATCAGTCCAGCAATTTGCTTAATGACTTGTGCAAAATTCAACAGTTAGGCATGATTAATTGCAGCAAATGGATGTAAAATGCACTCACACTTTGATCAATTGGTCATCCGTACAAGATCTGAAATACTGATAACAATCTTCAATAAGGTTGCTTGCCTTAATCACATTAGCCATTTGTGACCACAGTTAACATTTTTTATTGTCGAAGCATGATAGAATTCAGTATTTACTTTATAAGTTTACTTTCAATCTGAAGGCCTAGACTGACAAATAACATAGTTCGATCTGTAAGTTAACATGTTATCTGAATTTGGTGTGATCTAAGCATTTATTAAACTTAATGTTTGACTTTTTTGTTTTCTATAGAAAAGTATTCTCATTGGACATCTATCAAATTTAAAGCTCAATGTCATGTAGATTTATTTCTCGACAAAGGCTGTGTCAATTCCAGGTTGAAATATTTAAATTTTCTTGGAGGAACAAGCAGAGGCATATACATAATGAATTGATACCTATATATATCAAAATTCGAGTTCGTTCATGTAATTGAGGATCCACGATGATACATAACCATCACAGCCAAATATCCACACATTTCATGCGTACATAGAAACGCAAATGGTTGCCAACATATACTTCCTGTAGAACAACAAACTCCTACACCATATCAAGGAGGATGAGCATCTTACCGAGGAGGAGGAGAAGGTGGGGCAGCACGGGCCGGAGTCGAGCCGGAGTTGGGGCCGGGTAGAACGGGCTCGCGCGGGACGACGGCGTCGGGGACGGGCTCGCGCAGCAGAACGGCAGCCTCGGGCACGACAGCGGCGGCGGGGACAGCACGGAGGCGACTAGGGTTTCCGGGGAGCTAGCCGAGGGCGGCAGGGCTTCGCCGGAGCACGGAGGGGAGCACGGAGGGGGGTAGCAACGGACGGAGCAGGGCTTCGCCGGAGCACGGAGGGGGCAGTAACGGACGGGCTCGCGCAGCGGCGGGGACGGTCGGAGCAGGGCGTCGCCGGAGCAGCAGTCGTGCGTGGATTTGGGGGAGACTTGTGAATTTTTCGGCCTCGACCTGCCTAAACGCCGCGAAACAAGTCTTTAGTCCCGGTTCGTGGCTGGAACCGCGACTAAAGGGTCTTTAGTCGCGGTTCTAGCCACGAACCGCGACTAAAGACCTCACTGGGCCGCCAGTGGCACCTTCAGTCTCGGTTGGTGTTACCAACCGAGACAAATACCTTTTTTTCCTGTTTCTTTTTACTGATTTTGTTTTTGTTTTCTTTTAAATTGTTTGAATTGTTTACTTATTTGTTTCTTTTTTTGGTTTACTTATTTTTTGAATTGTTTTGGTTTCTAATTTATTTTTCTGTTTTGTTTTATATTCTTTCATTTTAAGATGCCAAGGTGATGCACATATTTTAAAAAAAAATCATAAACATCATTTTATATTTTTTATATTTTTTGTGAAGTAAGTACATAAAATATGATTCCAAATGGCACCCAACTATTTTTTAGTAAGAGTGGTGCACACATGATGGATGATCGCCAAGTTTGAGTTTTTTCTTAGAATTATAGCTAATTTCCGTAGTTAATTGAGTTTATGTTGATTTATCGAAAGTAATTCAAATTTGAACTACAACTATTTGATAGTTTTGTCTGAAACTTTTGGAAAAATCATTTTAAGGTACACAACTAGTGGTTATATCACAGAAACATTGATAGTTCTAGAAAATATCACCTCTTCCGATGATTAGTCGTAGCGACCGTTTTGATCGTTTTTAAGAAAAAATGTAATAAAGTGATAAACACCTCAAAAAATCAAATCCTTTGGCATGGGCTCCTTATATGTGTACTAGTTGCTATGAAAAATGATAAACTTGATTTTTGCCAACATTTGCAAAAAAAGTATTCACAAAAAGGTCTATCATGTATGAACATCTAGAAGTTTCAAGCCAAATGACCAAGTTATGGTCATTTCAATGACATAGTTTGTGATAAATATCTCATAATCCACACATAGGTGCATATTGGTATATTAAACAACCTTGCCAAAGGGATTCTTCAAAATATTTTCATAAATATCATTTTCCTTTTTTTAAGTGCAAAAAATAAGGTTTTTTGTTAAGTAAGTACATAAAATATGATTCCAAATGGCACCCAACTATCTTTCAATAAGAGTGGTGCACACATGATGGATGATCCCCAAGTTTGAGTTTTTTCTTAGAATTATAGCTAATTTTCCCTAGTTAATTGAGTTTATGTTGATTTATCGAAAGTAATTCAAATTTGAACTACAACTATTTGATAGTTTGGTCTGAAACTTTTTGAAAAATCATTTTAAGGTACACAACTAGTGGTTATATCACAGAAACATTGATATTTTTAGAAAATATCACCTCTTCCGATGATTAGTCGTAGCGACCGTTTTGATCGTTTTAAGAAAAAATGTAATAAAGTGATAAACACCTCAAAAAATCAAATCCTTTGGCATGGGCTCCTTATATGTGTACTAGTTGCTATGAAAAATGATAAACTTGATTTTTGCCAACATTTGCAAAAAAAGTATTCACAAAAAGGTCTATCATGTATGAACATCTAGAAGTTTCAAGCCAAATGACCAAGTTATGGTCATTTCAACGACATAGTTTGTGATAAAGATCTCATACTCCACACATAGGTGCATATTAGTATATTAAACAACCTTGCCAAAGGGATTCTTCAAAATATTTTCATAAATATCATTTTCCTTTTTTTAAGTGCAAAAAATAAGGTTTTTTGTGAAGTAAGAACATAAAATATGATTCCAAATGGCACCCAACTATTTTTCAGTAAGAGTGGTGCACACATGATGGATGATCGCCAAGTTTGAGTTTTTTCTTAGAATTATAGCTAATTTTCCCTAGTTAATTGAGTTTATGTTGATTTATCGAAAGTAATTCAAATTTGAACTACAACTATTGGATAGTTTGGTCTGAAACTTTTGGAAAAATCATTTTAAGGTACACAACTAGTGGTTATATCACAGAAACATTGATAGTTCTAGAAAATATCACCTCTTCCGATGATTAGTCGTAGCGACCGTTTTGATCGTTTTTAAGAAAAAATGTAATAAAGTGATAAACACCTCAAAAAATCAAATCCTTTGGCATGGGCTCCTTATATGTGTACTAGTTGCTATGAAAAATGATAAACTTGATTTTTGCCAACATTTGCAAAAAAAGTATTCACAAAAAGGTCTATCATGTATGAACATCTAGAAGTTTCAAGCCAAATGACCAAGTTATGGTCATTTCAACGACATAGTTTATGATAAAGATCTCATACTCCACACATAGGTGCATATTGGTATATTAAACAACCTTGCCAAAGGGATTCTTCAAAATATTTTCATAAATATCATTTTCCTTTTTTTAAGTGCAAAAAATAAGGTTTTTTGTTAAGTAAGTACATAAAATATGATTCGAAATGGCACCCAACTATCTTTCAATAAGAGTGGTGCACACATGATGGATGATCCCCAAGTTTGAGTTTTTTCTTAGAATTATAGCTAATTTTCCCTAGTTAATTGAGTTTATGTTGATTTATCGAAAGTAATTCAAATTTGAACTACAACTATTTGATAGTTTGGTCTGAAACTTTTGGAAAAATCATTTTAAGGTACACAACTAGTGGTTATATCACAGAAACATTGATAGTTCTAGAAAATATCACCTCTTCCGATGATTAGTCATAGCGACCGTTTTGATCGTTTTAAGAAAAAATGTAATAAAGTGATAAACACCTCAAAAAATCAAATCCTTTGGCATGGGCTCCTTATATGTGTACTAGTTGCTATGAAAAATGATAAACTTGATTTTTTCCAACATTTGCAAAAAAAGTATTCACAAAAAGGTCTATCATGTATGAACATCTAGAAGTTTCAAGCCAAATGACCAAGTTATGGTCATTTCAACGACATAGTTTGTGATAAAGATCTCATACTCCACACATAGGTGCATATTAGTATATTAAACAACCTTGCCAAAGGGATTCTTCCAAATATTTTAAATATCATTTTCCTTTTTTTAAGTGCAATAAATAAGGTTTTTTGTGAAGTAAGTACATAAAATATGATTCCAAATGGCACCCAACTATTTTTCACTAAGAGTGGTGCACACATGATGGATGATCCCCAGGTTTGAGTTTTTTCTTAGAATTATAGCTAATTTTCCCTAGTTAATTGAGTTTATGTTGATTTATCGAAAGTAATTCAAATTTGAACTACAACTATTTGATAGTTTGGTCTGAAACTTTTGGAAAAATCATTTTAAGGTACACAACTAGTGGTTATATCACAGAAACATTGATTGTTCTAGAAAATATCACCTCTTCCGATGATTAGTCGTAGCGACCGTTTTGATCGTTTTTAAGAAAAAATGTAATAAAGTGATAAACACCTCAAAAAATCAAATCATTTGGCATGGGCTCCTTATATGTGTACTAGTTGCTATGAAAAATGATAAACTTGATTTTTGCCAACATTTGCAAAAAAAGTATTCACAAAAAGGTCTATCATGTATGAACATCTAGAAGTTTCAAGCCAAATGACCGTGGCAAGACATCTCTGATGATCTACAACCGTCCGACAAAACATCTCTAATGATCTACAACCGTTTGGAACGGTCGCAGATCATCAGAGAGGTCTTGCCGCTGGTTGCCCAAAGATGCCTATGCCGAGGGGAGGGTTCACCTTCAGCCTTCACTGAGTGCTCTCTGCTACCCGTGTGCTGCCAAAATAAACTACAATGAGTAGACACTGAGTGCTGAACATGTCCGGGAGGGGGGCTATTGTAACATCCCAAATTTCTCAAAAATTTAAAACTTTGCATTCATGCATCATGCATCATATAGGCATGGCATTGAAATCACATAAAGAATAATTTAAATTTTAATTATAAGTTTAAATAAATTTGTATTCCATAAAGAGGTCTATTTGAGCTCCTTATAATAATTTGTATTTTATTAGATTATTTATTTAGCAAAATGGTATCAGAAAGTTCTAAATTAAATTAGCTTTTCAAAACATATTTTTATGAATTTTTCTGAAATGTTTTGATAAGATTTAAAAATCAAATTGTATTGAAAAGTTTCAAAACAGAAAAAGTGTTTAAAAAAACGAGTCAATCGGGTCGGCCCCTCGCTATCTACCGCGCGCGCGCGAGATGCGGCCCAGCAAGACGGCCCAGAAAACCAGCCCGCGAACCTCCTCACGCTGACAGGTGGGACCCACCTGTCAGGTGGATCTTCAACCTCCGACGCAGAAACCGCACCGGATACGCTTCGATCCGGTTGATCTTTCCGCTCCGATCTTCGCGGGAATTGCTTCCTATCCGCCCCCATATAAGCCGCCACCTCCGCCGCCGTTCCCCGCGCCCAAAACCCTACTTTTTTTCGCCCCCAGGCCGCACGGAAAGAGATCTCCGCCGCCGCCACTGCCGCCGGTATTTTTTGTCAACTCCGGCGCCATTCCCTCTCCCGAGCTCCCCATTCCCCTCTAGTTCTTCTTCCTTTACCCGTGTGCATCTTCGTGACTTCACCGTTGACCTTCTACCACAGCCGAACGCCGTCCCCGTCCGCGAGCCACGCCGCCGCCCGCAAGCACCAACTCCGGCGAGGAATCCTCGAGGAACGGGGACGCTCCGAAGACCCACGCTTCGCCACCGACCCCGCCTCGACGTCCTCAACCTAACGGTAAGACTCGTTCGTCTCGTAGGTTTATAGGACTCGATCGCGCGTGATGCCGGCCGTGGCGCCGCCGCGGTCTTTTTCCGGCGACTCGCGCCGCCCACGCCGAGTCTCTAATTTCGAACCGTTGGATTTAGATCCAACGGATCTAGATCCCTGCAATCCCGAGCGCCCGTTTTAAAAGAGATCGGACGGTTCGCGCGGCCGATCCGCACCGAATCGGTATCCTCCAATGGGAGCACGCCACGTAGCCCTTTATTCTTTTTCGCAAGAAATTTTATTAAATAAAACAGAAAATTGTGCAAAACTTTGGAAATTCATAACTTTTTATCTGTAAGTCCAAATTTGATAAACTTTATATCTACGGATAGCCCTGCTAGTGTAGATTATTTCTATATCATTTGTTTTTCCTTTTGATAAATTATAATTTTTGTTTATATCCGAGAAGTATTTCGGCTATTAAATCTAACTTAAATAATAAAAATGCTTTCCAAATAAATCCAGTTGTTTTAGAATTATATTATTGTCCTCTGTCCAGAGAGTGCAACTTGAGTTTTATTTGAAACTTTTCATAATAGAATTAAAGAATTTGGTTGTAGGGCTTAATATTTCTACGTTATGCTCAATATTTTAAATGAGTAAATAAAATAATAAAACGTAGTTCATTGCATTTTATGCATTAATAAACAGAGGAAATAGAATTGAAATTATTTTGTCTTGTTAAGTTCATTGCATATCAAGCATGCATACATATTTTCGTCTTGATGTTTTAAGTGTTGTGTTTGTGTGTTTATTTATCTTTATGTATTGTTTGTTTCTAGATTGTGAAGAGGAGGAAGGCCCTTCTTGTGATTGTTATTCTTGTTGTGCTTGTTCCTCTTGTTACCAAGGCAAGTAGCATTCACAATCTACCCAATATTTCCCATATGCATTAGTAGTATATTTTGAGTAGTATGCATGATAGGGATTTTTGAACTGTCTTATAATGATAAGTTAGTTTACATTTTGAAAATATCCTAGTAGTGTGTAGCCATCCCTTCCATGCAGCCATCAAAAGTTTTATTAGATGCTTAACTATGCTATAAAAAGTGTTTACTTACCATGTTATAGAAATATTGCTAAGTGTTAAATTTTAAATGCACACCTGGGTGGAATTGGTTGTTTGGTTGATGTTGAGTGGCTTTTGGGACTATGCTTGTGGTTGTCGTTGCCTAGGATGAATGTCTATTCTACTTAGGGCCATGAGCATGGTGGTTGTCACCCAGAAGCGCACTTGTGGACGGCCACCCAGGAACAAAGAGATTTCTAAGTCCCTCCAAGTTTAGAAGCTTTCCGTGCAGCCTTTTGACAATGGGCTCTGTCTAGAATTACTAAGTTGTGAGAGTGCAACCTGTCAGCTTGACAAGCAGATGTAGAGTTGGTAGGTGGAACAGGTCTTGCTAGTATGGTTGCATTCTTCTTCTGAAAGTTCTTGTCTCAATTCTCTCCTTTCCTTAATGCACTCCGCGTGTATAGGATGTTTGGGTTAATTGAGTCTCAAGGTGAAAGTGCACAACCTCTGCAGAGTCGACAATCTGAGTACTAAGCCGTGTCCCCGGTGATGGACTACTTCGAGCAACTGGATAAGGATGGACGGAAGAATCTCATCATAGGTTTCATAAAGTAAAATTTGACTAAGGAAAGAATTGTTGGTGCACTTGGGCTTCATCCCTTGGTGCCAAGTCTTTAAGAAACAAAAATGGTGTTACAAAAGATGGGAGAAAACTGGCTTTCTGCAAAATAGCCTACAACTCCACCAAGTCAAATATGCATATAGAATTAGACTTGTCATAAAGTATCCACCATAGTCACTTGCCAATACTTCATTGTATTGACCTCTTTCCGGGGCTGCATATTCAAATGTGCAGGTAATTCTGATGATGAATGAGTTTGGACTCGAGTCTACACCCAACATGTCTGCCTGTGGCGCATGCTTGAAGAAGAGGCTCATTGCTATTATTTTCGTTCTGAACTCTGAATATTTTAGCTAGTCTTCATGACTATGCACTTTGTAATAAAGCTATACTTAGCTATTTTTGGATCTCGTTGTAGTAAATTTGATACTTATGCAATGATACTATATATTTTGTACTGTGGTGCTGGCAGTGATCCAGGGACTAGCACATAACACAGGTGTTCCATCTTTATATAAAAGATGGGGCGCTACAAAATGGTATCAGAGCTAAAGTGTTGCCTGTAGGTTCGAGCCCTTAGGATTGGTTAAGCCTCTTTTTGATCATAATATTACCATCTTTGAAGTATGTTGGATCCTAGCGGCATAGTGGGATGAAGCGTCCCGGGACTAACCTTACATGTCCGCGTACATGAGACTTGTTCCACAATTATAAGTGGCTGGCCGGGTGTCTGTCTCTCTGACTATAGTGAATATCCGACTTACAAAGAGTTGATAATAGTGTTGATCACCTTTTAGAAAAGAACTTCTTTTTCTCTAAGTACTTAAGTACACCACAACTAGTATTTCTTACCTTGTGTCTTGTTTTAACAAACTCTACCTTTATCACTTCAGGATGTCGTTCTTCATGTATCAAACCGCGGAGGACTTCAAGGACATGCGCTTTGGAAGATATCTTCTAGAGTTGGTAGAACTGTTGGCACTTCCAACACCCATCATCAAGGCAAGCCAGCTGAAGCACTTCAACAAAGAAGACTTATGGGGAATTCGTCTTCATCAACAAGGGCGCCAGACTGAACCCAAGACCGAAGACATCCAGTACAAGTCGATTAGTGACTCCTTGGAGAAAGGGCTGAATCTCGTCACGCAGGAGCTAATAGGACGTCTTTGCTGGCAATTCCAGGAAGAGTTAAAAGACCACTACTTTTCTAACCTTGGCCAACGTGACGAACATGGGATACCCTACGTTGTTAGCGAGGAAGACAAAACCAAACCAGAACCTTTGTACCCTTATCTCCAAGACTTAGAACTTCACCTGTGGCAACTCGAAGAGGATAGACGCAACGAGCTATTGAAGAATGATGAAATAATGGCCCAAGTCAAGGAGACTCAAAAGAAGATTGAAGCCCAAGAAGAGGTAGCCAACGCTCAAGAAGAGAAATTCCGAGCTCAAGAAAAGAAGTTCCAAAATCAGGAAAAGAGAATTAGAGACAAGAACAAGGAGATCAAGACCTTGAAGGATGAAATTCTGAGCAACGACGTCAAGTTCGAAGCTGATCGAGATTTGATCGAGACTCTACGCCGTGAGAAGAGAATGCTACAGGAGAAGATTGAAGTCCTGGAGAAGGAAGCGATCGAGACTCTGCACCGTGAGACGACAATGTTACTGGAGAAGAACGAGGCCTTGGAGAAGGAGGTGAATGACTACAAGGAGATCCTTACGAAGGAAGGCATCACCATCGAGGAAGTCGAAGAAGATGAAGGAGACGTCATGTTCGAAGTTTAGACTTAGTAGTTGGACCACTATGTTCTCCCCCGTTTAGTTCGTCGTTCTTTTTAAAACATTGATCTCCAACTTGTGGTGTGACAATGTTAGAATGATTGGTTTGCAGACTCTGTCGTTTTATTAAATCAACTTAGAATAACTGTTTCAGATCGTTAAGTAGACTTTTTCTTTTAAGTTGTCTTCTGAGTGTTGATTGTGTTGACTTGGTTGCTTTGTGCATGGGTAGGATTTTTCTTCTCTTAGTTATGTCTATCTTTCACTCATCTATGCTGAAAACCCTACAGATGCCTCCTCGTTGTGATACCAACAACGATGATGCCATGCAACAACTGATGGCCGCTCAAGCTCAGTTGATGAATATGATGACTCAATTCATTGCAGCAACCAACAACAACAACAACCACAACAACAACAACCCGCCACCTCCACCACCACCTCCAGTGGACAGACTTGCTAGATTCCTAAGGCTTAGGCCTAATAAGTTCTCCTCTGCTACTGAACCAATAGTGGCGGATGATTGGCTTCGTTCAGTCAACAAGGACTTAGTAACCTGTGAGTGTTCTGAGGCAGAAAAAGTGAGGTTCACTGCACACCTGTTGGAAGGACCCGCAGCATTGTGGTGGGAGACTTATCAAGTGACTCATCCTTTGGATGGCATGACTTGGGATGCGTTCAAGGAAGGATTCCGGAATGCTCACATCTCCTCAGGTATAATGAATCTCAAGAAAGAGGAATTTCGCAGCTTGAGGCAGGGAGGTAGAACTCTGAAGGAGTATATGGATGACTTCTGTATGCTATCAAGGTATGCACCAGAGGACATTGATACTGATGCAAAGAGGAAGGAAAAGTTTCTCAATAGACTTAGGGGAGAACTGAAGATACCCTTGTCTGTGGCATATACTCCAAACTATCAAGCTCTGCTGGATCAAGCTATCACCCTGGACAACAACATAAGAAAGGAAGAGAATAGGAAGAGGAAGTTCAGTGCAAGTAAGGTTCATTCTGAAGGGACATATAAGAAACAACACACCTCTGAAGTCAGTAGTCATAAACCCTGGAATCACTCCAACACTGGTAGTGGCCAAAAACATCATGGTCATAACCACAATGGAGGATACAAAGGAAGTAATGGAGGATACAAAGGAAGTAATGGAGGATACAATGGAAATAATGGTGGATCCAGGGGAAACCATCACCATGGCCATAATCATGGGAATGGTAATCACCTCCCTAACTATGAAGGGAAGAAAGACTTGTCTAATGTGACCTGCTTCAAGTGCAAGAAGACAGGACATTATGCAACTGAATGCCCAGAGAGGAAAGCTGATGAAAATTCCAAGCCCAATCCTTTCCAGAAGGGACAAGTGAACCACATCAATGTGGAAGAAGTTCATGATGAACCTGATGCTGTGATTGGTACGTTCTTGCTCAATTCCTTTCCAGCATTAGTCTTATTTGATACTGGAGCATCTCATTCATTCATATCAAGAGCTTTTGTAAACAAACATGGGTTAGCTGAGGAAAGTCTAGGAAAACCTATTAGGGTAAGTTCACCTGGAGGGGAGATGATAGTAAATTCCGGGTGTAGGCAGTTAGACTTGCAGATCAGAAAACACACCTTTCCAACAGACTTAGTCATCCTAGAAACCCAAGGATTGGATGTTATCATCGGAATGGATTGGATGACTCGTTTTGAAGGAATCATAGACTGTGCAAATAGAGCAATCACCCTCACCACCCCAGAGAAAAGGAAGATTAAGTTCAGATCAACTTTCGAACTTAAGAAGGTTAGGCTGAATTCTCTTAAGGGGGTTAGCCTTGGTGATGTGCTTATTGTCAAGGAATACCCAGATGTTTTTCCGGAAGAACTACCGGGAATGCCACCCGATAGAGATGTAGAGTTTCTCATCGAACTGAAGCCGGGAACAGGACCAATAGCTAAAAGACCTTATCCTATGGTCGTCGATAAATTGAAAGAGCTCAAGAAGCAACTGGAGGAGCATATCCAGAAAGGATTCATTCGTCCAAGTTCATCGCCATGGGGAGCACCAGTCTTATTTGTTAAAAAGAAGGATCAAACACAGAGGCTAGTCACGGATTATAGAGATATAAACGAGCAAACTATCAAAAACAAGTACCTGTTACCCAAGATAAACGAACTATTTGACCAACTGGAAGGTGCTTGTGTTTTCTCAAAGATCGATCTTCGGTCGGGGTACCTCCAAATGAAAGTTAGAGAAATGGATATACCCAAGACTGCATTTGTTACGAGATATGGCTCATACGAGTACACCGTGATGCCTTTTGGATTAACCAATGCTCCAGCCTATTTCATGAATATGATGAATAAAGTGTTCATGGATTTTCTGGATAAGTTTGTGGTAGTGTTCATAGATGATATTCTAATCTACTCCAAGAGTCACAAAGAACATGAAGAGCACTTGTGTCTAGTATTGCAGAGACTACGTGAACATAAGTTGTATGCCAAGTACAGCAAGTGTGAGTTTTGGTTAGAACAAGTCGGATTTTTAGGCCATGTGGTGTCCAAGGAAGGTATAGCGGTGGATCCTGAAAAAGTTTCAGTTGTAACTAATTGGGAACCGCCAAAGAATCTTGGAGAATTACGAAGTTTTCTGGGCCTAGCAGGATACTACCGACGATTCATTGAAAACTTCTCCAAGATTGCCAAGGCCTTGACGGAATTATTAAAGAAGGAGAAGAAATTTGAGTGGACTGAGGCATGCGAAGCCAGTTTTCAGGAGTTGAAGAAACGTCTGGTTTCAGCCCCAGTTCTATGCTTACCTGATTTGGAGAAGGAATTCCAAGTGTACTGTGATGCTTCACGCCAAGGCTTGGGAAGTGTGTTGATGCAGGAAGGCAGAGTGGCATCTTATGCCTCTAGACAGCTCAAGAAACATGAAGCAAATTATCCAACTCATGATCTCGAGTTAGCATCAGTAGTGCATGCCCTAAAAACATGGAGACCCTACCTGATGGGAAAAAGATGTGAGGTATTCACGGACCACAAAAGTTTGAAGTACATATTTACACAGAAGGAATTGAACATGAGACAAAGAAGATGGTTGGAACTTATTAAAGATTATGATGTAAGTCTCCAATACCATCCGGGGAAAGCTAATGTGGTAGCAGATGCTCTGAGTCGTAAAGTGTATGTGAATGGCCTTACAGCAGGAGAATTACCCGAGGATTTATGCAAGGCATTCAAGGACCTAAGATTGGAAGTAGTACCTGAAGGGTTTGTAACCTCATTAGTTGTACAACCCACTTTGATGGACAAGATACATGAAGCTCAGAAAGGAGACAAGGAAACAGAAGAGATCAAAGTCAATCTAAGAGCTGGAAAAGCTAAAGGATTTCATGAGGATGAGCAAGGGATTTTGTGGTTTGAAAAACGTGTATGTGTGGCCAATGATCCTGATATTAGGAAGTTAATTCTGCAAGAAGCTCATGAGACACCTTATTCCATTCATCCGGGAAATACCAAGATGTATATGGATGTGAAAGAGAGATTTTGGTGGAATAATCTGAAAAGAGAAATAGCAGAATACATCGCTAAGTGCGATGTATGTAGTCGGGTAAAGGCAGAACATCAGAAACCAGCAGGGCTCTTACAACCTTTGAAAGTACCGGATTGGAAGTGAGATTCTATTGGGATGGACTTCATCACCGGATTACCAAGGACCAGATCAGGTTATGATTCTATTTGGGTTATTGTTTGTCGCCTAACCAAAATAGCTCACTTCATACCCGTGAAGACCACTTATACTAGTGCAAAGTTAGCCGATATTTACATGAAGAGAATTGTGTGCCTTCACGGCGTTCCTAAGAGTATCGTGTCTGATAGAGGGACCCAGTTCACTTCTCATTTCTGAAAGAAGTTGCACGAATCTTTGGGAACCAGATTAGAATTCAGTACGGCTTTCCATCCGCAAACAAATGGTCAGACTGAAAGAGTGAATCAGATTTTAGAGGATATGTTAAGAGCTTGTGCGCTCGACTATGGATCTAGTTGGGATGATAATTTACCATACGCTGAGTTCTCCTACAACAACAGTTACCAAGCCAGCATTGAGATGGCACCGTTTGAAGCCTTATATGGAAAGAAATGCACAACCCCACTGTTGTGGAGTGGTGTAGGAGAACGGAGTTTCTTTGGACCTGATATAATACAGGATGCTGAAGAGAAAGTCAGGCTAATTAAGGATAGATTGAAAATAGCACAGTCACGCCAGAAAAGCTACGCAGATTCCAAGCGTGGAGAAGTCACCTACGAAGTGGGTGATAGAACCTATTTGAGAG
The DNA here is from genome assembly GCA_026929855.1 of Poa annua. Classification (NCBI taxonomy): domain Eukaryota; kingdom Viridiplantae; phylum Streptophyta; class Magnoliopsida; order Poales; family Poaceae; genus Poa; species Poa annua. Next base: position 54,810,456 of record CM049426.1, on the reverse strand, counting down.
TGTCACCACTTCGGGGTGTGAAAAGGTTTGGAATCAAAGGAAAGTTAGCACCTCGATTCATTGGAACATTCAAAATTCTTTCTCGCAAAGGTGAAGTGGCATATGAGTTAGAACTACCCGAAGTTCTGTATGCGGTTCATAATGTGTTCCATGTCAGTCAGTTGAAGAAATGTCATCCCGAGATGATGGGAGTTCCTTTAAAGGATATTGTACCTCTCGAGGAGGTACAATTGGAGAGTGATCTGACATACGAAGAGAAGCCCATCAAGATATTACAGACAGCAGAAAGAGTCACCCGTACCAAAACCATCAAGTTTTGCAAAGTCCAGTGGAATCATCACACCGAAGAATAAGCCACCTGGGAACGAGAGGATGACCTGCGAGAAGACCACCCACACCTATTTGCTGACCTTTCCGAAGCTCGAGGGCGAGCTTCCTCTTAAGGGGGTTATTTTGTAACATCCCAAATTTCTCAAAAATTTAAAACTTTGCATTCATGCATCATGCATCATATAGGCATGGCATTGAAATCACATAAAGAATAATTTAAATTTAAATTATAAGTTTAAATAAATTGGTATTCCATAAAGAGGTCTATTTGAGCTCCTTATAATAATTTGTATTTTATTAGATTATTTATTAAGCAAAATGGTATCAAAAAGTTCTAAATTAAATTAGCTTTTCAAAACATATTTGTAAGAATTTTTCTGAAATGTTTTGATAAGATTTAAAAATCAAATTGTATTGAAAAGTTTCAAAACAGAAAAGGTGTTTAAATAATTAAAAAAAAACGAGTCAATCGGGCGGCCCCTCTCTATCTACCGCGCGCGCGCGAGATGCAGCCCAGCAAGACGGCCCAGAAAACCAGCCCGCGAACCTCCTCACGCTGACAGGTGGGACCCACCTGTCAGGTGGATCTTCAACCTCCGACGCAGAAACCGCACCGGATACGCTTCGATCCGGTTGATCTTTCCGCTCCGATCTTCGCGGGAATTGCTTCCTATCCGCCCCCATATAAGCCGCCACCTCTGCCGCCGTTCCCCGCGCCCAAAACCCTACTTTTTTTCGCCCCCAGGCCGCACGGAAAGAGATCTCCGCCGCCGCCACTGCCGCCGGTATTTTTTGTCAACTCCGGCGCCATTCCCTCTCCCGAGCTCCCCCTTCCCCTCTAGTTCTTCTTCCTTTACCCGTGTGCATCTTCGTGACTTCACGTTGACCTTCTACCACAGCCGAACGCCGTCCCCGTCCGCGAGCCACGCCGCCGCCCGCAAGCACCAACTCCGGCGAGGAATCCTCGAGGAACGGCGACGCTCCGAAGACCCACGCTTCGCCACCGACCCCGCCTCGACGTCCTCAACCTAACGGTAAGACTCGTTCGTCTCGTAGGCTTATAGGACTCGATCGCGCGTGATGCCGGCCGTGGCGCCGCCGCGGTCGGAGGTTTTTCCGGCGACTCGCGCCGCCCGCGCCGAGTCTCTAATTTCGAACCGTTGGATTTAGATCCAACGGATCTAGATCCCTGCAATCCCGAGCGCCCGTTTTAAAAGAGATCGGACGGTTCGCGCGGCCGATCCGCACCGAATCGGTATCCTCCAATGGGAGCACGCCACGTAGCCCTTTATTCTTTTTCGCAAGAAATTTTATAAAATAAAACAGAAAATTGTTCAAAACTTTGGAAATTCATAACTTTTGATCTGTAAGTCCAAATTTGATAAACTTTATATCTACGGATAGCCCTGCTAGTGTCGATTATTTATACATCATTTGTTTTTCCTTTTGATAAATTATAATTTGTGTTTATATCCGAGAAGTATTTCGGCTATTAAATCTATAACTTAAATAATAAAAATGCTTTCCAAATAAATCCAATTATTTTAGAATTATATTATTGTCCTCTATCCAGAGAGTGCAACTTGAGTTTTATTTAAAACTTTTCATAATAGAATTAAAGAATTTGGTTGTAGGGCTTAATATTTCTACGTTATGCTCAATATTTTAAATGAGTAAATAAAATAATAAAACGTAGTTCATTGCATTTCATGCATTAATAAACAGAGGAAATAGAATTGAAATTATTTTGTCTTGTTAAGTTCATTGCATATCAAGCATGCATACATATTTTCGTCTTGATGTTTTAAGTGTTGTGTTTGTGTGTTTATTTATCTTTATGTATTGTTTGTTTCTAGATTGTGAAGAGGAGGAAGGCCCTTCTTGTGATTGTTATTCTTGATGTGCTTGTTCCTCTTGTTACCAAGGCAAGTAACATTCGTAATCTACCCAATATTTTCTATACGCATTAGTAGTATATTTTGAGTAGTATACATGATAGGGATTTTTGAACTGTCTTATAATGATAAGTTAGTTTACACTTTGAAAATATCCTAGTAGTGTGTAGCCATCCCTTCCATGCAGCCATCAAAAGTTGTATTAGATGCTTAGCTATGCTATAAAAAGTGTTTACTTACCATGTTATAGAAATATTGCTAAGTGTTAAACTTTAAATGCACACCTGGGTGGAATTGGTTGTTTGGTTTATGTTGAGTGGCTTTTGGGACTATGCTTGTGGTTGTCGTTGCCTAGGATGAATGTCTATTCTACTTAGGGCCATGAGCATGGTGGTTGTCACCCAGAAGCGCACTTGTGGATGGCCACCCAGGAACAAAGAGATTTCTAAGTCCCTCCAAGTTTAGAAGCTTTCCGTGCAGCCTTTTGACAATGGGCTCTGTCTAGAATTACTAAGTTGTGAGAGTGCAACCTGTCAGCTTGACAAGCAGATGTAGAGTTGGTAGGTGGAACGGGTCTTGCTAGTATGGTTGCATTCTTCTTCTGAAAGTTCTTGTCTCAATTCTCTCCTTTCCTTAATGCACTCCGCGTGTATAGGATGTTTGGGTTAATTAAGTCTCAAGGTGAAAGTGCACAACCTCTGCAGAGTCGACAATCTGAGTACTCAGCCGTGTCCCCGGTGATGGACTACTTCGAGCAACTGGACAAGGATGGATGGAAGAATCTCATCATAGTTTTCATAAAGTAAAATTTGACTAAGGAAAGAATTGTTGGTTCACTTGGGCTTCATCCCTTGGTGCCAAGTCTTTAAGAAACAAAAATGGTTTTACAAAAGATAGGAGAAAACTGGCTTTCTGCAAAATAGACTACAACTCCACCAAGTCAAATATGCATATAGAATTAGACTTGTCATAAAGTATCCACCATAGTCACTTGCCAATACTTCATTGTATTGACCTCCTTCGGGGGCTGCATATTCAAATGTGAAGGTAATTCTGATGAGGAATGAGTTTGGACTCGAGTCTACACCCAACATGTCTGCCTGTGGCGCATGCTTGAAGAAGAGGCTCATTGCTATTATTTTCGTTGTGAACTCTGAATATTTTAGCTAGTCTTCATGACTATGCACTTTGTAATAAAGCTATACTTAGCTATTTTTGGATCTCGTTGTAGTAAATTTGATACTTATGCAATGATACTATATATTTTGTACTGTGGTGCTGGCAGTGATCCAGGGACTAGCACATAACACAGGTGTTCCATCTTTATTTAAAATATGGGGCGCTACAGCTATATATAAGGTACGTGTGCTTCTTTAGTCCCGGTTGGTAACGAAGTTGTCGTGATACTGCTGATCTAACAGCTCAGAATCTCTCAAAAGAAACACACCTCAGATCCAACGTCTCAGAAGCGCTAGAAAGAAACACACGATCCATGTGCTTCTTTAGTCTCGGTTGGGAACACCAACCAGGACTAAAGAAGCACATGGATCGTGTGTTTCTTTAAAGCACTTGTGAGCCGTTGGATGAAGATGTGTTTCTTGTGAGGGATTCTGAGCTGTTGGATGGGAACTATCATGACCAGTTCGTGAGTCACATGACCCTATAATATAGCCCCCTCTTGAACATGTTCGGCAGTCATTGTCTCCTCATTCTACTTCATCGACAGAATACAAAGCATTTGGATTCCCTGCATACGCCCAACGGTGCATTTCATATGCAGGCACTCACGAGCCACCGTTGGGCTGTATGCAGGTGAAATCATGTGTTTTGTTCCATGCATCTACAAAATACTTCAGTTCACTTGTTCTTCTGATACAAAGCATTCGGATATTACACATCAACAATAATATCCCTATCTAGTGTTTACTTGTTCTTCTGATTGCGTCGTAACCATGGACAATCTTCTTCATTTAACTTGATACTTGGATCAGTGTTGACTTCGAAGGGCGGAATATTATGAAACTTATCGTAATCTTCTGACATGTCTGTCTTGTCCTCCACTCCCACAATGACTCTTTTCCCTGAAAGAACTATGTGGCGCTTTGGCTCACCGTATGATGTACTCGCTTGCTTATCTTTTCTTTTTTTCGGTAGGGTAGACATGTCTTTCACATAGAAAACCTGAGCAACTTCACTGGCTAGGACGAATGGTTCGTTCTCGTACGAAAGAAATCGATCACTGATCCAATTTGAATACCTCTACGGGATAGACCTCAACAGAAAACTGTTGCTCTTTGTGATGCTGCGGAACCATGGCAATTAGGAACTTTTGTTTGTTCGCCTTCTAAAAGGCCTACTGACCTGCCGAGCCGGGATTGTTGAGATCCACTGTAGTCATTCCGTATCGTGGGTCTACCTCTACCCCGCCTCGTAGGTTGAACCATTTGCACTTGAACAAAGGGACCTTAAAAGTAGGTCCATAGTCAAGTTCCCATATCTCCTCTATGTAACCATAATATGTGTCATTTGTCCCATTGCAGTTTGTTGCATCAAAGCGTACTCCACTGTTTTGGTTGGTGCTCTTTTTATCTTGGTTGGCTGTGTAAAATATATTTCCATTTATCTCGTACCCTTGAAAAGTCAATATAGTTGAAGCTGGTGATGTGGCCAACAAGTATAGCTGTTCTTCAACATTGGTGTCATTAATGAGACGTATTTTTAACCAACTGCTGAAAGTCTTCATGTGTTCTCCATCAATACAATCTTCAGATTTCTCCGGGTATTTGGAGGGTAAAACATTCTTGTGTTCCTCGACATACGGACCCACCAAACTGGAATTATGTAGAACGGTGTCGTGTGCTTGAGTGAAAGAATCCTCGTCTTGACATATTGTTGCTTTCTTTCCTAGGGTGCCTTTTCCATGCAGTCTCCCCTCATGACGTGATTCAGGAACACCGATCGGCTTCAGATCAGGAATAAAATCTACACAAAACTCAATGACCTCCTCTGTTCCATAACCCTTGACGATGCTTCCTTCTGGCCTAGCCCGGTTATGCACATATTTTTTAAGACTCCCATGAACCTCTCAAAGGGGAACATGTTGTTGAAGGAGATATGCCCTAGAGGCAAATAAATAAGTAGTATTTATTGCATTATCTCATAAGTTTATAATAGGTTTGTGTATTATGCTATAACTGTATTAATCGGAATTGTTAATACACGTGTGATACATAGACAACCAGGTCCCTAGCAAGCCTCTATATGAGCTAGTCCATTGGGCAACAGTTGATCGAGATTCCCGATCAAGGACAATGACGTCGGTTGACAATGGGGTCATCTTGTTAGTTGAATAAGGTGGTGGACATACGCAGAGTATTGCAATAAGATCGTATTACGATGTTTGTCATTTGCAATAGATAAGAGTATGATAGCTTATTCCTTAGACCGTGAGACCGTACTTATTGTTGCTTCGTAGGAGTGCTTTGAGAGCATCAAACGTTGTGTCTTATATAGCATGACAATAACGGTGTCCATCTTGGGTATTCCGAAAGAGCATCGAGACGTAAGGATCAAGAGCGGGATTTGTTCATTCTTGTAATGGAAAGATACTCTGGGCCCACTCGGTGATATTGCATCTATATAGCTGCAGCTTATGACTAGGTCATGGAGATGTAATATCGCAGACGAGTTAATAACCTTCGTCGGTAACGAGATACAGCAAAGGCATCGGTGTATCTACGATCATATCTCGGACAAGGTAGTATCGCAGAGACAAAGGGAATGAATATCATACTTATGGTTCAACGACGATATTCGTGGAATGCACAGGGGTCGTCATATATTTCCAGGTATCCCTGACGATCATTGGTGAGCGGAGTGTCTTGACCATGTCTGGAGTGTTCCCGAACCGTAGCATAACAAACTTAAGGTCTTAGCGACACTAGGAGATAGGTTCTGGAATTTTATAGTTTTTTGTTGGAGAGAGAGAAATGATCCGGAAAGAGTTCCGGTGGTCCGGAAGGAGTTCCGGAGAGGTCTGGAATGGTTCCAGGAATGTCCGAAAGTTGTTCGGGTGGTCCGAAAGAGTTTTCGGAGTCACGGGATATTGAATTATATATAAATATATTAATTATGAATTAATGGGATTTTTATATTAATTTAATATTAATTAAATAAAGGAAAAAGGGGGCTCCCACCTATATGGGCCCTAAGAGGGCCCAAGAGGGGGAGCCGCACCTCAAAGGGGGGTGGGCCCCATAGGCTGGTTCGGCCAGCCCATGTGGGGGCCGAACCCCCCCCCCCCCTCCCATGTCCTTTGTTTAGTCCCACATGGGGGAGCCAAGGGGTTTGCACACCCCCTTCCCCCTTTATATAGCAAGGCATATTAATTGATTTAATTCATAGGAAATTCAATTAATTCCCAATTTCTCTCTCGATCTCGTGGTTCCCAAGTTGGAGCCACGCCGAGCTGAGGAAGGGGGTCTCTCTCCACCTAAGCCATACCGCAGAGCGCCGTTGCTCTGCGGGATTCCAGATAAGATCTACTCCTGCGATTTCAGCTGGATCTGAATGACCGGGAGTTGTCGCTAGGCTCCGTATGTTTGCGAGTGCTCGGAGGCTACTCTATTGAGGAGCTTGGGCGACGTCGTCTCGCCCCCTGCAGCCGCCGCGCCTCCCCCCCTCTGCTGCCGGCGCACCAGCCCCGGTGCTGGCGCTCTGCCTTCTTCCGCCCGACGCCCGTCGACGCAGATCATCATCGACACCCCGGCGTCATCGACTCCGACATCGCGGCAAGTTCTCCGCGACCTCGAGGTCGGCTACGTACGACTTCATTGTCAACGCTTGTGCGGGAGCGTAATCCCCGCTATCGGTCTACATGGAGGTAATGTAACCCGTTCCGCCACCGTTATCGCATGTACTAGATAGATAGATCCTGGCTGTTTAGGGTTTCGTTCGCTAGAAAATTATTGTTTTCTGCACCGTAACCCCTTCAGTGGTAACCGAGCCGATCTATGCGTAGTACTGCTGGAACGGTTAGAACTCATGTTGAATGAGGGCGTCTTTCTTATATTTGCTACCCTCTAGCGTGCACTTGCGATGCCTTCGGTATTGAGTTGATGAAGCGGCCCGGACCGACTTTACGCGTACGCTTACGCGAGACTGGTTCCACTACTGACATACGGCTTGCACCGTATCTGTGGCTGGCAGGTGTCTGTTTCTCTCTCTCTAGTCGGCAAAGCATTTTCAATGGAGGGCCCGAAAGGGATGCTTAAACATGCAATTATACGATTGACGTTGTGGTACAAAGTTCGTAGGTAGGGAAGCGATTCTCTTACGAATAAGCCTATTTGCCACGTAAAACTTGCAAAACTAAATAAAGCTAGAGGCGTCTAACTTTGTTTTGCAGAGGCGTTATTTCATGTGACATGGTTACGGTAAGTTTTTGATATTGCTCGTACTGTCGGAGGCAATGGAGGGCTCTGTAGACTCGGAGTCATGCCGGGGCGCCGGGGGCCAGGCACATGGCGCCATGAGGGTCCAGGCGCATCGACTATGTCACATCGCACTTCATTGCATCATTATTGTGTGCTGTTGTGTGTGCATCCTATTGATTGCTTATATGCTAGATATACAACGGTAGCATCATAAATAGGATGATCCCTAACAAATACCAAAATTGTGTTCTCCCTCGTTGCGCACCACCAAGAAAGTTCTACGTTATGAGGCAGGCCGTGATGATCGGGTGTCACACATCTCGTCGTTCGCATACAGTGGGTGTAAGCCATGTTGCACGCGCAGGTCTTCGAGGTTTGATTGGCGAGCCTAGCATACTCAGAGGTATGGCCTCGGAACACGGGAAGATCGAAAGATCGAGCACGAGTCATAGAGTTGTTATGATCGACATTTTATGTCCACCTTTGAAGCCGTGCTGCCGGCCGTGATGATCGGGGGTAGTGTGGTGGATGAGGGTCGTGTAATCGCCATTATTATTTTTAGGGATAATAATCTTGGTGTGGTGTGTTTTTGATAATGAGATTATAGAACTAAAACTCACCTATATATTATAAACTTATCTTACCTCTTTTGCGATCACATCTGGAGACTACGGAACTACACTTCGGTTGCTTCCTCAAGAGCTCGGATTCTACCTTGGAAGCCGACGGGTCCAACTTCATCAGCTGGTGCATTGGTTTTAGAAACATTCTCCAAACACAACCAACATCCTATATGTGCTAGAACATTAGTTAGGAATTAGACCAGATGATTCTGATAGCAAGGAGAAAGATGATGAGTTCCGTAAGCATCATGATATTTTCATGGAAGTGAAGGTCGTCATGAGCGTATGCCTAGCACCAGAGTTGAAAGTTGTATTCAACACCTGGAGCCATATGTTGTGATTGATGCGATCAAAGGTCACTTCAAAGATGAATTGAGTCTTGAGAAGTTCAGACAGCTTAGAAAGTTCCGGACCATTCACATGGGGAGCATACCTGTCTGGAGACTCAGTTGAAGAAGTTGTGTGACATCTACTTCAGGCTTACGAATATCTACGATTTCTAGATAGCGAACTCCAGTGCAATAGAGATTGCGCTTTACCTCCTAGCTGTGAATAGCATGTGCGTGAATATGCTATAGAGACACGGTGAGCTTCTTCATGTTCGTGAACAAGTTCAAATCTCTAAAAGTTGATTCATCAAAGAAGAGTTCTTCGACGCTATGATGAAAAGTGTTTGATAATTGTTCTGTTTGTGAAACAGTCCCTGATTATCACAAGTATGTGGCGAAGGGTGACGTGACAGTGCACAAGTGATGGCAAGTTAATGGCCAATAGTGCTCACGCCCTCGAGATATCATATTAGTTATCATCAATAGTTTTTGATAAGAAATTTTGTAATAGTGAGAGTGTGATCTAGTTTGGTGTCTTGGATGTTGCAAGACATAATTATTCATATAGAACACATCAGTTGTTCTGTGTTATGAAGCAAAGCAGTTGTTTCATATTATGAGTAATTTGCATCACATCTCAATTACATTATGCGTATGATATACACTTATAGCGGGAATGATAAAATTATGTGTCCAAAGAACAAACACCATCGAATTTAGTCATAAAGGCAGTGAAAGAAGTAATGGATAATTTTTGGTCCATTTAAGTATTTCGAGTGCCAAAATTGATTAAGTTTGAAATGCAGTATTGAAGTTGCAATACTAGAGGAAATCGATTGAGAGTCATTTTTAATGATTAATCAATGGTGTTTTGCTTGATCCGAATTCCTCTATGATTTTGGTAAATAGAAGTATTTGCCCGATGAATTATGGAGTCTGAAATTAATTTGATAATAGATCAAATGGGGTTTTTCAGAAGAAAGATTAGTGAATGTTGTATTCACAAAATTCGATCAAAAGGACAATATTTTTGAATTATGGTTTCAACACAAAAGACTTGTGGAAATTCGTTTCACAATATTATAATATCATATATGGTGATATGTGGGGAATTATAATCATGCTCTATTTTAAATAAAGTGTGGTCTGTCAGAATCTGTCTTAGAATCTCCTAATATGTTCAAAACATTATAGTCGATGTCCACTTTAGAAAATAGATATTTTTCTCAACGAGAATTCGTGAGATCGACAGTAGTGTCGACGTGTATATGATTATACGATAATTCGGAGTATACATGAATAGTTCTTTGTAGATTACTCACATAGGATGAGAGTCTATTCCAAAACCAAATAGAAACAAAACTCAGTTTGTTGTCTATGTAATTCCGAGGAAAATATGAATTTTCGAATTACGGTTTATGGATTGAAATTAGAAGTTTGGAATAAAGTGTCAGACTTATGTTGGAAGATGTTCCAAAGAGTATATGTCTGCTAATGAAAGTTTAGTGATTGAGAGTGAGGGAGACTAGAAAATTGTTTTCTGCTTGCAATCCTCTTCATAAAGATCATAATATTTTCATGAAAGAAACTTCTAAATAAAGTGTTGTTATATTTAATATTGCTGTCAGGTCACAGCACTGTATTAAGTATTTCAGATCTTGTTGACAGATCAAGGTGCACTTTATGAATACAAAGAAAGTTGAGAAAATATCGGAATACGAACAAAGGCTTTTTGACCCTGGAAATCCAAAGTTGCATTTAAAAGGATTAAGAGAGTAATTGTTGCTGCAATTCTTATTAGAGGAATAAGATTGTTTAATCGTCATATAAGGTGTTATATGAGAAATGTGACTATAAGAAAGACGCGGTAGCATGTCTTGTCGAGAAATGTGTCTTGGACAAGATCAAATTTGTTGACTACATTTATGTAGACATGCTTGAAGTTTGAGGGATTTGTATTAATGTAATACTGTAGTTTGTATTAAATTCGAATTGATAGTAGATCAATGATTTTGATGTAACCAAGATGTCGATTTAAGTGGGAGTCATAGTTAGTTCACTCAGGAGAAATATGTGAAGAACATATTTTTGAGTGGGAGCTTGGGAACTCAAATATGTGGATAACATGTTTTTGAGTGGGAGCTCGTGTTATCAAATATGTGGAGACATAATTTGAGTGGGAGTCGAATTCATCTTGTGCAGTTAACACATTGTGAAACTGTACCAATAGAATAGGATGAAGTTGTAAAACTATTTAAAAGTTAGTGTCTATTTTAAAATAGAACGGGAATTTTAAATAGTTAGTCGAGTTGTGTTGGATTATATCTGAGGAGTCAGAATAGAATCAAAAGGATGGTCCTTTGGAATCCAATTGATCATTAAGAGTAATGATGCATGAAGGTAATGGTTGTATGACATGTGGGTCTATTATGTATATATTAGACATCCTACAGAAACCATATTATCTGCTCGATAAAATATAACCGATGTTCTTGGAGTAAAGAATAGTTATGAAAGTAAATTTGGAATTTACTGGAAGTAGAAGTGCGTTAGTTAAGGGATTGACATTTGAATGTCAAGTTTTCTACATTGGTGTGAAAGTATGTAGATATCGCGAGTTTGTAATTGTTACAAGGGGCTCTGCATGACTGAGTGTGTTTTTCAGGGCAGTTATCTGGTTAGTATAATCAGAGTAAGCGCTGGGAAGCAGAAGTCTCACTTAGTTACGGTATTTGCATATATGTTGTTAGACAACATGGTGATATCAAACAAGTTGATGCCAGTGAATCGCAAAAGCATGTACAATCATGAATTGTGCAGTAACACTTTTCCACGAGCAAGCATTATCAAATGATTCTTATTTGATAAGGGATTCTGATAAAGTAAAATGCAGCTAGTTTATTTGTACTCTAGTGCAAGTGGGAGACTGAAGGAGATATGCCCTAGAGGCAAATAAATAAGTAGTATTTATTGCATTATCTCATAAGTTTATAATAGGTTTGTGTATTATGCTATAACTGTATTAATCGGAATTGTTAATACACGTGTGATACATAGACAACCAGGTCCCTAGCAAGCCTCTATATGAGCTAGTTCATTGGGCAACAGTTGATCGAGATTCCCGATCAAGGACAATGACGTCGGTTGACAATGGGGTCATCTTGTTAGTTGAATAAGGTGGTGGACATACGCAGAGTATTGCAATAAGATTGTATTACGATGTTTGTCATTTGCAATAGATAAGAGTATGATAGCTTATTCCTTAGACCGTGAGACCGTACTTATTGTTGCTTCGTAGGAGTGCTTTGAGAGCATCAAACGTTGTGTCTTATATAGCATGACAATAACGGTGTCCATCTTGGGTATTCCGAAAGAGCATCGAGACGTAAGGATCAAGAGCGGGATTTGTTCATTCTTGTAATGGAAAGATACTCTGGGCCCACTCGGTGATATTGCATCTATATAGCTGCAGCTTATGACTAGGTCATGGAGATGTAATATCGCAGACGAGTTAATAACCTTCGTCGGTAACGAGATACAGCAAAGGCATCGGTGTGTCTACGATCATATCTCGGACAAGGTAGTATCGCAGAGACAAAGGGAATGAATATCATACTTATGGTTCAACGACGATATTCGTGGAATGCACAGGGGTCGTCATATATTTCCAGGTATCCCTGACGATCATTGGTGAGCGGAGTGTCTTGACCATGTCTGGAGTGTTCCCGAACCGTAGCGTAACAAACTTAAGCTCTTAGCGACACTAGGAGATAGGTTCTGGAATTTTATAGGTTTTTGTTGGAGAGAGAGAAATGATCCGGAAATAGTTCCGGTGGTCCGGAAGGAGTTCCGGAGAGGTCTGGAATGGTTCCAGGAATGTCCGAAAGTTGTTCGGGTGGTCCGAAAGAGTTTTCGGAGTCACGGGATATTGAATTATATATAAATATATTAATTATGAATTAATGGGATTTTTATATTAATTTAATATTAATTAAATAAAGGAAAAAGGGGGCTCCCACCTATATGGGCCCTAAGAGGGCCCAAGAGGGGGAGCCGCACCTCAAAGGGGGGTGGGCCCCATAGGCTGGTTCGGCCAGCCCATGTGGGGGCCAAACCCCCCCCCCCCTCCCATGTCCTTTGTTTAGTCCCACATGGGGGAGCCAAGGGGTTTGCACACCCCCTTCCCCCTTTATATAGCAAGGCATATTAATTGATTTAATTCATAGGAAATTCAATTAATTCCCAATTTCTCTCTCGATCTCGTGGTTCCCAAGTTGGAGCCGCGCCGAGCTGAGGAAGGGGGTCTCTCTCCACCTAAGCCATACCGCAGAGCGCCGTTGCTCTGCGGGATTCCAGATAAGATCTACTCCTGCGATTTCAGCTGGATCTGAATGACCGGGAGTTGTCGCTAGGCTCCGTATGTTTGCGAGTGCTCGGAGGCTACTCTATTGAGGAGCTTGGGCGACGTCGTCTCGCCCCCTGCAGCCGCCGCGCCTCCCCCCCTCTGCTGCCGGCGCACCAGCCCCGGTGCTGGCGCTCTGCCTTCTTCCGCCCGACGCCCGTCGACGCAGATCATCATCGACACCCCGGCGTCATCGACTCCGACATCGCGGCAAGTTCTCCGCGACCTCGAGGTCGGCTACGTACGACTTCATCGTCACAAGCGGGAGCGTAATCCCCGCTATCGGTCTACATGGAGGTAATGTAACCCGTTCCGCCACCGTTATCGCATGTACTAGATAGATAGATCCTGGCTTGTTAGGGTTTCGTTCGCTAGAAAATTATTGTTTTCTGCACCGTAACCCCTTCAGTTGTGTAGAAATACAGGACCGAGAACAGAAATCTCTTCGACTAGGTGGACTACAAGGTGCGTCATAATATTGAAGAAGGTTGGTGGGAACACCAACTCGAAGCTGACAAGACATTGGACCACATCCTTCTCTAAATTTTTTAGAGTTAGTGGATTGATGACCTTCTGAGAAATTGCATTGAGAAATGCACATAGCTTCACAATGGGTTCTCAAACATTTTCCGGTAGAAGCCCTCTCAATGCAACCGGAAGTAATTGTGTCATAATCACGTGACAGTCATGAGACTTTAGATTCTGAAATTTTTGCTCTGCCATGTTTATTATTCCTTTTATATTTGATGAGAAGCCAGATGGAACCTTCATACTGCGAAGGCACTCAAAAAATATTTCCTTCTCTTCTTTAGTAAGAGCGTAACTTGCAGGACCTGGCTGATTCTCTGAATGAGTATCGTCTCGATGCATCTCTTCGCTCATACGTTGATGGGTCTGCCTTCCTTTCGGTGTACCTTTTTTTTACTTCCCTTTTTTTTACTTCCCTTTTTTTGACTTCCCATCTTTTGACTTCCCATACACGCCCAAGAAGTTTAGCAAGTTGCAGCAAATGTTCTTTGTCACGTGCATCACGTCGATTGCAGAGTGAATCTCTAGCATTATCCAATATGGCAGCTCCCAAAATATAGATTTCTTCTTCCACATGGGTACGTGGTTGTTTGCGTCATTCGGAACAGTGAGTCCGCCAGGACCATTTCCAAAGATTACATTTAAATCCTTGACCATATCATGTATAGCAGAACTAGAAGGGCGGGTAGGCCTCGGCCGATGATCTGCCTCACATTTGTAATGCTTGCCTTTCTTCCTTAACGGATGCTTGGGTACAAGAAACCGACGATGACCCAGGTACACATTCTTGTTACCTAAATGTATACTATCAGTCTCAGCTAAACAGTGTGTGCATGCATTGTATCCCTTGTTTGACTGTCCTGAAATGTTGCCTAGAGCAGGCCAATCATTGATGGTTACAAAAAGCAAAGCTCGTAGATCAAATTCCTCCAGTTTGTGCTCATCCCACACACGTACACCTTATTCACGCCACAACTGTAAAAGTTCTTCAACTAATGGCCTGAGGTACACATCAATGTCGTTGCCAGGTTGCTTCGGACCTTGAATGAGCACTGGCATCATAATGTACTTCCGCTTCATGCACAACCAAGGAGGAAGGTTATAGATACATAGAGTCACGGGCCAAGTGCTGTGACTGGAGCTCTGCTCTCCAAAAGGATTAAAGCCATCTGTACTTAGACCAAATCTTAAGTTCCTTGCGTCATCTGAAAATGTCGGGAACTCTCTGTCAATTTTTCTCCACTGGAACCCATCCGCGGGGTGTCTCAACATCAAGTCTTTTTTACGATCTTCTTTGTGCCAACGCAACAACTTGGCATGCTCTCTATTGCTGAACAAACGTTTCAACCGTGGTATTATAGGAGCATACCACATCACCTTTGCAGGAATCCTCTTCCTGGGGCGCGGCTCGCTCTCAACATCACCAGGGTCATCTCGCCCGATCTTATACCGCAAAGCACCGCATACAGGACATGCATTCAATTTTTCGTGCTCACCGCGGTAGAGGATGCAGTCATTAATGCAAGCGTGTATCTTATGCACCTCTAATCCTAGAGGGCATACCACCTTCTTTGCTTCATACGTACTAGACGGCAATTCGTTATCCTTTGGAATCATCTTCTTAACTATTTTTAACAAATTTTCAAATCCCTTGTCAGAAGTACCATTCTCTGCCTTCCATTGCAGCAATTCAAGTGTGGTACCTAGCTTTTTCTGGTCATTTTGACAAGTTGGGTACAAAAATTTGGCGTGATCAGCTAACATACGCTCCAACTTCAACCTTTCGTTTTCACTTCCACAGTCCATTTGTGCATCACGAATGGCCCGACGAAGATCATCGTCGGGCTCATCAATAATGGGATCTTCTTCAGTTACGTCTTCTCCCATTGTAGTATCACTGAACCAAGGATACTTGTCATTATCCTCCTCTTCTTCATTTTCTTCCATGATAACCCCTGTTTCTCCGTGCTTGGTCCAACAATAATAACCAGGCATAAAACAATTATGCAAGAGGTGTGAGTGAATGACTTTTGAGGTATAGTGATCACTCATATTCTTGCACGCACTACATGGACAACGAATAAAACCGTTCTTCGGCTTATTTGCCTCAGCCACATGGAGAAAATTATGCATGCCATCAATGAACTCAGGACAACATCGGTCACCGTACATCCATTGTCGGTTCATCTGTATTACATAAAAGTATATCGAACCCCATTATTACACTATTGTCATAAATAATATGTAAGAGCAAATTAATTAATACAATGTCATCCATTAAAATAAGAGTAGAGTAGTGACAACTGGTAATACATAGTTCTCATAAAACATACATTAACTGAAACAAATATAAAAATTATCTAAAGAATTTAAATCTAACAACAAATGCGATCAAAATCACAACTAAGGTAAATACTGAACCCACAGCATAATGATACCAAGCCTCCCGATTAATGGCATATTTTCTAATCCTTTTTATCTTCAAGCGCATTGCATCCATCTTGATCTCGTTACCATCGACCACGTCGGCAAGTTTGAGCTCTAATTTCATCTTATCTTCTAAGCATTGAAGATAAAGATCTTCACTTCTTTTCAATTTTGCTTTCAAATCATTGCTTTCTTTATCCAAAAACTCGACAATAGGGTCAGGTTCAATTTCTGGTTCAACTACCTCCTAGATAAAAATAATTCTATGTCAAGTTGGTCGCCATAATTGCCAGAAACATAGAATGAAATAAATAGTTTTGAAAATATACCACATCCGAATCATAAACCGGACGAGGACCGACGGGGACGGATATGAGAACCATGACTCTATACATATAATACAAGTTAGAAAATTATACAAGTAATAACTATGCATCTAAAACAATAAAGCTATGTTTTTAAAAATCAAATAAAATAAAAGATAGAGGCTCACCGAGGTGGTGCCGGTGACGGGACAGCGCGGGCGATCGACGTCGATAAGGCTCCTCACGACACTAAAACACATAAATCATTAATTAGTTTGAGCATAAATTGCACATATGAAACAAATAAAATCCTAACTTAGGCATTTCATCAAACACCTTGTTTGCACAAAAATTTTGAAATGGGCAAAATGAGCTAAATAAGCAATGCCGGAAAGAGGATGAAGAGGCTAACCGTGGGGTGCCTTCAATCTTGCCAAATGGTGTAAAATATTATGGATTATTTAGTCTTGGGGAGAGGAAATGGAGAAGAAATGGAGAGGAAATGGTTTTGAGCTCGGGCTCGGTGTAAAAAATGGAGTGAGCAGGGGTGGAAGAAGCTGATAAAGTCAGAACCTTTAGTCCAGGTTCGTTTCACGAACCGGGACTAAAGGGTTCTGACGCTGGGACCCGCCTCTGCTGCCGCATGCGGTGGACCTTTAGTCCTGGTTCCTAACACGAACCGGGACTAAAGGTCCCTCGCAAAATCGCGGCGCGGGGTTGCACCCCTTTAGTCTCGGTCCAAATTTAATTTTGGACTAAAGGGGTGAACCTAATCCCCGATTTCCACTAGTGAGTCCAATCTTCTAAATATTTCTTGAACGTTTGTTCTCTAAAATCATCTTTAACAACAATTCAAAAGACGGTGGAAGCATTCAGTTCATTGTATTAGAAAATCTCATGTATACGATGATGAATACATATATTAGGCAATCATCTGATGCCAAGAATCAAGAACTAATTTTACAAATGTGTATCAATACAAGGTTGGAGACACTGAAAATTACAGAGCCAACAGAGAGGCATGCTAAGCACAAACCGGTATCTATCTCGCTATGGCGATCATGAAGGCGATCTAGGGTTTACTGCCGGCGCCGTCGGCGGCCGCTGTTCCTGTGCCTAACTAGGCATCATTGGTTCTGTACCCGCTCAGGGTTCTCCTCCTCCTGCAGACTTCGTCCGCTGGGAGTTCTTGTTTCGTAGGCTCTTGTTCTCTCGTCAGCATTCACGCTGGGTTGGATCAAGGATCTTTATCTCTGTACTTTTGGAGTCTTCCAGTTTCTGATCCGACTAGGGAGACGAGTTGAAGTGCTTTGGACCTGATTGGAAGAATCGCTTTGGTTGGATTCGTGTGCTTGGTTACCTTTATCAATCTGAGGGTACTTTGTGCTGTGCGTGAAGAAATCCTCAACGATTACGGCGTCTCTAAGATCGGCTGTGTTTATGGATTCCTTTATTTGGAATTGTCGGGGTGGAGGGAATCGCCGGACAGTTCGAGAGGCACAGGTACTGTGCCAAAAATATAGTCCTGGTCTTGTCTTTCTGTGTGAAACGAGGCAGACGGAAGAACAGATGAAGCTGATGTGTGCTAGGCTGGGTTTGAAGGGTTTTGCAGCGGTTGGGAGTGATGGCTGTAGTGGCGGTATTGCTCTCTTTTGGCATGAATCGCTAATGGTGGAGGTGTTGGGGAAGGGCAATAGATATATTGATATCTGTGTGAGAGAAGGACAGAATGCAGAACCTTGGAGAGCCACGTTCGTGTATGGTGAACCCAAAGTGGAGAACCGTCATCTTATGTGGGAGCTCCTTAGTGACCTGAAAAATGTCTCATCACTCCCTTGGGTGGTGGCGGGGGATTTTAATGAAGCAATGTGGCAGCACGAGCACTGCTCGGAACGCGCACGGCCAGAGGGACAAATGCGGGCGTTTCGGGAAGCTCTTGAGGCATGTGAACTTGCTGATATTGGTTTCAAAGGTTTTCCTTATACCTTTGATAATCGGCAGCAAGGAGCTCGAAATGTGAAAGTGCGGCTTGATCGCGTATGTGCAGATATGGAATGGTGTGAGCGATTTCCAATGGCGGAGGTGGAACATCTGGTATCGTCTAGATCAGATCATGTGCCGTTACTATTGAGATTGGCTCAGCGAGATGTGAGACCACATAGTCGCACCTTGAGATATGAGATAATGTGGGAAAGGGATTCTACATTACCAGAAGTGATAGCTAATGCATGGGGAGGTGCAAGGAAGGATGGTAATATGGGTGAGATTGCCTGCTCACTTAAACAGGTGATGGCAGAGTTAAATGAATGGAGTAAGCAGAAATTTGGGCATGTCCGACGTGAGCTCGAGGAGCTGCGGGTGGAGTTGGGAGGCCTGAACCAAGATAATGCCGATCGTGAAATTATTCGAGTAAAAATGGAAAGGATGGATGAACTTCTATATCGGGAGGAAATGATGTGGCTCCAAAGAAGTAGAATTTCATGGCTGAAGGAGGGAGATAGAAATACAAGGTATTTCCATCAAAAGGCAGTGTGGCGGGCCATGAAAAACCATGTAAAAATGCTGAGAAGAGAGGATGGGTCGCCCTGTACTACCCCATCTGAGATGGAAAGAATGGCATCCTCATATTTTAAGGAATTATATACGAAAGACCCGACCCTTGACCCGCATGTTATTCTGAACTTGTTGGAGGGGAAGGTTACAGAGGAGATGAATGGAATGCTAACCAAGGAGTTTTCGGAAGAAGAGATTAGTGACGCGCTATTTCAAATTGGGCCTCTGAAATCGCCGGGCTCGGATGGCTTGTCGGCGCGTTTTTATCAAAGAAATTGGGCTACACTAAAGCAAGATATAACCAAGGCGATTAAGTGTTTCTTTGCTACAGGAGAGATGCCACAAGGAGTAAATGACACGGTAATTGTTCTTATACCAAAAAATAATCAGCCGGAATGTATGAAGGATTTTAGGCCAATTTCACTTTGCAATGTGCTATACAAAATTGCATCGAAATGCATGGTGAATCGGTTGCGGCTTATACTTGATGATTTAATATCAGAGTGCCAAAGCGCGTTTGTGCCTCGGAGGATAATAACGGACAATGTTATAGTTGCTTTTGAAGTACTACATCACATACAACAAGAGAGGAATCCTGAGAAGGCTAGCTGTGCATACAAATTGGATTTATCCAAGGCGTATGATCGGGTTGATTGGTCGTTTCTTGAACAAGCAATGCTCATGATTGGATTCTCGACGACTTGGGTAAAGTGGATCATGCAGTGTGTGACCACGGTACGTTTTGCCGTTAAGTTTAATGGGAGAATATTGGACTGGTTTTCACCGTCACGAGGACTGCGGCAAGGTGACCCATTATCACCGTTCTTATTTCTATTTGTTGCTGACTCATTGACGAGTTTGATTCAGGAGGCAGTCCAAAACAAGGGTTTAAAGCCGGTGATTTTATGCCGTTCAGCACCGGCCATCTCGCACCTGTTATTTGTGGATGATACGCTTATGTTTCTGAAAGCAACGAATGTACAAGCGAATTTAGTGAAGGATATTTTGGATCGGTACGGGACAACTTATTAATCAGGAAAAATGCAGTGTGTATTTCAGTGAAGCTTGTACTGCAGAGGCTCAAGAAGTGGTAAGAAATATACTGCAGGTGCAGTCATCACAGTTTGAGGATAAGTATTTGGGTTTACCTGTTCCCGAGGGCCGTATTCATCGGGGGAGGCTACAAACAATACTTGAACGCCTTTGCAAGAGAATGGTGGATTGGGGTGAAAAGATGATGTCGGTGGCAGCGAAAGAAACTTTTATCAAAGCAATTGCACAAGCTATTCCGACATACATCATGGGGGTCTTTAAATTACCCATGTCGGTGTGTGATGATCTCACGAAGCTGATTAGAAGCTACTGGTGGGGGGTTGAGGATGGAAGACATAAGACCCACTGGATTGCTTGGGAAACATTGATACGCCCAAAGAGTCGTGGGGGCTTAGGCTTTCGAGATATGAGGGTTTTTAATCAAGCTTTGCTTGCTAGGAAAGCGTGGAGATTGTTGGAGAGACCAAATAGCTTATGTGCCCGGCTCCTAAAAGCTAAATATTTCAGAAGTGGGAACTTATTGGATACAGTGTTTCCTGCCAATTCATCACCGGTCTGGAAGGGTATTGAATATGGATTAGAGTTGTTGAAAAAAGGTGTCATATGGCGAATTGGAAATGGACAAAAGGTGAAGATATGGAGGGACCCTTGGATTCCACGAGCTGCTGGATCCCACAAACCATTATCACCAAGAGGTAATTGTCGTTTAACAAGAGTTGAACAATTCCTCTGGGTAGATGGTTCTTGGAATGAAGAGCTGCTTAATGAAGTTATGATCCCGTCGGAGGTAGAAGAAATTCTCAAAATACGAGTGTCCCCTAGACTCGCTGAAGATTTTATGGCATGGGATTTAGAGAAGACTGGTATCTTTACAGTCCGGAGTGCGTATCACCTTGGAGTGGATGAAAAGCTGAAACCACAAGGGGGTGTCTCAACAAGCTCTATACCAAACGGAGACCGGCCTGTTTGGAAGATGTTCTGGAAAATCAAAGTACCACAAAAGGTTAAAATATGTGCATGGAAAATGCTTGTTGGGGGCCTACCAACGAGGGAGACAAAGAAACACATGCATATGGAAGTGGATAGCATGTGTCAGAGATGTGGCTGTGTAGAAGATGGTTTCTTTTCCTAGATCTGCAGCATTGTGGGATGCGATGAAGGAAGTTTGGGACATACCGGAGAAAGAAAACGTAATTCATACTGGACCGGAATGGTTGTTTGATCTACTGGTGACTCTAGAAGATGAGGCACGGGCTCGTGTCCTTATGATCATATGGCGAAACTGGCACAACCGCAATGAGATAATTCACGGTAAGAAAGAAGCACCATTGGAGGCCTCACGTATGTTCCTCCAAAGCTATGTAGAGTCTTTATTGCACATTGGAGCAAATGATGGCAGAGATTTGATCAAAGGTAAATCGGTCATCACAATGCCTGGAAGGAGGAAAAGATATGGAAATAGTGGGGTTGTCCCGGGAGAGGAGGCTTGGCCGAAACCACCACATGGACGCAGAGATTCCGCAACTATATGCGCACCCACCATCCATCTACACCATGTATTCTGCTTTGCGATTCGTGTTGGTTAGAATCATCTTTGACCGTGGCTTAGCACTTAACTTAAGACAAGTGCTTTTTCACACTGATCCCAACTAGTATAATGTAAATATACCTGAAATACCCTTGGCCGAAAACTACATATATTTACAATATATTATTGGATAATGCATTAACATATTTTCAGATATTTTTTGTATCAACACAAACATGAATAAACACATTTGTTGAATATATTGTATTAACAATTTTATGCATAACCAAAAAAATTCTAATTTTTTTTGTATCAACACAAACTCATGAATAAACACATTTGTTGAATATATTGTATTAACAAATTTATGCATAACCAAAAAATTCTGATTTTTTTGTATCAACAAAACTCATGAATAAACACATTTTTTGGATATACAAATTTATGCATTACCAATATTTTCCTGAAAAAATATCCTATTTTTTTGTATTAACACAAACTCATGAATAAGCACATTTCTGGAAATTATTTCATTTTTAGATTTTATGCATTACCAATATTTTTCTGAAATTATAGAAACAAGATTTATTTTACTGGATTCATACAAGGAAATTTCGGATTTTATGCATTACCAATATTTTTCTGAACTTTTTTGTATTAACATGGATCACTAAGCGACGTAGAGTTGATTGAGTCAACATCTAGGCACGGATCTCCAACAACTTTTGACGGTGTAGATAGTTGGTGGGTTCGCATATAGTTACGTAGTTGAATTTTCGCCACCACATGGATGGTTAGCGGTCTCTATTGATGGTTCATTTGACGCAGCACTGAAAACCGCAGGGGCTGCTGCAGTTATACGAGATGCTAGAGGCGATTTTGTGCTTGCGTCTTGCAAGTTCTTCGGTCGCTGTCGTGACGCTTTGGAGGCTGAAGCATTAGCATTCAGAGAAGGCCTTGCGGTAGCTTTGGACTACAGCCCAACCTTTGGTTGTCCAAACTGACTGTGTCAACCTTGCAAAGACTCTGAAAGCAGAAAGCGTGGATAAATCATACATAGGACATACACCTGGTAAATGATATCAAAGAAGTTTTAGGGGGTAAGAGGGAGCTTGTCATTGATATGATAAAACGTACAAATAATAGGGTTGCAGATCGTCTAGCTTATCTTTCGCGAGCTGAGCATCTAACTGACTTGTGGTTGCAGGATGCTCCTCATGCTCTAGCAGTTTTTCTAGCTGCTGATTGTAATCCTATTTCTGAGTAATAAAGTTCCTTTCTTAGAGAAAAAAAACAGAGAGGCATGCATCAATGGTCTACACGGAGAGGCCAAGCGGCTGGTACCCATGGGTCTGCACGAGCCGCCTGACGCCGCGGTACATCCTGTCCAACAACAAGCCGCCGCCGGGCCGCTTGGCCTTGGAGTCGTTTTGGTCGTGGCACGCTCCCACCTGGTAGTGCAGCAGGTACTGCTTTGCAGTCCACATCCATGGCGAAGTTGTCGAGATGGTGGAGCACGTCGTTGGACGCGCGGTTCCCGTGCCCGAAGAGCAGCTTCACCTTGAGGTTCTTGGCGTAGACTGTGGGATCGTCGGGGCAGGCCTCCACGGCCGCCTTGGCGACGGCTCGCGCGTGATCGGCGTCCCCGTTCTTGACCTCAAAGTTGATGAACATGCACCAGAAGTCGACGCCGCTTCCGCTTTCCTCCTCGCCCGCGTACAGGCGGGTGCCCCCACTCAAGGAAGAGGCCCCTGGCGGCGCCGGCGTTGCCGTCGTGGAGTTCCATAGCAATCCAGGCCTTGTAGACCCTAGGGCATATGATGGCGCTGCGCAGGAGGAGACGCGCCTCCTTCATGTCGCCGTCGGCCTCGTACATCTTCAGCGCCTGCTCGCACCACCGCACGGCATAGCCGCGGTGGCGGTCGGTGGAGTCCAGCATGTCGTAGGTGCGGCGCCGAGGGTCCGTCGCTGTGACGCCCGCTCTGATCATCGCCATGCCGACAAAGAACTGGAGATGAACCGGAAGAACAGAGCTAGGGCAGGAGGGCGTACAAGTGGAAACACAAGGGAAGAGGGCCGTGTCCTGCTTGATGCTCTATTCGCCGTTTGCCTTTGTCGACGATCACCCGTCGTTCCCACCCAGCTCGCGTCGGACTCGGATACAGACGAGCGTAGATCATAAGCTGAAACCACGACCGGAAACAGAGTTCCGTTCCGATACTACTCGAACAGTCAAACCGAATGGAAAGTTTGTGGGTCCACAGATTGACCACCATGATATATAGTTAGATGTATATTTTTTAGAACGGAAAATCTATTCGGTGCCTGCGCACTTTCGTGTCTCTGTCCCGTGCCCACCCGCGCGCGCCGTCCGATCGCCATCGCGCGGCCCGAATCGAGACTCGCGTCCTGACAAACCACACTGCTAGGCGCCCAGTCACCAACGACCACACAAACTACACTGCTAGGCGCTGCCCATCGTCTCTCCCTTCGGCGCCGCCACCGCTGCTATGCTGCGCCCCCGGGGTAGCGCCGCCGCAGCCTTGTCCCAGGCCCCCAAGCTCCTCTCCACGACTCCACGTCTTCGTGTCCCCGCTGCTGGCAACGCCTCCGTCCGGATCCCGCCGCGCTGAACATTGGGGTCGTGCGGCTCGCGGCGCCGTCCAGATCCCGCTGTCCTCGTCGTGCCGCCGTACAGATCCCGCCCTCATCGCCGAGCTCAAAGCAGCCTCGACCACCGCTACGCCTCCGGCGGCCGGCGGGTACGGGGGCGGGTGCCATCCGGAGCTAGGCCCGCTGAAACCTCCTGGGAAACGAGTCGTTCCTCCCCGCGAGGAGAAGTTCACGCCCCTCGCGAATCTCCATCATCGCCGGCGCATTCGTGGCGGCACTGACCACAAAATACCCGTGGGACGCGCACGACGGAGCTCCTCCATCGACTGGTCTCTGTTGATTTGGTGGATTCGGAGCAGCGGTGCCGATCCATACCTCGGCCTCCTGCTCAGCGCCCGCCGCGGAATCGAGCTCCGTCGACCACGATATCCGCAGGGACGCGTGCGGCGTGCGTCAAGCTTCTGCATCGACTGGACTCGTTCGTTTTGGTGGATTTTCGTAGCAGCGGATTGGATCCTCTCGGGCTAGCGGAGATTCTGTAAGTGAGCCACTTTCTATACCTGCAGTTTCTCGCCTTGTACTTTCTTCTAATGATACATGTTGAGCTGTTCCTGCATTTGTTCTCATCTGCCCGGATTGTTGTACTTTTGCGATCTCGTATATATTGGACTGTTGTACTTTTACGATCTGGTATATATGGGGTTGTTGTACTATTTCAATCAATCTGGTCGATATGCAATGTGCATGTATTTTTCAGGGTTTTTTACATGCGACTCTAGTAGTGATTCTTTACGCAGATGTAGTTTACATCTTTTGGATTAGGATGTATATTTTTGTCTATTAGTTTTCATATATTGCAAACTACATATCACATTTAAAAAATTGAAACTACATATCACATTGGTGTTTCTTTGATATTAAAACTAATGGGGATATGTACATTCTTTTAAAGTGGGAGTTGGCGGTGGTGCGGGCTGAGGGGGAAGGCGGTGGCCATCTCAAACCGTTGTCGCTGCTGGCACAAACGGCGGAGATGGTGGAGGAAATTCTGGTGGTGGGCAGCCAGGTCCTCCTCATCGTATGACAACTCCGACGACTTCCCTTCTGTCAGCACCTCCTGGTAATGTCCCTATTACTAGTCCTCGTCACTCCTTTTCCGCCTTGCTAGGACTGTAGGCCTAAAGAGCATCGTTCGCTTTGGTTTGTTCAAGAAATGAATCACGTCCTGCTCAGTGAAGCACAATTTTGTAGTTGGGGACCGTGGGGAGCTTGTTGTTTGCGGCGGTACTTGGCGGAAAGGAACGGTGGAAGAGGTTTCCTGCTACAAACTACATTCGCTGCCTTGAGTGACTCTGGAGCCTTTTTCAGCTGGTTATGCGTGATTTTGGTGTTGGAATTTTGCATTGGGGTCGATAGATGTAGTTCTCCATATTGATAGATGTTAGACATGGCATGTATATATAGTTTTGTGAATAAAACTACAAAGCAGCTGGGAAAAATTATTTTTCTAATTTTCACTATGTAGTTTTGTCACCCATATGTAACTTTTAATGTATATATTAGATGGAAACTCCATGCCAGGATCCATGAGCATTTATTTGCTGCTTGTATTTTTTCAATGAATCCATTCTATTTTTGAAATTTTACACTTATATGTGTTTTTCTATGTTAACAATACAGAAACACCATGTGTAGGTTACACACAACTATTTCATGTGTAAACTCATGATTTTCTCTGTCGCTAAATGTAGATTTATAGTGCAAATTTGAGCATTTGGAAAACGTAGATGTATATTTTTAATATTATTTATAGCATTTTGGAATATGTAGTTCCAGTAAAATGTAGTTTCAATATCATGATTTATATTACTTTTTTCATTTTCAGCAGGGAATAGTACATATGGATATGATGTTTCCACTCATACCTAAAGTTTTGACTGTTGGCAACGTGTTATTCACGGAAGTCTGAATTGGTTCGGCAGTAGGCACACCGTCACCTTAATAGGCTGGCTATCATCATCATATCATCATCTACAACTGGTCAATACTACTAGCCACAAAGTTCATGTCCATATCTGCAGCA
This sequence comes from Poa annua, assembly GCA_026929855.1. NCBI lineage: Eukaryota > Viridiplantae > Streptophyta > Magnoliopsida > Poales > Poaceae > Poa > Poa annua. The sequence continues at coordinate 54,784,352 of CM049426.1, read as the reverse complement.
AACATATCAACTTTTAGTAGAAGATTTTTCTACTTATTACAGATGTACTTTTCTGCATATTTTTACTTTCCAAGTTTGCTTCATTTTAAAATAAAAATCTTCTGCATTTTTGACCTGATCTTGTTTCCATTTTCTTACAACCAACACTTATGGTGAAGTTCTATACTTCAAGAGAGAGAAAATAGTGCATGCACAACAGAAGAAGCATCCCAGTTAGTTTCCTGTAGGTGCCACATGGTAAAACTGCAACGAAAACTACAGTTTCGGTTCTTGAAACTACAACTCTGTTGCTTGTTTTACCTCGGACAAAAATCCAATAGCAACAAACAACTCAGAACCTTTACATTTTCACGAACTCCTAGTAATTTTGTGGTTCCTGAAAATACCAGCACTGTTTTGCGGTAGTTTTTCATGAAGTACCAGCAATTTGTAGTTTACTTGAACTTAATTACATTTCCAAACTCCCAGTACTTCCTGATATTCCTTACATATACAATCCTTGAGAAAACTACAATGTTTGCTCACATGGAGGTTTCATGGAGTTCTAGCTCATGGGTCTCTTGTAATTTTCCCTGAATTTTGAGCTGGATGCCTGGATGTAGTACCTACAGATGAGGAGCTACTGGAGGCGTGTGGGGAGTTGGGTGGTGTGGTGTCACTTTGCAGCAGAATTTACTCTCTAACGAGATTAATTTTATGTTTGCTGCGATGATATTTCTAGCTGTAATCTATTTGTTTCGGCTGAGATTTCTGTCGAGCTGAAATAAAACTCTCCTGGCGGCTGCTGAAGGAGGCAGAAAAAAAGGAGGAAGAAGATATGCCACGTAGTGGCAGAAGGAGTATTTTATTTGTGGGATAGTAGTCTGACCTTTCCCGCGCAATGCGTGGTCGCGAGTCATAATTGTTTGGACTGGTCATCTTTTCTGTTCTGGTGTGCGTCAGGACCACACTTCGCTTTTCAAGATGATGTCTGATTCGGAAAGGGCCACCCTCTAGCGTAAAAACGGTGCGCGCGCAGTGCGTAGGGGAAAATCTATATTTAGAACGGTTGCCATAGGGCCAACCGCGACAGTCGCGTCTCTACCGTCCGATCCGGAGGAAGCCAACGGCTCGGATCGAGGCGGGCGCTCCGAACCAAACCAGCTCTCTCCCATGAGGGCCACGACTGAACTCCACGACTCACGACTCGAAGTTTCGCTTCTGTGCTAGGCAAGCTCCCGCCGCCGGCCATGCGCGCTGCCGCCGGGAAGCTGCGACCTTCTGCTCCTCGGGCCACTGCCGAGAGGTCGCTGAACCTCTGCTCTCCGTCGGCCGCCGGGAGGCCGCGACCCTCTATTCGTCGTGCCGCCGTCGGTAGGTCGGGCCCCAAAATTCCCCGCAGTGCTGCCGGGAGCCGCTCCCCAATGTTCGCCGCGTCGCCGTCGGGAGACTGCGGCCCTCTGCTCTCCGCGTCGCCATCCAGAGGTTGGTCGGCCTTGTCTGTTAGCTACACCCCTGAATCCCTTGCTGCTACTCCGAGATCGACGCCGGCCAGGACCCATCGACGCGGTCGCCATGGCCGGAGAAATCAGCCCCCGTCGCCGCTTCATCTCTCGAATCTCCAGTGCCCCTCGTTTTCTCCTTCTCCCATCTGTTGTTGCCTGCTCCCGATGGTCCTCAGTTGAGCATCGTCCTGCACCAACAAGGACACAAGGTCCTCCTACCCCTGAACTTACAGAGCACGACTTAGGAAGCTTCAGTTCTTTGTGAAACAGTGTAGTTTCAGTAGCTTTAATTTTTTTGCAGTTTTTGTTCAATGGCTGACCTGCTGGAGTAGCTCTTTTGTGTAAGTTTGCAACGTTGGGGACTTGAGACATATTCTTCTGTGTATAGTTTAGTTGACTAGCATGAGAAAAACATTTGGACTAGCTACAGAGAGTTACCCATCAATTACTGATGTAGTTACCATTTGTTCATGATATATTTATCATCACGATATTGGTAAAGTTACTCTGTTCTTTAGGTAATAGTTACCCACCACGTTCTTATGAATTTACCGTGTGTTTATGTAGTTATCACCATGATATTACTATATTTACCCGACTCTACTGGTAACACTAGTGGAAAAAGAACCAGCAGTACCGGTCGGGGAGTGGCATCAGTACCGGATTTGTAACCGGTACTGCCCAAGCGGGGCTGTTGCCCCCCCCCCCCCCCCCCCCCCCCCCACAACATCAGTACCGGGCGTGTTGCGACCGGCACAAAAGGCCTACACGTGGGGTCGCGGACTGAGGTTTCGACTGAAAACCTTTAGTACCGGTCGATGTTACCGACCGGTACTACTAATGTTTTTTTAAAATAGTAATTATTTTTAGAAACTTTCAGAAACAAATATTTTTTAAGATTTCGAAATTTCAACCCACACTTAATTTCTAGTTATTTCTAGTCTAACTGTATACAATTAATCTATTTGAGAACTGTCAATTTTTTCGATTGGTCACCCGTCTTGACACTAGCACGTTTAACATTTAGGTTGCTTTCAAACTACATACGAAGAGAGAACTGAGAAAGTTCTATCTTATCAATCATGTTAACCACTCGGTCATGATTAAATATAATATAAATTTTACTTGATTAACCAATTATATAATATAATAATAATATTGAAATAAATAATGATAAAACAAATATTACTTTATTTTAAAAATAATTATATAATAATAAATATTTAAATAATGAAATAATGTGATAAACACTTCAAAGAAAGAAATCTTTCTTAGGAAAATTACACAACTAGTGGTTATATTATATAGTAATAATATTGAAATAAATAATGATAAAACAAATATTACTTTATTTTAAAAATGATTATATAATAATAAATATTTAAATAATGAAATAATGTGATAAACACTTCAAAGAAAGAAATCTTTTGTAGGAAAATTACACAACTAGTGGTTATATTATATAATAATAATATTGAAATAAATAATGATAAAACAAATATTACTTTATTTTAAAAATGTTTATATAATAATAAATATTTAAATAATGGAATAATGTGATAAACACTTCAAATGTGATAAACACTTCAAAAAAAGAATTATTAAAGAGTTATTGTTTGCAACAATAACACTACTACAAAAAATTAGAGATAATTTTTTTGCAACAATAAGACAACTCACATCCAACAATAACACTACTACAAAATATTAGTGATAAATTGTTTGCAACATAACACTATACTAGCTACAAAATATTATAGTGTTTGCAACAATAACACTACTAGCTCACATCCCAACAACAACAGTACGTACTGCATATATACATGAGGAGACCCTCAAGGCACTACAAACACTAGCTAGTAATCGTCATCCGAATAATCAGAATCAGAAGGCTCCTGGCGCACCGGTCGTGGTACGAGGTGACGCTGCCCGTAGTTGATGATTCTAATCTTACGGTACACCTCGGATGCAACATACGCATCTATTGCTGCATACTCAATGGTGCAACCGTCAAGTGGGTACTTCTCCCAAAGATAATGCTGCCCACTCTTGAATCTTTTCTTCATATCCTTGTACGCGTCCTCGTCGAGCACGGCACTTGCCATAGCAGCCATTCCAGTCTTGAGATGCTCAAGCCTAAAGATAGCCTGGAGATCAATGTGGCTGGAAGATGGTATCTCAAGTCCCGGCCAGGTGCGTTTCATCTTGATCTTGTCATTTGTTATATCAACGCTAGCAAAATGAATGACGCTGCGAAGAAAATCCATGAGTGGTTGACATTGCTTGTCACTTCTGCAACTAAAATGGAACACATGTTAAAAATACTAACAACAACTATGTACATTGCAATGCAATAACAACTGTATATATATATTCATATGTCAAGATATTTTCAGCCAGTTATTTCCGGGTCTTTTCGTTGCATTCACTTACAACAAGAAACAACCACCTTCTTGTTTATCAATCACCAATCAAGACAAACCGGGCACACTATGAAACAACAATACATATATGCAACAACAATATAGAACAATCTAACCAACAATGTATAATAGTAACAACTATTTAACTATTGAAAACTGTGCAACAACAACAATATAGACAAATTGAACAATGTATAATTCGGCCAACTATTGAATTAAATAACAATCTCATTTCAGGCGTATTGAACAATCTTTATTTCGGCCAACTATTGATGAATAACAACAATTTCATTTCGGCCAATGCAACTATATACATATATATATATATATGTATATATATATATATGTATATATATATATTATATATATATGTATATATATATATATTATATATATGTATATATATATACATATATATAGGGTAGCGCTATTTGACTCCCTGGGAGTAGAATAGTTATTCTACACCCACCCCGTATCTTTTGAACCATAAAGAATTTTTACGTCACGTAAATTTTGCCGTACTTCGTAAGTTTATTGGAACATAAGAAAATATTAACATGACGTAAAAATTTATTTATGTGGCATATAAAAAATATTACGTAAAATACACATTTTTACCTATTTTTACACTGTTATGACTTATATGTTGCATTTCTTATGTAGATTTTTTAGTTATGGGGCAAAATAAATGTAATTATTTGGATTATAAACATAGTTTCTTTCATAAAAAACAATATAGAAACTCTCGGGTGCAAAATAACTTATCCTGCACCTGGGTGCAGAATAGGGTTTCCCTATATATATATATATATTGATCACAATTAATCTCATTAGAACTATATGTATATTTATACACAATGTTGGGGATATCGCTTATAGGTCGACCTATGATAAGGGCTAAATCGGTCAGTTTATCGGCATATCGGCCGATTTATCGGTATATCGGTTGACTTATCGGCTAATTTATCTTATCGGTCAGACAACGATAAGCGATAAATCGTCTGATAAATCGGGATATCGAATGATATCTTGAACAGTGTGTATACAACAACAATCTCATTTCGGCCAACTATTGAACAATCTTATTTCGGCCAACTATTGATGAACAACAACAATCTCATTTCGGCCAACTATATATATTGATCAACACAATCTCATTGGAATGTATAATTAACAACAAATCTCATTTATAATTCGGCCAAGTAATTTATCCGGTTTTAATCTCATTTTGGCCCAACTATTGTAATATCTATTTCGGCCAACTATATATTGATGAACAAAATAACAAATCTCATTTCGGCCAACTATATATATTGATCAACAATCAACAAACTAAATTAAAATTGCCCCAAATTTGGATCGGATGAGATTTTTTGTACCTTCCCCATTGGAAGACCAAGACATATTTCTTAAAACATAGTTGTATCACCGCAACCTCTTGCTGATTGGCGGTGTACTCGAAATCGAGACCGATGAACTTCTCTTGATCCCGAGCTTCACCAATCCATTTCTTGAAATCGGAGAGATAACCGCCCACCAACGTGCTATCGTTGGTGTAAACCACCTTCAGATTGGCGGTGTGTGCAAGCACCGGTCAACAGCGCGTGATTGATGACGCCTGACTCATGGTGGCCGGAGTGGATGAAGAGATCAGAGGGGAGAGAGAGTGTCGCCGGAGGGAGAGAGGAAGAAGAGAAAGCCCCGGCCATATCGAAAAATAAAGAGACATGGAAGAAAACTGTCCACTCCCGTCTAAAATCGTGGCGGGAGTCGAACGGTTGGGACCTTTAGTACCGGACCGTAACACGGCCCGGTACTAAAGCTCCCCTCGCCGGCCCCTCGCGGTCATTGCCATCCCATTGAGCTTTAGTACCGGGTTGTGTTACGGACCGGTACTAAAGGTCCCTTACGGACCGGTAGTGTTGCCCCCCCCCCTCTGACAGTTCGAACCGGTACTGATGCTCATTAGTACCGGCCGCAAATATAAGCAGGACTCATTCTCTGGACGTAAAGTCCTTTTCCACTAGTGTAATAATTACCTAACCAGCATTGGTGAAGTTAGTCGTGTTTTTATGATATAGTGATCACCATGGTATCAATACATACCGTGCCTTCATGATATATTTATCATCATGATATTGATAAAGTTACTCTGCTCTTTAGGTAATAGTTATCATCATGTTTTTTATGAATTTACCATGTGTTTATGATATAGTTATCACCACGATATTGCTATATTTACCCAACCCTATATGTAATAATTACCCAACCATTATTGATGAAGTTATTCATGTATTTATGATATATTGATCAACATGGTATCTATACACTTAGCTAATAGGTATCAACCCATCTAGGATTGATATAGTTAAGCACCATGTACTCGTAGGTTACCCATGTTTCATGATATAGTTATGCATCACATTTTTTTTGCCCATACTCTCTCAATAATAGTTACCCACCAAATATTTGGAGTTATCCACCCAAAATATGTGGAGTTATATTTATGTTATTGATACGTACAATTATCCACCACAAAATTAATAAACTTACCATGCTCTCTCGGGCAATACTTATTTGTATAGTATTTATTGTCTTACTCATGGGTTCATGTATATCTACAAAATTACATTTAGTGTGGAGAACATTAACAATTTTGTGTTTTTCTGAATTCATGCAAGAGATTTCATACAAATTGTTTTTATGATGGGTAACTTACCCATTAAAGGTTGGATAACTCACATATAACAGATGGGTAACTTTTGGGTTAAAAAAAAGTTGTCGAAACATATCAATACGGGATCTCATTTTGAACATCTCATCGAGATTAGTCCAGTGGTGAAAGCGGATGCTGAATTTGATGAACGATGTAAGCTACAAAAGTTTTTCAATTTTTGGATTTCGCATTTAATGCAGGAATAACATCATCAATGTTGTTTTTTTTGCCGGCATGCATATGAGTAAGAGCAACCACTCGCGGCGCATGCGCGGGGCACTGTGGTTTTTTTTCTCTAGTGTTCTATAATTAAGCTTAACTATAGAACATTCTAAACATAGTCGCGTCCTTTAGAAATGGGGATATAGTTACATATATGCGACGCCCTATCTGGACCATCCTTTTTTTTGTTATAAGATTCTCGTTCCTGTTTCTCCCAAACGACATAACATAAAAATCTATAACTTTGTAGGCTAACAATAGATGGGGCTTCAATGTTTGAAAAAAATACTGTACAATTTTTTGTGTGCACTGTAAATATATAAAATGTGGATTTCACGGATAAAACTATATAAAATTACGACTTCACAGATAAATTCTAGTATTATTTTATTAAATATTGTCTACAAAAAGATCCAATTCTTTTTGCATCATCTCAGTGGTTATGTGACAAAAAACATGCAAAAAGACATATGATATCTCCAAATACTCAGATGGCAAGGAGATGCACGACCTTGGATCGGCTCCGCCCGCTTCTCCTTCTCGACCTACTCTGTTACCATCGGCGACTTCTGCTTCTGGCGAGTCGGTGAATACTACCTTCGGATCACTTTCACGGTGACGATATCTTCTTCGCCCGATCCCTGGTTGCGCACTATGCGGAAGGGGTCGTTCCACGGGAAGACACCATTGTGTATGAACTCAAATTAGCCGTGCTACGAGTATGAGGGAGCTAAAACAGATAAAAAGACATTAGTAGATAAAAGGCGTTTTGTCCCGTTGGTAAGGGGCTTTAGTCCCGGTTTATCGGGAATGCAGAATCGGGACTAAAGGGTCCAACCTTTAGTCCCGGTTTAGTCTGGAACTGGGACTAAAAGCCGCGCAGTTGAGTCTAGGCCGGACAGACTAAAATCCGCGCATATTTTTGTGAATTTGTTTCTTTTCAATTTTTTCTCTATTTCAAATCTTTGAATTATTTGTCAGTTTAATCTCTCATCCTAATCTTAAGTCACTCACACTGCTCCATCCCCAGCTAATATCTAATCGTAATCTCAATCAAGTCCCTCACAACTTCTCCACTTCTCGATGGGTCACTGATGGTTGCTAAGCGTGTGCTTGGTGAATCCCAGAGGAGGGTGTGAAGTAGCAGAGCAGCAAGATTTTCCTCAGTTATGAAAACAAGGTTATCGAACCAGTAGGATATGAACGTTCCACTCGAGGTGTCAACGGCGCCAGAAATTCTTGGTGTGGCGTCGGAGACGTGGAATCTGCACACAATACAATCAAAGTATTTTGCTCCAACTCAACGGTGAGGGTGACAATCCCACCGGCTTGCTGTAACAAAAGATTAAACGTATGTGTGGAAGAAAGATGTTTGTTTGCAGAAAGTAACATGTTTGCAGTTGTGGTTTTAGTAGATTAATGAGAAAGACCGGGGTCCACAATTCACTAGTGGTGTCTCTCCATAAATAATAACATGCATCCATGCGTGGTAAACAAATTACAGCTAGATAATGGAAAGAATAATGATAAGCAACCCAATGCGTATACTAATGATATGGTGTCTAGTGTGAGATTCATTCGGGCATTACAACAATATACATAGACCGTTTCAACCGCATCTATGACTAATAATCCACCTTCGCACCCCTTTCAGTATTAAGTTGCATGCAACAGATTATCGCCTTAAGCACTGTGTGTAAAGTAAGTAAGTAATATCATCTTTAGATAAAGTACTACTGTTTTATCCCTAGTAGCAACAACACATCTACAACCTTAGACCTTTCTGTCACTGCCCCAGATTAAATAGAGACATGAACCTACTATCGAGCATAAATACCCCCTCTTGGAGTTACAAGCATCTACTTGGTCAGAGCATACACGAGTAACGGAGATCATGCAAGATCATTAAATAGCACACACATGATATATTATGAAGCAATAACTTTAGTACTCCATATTCATCGGATCCCAGCAAACACAACATGGAGAATTACATAAAGATGATCTTGATCATGATAGGCAGCTAACAAGATCTAAACATGATAGCACAAGATGAGAAGACAACCATCTAGCTACTGCTATGGACCTGTAGTCTAAGGAAGACTACTCACGCATCAGTCCGGAGGCGGTCATGGCGACGTAGAGGCCTCCGGGGACGATTCCCCCTCACGGCAGGGTGCCGGGGAGTAGTTCTGATCTCTCCCGAAGTGGTGATGGCGACGGCGGCGGCTCGGGACCCGTGGAGGAAAAATTGATCAACCGTGCTCTGTTTTTAGGTCAAGGGGGTATTTATGGGCGAAAGACCTAGGTCGGTGGGCGCCCGAGGGCGCCACACCACCTCTCGGCGCGGCTCCTGATGTGCCCGCGCAAGCAGGTGATCTGGGCCCCTCGGGGGCCATCTTCGTCTCGTCTTTGATTCTTCGTGTTGCAAATATTTCAAAAACAATTCCTGGTTGACTCGTTTCCAATTTGGCGGATATTTCCTTAAGAGCTTTTCTAAAACCAAAAACAGCAGAAAACAGGGAACTGGCACTGTGGCATCTTGTTAATAGGTTAGTCCCAGAAAATGCATAAAACTATATAAAATGCATATAAAACATGGAATAACATGATATAACATAGCATGGAACACAAGAAATTATAGATACGTTGGAGACGTATCAACATCCCCAAGCTTAGTTCTACTCGTCCCGAGTAGGCAAGAACGATAAAAGAAGAATAATTTTTGAAGTGACATGCTTAAACACAATCTTGATCATGTAATATTGTAAGTCATGTAAACTGAGATAAAATGAATAAGGGATGTAGTTTATATTGATATCAAACGAGTAATGAACAAACAAGTAGGTGAAGCAAGCAAAGCTTTCAATGATATAGTACTAGATAGCAATCAACTGTGCAAAGTAGATATTAAAGATGATTTAAGCTTCAAGCACAACAATATAATCATCTAATGCTTCCAAATAACATGACAACTTTATGAAAGGATCAAGTCAAGTAATAGCAATATGCACGTAGAAGATCAATATATTATTTGTTCAAAAGAAACAAGCAAGCGTTCAAAATTGGTTCCTGGAACCAGGATGTTATGGCTAAGAGAATGTTAACGGAGATTTGGAAGGCCAACGGAAGAAAGGCTCGCAAATCTATAGATGATCATTAGACAAGAGAAAGTCATACAATCAAAGCTATGCAAGGAGTAGTGATTGCCATACAACGGATGCACATTGAGCTATAAGTATATGAAATCTCTCCAACGGAACTAGTGGGTGTGCATCCAACTTGCTTGCTCACGAAGACCTAGAGCAATTTTGAGGAGACTCATCATTGGAATATACAAGCCAAGTTCTATAGTGTAAAGTTTCCCACATAGTTATGCAACTAAGACATGAAAACTCTCTCATATGGAGTAAAGGTGCTAAACATGAGCACAAATGATGATCACAAATGATATGGTGCTATAACATGAGCACAAGTGATGAATATAGATGATATGGTGTTGTAACATAAGCACAAGTTTGTGATAAAGAATAGTAATGCTCCCCCTTTTTATTTCTTTTTTTCTCCTTTTTTCTTTTTTTTCTATTTCTGTTTCTCTTTTCGATGGCCTCCATGGCAAGGATCCTAATATGATACATGATGTATGACAACACACTAATATGATAAAACAACATACTGATGATATAAGTAACTAATATGAATGTGCCATAAGAATACATATGACAACGGTGCCTCTGCCAGTGTAGTAGGTTATGCAGTGATCTAGCGTAACATGGTTAAAACCACACATCAGCTTTATAGAAACACGCATAGCAATAAAGAAGTAATGAATGACAACAAGTCATGTAATGTAAGATGAATGTTGCATGGCAATATATCACGGAACAGCTATGAAAATGCTGTAGTAGGTAGGTATGGTGGCTGTTTTGATGACGATATTTGGCTTATGTGTAGAAGAACAAGATAAAGATCTCCCACGAGTTTGGATGTACCCGCGAAAAATGCAACAACTCTCAATGTGAGAAAGGGCGAAGTATAGTACCGAAGAGGCTAGAAATATGGTGGTGGAAGTGCCATGAAAATCGCAGTTTTAGAACTCACAAGTAAAAAGATTGCAAAAAAAAATATGATCATGCAAGGCATAATGAAAATTACTCCTAGGGGTGCTGTGGCAAATGAACAAGTCACTGTTGGGGACCCGAGCGTAGCGCATAACATAAAGCCATTACGGTTGCCTTAGGCAAAAAGAAGTCATATACCATTATGCAATCAACTGGAAATTTAAGTGTGGCACAATTTTCAAGTTTCTCTAGACCAACCATTTAATAATTCCACTTTACTAGACCATCATGTTTACCATTAAGAAAATTAATATCCCAAAACAACATCAATGATTCAAGTGACACAATTTAATGATCTACAAGATTAATGTAACATTTTATTATACCATCTATCACATTTAGCATTTATGTTCTCAATCAAACACCAATCAACTTATTTAAAAGATAAACTCTCCAGTAATTAAACAATGAGATATGAGAGTATAACATAACAAAGCTATCAGCTCTAACAAGAGATGCATGCAAAACAAGAGCTAGAGAGCAAACAATAACATGAAAAGAATACTCAACGAATATAAGTGAAGAATACGAGTATTCATATGAAAAAAGCGGAGCGTGTCTCTCTCCCACAAATAAGAATGCTAGGATCCATATTTTTTCATAGAATGAAAATAACAAAAACAAAAACAAACATACGCTTCAAGATAAGCACATAAGATGTGACGGAATTAAAATATAGTTTCACTAGAAATGACCTGATAGTTTGTCGATGAAGAAGGGGGTGCCTTGGGCATCCCCAAGCTTTGACGCTTGAGTCTTCTTGAATTATATTGGGGTGAACCACCGGGGCATCCCCAAGATTTGACTTTACTATCCTCTTGATCACATTGTATCATCCTCTTCTCTTGATTCTTGAAAACTTCCTCCACACCAAACTTAGAGTAACTTCATTAGAGGGTTAGTGCACAAAAATTATAATATTATGTAGGAACACAATTTCTACCATTGCTACTGGACATTATCTACAGCCATTTATACTTATTAGAATAAAAAGATCCAATCAAAATAGCAAAAGAGGCATTGCAAAATAAAATGGCAGAATCTGTCAAATACAAAAAGTACGTAAAGACGATTTTTTTAGAGGCACTAAACTTGCTGAGATCAGAAAAATCAAAAATAATGAAAGTTGCGTATACATCTGAGGATTATGCAAAAAAAAAGAGCAGATTTTGCTGACGTTCCAGTGAATTGATATAAATTTAACAGTGGACAGCAGAAATCTGTTTCAGCACAGGACTTTAATTTTAACATCAACTTTCGACTAGAGTCTTAACTTGACACAACATTGTAATAAAAATAAGATACGACAGAGTTGCTACAAAGGTAGGACAAGTCCTTGACACAAGCAAAACAAATTTAAATAACAGGAAATAAAAGTGGGTTGTCTCCTTAAGCGCTTTTGTTTAACGCCTTTAAGCTAGGCACAAAGTGAAACTCAAGTATTATTAAGAGATGAAGCCTCAACACCATAATTTGAACGGACAACAGAATAAAAAGTTAGCTTCATTCTTTTCCTAGGGAAGTGTTCCATCCCATTCTTGAGTGGGAATTGGTACTTGATGGTACCTTCTTTCATATCAATAATTGCACCCACAGTTCTCAGAAAGGGTCTTCCCAACACAATTGGACAAGATGGATTGCATTCAATGTCCAAGACAATAAAATCAACAGGGACCAGGTTATTATTAACAATAATAGGAATATCATTGATCCTCCCCAAAGGTTTTTTAAAAGCATCATCAGCAAGAAAATCATCCAAATAACAATGTTCCAATGGTGGCAAGTCAAACATATCATAGAGCTTTTTAGGCATAACAGAAAAACTTGCACCAAGGTCACACAAAGAATTGCAATCAAATTTATCTACTTTAATCTTAATGATGGGCTCCCAACCATCTTATAACTTCCTAGGGATAGAAGCTTCAAGTTTTAATTTATCCTCCTAGCTTTAATGAGAGCATTTGTAATATGAGTAGTAAAAGCCAAATTAAGAGAGCTAGCATTATGACTTGTGTCTAATTTTTGCAAGAACTTAATTACTTCAGAGATATTAAAATTATCAAAATCAAAATTATTAGCATCAAAGCAAACCGAACCACATTCTCTCACGTTCTTAAAAATTTCAGCACTTTTATCAACACTAGTTTCAGCAGTTTTAGGCAATTTTAAATTTTTGGGTGAAATAGAGGAGACATTTCTAACACCAACTATGTTACCATGGATAGTAGGAGGCTTAACATGTGAAACACCATTATTTTCAGAGGTAGTAATAGTAAAAACTTTAACAATATTAGCCTCTTTCTCTAATTCTCTCTCTTTCCCATCTAGCACGTAATTGAGACATTAATCTAACATTTTCATCAATTTGAACTTGGATGGCGTTAAATTAAAAAATGGAGTATTCTCTTTAGTTTCAGTAGGCATAACTTTAGATTTTAAAAGATCAACATCAAGGACAAGATTATCAACTTTAGATGCAAGAAAATCAATTTTCTCAAGGTTTTCCTCAATAGTTTTATTAAACAAAGTTTGTGTAGTGATAAAATCTTTTAGCATGGTTTCAAGTTCAGAGGTGGTTGTCCTATTATTGTTGTAAGAATTACCATAAGAGTTACCATTATTAGGAGGATAGAGCTTATAGTTGTTATTACCATAGTTGTTCCACTTCCCGATGGGTCACCCATCCTTACACTGCTCCACCCCCAGCACGCTTAACTTATGAGTTTCGTTCCAACTAGTTTCAAAGATTGCACTGGTAAGAACATGATAATATTATGGTATCAATATTATTATCCTCTAGATTTTGATGTCACATGCATATGATTTTTTGAATTCTGAAGTTAATAAATAAAATAATATTAATATTTAATTAATAATAATTGTTAACAAATAACAAAAAATGTATTTTGATTCCATATATTCCATAAATCTATATAAATCGAAAACCATTAAATCGGTAGGAAAATAAAATCCAAAGAATCAATAGTCCATATAATCCATATAAACCGATATTAACATTAATATTAATTTTTAATATAATAATTGTTAACAACTAACAAAAAAATGTATTTTGTTTCCATATATTCCATAAATCGAAAACCATTAAATCGGTAGGAAAATAAATCCAAATAATGAATAAAATTCATATAATCCATTTATTCGATGTAATCCATATAAACCGATATTAACATAAATATTAATGTTTAAGTAATAATAATTGTTAACAAGTAACAAAAATTTATTTTGTTTCCATATATTCCATATCGATATAAATCGAAAACCATTAAATTGGTAGGAAATAAAAATAAAAATAATCAATAAAATTCATATAATCCATTTATTCGATATAATCCATATAAACCGATATTAACACAAGTATTAATGTTTAACTAATAATAATTGTTAACAGATAACAAAAAATGTATTTTGTTTCCATATATTCTATAAACCAAAAACCATTAAATCGGTAGGAAAGTAAAATGCAAATAATCAATATAATCCATTTAATCGATATAATCCATATAAACCGATATTCACATAAATATTAATGTTTAACTAATAATAATTGTTAACAAATAACAAAATTGTATTTTGTTTCCATATATTCCATAAATTTAAACCGATATTCATATATTTAACTAGTATGAATGGACATATAATCCATTTAATCGATATAATATATATAATCCATGAATCGGTAGGAAATATCCATGAATCGATATAATTCATATAATCCTTTAACCCCCGGAAGGAAGGCCGGCGGGCGGCTACACTGCATGTTCGAATTCCGCACCGATTAATTTAGTGTGTATAAACACCGGCTGATCGTTACCAAAACGCACTCAGAAAAACCAACAGGCTGATCGATTTCCAAAGCGCACTCAAAACGCGATCAGGAGATGTACAAGTTTCACATTAGTCTCGGTTTTAGACACAAACCGAGACAAATACTTTTAGTACCGGTTGGTCTTTCAAAACGGGACTAAAGGTTATGTGTCTGTGATTCAATTTTATCTATTCGAACCGCGACTATTTGGGTCATTTGTTGCGGTTCCAGGCCAAACCGGGACTAAAGGTTCCCAGGACTCTGAACGGAAGCCATGTTTTCTACTAGTGAGATGAAGAACCGTGGGTAGCATACAATCCGTTTTTCTTCCCGGAGGGGCTCAAAATCTGTGATGTATTATGTTGCTAGCGAGATTGGTGCTAAAGCAGAGAGCACGGGGGCAGCGGTGGTGCGTGTGAGATAAACACAGATTGGCATGGTGAAAATGGAGCTACTAACTTGCATATGGAATTCCTTTGACTCTTTGGACGAATACAACCGTATGTCTGAATTCACAGTCGTTAGTACGTATTTTGTGTAGTGGTCGGAGCAATGTTTGGACCGACCTATATGAGAGGGTATCAAATGATGCAACCTACACAGCTCAGGGCACAAGTGCAACAATAGAAGATTTCTTGAGATGTTTGTGAGTACCGATTGCATGCATTGGTGATGAAAAATACCTATTTGCTTGGCAGCGGATGTATAGAGGAGGGCTTGATGAAGCATACAATGTTGTACCAAAATTTGTGACAGATTAGGACCAATCGATTTGCCACATACATTTCGCCATGGTGGGTTCTCATAATTAAATCAACGTACTACAACACTCTCTTGTGTTTGTGAAACTTGCTGAAAACCAAACTCCAGAGTGCAACTATGAGATCACCAGCCACCCATACGATAACTGGTATTAACTGTTGAAAATATGCCCTAGAGGCAACTGAGTATTATTCAGAGCTTAATGATTAATCGCTTTTTCCATGTGGCTAGGCGTTAGTACTCATCTTGTTGCAAGAATGTTCTTGTTGTGGCAGATTATATCTTGGTTGGGTATGAGGTGTTCCCGATGGTAATGGGACTAGTGACCCATGTATCTGGCTTCGATGATGTGCTCTGATTGCTGCTCGTCAAGTGTTTATGGTTTTCACCGATTTTCTTAATTAACTGATTGTATGATTTATATAATTTTTACGTCCGATTCCCCTATTAACAGGACTAATTATCCTTTTTGAAATGTAATACGGGAGCTCCCCGCGCTCTTACAAGGTTCGTAAAACAAAATCTATGTAGCGAATCTGCCAAGGTAGTGGTAAAACTTTGTATCTTGCCTCCCCCCACAGTATACGTTCACCTCAGAAGTTCCAGACTTAGAGCATCCACAGTGTGTGCCAAATAGCGTCGCCAAATATCATATTTGACTTTTATCAGTGGCTCCCTCCATTGTGAACGATGCCAAAGCCAAAACATTTGGGAGCCGGCGCATCTACTTGCTCTGACGCCAAAAGTCAGTCCAGTGATTTTTTTATTGTTGTTTGCCTTCACTCTCCAACTTTATGCATGCAGCTCTACGCAGCTCAAACTGAGTTAGCAATTTTCTATCTAAGTCGGCCACTTAAATCAATACTTGGCTATGGCTACGAAATGGAAAAAGAACGAATTTAGCATTGTTGCCAAATGATATCTACGTGGTCATTTTGGCTTTGGCCACACTGTGGATGCCCTTAATGGGATGCAGTGTGGCTGTTAGGGCACCATAATGTGTAGCCAAATGTGGTTCCATATTCACTTTTTAACTTTTGGAACTAGTTCCCTACATTGTGGAGGTAGTTCCAAAGCTAAATAATTTGGAAACCGGAGCAACTCCTTACTCCGCTGCCAAATGTGATTCCAAATGAATCGCCTCTCCCCATGTGAAAGGTAAAAGAAGTTGCTGCTCCTACGTACAGTGGGTCCGGATGGTTCAAAAATTTAACATCTGTACATTGTAAAGCTCTGAGTCAAATTAAATGGTGAAGCCAAATTTAGCTTTTGTCAGATTGGCTATAAGACACACAGTGGCTGCCCTTACGTACACGGTCACAAACTGGATTGAAAAAATAACTAATCACAAATTGACTGGCGGTTGGCAGAGCTTAGCTTCTGTCTCTTCCTGGAAAAGAAGAAGAGTTGCTTTTTTGCCAAGGTTTCCTCCGTCTGTACTTGTCCCGTTCTCCGACCGTCAAATTGAACACCAAGACAGTCGCGTAGCCTGCCTACCTAACAGACGGCATGACGGCACATCGGGCACTGGGACTTCCACAGGAGCCATCTATCGATGCACTCCAAATGAAAAACGTGGGAGCAAGCACGGAGCCTCCTGACGCTCACACCGGCTTCAAACTCCTGGTAGAAATAGCATTAATCACATTGTCAGTTAAAAACTAGCTACCTTGTTCCACGATGCTATCAGGAGAGGCAGATGTCTGTAGTATTATCACTGACATAGGGCAGCTGGTGATTTGCCTTGCACCTGCAGTTGAGCTTGGTCACCCCGAACTGGTTCTCGAAGGCGGCTATCACCGGGACCCGGAATCTCAGCTGGAAGACGTCGCCGCGGCCCAAGTGCGGATCGGCGCCAAGAGCTACCACTCCGCGAAGAGTGCTTACGGTGCGTTCAATTCGCGTGTTTATGGAGCAGTCATCGCTGCACCATATGGTTACCAGGGAGTCGGCGAGCTCAACAGAGACGAGAGCTCCCGCGATCGCTCCCACCAGCGTCCCCTGCACAAAGCCATCCTCATGGATAAAGCTTGACAGGACACCGACTACGGCCCCACAGCAGTGTCACAGCTGAACGTACGCGATGCACAGAATTGCCATGATAATTAACAAGTTAAATTTGCAAACCTATGTAATAAGCAGTAATAAACGACTGTGCAGCTGCCCCAAAAGACGGCCGTGACGAGGGAGTGCATCAGCCCGCCGGCGACTCTCGTGGCCGCCGAGATCATCTTTGCGCCGCTTCACAGCTCTCCGGCGTGCAGTGTGGTGCCTGATTCAGGAAGTCTGAAAAGATGGAGACAAGGACCCTATCGATTCCAACGCCACAGTCGTCAGACATGCCCGCCGATGAGATGGACGAGCTCGCAATCCGTGCTGTGATGCTCACCGCCGAGTTTGAGCAATGGCGTCGGGCTGCGATTTCGCACAGCAAAATACGTCGACGCCGAGGTATTCAAATCCGCCCGCGCGATGGCATAGCGGGCCGGCCGGGGGGCGGTGTGGTGCAAGTGTAACTAGTTGCAACAAAAGAAAATCACGTGCGCTGGCATGAAACGACACATTGCTATAGTGCTATGCCACTGAAGCTGCAGCTATAGTCCCGACACCTTGCTGCCAGTCTTTGGCAGTTTGGCTGCAGCTACAGACGTACGACACATGGGATATGGATCTGTTGGTGGAATTGCGGGGAGTAATCTGTGGGTATATTGCATATACCGTGTAAAAACGCGGAAATTCACTTCGACTCATGACCGGAGCACTCAAAAATTATGTATTCTAATGCGTATATTCAGACCTTTTCATGTTCGCACATAAACATTTTGTGTGGCCCGTGTAGAAAAACATGTTTCTGTGCTCCAAACTAGACATCTTTCTTACCATTTTGACAACGGCCACAAAAGAAAAATCTCTTTTTTGTTTTTTTTTTGCGTGAATATAGAATATACAGATGCACACATTTTTTCCGAAGATCTTCTTGCCTAACGCGCCCGACGACTTCCTGCAGGCCCCTCTAGGACAGGATCACGTCCACCTCACGCTTCCTCCATGAGCACCTCCCGGAGAAAGCGTCCAGGTCGGCGAGTTCCAAGTGCCTAAGTTTAACCTTTTCCCATAGTGGGAGGCACGCCCTTCAGGACCTCGGTGTTGAATCTGTCTTCTCAACAAGAGCCAAGAGCGGAACATGCTAGAGGACCACAGGTCATGCCAGCCGATGTTCCTACGAGACATTTTGCAAGATGGATGACGATGGACGGCTTATACTTGCTTGTGCTATGT
Source organism: Poa annua (assembly GCA_026929855.1). Taxonomy (NCBI): domain Eukaryota; kingdom Viridiplantae; phylum Streptophyta; class Magnoliopsida; order Poales; family Poaceae; genus Poa; species Poa annua. Next base: position 54,765,519 of record CM049426.1, on the reverse strand, counting down.
CCGGTGTGTGCCCTTGGCTGGAGTGTCGGCCGTGCACACAACACAATCAAAGTACTTTGCCCCAACGAAACAGTGAGGTTGTCAATGTCACCGGCTTGCTGTAAACAAAGGGTTAAACGTATGGTGTGGAAAATGATGTTTGTTTGCAGAGAATGATACCAACCCTCTGCCCTCCCCTAACATCTCTCAACTCCCCCGAGCTACCCCATCCACCCCATTGCCCTCTGCTGCTTGGAATCATCCGAAGAAACAGAGACTCACCGCGGACGAAATCGACCGTAGCCGCCGCGTCCCTCTTCCGTTCTTTGCCATTCTCGGCTCGTTGAACTCCCCTGCTCAAGCTCTCTCTCACCCCACCTTTTTTTGCACAAAGAACCGCCATAGACGCCGCCCTCGTCCTCGACCCGAGAAGAGCGCCCTCGCCGTTCCCATGGACTCCGGCGTCGCATGCAAGAGCTGAGGCCACCGACGTGCTCACCGTCTCCTTCTCCCTCGACCCTGACCACCCCCTCGTCCATTCCCGAGCCCTAGGTGAGCTAACCCCCGTCGCCCCACTCCATCTCCCTCTCTGTCACTGTGCACGGCCGTCGCGCCGGAGACGATGACCACGGGCCGTAGATCGATCTATGGCCACGTTTGAACGTCGCATGCGCGCGCGCTCCCGAGCCATGTTGGGTCGGCCTGGTCCACTTGTGGCCCATATCCGTGCTCACCCGAGCCAGACCCGGCCCATGCACAATTTTTTCTCTCTGTTTTATTATTTTTGAGTTTCTGTTAAATGTGTGTGCTTGGATTAATTTGTTTGTGATAGATATGGTTGTGCAAATGATGTGGGACAAGTTTTGTTGGATAGATGTGTGTTTTCTTGAACATGCAGAGTTGGTGTGGCACCAAAAATAATTATAGTTTTCTCTTCATAATAATAATGGTGAAAACTCTACTTTGCACTAGATCTGTGATAACTTGATCTAGTAATGTCCAAATTAGATGAACTAAATTTCTACAGAGAGATAAAATTCATACCTTTCCAGAGAAATTAACCTTGCGTGCATGACATCTCTAAAACAGAAACTACATCCTTTTTGGTTATGACATCAGTAGCTTTTAGATGATTTTTAACTTCTATTTGAGAGTAGATTCAGATGCACAACTAATTTTCAGAGCTTCCTAGAGTAACTAGGAGTACTGTGGTAGAAGGATTTATTTTTCAAAGCATTATCCTAGGAGTAATGCATTTTCCAAATAAGCATCACCCTATATAGTCTTTTAAATAGATTATCTCTATTTCCCGTTTTTAGTTAATATTTAACTTGGAACTAAACTAAATCAACTTTACACACCAGTACCTAAACTCCACTCTTGAACTTGTATTAAAAATAGTAATAATGTTGTGAGGCATTGTTTGTTTATGTTTAGCACAATCCATTTTTATGCCTATGTACAACACTAGGTGTTTGGCGTGTTTTGTTTGTAGTTGTGTTTGTATGGTGTGATTCTTTGCTGAGGTAGGTTCGGTTTTGTAATGCATGTTGTTCTGCTTTAAACTTTAGATTGTTGTCAACATGCATTTAGGGATTTACCCTAGTCTCGTTGTTATCTTTCATGTTGCGATAGAACCGCTAGCAGAGGAGGAGCAGTACGAGGTAGCCGAGCATAACTACGGAGAAGAGCAAGACCCCGGACAGCCCATTGAGAAAGGCAAGCCCACCTCACCAATATGATATTCCATTATTTACAAAGCATGTTTCGTTTTCAAAATAAAATAATGCATGCTTTACTTCTTTTGTGGCATCTGGCCACCCGAAAACTATTTTACAAAATATTGTTTGGCCCAAGTTACCTACTAGAATAGTATATGTGTTACAGAATAAGTTTTCATTTGATAAGCCTTGTTGTTTAAGGCTCCATAAAGAAGATTAAGTTTTCTATTAGTATACTCTTATTTCCTTACCTCAAAACTATAGGATGGGACCCTATTTGATAAAACTTTTTTACGGAGGAAAAACCCGAGTTGCTGGGAGCAATCGGCGAGCAAGTGATTTATTAAAATCAGAGTTGCTTGGAGCAATCGGAGATGTTTGCAAAAACCCGAGCTGCTGGGAGTAGTCGGAGGACCGGAAAATGTTTTTCAAAAACAAAGTACAGCTCTAGCAGCCGCCCGAGCAATTTACCCATGCACCCACACTACCTGACATGGGTAGGGCTTAGCCGGAAGCTTATCTGTTTTAGTATTGGGGCTTTCATACTATCTATGAGGGCCGGGACCTCGAAGCCGGGTTGTCGTCCGGAAGAGACAATACACTGCTACGGACCAGCAACCGAACGATTGCGGCGGGTCTCCTGTTGTGGTGGTGTGGCGTCCCGAGGAAATACCAGAGGTCTAGTGGAGCACACGGTGCCGGGGAGAACAAACCTACCGGGAGGCCCCGATACTAGGGTGGACATAGTGAAAAACTTTGATCAAGTTATCCGGACCCCCACATATGGTCGAATGATGGTCCGTGACAGACACGGCGGAAGGACCGTTTGGTGTGGGCAAAGTGTATAACTTCTGCAGAGTGTAAATCTATTCGAATAGCCGGGTCCGTGGTCATGGACGGTTGGAAAGGCCCCTTACCTAGGCGCATGGACATTTTAGTTTTATAAAGGAAAGTATTTTCTCGGAGGAAAACAAGGAGGTACCTGGGAGGTACGGATTTTGGGTGAGGATGATTGATCTCGGGGAGACAACCAGTCCAATCTCAAGTCAGGGAAAAGGGGTATCCCTATCCTAGTGTTTTTACAAACGTTTACAAAAGAAAGTTTTTGTACTTAGATATGTCCCTGCTATATCTAAGAGAAGAGAATTTTATCTATAAATGTTTTCTTCAACAAAGATATAGAGATGTCGTATTCTCTATGTCGGAAAATCATGGTATTCGAAAACCAGGCCTATAGTTGAATATAGGAGCTATCCCAGTTTTCGAAAATGTTCTACTTGCATCACCATGAAAAACTAAACCCTAGAGGTGGTCTTGCGAGTACGTAATTGTACTCATCTGGCTTTGTCCCTGGATATTCAAATGTCCAGATTACAACGAGGAGGCCTACGTCGAGGAGGAAGAGTATGATGACGACTTCGCCGCTTAGTTGTCACCGGTCAACTGCACTTGTGGGATTGGCGTCTAGAGACGACAAGGGTCGACGCTAGCCACGAGCTTCCGTTGTATCGTAGTTAATTCTGTCCTACGCGGCGAGTTTTGCAGACTTGGTCGTATGACCATCCTTGTGTTGTAAGACTTTTTATGCGTACGACTTGAATGATGTAACTCTTTGATACCAATGTTGGTTATGTGATTGTGATGCATTGATCGTTGGGATCATGATCTTTTACATAACGTGGACATCTCGGACTTTGCTTCGAGGGGTCCTCACACTCAACTCCTGTATTAAGAGTACCTCTAGGGTTCTATGTTTGTCTAGATACATCCAACCTTATGAAAATAAGGTCCCATTGCACCAAATATCGAGTTTATCCTCTTCGTTTACTCCAATTGATCAGGTTTCAATACTTATCCTCACTATATCTCACCAATTCTACTCCAATAACCACTCCCCTCCTTAGATTGGTGTAATGGTTTCTACACTTTGGGTGTACCAACATGGTTCTTAGGGTTGGGATCATGGTCTCTGTATACCTTACATTTACCTTTTTGTGATCTCACAAGGAAATCTGCGGTGTACCCACACAATTATGAATATCCGAGGTAAATTTTCCAAACAATCTTCACGCTAGAAGGTCCTTCGTCTCTTTTGATGCCAATACTTCTGGCAAATCCAGGAATTTAGAGTTATACACAAATGTTATGTGCTCTTAGACATGTTAGCCGAGAGTTACTGGGGTACCACTCCCAGGCATAATTGCACTGCAGGCGTGCCGGGAACACCGGTCACACAAACCCCACGAAAGACTACCAAGCTAATCATAACCAAGAATGCATAACAAAGAATCCTAGAATAGTGTTACTATCGGACTCGACCTCTGAACTATACAGAAATGCTATGTGTCACTGGTCATGCTACGTAACCAAGGGTCCCTGGGTTTACCAATCCCAGACCAATGCTCATCGGTAGGCGTGCTCGAAATGGATCATCGGCATACAACCCCTCAGTTGCGCCATAACACGGGCGTAGCCAAAACTGCATAACAAAGAGCCCAAGAACCATAACCCTTCATCTTCATGCAACTCTTCATCTTCATGCAGGTCTTCATCCTTGGCCTTTGGAACTCGTCTCTTCCTTACACGAATTCCTAGTCTATCTAGATCTTTAACATTAAGCCATATCTTGGTCATGCAACATGCATTTGCACATCAAGCAAAGCTTCCTGAATAGATCTAGTCACACAAAGAACCAATAAAATCCAAGAAATCCAAATGATATGCATACATGCGTAAGTAAAGCCTATAACATAGCACTTCGAGTATAACATCTCTCTTACTAAGGCTTATATAGATTATATGATGTACACATATAGTAGTATATAGGTCTCTACCGTTGTATGGTAAGGTATAGGGTCCATACTACTCTTCATCTTACTGATTACCTCAGTTGACCGCTTGCAACAGGATAAACCGCGCCAAAGTGATCTAAAGTAGTAGCTATCTAGCACTAAATCTGATCTCACTCCCTTACTATGCATGCTACCAATTGTGTTCCAACTAAGTACTAACCTCACACAATCTCTCACAATAGCTACACAAGTTGTTATTAGCCTATAATACCTCCTCATTATCCAACCTAAATATGATCTATGACTTCTGTCATGCTCTTACACCATACATTCGTCCTTTTATCAAAACTAATTACTAGATGACTGTCAAAATTAACTTTCCTAACATGGTTTAGGAGCTAAACTCACCATGAGACTTTCTCTTATTAAGCTACTATCATCATACTCCTTATCTTATGGCATACTAGTATTGACTCACTAAGGATGCTACACCATCACTCAAAGAAGCACAAGTGATTCTCACGTGATTAGTAGTTGTGGTGTCCTACTTCAGTTCATTAAACACCGGTGGTTATGGGATAAGCTTTACTAGGTCATACATACTAAGGATGAGGTATGTACATATTCGTTAAAGGATACATACATAACTTTATCTAAGAACAGATAGAAAATACTTCTTCCAATAAGATGTGAACGAAGATTTTACTCTGTTGTGATGAGATTATTCTCAAGTGAATATCCATCACAAATACTAAGAAGTGTGGTTTAGATAAGATGTCTACCTATTGTCACTACCCAACCTACATGTCTCCTTTAGAGGGTTTTAATCCTAGGATCAAAGCGTTTGCTCTGATACCAGCTGTGGTGACCCAGCATACCACTGCATGGTGTAGTATGCTATAGTCGTTGACATAGCACCAATGGATCACCGTCCACCAGTGTTACATCATCAGAGTGGTACAACAGAAACATCGTAGGACCAAGGCATGACTATAGATTACAAACAAAAGATCCAAAACAACAGATCTTTAGAACCTCCTCGAAACAATGAGGCAAGGCCCTAATAAAAGAACATCAAATGGAAAATCTCGGAGGGACTAACCTATACTAAGCCTACTGCTAATACGGCTAGGCTTGCGATTGCCCTATAGCAACACCTACAGAGGTAGGTTCTATGACTAGGAATCTATACTCTAACATACTATGCCTTCACTTGTCCTCCATCTTCTCTGGATTGCTTTAACTCGTTGTAGTTGCCTTCTTTGGTATCTTGAGTTTATCCGCCATCGGAGTCTTCATATCCTAAAGTGTTGCCTTCTTGTGGTTCTTCATGTCTAACAGGGGTTTAGGAAGCAAGGTTGAGTAACAGCATTACCCAGCAAGTTCATTATGCAAGGTGGGAAGTTTGATGCATAAATACAACCACGGACAATGGATTGTCGTAGGCTATGCAAGTTTTCAAAAACATTTCTTCAAAAGGTTGCTTTTATTCTGAAGACTATGCTCGTCAGGAGTCACAGGTCTAGGGCTTTGAGTAGCCTCCTTTCCTGCTGCGTTCGTCGTTCCTTCCTAGAACATGGAGTAACATGTCACATTCATACACTCTGCAGAGGTGCGCTTCTACCCATAAGAGATCAAGACCTTGTTGCACAACTGGGCGATCTTCCCGTCCACACTTCCTTGGTGTGGGGCCTAGTTAGTAATCCAAGCAAATCACTGCGCCTTTCCACCATCCCCGCACACCCCCCATTACTTCAAGTTACAGGTTGATGGGAAATCCAACTTTCAACCTGTTGACCATTTGAAGCCCGTCTCAAACTGGTCCTGAAGCCAACATTCAATCGATGCTAGAAGACACAACCCGAAGGAGAGATTATTATACGGCCACCTCAAGCCTGCAGATCACACCGCCTGGCCTAAGTCTAGACATCCGTTGGTGTACGAGAAGAAAAGGGTACAACTAACTTCTCTGTCCCATTTCAGATCTCATGGTTGATATACGACGCAAGAATCACTTGCGACATTTGTTGTTAAGTCCTAGATGATACTTTCCCGTGCAAATGGGACCTCCACCACAATATTCTTACCGTGGTCCCATCTGCTAGCCATATGAGATTACCACCTCACTGATGGATAACCATAGTCATATTATTATAAAATAGGTTTTCTGCCCTTTTTGTGTGATATGCAACAATAACATTTTGAAAATAGTTTCTTAACAATACTTCAAGAGGACATGAATAAAAGGGATGAACTTACCTTTTTGACTGCAAGATTATGCGGCCAAGGTCTTCGATATAATATAACTCCGAGAAGTCTAAAAACAACATCATTGGTCCGGTAAGGACTAATGTTTAAAGAAGCAACATGCTTAATGCATAAGTATGAGATACATCGCTCTAAACCCCGTAACTAACTCTCCGATGATTGTGTGTTGTTTGAGTTGGTGATTTTATTTATAATTGCTTTGTCTTCAAGTTTGCCTCATTAGGAAGATGGATTCTTTAATGTTGATTTAGTAGCACCAAATTAAGATTAAGCATACAAGTAAAGTAAAACATCATACAACATTCAATGGTTGTTTTAGGTTGTGTTCATCTTAAGTTGGTGGAAGACATGTATGTGTTGGCCCAGTGAGGACCAGGGTGTACAGAGCCCACTCTCCACGGGCCTCGCACGTGACAGATTCAACGAAACGACTAAGGACCAAGCCACCGCTTGGAGAGACCCTCGAGAGGCGACTCCTCTTGAGTGCCTGAAGAGGAAGCGAGGGCCTGAAGAGGACCCTGCGCTTCAAGAGACTCCCCAACGCTCTACTCGCCTGGAGAGAAGTCAACAAAAAACCCTCCACATGCCACCGCGGCCCTGTGGAGACACTTCGCGGCTAATCAAGCGCTGCAGGGCGCACATGGCCTCTCCAGCAGCCGCAGAGTGACGCGAGCAACGCAGTTGCCATTCTGGTGTTAAAGGAGTCAACAAAGCTGCGCCGCCCGCGCCAGGACAGCCAAGACTTTCCTCTTTGGTGATAAAGCGGCTGGACGGCGCAACGCTCCAAGAAGATCGTCATCGTGGGCTCCGCCATGACCCCTGCAACGCCTGCGAGCCATTCTGCGCAGTCTGCAGTTTGTCGGCCACGGCGCCCAACTTTAGCATGGATGGGCCGTGTCCATGGACATCTCCGCGGCGGTGGACTCCCTCTCCTTCGCGCCACTGCCCTGTGGGAACCCACCCTCTGCGTACAGCGCAAGGATGAGGCCCGAGGCGCCTATAAAAGGGGTAGGAGCTCCACCGTAGAAAAGGATCGCATTCTGAACCCTTGGAAACCTAGCCAAGCGCGTAGGATAGCCAGCTGCTCGAGGAGGAAGAAGAACATAGCTTCCCTCTCCAAGCACCAAACTACCTCAAGAGAGCCCTCGGCAAGCTCATTGTACTGTAACCCTCGCAGTGCAATACAGACAAGCAGGAGTAGCGTGTTACCTCCTCCCGAGGGTCGTGAACCTGGGTACGGGCTGGTGTTCATCTATGTCGTGTTGTCCCTCTCCAGGCCCTGCGAGTACCGTCGTCGTGCCTCTCGAGGGTTGTTTGACCTCCGTGTTCAATCCCACTTCGAACTACTCTTCAGGGTGTGACTATCCCTGTTCCGTGGGAGTCACTCTCCGATATTTGGCACGCCAGGTACGGGACTGAGGCACGTCAACGACCTTCGAGCCGCCCCCGCGCCATGACGGACACTCGCGCCGCTCGCGCCAACAGGCGCGCACCAGAAGGAGCCAACACCGCGCCTGGCACCACCGCCACTCGCAGACGGCGGGGTCGCCCACGCCGTGAGGAGCGTGTCAACACCGGGCCGCACGTGGAGCATCCCGAGAGCGAGCCCGAGCAGAACGGAGAGAAGCACCCCGAGCACCAGGCCGACGCGGAGTCCTCGCACAGGACGCAACACCCGAGCGCCTCCACCCAAGGACGCGTGGATCCCGGTCCACACACCGCTCTGCTCATGACGCAAGAACTCCTCCGCTACCGGCCTACTGCAGAGGCTCATGAGCAGTGGCTGGAACGCCTCAACCACCTCGTTGGCATCGCCACCACTCGCCCCGCTCTATCACGGTCGATTGTGCACCACTCCCTCGCGGACACGGCTGCGCCTGACGCGCCTCCGCCACCTCCAGGACCAGCTCCGGCCACGACACAGAGAGCTGCCTCGCACGCATCCTCGCCACGCGACTGCCAAATCGTGGAGGGCATCGTGCCAGACGCGCGCGTGGGGATGGAGCGCCAGCGAGACCGCCAGAATCGCCTCGTGGAGGAGATCGGCCAGGCGGGCCAGCAGAACCGCGCGGCTCTGCAGAACGGGGTCGCCACGTATGCCTCGGGCTGCTTGGCGTTCACCCGCTCCCTGCGCCATGTGGTTTGGCCTCATAAGTTCAGGCCAACCCTCCCCAAGGGCTACGACGGCTCCAGCAACCCCGTCGGGTTTTTGCAGCTCTACACCGCCTCCATCAAAGCTGCAGGAGGAGATGACAAGGTCATGGCCAACTGGTTCTCGCACGCGCTTCGCGACTCCGCGCTGTCGTGGCTCCTGAACCTCCCTGAGGACACCGTGGGCACGTGGGAAGAGCTCTACAAGCAGTTTGTCACCAACTTAAAGGGCACGTACGAGCACGTACTCGCCCACAACGACCTGCACGCTGTGGTGCAGAAGAAGGATGAGACCCTCCGCAAGTACATCCAGCGCTTCAGCCAGGTGCGGAACAAGATTCCAAACATCCTCGACACCCAGGGCATCGCTGCCTTCCGCGAGGGCGTAATGAACCGCAGGATGCTCGAGAAGCTAGGCATCCACGTCAAGCTCACCTCTATGGTGAAGCTGTTCGATCTGGCGGACAAGTGCGCCAAGGATGAAGAGGGACTCCTCTTCGTCATGATGAGCTCGAGGGGAGATGACCCTGGCGAGGGGTCCAAGAGCCACAAGAAGAAGGAGGAGCCCAAGCACAAGGCCACCGCAGTCCTCGCGGCAGAGACTGACGCGAAGGGCTCCCATAGGGGCTCCCCCGAGCCTGGCGAGAAGAAGGAGGACGACCGTACATTCCGCGTCTACCACAACAGGCGCGGCCATTCTGCTGAGACCTGCTTCGACCTCAAGAGGCTAAGAAAGGAGCGCGAACAAGCCGAAGGCAGCGGCGACCGCGGTCGAGGCCGTGGCTACCGCGGAGGCGGACGCAAGGGCGACTACCAGAAGTCACCTTGCACTCAGGCCAATGTCGGGGAGAAAAACGGCAACCTCCCTGACGAGGAAGATGGAGGCTTCCAGGCCCCGAAAGGGGCTATGGCTTGCATCCTCGGCGGGGCTCAGGCGCCCAAGTCGAACAATCAGTTCAAGCAGTTCGCCCGCGAGCTCAATGCCGCGCTCCCCAGCGTCGAGACCTCCAGGCCACTCAAGTGGTCGCAGTACACCATCGCTTTGGACGCACAAGACCACCCCAAGTCTACCAAGACTATTGGAACCCTCCCGCTGGTCTGCTCCCCCACCATCAACAAAATCGCCGTCTCCAAGATGCTTATCGATGGAGGTGCAGGCCTGAACGTCATCTCCATCGAGACTTTCGAGACGCTTCAAGTGCCCTACGAGTGGCTCATGCCCTCTAGGCCCTTCACGGGAGTCACCAGCGGCTCCATCGAGCCTCTGGGCAGGTCTGACTCACTGTCATCTTTGGCACGCAAAAGAACTACCACACCGAGCTCATCGACTTTGACGTCGCACACATCGGCTTGTCGAACAACGCCATCCTCGGCTACCCCGCCCTCGCAAAGTTCATGGCCGTCACGCATCACGCCTACAACATGGTCAAGATCCCCGTCAGCGCTGGCACCATCTCCATCCACGGCCACGTCCTGGATGCCACGTGCGCTGTTGAGACAACCTACAAGGCAACCGCCATGGCATTTCCGGCGGCGGAGGACATGGAGCCCTCGAGGGACCCAAGAAGAAGAACCAGTTGTTCTCTCAGGAGCCAGCTTCCACGAAGAAGGTCACCCTGAGCACCACCAGCTCGGGGGCTGAGGGCTCGGGGGCTAGCGTCACCATTGGCGCCGCTCTGTCTCCCAAATAGGAAGGCGCGCTCGTCGCCCTCCTCCGGGCAAACTCTGACATGTTCGCGTCGACTCCGTCAGATATGTCCGGTGTACCGAGGGAGGTGATCGAGCACCACTTAGACGTGTGTCCAAACGCACGCCCCGTCAAGCAAAAGGCAACAAAGCAAGCCCCCGAGAAGCAAGCATTCATCGTCAAAGAGGTCGAGAAGCTCAAAGCGGCAAATGTTGTCCGCGAAGTCGCGCACCCCACTTGGCTCTCCAACGGCGTGGTTGTCCCAAAGCCCGCTGGAGGAGGCGTGGTTGTCCCAAGGACCCGTACCCCGTGCCAAGGATCGGCCAGATCGTGGACTCCACGGCAGGCTGCGACCTCCTCTGCTTCCTCGATGCTTTCTCTGGTTATCACCAGATCAAGATGGCTAAGGAGGACGAGGAGAAGACGACATTCCTCACCCCTTGTGGTGTATATTGCTATGTCTGCATGCCTTTCGGCTTGAAAAACGCTGGCGCCGCCTTCCAGAGGCTCACGAGGATAGCCCTTGGCGAGCAAATGGGCAGAAATGTAGAGGCTTACGTCGATGACATCATCATCAAGTCTCGAGAGGGAGATACTCTCCTCAGGTACCTTGAAGAGACCTTCGCCAGCCTGCGCAAGGTGAACATCAAGCTCAAGCCCGCCAAGTGCATCTTCGGAGTGCCTTCAGGCAAATTGCTTGGTTTCCTTGTGTCCCATCGTGGCATAGAGGCAAATCCTGACAAGATCAAGGCCATTGAGGAAATGCAGGCTCCTCGCCGGCTCAAGGACATGCAACGCGTGGCAGGCTGCATGGCCAGCTTGGGCCGCTTCATCTCCAAGTTCGGCGAGAGAGCCCCGCCCCTCTGTAAGATAATGAAGAGATCTGGCACCTTCAAGTGGACGCCTGAAGCAGAAAAAGCCTTTGAGGACTTGAAGAGGTACTTGGCCAGCCAAGCAGTCATGGTTGCCCCAAGGACAAGCGAGCATTTGAAGCTGTATCTATCAGCCAGTCCACAGACCGCCAGCGTCGTCCTGGTGGTAGAAAGAGAAGATACAGTACTCCACAAGAAGAGTGCAACCACTCCAAAGCCGAAACCGCCTGACGAAGAGCTCGACAAAGGGACATGCTCCACAAACCTACCGCTAGGCCCAAAGCCACAAGCTGAGTCTGCCCCAAGTCCTGACCCAGCCAAGGAGCCTGAAGAGCCTCCACAGGATAACCTCGCCAAGGAGCCTGAAGATCCTCCACAAGTTGATCCCCCTCAAGGGCCCTGAAGAGCCTCCTCAGGCAGACAGCGTTGCACCCAAACTGACAACCCTTGTCGAGCACCCCGTCTACTTCGTCAGTACAATACTGTGGGATGCTCGAGAACGGCACACAATGCAGCAGAAGCTCCTCATTACGCTCCTTATCGCCTCAAGGAAACTGTGACACTACTTCTAGGGACACTCCATCACGGTGGTCACATCATTTTCCCTGCAGCAGATCCTGCGCAACCCTAACGCCACAGACCGTGTCGCGGGATGGAACATAGAGCTACAACCATTCAACTTATGCTTCGATACCACAAGGGTCGTCAAAGGAAGAGCACTGGCAGACTTTGTCGCCGAATGGACTGACCCAACCCCTAAAGAGCCTCTAGGAGAAGAGTCTGAGCCCTCTGGAGAGAAGATGCCCAAACACTGGACCATGAAGTTCGACGGAGCCTTCGCCTGCCGTAATGGTGGGGCTGGTGTCGTCCTGATCTCGCCCAAGGGTGACAAACTCTACTACGCGGTCCAACTGTGCTTCGTGATCGACAAGATATCCAACAATATTGCTGAGGACTACTCGCCGGACTAGGGCCACCATCGCTCTAGGCGTCAAGCACCTGCTCATCGAGGGCGACTCCCAGCTGCTCGTCAACTTCTCCAACAAGAGCTACAAGCCTAAGGACGACCACATGGCCGCATACCTTGAATAGGTCCGCAAGCTTGAGAAGCACTCCAGGGGTATGGAGCTCATGCACATCCCTAGGAAGGAAAACCAAGAGGCTGATGACATTGCCAAGCGCGCATCAAGGAGGCAAGCTCAGCAGGCAGGTGTCTTCGAGGAAAGACTCGTCAAGGCATCCATAAAGCAGCCTCAAGAGGCCATGCCCGCAAGCACAGACGAAGCGCTCCCACCACCGCCTACAACTGGGGCTCCCGATTACGGCCCACAGACAGGGGAGCGCCTGTTGCTCACAGTGGTGCATCAAGAGACATGCTAGATCGACGAGCTCAAGGACTACCTTGCCAAGCGAATCCTCCCTGAGGAAGATGTCGAAGAAGAGCGAATCGCTCGCTAGGGAAAATTGTACCACATCCTTAAGGGAAATCTCTACCGCAAGCGCCCTAATGGCATCGCACTCAAATGCGTCCATCCTGAAGAAGGAAAAAGCTTGATCAAGGACATCCCCAGCGGGGAATGCGGCCACCATTCGTGCGCCCGCACCCTCGCAGGAAAGGTCTTCAGGAGTGGCTTCTACTGGCCGCAAGCACTTCAGGATGCAGTTGACATCCTTCAAGCTTGCGAAGCCTGCCAATTCCATGCCAAGCAAATCCATCAGTCCACGTTGGGACTTCAAACCATCCCGCTCTCCTGGCCGTTTGCGGTCTGGGGGCAAGACATATTGGGACCATTCCCAACAGCGCAAGGGGGCTATCGCTACCTCTTCGTGGCCATCGACAAGTTCACCAAGTGGCCCGAGGTCGAGGCGACGCACACAATTCCAGTAGGTGCAGCGGTGAAGTTCATCAGAAGCCTGGTATGCCGCTTTGGAGTGCCTAATCGCATAATCACCCACATTGTCAGGCCTGGCGCGACTCGCCTCGAGACTCAAGACGGCATCCCCGTCAAAAATCCGTGGAACATCATGCACCTACGTAAGTTCTACCCGTGATCATCGTCACGCCCGTGATCATAGTCACATCAAGACATCTGGCTGAAGAGGCAGCTTACGGCTAAATCTCCAAGCATTTTTGTCTCTAGAGAGTAAAAGCTCAAGGCTTAAACCTCCAAGCTCCAAAGGCTTCTCTCGAGGGTCAACCCTCCGATCTCTCCATGTAACGAGCCACCTCAGGCCATAGAGAGTCTCTGCCACTAATGGGTGGTCTCCATGCCTCGACATGGATAAATATATTAACTTGGCAAATCCAAGCATAATGAGACAATTTCGTTACTAAGTGAACTATGCGCTACGACGCCACTTTCAAATATTTTGGTGGTGAGTTTTATTCCCGCATTAATCTCTTTAAAGATGTGCGCTTATATCTGTCCCCATGCGCACCTCGCGAGAGGGGGCTAAGTGTCGTGGTGGGGTCACGGCAGATGCCATAGGATGGCTAAAGTGTGGGGCCGATGGACGCTGGTGGATCCGGGGAGGGCTAGCGAACTAAAGAGCTCACACGGAGGAGGATGTCGGTTTGACCGGGATCTCCGAAGAACAACAAACACAACCGAAGGGAAGGAAAGAAGATCTAGCTATACAAACAAATGCACGAAGGCAGAGAACACACACACACGATGTACCCAGGTTCGGGGCCCTCGTGGGGAGGTAACACCCCTACTCATGCCTTTCCTCTCAATATAAGTGTGGAATAAGATCTACAACCCGCTCTTGGAGCTCTTGCGGTGATGAACACGAAGAACAAGATGAACTAGAGAAAGGGAAGAGTAAATGCCCTAGGAGTAAATGAGACTAAGGTCTTGGCTCCCAAGTTGGTTCTCTCTTCACTTGAGCAGTTATTGCGCCTTTTATAGAGTTCCGGCCGGGAGGGCCGGAAACCCTAATCCGAGATGGCCCCACCAGACAGGCCTAACGGTTATGTCGACACCGGCTAGTGCGACCTAGCCGCCTACCTATCCGGCCTAGCCCTGCCGTCATCATTCCGGCAAGGACATCAGGCGCCGTCCTGGAACATCATTGTCCCCCTATCAGAGACAAGACATGTCTTTGCCCATCCCGAGTAGCCTTTTCCGGATTGCCGGGCTAGGCATGTCCGATCTTGTCGTACCGTTATCGTACCGGCTGACACGCTCCCGTGTCAGGCGGGAGGTGACCATGCTTCCGTGTCAGGCAGGTGACCATGCTTCCGTGTCAGGGGGGAGGTGACCATGCTTCCGTGTCAGGGGGGATGGTACTTCCCCCGCGCCAGGCGGGAAAGCCTGCTCCGGACCGTTGACGATCTACCGGCATCCCCCATGCCGGCTACCTCCTTGCTCCATCCTGTAAGTCTTTCCTGCACATACCGGACAACTTGCTAGGGTCGAGATCTACACACCGGTTAGCTTGTACCCGGGGAGCAAGCTTGTACCTTTCTCACCTACCCGGGGAGTCTATCCGGTTCCCCCGGGATCTCCTCCACCGGGAAGTGTACCCGGAGCCTCCGAGATCCTTTCCGGATGTATCCGACTAGAAATTCTAGGATGAGCATCTCTAGGCCTAGCCTCCCGAAGATGTCTTGGGCTGTCACCAAAAACATCTTCGAGAAGCTAGTTCTTAGGGGAACCATCCGCTTGCTTATGCTGTGGTGCAGGCCTGGGGGGCTATTTATAGCCGCCAGGGATGACCCTTGCGCAGGAGACACCTTGCACTCTACCAGCTCCGAAAGGTCAAATTACCCCTTCAACGTACTAGGGGGTGGCCCTTGCACTCGCCAAAGGTCAAATACTGTTGCCACACTGCAGAGTTGTGCCGAGATTTGCCCTACCCGGGGGGTAGCCCCCCGACACTAGTCCCCGAAGCTTGTGTCGTGCAGCGACCCAAGACGATGTGCGGGGTCAGCTTTAAGAAAAAAGAAGAACACTTAAGCACACCAGGATCGACTTTTAGTTTTGGTACCAAGATGCATTTCACCGACACCCCTATCCGGAGGTCGCGCTTGCGTAAATGAGATAGCACCCTTATAAGGTCACCCGGATAAGGCCGTGCCGATCTGAACTTCACCTTCCGTGTCGGGGAAGATGTCGTTTTATGGGAGGAGGGTCCCACCCGAGGTCTTGTCAATGCAGAGAGGCACTCGAGTGCTTTTGACTAAGCATGCCGCCGCTCGGGTTCACGCGCCGGGAGCTGCAGCCGATCCGAAGTCCACCCGTTGGGGCTCTGTGGCCCGCGGTGTTGCCGGATCAGGGGCTCCGGGCGACGCAACGTGCCGCGCGGCGCAAAACTGATCCCACCCACGATTTGGGAGATCGTGGGCGGGAAAAACGGAAACCGCTCCGGGGCTTCCCATAAATAGGGGAGCGGATGAGTTATCCCCTTTCTTCCCTGATTCTTCCTTCCTCTCCGCAACCGTCCCGAGCGCTCCGCCGCCGCGCCCGCAGCTCAAGCGTCACCGTCGCCTTGCCCAAAGCTCGAGCGACGCCGTCGCCGTCCGTCGCTGAAGGCGTTAGTTTCCTCAAGACCGGGCATTGGATCTCTCGCGCCCCGATGGCAACTTCTCCGGTGAGTTTCTTTCTCCGGTGAACTTTCTCACGGTGACGAACCACCGCATTAGCCCGTGACTTCGCGTGTCCACGAACCATGCTGCCGTCGGCGAGCGCGCTCGGCGCGGCGTCGTCGGTGGCCTACACCATGCCCTAGTTTCGATCCGCGCTAGCCCACCCTTATGCACGGCTCGGGTATTATTGTGCCGATTAAATTTATTTGTTCGAACACGCTAGATCTTTTTAACAGGAACCCGGTTGTTGCTAGAAGTTTCCACTCCGGGATCTTCCGTTACCGGCGTACTAACCCGACTAACTTCCACTCCGCCTGCAGAGTAGCTCTGGTATGTCCTCTGTGCCATCCGAGATGGGCGACGAGAGTGTCCGAGGTTGCTGGGACGGTTCCGAGACCAATCAGGGGGACCTGGATTGGCTGTACCGGACACACCGGATCCCTCCACAGGTTGAGAGTCGACTTCCGGGGAACTAAGTTCAGCCGGAACCTCAACCCGGCGAATATGTAGTGTTCCTCACGCACTTTGAGCGGGGGTTTGGGCTTCCGGCCAGCCCCTTCTTCCGCGACTTCCTCAACACCTACAACCTCCAACCTCATCACCTTCCGGACAACGCAATCATGATGCTCTCCGTCTTCGCCACTTACACGGAAGGGTATCTCGGTATTTGGCTGTTTGTGGATCTCTGGGCCAAGTACTTCATCCTCCGCCGACAAGTCATCCCGAACTCGGACAAGAAGGTCAAAGATCTTGTTGACTGCGGGGCTGGAATCATGCCGGAAGTGGCAACGGAGCTTCTTCTACGTGAAGAACCGGGCGACCTCGGGAGACTCTCCGGGATCCTCCTCTCCGGATTTCATCAACTTGCCCGAGTTTGCCATGGGTCCCCCCCGTGTGTTCGACCTCTGGAATAGGCTCCCGGATTCTGAGGAGATCACGTGTATACATGACGTCATGAGCGTCCTCACGGATAGTCTGACCTCGGATGACCTCTTGTGCTGTTTTATCATCCGCCGCATCTGCCCTCTACAGACCCGAGCTCATAAGCTGTGTCATATAAGTGGTGTATATGACCCCACGAGAACCAGCATCTTCCCGCTAGACAAAGCTCAAGTCCGGCGGCGAGTTCGAGCTATCGCTCGAACTAAGCTGCCGGCGAATTTCACGTGGGGTCGTGTTGCCGGCTCCCGCAAAAACCCACTGAAGCAGGTGCTTGTGTCTGCTTTTCGCCAACTTCCCTTTGCACCCGGGTTTTGCTGGAAATCGACATGGTTGTCATGCAATGAGTTATTCCTGCAGCTGTTCGAGCGTCAGACAGCGGAGGACGCGATGCATGCCGGTGGCAACTTCGCGGAGGATTTCCCGATACCGAAGGAGATGCCGAGAGAGGATCCCGACAGCGAAGATCACCTCGCCATCCCCCTAGCCCGCGCTACCGCCCCGGGTAATCCCTCAACTCCAGAGGCTATCCACATTGCATCTGACGATGATGATGGCGACGATTGTCAAATACTCGATGTGATTGACGCTCTTCCTCTCAATTGGGCTTCGCCAGTAGTTCCGAGATCAGCGGCCGTGACGAAGCGCGCCGAAACCCGTAAACGCGCGAGCTCCGACACCACCCCTGCCGGTGAATCTGGTGGTCTCCCCAAGAAGAGTAGGCAGACCAAGCAGCCGGGCGAAAAACCTCCTCGGCGCCGGAAAGGTCCCCCTACTGTAGATTCCGGGTATGATTTGCTTGCTTTGAGTTATCTGACTTTGATTTCTTCCGAGGTTCTTTCTGACATGCTCATTATAGAGATGCTCTTGACGTCCCGGCTTCCGTGGGTCTCCATCCTCCGGGATCCCGCACTCCTAGCCCCTCCCGGGCTGCTCCTTCTCCATTTCGGCACCCGGTGCAGGACGATGAGCATCCTACACCTGGTGTCGTGCTTCCCGAGGTCGTGGCTCCGGAGGCCGATCTCGGGGAGACTGAGGTTCTGCTACCATCTAGCTCTGCGGCTGCGGATACCATCCTTCCGGACAGCCCGCGGCGGGTGTCCCATCTTGAGGGGGAGATGGCGAGCCCTCCGTGGCAAGTCGTGCCGCGTGCCTCTTCCCGGTTGACTTCCGGCAAGACTCCGCCGCCGAAGCCGTCTAGCTTCCTCCCGACAGGCTGATCTTCCTGCCGGGAACCTACGCAACCAGGCCTCCGGGCAGAAGATAGTTGCTGCCAAGCCCAATGCCCCTCCGAAATCGTCGACCCAAGACTTGGCCCACAGCAAGGGTTCCTCTGCCCCGGGTAAGTATTCCGGATTCCCACCACCTCCCGCCGAGATCCCTACTGCCGCCTTGCAGGCGTTTCGAGCGACCGTAAGCTCCTTTGTGTCTTCAGGATCCCGGGAGATCGTTGCCGCGAACGCGCCTGGCCTTCGTATTATTGAAGAATACAACAAGGCCTGGCTCGCCGCTGATGCCTGCGAGATTGTGGGGGATTTGCACGCTGCCGGCACGAGCCGCAGCGCCCAAGCCCTTCACGCTCTCCAGGTGGCTGCACTGGATGTCACCCGGGTGATTGATGTAAGTTTCCTCCCTCCACTTTCTCCAAAGTTCAACTCTTCCATCCCCACTAGTCCCCGAGATTGATGCTTAGTGCTCTAGACTCCACCGAGTAGCAGATCAC
Organism: Poa annua; assembly: GCA_026929855.1. NCBI lineage: Eukaryota > Viridiplantae > Streptophyta > Magnoliopsida > Poales > Poaceae > Poa > Poa annua. The sequence continues at coordinate 54,746,796 of CM049426.1, read as the reverse complement.
TAGACATCAATCTTTAAAAAAAAGTTGATTTGTTTAGCCATTGTGGATTCCGGATACTTCTGAGTCCCCGGGATCCTTCTCGAATTCTGATATGGGATAACCCTTTGACACAGGATTGCGGCAAGAAACGCAGCAGCGTCTTCCACCAGCTTCTTGCTGACTTCGGTCAGTCCAAGAAGTTCGAGGAGCGACTTCGGGAGGAGCGGAACGCCGCGCGAAAGGTCTCGGTGGACCAAAAAACTGCCTTGTCGACGGCTCAGTCCGAGATCCTGCGGCTAAATGCCGAGCTGGAGAAGTCCAAGTTCGCCGCTGCTGACTTGAAGGCGCGTTTCCTGGACGCGACCAAGAAGCAGAAGGAAACCTTGGACAATACTGAGGCGCGCGCGCACCACGCCGAGACCGAGTTGGCTCTTCTCCGGTCGAAGGCAGATGGCTGGCTTGCTGAACTGACTAGTTTAAACCAGGACCTCAATAGTGAGTTTACCGAGATATTTTTTTCTTGCTTTCTTTCTTTACTGCTATCACCCTCATGACCTGGTCGCTTGAAAGCTCTTCTTTTTAAAGGACAATTTGAGCACTCCCGAGAAGCCGCCAACCTTGCAATTGCTGCCGCCGGGAGAAGCGTGCCGGGGAGGGTCCTATCTCGGACTCCTGGGATATCGAGGACCACCTCATCGCTCTGAAGGCCCGGATAGTACCTCTCCGGTCGATCGGGACCGAGCTAATTAGTGCGGCCGTCCATGTCCATGGCGCTCTATGGCCTGGCGTCACCGCTACTCCCTCGGTTAGTAAATTGGCGACTGCGCTCCGAGATGCCGGCAAGCGACTTCACGCTTGGAAGCGCTCCGGTGCGCGGGCTGGTGCTGACCAAGTCTTGACCCACGTGCTCAGCTGGTACGAGGGGCTCGACCTTGATGTGATCCAGCGTATGCGCACCATCTCGCCGTGGTGCACCGATCCGGCCAGGATCCAGCGACGCCAAGAGGTTGCGCTTGCGTCGCGTCCTGGTCCGACATCGGCGTCTTCACCACGAGCCTCATCACTTCTGATTCCGAGTCAGATTACGAAGATGATGGTGAGACGGTTGAAACCGGTGACGTGGAAGCTAAGATCCCGTAGGATGACGATGCTGCTACCGGTGCTGCTACCGAGACCGTGGCCTCCCGAAAAGCTGCTACTCCCTTGCCGGCCGAGACTTCCCACGCCGAGGCGAACCCGGAGGCTCTGGACACCACTGCTAACATGGAGGAGACCATTGTGACTTCTCCATCTGCCGATGTACCTGAGAAACCGGCTTCTCCCACTGCCTAAAAACACTAAGTGTAGAAGCGTCAGATCCCTGGGATGCCGGGTGGAACTGTAATATATACATTTTAATTCGTACTTTGTCTAATGTTATGCGAACAAGTTATGCCGGTTTATTTTGCAACGAGTCCCCAAGTTCGTTTTCATGTTTACCGTAGTTAGGTAATTTTTGCTCTTGTCTACCATTTCGGCGTTCGACAGTCGAGTCACAAAATTCCTTTTACAGTATTCACTACTTATGAAAATCCGAGTTCCAGTTTGCTAAATTTCCGACATAACAAAATAAACAACTGAATAAGCAAAACACGTATGCCGGAGAAGTTCCTATCCCGAGTCCCCGAGTTCGTTTTCGTGTTTCCCATATTTGACGCTCTCTGCTCTTGACTACCATTTCGGTGTTCGTCAGTCGAGTCACAAGATTATTTTACATGACATACATTACTCCGACTAGAAAATCGATCTCGGAACTTGCCCGACATACATCAAACCACAAATAGATAACAGGCAGTCCCCGGGTTCCTCCCTGGGTTGCCGGCATGCATGAAATGATAATAGAAAAAACAGAAGGCATAAAACGAGGCAGTCCCCGGGTTCCTCCCGAGGGTACCGACATGCAAGTTAAGACAAAGGAGAACTTTGGGCCGACCGTCCCCGAGTAACATCTCGGGGTGTCGAAATTTCATTGATAGGGAAACCGAGATACATACATTGCACCCTTTAGGTGTAAAAGGGTCGGAGCAAGGCTACATTCCATGGTCGCTTGGTTTCCTCACCGGCTTTGTCCATTACACCTTTTCTAGCTTCATGTGCATCTACAAGGTAATAAGAATCATTGTGCAGTGCTCTGCTTACAACAAAAGCACCCTCCCATGGAGGCGAGAGCTTATGCATCCCGGCTGCGCGCTGGATAAGCCTTAGCACGAGATGCCCTTCTCGGAACACTCTGGAGTGCACCTTCCGGCTATGATAGCGACGGAGATTTTGCTGATAAATTGCCGACCGAGACAGTGCCAATTCCCTTGCCTCTTCGAGCAAGTCCACATAATCTTCCCGGGCTTCCTTTGCCTCGGTCTCGGTGAACATTGTAACCCTTGGTGAGTCGTGCTGGATGTCGGTTGGAAGCACGGCCTCGGCACCGTACACCATGAAGAATGGGGTGTACCCGGTAGATCTGTTTGGTGTGGTCCGGAGACCCCACAAAACTGCCGGTATCTCCTCTATCCAACACCCCGGAGTTCTCAACAGTGGCTCGATCAAGCGGGCTTTGATGCCGGCCAAGACCAAAGCATTTTCTCTCTCGACTTGCCCGTTGGCTTTCGGGTGAGCCACTGACGCCACATCCAACCGGATTCTCTTCTCAGCACAAAATCGAGCGAACTCCCCCACAGCAAAATTGGTGCCATTATCCGTGATGATGCTGTGCGGGTATCCGTATCTCAAGATGATGTCTTTCAAGAATTGAACCGAGGTGTGTCCGTCACACTTCCGGATTGGTTTGACCTCTATCCACTTTGTAAACTATTCCACCATGACCAGCATGTGCGTCATATTGACCCTTGCCGGCTTGAATTGTCCGACCATGTCCAAGCACCATACTGCGAACGGCCAAGTGATAGGGATTGTCTTTAGTGCTGATGCCAACATATGTATCCGGTGTGCAAACCTCTGGCACCCTCCACACTTACGGACAATGTCCTCTGCCTGCTGCAAGGCAGTGAGCCAGTAGAACCCATGCCGGAACACTTTTGCCACCAGCGCTCGAGATGATGCATGATGCCCACACTCTCCTTGGTGTATTTCCAATAGCATCTCTTGGCCTTCTTTGGGTTCCACACACCTTTGGAGCACCTCGGTGACACTTCTCTTGTACAGCTCTTGATTGATGACGGCGTATGCTTTGGATTTCCTCAATATTTGCCGGGCTTCTACCTCGTTCTCCGGAAGGGTTCCATCCAATATGTACGCCATGATAGGTTGTGCCCATCCCGGGACAGGTCGAACCGGGAATACGGGGGCATCTACGTCCATTGGCTCGGCCAACATTACTTCCATCATCATGCTATTTAGTCTCTCCGAGTTCTGTGATGCAGTCCCCGGGTTCAACACAATGTTCCCGACTTCCACCTCCATAGGTACAGCTTCTGAACCGTGCTCCTTGGGGATGAAGATAGAATCCGACTCGGGCGAAGGCTGGATAGACGGCTTCCTCAGATGCTCAAGAGCGATCCCGGGTGGGATGGCCTCCCGAGATGACCCTAGCTTGGACAACACATTTGCTGCTTCGTTTTCCCCTCTGGGTATGTGCTTGAACTCGCAGCCTTCGAAAAATCCGGACATTTTCTGCACATGGAACCGATACAAGGCCATGTTGGCGTCAATTGCATCCCAGTTCCCCGACACCTGCTGCACCACGAGGTCGGAATCGCCGAAACACTCTATCCGGCGGATGCCGATTTCCTTGGCGACATTCAGTCCATGAACTAAGGCCTCATACTCGGCGACATTGTTGGATGACCGGAAGTGAATTTGCAGGACATATTTCAGCACATCTTGTTTTGGTGAGGTGAGAACCACTCCGGCACCCAATCCGATCTTGGCCTTGGACCCATCGAAATGCATCCTCCAGAAGTTGTAGTCGGGAGCTGGAGGCTCATATTGCATCTCGGCCCAGTCTACCAGGAAGTCCGGCAGCGCCTGCGACTTAATGGCGTCACGCCTCTCGTATGCTGGAGCGTACGGAGACAACTGGATGGCCCATTTGGCAACCCGGCCGCTAGCATCTTTTCAACCGATGATCTCGGCCAGGGGAGCCTCGCACACCACTGTGATCGGGTGCTCTTGAAAATAGTGCTTGAGTTTGGTCACTGAGTATACCCCATATGCCATCTTCTGATAATGCGGGTAGTTTTGCTTGGATTCTGAGATCACCTCGCTCAAGTAATACACCGGCCTCTATATCAGCTTGTCCCCTTCTTCTCTTTCCACGACAATAGCTACACTTACTACCCGGTTAGTGGCAGCAATGTACAGCAACATAGGCTCCTTGGGCAATGGGGATGCCAACACTGGTGCTGATGAGAGCATTCTTTTCAAATCATTGAACGCCGCATCTGCTTGCGGAGTCCACACGAAGTTTTTACTCTTTCTCATCAGCTGATACAAGGGTAAGGCCTTCTCCCCTAGTCGGCTCACAAATCGACTTAGGGATGCCAAGCAACCAGTAAACTTCTGTACGTCTTTGAGACGTGCCGGCAGCTTCATGCTCTCGATTGCTCGTATTTTACCCGGGTTGACCTCAATTCTCCGGCTTGAAATGAGGAAACCGAGTAGTTTTCCTGCCGGAACGCCGAATGTGCACTTATTCGGATTCAACTTCATCCGGAATCTCCTTAAGTTTTTAAATGTTTCCCTCAGGTCATCGACCAGAGAGGATCTTTCTTTTGTTTTTATGACTATGTCATCGACATAGACTTCGGCATTCCGGCCTATCTGGTCGTGTAAACATTTTTGCATGCACCTCTGGTATGTAGCACCAGCATTTCTCAGACCAAAAGTCATGGCACGATAGCAATAAGCCCCATATGGGGTAATAAAAGCAGTTTTCAACTGATCATCCGGATTCAAAGGTATAGGCATCTAAAAAAGTCAAGAGTTCACTCCCGGTAGTGGAATCGATCACTTGATCTATCCGGGGAAGTGGAAAAGGATCTTTCGGGCAAGCCTTGTTGAGGTTGGTGAAGTCGATGCACATGCGCCACACCTTAAGCAGGAGGGGATCATCCTTCTTCTTCTCTACCAGGACCAGATTTGAAAACCAATCCGGGTGCAGTACCTCCATCACGAATCCGGTAGCAAGCAGTACTGCCAGATGTTCCATGATCGCCGCTCTTCTTTCGTCCGATAGGCGCCTAGTCGGTTGCTTCACTGGCTTCGCATCTGGCCTGACAAACAGTGAGTGCTCAGCCAACTCCCTCGGAACGCCTTGCAGATCATCACTTGACCACGCAAAAGCATCCCGATTCTCACGGAGGAAGTCGATGAGCTCGCCTTCCTATTTGCTGTCTAGGCTGCTACCGACGATGACCTGGCGTTCCGGGTACTTGGGGTCAACACCCACCTTCTTGGTCTCCTTTGGTGGCTGGAATGAGGCGTTCTGCTCCGGGTTCACCATCCCGGGCATTCCGAGTTGCGAGGTTTGGGCCAGTGCCACCACCTGCTGAATCCTCTTTTTCTCCTCCGCAATGACCAGGGACTCTGCTAAGTTTGAGTCGGCAGTTGCACAATCCATGGAGCGCTTGTGGTCTCCTGCTATGGTGATTACCCCATTTGGACCCGGCATCTTCATCTTCAGATACCCCATGTGGGTGGATATCATGAACTTGGACAGTGCAGGTCTGCCAATAAGCGCATGGTATGGACTTTCGAGATCTACCACCTCAAATTCCAGGCTCTCTGTCCGGCAATTCTCCCGGGTTCCAAATAACACCTCAAACCAGATCTTGCCCATCGGGGAGCAGGATACCCCGGGTACAATGCCGTGAAAGGTTGTCTCGGTTGGGAGCAGCGTGTTCATGGACACTCCTAACTTCAGCATGGTATCCTTGTACATAATGTTAATGGCACTACCATTGTCAATTAGTACCCGGCTGAAGCGGACGTTGAGGCTTGGTCCGACAAATGTCGGGTCCACCACCAGAGCATAGCCACCAGGCTTAGGCATAACCCGGGGGTGATCCTTCCGGCTCCAAGTGATTTCCATCTCGGACCAGTGCAGGAACTTGGGCACCGCCGGGATTACAGCATTTACCTCCAGAGCGCGCTGTCGCACACTCTTCCGGTCAGTGGGCTCGGTCACGAAGATCACATAGCTCTGGTGTGCCTCCCGGTAGTTGCCTTGCTGGTGTCCGGATTGGTTACTCGGACCAGCGCCATTATCATTCCGGGTGTGCACCATGTTCACAGGTCTGGGAGGAGGTCCCTGGTTGGGTGGGTTAATCCGGACTGCATTGGCACCGGATAGCGGTGGAGGGGGTCTCGGTATGTTCGGTCGCGACGCTGGAGCGTTCGGCCGAGTAGCCCCCGCGCTGCCTTCTTGCAATGTGCACTGATACCAGCTGCACTGCCGTGTAGAGTGGTTTGCAGGCTTGTTGGCCTCCAACGTATGATAACAACATGGCCTGTTTAGCATCTCTTCACACGTCAGGGGCTTCTTCTGGTCCACCCAAGTCTTCTGCACCTCTTGGCTCTGACCCCAAGCCGGGTCAGTCGTTTTCTACCGCTGATTACTACCGGCATCTCCCTGATCTCGGCTAACTGCTGCAACTTGCTGCGAGGAATAGTGGAATTCGGGCTGACTCCTCTTTGGGCCGAAATCGTGGCGATCATGGCTTCTGCTCGGCCCCGAACGCTGAGTTCCCGCATTCCTCCTGTTGGAGTCTCCGACATCCACTAGGGGTTGCATGGGATCTCCAAGCGTGTAGGTGTCGGCGATGTGCATGGTCTCTGCCAGGGTTGTCGGCATCTTTCTCTGCAGTTTTTTCCAAAGCATAGATCCATGCCGGCATCCCTGCGCAAACCACGAGATGGCCTGAGCTTCAATAACTCCTTCGCAAGAATTGCGAATGTTGCTCCACCGAGTAAGGTACTCCCTGTCGGTTTTGTTGCTCCTTTGCCGGCAGATGGCGAGCTGCTACGGTCGGTTGGGCCTCTTGTACGTGCTGGTGAAGTTGCCGATGAAGGCCTCCTCGAAATCCAACCAACAGTCTATGCTGCTAGTTCTTAAGTTGGTCAGCCAAATCCGAGCGGATCCTTCCAACATTTGTGGTATGTACCGCACTGCCCAGCGTCTGTTTCCACCGGCTATGCTTACTGCAGTTACATAGTCGGTTAGCCAATCTTCCGGCTTCGAGATGCCGTCATAAGTCTTGGCACCCCGGTTGAGCTGGAAGTTTCTTACAGCTGGTTCTCGCATGATCCGAGGTCCAAAGCACGCAGGTCCCGGAGGACCTTGTTCCTCAACCAACTCGGATTGGTGAATCCGGTCGAGCCTAATCCGGGCATCCGCGGGATCTAGCTGCCGAGTTCCTATCCGGGATCCCAAAGGATTCTCGTTAGGCTGGTATCCGAGTTGCTGCAGCCTCGAGTTGCCATCATCATGTCGGTTAACCACAGGAACTAAGGCTTGCTGCGGGACAGAAGCAGCGTCTCTCTGTCGGTTTCCCTGACTTTGTGGTGGATACCGGGGTGGACTGTCGTGGCTTACCGCAGCATTGTTTCCTACACCCTGGTTACCACCACCATGGCTACCCCGAGCTTGACCGGGATTGTTTCGTCCGGCTTGCTGAACTCCGGCGAAGGCCGGGTCGTACGCCTGCAACTGCTTGTTTTTCCCGGATCCTCTGCTCCGGCTTCGGCTCTTGCTCTTGCTTTTACCCGGATGTGGAGAGGAAGCCTCTCTGCCCGATTTGTCGCTCTCGGCCTTGGCCGAATGTACATGGGATCCAACTCCCGGATTCTTCTTCTTGAAGGCCTTGTTCTGCCGGTTAGCCTCTATGACTAGCTCGTTGACCCGTTCTTGTTGCTTACGGAGAGCTTCTCCGGATAGCCCTGCCAACTCGGCCATAGCTGCTTCTGCAGCCCTAAGAGTTTTGGCAGGCGAGCTGTATATCGGCTTCTCTGCTGAGATCATGCTATCCGTCCCGCTATGGCTAGGTGCCGTGCTACCTGCCAACTCATCATTCACCATTCTGCTCTTTTTACGCAGGTCAGCAATGCGCTTGTCCCGAGAGCCTATCTTGGGGAAGCCGTGAGCCGCATTGTACTCCCGAAGACTGGCACTGAGTTCACGCCGGATCTCGGCGATCTCTTGCGCTTCTGCGAGCAGCAATTTGCGTTGCTCTTCCAAATCAGCTGAGGTGACTTGGGTATCCACATCCACTGTCACCGGGACAGCCAGTTTAGCTACCAGGCCCGCGAGGGGATCCGGGCGGCGACGATGGTGGGAGGGCTGAGGATCGCCGTCTCGGGCAGCACCTCTCTCATACGGAGGTTTTGCTAACCGAACCCGGTGAGTGCCGGCATCGCCATCGGGGGAATCCTGGAACACCTCCTAGGTCGTCCCGACCATCATGACCGTGACGCAGCCCGCGGGGCGGTCGCCACGCGGACCCCGGTGGAGCATGGGGGGAGCTGCAGATGACCTCGGTGGCGACGTAGGTGGTGAAGACGCCGAAGTCGATGAGGCATCCGTTAGCCGGGAAGGGCTTATTCCAGAAGCAACCGGCATTGTCGCTGACGAAATCTATCTCGCCTAGACTGACAACTAGGCCGGAGAGAACTCTAAGGCCGGAGTGAACGGGGGAACCCGTCCGGATGTGTACAACAGCCAGCGCCTCTGTCTGCCCCATGGTGGGCGCCAACTGTCATGGTGGGGTCACGGCAGATGCGATAGGATGGCTAAAGTGTGGGGCCGATGGACGCTGGTGGATCCGGGGAGGGCTAGCGAACTAATGAGCTCACACGGAGGAGGATGTCGGTTTGACCGGGATCTCCGAAGAACAACAAACACAACCGAAGGGAAGGAAAGAAGATCTAGCAATACAAACAAATGCACGAAGGCAGAGAACACACACACACGATGTACCCAGGTTCGGGGCCCTCGTGGGGAGGTAACACCCCTACTCCTGCCTTTCCTCTCAATATAAGTGTGGAATAAGATCTACAACCCGCTCTTGGAGCTCTTGCGGTGATGAACACGAAGAACAAGATGAACTAGAGAAAGGGAAGAGTAAATGCCCTAGGAGTAAATGAGACTAAGGTCTTGGCTCCCAAGTTGGTTCTCTCTTCACTTGAGCAGTTATTGCGCCTTTTATAGAGTTCCGGCCGGGAGGGCCGGAAACCCTAATCCGAGATGGCCCCACCAGACAGGCCTAACGGTTATGTCGACACCGGCTAGTGCGACCTAGCCGCCTACCTATCCGGCCTAGCCCTGCCGTCATCATTCCGGTAAGGACATCAGGCGCCGTCCTGGAACATCATTGTCCCCCTATCAGAGACAAGACATGTCTTTGCCCATCCCGAGTAGCCTTTTCCGGATTGCCGGGCTAGGCATGTCCGATCTTGTCGTACCGTTATCGTACCGGCTGACACGCTCCCGTGTCAGGCGGGAGGTGACCATGCTTCCGTGTCAGGCGGGAGGTGACCATGCTTCCGTGTCAGGGGGGAGGTGACCATGCTTCCGTGTCAGGGGGATGGTACTCCCCCCCGCGCCAGGCGGGAAAGCCTGCTCCGGACCGTTGACGATCTACCGGCATCCCCCATGCCGGCTACCTCCTTGCTCCATCAAGTAAGTCTTTCCTGCACATACCGGACAACTTGCTAGGGCCGAGATCTACACACCGGTTAGCTTGTACCCGGGGAGCAAGCTTGTACCTTTCTCACCTACCCGGGGAATCTATCCGGTTCCCCCGGGATCTCCTCCACCGGGAAGTGTACCCGGAGCCTCCGAGATCCTTTCCGGATGTATCCGACTAGAACTTCTAGGATGAGCATCTCTTGGCCTAGCCTCCCGAAGATGTCTTGGGCTGTCACCAAAGACATCTTCGAGAAGCTAGTTCTTAGAGGAACCATCCGCTTGCTTATGTTGTGGTGCAGGCCTAGGGGGCTATTTATAGCCGCCAGGGATGACCCTTGCGCCCGCCAGGAGACACCTTGCACTTTACCAGCTCCGAAAGGTCAAATTACCCCTTCAGCGTACTAGGGGGTGGCCCTTGCACTCGCCAAAGGTCAAATACAGTTGCCACACTACAGAGTTGTGCCGAGATTTGCCCTACCCGGGGGGTAGCCCCCCGACACTAAGTACGGTGCCAGTGCCTCAAATGACACACCAGCAGCACTGCAAAAGCCAAGGATCCAAGCTCTGGCTGGAGGGCAAGCTCCCACAAACACGCCATCTCTACAAAGGACCATGGTACTTACTCTCCTCGCAAGGAACGCCTAAGGAGACCTATAAGTGTGCATGAGTTCCCACTACCATGTACAAGCGTTTGGGTTTGCCTCTCTAACATCTACAGGGAACAAGCGTCCCTACAAGCCTGAGGAGGCAACATGGAAAAAACCCTTGGAGAGGACCTCCTCGCCAGGCAAAAAACCTCCACATGGCAAAAGCCTCGAGAAGCTAAGCCTCACACTCATGCCTCGAGAGCCTTTTTCCACCACAAGCACACGTTTGTCCCTCGAGCGATTCCATTTTCCCGTGTGATTCATGGACTACAGGCACGTCTAAGGGGGGCACTTGAGCATTGCGACTCAGGGCTCTTACCTCTCCAAGTCTTAATCTCCCCCCGGCCTTGCTGAGTCATTGCTCTAGCATACCGCAGGGGCGGAGTCATAGCGCGGAGAGATGGGTCCTAACGACGCAGAGAAAACATAGACATGAAAATAAGACAAAAGGGGCCTCTCAAGGGGCACACAAGCTGACATAAATTTCTCAAAGAGTATAAACATAAAAATGTTTCAGATACAAGCGCTCAAGGGCGCAATAAGCAAGGCTCACGCGGAGTCCGCGCCATCATGCTCCTCCTCCGCAGCGTCCTCCTCCGTCTCGGCTGGGGCGGCCTCCTCGCTCTCATCCGCAGCAGCCTCCGCGCGCTTAATGCGGTTGCAGAAGGCCTCGACCTGCTCGCGCAGGGAGTTGGAGACCCGCCACACCTCGTCGCCCTCACGAGCCTCGGTCACCGTGGAGAGGTCAAAGCCAGGCGTGAGGAGCCAGAGGTTGGTGAAGATGCGGTCAACGACCACCCCCAGGAGCCGGCGGCTCTCGACCTCGATCACCTCAAGGAGATCAGCGACAGGGCTCTCGAGCGCCGTGAAGAGCTGGTCGAAGTAGACCAGGTACATGGCAACATCGCCACGGCCTCGAGCCTCGGCGTGCGGCGCATCCGCGCCAAGCTGGACAGCGAGCTCGTTGCCTCTGGCCACCAACGCCTGTAACATGCGCTCTCGCTGCTTCGAGAGCACCCGAGCCGCCTGCGCGGTGTCCGCAGCCTGCTCGACCACGGGGCGCACCTGCCCCTCCACGTCCTTTACGAGGGGGTCCAGGTCCAGGATGGCCGTCGTGCGACCGTTCTCAGCCCGGCGATGGGCCTCCTTGGCGCGTTGAAGGTGGACCTCAAGATTGGAGTTGGCGTTCTCAAGCTCTGCAATCCGCTTGGCGTCCTCGGCGCTCCTGGCCTTGAAGCGGTCCTCCTGCGTCTTGGCCTTGTCGCGGAAGTTCTGGGAGACGGATTTCTTATATTTCTTCTCCCGTTCCACGAGGCCCTTCTCGTCCTCCTCCTTCTTCACGGCGTACCGGCTCTTGAAGCCATCTAGAGCTTGCTGCTGGGCAACAACGGTCTCTTGATGCTTCTGGAGCGCCTCGGCCAGGTTCCCCTCGCGGGTCTCGAGTTCTTCGCGCTTGGTGGCGAGCTCGTTCTCCGCTTGGAGCCGCTGCTCGTCGCGCAACAGCACGTCTTTCTCCCTAGAGGCCAGCAGCCGCTCGCGATTGGCCAGGCTCCTACGGTCCTCCTCCAGAGTTTTCCTACACGGCATGGTGTGTGGAGAGGAGCTGGGACTCTAGCTGGGCAAGCTCGTGGCGCTTCTGCGCCAGCGAGCCCTCCATGGCCTCACGCTCGGCATTTGCCTCGGCCAAGAGATCCGCGGTCGGGTTGCGCTCCTCCTGAAGGGGCGCAAGGAGCTCGTCTGTGTCGCGGATGGCCCCTTCGCGTATCTCCTTGGCGAAGCAGACGGCCTCCTCGCGTGTGGCCTGCAGCGCCAGATCCTCCTGGCGGCGGGCCTCGACCGCGGCATGGAAGGACGCCCACGTCCCCGCAAGCTCGTCGCGCTGCTGGGCGAACTGCACGTCATCTAGGGCAAGATGCGCCTCCAGGCCCTCCAGAGACTCCCTCACGAGGTGGAAGGCGGCCTCGCGGTGCCCCGTGCTCCATTCCCAGCCGCTAAGGACCAGGTCGTGGCGAGAGGAGGGCCCTGCCCCAGCGTCAAGCCTTGAGAACGGGGCCTCAGGACGCGCTAGGGGGCTGGGCCGCGCGGCATCCCCCGCGGCGCCCAAGTTGGCCTCACCACCCTCGCCATCCTGGCGTGTCATCACCGGCGGCTCGCCCCCTACAGCGGGGCGCAGCGGATCGATGGAGCTCCACCTGCAGGCTCGCCTGCACCAGGCAAGCCCTGGCCCGCCTCAGCCTCCGGTTGTGCAGGTGACGTGGCCGCGCGGGGTGGAGTAGCCGCGCGAGCTAGAGTTGCCTCGCGGGCCAGAGTTGGCTCGCGCGGAGGCGTAGCTGCGCGAGGCGGAGTGGGAGCACGAGGAGGGGTAGCAACCCGCTCCTCCCGCGTCTCCACCACCAGCTGATCGGGAGGTGGCGCCGTCACCTCCGCCCGAGGCAATTCTTCAGTTGTGCCTGTGGAGGCCGTCTCCACAGGCCTCGCGGCCTCGTCATCCACGGCCTCCGCCGTGACTCTCTTCACTTCTGATGCCTTGCGAAGCCTGCGGCGCTTCGCAGGAACAATGTCACTGGCAAAAACCAGGGCAAGATCTTTAGGAATGGGTGAAGAGAGGAAGACCAAGAATCAAAGCACCAGAGGTTAAAGACGCTTACCCAAGCTTCTTGGCATCAGTCTCGACCCACGCCTGGTCAGCGCCAGGAGGGCTTGGCCTTGGCACCAGACCCCTCCGGGGGCGCCTCGGCTTTCCTCTTGGAGGGGACGTCTGATGGCCTCACGCCAGGCCTGTCGATGGTCGCCTTTTACCGGGGCTCCCGCCGCCCCGACGCGGCCGCCTCGTCGTCGACGTCCTCCTCCTTCTCTATGGGGCGCGAAGGCGCCACCACGAAATCGTCATCGCCTGACGAGATATCATAGATCTCATCAGTAAAGGGCTCGACCCTTGAAGAGGACACCTCCCTTGCGGAGGGATTTGTCGCGGCCTCCTCCTCGCCTCGCCGGGCTCCTGAGCCAGAGGGCGACTCTGCGTCCTCCGCCTCCTGCAGGACTGGCACATGCCCCTCCTTTCCCGCCGGACCTAACGGGGTGAACGAGGGCATCCCCTCCAGCCATGCGCTCGGTCATATTGAGCTGGTGCAGGGGGCGGAGCGTGAGTGGGAGTGCCTCCATGGCAGGCACCACCAGGTTGATGAAGAGCACAGACAGGATGCATTCAACTGCACCTTTTCGTTGTCCTCGCGGTGGAGCCGCATCTTGTCCTGGGGGCCGGAGTGCATCCACATCAGCGTCGTGTGCGCCAGGAGAGGAGCAATGCGGGGCGTCACAAAGTCCGCCACAATGATCTGCCCCGTGAGGTCCTCCTCCCGGAGGTAGCTCAGGCAGCCCGACAAGATCGCGGTGTCCGTGCCGCTGAAGGGGGCCTTGCCCCAGTGCGAGTTATTCACGGGCGGCGCGTCAGGGACCTCAAGGAAGGCGCTGGCCTTCTCCACCCCGACGTAGAACCACCGTTGGCGGAAGTCGTCCACCTTCTGCGTCACCGCAGTGACAGCCTTGTCCTCGTTCCACGACATGGGGATGTAGACACTCCCCATGGCGTCCATGATGCGAAAGGAGACGCACCCAGAGCGCTCGTTCTTCGCCGTGTTCTGGAGCGCGTAGAAGCATCGGAAGAGGCCCACCGTGGGCTCCACGCCCAGGTACGCCTCGCAGAGGTAGGCAAAGATGGCGAGGATGAGGACGGAGTTTGGGTGGAGGTGTAGCAGCTGAATCTGGTAGAATGCCAGCACCGCCTCCAGGAACGGAGAAAATGGCGGCACCAGCCCTGCAGCAACGCAGTGCTGGAAGATGGGGAAAAACCCCCGCGGGCGTTTCCCGTGCGCCGCGGCTTGGAGCACGGTAGGGCCGTGATCGTTGGTGCGGTCCGCCACCATGAAGCGGACCTTGTCGAGGGCCGCGTTCTGGACGCGCACCCCCAACAATGCCGCGTCGTGCGCAACTGCGGCAGGCGCCGCCTGCGAAGAGGACGTCGTGGCCGCCTTGCTCTTGTTCTTTGTGGGATTCATCGCCGGAGAGGAGTTGAGCGCGGCGGCGGAGAAAGCAGGAGAAAGAAGGACACGAGCGCGCCAGAGAGCGGAAGCGGAGAGCTCGAGACAAACGAGACTTCTGCGAGAAGAATGGGGAGCAGTAACGGCTCCGAGCCGCGGCACGCAGGCTTTATGTCCCTTCAAGGAGCAGTTACCGGAACGTGGTGGGACCCCCCACGACACACGCCCCAGATCATGTGCGCCCGTTACTCATCTGAGTGACGCGTGGCTCGGGCCGGCCGGACACTTTGGGCCAACGATGCTCCGGCTGCGTCGATGGGCTCAGCCGCACCCATCGCGGGCCCGGGGCTACTGTCGGCCCAGTAAGGACCAGGGTGTGCAGATCCCACTCTCCACGGGCCTCGCACGTGACAGATTCAACGAAGCGACTAAGGACCAAGCCACCGCTTGGAGAGACCCTCGAGAGGCGACTCCTCTTGAGGGCCTGAAGAGGAAGCGAGGGCCTGAAGAGCACCCTGCGCTTCAAGAGACTCCCCAAGGCTCTACTCGCCTAGAGAGAAGTCAACAGAAACCCCTCCACAGACCACCGCGGCCCTGTGGAGACACTTCGCGTCTAAGCAAGCGCTGCAGGGCGCACATGGCCTCTCAAGCAGCCACAGAGTGACGCGAGCAACGCAGTTGCCATTCTGGTGTTAAAGGAGTCAACAAATTTGCGCCGCCCGCGCCAGGACAGCCAAGACTTCCCTCTTTGGTGATAAAGAGGCTGGACGGCGCAACGCTCCAAGCCGTTCTGCGCAGTCTGCAGTTTGTCGGCCACTGTGCCCAACTTTAGCACGGATGGGCCGTGTCCATGGACACCTCCGCGGTGGTGGACTCCCTCTCCTTCGCGCCACTGCCCTGTGGGAACCCACCCTCTGCGTACAGCGCAAGGATGAGGCCCGAGGCGCCTATAAAAGGGGTAGGAGCTCCATTGTAGCAAAGGATCGCATTCTGAACCCTTGGAACCTTAGCCAAGCGCGTAGGATAGCCATTTGCTCGAGGAGGAAGAAGACCATAGCTTCCCTCTCCAAGCACCAAACTGTCTCAAGAGAGCCCTCGGCAAGCTCATTGTACTGTAGCCCTCGCAGTGCAATACAGACAAGCAGGAGTAGCGGTGTTACCTCCTCCTGAGGGCCGTGAACCTGGGTACGGGCTGGTGTTCATCTTTGTCGTGTTGTCCCTTTCCAGGCACGGCGAGCACCGTTTTCGTGCCTCTCGAGGGTTGTTTGACCTCCGTGTTCAATCCCCTTCAAACTACTCTTTAGGGTGTGACTATCCCTGTTCCGTGGGAGTCACTCTCCGACAATATGAACTTTAATTAATTAGAGCTAGGGTAGTATTATCTCTTATGATGGCAAAAATAATAACTTTTGAAGAACATAAATAATGTAAACAATGGTTGGTATCATATGAGGTGATTAAAAGAAAAGTTATATGATTATTCTTCTTTGTGTGTTTTACCCAAGACTTTGCATTATGGACAATATTTTAATTCAGTTATGAACTTGTAACTTAAACTTATTTATGTCCATATTGGTACGATAATATTATTGTTATCCTATGGAGTGGTTTCATTTTCTTTATTTAACCAAATTTTAAGTGAAATGAAGTTAAGTAATGATTGAAATAAGTAGAACGTTCATTCAGGTGAAACTTAGTAATCAAGGTGTGGTTGCCTTTTATTTATTTAAAATGGCTGCTAAATGATATTAGAAAACCTTTTATAAGCTTATTCCAAATTTGTGAAAATAATTCATATTATTTATTATTATTCAAATACAATATAATTTTTAAATACAATTATTGAATAAGATTATCATGTTGTAATGAAAACACATCTGTATATTTATAGTTATACATGTGAGACAATTTAAATGAAGTTTAGAATGCATCCAAAATAGCATTTCAAATAACTTCATATTTAAGAGATTGAGTAATTTGTATTTTAAATTGTATCCTGTTTAAATTATATTCAAATTCAAATAATAATGATATATAGATTTTATTTTTCTAAACATTTGGTTTAAATATTATATTTTTTCTTATTTAATATGAATAAGTTATGAATAGAAAAAATTTAAGTAATTTTAAACATTTATGGAATTAAATGATTATTTTGGACCCACAAGTCAAACTTTGAATAATGACTGTAAACATTTTTCCAAAAGATTAAAATTCTGACACTGGACCCCACCTGTCATGCAATTTATAATTTTAGCAAAGGATAAAACATTTTCAGGAAAAAGAAAACATGTGCATGATGTCAGTGGTGAAGTTCATCCTCCACTAAGGACGATATCGTCCGAATTCGGACGAATTGATGCCACCAACGGATGGACCAGCCCAGGCGACTCAAGAGGCGACGGCGCTGCCATTTATTGTCCACTGGAGGATCGCCGGCGATGACCTAAGCGGCGGCCGGGGTTCGGCTAAAGGCGAACTATGAATCCCGGACGAATTTAACTTAACGGACCGTACTAGAAGATGCATGAGCTCACCAGGAACACGCGGGTCTGCTCGGAGAGGCGGGAGTAGGTCAAACGACGACAAGAGCTTCCGCGGCGTCGACGACCGGAGCGGTAGAAGAACGCGGATTCCTTGGTCTTCGGAGCTCCTCCGCACGAGCTGCTTTACGAGGAGAAATACGAGACGATGGCGGAGCTTTTGGTTCCCACAGATTCGTTAGGGAAGACCTGCATCGGCGGTGAGACTCGATGGACGGAGCTAGGGTTCTGGTGAGAGGAATAATTGAGAGGAGAAGAGAGAAGGAGTGCGAGTGAGAGTGAGAGGAGAGGGAAGTGAGCGCGATGGAGACGGCTCCCGGGTTCCTTATCCTTCCGCGGAAGGCGAGGCGAAGAGGCACGACAGCTCGGAAGCAACGACACGGTGGCGCGGCCTTCTGTCGTGAGAAAGAAGATGAAATCGAATGGCAATGATGTTTTGCAGATAACCCCCTCGACTTTCAGAAATTAGCAGAAACAGTTGAAAGAGGCCCCTGATTTCTGTTTTTGGATCTGTTTGAGATTCTAGAACTTGTAAACAAGTCCAGGGAAGTTTATATTTGAAATAAAATGTTTATTTATCTTAGGACATTTGTATATTTGATTTATTTTTAGTAATTGGTGTGTTTTGAATTCTTTTATCATATAAATGAATTTGGACTTATTTGCTACCTTTCTTTCATTAATGTCTTTTACTTAATTAACTTTTGGTAATGCATGTTAGGCATATGGAATATTTCCTATGTTATAATTTCAATTAAATTGATTTAAGGTTTTGATTAAAATATTATAGTACAAATAAGTATTCAATTTGTTTCCATTCATGGTTTCCACTTATTTGTTTCCATGGTGCATTATAACCATGAGAAATTATTTCTAATTTGTTTCCATCAACTTCTAAAATGATCTAGATTATGGATTTTAAGATATTGAAATATTGGAGTACACCAATTGGTGGTATGGTGATTTAAGTATTTCATACCACACCAAGATATGGTTTCATGGGAATAACAAAATGGCTCAGTGTGAGTCCTAAGAAGAGTATGCACAATGCTCTATGTCAAATCCATGCTAAGCATGAGAGATTGCCAAATGGCTTTTATTTGTGATCCTTAACAACAAATCATGTAAGAACATGATTGATGCACTACACGGGCGTGAAGTTGGGAAAACCCTGAGAGGAAGGTGTGAAGTAGCACGATACGTCTCCAACGTATCCATAATTTCTTATGTTCCATGCTATGTTATATCATGTTATTACATGTTTTATATCCATTTTATATAGTTTTATGCATTTTCTGGGACTAACCTATTAACAAGATGCCACAGTGGCAGTTCCATGTTTTCTGTTGTTTTTGGTTTCAGAAAAGTACTTAAGGAAATATCCGCCAAATTGGAAATAAATCAACCAGGAGTTATTTTTGGAATATTTGCGTCGCGAAGAACCAAAGACGAGACGAAGAGGGACCGCGAGGCGGCCACATCACCTGGTGGCGCGGCCCCACTTTCAGCCGCGCCGGCAGGCGATTTGGCGCCCTCGGGCGCCCACCGACCTAGATCTTTCACCTACAAATACCCCCTTGACCTAAAAACACAGCACGGCCAATCACTTTTTCCTCCACAGGTCCCGAGCCGCCGCTGTCGTCGACACCAATTCGGGGGAGATCAGAACTGCTCCCCGGCACCCTGCCGGGAGGGGAATTTTCCCCGGAGGCCTCTACGTCCCCATGACCGCCTCCGGGCTGATGCGTGAGTAGTCTACCTTGGACTATGGTCCATAGCAGTATCTAGATGGTTGTCTTCTCCTCTTGTGCTATCATGTTTAGATCTTGTGAGCTGCCTATCATGATCAAGATCATCTTTATGTAATTCTCCATGTTGTGTTTGTTGGGATCCGATGAATATTGAGTACTAAAGTTATTGCTTCATAATATATCATGTGTGTGCTATTTAATAATCTTGCATGCTCTCCGTTACTTGTGTGTGCTTTGGCCAAGTATATGCTCGTAACTCCAAGAGGGGGTATTTATGCTCGATAGTAGGTTCATGTCTCTATTAAATCTGGGGCAGTGACAGAAAGCTCTAAGGTTGTAGATCTACTGTTGTTACTAGGGATAAAACAGTAGTACTTTGTCTAAGGATGATGTTACTTACTTACTTTCCACGCAGTCTTAAGGCGATAATTTGTTGCATGCAACTTAATACTGAAAGGGGTGCGGACGCTAACCGGAAGGTAGATTATTAGTCATAGATGCGGTTGGAACAGTCTATGTATATTGTTGTAATGCCCGAATGAATCTCACACTAGACTCCATATCATTAGTATATGCATTGGGTTGCTCATCATTATTCTGTCAATTGCCTAGCTGTAATTTGTTTACCACGCATGGATGAATGTTATAACATAGCATGAAACATAAGAAATTATGGATACGTTGGAGACGTATCAACATCCCCAAGCTTAGTTCTACTCGTCCCGAGTAGGCAAGAACGATAAAAGAATAATAATTTTTGAAGTGACATGCTTAAACACAATCTTGATCATGTAATAATGTAAGGCATATAAACTGAGATCAAATGAATAAGGGTTGTAGTTTATATTAATATCAAACGAGTAATGAATAAACAAGTAGGTGAAGCAAGCAAATCTTTCAATGATATAGTACTAGATACCAATCAACTGTGCAAAGTAGATATTAAAGATGATTTAATCTTCAAGCACAACAATATAATCATCTAATGCTTCCAACAAACATGACAACTGCACACAACACAATCAAAGTATTTTGCTCCAACTCAACGGTGAGGGTGTCAATCCCACCGGCTTGCTGTAACAAAGGATTAAACGTATGTGTGGAACAAAGATGTATGTTTGCATAAAGTAACATGTTTGCAGTTGTGATTTTATCAGATTAATGAGAAGGACCGGGGTCCACAGTTCACAAGCGGTGTCTCTCCATAAATAATAATAACATTCATCCATGCATGGTAAACAAATTACAGCTAGGCAATTGACTGAATAATGATGAGCAACTCAATGCATATACTAACGTTATGATATCTAGTGTGAGATTCATTCGGGCATTACAACAATATACATAGACCGTTCCAACCGCATCTATGACTAATAATCCACCTTCTGGTTAGCATCCACACCCCTTTCAGTATTAAGTTGCATGCAACAGATTATCACCTTAAGCATTGTGTGTAAAGTAAGTAAATAACATCATCCTTAGACAAAGTACTACTGTTTTATCTCTAGTAGCAAAAGTACATCTACAACCTTAGAGCTTTCTGTCACTGCCCCAGATTTAAAAGAGACATGAACCTACTATCGAGCATAAATACCCCCTCTTGGAGTTACGAGCATCTACTTGGCCAAAGCACATAGAAGTAACGGAGAGCATGCAAGATCATTAAATAGCACACACATGATATATTATGAAGCAATAACTTTAGTACTCAATATTCATCGGATCCCAGCAAACACAACATGGAGAATTACATAAAGATGATCTTGATCATGATAGGAAGCTCACAAGATCTAAACATGATAGCACAAGAGGAGAAGACAACCATCTACCTACTGATATGGACCTGTAGTCCAAGGTAGACTACTCACGCATCAGTCCGGAGGCGGTCATGGCGACGTAGAGGCCTCCGAGGACGATTCCCCCTCCCGGCAGGGTGCCGGGGAGCAGTTCTGATCTCCCCCGAATTGGTGTTGACGACGGCGGCGGCTCGGGACCCGTAGAGGAAAAAGTGATTAACTGTATCGAGTTTTTAGGTCAGGGAGGTATTTATGGGCGAAAGACCTAGGTCGGTGGGCGCCCGAGGGCGCCACATCACATCCTGGCGTGGCCAGGACGGGCCCCGCGCCAGCAGATGGTGTGGACTCCTCGCGGCCCTTCTTCGTCTTGTCTTCGGTTCCTCGCGACGCAAATATTCCAAAAATGATTCCATGTTGATTTATTTCCAATTTGGCGGATATTTCCTTAAGTACTTTTCTGAAACCAAAAACAGTAGAAAATAGGGAACTGGCACTATGGCATCTTGTTAATAGGTTAGTCCCAGAAAATTCATAAAACTATATAAAATGCATATAAAACATGTAATAATATGATATTACATAGCATGGAACATAAGAAATTATGGATACGTTGGAGACGTATCAACATCCCCAAGCTTAGTTCTACTTGTCCCGAGTAGGCAAGAACGATAAAAGAAGAATAATTTCTGAAGTGACATGCTTAAACACAATCTTGATCATGTAATAATATAAGGCATGTAAACTGAGATCAAATGAATAAGGGATGTAGTTTATATTGATATCGAACGAGTAATGAATAAACAAGTAGGTAAAGCAAGCAAAGCTTTCAATGATATAGTACTAGATAGCAATCAACTGTGCAAAGTAGATAGTAAAGGTGATTTAAGCTTCAAGCATAACAATATAATCATCTAATGCTTCCAACAAAAATGACAACTTAATGAAAGGATCAGATCAAGCAATATCAATATACACGTAGAAGATCAATATATTATTTGTTCAAAAGAAACAAGCAAGCGTTCAACGTTGGTTCATGGCACCAGGATGTTATGGCTAAGGGAATGTTAACGGAGGTTTGGAAGGCCAACGGAAAAAAGGCTCACAAAGATGTAGATGATCATTAGACAAGAGAAAATCATACAATCGAATCTATGCAAGGAGTATTGATTGCCATACAACGAATGCACAATGAGCTATAAGTATATGAAAGCTCTCCAATGGAACTAGTGGGGGTGCATCCAATTTGCTTGCTCACGAAGACCTAGTGTAACACCCCGGCCCACCCCTGGATCGAGCCTATCACGCCAGCTCTCTAGGATCTCTAGACTGGCCCCGTAGATCAACACTAGTCTTTTCTGCGCACTTTGTCCTCACTCGTGCGCACAAGTAGGTAAAGCAAGCAAAGCTTTCAATGATATAGTACTAGATAGCAATCAACTGTGCAAAGTAGATAGTAAAGGTGATTTAAGCTTCAAGCATAACAATATAATCATATAATGGTTCCAACAAAAATGACAACTTAATGAAAGGATCAAGTCAAGCAATATCAATATACACGTAGAAGATCAATATATTATTTGTTCAAAAGAAACAAGCAAGCGTTCAACGTTGGTTCATGGCACCAGGATGTTATGGCTAAGGGAATGTTAACGGAGGTTTGGAAGGCCAACGGAAAAAAGGCTCACAAAGATGTAGATGATCATTAGACAAGAGAAAATCATACAATCGAATCTATGCAAGGAGTATTGATTGCCATACAACGAATGCACAATGAGCTATAAGTATATGAAAGCTCTCCAATGGAACTAGTGGGGGTGCATCCAATTTGCTTGCTCACGAAGACCTAGTGTAACACCCCGGCCCACCCCTGGATCGAGCCTATCACGCCTGGCAGCTCTCTAGGATCTCTAGACTGGCCCCGTAGATCAACACTAGTCTTTTCTGCGCACTTTGTCCTCACTCGTGCACACCCGGGAAGGGCTTCCCGGTCGGTCACCCATCCTTGGAGTACTCCAGGCCAAGCACGCTTAACCTCGGAGTTCTTTCCAGATGAGCTTCCGGAAAAGAAGTTGCAACTTGTTGATATGAGTATTCTATCAATCCTATTAAGCCCTGAGCCAGGATCTCACATCTGAGCCAGGATCTCACACCTAGAGCACTTTTGAGGAGGCTCATCATTGCAATATACAAGCCAAGTTCTATAGTGTAAAGTTGCCCACATAGTTATGCAATTAAGACATGAAAACTCTCTCATATGGAGTAAAGGTGCTAAACATTAGCACAAATGATGATCACAACTGATATGGTGTTATAACATGAGCACAAGTGATGACTATAAATTATATGGTGCTATAACATAAGCACAGGTGTGTGATAAAGAATGGTAATGTTGCCCCCTTTTTTATTTCTTCTCTTTCTTTCTCCTTTTTTTTCTTTTTCTTATTTTTTTATTTTTCTGTTTCTCTTTTCGATGGCCACCATGGCTCTTTTCACTTTGTAGGGGCAGGCATTCTAATATAATATATGATATATGACAACACACTAACGATGATAAAACAACATACTGATGATACAAGTAACTAATTTGAATGTGCCATAAGAATACATATGACAACGGTGCCTCTGGCAGTGTTGCAGGTTATGCAGTGATCTAGCGAAACATGGGTAAAACCACATGTCAGCTTTATAGAAACACGCAAAGCAATAATTATGTAATGAATGACAACAAGTTATGTAATGTAAGATGGATGTTGCATGGCAATATATCTCGGAACAACTATGAAAATGTTGTAGTAGGTAGGTATGGTGGATGTTTTGAGAAAGATATTTGGCCTATGTGTAGGAGAACAAGATGAAGATCTCCCACGAGTTTGGATGTACCCGCGAAAAATGCACCAACTCTCAATGTAAGAAAGGGCAAAGCAATGTACGGAAGAGGCTAGCATTATGGTGGTGGAAGTGCCATGAAAACCGCAGTTTTAGAACTCACAAGTAAAAAGATTTCAAATAAAAATATGATCATGCAAGGCATAATGAAAATTACTCCTAGAGGGATCGTGGCGAATGACAAAGTCACCGTTATCTTCCCCGACCGTAGCGCATAACATAAAGTCATTACGGTTTCTTTAGGCAAATAGAAGTCATATACCATTATGCAATCAACTGGAAATTTAAGTGTGGCACAGTTTTCAAGTTTCTCTAGACCAACGATTTAATCATTCCACTTTACTAGACCATAATGTTTACCATTAAGCAAATTAATATCTCAAAACAACTTCAATGATTCAAGTGACCAAATTTAATGATCTACAAGATTATGAATCATTTAGTTATACCATCTACCACATTTAGCATTTTCTGTTCTCAACCAAACACCAATTAACTTATTAAAAAGATAAACTCTCCAAGTAATTAAACAATGAGATATGAGAGTATAATATAACAAAGCTAACAACTCTAACAAGAGATGCATGAAAAACAAGAGCTAGAGAGCAAACGATAACAAAAGACGAATACTCAACGAATATAAGTGAAGAATACAAGTATTAATATGAAAAAGCGGAGCGTGTCTCTCTCCCACACAAAATAATACTAGGATCCATTTTATTCAGAGAATGAAAATAACAAAAACAAACAGAGCTTCAAGATTAGCACATAAGATGTGACGGAATTAGTATATAGTTTCACTAGAAAGAACCTGATAGTTTGTCGATAAAGAAGGGGATGCCTTGGGCATCCCCAAGCTTTGACGCATGAGTATTCTTGAATATATTGGGGTGAACCACCGGGGCATCCCCAAGCTTTGGCGTTACTATCCTCTTGATCACATTATATCATCCTTCTCTCTTGATCCTTGAAAACTTCTTCCACACCAAACTTAGACTAACTTCATTAGAGGGTTAGTGCATAAACAATTATGATATTATGTAGGAACACAATTGCTATCAATGCTACTGGACATTATCTACAGCCAGTGATACTTAATAGGATAAAAATATCCAATCAAAATAGCAAAATATGCTTTGCAAAAGAAAATGGCAGAATCTATCAAAAACAGAACAGTACGTAAAGATGAATTTTTTCGAGCCACTTAACTTGCTCAGATCAGAAAACTCAAATTTAATTAAAGTTGCGTATACATCTGAGGATTGCGCACAAAAAAGGGCAGATTTTTTTGACGTTCCAGTGAATTGATATGAATTTAACGGTTTCAGCACAGGATTTGAATTTGAACATCCACTTTCAACTAGAGTCTTAACTTGACACAACATTGCAATAAAATAAAGATACAAAGGAATTGCTACAGAGGTAGGACAAGTCCTTGACAAATGCTGAAAATAAAAGATAATGGGTTGCCTCCCAAAAGCGCTTTCTTTAATGCCTTCTAGCTAGGCTTGATAGTTGTTATGATGCTCTAATAAATAAAGAAATTGAAGCAAAAGGAGCATCAAGAGGCAAATTTAAAACACATTTAAGTCTAACCCACTTCCTATGGACAGGAATATTGTACACAAATAAATCCACAAAGAACAAAGTGACAAGCATAGGAAGATAAAATAAGAGTAACTTCAAAAAATTTAGCATATAGAGAGGTGTTTTAGTAACATGAAAACTTCTACAACCATATTCTCCTCTCTCATAATAATTTTCAGTAGTAGAAATAAATTCAACCATATAACCACAAGTATCATTCAACTTAGATAATATAGGCACATAAAGAGGATCATTAAATTTATTTTGGAATTCATTAGTATGCTTTCCTCTTTTAAAATAGTTGCTAAGATCAATATCAAGTTTAAGATCATGGTTGCAACAAAAATTGGGAACTAGAGACAATTGCAAACCACATAAGTATCTCTCAACATTAGCAAATTCCTCCTCCATGGTGTAATTAGGAGAATTCAAAAACAAAGTAGGATTCTCATGAGTAAGAGTACCATCACAAGCAGCAATTATATCATTTTTACCCTCACATGAATAACTAATAACCTCTAAACATAGAGGATTATTGATAAGCATAGGACCATAAAGCATTATCATATATAACAATGGAGACCACATTTTTACTTCTGTTATTTTGTTTTATTTTTCTTGTGTCAAGGAGCATGTCTTTTTCAAATTTATCAAAAGTAGATATTGCAATAGATTCATGACATTCAACAATATAGCACACTTCCTCCTTAGGCACGTATGGAGGGAAATCAAATAATGTAAGAGTTCAAGAGTTACTCTCTTTAGAAGGTAGATCCTCCTTTTGTTCTTCACTATCCTCCTCTTTTTCATCTAATGAGCTTTTAGGTTCAGCAATTTCTTCTTCTACAGGTTCCTGCAAGACAACGGTTTCTTCTATTTTAGGATATCTTTTCTCAATAAATTCAGCAATATAAGTATTCTCATTATAATATTCAAGACAGTAACCAAGTATAGCATAACACTCAGTTTTACAAGGGGCATCATCATTTTGAATATAACCAACAATTTCATAGGCACCCTTAAAAACAACAAATTCTTCAATTTGTTCAAGATTACGAAAGTCATAGTTTCCTTTAGCATAAGCAGTCAAGGTTTTATTATCATTATAATCACATTGGAAATGGAGGTATTTATGCCTTCTACAAAAAAAAGATTCATTAAAACAGTAGGATTCATCATATGTAGAACACAAGTTCTTAGCAAAATAATTCAATCTACTTATTTGTTCCCATAAATATTACCCCTTTTTAGACAAGCGGTATTCCTCTTTTATATTAAATGTAGAATCCATTGAAAGCAAGTAAAGAACCAGACATAATATGCAAACCGAAATTTAAAAAAGGCAACAAAACTTAAAATAAAATGTTAAAACCGAAATAAGAAAAGTAATGCAAGTAACTATTTTTTTTGTATTTTTGAAATTAAGCAAACAAGACAGTAATAAAAATAAACTAAGCAAGACAATAACTGTAACATCCCAAAAATTTCAAAAATTTAAAACTTTGCATTCATGCATCATATTGACATCACATTTCAATCACATAAGGATTAAATAAAAATTCAAATTATAAATATAAATAAATTATAATTCCATAAAATTGTTTAATTGTACTCGTTATAAAATTCCTTTATATAAAATTATTTGTTGGACAAGAATGATACCAACAAGTTGTAAATTTGATAAGCTTTCCAAAACATATTTTTATGAATTTTTCTGAATTAATTTGATTAAGTTTTAAAATCATTTTTGAAATCTGTTTTGAAAAACAGAAAAGGAATTAAAAAAAATAAAAATAACTGTTTTCGGAATCAAATGGGCCGTGGCCCGTGGCTATTCACCGCGCACGCGAAACGCAACGGCCCGCCAGCGGCCCAGCGCTCTCTCTCTCGCTCGCTGTCGCTGACAGGTGGGACCCACCTGTCATCACCCTCGCGAAGACGTTCGTCCCTAAATCACGCTCCCGACCCCGACAGGAAACGGCGAATTGATTCACACGATTATGGGCGATTTACTACTCCCCTTACCTCGCCTCCTTTCCCTACTAATACCCCTCTTCTCTCTCTTCCGTTTGCCCCAAACCAATCAACCCGAGAGCTACCAGGCCGCACACATTCGTCTTCGGAGTTCCGCGGTGGCCACCGGCGAAAACTTCGATATCCGGTGAGCTAAAGCAATGCCGAGCCCTCTCGTAGTTTCCCCTCGCGCCCTTGCACTCACGCGACACCTTTTGACACGGTTACGGGCTATTTTGTGCAGCACTTCGTCGAGTTCGTCCACGACAGAGGAGATCCGCCGCCACGCACAACTCCGGTGAGCTCTTCCGAGGAGACGAGGACGCTCTGCTCATCGCCGTCTCGCCATCGTATCCATCTCGACGTCGCGCACCCCCTGGTGAGCTTCGTTTCTCACCTAGAGCCGTAGAGCGTCGCGAGCGCAGACGCCGGCCATGGCTCCACCGCGCCCCGCGCGTCTCCGGCGACTCGCGCCGCCCGCGTTAGGTCAACGCATCCTGGACCGTTGGATCTAGATCCAACAGATCCGCTTTATTTTATTTTTTCGTCGCGGTTGATTAATCAGACAAGTCCGATTTCATTTAGATCCAACGGCTCTCAATCGCGATCCGCGTCGAAGCGGTACGGACGAATCAGGTCGCGCCGCGTGGACGATTATTTTTCTATTTTCGAATAGAATTTAGAAATTAAGACAGAAAACTATTAAAACTTGCAAAATCATGCATGCATACATTTTTATGCTTTGATGTTTTAAGTGTTGCATGTGGTGTTTATTTATTTTATTTTTGTATTGTTTGTTGTTAGATTGTGAAGAGGAGGAAGGACTTGCTTGTGATTGTTAATCTTGTTGTGCTTGTGCCTCCTGTTACCAAGGCAAGTGACATTCATAATATACCCAATATTTTCTATATGCATAGTAGTATTTTGAATAGTATGCATGATAGGAATTTCTGAACTATTTTATAATGCTAAGTTAGTTTATACTTGCAAATATCCTAGTAGTGTGTAGCCATCCTTTTCCCATGCAGCCATAAAAAGTTTTATTAGATGCTTTGCTATGCTATAAAAGAGTTTACTTACCATGCTATAGAAATAATTCTAAGTGTTAAACTTAAAATGCACATCTGGGTGGAATTGGTTGGTATGGTTTATGTTGAGTGGCTTTTGGGACTATGCTTGTGGTGTATTCGCCTAGGATGAATGTCTATTCTACTTATGGCCATGAGCATGGTGGTTGTCACCCAGAAGTGCACTTGTGGACGGCCACCCAGGTACAAAGAGATTACTAAGTCCCTCCAAGTTTAGAAGCTTCCCGTGCAGCCTTTTGACAATGGGCTCTGTCTAGAATAACTAAGTTGTGAGAGTGCAACCTGTCAGCTTGACAAGCAGATGTAGAGTTGGTAGGTGGAACGGGTCTTGCTAGTATGGTTGCATTCTTCTTCTGAAAGTTCTTGTCTCAATTCTCTCCTTTCCTTAATACACTCCGCGTGTATAGGATGTTTGGGTCAATTGAGTCTAAAGGTGAAAGTGCACAACCTCTGCAGAGTCGACAATCTGAGTACTTAGCCGTGTCCCCAGAAATGGACTACTTCGAGCAGCTGGACAAGGATGGGTGGAAGAATCTCAACATTGTTTTCATAAAGTAAAATTTGACTAAGGAAAGAATTGTTGGTGCACTTGGGCTTTATCCCTTGGTGCCAAGTCCTTGAGAAATAAAAGTGTTTTACAAAAGATAGGAAAAACTTGCTTTCTGCAAAATAGCCTCCAACCCCACCAAGCCAAATAATGCATATAGATTCTAGACTTGTCATTTTATATCTACCATAGTCACTTGCCAATACATCATTGTATTGACCTCCTTCGGGGGCTGCATATTCAAATGTGCAGGTAATTCTGATGAAGAATGAGAATGGACTCAAGTGTACACCCAACATGTCTGCCTGTGGCGCATGCTTGAAGATGAGGCTCATTGTTATTCGCTTTCGTTGTGAACTCTGAATTTTAGCTAGCCTTCATGGCTATGCAACTTGTAATAAAGCTATACTTAGCTATTATTTTTTGGATCTCGTTGTAGCAATTTTAATACTTATGCAATGGTACTTTATATTTTGTACTGTGGTGCTGGCAGTGATCCAGGGACTAGCACATAACACAGGTGTTCCAACTTTAATAAGAGTTGGGGCGCTATAAAATGGTATCAGAGCAAAGTGTTGCCTGTAGGTTCGAGCCCTTAGGATTGGTTAAGCCCCTTTTTGGTCATAATATTACCATCTTTGAAGTATGTTGGATGCTAGCGTCATAGTGGGATGAAGCGGCCCGGGACAAACTTTACATGTCCGCGTACATGAGACCTGTTCCACAACATAAGTGGCTGGCCGGGTGTCTGTCTCTCTCACTATAGTGAAAAATCCAATTTACAAAGAGTTGTTAATATTTGTTGATCACCTTAAGATTTTGACTTAGTATTTTCTAAATTAATAATGCACACCATGACTAGTACTTCTTTACCTTATGCATTTCTTGTTTTAATTCTTGTCTTTCTACCTAAAGGATGACGAGCTTCCACTTCACCACCGCGGAGGACTTCGAGAACACCCGTTTTGGCTGCTACCTCCTTGACATCGGCGAGAAATTAGGGTTACCGCTACCTCAAGTCAAAGGCTTCATCCTGAAGAAGTTTAACAAAGAGGGTTGTTGGGGAATAAAAGCAACTCAACCAGGACGTGAAGAAGAGCCCCCACTGGAGATCAAAATGGTTAGCGACTCCAAAGATAAAGGACTCAATCTAGTCATGCAAGATCTGATTGGACGCCTCTGCGAACGCTACAGCACAGAGTTGAAGGGCCACTACTCCATTTTCTTTGGAAGGAGAAACGAGGATGGAGAACCTTACCTTTATGATGTCGGAGAAAGAGGCAAGGCAAAACCCCTTAGTCTTTATTTTCAGGAGTTGGAAATCCTTGTCAGAGAACTTTATGAGGATAGGCGCACTGAGCTCCTGAAGAACGATGAGTTGTCTGCCTTACTCAAGGAAAACGAGGAGAATACGAAGGCTCGGGAGGAAGTGACTAAAGCCCAAGAAGAGAGGTTCGCTGCTCAAGAGGAGAAGTACAGGAGGCAGGAGAAAAAAGTTCAAGAGAAGAACAAGACTATCAGAGAACACAAGGCAGAACTCGAGAGCAATGAAGTCGAGTTCGAGGCTGATAGTGACTTGATCAAACGACTTCGTACTGAGAAGAGGGAGCTGCAAGAAAAGAACTCTGCCCTGGAGAAAGAAGTAAAGGAACTCAAGGAGGTACTCGCCAATGAAGGAATCGAGATTCAGGAAATTGAAGAGGAAGAAGATGACATGGTCGAGTAGTTAGTTAGTAAGACTACCATTTATCATTCACCTCATCGTTATCTTAGTCTTGTATTGATCTACCAACTTGTG
Organism: Poa annua; assembly: GCA_026929855.1. Taxonomy (NCBI): domain Eukaryota; kingdom Viridiplantae; phylum Streptophyta; class Magnoliopsida; order Poales; family Poaceae; genus Poa; species Poa annua. Next base: position 54,716,445 of record CM049426.1, on the reverse strand, counting down.
GTAAGGCAGTACTTTCCCTTGTATCCTCGGAACCACACGAGTTTATTTTCCAAACTTCTATATCGTTTCCCTTAAAAGGTTTGATTTGTGTGTGGGTTGTTTTATAAGTTGTTTGTGGATTGCTAGACTTGTTTGTTTTGTGCATGGGTAGGATTCCTCCTTATAGTTGTATCTATCTTATACTCATCCATGCTAAAACCCCACAGATGCCTCCACGACGTGATTCCGACAACAACGAGGCTATGCAATCACTGATGGCAGCTCAAGCCCAACTAATGACCATGATGACTCAGTTCATTGCAGCAACCAACAACAACAACAACAACAATAACAACAACCCGCCACCACCACCACCTCCAGTGGACAGACTTGCAAGATTCCTAAGGTTTAGGCCTAATAAGTTTTCCTCTGCTACTGAACCAATAGTGGCGGATGACTGGCTCCGTTCAGTCAACAAGGACTTGGTAACTTGTGAGTGTTCTGAGGCAGAAAAGGTGAAGTTCACTGCACACCTATTGGAAGGACCTGCTGCCTTGTGGTGGGAGACCTATCAAGTGACTCATCCCTTGGATGGCATGACTCGGGATGCGTTCAAGGAAGGTTTCCGCAATGCTCACATTTCCTCTGGCATAATGAACCTGAAGAAAGAGGAATTTCGTAGCTTGAGGCAGGGAGGTAGAACTATGAAGGAGTATATGGATGACTTCTGTATGCTATCAAGGTATGCACCAGAGGACATCGACACTGATGCTAAGAGGAAGGAAAAATTCCTTAATGGACTTAGGGGAGAATTGAAGATACCCTTGTCTGTGGCATATGTTCCTAACTATCAAGTTCTGCTGGATCAAGCAATCACTCTGGACAATAACATAAGAAAAGAATAGAATAGGAAGAGGAAGTTCGGTGCAAGTAAGGTTCATTCTGAAGGGACACACAAGAAACCACACACCTCTGAAGTCAGTGGCCATAAACCCTGGAATTATTCCAACAGTGGTAGTGGCCAAAAACATCATGGTCATAACCACAATGGAGGATACAAAGGAAACAATGGAGGTTACAAAGGAAATAATGGTGGATTCAAGGGAAACCATCACCATGGCCATAATCATGAAAATGGTAATCCCCGTCCTAACTATGAAGGGAAGAAAGACTTGTCTAATGTGACTTGCTTCAAGTGCAAGAAGACAGGACATTATGCAACTGAATGCCCAGAGAGAAAGGCTGATGAAAATTCCAAGTCCAATCCTTTCCAGAAGGGACAAGTGAACCACATCAATGTGGAAGAAGTTCATGATGAACCTGATGCTGTGATTGGTAAGTTCCTGCTCAATTCTTTTCCAGCATTAGTCTTATTTGATACTGGAGCATCGCATTCATTCATATCAAGAGCTTTTGTAAACAAACATGGGCTAGCCGAGGAAAGCTTAGGAAAACCTATAAGAGTGAATTCACCTGGGGGTGAGATGATAGTAAATTCTGGATGTAGGCAATTAGAGTTAAAGATTGGAAAATATCCTTTTCCAACAGACTTAGTCATCCTAGAAACCCAAGGTTTGGATGTTATCATTGGAATGGATTGGATGACCCGTTTTGAAGGAATCATAGACTGTGCAAATAGAGCTATCACCCTCACCACCCCAGAGAAACAGAAGATTAAATTCATATCAACTTTCAAACTTAAGAAAGTTCGGCTAAATTCTCTTAAGGGGGTTAGCCTTGGTGAAGTGTTGATTGTCCAGAAGTACCCAGATGTTTTCCCAGAAGAACTACCGGGAATGCCACCCGATAGAGATGTGGAGTTTCTCATTGAACTAAAACCGGGTACTGGACCAATAGCCAAGAGGCCATATCCTATGGCTGTCGATGAACTGAGAGAGCTCAAGAAGCAACTGGAGGACCACATTCAGAAAGGATTTATCCGTCCAAGTTCATCACCATGGGGAGCACCAGTTCTATTTGTTAAAAAGAAAGACCAAAGCCAGAGACTAGTCACGGACTACAAGGATATAAATGAACACACCATCGAGAACAAGTACCCGTTACCTAAGATAAATGAACTATTTGATCAACTGGAAGGTGCTTGTGTCTTCTCCAAGATTGATCTTCGATCAGGTTACCTCCAAATGAAAGTTAGAGAAATGGATATACCAAAAACAGCGTTTGTTACGAGATATGGCTCTTATGAGTACACAATAATGCCTTTTGGATTAACCAATGCTCCAGCCTATTTCATGAATATGATGAATAAAGTGTTCATGGATTTTCAAGATAAGTTTGTGGTAGTTTTTATCGATGACATTTTAATCTACTCCAAAAGTCACAAAGAACATGAAGAACATTTGCGTCTGGTATTGCAGAGACTACGTGAACATAGGTTGTATGCCAAATACAGTAAATGTGAGTTTTGGCTAGAACAAGTCGGATTTCTAGGCCATGTGGTATCCAAAGAGGGTATAGCAGTGGATCCTGAAAAAGTTTCTGCGGCAACCAATTGGGAACCACCAAAGAATGTGGGAGAATTACGTAGTTTTCTGGGTCTAGCGGGATACTACCGAAGATTTATTGAAAACTTCTCCAAGATTGCTAAAGCCTTAATGGAATTGTTGAAAAAGGAGAAGAAATTTGAGTGGAATGAGGCATGCGAAGCCAGTTTTCAAGAATTGAAGAAACGTCTAGTTTCAGCCCCAGTTCTATGCTTACCTGATTTGGAGAAAGAATTCCAAGTGTATTGTGATGCTTCACGCCAAGGTCTTGGAAGTATATTGATGCAGAAAGGTAGAGTGGCATCCTATGCCTCTAGACAGCTCAAGAAACATGAAACAAATTATCCCACTCATGATCTCGAGTTAGCCTCAGTAGTACATGCCTTGAAGACATGGAGACCCTATCTGATGGGAAAAAGATGTGAAGTGTTCACTGACCACAAAAGTTTGAAGTATATTTTCACCCAGAAAGAATTGAACATGAGACAGAGAAGATGGTTGGAACTTACCAAGGATTATGATCTAAGTCTTCAATAACATCCTGGAAAGGCTAATGTAGTAGCTGATGCCCTGAGTCGTAAGGTTTATGTGAATGGCCTCACGGCAGGAGAAATACCTGAGGATTTATGCAAGGCATTCAAGGACCTCAGATTGGAAGTAGTACCAGAAGGTTTTGTAGCCTCATTAGTAGTACAACCTACTTTGATGGACAAGATACGTGAAGCTCAGAAAGGAGACAAGGAAATAGAAGAAATCAAAGTCAATTTGAGAGCAGGAAAAGCTAAAGGATTCCATGAGGATGAGCAAGGGATTTTGTGGTTTGAAAAACACGTATGTGTGGCCAATGATCCTGATCTTAGAAAGTTAATTCTGCAAGAAGCTCATGAGACACCTTATTCCATTCATCCGGGAAATACCAAGATGTATATGGATGTAAAGGAGAGGTCTTGGTGGAACAATCTGAAAAGAGAAATAGCAGAATATATCGCAAAGTGCGATGTATGCAGTCGAGTAAAAGCAGAACATCAGAAACCAGCAGGACTCTTGCAACCTTTGATAGTACCGGATTGGAAGTGGGATTCTATTGGGATGGATTTCATCACCGGGTTACCAAGGACCAGATCGGGTTATGATTCTATTTGGCTTATTGTTTGTCGTCTAACCAAAATAGCTCACTTTATACATGTGAAGACCACTTATACAAGTGCTAAGTTAGCTGATATTTACATGAAAAGAATAGTGTGCCTTCATGGTGTTCCCAAGAGTATAGTGTCTGACAGAGGAACCCAGTTCACATCTCATTTCTGGAAACAGTTGCATGAATCACTGGGAACCAGATTGTAATTCAGTACGGCTTTTCACCCGCAAACAGATGGCCGAACTGAAAGAGTAAATCAGATTTTAGAGGATATGTTAAGAGCTTGTGCGCTCGATTATGGGTCTAGCTGGGACGATAATCTACCTTACACTGAATTCTCCTACAATAACAGTTACCAAGCCAGCATTGAGATGGCACCGTTTGAAGCCTTATATGGAAAGAAATGCACAACCCCATTGTTGTGGAGTGGTGTAGGAGCACGAAGTTTCTTTGGACCTGATATAATCCAAGAGGCTGAAGAGAAGGTCAGACTGATTAAAGATAGATTGAAGATAGCACAATCACGCCAGAAAAGCTACGCAGATTCTAAACGTAGAGAAGTCACCTACGAGGTGGGTGATAGAACCTATCTTAGAGTGTCACCACTCCGGGGTGTAAAGAGGTTTGGAATCAAAGGAAAGTTAGCACCTCGATTCATTGGACCATTCAAAATTCTTTCTCGCAAAGGTGAAGTGGCATATGAGTTAGAACTGCTAGAAGTTCTGTCTGCGGTTCATAATGTGTTCCATGTCAGTCAATTGAAGAAATGTCATCCCGAGATGATGGGAGTTCCTTTAAAGGATATTGTACCTCTCGAGGAAGTACAATTGGAGAGTGACCTGACCTACGAAGAGAAGCCCATCAAGATATTGCAGACCGCAGAAAGAGTCACCCGTACCAAAACCATCAAGTTTTGCAAAGTCCAGTGGAATCATCACACCGAGGAAGAAGCCACCTGGGAACGAGAGGATGACCTTCGAGAAGACCATCCTCACCTATTTGCTGACCTTTCCGAAGCTCGAGGGCGAGCTTCATCTTAAGGGGGTTAGTCTGTAACATCCCAAAAATTTCAAAAATTTAAAACTTTGCATTCATGCATCATTCATCATATTGACATCACATTTCAATCACATAAGGATTAAATAAAAATTCAAATTATAAATATAAATAAATTATAATTCCATAAAATTGTTTAATTGTACTCCTTATAAAATTCCTTTATATAAAATTATTTGTTGGACAAGAATGATACCAACAAGTTGTAAATTTGATAAGCTTTCCAAAACATATTTTTATGAATTTTTCTGAATTAATTTGATTAAGTTTAAAAATCATTTTTGAAATTTGTTTTGAAAAACAGAAAAGGAATTGAAAAAATAGAAATAGTTGTTTTCGGAATCAAATGGGTCGTGGCCCGTGGCTATTCACCGCGCACGCGAAACACAACGGCCCGCCAGCGGCCCAGCGCTCTCTCTCTCTCTCTCGCTCGCTGTCGCTGACAGGTGGGACCCACCTGTCATCACCCTCGCGAAGACGTTCGTCCCCAAATCACGCTCTTGACCCTGACAGGAAACGGCGAATTGATTCGCACGATTATGGGCGATTTACTACTCCCCTTACCTCGCCTCCTTTCCCTACTAATACCCCTCTCCTAGAGCCGTAGAGCGTCGCGAGCGCAGACGCCGACCATGGCTCCGCCGTGCCCCGCGCGTCTCCGGCGACTCGCGCCGCCCGCGTTTGGTCAACGCATCCTGGACCGTTGGATCTAGATCCAACAGATCCGCTTTATTTTATTTTTTCGTCGCGGTTGATTAATCAGACGCGTCCGATTTTTGTATCATTAATCAGACGCAAAATTCATAACTTTCAATCTGTAAGTCTAAATTTGAAAAACTTTATATCATTGGAAAGCCCTGCTCATGTAGTTTATTTTTGTATCATTAGTTTGTCATTTTAGTGTCTTTAAAAATTGTCAAATTCACAGATTGGCATTTCGGCCATTTAAATTCATAATTTAAATATTAAAAATGTTTTTCATCTAAATCCAGTCGTTATGGAATAATAATTTTGCTCTCTGTCCAGAAAGTGCAACATGAGTTTTTATTGAAATTTTTATAAAAGAACTAAGGATTTTGAGTGTAATATTTAAATTGACTATAATTATTCTTTTTATTTTAATTGTTAAAATAGAAGATAAAATATTGTTCATTGCATTTCTGCATTAAATAAACAGAGAGAATAAAATTAATAATAAGTTGTTTTGGTTATATTCATAGCATATCATGCATGCATACATTTTTATGCTTTGATGTTTTAAGTGTTGCATGTGGTGTTTATTTATTTTATTTTTGTATTGTTTGTTGTTAGATTGTGAAGAGGAGGAAGGACTTGCTTGTGATTGTTAATCTTGTTGTGCTTGTGCCTCCTGTTACCAAGGCAAGTGACATTCATAATATACCCAATATTTTCTATATGCATAGTAGTATTTTGAATAGTATGCATGATAGGAATTTCTGAACTATTTTATAATGCTAAGTTAGTTTATACTTGCAAATATCCTAGTAGTGTGTAGCCATCCTTTTCCCATGCAGCCATAAAAAGTTTTATTAGATGCTTTGCTATGCTATAAAAGAGTTTACTTACCATGCTATAGAAATAATTCTAAGTGTTAAACTTAAAATGCACATCTGGGTGGAATTGGTTGGTATGGTTTATGTTGAGTGGCTTTTGGGACTATGCTTGTGGTGTATTCGCCTAGGATGAATGTCTATTCTACTTATGGCCATGAGCATGGTGGTTGTCACCCAGAAGTGCACTTGTGGACGGCCACCCAGGTACAAAGAGATTACTAAGTCCCTCCAAGTTTAGAAGCTTCCCGTGCAGCCTTTTGACAATGGGCTCTGTCTAGAATAACTAAGTTGTGAGAGTGCAACCTGTCAGCTTGACAAGCAGATGTAGAGTTGGTAGGTGGAACGGGTCTTGCTAGTATGGTTGCATTCTTCTTCTGAAAGTTCTTGTCTCAATTCTCTCCTTTCCTTAATACACTCCGCGTGTATAGGATGTTTGGGTCAATTGAGTCTAAAGGTGAAAGTGCACAACCTCTGCAGAGTCGACAATCTGAGTACTTAGCCGTGTCCCCAGAAATGGACTACTTCGAGCAGCTGGACAAGGATGGGTGGAAGAATCTCAACATTGTTTTCATAAAGTAAAATTTGACTAAGGAAAGAATTGTTGGTGCACTTGGGCTTTATCCCTTGGTGCCAAGTCCTTGAGAAATAAAAGTGTTTTACAAAAGATAGGAAAAACTTGCTTTCTGCAAAATAGCCTCCAACCCCACCAAGCCAAATAATGCATATAGATTCTAGACTTGTCATTTTATATCTACCATAGTCACTTGCCAATACATCATTGTATTGACCTCCTTCGGGGGCTGCATATTCAAATGTGCAGGTAATTCTGATGAAGAATGAGAATGGACTCAAGTGTACACCCAACATGTCTTCCTGTGGCGCATGCTTGAAGATGAGGCTCATTGTTATTCGCTTTCGTTGTGAACTCTGAATTTTAGCTAGCCTTCATGGCTATGCAACTTGTAATAAAGCTATACTTAGCTATTATTTTTTGGATCTCGTTGTAGCAATTTTAATACTTATGCAATGGTACTTTATATTTTGTACTGTGGTGCTGGCAGTGATCCAGGGACTAGCACATAACACAGGTGTTCCAACTTTAATAAGAGTTGGGGCGCTACAATAACAAAATAAAAAGATTGGAAGTGCGAAAACTCCCCTCGTGAAGGAATGCACAACTCCCCGGCATCGGCGCCAGAAATTCTTGATGCTTTTTGCATCAAGTTTCGGGCGCGTAGATGACGAGGCAACTTGATGTGGTTTTGCTTCTTTATGTCCCTCGCAACGGCGCCGGAAATCTTGATGCACTACACGGGCGTGAAGTTGGGAAAATCCCAAGAGGAAGGTGTGAAGTAGCATTGCAGCAAGATTTCCCTCAGTTACGAAACCAAGGTTATCGAACCAGTAGGAGATGAACGTTCCCCTCGAGGTTTCAACGACGCTATAAACTTGGTGTGGTGAAGGAGACGTGGAATCTGCACACAACACAATCAAAGTATTTTGCCCCGACTCAACGGTGAGGGTGTCAATCCCACCGGTTTGCTGTAACAAAGGATTAAACGTATGTGTGGAAGAAAGATGTCTGTTTGCAGAAAGTAACAGGTTTACGGTTGTGGTTTTATTAGATTAATGAGAAGGACCGGGGTCCACAGTTCACTAGTGGTGTCTCTCCATAAATAATAATAGCATTCATCCATGTGTGGTAAACAAATTACAGCTAGCCAATTGACAGAATAATGATGAGCAACCCAATGCATATACTAACGTCAAGATGTCTAGTGTGAGAGATTCATTCGGGCATTACAACAATATAATCAGATCGTTCCAACCGCATCTATGACTAATAATCCACCTTCCGGTTAGCATCCGCACCCCTTTCAGTATTAAGTTGCATGCAACAGATTATCGCCTTAACCACTGTATGTAAAGTAAGTAAGTAACATCTTCCTTAGACAGAGTACTACTGTTTTATCCCTAGTAGCAACAGTAGATCTACAACCTTAGAGCTTTCTGTCACTGCCCCAGATTTAATAGAGACATGAACCTACTATCGAGCATAAATACCCCCTCTTGGAGTTACAAGCATCTACTTGGCCAAAGAACACACAAGTAACGGAGAGCATGCAAGATCATTAAATAGCACACACATGATATATTATGAAGCAATAACTTTAGTACTCAATATTCATCGTATCCCAGCAAACAACATGGAGAATTACATAAAGATGATCTTGATCATGATAGGCAGCTCATAAGATCTAAACATGATAGCACAAGAGGAGAAGACAACCATCTAGCTACTGCTATGGACCCATAGTCTAAGTTAGACTACTCACGCATCAGTCCAGAGGCGGTCATGGCGACGTAGAGGCCTCCGGGGACGATTCCCCCTCTCGGCAGGGCACCGCGGAGCAGTTCTGATCTCCCCCGAACTGGTGTTGATGACGGCGGCGGCTCGGGACCCGTGGAGGAAAAAGTGATTAACCGTATCGAGTTTTTAGGTCAGGGAGGTATTTATGGGCGAAAGACCTAGGTCAGTGGGCGTCCGATGGTGCCACATCACCTCCTGGCGCGGCCAGGTTGGGGCCCGCGCCAGCAGGTGGTGTGGGCTCCTCGTGTCCCTTCTTCGTCTCGTCTTCGGTTCATCGCGATGCAAATATTCCAAAAATAATTCCAGGTTGATTTATTTCCAATTTGGCGGATATTTCCTTAAGTATTTTTCTGAAATAAAAAACAACAGAAAACAGGGAACTGTCATTGTGGCATCTTGTTAATAGGTTAGTCCCAGAAAATGCATAAAACTTTATAAAATGCATATAAAACATGTAATAATATGATATAACATAGCATGGAACATAAGAAATTATGGATACGTTGGAGACGTATCATTGATCAATTATTTATGAAAGCACAAGATATGAATTCCTGCCTAAGGTTAGGTCTTATGGTGATAAGATGATGAGTTTAGACTTCTTTTCATTCCATCATCCATTTAAATGGAGTAAGAAGGATGCACTCCTTCTTGATAGAGTTAATGTATTTGGAATATATCTAATAATATATATATATATATATTTGAGTTTGTGAAATGGGTATCCGGTAGATTTACTCCATTTAGTTGGTATATATAAGGCTTGAACATATATCAACTAATGCTTTCATGTCATTCCCAATTCCTTATGGCCAAGTCTCACTTTCCTTGAGAATGAATTATTGATTCAACCGATAGATGATTATCCATTAGTGATCTTGTGGCTCTTCTCTTATGTGAATCTTTTATTCACATGGTCATGAAAGATGATACATGTGACTCCTAGATATGGATATTGATTATATAGACTTATGATTTGGCATTACTTTCTCTTTGGTTATGATCCCCTTGGAGAAACACCATAAATCCATATGTGACTTTACTTTGGCATTGATCCTTCTGAACAAGAGGTAGATATTCAAGACAAGTTCTTCTTGTCCTATATTGAAATTCCAACATCACTTGTCTCACCCTTGTGGCGAGGACAATTCAATGTAACCAAGCCAAATTTCTTTGAGTTGGTGGTATATGAATGTATGTGTATTTTATGACATCAAATGGCCTTATGGATATAGAAGAATTTGTTGACAAGGCTATAAAGCTTATCACCAAATTACTTCATATGGTCAATGGCTGTTGAATTTGATGTACTGGATTATCTATCCTTCTATTCATGTGTATATGGCACTTCATTGTTTGTGCATACAAAAATGAGTTGTCAACAAGGTTGCAAAGCTTGTTATCAACCTACTTCTATATAACACTAACCTTGTAATGTCATACCATTTCCTGAGAGATAAAGATGGTTGAAGATAAAAGAGTTTCCAATTCTTCATGATAGATTGGCATAACACTTCTATGCCCATCTAAGGAATGCTTCTCTAAGACTTCTTGTTGTGTTTCCTCCTTTCTGGTCATCTTCTCTTCTGGATGCCTTTGAGAAGATTGGGAGATAAGAAACTAAGATGTCTAGATCAAGGAAGAAGATCTAGGTTAATATTAAGGTGAATCAGCTTGGTCTTCAAGGCTGTCATGAATTCCATGTACTAGAAGTATGTCTAGCACAATTGATGAGAATAGATGCTCAGAGGATAGCTAAAATAGATGGGTTGATCATTAACTCCTAATTAATGTTTTGGTGTAACCAGTTTTATTTTCTTTAGTGTAATATCTCATCGTGTATCTCTCTACCCCAAAATAAGTTGTATCCCAAGATCATCTCAAAGTTCTTAGCGCTCAAGTGGATGATTGATGACCCAAAATTATAGGGGGTGTATCGCAGTACTTTTGATAAATAAGAGTGTTGAACCCAACGAGGAGCAGAAAGTGTTGACAAATGATTTTGATGAGGATTTCACTTTAACACTAGCAGACAAGTTTCCAGTAGACTTAGAGATAATAGATAAATAAAGTGCGAGTAAATAAAGCGCGGCAATTATAGTTGCAGCGAGGGGCCCAATCCTTTTGAGAGCAAAGGACAAGCCGGTTTATTTACTTATGATGACCAAACGTTCTTGAGTACACACGGGATTTCTGTCTAGTGCTTTCGCTTCATATTGATGGATAATCTTTAGTGTTTAGATAAGTGTCGTGTGGGTGAACCTATGCTAATGCACCGCCCTTTCTAGGACTAATACATACTTATGATTATACCCCTTGCAAGCATCCGCAAATACAAGAAAGTAATTAAGATAAATCTAACCATAGCCTTAAACTCTGAGATCCCGCGATCCCTCGCGCATCGGAATACCAACGGGGGGTTTACGTTTCTGTCACTCCGGCAACCCCACAAATGATAACCGAATACACGATGCATCCTCCTAGGTCCATAAAGGCGAAGTGTCATGTAGTCTACGTTCACATGACACCACTAGAAGAATGGCACCACAACTTAAATATCAAAACATCAAATATTAATCAACATAGTTCACTACTAACATCTAGACTTATCCCATGTCCTCAAGAACACAACGAACTACTCACAGCACACCATAATGAACATGATCAGAGGTGATATAATGATGGATAACAATCTGAACATACACCCTAGTTCAACGGTTTCACTCAATAGCATCAATAACAAGAGTAATCAACACCGGGAGAGTTTCCTCTATCAAATACACGGAGTTTAGTCCTAGATGTTACACCGGGAACGGAGTGGATGGATGGATATGACGGTGTCGGCGGTGGAGATGGTGGTGTTGGCAATGGTGATGGAGTGCAGCTCGATGACGGTGACGATGGCGACGATTTCCCTCCTCCGGGAGGGAATTTCCCCGGCGGCAACGCAACCTGCCGGAGAGCTTTTCTCTCTCTATCTTCTCCGCCTCGTGGTGGCGGCGGAGATGGTTTCTGTCCAACATAGTAATTTTAGGTCTTCGGGGGAAACAAGTACGCGAAGGGGTGCGCCGGGTGGTGGGCCAGGGCGGCCTCATCACTTGCTCGCGAGGCCAGAAGGGCTGCCGCACCATGAGGTGATGAGGGCCCCCTGGGGCCCACCCCAGGCTCCTCTTTTGGTATCCTTCGTGAAATAATTCAGAAATAATTCCCAGTTAGCCGCTTTGTTCTTCTGGTCTTCGCAAATATTGTATCTTGACGGTGCTTTTTCCAGCAGAATTCAGTCTCCAGAGTTTCATCCCCCAATTATCATCAATCTTGCAAAATAGATAAAATAACATAAGTAGCATCTCCAAATACGATATATATCAGTGAATAGCAGTAAATTATAATATAAAATAGTGATGCAAAATGGACGTATCAATGATCTACTAGAATTCCACCAACTCAAGTGAAACTTGATCACTTAGTGTTTTGAAATTAATTGCACGACAATTCTTTGGATTTTCTGATGCATGAATGCAATGCACACTCTTGTGTCCACTCTATTTATGGACCCTAAGTTCTGGGATGTTATAGATGCCCTGTTGTATCTCGTTACCGACAAAGGTTAATAACTCGTCTGTGACATTGGATCTCCATGACCTAGTCATAAGATGCGCAGCTATATAGACGTAATCTCACCGAGTGGGATTAGAGTATCTTTCCATTACACGAATGAGCAAATCCCGCTCTTGATCCATACGTCTCAACATACTCTTTCGAGATACCCAAGATAGACACCTTTATTGTCATGCTATATACACTACACCACGGTAGACACCTGCCAACACACATGTGTATGGATAGATGCAATAAGGCCAACAGATCAAGTGTCGGCATAGTTATTAAGCTTTGCCATCAAAGTATCTGTAGGCAAAGATTAGGAAATACAGACAACAAGAGAACTTGCCTATGGCAAGATGGTTAGGAGGATGGTTGTATCCACAGCCCACCAGAGTTCAAACCCCAGGTTTGGCGCTGATGTTTCTCATTTAGATGGAATATTCTTTCAGTGGGAGGTGACGTTCCCGTCGACAGCGAGGCATCTGTGGTGACTTCGTCAATCTCAAGACCCGCCGGCTCAGTCTCTCGGAGGTGCTCATAGGGGTAGGGTGTGCGTGCGTGCGTTCATAGGGGTGAGTGTGTGCGCGTGTATATGAGCGCTTGCGTTGTACCGTGTTTCTCAAAAAAAAAATACAGACAACAAGTCTGTCGGTAGTTACTTAGCTACTACATAAGTGTCGGCATTCACGTGGCGACAAACAATGTGTGAGACGGACATGTAATATGTCGGCGTATCTATACACGTGGCGAGCTCCGAAAAATTGTGGCGCCACGGAGCAAAAACTGTGGCGGGATGACCGGATGAGTGAAAGAACCCCGCGCCGTGCCGCTCTTCCCGCCGCCACACCCCTAATTCCCAAATTCCCCAAGTCACAACCCTAACTCCTCGACCGCGTCTCCCTGTCGCCGTAGCTCTCTCTCCTCTCCCGGACGCCGTAGCTCTCTCTCCTCTCCCGGCCGCCGCCGTAGGCCGTAGCTCTACCCTCTCCGGCGCCGTAGTTCCCCATCCGGCCGCTTCCTTCCGCGCCCTCAAGTCCCAATCCACTCAGCTCCTGCCGCCGCAGGAAATCTCGACGCAACCCACAGCTCTTGCCGCCGCCGGACACCTCGACGCATCCCGCAGCTCTTGCCGCCACCGGTTCCCCTAGGCCCCAGGTGGAGCCGTCCCGGATCGTGGCCAAGGTCACCGTCATCTTCCTCGTTTGTCCGATGCACACATCTATGTGACCGTCGTCCTCTACGTCCAGCGCTTCTTCCTCTGCATTCCGGCGAGAACCATGACGCCGAACTCCTCTCGGTGAGGCTCCCGTCCACCTGGACATCTTCCCCTCCCCCCTCATGCTCTGGGTGCTCTCGCCGTCCACGGATGCGCCTCTGGTCGTCCAGCAGCTTGCCTTGGAGCCGTTGCTCCCTCTACCTGCGCCTACTGCACCATTTACTAGCACACACCAGCAGCCCGGCGCACTCACCTAATACTAGCACACACCAACAGCCATGCGAGGCAACCAGTAGCTATGCTGCAAGATTGTTACCGTTGTCTTGCTTCAGATTTCAGAAAGACTGAAGCTTTGAAGTCATTTAACTTAACCCTTGTTTTATTTCGTAGTGCTGCAGGTCGAACCCAGGGTAGCAAAGAGAGGTCGGCAGCTGGTGATTACGAGTTTGTGTCATCCTAATATTGATCAGCTCCTTGGGAAGTAATAGAGGCCAAGCCTTGTTACTTTGGTATGCCTCATATTCTTCTCTCAGATATTTCCAAGCTTGTTAATTTGTTGCTCATCATGTGTAAAATTTGTTGTTGTGTCATGGGAATGGAATATGTTTACTTCCTTGACTTATGTGTGATTTTACCTTTATGTTGTTACATTCAGATACTTTAAAATTTATTATTAAGGGTGTCCAATGGATAAAACATGGTTGTCTCTCCCTAGGTACATTATTTTTTATTTTTCCTCTCAATTAGTAGGTTCTGTAGTTATGCAACGATCTGTTCTGATATGAAATTAATTAATTACTTGTAGGCACACAGATGGGTATATACAGGGGGTAGGCAAGTTTATTGAGTTTGCTTTTGCTAATTCAGCGCATGGAAACAAAATCCTATGTCCTTGCAACAAATGTGTGACCTCATCTTGGAGGAAAGAAAGTGATGTACGGGAGCATTTGATATGTGATGGTTTTGTGGAAGGGTATGCTACATGGATATTCCATGGAGAACCTAGTTCTTCTGTAAATCATGAGAGTGTGCAAGTAGAGAATTCACTTGTACATGATGAATTTTCTGATTTGCTTCGTGACATAGCTTGTGGCTTAGATGATGGAGGGGATTTAGAAATGAACAACGAGGACAATGATATGGAAGTTAATGATGAAACCAAAGTTTATTTGAAGCTAGTCGATGATAACAGTGTAGATATATATCCTGGGTGCAAACAATTTTCAAAACTGCGATTTGTTGTTAGGCTACTACATTTGAAACTTCTTGGGCGGTGGACTGACAAAAGTTTTGATATGTTGCTTGAGTTACAAAGAGATCTTTTACCTGAAGGGCATTTGGTTCCTAAAAAATTCAATGAGGCTAAGAAAATAGTTAAATCCATTGGCCTTGGGTATGTTAAGATTCATGCAAGTGAAAATGATTGCATACTGTTCCAAAAAGAATATGATAAGGAAAACCAGTGTCCAAAGTGTGAAACTTCAAGGTGAAAATCTGAAAAAAAGACTCCAGATGGTAAAAGGGTACATAGAGTTCCTAGAAAGGTTCTGCGCTATTTTCCAATTAAAAAGACGTTTCAAAGGCTTTTATGTCCCCTAAAAGTGTTGCTGATATGAGGTGGCATGATGAAAACGTACCAAAGATGGTTTGCTTAGGCATCCAGCAGATGCTGAATTTTGGAAGGATTTCGATGATAAACATCCATTAATTGGTAAAGATAGTCGCAATATTAGAATGGCTATGGCTACTGATGGCTTCAATCCATTTAGGTCATTGAGCAGTACCTACAGTGTTTGGCATGTACTTTTGATTCCATACAACCTTCCTCCTTGGGTATGCATGAAGCAACCTAACTTTATTCTGAGTTTGCTCATTTCGGGTCTGAAGTCACCTTGTAGCGATATGGATGTCTATCTTGAGCCGTTGGTAGATGATCTAATAGACATGTACGTTGATGGCGTGAGAACCTATGATTCTTCCAAGTCTGAATTTTTTGACCTACGTGCTGCCATCCTTTGCACCATACATGATTTTCCTGGTTTAGGCTACACTCATGGATGTGCTACCCAGGGTGAAGTAGCTTGTCCTGAATGCCACTCCCTTACTTGTTCTGTCCAATTGAAAAAAGGCGGCAAGCGTTGCTTTATGGATCGTAGGTTCTTACCACCAGACCATAGGTATAGAACAGATCTCAAGCTATTTGACGGTGTGACTGAGCATAGGACATCGCCTATACCGCTTACTGGAAAGGAAATCATGGATTTAACAGCCGATCTTCATCCATCCTCTGGAAAGGATCCAACCGACAAAAAGAAGGCAAAGAGAAAGCGCAAAGAAGGTGAACCCGCGCCTCTTTACAAAAGGCAATCTGTGTGGTTTAGGTTGCCCTATTGGAAAGATCTGCTGCTGCGTCATAATTTTGAAACTATGCATATAGAGAAAAACGTGACTGACAACGTAGCGAACACTCTTCTGGGCATTGATGGAAAATCAAAGGATAATGTAAATTCTCGCTTGGACATCCAACAACTTGGTATTATGAAGGATCTTCATCCTGATGAAATAGAAGAAGGTAAACTATATATACCTGCTGCAGAATATTGTTTAGAATCCAAGCAGAAGAAACAAGTTTTCCAAGTAGTGAAAGGAGCTAGGTTTCCACATGGCTATGCAGCTAATATACGCAGCAATGTCAATGTTTCTGAGAAAAAGATTGTTGGACTTAAGAGTCCTGACAGTCACATTCTAATGCAAGACCTTCCTCTAGCAATTCGAAACATTTTGCCAACACGAGTATGTGCAGCATTGACTCGTGTAAGCTATTTCTTCAAAAAATCTTTGCTCACCTACTATTCGTGTAAGTGATATGGATGCTCTGGAGGTTGAAATAGCTGAGACCCTTAGCATCCTTGAAACTATATTCGTTCCTAGCTTTTTGGATGTGATGGTCCACTTGATGGTGCATCTTCCTGCCCAAGTAAGAATTGGTGGGCCAGTACATTACGGGAGCATGTGGTCAACCAAAAGGTGCCAAAGCTTATATACCACAACTTCTCTTTCTACAAATGAATTGAGCCTTCTATTCCTAAAAAACTATTATTAAATATGTAGGTGCTTGGGCAAGTTCAAAGGCTTTGTTCGCACTAGAAGCCTCCCCGAAGGATCAATAGCAGAGGGATATTTGTTTGATGAGTGCCTGGCTTATTGTTCTCGCTACTTACAAGGGTGCGAAACTAGGTTCAGTCGAAGAGAGAAATTTTTTGAGGAGGTTGATATGGAGAAGTCCAATACCACTCCCTACTTTTGCAACAAAGGCAAAGCTTTGAGTGCCTCGAGCATTGTAACCTTAGCCTACACACCTTGGCTGCAAGTACATAGATATGTCTTGTTTCAGCATAGTGAAATGCAACCTTTTGTGAAGTAAGACATCCACACTCATCTTTTTTCCTTCTTATCTTCTCTCTTGTTGCTTTATTTAATTTAGTGCACAATTGCAGCAAGCACCTTGAGCACTTGTCCACAGTTGGTCTTCGCAGCCAAAAGGCGATTGACACTATGCACCATGAGAAGTTCCACGTAAGAACCAAATGACATGACCAATTTGTGCTCAAGAGTGAAGATATTAGATGTTAATCATTGAATCTAACAATAATTTTATACATACTCAGGTGCAGGCGTTAGTTGAAAGAGGTGTACATGTATCTAGAGAAATCCATATTTTAGCACAGGGCCCTTTCAGGGTTGCTAGAAAATACAACAGCTATGCTATTAAAGGTTTCAATTTCCATATATCCTTTAGTGATGAGGGTAGACCTGTTCAAAGCAGTGGGGTAGCTATAGCTGCAGAAAGTTCAAGAGGAAGACAAATATATTATGGCATTATTAGGGAAATAATTGAGTTGGACTATCTTTATAGTGGAAATATGGTGCTCTTTCGATGTGACTGGGTTGATAACCGTGTACCGAACAAATGGGTAAAGACTGATCAGTTTGGGCTTACAATTGTGAACCTTTCATTTTTGCATCACAAGCCACACAGGTTTACTATGTTCCGGATGTCGTTGATGAGGGTTGGTCTGCTGTTGTACAGAAAAAAAACCACATGACACCTATGATATGGTCTCTATGGATGATACTGTAAATTTTGGTAATGAGATGCCATTACTTGATCTTCATAGAAATGTCAGTAGCGATATTGATTATGCGAACTTTTCTCATGTAGGACTTGATATGGATGGAATAATTGTTAATGCATCAAAGCCAGCGAAGTAAGTGTGATAAGAATTACTTCTCTTGCATTTTGTGTGCTTGTTGTTTTATTTTCTACTTGCATAAGTGTATCATGAACTTATAACTCACTTGTCTAACATTTTCAGGAAAAAAATGGTAAACGCTGCAAGTGTTGAAGGTGCATATGAAGCTCAAAGGAATATGAATGTGTTGGAGGTAGAAAGAAAAAAGGAAGAGTTGAGACTTCGAACTTGTGGTAGTGAATTTGGCAAAACATGTGAGCCTAAGAAAAGGGGAGTAAAGGTATCGTTGCTATCTTATACAATTTGTCTTGCAGATATGCACATAATCCATAGGTTGCAAAAATGAAATTATTATTCGTCTTGCAAATAAATGTTGTACATGCAAATAGGAAACATCTCCATTATTTTTCTTCTTCCATGTCAATCGCTGAAGCGCACATCTATATAAGTTCATATGCTAGTAGTACCAGGAAAACAAAAATACATATACTACTAGTATATTTAAGCTAACTATGCTATTGTAGTATATAAGTCAGGCTAGCCGAAGTACATTCAGACCCTGATTGTGTTGCATACTAAAATTTGGGTAGTATGAGTGTATCAACTTACTGCTACAAGTACAACACTTAATTTGGACCATCGTACCAGCAAGGAATTTCATTGATTTGTTTTAGAGAAAAAAGAAGATTCCTCTTGCTGCAACTGAGAGGAGGACTTCTTCAAGATTAAATGCACAAGATAAGGAGGTGCCTGAAGATACAACTGTTGAAGTTCATGCTGTAGATGTGCAGTTGTGTGCAAATGAAGGTACATTTCTTCTAAGTGGCGTGTGCTCTAATTGGGGAAGGCAAATTGCTTGTTCGTGCTGAGGACCCTTTTTCTTGTTTGGTTGAAGTTCATGTTGTAGATGTGCAATTGAGTGCAAATGAAGGTACATTTCTTCTAAGTGGTGTGTGCTCTAATTGGGGAAGGAAAATTACTTGTTCGTGCTAAGGACCCCTTTTCTTGTTTGGTGCTGCAGGCGAGGAGAAGGAGGTAAGGAAAATTACTACCATGAATAGCATATGGGGAAGTCTAAACTGAAATTGGAAATCAAGGAGATTGGTCAACCTATTGGTACTACTGCTACACGCCCTCGACGCCCTTGACGCGCGCGCCCTGCTCCTCGCCGTGGTCCCCGGGATCCTCGACCGCTTCCTTGCCGTCTCCAAGCTCGCGCTCAAGTGCGACCGCCGTGTGTGACGTCCTAAAATCGGTACTATGTAGATTTAAGTGTTCCGTTGAAATCCGCATAATAACGATTTTAGGTCGTCCACCAGACATAATGTGCACGCCGAAACATGCGCATTATATGGGTGGAATGGTGATAACATTACAACAGTTTCGATACATCCACAAATACAACAAAGATATAATTACAACAACGACTTGAACGAGTCAAGATACAAATAATACAATATAAAGATTTAAATGACAGCGGAACCAAAAATAGTATTCGACTACGGATAAGATGTAAATTGGACTAAGAGTCCTGAAGATAAGCAATGGCGCCATATCTCTGCCCAGCCAAGCCGGAGGGATTTCCAAACTAACGTCGTCAGATTTCAAACCTGTGGACTGCACATAAAGCACATCCCAAAAGAGGGTAAGGGCACTCCCTGGCAAGCAAAACTGACTTGACTACTTTCTACACCATCTCCCAAAATATATAGGAGAGGTGGACTTAGCGGCAGCAACACTAGCAACCTAAAGAGACACGCTACGACTTCCGTCTAATCAGAGAGGGATAAGAGAGCGCATAAGATAAACATCTACAACTAACACCAAACATAACCCATTCTCGAACTAACCCCCTCAACCAAATATGAGAAAGCAATTCAGGAAACTCACACGCTGAACAGTTTTAGTTACCATTTATTGTGAAAATAATTCTATATTACTAGTCAAATTAATTAATATTGATTAGGTGTAAGTTGTCTAGATCTTGTTAGCCAGCATCATCACCAAAGTCGTCCGTAACCGTGGACACGGCTCATCGATAAGATTATACCCTACAGGGGTGCACTACTGTACCTATACTCGCATGATCAACCCAAGCAAGCATCAGACCTTCTCAACACGACTTATTCCTTCACTACAGCAAGTCCAAGTGCCACCCATATGAGTTGTTACCCGCGTCAAGAGTCCGGCCGAATCTCAATTGCGGACTTATTAGTTTGTGTCTACGCGCCATGCGGCTCAAACCACAGTCGGAACTGCCCGCTTCGCGCGCACCACCCCTATATGACCCCCCGTATCAAGTAACCTCTCATCAATCATCATCATCATGCACATGGATATGAGCAAATGGAAAACCCGAACTAGTTGCGGCACATGGACAAGCTGTAGATCCGTTCAAAGTCGAGGGGGCTCCATAGGGCCTCATACAAGTGGTTAGTGCGCTCAAAATTGGATCTGAAGACAAAATCTCAGTTCCTAGGTCGACACTGAGCAGAACAAAGCACCTCGCAAGGCCTTCCGCCTGGTGCCTTATCTTTTAATTATAGAACCCCAATACAAGATATCATTTTATTAAAGTAGAACAATCTATCATACTAAGCAGATGAAATATAAGACCAACAGATGACTCGCACAATCAACTCTAAGCATGCGCTACGACTCGCAAGGCCAACAGATAAACATGCAACGGGTATTAGGTTGTGGGAATAAAGCTGTATGGGCTGCAGGATAAACATGTGATGGGATCGCGATAAAGAATCGAATACTACGGTAGCGGAGATAAACGGCAGGAATGAAAGACAATGTATAGGTAAACAAGCAAACTTTGCTTGCCTGGAATCCCGCATGGAAGCAGATCTTGTCGTTGCTCACACATCTCAACGTCGTATCCGCGAAGAAGCAACAAACACTGGAAAGCGTAAAAGATGCACTTTACCACTACGGCAAAAGATCCAGCATGATCATATGAGAATGATGCATGGCATGGCAAGATGCATTGCGAGATGCACTTAATCCGAATTAAGCGGAACCGGGATTCCGACAATTAATATTTAGGTGCAAGTTATTTATTTACCAGCAATATATTAAATGTTGGTTAGCATGGCAACACATGGCATGGATGATCTAATTAAATTAAATGGAATAGGGCATTATATATTTATTACCCCCACACATTCCATATTGAATTATTTAGGTGATTTGCTACACCCCGAACCCAAGAGATGCAACACATGTAAGTATGATGCGAGATGCACAAGATAGATGACATTTAATAAAAATAGGTTTAGGGTTAGGGTTTGGGTCTGTACGTCGGATCGGGTGAACTAGGGTTCGAACCCGACGTCTTCGGTCCGTAGAGGAAGTAGTCGACGTCGGGGAAGTAGCCGTCGCGGAACCGGGGCATCGTCGTTTGTCGGTGTCGTGGAAGTGGTCAGAGTCGTGGCATGTAGGATCACGAAAACCGGACACCGGAAAGCAACGCGCACGGGCGGGCACCGCGACACGAACATGGGCAGTCGTGACAACGCGGCACCGGAAGAAGCACTCGCACGCGCATGTAGCAACACCTCGAAGGGTGGACAACTCGGACAAAAATTGCGACGCCGGGGTCTTGCGGACATTTCATCGAACACTTTGCGGGCGGCGGAAGCGGGACGCCACCGAACGGAGACGGAGTGCACGCGGCCGGAAGAGGAAGCGGGAACGCGTGCATGCGGGAGGCGGCGGCGCGGAGCGGCACGACGGCTACGCGGTGCGGGAGGCGGAGGCGACCAGACGGAAGGAGCGCGGCGGACGTGGGGCGGAGGACGCGAGCGGGAGGCGCGTGCGGGGAGGCGCGACGCGGCGGCTGGCGGCGCTCGGCCGGAGGGCGCGCGCGGCCGCGGGCTGGGGAGGCGAGCGGCGCTGAGGGAGCGGGCGAGCGCAAGCGGCAGGCGGCGGCGCGGCGTGGCAGCAGGCGCGCACGGCCATAGGCGAGAGGCGGCGCGGCGAGCTGGCGGCGAGCCGGTGCGGCGTGGGGAAAGCCAGGGACGCGCGCGCGCTGGATGGGGCGCGGCGGCGCGCTGGCGAGGAGCAGGGGCGCGGCGCCGGCGTGCGCAGGCTGGCGGTGCGGGGCGCCGGGCGGCGGGGCGAGCAGGCGGAGGTGGCCGGGGCGGCGCGACACGCTGCGGGCTGCGCGTTCCCGGCGCGCGGCGCGGGGGCGACGGGGACGGCGCGGCTCGGGGCGCGGGAGGCCGGAGCAGGGCGGCGCTGTAGCACGCGTGGGCGGCTGCGGGAAGCTCGGGAGGAGGCACGGGGTCGCTCGGGCTGGCTGCGGGAAGAGGAAAGAGAAGAAGGAAAAGAAAAAGAAGAAAAAGAAAAAGGAAAAAGAAAAAGGAAAGGAAGGGGGAAAAGGAAAAAAAGAAGGGGGAAGATTATTTTGCAAAAATCCGAAAAAGGAGGAGGGTGGCTGCAAAATTGCAGGGGGTGGGAAAGAATTTTCTGGAGGGAAAACCTAGGGTTTGCTTAGGTGGGCTTGGGCTTTATTTGTCTCCTTTTAATGCTTTCTGTTTTTGTATTTTTAAAACAAAATATAAAAGGAATTTGAATACGAAAACTATACATAATATTTTTAGTTTTAAATAGACAATCTAATAAACTAATTTTTAACATTTGCAAAAGATTTGAAAATAACACATTTTTAATTAATTTGAAATGCATTTGAATTTAATTGCGGGGATTGAATTTAAATGCAACAAATTAAATTTAATGCGATGAAATGCAATGCCCTGTTGATGCAAAAAGAAAACACACAAAACTAAAAGGGGATAAATCCCGTTGCGTTACAACCGACACCACTAACAAGGGATCGCGCCCCGCGATCCACGCCGAGACCACAAGAAGAGAGGGGTAACTATCGAGTCTTCACTCTCCGGAATGATCTTCTCGACACCACTAACAAGGGATTGTTGCTCCACCTTGAAATTCTCGACACCACTAACAAGGGATTGTTGCTCACGACGAAGACGACTCCGAAAGATCGAAACTAATAGGGTAAAAGGCAAGAAATCGTCCACCCACACGTAGGATACTAAAACTTTGAAAGTTTGGATAAGAGAAGAGACTCCAAAACAAGTAAAATAAGAGGAGAATTAGAATTGAGGTAAGGAATAAATAGAAACCTATTGAGACAATTCCAAAATAATTTTAGTCAAATAGTTTCGACACTCAGAAACAACGACCGTTAGCAAGGTTATCCTACAGGCTTTTGCGGACCCGCTGCTTCGATAACCAATCGTATCGAAACAACAAGGAGATCGAAACCAAGGCTCTGATACCAGTTTGTGACGCCCTAAAATCGGTATTATATAGATTTAAGCGTTCCGCCGAAATCCGCATAATAACGATTTTAGGTCGCCCACCAGACATAATGTGCACGCCGAAACATGCGCATTATGTGGGTGGAATGGTGATAACATTACAACAGTTCTGATACATCCACAAATACAACAAAGATATAATTACAACAACGACTCGAACGAGTCAAGATACAAATAATACAATAATAATACAATACAAAGATTCAAATGACAGCGGAACCAAAAATAGTATCCGACTACGGATAAGATGCAAATTGGACTAAGAGTCCTGAAGATAAGCAATGGCGCCATATCCCTGCCCAGCCAAGCCGGAGGGATTCCCAAGCTAACGTCGTCAGACTTCAAACCTGTTGACTGCACATAAAGCACATCCCAAAAGAGGGTAAGGGCACTCCCTGGCAAGCAAAACCGACTTGGCTACTTTCTACACCATCTCCCAAAATATAGGGGAGGTGGACTTAGCGGCACCAGCACTAGCAACCTAAAGAGACACGCTACGACTTCCGTCTAATTAGAGAGGGATAAGAGAGCGCATAAGATAAACATCTACAACTAACACCAAACATAACCCATTCTCGAATTAACCCCCTCAACCAAATATGAGGAAGCAATTCGGGAAACTCACACGCTGAACAGTTTTAGTTACCATTTATTGTGAAAGTAATTCTATATTACTAGTCAAATTAATTAATATTGATTAGGTGTAAGTTGTCTAGATCTTGTTAGCCAACATCATCACCAAAGTCATCCATAACCGTGGACACGGCTCATCGATAAGATTATACCCTGCAGGGGTGCACTACTGTACCCATACTCGCATGATCAACCCAAGCAAGCATCAGGGCTTCTCAACACGACTTATTCCTTCACTACAGAAGGTCCAAGTGCCACCCATATGAGTTGTTACCAGCGTCAAGAGTCCGACCGAATCTCAATTGCGGACTCATTAGTTTGTGTCTACGCGCAATGCAGCTCAAACCACAGTCGGAACTGCCCGCTTTGCGCGCACCACCCCTATATGACCCCCCGTATCAAGGAACCTCTCATCAATCATCATCATCATCATGCACATGGATATGAGCAAATGGAAAACCCGAACTAGTTGCGGCACATGGACAAGCTGTAGATCCGTTCAAAGTCGAGGGGGGCTCCATAGGGCCTCATACAAGTGGTTAGTGCGCTCAAAATTGGATCTGAGGACAAAATCTCAGTTCCTAGGTCGACACTGAGCAGAACAAAGCACCTCGCAAGGCCTTCCGCCTGGTGCCTTATCTTTTAATTATAGAACCCCAATACAAGATATCATTTTATTAAAGTAGAACAATCTATCATACTAAGCAGATGAAACATAAGACCAACAGATGACTCGCACAATCAACTCTAAGCATGCGCTACGACTCGCAAGACCAACAGATAAACATGCAACGGGTGAACTAGGGTTCGAAACCGAATTCTTCGGTCCATAGAGGAAGTAGTCGACGTCGGGGAAGTAGCCGTCGCGGAACCGGGGCATCGTCCTTTGTCGGTGTCATGGAAGTGGTCGGAGTCGTGACACCTAGGAGCACGAAAACCGGACACCGGAAAGCAACGCGCACGTGCGGGCACCGTGACACGAACATGGGCAGTCGCGACAACACGGCACCGGAAGAAGCACTCGCACGCGCATGTAGCAACACCTCGAAGGGTGGACAACTCGGACAAAAATTGCGACGCCGGGGTCTTGCGGACATTTCATCGAACACTTTGCGGGCGGCGGAAGCGGGACGTCACCGAACGGAGACGGAGTGCACACGGCCGGAAGAGGAAGCGGGAACGCGTGCATGCGGGAGGCGGCTGAAGGGGTTACGGTGCAGAAAACAATAATTTTTCTAGCGAACGGAACCCTAACTAGCCACGATCTATCTATCTAGTACATGCGATAACGGTGGCGGAACGGGTTACATTACCTCCATGTAGACCGATAGCGGGGATTACGCTCCCGCACAAGCGTTGACGATGAAGTCGTACGTAGCCGACCTCGAGGTCGCGGAGAACTTGCCGCGATGTCGGAGTCGATGACGCCGGGGTGTCGACGATGATCTGCGTCGACGGGCGTCGGGCGGAAGAAGGCAGAGCGCCAGCACCGGGGCTGGTGCGCCGGCAGCAGAGGGGGGAGGCGCGGCGGCTGCAGGGGGCGAGACGACGTCGCCCAAGCTCCTCAATAGAGTAGCCTCCGAGCACTCGCAAACATACAGAGCCTAGCGACAACTCCCGGTCATTCAGATCCAGCTGAAATCGCAGGAGTAGATCTTATCTGGAATCCCGCAGAGCAACGGCGCTCTGCGGTATGGCTTAGGTGGAGAGAGACCCCCTTCCTCAGCTCGACGCAGCTCCAACTTGGGAACCACGAGATCGAGAGAGAAATCGGTAATTAATTGAATTTCCTGTGAATTAAATCAATTAATATGCCTTGCTATATAAAGGGGGAAGAGGGTGTGCAAACCCCTTGGCTCCCCCATGTGGGACTAAACAAAGGACATGGGAGGGGGGGTTCGGCCCCCACATGGGCTGGCCGAACCAGCCAATGGGGCCCACCCCCCTTTGAGGTGCGGCTCCCCCTCTTGGGCCCTCTTAGGGCCCATATAGGTGGGAGCCCCCTTTTTCCTTTATTTAATTAATATTAAATTAATATAAAAATCCCATTAATTCATAATTAATATATTTATATATAATTCAATATCCCGTTGACTCCGAAAACTCTTTCGGACCACCCGAACAACTTTTGGACATTCCTGGAACCATTCCAGACATCTCCGGAACTCCTTCCGGACCACCGGAACTCTTTCCGGATCATTTCTCTCTCTCCAACAAAAACCTATAAAATTCCAGAACCTATCTCCTAGCGTCGCTAAGACCTTAATTTTGTTACGCTACGGTTCGGGAACACTCCAGACATGGTCGAGACACTCCGCTCACCAATGATCGTCAGGGATACCTGGAAATATATGACGACCCCTGTGCATTCCACGAATATCGTCGTTTAACCATAAGTATGATATTCATTCCCTTTGTCTCTGCGATACTACCTTGTCCGAGATATGATCGTAGACACACCGATGCCTTTGCTGTATCTCGTTACCGACGAAGGTTATTAACTCGTCTGTGATATTACATCTCCATGACCTAGTCATAAGCTGCAGCTATATAGATGCACTATCACCGAGTGGGCCCAGAGTATCTTTCCATTACAAGAATGAACAAATCCCGCTCTTGATCCTTACGTCTCGATGCTCTTTCGGAATACCCAAGATGGACACCGTTATTGTCATGCTATATAAGACACAACGTTTGATGCTCTCAAAGCACTCCTACGAAGCAACAATAAGTACGGTCTCACGGTCTAAGGAATAAGCTATCATACTCTTATCTATTGCAAATGACAAACATCGTAATACGATCTTATTGCAATACTTTGCGTATGTCCACCACCTTATTCAACTAACAAGATGACCCCATTGTCAACCGACGTCATTGTCCTTGATCGGGAATCTCGATCAACTGTTGCCCAATGGACTAGCTCATATAGAGGCTTGCTAGGGACCTGGTTGTCTATGTATCACACGTGTATTAACAATTCTGATTAATACAGTTATAGCATAATACACAAACCTATTATAAACTTATGAGATAATGCAATAAATACTACTTATTTATTTGCCTCTAGGGCATATCTCCTTCAGTCTCCCACTTGCACTAGAGTACAAATAAACTAGCTGCATTTTACTTTATCAGAATCCCTTATCAAATAAGAATCATTTGATAATGCTTGCTCGTGAAAAAGTGTTACTGCACAATCCATGATTGTACATGCTTTTGCGATTCACTGGCATCAACTTGTTTGATATCACCATGTTGTCTAACAACATATATGCAAATACCGTAACTAAGTGAGACTTCTGCTTCCCAGCGCTTACTCTGATTATACTAACCAGATAACTGCCCTGAAAAACACACTCAGCCATGCAGAGCCCCTTGTAACAATTACAAACTCGCGATATCTACATACTTTCACACCATTGTAGAAAACTTGACATTCAAATGTCAATCCCTTAACTAACGCACTTCTACTTCCAGTAAATTCCAAATTTACTTTCATAACTGTTCTTTACTCCAAGAACATCGGTTATATTTTATCGAGCAGATAATATGATTTCTGTATGATGTCTAATATATACATAATAGACCCACATGTCATACAACCATTACCTTCATGCATCATTACTCTTAATGACCAATTGGATTCCAAAGGACCATCCTTTTGATTCTATTCTGACTCCTCAGATATAATCCAACACAACTCAACTAACTATTTAAAATTCCCATTCTATTTCAAAATAGACACTAAATTTTAAATAGTTTTACAACTTCATCCTATTCTATTGGTACAGTTTCACAATGTGTTAACTACACAAGATGAATTCGACTCCCACTCAAATTATGTCTCCACATATTTGATAATGCGAGCTCCCACTCAAAAACATGTTATCCACATATTTGAGTTCCCAAGCTCCCACTCAAAAATATGTTCTTCACATATTTCTCCTGAGTGAACTAACTATGACTCCCACTTAAATCGACATCTTGGTTAAACCAAAATCATTGATCTACTATCAATTCGAATTTAATACAAACTACAGTATTACATTAATACAAATCCCTCAGACTTCAAGCATGTCTACATAAATGTAGTCAACAAATTTGATCTTGTCCAAGACACATTTCTCGACAAGACATGCTACCGCGTCTTTCTTATAGTCACATTTCTCATATAACACCTTATATGACGATTAAACAATCTTATTCCTCTAATAAGAATTGCAGCAACAATTACTCTCTTAATCCTTTCAAATGCAACTTTGGATTTCCAGGCTCAAAAAGCCTTTGTTCGTATTCCGATATTTTCTCAACTTTCTTTGTATTCATAAAGTGCACCTTGATCTGTCAACAAGATCTGAAATACTTAATACAATGCTGTGACCTGACAGCAATATAACAACACTTTATTTAGAAGTTTCTTTCATGAAAATATTATGATCTTTATGAAGATGATTGCAAGCAGAAAACAATTTTCTAGTCTCCCTCACTCTCAATCACTAAACTTTCATTAGCAGACATATACTCTTTGGAACATCTTCCAACATAAGTCTGACACTTTATTCCAAACTTCTAATTTCAATCCATAAACCGTAATTCGAAAATTCATATTTTCCTCGGAATTACATAGACAACAAACTGAGTTTTGTTTCAATTTGGTTTTGGAATAGACTCTCATCCTATGTGAGTAATCTACAAAGAACTATTCATGTATACTCCGAATTATCGTATAATCATATACACGTCGACACTACTGTCGATCTCACGAATTCTCGTTGAGAAAAATATCTATTTTCTAAAGTGGACATCGACTATAATGTTTCGAACATATTAGGAGATTCTAAGACAGATTCTGACAGACCACACTTTATTTAAAATAGAGCATGATTATAATTCCCCACATATCACCATATATGATATTATAATATTGTGAAACGAATTTCCACAAGTCTTTTGTGTTGAAACCATAATTCAAAAATATTATCCTTTTGATCGAATTTTGTGAATACAACATTCACTAATCTTTCTTCTGAAAAACCCCATTTGATCTATTATCAAATTAATTTCAGACTCCATAATTTATCGGGCAAATACTCCTATTTACCAAAATCATAGAAGAATTCGGATCAAGCAAAACACCATTGATTAATCATTAAAAATGACTCTCAATCAATTTCCTCTAGTATTGCAACTTCAATACTGCATTTCAAACTTAATCAATTTTGGCACTTGAAATACTTAAATGGACCAAAAATATCCATTACTTCTTTCATTGCCTTTATGACTAAATTCGATGGTGTTTGTTCTTTGGACACATAATTTTATCATTCCCGCTATAAATGTATATCATACGCATAATGTAATTGAGATGTGATGCAAATTACTCATAATATGAAACAACTGCTTTGCTTCATAACACAGAACAACTGATGTGTTCTATATGAATAATTATGTCTTGCAACATCCAAGACACCAAACTAGATCACACTCTCACTATTACAAAATGTCTTATAAAAAACTATTGATGATAACTAATATGATATCTCGAGGGCGTGAGCACTATTGGCCATTAACTTGCCATCACTTGTGCACTGTCACGTCACCCTTTGCCACATACTTGTGATAATCAGGGACTGTTTCACAAACAGAACAATTATCAAACACTTTTCATCATAGCGTCGAAGAACTCTTCTTCGATGAATCAACTTTTAGAGATTTGAACTTGTTCACGAACATGAAGAAGCTCACCGTGTCTCTATAGCATATTCACGCACATGCTATTCACAGCTAGGAGGTAAAGCGCAATCTCTATTGCACTGGAGTTCGCTATCCAGAAATCGTAGATATTCGTAAGACTGAAGTAGATGTCACACAACTTCTTCAACTGAGTCTCCAGACAGGTATGCTCCCCATGTGAATGGTCCAGAACTTTCTAAGCTGTCTGAACTGCTCAAGACTCAAATCATCTTTGAAGTGACCTCTGATCGCATCAATCACGACATATGGCTCCATGTGTTGAAACAACTTTCAACTCAGGTGCTAGGCATACGCTCATGACGATCGTCATTTCCATGAACATGTCATGATGCTTACGGAACTCATCATCTCGCTCCTTGCTATCAGAATCATCTGGTCTAATTCCTAACTAATGTTCTAGCACATATAGGATGCTTGTTGTGTTTGGAGAATGTTTCTAAAACCAATGCACCAGCTGATGAAGTTGGACCCGTCGGCTTCTAAGGTAGAATCCGAGCTCTTGAGGAAGCAACCGAAGTGTAGTTCCGTAGTCTCCAGATGTGATCGCAAAAGAGGTAAGATAAGTTTATAATATATAGGTGAGTTTTAGTTCTATAATCTCATTATCAAAAACACACCACACCAAGATTATTATCCCTAAAAATAATAATGGCGATTACACGACCCTCATCCACCACACTACCCCCGATCATCACGGCCGGCAGCACGGCTTCAAAGGTGGACATAAAATGTCGATCATAACAACTCTATGACTCGTGCTCGATCTTTCGATCTTCCCGTGTTCCGAGGCCATACCTCTGAGTATGCTAGGCTCGCCAATCAA
The DNA here is from genome assembly GCA_026929855.1 of Poa annua. NCBI lineage: Eukaryota > Viridiplantae > Streptophyta > Magnoliopsida > Poales > Poaceae > Poa > Poa annua. Next base: position 54,686,181 of record CM049426.1, on the reverse strand, counting down.
ACCTCGAAGACCTGCGCGTGCAACATGGCTTACACCCACTGTATGCGAACGACGAGATGTGTGACACCCGATCATCACGGCCTGCCTCATAACGTAGAACTTTCTTGGTGGTGCGCAACGAGGGAGAACACAATTTTGGTATTTGTTAGGGATCATCCTATTTATGATGCTACCATTGTATATCTAGCATATAAGCAATCAATAGGATGCACACACAACAACACACAATAATGATGCAATGAAGTGCGATGTGACATGGTCGATGCGTCTGGACCTTCATGGCGCCATGTGCCTGGCCCCCGGCGCCCCGGCATGGCTCTGAGTCTACAGAGCCCTCCATTGCCTCCGACAGTACGAGTAATATCAAAACTTACCGTAACCATGTCCCATAAAATAACGCCTCTGCAAAACAAAGTTAGACGCCTCTAGCTTTATCTAGTTTTGCAAGTTTTACGTGGCATATAGGCTTATTCGTAGGAGAACCGCTTCCCTACCTACGAACTTTGTACCACAACGTCGATCGTATAATTGCATGTTTAAGCATCCCTTTCGGGCCCTCCATTGAAAATGCTTTGCCGACTAGAGAGAGAGAAACAGACACCCGCCAGCCACAGATACGGTGCAAGCCGTATGTCAGTAGTGGAACCAGTCTCGCGTAAGCGTACGCGTAAAGTCGGTCCGGGCCGCTTCATCAACTCAATACCGAAGGCATCGCAAGTGCACGCTAGTGGGTAGCAAATATAAGAAAGACGCCCTCATTCAACATGAGTTCTAACCGTACCAGCAGTACTACGCATAGATCGGCTCTGATACCACTGAAGGGGTTACGGTGCAGAAAACAATAATTTTTCTAGCGAACGGAACCCTAACTAGCCAGGATCTATCTATCTAGTACATGCGATAACGGTGGCGGAACGGGTTACATTACCTCCATGTAGACCGATAGCGGGGATTACGCTCCCGCACAAGCGTTGACGATGAAGTCGTACGTAGCCGACCTCGAGGTCGCGGAGAACTTGCCGCGATGTCGGAGTCCATGACGCCGGGGTGTCGACGATGATCTGTGTCGACGGGCGTCGGGCGGAAGAAGACAGAGCGCCAGCACCGGGGCTGGTGCACCGGCAGCAGAGGCGCGGCGGCTGCAGGGGGCGAGACGACGTCGCCCAAGCTCCTCAATAGAGTAGCCTCCGAGCACTCGCAAACATACGGAGCCTAGCGACAACTCCCGGTCATTCAGATCCAGCTGAAATCGCAGGAGTAGATCTTATGTGGAATCCCGCAGAGCAACGGCGCTCTGCGGTATGACTTAGGTGGAGAGAGACCCCCTTCCTCAGCTCCGCGCGGCTCCAACTTGGGAACCACGAGATCGAGAGAGAAATCGGGAATTAATTGAATTTCCTGTGAATTAAATCAATTAATATGCCTTGCTATATAAAGGGGGAAGGGGGTGTGCAAACCCCTTGGCTCCCCCATGTGGGACTAAACAAAGGACATGGGAGGGGGGGTTCGGCCCCCACATGGGCTGGCCGAACCAGCCAATGGGGCCCACCCCCCTTTGAGGTGCGGCTCCCCCTCTTGGGCCCTCTTAGGGCCCATATAGGTGGGAGCCCCCTTTTTCCTTTATTTAATTAATATTAAATTAATATAAAAATCCCATTAATTCATAATTAATATATTTATATATAATGCAATATCCCGTGACTCCGAAAACTCTTTCGGACCACCCGAACAACTTTCGGACATTCCTGGAACCATTCCAGACCTCTCCGGAACTCCTTCCGGACCACCGGAACTCTTTCCGGATCATTTCTCTCTCTCCAACAAAAACCTATAAAATTCCAGAACCTATCTCCTAGCGTCGCTAAGACCTTAAGTTTGTTACGCTACGGTTCAGGAACACTCCATACATGGTCGAGACACTCCGCTCACCAATGATCGTCAGGGATACCTGGAAATATATGACGACCCCTGTGCATTCCACGAATATCGTCGTTGAACCATAAGTATGATATTCATTCCCTTTGTCTCTGCGATACTACCTTGTCCGAGATATGATCGTAGACACACCGATGCCTTTGCTGTATCTCGTTACCGACGAAGGTTATTAACTCGTCTGTGATATTACATCTCCATGACCTAGTCATAAGCTGCAGCTATATAGATGCACTATCACCGAGTGGGCCCAGAGTATCTTTCCATTACAAGAATGAACAAATCCCGCTCTTGATCCTTACGTCTCGATGCTCTTTCGGAATACCCAAGATGGACACCGTTATTGTCATGCTATATAAGACACAACGTTTGATGCTCTCAAAGCACTCCTACGAAGCAACAATAAGTACGGTCTCACGGTCTAAGGAATAAGCTATCATACTCTTATCTATTGCAAATGACAAACATCGTAATACGATCTTATTGCAATACTTTGCGTATGTCCACCACCTTATTCAACTAACAAGATGACCCCATTGTCAACCGACGTCATTGTCCTTGATCGGGAATCTCGATCAACTGTTGCCCAATGGACTAGCTCATATAGAGGCTTGCTAGGGACCTGGTTGTCTATGTATCACACGTGTATTAACAATTCCGATTAATACAGTTATAGCATAATACACAAACCTATTATAAACTTATGAGATAATGCAATAAATACTACTTATTTATTTGCCTCTAGGGCATATCTCCTTCAGTCTCCCACTTGCACTAGAGTACAAATAAACTAGCTGCATTTTACTTTATCAGAATCCCTTATCAAATAAGAATCATTTGATAATGCTTGCTCGTGGAAAAGTGTTACTGCACAATCCATGATTGTATATGCTTTTGCGATTCACTGGCATCAACTTGTTTGATATCACCATGTTGTCTAACAACATATATGCAAATACCGTAACTAAGTGAGACTTCTGCTTCCCAGCGCTTACTCTGATTATACTAACCAGATAACTGCCCTGAAAAACACACTCAGCCATGCAGAGCCCCTTGTAACAATTACAAACTCGCGATATCTACATACTTTCACACCATTGTAGAAAACTTGACATTCAAATGTCAATCCCTTAACTAACGCACTTCTACTTCCAGTAAATTCCAAATTTACTTTCATAATTGTTCTTTACTCCAAGAACATCGGTTATATTTTATCGAGCAGATAATATGATTTCTGTATGATGTCTAATATATACATAATAGACCCACATGTCATACAACCATTACCTTCATGCATCATTACTCTTAATGACCAATTGGATTCCAAAGGACCATCCTTTTGATTCTATTCTGACTCCTCAGATATAATCCAACACAACTCAACTAACTATTTAAAATTCCCGTTCTATTTCAAAATAGACACTAACTTTTAAATAGTTTTACAACTTCATCCTATTCTATTGGTACAGTTTCACAATGTGTTAACTACACAAGATGAATTCGACTCCCACTCAAATTATGTCTCCACATATTTGATAACACGAGCTTCCACTCAAAAACATGTTATCCACATATTTGAGTTCCCAAGCTCCCACTCAAAAATATGTTCTTCACATATTTCTCCTGAGTGAACTAACTATGACTCCCACTTAAATCGACATCTTGGTTAAACCAAAATCATTGATCTACTATCAATTCGAATTTAATACAAACTACAGTATTACATTAATACAAATCCCTCAGACTTCAAGCATGTCTACATAAATGTAGTCAACAAATTTGATCTTGTCCAAGACACATTTCTCGACAAGACATGCTACCGCGTCTTTCTTATAGTCACATTTCTCATATAACACCTTATATGACGATTAAACAATCTTATTCCTCTAATAAGAATTGCAGCAACAATTACTCTCTTAATCCTTTCAAATGCAACTTTGGATTTCCAGGCTCAAAAAGCCTTTGTTCGTATTCCGATATTTTCTCAACTTTCTTTGTATTCATAAAGTGCACCTTGATCTGTCAACAAGATCTGAAATACTTAATACAGTGCTGTGACCTGACAGCAATATAACAACACTTTATTTAGAAGTTTCTTTCATGAAAATATTATGATCTTTATGAAGAGGATTGCAAGCAGAAAACAATTTTCTAGTCTCCCTCACTCTCAATCACTAAACTTTCATTAGCAGACATATACTCTTTGGAACATCTTCCAACATAAGTCTGACACTTTATTCCAAACTTCTAATTTCAATCCATAAACCGTAATTCGAAAATTCATATTTTCCTCGGAATTACATAGACAACAAACTGAGTTTTGTTTCAATTTGGTTTTGGAATAGACTCTCATCCTATGTGAGTAATCTACAAAGAACTATTCATGTATACTCCGAATTATCGTATAATCATATACACGTCGACACTACTGTCGATCTCACGAATTCTCGTTGAGAAAAATATCTATTTTCTAAAGTGGACATCGACTATAATGTTTCGAACATATTAGGAGATTCTAAGACAGATTCTGACAGACCACACTTTATTTAAAATAGAGCATGATTATAATTCCCCACATATCACCATATATGATATTATAATATTGTGAAACGAATTTCCACAAGTCTTTTGTGTTGAAACCATAATTCAAAAATATTATCCTTTTGATCGAATTTTGTGAATACAACATTCACTAATCTTTCTTCTGAAAAACCCCATTTGATCTATTATCAAATTAATTTCAGACTCCATAATTTATCGGGCAAATACTCCTATTTACCAAAATCATAGAAGAATTCGGATCAAGCAAAACACCATTGATTAATCATTAAAAATGACTCTCAATCAATTTCCTCTAGTATTGCAACTTCAATACTGCATTTCAAACTTAATCAATTTTGGCACTTGAAATACTTAAATGGACCAAAAATATCCATTACTTCTTTCATTGCCTTTATGACTAAATTCGATGGTGTTTGTTCTTTGGACACATAATTTTATCATTCCCGCTATAAATGTATATCATACGCATAATGTAATTGAGATGTGATGAAAATTACTCATAATATGAAACAACTGCTTTGCTTCATAACACAGAACAACTGATGTGTTCTATATGAATAATTATGTCTTGCAACATCCAAGACACCAAACTAGATCACACTCTCACTATTACAAAATGTCTTATAAAAAACTATTGATGATAACTAATATGATATCTCGAGGGCGTGAGCACTATTGGCCATTAACTTGCCATCACTTGTGCACTATCACGTCACCCTTTGCCACATACTTGTGATAATCAGGGACTGTTTCACAAACAGAACAATTATCAAACACTTTTCATCATAGCGTCGAAGAACTCTTCTTCGATGAATCAACTTTTAGAGATTTGAACTTGTTCACGAACATGAAGAAGCTCACCGTGTCTCTATAGCATATTCACGCACATGCTATTCACAGCTAGGAGGTAAAGCGCAATCTCTATTGCACTGGAGTTCGCTATCTAGAAATCGTAGATATTCGTAAGACTGAAGTAGATGTCACACAACTTCTTCAACTGAGTCTCCAGACAGGTATGCTCCCCATGTGAATGGTCCGGAACTTTCTAAGCTGTCTGAACTGCTCAAGACTCAATTCATCTTTGAAGTGACCTCTGATCGCATCAATCACGACATATGGCTCCATGTCTTGAAACAACTTTCAACTCAGGTGCTAGGCATACGCTCATGACGATCGTCATTTCCATGAACATGTCATGATGCTTACGGAACTCATCATCTCGCTCCTTGCTATCAGAATCATCTGGTCTAATTCCTAACTAATGTTCTAGCACATATAGGATGTTTGTTGTGTTTGGAGAATGTTTCTAAAACCAATGCACCAGCTGATGAAGTTGGACCCGTCGGCTTCTAAGGTAGAATCCGAGCTCTTGAGGAAGCAACCGAAGTGTAGTTCCGTAGTCCCCAGATGTGATCGCAAAAGAGGTAAGATAAGTTTATAATATATAGGTGAGTTTTAGTTCTATAATCTCATTATCAAAAACACACCACACCAAGATTATTATCCCTAAAAATAATAATGGCGATTACACGACCCTCATCCACCACACTACCCCCGATCATCACGGCCGGCAGCACGGCTTCAAAGGTGGACATAAAATGTCGATCATAACAACTCTATGACTCGTGCTCGATCTTTCGATCTTCCCGTGTTCCGAGGCCATACCTCTGAGTATGCTAGGCTCGCCAATCAAACCTCGAAGACCTGCGCGTGCAACATGGCTTACACCCACTGTATGCGAACGACGAGATGTGTGACACCCGATCATCACGGCCTGCCTCATAACGTAGAACTTTCTTGGTGGTGCGCAACGAGGGAGAACACAATTTTGGTATTTGTTAGGGATCATCCTATTTATGATGCTACCGTTGTATATCTAGCATATAAGCAATCAATAGGATGCACACACAACAGCACATAATAATGATGCAATGAAGTGCGATGTGACATGGTCGATGCGTCTGGACCTTCATGGCGCCATGTGCCTGGCCCCTGGCGCCCCGGCATGGCTCTGAGTCTACAGAGCCCTCCATTGCCTCCGACAGTACGAGTAATATCAAAACTTACCGTAACCATGTCACATAAAATAACGCCTCTGCAAAACAAAGTTAGACGCCTCTAGCTTTATCTAGTTTTGCAAGTTTTACGTGGCATATAGGCTTATTCGTAGGAGAACCGCTTCCCTACCTACGAACTTTGTACCACAACATCGATCGTATAATTGCATGTTTAAGCATCCTTTCGGGCCCTCCATTGAAAATGCTTTGCCGACTAGAGAGAGAGAAACAGACACCCGCCAGCCACAGATACGGTGCAAGCCGTATGTCAGTAGTGGAACCAGTCTCGCGTAAGCGTACGCGTAAAGTCGGTCCGGGCCGCTTCATCAACTCAATACCGAAGGCATCGCAAGTGCACGCTAGTGGGTAGCAAATATAAGAAAGACGCCCTCATTCAACATGAGTTCTAACCGTACCAGCAGTACTACACATAGATCGGCTCTGATACCACTGAAGGGGTTACGGTGCAGAAAACAATAATTTTTCTAGCGAACGGAACCCTAACTAGCCAGGATCTATCTATCTAGTACATGCGATAACGGTGGCGGAACGGGTTACATTACCTCCATGTAGACCGATAGCGGGGATTACGCTCCCGCACAAGCGTTGACGATGAAGTCGTACGTAGCCGACCTCGAGGTCGCGGAGAACTTGCCGCGATGTCGGAGTCGATGACGCCGGGGTGTCGACGATGATCTGTGTCGACGGGCGTCGGGCGGAAGAAGGCAGAGCGCCAGCACCGGGGCTGGTGCGCCGGCAGCAGAGGGGGGAGGCGCGGCGGCTGCAGGGGGCGAGACGACGTCGCCCAAGCTCCTCAATAGAGTAGCCTCCGAGCACTCGCAAACATACGGAGCCTAGCGACAACTCCCGGTCATTCAGATCCAGCTGAAATCGCAGGAGTAGATCTTATCTGGAATCCCGCAGAGCAACGGCGCTCTGCGGTATGACTTAGGTGGAGAGAGACCCCCTTCCTCAGCTCCGCGCGGCTCCAACTTGGGAACCACGAGATCGAGAGAGAAATCGGGAATTAATTGAATTTCCTGTGAATTAAATCAATTAATATGCCTTGCTATATAAAGGGGGAAGGGGGTGTGCAAACCCCTTGGCTCCCCCATGTGGGACTAAACAAAGGACATGGGAGGGGGGGTTCGGCCCCCACATGGGCTGGCCGAACCAGCCAATGGGGCCCACCCCCCTTTGAGGTGCGGCTCCCCCTCTTGGGCCCTCTTAGGGCCCATATAGGTGGGAGCCCCCTTTTTCCTTTATCCCATTAATTCATAATTAATATATTTATATATAATTCAATATCCCGTGACTCCGAAAACTCTTTCGGACCACCCGAACAACTTTCGGACATTCCTGGAACCATTCCAGACCTCTCCGGAACTCCTTCCAGACCACCGGAACTCTTTCCGGATCATTTCTCTCTCTCCAACAAAAACCTATAAAATTCCAGAACCTATCTCCTAGCGTCGCTAAGACCTTAAGTTTGTTACGCTACGGTTCGGGAACACTCTAGACATGGTCGAGACACTCCGCTCACCAATGATCGTCAGGGATACCTGGAAATATATGACGACCCCTGTGCATTCCACGAATATCGTCGTTGAACCATAAGTATGATATTCATTCCCTTTGTCTCTGCGATACTACCTTGTCCGAGATATGATCGTAGACACACCGATGCCTTTGCTGTATCTCGTTACCGACGAAGGTTATTAACTCGTCTGTGATATTACATCTCCATGACCTAGTCATAAGCTGCAGCTATATAGATGCACTATCACCGAGTGGGCCCAGAGTATCTTTCCATTACAAGAATGAACAAATCCCGCTCTTGATCCTTACGTCTCGATGCTCTTTCGGAATACCCAAGATGGACACCGTTATTGTCATGCTATATAAGACACAACGTTTGATGCTCTCAAAGCACTCCTACGAAGCAACAATAAGTACGGTCTCACGGTCTAAGAAATAAGCTATCATACTCTTATCTATTGCAAATAACAAACATCGTAATACGATCTTATTGCAATACTTTGCGTATGTCCACCACCTTATTCAACTAACAAGATGACCCCATTGTCAACCGATGTCATTGTCCTTGATCGGGAATCTCGATCAACTGTTGCCCAATGGACTAGCTCATATAGAGGCTTGCTAGGGACCTGGTTGTCTATGTATCACACGTGTATTAACAATTCCGATTAATACAGTTATAGCATAATACACAAACCTATTATAAACTTATGAGATAATGCAATAAATACTACTTATTTATTTGCCTCTAGGGCATATCTCCTTCAGCGGCGGCGCGGAGCGGCGGCGCGGCTACGTGGCGCGGGAGGCGGAGGCGGCCGGACGGAAGGAGCGCGTCGGACGTGGGGCGGAGGACGCGAGCGGGAGGCGCGTGCGGGGAGGCGCGGCGCGGCGGCTGGCGGCGCTCGGCCGGAGGGCACGCGCGGCCGCGGGCTGGGGAGGCGAGCGGCGCTGAGGGAGCGGGCGAGCGCAAGCGGCAGGCGGCGGCGCGGCGTAGCAGCAGGCGCACACGGCCGGAGGCGAGAGGCGGCGCGGCGAGCTGGCGGCGGGCCGGTGCGGCGTGGGGCAAGCCGGGGAAGCGCGCGCTGGATGGGTCGCGGCGGCGCGCTGGCGAGGAGCAGGGGCGCGGCGCCGGCGTGCGCAGGCTGGCGGCGCCCGGCGGCGGGGCGAGCAGGCGGAGGTGGCCGGGGCGGCGCGGCACGCTACGAGCGGCGCAGGCCCGACGCCCGGCGCGGGGGCGACGGGGACGGCGCGGCTCGGGGCGCGGGAGGCCGGAGCAGGGCGACGCTGTAGCACGCGCGGGCGGCTGCGGGAAGCTCGGGAGGAGGGACGGGGTCGCTCGGGCTGGGCTGCAGGAAGAGGAAAGAGAAGAAGGAAAAGAAAAAGAAGAAAAAGAAAAAGGAAAAAGGAAAGGAAGGGGGAAAAGGAAAAAAAGAAGGGGGAAGATTATTTTGCAAAAATCCAAAAAAGGAGGAGGGTGGCTGCAAAATTGCAGGGGGTGGGAAAGAATTTTCTGGAGGGAAAACCTAGGGTTTGCTTAGGTGGGCTTGGGCTTTATTTGTCTCCTTTTTATGCTTTCTGTTTTTATATTTTTAAAACAAAATATAAAAGGAATTTGAATACGAAAACTATACAAAATATTTTTAGTTTTAAATAGACAATTTAATAAACTAATTTTTAACATTTGCAAAAGATTTTAAAATAACACATTTTTAATTAATTTGAAATGCATTTGAATTTAATTGCGGGGATTGAATTTAAATGCAACAAATTAAATTTAATGCGATGAAATGCAATGCCCTGTTGATGGAAAAAGAAAACATACAAAACTAAAAGGGGATAAATCCCGGGGCGTTACACCGCGCCGAGAGCGTTGGCGACCCTGCCCTGGTCCTCGTCGCGCACCGCCTCGGCCCGGGCCTGCGCCACCTCAAGCTCCGCTCCCTCCGCGCCGTCACCGACGTCGGGGTCGCCGCCGTGAACCTTCGCACGCTCTCCGCCCGGTCTTGCGCCTTCGGCGCCAAGGGGATCGAGGCGGTCGTCCGCTTCTACATGCAGCTCGAGGAGCTCTCCGTCAAGCGGCTCCACGGCCTCGCCAACTCGGAGCCCATCGTTGTGTCTGGGCCTCGTCTCCAGTCTCTCTCTATCAAAGAGCTATACAACGGATAGTGCTTCTCCTGCATAATTATGCAGTCCCCCAACCTGAAGACCCTCAAGATCATCCAATGCTCCGGCGATTGGGACCCTGTTCTCCAGGCCATCCCGCGGGGTGCCTTGCTGGCTGAGCTCCATCTCGAGAAGCTGCATTATTTTGCACCCAAGGTTTTTTACATTGATTTTATAAAATAAAATATGTTTATCACCCAAATAATTACATTTATGTTGTCTCATAATTAAAAATCTGCATAAGAAATGTAATATATAAGTCATAACATTGTAAAAATAGATAAAAATGTGTATTTTACGTAATATTTTTTATATGCCACATAAATAAAGTTTTACGTTATGTTAATATTTTCTTACGTTACTATTAACTTCCGAAGTATGGCAAAATTTACGTCACGTAAAAATTCTTTACGGTTCAAAAGATACGGGGTGGATGTAGAATAACTATTCTACTCCCAGGAGTTAAACAGCGCTACCCTAAAGTATGGTAATTTTGAGTGCGCAGCTTTTGTATGTTGCATAACTTGTGTGATTGCTATCGGCATCGTTGATTTCTTTGAGATTGGTGCCAAATTTTCTAGAGGGTTCCATTTTGGAGGGCTTGTCTAGACTGAAATTACCAAAGAGGAATGGGGGGCATCACCTTTCATGACTAGGCTCACCTAAAATGGAAACTGTGTCTGTGTTTACGGCACTCTGCACGTGACTAGTTTTTCAATGGGCAGCGCAGTGCACATCGGTCATCTCTCGTTCATTCCGTTTCAGTAGGGCTGATTCTCATTGCAGACTAATTAGTATGTCAGGTTAATTAAGATTTACCCCATATATGATTGCAGATTAATGGTGCCGGATACATTTTTCCAGAAGAAGAATTAACCAACACCGTTAGTTAGCAGTGCACAACAACGGTGTCGAATACATTCTTCTAAACAACGCACGCTAGAAAAATCAGAGAAACAAGTTGAAATATGGTACAACTCAAGTCGAACTCATACGCGGAAAAATCAAACGGTGCCTACTCGAAAATTAACAATGCCCATCAAACACACTGAATCCGTGCCCAATACAGCCCCAAACGGAGTCGATGCCTCTGTCTCCGGTGCCTGTGCGTGGGCGAGGCAGAGATCCTGGGTTGGGGATGAGCAGCCGGAGTAGGTGGGGGTGAGGGCGGCCGGAGGAGATAGAACGCCGGCGACTTCATGGCTTGGAGGAGGAGCGGCGGCGGCCGCAGCCGCTGGGGGCAGAGGAGGTGCCGCGGCGGGAGGCGCTGGATCCGGCAGGTGCATCCGGTGCCTTCCCCTTCCCCATCCGGAGCCGACGGGACGGCCGGCGGTACTGCGCGCCCTGCTTGATACGGACGGTCGCCGAGGAGCAGGTCGGCGAGCTCGAGGGGGTCCGCGTCGGTCGCCGGGCGGACCGCATCCTCGCTGGGATGAGGCGCGCCGGGTCGAGCAGGGCGGCCGACCAAGACGACTAAGGTGCTGGGGTGGTCGCCGTGCACAGGAGCGCCGAGGAGAGGAGCTCGGCTGATGGAGAATAGAGAGCCGCATGTCGGGGAAGGGGAAAGGAAGGTCAGGCGGCGGGGATTGAGCGAAGGGGCCTGAGGAGAGGAAATCGAGAGGCGCACGGGCCCGGTGGCGGCGGTGGATCGGGCGGTGCACGGGCCCGGAGGAGAGGAAATAGGGACGAGCGGTCGTGGGATGGGGTCACGGACTCACGGTAGAGAGGAAAACTACATAGGCATTGGATACTAGAGGTCACGGTCGTGGTCCGTGGGAGAGGGCTCACGGGAGAGATAAAAAGAAGAGAGAGAGTGAAGCCAAATATCTCTGCTGATTTTCGTGGCTAGGCTGCAGGCTATTGTCTACTATGCGCAGTAAACTGGTTTTAAAGAGGAAATAAATGAAGTCTTAAAAAAACCAGAAAACACATTTCAGGTAAAGTTGAGACCAGACGGAAACACGGATCCTGATGCGCATGAACGGCACCGATTACCACATTCACGAGGTTGCATCTTATCTCTGTTTATCCTATATATATGACAACAACCGGTTGTAGATTCCATATAGGGGGAGCGATCTGATCCAATGGAAAATCTCCAAATCCTCCCCACCTTCTACGCCTCCGACGCGAGCGGCGGGAAGCTCGCCGGGAGCTTCCCGCCACGTCGGTGCGCTGCCCCGCCCGCACGAGCCCCAGCTCATAGCCAGCTTCTTCCCAGCTGGTCACGGGCGCGCCACGCCACGCTCCTGGCCACCTTCTTCCCCGTTGGGTGCGGCGTGCGAGCCCCAGCTCCTGCCCACCTTCTTCCCCGAACTTGTTCGGATCCCACCGCAAGCCACGTGCTCGTCGGCTGTCGTGGTTGGGAGGCCGCGCCCTTCTCCTCCCAAGCCGCGCCGCCACCGGGAAGCCGTGACCCTGCTGCTCCCCACGCCGCCGCCTGAGACGCGATCTCCCCCAAATCCTCCCCACGACCGAACCCCTACCCCTCTCCACCTTCTTCCCCGAACTCGCTCGGATCCCACCGCCAGCCACTTGCTCGCCGACCGTCGTGGTTGGGAGGCCGCGCACCTTCTGCTCCCACGCCGCGCCGCCATCGGGAAGCCGTGCCCCTGCTGCTCCCACGCCGCCTACCGCCTAGGATGTCGTCGTGGCCTCCCCTCGCTAGCAAAACGGCGCGGCCCTGCTCACTCCGGCGACGACCCAACTTCCACATAGCTTGCAGGCCCCCACGCCGTCTCCGCCGCTCAAAGTCAGATGGAATGTCAACGCCGTTCCTGGCCCCGTCGCCGCATCTGTGCATTGTACGATGGGCGAAAATCGGGATGCACTTGCTCCCGCTCCAGGACGGCCTCCCGGCCGCCGACGCCAGCTCCCATCGGCCGTGGCTGATGTCCGCCCGCGCAACATCCAGACGTCGTCGCGGTCTTCGCGGCCCCCGGCCGCCGGCGCCACTGCAAACGGTAGCTACATCTCCATTCCTCTCAGTTTTGCTGTACGAGTGGAGCCTATTCCTCTCAGTTTGGTTGCAGAAAGAAACGACATGAGGAAAGTAATCCGATTTATGCGAATGGATTGCAATCAGCAATCGATTGTACTTCCTCTAACTGACCTATATACTGCTAGCTAAATATACAGTAAACTGTAGATTCAGAAAAGAGAGAGAAAGATGCACTGTAACTGCTTTTAGTTACATAGTTATATTAGCTGGAACAACTATCATGAAACGCTAAACTGACATGACAGTATCATAAGCTGTTTTAGATGCCTAATATATGGAACCATATGTGATGGTCGAGAACCAAATGCAGATAATGGCCTAATAGATATATTGGTTGTATCAACACTACAGAAAATTACATGACGTCTATGCTGGGCTAATTGAGATTTGAGAGTGAGCACGATCTTGTTGTTGGCCTGATCTGGCCACACTGACATCATAAAAGAACAGAAGCTATAGCCTAAAATATAGTGTAATAGGTTGAATTAGAATCTATATAGAAATATGGAAAGGTGTTGTACTGATGAAACTGAAGGTCGTATATTGGTACTTTCAGCTACAATCGTTGATGCTGGATAGGGAAGGTTGTCAGGCGACGGTCTTGTTGGTGTCCCATTTGCATTCAATCACCATGGAGGGCGTGGCGAGAGACCTGGCATTCGTGGCCGGACCGGAAGGACAATCACTTTTCTGAACGGTTAAGCATGCCCCTAAAGAGCCAATAAGAGACCTAGCAAAATCATACCGCAGAGACAAAAAACTACCAAGTAAATAGTCCATATGTTAAACGGTGGCAATGAGATCCTTGTCTTGAACATTGCTATTAAGTTTCCATGAGAATAATAGTGCACACTACTACAGAGAGCATGAAGAACAACCATTTGCCATGATAGCTGAACATGAGGAAAAAACCTTTATTAGAACAATATATATGGCTGTCTTCATTGCCAAAGGAAGCATGTTGCAGGGCTAAAAAATAGTAGAATGGCTATGAATGTGAATCAGCAAGAGGAGAACATCACCATGATTTCTTGTATTTGTAAAACAATCATCTCATTGTGCATTGTTCTTTCTATCATCTACACTACACCACACAAATATAAAATAGCTTCAATGCTACTTCTCATGGTTGTAGTAAACAAAACTTCGAGAAGGAGCTGTGAATCAGCAAGAGGAGAAAATCAGCATGATTTCTTATATTTCTAAAACAATCATATCATTGTGAATTATTCTTTCTATGATCTACACTACACCACACAAACAGAAAATAGCTTTGAGGCTAATTCTCATGGCTGTAGTGCACATACCTTCAAGAAGGAGTGGTATCAAAGACATTCAAGCATAACAGGACCACTGACATAATTAAAATGCCGCAAATATTTTCTATCAAAAGCTAAGCGGATTGAATTACACACGTAAGGCTAGGAGGCACAATCAATTTTTTTACTTAATTATTAATCAACCTGAAGACACGAACTGAAGAACTTAGAATCATAGAGTATGTTTTACACTACTATATATTATAATCTAGGGGACTCCCTCAAACAATGTCATGCAAAAACAGATCCAATGAGCACCATAGGGGATAGATCAAAAGCTAGTAGATGAAGTAATCTAGTCTTCTAGCCCAGAATTCATTAGATCATGACAAACACATACACGTGAAGTGGAAGTCCCATGTTGGAAACACCAAAACAACACTTGAAAATAGTAGAAGTAAGCCTATTAATTCAATGCAGAAAAGCATAATAAGAAGAAAAACCGATGGAAGCAAAAAACGCTTCTACTTTCTTCAGCTGTTGATATAAGAACATGGTAGAACAAAAGTCTACTCACAGGTTCCAGCGTGGCTCTTATCCAATTGGTCCAGTACTAAGGTTTCCATGAAAAAAGATCAGAGTTTACCATCGATTTACGATCTTACGACTGAAGCATAAAACCAAAAGTCATTAGTAAATGCACATATACATTCGAGATAGATGAAGCAAAGATATGAGATATTAGCTTGGGATTACATCTTCGGTGGAGCGAAGCGCATGCATATGTCAAAATAGCATCTACTCTGATATAAACATTCAGAGGAAAGAGAAAAGAAACGGTTCATCCAAAAATGCATGGAGCTAATTTTAACTGAACCCGAATCTAAAAACAATAGATTGGCTGTACATATTTTCATGTATCAAATCATGTTGGGATAAAAGGAATGAAGAAGGCATGAATCTAAAGAGGGAACGACTACGTATCAGTAATCACTCACAAGACTGCTACTGCAAATAAGAAACCTAGTCCAAAGTTCTGAACTGTAGTTAGCTAGCTTCTACCAAACTTAAAGAATCATCACAATCGAATAAGCAAGAGATGGAAGAACTACTAATTAAAGTCCCGAAATACTGAAAGCTTTCACATGGATACCAATCGGTGATTAAGTTCTAGAATCCTTAATAGACAAAATATGAGAAAGGTTTACTACTTGAGATTAACCACCTGAATGCACCTTGAGCGCCTAAAACACTACCAAACTACAGAGCTTATGTTATTACCACTGAGCTGCCTGGCTTCTTCATGCATCTGGCTTCAACTGTTTTGTTGCTCAAGTGCAAGAAATGCATCGCCTACCCTCACATTTATCTAAGCCACCGCAGTCCAAAGAAAAACGGCGGTGCACCGTCCCCGACGCTGGCTAGAGCGAGACAAAAGACACCAAATAAAAATCAGCAGAACATTTCAAACCAAACCATACCATATCATATAAAGTGGAAAAAGCAAGCTCTCAAGTAATAAACATGACATCAAGGTAATTGTGAAACACATAGGTAGCACACTGCTTCATCATTGAACCAACAGAGGCCTTCGCAACTGCAAGACGGAAAATTCAGTACCGTTGCGAGGTATAAAAAAGAACCCTTAAGAACCAAAAGTGCTTATTCAAGAATACGGTACAAAATAATATCTGAGATCTAACATGGTCATCAAATAAAAAAGAGCAAGCTCATGGTTAATTAAGATAGATCTTTGTGCATTCTTATGCTCCCAATGGCAAGTTCATGGTTAAAAAAGAGCCAGCAGGAACTCTGTTCAAACTTATTCTAAAAATCTAAGCAGAATAAATATATTATATTTTTGCAAAAAATTAAAATACAATCGATGGAGACTGTAAGTAAATTTTGCTTGGAGACAAACATATAAGGAAGCAACTGGTCAGACTTGGTTTATTGCACACTGACTATACCAGGAAAATATAGCACTGATCTATGGTTGGATGAAAAGGTTATAAATTTTAGGCTGGCTAATTTTAATTGGTAAAGAGGTAGTCGTAAATTATTTATTTTATCGTACTCACTGCAGAATTAAATGTTAATGCCTATCAAATCATTTGCAAATCAGCTCAAAATCGTTGATGCCTTGTCTTAACATTAGTGCAGCAGTTGGTAAGTACAGACATCAATTTACTCTGTGGTTAAATCTAAAGAAAGAAACCTTAATTGATAATAAGAACATACATATATCAAACTCCATAGTTAAATCTAAAGAAAGCAACCTTAATTGATAATGAGAACAAACTGTAATTAAGTTTAAAAGAATAAATATAGAATTAATGTGGAGCTGATAGTTAAGCAACATTCATTGATGTGGTGTTTCACTGTATATGAAAATTAACTAATGTTATGTTTTTTATGTGTACAACTCTGAAATCAAGTTCTTTATTTTGTGTTTTACTGTATTACATGAATCTCAATTTCTCAAACCATTTAGAGTCCATATCCGAGATATAGGTAAAAAATATTGGAACCTAGGAGAGAAAGATTCATAGAGTTGCTCCTTACCTAGCTGTTCTGCTAAGAGGATTAAATTATCTTGTCATCGCAATCGTCCAGGTCGTCAACGGTGAGGAGGCCTAGTCATGCCTCTTGGGAAGAACATGGATGGTGCTTGATGGGTTTCTGAATGTCTCGCCCGGACAGCTATTCACGGTTACTGCAAAATCAATAAATCAAACAAACTCTCGCTGCAAATCTGCAGTGCATGTATTAATCAAAACATCTGTAAACAAAAGAAGAAGACAATCCAAAAGAAAAAGTACAACCAATCCATCCTCCACGCCCCAGGGTCTCCCTAATTCCTCTCGTACCCAACATAGCTAGCTTTGAATTTGCCCAACTACTCATCCAACACCTGTACTTGTGAGACTGTTGTCTGGAGCGTATGACCAGCTGGGCATGAGTCAAATACACCACAATCTTTACCCTTTTACTCTGTCCAGAATATTGAAACCACTAATTCAGTATCACAAATTTACATAGGAGTTCCGAAGTTAGAGAAGGAGGGGAGGGAGAACACTTGTACCTCAGGTTTGGGGGAGACACCAGTTTCAGGCGGAGACAAAAAGCTCAGCCTCGCAGAGAACCGGTGTTGAAGACCATCAAGGGCGAGCGCGCGCGTGTTTCTCGTAGGCCACACACGGGAATGGAAGGTAGAGCACGCAGAGACGTTTTGTGGTGAGGAACTTGAAGCATCGATCAGTAGAATGAGGATATAGAAGAGGAAGGTCTGCGGCCAGGAACATGCTACAGGGAGTAGGCTCACAGATCGCTGACGCTACAGTGCTGGACAGAGGGAGCAGGACAGAGTCTGATGTCCGGGCATGGAGATAGGCGGAGGCCTCCCTGGCCACTTCCCGCAGTCCTGCAGCGCATCGCCGATGCGGTTGGTGCTGCCGGCCTGACCATGAACGGCGGCGGCGCACTCCCGGACAGCCTCGCGCGTGGTCCACGGCCTGCAGGACGTCTTCGGGAGCGGAGGAAGAGGCGGGCGGCGAGGCGCTAGGTAGGATCCGGGCGGCGCCTCGCCGGCTTTCTCTCCATGCCGTCGGAGGAGAGGCGACTCCCTCCCGCCGGAAGAGGCAGGAGAGGTCAAGGCGATGGAGGCAGCCGCGTCGGAAGGAGAACCAGGTGGGGGAAAATGAGAAGGATTCGGGAAATAGGGTTAGTGTATGGTATTTGTAGGTAGGGACCGATCTGTAATTTACAGGAAACACAGGAACTTTCTTGCAGAACAGTGCGCGCTAGTGTAGATTACTGTTCATGCTACAGTACCCGCGCGAATTGCTCGATCTATGCCGTCCAATATCGATCAAACGGCCCAATTTTGAAGCGCTGAGAGAGATTCAAAATCTCCAGCCTTTAGGTAATGGAGCATTTGTCTCGCCGGTGCGGAGCCATGAATGGGAAGAGCACCAGGGCGGGGTGGAGCAACACCTTTGATTCCATAAAAAAACTTTTTCTGCATTGAACGAATTGCCTCTTGTGAAGTGCAGATAGAATCCATGTTAGCGTGCGTGGTGGAAATGTTCAGCTTCTAGGTACGTCAGATGCAACCTGGAAAATCCTGGTATCCTGATTTCGTTGAAGCCTGGAAGCATTAGTTTGTTTATGTTGTTTCAAAACATCTAATTCAATTGGTAGTGTACTCATGATATTTCGACCATCCTGCTATGTTGTTTGTTGCTGATCTAGCAGAACTAGACTCGTTCTCTGCCCGCGTCTCTCACAGCTTCGAACGCCACTGGACTGCTCTGCCGATGCCGTTATACTTCCAACTCTCCAGCCGTTGTACTTCCATCTTATTTTTTATGCTTTGTATCTTGCCGAGGGAATTTCTGATATTTTCCATGGACATCAGCCGGAGGACGTCGACCGAGCCGCGAGTAATGCTGCAAGTGCACGCGCGGTGGAAAGAGCGTTGAGATGGAAATGTTCATGGCCTCATGGGCAACAGTTGCCTCCCTCCCAGCGAGTTGGGGATTTCTTTCCTATGTGAACTCTGTTCTTCGAGCGTGATGTATCGTGTTCAGTTCTTTATCTTAATGGAGCCAGCATTCGCTTGTTCCGTTGCACATCTCCTTTAGATATTAATAACTTCTACATGGTGGATTATTGTTTTATTTAAACTTATTTCATGTTTGACTGAAGTTATTGGTTGCACTGGACAGGACTTGTGCGCTTCGCCGGCCATTCCAACACGCGTTTCCTGGCCGCCGCCCGGCTCCACTCCGGCGGACATCGGCCTGCCGCACTTCCTCAGCCACCTGCACAGCCTCCGCCAACCAATTAGCAGGTTCCTCCATTTGGTTCTGCATCGAGGGGATCAACGCCTACGCGTGCGACCTTGCCGGATCTTCATATTTTTCCTGTGATGCCGCCTCCTGGTATCCCACCCTGGCCTGGACGCAGAAATCGAGTGGTTGCCCGTACACAAGCTTGGAGCAAAACTGCAGGAAAAATGAGTGAAGATGTAGACGAGCTAATGGAAGCAGTCCAGACTCCTTTTTTTTTGCTGCCATCGAAAAGCGGTATAGATTTCCTCTTTCTGTTTTTCTATGAAATAGCTTATAAAGAAGATGGTGGTAAAAGTTGAATAAGGGGAAGTACAGGTCGACGGCTCCTCAGCCTCGATAAAACCGTATTTTTAGTTGAGCATAGCAAGTTAATTGCGCAGCTATTTTTCATCTTGAGCAGTATACGCGAAAATTAAAAAATGATAGCAACAGCCAACTGAACTTGTACTAAAAGACAAGAGGGAAGTACAGATAGGTCACAACGGCGGTACAGGTTGAACAACGTGGAAGTACAGGTGTGCTTGCACCGCCATGGAAAAGGAGATGCACACGCACAAGCAAGAGATAAGATTTTTTTTTTACAGAAAATGGCCTTTCAGACTAAAAAACAAGAGGGAAGTACAATATAGGTTACAATGGCGGTACAGGTTGAACAAGGGGAAGTACAGGTCGACGGCTCCTCAGCCTCGATAAAACCGTATTTTTATTTGATCATAGCAAGTTAAATGTGCATCTATTTTTCATCTCGAGCAGTATACGTCAAAAGTAAAAAAGGGTAGCAACAACCAGCTGAACTTGTACTAAAAGACAAGACGGAAGTACGAGATAGGTTACAATGGCGGTACAGGTTGAACAACGGGGAAGTACAGGTCGGAGGCTCCTTAGCCTCGATAAAACCATAGTCTGAGTATTTTGAGTGGTCATATATCTGAAGACACCGTACGAGAAAGTTATTGCTGAATTACTAAACACTTATTATGAAAACTAATTGGGCAGTACAATCGAATTAATCGAGAAGTTCAGTTTTTGTGTCGAGAGAAGTTCAAGTACGTTTACAGGGAAATCCAAGTATTTTGCTATTTCGGGAATTTCACATACCATAGAAAGGTTTAGCGAAATAGTAAAACATCCCGCCTAGAAGTACACATGAGTAATTTGGGAAGTATATAACTCACTTCCGGGGAGTACAGGTGTCATATGAATATGTTTTAGTGAATAATAGTTGCTATTTTGCTACAAATATTTTTTATTTGTATTTTCATTTTTTTGAAGATAGTCGCTGAATTCATCTTTCCAACGCAAAAGAATAATTTAATTCCGATCTGATGGGTTACCAAATAATTTATCAAACGGATAAAACTGGTTTACAACACTACTAGTTCTAAAATATATTAAAAGCAAATAATAATTGTCAATATGTTAGAACAATATAACAGGCTTGATTGAGTTGTTGTCGACGAACGTCACAGTCTCGATAAACCCAATTCTACAAATATTTCGATTTAAATTTCTTCTATGTAAAGATATATAAGTGGGATTACTACACCCCACCCCAGCCATAAGTCACAATGAATACACATTACGGGATTTTGTTGATCCAACGACTCGGCTTCGTCGCCCGTCACCGCTTCCGCGGCGTACGGGCGGACTCAGTCTCTATGGCATTAGGGTTTGGAGATTTTATCGTCATCAATGCTACCGCGTTGATGGGCGACGAAATCTCCCAACCCTAACACCATCACTAACGCATCATGGATTAGACATTTCTCTCATTAATTGGTGAAAAATAAAACATTTGAATTAGTTACCTTGACATGTGCGCAATGCACAAAACCAAGTCACAAAAAAATAATCACGTGTTAGACTCACAAAACAAAGGGCAGTGCAGTATTGCCAATGTAGACTGTACAAATTTTAAGCACATGTACATGATATAATATTATATTAAAATTAACAATAAATCGTACTTCTTGTTATTACCTTTGCATCGACGACGACTTATTCGATTCTGTTATATTGTTCTAAAACATTGACACATAACAAGGCAGTACAAGAATGAAACAATCAACAGTACAAGCGAATCAATAAAGAAGTTCATGTATGTTTTTAGAAAAGTACAAGTATTTTGTTTATTAATTTCACATCCCACTGTAAAGATTAATGAAACGGTAAATATAAAGTGTAGAAGCACATAAATAACTCGGCAAGTACATAACTCACTTTCGAATAGTACATGTATAGCATGAATAAGGTTTGACCAAACTTTGACCGCAAAATGAACCCACTTAGAAATCATTTTTTGAGATTTTCGTTTAGATTTAATATATGTGTATTCTTAGGATGAATATTTCGAGTGGTCATACACCTAAAATGGATGATTTATGAGAAAGTTGCCGTTGATTTACTGAACACTAATCGTAAAAATACCCTGTCGGCAGTACACATAAACCGAGAAGCTCAAGAATATTTTTAGAAAAGTCCAGTTATTTTGTTAGAGAATTTCAAACAATAAAATATCATGTTAGAAGTACACATATGTAATTTGGGAAGTACATAACTCACTTTTGGGAAGTACAAGTGTGGTATAAACATGTTTTTTCTAAATAATACTCGTAATTCTTCTATAATTTTTTTTTTATTGTTTGTAGATAGTCACTGACTTCATTTTTAGCACAACAAGAGACACTCAATTCTGATATCGGATGAGTTGTGAAATAATTATTAAACGGGTAATTATAGGTTGACCAAGCTTTGACCGCTCAAAATATCCACTTAGAAATCGATTTTGAAATGTTTGCTACCGATTTCATCGGTAAATCTGATAGATGGATCTTTTCAATCTAAGCATTTTGAGGGGACACAGATCAAAAATCGACACCGTATGAGAAAATTCTCGTTATCTTAGTAAACACTAATCACGTAAATCTCACGGCAGTACACAGGCATAAACCAAGAGGTTTAAGTAAGTGTCGAGGGAAGTGCATTTAATCTGTTTTTGTGGCGGAAGTAAGTGTCGAGTGAAGTGGTTTAGAATATACTCCCTTCGTTTCTTAATATAAGGTGTCTAAGGTTTTGAGAAAAGTTTCAAAATATAAGGTGTATTATGATTTATAGACAATTTGACTCATAGAAAAACAACTCACAATGTAGAATGGAGGCATTTGACTTTTTTTTTCCATTTAGAATAATAGTAATTCCTCTCTTCCGATTTTTGTCTAACCAAAATGAGACCACCGCATGCAAAATATTGACGTCATAATATATGTACCAAAACTTTAGACACCTTATATTATAGAACAGAGTGAGTATATTATAAAAATATAAAAGAATATTAAGAAGTACACATGTATAACAAAAAAGTACATACTTATATATCAGGAAGTACATATAAATTATCTGGGAGGTACAAATAATATATTTAAAAATTATGTATAAAACTGTTCAGATTAGTCTATTTCTTAAAATAGATTTAACCGGTTAAGAAATTGGAATAACTGTAGAAGTATAAAAGTTGCGTAATTTTAACAACTTTCTAACGGCGTATCATTTGCTTGAGTCGGATATGCGGTTCAAATATGCTGGTCAAAATACTGCCCGCCCGTATATGATACCTTTAGATTAGCGTATTTCTTAAATTACTTTTAGTCGGTACAGAATTTTGAAAAACTGTAGAAGAAAAGTTGCGAAATTTCATTAGCTTTCCAACGGCATATTGTTTGCATTATTTCGACAATCGGTTGAGAAACGAGGAACAAAACACAGTCCGCTCGTATATGACGCTTACAAATTAGTATATTATTGAAATTACTTTTATTAGGTACAGAATTTGGAAAAGCCATAATAAAATAAAAGTTGCGGAATTCTAATAGCTTTCCAACGGCATATTATTTGCATTATTATGACAATCAGTTGAGAAACGCCGGATAAAATACAATCCGCCCGTATAGGACACTCACATATTAGTGTGTATTTTATAAATTACTTTTAGTCTGTATAGAATATGGAAAATTATTAAGAGAAGAAAAGTTGCGGAAATTCATTAGCTTTCCAGCGGCATATCATTTGCTAAGTTTCGACAAACGGTTAGAAAACTACGTCAAAAATATAAAATTTGTACTTCTCTATCATATGAGCAAATACAGATAGAACAGAAGGGAAGTACAACTTCAGTTGTAGATCCTTATTCTACAACCGGTTGTAGACACATAAATAACTCGGGAAGTACATAAATCACTTTCGAATAGTATATGTGTAGCATGAATAAGGTTTGACCGAACTTTGACCGCAAAATATACCCACTTAAAAATCATTTTTTGAGATTTTCGTTTAAATTTAATATATGTGTAGTCTGCCGGATGAATATTTCAAGTGGTCATATACATAAAATGGACACTTTATGAGAAAATTATCATTAATTTACTGAACACTAATGTAAAAATACCCTGTCGACAGTACACACGCATAAAAATGCCCCAGCTTTTCCCGTGCGCCGCCCATCTTCTACTTCCCCGCTAGGGATGGCAATGGGTACCCTTTACCCGCGTACCCTACGGGTAAAAACCCTATTAGGGTAAGGGTTTGGGAAGGGAAAATACCCATAGGTATGTAAATGGGGAAATCTCATGCCCATCGGGCAGAGAGGGTACGGGTATGGGTTCGTATAACCCATACCCGCATACCCATGTACCCTTCTAAATCTGTGACAAATGGGTCTCTCAATAATAACCTAGTGTACCTATTAATTTTTATGACTATGTGTTGTTGTCTATCATTAAAATGTGTTGTTGTTTATGTGTAAGTGTTGATGTTTACATGCGTTGCTTATGCGAAAGTGTTGCATGTGTTGTAGTTTTCAATGTGTTTGTTGTTGACAATGTGCTACTATTTATAAGTATGTGATGCGGTTTTAAATGTGTTGCTCATTAAAGTTATATGATGTTGTTTATGATTATTTTCTACTAAATTTGCTATGTTGCAAACGCGGGTATTTTTACCCGTGGGTACTCTTTTATCCTGTCGGGTGAAAGGTATGGGAAAAAGTTGTACCCGTATAAGGGTATGGGTACGGGTGACGGGTAAGATGGATGAGGGCGGGTAAAAGGGTATGGGGAGGCTCCACCTTACCCATACCCGTACGGGTGCCATCCCTATTCCCCGCGCCTCCCCTCCGTCCATGCCGCCGTGTCCCTCTTCAGCTCGGCCTCCGGTGTCCCCCTCGCCTCCGTTGAGGGCTCCGCACTCACCCTCCTCTGCACCGCTGCCCTCCTCGTCTTCCCCTCTACCCTCGCGCTCGCGGGCGCTAGCGCCCTCGCGCCCTACCTCGCCCAAGCACACCTATCCCCATTCCCTCAGCCCCTCACTGTCCCGCCTCTTGGTATGGAACCGCACCAAGGCCAAATCGGCTGCGCTCGTCGCCAAGCTCCGCACGCGCACTCGGGAATCGCTGACGAGGAGGTGGACGGCATGGACATCCCTCCGCCGTGGCCAGCAAAGGGGTTGCCGCCGCAGCAAAAACGGCCCTTCCAGCTCCGGCCACAGGCCAGACCTACAACCGCCGTCCTCCGGTCCGCAATGCAGGGTGACGTACGCGCTTTTACCGGGAATTCCATGCGCCGCCGCCGGGAGGTCTGCGTGCCGCCAATGGCATCCCACGCACACGGCCAGCCACCGCTCGTTCCGCTATGCTGGTCCAGCATTCCTTAATCCTCTTTATTTTCATCTATTTTTCAGAAAGTGTAGAATGCAGTACAAGAGTTTGGTAGGGGCAGTACAACGGTGGCAAAAGGGAAGTATACAGGACCTGCCGAATATGAGGCTCCCTCTCTATTTTTTGGCAACAATAATCTGGTGTTTGATTTTTCTTTAAGAATCGAGTTACATTTTTAGCAGTACACTCAAATTCTACGAGCAGTACAACCATAAGGGAAGTGCATTTATTTATTGATTGTTAAGTAATAAAGACAAGAGGGAAGTACATGGTAGCTTACGATGGCAGTACATGTTGAACAAGGGGAAGTACGGTCAAATGTTGCTCAGCCTCAAAAAAATCATATTCAACAAAATATTTAGATTTAAATTTCTCCTATATAAAGATATACAGGTGGGATTACTACACCCCACCCCGAACCATAAGTCACAATGAATACACATTTCAAATCTTTGAATTATTTGTCAGTTTAATCTCTCATTCTAATCTTAAGTCACTCACACTGCTCCATCCCCCAGCTAATATCTAATCGTAATCTCGATCAAGTCCCTCACAACTTCTCCACTTCTCGATGGGACACTGATGGTTGTTAAGCGTGTGGTTGGTGAATCCCCAAGAGGAGGGTGTGAAGAAGCAGAGCAGCAAGATTTCACTCAGTTATTAAACCAAGATTATCAAACCAGTAGGAGATGAACGTTTCCCTCGAGGTGTCAACGGCGCCAGAAATTCTTGGTGTGGCGTCGGAGACGTGGAATCTGCACACAACACAATCAAAGTATTTTGCTCCAACTCAACGGTGAGGGTGTCAATTCCACCGGCTTGCTGTAACAAAAGATTGAACGTATGTGTGGAAGAAAGATAATTGTTTGCAGAAAGTAACAGGTTTGCAATTGTGGTTTTAGCAGATTAATGAGAAGGACCGGGGTCCACAGTTCACTAGTGGTGTCTCTCCATAAATAATAACATTCATCCATGCGAGGTAAACAAATTACAGCTACGCAATTGACAGAACAATGATAAGCAACTCAATGCATATACTAATGATATGGTGTCTAGTGTGAGATTCATTCAGACATTACAACAATATACATAGACCGTTCCAACCGCATCTATGACTAATAATCCACCTTCCGGTTAGCCTCCGCACCCCTTTCAGTATTAAATTGCATGCAACAGATTATCGCCTTAAGTACTGTGTGTAAAGTAAGTAAGTAACATTATCCTTAGATAAAGTACTACTGTTTTATCCCTAGTAGCAACAACACATCTACAACCTTAGAACTTTCTGTCACTGCCCCAGATTAAATTGAGAACGAACCTACTATCGAGCATAAATACCCCCTCTCGGAGTTACAAACATCTATTTGGCCAGAGCATACACGAGTAACGGAGAGCATACAAGATCATTAAATAGCACACACATTATATATTATGAAGCAATAACTTTAGTACTCAATATTCATCGGATCCCAACAAACACAACTTGGAGAATTACATAAAGATGATCTTGATCATGATAGGAAGCTAACAAGATCTAAACATGATAGCTGCAGAGGAGAAGACAACCTAGCTACTGCTATGGACTCGTAGTCCAAGGTAGACTACTCACGCATCAGTCCGGAGTCGGTCATGGCGACGTAGAGGCCTTCGTGGACGATTCCCCCTCCCGGCAGGGTGCCGGGGAGCAGTTCTAATCTCTCCCGAAGTGGTGACGGCGACGGCTCGGGACCCGTGGAGGAAAAAGTGATTAACTGTGCTCTGTTTTTAGGTCAAGGGGGTATTTATGGGCGAAAGACCTAGGTCGGTGGGCGCCCGAGGGCGCCACACCACCTCCCAGCGCGGCTCCTGATTTGGCCGCGCAAGTAGGCGATTTGGGCCCCTTGGGGCCCGTCTTCGTCTCGTGTTTGGTTCTTCGCGTTGCAAATATTTCAAAAATAATTCCTGGTTGACTCGTTTCCAATTTGGCGGATATTTCCTTAAGAGATTTTCTAAAACCAAAAGCAGCAGAAAATAGGGAACTGGCACTATGGCATCTTGTTAATAGGTTAGTCCCAGAAAATGGATAAAACTATATAAAATGCATATAAAACATGTAATAATATGATATAACATAGCATGGAACATAAGAAATTATGTATACATTAGAGACGTAGCAACATCCCAAAGCTTAGTTCTACTCGTCCCGAGTAGGCAAGAACGATAAAAGAATAATAATTTCTGAAGTGACATGCTTAAACACAATCTTGATCATATAATATTGTAAGGCATGTAAATTGAGATCAAATGAATAAGGGCTGTAGTTTATATTGATATCAAATGAGTAATGAACAAACAAGTAGGTGAAGCAAGCAAAGCTTTCAATAATATAGTACTAGATAGCAATCAACTGTGCAAAGTAGATATTAAAGATGATTTAAGCTTCAAGCACAACAATATAATCATCTAATGCTTCCAACAAACATGACAACTTTATGAAAGGATCAAGTCAAGTAATAGCAATATGCACGTAGAAGATCAATATATTATTTGTTCAAAAGAAACAAGCAAGCGTTCAACGTTGGTTCCTGGCACCAGAATGTTATGGCTAAGAGAATGTTAACGGAGGTTCGGAAGGCCAACGGAAGAAAGGCTCGCAAAACTATAGATGATCATTAGACAAGAGAAAGTCATACAATCGAAGCTATGGAAGGAGTAGTGATTTCCATACAACGGATGCACGATGAGCTATAAGTATATGAAAGCTCTCCAATGGAACTAGTGGGGGTGCATCCAACTTGCTTGCTCACGAAGACCTAGAGCACTTTTGAGGAGGCTCATCATTGGAATATACAAGCCAAGTTCTATAGTGTAAAGTTCCCCATATAGTTATGCAACTAAGACATGAAAACTCTCTCATATGGAGTAAAGGTGCTAAACATGAGCACAATTGATGATCACAAATGATATGGTGCTATAACATGAGCACTAGTGATGACTATAGATGATATGGTGCTGTAACATAAGCACAAGTGTGTGATAAAGAATAGTAATGATGCCCCCTTTTTCATTTCTTTTATTTCTCCTTTTTTATTTTTCTTTTCTTTTTCTGTTTCTCTTTCCGATGGCCTCCATGGCTCTTTTCACTTTTAGGGGCAAGCATCCTAATATGATACATGATGTATGATAACACACTAATATGATAAAACAACATACCGATGATATACGTAACTACTATGAATGTGCCATAAGAATACATATGACAACGGTGCCTCTGCCAGTGTAGCAGGTTATGCAGTGATCTAGCGTAACATGGGTAAAACCACACATCAGCTTTATAGAAACACGCAAAGCAATAAAGAAGTAATGAATAACAACAAGTCATGTAATGTAAGATGAATGTTGCATGGCAATATATCTCGGAACAACTATGGAAATGCTGTAGTAGGTAGGTATGGTGGCTGTTTTGAGCAAGATATTTGACTTATGTGTAGGAGAACAAGATAAAGATCTCCCACGAGTTTGGATGTACCCGCAAAAAATGCACCAACTCTCAACCAAAGAGGTTAGGAATATGGTGGTGGAAGTTGAAGGGAATATGCCCTAGAGGCACTTAATAAACATAGTTTATTGGCAATATCCCAATCGTTCATTATATGTTTTATACCATGCTATAACTGTATTAAGCGAAAACATTAATACAGGTGTGGTAGATAAACAACCAGGTCCCTAGTAGCCTCTACTATGACTAGTTTCGTTGCGCGATTGATGATCAAGGTTTTCCGATCATAGGGCATGGCTCCGGTCGGCAACGAAAGTCATATCGTTAGGTGTAACGATGTGATGGACATACCCAGTATTTGTAGGACATAGTCATTACGCCTTAAGACCGTGAGATCAACTCTTATTGTTATCCCTGGAAGATACTTTGATCGCACCAAACGTCGCATCTTATCTAGTGTGACAATAACGGTGATACTTTTGGGTATCGGAAAGGGGTAGTTGAGACGAGTGGTCAACAGCGGGATTTGTCAGTCCGCATAGCCGGATAGATACTCTAGGGCCCACTCGGTGAGATTATGTCAAATGAGTTTGCAAACATGTGACTAGGTCACCAGCTGACATAATATCATAGACGAGTAGAAGATAGCGATGTCGGTAACGAGATCATGCTAGGTATGGAGATATCTGAGAATGATGCTCGGACACGCTAAGTATCGCCATGACAAAGGGTTTAAGACTATACGTCCAGGTTTGATAGATGAAAGTCATTCGTTATATCACATGGATTAATTCATGGGGTCTAGGCCTACGAGTTAGTCGTCGATCATAGAGGAGTCTTGATTGTACCTGTTATTATATCGAACCGCTAGGGTAACACACTTAAGGGGTTTCTACAAGACAACCGGAAAGGAAAGAGATCACCGGGAGCGTCCCGGGAGGGGTCCGATGGAGATCGGGCAGCGCCGAAAGAGTTTTCGGAGCTAGAAAAAATTATATATATTATGTTTGATATTAATTAGTGTAATTAATATGCAAATATGATTTTATATATTTATTTTCGAATTTATTTAGGCTGATTTCCCTAAATGGGCCTTCTGGTCGAAAGAAGGCCCATGGGGGGGAAAACCCTCAAGGGAATTTTGTGGGGGAGGCTTGGGCGTCCTAGGTGGGCCAAATGGGGCCCACCTAGGGCCGGCGCACCATCCCTAGCCGCACCAAGGCTGTGGGATAGTCCCACATTGCCTGGCTAGGGAGGTTGGCTCCCCCCGGGAGCCTATATAAGAAGGGGCACCCCTGGCCTTTTAATTCACCAATTAATTCCCAATTTCTCTCTCGATCTCGTGGTTCCCTTGTCGGAGCCGCGCTGAGTAGAGGAGGGGATCTCTTCCACCATAGCCCGCTGCCGCGCTGCTGGTGTTCCGGTCCAAGTCTTCCGCTGCTCGTGCTGGACTGGAGCTTCGGAGGCCGTCGTCTCCACCGTATGTGTGTGACGCCCTGCGAGGTGCTGCGCTAGCGGTACTCGGAGGCCTACTTCCTCCACCCGACCTCGGGGTCATCTTCGTCGTCTTCGTCGCGCCGAGTTCTTCACGACCTAGAGGTCGGCTACGTCGTCTTCGTCGTCAACGCTTGTGCGGGAGCGTAATCCCCGCTATTCGGTCTACGAGGGTATGTATTCCGATCTCCGCCGTACTTCTATATCCGCATAGTGTAGATCTTGGCTAGTTTAAGGATATCGTTGCTAGGAATTTTCTGCACACGATCCCCTTTAGTGGTATCAGAGCCGATCTATCGTAGATATAGTTGTACGCTGTTAGAACCCGTGTTCTGCACGGGGGCACCGTTCCTGTTATTTGCTACCCTCTAGCGTGCACTTGTGATTCCAGCGGCATCGAGTTGATGAAGCGGCCCGGACCGACTTTACGCGTACGCTTACGCGAGACTGGTTCCACTACTGACATACGGCTTGTACCGTATCTGTGGCTGGCAGGTGCCTGTTTCTCTCTCTTTAGTTGGCTTTGCATTTTCAATGGAGGGCCCGAAAGGGATGCTTAAACATGCAATTATTGGATCGTTGTTGTGGTCATAAGGTTCGTAGGTATGAAGCGGTTCTATTTACGACAGCCCCAAGCCACGTTAAATTAGCAAAAGATAAAGTAGAAGCGTCTAGCTTTATTTTGCAGGGGCTATGTGATATGGTCAAGGTAGGTTTATTAAATTGTTTATAAACTGCGGGCGCCAAGAAGACCATGGTGCAATGGACTATATCACATTGCATTACATTTGATGTTTTGTGTGCATCTTATATTGTGTGATTGTGTGTATAGTATACATTAGTTACACGGCGGTAGCTATATAAGATGATACCTTCAAAATACCACTAGTGTACTCCCTCCAACGCGCACCACCAAGAAAGTTCTACGTTATGAGGCAGGCCGTGATGATCGGGTGTCAGACATATCTTCGTTCGCATACGGTGGGTGTAAGCCATGTTGCACAAGCGTCAGCGTGGAGGTTTTTGGTGGCGAGCCTAACATATTCAGAAATATGGCCTCGGAACAGGAAGACCGAAAGGTCGAGCACGAGTCACAAAATTGGTGTGACGGACATTTGTCTACTCTTGAAGTTGTGCCGCCGGCTCTGATGATGAGGGGTTGTGCAATGGATGGGGGTCGTGTAATCGCTTAAACGACCAGGAGGGATGTTCGTTTGAGTGGGAGTTCGGATAGTTATTTTCTAAAATACTAGAACTCAGAATATAATGAACAGAGTCTGTTTTGCAAACCTTTGTAGATATTAACCATAGTGATAGCATCTTTTCAAATTAGGCGCATTCCTGCGATTGAGAAACTTAAAATGTTGGGTCCAAACTTCATAGTTTTATACTTTAGCTTGAGGATACTCCTTGTTTAAACCGTTAGCTCTTTGTGTTACAATACCCGCTAGGAGATAAACCCGGAGATTCCGCTAGCAAAAGATAATTTGGATTATCAGATTTTATGCGGATGATATCATCATAGTCCAGTGCATGCTATGATCTCTGCCATAGAGAATCAACGGTGGGAACGAGTTTTTAGATCGCGAACATATGATATGATCGCTAAACTCGGGGTACCCCAAACGTTGGGTTGATGAAGTTTATCAGTACGTTGACTGATTGTCTTCTCAACCAAGATGGAAGAGAATACACAAATTGAGGGAGCACGTGGCGGTCATACTTAATGACATATGTTCATACTTGATGAACATTGAGACGCCTCGCTCAGCTCAATCACTGGATGACAGACATCGTTGCCAAGTGCAAATCCTCTGTCATAGACTATGTCATGCAAGG
This sequence comes from Poa annua, assembly GCA_026929855.1. Classification (NCBI taxonomy): domain Eukaryota; kingdom Viridiplantae; phylum Streptophyta; class Magnoliopsida; order Poales; family Poaceae; genus Poa; species Poa annua. The sequence continues at coordinate 54,654,291 of CM049426.1, read as the reverse complement.
GGAATCGTTCACCTTCATGGTTCTTGATTACGGTGGAAGTATCAAGAAGATGAAACAGATCGCCGGAAGTCATCAATGATGATGGTGTATATATGATATACATGTTATGAATGTTTTAGCTAAGCAAGTGCTCGCAGTAGTGACTAAGTCTTGAACTAGTCATGTTTTGTGAAAAACCAGGTTTACTGCTTGAGTAGCTTGAAAGGATGAGGCGACATTGCGTGTTGATAATGGCAGTCAAGTTGTTGTGACGGCCATAGACACTCTCCCTCTAGATCTACCATTTGAATAAATTCTTTATGATCGGGTGTTGGTATGATCGTTACAAGTGTGTCTCCTCTAGCGAGACACTTGTTCATACATGATAGTGACAAATTGGTGTCCTATATTTATGAAGTAATGATTATATGCCGATTTGAATTTAGATGGTAGAAGCTCCCACATTCATAATATTAATGCCAAAGGATACAAACTTAATAAAGACACCACATATGTGTGGCACTACCGTTTAGTCATGTCAATGTTATATGCATTAGCTCCACACTGGATGGACCTACAAGTCCTAAGATTTGATCTTTTGACACTTGCAAAATAACTGTGACACCGTTTTCGGAAAGCGGGCATATAACTTATTGATAGTCATACATAGATATGTATGTGGTTCAATGAAGTAATTGACGGGTAGTGGAGACCTTTATTTCGTGAACTTCACTGAACGTTTTGAGTATAGCTTGTTGAGAATCGTGCATATGGGTGTATGTGAATCAATGAAGTATTAACGTGTAGTGGAAGTCTTTAGTTCATATACTCATGAATATTCCGAGTAGATATATGGATATCCACTCCAGGGAATGTTAGTCTGAAATTTTGATTAGATCAAACGAAATTCAGAATGAAGTAGGAAATAAACTTAACAAGAAAATCGAATTCCCGCGATACAAATAGAGGAAATAAAGATTTGAGTTATAATGTTGGCACATCATTGGAAGACTTGTGAGAAGAGTTCCACAAATTACGTCGCATGGAACACCATAGTGTTATGGTGTGTTGGGACGTCGTAATTGCACCCTATCGGATAGTGTGTGGTAAATAAATCTCTTACCGAATTATTGTGATCATTAGAGTCATATGGTAGAAACGTAAACACTCATGTTAGCAAATAGGGAAACCATTTGAATCCATGGAGACAATACCATACGTGTGATGGCATGGCTTTTAGCCTGGATTGTCGTTTCAGCAATTTAGTGTTTCGATGTAATCGAATCTAAAATGGATTAATCTTTGTAGTATACCCTACCTAAAGGGTTAGTTGGGTACATGTCTCACGACATAGGCAAAATCTTTGCCGGGATATACCTTGCGAAAGAAATAGTTTCTTGTCCGAGGGTATAAGTGAGAAAGAAAGTAGAGCAAGACGAAGTTGGTGAACTTCTTCTCCAAACATCAGAGTGGCGCAATCGAAAGTGTTTTTGGTGTCAGGCCCCACAGCTTGAAAAAGCTAATGATTCAAGATCATGATGTTCTGAGCTCATAGTAAGAGCGTAGGCATACGAGGTTGTGTTCCACACTATGTGTTACGACAATATTGTTATGAAGGTCATATTAATAGAATATGATAGACCTACAAACTACGAAGAAGAGATGGTGAACCTAAGTCCGAGAAATGGCTATGAGTCATTTATGATCCGAAATAAAATCCATATACGATTACCAGGTATTGACTTGGGAGATCTTCTTGATGGCATCTAGGATGTTAATAGTATATGGAATTTTATGAGAGAGTAGACATTGAGCAGATTCGATTTGTCGTGAAGAAGTTCCGACAGACCACATGAGAGTTTGTCTCAAGTGGCGAAGCCTAAATCTATTCTGGGTCGTTTAGCAATTACTATAATTTCGAATGAGAAATTGATAGATGGATGAGAAAACCATGGTTCTTAATAGTGTAATTAAGAATGGTTTGTAATCCTGAGGATGCTAAACATGTGTGCAAACTTCGGTTGTCCATTCATGGGCAGAAGCAAGCATATCGGAGCTGGAATCTTCACTTTGATAATGTGATCAAAGGATTTTGGAGTTGTCCAAAATAGTTGAAGAAACCTACATTTGCAAAGAAGTGAGTGGGAGCAAAGTAGCTTTCCTTGATCTTATATGCGGAAGGCATATTTGAGTGGGAGCTAAGTAGCTTTTCCTTGATCTTATATGCGGAAGGCATATTTGAGTGGGAGCTAGGTGTCATTTGTGATTCTGTATGTAACGACATATTAAATGACACAGATCCTCTAGTAGAGTGTAAAGGATTATTTAAGTGATTAAATTTTCTGTGAAATGAAGTTAGGAGTATTAGGCATCCGATTTATAATTGTATAGATCAGAGGGGGCTTAATAACATTAATTCGGAGTATTTCCTAAGTCAGGATTCTGAAGTGTTTCAGAAAAGGACCAGCGAAGAAAGAGGTTCTTGCTTGTATGACTAGGTAAAAGATTAAGTTAATCTTGGCTTTTTCAGTGATAGAAAATGATGTTCGACATTCTCTATGTATCAGACATAGAGTCTATCAGGCTGAAAGCTCGACTTGGTGTGACCCGAGTTCTTGGTTGAAGAACAGGTTCTAGAGTGATCCTTGTGTGGATCAATGAACAAAGGTTAAGTTTATTCTTCAGTGTCTATGAGAACTGAAGATAGGTTTTCTAGTAACGGGTAAGAGTGGAATGGCAACTTGCCGTAAAGCGGTTACGATGATGCAAGTTATTACACTGACCCATACGACTAGAAATCTCATATAGGAGATGTCCTTTGTTTTGAAGATAGACATGGTTAGTTTGCGAAGTCGCATATGAATGCACTGTCGCACAATCTACATAGGTATAGAAATATATCGCGACTTTAGAAGTAGCAAGTGTGATTGGACTGAGCAGTTTTCCGAGCGTAGGTGGTCCCCTTAATAGATCTTTCAGACTTTTAAGGCGCATGCTACGCGAATGCTCGAGTCTCACTCCATCCACTGGGATATATTTCACCGTCATCGTAAGATACGGGTTGATGTCAAACTAGTTGACATAGAAGTGTTGCAAAGCACATATAGGTTTCAATGTGTGAGATCTATTGACTGTATTCCTCTTCCACGAGGCGAGTAGGCACCAAGATGCTATGGGCGTTGAGCTTTTACCAAGTTGTAAACTAGATTAAGTGTTACTCTAGTGCAAGTGGGAGACTGAAGGGAATATGGCCTAGAGGCACTTAATAAACATAGTTTATTGGCAATATCCCAATCGTTCATTATATGTTTTATACCATGCTATAACTGTATTAAGCGAAAACATTAATACAGGTGTGGTAGATAAACAACCAGGTCCCTAGTAGCCTCTACTATGACTAGTTTCGTTGCGCGATTGATGATCGAGGTTTTCCGATCATAGGGCATGGCGCCGGTCGGCAACGGAAGTCATATCGTTAGGTGTAACGATGTGATTGACATACCCAGTATTTGTAGGACATAGTCATTACGCCTTAAAACCGTGAGATCAACTCTTATTGTTATCCCTGGAAGATACTTTGATCGCACCAAACGTCGCATCTTATCTAGTGTGACAATAACGGTGATACTTTTGGGTATCGGAAAGGGGTAGTTGAGACGAGGGGTCTACAACGGGATTTGTCAGTCCGCATAGCCGGATAGATACTCTAGGGCCCACTCGGTGAGATTATGTCAAATGAGTTTGCAAACATGTGACTAGGTCACCAGCTGACATAATATCATAGACGAGTAGAAGATAGCGATGTCAGTAACGAGATCATGCTAGGTATGGAGATATCTGAGAATGATGCTCAGACACGCTAAGTATCGCCATGACAAAGGGTTTAAGACTATACGTCCAGGTTTGATAGATGAAAGCCATTCGTTATATCACAGGGATTAATTCATGGGGTCTAGGCCTACGAGTTAGTCGTCGATCATAGAGGAGTCTTGATCGTACCTGTTATTATATCGAACCGCTAGGGTAACACACTTAAGGGGTTTCGACAAGACAACCGGAAAAGAAAGAGATCACCGGGAGCGTCCCGGGAGGGGTTCGATGGAGATCGGGCAGCGCCGAAAGAGTTTTCGGAGCTAGGAAAAATTATATATATTATGTTTGATATTAATTAGTGTAATTAATATGCAAATATGATTTTATATATTTTTTTTCGAATTTATTTAGGCTGATTTCCCTAAATGGACATTCTGGTCGAAAGAAGGCCCATGGGGGGGAGAACCCTCAAGGGAATTTTGTGGGGGAGGCTTGGCCGGCCTAGGTGGGCCAAATGGGGCCCACCTAGGGCCGGCGCACCATCCCTAGCCGCACCAAGGCTGTGGGATAGTCCCACATTGCCTGGCTAGGGAGGTTGGCTCCCTCCGGGAGCCTATATAAGAAGGGGCACCCCTGGCCTTATAATTCACCAATTAATTCCCAGTTTCTCTCTCGATCTCGTGGTTCCCTTGTCGGAGCCGCGCCGAGTAGAGGAGGGGATCTCTTCCACCATAGCCCGCTGCCGCGCTGCTGGTGTTCCGGTCCAAGTCTTCCGCTGCTCGTGCTGGACTGGAACTTCGGAGGCCGTCGTCTCCACCGTATGTGTGTGACGCCCTGCGAGGTGCTGCGCTAGCGGTACTCGGAGGCCTACTTCCTCCACCCGACCTCGGGGTCATCTTCGTCGTCTTCGTCGCGCCGAGTTCTTCACGACCTAGAGGTCGGCTACGTCGTCTTCGTCTTCAACGCTTGTGCGGGAGCGTAATCCCCGCTATTCGGTCTACGAGGGTATGTATTCCGATCTCCGCCGTACTTCTATATCTGCATAGTGTAGATCTTGGCTAGTTTAAGGATATCGTTGCTAGGATTTTTTTTGTTTTCTGCACACGATCCCCTTTAGAAGTGCCATGAAAACCGCAGTTTTAGAACTCACTAGTAAAAAGATTCCAAATAAAAATATGATAATGCAAGGCATAATGAAAATTACTCCTAGGGGTGCTGTGGAAAATGAACAAGTCACAGTTGGGGACCCGACCGTAGCGCATAACATAAAGGCATTACGGTTGCCTTAGGCAAAATGAAGTCATATACCATTATGCAATCAACTGGAAATTTAAGTGTGGCACAGTTTTCAAGTTTCTCTAGACCAACCATTTAATCATTCCACGTTACTAGACCATCATGTTTACCATTAAGCAAATTAATATCTCAAACAACATCAATGGTTCAAGTGATACAATTTAATGATCTACAAGATTAATGTTTCATTTTATTATACCATCTATCACATTTAGCATTTTCTGTTCTTAACCAAACACCAATCAACTTATTTAAAAGATAAACTCTCCAAGTAATTAAACAATGAGATATGATAGTATAACATAACAAAGCTAACAACTCTAACAAGAGGATGCATGAAAAACAAGAGCTAGAGAGCAAACAATAACATGAAAAGAATACTCAACGAATATAAGTGAATAATTCGAGTATTCATATGAAAAAGCGGAGCGTGTCTCTCTCCCAAAAAAAAGAATGCTAGGAGCCATATTTATTCAGAGAATGAAAATAACAAAAACAAAAACAAAAACAAACACACGCTTCAAGATAAGCACATAAGATGTGATGGAATTAAAATATAGTTTCACTAGAAAGGACCTGATAGTTTGTCGATGAAGAAGGGGGTGCCTTGGGCATCCCCAAGGTTTGACGTTTGAGTCTTCTTAAATTATATTGGGGTGAACCACCAGGGCATCCCCAAGCTTTGACTTTACTACCCTCTTGATCACATTATATCATCCTCTTCTCTTGATCCTTGAAAACTTCCTCCACACAAAACTTAGAGTAACTTCATTAGAGGGTTAGTGCACAAAAATTATGATATTCTGTAGGAACACAATTGCTACCATTGTTACTGGACATTAGCTACAGCCACTGATACTTAAAAGGATAAAAGGATCCAATCAAAATAGCAAAAGAGCCATTGCAAAATAAAATGGCAGAATCTGTCAAAAACAGAACAGTACGTAAAGACGAATTTTTTAGAGGCACTTAACTTGCTCGGATCAGAAAACTCAAAACTAATGGAAGTTGCGTATATATCTGAATATTATGCACGAAAAATGGCACATTTTTTGACGTTCCAGTGAATTGATATGAATTTAACGGTGAACAGCAGAAATCTGTTTCAGCACAACAATTAAATTTTAACATCAACTTTCGACTAGAGCCTTGACTTGACACAACATTGCAATAAAAATAAGATACAAATAAGTTGCTACAAAGGTAGGACAAGTCCTTGACACAAGCAAAACAAATTAAAGTAATAGGAAATAAAAGTGGGTTGTCTCCCATAAGCGCTTTTGTTTAACGCCTTTGAGCTACGCACAAAGTGAAACTCAAGTATTATCAAGAGATGAAGCATCAACTCCATAATTTGAACGGACAATAGAATAAAAAGGTAGCTTCATTATTTTTCTAGGGAAGTGTTCCATACCTTTCTTGAGTGGGAATTGGTACTTGATGGTACCTTCTTTCATATCAATAATTGCACCCACAGTTCTCAGAAAGGGTCTTCCCAACACAATTGGATAAGATGGATTGCATTCAATGTCCAAGACAATAAAATCAACGGGGACCAGGTTGTTATTAACCATAATAGGAATATCATTGATCCTTCCCAAAGGTTTCTTCAAAGCATTACCAGCAACAAAAACATCCAAATAACAATGTTTCAATGGTGGCAAGTCGGACATATCATAGAGCTTTTTAGGCATAACAGAAATATTTGCACCAAGGTCACACAAAGCATTCCAATCAAATTTATCTATTTTCATCTTAATGATGGGCTCCCAACCATCTTCTAACTTACTAGGGATAGAAGATTCAAGTTTTAATATCCTCCCTAGTTTTAATGAGAGCATTTGTAATATGATGTAACGCCCTGGGATTTATCCCCTTCTAATTTCGTGAGTTTTCTTTTTTGCATCGACATGGCATCGCATCGCATCGCATTAATTTAATTTGTTGCATTTAAATTAAACTTCCATAATTAAATTCAAATGCACTTCAAATTAATTAAAAATGTGTTATTTTCAAATCTTTTAAAAATGATAAAAACTAGTTTATTGAATTCTCTATTTAAAACTAAAAATATTTTGTAAAGGTTTCGTATTCAAATTCCTTCTAGTTTTTGTTTAAAAAATATAAAAACAGAAAAGTTTAAACGGGAGAAAAATAAAAGCCCAAGCCCATCTAACCCCAAACCCTAGGGTTTCCCTCTGGAAACTTCTTTCCCACCCCCTGAAATGTTGCAGCCACCCTCCTCTATTTTTCTGAAAATTTGCAAAAGTCCTTCCCCCTTTTTTTCTTTCTTTTCTCCCCTTCCTTTTTTTCTTTTCTTTTTCTTTCTTTTCTTTTCTCTCTCTCTTCTCTTTCCTCTCTCTCCCTGCTCCTTCTCCATCTCGCACGCACCCGACGCCCCGCACCAACCACCCGAGCCGCCTCCCGCCGCCAGCCGGCCACGCCTCCAGCACCACCGGCGCGCCGGCCCCGCGCCCTGGCCCCGTGCGCCGCCGCCGGACGCCTCCGGCCCGCCGCGCGCGCCCCCCTGCTCCGGCCGCGCTGGCCGCCTCCCGCCGCCGCCTGCGCCACCACCACGCCACCGGCGGCCGCCAGCTCGCCGCGCGCCGCACCGCGCTCGCCGCCGCCCGCAGCGCCCCTGCCGACCCGACTCGCTCCCGAGCTCCGGCCGCCCGCGCCGTGCGCGTCGCCAGCACCCGCGCCTCTGCGCCTCCCTTGCTCCGCCGGCGCCGCGCTCCGCCCGCCGCCAGCGCGCGCCCGCGCCTCTCCGCGCGCGCCTCCGCCCTGCTCGCGCCTCCCGCCGCCGCTGCGGCCCCCTGCGTCGTCGGTCGCCGCCGCCTCCCCGAGCGCCGCCCCGCGTACCGTGTGCCCCGACCTCCTTTGCCTCCTGCCCGGGCTCCTCCGCCGCCGTGTCGCCGCCCGCCGCCCCTCGTGCGTTCGTCCGCGTCGCGCCACCGCCCCCGCTGCCTCCTCTTTCCGACCGCGTGCACGCCGCCGCCGTCGCCGCCCGCCAGGTGTTCGACGCAATGCCCGAAAGAACTTCGGCGTCATTTTTTGTGTCCGAGTTGTCCACCCTTCGAGGTGTTGCTACATGCGCGTGCGCGTCCTCTTCCGGTGCCGCGTTTCCGTGACTGCCCGTGTCCGTGTTGCGGTGCACGCCCCGTGTGCGCCTCCTTCCGGTGTCCATTTGCCGTGCTCCTCTGTGCCCGCGCCCGTCAACGAGGATGACCGAGTACGACTACTCTCCCGGCCACTTCCACGACACCGACAAACGACGATGCCCCGGTTCCGCGACGGCTACTTCCACGACGACGACTACTTCCTCTACGGACCGAAGACGTCGGTTTCGATCCCTAGTTCACCCGATCCGACGTACGGACCCAAACCCTAACCCTAAACCTATTTTATTAAATATCATCTGTCTTGTACATTTTGCATCATAATTGCCTGTGTTGCATCTCTTGGGTTTGCGGGTGTAGCAAATCACCTAAATAATTCAATATGGAATGTGTGGGGTAATAAATATATATTGCCCTATTCCATTTAATTTAATTAGATCACCCATGCCATGTGTTGCCATGCTAACCAACATTTAATATGGCTGGTAAATAAATAACTTGCACCTAAATATTAATTGTCAGAATCCTGGTTCCGCTTAATTTGTATTAAGTGCATCTCGCATTGCATCTTGCCATGTCATTCATCTGTCGCATGAGCATGCTGGATCTTTTGCCGTAGTTGTAAAATGCATCTTTTACGCTTTCCAGTGTTTGTTGCTTCTTCGCGGATACGACGTTGAGATGTGTGAGCAACGACAAGATCTGCTTCCATGCGGGATTCCAGGCAAGCAAAGTTTGCTTGTTTACCTATACATTGTCTTTCATTCCTGCCGTTGATCTCTGCTACCCTAGTTATCGATTCCTGAACTGCAATCCCATCACATGTTTATCCTGCAGCCCATACAGCTTTATCCCCACAACCTAATACCCGTTACATGTTTATCTGTTGGCCTTGCGAGTCGTAGCGCATGCTTAGAGTTGTTTGTGCGAGTCGTCTGTTGGTCTTATGTTTCATCTGCTTAGTATGATAGATTGTTCTACTTTAATAAAATGCTATCTTGTGCTGGGGTATTATAATTAAATGATAAGGCACCAGGCGGAAGGCCTTGTGAGGTGCTTTGTTCTGCTCAGTGTCGACCTAGGAACTGAGATTTTGTCCTCGGATCCAATTTTGAGCGCACTAACCACTTGTGGGAGGCCCTATGGAGCCCCCCTCGACTTTGAACGGATCTTCAGCTTGTCCATGTGCCGCAACTAGTTCGGGTTTTCCATTTGCTCATATCCATGTGCATGATGATGATGATTGATGAGAGGTTACATGATACGGGGGGTCATATAGGGGTGGTGCGCGCGAAGCGGACAGTTCCTACTGTGGTTTGAGCCGCATGGCGCGCAGACACAAACTAATGAGTCCGCAATTGAGATTCGGTCGGACTCCTGACGCGGGTAACAACTCATATGGGTGGCACTTGGACTTGCTGTAGTGAAGGAATAAGTCGTGTTGAGAAGCCCTGATGCTTGCTTGGGTTGATCATGCGAGTATGGGTACAGTAGTGCACCCCTGCAGGGTATAATATTATCGATGAGCCGTGTCCACGGTTATGGACGACTTTGGTGATGATGCTGGCTAACAAGATCTAGACAATTTGCACCTATCTAATGTAATTAAATTGACTAGTAATATAGAATTACTTTCACAATAAATTATAAGCAAAACTGTTTAACGTGTGAGTTTCCCGAATTGCTTCCTCATATTTGGTTGAGGGGGTTAATTCGAGAATGGGTTATGTTTGGTGTTAGTTGTAGATGTTTACTTTATGCGCTCTCTTATCCCTCTCTGATTAGACGGAAGTTGTAGCGTGTCTCTTTAGGTTGCTAGTGCTGCTGCCGCTAAGTCCACCTCCCCTATATTTTGGGAGATGGTGTAGAAAGTAGGCAAGTCGGTTTTGCTTTCCAGGGAGTGCCCTGACCCTCTTTTGGGCTGTGCTTTATGTGCAGTCAAACAGGTTTGAAGTCCGACGACGTTAGCTTGGGAATCCCTCCGTCTTGGCTGGGCAGGGATATGGCGCCATCGCTTATCTTCAGGACTCTTAGTCCAATTTGCATCTTATCCGTAGTCGGATACTATTTTGCTTCCGCTGTCATTTGAATCTGTCTATTGTATCATTTGTATCTTGACTCGTTCGAGTCGTTGTTGTAATTTATCTTCTGTTGTATTTGTGGATGTATCGGAACTGTTGTAATGTTATCACAATTCCACCTACATAATGCGCATGTTTCGGCGTGCACATGATGTCTGGTGGGCGACCTAAAATCGTTATTATGCGGATTTCGGCGGGAACGCTTAAATCTACATAGTACCGATTTTATGGCGTCACATATGAGTAGTAAAAGCCAAATTAAGAGAGCTAGCATTACGACTTGTGGCTAATTTTTGCAAGAACTTAACAACTTCAGAGATATTACAATTATCAAAATCAAAATTATTATCATCAAAGCAAACCGAACCACATTCTGTCACGTTCTTAAAATTTCAGCACTTTTATCAACACTAGTTTCAGCAGTTTTAGGCAATTTTAAATTTTTGGGTGAAGTAGAGGAGACATTTCCAACACCAACTATGTTACCATCGATAGTAGGAGGCTTACTAACATGTGAAATACCATTATATTCAGAGGTAGTAATAGTAAAAACTTTAACAATATTAGCCTCTTTCTCTAATTCTCTCTCTCTTTCCCATCTATCACGTAATTGAGCCATTAATCTATCATTTCCATCAATTCGAACTTGGATGACATTAATTTTAGCAAAGGGATTATTCTCTTTAGTTTCATTAGGCATAAATTTAAATTTTAAAATATCAACATCAAGGACAAGATTATCAACTTTAGATGCAAGAATATCAATTTTCCCAAGCTTTTCCTCAACAGTTTTATTAAACAAAGTTTGTGTACTGATAAAATCTTTTAGCATGGTTTCAAGTTCAGAGGTGGTAGTCCTATTATTGTTGTAAGAATTACCATAAGAGTTACCATACGAGTTGCCATTATTAGGAGGATATGGCTTATAGTTGTTATTACCATAGTTGTTCCTATAGGAATTGTTGTTAAAATTGTTGCTTTTAATAAAGTTTACATCAACATGCTCTTCTTGTGCAACTAAAGAAGCTAAAGTAACATTATTGGGATCAATATGGGATTTACCACTAGCAAGCATAGACATAATAATATCAATCTTTTCACTCAGAGAGGAGGTTTCTTCAACAGAATTTACCTTCTTACCTTGAGATGTCCTCTCCGTATGCCATTCAGAATAATTCACCATCATTTCATCCAAGAGTTTTGTTGCAGCCCCCAAAGTGATGGACATAAAGGTACCTCCAGCAGCTGAATCCAATAAGTTTCTTGAAAAAAAATCCAATCGAGCATAAAAGGTTTTGATGATCATCCAAGCAGTCAGTCCATGGGTTGGGAAATTCTTTATCAAAGATTTCATTCTTTACCAAGCTTGAGCAACATGTTCATTATCAAGTTGTTTAAAATTCATGATGCTACTTCTTAGAGAAATAATCTTAGCAGTAGGATAGTATTTTCCTATAAAAACATCTTTGCATTTTATCCAAGAATCAATACTATTCCTAGGTAGTGAAAGCAACCATTCTTTAGCTCTTCCTCTCAAAGAAAAAAAGGAAATAATTTACGTTTTATAATATCACCATCTATATATTTATATTTTTGCATTTCACATAATTCAACAAAGTTATTTAGATGGGCAGCATCATCATCAGAACTAACACCAGAGAATTGCTCTCTCATAACAAGATTCAATAAAACATGTTTAATTTCAAAGAACTCAGCTGTAGATGCATGTTGGTACTTCTAAAGTCACACAACTTAGTATTTTCAGCGGAACTCATTTTAGCAATTTAAAATAACAAACCGAAATAACAAAATTTAGGAAAAATAATAACTATACCGAAATAAACAAAGCAACAAAACTGAAAAAATAGCAAAACCAAAATAAGAAAAGTAATGCAAGTAACTAATTTTTTGTATTTTTGATATTAAGCAAACAAGACAGTAATAAAAATAAACTAAGCAAGACAATAACAAAATAAAAAGATTTAAAACTCCCCTCGTGAAGGACACTCAAATCCCCGGCAACGGCGCTAGAAATTCTTGATGGTTGCTAAGCGTGTGGTTGGTGAATCCCCAAGAGTAGGGTGTGAAGTAGCAGAGCAGCAAGATTTCTCTCAGTTATGAAACCAAGGTTATGGAACCAATAGGAGATGAACGTTCCCCTCCAGGTGTCAGCGGCGCTAGAAATTCTTGGAGTGGCGTCGGAGACGTGAAATTCTGCACACAACACAATCAAAGCATTTTGCCCCAACTCAACGGTGAGGGTGTCAATCCCACCGGCTTGTTGTAACAAAAGATTAAACGTATGTGTGGAAGAAAGATGTTTGTTTGCAGAAAGTAACAGGTTTACAGTTGTGGTTTTAGCAGATTAATGAGAAGGACCGAGGTCCACAATTCACTAGTGGTGTCTCTCCATAAATAATAACATTCATCCATATGTGGTAAACAAATTACAGCTACGCAATTGACAAAATAATGATATGCAACCCAATGCATATACTAATGATATGGTGTCTAGTGTGAGATTCATTCAGGCATTACAACAATATACATAGACCGTTCCAACCGCATCTATGACTAATAATCGACCTTCCGGTTAGCGTTCGCACCCCTTTGTGTATTAAGTTGCATGCAACAGAATATCGCCTTAAGCATTGTGTGTAAAGTAAGTAAGTAACATCATCCTTAGATAAAGTAGTACTGTTTTATCCCTAGTAGCAACAGCACATCTACAACCTTAGAGCTTTATGTCACTGCCCAGATTAAATAGAGACATGAACCTACTATCGAGCATAAATACCCCCTCTTGGAGTTACAAGCATCTACTTGGCCAGAGCATACACGTGTAACAGAGAGCATGCAAGATCATTAAATAGCACACACATGATATATTATGAAGCAATAACTTTAGTACTCAATATTTATCGGATCCCAGCAAACACAAGATGGAGAATTACGTAAAGATGATCTTGATCGTGATAGGCAGCTCACAAGATCTAAACATGATAGCATAAGAGGAGAAGACAACCATCTAGCTACTGCTATGGACCCGTAGTCCAAGGTAGACTACTCACGCATCAGTCCGGAGACGGTCATGGCGACGTAGAGGCCACCGGGGACGATTCCCCCTCCCGGCAGGGTGCCGGGGAGCATTTATGATCTCTCCCGAAGTGGTGACGGCGACGGTGGCGGCTCGGAATCCGTGGAGGAAAAAGTGATTAACCGTGCTCTGTTTTTAGGTCAAGGGGGTATTTATGGGCGAAAGACCTAGGTCGGTGGGCGCCCGAGGGCGCCACACCACCTCCCGGTGTGGCTTCTGATGTGGCCGCGCCAGCAGGCGATGTGGGCCCCTTGGGGCCCGTCTTCGTCACGTCTTCGGTTCTTCGCGATGCAAATATTCCAAAAATAATTCCTCGTTGACTCGTTTCCAATTTGGTGGATGTTTCCTTAAGAGCTTTTTTGAAACCAAAAACAGAAGAAAAAAGGGAACTGGCACTGTGGCATCTCGTTAATAGGTTAGTCCCAGAAAATGCATAAAACTATATAAAATACATATAAAACATGTATTAACATGATATAACATAGCATGGAACACAAGAAATTATGGATACGTTGGAGACGTATCAGTCACCCATCCTAACACTGCTCCATCCCCAGCACACTTAACTTATGAGTTCCTTTCCATCTAGTTTCAAAGATTGCATTGGTAAGTACGTAATAATATAATGGTATCAATATTATTATCCTCTAGATTTTGATGTCACATGCATATGAATTTTTGAATTCTGAAGTTAACAAATAACAAAAAAATAATATTTAATTAATAATAATTGTTAACAAATAACAAAAATGTATTTTGATTCCATATATTCCATAAATCGATATAAATCAAAAAGCATTAAATCAGTAGGAAACTAAAATCCAAATAAGCAATAGTCCATATAATCCATTTAATCGATATAATCCATATAAACCGATATTAACATAAATATTAATGTTTTAATAATAGTAATTGTTAACAACTAACAAAAAAATGTATTTTGTTTCCATATATTCAATCGATATAATTCGAAAACCATTAAATCGGTAGGAAAATAAAATCCAAATAATCAATAAAATTCATATAATCCATTCATTGGATATAATCCATATAAACCAATATTAACATAAATATTAATGTTTAACTAATAATAATTGTTAACAACTAACAAAAAATGTATTTTGTTTCCATATATTCCATAATCAATATAAATCGAAAACCATTAAATCAGTAGGAAAATAAAATCCAAATAATCAATAAAATTCATATAATCCATTTATTCGTTATAATCCATATAAACCGATATTAACATAAGTATTAATGTTTAACTAATAATAATTGTTAACAAATAACAAAAAAATGTATTTACTTTCCATATATTCCATAAATCGAAAACCATTAAATCGGTAGGAAAGTGAAATCCAAATAATCAATATAATCCATATAATCCATAAAAACCGATATTCACATAAATATTAATGTTTAACTAATAATAATTGTTAACAAATAACAAAAAATTATTTTGTTTCCATATATTCCATAAATTTAAACCGATATTCATATATTTCACCAGTATGAATGGACATATAATCATTTAATTGATATAATTCATATAATCCTTTTAACCGCTATTCATCTATTTAACCGCCAGAAGGAAGGCCGGCGGGCGACGGCATTGCATGTTTGAATTCCGCAGCGATTAATTTAGTGTGTATCAACGCCGGCTGATCGTTACCAAAACACACTCAAAAACACAAACGGGTTGATCGGTTTCCAAAGCGCACTCAAAACGTGATCAAGAGATGTACATTTTTCACATTAGTCCCGGTTTTAGACACGAACCGGGACAAATACCTTTAGTCCCGGTTGGTCTTTCAAAACGGGACTAAAAGTGCCTCTGGAACCAGGACTAAAGGTTCTGTGCCCGTGATTCGATTAATTTAGTGTGTATCAACGTCGGCTGATCGTTACCAAAACACACTAAAAAACACCAACGGGTTGATCGGTTTCCAAAGCGCACTCAAAACGCGATCAGGAGATGTGCAAGTTTCACATTAGTCCCGGTTTTAGACACGAACCGCTACAAATACCTTTAGTTCCGTTTGGTATTTCAAAACGGGACTAAAGGTCCCTCTGGAACCAGGACTAAAGGTTCTGTGCCTGTGATTCCGTTTTATCTATTCGAACCGCGACTATTTGGGTCATTTGTCGCGGTTCCAGGTCAAACCGGGACTAAAGGTTCCCAGGACTCTGAACGGAAGCCATGTTTTCTACTAGTGAGATGCAGAACCATGGGTAGCATACAATCCGTTTTTCTTCCCGGAGGGGCTCAAGATCTGTGAGGTATTATGTTGCTAGCGAGATTGGTGCTAAAGTAGAGAGCACGGGGGGCAACGGTGGTGCGTGTGAGATAAACACAGATTGGCATGGTGAAAGTGGAGCTACTAACTTGCATATGGAATTACTTTGACTCTTTGAACGAATACAACCGTATGTCTGAACTCACAGTCGTTAGTACGTGTTTTGTGTAGTGGTCGGAGCAATGTTTGGACCGACCTATATGAGAGGGTATCAAATGATGCAACCTACACAACTCAGGGCACAAGTGCAACAATAAAAGATTTCTTGAGATGTTTGTGAGTACCGATTGCATGCATTGGTGATGAAAAATTCCTATTTGCTTGGCAGCGGATGTATAGAGGAGGACTTGATGAAGCATGCAATGTT
Source organism: Poa annua (assembly GCA_026929855.1). NCBI lineage: Eukaryota > Viridiplantae > Streptophyta > Magnoliopsida > Poales > Poaceae > Poa > Poa annua. Next base: position 54,638,239 of record CM049426.1, on the reverse strand, counting down.
GTACCAAAATTAGTGACAGATTAGGACCAATCGATTTGCCACATACTTTTTTCCATGGTGGGTTCTCATAATAAAATCAACGTACTACAACACTCTCCTGTGTTTGTGAAACTTGCTGAAAACCAAATTCCAGAGTGCAACTATGAGATCACCAGCCACCCATATGATAACTGGTATTAACTGTTGGAAATATGCCCTAGAGGCAACTGGGTATTATTCAGAACTTAATGATTAATCATTTTTTCCATGTGGCTAGGCGCTAGTACTCATCTTGTTGCAAGAATGTTCTTGTTGTGGCAGATTATATCTTGGTTGGGTATGAGGTGTTCCCGATGGTAATGGGACTAGGGACCCATGTATCTGGCTTCGATGATGTGCCCTGGTTGCTGCTCGTCAAGTGTTTATGGTTTTCACCGATTTTCTTAATTAACTGTGTGTTGTATGGTTTGTATGATTTTTACGTCCGGTTCCCCTATTAACTGGACCAATTATATTTTTTAAAATGTAATACGAGAGATCCCCGCCCTTTGTAAAACAAAATCTATGTAGCGAATCTGCCAAGGTAGTGGTAAACCTTTGTATCTTGCCTCCCCACCCACAGTATACGTTCACCAGAGAAGTTCCAGACGTAGAGCATCCACAGTGTGTGCCAAATAGCGTCGCCAAATAGCATATTTGACTTTTAGCAGTGGCTCCCTCCGTTGTGAACGATGCCAAAGCCAAAACATTTGGGAGCCGGCGCATCTACTTGCTCCGACGCCAAAACTCAGTCCAGTGAATTTTTTGTTGTGTTTGCCTTCTCGCTCCAACTTTATGCATGCAGCTCTACGCAGTTCAAACTGAGTTAGCAATTTTCTATCTAAGTAATGTGGCCACTTAAATCAGTACTTGGCTATGGTTACGAAATGGACAAAGAACATATTTAGCACCGTTGCCAAATGATGTCTACGTGGTCATTTTGGCTTTGGCCACACTGTGGATGCCCTTAATGGGATGCAGCGTGGCTGTTAGGGCACCCATAATGTGTAGCCAAAAGTGGTTCCATATTCACTTTTTAACTTTTGGAACTAGTTCCCTACATTGTGGAGGTAGTTCCAAAGCTAAATAATTTGGAAACCGGAGCTCCTTACTCCGATGCCAAATGTGATTCCAAATGAATTAGCAAGGGCGTGGTCTGCATGCATCGCTCTCCCTATGTGAAAGGTAAAAAAATTTGCTGGTCCTACGTACAGTGGGTCCAGATGGTTCAGAAATTTAACATCTGTACATTGTAGAGCTCGAGTCAAATTACATGGTGAAGCTAAATTTAGCTTTTGTCAGATTGGCTATAAGACACACTATGGCTGCCCATACGTACTTGTCCCGTTCTCCAGCCGTCAAATTGAACACCAAGACAGTCGTGTAGCCTGCCTGCCTAACAGACGGCATGACGGCACATCGGGCACTAGGACTTGCACAAGAGCCACCTATCGATGCACTCCAAATGGAAAACGTGGGAGCAGGCAGGAAGCCTCCCGACGCTCACACCGGCTTCAAACTCCTAGTAGAAATAGCATTGATCACATTGTCAATTACTTCCTCCGTTTTTCTTTATAACACGTTCTAGGTGTTTTGTAGGTTCACTCGCTGTAGGGTTGTACCTAGTCTATTTTTAGTATATTGGTTCATTCCTTTTGTTTTGTATCTAGCCACCTAGAAAACTGTGTAGAACGTCTTATATTGATAAGCAGAGGAAGTAAAAACTAGCTACCTTGTTCCACGATGCTATCAGGAGAGGCAGTTGTCTGTAGTATTATCACTGACATGGAGGCAGATAGGGCAGCTGGTGATTTGCCATGCACCTGCAGTTTCCTTTGTGAGCTTGGTCACCCCGAGCCGGTTCTCGACGGCGGCTATCACCGGGTCCCGGAATCTCAGGTGGAAGACGTCGCCGCGGCCCAAGTGCGGATCGGCGCCAAGAGCTACCACTCCGCGAAGAGTGCTTACGGTGCGTTCAATTCACGTGTTCATGGAGCAGTCATCGTTGCACCATATGGTTACCAGGGAGTCGGCGAGCTCCACAGAGACGAGAGCTCCCGCGATCGCTCCCACCAGCGTCCCCTGCACGAAGCCATCCTCATGGATAAAGCCTGACAGGACGCCGACCACGGCCCCGGGCAGTGTCCCAGCTAAATCGTACGCGATGCACAGAATTGCCATGGTAATTAACAAGTTAAATTTGCAAACCTATGTAATAAGCAGTAATAAACGACTGTGCACCTGCCCCAAAGACAGCCGTGACGAGGGAGTGCATCAGCCCGCCGGCGACTCTCGTGGCCGCCAAGATCATCTTTGCGCCGCTTCACAGCTCTCCGGTGTGCAGTGCGGTGCCTGATTCAGGAAGTCTGAAAAGATGGAGACAAGGACCCTATCGATTCGAACGTCACAGTCGTCAGACATACCCACCGATGAGATGGACGAGCTCGTAATCCGTGATGTGATGCTCGCCGCCGAGTTTGAGCAACTCATGCTTATTTCCAACATTCACCCCCCTAAGCATAACGTGCTTTTCTCTTCCTCCCGGGTCCCAAATACGCCTTTGCGTAGGTGTTACCCTCGACAGTATTTTTGCCGCTTCAGCCTCCATCATCGATATTACTTTCGTCGTTCCTTGAGACTTGCATGACATCGACATTGCTTTTGTCGACTCATCTACATTCCGGTGGCGATCATCCTTTTTGTCGACCTCTTCAAACATCATCTTTGCTTCGGTGCTTCTGAAGCAATCTTCTGTGTACTTCATCGACTTCATCTCCGGAATAATCACCTTGAACAAATGTAGTCGCGCAAAATGCATATCACCTTCATCTTGTCGCTCTTCTTCCAGCGGTGTTGGCCTTTCTTGACGCCAACACTCCATCGTATTGGTATCCTCAAATTTCGCCATTTCCTCAGAGCGCTTCCTTTCCCCTTGAACACTTCTGCGCGGTATCGGTACTGCTTTTTGCGTTCCCTGCATGCCGTCTTCTGGGCTGGGCGCCCCTTGAACTTCCTTTGACCGTAACCCCTCATGTGGTAAACCTTCTCCTTGGTCATCAGCTGATGGCTTGGACGGCCTACTTCCAGCTGGACTCGCTTTGTCCTCTTCTCCATGTTCTGGACTACCTCCGGGCACGCTGCTTCTTTCTTCCATAACGATAGGTTTGCCCCATGACGCAACAATGCGCCTCACTCTTCTGACGTGGAGCTACCTTTCGACTAGCCCACCGTAAGTCTACCTGGGCCGCGCCAAGCATGGAAAGGCCCGCAGAAGGCCCACTCGGGGTACCACGTATCCTAGTCCAACTCGGTTAGGTCTTGTAACCTGCCATATCTGTACCAACCGCCCGAGACCTGGCTACCTATAAATCCAGGAGGGTTGCCCGTCCTAGAGGACACGCTCATAGCCACCACCACAAACCCTAGCGAGATCGCAATCTCGCCATTGTAATCGCTACTCGCATCAATAATCAGACAAGCAGGAGTAGGGTGTTATCCTCCGGGAGCCTGCACCTGGGTAAAACCTTGCTTGTCAGCTGTCGTGATCACCAACACCTCTCTCTCTCCCCATCAATCAACCCGGGGTGCACAACCCTGTGATTTGCCGAGTTACCACCTCGCCAATTGGCGCCGTCTGTGGGAATTTCAAAAAGTGTTGGAATCATGGTCGCTCCGGCTCCATCCGCAATGAAGACCGACGTCCGCGTCGCTAGGGAGTCGATCCGCTTCGGCTCCTTCGAGTATGTCCTCCACCCTCCGGCTTGCCGTTCGGTGTACGCCGATCTGGACAAAGGTATACACATCACCTTCGGCTCCGTGTGCTGCTTCGCCGACAGTCGCGGAATACTCAGGTCCGCGGCAACCGCGCCACGTGCGGCAGCATCCGCATCGGCGAATATACCGCCGCCCTCATCAAGACCCGCAAAGATCGCATCCGTCGCACCCGGGAAGATCGCACCTGCGTCGACTGCATCGACAACCTCAGCAACGGCCGCGCGGATCGAGTCTACTACGCCAATCCCGATCGCACGAGCGGTTAAATCGAGATCTACTTCAACTACTACACCCGGACGGACGACCAAAGGCTTGCGGCTGGCAGCCACGTCGCGCGCGTCTTCGTCTTCATGGTTGTAGCGTACCTGCACTTTAAATAAGGCAGATACCTGTGTATAGTGCAAATCCCTGGATCGATTCATTTGCACACACAGTTTACGATGTAATATCACAACAAAGTATCAATTTTATTACATCGATGATCCATACTTACAAAATATTCGATACAAGTTGCATAGCATAAAGCTAGCATTGAAAAAGTACACAGCGGAAATACAATAGCAGTGAGTCTCTATAACTTTCATGCTGCCACAGGCGAAAACATGTTGGTTGTAGACTCGAAACCTTTACGAAACCTCACTCGTCATCTGATCAAATCTGCAATAAGAAAAATATTGCAACAACGTGGGTCAGATTCCATTAAAAATGGAGTCTGGCAAGTGACACTATGGTGGACACTTATGAAATAACTCTAAAGCCTATATGCATATTTGGCTGGTGGAGTTCAAGGCTATTTTGCATAAAGCCAATTTTTCCTATCTTTTTGGAAAACACTTTTCTTGAAATCGACGAGTATGGCATGAAAACCATAAATCTCATCTTCCCTTGTTCACCCATCAAGTTTTATTCTGAAGTTGGAATGGTGGAATCCTCCGTTGACGTCCTTGATCAGCTGCTCAAAATTGTCCGTAACCGGGGACACGGCTAAGTACTTAGTTTTACACTCTGCAGAGGTTGTGCACGTTCACCATTGTACCCATTCAACCCAAGGTATCCTTTACACACCATTTGTGATAAGGAAAGGAGAGAAGGAGACGAGATCTTTCAGAAGCATTTTCCCTCCCACCTGGCTTGACCCGTTCCACCTAACATCCCCCTACATCTGCTTGTCAAGCCGGAGAGAGTCCACGCAACATAATTGATCAAGCCAGAGCCCATATGGCAATGGCTGCACTGGAAGCAATCGTCACTCGGAGTTCTTCAGATTCCTCGGTTCCTGGGTGGCCATTCACAAGTGTACATACTCCAGGAAACATAGACATGGACCTGAGTAGCCACTCAACATAAACCATACAACCACTTACCACCCAGGAGTTTCATTAACTTAGTGGATGTGCACTCTCAGGTAAAAATCACCATGCTCACATCCCTAAGTAGAATAGAAATTCATCCTAGGCGAAGACAGCCATGAGCACAGTCCTGAGTAGTCACTTAACATTTTGTGAAAACCTTTCATCAATTGCATAGCATCAATATTTCTGCTAAGTATGATATAGGAACCTAGACACAGGAATAAGGGATTTCTACACAGGTTTAGCATAGCAACACATGCATATAAAAATACACTAAGTAATGCATAAGAAATAATAGGAAGTTATGAGGTGTGCCACTTGCCTTTGAATGTTGTCGTTGTTCACAACTCTTTTCAACGATACTCGGGACTCTCCGTTCAGTCTAAACAATACAAACAAACAACAATACAACAATCATAAAACAACACAACACTTACAAACAAGTTTCTTAACCTTCTAAGGAAACATGACATGCATGATATGCAATTTATTTCTAAGGACTAGAGATGCAAGCCATGCCATGGAAAATCTTTTAAGTTAATGCAAGGCAATAGGTTGGTCCAAAAGGACTAAGGGCTAAGGTCATAAGTTGAATAAAATATTTTGTTTTATATCATCTTGAATAAGCACTCTAATGGCTTAGTCTTGATGTGCAAAATACTTAGAGAAAATACTAGCTCTATTCTTCGAGGTGATCAACAATTATTATCAACTCTTTGTAAATTGGATATTCACTAAAGTGAGAGAGACAGACACCCGGCCAGCCACTTAAATTGTGGAACAGGTCTCATGTACGTGGACATGTAAGGTTTGTTTCCAGGCCGCTTCATCTCACTATGCCGCTAGGATCCAACAAACTTCAAAGATGATAACATCATGATCAAAATTTATTTAAGTCTAAATGACAAGATTAGGAAAGAGGGAAAAGATAGAAAGAAAGATGTAGTTGTCCTCCAGGCTTCATCTCCAGACTTGTAATATTCTCCTTGATGATGTCTTGATTGAAGTTTTGATAGACTTGATAAATCTTCAGACTTGGTGGTTCTTGTATCCTCGAGGCTGGTCTTGGATTTTGAGTTCTCAGAGAAGAAGAAAAGACAGAGAGAAAGACTTAGAGAATAGAAAGGAGATTGGTCTTCTTGAACTTCTGCTCACTTTTCTTCTAAGTTCTTGACATCTTGAGGATGCTTCCAGAGTTTGTTTCCTTCTAAGTCCTTCATGAAGTCTCAAAGAAAAGAAGGCGAGAGAGAGCAAGACTTGGAAAAATATTTGCTGGTTGGTCTTCATGAACTTCTTCTTGATTTTCTTCTAAGTGTTTCTACTCCTTGAATATCCTTCTGAAGTCTTGTTTTGGCTAACTCCCTCATTGGCCTTCTAGCTCCATGATGAAAATCCTAAATGTCTAAGTGTAGCACTTCACAACATGCTAAGTGAAATTATTTCTAACTTAGAGAAAACTTAATGAAGAGGGGTTTTCCTATGGGAATATATTTACAATATAAAATATGCTATGAATGAAATGAAATTTTAAATCACAAGAAACATCAAAATAACTTTTGTGATTTCTTTATAAATATGCCTGAATTTATAAATGCAATTTAATTAATTTCTATTTTTGGCAAATATAATAAAAGGAATAATTATAAGATTAAAGTTTCCTATGACTAAATTTTTATAACAAAATTTTATACTTAGTGTTTGATAGACAGAGAGCATTTAATTAAATCTATTGCATTTGGATTTAATCAAAAATAATATTTCTATTAAAAGTTATTTAAACAAAATAGTCAAAATTATTCAAATTGAACACACAACTATGAAATCATTCAAAAATTACTCAAAAATATTTTATAGCAGTGGCATTAATTTACAAATACTCTAAAGTTTCTAAAACATATTTATTTGCAATTTTTGGATTTATAGATTTAAAGTTATTACAAATACACTCAAATTCACCATTTGAAATTTGAATATTTTATACTAAGTCAATTTTGAATTTTGTCAGATCCAAAATATTCTACATGTCGAGAGCTTTCCAATTATATAAAAATTATTAAATTTGGAGTTGTGGTTAAAAAGTTGTGAGAGATCTAAGTGACATGGGTGTTTATGTAAAATTGCCAATTAAATTTAATTAAGGAAATTGTTTTCCACGTGTCAGCTGACTGGGCAGTGACGTGGCTGCCACGCGGCGCTGACGTGGATAAGTTAACAGATCTGGGCCGTCAGATCTAGATCTGATGGTCCAGATCAAATCATACCGTTTCGTCCTCGTCATCTAATCTGCATCGTTAATCGCCGATCGGAGGGCTCACCTTGCTTGGCCTGAGGGTGTCTGCGCGGAGGCTACCGGCGATGAGGACGACGGCGGCGCGGCTTCGGTTGACGACGGATTCGTCGCTCCGGTGATTCCCCGGGCGTGGGACGAATGTCAAACGATTCCCCGCGGCACGGCGAGTTGGATGGGGGCGGTGGCGTGGGCTCGGCTGCCGTGCAACGACGAGGAGGCGCGGGCGGAGCGGCGAAGTTCCGGCGAGCTCGGTCTCCTCGTTTGGCTGCAGAAAAGGACGAGGGCGAGGTCAGGGGGGGTGCGCACGGACGCGAGGAAGAGGATGGGTAGGGTCTCGGGGCTTAGGACAGCCTACCTCGCCGGGGATGGAAGAATTACGGCGGCGGATGGTGCGGACTCCGGCGAGCTCCTCCGGCGGCCTGGCGGCGTTTTGAGCTAGGGTTTGAGAGGGGAAACGGCGGCGGGGACCTGGGGTTTATATAGGGGGCTTCAGGAGATCGTATCCCGCACGAATCGGAGAGGAAATCGACTCCGATTCGATTTGATCTTCGGCGCCGATTTCGGACAGAGGTTGGAGATGATCTGCTGACGTCAGCCAGTATTTTCTTTTTCTGATTTTATTTATTTAATTCATATCTTTTGATTTAAATGTCCAAATGATGTCAAATTAATTTCTAAAAATTTGTAAAATTATTACCTTTCTGTTAAACCAATTGTGGGCATGTTTTGAATATTTTTGAAAAATAATATTTTGAATTATTGATTAATTACAAATTTGACACTTAAAGTCAAATTTGAATTTCTATCTTATTTAGATTTTCTTTTGGAAAAATAAAATTTGTAAAATACCCGCATTTCAATATGTTTGAATTTAAGTTATTTAAACTTATTTTGCTGAAATCATTTATCTTTATTTTGGCATAATATTAAAGAACTAAATATAAAAATGTTTAGGAAATGTGAAATATAGGGTATTCATTTTTAATTGAAAATAATTTGTGCAACATTATATTTTATATTATGATAATTCATTTGAAAGCTTCATAACAACTTTGGAAAGGATTTTTGTTTTAATTCTACTCTTATTTAGAATATATTAATCATTTCATGCTTTGAAAATAGATGAAATTCCTTTGAGCAAATGAAAAGTTTATTTGGCTAATTCATTAATTTAAATTCTATGAAGTTTTAAAGTTATACACTATGGGCTTATAATTTCCAAACTATATTTTGAACTTAGTTAAAGGAATGAAAACCATTTAGTAATTATATAATCTTTTGAATAATCTTGTATTTATGTATAGATATGACTAAGTGGTTGGAATCAATTTCTTATAAGTAACTATTTACTTAAATTAAAATGGATTGTAGTTTGTAAAATATTTGTCAAATTATATTTTAAGGTTTTTGAAACACAGTGGATAATATAATGTTTTAAACTGTTTCATTTTAAAATATTAACTCAAGTTTGAAGTCTTTCATAGTTGGTTTCCTTATACATTTAATATTTCATTTTAATAAAAGAAAAGTTTTAAATTTTAGTGATTTTTGAATATTATAAAATTGTTGGGATGTTACAATGGTGCTGCCAAGACTACCCCAAGCCAATCGCACTCGCTCCGGCGGCTGCGAAACCTTAGAGCACGTGGACGATCGCAAGGAGGCGAAACAACGACTGCGCCGCGCGTCACGTTGCAGCAATTTTCGATCCCGAGCAAGGCTCGGATGACGGAAGCAGCAATGGCAGCACAAACACACCGACCCAAGTCTACCCCAAGCAATGCTTCATGGCGGGCACAGCGACACCAGATGGCAACGAAGAACCCACATACCCACTAGAGGTGATCATGCCGGACCAGACTAAAATCGTCATCACACGGGACATGGGAATCCAAGCCATGAAGCATGTCGACGAGGGCACGTTCCCTCCACCCGACGCACCTAGAGAGGATCACCTGGCCTCCAGTACTTGCTACGCAGGGAAGGCGAACGACTCCGCGCCGAAAAAGCCGACTTACTCCGGCGCAAGAGGGACGCAGATGCATCGAGTGCCAGGCGAGCTGCCCTCTCCTTTACCTCCTCCACGGAAGTTAACCAAGGAGCACGGCGAAACAGAGCCCGCGTTCCCCTCCTGACAGACGCCGACCGAACCAGGGTCACCCGCAACCTCGAGTCGTCCTTCGTCACTGAGGATGAAAACGGGATACCCGTCCCAAAGACGTACCTCCGGCTCACGCAACCACCGGAGGGAGACGCACGTTCCCTGCTCCACAGACAGCAAATCGCCTCCATTAGGGCGATCGAAGAAGCTCTAGCGGCCAAGGTACCAAGCAACCGAGCGCGTGAGCCAGCAACCTCGGAAGTCCCAGCAGCACAGCGACAACCAATCAAGGACCTTCGCGACGTCCTCACGCAGAAGACGGTGGACCGCAACCGCAAAGAACGTTTGGCTGGAGCCGCGAACCTCGACGACCAGGCCGACCGCGACTTCGAGCCATGTGGGGCTGCATGCTTCAGCTTCAACATCCGCGACACCCACATGCCTAAGGGCTTCAAGCTGACAGCAGGCACCCCAAAGTACGACGGGAAGCAAGATTCACAACTGTGGCTCGAGGACTACCTTATCGCCTGCACCTGCCAAGTCGGGACGTCGACTACGGCAATGCAGTACATCCAGCTTATGCTGACGGACTCGGCGCGCGGGTGGCTCACAAGCCAACCCAAGGACTCTTTCCGAACATGGGAAGAATTCCAGGATAACTTCATAAAAAGTTTCTCGGGAACGTTCGCAAGGCCAACGACCTACATCGAGTTGCAGGCCTGCAAGCAAGGAAAGGATGAGTCGCTCCGCTCCTACATCCAGCGGTGGACACTCCTCCGCAACACCATGGAACCCATCTCAGAAGACCGGGTGATGGACGCCTTCATGCACGGCGTTGCTCGCCGCGACCTCCGCGAGGAATTTGGTAGGCTCCAGCCGAAGACCACAATAGAGCTCATGAAGACAGCCAACCAGTGGGCCGAAGGAGAGGACTACGTCCGTGATACTTCCCCCAAGAAAGAGGTCGAAACAAGCAACTGGCGGGAGGCACGCCAAAAGAAGAAGCCACGCTACACCCACGACTCAATCGAGCTAGTAGCGGCGGGATATGAAACCCCCCGTGATGACAAACGCGACAACAGTCGACAGTACGATCAAGGTCGACAGTCCAGCTCGAGTCAGTACAACCGTGGCAGCAGCAGCATTAGCCACAATGACGGAGGCCAGAAATGCGAGTGGAAGCGCTCGCTAACTCCGGCAGAGGAGCTGATGCAACCCTGTAAGCATCACTCGTTCCGCAACCCGGAGACAGGCAAGTGGGGTTCCAGCCATCTGCTGAAGGATTGTCGCAAAGCAAGGAAGATATACCAAGCCATGCAGCAAATCATCGCTCCAGTGCAAGCAATACATGCATCCCCGCAGCTAGCCATCCAGGCGGCACCCGCAAACAACAACCAGGTGCAGGCGGCCGGAACATTCCCCCAACCGCAGCAGCAGCAACAGCAACAAGGTCAGTCGGCAGCAACCGACACGTATCCACCCGCACGGGGACAGCTGAACATGATCCAGAAGGGACCCCCGTCAAACAGGCGCCAAAAGCTCATCACCCGCCAAGTACTTCAGGCCATCAACAGCCCGCGCGCGGTACCAGACTACCTGCGCGGGTCAGAGACACCCATCACGTTTTCCAGGGCAGATCACCCATCCGAGGTAACCCGACCCGGACACGCCGCACTCGTGATTGAGGCCCTGATCGGCGACTACAGCTTGAAGAAGGTGTTCATGGACGGAGGCAGCGGCATCAACATTATATTCGCCGACACCCTGAGAAGAATGAACAGGTCGACAGAGAAATTGCCGGAATCGGAAACCACTTTCCACGACATAGTACAAGGGCAAGCAATCACGCCCATGGGAACAATCACGCTCGACGTCATCCTCGGCACACCCGAGCACTTCAGGAAGGAGTCGATCGATTTCGAAGTCGTCGACTGGAAGTCGCAGTACCACGCCATACTCGGACGCCCAACTTTTGCCAGGTTCATGGCAGTACCCCACTACGCCTACCTGATGGTCAAGTTGCCTGGACCGAAAGGAGTAATCACCGTGCGCGTCGACTTCGGGCTCTCCAACAGCTGTGATCGCGAGTTCGCCAAGATTTCCGAGTTCTTCGGAGTCGAGGAGCACTTCAAGGCCATATCAGCCGACAACGACAAGACCATCTTTCCATCTCGCAAGAAGCCAGCTAAAGGACGCAACATTCAACACGAACGACGACACCGTCACCTACCAAGTCCATCCGACTGATAGCAGAAAGACGGTCAAGGTTTCGTCAAGTCTGACCCTCGCATAGGAAAGCGCGCTCGTCGAGTTCCTACATGAGAACTGGAAGATCTTTGCATGGAAACCTTCTGACATGCCAGGGATACCCAGGGAACTCGCCGAGCACTCTCTAAAGGTCCACAAGGACGCAAGACCGGTCAAACAATCCATGCGACGCTTCTCAGGACCCAAGCGAGACGCGATCACCATGGAAGTCGACAGACTGCTGCACGCCAAGTTCATCCGAGAGATCAAGGACTCGGACTGGGTCGCCAACCCGGTCCTAGTGGAGAAAAAGAAGACGAAAAAACTACGCATATGCGTTGACTTCACCGCAGTCAACAAGTGCCGCCCCAAGGATCACTTCCCGCTCCCGCGGATAGACCAGATCATCGACTCGACAGCAGGCTGCGAGCGCCTGTCCTTCCTGGACGCCTACTCAGGTTACCAGCAGATCAGGCTGAAAGTCGAGGACGAAGAGAAAACAGCCTTCATCACACCCGACGGCGTCTTTTGCTACCAGACGATGCCGTTCAGGTTAAAGAACGCAGGTGCCACGTACCAGCGGACAATGCAAGCGTGCCTCAAAGGGCTCATCGGGCAGATCGTCCAAGTCTACGTCGATGACATCGTCGTGACAACCCGAAAGGAAGATACCTTAGTCGACGACCTCCGCAAGGTCTTCGCTGCACTCGATGTGTACCAGATCAAGCTCAACCCAGAGAAGTGCGTGTTCGGCGTGCCAGCCGGAGAGCTACTAGGGTACCTCGTATCTGCAAGAGGAATCGAAGCGAACCCCGAGAAGGTGCAGAACATTCTCACAATGCCAGCACCAACCAAACTCTGTGAGGTGCAGCGATTAGCCGGCCGAGTCGCAGCTCTCAGCCGGTTCATTAGTAAGTTGGGAGAGAAAGCCTTACCTTTCTACCAACTGATGAAGAAAACGGATAAGTTCGAGTGGACATAGGAGGCGCAGGATGCGTTCGACCATCTCAAAAAAAACCTGACAACCTCTCCAGTCCTCGTGGCACCGCTGCAAAACGAGCCGCTATACTTATACGTCTCAGCAACAAACAGGGTGGTGAGCACGGTACTCGTAGTCGAGCGGGAAGAAGAAGGGCACAGTCACCCAGTACAAAGGCCCGTCTACTACCTCAGCGAAGTCCTCACCCTGTCCAAGCAGAACTACCCGCACTACCAGAAGCTGGCGTACGGAGTTTTTATGACCTCCAGGAAGGTCGTCCACTACTTCTCCGAGCACCCGATCACGGTGGTAAGCTCCTCTGGACTAGCAGACATTCTCACAAACCAACGCGCGACAAGACGAGTCGCCAAGTGGGTTGTCGAACTAGGACCATGGGGGCTGAAGTATGCTCACCCGAAGTCCATCAAGGCCCAAGTCCTCCCTGAATTCACCACCGAGTGGATAGAAGCCCAGCTACCAAATGTCCCCGACTTGTCCAATGCATGGACGATGTACTTCGATGGCTCCAAGAAATTCAAGTCAGCCGGGGCAGGAGTTGTGCTCATCTCCCCCAAGGGGGACAAGCTGAAGTATGTCCTACAGATGGACTTTCCGACCCCGTCCAACAACGAAGCCGAGTACGAGGCCCTGATCCACGGCATGAAGATGGCCAAGAACTGCGGCGCCACGCACCTCATGATCTACGGCGACTCCTACCTGGTGGTACAGCAAACCATGAAGTCCTGCGACGCCATCACCGACAACATGATCGCCTACCGAGACCTGTACAACCAGATGGAAGGCAACTTCGAGGGCTGCGAGTTAAGGCACGTCGGCCGCGACAGCAACGAAGAAGCCGACGTCCTCGCTAACATGGGATCAGACAGAGTTTCAGTTCCACCCGGCGTCTTCCTCGAGCGCATCACGCAGAGATCTATCAAGACTCAAGACGCAGCAAGCACCGTAACAAAAGCAAAAGGCGATGCAAACTTGCCAAGCCAAGAGAAGGTCCCCATGGAAGTCATGCTAATCGAAGCCACATGGACAGGACCATACCTGGCGTACATACTGCATCAAAAGCTGCCAGCGGACCCAGTCGAAGCAAAGCGCATCATCAGGCGCTCCAAAAGCTTTACCGTCATCAACGGAGAGCTCTACAAGAGAAGTATCTCGGGAATCCTGCAGAGGTGCATAGACCCAGTCGACGGCCAAGCCATCCTACTCGACATCCACGCGGGTATCTGCGGGCATCATGCCAGTAGTCGAGCACTGGTGGCCAAAGCACTACGAGCCGGGTTCTACTGGTTGACAACCATGCAGGACGCCGAAGATCTAGTAAAGAAATGCACAAGGTGCCAGGAGTTTTCCAACAAGCCACACGCGCCAGCATCAGAGTTCAAGACAATACCACTAGCCTAGCCCTTCGCCCAATGGGGGCTAGACATGGTGGGCCCGCTGAAGAAATCATCACCCGGAGGGCACACTCACCTCCTGGTTGCAGTCGACAAGTTCACTAAGTGGATTGAAGCCGCACCCATCACAAGTTCGACTGCATCAACAACGGTCAACCTCATCAGGTCCATCATCTTCAGGTTCGGAGTGCCGAACGGGATCATCACAGACAACGGCTCGAACTTCACAGCCGAAGAATTCAAAGACTTCTGCTCAGAGCAAGGTATCAAACTCAGCTATGCATCTGTCTCACACCCGCAATCCAGTGGGCAAGTAGAGAAGGCCAACGGTTTAGTCTGCAGCGGCATCAAGAAGCGACCACGTGTGCCACTCAGGCGCGCAGCGGGCGCATGGGTCGAAGAACTACCGTCAGTCCTCTGGAGTCTGCGGACCACGCCTGACATATCCACCCAGTACACTCCATTCTTCATGGTGTACGTTGCAGAAGCAATCCTACCCTGCGACATCAAGTTTGACGCACCACGGGTGGTCGCCTACGACGAGTCAGATGCAAAAGAGGCACTCGAAGACATCATGGACATATTGGACGAAGCACGCGACATCGCTCTGGCGCGATCAGCCGTATACCAGCAAGACCTGCGCAACTATCACGGACGAAGATTGTGACCAAGAGCTTCCGTCGCAGGTGACCTGGTCCTTCGCCTCAAACAGAAAAAAGTGCACAAGCTCGCCTCCCCATGGGAGGATCCGTACATCGTCACGGAGGCGATTGGCAACAGAGCATATCGCCTAAAGGACTCGAAGACAGGAGCAGCCTGCAGCAACCCGTGGAACATTGCACAACTCCGGCGGTTCTATGCTTAGTCGGATCAACCATTGTAATAAGGATAGCATGTCAAAGCGGCAGGTTTCAGACGCACTCTTTCCCTTACCAGGGTACCTGAGGGGACTGGAAGGGTTTTAATGAGGCGGCCTGTTCGCAGCAATCAAGAAAGTGATTTGAAGAAAATGCTGTTCACCTTACCTTCTCAGTCAAGACAAACAAAAATCCTAGGCCGCCACTCGATTTACTCGGGGGCTGCGCCACACAGGTTGAAATAAAAGCCTAGGCCACCACTCGAACCACTCGGGGGCTGCGCCAAGACAGGCACAACTCAAAAATCCTAGGCCTCTATCCGACTTGCTCGGGAGATGCGCCACACAGGTTGAAATAAAAGTCTAGACCGCCACTCGAACAAACTCGGGGGCTGCGCCAAACAGGCACAACACAAAAATCCTAGGCCTCTACCCGACTTACTCGGGAGATGCGCCGCACAGGTCAAGTCCAAAATCCTAGGTCGCCACCCGACGCACTCGGGGGCTGCACCTCACAGGTCACAATTGAAAAGCCTAGGCCGCTACTCAAACCACTCGAGGGCTGCGCCAAACAGGCGCAACTCAAAAATCCTAGGCCTCTACCCGACTTACTCGGGAGATGCGCCGCACAGGTCAAGTCCAAAATCCTAGGTCGCCACCCGACGCACTCGGGGGCTGCACCTCACAGGTAACACTTGAAATTACTAGGCCGCCACTCAAATTACTCGGGGGCTGCGCCATACAGGCTTCACCGAAGAAATCCTAGGCCGCCACCCGAGCTACTCGGGGGCTGCGCCATACAGGTCAAGTCCAAAACCCTAAATCGCCACCCGGTACAATCGGTCGCCGCGGTACACAGGTCTCACTTGAAAGAATCCTAGGACGCCACTCACTCGGGGGCTGCGCCACACAGGTTCACAACGCAGGCTTAGGCCGTCACCCAAGGTACTCGGGGGCTAGCCACAAAGGTCAAAACAGAAGCAAGTACTCGCACAGTAATGAAAACAATTTCACTCGTTGCTCGAGAACTCTTCTAATTTGATATACTGTCATTTACATTGGCATAGTCGCCACATTGACTAACCCTATACAACATAAGAAAACTACTCTGAGTCTGCAGGCTCGGCCTTCGGCGCCCCGAGTGGGCCTACAAGACGTTCGCTGTGCTTCTGCACATGCTCAATCATCTGGCGCGCAGCCGCCAGGGTATCGGCGTACTCGGCATCACCAGGCAGTCCACCCATCAGCCTCTCCAACGGAAGGTTAGGCCGATGCAGCCGAACATACGCCAGAGCCGCATTCGCCCCGGCGACAAGCTGCGCGTGGACGATCTCCTTCAGAGCATCGCCGTCACGGAACCTCTCGAGCAAGGTGGACAGCCCATGCGGCTGCCCATTATGCGGGAAGTAGACGCGGTGGATGTGCCACAAGGTCTTCCGGCAATTCTCCAAGAGGACAGCCGCGCGCCAGGTTCGGTCGAGCATGCGGGCAAGGATGCGCCCTCGCGACTTGTTCACCCAGAAATGGCGAGCTTCGTGGGAGTCGCCAGACGCCTCCCGGGTAGCACGCTCTTCAACGCGGTCCCGCTCAGCCTCCCAATCTGGGTTCACGTCTGCATAACACAAGCTAGAAGACAGAACCAGCAAATTTCAACAAGGAAAGGCAGCCGCAGAAAGTACCAACCTTGAAGCTGCCGACTGATGAGATCGATTGCCCCGATCAGAAAATCTTCGCGTTGGGGAAAACCCGCAGTCGAATGCGACCTGGAGCGCTGCAAGAGCAGCTTGGTATTCTTCAAGGTAGCCTCAAGCTCAATCACCTTGTTCTTCAAGTAAGTGATTATGCGCTGTTCGTTCGAACTTCGCGGAGGGACCGGAGCAGCTTGGCGATGGCGAGCACCTGAAGGGGACCCATCGCCACTTGGACCAGCCGCAGAAGCAGAAGACGTGCCGCCGAGCAAGTCAGTCTGTCATGAACGTGCAGAATCAATACCAATATACGACTGATCAGCATAGACAAATACGATAGGAGAAAACATTCAATTTCAGCCAGAGCACTGTCAAAGGCCAGAAGACCCAACAAAATATCGGTCGACAGCAATTACAAAGCAAAAGTTACCAGTACATGAAACTGCGACTGCTAAGCCCCTACAACTACTCCTGGGCAACAGACTCCGACTGCGAGCGACTCTTCCGAGTAGCAGCCGACCCAGTCGCCTTGGCCAGCACCCTCTCGAAGGTAGACACAAGCGTCACAACAAGCTGTGCAGCCCGCACTTTAACTCCGCCCAAGGACGCGGTCCGGCCATCAGGCCTATGGGGGAAGCCGCTGACGACCTTCTTGAAGTCGCCCTGAATTTGGTGGCCTAGGAGGAGCTGGAAGGTGAGCTCGGAGCCGCGTACCGTCTGCGCCCGAGTGAAGTCGGCGAGGATGGTCGCGTCATCCTCAAATGAAGCAGCAAGGGCGTCCACGGCAGTCGGCGGCGGGTCGCTTGGGAAGATGTTACGGTGCACCGTCGTAAGGGCTCCTGTCGACTTCTTCAGCGCATCTGTGGACTTCCTCAGAGCATCAGACGCATACGCGCAGACACGGTCTAGGAAGCCGACAGCCGTCGCCAAGTCGACGGTGTCACTCGACGAGCCCTCCTCAGGAGCTCTACCGCATGTCTCTGTGCAAAAAAGTCAAAGATCAGACAAAGGCAAAAGCAACAACACAGTAGGCATCAAGCCGAAACTTACCCCCAAGAGCACCGGCGAGGGAAAGAAGGCGGTCAACTTGAGTCTTCTCTTGGTCAACCCGCATCCGCTCCCGCTCTTGGAACTCGTGGAGAGACTTCTCAAGCTCACCCTGACTCCGAATCTTCAGCTCAAGCTCAGCAAACCGCTTATCAGCCTGGTCAAGGGAAGCGCGAAGCTGGTCCCTCTCCTTTTCCAGGCGAACGTAAGCAGCGGCTGCATCAAGTTGTTGGCGGTAGTAGGGCTGAAACAAAAGCAAGATCTTAATAAAGCTGCGGGTGACTCTACTAGTCACCCACACCTTCGGGGGCTACTCCCATTGGGAGCGCTGATCGCGCACCCGATGAAAATTCAAGACTACAAGTACAAGTACAAAGGACTTACGTGGTCTAGAAGCTCGACATCAACGGAAGGCGGCGGAGGAGCACGACTCGAAGACGCGGTGACAAAAAGGTTGCGTGCGCTCCTCCACTGCCACCCGGGTCACCAGCTCGGTCGAAGGGGCGGATGTATGCTCCACCTCACGATGAGGAGAGTGGACATCGCCAGAACGACGGCTGCAGCAACAGTACAATGACCAACTGCAAGATTGGAAATACAAAAGACAACTCGAAGTCAACAAGGTACTAACCTGGTGGTCTCGAGTTCATCATCACTCCCCAGGGAGACAGATGGCAGCCGCGCGAACGCGCGCGGTGGCGCGGAGCTGACAGGGGGAACAACCAGAGGCTCGCTCCAGCCACCTGGTGACCGCGCACCCGACGACGTCGCCACGACTTCTTCTGGATCAGCTTCCGCACCCCTAGCGGGCGACGAAGCAGTCACAGAGTCACCCCCGCTCCGGCGCTTCCGCCTCTTCCGCGCGGGTTCCTCGTCATCATCGTCCGCTTCGTCGTTGGGGGAGACAGCGGACGGAAGGTCATCATCATCATCATCCTCCTCCTCGACAAATTTTGGCTCGTCGTCGGGTCCGTTCTCAGGAAGAGGAGGAAGGCTGATCAGCAGGGACCGACCCTGAAGCAAGTAGACGCAAGTCGAATCAAGAAGCAAGAAATCAAGAAACAGAATAACAAGGAGAACAAGTCAAGAACTTACCTCAGGAACGGGGTTCGATGCCCCGTAAGCAGCAACCGGGCACTTGACGTTGCATGTATCCGCGACTCGGAGGATGGTGATGGACCTCACCTTGGCTTCCACCTCCTCATCGTCAAGTGGCTCGGTGCTGACGCCCTTGACAGCCCACATCGGGTGGGGCCGAGCGCTAAGCGGCTGCACCCGAAGACGGAAGAAGGTGGCCATCAAGAAGACGCCACCCGCCTCGCGCCCAAGGGTCTTGGTGAGATCGCGCAGCAGGCCCAACAGAGGCCGCGCGGCTTCCTTCTCCCCCGCAGTCAGCGGGTGCGTCCAGGCGTGAGTCTTCCGCAGCCCGCGTCCGCTGTCGAATGCCACCAGGCCATCCTGGCTCGACTGGACGTAGAACCACTTCTTGCGCCACCCTTGGACGGAGTCCGACTTCTTCATCTGGAAGTACGCGGTGTCACCGCGCACTTGGATTCCGAAGCCGCCCACGGGGAATGGCAACCCGCTCTTCCCAACGTTCTTGCGAACGAGGAAGAGCGACTTCCACAGCGCCCAATGGGGCGCGACACCCAAAAAGCACTCGCAAAGCACAATGAAGCCCGCGATGCTCAAGACACCATTGGGGGTCAGATCATGGATCTGAACCCCATAGGCATACAGGAGACCGCGCACAAAATCGTGCAAGGGGAACCCGAAGCCACGCGGAAGGAAATCCACGAAGCATACGCGTTCCCCATCCCGGGGTGTGGGGTAAACTTCTTTGCCAAGAGCGCGTACCTGGACTTGATCAGCAGGCAGAAGAAGACCTTGAGCACGGAGGAGTTCGACCTCCGCCTTCTTCACCGACGACCTCTGCCAGTCGCCGTCGGGCTTCTTCATCAGCCCGGCTTCGTCGGCGGCGGCAGAGGAACCAACGGCACTCTTTGGCTTGCCCATGGCGTCGCGAGGCAGCGCAAGGTACACGGACAAAAAGCACGGAGCTCTGGTGAGGGCGAGAATGGCAGAAGGCAGAGGAAAGGAGGCGCGGACGAATGGAGAATACGATGCCCTCGCGCTGCGGTGCAGTACTTATGCCTCAGCAAAATCAATCTCAACCCTCCGTCGCGCAGCGGTTCAGAGCATCTTCATCCCGCCGTCCACGTGTCAAGCAAAGAGGCCAACCGTCGCCGCCAACTTCCTCCACTATGCACGAGAATCAAGCTGTCATCATCGTGCGCAAAAATTTCGCGCCCAGTTCGGGAACGTGACAACTGCTGACCGCGGTCAGCGCTGCCAGTTGGCCCCGCCACGTCACGTCCCATCGGGCGCAGAGGCGTGCAAAGAAACGTCAGCAGCGACGTCATCAAGCCAACGGCTCCAAAAAACTAGACAACGAGATAACTCGAAAGTAAGGTTCGAGTGGTAGGCTTCTAAGCTGAAACAACTGAAGACAATGCGCTGGTCAAGGAACCCGAAACGTCTATTCGGGTGACGAAGAAAGTCGAGTAAGCTCCCGCAGCCGAATCAGATCTACAAGTAAGCCAACAGGCCGAATAGAAGCAAGCTTCACATGAAGAACAAGACAAAGTAATTCGACTACAAAAGGTTACTCCCATCGGGAGAGGCCTGTTCGACTGAAGGAATCAAGTTCAAGCTCAAGATCAAGCAATCCAATGGCGCGTCCAGGAGGAGGAAGTCCTTTGCCCGACGCTGCGCTTCGACCAAGCACTCGGGGGCTACTGACGTGGGGCTACCTTTCGACTAGCCCACCGTAAGGCTACCTGGGCCGCGCCAAGCATGGAAAGGCCCGCAGAAGGCCCACTCGGGGTACCACGTATCCTAGTCCAACTCAGTTAGGTCTTGTAACCTGCCATATCTGTACCAACCGCCCGAGACCTGGCTACCTATAAAGTCAGGAGGGTTGCCCGTCCTAGAGGACACGCTCATAGCCACCACCACAAACCCTAGCGAGATCGCAATCTCGCCATTGTAATCGCTACTCGCATCAATAATCAGACAAGCAGGAGTAGGGTGTTATCCTCCGGGAGCCTGAACCTGGGTAAAACCTTGCTTGTCAGCCATCGTGATCACCAACACCTCTCTCTCTCCCCATCAATCAACCCGGGGTGCACAACCCTGGGATTTGCCGAGTTACCACCTCGTCATCTTCCCTGCGACACCATGGGCCTCACTTCATGGACTTCTGACGCCATGTACGTCTTCTCTTCTTTTTTATGCGACGCGACACTACGCCACACATCATGGACTTCTGGCACCATGTATGCCTTCTCTTCTTTTTCCTTCGACGCGACACTACGCCGCTCATCATGGACTTCTGGCGCCATGTACGCCTTCATACCAGTACTATCGGCATGAGTTCTTGAATCACCTCCCATGTCAGTAGCATCAACACGAGTTAGCGAAACTTGAATGCAAACTTTCTCTTCCACAAGTGTGTCAGTTTCTTTAGCCACCGCTTGAATAACTGGATCATCCTCGTCCACCAGTTCACACGTCAGGTGCATCGGACTATCGTCTTCTTCCTGGGCCAAGAGAGCCCTCTGCTTCGATGGTTTCCGGCAACCAGACTTGAAGTGCCCCAGTTCTCGGCAGTTATGACACCTTACTTTCTTTATGTCAAACTTCCTCCTCGGCGGAGTATCCTCTTCCTCCTCTTCTTCATCGTCGTCCTCTTGCTCATCATTATCCTGCTCAGTGATGTACTTTTTCGCTGGGCGTTGCTTATCCTTCATTTTCTCTCGCTCCTTAGCAAGTCGAGCTTCAAGATCAGCATGAGAATATAAAAGTTTCTCACCATTGTCCTTGTACTCTTTCCTGCCCTTCTGATTCTGTCCTCAATCTTCCAATCGCTTCAGGCACCGTCATCTTTGTGACATCGCTGAACTGCTCGATCGTCCCGATAATATTCGTGAATTCGTCGTTGACCGATGAAAACAGCTTCTCGACGATATCTGTATCCGTGATGGCTCCTCCAAGAGATTTAATCTCACTTGCCAAGTTCGTTAGCTTCACGGAACACTCAACGATCGTTTCTCCTTTGGACATCTCCAACTTGTTAAGCTGCCTCTTAAGCACTTGTGCACGGGCACGCTTCACCTTATCTTCGCCAACTCGCATCTCGTGTATTGCTTCCCACGCTCCTCTCGCCGTCTCGTAATTGGCAAGAGTCATCACCATAGAATCCGGTACAGACTGTGAGAGAGCAGCCATGGCACCATTGTCAACCTCGTCATCCACCGCGCCATCGCCTTCTATAGCCTTCCAGACACGGAGGTTTCGGAGGATGAATTTCATCTTCGTGGCCCAAACCACATAATTTGTGTCAGTCAGCATTGGATACTGAATCGGCACATTACTTGTTCTTGACATCATCATGAGAAGCTTTCCGCTACCTTCGGACGTCACTAGCGCCTGCGTCGCCGCAGCCGCCGCCTTCTCCTTCTTCGTTTTCTCGTCGTCGCTTGACCAGGCTCTGATACCACTTGTTGGATATGCCCCTATACGCCGAGTACTTCCCGACGTAGACGACGACGAGTTTCCGACGAGACGTGTGTACTCCAATCCGCTGCGCTACATGTACGTGCAAACCAAGCTCTCCGATCAGTACGGTCGATCGATTTCAGCTAGTACTACTCAGGCACACACGAGAACAACGATTTGGTGATAAGAGGCTCGTTTCGAGAATTGCTCTTATTTTTTCTTTTCTTGCACAATCTGATACTCTTACACGGGGTCACTACATATATTTATAACGGTACTAGTGCATCTAACCTAGTAGGATTAGAACTCCTAATTCCTATTCAAATCGGACTGCACAACTCCTCAAACACGGCATAGCGGGCCGGCCGGGGAGCCGTGTGGTGCAAGTGTAACTAGTTACAACAACAGAAAAATCATCGTGTGCTGGCATGAAACGACACGTTGCCATAGTGCCATGCCACTGAAGCTGCAGCTACAGTCCCGACACCTCGCTGCCAGTCTTTGGCAATTTGGCTGCAGCTACAGACATACGGCACATGGGATATGGATCTGTTGATGGAATTACGGCGAGTAATCTGTGGGCATATTGCATATACCGTGTAAAAACGCGGAAATTCACTTCGACTCATGCCCGGTGCACTCAAAATATGTATTCTAATGCGTATATTCAGACCTTTTCATGTTCGCACATAAAGTTTTTTAAAACATTTTTTGTGGCCCGTGTAGAAAAACATTTTTCTGTGCTCCAAATTAGACATCTTTCTTACCATTTTGACAACGGCCACAAATGAAAAATCTATGTGATTCTTTTTGCGTGAATATAGAATATACAGATGCACACCTGACATTTTTTCCGAATATCTTCTTGCCTAACACACCCGACCACTTCCTACAGGCCCATCTAGGACAGGATGACGTCCACCCCGCGCTTCCTCCATGAGCACCTCCCGGAGAAGCGCGTCCAGGTCGGCGAGTTCCAAGTGCCTAAGCTTAACCTTTTCCACTAGCGGGAGGCACGCCCTTCAGGACCTCGGTGCTGAATCTATCTTCTCAACAAGAGCCAAGAGCGGAACATGTTAGCACAAGAGGAGAAAACAACCATCTAGCTACTGCTATGGACGAGTAGTCCAAGGATGAACTACTCATGCATCAGTCCGTAGGCGGGCATGGTGATGTAGAGCCCTCCGGTGAGGATTCCCCTCTCCGGCAGGGTGCCGGGAAGAGCTTCTCATCCCTCCTGAACTAGGGTTGATGATGGCGGCGGCTCTGGAGTTTTACGAGGAAAATTATTTGGGCCCTCGATCTTATTTCGCCGGGGGGTATTTTGTAGGCGAAAGGGCAAAGGCGGTGGAGGGCCGAGGCGGCCTCCTCATGTGGTGACGCGGCAGGAGGTGGGGCCGCGCCACCACATCATGAGGGTGAAGGGGTTCCGGTGCAGAAAACAATAATTTTTCTAGCGTAAGAACGCCCTAAATAGTCAGGATCTATCTATCTAGTACATGCGATAACGGTGGCGGAACGGGTCACATTAACTCCATGTAGACCGATAGCGGGGATTATGCTCCCGCACAAGCGTTGACGATGAAGTTGTACGTACCCGACCTCGAGGTCGTGGAGAACTTGCCGCGGTGATGTAGACGATGAAGCCGGGGTGTCGACGAAGACCTGCGTCGACGGGCGTCGGGCGGAAGATGGCGTGGCGCTGGCGACTGGGGGGTGGCGCCGGCGGCAGGGCAGCGACATGGCTGCTGGGTGGGCGAGAAGACGTCGCCCAGGATCCTCAAATGTGGCGCCTCCGAGCACTCGCAAACATACAGAGCTTAACAACAACCCCTGGTCACTCAGATCCAGCTGAGATCGCAGGGGTAGAACTTTTCTGGAATCCCGTAGGGCAACGGCGCCCGACGGTATAGCTTTGGTGGAGAGAGGAGGCAAAACAGGCGGAGAAGCAACTCGGCCGGCCTGCTATACAATTAATTGTATATTTCTATAATTAATCCAATTAATATGCCTTGCTATATAAAGGGGTGAGGGTGTGTGCAAACACCTTGCCTCCCCTATGTGGACTAAAGGAGAGGGAGGGGGGAGCCGGCCGCACCATGCATGGTGCGTGGTGGCCATGGGCCCCACCCCATGCTGGTTTGGCCCCCACATGGGCCCCTCTTGGCCCATTAAGTGGGCTTCCCCTTTTTCGCCCTTTTTAATTAATATTAAATAATTATAAAATATAATTAATTCATAATTAATATATTTACATATTATTTAATCTCCTGTGACTCCGAAACATTTTCCGGACCACACGAACATCTTTCGGACATTCCCAGAACCATTCCAGACCTTCCCGGAACTCCTTCCGGACCACCGGAAATCTTTCCGGATCATTTCTCTCTCTCCAATAAAATCCTATATTATTCCAGAACCTTCTCTAGGTGTCGTTAAGACCTTAAGTTTGTTACGCTACGGTTTGAGAACACTCCAGACATGGTCGAGACCCTTCGCTTGCCAATGACCGCCAGGGATACCTGGACGCATCTGACGGTCTGTGTGCATTCTATGAATATCGTCGTTGAACCAAACATGATATTCATTCCCTTTGTTTAAAAGATACTACCTTGT
Source organism: Poa annua (assembly GCA_026929855.1). Lineage (NCBI taxonomy): Eukaryota > Viridiplantae > Streptophyta > Magnoliopsida > Poales > Poaceae > Poa > Poa annua. The sequence goes on along the minus strand of CM049426.1, from coordinate 54,613,299 downwards.
CCGAGATATGATCGCAGACATCCGATGTCCTTGTTGTATCTCGTTACCAACAAAGGTTATTAACTCGTCTGTGATATTACATCTGCATGACCTAGTCATAAGCTGCGCAGCTATATAGATGCAATCTCACCGAGTGGGCACAGAGTATCTTTCCATTACAAGAATGAACAAATCCCTCTCTTGATCCTTACGTCTCAACATAATCTTTCAAGATACCCAAGATGGACAGCGTTATTGTCATGATATATTAGACACAACGTTTGATGCTCTCAAAGTACCCCTACAAAGTAGCAATAAGTACGATCTCACGGTTTAAGAAATAAGCTATCATATTACTTATCTATTTCAAATGACAAACATCACAATACGATCTTATTGCAATACTTTGCGTATGTCCATCGCCTTATTCAACTAATAAGATGACCCCATTGTCAACTGACGTCATTGTCCTTGATCGGGAATCTCGATCAACTGTTGCCAATGGACTAGTTTATATAGAGGCTCACTAGGGACTCTGGTTGTCTATGTATCACACGTGTATTAATAATTCCGTTTAATACAGTTATAGCATAATACAAAAACCTATTATAAACTTATGAGATAATGCAATAAATACTACTTATTTATTTGCCTCTAGGGATTATCTCCTTCTGTCTCCCACTTGCACTAGAGTACAAATAAACTAGCTGCATTTTACTTCATCAAAAACCCCTTATTAAATAAGCGTTATATGGTAATACTTGCTTGTGGAAGAGTGTTACTCTGACAATCTGTACAATACATAATTGTGCGTTCTTTTGCGATTCATTGATATCAACTTGTTTGATATCATCATGTTATCCAATAACATATATACAAATACCGTGCCTAAGTGAGGCTTCTGTTTCCCAGCGCTTACTCTGATTCTGTCAACCAGATAATTGCCTTGAAAACACACTAAGTGATAGAGAACTCCTTGTAACATTTACAATCTCGCGATACCTATATCCTTTCACACCTATGTAGAAGACTTGACACTCCAATGTCAATCTAATAACTAATACACTTCTACTTCCAGTAAATTCTAAATTTACTTTTATGAATATAGGTCTGACACCTTGTTTCATGCTTCTAATTTTATTCCATTAACCATAATTCGAAAAATCATATTTTCCTCGGAATTACATAGACAACAATACAAGTTTTGTTTCTATTGGGTTTTGGAATACACTCTCATCCAATGTGAGTAATCCACAAAGAATTATTCGTGTATATTCTGAATTATCGTATAATCATCTATATAACGACACTATTGTCGATCACACGAATTACTGTTGAAAAACATCTATTTTCTAAAGTGGACATCGACTATAATGTTTCGAACATATTCAGAGATTATACGACAGATTCTGAAAGACCACACTTTATATAAAATAGAGTATGATTATAATATTTCACATATCACTATATCTGATATTATAATATTGTGAAACGAATTTTCACAAGTCTTTTGTGTTGAAACCATAATTCAAAAATATTGTCCTTTGATCGAATCTTTCGAATACAATATTCACCAATCTTTCTTCTGAAAAACCCCATTTGATCTTTTATCAAATTAATTTCAGACTCATGATTTATTATGCAAATACACTTATTCACCAATAATCATAGAAGAATTCGGATCAAGTAAAAATTCACCATATAATTAATTTAATAACCATTCGAATGACTCTTAATTAATTTCCTTTCGTATTGACATTTCAATACTAATTTTAAACTCAATCAATCAGGCACATGTAATACTTAAATAGATGAAAGTATCTATTACTTCTTACATTGCCTTTATAATCAAATTCGATGGTGTTTGTTCCAGTAACAAAATCTTTTATTCCTTGGACACATAATTTTATCATTCCCGCTATATAAATGTACATCATACGCATAATGTAATTGAGATGTGATACAAATTACTCATAATATAAAAAACTGCTTTGTTTCAGAACATTAAACAACTAATTTGTTCTATTACATATATGTATAACTATGTCTTGTAACATTCAAGACACCAAACTAGATCACACTCTCACTATTACAAAATGTCTTATAAAAAACTATTGATCATAACTAATATGATATCTCGAGGACGTGAGTACTACTGACCATCAACTTCCTTGCTTGCCATCACTTGTGCACTGTCACGTCACCCATCGCCGCATACTTGTTATGATCAGGGACTTGTGATGATCAAGTATGAGAAGAATACATTTGTAACATCCCAACATTTTGGAATGTTCAAAAATCACTAAAATTTAAAACTTTTCTTTTTATTAAAATAAAATATTAAATGCATAAGGAAACCAACTATGAAAGACTTCAAACTTGAGTTTAATATTTCAAATGTCACAGTTTAAACATTTTATTATCCACTGTATTGCAAAAACCTTAAAATGTAACTTGACAAATATTTTACAAACTACAATCCATTCTATTTTAAGTAAATAGTTTAATTATAAGTAATTGATTTCAACCACTTAGCCATATCTATTCCTAAATTCATAAATTATGTAAAAATGGTGTTAGTTACCAAATGGTTTTCATTCTCTCAACTAAATTCAAAATATGGTGTTAAAATTTAAATTCTGTAATTTATAACTATAAACTTTATAGATTTTAAATTAATGAATTAGCCAAATAAACATTTCATTTGCTCAAATGAATTTCATCTATTTTCAAAGCATGAAATGATTAATATATTCTAAATAAGAATAGAATTAAAACAAAAATCCTTTCCAAAGTTGATATGAAGTTTTCAAATGAATTATCATAATATAAAATATAATGTTGCACAAATTATTTTCAATTAAAAATGAATACCCTATATTTCACATTTCCTAAATTTTTTTATATTTAGTTCTTAAATATCATGCCAAAATAAAGAAGAATGATTTTAGTAAAAAAAATTAAATAACTTAAATCCAAACATAATTGAATATGGGTATTTCATATAATTTATTTAGCCAAAAATTAATATTAATTAAACCTAGTTTAAATTAAACATAAAGTGTCAATTTTACATTTAATAAATATTTCGAAATTATTATTTTTGAAAAGTGTTCAAAACACTCCCACAATTGGTTTAACAGAAAGATAATAATATTACAAATTTTTAGAAATTTGTTTGACCTCATTTGGACAAATAAATCAAAAGATATGAATAAATTGGAATAAAACAAAAAAAAAATAACGGGATGACGTCAGCGATGACGTCCTCGTCTCTAACCTCCGTCCGGGAATTTCTCCCGAGATTTTCGTCTCCGATTCGTTTCCAAATCCGAGCGATCCGTGCGCGGTTTGTTGCTCCCGGGTGCGTCTACAAGTAGCCCACCCCCTCCTCTTTCTTTCCCCTCTCGTTCCTCTTCAAATCGCGCCGCCAGGCTCGAGAAATAGCTCGCCGGAGCCGCTCGGTCGCCGCCGCCCGATTCTTCTTTTCCCGGCGAGTGAAGACCTTCCCGGAGCCCGTGAGCCCTCCTACCTCTCCCTCGCGTCCGTGCGCACCTCCTGACCTCGCCCTCGTCCTTTTTCTGCAGCCAAACGAGGAGACCGAGCTCGACCCGATTGCACCGGAGCGCCGCCGCATTCTTCCGCCTCTCCCGGCCGCGCCAGGAGGAACGACTCGACACCGTCGCTACCATCCACCTCGCCGTGACGAGCTGCACGCTGCCGTAGCCTCCGTTCGTCCGGGGAAGCTCCGCAGCACCGACCCCGTCCTCGACCGACGCCAGCGCCGCCGTCGTCATCGTCTCCGGCGAGGAGCGCGCCGCCACGGTATGGTCAACCGTTCCCAGCCGTCCGATCCAATCTCAACGGCCCAGATTAGAAAATCTCAGACGAATCGGTACGATCCGATCTGGACCGTCAGATCCAGATCTGACGGCCCAGATCTGTTGACTTATCCAGTCAGCGCCCGCGTGGCAGCCACGTCAGCGCTACGTCACTGCCCAGTCAGCTGCCACGTGGAAAACGATTTTCTTAATTAAATTTAATTGGCAGTTTTATAGAAACACCCCTGCCACTTAGATCTGTCACAACTTTTTAGCCACAACTCCAAATGTAATAATTTTTATATATTTGGAAAGCTCTTGACATGTAGAATATTTTGGATCTGACAAAATTCAAATTTGACTTAGTATAAAATATTCAAAATTCAAATGGAAATTGGAGTATATTTGTAATAACTTTAAATCTATAAATCCAAAAATTGCAAATAAAATTGTTTTAGAAACTTTAGAATATTTGTAAATTAATGCCACTGCTATAAAATATTTTTGAGTAATTTTTGAATGAATTCATAGTTATATATTTAATTTGAATAGTTTGAATATTTTCAACATAACTATTAATAGAAATATTATTTTTGATTAAATCAAATTGCATTAAATATAATTAAACCACCTCTGGCTATTAACACCATCTATAAAGAAAATTGTGTTATAAAATATAAAACACATAAAACTTTAATCTATATGTTTCCTGTTATTATGTTTTGCAAATTAGAAACTAATTAAATTGCAATTATAACTTTATGCATATGTTATAAAATTCACAAAAATTAGTGTTATGTTGCTTGTGATTTAAAATTGCATTTCATGCATAGCATATTTTATAGTTATATTTTCCATAAGGAAAACTCCTCCCCATTTTCTCTAAGTTAGGATTATTTTCAAACTTAGTATTTTGGGAAAAGTGCTATACACTTAGACACTTAGTAATCTTCAACATGGAGCTGGAAGACCAAGGAAGGACTTAGCCAAAAACAAGATTTCAGAAGTATCTTCAAGGAGAAGAAACACTTAGAAGAAAATCAAGAAGAAGTTCATGAAGGACTTAGAAGAAAATAGACTCTGGAAGCATCCCAAAGATGTCAAGCACTTGAAAGAAAAGTGAGGAGAAGTTCAAGAAGGCCAACCCCCTTTTATTCTCTAAGTCTCTCTCTCTGTCTTTTCTTCTCCTCTGAGACTTCATGAAGACTAAGTAAATCCAAGACCAGCCTCTAGGATACAAGAACCATCAAGTCTGAAGATTCAGCAAGACTACCAAGAACTCAATCAAGATATCATCCAGAAGAAAGTTACAAGTCTGGAGATGAAGCCTGGAGGACAATTACATCTTTCTTCTATCTTTTCCCTCTTTCCTAATCTTGTCTTTAGACTTAAACAAAGTTTGATCATGAGGTTATCATCTTTAAAGTTTGTTGGATCCTAACGGTATAGTGAGATGAAGCGGCCTGGAGACAAACCTTACATGTCCACGTACATGAGACCTGTTCCACAATTTAAGTGGCTGGCCGGGTGTCTGTCTCTCTCACTATAGTGAATGTCCAATTTACAAAGAGTTGATAATAATTGTTGATCATCTTGAACAAATGACTTAGTATTTACTCTAAATATTTCTACACATCAGGACTAAGCCATTAGAGTGCTTATTCGGGATGATATAAAACAAAATATTTTATTCAACGTATGACCTTAGTCCTTAGTCCTTTTGGACCAACCTATTTGCCTGGCATAAACTTAAAAGATTTCCATGGCATGAAAAAGCATTTCTAGCCTTAGGAATATTTTGCACATCATGCATAAACATATTCTCCTTAGAAAGTTTTATAAAACTTATTTATTCATCTAGTTTGTGTTTGTATGCATTGTGGAGTTGTGCTTGCTGTTGATTGTTGTATTGTTGCTTGTCTATACTGTTAGATTGAACGAAGAGTCCCGAGTATCGTTGAAAAGAGTTGTGAACAACGACAGCATTCAAAGGCAAGTGGCACACCTCATAAACTTCCTATTATTTCTATATGCATTACTTAGTGTATTTTTATATGCATGTGTAGGATAGTATTGCTATGCTAAACCTGTGTAGAATTCCTTACTCCTGTGTCTAGGTTCCTATGTCATACTTAGCAGAAATATTGATGCTATGCAATTGATGAAAAGTTTTACAAAATGTTAAGTGACTACTCAGGGCTGTGCTCATGGTTGTCGTCGCCTAGGATGAATTTCTATTCTACTTAGGGCCGTGAGCATGGTGGTTGTCAACCTGGGAGTACACATCCACTAAGTTAATGAAACACCTGGGTGGTAAGTGGTTGTATGGTTTATGTTGAGTGGCTACTCAGGTCCATGTCTATGGTTCCTGGAGTATGTACACTTGTGAATGGCCACCCAGGAACCGAGGAATCTGAAGAACTCCGAGTGACGATTGCTTCCAGTGCAGCCATTGCCATATGGGCTCTGGCTTGATCAATTATGTTGCGTGGACTCTCTCCGGCTTGACAAGCAGATGTAGGGGGATGTTAGGTGGAACGGGTCAAGCCAGAGTGGGAGGGAAAATGCTTCTGAAAGATCTCGTCTCATTCTCTCCCTTCCTTATCACAAATGGTGTGTAAAGGATACCTTGGGTTGAATGGGTACAATGGTGAAAGTGCGCAACCTCTGCAGAGTGTAAAACTAAGTACTTAGCCGTGTCCTCGGTTACGGACAATTTTGAGCAGCTGATCACGGACGTCAACGGAGGATTCCATCATTCCAACTTCAGAAATAAAACTTGATGGGTGAACAAGGGAAGATGAGATTTATGGTTTTCATGCCATACTCGTCTTGATTTCAAGAAAAGTGTTTTCCAAAAAGATAGGAAAAATTGGCTTTATGCAAAATAGCCTTGAACTCCACCAGCCAAATATGCATATAGGCTTTAGAGTTATTCCATTAAGTGTCCACCATAGTGTCACTTGCCAGACTCCATTTTTAATGGAATCTGACCCACGTTGTGCAATATTTTTCTTATTGCAGATTTGATCAGATGACGAGTGAGGTTTCGTTAAAGGTTTCGAGTCTACAACCAACATGTTTTCGCCTGTGGCAGCATGAAAGTTGTAGAGACTCATTGCTATTGTATTTCCGCTGTGTACTTTTCAATGCTAGTTTTACGCTATGCAACTTGTATCAAATATTTTGTAATTCTGGATCATCGATGTAATATAATTGATGCTTTGTTGTGATATTACATCGTAAACTGTGTGTGCAAATAATTGATCCAGGGATTTGCACTATACACAGGTATCTGCCTTATTTAAAGTGCAGGTACGTTACAGATGGTATCAGAGCACTGTGTTGTCTGTAGGTTCGAAACCCCTAAGTCTGGATAGAAATAGGATTTGGCCATAGGATTGCAAATCTGTTTTTATTCAGTTATCTAAAAACAAAACTTTTCATTTTATCCTCTCTTATACTCTCGTCTAATATCAAACTTCTGAAAACCTCTTATCTTTTTCTAGATGACCATGTTCTTATAGTCTAAGTCTGATTCTGCTGCCTCATATGGAAAAGCTACGATTAATCATGAAGTTCTGCATGCATGGAAGACCACTGAAGAACCAGGTTTCGACCAACACTTCTAAGATATCCAAGAAAGTTGAACAAGAACTTGAAGCAGTCATGAAGGAGGTAGATTTGACCACCACCAAAAATAGAATGACGATATCGCGTTAGTGTATTGATCATATCAACTTGGCTATATGACAATACTAGATTGTTTGTTTGTTGTGAACCTTGTTGCTTGATGTTTGTTAGATGTTGATTGATTATGTTAATAGATTGGTTGCCTTGTTTTGTTTTATTGAACTAGGATTCCCCCATAAGTACAAATAATTCAACTCATTGCTTTCTAAACCAAACAGATGTCTCACCCCAATATCAACAACAATGAATTGCACACAACTATGCGACTACTATTTGAGAACCAGAGTCAGCTGTGGAATTTGATCAATGATCAACTGCCAAAGATTGATCAAAACCATAGTGTTTTTGAAGAGGACCTTATGACCAAACCAAAGGTATGCAAAACTTGTGGAGAGATAGGACATACGTCCAAAGAATGTTCTGATGAGTGGCCCCATGGTCATACCAGACATCTAGTTAAAGGATGCCCACAAGTCAGGTTACTTGCTTCCTGTGTGAAGGAACAAATCATGTCCCAATACAGTGTCAACTTTATCCCTTGGTGCAACAAGTTATCCAGCAAACCAAGCAAGGAATGCAACAGTCTCTCATGAAGACCCTGGAGGAACAAGGACAAAAGCTTAAATCCAAGAAAGTTCTTAGCCACATAAGTTGCTACAAGTGCAAAGATAAGGGACATTACGCTGATAAGTGCCCTGAGTGGAAGAAGGATAAATCTCTCCAAGGACCGAGTGGAAAACTTAAAGTACTATAACTTGCCGTATCACCACATACTATTACATTTTAAATAGTAGTACGCTCTACATCAGAGAAATAAACAAGATTAAACAAAGTTTCTAGACTGACCACAAAAATTTCTTTTAAGGGTGGTAGCCACCTAGATAATTCAAACCCATTCGCTTAAACCCAGAGATTCCAAACTATCTTTCTTTCTGACCCCCCAATCAGAAAACTCATTCCCTGCCAGCTCCCAAGTTTCCATGTCAAAACATTTACATTTCTCAAACCTCTCGAGTTATCAGAATCATTCAAGCATTTGCTTTCTTTTCCAGCTTCTCCGAATCTCGGGGACGAGATTCCTTTTAAGGGTGGTAGTCTGTAACATCCCAACATTTTGGAATGTTCAAAAATCACTAACATTTAAAACTTTTCTTTTTATTAAAATAAAATATTAAATGCATAAGGAAACCAACTATGGAAGACTTCAAACTTGAGTTTAATATTTCAAATGTCACAGTTTAAACATTTTATTATCCACTGTATTGCAAAAACCTTAAAATGTAATTTGACAAATATTTTACAAACTACAATCCATTCTATTTTAAGTAAATAGTTTAATTATAAGTAATTGATTTCAACCACTTAGCCATATCTATTCCTAAATTCATAAATTATGTAAAAATGGTGTTAGTTACCAAATGGTTTTCATTCTCTCAACTAAATTCAAAACATGGTGTTAAAATTTAATTTCTGTAATTTATAACTATAAACTTTATAGATTTTAAATTAATGAATTAGCCAAATAAACATTTCATTTGCTCAAATGAATTTCATCTATTTTCAAAGCATGAAATGATTAATATATTCTAAATAAGAATAGAATTAAAACAAAAATCCTTTCCAAAGTTGATATGAAGTTTTCAAATGAATTATCATAATATAAAATATAATGTTGCACAAATTATTTTCAATTAAAAATGAATACCCTATATTTCACATTTCCTAAACATTTTTATATTTAGTTCTTTAATATCATGCCAAAATAAAGAAGAATGATTTTAGTAAAACAAGTTAAATAACTTAAATCCAAACATAATTGAATATGGGTATTTCATATAATTTATTTAGCCAAAAATTAAAATTAATTAAACCCTAGTTTAAATTAAACATAAAGTGTCAATTTTACATTTAATCAATATTTCGAAATTATTATTTTTGAAAAGTGTTCAAAACACTCCCACAATTGGTTTAACAGAAAGATAATAATATTACAAATTTTTAGAAATTTGTTTGACCTCATTTGGACAAATAAATCAAAAGATATGAATAAATTGGAATAAAACAAAAAGAAAATAACGGGATGACGGCAGCGACGACGTCATCGTCTCTAACCTCCGTCCGGGAATTTCTCCCGAGATTTTCGTCTCCGATTCGTTTCCAAATCCGAGCGATCCGTGCGCGGTTTGTTGCTCCCGGGTGCGTCTACAAGTAGCCCACCCCCTCCTCTTTCTTTCCCCTCTCGTTCCTCTTCAAATCGCGCCGCCAGGCTCGAGAAATAGCTCGCCGGAGCCGCTCGGTCGCCGCCGCCCGATTCTTCTTTTCCCGGCGAGTGAAGACCTTCCCGGAGCCCGTGAGCCCTCCTACCTCTCCCTCGCGTCCGTGCGCACCTCCTGACCTCGCCCTCGTCCTTTTTCTGCAGCCAAACGAGGAGACCGAGCTCGACCCGATTGCACCGGAGCGCCGCCGCATTCTTCCGCCTCTCCCGGCCGCGCCAGGAGGAACGACTCGACACCGTCGCTACCATCCACCTCGCCGTGACGAGCTGCACGCTGCCGTAGCCTCCGTTCGTCCGGGGAAGCTCCGCAGCACCGACCCCGTCCTCGACCGACGCCAGCGCCGCCGTCGTCATCGTCTCCGGCGAGGAGCGCGCCGCCACGGTATGGTCAACCGTTCCCAGCCGTCCGATCCAATCTCAACGGCCCAGATTAGAAAATCTCAGACGAATCGGTACGATCCGATCTGGACCGTCAGATCCAGATCTGACGGCCCAGATCTGTTGACTTATCCAGTCAGCGCCCGCGTGGCAGCCACGTCAGCGCTACGTCACTGCCCAGTCAGCTGCCACGTGGAAAACGATTTTCTTAATTAAATTTAATTGGCAGTTTTATAGAAACACCCCTGCCACTTAGATCTGTCACAACTTTTTAGCCACAACTCCAAATGTAATAATTTTTATATATTTGGAAAGCTCTTGACATGTAGAATATTTTGGATCTGACAAAATTCAAATTTGACTTAGTATAAAATATTCAAAATTCAAATGGAAATTGGAGTATATTTGTAATAACTTTAAATCTATAAATCCAAAAATTGCAAATAAAATTGTTTTAGAAACTTTAGAATATTTGTAAATTAATGCCACTGCTATAAAATATTTTTGAGTAATTTTTGAATGAATTCATAGTTATATATTTAATTTGAATAGTTTGAATATTTTCAACATAACTATTAATAGAAATATTATTTTTGATTAAATCAAATTGCATTAAATATAATTAAACCACCTCTGGCTATTAACACCATCTATAAAGAAAATTGTGTTATAAAATATAAAACACATAAAACTTTAATCTATATGTTTCCTGTTATTATGTTTTGCAAATTAGAAACTAATTAAATTGCAATTATAACTTTATGCATATGTTATAAAATTCACAAAAATTAGTGTTATGTTGCTTGTGATTTAAAATTGCATTTCATGCATAGCATATTTTATAGTTATATTTTCCATAAGGAAAACTCCTCCCCATTTTCTCTAAGTTAGGATTATTTTCAAACTTAGTATTTTGGGAAAAGTGCTATACACTTAGACACTTAGTAATCTTCAACATGGAGCTGGAAGACCAAGGAAGGACTTAGCCAAAAACAAGATTTCAGAAGTATCTTCAAGGAGAAGAAACACTTAGAAGAAAATCAAGAAGAAGTTCATGAAGGACTTAGAAGAAAATAGACTCTGGAAGCATCCCAAAGATGTCAAGCACTTGAAAGAAAAGTGAGGAGAAGTTCAAGAAGGCCAACCCCCTTTTATTCTCTAAGTCTCTCTCTCTGTCTTTTCTTCTCCTCTGAGACTTCATGAAGACTAAGTAAATCCAAGACCAGCCTCTAGGATACAAGAACCATCAAGTCTGAAGATTCAGCAAGACTACCAAGAACTCAATCAAGATATCATCCAGAAGAAAGTTACAAGTCTGGAGATGAAGCCTGGAGGACAATTACATCTTTCTTCTATCTTTTCCCTCTTTCCTAATCTTGTCTTTAGACTTAAACAAAGTTTGATCATGAGGTTATCATCTTTAAAGTTTGTTGGATCCTAACGGTATAGTGAGATGAAGCGGCCTGGAGACAAACCTTACATGTCCACGTACATGAGACCTGTTCCACAATTTAAGTGGCTGGCCGGGTGTCTGTCTCTCTCACTATAGTGAATGTCCAATTTACAAAGAGTTGATAATAATTGTTGATCATCTTGAACAAATGACTTAGTATTTACTCTAAATATTTCTACACATCAGGACTAAGCCATTAGAGTGCTTATTCGGGATGATATAAAACAAAATATTTTATTCAACGTATGACCTTAGTCCTTAGTCCTTTTGGACCAACCTATTTGCCTGGCATAAACTTAAAAGATTTCCATGGCATGAAAAAGCATTTCTAGCCTTAGGAATATTTTGCACATCATGCATAAACATATTCTCCTTAGAAAGTTTTATAAAACTTATTTATTCATCTAGTTTGTGTTTGTATGCATTGTGGAGTTGTGCTTGCTGTTGATTGTTGTATTGTTGCTTGTCTATACTGTTAGATTGAACGAAGAGTCCCGAGTATCGTTGAAAAGAGTTGTGAACAACGACAGCATTCAAAGGCAAGTGGCACACCTCATAAACTTCCTATTATTTCTATATGCATTACTTAGTGTATTTTTATATGCATGTGTAGGATAGTATTGCTATGCTAAACCTGTGTAGAATTCCTTACTCCTGTGTCTAGGTTCCTATGTCATACTTAGCAGAAATATTGATGCTATGCAATTGATGAAAAGTTTTACAAAATGTTAAGTGACTACTCAGGGCTGTGCTCATGGTTGTCGTCGCCTAGGATGAATTTCTATTCTACTTAGGGCCGTGAGCATGGTGGTTGTCAACCTGGGAGTACACATCCACTAAGTTAATGAAACACCTGGGTGGTAAGTGGTTGTATGGTTTATGTTGAGTGGCTACTCAGGTCCATGTCTATGGTTCCTGGAGTATGTACACTTGTGAATGGCCACCCAGGAACCGAGGAATCTGAAGAACTCCGAGTGACGATTGCTTCCAGTGCAGCCATTGCCATATGGGCTCTGGCTTGATCAATTATGTTGCGTGGACTCTCCGGCTTGACAAGCAGATGTAGGGGGATGTTAGGTGGAACGGGTCAAGCCAGAGTGGGAGGGAAAATGCTTCTGAAAGATCTCGTCTCATTCTCTCCCTTCCTTATCACAAATGGTGTGTAAAGGATACCTTGGGTTGAATGGGTACAATGGTGAAAGTGCGCAACCTCTGCAGAGTGTAAAACTAAGTACTTAGCCGTGTCCTCGGTTACGGACAATTTTGAGCAGCTGATCACGGACGTCAACGGAGGATTCCATCATTCCAACTTCAGAAATAAAACTTGATGGGTGAACAAGGGAAGATGAGATTTATGGTTTTCATGCCATACTCGTCTTGATTTCAAGAAAAGTGTTTTCCAAAAAGATAGGAAAAATTGGCTTTATGCAAAATAGCCTTGAACTCCACCAGCCAAATATGCATATAGGCTTTAGAGTTATTCCATTAAGTGTCCACCATAGTGTCACTTGCCAGACTCCATTTTTAATGGAATCTGACCCACGTTGTGCAATATTTTTCTTATTGCAGATTTGATCAGATGACGAGTGAGGTTTCGTTAAAGGTTTCGAGTCTACAACCAACATGTTTTCGCCTGTGGCAGCATGAAAGTTGTAGAGACTCACTGCTATTGTATTTCCGCTGTGTACTTTTCAATGCTAGTTTTACGCTATGCAACTTGTATCAAATATTTTGTAATTCTGGATCATCGATGTAATATAATTGATGCTTTGTTGTGATATTACATCGTAAACTGTGTGTGCAAATAATTGATCCAGGGATTTGCACTATACACAGGTATCTGCCTTATTTAAAGTGCAGGTACATTACAGATGGTATCAGAGCACTGTGTTGTCTGTAGGTTCGAAACCCCTAAGTCTGGATAGAAATAGGATTTGGCCATAGGATTGCAAATTTGTTTTTATTCAGTTATCTAAAAACAAAACTTTTCATTTTATCCTCTCTTATACTCTCGTCTAATATCAAACTTCTGAAAACCTCTTATCTTTTTCTAGATGACCATGTTCTTATAGTCTAAGTCTGATTCTGCTGCCTCATATGGAAAAGCTACGATTAATCATGAAGTTCTGCATGCATGGAAGACCACCGAAGAACCAGGTTTCGACCAACACTTCTAAGATATCCAAGAAAGTTGAACAAGAACTTGAAGCAGTCATGAAGGAGGTAGATTTGACCACCACCAAAAATAGAATGACGATATCGCGTTAGTGTATTGATCATATCAACTTGGCTATATGACAATACTAGATTGTTTGTTTGTTGTGAACCTTGTTGCTTGATGTTTGTTAGATGTTGATTGATTATGTTAATAGATTGGTTGCCTTGTTTTGTTTTATTGAACTAGGATTCCCCCATAAGTACAAATAATTCAACTCATTGCTTTCTAAACCAAACAGATGTCTCACCCCAATATCAACAACAATGAATTGCACACAACTATGCGACTACTATTTGAGAACCAGAGTCAGCTGTGGAATTTGATCAATGATCAACTGCCAAAGATTGATCAAAACCATAGTGTTTTTGAAGAGGACCTTATGACCAAACCAAAGGTATGCAAAACTTGTGGAGAGATAGGACATACGTCCAAAGAATGTTCTGATGAGTGGCCCCATGGTCATACCAGACATCTAGTTAAAGGATGCCCACAAGTCAGGTTACTTGCTTCCTGTGTGAAGGAACAAATCATGTCCCAATACAGTGTCAACTTTATCCCTTGGTGCAACAAGTTATCCAGCAAACCAAGCAAGGAATGCAACAGTCTCTCATGAAGACCCTGGAGGAACAAGGACAAAAGCTTAAATCCAAGAAAGTTCTTAGCCACATAAGTTGCTACAAGTGCAAAGATAAGGGACATTACGCTGATAAGTGCCCTGAGTGGAAGAAGGATAAATCTCTCCAAGGACCGAGTGGAAAACTTAAAGTACTATAACTTGCCGTATCACCACATACTATTACATTTTAAATAGTAGTACGCTCTACATCAGAGAAATAAACAAGATTAAACAAAGTTTCTAGACTGACCACAAAAATTTCTTTTAAGGGTGGTAGCCACCTAGATAATTCAAACCCATTCGCTTAAACCCAGAGATTCCAAACTATCTTTCTTTCTGACCCCCCAATCAGAAAACTCATTCCCTGCCAGCTCCCAAGTTTCCATGTCAAAACATTTACATTTCTCAAACCTCTCGAGTTATCAGAATCATTCAAGCATTTGCTTTCTTTTCCAGCTTCTCCGAATCTCGGGGACGAGATTCCTTTTAAGGGTGGTAGTCTGTAACATCCCAACATTTTGGAATGTTCAAAAATCACTAACATTTAAAACTTTTCTTTTTATTAAAATAAAATATTAAATGCATAAGGAAACCAACTATGGAAGACTTCAAACTTGAGTTTAATATTTCAAATGTCACAGTTTAAACATTTTATTATCCACTGTATTGCAAAAACCTTAAAATGTAATTTGACAAATATTTTACAAACTACAATCCATTCTATTTTAAGTAAATAGTTTAATTATAAGTAATTGATTTCAACCACTTAGCCATATCTATTCCTAAATTCATAAATTATGTAAAAATGGTGTTAGTTACCAAATGGTTTTCATTCTCTCAACTAAATTCAAAACATGGTGTTAAAATTTAAATTCTGTAATTTATAACTATAAACTTTATAGATTTTAAATTAATGAATTAGCCAAATAAACATTTCATTTGCTCAAATGAATTTCATCTATTTTCAAAGCATGAAATGATTAATATATTCTAAATAAGAATAGAATTAAAACAAAAATCCTTTCCAAAGTTGATATGAAGTTTTCAAATGAATTATCATAATATAAAATATAATGTTGCACAAATTATTTTCAATTAAAAATGAATACCCTATATTTCACATTTCCTAAACATTTTTATATTTAGTTCTTTAATATCATGCCAAAATAAAGAAGAATGATTTTAGTAAAACAAGTTAAATAACTTAAATCCAAACATAATTGAATATGGGTATTTCATATAATTTATTTAGCCAAAAATTAAAATTAATTAAACCCTAGTTTAAATTAAACATAAAGTGTCAATTTTACATTTAATCAATATTTCGAAATTATTATTTTTGAAAAGTGTTCAAAACACTCCCACAATTGGTTTAACAGAAAGATAATAATATTACAAATTTTTAGAAATTTGTTTGACCTCATTTGGACAAATAAATCAAAAGATATGAATAAATTGGAATAAAACAAAAAGAAAATAACGGGATGACGGCAGCGACGACGTCATCGTCTCTAACCTCCGTCCGGGAATTTCTCCCGAGATTTTCGTCTCCGATTCGTTTCCAAATCCGAGCGATCCGTGCGCGGTTTGTTGCTCCCGGGTGCGTCTACAAGTAGCCCACCCCATCCTCTTTCTTTCCCCTCTCGTTCCTCTTCAAATCGCGCCGCCAGGCTCGAGAAATAGCTCGCCGGAGCCGCTCGGTCGCCGCCGCCCGATTCTTCTTTTCCCGGCGAGTGAAGACCTTCCCGGAGCCCGTGAGCCCTCCTACCTCTCCCTCGCGTCCGTGCGCACCTCCTGACCTCGCCCTCGTCCTTTTTCTGCAGCCAAACGAGGAGACCGAGCTCGACCCGATTGCACCGGAGCGCCGCCGCATTCTTCCGCCTCTCCCGGCCGCGCCAGGAGGAACGACTCGACACCGTCGCTACCATCCACCTCGCCGTGACGAGCTGCACGCTGCCGTAGCCTCCGTTCGTCCGGGGAAGCTCCGCAGCACCGACCCCGTCCTCGACCGACGCCAGCGCCGCCGTCGTCATCGTCTCCGGCGAGGAGCGCGCCGCCACGGTATGGTCAACCGTTCCCAGCCGTCCAATCCAATCTCAACGGCCCAGATTAGAAAATCTCAGACGAATCGGTACGATCCGATCTGGACCGTCAGATCCAGATCTGACGGCCCAGATCTGTTGACTTATCCAGTCAGCGCCCGCGTGGCAGCCACGTCAGCGCTACGTCACTGCCCAGTCAGCTGCCACGTGGAAAACGATTTTCTTAATTAAATTTAATTGGCAGTTTTATAGAAACACCCCTGCCACTTAGATCTGTCACAACTTTTTAGCCACAACTCCAAATGTAATAATTTTTATATATTTGGAAAGCTCTTGACATGTAGAATATTTTGGATCTGACAAAATTCAAATTTGACTTAGTATAAAATATTCAAAATTCAAATGGAAATTGGAGTATATTTGTAATAACTTTAAATCTATAAATCCAAAAATTGCAAATAAAATTGTTTTAGAAACTTTAGAATATTTGTAAATTAATGCCACTGCTATAAAATATTTTTGAGTAATTTTTGAATGAATTCATAGTTATATATTTAATTTGAATAGTTTGAATATTTTCAACATAACTATTAATAGAAATATTATTTTTGATTAAATCAAATTGCATTAAATATAATTAAACCACCTCTGGCTATTAACACCATCTATAAAGAAAATTGTGTTATAAAATATAAAACACATAAAACTTTAATCTATATGTTTCCTGTTATTATGTTTTGCAAATTAGAAACTAATTAAATTGCAATTATAACTTTATGCATATGTTATAAAATTCACAAAAATTAGTGTTATGTTGCTTGTGATTTAAAATTGCATTTCATGTATAGCATATTTTATAGTTATATTTTCCATAAGGAAAACTCCTCCCCATTTTCTCTAAGTTAGGATTATTTTCAAACTTAGTATTTTGGGAAAAGTGCTATACACTTAGACACTTAGTAATCTTCAACATGGAGCTGGAAGACCAAGGAAGGACTTAGCCAAAAACAAGATTTCAGAAGTATCTTCAAGGAGAAGAAACACTTAGAAGAAAATCAAGAAGAAGTTCATGAAGGACTTAGAAGAAAATAGACTCTGGAAGCATCCCAAAGATGTCAAGCACTTGAAAGAAAAGTGAGGAGAAGTTCAAGAAGGCCAACCCCCTTTTATTCTCTAAGTCTCTCTCTCTGTCTTTTCTTCTCCTCTGAGACTTCATGAAGACTAAGTAAATCCAAGACCAGCCTCTAGGATACAAGAACCATCAAGTCTGAAGATTCAGCAAGACTACCAAGAACTCAATCAAGATATCATCCAGAAGAAAGTTACAAGTCTGGAGATGAAGCCTGGAGGACAATTACATCTTTCTTCTATCTTTTCCCTCTTTCCTAATCTTGTCTTTAGACTTAAACAAAGTTTGATCATGAGGTTATCATCTTTAAAGTTTGTTGGATCCTAACGGTATAGTGAGATGAAGCGGCCTGGAGACAAACCTTACATGTCCACGTACATGAGACCTGTTCCACAATTTAAGTGGCTGGCCGGGTGTCTGTCTCTCTCACTATAGTGAATGTCCAATTTACAAAGAGTTGATAATAATTGTTGATCATCTTGAACAAATGACTTAGTATTTACTCTAAATATTTCTACACATCAGGACTAAGCCATTAGAGTGCTTATTCGGGATGATATAAAACAAAATATTTTATTCAACGTATGACCTTAGTCCTTAGTCCTTTTGGACCAACCTATTTGCCTGGCATAAACTTAAAAGATTTCCATGGCATGAAAAAGCATTTCTAGCCTTAGGAATATTTTGCACATCATGCATAAACATATTCTCCTTAGAAAGTTTTATAAAACTTATTTATTCATCTAGTTTGTGTTTGTATGCATTGTGGAGTTGTGCTTGCTGTTGATTGTTGTATTGTTGCTTGTCTATACTGTTAGATTGAACGAAGAGTCCCGAGTATCGTTGAAAAGAGTTGTGAACAACGACAGCATTCAAAGGCAAGTGGCACACCTCATAAACTTCCTATTATTTCTATATGCATTACTTAGTGTATTTTTATATGCATGTGTAGGATAGTATTGCTATGCTAAACCTGTGTAGAATTCCTTACTCCTGTGTCTAGGTTCCTATGTCATACTTAGCAGAAATATTGATGCTATGCAATTGATGAAAAGTTTTACAAAATGTTAAGTGACTACTCAGGGCTGTGCTCATGGTTGTCGTCGCCTAGGATGAATTTCTATTCTACTTAGGGCCGTGAGCATGGTGGTTGTCAACCTGGGAGTACACATCCACTAAGTTAATGAAACACCTGGGTGGTAAGTGGTTGTATGGTTTATGTTGAGTGGCTACTCAGGTCCATGTCTATGGTTCCTGGAGTATGTACACTTGTGAATGGCCACCCAGGAACCGAGGAATCTGAAGAACTCCGAGTGACGATTGCTTCCAGTGCAGCCATTGCCATATGGGCTCTGGCTTGATCAATTATGTTGCGTGGACTCTCCGGCTTGACAAGCAGATGTAGGGGGATGTTAGGTGGAACGGGTCAAGCCAGAGTGGGAGGGAAAATGCTTCTGAAAGATCTCGTCTCATTCTCTCCCTTCCTTATCACAAATGGTGTGTAAAGGATACCTTGGGTTGAATGGGTACAATGGTGAAAGTGCGCAACCTCTGCAGAGTGTAAAACTAAGTACTTAGCCGTGTCCTCGGTTACGGACAATTTTGAGCAGCTGATCACGGACGTCAACGGAGGATTCCATCATTCCAACTTCAGAAATAAAACTTGATGGGTGAACAAGGGAAGATGAGATTTATGGTTTTCATGCCATACTCGTCTTGATTTCAAGAAAAGTGTTTTCCAAAAAGATAGGAAAAATTGGCTTTATGCAAAATAGCCTTGAACTCCACCAGCCAAATATGCATATAGGCTTTAGAGTTATTCCATTAAGTGTCCACCATAGTGTCACTTGCCAGACTCCATTTTTAATGGAATCTGACCCACGTTGTGCAATATTTTTCTTATTGCAGATTTGATCAGATGACGAGTGAGGTTTCGTTAAAGGTTTCGAGTCTACAACCAACATGTTTTCGCCTGTGGCAGCATGAAAGTTGTAGAGACTCACTGCTATTGTATTTCCGCTGTGTACTTTTCAATGCTAGTTTTACGCTATGCAACTTGTATCAAATATTTTGTAATTCTGGATCATCGATGTAATATAATTGATGCTTTGTTGTGATATTACATCGTAAACTGTGTGTGCAAATAATTGATCCAGGGATTTGCACTATACACAGGTATCTGCCTTATTTAAAGTGCAGGTACATTACAGATGGTATCAGAGCACTGTGTTGTCTGTAGGTTCGAAACCCCTAAGTCTGGATAGAAATAGGATTTGGCCATAGGATTGCAAATTTGTTTTTATTCAGTTATCTAAAAACAAAACTTTTCATTTTATCCTCTCTTATACTCTCGTCTAATATCAAACTTCTGAAAACCTCTTATCTTTTTCTAGATGACCATGTTCTTATAGTCTAAGTCTGATTCTGCTGCCTCATATGGAAAAGCTACGATTAATCATGAAGTTCTGCATGCATGGAAGACCACCGAAGAACCAGGTTTCGACCAACACTTCTAAGATATCCAAGAAAGTTGAACAAGAACTTGAAGCAGTCATGAAGGAGGTAGATTTGACCACCACCAAAAATAGAATGACGATATCGCGTTAGTGTATTGATCATATCAACTTGGCTATATGACAATACTAGATTGTTTGTTTGTTGTGAACCTTGTTGCTTGATGTTTGTTAGATGTTGATTGATTATGTTAATAGATTGGTTGCCTTGTTTTGTTTTATTGAACTAGGATTCCCCCATAAGTACAAATAATTCAACTCATTGCTTTCTAAACCAAACAGATGTCTCACCCCAATATCAACAACAATGAATTGCACACAACTATGCGACTACTATTTGAGAACCAGAGTCAGCTGTGGAATTTGATCAATGATCAACTGCCAAAGATTGATCAAAACCATAGTGTTTTTGAAGAGGACCTTATGACCAAACCAAAGGTATGCAAAACTTGTGGAGAGATAGGACATACGTCCAAAGAATGTTCTGATGAGTGGCCCCATGGTCATACCAGACATCTAGTTAAAGGATGCCCACAAGTCAGGTTACTTGCTTCCTGTGTGAAGGAACAAATCATGTCCCAATACAGTGTCAACTTTATCCCTTGGTGCAACAAGTTATCCAGCAAACCAAGCAAGGAATGCAACAGTCTCTCATGAAGACCCTGGAGGAACAAGGACAAAAGCTTAAATCCAAGAAAGTTCTTAGCCACATAAGTTGCTACAAGTGCAAAGATAAGGGACATTACGCTGATAAGTGCCCTGAGTGGAAGAAGGATAAATCTCTCCAAGGACCGAGTGGAAAACTTAAAGTACTATAACTTGCCGTATCACCACATACTATTACATTTTAAATAGTAGTACGCTCTACATCAGAGAAATAAACAAGATTAAACAAAGTTTCTAGACTGACCACAAAAATTTCTTTTAAGGGTGGTAGCCACCTAGATAATTCAAACCCATTCGCTTAAACCCAGAGATTCCAAACTATCTTTCTTTCTGACCCCCCAATCAGAAAACTCATTCCCTGCCAGCTCCCAAGTTTCCATGTCAAAACATTTACATTTCTCAAACCTCTCGAGTTATCAGAATCATTCAAGCATTTGCTTTCTTTTCCAGCTTCTCCGAATCTCGGGGACGAGATTCCTTTTAAGGGTGGTAGTCTGTAACATCCCAACATTTTGGAATGTTCAAAAATCACTAACATTTAAAACTTTTCTTTTTATTAAAATAAAATATTAAATGCATAAGGAAACCAACTATGGAAGACTTCAAACTTGAGTTTAATATTTCAAATGTCACAGTTTAAACATTTTATTATCCACTGTATTGCAAAAACCTTAAAATGTAATTTGACAAATATTTTACAAACTACAATCCATTCTATTTTAAGTAAATAGTTTAATTATAAGTAATTGATTTCAACCACTTAGCCATATCTATTCCTAAATTCATAAATTATGTAAAAATGGTGTTAGTTACCAAATGGTTTTCATTCTCTCAACTAAATTCAAAACATGGTGTTAAAATTTAAATTCTGTAATTTATAACTATAAACTTTATAGATTTTAAATTAATGAATTAGCCAAATAAACATTTCATTTGCTCAAATGAATTTCATCTATTTTCAAAGCATGAAATGATTAATATATTCTAAATAAGAATAGAATTAAAACAAAAATCCTTTCCAAAGTTGATATGAAGTTTTCAAATGAATTATCATAATATAAAATATAATGTTGCACAAATTATTTTCAATTAAAAATGAATACCCTATATTTCACATTTCCTAAACATTTTTATATTTAGTTCTTTAATATCATGCCAAAATAAAGAAGAATGATTTTAGTAAAACAAGTTAAATAACTTAAATCCAAACATAATTGAATATGGGTATTTCATATAATTTATTTAGCCAAAAATTAAAATTAATTAAACCCTAGTTTAAATTAAACATAAAGTGTCAATTTTACATTTAATCAATATTTCGAAATTATTATTTTTGAAAAGTGTTCAAAACACTCCCACAATTGGTTTAACAGAAAGATAATAATATTACAAATTTTTAGAAATTTGTTTGACCTCATTTGGACAAATAAATCAAAAGATATGAATAAATTGGAATAAAACAAAAAGAAAATAACGGGATGACGGCAGCGACGACGTCATCGTCTCTAACCTCCGTCCGGGAATTTCTCCCGAGATTTTCGTCTCCGATTCGTTTCCAAATCCGAGCGATCCGTGCGCGGTTTGTTGCTCCCGGGTGCGTCTACAAGTAGCCCACCCCCTCCTCTTTCTTTCCCCTCTCGTTCCTCTTCAAATCGCGCCGCCAGGCTCGAGAAATAGCTCGCCGGAGCCGCTCGGTCGCCGCCGCCCGATTCTTCTTTTCCCGGCGAGTGAAGACCTTCCCGGAGCCCGTGAGCCCTCCTACCTCTCCCTCGCGTCCGTGCGCACCTCCTGACCTCGCCCTCGTCCTTTTTCTGCAGCCAAACGAGGAGACCGAGCTCGACCCGATTGCACCGGAGCGCCGCCGCATTCTTCCGCCTCTCCCGGCCGCGCCAGGAGGAACGACTCGACACCGTCGCTACCATCCACCTCGCCGTGACGAGCTGCACGCTGCCGTAGCCTCCGTTCGTCCGGGGAAGCTCCGCAGCACCGACCCCGTCCTCGACCGACGCCAGCGCCGCCGTCGTCATCGTCTCCGGCGAGGAGCGCGCCGCCACGGTATGGTCAACCGTTCCCAGCCGTCCGATCCAATCTCAACGGCCCAGATTAGAAAATCTCAGACGAATCGGTACGATCCGATCTGGACCGTCAGATCCAGATCTGACGGCCCAGATCTGTTGACTTATCCAGTCAGCGCCCGCGTGGCAGCCACGTCAGCGCTACGTCACTGCCCAGTCAGCTGCCACGTGGAAAACGATTTTCTTAATTAAATTTAATTGGCAGTTTTATAGAAACACCCCTGCCACTTAGATCTGTCACAACTTTTTAGCCACAACTCCAAATGTAATAATTTTTATATATTTGGAAAGCTCTTGACATGTAGAATATTTTGGATCTGACAAAATTCAAATTTGACTTAGTATAAAATATTCAAAATTCAAATGGAAATTGGAGTATATTTGTAATAACTTTAAATCTATAAATCCAAAAATTGCAAATAAAATTGTTTTAGAAACTTTAGAATATTTGTAAATTAATGCCACTGCTATAAAATATTTTTGAGTAATTTTTGAATGAATTCATAGTTATATATTTAATTTGAATAGTTTGAATATTTTCAACATAACTATTAATAGAAATATTATTTTTGATTAAATCAAATTGCATTAAATATAATTAAACCACCTCTGGCTATTAACACCATCTATAAAGAAAATTGTGTTATAAAATATAAAACACATAAAACTTTAATCTATATGTTTCCTGTTATTATGTTTTGCAAATTAGAAACTAATTAAATTGCAATTATAACTTTATGCATATGTTATAAAATTCACAAAAATTAGTGTTATGTTGCTTGTGATTTAAAATTGCATTTCATGTATAGCATATTTTATAGTTATATTTTCCATAAGGAAAACTCCTCCCCATTTTCTCTAAGTTAGGATTATTTTCAAACTTAGTATTTTGGGAAAAGTGCTATACACTTAGACACTTAGTAATCTTCAACATGGAGCTGGAAGACCAAGGAAGGACTTAGCCAAAAACAAGATTTCAGAAGTATCTTCAAGGAGAAGAAACACTTAGAAGAAAATCAAGAAGAAGTTCATGAAGGACTTAGAAGAAAATAGACTCTGGAAGCATCCCAAAGATGTCAAGCACTTGAAAGAAAAGTGAGGAGAAGTTCAAGAAGGCCAACCCCCTTTTATTCTCTAAGTCTCTCTCTCTGTCTTTTCTTCTCCTCTGAGACTTCATGAAGACTAAGTAAATCCAAGACCAGCCTCTAGGATACAAGAACCATCAAGTCTGAAGATTCAGCAAGACTACCAAGAACTCAATCAAGATATCATCCAGAAGAAAGTTACAAGTCTGGAGATGAAGCCTGGAGGACAATTACATCTTTCTTCTATCTTTTCCCTCTTTCCTAATCTTGTCTTTAGACTTAAACAAAGTTTGATCATGAGGTTATCATCTTTAAAGTTTGTTGGATCCTAACGGTATAGTGAGATGAAGCGGCCTGGAGACAAACCTTACATGTCCACGTACATGAGACCTGTTCCACAATTTAAGTGGCTGGCCGGGTGTCTGTCTCTCTCACTATAGTGAATGTCCAATTTACAAAGAGTTGATAATAATTGTTGATCATCTTGAACAAATGACTTAGTATTTACTCTAAATGTTTCTACACATCAGGACTAAGCCATTAGAGTGCTTATTCGGGATGATATAAAACAAAATATTTTATTCAACGTATGACCTTAGTCCTTAGTCCTTTTGGACCAACCTATTTGCCTGGCATAAACTTAAAAGATTTCCATGGCATGAAAAAGCATTTCTAGCCTTAGGAATATTTTGCACATCATGCATAAACATATTCTCCTTAGAAAGTTTTATAAAACTTATTTATTCATCTAGTTTGTGTTTGTATGCATTGTGGAGTTGTGCTTGCTGTTGATTGTTGTATTGTTGCTTGTCTATACTGTTAGATTGAACGGAGAGTCCCGAGTATCGTTGAAAAGAGTTGTGAACAACGACAGCATTCAAAGGCAAGTGGCACACCTCATAAACTTCCTATTATTTCTATATGCATTACTTAGTGTATTTTTATATGCATGTGTAGGATAGTATTGCTATGCTAAACCTGTGTAGAATTCCTTACTCCTGTGTCTAGGTTCCTATGTCATACTTAGCAGAAATATTGATGCTATGCAATTGATGAAAAGTTTTACAAAATGTTAAGTGACTACTCAGGGCTGTGCTCATGGTTGTCGTCGCCTAGGATGAATTTCTATTCTACTTAGGGCCGTGAGCATGGTGGTTGTCAACCTGGGAGTACACATCCACTAAGTTAATGAAACACCTGGGTGGTAAGTGGTTGTATGGTTTATGTTGAGTGGCTACTCAGGTCCATGTCTATGGTTCCTGGAGTATGTACACTTGTGAATGGCCACCCAGGAACCGAGGAATCTGAAGAACTCCGAGTGACGATTGCTTCCAGTGCAGCCATTGCCATATGGGCTCTGGCTTGATCAATTATGTTGCGTGGACTCTCTCCGGCTTGACAAGCAGATGTAGGGGGATGTTAGGTGGAACGGGTCAAGCCAGAGTGGGAGGGAAAATGCTTCTGAAAGATCTCGTCTCATTCTCTCCCTTCCTTATCACAAATGGTGTGTAAAGGATACCTTGGGTTGAATGGGTACAATGGTGAAAGTGCGCAACCTCTGCAGAGTGTAAAACTAAGTACTTAGCCGTGTCCTCGGTTACGGACAATTTTGAGCAGCTGATCACGGACGTCAACGGAGGATTCCATCATTCCAACTTCAGAAATAAAACTTGATGGGTGAACAAGGGAAGATGAGATTTATGGTTTTCATGCCATACTCGTCTTGATTTCAAGAAAAGTGTTTTCCAAAAAGATAGGAAAAATTGGCTTTATGCAAAATAGCCTTGAACTCCACCAGCCAAATATGCATATAGGCTTTAGAGTTATTCCATTAAGTGTCCACCATAGTGTCACTTGCCAGACTCCATTTTTAATGGAATCTGACCCACGTTGTGCAATATTTTTCTTATTGCAGATTTGATCAGATGACGAGTGAGGTTTCGTTAAAGGTTTCGAGTCTACAACCAACATGTTTTCGCCTGTGGCAGCATGAAAGTTGTAGAGACTCACTGCTATTGTATTTCCGCTGTGTACTTTTCAATGCTAGTTTTACGCTATGCAACTTGTATCAAATATTTTGTAATTCTGGATCATCGATGTAATATAATTGATGCTTTGTTGTGATATTACATCGTAAACTGTGTGTGCAAATAATTGATCCAGGGATTTGCACTATACACAGGTATCTGCCTTATTTAAAGTGCAGGTACGTTACAGATGGTATCAGAGCACTGTGTTGTCTGTAGGTTCGAAACCCCTAAGTCTGGATAGAAATAGGATTTGGCCATAGGATTGCAAATCTGTTTTTATTCAGTTATCTTAAAACAAAACTTTTCATTTTATCCTCTCTTATACTCTCGTCTAATATCAAACTTCTGAAAACCTCTTATCTTTTTCTAGATGACCATGTTCTTATAGTCTAAGTCTGATTCTGCTGCCTCATATGGAAAAGCTACGATTAATCATGAAGTTCTGCATGCATGGAAGACCACTGAAGAACCAGGTTTCGACCAACACTTCTAAGATATCCAAGAAAGTTGAACAAGAACTTGAAGCAGTCATGAAGGAGGTAGATTTGACCACCACCAAAAATAGAATGACGATATCGCGTTAGTGTATTGATCATATCAACTTGGCTATATGACAATACTAGATTGTTTGTTTGTTGTGAACCTTGTTGCTTGATGTTTGTTAGATGTTGATTGATTATGTTAATAGATTGGTTGCCTTGTTTTGTTTTATTGAACTAGGATTCCCCCATAAGTACAAATAATTCAACTCATTGCTTTCTAAACCAAACAGATGTCTCACCCCAATATCAACAACAATGAATTGCACACAACTATGCGACTACTATTTGAGAACCAGAGTCAGCTGTGGAATTTGATCAATGATCAACTGCCAAAGATTGATCAAAACCATAGTGTTTTTGAAGAGGACCTTATGACCAAACCAAAGGTATGCAAAACTTGTGGAGAGATAGGACATACGTCCAAAGAATGTTCTGATGAGTGGCCCCATGGTCATACCAGACATCTAGTTAAAGGATGCCCACAAGTCAGGTTACTTGCTTCCTGTGTGAAGGAACAAATCATGTCCCAATACAGTGTCAACTTTATCCCTTGGTGCAACAAGTTATCCAGCAAACCAAGCAAGGAATGCAACAGTCTCTCATGAAGACCCTGGAGGAACAAGGACAAAAGCTTAAATCCAAGAAAGTTCTTAGCCACATAAGTTGCTACAAGTGCAAAGATAAGGGACATTACGCTGATAAGTGCCCTGAGTGGAAGAAGGATAAATCTCTCCAAGGACCGAGTGGAAAACTTAAAGTACTATAACTTGCCGTATCACCACATACTATTACATTTTAAATAGTAGTACGCTCTACATCAGAGAAATAAACAAGATTAAACAAAGTTTCTAGACTGACCACAAAAATTTCTTTTAAGGGTGGTAGCCACCTAGATAATTCAAACCCATTCGCTTAAACCCAGAGATTCCAAACTATCTTTCTTTCTGACCCCCCAATCAGAAAACTCATTCCCTGCCAGCTCCCAAGTTTCCATGTCAAAACATTTACATTTCTCAAACCTCTCGAGTTATCAGAATCATTCAAGCATTTGCTTTCTTTTCCAGCTTCTCCGAATCTCGGGGACGAGATTCCTTTTAAGGGTGGTAGTCTGTAACATCCCAACATTTTGGAATGTTCAAAAATCACTAACATTTAAAACTTTTCTTTTTATTAAAATAAAATATTAAATGCATAAGGAAACCAACTATGGAAGACTTCAAACTTGAGTTTAATATTTCAAATGTCACAGTTTAAACATTTTATTATCCACTGTATTGCAAAAACCTTAAAATGTAATTTGACAAATATTTTACAAACTACAATCCATTCTATTTTAAGTAAATAGTTTAATTATAAGTAATTGATTTCAACCACTTAGCCATATCTATTCCTAAATTCATAAATTATGTAAAAATGGTGTTAGTTACCAAATGGTTTTCATTCTCTCAACTAAATTCAAAACATGGTGTTAAAATTTAAATTCTGTAATTTATAACTATAAACTTTATAGATTTTAAATTAATGAATTAGCCAAATAAACATTTCATTTGCTCAAATGAATTTCATCTATTTTCAAAGCATGAAATGATTAATATATTCTAAATAAGAATAGAATTAAAACAAAAATCCTTTCCAAAGTTGATATGAAGTTTTCAAATGAATTATCATAATATAAAATATAATGTTGCACAAATTATTTTCAATTAAAAATGAATACCCTATATTTCACATTTCCTAAACATTTTTATATTTAGTTCTTTAATATCATGCCAAAATAAAGAAGAATGATTTTAGTAAAACAAGTTAAATAACTTAAATCCAAACATAATTGAATATGGGTATTTCATATAATTTATTTAGCCAAAAATTAAAATTAATTAAACCCTAGTTTAAATTAAACATAAAGTGTCAATTTTACATTTAATCAATATTTCGAAATTATTATTTTTGAAAAGTGTTCAAAACACTCCCACAATTGGTTTAACAGAAAGATAATAATATTACAAATTTTTAGAAATTTGTTTGACCTCATTTGGACAAATAAATCAAAAGATATGAATAAATTGGAATAAAACAAAAAGAAAATAACGGGATGACGGCAGCGACGACGTCATCGTCTCTAACCTCCGTCCGGGAATTTCTCCCGAGATTTTCGTCTCCGATTCGTTTCCAAATCCGAGCGATCCGTGCGCGGTTTGTTGCTCCCGGGTGCGTCTACAAGTAGCCCACCCCCTCCTCTTTCTTTCCCCTCTCGTTCCTCTTCAAATCGCGCCGCCAGGCTCGAGAAATAGCTCGCCGGAGCCGCTCGGTCGCCGCCGCCCGATTCTTCTTTTCCCGGCGAGTGAAGACCTTCCCGGAGCCCGTGAGCCCTCCTACCTCTCCCTCGCGTCCGTGCGCACCTCCTGACCTCGCCCTCGTCCTTTTTCTGCAGCCAAACGAGGAGACCGAGCTCGACCCGATTGCACCGGAGCGCCGCCGCATTCTTCCGCCTCTCCCGGCCGCGCCAGGAGGAACGACTCGACACCGTCGCTACCATCCACCTCGCCGTGACGAGCTGCACGCTGCCGTAGCCTCCGTTCGTCCGGGGAAGCTCCGCAGCACCGACCCCGTCCTCGACCGACGCCAGCGCCGCCGTCGTCATCGTCTCCGGCGAGGAGCGCGCCGCCACGGTATGGTCAACCGTTCCCAGCCATCCGATCCAATCTCAACGGCCCAGATTAGAAAATCTCAGACGAATCGGTACGATCCGATCTGGACCGTCAGATCCAGATCTGACGGCCCAGATCTGTTGACTTATCCAGTCAGCGCCCGCGTGGCAGCCACGTCAGCGCTACGTCACTGCCCAGTCAGCTGCCACGTGGAAAACGATTTTCTTAATTAAATTTAATTGGCAGTTTTATAGAAACACCCCTGCCACTTAGATCTGTCACAACTTTTTAGCCACAACTCCAAATGTAATAATTTTTATATATTTGGAAAGCTCTTGACATGTAGAGTATTTTGGATCTGACAAAATTCAAATTTGACTTAGTATAAAATATTCAAAATTCAAATGGAAATTGGAGTATATTTGTAATAACTTTAAATCTATAAATCCAAAAATTGCAAATAAAATTGTTTTAGAAACTTTAGAATATTTGTAAATTAATGCCACTGCTATAAAATATTTTTGAGTAATTTTTGAATGAATTCATAGTTATATATTTAATTTGAATAGTTTGAATATTTTCAACATAACTATTAATAGAAATATTATTTTTGATTAAATCAAATTGCATTAAATATAATTAAAACACCTCTGGCTATTAACACCATCTATAAAGAAAATTGTGTTATAAAATATAAAACACATAAAACTTTAATCTATATGTTTCCTGTTATTATGTTTTGCAAATTAGAAACTAATTAAATTGCAATTATAACTTTATGCATATGTTATAAAATTCACAAAAATTAGTGTTATGTTGCTTGTGATTTAAAATTGCATTTCATGCATAGCATATTTTATAGTTATATTTTCCATAAGGAAAACTCCTCCCCATTTTCTCTAAGTTAGGATTATTTTCAAACTTAGTATTTTGGGAAAAGTGCTATACACTTAGACACTTAGTAATCTTCAACATGGAGCTGGAAGACCAAGGAAGGACTTAGCCAAAAACAAGATTTCAGAAGTATCTTCAAGGAGAAGAAACACTTAGAAGAAAATCAAGAAGAAGTTGATGAAGGACTTAGAAGAAAATAGACTCTGGAAGCATCCCAAAGATGTCAAGCACTTGAAAGAAAAGTGAGGAGAAGTTCAAGAAGGCCAACCCCCTTTTATTCTCTAAGTCTCTCTCTCTGTCTTTTCTTCTCCTCTGAGACTTCATGAAGACTAAGTAAATCCAAGACCAGCCTCTAGGATACAAGAACCATCAAGTCTGAAGATTCAGCAAGACTACCAAGAACTCAATCAAGATATCATCCAGAAGAAAGTTACAAGTCTGGAGATGAAGCCTGGAGGACAATTACATCTTTCTTCTATCTTTTCCCTCTTTCCTAATCTTGTCTTTAGACTTAAACAAAGTTTGATCATGAGGTTATCATCTTTAAAGTTTGTTGGATCCTAACGGTATAGTGAGATGAAGCGGCCTGGAGACAAACCTTACATGTCCACGTACATGAGACCTGTTCCACAATTTAAGTGGCTGGCCGGGTGTCTGTCTCTCTCACTATAGTGAATGTCCAATTTACAAAGAGTTGATAATAATTGTTGATCATGTTGAACAAATGACTTAGTATTTACTCTAAATATTTCTACACATCAGGACTAAGCCATTAGAGTGCTTATTCGGGATGATATAAAACAAAATATTTTATTCAACGTATGACCTTAGTCCTTAGTCCTTTTGGACCAACCTATTTGCCTGGCATAAACTTAAAAGATTTCCATGGCATGAAAAAGCATTTCTAGCCTTAGGAATATTTTGCACATCATGCATAAACATATTCTCCTTAGAAAGTTTTATAAAACTTATTTATTCATCTAGTTTGTGTTTGTATGCATTGTGGAGTTGTGCTTGCTGTTGATTGTTGTATTGTTACTTGTCTATACTGTTAGATTGAACGGAGAGTCCCGAGTATCGTTGAAAAGAGTTGTGAACAACGACAACATTCAAAGGCAAGTGGCACACCTCATAAACTTCCTATTATTTCTATATGCATTACTTAGTGTATTTTTATATGCATGTGTAGGATAGTATTGCTATGCTAAACCTGTGTAGAATTCCTTACTCCTGTGTCTAGGTTCCTATGTCATACTTAGCAGAAATATTGATGCTATGCAATTGATGAAAAGTTTTACAAAATGTTAAGTGACTACTCAGGGCTGTGCTCATGGTTGTCGTCGCCTAGGATGAATTTCTATTCTACTTAGGGCCGTGAGCATGGTGGTTGTCAACCTGGGAGTACACATCCACTAAGTTAATGAAACACCTGGGTGGTAAGTGGTTGTATGGTTTATGTTGAGTGGCTACTCAGGTCCATGTCTATGGTTCCTGGAGTATGTACACTTGTGAATGGCCACCCAGGAACCGAGGAATCTGAAGAACTCCGAGTGACGATTGCTTCCAGTGCAGCCATTGCCATATGGGCTCTGGCTTGATCAAGTATGTTGCGTGGACTCTCTCCGGCTTGACAAGCAGATGTAGGGGGATGTTAGGTGGAACGGGTCAAGCCAGAGTGGGAGGGAAAATGCTTCTGAAAGATCTCGTCTCATTCTCTCCCTTCCTTATCACAAATGGTGTGTAAAGGATACCTTGGGTTGAATGGGTACAATGGTGAAAGTGCACAACCTCTGCAGAGTGTAAAACTAAGTACTTAGCCGTGTCCTCGGTTACGGACAATTTTGAGCAGCTGATCACGGACGTCAACAGAGGATTCCATCATTCCAACTTCAGAAATAAAACTTGATGGGTGAACAAGGGAAGATGAGATTTATGGTTTTCATGCCCTACTCGTCTTGATTTCAAGAAAAGTGTTTTCCAAAAAGATAGGAAAAATTGGCTTTATGCAAAATAGCCTTGAACTCCACCAGCCAAATATGCATATAGGCTTTAGAGTTATTCCATTAAGTGTCCACCATAGTGTCACTTGCCAGACTCCATTTTTAATGGAATCTGACCCACGTTGTGCAATATTTTTCTTATTGCAGATTTGATCAGATGACGAGTGAGGTTTTGTTAAAGGTTTCGAGTCTACAACCAACATGTTTTCGCCTGTGGCAGCATGAAAGTTGTAGAGACTCACTGCTATTGTATTTCCGCTGTGTACTTTTCAATGCTAGCTTTACGCTATGCAACTTGTATCAAATATTTTGTAATTCTCGATCATCGATGTAATATAATTGATGCTTTGTTGTGATATTACATCGTAAACTGTGTATGCAAATGAATTGATCCAGGGATTTGCACTATACACAGGTATCTGCCTTATTTAAAGTGCAGGTACGTTACAACATTTATATCTTCGTATATCAAATATACCCGTAGCGTCGAAGAGCTCTCCTTCGATGGAATCAACTTTTAGAGATTTGAACTTATTCACGAACGTGAAGAAGACATGCTCTTCATAGCTAGGAGGCAAAGATATAAGCGCAGTCTCTATTGCAATAGAGTTTGCTATCTAGAAATCGTAGATATTCGTAAGCCTGAAGTAGATGTCATACAACTTCTTCAAATGAGTCTCCAGACAGGTATGCTCCTCCATGTGAATGGTCCGGAACTTTCTAAACTGTATGAATTGCTCAAGACTCAATTCATCTTTGAAGTGTCCTTTGATCGCATCAATCATGACATATGGCTCCATGTGTTGAAACAACTCTTTCAACTCTGGTGCTAGGCATACGCTCATGACGACCTCCACTTCTATGAAAATATCATGATGCTTACGGAACTCATCATATTTCTCCTTGCTAGCAGAATCATCTGGTCTATCTCCTAACTTTTGTTCTAGGACATATAGGATGTTGTTGTGTTGGAGAATGTTTCTAAAACCATTATACCATCTGATGAAGTTGGACCCGTCGGCTTCTAAGTTGGAAACCGAACTCCTAAGGAAGTAACCGAAGTATAGTTCCGTCGTCTACAGATATGATTGCAAAAGAGGTAAGGTAAAGTTTATAACATATGTGAGTTTTTAGTTTATAATCATATTATCAAACACACTCCACTAAAATTATTATCCCTAAAATAATAATAGCGATTACACGACCCCCATCCACAATACCACCCCCGATCGTCACGGCCGGCAGCACAACTTCAAAGGTGGACATAAAATGTCGATCACAACAACTCTGTGACTCATGTTCGATATTTCGATCTTCCCGTGTTCTGAGGCCATATCTGCATATGCTAGGCTCGCCAATTAAACCTCGAAGACCATGCGCGTGCAACATGGCTTACACCCACTGTATGCGAACGACGGTATGTCTGACACCCGATCGTCACGGCCTGCCTCATAACGTAGAACTTTCTTGGTGGTGCACAACGAGAGAGAACACAATTTTGGTATTTTTTAGGGATCATCCTATTTAAGATGCTACCGTTGTATATCTAACATATAAGCAATCAAGAGGATGCACACACAACAACACAATATCAACATAAGGTAATGAAGTGCGATGTGACACGGTCGATGCGCCTGGACCTCCATGGCGCCATGTGCCTAGCCCCGGGCGACCCGGCATGGCTCCGAGTCTTCGGTAATATAAAACTTACCGTAACCATGTCACATAAAATAACGCCTCTGCAAAACAAAGTTAGACGCCTCTACCTTTATTTAGTTTAGCAAGTTTTACGTGGCATATAGGCTTATTCGTTAGAGAACCGATTTCCCTACTACGAAATTTGTACCACAACGTCGAACGTATAATTGCATGTTTAAGCATCCCTTTTGGGTCCTCCATTGAAAATGCTTTGCCGACTAAAGAGAGAGAAACAGACACCCACCAGCCACAGATATGGTGCAAGCCGTATGTCAGTAGTGGAACCAGTCTCGCGTAAGCGTACGCGTAAAGTTAGTCCGGGCCGCTTTATCAACTCAATACCGAAGGCATCGCAAGTGCACGCTATAGGGTAGCAAATATAAGAAAGACGTCCTCATTCAACATGAGTTCTAACCGTACCAGCAGTACTACGCATAGATCAGTTCTGATACCACTGAAGGGGTTCCGGTGCAGAAAACAATAATTTTTCTAGCACAAGAACACCCTAACTAGCCAGGATCTATCTATCTAGTACATGCGATAATGGTGGCGGAACGGGTAACATTACCTCCATGTAGACCGAAAGCGGGGATTATGCTCCTCCACAAGCGTTGACGATGAAGTCATACGTAGCCGACCTCGAGGTCGCGGAGAACTTGTCGCGACGATGTAGACGATGACGCCGGGGTGTTGACGAAGACCTGCGTCGACGGGTGTTGGGCGGAAGATAGCGTGACGCCGGCGGTAGGGCAGCGGTAGGGCTGCTGGGTGGGCGAGACGATGTCGCCCAGGCTCCTCAAATGTGGCGCCTCCGAGCACTCGCAAACATACAGAGCTTAACAACAACCCTCGGTCACTCAGATCCAGCTGAGATCTCAGGGGTAGAACTATTCTGGAATCCCGCAGGGCAATGGCGCCCGGCGGTATAGCTTTGGTGGAGAGAGGAGGAAAAACGGGCGGAGAAGCAACTCGGCCGGCCTGCTATATAATTAATTGTATTTTTCTGTAATTAATCCAATTAATATGCCTTGCTATATAAAGGGGGGAGGGGGTGTGCAAACACCTTGCCTCCCCCATGTGGGACTAAAGGAGAGGGAGGGGGGAGCCGGCCGCACCATGCATGGTGCGTGGTGGCCATGGGCCCCACCCCATGATGGTTCGCCCCCCACTTGGGCCCTCTTGGCCCATTAAGTGGGCTTCCCCCTTTTTCTCCCTTTTAATTAATATTAAATTAATATAAAATATAATTAATTCATAATTAATATATTTACATATTATTTAATCTCCCGTGACTCCGAAACATTTTCCGGACCACCCGAACATCTTTCGGACATTCCCGGAACCATTCCAGACCTTCCCGGAACTCCTTCCGGACCACCGGAACTCTCTCCGGATCATTTCTCTCTCTCTAATAAAATCCTATTGAAGGGAATATGCCCTAGAGGCACTTAATAAACATAGTTTATTGGCAATATCCCAATTGTGCATTATATGTTTTATACCATGCTATAACTGTATTAAGCGAAAACATTAATACAGGTGTGGTAGATAAACAACCAGGTCCCTAGTAGCCTCTACTAAGACTAGTTTCATTGCGCGATTGATGATCGAGGTTTTCCGATCATAGGGCATGGCGCCGGTCGGCAATGGAAGTCATATCGTTAGGTGTAACGATGTCATGGACATACCCAATATTTATAGGACATAGTCACTACGCTTTAAGACTGTGAGATCAACTCTGATTGTTATTCCTGGAAGATACTTTGATCGCACCAAACGTCATATATTATCTAGTGTGACAATAACGGTGATACTTTTGGGTATCAGAAGGGGGTAGTTGAGACGAGGGGTCAACAGCGGGATTTGTCAGTCCGCATAGCCGGATGGATACACTAGGGCCCACTCGGTGAGATTATGTCAAATGAGTTTGCAAACATGTGACTAGGTTACCAGCCGACATAATAGCATAGACGAGAAGAAGATAGCGATGTCGGTAACGAGATCATGCTAGGTATGGAGATAGCTGAGAATGATGCTCGGACGCGCTAAGTATCGCCATGACAAAGGGTTTAAGACTAGACGTCCAGGTTTGATAGATGAAAGTCATTCGTTATATCACAGGGATTAATTCATGGGGTCCAGGCCTACGAGTTAGTCATTGATCATAGAGGAGTCTTGATCATACCTGTTATTATATCAAACCTCTATGGTAACACACTTAAGGGGTTTCGACAAGACAACCGGAGAGGAAAGAGATCAACGGGAACGTCCCGGGAATGGTCCGATGGAGATCGGGCAGCAACGAAAGAGTTTTTGGAGCTAGAATAAATTATATATAATATGTTTGATATTAATTAGTGTAATTAATATTTAAATATGATTTATATATTTATTTTAAAATTTTAAAGGCTGGTTTGCCTAAATGGGCCTTCTGGTGGAAAGAAGGCCCATGAGGTGGGGGGGGGGGGGAGTCCCCCCAGGGCTTCGGATTGGATGGCGGCCGGCCTAGGTGGGCCAAATAGGTCCCACCTAGGGCCGGCACACTCCCCTTGGCCGCACGAGGCAATGGGGGATAGTCCCACATTGCCTGGCTGGCAAGGTTGGCTTCCCCCGGGAGCCTATATAAGAAGGGGCACCCCTGGCCTTTTAATTCACCAATTAATTCCCCAATTCTCTCTCGATCTCGTGATTCCCTTTGTCGGAGTTGCGCCGAGTTGAGAGGGGGATCTATTCCACCATAGCCCGCTGCCGCGCTGCTGGTGTTCCGGTCCAATTCTTCCGCTGCTCGTCCTGGACTGGAGCTTCGGAGGCCGTCGTCTCCACCGTATGTGTGTAACGCCCTGCGAGGTGCTGCGCTAGCGGTACTCGGAGGCCTACTTCCTCCACCCGACCTCGAGGTCATCTTCGTCGCGCCGGGTTCTCCGCGACCTAGAGGTCGGCTACGTCGTCTTCGTCGTCAACGCTTGTGCGGGAGCGTAATCCCCGCTATTCGGTCTACGAGGGTATGTATTCCGATCTCCGCCGTACTACTATATCTGCATAGTGTAGATCTTGGCTAGTTTAAGGATATCGTTGCTAGGAATTTTTTTGTTTTCTGCACACGATCCCCTTCAGTGGTATCAGAGTCAATCTATCGTAGATATAGTTGTACGCTTTTAGAACCCGTGTTCTACACGGGGGCACCGTTCCTGTTATTTGCTACCCTCTAGCGTGCACTTGTGATTCCAGAGGCATCGAGTTGATAAAGCCGCCCGGACCGACTTTACGCGTACGCTTACGCGATACTGGTTCCACTACTGACATACGGCTTGTACCGTATCTGTGGCTGGCGGGTGTCAGTTTCTCTCTCTTTAGTTGGCTTTGCATTTTCAATGGAGGGCTCGAAAGGGATGCTTAAACATGCAATTATTGGATCGTTGTTGTGGTCATAAGGTACGTAGGTATGAAGCGGTTCTATTTACGACAGCCCCAAGCCACGTAAAATATGCAAAAGATAAAGTAGAAGCGTCTAACTTTATTTTGCAGGGGCTATGTGATATGGTCAAGGTAGGTTTATTAAATTGTTTATGAACTGCGGGCGCCAAGAAGACCATGGCGCATGGACCATATCACGTCGCATTACATTTGATGTTTTGTGTGCATCTTATATTGTGTGATTATATATATTAGTATATATTAGTTACGCGGCGGTAATTATATAAGACGATCCCTTCAAAATACCACTAGTGTTCTCCCTCCAACGCGCACCACCAAGAAAGTTCTACGTTATGAGGTAGGTCGTGATGATCGGGTGTCAGACATATCGTCGTTCGCATACAGTGGGTGTAAGCCATGTTGCACAAGAGTCAGCGTGGAGGTTATAGTGGCGAGCCTAGCATATGCAGATATGCAGATATGCAGAGGTCGAGCATGAGTCACAGAGTTGTTGTGATTGACAATTGTCTACCCTTGAAGTTGTTCTGCCGGCTCTGACGATGAGGGGTGGTGTAATGGATGGGGGTCGTGTAATCGCTTAAACGACCAGGAGGGATGTTCGTTTTGAGTGGGAGTTCGGATAGTTATTTTCTAAAATACTAGAACTCGGAAAATAATAAACAGAGTCTGTTTTGCAAACCTTTGTAGACATTAACCATTGTGATAGCACCTTCTAAAATTAGGCGCATTCCTGCGATTGAGAAACTTAAAAGGTTGGGTCCAAACTTCATAGTTTTATACTTTAGCTTGAGGATACTCCTTGTTTAAACCGTTAGCTCTTTGTGTTACAATACCCGCTAGGAGATAAACCCGGAGATTCCGCTAACAAAAGATAATTTGGATTATCAGATTTTGTGCGGATGATATCATCATAGTCCAGTGTATGCTATGATCTCTGCCATAGAGAACCAATGGTGGGTACGAGTTATTGGATCGCGAACATATGAGATGGTCGCTAAACTCGGGGTACCCCTAAGCTTGGGTTGATGAAGTTTATCTGTACGTTGACTGATTGTCTTCTCAACCGGGATGGAAGAGAATACACACATTGAGGGAGCACGTGGCGGTCATACTTAATGACATATGTTCATACTTGATGAACATTGAGACGCCTCGCTCAGCTCGATCACTAGATGACAGACATCGTTGCCAAGTGCAAATCTTCTGTCATAGACTATGTCATGCAAGGGGAATCGTTCACCTTCATGGTTCTTGATTACGTTGGAAGTATCAAGAAGATGAAACAGATCGCCGGAAGTCATCGATGATGATGGTGTATATATGATATACATGTCATGAATGTTTTAGCTAAGCAAGTACCCGCAGTAGTGACTAAGTTTTGAACTAGTCATGTTTTATGAAAACCAGGTTTACTGCTTGAGTAGATTGAAAGGATGAGGCAACATTGCGTGTTGATAATGGCAGATAAGTTGTTGTGCTGGCCATAAACACTCTCCCTCTAGATCTACCATTTGGGTAAATTCTTTATGATCGTCTGTTAGTATGATCGTTATAAGTGTGTCTCCTCTAGCGAGACACTTGTTCATATATGTTAGTGACAGATTTGTTGTCCTATACTTATGAAGTAATGATCATATGCCGATTTGAATTTAGATGGTAGAAGCTCCCACATTCATAATATTAATGTCAAAGGATACAAACTTAATAAAGACACC
Source organism: Poa annua (assembly GCA_026929855.1). Lineage (NCBI taxonomy): Eukaryota > Viridiplantae > Streptophyta > Magnoliopsida > Poales > Poaceae > Poa > Poa annua. Next base: position 54,574,394 of record CM049426.1, on the reverse strand, counting down.
ACATATGTGTGGCACTACCGTTTAATTCATGTCAATGTTATAGTCAATGCATTAGCTCCATACCGGATGGATCTACAAGTTCTAAGATTTGATCTTTTCGCACTTGCAAAATAACTGTGACACCGTTTTCGGAAAACGGGCATATAACTTATTCATAGTCATGCATATAGATGTATGTGGTTCAATGAAGTAATTGACGGGTAGTGGAGACCTTTATTTCGTGAACTTCGCTGAATGTTTTGAGTATAACTTGTTGAGAATCATGCATATGGGTGTATGTGAATCAATGAAGTACTTTAACGTGTAGTGGAAGTATTTATTTCAAAGACTTCATGAACATTCGAGTAGATATATGGATATCCACTCGGGGAATGTTGGCCTGGAAATTTTGATTCCATTAAACAAGTTCAGAATGAAGTAGGAAATAAACTTAACTAGAAAATCAATTTCCCGCGATACAGATCGAGGAAATAAAGATTTGAGTTATAATGTTGGCACATCATTGGAAGACTTGTGAGAAGAGTTCCACAAATTACGTCGCATGGAACACCATAGTGTTATGGTGTGTTAGGACGTCGTAATTGCACCCTATCGGATAGTGTGTGGTAAATAAATCTCTTATCGAATTATTGTGATCATTAGAGTCATATGGTAGAAACATAACATTCACGTTAGGTAATAGGGAAACCATTTAAATCCATGGAGACAATACCATATGAGTAATGGCATGGCTTTTAGCCTGGATTGTCGTTTCAATAATTTATTATTTCGATGTGATCAAACCTAAAATGGATTAATCTTTGTAGTGTACCGTACCTAAAGAGTTAGTTGGGTACATGTCTCGCGACATAGGCAAAATCGTTGCCGTGATATACCTTGCAAAAGAAATAGTTTATTGTCCAAGGGTATAAGTGAGAAAGAAAGTAGAGCAAGACAAAGTTGATGAACTTTCTCTCCATACATCAGAGTGGCGCAACCGAAAGTGTTTTTGGTGTCAGGCTCCACAGCTTGAAAAAGCTGATGATTCAAGATCATGATGTTCCTAGCTCATACTATGAGCGTAGGCATACGAGGTTGTGTTCCACACTGTGTGTTACGACAATCTTGTTATGAAGGTCATATTAATGGAATATGAAAGACCTACGAACTACGAAGAAGAGATGGTGGACCTAAGTCCAAGAAATGGCTATGAGTCATTTATGATCCGAAATAAAATCCATATTCGATTACCAGGTAATGACTTGGGAGATCTTCTTGATAACATCTAGGATGTTAATTGAATGTGGAATTTATGAGAGAATACACATTGGGAAGGATCGATTTGTCGTGAAACAGTTCCGACAGATTCAAAAGTTGACCACATGAGAATTTGTCTCAAGTGGCGAAGGCTAAATCTATTCTGGGTCGTTTAGCAATCACTATAATTTCGAATGAGAAATTGATAGATGGATAAGGAAACCATGTTTCTTAATAGTGTCATTAAGAAAGAGTTGGTGATCCTGAGGATGCTAAACATGTATGCAAACTTCAATGGTCCATTCATGGGCTGAAGTAAGAACATCAGAGCTGGAATCTTCACTTTGATAATGTGATCAAAGGATTTTGGAGTTGTCCAAAATATTTGAAGAAACCTACATTTGCAAAGAAGTGAGTGGGAGCAAAGTAGCTTTCCTTGATCTTATATGCGGAGGGCATATTTGAGTGGGAGCTAAGTAGCTTTTCCTTGATCTTATATGCGGAAGGCATATTTGAGTGGGAGCTAGGTGTCATTTGTGATTTTGTATGTAACGACATATTGAATGACACAGATCCTCTAGTAGAGTGTAAAGGATTATTTAAGTGATTAAATTTTCTTTGAAATGAAGTTAGGAGTATTAGGCATCCGATTTATAATTGTATAGATCGTAAGGGGCTTAATAACATTAAGTCGGAATATTTCCTAAGTCAAGATTCTGAAGTGTTTCAGAATAGGACAAGCAAAGAAAGAGGTTCTTACTTGTATGACTAGGTAAAATATTAAGTTTATCTTGGCATTTTCAGTAATAGCAAATGATGTTTGACATTATCTATGTATCAGACATAGATGCTATCAGACTGAAAGCTCGACTTAGTGTGACCCAAGTTCTTGGTTGAAGAACAGGTTCTAGAGTGATCCTTGTGTGGATCAATGAACAAACGTTAAGTTTATTCTTCAGTGTATATGAGAACTGAAGATATGTTTTCTAGTAAAGGGTAAGAGTGGAAAGATAACTTGCCGTAAAGCGGTTACGATGATGCAAGTTATGACACTGACCCATATGACTAGAAATCTCATATAGGAGATTTCCTTTATTTTGAAGATAGACATGGTTAGTTTGCGAAGTCGCATATGAATGCACTGTCGCATAATCTACATAGGTATAGAAATATATCGCGACTTCAGAAGTAGCAAGTGTGATTGGACTGAGCAGTTTTCCGAGCGTAGGTGGTCCCCTTAATAGATCTCTTAGACTTATAAGGCCCATGCTACGCGAATGTTCGAGTCTCGCTCCGTCCACTAGGATATATTTCTCCGTCATCGTAAGATACGGGATGATGTCAAAATAGGTGACATAGAAATATTGCAAAGCACATATAGGTCTCAATGTGTGAGATCTATTGACTGTATTCCTCTTCCACGAGGCGAGCATGCACCGAGATGCTATGGGTGTTGAGATTTTACCAAGTAGTAAACTAGATTAAGTGTTACTCTAGTGCAAGTGGGAGACTGAAGAGAATATGTGTAACGCCCCGGGATTTTATCCCCTTTAGTTTTTGTTTGTTTTTCTTTTGCTTTATCATATCATCATATCATCATGCAATTGTCAATTCATTTGTTTAATTTCAAATGCTTTTCAAATTAAATTCAAATAAAGTTTCAAATTATTTATAAATAATCAAACCGGTAATTAATATGAATAATTTGAAACTATTAAAAATTGTTTAAAAGTTTTATTTATGTTTCCTTTTCTATTTTGTTCTAAATACATAAAAACAGAAAAGGATAAAACTCACAGGGAGGAAAAAAATCTTTTCTGGGCCAAAGCCCAACACCTCCTCTCTTCTCCTGGCCCACTTCTCCTCACCTCTGTCGTCTTCCTCCCCGTACGGGAGAAAGCTTTACACGGTGGAGGCATGGCAGCCCCCACCACGTGCTCCTCCCCTCCCCTCTACTAAGCCGACCCCGAGCCTTCTCCAAACCCTAGCCGCACTCCCCTAGGACTCCTTCTCTCCCTCCTGCGCCGCCACCATCTCCTCTTCCACTCTTTCTTCTCTGTTTCTTCCTCGCCCCAAAAGTCACCGGAGCACCTCACCATGGCGCCGATGCTCGGGAGCTGTCGAAAGAACGCAGAGGAGCCCTGGAGCACCGCATCGTCGTCGCCAACCTCCTCCCCCGAAGGAATCGCGTCGGGCACCGGTGAGGGCGACGAGCTCTTCTCCGCAGCCGACGACGCCCGCCGCCGGATTTTGTCGTCTACGAACCTCCTCAACCCCCTCCGTTCGCCACCAGCCCCCTCCCGGTGAGCCGCAGTCGTTCCCCTCTTATCCCCTTTCTAGTTGGTCTCGGTTCAACGAATTCATCGCCGCCGGAGTTTGACGAGCACGGCCGAGGCGCGCCGGCCGTTCCCTTGCACGAACCGAACCCTCCGTTTCTCCTCCTTCGAATCCAAGAAACAAGATGGATCCACCACACCCACGGCGTTCCCCGCACGCACTCGCCCGGGACCGCGCCGCCCTGATGAGTTCACCGGCGAGCAACTTCTGCCGCCGCGACGTGCTGCACCTGGAGAGGTTCAGTTTCGTCAGACTTGTGGTGTTCGGGCCCGTTTCAGTTTGGTCGTGTTAACTAAAGTGCGTCGCTGTTTAGTACAACATCCACTCCCCACCCTATTGGCTAGCAGCGCGGGCTGTTTTTCCTCCCCCACGCGCGGCGCGGGTTCGAACCCCAACTCCACCGAATAAAAGAAGCCCCTTTTTCCCTTTTTGCTCGCCCACTGACAGGTATGGCCCGCGGTTCAGCGACCGCAGTAACGGCACCGCACACACCCACGCCAGCGTGGCGCCTGGCCCGCATGGCAGTCACCCTGGGTAGCCCTGCCTCGGTGCAAAAAGCCCAGATCCAGATCTGGATCTGGATCTTTGCGTCTAGACCCCTGGCTCTCTGTTTTTCGCACAGGAGCCCTCACTGACAAGTTTTCTATCACGAACGGGTCCTGTAAAATTGCAGAAACACCCCCTAATCTTATTTTGCTAATAACTTTAATTCTATAACTCCAAATTAAATAATCTTTATATGTTTTTATATCAGAAAAATGCAATGAATATTAATATGCCATTTGTTTTCCATTTTGCATCTGTTATTTTAATTGCTTAGTGTAATTTGTCAATTGCAACTAAATAATTAAATATGGAATGTTAGGGGTAATAAATATATAATGTCCTATTCCATTTAATTTAATTAGATCACCCATGCCATGTGTTGCCATGTTAACCAACATTTAATATTGCTAGTAAATAAATAACTTGCACCTAAATAATATTTGCCGGGGTTGTTTTCCCGCTTAATTTGGATTACCTGCACGGTATTGCATCTTGCCATGCCATGCATCATTCTCATATGATCATGCTGGATCTTTTGCCGTAGTTGTAAAATGCATCTTTTACGCTTTCCAGTGTTTGTTGCTTCTTCGCGGATATGACGTTGAGATGTGTGAGCAACGACAAGATCTGCTTCCATGCGGGATTCCAGGCAAGCAAAGTTTGCTTGTTTACCTATACATTGTCTTTCATTCCTGCCGTTGATCTCTGCTACCCTAGTTTACGATTCTTTATTGCGATCCCATCACATGTTTATCCTGCAGCCTATACAGTTTTATCCCCACATCCCATCACCTGTTGTATGTTTATCTGTTAGCCTTGCGAGTCGTAGTGCATGCTTAGAGTTGGTTGTGCGAGTCGTCAGTTGGTCTTTTATTTTCATATGCTTAGCTTGATAGATTATTCTACCTTAATAAAATGTTGTATTATATTGGGCTATTATAATTAAAAGATAAGGCACCGGCGGAAGGCCTTGCGAGGTGCTTTGTTCTGCTAAGTGTCGACCTAGGAAATGAGATCTTGCTCCCCTAATCCAAGACTGAGCGCACTAACCACTTGTGGGAGGCCCTATGGAGCCCCCCTCGACTTTGACTGGAACTTCGACTTGTCTGGGAGCCACACCTAGTTCGGGTTTTCCATTTGTCTCATATTCATCGATGATACTAGTGTAGTATTTTACTTTGGCGGTGTGCCTTGTTATATGCATATAGGGCGCGACCTGTTGGTGCGGAGGGGTGTGTCCTGCGGGAGTCCGCACCCTTTTGGCCGGGACCAGCATAGCTCCCGTGGCTCCTGGACTTGTTGCGGTGAAGGAAAAGAGTTGGGTTGAAAGGCCCTAATGTTTTTGACTGGGTTGATCATGCGAGTATGGGTCCAGTAGTGCACCCCTGCAGGGTATAATCTTATCGATGAGCCGCGTCCGTGGTTATGGACAACTTGGTGCGTTGCCGACTAATGAGATCTAGACAATTTACATCTAATCATTGTTAATTATTTTGACTAGTAATATAGAATTACTTTCACAATAAATGGTAACTAAAACTGTTCAACGTGTGAGTTTCCCGAATTGCTTCCTCATATTTGGTTGAGGGGGTTAATCCGAGAATGGGTTATGTTTGGTGTTAGTAGTAGTTGGTTATCTTATGCGCTCTCTTATCCCTCTCTGATTAGACGGAAGTTATAGCGTGTCTCTCTAGGTTGCTAGTGCTGCTGCCGCTAAGTCCACCTCCCCTATATTTTGGGAGATGGTGTAGAAAGTAGGCAAGTCGGTTTTGCTTGCCAGGGAGTGCCCTGACCCTCTTTTGGGTTATGCTTTATGTGCAGTCAACAGGTTGAAGTGAGACGACGTTAGCTTGGGAATCCCTCCGGCTTGGCTGGGCAGGGATATGGCGCCATTGCTTATCTTCAGGACTCTTAGTCCAATTTGTATCTTATCCGTAGTCGGATACTATTTTGCTTCCGCTGTCATTTGAATCTTTGTATTGTATCATTTGTATCTTGACTCGTTCGAGTCGTTGTTGTAATTTTATCTTCTGTTGTATTTGTGGATGTATCGGAACTGTTGTAATGTTATCACAATTCCACCCACATAATGCGCATGTTTCGGCGTGCACATTATGTCTGGTGGGCGACCTAAAATCGTTATTATGCGGATTTAGGCATGAACGCTTAAATCTACATAGTACCGATTTTCGGGCGTCACAATATGCCCTAGAGGCACTTAATAAACATAATTTATTGGCAATATCCCAATTGTTCATTATATGTTTTATACCATGCTATAACTGTATTAAGAGAAAACATTAATACAGGTGTGGTAGATAAACAACCAGGTCCCTAGTAGCCTCTACTAAGACTAGTTTCATTGCGCGATTGATGATCGAGGTTTTCCGATCATAGGGCATGGCGCCGGTGAACAGGAATCCGACACCTAGAGGGGGGGGGGTGAATAGGTGCTATTACAAATTTTAGGTCTTTTCAAATTTAGGCTCAACGCAAAGGTAAATTCTCTAGATATGCAACTATGGTGAATTTACCTAAATGACAATCTAAGCAATAACAAGATCAATAAGGTAACAAGACAAGCGAGTAAGGGAGCAATGATAAGGGGAACCGAGTGAAGCACGCAGAGATGAAGATATAATCCCGAGTTCCACCCAAGGGTGTACGTCTCGGTTGGAGAGGTGTGCGCTACTCCAACAGGTTAGCCGCAACGCCACAAAGGCTCACCTTCTTCTCCGATGAATTCAACCACAAAGGTTGCGAGTCCACCTTCCACTATTGATCCCCTTTTAGGGCGGAGATCGAATCCCTTACAAACGCTTGAGGCACGCACCCACAACTTAATTGGGGGCTCTCAAGATGACCACAAAAGGTCAAGGACCACAAAAGGTCAAGGCAACACCAAGATTACAACAATGGTGAACTAGGTTTTCCCACCGGAAACCCTAGCCACGAAATCCCCAAGTGAATGGGGAGGAAATGCAAATCCCTTCGGTGAAGATGTAGATCCGGGCCTTCTCCTCCAATCCTACAAAGATCAATGAATTTGGTTGGAGGGATTGGGAGATCTTGATGATTTGAGCTTTCAAGAATAGTAGGAGAGAGAAAATCTGAGAGCTAGCTGTTCTTGAGTGAGTGAGGGGGTATTTATACCCCCTCTCAAAATCTGGCCGTTGGCTGCCTCGAGGACCCGGAAATTCCGGTATAAGTGACACCCGGAAATTCCGGGTCACTCGGAATATCCGAGTTTGTGAAATATCCGAGTTGAATTTCTGGTTGAGATCAGAACATCTTCGACATCTTGACTTAGCCAAATTTCTGAGGGTGACTCGGAAATTCCGAGTCAGTGAAATTTCCGAGCTGAATTTCCGGTTGAGATCAGAACGTCTTCGACATCTTGACTTAGCCAAATTTCTGAGGGTGACTCGGAAATTCCGAGTCAGTGAAATTTCTGAGTTGATTTTCCGGTTGAAGTCAGAACCACTTTCTCTTCTTTCCTTAGCCAAATCTGGAGTGGTTTTCTGGGTGACTCGGAAATTTCGAGTCAATGAAATTCCCGAGTGGAATTTTCGGTTTGAGTCAGAATCACTTCCTGACTTTTCCTTAGCCATTTTTCTGTTAGATATACGATACCCGGAATTTCCGATCCTGAAAATATCCGGCTCCAATAATCCGATTCTGGGAAGAATTCCAGAAACTCTTTTTCTCTACATTTGGGCTTTCGGATATGTGATATGTAACTCACACAAACTGAAATACTTAGCAATAGGATTAGTACATCATTGGTATTGTTAACTAACACACAAAACACTAGGGATTAAGAAATGTTCTTTCAATCTCCCCCTTTTTTGGTGTTAGATGACAATACCAAGATTTGCAAAGAAACAAAATGCAATATCATGTTTTTGACCGAAAATAGCTCCCCCTAAACAAGTGCATGTATGAAACACAATAAGATAAAGGATAGGAGCAATTTTATAAAAACAAACACAAGATATCACAAAGGAGTAAGGAGACAAAATGTAAGGTTATGGTAGCATTTGAGACTAGAAAGATTTTCATACCTTGTGTATATAGGATATGAAGAGAATACCAACACAATAAATTTGAAGTCTCAACCATAGGATACTGATAGCATAGCATAGTCTCAGTACACATAGTCAACACACATAGATAAAAAAGGAGTTCAACAAATGACCACAAATAAGATAAATGGACACAAGCGCAAAGAAATGGTAAACGCATATGCTTGTGCCCGAACCCCTGCAAATCCCCGAAGTCCTACTAGAGCAACTTCTCCCCCTTTGGCATCTAAACGCCAAAAAGGAAGAGGAGCGATGCTACGTCCCGTGAAGGTCTTCAGTCTGAGGGGGTCTCCTCATCATCATCATCATCCTCATCATCATCGTCAGCCTCATCATCATCATACTCTGCCTCCTCATCATCATCATCATCATAAACATGTCTAGTGGTGTATGAGCTGCCGCCAAGGTCATGGTCAATCTGAGTCCAAGGAGCCAAAGAGCCCTGGTTCCACTGAGCAAAGGTCAGGGGATCAGGGAGATCTGCAGGAGCAGGAGAGCCAGACACGTGATGAAGGATCAAGTCTTGATTGTAGGCCAGCTGACGACGATCCTTGTAGGCGGTGTATTGCTCCTTGCGGATGTCCACATTCATGCACAGGATGTTGCGTTGGAACCAATTCAGCTTCTTGACCTGCGCATGAGTGGCCGAGACATAAGTAGGAGCAGCAGCCCTCCTAGCATCACCCATAAAAGATCCACCCTGAGCTGAGCTAGAAGAAGGCACATGAGGAGGCTTGACCACTGTCTTCTTCTCATATAGTTTCTTGAAGTCATGCGGCTCCAACTCATCGCCACTGAAGTTATATTCAGGAACCTTGAACTTGATGAGTTTCATGATGTAAGGAGCATAGGGGATAGTGACTATGGTGGTCATGGCTTCATACATCTCATTGTAGATGTAATCCATAACATCCACACTCCAGTCTTCATCAGAGCCCGGGTCCTCCACAATTCGGTTGGCATGAAGGAGCAAGTTGCATAGAGGGGTCACCACATTGTCGTTGTTGCCACCACTTGGTGCAATGTTCTCACGGAGGATGCGCACAAGAACATCATAAAGAGGAAGCAAGTCTCGAGAATTGCCGGGTGTGGCTCCCTCACCATATAAGTGCACGGTCTGCTTCTTGTTGATCTTGTAAGGGTGGTGCATGCGATAGCCTTGAGGATTGTCACCATCAAACTTGTAGCCCAAAACCTTGGCAAACTCCTCAAAGTTGGACTCACAGAAAGATTCACCAGTCATCCACTTAATTGTCTTCTTTGAGTCACCCTTGATCACTAAAGTGGCAAAGAACTGCATCACAAGTGAGAGTTGTAAGGACAACGAGTGAGCACTAGCCTCTCCAAGCCCATAGTCTTGACAAGATGTATAGCTTCAACAAAGGAGGCTTTCTTCTGCAGAGTTGCAAGGTCAAACGGATGCATAGGCCGAATGGGCTTCGACAGAGAGTAGTAGAGGTCCACGAGTATGTGCTCTTGCTCTTGAAACCAAAAGCTGCGATCATCCAGAGTGTTGGAGGAGAGGGAGTTCGGGGGTGGAAGAAGGGCACGAATGAGCCCTTGACCCCGAGTCTGCCCTTATATTTTTTAGACAAACCGCCCGATCGGAATTTCCGGGTGTAACTTACACCGGAAATTCCGAGTCACCGGATATTCCGATTCATAAATGAACCAGATATTCCGACCTGCTGAACTAAAATCCCAGTTTTCAAATGGATGACTTGTGTGCAATAGAGAGAAATGTTTTCATGTGGAAGTAGTCTTGGGATAGATTTCCAAACTGTCATTGCTACACCATACTCAACTCACAACTACCAAAACGAAACATAAAGCGCCGAGTTGAGTAGGTTTCCCACATGCATGAAAAGGAGGGAAAATAGCAACAATAAGCTCCAAATAAAACCAACTCTTCAAAGAGAAGAGGTCGGTGGCCGAGGCCACCATGTAGGAGTGTATGGCATGTCACCGCGAAGATGTATCTTGGGTACATAACCAATACTCGTCGTTTTAGCTCATTAGTCATAGGAATGAATATAGAGATAAAAGAACACTTGCTATCGGCATAATGTGGGGAGGGATGGTCCAATGTATTAGGACCGCACTCCCCCTATTTCCATGCCTACATCTAAACAAGATAAGATGCAATTACGCCCTAGGTGAGTGTGCAAGCGATCAAGCTAAGGACCTCGAATCAATGATATTTAGCTCATTCCTGAAAAAGCAAAACCTTCCTTCCTCAAGGGCTTGGTGAAGATATCCGCCAATTGATCCCTTGTGCCCACATATGATAAGTCAATGTCTCCTCGGGCCACATGATCTCTTATGAAATGATGGCGGATCTCAATATGCTTGGTTCTTGAATGTTGCACCGGGTTGTAAGCAATCTTGATGGCACTTTCGTTGTCACATAGAAGAGGCACTTTGTCGCAATCGACTCCGTACTCCTTTAAAGTTTGCCACATCCATAGCAACTGAGTGCAACAACTTGCGGCGGCAACATTCTCGGCTTCGGCGGTGGAGAGAGACATAAATTTTTTCTTCTTAGAAGACCAACTTACCAAGGACCTCCCAAAAAATTGACAAGCGCCGGAGGTTGACTTCCTATCATCTTGATCTCCTGCCCAATCGGAATCCGTGTATCCACATAATGAGAAATTTGCATCCTTGGGGTACCACAGTCCAAAGGTTGCGGTATAAGCCAAATATCTAAAGATCCTCTTGACAGCCATATCATGGCTTTTTTAGGAGCCGCCTGATATCTTGCACACACTCCTACGGCTAGCACTATATCCGGTCTAGATGCACAAAGGTAGAGAAGAGATCCAATCATGGAGCGGTATACCTTTTGATCCACATCCTTACCCTTGGGGTTGAGATCAAGGTGACATTTGGTTTGCATTGGGGTAGAGGCACCCTTGAGCTCAAGCAACCCGTACTTCTTGAGCATGTCTGGAATGTACTTCGCTTGGTTGATGAACGTTCCTTCCTTCAATTGTTTGATCTCAAATCCAAGGAAGAACTTCATCTCACCCATCATAGACATATCAAACCTGTCAGTCATAAGCTTAGAGAATTCTTCGTTAAATGCTTTGTTAGTATATCCAAATATAATGTCATCCACATATAATTGACAAATGAAAAGCTCTCCATTAACTTTCTTAGTGAAAATTGTGGGGTCGATTTCCCAACTTGGAATCCACGGTCTACAAGTAGTCCTCTAAGGTGCTCGTACCACGCTCGTGGGGCTTGTTTAAGGCCATAGAGTGCCTTATCTAACTTGTAGACATGGTTCGGATACTTGAGGTCTTCAAACCCCGGTGGTTGCTTAACATAAACAAGTTCATTTAGTGGACCATTTAGAAAAGCGGATTTAACATCCATTTGTTGCAACTTAAAGTTTTGATGAGAGGCAGAGGCAAGAAGAATACGAATTGACTCAAGTCGAGCCACGGGAGCGTAGGTTTCTCCAAAGTCAATGCCTTCAATTTGGGAGTAACCTTGAGCCACCAATCTTGCCTTGTTCCTCACCACCATGCCATGTTCATCTTGCTTGTTCTTGAAAATCCACTTGGCGCCGATAACATTGCGGCAATCTTTGGGTCTTTCCACCAACTTCCACACTTTGTTGCGCTCGAAGTTGTTGAGCTCTTCATGCATAGCATCAAGCCAATCTTTATCTTCAAGAGCTTCAAAGACCTTCTTGGGTTCCACCATGGAGATGTGAGCTTGATGTTCACTAAAGCTTTCAAGTTGTCTTCGGGTAGAGACCTTGCTTCTCACATCACCAAGCACCTTGTCAAGAGATAGAGCTCTTAATTCTTGTGAGGTGCCAATCCTATTCAAGCGGCGGATCTCGATTTCCCTCCGAGTGGTGGGAGGAACCGCTTGATCATCTTGATCATTCATGTCTCCGCCTTGACTGATTTGATGGCCTTGATCAACCATTGGAGTGACGTCCAGCGGTGAAGGAGAGGGTTGATCTTGGCCTTGCTGCGAGCTGCCACCGGGAATGTCAGCAGGACCGGATATTCCGGGTTCAGTATGGACCGGAAATTCTGAATCACCGGAATTTCCGACTCCAGTTTGAACCAGATTTTCTGGTGTAACAACCCAAGTTTGCTAAATGGAAATATAAGGTGTGTTTTGAGCATTGCATGCATCCTATTTAATTTGGACAAGAATTTGCATTTTTAATTTCACATGTTTGCTTTTGAAAGAAAGGGTTAAATTCTTGTTATTCTTGGTGAACTCAAAATATTCCAAATATTCAAAATCCAAGACTACCAGTGGCTTCCTTGTGAAATTTTGAATCTTCTAGTATTTTTCTGCAAATTTTTCTTTTTACAGAAAAGCCCAAACCTTTTAAATAAGTAACCAGGGGCCTGTTTGTGAAAGAAACTGGCAATAATTAAAATCTTCAGGGGGGTTTTCAGAAAACAGGGATCGTCTTCAAGCTTCCGACCTCCCCGTGCGCCGGTGGCGTGCGCTCCGCCGTCCCTCGCCTCCCCGCGCTGCGATTCGCGCCGCCGCCCTTCCCTGGACTACAAGAAGCCCGCCGCCGCTCCGGAGAAACCCTAAGCCATTCCCATTTCGTCTCCTCCTTCCTCAGCTCGCCCGAAACCCTAGCTACGTCCGGCGAGAAACCCCGGCGAATCCCGGCCACCTCCTGCTCCGGCGAGAAGACCAGGAGCTCCGCCGCGCTCCTCTCTTCCTCCTCCTTGAGTTGCTCGTGCCAGGAAGCCGCGAAGCCGGAGAAATCGATCGATTCCCTCCGCTGGTCCGCCGCCGTCGACCACGGTTTCCGGCCATCCCCGAGCTCCCCTCGCCTCCTCGACACTTCCACGAGCACCAGGGTGAGCTGCTGGTCCTCATGGACCTCCTCTCCTCCTCCCGTTCGCTCTGGTTCTTGCGGCCGACGAACCCGAGCTCCGGCCGCCGCTCCGCCTCGCCGTGGCCGCACTCCGGTGACCATTTGGTCACAACGCCGCCACTTTCTGGTCTGCCTCGGCCTCCTCTTCCCTTTGCTGCAATCCAATCGCCCCAACTCTCTCTGGTTCGAGAGAATCGTGATCAGCAGAGAGGATTTGGGCGCCGATGACGTCAGCTGACGTCATCATCTCCTTTTAATTCATAAAATCATTAATTCTTTTCTGTAATCATTTAATTAAATGACATGTGGGACCATGTTGTCAGAGTTTTAATCTTTTTACATTATTATTTTCTGAAATGATTAAAATTATGACATGTGGGGTCAATTTATTTAAATAAATTTGAAATTTGAATTAAATTGTTTAAACTTTGAAAATTCATAACTAATTCATTTTAAATCAGAAAAATATGATTTTTATATCAAAATATTCAGAAAAATAAAATCTATTCAATTATAATTTAATCATACATATTCCATACAAGAAAAATAATGTTACTAGTCTTCCCTTAGTAAACCCTAATTTAAATTATGGGTATGTTATATTCATCCATTTAATTTGGTGCTTGCATCTAGGAAATTCTAAAATGACATATCATTCATGTGATTGCGCATCGCATCAATATTGTATTGATTGTGTCATTCCTTTCCGGTATTTGGTTCTTCGCGATAGGATTTGAGCCCGAGAGTGTTTGCAACGCCCCCGAAGATCAATACCCAGCTACTGAAGAGCAAGGCAAGCATAACCTTATATCTGCACATATAAGATTTCCAAAGTATTTGATTCTAGTGTTATGCATACGGTTCAAAGATGTTTTGGTCAAGGTATAGAGTGTCACTGGCGTTGCATTGCCGCTTAGACTTGCTTAGTTGTTCCTTTCTCCATCCAGTTGAGAGGATTGGGGTGGGATAAGTATACATGACTTGTTAATGTTAAAGACTTGGACGAGAGGCCACATTGGGTTCGTGGTGGATTGTCTCGTTCTCGTCGACATTAGGAACTGAGTTCCTGGGTTCGGAACCAAGACTATCCGTGCATCCACACGGGGCTCGGAAACCCCTCGACTCCAACTTGCCTAGCCTACTACGTGAAGCCACTAGTTCGAGTGTTCCATTTGCGTGTGCGGTAAAATGATTTGAGGAGAAAATTTAGGACTTGGGTCAGGAGAGTGTGACGCTCTGATCTTGACCCCGGCAACCCGCACTAGGGATCGCTGAGATGGCGGTCTGACCTACTGCTGTGGCTCATGAACATAGGCGAAGCTTGGGAAAGGTCGTGGCCAACTCTCCAGCCGGCACTCCCAGGTAGAGTGCTAATGTCTGGCGTATCGGTTGGTTGGCGCGTGTGGGTAGTTACACCCCCTGCAGGGTAAATCTTTTCGGAAAGCCGTGTCCACGGTTATGGACGACTTGGTACCTTATTTCGGTGATCATAGACAACTTGAAATTAATCATAAAACTGTCAACTAAGGGTGGTTAGGGTTACTTCCTCGGGTTGAGCGAGGGGGTGATTCTTGAGGGTGGTGCAAGCGATGACATCTCGGTGGCTACAGAAGAAGGAGGATGAAGTCAGAGGTGTTGCTTCCTTATCCCATTTTAAAGGTCTATTGATGCGAGATTCTCTCCTCCCTCGATTTGAAAACAAAGATGGCTTTATGCAAAGACATTCATGATTACTCTCTGAACGGGCAGATATATAGAAGGTAAAATAAGTCTTGTTGAGTACCTCCTGTACTCAGCCTTGCGCACTTTTTGGACAGGTGAAGGTTCCAACTCCACCGCTGGTTTCTACCTGGACATCGACGAGTAGATCGGGGTTCCCGGGCAGCAGCCTGGAATCGATGGGCGGGACGTCGCTTATGTTATGGCGTCTTAGGCCTTTTGGTTCTTGTTATGTAGCATAACATAATTTGCTTTCGCTGTTTGATGTGTTGATGGGTCAGTGACCTCGGCTTGTAATATTTGCTATCTTCACTCCGCTAAGAGTTTGTATAATATTACTTTGAGTCGTAGAGTCACTGCTGTGTTATCGAATGTTCAGCTGTTGGCTCTCGAGATCGAGGTTAGGCTTATATCAGATGGATATCTGGGATTTGTCCAGCCTGGCTCTCGGGGGTGCTACAGGTTTTGGTATCAGAGCAGGACTGCCTGTAGGAAACCCTTTTTGTTGGTCGATGTTGAGTTTAGTGTTTGTGAAAACTATTTGAAAGCTAAAAAAAAACTATTTGCGAAAATCTTGATAGGATGCTTTTTCTCCTTATCCATGAATCTATTCTTGGAGCCTCTTTTCTTGATTTGATTTCTAAAGGTTTACCATCTCATCCCATATCTCAAAATCTTAGGATTTCGGAGGATGGGTAGTGTTCTTTCGTACCTATTTTCGGTTGCGGTTCTCAGAGTGTTCTATATGTTTCAACTCCGCTGAAGCATGTATCTTTCTTCTTCCAATCTTGAATTCTACTGCTTGACCATCTCTTATCATTGATATCCTGTTACTTTCCACGTCTTTTCATCTATCCTGTTTACCGGTGGATCTAACTTCGTGGTCTCTGTTCTATGCTATCAGGATGTCAAGTGGTACTCGTGGCCAGGGCCGTGGTGGTCGTCACCATGGTGATGATGATGAACTGCCGCCACCTCCCACAATGGCGCAGGTTCTTCAGAACATCGAGAACAATCGCGTGCGGACTGAACATCTCCTTGAGCGAGTGGCCCAGAACACAGAACGTCGTCCAAATGTCTGTGCTACACTTGGAGATTTCCTTAAAGCTCAGCCTCCTACCTTTGGTGAATACAAGGAGCCCCTTGAAGCTGATGACTGGATCCGTACAATTGAGCGTAAGTTTGCTGCTCTCCATGTTCAAGCCAATGACCGTGTGAACTTCGCCACCTACCAGCTAGAGGGTGCAGCTGGCGCTTGGTGGGAAGGTTTCTTGGCGTTGCAGGCGCCAGGACATGAGGTCACTTGGGAAGAATTCCGTACTGCCTTCCGTGCTGCCTACATCCCTAAGGCAGTAATGGACATCAAAAGAAAAGAGTTCCTGGAACTGTCCCAGGGAAGGTTGAATATCGAGGCTTACGGGCGTGAATTCACTCGTCTCGCTCGCTATGCCCCTCGAGATGTTACTGATGATGCGGATAAACAAGAGCTATTCCGCAAGGGCCTGAACCCAGCACTTCGGTATGAGCTGCTACCCTTTAAGTTCCAAACCTTCCAAGATCTGTACAACCAGGCTATCACCCTTGAGAATGGAAGGAAAGAAATGGATTCTGCTATGAAGTCTGTCTCCGGGGATCCTCGTGCATCTGGTTCCGGCTTCAAGAAGCGCCGTGTGTTCATTCCATATAGCGCTGTTCCAAGAGCCCCATATGCACCCAAGCCTGCTGGTTATGCTCCTCGCCCAACTGCACCCCATTCCACTTCGACATATGGTGGTGGGCAAGGTTATCGTCCCTCAGGTGCTGCTCCAGTTGGACTTATCCGCTACACCTGTGGTCAACCCGGACACTATGCTTGGGGATGTCCTCAAAGGAACATTGGTGGTGGAACCCCTCCGCCAAAGAAGGATGCTAAACCATCTGGTGCTGGACGTGGTCGTCTGACCCATGTCACTGCTGAGGCTGCTGAAGAAGATCCAAGCGTCATTCTTGGTACGCTTCATCTCAACTCAATTCCAGCTACAGTTTTGTTTGATTCCGGAGCATCGCATTCATTCATTTCGCAAGGATTTGCTCAAAAGCATGGTATCCTTCTAGAGGAAATGTCTATCTCTATGGAGATTAATACCCCGGGATCTCGTTGGCGGGCAATCTGGACTGCCCCTGAGCCCAACATTGTTATAGGCTCTTTATCTTATCCCGTTTCTCTCATTGCCCTCAAGTCAACTGACCTTGACGTCATCTTGGGCATGGATTGGCTGGTACGGTACAAGGCCGTTATTGACTGTGCAGCCAGATCTGTAAATATGACCCACCCCTCCGGTGAAACTGTTCGGTACTGGTCTCCTTCCTCAGTACCTTCCTCCGCAACATCTCTTCCAAGCTCAGAGTTGTGTGCCATGGACGCCACACCTACCCTTGAGATTCAAGACGTTCAGGTGGTTCGTGAATTTCCAGATGTTTTTCCTGAGGAGTTGCCTGGTATGCCACCTGATCGAAGTGTGGAGTTTGTTATTGAGTTGGTTCCTGGAACTGCTCCAGTTTCCAAAAGACCTTATCGCATGCCTAAGGAAGAGTTGGTGGAGTTAAAGAGACAGTTAGAGGAGATGGAAGAGAAGGGATTTATCCAACCTAGCACCTCTTCTTGGGGATGCCCTGCCCTCTTTGTCAAGAAGCGGGACACCAACATCCCTCGACTGGTGGTTGACTATCGACCGTTGAATGCTGTGACAATCAAGAACAAGTACCCCCTTCCTCGGATCAATGATCTATTTGACCAACTAGCTGGTGCTACTGTCTTCTCCAAGATGGATCTGAGGTCTGGTTATCATCAAATCAAAATCCGGGAGGATGACATTCCAAAGACGGCATTTCAAACTCGTTATGGTCTCTATGAGTATACCGTGATGTCCTTTGGTCTTACCAATGCTCCAGCCACTTTTATGCGGCTGATGAACTCAGTATTCATGGAGTACCTCGACAAGTTCGTCGTGATCTACATCGATGATATCCTAATCTATTCCAAAACCGAAGAAGAACACGCAGAGCATCTGCGTTTGGTGTTGACCAAGCTTCGTGAGCATCGTCTCTATGCCAAGTTCTCTAAGTGTGAATTCTGGTTGAAGGAGCTTATCTTTCTTGGTCATGTTGTGTCAGTCGATGGTGTTACCATCATTCCGGAGAAAGTTCAAGCTGTTTTGGATTGGGAGACACCTAAATCAGCTAAAGAGATTCGGAGTTTTCTCGGACTTGCTGGTTATTACCGTCGCTTTATTGAGAACTTCTCCAAGATTGCAAAGCCCCTGACTGATCTTCTCAAGAAAGGAAAGAAGTTTGAATGGTCAGAAAAGGCAGAAGAAAGCTTTCAGGTATTGAAAACCAAGTTGACTACTGCTCCAGTTCTTGTTCTTCCTAATACGAGCAAGGATTTCGTTGTTTTCTGTGATGCTTCTCTTCAAGGGCTCGGATGTGTGTTGATGCAAGATGGTCATGTCGTGGCCTATGCCTCTCGGCAGCTGAAACCACATGAGCTGAACTATCCAACCCATGATCTAGAGCTGTCTGCTGTTGTACATGCTCTAAAGCAATGGCGGCATTATCTCTTTGGTAATCGCTGCGAGGTCTATTCAGATCATCAAAGTCTGAAGTATCTATTCACCCAGCCGGATCTGAATCTCAGACAGAGAAGATGGTTGGAACTCATCAAAGATTATGATTTGGGTCTCAACTACCAACCCGGCAAGGCGAATGTGGTCGCCGACGCGCTAAGTCGGAAGTCTTACTGCAACAATCTGATACTTAAGAAAGCTCAACCCTCCCTCTATGAGGAGTTTGCACGACTCAACCTTGAAGTTGTCCCTAGTGGATTCCTGGCAAATCTAGAGGTGAAACCCTCTCTTGAACAACGGATCATAGCTGCCCAGAAGAATGATTCTGATATCACTCAGATTAAGCGGAACGTTGCTGACGGAGCAGCTACATGCTTCACCATCGATGACCAAGGTACCGTTTATTTCGGCAAGCGTCTAGTGGTGCCCAAGAAGCAAGATCTGAAACAGCTTATCCTTCGAGAAGCTCATGAGTCACCTCTTTCTATCCATCCTGGTGGCACTAAGATGTATAGGGATCTTCGTCAGAGATTCTGGTGGTCCCGGATGAAGCGAGAAATTGCTAAGTTTGTGGCAGAATGTGACGTTTGTCGTCGCGTCAAAGCTGAACATCAAAGGCCAGCTGGTACCCTTCAACCCCTTTCTATTCCTGTCTGGAAATGGGATGAAGTTGGTATGGATTTCATCACCGGTCTTCCAAAGACTCAAAAGGGAAACAATGCTATCTGGGTAGTCGTGGACCGCCTTTCTAAGGTTGCTCACTTCCTTCCTGTTCGAGAAGATATTACCGCTATTCAGCTAGCAGATCTGTATGTCTCCCGGATAGTTGCTCTTCATGGTATTCCAAAGAAGATCATCTCTGACCGTGGAAGTCTGTTTACCTCCAAGTTCTGGTCTAGTTTCCAACAAGCTATGGGAACACATCTTTCCTTTAGCACAGCTTATCATCCTCAAACCGGTGGTCAGATAGAACGAGTCAATCAGATTCTTGAGGACATGTTAAGAGCCTGTGTCATATCCTTCGGAAAGAATTGGGAGAAGAGTCTTCCATTCGCTGAATTCAGTTACAACAACAGCTTCCAATCTAGCATTGGTATGGCACCCTTTGAAGCTTTGTATGGCAGGAGATGTCGTACCCCTTTGAATTGGTCCGAAACTGGTGAGAGATCACTCTTTGGGCCAGATATCATCATAGAAGCAGAAGATCAAGTCAATATCGTCCGTGAACGTCTCAAAACAGCTCAGTCCCGTCAGAAGAGCTACTATGATAGCCATCACCAAGATGTTCACTATGAAGTTGGCGAGTATGCCTATCTCAGGGTCACTCCTCTTCGGGGTGTCCGTCGATTTGGTATCAAAGGCAAACTGGCTCCTCGCTATGTTGGTCCCTTTCGCATTCTTGCTAAGCGTGGAGAGCTTGCCTACCAATTGGAACTACCCTCAAAATTTCCAGACGTCCATGACGTCTTCCATGTCTCCCAGTTGAAGCGTTGCTTCAAAAATCCCATTCGTGGTGTTGATCATGAGACTCTTGACCTTCAAGAGGATCTAACTTATCGTGAATATCCTATCCGTATCCTTGATGAAGACGAGCGTAAAACTCGACGCCAGAGCATCAAGTTCCTCAAAGTTCAGTGGTCCCATCACTCTGAGGAGGAAGCAACCTGGGAACGCGAAGATCGTCTCCGATCTGAGTATCCCGACTTCTTTTCTAAAACCTAGGAATCTCGGGGCGAGATTCTTGTAAGGAGGGTAGATCTGTAACAACCCAAGTTTGCTAAATGGAAATATAAGGTGTGTTTTGAGCATTGCATGCATCCTATTTAATTTGGACAAGAATTTGCATTTTTAATTTCACATGTTTGCTTTTGAAAGAAAGGGTTAAATTCTTGTTATTCTTGGTGAACTCAAAATATTCCAAATATTCAAAATCCAAGACTACCAGTGGCTTCCTTGTGAAATTTTGAATCTTCTAGTATTTTTCTGCAAATATTTCTTTTTACAGAAAAGCCCAAACCTTTTAAATAAGTAACCAGGGGCCTGTTTGTGAAAGAAACTGGCAATAATTAAAATCTTCAGGGGGGTTTTCAGAAAACAGGGATCGTCTTCAAGCTTCCGACCTCCCCGTGCGCCGGTGGCGTGCGCTCCGCCGTCCCTCGCCTCCCCGCGCTGCGATTCGCGCCGCCGCCCTTCCCTGGACTACAAGAAGCCCGCCGCCGCTCCGGAGAAACCCTAAGCCATTCCCATTTCGTCTCCTCCTTCCTCAGCTCGCCCGAAACCCTAGCTACGTCCGGCTAGAAACCCCGGCGAATCCCGGCCACCTCCTGCTCCGGCGAGAAGACCAGGAGCTCCGCCGCGCTCCTCTCTTCCTCCTCCTTGAGTTGCTCGTGCCAGGAAGCCGCGAAGCCGGAGAAATCGATCGATTCCCTCCGCTGGTCCGCCGCCGTCGACCACGGTTTCCGCCCATCCCCGAGCTCCCCTCGCCTCCTCGACACTTCCACGAGCACCAGGGTGAGCTGCTGGTCCTCATGGACCTCCTCTCCTCCTCCCGTTCGCTCTGGTTCTTGCGGCCGACGAACCCGAGCTCCGGCCGCCGCTCCGCCGCGCCGTGGCCGCACTCCGGTGACCATTTGGTCACAACGCCGCCACTTTCTGGTCCGCCTCGGCCTCCTCTTCCCTTTGCTGCAATCCAATCGCCCCAACTCTCTCTGGTTCGAGAGAATCGTGATCAGCAGAGAGGATTTGGGCGCCGATGACGTCAGCTGACGTCATCATCTCCTTTTAATTCATAAAATCATTAATTCTTTTCTGTAATCATTTAATTAAATGACATGTGGGACCATGTTGTCAGAGTTTTAATCTTTTTACATTATTATTTTCTGAAATGATTAAAATTATGACATGTGGGGTCAATTTATTTAAATAAATTTGAAATTTGAATTAAATTGTTTAAACTTTGAAAATTCATAACTAATTCATTTTAAATCAGAAAAATATGATTTTTATATCAAAATATTCAGAAAAATAAAATCTATTCAATTATAATTTAATCATACATATTCCATACAAGAAAAATAATGTTACTAGTCTTCCCTTAGTAAACCCTAATTTAAATTATGGGTATGTTATATTCATCCATTTAATTTGGTGCTTGCATCTAGGAAATTCTAAAATGACATATCATTCATGTGATTGCGCATCGCATCAATATTGTATTGATTGTGTCATTCCTTTCCGGTATTTGGTTCTTCGCGATAGGATTTGAGCCCGAGAGTGTTTGCAACGCCCCCGAAGATCAATACCCAGCTACTGAAGAGCAAGGCAAGCATAACCTTATATCTGCACATATAAGATTTCCAAAGTATTTGATTCTAGTGTTATGCATACGGTTCAAAGATGTTTTGGTCAAGGTATAGAGTGTCACTGGCGTTGCATTGCCGCTTAGACTTGCTTAGTTGTTCCTTTCTCCATCCAGTTGAGAGGATTGGGGTGGGATAAGTATACATGACTTGTTAATGTTAAAGACTTGGACGAGAGGCCACATTGGGTTCGTGGTGGATTGTCTCGTTCTCGTCGACATTAGGAACTGAGTTCCTGGGTTCGGAACCAAGACTATCCGTGCATCCACACGGGGCTCGGAAACCCCTCGACTCCAACTTGCCTAGCCTACTACGTGAAGCCACTAGTTCGAGTGTTCCATTTGCGTGTGCGGTAAAATGATTTGAGGAGAAAATTTAGGACTTGGGTCAGGAGAGTGTGACGCTCTGATCTTGACCCCGGCAACCCGCACTAGGGATCGCTGAGATGGCGGTCTGACCTACTGCTGTGGCTCATGAACATAGGCGAAGCTTGGGAAAGGTCGTGGCCAACTCTCCAGCCGGCACTCCCAGGTAGAGTGCTAATGTCTGGCGTATCGGTTGGTTGGCGCGTGTGGGTAGTTACACCCCCTGCAGGGTAAATCTTTTCGGAAAGCCGTGTCCACGGTTATGGACGACTTGGTACCTTATTTCGGTGATCATAGACAACTTGAAATTAATCATAAAACTGTCAACTAAGGGTGGTTAGGGTTACTTCCTCGGGTTGAGCGAGGGGGTGATTCTTGAGGGTGGTGCAAGCGATGACATCTCGGTGGCTACAGAAGAAGGAGGATGAAGTCAGAGGTGTTGCTTCCTTATCCCATTTTAAAGGTCTATTGATGCGAGATTCTCTCCTCCCTCGATTTGAAAACAAAGATGGCTTTATGCAAAGACATTCATGATTACTCTCTGAACGGGCAGATATATAGAAGGTAAAATAAGTCTTGTTGAGTACCTCCTGTACTCAGCCTTGCGCACTTTTTGGACAGGTGAAGGTTCCAACTCCACCGCTGGTTTCTACCTGGACATCGACGAGTAGATCGGGGTTCCCGGGCAGCAGCCTGGAATCGATGGGCGGGACGTCGCTTATGTTATGGCCGCTTAGGCCTTTTGGTTCTTGTTATGTAGCATAACATAATTTGCTTTCGCTGTTTGATGTGTTGATGGGTCAGTGACCTCGGCTTGTAATATTTGCTATCTTCACTCCGCTAAGAGTTTGTATAATATTACTTTGAGTCGTAGAGTCACTGCTGTGTTATCGAATGTTCAGCTGTTGGCTCTCGAGATCGAGGTTAGGCTTATATCAGATGGATATCTGGGATTTGTCCAGCCTGGCTCTCGGGGGTGCTACATCTGGCCCTCCGGAAATTCCAGGAGCAGCTGGAGAATCTTGTGCTTGTTTTGGCTAGGCGTGTTGGGCACGGTGTTGTCGATGGGTGTTTCTTGTGTTGGGGTAGCCACCACTTGTGAAGAACTTGAACCTTGTTGAGCAACCTCATAATAGACTTCAACGGGGCGGTGAACTCCCAACCCCATTCTTCGGATAGCATCTTGAGGTTGATCATCACCTACAACGGAAACACCACTTTGCTCCACAAGGGAGCCGTCATTTTCCTCGAACACCACACTACAAGTTTCTATGATAATGCGCGAGGCCTTATCATAGACTCTATAAGTGTGGGATTCGGAGCCGTAGCCCACAAATGTCCCTTCAAGAGACTTAGATTCAAACTTGACCAAACGAACACCTTTGATGAGATAGAAACACTTACAACCAAAGAATCGGAAGTAAGAGATATTGGGCTTGTTCCCGGTAAGCACTTCATAAGGGGTCTTCATGAGTCCTTTGCAAAAGAAGAGCCAGTTGGATGAATGGCAAGCGGTGTTGACGGATTCGGCCCAAAAGTTGTGAGGGGACTTGAACTCGGCCATCATCGACCTTGCCATCTCAATAAGAGTGCGATTCTTCCTTTCGGCTACACCATTTTGTTGGGGATTATAAGTAGAGGAATATTGATGACGAATCCCTTCTTCACTAAGGAACTCGTTCAAGGTGTAGTTCTTGAACTCGGACCCATTGCCACTTCTTATCACCAAGATAGGGACATTGTGTTGATGTTGAACTTCATTGGAGAAGTCGATGATAGTTTGTTGAGTCTCCATCTTCGACTTGAAGAAGAAAACCCATGTGTATCTTGAATAGTCATCAACAATCACCAAGCAATATTTCTTGCCACCAAGACTAGCTTCCGGAATGGGACCAAAGAGGTCAACATGGAGAAGTTCCAAAACCCTTTTTGAGGAAATGATGGTCTTGCTTGGATGGTGAATGTCATGCATTTTTCCTTCAACACAAGCCCTACACATTCGATCCTTAGAGAAAGAAACATGGTCTTCTAGTCCTAGGATATGGCCACCCTTGTGGAGACTTTGCAAAGTCCTCATGTTGACATGGGCTAGTCGGCGATGCCATAGCCAACCCAAGTCCGCCTTAGCGAATAGGCACATTGTATGGGAATTGTTGACTCCGGAGAAGTCAACCACATAGAGCCCATTCTTAATGTACCCAACGAAAGACACATTGAGAGACTTGCTCCGCATGAGGATAACCATCTCCTTTTCGAAAACAACGGTATAACCCAAACACGTTAAAGAATGGACGGAGATCAAGTTGAAACCTAGGGACTCGACAAGCAAAACATTCACAAGTGTGATGTCCGGTGCCACTACCACCTTGCCGAGCCCTATTACCTTAGACTTTGAATTGTCACCATATGTAACGGTCATTTGATCATCATTGGGCTTCAACTCCGTTACAATTTCCTTGCTTCCGGTCATATGACTAGTGCACCCACTATCAATTATCCATTTCGATCCTCCGGAAGCAAGTCCCTACACACAATCAATTCTTTGTTTTAGGTACCCATTTTGCAATGGGTGCCTTTTGGTTAGCAACAAGGGTCTTTGGGACCCAAATAGAATATTCAATGTAACCATCAAAAGGACCAATGTATCTAGCATAGACATCCCCATAATAATCAACATATAAAGCATAATTGGGGTTAGATATGCCCGCAAAGTCATCATGAGCGGGAGTGCCCCTTGTGGCATTTCCACTTGCTATATCATCTTTCTTGACTTGTGCGGGTTTGGTCTTCTTCTTGATCATCTTCTTCTTCTCCTTAGCGACATATCCTAGGCCTTCCTTACCCTTGTGGGGCACTCGCTCATGAAGAGGAGTGGTGAGTGTCCCCTTACCTTTATTAAGGGAGGTCTTGGGCTCGGTTGCCATTGAGGGAACAAACAAGACCCTAGCTTTATCCTTGACAACATTTGCATTAGTACTCAAAGGAGTAGAAGTACTAGGTTTCTCAAGAATAGATATCCGAGTTTGGAGTTGATCACGAGACTTGAGGAGACGTTCGTGATCACTTGTCAATACCTTGTGAGTATTTTCAAGTGACTCAAAGTCTTCGCAAAGTCTAGCATGAGCAACTACAAGCTCGTACTTATCATTTTGCACAATTTTACATTTAGCAAAGTAGAGATCACGATCCTTAGTGATCTTAGCAAGTTGCTCCTTGAGGAGAGCATGAGCTTCTTGTTCATCTTCGAGAGAGGATTGGAGGGACACCTTAGCGTGTGTATCCTCTCTCTCAATCTCACTTTTTAATTCAAGCTCATCCTCAAGCTCACCTATACGACTCATAATTGAGCCAAAGTGTTTATTTCCTTCTCCTTGCAAGTTAGTCATGAATTTATCAAAAGCAATAATTTCTTCCTTGACTTCTAGGCTCATACCATCATGAATGTCATGGGATATGGAGGTGGGGGACAAATTTACCTCGGATGTCTTTGCCATAAGACATCTTGCATTCTTGATGATGGGGCTCTCGTTTGGTGAGGAGAAGAGTGACGGAGGTGTGGAAGAAATGGCTACTGCGGCCACTTGCGTTGGAGTATCCTCCTTGTCACTATCTTCATCATCGGTGGGATATTGCTGTTGAGTTACCAAGACAATATTTTGGTTCTTCTTGAAGTAGGGCTTCTTCATGGGCATGGGCCCCTTGCCCTTCGTCTTGGCCACGAGCCTCCCACCATGATCCTCTCTTCTCTCCCATGGGCAATCTGCAACAAAGTGGCTTTTGTCATCACAATTATAGCAAAGCCTCACCTTGTTGAATGGCTTTCCTCCATTGGGGGGAAACTTCTTGTCAATCCTCGCTTTGGCCCTTCCGGGGTTCTTCCAAAACGTTCTTGCCGCAAGACCCATGTGTTGAGTAAGAGTACTTGAGAGAGTCTCACTAGATAGCTCGACTTGATCATCATCCTCCTCTTCATCCTCTTCTTCAACGGTGGCCTTCAAGGCAATTGAGGCATGCTTGTGCATCCCTATGGCTCTAGCTCTTGCATCTTGTGCAATCTTGGAGGCCACCTTGTATGCGGTCATCTCTTGCATGACTTCATTGGATGTCATCTTTGCGAAGTCATGTCTCCCTTGGAGTGTCTTCAAATCCGTTTTCTCAAAGGGCAAGAGAGCGGTCACGAACTTCCTCTTGATCCAAGCGTCATCAATGTAGGCCGCCCCGAGGTTCTTGAAGGAGTTAGCAACCAACACCAACCTCCGGTACATGTCCTCGTGGCTTTCTCCATCCAACTTGTAGAACCCTTCCACCTCATTGCATAAGGCATCATACCGGTTCTTCTTCATGCTCTCATTCCCGACAAAGATGTCGGAAAGAGCATTCCAAACTTCTTTGGCGGTGGAGAATTGTTGAATGAGCGCCATGTCCTTCTCTCCAACGGCCATTTGGAGTTGATGAAGAGCGGTGGCGTTGAGTTGGCTATCAACCACCTCTCTTCTTGTCAAGTTGGTTGGATCATGGGACTTGAATCCTTCTTCAATGATGCGCCATAACTCAATGGAGGCACTACATAGATGAGACTTCATTAGAAATTGCCATTGAGAGAAATGAGTAGGTTTGAGCTTAGGAGCATCACTTCTAAAGTTTACATGAGGATGAGGGATAGGAGGGTTAGGAGAGTAATTATGGATGACATTATGAAATTCCTCTCCTTTGGGGGTGTTAGAGGAGCTAGGTGATTCATCCTTTTCCGCCTTCCCGAGGGAAACACTTGGAGGAACATCTTTGGACCCATCCGAGGATGACTCCTTAGAGTTCTCAACATGCTCCTTAGGAGGAGGAGAGGGAGAAGTAGCCTCGGTCTCCTTAGACTTCAAGAGTGCCATAAGCATCTCATTCATCTTGAGGAGTTGGGCCTCCAAGGACGATCTCATATCTATAAGATCGGCCATGGTGGACCCTTTGGCTAACGCCTCCTTCTCCGCCTCTAATTTCTTACGGGCGGCCCTCTCGGCATCGGATTCCGTCATCGTTGCACTTAGGCGGTTAAGCCCTTAAAAGTGAACAAGGCTCTGATACCAATTGAACGGGAATTCGACACCTAGAGGGGGGGGGGGGGTGAATAGGTGCTATTACAAATTTTAGGTCTTTTCAAATTTAGGCTCAACGCAAAGGTAAATTCTCTAGATATGCAACTATGGTGAATTTACCTAAATGACAATCTAAGCAATAACAAGATCAATAAGGTAACAAGACAAGCGAGTAAGGGAGCAATGATAAGGGGAACCGAGTAAAGCACGCGGAGACGAAGATATAATCCCGAGTTCCACCCAAGGGTGTACGTCTCGTTTGGATAGGTGTGCGCTACCACAACAGGTTAGCCGCAACGCCACAAAGGCTCACCTTCTTCTCCGATGAACTCAACCACAAAGGTTGCGAGTCCACCTTCCACTATTGATCCCCTTTTAGGGCGGAGATCGAACCCTTACAAACGCTTGAGGCACGCACCCACAACTTAATTGGGGGCTCTCAAGATGACCACAAAAGGTCAAGGATCACAAAAGGTCAAGGCAACACCAAGATTACAACAATGGTGAACTACGTTTTCCCACCAGAAACCCTAGCCACGAAATCCCTAAGTGAATGGGGAGGAAATGCAAATCCCTTCGGTGAAGATTTAGATCCGGGCCTTGTCCTCCAATCCTCCAAAGATCAACGAATTTCGGTGGAGGGATTGGGAGATCTTGATGATTTGAGCTTTAAAGAATAGTAGGAGAGAGAAAATCTGAGAGCTAGCTGTTCTTGAGTGAGTGAGGGGGTATTTATACCCGCTCTCAAAATCTGGCCGTTGGCTGCCTCGAGGACCCGGAAATTCCGGTATAAGTGACACCCGGAAATTCCGGGTCACTCGGAATATCCGAGTCTGTGAAATATCCGAGTTGAATTTCCGGTTGAGATCAGAACGTCTTCGACATCTTGACTTAGCCAAATTTCTGAAGGTGACTCGGAAATTATGAGTCAGTGAAATTTTCGAGCTGAATTTCTTGTTGAGATCAGAACGTCTTCGACATCTTGACTTAGCCAAATTTCTGAGGGTGACTCGGAAATTCCGAGTCAGTGAACTTTCCGAGTTGAATTTCCGGTTGAGATCAGAACGTCTTCGACATCTTGACTTAGCCAAATTTCTGAGGGTGACTCAGAAATTCCGAGTCAGTGAAATTTCCGAGTTGATTTTCCGGTTGAAGTCAAAACCACTTTCTCTTCTTTCCTTAGCCAAATCTGGAGTGGTTTTCTGGGTGACTCGGAAATTCTGAGTCAATGAAATTTCCGAGTGGAATTTCTGGTTTGAGTCAGAACCACTTCCTGACTTTTCCTTAGCCATTTTTCTGTTAGATATAGGATACCCAGAATTTCCGATCCTGGAAATTTCCGGCTCCAATAATCCGATTCTGGGAAGAATTCCAGAAACTCTTTTTCTCTACATTTTGGCTTTGGGATATGTGATATGGAACTCACACAAACTGAAATACTTAGCAATAGGATTAGTACATCATTGTTATTGTTAACTAACACAAAACACTAGGGATTAAGAAATGTTCTTTCAGCCGGTCGGCAATGGAAGTCATATCGTTAGGTGTAACGATGTGATGGACATACCCAGTATTTATAGGACATAGTCATTACGCCTTAAGACCGTGAGATCAACTCTTATTGTTATTCCTGGAAGATACTTTGATCGCACCAAACGTCATATCTAGTGTGACAATAACGGTGATACTTTTGGGTATCGGAAGGGGGTAGTTGAGACGAGGGGTCAACAGCGGGATTTTTCAGTCCGCATAGCCGGATAGATACTCTAGGGCCCACTCGGTGAGATTATGTCAAATGAGTTTGCAAACATGTGACTAGGTCACCAGCTGACATAATAACATATACGAGTAGAAGATAGAGATGTCGGTAACGAGATCATGCTAGGTATGGAGATATCTGAGAATGATGCTCGGACGCGCTAAGTATCGCCATGACAAAGGGTTTAAGACTAGACGTCCAGGTTTGATAGATGAAAGTCATTCGTTATATCACAGGGATTAATTCATGGGGTCCAGGCCTATGAGTTAGTCATTGATCATAGAGGAGTCTTGATCATACCTGTTATTATATCGAACCGCTAGGGTAACACACTTAAGGGGTTTCGACAAGACAACCGGAAAGGAAAGAGATCACCGGGAACGTCTCGGGAATGGTCCGATGGAGATCGGGCAGCGACGAAAGAGTTTTTGGAGCTAGAATAAATTATATATAATATGTTTGATATTAATTAGTGTAATTTATATTTAAATATGATTTATATATTTATTTTCGAATTTTTAATGGCTGGTTTCCTTAAATGGGCCTTCTGGTGGAAAGAAGGCTCATGAGGGGGGGGGGGGAAGTCCCCCCAGGGCTTCGGATTGGATGGGGGCCGGCCTAGGTGGGCCAAATAGGGCCCACATAGGGCCGACGCACTCCCCTTGGCCGCACGAGGCAATAGGGGATAGTCCCACATTGCCTGGCTGGCAACGTTGGCTCCCCTCGGGAGCCTATATAAGAAGGGGCACCCCTGGACTTTTAATTCACCAATTAATTCCCCAATTCTCTCTCGATCTCGTGATTCCCTTTGTCAGAGTTGCGCCGACTTGAGAGGGGGATCTCTTCCAACATAGCCCGCTGCAGCGCTGCTGGTGTTCCGGTCCAAGTCTTCCGCTGCTCGTCCTGGACTGGAGCTTCGGAGGCCGTCGTCTCCACCGTATGTGTGTAACGCCCTGCGAGGTGCTGCGCTAGTGGTACTCGGAGGCCTACTTCCTCGACCCGACCTCGAGGTCATCTTCCTCTTCTTTGTCGCGTCGAGTTCTCCGCGACCTAGAGGTCGACTACGTCGTCTACGTCGTCAACGCTTGTGCGGGAGCGTAATCCCCGCTATTCGGTCTACGAGGGTATGTATTCCGATCTCCGCCGTACTACTATATCTGCATAGTGTAGATCTTGGCTAGTTTAAGGATATCGTTGCTAGAATTTATTTTGTTTTCTGCACACGATCCCCTTCACCTATATTATTCCAGAACCTTCTCCAGGTGTCGTTAAGACCTTAAGTTTGTTACGCTACGGTTCGAGAACACTCCAGACATGGTCGAGACCCTTCGCTCGCCAATGACCGTCAGGGATACCTGGACGCATATGACGGTCCATGTGCATTCTACGAATATCGTCGTTGAACCATAAACATGATATTCATTCCCTTTGTTTCTACGATACTACCTTGTCCGAGATATGATCGCAGACATCCGATGTCCTTGTTGTATCTCGTTAGGGACAAAGGTTATTAACTCGTCTGTGATAATACATCTGCATGACCTAGTCATAAGTTGCGCAGCTATATAGATGCAATCTCACCGAGTGGTCCCAGAGTATCTTTCCATTACAAGAATGAACAAATCCTGCTCTTGATCCTTACGTCTCAACATACTCTTTCGGGATACCCAAGATGGACACCGTTATTGTCATGCTATATAAGACACAACGTTTGATGCTCTCAAAGTACCCCTACGAAGTAGCAATAAGTACGGTCTCACGGTTTAAGGAATATTTATTTGCCTCTAGGGCATATCTCATTCAGAGGGTGCCTCGTGGCTCCTCTCCGTCTCCTCTTCGGTGTCCCCGATGGTTCCGAGTAAAATAGGGACTTCGACTTTCGTTTCGGCCAATTCCGAGAATATTTCCTTAAGTGGTTTTCTGAAACCAAAAACAGCAGAACACAGAAAACTGGCACTTGTTAATAGGTTAGTTCCAGAAAATGCATAAAAACATATAAAGTGTATATAAAACATCTAACAATTGGTATAATATAAGCATAGAACATGAAAAATTATAGATACGCTGGAGAGTATCATTCGCCTTCTTTCAGATGGAAGAAGTGGCAGGTGTAGTCCTCTTAGCAAGGAATGTCCTCGACTCTACACAAAGAGGGACACTATGAGACATATATGTATGAGTGCATAGTTTTTGCGTATAAGGTATAACTCTTGGATTTGTTTAGGATTTGATTTATGTCGATATATTTTGGTTATTGTTCAAAAAAAAATCATCTTATTCGCAACATGCTCTTACTTAAACTCATTGTAGAGAATGGTTGTGACTCTCATTCTGCTCTTCCCTTCCCCTCCTCCCCACACCTCCTCCCCTTTGACTAAGAGTTCCGATCTTCCTGGTGTGTGGTTGCCATTGCAGAACATGGATTTGATCCTAGATATAGCAAGGCTCATATGCTTCAAAATTTGGGGATCCAGTGTATATTGTCGAAAGTTGTGCACTATAAGGAAATTGCTTATAGCTGACAGGTAATAACGAGCGGGTCACCTCGCCGGTGATTTGTTGGGATTATATTGTAGATGTAATCAACGGCGATGGAAAATACCCCCGTTAGTGCTAACTGAGCATCACTGGCTTTATCTCTCTGACCACCACGCCGGTGACATGTGGGGCCAAAACCTTATACAACGAAAGATAATACCAACGTGGGATTTATATGATGTCGTTCTTAGTACTTGTATTTTTCCCTCGAGCCGACATGTGGGTCTACTTAATTAGCTGGACACGTGGCCATGTGACCAACTTTCCCTACCACTTCTCTTTCTCCTTACCTCTTTGGTTCTATCTTATCCCTCCTTGGTTCTTCTTCTTTTTTACCCTCCACCTCCTCTCTCATCTCAAGGTAAATTAATGTCCCTCCCTCTCCTCCACTCTCTCTCCCCTCTATCCTCCACTCATGATATGATGTGGATATACCCTCTGGATATCCCTTTGCAAGATGGATTAAGCGTACATGAAGTCCCACCCGGTGGCCCAGTAACAACCTATAAGGAAGGTCCATGGGGGCTCATGACAATGAGTGTGCCTCAAGGCAGATGCAAGTTGTATCGACATAGGATTATAAAACCTGTAGCCTAGCGAACACGCAATCTTCGCACTAGAAACCCTAGCGAGATTACAACTCGCTGGGACGTCATTGTACCTCTAATGTATATCTCGAGATCAATAATCAGACAAGTAGGAAGTAGGATGTTACCCTTCGGGGCCTGAACATAGGTAAACTCTTGCTTGTCAGCTGTCTGAAATTACCACTGAACTAAATCTTCCTCCCTCTAACGCTCAAGGTACCTAATCATGGGATTTGACGTGACTACACCATGTCAATTGGGTGCGATCTATGGGAACGACAACTAGCGTCGAATCTACGAGTTTGATGGCTCCATCACCAACTTCATAATCGACATCTGAATCGACAACCCACGACTCGCCGGATCTGAGGAAGCAGTTCTCCTTCAGCTCCGTCCCGCACTCGCCGGCCGTGTGCTTGGCTTTCGAGGATCTCCACTCAGGTATGAATCTGTACTTTTGGAGATTTTCGATTCCATGTCAACCAATTAGGCACGCTTCACGTGATGGACCTGATTCGGTCCACGGAAGCGGCACCCGCATCTCCGTCAACTCCGGTCCACGTCGACTCGTCAAAAGGACGAAGGCGCCAAGTACTGCACCGACTAGGGCGTCTATCACGTCGCCGATTTCCTCAACGCCATCGCGACCTCGACGAGAGCTGCAATAGCTGCGGCGGGGACCACAACATCGAAAGCCATCCCATGCCCACCCAAGTTTTCATGGCAGGACCAGCCGCCAATAGAGGCAACGGGCCGCAGGAGAACACGGACAGTCGTCGCAGCAAAACCAGACCGAGACGGTCAAGTACCCGGTGACAGTAAACCTATCGGATGAGCAGCGCACCCCAAATCATTATCACCGAGGCAATGATGCGCAAGGCAATTCACGTTTTCCAGTCCTGTAATAACATGCCGGATGATTCCACCCAAGAAGAAATCCAGGCGTTTCAGTACCTCTTGTGGCAAGAGAACAAGAAACCGGCGAGGCTGCGGGAGGAACTCGAAGAGCGAAAAAATGTAGGTTGACGAATCAAAACCTGTGTGTTCATCTCTCTCTGATTGTCCTCTTCGTGAGCTGAGATTGAGAGTGAAACCTAACATTTGGTATCAGAGCCCGACCACGATCCAGTGATCATGTCGGGTGATGGAACGCGCATGCCGCCGGGCAATCGAGCTCGCACGCTGCCGGTAGCACCCAACGCAGCTGGGGTGGAGGCGAAGCCGCAGTGGCGGCTGCAGCGGCGGGCGCGCAACCTCAAGCGAATCTGCGGGAACGGAGCCGCGGACGGAGCATCGTGCGCAGGGGCGGCATGAGATTGTCGTCCACGAGCACGTCGTTCAGGAACAAACGAACTACGGCGAGGGATCGTCTACCCCACGCTGACGGCGACCAACTAAATCGAGTGGGCACTCGTCATGAAAATCAACCTGTGAGCCGAGGAGCTGTGGGAGGCGGTATCCGGCATGGGCGTGCCGGGCGGTCGAGAGGACACGGCGGCGCCACCGGAGATGGTGCTGGTGCTCGCCGTGAAGGATACCACGCACGACACGTGGGAAGCGATCTGCATGATGCGGGTGGGCGTGAATCGAGTGCGCGAGGCGACCGTGCAGCGTCTACGTCGTGAGTTCGAGCAGATCATGTTCAAGGACAGTGAATCTCTCGACTCGTCGGCATGCAAATCACAGGCATCGACAACAACTTGCGGGACCTCGGCGACATCGTGGAGGAGATCAAGCTCATGTAAAAGTTCTTGAGGGAAGTGCCGAGCCAGTACGCCCAGATCGCATGTTCGATCGAAACCCTTGATACGTCTCCAACGTATCTATACTTTCTTATGTTCCATGCTAGGTTATATCATGTTATTACATGTTTTATATGTATTTTATATAATTTTATACATTTTCTGGGACTAACCTATTAACAAGATGCCAAAGTGCCAGTTCCCAGTTTTCTGCAGTTTTTGGTTTCAGAAAAGTACTTAAAAAAATATTCTCAGAATTGGAAATAAAAGATCTTGAAATTATTTTTGGAAAAGGAACGTTCCAGAACACCGAAGACTAGACAGAGAAGAGCCACGAGGCGGCCACATCAACCCGTGGCGCGGGTCCCCTTCTGGCCGCGCCAGGACGTGGTGTGGGCCCCTTGGACGCCCACCGACATCGCCCTTTCGCCCATAAATAGCTCCTTACCTAAAAACGATCGCAGGGTGTTTACTTTTTCCTCCACGGGTCACGAGCCGCCGCCGTCGTCAACCCCAATTCGGGAGAGATCAAAACTGCTCCCCGTCACCCTTCCGGGAGGGGGAATCGTCCCCGTAGGCCTCTACGTCGCCATGACCGCCTCCGGACTGATGCGTGAGTAGTCTACCCTTTGACTACGGGTCCATAGCAGTAGCTAGATGGTTGTCTTCTCCTCTTGTGCTATCATGTTTAGATCGTGTGAGCTGCCTATCATGATCAAGATCATCTTTATGTAATTCTCCATGTTGTATTTGCTGGGATCCGATGAATATTGAGTACTAAAGTTATTGCTTCATAATATATCATGTGTGTGCTATTTAATGATATTGCATGCTCTCCGTTACTTGTGTGTGATTTGGCTAAGTAGATGCTCGTAACTCAAAGAGTGGGTATTTATACTCGATAGTGAGTTGATGTCTCTATTAAGTCTGGGGCAGTGACAAATAGATCTAAGGTTGTAGATGTACTGTTGCTACTAGGAATAAAACAATAGTACTTTGTCTAAGGATGATGATACTTACTTACTTTACACACAGTGCTTAAGGCGATAATCTGTTGCATGCACCTTAATACTGAAAGGGATGTGGACGCTAACTGTCGTGGTATCGGCATAATTGATAGGAGACGGGGGTCCTCTAGCCTACGAATGGATTGTGGGGAAGAAGGTTGGTGTCGTCGAGGTCGGGATTGAACACGGCGAGTTTACCCAGCTTCGGATCCCACAGCGGTGGCGGGATCCTACGTGCTGCTATAATTCACTATAAGGCAATAGCCGTGAACAGGTTACAATGTGCTTGATGCGTATTCAAGCGTCTCCCCTAAAGGCTCCCTGGTGGCCGGCTTATATAGGCGGCCAGACCCCAGGGTACAAGGTAAGTGCTTATCCGGCAAGTAATCAGAGTCCTAGACCTAGCCGGCTTAGTTGCCGCCTTCCGTCTTGGGCTCGGTGGCTTGATGGGCTTAGGCCTTCCGCCTTCCTTGGACCGTCCGCCTACTTCCTTGCACGTCAGCTATCTGGGCCGCCCGGCAGGCCTTGGCCTTACCACCCTTGGGCCACCCTGGACTAGCCGGATTGATCCATGCTGGTTATACCCCTAGTTGATATATCCCCAACATTAGCCCCCAGAAAGGTTGAAGTTCTCCAGGCGCCGGCTTCTCCTTGATTCTCCATCTGCCAAGGTTGGCGGCTGCAGGACTTGAACCATTCTGAAAATCAAAGAGGCATGCGTGTCTTGATGTTGACAGGCGGCCGCCTTTGTCCTCCATGGGAAAAGACGGCTACTCGGCAATCTTTGCCGAGCATTCTTCTTGACGGTTTCCGCCTAGCCGGCTTCACGACAGTTTGAAAACAGCCTAGGCGGGAATCTCGCCATGATCACAAATTGCGGGAAAAGAGGAGGCGTGGAGATCGTGCAATCGTGTGCCGCAACGGACGTGGGACACGTGTCCGACTAAAATGCCGTTGCACATGGAGCAACGCCTGGCCCTATAAATAGGTAGCCAAACGGTCCATTTTCTTTACCCTGCCTTTGCTCTCCGTGCGCCCTTGTCTCTTACACTTCCTCGCTCCTCGCCTCCGAACGAACTCCGGCGAGCTCTTCTCCTCCGGCGACCTTTCCTCGCGGCGATGTCCACCGGTCCCGCTCACTCGACGGCGTCGAGCGGCCTGGCGACCGAGGCCGCGCTTGCGACGCCGATGGGCGGCGCCATTACTCGTCCCGCGGCAGCGACGACGGCGGGCAACGTCACCGCTGTCGTCCCTCGGACTTCCTCCGCGCGCGCTCCCGTGGCGGGCTCCTCGGCTCCTCCACCGACCACCACGGCAACGGCGACGGCGAACGCCCCCGGCGACGAGGAAGAAGAAGCGGCGGACCTCAGGTCCCGCTACTGGCTGCCTTCTATCGTCGACGAAGACGCCCTCCAAGATTTGGAGGCTGTCGGCTACCTCCCCACTCGGGAGGATTGCCGGTGGAGGGCCGCCTTGGGAGACATCATCCCGGCTCCGGAAGCCGGAGAACGGGTAATCCTCACCTCCCACCTGGTCAGGGGAATGGCGCTTCCGCCTTCCGCCTTCTTTAGTGAGGTCTTAGATCACTACGGGCTCCAGCCCCATAATATCGCACCCAATAGCATATTAGTCTTAGCCGGCTTCACAGCTCTTTTCGAAGGCTATCTAGGTATTAGGCCTAGTTTAGACTTCTTTAGATACTGTTTCCGTTGCCGGCGTCAGACGGTGCCGGACGGCGGGCTGGCGACCTGCGGCAGCGTCACCTTCAACTGCCGCCAGGGCCGCCAATGGTATCCTAAGATACCATACCTCGAGTCCGTCAAGGGCTGGACCTCCACCTTCTTCTACTACCAAGACATGGCAGCGCCGGGCCGTCAAATCGGCATTCCGGCATTCGTTAATGCGTCGCCCATGCCTCGCCCATGCTGGGACGAGGCGGTGCCCAAGTTGACGGAGGAACTCCGCCTTATTCAAAGGCGGATCGAGTTTCTCACGAGGACGATGGCTCCCCCCCAGCTGGATGGGGTCGACACCGTCATTTGCTGGCTCGGCCGGCAAATCCTCCCCCTGCGGTACATCCCGCACAAGATGTGTCAGTATTCGCCTACTGACACAGCCTCTCTTCGCGTGAGCGAAGAGATATTGCCGGTCGCCGACCTGGCATTCCGGCTCCGCAGCCTCGTCAAAGCGGGGTCGGTGAAGGCGGTCGAGGGCGTGCCCATGCACACCCACGACAATCCTCCCCTCGAGGTGAATATTTTCTTCCTTTGCCCCTTACTTGATAGCTTTGCCGGCTAGGATTGAGTTCCTTTGACATGTCTTCTTTTTCAGCTCTCCGAGTTGAGGGAGGATGACCTGGCTCCCGACTTCTACGAGTCGGAAGCCGGGAAGACGAAGAAGCGCAAGGCGTCCGGCGCTGCTTCCTCTACGGCGAATGCCGAGAGGAAGAAACGGATCGCGTCGGCTACCGAGCCGACTCTCGCCAACATTGGCGAGAACGCGGGGATTAATATCCCCCGAAGGTACTTCAACTTTGCCTTTTCCAGATGGCGAACCTTTTGAACATTGGCTGACTTATTGTGCTTGCTTTTTGTTAACAGGGAAAGGGTCGCAACCTCCCGGTTGACGACCAGGCTCCTTGGCAAAGGAAAGCGGCCGCAAGGCGGCTCGCCGGCCACTGTGCCACCAACTCCCCCGCTCCACGCCGGCAGCTTTATGGCTGACGCTCGGCGCCAACCTCCAGCTCCGGCCTCAGGTGCTCCGCCAAGGGCCCCTTCCGCCGACCGCGCGCCCAAAACTCCCCTTCTGCTGGCTGAGGCTACGGCCGATGATGCCGCGCAATCGCGCGCCGCCAACGAAGGGTTGCTGGAGTCGACTGCCGGCGGGTCCCGGAGGGCAGCCCCGACTGCGGGGGGCGGCAAAGTCAGAGACCCTTGGTCTACCTTTAAGGAGGCCAAGGAGTCAACTTTGGCTTTTGCCGCCTTTGCCTCGCAGGCCTTCGACGACTTGGAGGGCGACCTATCTGTAAGTTTCTACCCCTCCGGCATATACATAGTCTTTCCCCCGAGCACTTAGATGGCTAGTCAAAAGAAACTTTGACTGCCGGCTTAGTGGTTATTCGAAAATATGTTATATGCCTTTGTTTTTTCTTGCAGGGCCTTGTGTCCGCCAACGTCGAGCTCGTCTCCTCCCGAGTCGAGATAAACCGGCGCCACCGCGACCTGAAGAAGGAGTGCGAGGCCAAGGACAGGCGGATCGCCGAGCTGGAGGCGGCCCGCAAAAAAGATGAAGGTAGGGTGGCTCCCATTCTCCAACTATGCTTTTGAGCTATGTTTCCGTCAATCATTTTAGCTTGGCGAATCCATATTTGTAGAACTGCTAGACCACGCCCAGGATATCCTGAAGGCGTTCGCTGATATGCAAGCTCTTATGAATGAAGCTTCAGACTTGGTGGCCGCCAACTTGGAGTTGAAGGCGGCTCATCAAAAAGAGATGGAGGCCCAGCAACTCAAGTTTGCGCAGGAATCCAGCCAGCTCACTGGTGAGCTGGAAAGTCTGCGCAACAAGTTGGCGGAGGCGGAGAAGATGGCTGCGGAAGAGATATCCAAGCAGACTTCTCGCGCCCAAACTGCAGAGGACGCGCTGGCAACTCATATGATTGAGTTGTCGGCTTTCCATAACTCGGTCCTTGGTAATTTCTCGCTCCTTTTTTGATACTGCCATGTTGCTTTAGCCTGAGCCAAACTTATGGCTTTACTTTTGATGCAGTTCCCGCCGGCTTAGGCGATGACAAGGTTGTCAGCCCCCGCCTGGATCGCCTTGCGCGTCTGGGCGAGCTGATCGCCGAGACTTTGGCGGCGTCCAAGCGGTTTGCCGCCAAGTTCTTCACTTCGTCTGGCAGCCAGGAGCCGACCGAGTTCAGCGACGTGCCCGCCATCTTGGAGCAGGCGACCAAATTGCACAAAAGTTCGCTGAAGTCGGCGGCGCGGGGAGGAGCCAAGACTGCCCTTGGGTTGTTCATGGCGCACTACCCCGAGGCGGAGATAGAAGCCGTCACCGAAGGCATGCCGTCGACTTACGAAGACGGTAGCGAGGTTGAGCCGGTCGCTGTGCTGGACAGCGTTGCCGGCTACGCCACGCAAGTTGCCGACATGGTGGATACTTCAATCTTCTACCGGCGCCATCCTGTGCCTGGCGGAGAGGGAGCTGAAGCTGCCGGCGCGGCCGAGGCGGAGGGGAGTGATAGTTCCGGGGCTGAAGTTGTCAGCCCCCAAGCCTGATGTAGACGCTCCCCCGAGCCATATCTTTTTTCTGTCCTTGCCTTCCACCAGCCTTATTTTGTCGGCCCCTGAAACAATGCAACATTTGTAATATTTGTATATACTTTTGCTTTTGCCTTGTTAGGCGGAAACTAGCTGACAAGTTTTACTTTGTCTTTATTTATATGGCCCGCCTTAATTTTACCCTGACTTATATGCTTGACTTTTTGTATGTTGACGAAACCTCAGCCGGTAACTTTAGCTGAAACAACCAGGGCTAGACCATTTGTTTAGAATCAGAGACCAAAGCCAACATGTTGTTGTCAAAGACATACTACTAGGCGAACCACTTATAAGTAATCAGAGGCAAAGGAATTAGGCGGCGCAAAAATTTTGTTTTTGCTTTGGGTTGGCTCGAAAGCTGCAAGTATCTACCAGTTTGAACCTTTGCACGGAGCTAGAAAATAGGTAACTTAGATACATAGGGGAAATATGATTGCAAGAAAAGATAAAAGATGGCATGCATCTCAACACAGATGAGGAACCATAGACTTTTATTTCATAATCATATTTAACTTATTACAATTATAAATTGCTAAGTGTAGAAAGGACGTAGCTGCTCAATATTCCAAGGCCGTCTTGTTTGCTCGAACGGGTCGTCGATGCCTCTCTTGCGCTTGGTTCCCCTTTTTCCTGCCGCCTTCTTGCGCATTTTCTTTTCTTCTTCGTCGCGGATGTCGGCTAGGTAGTAGGAACCATTGAGAAACGCCTTTGTGACTATAAACGGTCCTTCCCATGGCGGGGATAGCTTGTGCAAGCCTTTTCTATCTTGAATTAGGCGGAGAACCATGTCACATGTTCTGAAGCTTCGCTTCCGCACTCTCCGGCTATGATAGCGGCGGAGTTGTTGCTGGTACAAGGCGGAGCGATGGAGAGCGACGTCTCTTTCTTCGTCTAGCAGGTCTAGGCTATCCTGTCTTGCACCTTCTACGTCTTGCTCGATGTAGGCTTGAACTCTTGGGGAATCGTACTTCATGTCGGTAGGTAGCACTGCCTCTGCGCCATATACTAAGAAGAAAGGAGTGTAGGCGGTGGATCTGTTTGGCGTTGTGCGCAAACTCCATAATACCGACTGTAACTCATCTGCCCAAGCGCCGGCTGCCCTATGTAATGGAGCTTCGAGACGAGGCTTAAGTCCTGATAGGACTAGGCCGTTTGTACGCTCTACTTGCCCATTGGATTGAGGGTGTGACACGGATGCCAAATCAAGCCGGATGCCTAGATCATTGCAGTATTCTTCTATGTCGCCTTGAGACAAATTGCTGCCATTATCGGTGATAATGCTGTGTGGAACTCCAAACCGAGAGATAATTCCCCAGAGAAAGTTGGTGGCTGTTCGTGCGTCAAGTTTGCTGATCGGTTTGGCCTCGACCCATTTGGTGAACTTGTCGACAGCGACCAATAGGTGAGTGTATCCACCGCGCGCCTTTTTGAAGGGACCCACCATGTCTAAGCCCCAGACCGCGAACGGCCAGGTGATTGGGATCGTCCTTAGCTCCTGTGCCGGCAAGTGAGGTTGACGGGCGTACAACTTGCAACCTTTGCATGTCTTGACGATGTTCTCGGCATCTTCTTTGGCGGTGAGCCAGTAGAAACCTTGGCGGAAAGCTTTGGATACAATGGACCTAGCGGAAGCATGATGCCTGCAGGCGCCAATATGTATGTCCTTCAGAATTTCCCGGCCTTCCTCCGGCTGTATGCACCGCTGATAGATGCCACATGTGCTTCGCTTGTATAGCTCGCCTTTTATTACCGTGAATGCTTTGGCTCGCCTTATGATCTGCCTTTTTAGCACCTCATCGTCCTCCGGCAACTTTTGGTCGATTAGAAAATCGAGATATGGGACTGTCCAATCCGGCTGTGTTAAGTAGACAGCGAGACTTGCCGCTTCTACCGGTTCTTCTGAGTCGGGGTCCATCAAATCGGCGCCTTTAATGGATGGCTTGTGCAATTGCTCCAGGAAGATATCTTTTGGTACCTTTTTGCGTTTCGATCCCAGTCTTGCAAGTGTGTCTGCCGCCTCATTCTCAGCTCTTGGAACGTGTCGGACTTCGTAGCCTACGAAGTTTTTTGCAAATTCGTCAACTTTGGCTCTGTAAGCCGCCATTGTTGCGCTTTTCGCATCCCATGTTCCGCTTACTTGCTGTGCGACCAAATCTGAGTCGCCGTAACAGAGGATTCTTTTGACGCCTAGGTCGTTTGCCACGTGTAACCCATGAAGCAAAGCTTCGTACTCGGCAACATTGTTGGTTGCTGTGAAGTGGATTTGTAACACGTAGCTAAGCTTGTCACCTTTAGGCGTACGTAGAACTACTCCAGCCCCCGAGCCTTTGAGCATCTTTGATCCGTCAAAGTGCATGACCCAATATTCTGACTCGGGGAGTGCTGTTTCCTCCATAGCCTCTGTCCACTCGGCGACAAAGTCTGCAAGTGCTTGAGATTTGATGGCGGTCCGTGGTTTATAGACTATATCAAAAGCGGCAAGTTCGATGCCCCATTTGGCGACTCGACCTGTTGCCTCTGCATTGTTGATTATGTCTCCCAACGGTGCCTTGCTGACTACTGTCACTGTGTGTTCCTGGAAGTAATGCCTAAGCTTTCTGGCGGCGAAGAATACACCATAAGCCAGCTTTTGGTAATGCGGATACCTCTGCTTGGAGGCGGAGAACACTTCACTGATGAAGTAGAACGGTCGCTGCTCACACGCCGCGGCTTCTATCTCCTTTCTTTCCACAGCCAAGACAACGCTGACAACAGCTCCTGTTGCCGCGATGTACAACAGCATTGGTTCCTGTGATCGAGGTGCTGCCAATATCGGAGCGGATATGAGGGCCTCCTTAAGTTGTTGCAAGGCGGCGTCTGCCTCTGCTGTCCACTCGAATTTGTCGGATTTCTTCAGTAGCCGGTAGAGAGGCATTGCCTTTTCCCCTAGGCGGCTTATGAAACGACTGACGGCTGCCGCCGATCCGGCTAGGCGCTGCACGTCCTTCAGACAAGTAGGTCTGGATATGTTTTGTATGGCCTTGATCTTCTCCGGGTTAACCTCAATCCCTCGTTCTGAGACGATGAACCCGAGGAGTTTGCCGGCTGGGACGCCGAAAACACACTTGGCGGGATTGAGCTTCATCTGATACCTCCGGAGGTTCTGAAAAGTTTCTTCCAAGTCCTCTAGGAGATCTGCCTTCTTTTTTGACATTACCGCGATTTCGTCTACATAGACGTGAACATTGCGACCGATCTGTTCGTGCAGGCAATTTTGCATACAGCGCTGGTATGTTGCCCCTGCATTCTTCAGGCCAAAAGGCATGGTAATGTAGCAGAAAGTCCCATATGGAGTTGTGAAAGATGTTTTCAGTTGATCTGACTCTCTCATCTTGATTTGGTGGTATCCTGAGTAGGCGTCCAGAAAACAAAGCAGCTCGGAGCCTGCTGTGGAGTCTACGACTTGGTCAATCCTAGACAGCGCAAAGGGATCCTTTGGGCAGCACTTGTTAACACCAGTATAGTCGATACACATCCTCAGCTCTTTATTCTTCTTTGGGACAAGTACAGGATTTGCCACCCAATCGGTGTGTACAACTTCTTTTATGAAATTGGCGGCCTTCAGCCTATTTATCTCCTTCCCTATAGCCTTGCGTCTTTCATCTCCAAAGCGTCTTGTTGCTTGCTTCACCGGCTTGGATCCTTTTATGACATTGAGCGAGTGCTCGGCAAGTTCCCTCGGTACACCAGGCATGTCGGAAGGCGACCATGCAAAGATGTCACGATTCTCACGGAGGAACTCGACGAACGCGCCTTCCTATTTGCTGTCAAGGTTGGAGCCGATGACAACTTGCTTAGACTTGTCACCTGGGATGAGGTCCGCCTTTTTGGTGTCTTCTGAAGCTTCGAAAGTCTTCTTGACATCCATCTTTGGCTTTGGCATGGAGTTGTCTGAATCCGCCCCGAGCAGCACGAGTTCTTCCTTGTGGATGACGGCTTCTGCGAAGGCGGCCATGCCACGCTCGCACTCCTTGGCTTTCTTGAAGTTGCCGGAAACCGTGATGGTTCCGTTTTCCCCCGGCATTTTAAGCTTGCTGTATATGTAGCACGGCCTTGCCATGAACTTGGCGAAAGCCGGTCGTCCGAAGATTGCATGATAGGCGCTTTTGAAGGGGACAACTTCAAACCGGAGGAACTCTGAGCAGTAGTTCTCTTTTGGTCCGAAAGTTACCTTCATCCTGATGCTTCCCGTTGACTTTGCTTGCCTGCCGGGCACTATGCCATGAAATGTGAGGTTGCTGTGATCCAGCTGATCCTCTGACAGGTTCATGCGGCTTAGCGTGTCGTAGTACAGGATGTTGAGGCTGCTGCCGCCATCCATGAGTACCTTTGTGAGTCTGAAGTTGTCGACAATGGGGTCGACGACAAGGGCGTACTTGCCTGGGTGAGGGACGTGATCAGGGTGGTCGGACCGGTCCCAAGTGATTGTTGCCTCCGACCAGTTCAAGTACTGAGGGACGTCCGACATTGTCGCGTTGAGTTCGCGCATCTCCGCCTTGTCCGCTTTAGCCGAAGGTGTGCCGACAAAGCACACAAGAGATTCTTTGACCTTCGGGTACGGCTTCTTTTTCTTGGCGGTTGCGTCCTCTTCGCTTGAGATAGACATGTCGTCGTCATCCTCGTCCTCCTTGCTGTCTTTCTTGTCGTTCTTCTTTGACTTCTTTGACTTCCAGCCGATTGTGG
This sequence comes from Poa annua, assembly GCA_026929855.1. Taxonomy (NCBI): domain Eukaryota; kingdom Viridiplantae; phylum Streptophyta; class Magnoliopsida; order Poales; family Poaceae; genus Poa; species Poa annua. The sequence continues at coordinate 54,530,508 of CM049426.1, read as the reverse complement.
GATCCTTTTTGAAGTCGTCCATGAAACGGCACTCTCCAAGCATGTGGTTGACCTTGCCCAATGAGGCGTGGATGGGACACGGCAAGAGCTTTGCCTGTTCGTAAGTGATTCGCGCCGCCTTAGGCCCTGAGCCGGCTTCGCGATTATCTTTCTTATTTTTCCACTTCTTTTTGCCGGTGTTTCCTTGGAACGCTACGGCTACCTCATTGGAAGGACCGGCTTTGTCATCCGCCGCCTGTTTGCGCTTGTTGTTCCGCTTTGGTATGATGTTGACGTCTGGGTCATCGTCCCGGGCGTCGTCATCCGCCGCCGCGTATTGGGCGGCTAGGTTGAGCATCTCACCAAGGTCCGTGATTTGCTCGCGGACGAGCCTATGACGGAGCAAGGACCTTTTCTGTAGGCCCGTGTAGAAGGCATGGATAGCCTGTGCGTCCGAAACACCATGACAGTTGGCCTTTTCGGATATCCAGCGGCTGACAAAATCTGTCATGGTTTCGTCCGGCTTTTGGATACAGCGCTGCAAATCCGTGTAGGTATTTGGACGCTTGTATGTTCCTTGGAAGTGCTGGGAGAAAACCTTTTCCATGTCGTACCAGCTATGGATGGACTTTTCAGGGAGGTTGTCGATCCAAGCTCTTGTCGTGCCTTCCAACATGAGAGGTAGGTAGCGGACGGCAATATGGCTGCTCCCGCCGGCAATCTCTATGTCCATGGCGTAGTCGGAAAGCCATGAGTCCGGCTTAACAAGGCCGTTGTACCTAGAACAGTTTTTTGACACTGATGTCATGTCCTTGGGGAACGGCTCTTTGCGGATGGCGTCACCGAAGCACTTTGGTCCAGAATATAGCGGCTCCTTTCCTCTTGCTATGTCTTGTAGGCGGTGTCGTGCGTCTTTTGGATCGAGCTGCCGTGCGCCTCTGTTTGCGTCCGGCTCGTCCTGCGCCGCCCGGCTTATGCTGCGCCTGGGCCCTTCTACCTCCTCTCTCCTCTTGCTGCCAGTGCTATGCTGCGGAGACCGGCTGCGGCCTCTCCTTGGAGGGTCGTTGCCGGCATCTTTTCTAGGCGGCTGCCTGTTATTCCGGCTACTGCCATTGTCGCGTCTTGGCTGAGGTGGAGGTGGTAGGTCTCCTCTGCTTCCCGTCCTTGAATTCTCGTCCCGCCTTTGTTTTGGCGGCGGTGCCTTCTTTGGAGGTGGCGTTGCCTTCCTTTTGTCGCCATGGCTACTGGAGCCAGACGGGCCTTCGGGGTCGGCACCTGGTGCAGCTTTGCACTTGCCTGACTTAGACTCTAGGTCTCCCCCGCGGGCATCCGCCATGTGGCCGTAGGAATCAGCGCGAGCTTGTTGTTCTAGGGCCTTGCTTACGAAGTGTCTTGCGTTGGCCAACTTCTCTTTCGCCGTGTAAGTGTTGTCATCCAGGGTATCTAGCGCGGCAGCCGCGTTGAGGATAGGGGTGCAGAAGACAACATCCCCCCTTCTATCCACTCGCTGTGGTGCCGTACGCCAATCGAATCCTAGGTCTTGAGCCGCTGTCGTTGCTTGCGTAGGCGGCTCTTTTCCATGGCGGTTTTTTGATGACCTTTTCTCCTCGAAGAGTTGCCGGTTTGTATTGGCCGACATCTTCTCCTGCTCTTTCTTGATCTTCTTCGCAAGGCTCTCAACGTGCTCCTCTCTTTTTCGCAGGAAGTCAGAGTGCTTAAGCATGTTAAGCCTAAGCTCTTCCACTTCGTCGAGTGGGGTGTTTTTGTTTACCGGAGTATTCATGATCTCGTCTACTTTTTTGATGACGGAGAGCAAATCCGTGGGTTTGCTGCTGCCGCCTTTCTCGAGGCCAGTTTTCTTCTTTGCGCACACCTTGTCGGAACTTTCAATGAGTTGGCCGGCAGTGGTGTCTCCGGCTTCTTCCGCCGGCTTGATTTGCGCTTCCGAAGTAACTGGGGTTGTCTCGTGACCGACAACAACCATCATAGCCAGCTTGTCAGGCATGTCTGTATCCGCTGTACCCTCTGAGGGAGCCGGATTTCCACTGGAAAAGCGGGTTTTGATCTTCTCTTCGAAGAGACTAGCATCATCATCGGAGTCAGAGTCTATGTTGACTTGAACAGTTGATCTGGATCCGGCATGTGACATCGCATCCTCCTGCAGAGCAGGGAGGATTGATTCAGGATCGTTGTTTTCCGGCTGGGAGTCGGATCCCAGTCCGACAACTCCGACGAAGTGGAAATCAGATTCGGCCGACTCCTGGGAGAAGGCGGATTCAGATCCATCTTGCCGGTCGACTGCTTGGTCGAAGGGTTGGTGGGTGGGGTTGTAGAAACGCGGTAGGCCGTACACCTCTGGCGTGTACCCGATGAAGACGTCGATCCCTCCGATCGGCACGATTGCGCATCCGATAAGGTAGTCATCCGCCGGGAGCCAGGACTCATCCGAGTTGACGTAGCTATGGCCGTCAAACCTTGTGACGCGACCGACGGCGATCTGCTTGCCCACGCCGCCAAGTGTTCCCGCCTGGAACGTGACGCCAGGAACCTTATGCCCCACGGTGGGCGCCAACTGTCGTGGTATCGGCATAATTGATAGGAGACGGGGGTCCTCTAGCCTACGTATGGATTGTGGGGAAGAAGGTTGGTGTCGTCGAGGTCGGGATTGAACACGGCGAGTTTACCCAGCTTCGGATCCCACAGCGGTGGCGGGATCCTACGTGCTGCTATAATTCACTATAAGGCAATAGCCGTGAACAGGTTACAATGTGCTTGATGCGTATTCAAGTGTCTCCCCTAAAGGCTCCCTGGTGGCCGACTTATATAGGCGGCCAGACCCCAGGGTACAAGGTAAGTGCTTGTCCGGCAAGTAATCAGAGTCCTAGACCTAGCCGGCTTAGTTGCCGCCTTCCGTCTTGGGCTCGGTGGCTTGATGGGCTTAGGCCTTCCGCCTTCCTTGGACCGTCCGCCTACTTCCTTGCACGTCAGCTATCTGGGCCGCCCGGCAGTCCTTGGCCTTACCACCCTTGGGCCACCCTGGACTAGCCGGATTGATCCATGCTGGTTATACCCCTAGTTGATATATCCCCAACACTAACCGGAAGGTGGATTATTATTCATAGATGCGGTTGGAACGGTCTATGTATATTGTTGTAATGCCCGAATGAATCTCACACTAGACATCTTAATGTTAGTATATGCATTGTTTTGCTCATTATTATTCTGTCAATTGCCTAGCTGTAATTTATTTACCACTCATGGATGAATGTTATTATTATTTATGGAGAGATACCACTAGTGAACGGTGGACCCCGGTCCTTCTCATTAATCTGATTAAATCACAATTGCAAACTTGTTACTTTCAGCAAACAAATATCTTTCTTTCACACATATGTTTAATCCTTGGTTTCAGCAAGCCGGTGAGAATGACAACCTCATTGTTAAGTTGGGGCAAAGTATCTTGATTGATTGTGTGCAGGCTCCACGTCAACCACCAGGAAGCTAATTTCTGGCGCCGTTGATACCTCGGGGGAATTCTTCATCTCCTACTGGTTCGATAACCTTGGTTTCATACTGAGAGAAATTTGCTGCTGCACTACTTCATACCTTCCTCTTGGGGTCTCCCAACAACACACCCACCGTGTGCATCAAGCTTATTTCTGGCGCCGTTGCCGGCGATTTCGAGGGGAGTTTTCACACTTCCAATCTTGTTATTTCTTTCTTAGTTTATTTTTATTAATGTCTTGTTTGCTTAATATCAAAATACAAAAAAAATAGTTACTTGCTACTTTTGTTATTTCGGTTTACACTTTTATTTTCAGTTTTTGTTATTTTGTTCATTTCGGTTTCATCAAATTTTGCTGAAAATGGGTAGTCGTGAAATTGAAGTTCGTTCGGTTGAACAACAAGGAGGAGAAATTATAAAAGATGCTTGGTATAGGATAAATGATGCTCATCAAAAATGCACTAAGAAACACTCCACTTTAATCCTCCTTAGGAATTTTTGTTTGTATTTCTACTTGGTATAGGTATGTTCTTGACACTCTTACTAAAGGGGATCGTAGGCAGATTTTTTTTCCTAGCAACGATATCCTTAAACTAGCCAAAATCTACACTATGCAGATATAGTAGTACGGCGGAGATTGGAATACATACCCTCGTAGACCGAATAGCGGGGATTACGCTCCCGCACAAGCGTTGACGACGAAGACTACGTAGCCGACCTCTAGGTCACGAAGAACTCGGCGCGACGAAGACGACGAAGATGACCTTGAGGTCAGGTGGAGGAAGTAGGCCTCCGAGCACCGCTAGCGCAACACCTCGCACGGCGTTACACACATACGGTGGAGACGCAGGCCTCCGAAGCTCCAGTCCAGGACGAGCAACAAAAGACTTGGACCGGAACACCAGCAGCGCGCTAGCGGGCTATGGTGGAGAGAGAACTCTCATCCTCCTCGACGCAACTCCGACAAAGGGAATCACGAGATCGAGGAGAAATCGAGAATTAATTGGATGAATTAAAACGCCAAGGGTGCCCCTTCTTATATAGGCTCCCGGGGGGAGCCAACCTTGCCAGCCAGGCAATGTGGGACTATCCCACATGCCTGGTGCGGCCAAGGAGGGTGCGCCGGCCCTAGGTGGGTGTAACGCCCCGGGATTTATCCCCTTTTTATTTGGTGTGTTTTTCTTTTTTCATCAACATGACATTGCATTTCATCTCATCATTTTAATTTGTTGCATTTAAATCAAATTCCCACGATTAAATTCAAATGCATTTCAAATTAATTAAAAATGTGTTATTTTCAAATCTTTTAAAAATGTTAAAAACTAGTTTATTAAATTCCCTAGTTAAAACTAAAAATATTTTTGTAAAGGTTTCGTATTCAAATTGCTTGTCGTTTTTGTTTTAAAAATAGAAAACAGAAAAGAATAAAAGGAAAAGCCCAAAAGCCCATCTAACCCAAACCCTAGGTTTTCCCCTCTGAAAACGTTTCCCACCCCCCTGCCTTTTTGCAGCCGCCCCCTCCACTTTCTCCTTTTCCTTTTTCCTTTTTTTTCCCTTCCTTTTTTCCTTCTTTTCTTTTTTCCTTTCGTTCCTTCTTTTTTTTCTTTCTTCCTTCTTCCTTCTCCATCCCGAGCCCGCACGCACCAACCGCCGCAACCAGCCCGAGCCGCACGGGAGAAGAACTCCGCCCCGAGCTCCACCCCGCCCAGCTCGCAGTGCCCCGAGCCGGCCCGCCGCCGCAGCCGCGCGCCGCGCGCGCCCTCTGCGCCCTCGCCTCCGCCGCTCCACGCCATGGCCGCCGCGCCTCTCTCCGCCGGCCGCCGCCGGCCCGAGCTCCTCCGCCTCCAAGCCTTCGGCCTGCGCCCGAGCCCCCGCGCGCGTCCCCTGCTCCGGCGCGCCGCCGTCCGCGCCCGCCTCCGCCTGCCGCCGCCACGCGCGCACGGCCTGCGCCGGCCGCCGCCTCCTTCTGCTCCCGCGCCGCCGCCGCCGTCAGGCCGCGCCTCCCCGCACGCCCCCTGCCTTCCCCACGCAAGCGCCTCCGCTTGCTCCTCTGCCTCCCCGCCGCGCGCCTCCGCTTGCTCGCGCCCGTCCGCCTCCGTCTCCTTCCGCCGCCGCGCGCTCGCTGCCGCGCTGCGCCCGCCGCTGGCTACCTCCACCCGTCGCCCCGCGTCCCCGGCCGCCGTCGCCGCCGCCGTGCGTTTCACCCGCGCCGGGTCGCCGTCCCCGCTGCCTCTTCCGGCCGCGTGCGCGCCGTCTCCGTCCGGTGTTCCCCCGCGTCCGCCGCACGCCGGGTGTTCGACGCAATGCCCGCAAAAACATATGTCGTTGCAGTTGTTGCCCGGTTTGTCCACCCTTCAAGGTGCTGCCCGTGCGCGCTTCTTTCCGGTGTCCGTTCCCATGCCCCTCTGTGCCCGTGAACCGACAAGATCCGCCACAACGACGACCGTGACCAGTGCTACGTGCTCGTGACCGTCGACAAGGACTCCTCTTCGTGTTCGTCTCGTCTGTGTTCGCTTTGCGTTGGCCGCCTTCGTGCGTATCCAAGAAGACCGTGATCCGCAAATGATGATGCTCGAGTACGGCGACCCCGACCACTCCCACGACACCGACAAGCGACGATGCCCCGGTTCCGCGACGGCTACTTCCACGACGACGACTACTTCCTCTATGGACCGAAGACGTTGGTTTCGGACCCTAGTTCACCCGATCCGACGTACAAACCCAAACCCTAACCCTACCTATTTTATTAAATGTCATCTATCTTGTGCATTTCGCATCATAATTCATCTGCTTAGCTTGATAGATTATTCTACCTTAATAAAATGTTGTCTTATATTGGGTTATTATAATTAAAAGATAAGGCACCAGGCGGAAGGCCTTGCGAGGTGCTTTGTTCTGCTCAGTGTCGACCTAGGAACTGAGATTTTGTCCTCGGATCCATTTTTGAGCGCACTAACCACTTGTGGGAGGCCCTATGGAGCCCCCCTCGACTTTGAACGGATCTACAGCTTGTCCATGTGCCGCAACTAGTTCGGGTTTTCCATTTTCTCATATCCATGTGCATGATGATGATGATTGATGAGAGGTTACTTGATACGGGGGGTCATATAGGGGTGGTGCGCGTGAAGCGGACAGTTCCTACTGTGGTTTGAGCCGCACGACGCACAGACACAAACTAATGAGTCCGCAATTGAGATTCGGCCGGACTCTTGACGCGGGTAACAACTCATATGGGTGGCACTTGGACTTGCTCTAGTGAAGGAATAAGTCGTGTTGAGAAGCCCTGATGCTTGCTTGGGTTGATCATACGAGTATGGGTACAGTAGTGCACCCCTGTAGGGTATAATCTTATCGATGAGCCGTGTCCACGGTTATGGACGACTTTGGTGATGATGCTGGCTAACAAGATCTAGACAACTTACACCTAATAAATGTTAATTAATTTGACTAGTAATATAGAATTACTTTCACGATAAATTATAACTAAAACGGTTCAACGTGTGAGTTTCCCGAATTGCTTCCTCATATTTGGTTGAGGGGGTTAATTCGAGAATGGGTTATGATTGGTGTTAGTTGTAGATGTTTACTTATGCGCTCTCTTATCCCTCTCTAATTAGACGGAAGTTGTAGCGTGTCTCTTTAGATTGCTAGTGCTGCTGCCGCTAAGTCCACCTACCCCATATTTTGGGAGATGGTGTAGAAAGTAGGCAAGTCGGTTTTGCTTGTCAGGGAGTGCCCTGACCCTCTTTTGGGATGTGCTTTATGTGCAGTCAGCAGGTTTGAAGTCTGACGACGTTAGCTTGGGAATCCCTCCGGCTTGGCTGGGCAGCGATATGACGCCATCGCTTATCTTCCGCTGTCTTTTGTATCTTTGTATTGTATCATTTGTATCTTGACTCGTTTGAGTCGTTGTTGTATTATATCGTTGTTGTATTTGTGGATATATCGGAACTGTTGTAATGTTATCACAATTACACCCACATAATGCGCATATTTCGGCGTGCACATTATGTCTGGTGGGCGACCTAAAATCGTTATTATGTGGATTTCGGCGGGAGCGCTTAATCTACATAGTACCGATTTTAGGGCGTCACAGTGGGCCCCATTTCGCCCACCTAGTCCGGCCCTCCCCCAATCCGAAGCCCTGGGGGACTTCCCCCCCTCATGGGCCTTCTTTCCACCAGAAGGCCCATTTAGGGAAATCAGCCTTTAAAAATTCGAAAATAAATATATAAAATCATATTTAATAATTAATTACACTAATTAATATAAAACATATTATATATAATTTATTCTTGCTCCCAAAACTATTTCGTCGATGCCCGATCTCCATCGGACCATTCCCAGGACGTTCCCGGTGACCTCTTTCCTTTCCGGTTGTCTTGTCGAAACCCTTTAAGTGTGTTACCCTAGCGGTTCGATATAATAAAAGACATGATCGAGACTCCTCTCCGATCAATGACTAACTCGTAGGCCTGAACCCCATGAGTTATTCCCTGTGATATAACGAATGACTTTCATCTATCAAACTTGAACGTTAAATCTTAAACCCTTTGTCATGGCGATACTTAGCGTGTCCGAGCATCGTTCTTAGATATCTCCATATCTAGCTGACCTCGTTACCGACATTGCTATCTTCTACTCGTCTATGATATTATGTCAGCTGGTGACCTAGTCACATGTTTGCAAACTTATTTGACATAATCTCACCGAGTGGGCCCTAGAGTATCTATCCGGCTAAACGGACTGACAAATCCCGATGTTGACCCCTCGTCTCAACTACCCCCTTCCGATACCCAAAAGTATCACCGTTATTGTCATACTAAATAAGATACGAAGTTTGGTGCAATCAAAGTAACTTCTAGGAATAACAATAAGAGTTGGTCTCACGGTCTTAAGGCGTAATGACTATGTCCTATAAATAATGGGTATGTCCATCACATCGTTCAACCAACGACATGACTTCCATTGCCGACCGAGCCATGCCCTATGATCGGAAAACCTCGATCATCAATTGGGCAACGAAACTAGTCTTAGTAGAGGCTACGAGGGACCTGGTTGTTTATCTACCACACATGTATTAATGTTTCTGCTTAATACAGTTATAGCATGGTATAAAATATATAATGAACAATTGGGATATTACCAATAAACTATGTTTATTAAGTGCCTCTAGGGCATATTCCCTTCAGTCTCAGTCTCCCACTTGCACTAGAGTAACACGTAATTTAGTTTACAACTTGGTAAAAGCTCAACACCCATAACTTCTTGGTGCCTGCTCGTCTCGTGGAAGAGGAATATAGTCAATAGATCTCACACATTGAGACCTATATGTGCTTTGCAACACTTCTATGTCAGCTGGTTTGACATCATCCCGTATCTTACGATGACGGTGAAATATATCCTAGTGGATGGAGTGAGACTCGAACATTCGCGTAGCATGGGCCTTGAAAGTCTTAGAGATCTATTAAGGGGACCACATACGCTCGGAAAACTGCTCAGTCCAATCACACTTGCCACTTCTGAAGTTGCCATATATTTCTATACCTACGTAGATTATGCAACAGTGCATTCATATGCGACTTTGCAAGCTAACCATGTCTTTCTTCAAAATAAAGGACATCTCCTATATGAGATTTCTAGTCGTATGGGTCAGTGTCACAACTTGCATCATCGTAACCATTTTACGGCAAGTTGTCTTATACACTCTTACCCTTTTACTAGAAAACATATCTTCAGTTCTCATAGACACTGAAAAAAATACTTAATGTTTGTTCATTGATCCACACAAGGATCACTCTAGAACCCGTTCTTCAACCAAGAACTTGGGTCACACTAAGTCGAGCTGTCGGTCTGATAGCATCTATGTCTGATACATAGATAATGTCAAACATCATTTGCTATTACTGAAATATTCCTACTTAATGCTATTAAGCCCCTTACGATCTATACAATTATAAATCGGATGTCTAATACTCCTAACTTCATTCATAGATAATTTAATCACTTAAAAAATCCTTTACACTCTACTAGAGGATCGGTGTCATTCAATATGTCGTTACATACAAAATCACAAATGACACCTAGCTCCCACTCAAATATGCCTTTCGCATATAAGATCAAGGAAAGCTACTTAGCTTCCACTCAAATATGCCTTCCGCATATAAGATCAAGAAAACCTACTTTGGTCCCACTCACTTCTTTGCCAATTGAGGTTTCTTCAACTATTTTGGACAACTCCAAAATCCTTTGATCACATTATCAAAGTGAAGATTCCAGCTCCGATATGCTTGCTTCAGCCCATGAATGGACAACTAAAGTTTGCATACATGTTTAGCATCCTCGGGATTACAAACCATTATTGTCTTGATTACAACTCTTTCTTAATGACACTATTAAGAAACATGGTTTTCTTATCTATCTATCAATTTCTTATTCGAAATTCTAGTAATTGCTAAATGACCCAGAATAGATTTAGTCTTCGCCCTTTAGATAAATTCTCATTGTGGTCAACTTTTGAATATGTCAGAACTACTTCACGACAAATCGATACTCATCAGTGTCTACTCTCTCATAAAATACCATATTCTGTTACCATCCTAGATGCCATCAAGAAGATATCCCAAGTCAATACCTGGTAATCGTACATGGATTTTATTTCGGATCATATATGACTCATAGCTATTTCTCGGACTTAGATCCACCATATCTTCTTCGTAGTTCGTAGGTCTGTCATATTCCATTAATATGACCTTCATAACAAGATTGTCGTAACACACAGTGTGCAACACAACCTTGTATGTCTACGTTCTTAGTATGAGCTTAGAGCATCATGATCTTGTATCATCAGCTTTTTCAAGCTGTGGAGCATGTCACCGAAAACACTTTCGGTTGCGCCACTCTGATGTCTGGAGAGAAAGTTCATCAATTCATCTTGCTCTACTTTCTTTCTCACATATACCCTTGGACAAGAAACTATTTCTATCGCAAGGTATATCCCGGCAACGATTTTGCCTATGTCGTGAGACATGTACCCAACTAACTCTTTAGGTACAGTACACTACAAAGATTAATCCATTTTAGGTTTGATCAAATCGAAACACTAAATTGTTGAAACGACAATCTAGGATAAAAGCCATGCCATCACTCGTATGGTATTGTCTCCATGGATTCAAATGGTTTCCCTATTATATAACGTGAATGTTACGTTTCTACCATACGACTCTAATGATCACAATAATTCGATAAGAGATTTATTTACCACACACTATGCGATAGGGTGCAATTACGACATCTTAACATACCATAACACTATGGGGTTCCATGCGACGTAATTTGTGGAACTCTTCTCACAAGTCTGAAGGGGTTCCGGTGCAGAAAACAATAATTTTTCTAGCGAATGAAACCCTAACTAGCCAGGATCTATCTATCTAGTACATGCGAAAACGGTGGCGGAACGGGTTACATTACCTCCATGTAGACCGATAGCGGCGATTATGCTCCCGCACAAGCGTTGAGGATGAAGTCGTGCGTAGCCGACCTCGAGGTCGCGGAGTATTTGCCGCGATGATGTAGACGATGACGCCGGGGTGTCGACGATGACCTACGTCGACGGGCATCGGGCGGAAGATGTCGAGGTGCCGGCGGCAGGGGGTGCGCCGGCGGCAAGGGGGGAGGCGGCGCGGCAACTGCAGGGGGGCGAGACGGCATCGCCCAGGCTCCTCATAAGAGTCGCCTCCGAGCACTCGCAACCATACGGAGCTTAACGACAACCCCCGGTCATTCAGATCCAGCTGAAATCGCAGGGGTAGAACTTTTCTGGAATCCCGCAGGGCAACGCCGCCCGGTGGTATAGCTTAGGTGGAGAGAGGAAGCAAAACGGGCGGAAAAACAGCTCGGCCGGCCTGCTATGCCTTGCTATATAAAGGGGGGAGGGGGTGTGCAAACTCCCTAGCTCCCCCATGGGGCCCACCCCCTTTGTTGGTGCGGCTCCCCCTCTTGGGCCCTCTTAGGGCCCATGTAGGTTGGAGCCCCCCTTTTCCTTTATTTAATTAATATTAAATTAATATAAAATATAATTAATTCATAATTAATATATTTAAATACTATATAATATCCCGTGACTCCGAAACATTTTCCGGACCAGCCGAACAACTTTCGGACATCCCTGGAACCATTCCAGACCTTCCCGGAACTCTTTCTGGGTCATTTCTCTCTCTCCAACAAAATTCTATATTATTCCAGAACCTATCTTCTGGTGTCGTTAAGACCTTAAGTTTGTTACACTACGGTTCGAGAACACTCCAGACATGGTCGAGACACTCCGCTCACCAATGACCGTCAGGGATACCTGGATGTATATGACGGCCCCTGTGCATTCCACGGATATCGTCGTTGAACCATAAATATGATATCCATTCCCTTTGTTTCTGCGATACTACCTTGTCCGAGATATGATCGTAGACATACGTTGTATCTCGTTACCGACAAAGGTTATTAACTCGTCTATGATATTACATCTCCATGACCTAGTCATAAGCTGCGCAGCTATATAGATGTAATCTCACCGAGTGGGCCCAGAGTATCTTTCCATTACAAGAATGAACAAATCATGCTCTTGATCCTTACGTATCGATGCTCTTTCGGAATACCCAAGATGGACACCGTTATTGTCATGCTATATAAGACACAACGTTTGATGCTCTCAAAGCACCCCTACGAAGTATCAATAAGTACGGTCTCACGGTCTAAGGAATAAGCTATCATATTCTTATCTATTGCAAATGATAAACATCGTAATACGATCTTATTGCAATACTTTCCGTATGTCCATCATCTTATTCAACTAATAAAATGACCCCATTGTCAACCGACGTCATTGTCCTTGATCGGGAATCTCAATCAACAGTTGCCCAATGGACTAGTTCATATAGAGGCTAACTAGGGACCTGGTTGTCTATGTATCACATGTGTATTAATAATTCCGATTAATACAGTTATAGCATAATACACAAACCTATTATAAACTTATGAGATAATGCAATAAATACTACTTATTTATTTGCCTATTTATTTGCCTCTCGGGAATATCTCCTTCAGTCTCCCACTTGCACTAGAGTACAAATAAACTAGCTGCATTTTACTTTATGAAAAATCCCTTATCAAATAAGCGTCATTTGATAATGCTTGCTTGTGGAAGAGTGTTACCCTGACAATCTGTACAATACATGATTGTGCGTACTTTTGCGATTCATTGATATCAACTTGGTTGATATCACCATGTTATCCAATAACATATATGCAAATACCGCAACTAAGTGAGACTTATGTTTCCCAGCGCTTACTCTGATTATGCTAACCAGATAACTGCCTGAAAACACACTCAGTCATAGAGAGCCCCTTGTAACAATTACAAACTCGCGATATCTACATACTTTCACACCTATGTAGAAAACTGGACATTCCAATGTCAATCTAAAAACTAATGCACTTCTACTTCCAGAAAATTCTAAATTTACTTTTATAATTGTTCTTCTTATAAGAACATCGGTTATATTTCATCGAGCAGATAATATGGTTTCTGTATGATGTCTAATATTACAAATATACCAACATGTCATACAATCATTAATACCGTGTATCATTACTCTTAATGATCAATTGGATTTCCAAGGACTATCCTCTTTGATTCTATTCTGACTCCTCAGATATAATCCAAAACAACTCGACTAACTATTTAAAATTCCCGTTCTATTCCAAACAGACACTAACTTTCAAATAGTTTCACAACTTCATCCTTCTCATCTATTCTACTAGTACAATTTCACAATGTGTCATTTTCACAAGATGAATTCGGCTCCCACTCAAATTATGTCTCCACATATTTGAGAACACGAGTTCCCACTCAAAAACATGTCATCCACATATTTGAGTTCCTAAGCTCCCACTCAAAAATATGTCCTTTACATATTCCACCTGAGTAAACTAACTTTGACTCCCACTTAAAATCGACATTTTGGTCAAACCAAAATCATTGATCTATTATCAATTCGAATTCAATACAAACTACAGTATTACATTAATACAAATCCCTCAGACTTCAAGCATGTCTACATTAATCTAGTCAACAAATTTGATCTTGTCCAAGACACATTTCTTGACAAGACATGCTTCCACGTCTTTCTTATAGTCACATTTCTCATATAACACTTTATATGATGATTAAACAATCTTATTCCTCTAATAAGAATTGTAGCAACAATTACTATTTTAATCCTTTCAAATGTAACTTGGATTTTCAGGCTGAAAAAGCCTTTGTTCGTTTTCTGATATTTTCTCAACTTTCTTTGTATTTATAAAGTGCACCTTGATATGTCAACAAGATCTGAAACACTTAATATTGTGCTGTGACCTGACAGCAATATTAAATATAACAACACTTTATCCAGAAGCTTCTTTCATGAAAATATTATGATCTTTATGAAGAGGAATGCAAGCAGAAAACAATTTTCTAGTCTCCCTCACTCTTAATCACGAAATTTTCATTTGTAGACATATACCCTTTGGAACACCTTCCAATATTCTACTTTTATGAATATAGGTCTGACACCTTATTTCAAGCTTCTAATTCCAATCCATAAACCATAATTCAAAAAATCATATTTCCCTCGGAATTACATAGACAACAAACCAAGTTTTGTTTCTATTTGGTTTTGGAATACACTCTCATCCAATGCGAGCAATCTACAAAGAACTATTCATGTATATTCCGAATTATCGTATAACCATATACATGTCGACTCCACGGTCGATCCCGCAAATTCTCGTTGGGAAAAATATCTATTTTCTAAAGTGGACATCGACTATAATGTTTCGAACATATTAAGAGATTCTAAGACAGATTCTGATAGACCACACTTTATTTAAAACAGAGTGTGATTATAATACCCCATATATCACCATATATGACATTATAATATTGTGAACGAATTTCCACAAGTCTTCTGTGTTGAAACCATAATTCAAAAATATTGTCCTTTGATCGAATCTTGTGAATACAACATTCACTAATCTTTCTTCTGAAAAACCCCATTTGATCTCTTATCAAATTAATTTCAGACTTATGATTTATCAGGCAAATATTCTTATTCACCAACAATCATAAAAGAATTCGGATCAAGCAAAAACACCATTAATTAATTTAATAATCATTTGAAATGACTCTTAATTAATTTCCTCTCGTATTGACACTTCAATACTACATTTCAAACTTAATCAACTCGGCACTCGAAATACTTAAATGGACCAAAATTATCCATTACTTCTTTCATCGCCTTTATGACTAAATTCGATGGTGTTTGTTCTTTGGACACATAATTTTATCATTCCTGCTATTATAAATGTATATCATACGCATAATGTAATTGAGATGTGATGCAAATTACTCATAATATGAAACAACTGCTTTGTTTCATAACATAAGACAACTGATTTGTTCTATTTGAATAACTATGTCTTGTAACATTCAAGACACCAAACTAGATCACACTCTCACTATTACACAATGTCTTATCAAAAACTATTAATGATAACTTATATGATATCTCGAGGGCGTGAGCACTGCTGGCCATTAACTTGCCATCACTTGTGCATTGTCACGTCACCCTTCACCGCATACTTGTGATAATCCGGGACTGTTTCATAAACAGAACAAGTATCAAATACTTTTCATCAAGTTTGAGAATAATACATTTATATCTTTGTATATCAAATATACACGTAGCGTCGAAGAACTCTTCTTCGATGGAATCAACTTTTAGAGATTTGAACTTGTTCACGAACGTGACGAAGCTCATCGTGTCTCTATAGCATATTCACGCACATGTTATGCACAACTAGGAGGCAAAGCGCAATCTCTATTGCACTGGAGTTCGCGATCTAGAAATCGTAGATATTCGTAAGCCTGAAGTAGCTGTCATACAACTTCTTCAATTGAGTCTCCACACAGGTATGCTCCCCATGTGAATGGTCCGGAACTTTCTAAGCTGTCTGAATTTCTCAATACTCAATTCATCTTCGAAATAAACTTTGATCGCATCAATCACGACATATGGCTCCATGTGTTGAAACAACTTTCAACTCTGGTGATAGGCATACGCTCATGACGACCTTTACTTCCATGAAAGTATAATGATGCTTACAGAACTCATCATCTTCCTCCTTGCTAGCAGAATCATCTGGTCTAACTCCTAACTAATGTTCTAGGACATATAGGATGTTGTTGTGTTGGAGAATGTTTCTAAAAACATTGTACCATCTGATGAAGTTGGATCCGTCGGCTTCTAAGGTAGAATCCGCGCTCTTGAGGAAGTAGCCGAAGTGTAGTTCCGTAGTCTCCAGATGTGATCGCAAGAGAGGTAAGGTAAAGTTTATAATATATAGGTGAGTTTTAATTTATAATCATATTATCAAAACACACCACACCAAAAAAATTATCCCTAAAAATAATAATGGCGATTACACGACCCTCATCCACCACACCACCCCCGATCATCACGGCCGGCAGCACAACTTCAAAGGTGGACATAAAATGTCGATCACAACAACTCTGTGTCTCGTGCTCGATCTTTCGATCTTCCCGTGTTCCGAGGCCATATCTGCATATGCTAGGCTCGCCAATCAAACCTCGAAGACCCTGCGCGTGCAACAAGGCTTACACCCACTGTATGCGAACGACGAGATGTCTGACACCCGATCATCACGGCCTGCCTCATAACATAGAACTTTCTTGGTGGTGCGCAACGAGGGAGAACACAATTTTGGTATTTGTTAGGGATCATCCTATTCATGATGCTACCGTTGTATATCTAGCATATAAGCAATCAATAGGATGCACACACAACGGCACACAATAATGATGCAATGAAGTACGATTTGACATGGTCGATGCGTTGGACCTTCATGGCGCCATGTGCCTGGCCCCCGGCGCCCCGGCATGGCTCCGAGTCTACGGAGCCCTCCATTGCCTCCGACAGTACGAGTAATATCAAACTTACCGTAACCATGTCACATAAAATAATGCCTCTGCAAAACAAAGTTAGACGCCTCTAGCTTTATTTAGTTTTGCAAGTTTTACGTGGCATATAGGCTTATTCATAAGATAATCGCTTCCCTACCTACGAACTTTGTACCACAATGTCGATCGTATAATTTCATGTTTAACCATCCCTTTCGGGCCCTCCATTGAAAATGCTTTGCCGACTAGAGAGAGAGAAACAGACACCCGCCAGCCACATATACGGTGCAAGCCGTATGTCAGTAGTGGAACCAGTCTCACGTAAGCGTACTCGTAAAGTCGGTCCGGGCCGCTTCATCAACTCAATACCGAAGGCATCGCAAGTGCACGCTAGAGGGTAGCAAATATAAGAAAGACGTCCTCATTCAACATGAGTTCTAACCGTACCAGCAGTACTACGCATAGATCGGCTCTGATACCACTGAAGGGGTTCCGGTGCAGAAAACAATAATTTTTCTAGCGAATGAAACCCTAACTAGTCAGGATCTATCTATCTAGTAGATGCGATAACGGTGGCGGAACGGGTTACATTACCTCCATGTAGACCGATAGCGGGGATTACGCTCCCGCACAAGCGTTGACGATGAAGTCGAGGTCGCGGAGAACTTGTCGCGATGATGTAGACGATGACGCCGGGGTGTCGATGATGACCTGCGTCGACGGGCGTCGGGCGGAAGATGTCGAGGTGCCGACGGCAGGGGGTGCGCCCGCGGCAAGGGGGAGGCGGCGCGGCAGCTGCAGGGGGGCGAGACGACGTCGCCCAGGCTCCTTAAAAGAGTCGCCTCCGAGCAGTCGCAAACATACGGAGCTTAACGACAACCCCCGGTCATTCAAATCCAGCTGAAATCGCAGGGGTAGAACTTTTCTGGAATCCCGCAGGGCAACGGCGCCCGACGGTATAGCTTAGGTGGAGAGAGGAGGCAAAACGGGCAGAGAAACAGCTCGGCCGGCCTGCTACAAATTTAATTGTATTTTCAAATGAATTAATCCAATTAATATGCCTTGCTATATAAAGGGGGAGGGGGTGTGCAAACTCCCTATCTCCCCCATGTGGGACTAAACAAAGGAGGAGGGGGGTGGCGCACCCACATGGGCTGGCCGAACCAGCCATGGGCCCACCCCCTTTGTTGGTGCGGCTCCCCCTCTTGGGCCCTCTTAGGGCCCATGTAGGTGGGAGCCCCCCTTTTTCCTTTATTTAATTAATATTAAATTAATATAAAATATAATTAATTCATAATTAATATATTTAAATGCTATTTAATATCCCGTGACTCCGAAACATTTTCCGGACCACCCGAACAACTTTCGGACATCCCTGGAACCATTCCAGACCTTCCCGGAACTCCTTCCGGACCACCGGAACTCTTTCCGGATCATTTCTCTCTATCCAACAAAATCCTATATTATTCCAGAACCTATCTCCTAGTGTCGTTAAGACCTTAAGTTTGTTACTCTACGGTTCAAGAAAACACCAGACATGGTCGAGACACTCCGCTCACCAATGACCGTCATGGATACCTGGATGTATATGACGGCCCCTGTGCATTCCACGAATATCGTCGTTGAACCATAAATATGATATTTATTCCCTTTGTTTCTGCAATAATACCTTGTCTGAGATATGATCGTAGACATACCGATGTCTTTGTTGTATCTCGTTACCGACAAAGGTTATTGACTCGTTTGTGATATTACATCTCCATGACCTAGTCATAAGCTGCGCAGCTATATAGATGTAATCTCACCGAGTGGGCTCAGAGTATCTTTCCATTACAAGAATGAACAAATCCCGCTCTTGATCCTTACGTCTTGATGCTCTTTCGGAATACCCAAGATGGACACCGTTATTGTCATGCTATATAAGACACAATGTTTGATGCTCTCAAAGCACCCCTATGAAGCATCAATAAGTACGGTCTCACGGTCTAAGGAATAAGCTATCATATTCTTATCTATTGCAAATGACAAACATCGTTATACGATCTTATTGCAATACTTTGCGTATATCCATCATCTTATTGAACTAATAAGATGACCCCATTGTCAACCGACGTCATTGTCCTTGATCGGGAATCTCGATCAACAGTTGCCCAATGGACTAGTTCATATAGAGGCTAACTAGGGACCTGCTTGTCTATGTATCACACGTGTATTAATAATTCCGATTAATACAGTTATAGCATAATACACAAACCTATTATAAACTTATGAGATAATGCAATAAATACTACTTATTTATTTGCCTCTAGGGCATATCTCCTTCAAAGTCTTCCAATGATGTGCCAACATTATAAATCAAATCTTTATTTCCTCGATCTGCTTCGTAGGAATTTGATTTTCTTGTTAAATTTATTTCCTACTTCATTCTGAACTTGTTTGATGGAATCAAAGTTTCCAGACTAACATTCCCTGAGTGGATATCCATATATCTACTCGGAATATTCATGAAGTCTATGAAATAAAGAATTCCACTACACGTTAAAGTACTTCATTGATTTACATACACCCATATGCACGATTCTCAACAAGCTATACTCAAAACGTTCAGTAAAGTTCACGAAATAAAGGTCTCTACTACCCGTCAATTACTTCATTGAACCACATACATCTATATGTATGACTATCAATAAGTTATATGCCCGTTTTCCGAAAACGGTGTCACAGTTATTTTGCAAGTGTCAAAAGATCAAATCTTAGGACTTGTAGGTCCATCCAGTGTGGAGCTAATGCATATAACATTGACATGACTAAACGGTAGTGCCACACATATGTGGTGTCTTTATTAAGTTTGTATCCTTTGGCATTAATATTATGAATGTGGGAGCTTCTACCATCTAAATTCAAATCGACATATGATCATTACTTCATAAATATAGGACAACGAATTTGTCACTAATATATATGAAAAATTGTCTCGCTAGAGGAGACACACTTATAACGATCATACTAACAGGCGCTCATAAAGAATTTATTCAAATGGTAGATCTAGAGGGAGAGTGTCTATGGCCATCACAACAATTTGTCTGCCATTATCAACACGCATTGTCGCCTCATCCTTTCAAGCAGTAAACCTGGTTTTCATAAAACATGACTAGTATCAAAAACTTAGTCACTACTGCGAGTACTTGCTTAGCTAAAACATTCATAACATGTATATCATATATACACCATCATCATTGATGACTTCCGCCGATCTGTTTCATCTTCTTGATACTTCCAACGTAATCAAGAACCATGAAGGTGAACGATTCCCCTTGCGTGCAACACAACCTCGTACGCCTACGTTCTGTAACATCCCAACATTTTATAATATTCAAAAATCACTAAAATTTAAAACTTTTCTTTTATTAAAATAAAACATGAAATGTATAAGGAAACCAACTATGAAAGACTTCAAAATGGAGTTTAATATTTCCAATGACACAGTTTAAACATTTTATTATCCACTGTAATTCAAAAACCTAAAAATGTAGTTGACAAATATTTTACAAACTACAATCCATTTTATTTTAAGTAAATAGTTACATATAAGAAATTGATTCCAATCACATAGCCATAGCTATTCATAAATTAAAATAATATTTATAAGTGATCTTTTTAAACTATTTAAAACATGGATTACCCAAATAAACATTTCATTAACTTAAAATGAATTCCATTTATTTTCAACACCTAAAATGATTTTCTTGAATATGTATTCTATATAAGAAACGAATTGAATCAAAATTCCTTTCCAAAGTGGTTATGAAGTTTCAAAGGAATTATCATATTATAAAATATAATGTTGCACAGATTTTTTTCAATTAAAAATGAATACCCTATATTTCACATTTCCTAAACATTTTTTATAGTTAGTTCTTTAATATCATGCCAAAATAAAGATGAATGATTTCAGCAAAATAAGTTAAATAACTTAAATCCAAACATATTGAAATGTGGGTATTTTTACAAATTTATTTTAGCCAAAGGAAAATTTGAATGAGATAGAAATTCAAATTTGACTTTAAGTGTCAAATTTGTAATTAATCAATATTTCAAAATACTAATTTTCAAAAATATTTAAAACATACCCACAACTGGTTTAACAGCAAGATACTAATTTTACAAATTTTTAGAAATTAATTTGACATCATTTGGACATTTAAATCAAAAGATATGAATTAAAGAAATAAAATCAGAAAAGAAAATACTGGCTGACGTCATGCTGACGTCAGCAGATCTTCTTCAACCTCTAACCGAACGAAGCGCAGAATATGGATTCGAATCGGAGTCGATTTCCTCTCCGATTCGTGCGGGATACGATCTCCTGAAGCCCCTATATAAACCCCAGGTCCCCGCCGCCGTTTCCCCTCTCAAACCCTAGCTTCATCGCCCCCAGGCTGGCCGCAAACGCCGCCGCCGTTCGTCCATTACCGACGGCAAATTTCTCCAACCCCGGCGAGTACAAGACCTCCCGAGCCCTCTCACTGCTCTCTTTCTCTTTATTTTCCCCCTGCGCATCTTTTTCTAACTTGGCCGTGTTGCTTTCGTGCGCCAGAACGCCGTCCCCGTCATCGACAGGGGCTGGCCGCCGCCACCCGCAACTCCGGCGAGGAGTAAATCGAGCACCGGAGCCCCCCCCGCCACCAACCGACCTCCCCATCGCCTTCGCCGTGCTGCGCCGCGTCCGGAGCTGGCCTCCACGCATTCGGGGAAGCACGGAATCGACCGGAGCGTCCACGCCGAGCCACCGGCGCCGTCGTCCGCGCCATCTCCGGCGAGTTGCGCCGCCACGGTATGGTCCACGCCCCCAGCACCGTCCGATCTGCGATCAATGGCTAGGATTAGATCTGTTTAAATCCGAAGCGGTATCTGTTTTGATCCGTTGGATCTGGATCTGACGATCCAGATCACTCCACTTATCCACGTCAGCGCCGCGTGGCAGCCACGTCACTGCCCAGTCAGCTGCCACGTGGAAAACAATTTCCTTAATTAAATTTAATTGGCAATTTTACAGAAACACCCCTGTCACTTAGATCTCTTACAACTTTTTAACCACAACTCCAAATTTAATAATATTTATATATTTGGAAAGATCTTAACATGTAGATTATTTTGGATCTGACAAAATTAAAATTTGACTTAGTATAAAATATTCAAAATTCAAATGGTGAATTTGAGTATATTTGTAATAACTTTAAATCTATAAATCCAAAAATTGCAAATAAATATGTTTTAGAAACCTTAGAATATTTGTAAATTAATACCACTGCTATAAAATAATTTTGAGTAATTTTTGGATGATTTCATGGTTGTGTGTTTAATTTGAATAGTTTGACTAATTTTGAAATAACTTGTAATAGAAACATTAATTTTGACTAAATCCAATTGCAATAGATTTAATTAAATGCTCTCTGTCTATTAACACTAATTATAAGATTTTGTTATAAAAATTTAATCATAGGAAACTTTAATCTTAATAGTATTTCTTTTATTATATTTTCCAAAACTAGAAATTTATTAAATTGCATATATAAACTCATGCATATTTATAAAGAAATCACAAAAGTTATTTTGATGCTTCCTGTGATTTAAAATTTCATCTCATGCATAGCATATTTTATATTGTGGATATAATTCTCATAGGAAACCCCTCTTCATTAGTTTCTCTAAGTTAGAAAATAATTTCAACTTAGTATTTCTGTGAATTTCTACAATTAGACACTTAGAAAAATTCAACATGGAGCTGGAAGACCAAGGAAGGACTTAGCCAAACAAGACTTCAGAAGTATCTTCAAGGAGAAGAAACACTTAGAAGAAAATCAAGAAGAAGTCATGAAGACCAACTAGAAATATTTTCCAAGTCTTGCTCTCTCTCTCTCTTTCTTTTCTCTGAGACTTCATGAAGGACTTAGAAGAAAACAGACTCTGGAAGCATCCTCAAGATGTCAAGCACTTAGAAGAAAAGTGAGAAGAAGTTCAAGAAGGCCAACCTCCCTTTTATTCTCTAAGTCTCTCTCTCTGTCTTTTCTTCTCCTCTGAGACTTTGAAGACTAAGTAAATCCAAGACCAGCCTCGAGGATACAAGAATCATCAAGTCTGAAGATTCATCAAGACTACCAAGAAATCAATCAAGACATCATCCAGAAGAAAGTTACAAGTCTGGAGATGAAGCCTGGAGGACAACTACAACTTTCTTTCTATCTTTCCCTCTTTCCTAATCTTGTCTTTAGACTTAAACAAATTTTGATCATGATGTTATCATCTTGAAGTTGTTGGATCCTAGCAGCATAGTGGGATGAAGCGGCCTGGAAACAAACCTTACATGTCCACGTACATGAGACTTGTTCCACAATTTAAGTGGCTGGCCGGGTGTCTGTCTCTCTCACTATAGTGAATGTCCAATTTACAAAGAGTTGATAATAATTGTTGATCATCTTAAACAAATGACATAGTAATTTTTCTCTAAGTATTTTGCACATCATGGCTAAGCCATTGAGTGCTTGTTTAAAGATGTTATAAAACAAAGTATTTTTCTCCAACTTTAGTCCTTAGTCCTTTTGGACCAACCTATTTTTCCTTGCAATAACTTAAGAGATTTTTATAGCATAACATGCATCTCTAGCCTTAGAAATAATTGGCATATCATACATGACATGTTTTCCTTAGGAGTTTTACAAAACTTGTTGTTCATTTGATATGAGCATGTATGTTTGAAGATTGTTGTTTGTTGATTGTGGTATTGTTGTTGCTATTATTGTTTAGATTAAACGGAGAGCAAACGTTCGTTGTTGAAAAGAGTTTGTGAACAAACGACAACATTCAAAGGCAAGTGGCACACCTCATAAACTTCCTATTTTTATATGCATTACTTAGTGTATTTTTATATGCATGTGTTGCTATGCTAAACCTGTGTAGAACTCCTTATTCCTGTGTCTAGGTTCCTATATCATACTTAGCAGAAATATTGATGCTATGCAATTGATGAAAGATCTTATAAAAGGTTAAGTGACTACTCAGGGCTGTGCTCATGGCTGTCTTCGCCTAGGATGAATTTCTATTCTACTTAGGGCTGTGAGCATGGTGATTTTTACCTGAGAGTGCACATCCACTAAGTTAATGAAACACCTGGGTGGTAATTGGTCGGATGGTTTATGTTGAGTGGCTACTCAGGTCCATTTCTATGGTTTCTAGAGTATGTACACTTGAGAATGGCCACCCAGGAACCGAGGAATCTGAAGAACTCCGAGTGACGATTGCTTCCAGTGCAGCCATTGCCATATGGGCTCTGGCTTGATCAATTATGTTGCGTGGACTCTCTCCGGCTTGACAAGAAGATGTAGAGGGATGTTAGGTGGAACGGGTCAAGCCAG
Organism: Poa annua; assembly: GCA_026929855.1. Taxonomy (NCBI): domain Eukaryota; kingdom Viridiplantae; phylum Streptophyta; class Magnoliopsida; order Poales; family Poaceae; genus Poa; species Poa annua. Next base: position 54,506,597 of record CM049426.1, on the reverse strand, counting down.
GTGGGAGGGAAAATGCTTCTGAAAGATCTCGTCTCATTCTCTCCTTTCCTTATCACAAATGGTGTGTAAAGGATACCTTGGGTTGAATGGGTACAATGGTGAAAGTGCACAACCTCTGCAGAGTGTAAAACTAAGTACTTAGCCGTGTCCCCGGTTACGGACAATTTTGAGCAGCTGATCAAGGACGTCAACGGAGGATTCCATCATTCCAACTTCAAAAGTAAAACTTGATGGGTGAACAAGGGAAGATGAGATTTATGGTTTTCATGCCATACTCGTCGATTCTAAGAAAAGTGTTTTCCAAAAAGATAGGAAAAATTGGCTTTATGCAAATTAGCCTTGAGCTCCACCAGCCAAATATGCATATAGGCTTTAGAGTTATTCCATAAGTGTCCACCATAGTGTCACTTGCCAGACTCCATTTTTAATGGAATCTGACCCACGTTGTTGCAATATTTTTCTTATTGCAGATTTGATCAGATGACGAGTGAGGTTTCGTAAAGGTTTCAAGTCTACAACCAACATGTTTTCGCCTGTGGCAACATGAAAGTTATAGAGGCTCACTGCTATTGTATTTTCCGTTGTGTACTTTTTCAATGCTAGCTTTACGCTATGCAACTTGTATCAAATATTTTGTAATTCTGGATCATCGATGTAATAAAATTGACCTTTGTTGTGATATTATATCGTAAACTGTGTGTGCAAATGAATCGATCCAGGGATTTGCACTATACACAGGTATCTGCCTTATTTAAAGTGCAGGTACGCTACACGTTCTTAGTATGAGCTCGGAGCATCATGATCTTTTATCATCAGCTTCTTTTGAGTTGTGGAGCATGACACTGGAAACACTTTCTGTTGCGCCACTCTGATGTCTGGAGAGAAATTTCATCAACTTCGTCTTGCTCTATTTTCTTTCCCACTTGTACCCTAGGATAAGAAACTATTTCTTTTGCAAGGTACATTTCGGCAATATTTTTGCCTATGTCGTGAGACATGTACCCAAATAATTCTTTAGGTACGGTACACTACAAAGATTTATCCATTTTAGTTTTGATCACATCGAAACACTAAATTGTTGAAACGACAATCTAGGCTAAAAGCCATGCCATCACTCATATGGTATTGTATCCATGGATTTAAATGGTTTCCCTATTATCTAACGTGAATGTTACGTTTCTACCATACGACTCCAAAGATCACTATAATTCGATAAGAAATTTATTTACCAGACACTATCCAATAGGGTGCGATTATGACGGCATATCATACCATAACACTATGGTGTTCCATGCGACATAATTTGTGGAACTCTTCTCACAAGTCTTCCAATCATATGCCAACATTATAACTCAAATCTTTATTTCCTCGATCTGTATCACAGGAATCTGATTTTCTTGTTAAATTTAATTTCCTACTTCATTCTGAATTGTTTGATCGAATCAAAATTTCCAGACTAACATTCCCTAAGTGGATATCCATATATCTACTGTAGCGCCCCATCTTTAAATAAAGATGGAACACCTGTGTTATGTGCTAGTCCCTGGATCACTGCCAGCACCACAGTACAAAATATATAGTATCATTGCATAAGTATCAAAATACTACATCGAGATCCAAAAATAGCCAAGTATAGCTTTATTACAAAGTGCATAGTCATGAAGACTAGCTAAAATATTCAGAGTTCACAACGAAAATAAAAGCAATGTGCCTTCTCTTCTAGCATACGCCACAAGCAGACATGTTGGGTGTAGAATCGAGTCCAAACTTACTCCTCATCAGAATTACCTGCACATTTGAATATGCAGCCCCCGAAGGAGGTCAATACAATGAAGTATTGGCAAGTGACTATGGTGGATAAATTATGACAAGTCTAATTCTATATGCATATTTGGCTTGGTGGAGTTTGTAGGCTATTTTGCAGAAAGCCAGTTTTCTCCTATCTTTTGTAAAACATTTTTGTATCTCAAAGACTTGGCACCAAGGGATGAAGCCCAAGTGCACCACTAATTCTTTCCTTAGTCAAATTTTACTTTACGAAAACCATGTTGAGATTCTTCCGTCCATCCTTGTCCAGTTGCTCGAAGTTGTCCATCACCGGGGACACGGCTGAGTACTCAGTTTGTCGACTCTGCAGAGGTTGTGCACTTTCACCTTAAGACTCAATTTGTCCGAGAAATCCTATACACGCGGAGTGTATTATGGAAAGGAGAGAATTGAGACAAGAACTTTCAGAAGAAGAATGCAACCATACTAGCAAGACCCGTTCCACCTATCAACTCTACATCTGCTTGTCAAGCTGACAGGTTGCACTCTCACAACTTAGTAGTTCTAGACAGAGCCCATTGTCAAAAGGCTGCACGGGAAGCTTCTAAACTTGGAGGGACTTAGAAATCTCTTTGTTCCTGGGTGGCCGTCCACAAGTGTACTTCTGGGTGAAAACCACCATACTCATGGCCCTAAGTAGAATAGAAATTCATCCTAGGCAAAGACAACCACAAGCATGGTCCCAAAAGCCACTCAACGTAAACCAAACAACCAATTCCACCCAGAAGTGCATTCAAAGTTTTAACACTTAGCAATAATTCTATAACATGATAAGTAAACTCCTTTATAGCATAGCTAAGCATCTAATAAAACTTTTGGTGGCTGCATGGGGAGGGATGGCTACACACTACTAGGATATTTTCAAAGTGTAAACTAACTTAACATTATAAGATAGTATCAAAATTTCCCTATCATGCATACTACTCAAAAATCTACTAATAATGCATATAGAAAACATAGGATAGGTTATGAATGTCACTTGCCTTGGTAACAAGAGGAACAAGCATAGCAAGAATAACAATCACAAGGACCTTCCTCCTCTTCACAATCTAGAGACAAACAATACACTAAATAAACACACAAGCATAACACTTAAAATATCAATAAAAAAATATGTATGCATGTTTAATATGCAATGAACTTAACAAGACCAATTAATTACTATATTAAGTTCTCTGTTATTCATGCATAAAAATGCAATGATCAATATTTTAATATTTTAATTAATCATTTAAATAATGATCATATTAGTAGTTTTAAATTCTAAAACCAATTTCATTAAGTCTATTAGAAGAAGTTTCAAATAAAACTCATGTTACACTCTCTGGACAGAGGGCATTAATAAATCTCCAAAACAATTGGATTTATTTGAAAAGAGATTTTATCAATTAAGTTATAGATTTAATATCCGAAAGCTAAACAATTAAATTCCGCAATTTATTATACACTAAAAGGATAAACTAATGAAACCATATTAAACTACACGAGCAGAGCTTCACGTGGATATAAAATTCATCAAATTTGGATGAACAGATCAAAAGTTATGAATTTTGTAAGTTTGTGTCATTTTCTGTTTTTAAAACAATTTCTCTGCCGAAATAGAAAATAGAAACGCCACGCGGCGCGCTCTGATTGGGCGATACCGGTTCGCCGCGGATCGGCGCGGCAGCCGTCCGATCTAACTTACATCGGACGCTCCAGATCAGATGGACGAAACGGTAAAGGAGATTCAATCTCGCCCGTCCGATCTCAAACGAACCGCTCGGATCTAAAGTGAGTAACGCGGCCGGCCGGAGTACGCCGGAGATCAATCCTACGGTGGTGCCATCGCCGGAATTTTGCCGGAAAACGTAATAACGCGTACGGGAGGGAATGGCGCATACCGAGAGGTGCCGGGCGTCGCGTAGAAGCTAAGGACGTGGTCTAGGGCGTAACGGGCGTCCTCCTCCGTGTACCACTCGCCGGCCGGCGGCGAAAGCTTCGGTCGAGCACGGATTTGAGAGTCCAGCTGCGGATGAATAAAGATAGGAACATGAGAAGATGCTTAAGGACGAGGAGAATCGAGTGGGAGGTTCGGAAGCTCCTGATGGGGTCCATACACACCAGAATCGAAGAAGTGGCCGGCGGCAATGGCGGCGGCGCGGCCTCAAATTGGAGCAGCCTGGGGGCGAGTTCGTTTAGGGTATGAGAGGGGAAAAGAGGCGGCGGGGATGGGGTATAAATAGGAGGAGCCAGAGATCGTATCCCGCAAGAAAAGGATCGGATTGATCCGGATTTTGGGTTCTGTTAGAGTTCGTTTGTGACTCGAATTGGGGAAAGTGATGACAGGTGGGGTCCGGTTGTCAGCGTGAGAGGAGAGGGAGAATATGGGCTGCGTTTGCTGGGCCGTTACCTCCTGCGCGCGCGGCGGATAGTAGAGAGGACGAAGTGGGCTTCAGCCCAGGTGGGCTTCTCTCCCCTTTTTTTTTTAACAAAACCTTTTCTGATTTCAAACCTTTAATTCAAATTTGATTTTTAAAACTTATCAAAATATTTCAGAAAAATTCATAAAAATATGTTTTGAAAAGCTAATTTAATTTATGACTTTTTGATATCATTTTGTTAAATAAATAAAATAATAAAATACAGATTTGTATGAGGAGCTCAAATAAACCTCTTTAATGAAAACAATTTTATTTAATATTATAATTAAAATTCAATTTCCTTCTTATGTGTTCTCAATGTCATACTTTTATGATGCATGATGCATAAATGCAAAGTTTTAAATTTTTGAGAAAATTGGGATGTTGCAGACTAACCCCCTTAAGAAGAAGCTCGCCCTCGAGCTTCGGAAAGGTCAGCAAATAGGTGTGGGTGGTCTTCTCGGAGGTCATCCTCTCGTTCCCAGGTGGCTTCGTCTTCGGTGTGATGATTCCACTGGACCTTGCAAAACTTGATGGTTTTGGTACGGGTGACTCTTTCTGATGTCTGTAATATCTTGATGGGCTTCTCTTCGTATGTCAGGTCACTCTCCAATTGTACCTCCTCGAGGGGTACTGTATCCTTTAAAGGAACTCCCATCATCTCGGGATGACATTTCTTCAACTGACTGACATGGAACACATTATGAACATCAGACAGTACTTCAGGTAGTTCTAACTCATATGCCACTTCACCTTTGCGAGACAGAATTTTGAATGGTCCTATGAATCGAGGTGCTAACTTCCCTTTGATTCCAAACCTTTTCACGCCCCGAAGTGGTGACACTCTTAAATAGGTCCTATCACCCACTTCATAGGTGACTTCTCTACGCTTGGAATCTGCGTAGCTTTTCTGGCGTGACTGTGCTATTTTCAATCTGTCCTTAATCAGCCTGACTTTCTCTTCAGCATCTTGTATTATATCAGGCCCAAAGAAACTCCGTTCTCCTACACCACTCCACAATAGTGGGGTTGTGCATTTCTTTCCATATAATGCTTCAAACGGTGCCATCTCAATGCTAACTTGGTAACTATTGTTGTAGGAGAACTCAGCGTATGGCAAATTATCATCCCAACTTGATCCATAGTCGAGCGCACAAGCTCTTAACATATCTTCTAAAATCTGATTCACTCTTTCAGTCTGACCATCTGTTTGCGGGTGGAAAGCCGTACTGAATTCCAATCTGGTTCCCAAAGATTCGTGCAACTGCTTCCAGAAATGAGAAGTGAACTGGGTCCCCCTATCAGACACGATACTCTTAGGAACGCCGTGCAGGCACACAATTCTCTTCATGTAAATATCAGCTAGCTTTGCACTAGTATAAGTGGTCTTCACGGGTATGAAGTGAGCTATTTTGGTTAGACGACAAACAATAACCCAAATAGAATCATAACCCGATCTGGTCCTTGGTAATCCCGTGATGAAGTCCATCCCAATGGAATCCCACTTCCAATCCGGTACTTTCAAAGGTTGTAAGAGTCATGCTGGTTTCTGATGTTCTGCCTTTACTCGACTACATACATCACACTTGGCGATGTATTCTGCTATTTCTCTCTTCAGATTATTCCACCAAAATCTCTCTTTCACATCCATATACATCTTTGTATTTCCCGGATGAATTGAATAAGGTGTTTCATGAGCTTCTTGCAGAATTAACTTCCTAAGGTCAGGGTCATTGGCCACACATACACGTTTTTCAAACCACAAAATTCCCTGCTCATCCTCATGAAATCCTTTAGCTTTTCCAGCTCTTAAATTGACTTTGATCTCTTCCATTTCCTTGTCTCCTTTCTGAGCTTCACGTATCTTGTCCATCAAAGTGGGCTGTACCACTAATGAGGTTACAAACCCTTCAGGTACTACTTCCAACCTGAGGTCCTTAAATGCCGTACACAAATCCTCGGGTAATTCTCCTGCTGTAAGGCCATTCACATACACTTTTTGGCTCAGGGCATCTGCTACCACATTAGCTTTTCCGGGATGGTATTGAAGACTTAGATCATAATCTTTAATCAGTTCCAACCATCTTCTTTGTCTCATATTCAATTCCTTCTGTGTAAATATGTACTTCAAACTTTTGTGGTCCGTGAATACCTCACATCTTTTTCCCATCAGGTAGGGTCTCCAAGTTTTTAGGGCATGCACTACTGATGCTAACTCGTGATCATGAGTTGGATAATTTGCTTCATGTTTCTTGAGTTGTCTAGAGGCATAAGATGTCACTCTGCCTTCCTGCATCAACACACTTCCCAAGCCTTGGCGTGAAGCATCACAGTATACTTGGAATTCCTTCTCCAAATCAGGTAAACATAGAACTGGGGCTGAAACCAGACGTTTCTTCAACTCCTGAAAACTGGCTTCGCATGCCTCTGTCCACTCAAATTTCTTCTCCTTCTTTAATAATTCCGTCAAGGCCTTGGCAATCTTGGAGAAGTTTTCAATGAATCGTCGGTAGTATCCTGCTAGACCCAGAAAACTTCGTAATTCACCAACATTCTTCGGCGGTTCCCAATTAGTTACAGCTGAAACCTTTTCAGGATCCACTGCTATACCTTCCTTGGACACCACATGGCCTAAAAATCCGACTTGTTCTAACCAAAACTCACACTTGCTGTACTTGGCATACAACTTATGTTCACGTAGTCTCTGCAAGACCTGACGCAAGTGCTCTTCATGTTCTTGGTGACTCTTGGAATAGATTAGAATATCATCTATGAATACGACCACAAACTTATCCAGAAAATCCATGAACACTTTATTCATCATATTCATGAAATAGGCTGGTGCATTGGTTAATCCAAAAGGCATTACTGTGTACTCATAAGAGCCATATCTCGTAACAAATGCAGTTTTGGGTATATCCATTTCTCTAACTTTCATTTGGAGGTACCCCGATCAAAGATCGATCTTTGAGAAAACACAAGCACCTTCCAGTTGATCAAATAGTTCATTTATCTTGGGTAACGGGTACTTGTTTTTGATAGTTTGCTCGTTTATATCTCTGTAATCCGTGACTAGCCTCTGGGTTTGATCCTTCTTTTTAACAAATAAGACTGGTGCTCCCCATGGCGATGAACTTGGACGAATGAATCCTTTCTGGATATGTTCCTCTAATTGCTTCTTGAGCTCTTTCAATTCATCGACGGCCATAGGATAAGGTCTTTTTGCTATTGGCCCTGTTCCCGGCTTAAGTTCGATGAGAAACTCTACATCTCTATCAGGTGGCATTCCCGGTAGTTCCTCCGGAAAAACATCTGGGTATTCCTTGACGATAAGCACATCACCAAGGCTAACCCCCTTAAGAGAATTTAGCCTAACCTTCTTAAGTTCGAAAGTTGATCGGAACTTAATCTTCCTTTTCTCTGGGGTGGTGAGGGTGATTGCTCTATTCGCACAATCTATGATTCCTTCAAAACGAGTCATCCAATCCATTCCGATGATAACATCCAATCCTTGAGTTTCTAGGATGACTAAGTCTGTTGAGAAGGTGTGTTTTCCAATTTGCAAGTCTAACTGCCTACACCCGGAATTTACTAGCATCTCTCCTCCAGGTGAACTTACCCTAATAGGTTTTCCTAGACTTTCCTCAGCTAACCCATGTTTGTTAACAAAAGCTCTTGATATGAATGAATGAGATGCTCCAGTATCAAATAAAACTAATGCTGGAAAGGAGTTGAGCAAGAACGTACCAATCACAGCATCAGGTTCATCATGAACTTCTTCCACATTGATGTGGTTCACTTGTCCCTTCTGGAAAGGATTGGGCTTGGAATTTTCATCAGCTTTCTTCTCTGGGCAATCAGTTGCATAATGTCCTGTCTTCTTGCATTTGTAGGAGGTCACATGAGACAAGTCTTTCTTCCCTTCATGGTTAGGACGGTGATTACCATTCCCATGATTATGACCATGATGATGGTTTCCCCTGGATCCACCATTATTTCCATTGTATCCTCCATTGCTTCCTTTGTTCCCTCCATTGTGGTTATGACCATGATGTTTTTGGCCACTACCAGTGTTAGAGTGATTCCAGGGTTTATGACTACTGACTTCAGAGGTGTGTTTCTTATATGCCCCTTCAGAATGAACCTTACTTGCACTGAACTTCCTCTTCCTATTCTCTTCCTTTCTTATGTTGTTGTCCAAGGTGATAGCTTGATCCAGCAGAGCTTGATAGCTTGGTGTATATGCCACAGACAAAGGTATCTTCAGTTCTCCCTTAAGCCCATTGAGGAACTTTTCCTTCCTCTTTGCATCAGTATCGATGTCCTCTGGTGCATACCTTGATAGCATACAGAAGTCATCCATATACTCCTTCAGAGTTCTACCTCCTTGCCTCAAGCTGCGAAATTCATCTTTCTTCAGATTCATTATACCTGAGGAGATGTGAGCATTCCGAAAGCCTTCCTTGAACGCATCCCAAGTCATGCCATCCAAAGGATGAGTCACTTGAAAATTTTCCCACCACAATGCTGCGGGTCCTTCCAACAGGTGTGCAGTGAACCTCACTTTTTCTGCCTCAGAACATTCACAAGTTACTAAGTCCTTGTTGACTGAACGGAGCCAGTCATCCGCCACTATTGGTTCAGTAGCAGAGGAGAACTTATTAGTCCTAAGCCTTAGGAATCTAGCAAGTCTGTCCACTGGGGGTGGGGGTGGAGGTGGCGGGTTGTTGTTGTTGTGGTTGTTGTTGTTGTTGTTGGTTGCTGCAATGAACTGAGTCATCATATTCATCAACTGAGCTTGAGCGGCCATCAGTTGTTGCATGACGTCGTCGTTGCTGGTATCACGACGAGGAGGCATCTGTAGGGTTTTTCAGCATAGATGAGTGAAAGATAGACAGAACTAAGAGAAGAAAAATCCTACCCATGCACAAAGTAACCAAGTCAACACAAACAACTCTCATAAGACAACTTAAAAAAAGACAAGTCTACTTAGCAAAACAAAACAAGTAGTCTAAATTGATTTAATAAAACAACAGAGTCTGCAAACCAAACAATTCTATCATTGTCACACCACAAGTTGGAGATCAATGTTTTAAAAAGAACGACGAACTAAACGAGGGAGAACATGGTGGTCCAACTACTAAGTCTAAACTTCGTCCATGACGTCTCCTTCATCTTCCTCCACTTCCTCGATGGTGATGCCTTCCTTCGTAAGGATCTCCTTGTAGTCATTCACCTCCTTCTCCAAGGCCTCATTCTTCTCCTGTAACATTGTCGTCTCACGGTGCAGAGTCTCGATTGCTTCCTTCTCCAGGACTTCAATCTTTTCTTGTAGCATTGTCTTCTCACGGCGTAGAGTCTCGATCAAATCTCGATCAGCTTCGAACTCGATGTCGTTGCTCTGGATTTCATCCTTCAAGGTCCTGATCTCCTTGTTCTTGTCTCTAATTCTCTTTTCTTGGCTTTGAAACTTCTTCTCTTGAGCTCGGAACTTCTCCTCTTGAGCGTTGGCCACCTCTTCTTGGGCTTCAATCTTCTTTTGAGTCTCCTTGACTTGTGCCATTATTTCATCATTCTTCAACAGCTCATTGCGTCTATCTTCTTCTAGTTGCCAGAGGTGAAGTTCTAAGTCTTGGAGATATGGGTACAAAGCTTCTGGTTTGTTTTTGTCTTCCTCGCTAATACAGTAAGGAATCCCATGTTCGTCACGTTGGCCAAGGTGAGCAAAGTAGTGGTCTTTTAACTCTTCTTGGTATTGCAAGCAAAGACGTCCTATTAGCTCCTGCGTGACGAGATTCAGCCCTTTCTCCAAGGAGTCACTAATCGACTTGTACTGGATGTCTTCGGTCTTGGGTTCAGTCTGGCGCCCTTGTCGGTAAAGGCGAATTCCCCATACGTCTTCTTTGTTGAAGTGCTTCAGCTGGCTTGCCTTGATGATGGGTGTTGGAAGTGCCAACAGTTCTACCAACTCTAGGAGATATCTTCCAAAGCGCATGTCCTTGAAGTCCTCCGCGGTTTGATACATGAAGAATGACATCCTTAAGTGATAAAGGTAAAGTTTATTAAACCAGACAAAGGTAATATAAACTAATCGTGGAGTACTTAAGTACTTAGAGAAAAAGAAGTTCTTTTCTAACAGGTGATCAATACTATTATCAACTCTTTTGTACGTCGGATATTCACTATAGTGAGAGAGACAGACACCCGGCCAGCCACTTATAATTGTGGAACAGGTCTCATGTACGTGGACATGTAAGGTTAGTCCCGGGCCGCTTCATCCCACTATGCTGTTAGGATCCAACATACTTCAAAGATGGTAATATTATGATCAAAAAGGAGGCTTAACCAATCCTAAGGGCTCGAACCTACAGGCAACACTTTAGCTCTGATACCATTTTGTAGCGCCCCATCTTTAAATAAAGATGGAACACCTGTGTTATGTGCTAGTCCCTGGATCACTGCCAGCACCACAGTACAAAATATATAGTATCATTGCATAAGTATCAAAATACTACATCGAGATCCAAAAATAGCCAAGTATAGCTTTATTACAAAGTGCATAGTCATGAAGACTAGCTAAAATATTCAGAGTTCACAACGAAAATAAAAGCAATGGGCCTTCTCTTCTAGCATACGCCACAAGCAGACATGTTGGGTGTAGAATCGAGTCCAAACTTACTCCTCATCAGAATTACCTGCACATTTGAATATGCAGCCCCCGAAGGAGGTCAATACAATGAAGTATTGGCAAGTGACTATGGTGGATAAATTATGACAAGTCTAATTCTATATGCATATTTGGCTTGGTGGAGTTTGTAGGCTATTTTGCAGAAAGCCAGTTTTCTCCTATCTTTTGTAAAACATTTTTGTATCTCAAAGACTTGGCACCAAGGGATGAAGCCCAAGTGCACCACTAATTCTTTCCTTAGTCAAATTTTACTTTACGAAAACCATGTTGAGATTCTTCCGTCCATCCTTGTCTAGTTGCTCGAAGTTGTCCATCACCGGGGACACGGCTGAGTACTCAGTTTGTCGACTCTGCAGAGGTTGTGCACTTTCACCTTAAGACTCAATTTGTCCGAGAAATCCTATACACGCGGAGTGTATTATGGAAAGGAGAGAATTGTGACAAGAACTTTCAGAAGAAGAATGCAACCATACTAGCAAGACCCGTTCCACCTATCAACTCTACATCTGCTTGTCAAGCTGACAGGTTGCACTCTCACAACTTAGTAGTTCTAGACAGAGCCCATTGTCAAAAGGCTGCACGGGAAGCTTCTAAACTTGGAGGGACTTAGAAATCTCTTTGTTCCTGGGTGGCCGTCCACAAGTGTACTTCTGGGTGAAAACCACCATACTCATGGCCCTAAGTAGAATAGAAATTCATCCTAGGCAAAGACAACCACAAGCATGGTCCCAAAAGCCACTCAACATAAACCAAACAACCAATTCCACCCAGAAGTGCATTCAAAGTTTTAACACTTAGCAATAATTCTATAACATGATAAGTAAACTCCTTTATAGCATAGCTAAGCATCTGATAAAACTTTTGGTGGCTGCATGGGGAGGGATGGCTACACACTACTAGGATATTTTCAAAGTGTAAACTAACTTAACATTATAAGATAGTATCAAAATTTCCCTATCATGCATACTACTCAAAAATCTACTAATAATGCATATAGAAAACATAGGATAGGTTATGAATGTCACTTGCCTTGGTAACAAGAGGAACAAGCACAGCAAGAATAACAATCACAAGGACCTTCCTCCTCTTCACAATCTAGAGACAAACAATACACTAAATAAACACACAAGCATAACACTTAAAATATCAATACAAAAATATGTATGCATGCTTAATATGCAATGAACTTAACAAGACCAATTAATTACTATATTAAGTTCTCTGTTATTCATGCATAAAAATGCAATGATCAATATTTTAATATTTTAATTAATCATTTAAATAATGAGCATATTAGTAGTTTTAAATTCTAAAACCAATTTCATTAAGTCTATTAGAAGAAGTTTCAAATAAAACTCATGTTACACTCTCTGGACAGAGGGCATTAATAAATCTCCAAAATAATTGGATTTATTTGAAAATAGATTTTATCAATTAAGTTATAGATTTAATATCCGAAAGCTAAACAATTAAATTCCGCAATTTATTATACACTAAAAGGATAAACTAATGAAACCATATTAAACTACACGAGCAGAGCTTCACGTGGATATAAAATTCATCAAATTTGGATGCACAGATCAAAAGTTATGAATTTTGTAAGTTTGTGTCATTTTCTGTTTTTAAAACAATTTCTCTGCCGAAATAGAAAATAGAAACGCCACGCGGCGCGCTCTGATTGGGCGATACCGGTTCGCCGCGGATCAGCGCGGCAGCCGTCCGATCTAACTTACATCGGACGCTCCAGATCGGATGGACGAAACGGTAAAGGAGATTCAATCTCGCCCGTCCGATCTCAAACGAACCGCTCGGATCTAAAGTGAGTAACGCGGCCGGCCGGAGTACGCCGGAGATCAATCCTACGGTGGTGCCATCGCCGGAATTTTGCCGGAAAACGTAATAACGCGTACGGGAGGGAATGGCGCATACCGAGAGGTGCCGGGCGTCGCGTAGAAGCTAAGGACGTGGTCTAGGGCGTAACGGGCGTCCTCCTCCGTGTACCACTCGCCGGCCGGCGGCGAAAGCTTCGGTCGAGCACGGATTTGAGAGTCCAGCTGCGGATGACGAAAGATAGGAACATGAGAAGATGCTTAAGGACGAGGAGAATCGAGTGGGAGGTTCGGAAGCTCCTGATGGGGTCCATACTCACCAGAATCGAAGAAGTGGCCGGCGGCAATGGCGGCGGCGCGGCCTCAAATTGGAGCAGCCTGGGGGCGAGTTCGTTTAGGGTATGAGAGGGGAAAAGAGGCGGCGGGGATGGGGTATAAATAGGAGGAGCCAGAGATTGTATCCCGCAAGAAAAGGATCGGATTGATCCGGATTTTGGGTTCTGTTAGAGTTCGTTTGTGACTCGAATTGGGGAAAGTGATGACAGGTGGGGTCCGGTTGTCAGCGTGAGAGGAGAGGGAGAAGATGGGATGCGTTTGCTGGGCCGTTACCTCCTGCGCGCGCGGCGGATAGCAGAGAGGACGAAGTGGGCTTCGGCCCAGGTGGGCTTCTCTCCCCTTTTTTTTTTTAACAAAACCTTTTCTGATTTCAAACCTTTAATTCAAATTTGATTTTTAAAACTTATCAAAACATTTCAGAAAAATTGATAAAAATATGCTTTGAAAAGCTAATTTAATTTATGACTTTTTGATATCATTTTGTTAAATAAATAAAATAATAAAATACAGATTTGTATGAGGAGCTCAAATAAACCTCTTTAATGAAAACAATTTTATTTAATATTATAATTAAAATTAGATTTACTTCTTATGTGTTCTCAATGTCATACTTTTATGATGCATGATGCATAAATGCAAAGTTTTAAATTTTTGAGAAAATTGGGATGTTACATCTACTCGGAATATTCATGAAGTCTATAAAATAAAGACTTCCACTATTCAGGGGGAGACGACGTCGCCCAGGCTCCTCAAAAGAGTCGCCTCCGAGCAGTCGCAAACATACGGAGCTTAACGACAACCCCCGGTCATTCAGATCCAGCTGAAATCGCAGGGGTAGAACTTTTCTGGAATCCCGCAGGGCAACGGCGCCCGACGGTATAGCTTAGGTGGAGAGAGGAGGCAAAACGGGCAGAGAAACAGCTGGGCCGGCCTGCTACAAATTTAATTGTATTTTCAAATGAATTAATCCAATTAATATGCCTTGCTATATAAAGGGGGAGGGGGTGTGCAAACTCCCTATCTCCCCCATGTGGGACTAAACAAAGGAGGAGGGGGGTGGCGCACCCACATGGGCTGGCCGAACCAGCCATGGGCCCACCCCCTTTGTTGGTGCGGCTCCCCCTCTTGGGCCCTCTTAGGGCCCATGTAGGTGGGAGCCCCCCTTTTTCCTTTATTTAATTAATATTAAATTAATATAAAATATAATTAATTCATAATTAATATATTTAAATGCTATTTAATATCCCGTGACTCCGAAACATTTTCCGGACCACCCGAACAACTTTCGGACATCCCTGGAACCATTCCAGACCTTCCCGGAACTCCTTCCGGACCACCGGAACTCTTTCCGGATCATTTCTCTCTATCCAACAAAATCCTATATTATTCCAGAACCTATCTCCTAGTGTCGTTAAGACCTTAAGTTTGTTACTCTACGGTTCAAGAAAACACCAGACATGGTCGAGACACTCCGCTCACCAATGACCGTCAGGGATACCTGGATGTATATGACGGCCCCTGTGCATTCCACGAATATCGTCGTTGAACCATAAATATGATATTCATTCCCTTTGTTTCTGCGATAATACCTTGTCTGAGATATGATCGTAGACATACCGATGTCTTTGTTGTATCTCGTTACCGACAAAGGTTATTAACTCGTTTGTGATATTACATCTCCATGACCTAGTCATAAACTGCGCAGCTATATAGATGTAATCTCACCGAGTGGGCTCAGAGTATCTTTCCATTACAAGAATGAACAAATCCCGCTCTTGATCCTTACGTCTTGATGCTCTTTCGGAATACCCAAGATGGACACCGTTATTGTCATGCTATATAAAACACAATGTTTGATGCTCTCAAAGCACCCCTATGAAGCATCAATAAGTACGGTCTCACGGTGTAAGGAATAAGCTATCATATTCTTATCTATTGCAAATGACAAACATCGTTATACGATCTTATTGCAATACTTTGCGTATGTCCATCATCTTATTCAACTAATAAGATGACCCCATTGTCAACCGACGTCATTGTCCTTGATCGGGAATCTCGATCAACAGTTGCCCAATGGACTAGTTCATATAGAGGCTAACTAGGGACCTGATTGTCTATGTATCACACGTGTATTAATAATTGCGATTAATACAGTTATAGCATAATACACAAACCTATTATAAACTTATGAGATAATGCAATAAATACTACTTATTTATTTGCCTCTAGGGCATATCTCCTTCAAAGTCTTCCAATGATGTGCCAACATTATAAATCAAATCTTTATTTCCTCGATCTGCTTCGTAGGAATTTGATTTTCTTGTTAAATTTATTTCCTACTTCATTCTGAACTTGTTTGATGGAATCAAAGTTTCCAGACTAACATTCCCTGAGTGGATATCCATATATCTACTCGGAATATTCATGAAGTCTATGAAATAAAGAATTCCACTACACGTTAAAGTACTTCATTGATTTACATACACCCATATGCACGATTCTCAACAAGCTATACTCAAAACGTTCAGTAAAGTTCACGAAATAAAGGTCTCTACTACCCGTCAATTACTTCATTGAACCACATACATCTATATGTATGAGTATCAATAAGTTATATGCCCGTTTTCCGAAAACGGTGTCTTAGTTATTTTGCAAGTGTCAAAAGAGAAAATCTAAGGACTTGTAGATCCATCCGGTATGGAGCTAATTCATTGACTATAACACTGACATGAATTAAACGGTAGTGCCACACATATGTGGTGTCTTTATTAAGTTTGTATCCTTTGGCATTAATATTATGAATGTGGGAGCTTCTACCATCTAAATTCAAATCGACATATGATCATTACTTCATAAATATAGGACAACGAATTTGTCACTAATATATATGAAAAATTGTCTCGCTAGAGGAGACACACTTATAACGATCATACTAACAGGCGCTCATAAAGAATTTATTCAAATGGTAGATCTAGAGGGAGAGTGTCTATGGCCATCACAACAATTTGTCTGCCATTATCAACACGCATTGTCGCCTCATCCTTTCAAGCAGTAAACCTGGTTTTCATAAAACATGACTAGTATCAAAAACTTAGTCACTACTGCGAGTACTTGCTTAGCTAAAACATTCATAACATGTATATCATATATACACCATCATCATTGATGACTTCCGCCGATCTGTTTCATCTTCTTGATACTTCCAACGTAATCAAGAACCATGAAGGTGAACGATTCCCCTTGCGTGCAACACAACCTCGTACGCCTACGTTCTTAGTATGAGCTCGGAGCATCATGATCTTTTATCATCAGCTTCTTTTGAGTTGTGGAGCATGACACTGGAAACACTTTCTGTTGCGCCACTCTGATGTCTGGAGAGAAATTTCATCAACTTCGTCTTGCTCTATTTTCTTTCCCACTTGTACCCTAGGATAAGAAACTATTTATTTTGCAAGGTACATTTCGGCAATATTTTTGCCTATGTCGTGAGACATGTACCCAAATAATTCTTTAGGTACGGTACACTACAAAGATTTATCCATTTTAGTTTTGATCACATCGAAACACTAAATTGTTGAAACGACAATCTAGGCTAAAAGCCATGCCATCACTCATATGGTATTGTATCCATGGATTTAAATGGTTTCCCTATTATCTAACGTGAATGTTACGTTTCTACCATACGACTCCAAAGATCACTATAATTCGATAAGAAATTTATTTACCAGACACTATCCAATAGGGTGCGATTATGACGGCATATCATACCATAACACTATGGTGTTCCATGCGACATAATTTGTGGAACTCTTCTCACAAGTCTTCTAATCATATGCCAACATTATAACTCAAATCTTTATTTCCTCGATCTGTATCACAGGAATCTGATTTTCTTGTTAAATTTAATTTCCTACTTCATTCTGAATTGTTTGATCGAATCAAAATTTCCAGACTAACATTCCCTAAGTGGATATCCATATATGTACTCGGAATATTCATGAAGTCTATAAAATAAAGACTTCCACTATTCAGGGGGAGACGACGTCGCCCAGGCTCCTCAAAAGAGTCGCCTCCGAGCAGTCTCAAACATACGGAGCTTAACGACAACCCCCGGTCATTCAGATCCAGCTGAAATCGCAGGGGTAGAACTTTTCTGGAATCCCGCAGGGCAACGGCGCCCGACGGTATAGCTTAGGTGGAGAGAGGAGGCAAAACGGGCAGAGAAACAGCTCGGCCGGCCTGCTACAAATTTAATTGTATTTTCAAATGAATTAATCCAATTAATATGCCTTGCTATATAAAGGGGGAGGGGGTGTGCAAACTCCCTATCTCCCCCATGTGGGACTAAACAAAGGAGGAGGGGGGTGGCGCACCCACATGGGCTGGCCGAACCAGCCATGGGCCCACCCCTTTGTTGGTGCGGCTCCCCCTCTTGGGCCCTCTTAGGGCCCATGTAGGTGGGAGCCCCCCTTTTTCCTTTATTTAATTAATATTAAATTAATATAAAATATAACTAATTCATAATTAATATCTTTAAATGCTATTTAATATCCCGTGACTCCGAAACATTTTCCGGACCACCCGAACAACTTTCGGACATCCCTGGAACCATTCCAGACCTTCCCGGAACTCCTTCCGGACCACCGGAACTCTTTCCGGATCATTTCTCTCTATCCAACAAAATCCTATATTATTCCAGAACCTATCTCCTAGTGTCGTTAAGACCTTAAGTTTGTTACTCTACGGTTCAAGAAAACACCAGACATGGTCGAGACACTCCGCTCACCAATGACCGTCAGGGATACCTGGATGTATATGACGGCCCCTGTGCATTCCACGAATATCGTCGTTGAACCATAAATATGATATTCATTCCCTTTGTTTCTGTGATAATACCTTGTCTGAGATATGATCGTAGACATACCGATGTCTTTGTTGTATCTCGTTACCGACAAAGGTTATTAACTCGTTTGTGATATTACATCTCCATGACCTAGTCATAAACTGCGCAGCTATATAGATGTAATCTCACCGAGTGGGCTCAGAGTATCTTTCCATTACAAGAATGAACAAATCCCGCTCTTGATCCTTACGTCTTGATGCTCTTTCGGAATACCCAAGATGGACACCGTTATTGTCATGCTATATAAGACACAATGTTTGATGCTCTCAAAGCACCCCTATGAAGCATCAATAAGTACGGTCTCACGGTGTAAGGAATAAGCTATCATATTCTTATCTATTGCAAATGACAAACATCGTTATACGATCTTATTGCAATACTTTGCGTATGTCCATCATCTTATTCAACTAATAAGATGACCCCATTGTCAACCGACGTCATTGTCCTTGATCGGGAATCTCGATCAACAGTTGCCCAATGGACTAGTTCATATAGAGGCTAACTAGGGACCTGATTGTCTATGTATCACACGTGTATTAATAATTGCGATTAATACAGTTATAGCATAATACACAAACCTATTATAAACTTATGAGATAATGCAATAAATACTACTTATTTATTTGCCTCTAGGGCATATCTCCTTCAAAGTCTTCCAATGATGTGCCAACATTATAAATCAAATCTTTATTTCCTCGATCTGCTTCGTAGGAATTTGATTTTCTTGTTAAATTTATTTCCTACTTCATTCTGAACTTGTTTGATGGAATCAAAGTTTCCAGACTAACATTCCCTGAGTGGATATCCATATATCTACTCGGAATATTCATGAAGTCTATGAAATAAAGAATTCCACTACACGTTAAAGTACTTCATTGATTTACATACACCCATATGCACGATTCTCAACAAGCTATACTCAAAACGTTCAGTAAAGTTCACGAAATAAAGGTCTCTACTACCCGTCAATTACTTCATTGAACCACATACATCTATATGTATGAGTATCAATAAGTTATATGCCCGTTTTCCGAAAACGGTGTCTTAGTTATTTTGCAAGTGTCAAAAGAGAAAATCTAAGGACTTGTAGATCCATCCGGTATGGAGCTAATTCATTGACTATAACACTGACATGAATTAAACGGTAGTGCCACACATATGTGGTGTCTTTATTAAGTTTGTATCCTTTGGCATTAATATTATGAATGTGGGAGCTTCTACCATCTAAATTCAAATCGACATATGATCATTACTTCATAAATATAGGACAACGAATTTGTCACTAATATATATGAAAAATTGTCTCGCTAGAGGAGACACACTTATAATGATCATACTAACAGGCGCTCATAAAGAATTTATTCAAATGGTAGATCTAGAGGGAGAGTGTCTATGGCCATCACAACAATTTGTCTGCCATTATCAACACGCATTGTCGCCTCATCCTTTCAAGCAGTAAACCTGGTTTTCATAAAACATGACTAGTATCAAAAACTTAGTCACTACTGCGAGTACTTGCTTAGCTAAAACATTCATAACATGTATATCATATATACACCATCATCATTGATGACTTCCGCCGATCTGTTTCATCTTCTTGATACTTCCAACGTAATCAAGAACCATGAAGGTGAACGATTCCCCTTGCGTGCAACACAACCTCGTAGCCTACGTTCTTAGTATGAGCTCGGAGCATCATGATCTTTTATCATCAGCTTCTTTTGAGTTGTGGAGCATGACACTGGAAACACTTTCTGTTGCGCCACTCTGATGTCTGGAGAGAAATTTCATCAACTTCGTCTTGCTCTATTTTCTTTCCCACTTGTACCCTAGGATAAGAAACTATTTCTTTTGCAAGGTACATTTCGGCAATATTTTTGCCTATGTCGTGAGACATGTACCCAAATAATTCTTTAGGTACGGTACACTACAAAGATTTATCCATTAAAGTTTTGATCACATCGAAACACTAAATTGTTGAAACGACAATCTAGGCTAAAAGCCATGCCATCACTCATATGGTATTGTATCCATGGATTTAAATGGTTTCCCTATTATCTAACGTGAATGTTACGTTTCTACCATACGACTCCAAAGATCACTATAATTCGATAAGAAATTTATTTACCAGACACTATCCAATAGGGTGCGATTATGACGGCATATCATACCATAACACTATGGTGTTCCATGCGACATAATTTGCGGAACTCTTCTCACAAGTCTTCCAATCATATGCCAACATTATAACTCAAATCTTTATTTCCTCGATCTGTATCACAGGAATCTGATTTTCTTGTTAAATTTAATTTCCTACTTCATTCCGAATTGTTTGATCGAATCAAAATTTCCAGACTAACATTCCCTAAGTGGATATCCATATATCTACTCGGAATATTCATGAAGTCTATAAAATAAAGACTTCCACTATTCAAAGTACATCATTGATTCACATACACCCATATGCACGATTCTCAACAAGTTATACTCAAAACGTTCAGTGAAGTTTAAGAAATAAAGGTCTCCACTACACTTTAATTACTTTATTGATCCACATAGATCTATATGCATGATTATCAATAAGCTGTATGCCTGCTTTCCGAAAACGGTGTCTTAGTTATCTTGCAGGTGTCAAAAAATCAAATATAAGGACTTGTAGATCCATCCGTATGGATCTTATTCATTGACTATAACATTGACATGACTTAAATGGTAGTGCCACACGAATGTGGTGTCTTTATTAAGTTTGTATCCTTTGTCATTAATATTATGAATGTGGGAGCTTCTACCATCTAAATTCAAATCGGCTTATGATCTTTACTTCATAAATTTAGGACAACGAATTTGTCACTAGCATATATGAACAATTGTCTCGCTAGAGGAGACACACTTATACAATCATACTAACAGGCGATCATAAAAAAAATTATTCAAATGGTAGATCTAGAGGGAGAATGTTGATGTCTACGCACGCTTTTATTCTTGCAGACAGTGTTGGGCCTCCAAGAGCAGAGGTTTGTAGAACAGCAGCAAGTTTCCCTTAAGTGAATCACCCAAGGTATATCGAACTCAGGGAGGTAGAGGTCAAAGATATTCCTCTCAAGCAACCCTGCAATTAAGATACGAGAAGTCTCTTGTGTCCTTAACATACCCAATACACTTGTCAGATGTATAAGTGCACTAGCTATGCAAAGAGATATTGAAATACAAGTAATATGGATGATTATAAGTAGTAATTGTAATCTGTAATAAAAATGACAGCAAGCAAACATGTAACAGAACTTGTTGGAAACGGTGTTTTAATGCTTAGAAACAAGGCCTAGGGATCCTACTTTCACCAGTGGACATTCTCAACAATAACATCAAAGTTAAATAAATAAACACTACTCTCACAAATTCTCATGTTGGATAACAAACACCATTCATTGTGTAGGGCTACAAGAGCAGCCTCAAAGTCAGAGTAAACTAACACCAACAATGTCATAAAGGAATCACACATGGTGCACACACTATCACGGTTACACACGTGAATAACCCCGGAGTTCATATTAAAGTAACCTCCAGAGTGCATAATAGATAAAGAGTAGCATCACATATTCAACTAGATTACAAAGCTCATGATCACATAAAAGATTACATCATGGGAGAGAGAGATAGACCACATGTCTACCGTAGATCCCGCAGCCCCGGGGGAGAACTACTCACTCTTCATCATAGGAGTCAGCAACGGCGATGGAGATGGCGGTGGAGTCGATGGAGATGGCTCTGGGGGCAATTCCCGTCCCGACAGGGTGCCGGAACAGAGACTTATGCCCCCTGAGTCTTGTCTTCGATGGCGGCGGCGCTCTGGACCCGTGGAGGATATATCGAACATCGTGCGATCGTTTTTAGGCCAGGAGTTATTTATGGGCAAAAGGGCGATATCGGTGGGCGCCCGAGGGGCCCACACCACCTCCTGGCTCGGCCAAAAAGGGAGTCGTTCCACCAGGTGGTGTGGCGGCCTCGTGGCTCTTCTCCATCTCATTTTCGACGTGCCGGAACGCAAATATTCCAACAATAATTTCAGGATCTTTTATTTCCAATTACAAGAATATTTCCTTAAGTAATTTTCTGAAACCAAAAAAGCAGAAAACAAGGAACTGGCACTTTGGCATCTTGTTAATAGGCTATTCCCAGAAAATGCATAAAACTATATAAAATGCATATAAAACAAGTAATAACATGATATAACATAGCATGGAACAAAAGAAATTATAGATATGTTGGAGAAGTATCAAGTGTCTATGGCCATCACAACATTTTGTCTGCCATTATCAACACACAATGTCGCCTCATCCTTCCAAGCTACTCAAGTAGTAAATCTGGTTTTCATAAAACATGACTAGTATCAAAAACTTAGTCACTACTACGAGTAACTGCTTAGGTAAAACATTCATAACGTGTATATCATATACACACCATCATCATCGATGACTTCCCGACGATCTGTTTCATCCTCTTGATTCTTCCAACGCAATCAAGAACCATGAAGGTGAACGATTCCCCTTTCATGACATAGTCTATGACAAAGCATTTGCATCTGGCAACGTTGTCTGTCATCCAGTGATCGAGCTGAGCGAGGCGTCTCAATGTCATCAAGTATGATCATATGTCATCAAGTATGACGAATGTCATCAAGTATTACTAGTTTCATCAAGTATGACTGCCATGTGCTCCTTCAATGTGTGTATTCTCTTCCATCTTGGTTGAGAAGAAGAACAGTCAACGTACTGATAAACTTCATCAACCTAACTTAGGTGTATATCGAGTTTAGAGATCATCTAATATGTTCGCGATCTAACAACTCACACCCACCGTTGATTTTCTATGGCAGAGATCATAGCATACACTGGACTATGATGATATTATCCACACAAAAACTTGATAATCCAAATTATACTTTTGCTTGCGGAATCTCCGGGTTTATCTCCTAGCGGGTATTGTATCACAAAGAGCTAATGGTTTAAACAAGGAGTATCCTCAAGATTAAGTATGAAACTATGAAGTTTGGACGCAAGCTTTTAACTTTCTCAATCGTAGGATTGCACCTAATTTTAAAAGAAGAATATTTCATTGGTTAATATCTACAAAGGTTTTGCAAAACATAAAGACTTTGTTCACAATATTTTGAGTTCTAATATTTTAGAAAATAACTCCAAGAACTCCCACTCAAATGAATATCCCTCAAATCGCTTTCGTGATTACACGATCCTCATCCATTATGCAACCCTCATCGTCAGAGCCGGCAACATAACTTCAAAGGTAGAAATCGACATGTCAATCACAACAACTCTGTAACTCATGCTTAACCTTTCGGTCACCATGTTCCGATGCCATGTATGCACCTTCTAGGTTCGCCACAATAACCTTCAACGTAAACGCTCATGTAAAACGGTCTTACACCAACTGTATGCGAACAACGATATGTCTGACACCCGATCGTCACGGCCTTCCTCATAACGTAGAACTTTCTTGGTGGTGCACGTTGAAGGGAGAACACTAATGGTATTTTGGAGGGATCATCTTATATTACTACCGCCGTGTAACTAACATATACTAATATATACAATCACACAATTTAAGATGCACATAAACATCAATATGTAATGTGACGTGATATGGTCCTTGCACCGATGGTCTCCTTGGCGCCCACAGTTTATAAATAATTTTATAAACCTAGCTTGTCCATATCACATTGCCCCTGCAAAATAAAGTTAGACATGTTCTACTTTATCTTTTGCATATTTTACGTGGCTTGGGACTGTCGTAAATAGAACCGCTTCATACCTATTAACTTATAACCACAACAACGATCCAATAATTGCATGTTAACTAAAGAGAGAGAGACAGACACCCGCCAGCCACAGATACGGTACCAGCCATATGTCAGTAGGGAACCAGTCTCGCATAAGCGTACGCGTCAAGTCGGTGCGGGCCGCTTCATCAACTCAATACTGCTAGAATTGCAAGTGCACGCTAGAGGGTAGCAAATAAGAGAATGATGCCCCCTTGAAAAACACTGGTTCTAAAAGCGTACAGATATATCTACGCATAGATCGAGTCTGATACCACTGAAGGGGATCGCAGGCAGAAAACAATAATTTTTCTAACAACGATATCCTTAAACTAGCCTGAATCTATACTATGCAGATATAGTAATAAGGAGGAGATCGGTATACATACCCTTGTAGACTGAAAAGCGGGGATTACGCTCCCGCACAAGCGTTGACGATGAAGACGATGTAGCCAACCTCAAGGTCATGTAGAGGATGTAGACCTCCCAGCACCACTAGCGTGGCACCTCGCAGAGCGTCACACACGTACGGTGGAGACGTTTGCCTCTGAAGCTCCTGTCCAGGATGAGCACCGGAAGACTTGGACCGGAACACCAGCAGCACGGCAGCGGGCGTATGCTGGAGAGAACTCTCTCCTCGGTGCAACCTCGACAGATGGAATCACGTAATCGAGGAGAAAATAGAGAAAGAATTGGATGATCTAAAAAGCCAGGGGTGCCCCTCTATATAAAGGGGCAAGGGAGGAGCCAACCTCGCAAGCCGGGCGGTGTGGGATTATTCCCACACCCATTTAGGATATTTTGGGTTTAAAAATTCAGGAAAAACTATATAAAATTATATTCAACAATAAATTACATTAATTAACATTAAATACATATTAAATAATTTATCCCGGCTCCAAAAACTATTTCATCGCTGCCCGATCTCCATCGGACCATTTTGGTACGTTCACGGTGTTCTCTATTTCTTATTTTCCTTTCCGGTAAATATGTCGAAACCCCTTAAGTGTGTTACTGATACGTCTCCAACGTATCTATAATTTCTTATGTTTCATGCTATATTATACCAAGTTATTACATGTTTTATATGCATTTCATATAGTTTTATGCATTTTCAGGGACTAAACTATTAACAAGATGTCACAGTGCTAGTTCCCTGTTTTCTGCTGTTTTTGGTTTCAGAAAAGTACTTAAGGAAATATTCTCGGAATTGGACGGTTTCTTTTCTAAAGTCCGTTTTTCATCGGGAACGTTCCAGAAAGCCGAACACGAGACGAAGTGGGCGACCGAGGCGGCGCCACCTGGTGCTCACGCAGCAAGCATCTGGGTCGCGCGAGCACGTGGTGTGGGCCCCTCGGGGCACCACCGACCACTCTGTTTCGCTCATATATACCTCCCGAACCAAAAACCCTAGGGGGGTGTTCATATTTTACTCCACGGGTCCCGAGCGCCGCCGCCATCACCGAACATTTTCGGGGGTCAGAAGTTCCTGTTCCGGCACCCTGCCAGGACAGGGATTGACCCCCGGAGCCATCTCCATCAACTCCACCGCCTCCACTTCAACTCCATGATGGTTTGTGGGTAGTTCCCCCATGGACTACGAGTTCTAGCTGTAGCTAGTTGGTACTCTCTCTCTCCCATGTACTTTATTACAATGTTCTCATGAGCTGCCTTACATGATTGAGATCCATACGATGTAATCCTTGTTGTGTTTGTTGGGATCCGATGATTTGTTACATTATGATAGGTCTATCTATATAAGTTTGTGAAGTTATTGTTGCTGCAATCTTGTTATCTTTAATGCTTGTCACTAGCGCACGAGGGGCATGATCTTATATTTGAGCTCTATATTTATAGCTTAAATTGTATCTACAAGTTGTATGCACATGTCATTGTCCGGAACCCGAGGTCCCAAAGTGACAATAATTGGGGCAGCCGAGGGGAATGGCTGTGATGTGAGGATCACATGTTTTCACCAAGTGTTAATGCTTTGCTCTGGTGCTCTATTAAAAGGAGTACCTTAATTACCAGTAGTTTCCCTTGAGGCCCGCTGCAAACGGACTGCTAGGACAAAATATGTTATGCAAGTTTATCATTGCGAGCACGCACAACTATATATGGAAAACATGCCTACTTAATTAATAATCTAGATGTTGTATCTTAATGTTATTTCAATACTGTCGATTGCCCATATGTAATTTGTTCACCCAACATTTGTTTTTTGAGAGTTACCACTAGTGTAGATAGCTGGGAACCCCGGTCCTTCTGTCATCATAATTGATTTCATGTCAACTCCACGCAAACAACTATTATCTGGTGCCATGGTCTCTGTGTTACTGTTACTATTGCTCTCATATTACTGCTGCTTTCACATCACCCCTGTTACTAGTGCTTTTCCAGGTGCAGCTGAATTGACAACTCCGCTGTTAAGACTTATAAGTATTCTTCGTCTCCCTTGTGTCGAATGAATAAATTTGGGTTTTACTTCCCTCAAAGACTGTTGTGATCCCCTATACTTGTGGGTTATCAAGACTATTTTATGGCGCCGTTGCCGGGGAGGCATAGCTCTACTCATAAGTTCACCTGGGGAGTACACTCTACCTCTCTCTCTGTTTTTTATTTTATTATATTTTATATTCTTGTTTAGTTTATTTGTGCTTAGTTTATTTCTGTTTAGTTATATTTTGTTTAGTTTACTTTTGTCTAGTTTATTTTTGTTTAGTTTATTTTTGTCTCCTTTTAATTTTTATATACCCAAAAAACCATAAATTTTTGAAAACTGAAAATTTTAAAAACTATTGTTATGGAAGAACGTGCTAGATATGTTGTGGAACTTAAGGAATTATATATGAATTATAGAGAATCATATAAGGGAAAAGTCACGAGAGGCGTGTGAGGAAAGTTGAATACACTTGCTAAATTTTTTATTAAACGTCATCATATAAATTGTTGCTCTAAACAAGATAATAAACATCTTAAATTGCAATGTGGCTTTAGTAAAGAAGTTTTAACTGTGAACTATCATTGGAATAACTATTTTGATCTTGGATTTGAAGAAGTAGAACAATTTGTTATATTTATGGGAGCTTCTGAAATAGAATCCTTCATGTCTTAAAATTATGAAACTTGTGTTGCTTGTAATATACTTAAAGATTATGAATCTTCTATCCTTGATTATTGCATATAATATTTCAGAAATAATTGTTATATCATTGATTATAAAGAGAGACTCACTAATGCACAAGAATGTATCCACAATTTGAAGGAACCTATGGAAGAAAAAACTATTGAACCTGAAAGCTCATTAAATGATAAAGAGGAGGAGAGTGAATAACAAAAGGAGGAAGAATGGAGTAGCTACCCGTGCCTACCTTCTAATGAGAGTAACTCTTCATCCCTTACACTATTTGATTGTCCCCCATGCTTACCAAAGGAGGATGAATGTTATGTTCCTGTCGATTCTCTTGAGATATTCTCATGAGTAAAACTTGTGAAAATAATTATGCTACTGTTATATATGATAACACATGTTATTTTGATAAATCTTATGAAAATCCTTTATTTATGCCTAATTTCGAAATAGATGGTACTAAAGAAGTTTACTTAGAAAATGTTTATTATAAATCTCTAGATGATGGTCCTATGTTACTTGATAATATTAATTGTACTATTGAAAATGGGATTGAAAAGGTCTTGAATTTATCTTGGAGTCACATATCTCTTGAGAATGATCAATCATCTTGTTATAAAATTGTTACAAGTGGGTTTGAATGTATTAATCCCACTATTATGGAGCTTGATAAAAATTATGTGTTTGTAGATCATGAAAAGAATACTTTATGTTATTAACGTGGGGCTACTCTTCGACTACCCCACGGTGAGGCTACCTGGGCCGCGTCAAGCTTAACGAGGCCTGCATAAGGCCCACGACGGGTATCATTGCAACATCCCAATACTTTGGAATGTTTAAAAATCACTAAAAAAATAAAACTTTTGTTTTTGATTAAAATAAAACTTTAAATGCTTAAGGAAACCAACTATAAAAGACTTCAACCAATTTGAAAAAGTCTATTATTTCGAAATTTCCATTGCGTCATTATTTTCAAAAGTTATTAACATTAAATTATCCATTGTATTTCAAAAACCTTAATATGTAATTTGACAAATGTTTTATAAAGTACAAACTAAAATCTTTTCCAAAGTTGTTATAAGGTTTTCAAATGAATTATCATAATATAAAATATAATGGTGCACAAATTATTTTCAATTAAAAATGAATACTTTATATTTCCCATTTCCTTAAAATTATTTATATTTAGTTCTTTAATATTATGCCAAAATAAAGATGAATGTTTTCAGCAAAATAAGTTTAAATAACTTAATTTCAAACATTTTGAATGTGGGTATTTCATAGAATTAATTTTAGCCAAAAATAAAGTTAATTAAACCCTAGTTTTAAATTTAACATAAAGTGTCAAATTTGTATTTAAGCAATGTTTCAAAATATTATTTTTCAAAAATGTTCAAAACATGCCCACTACTGGTTTAACACAAAGATAATAATTTTACAAATTTTTAGAAATTTGTTTGACATCATTTGGACAATTAAATCAAAAGATATGAATTAAAAGAAAAATCGGAAAAGAAAAAGAAAAACCGATGACGTCATGCTGACGTCACCGTCTTCAACCTCGCCCCAAATCCCGCCCCCGACCTCGCCCAAAACCGTCGTTTTCAATTCGCATCAATTCGAGCGATTAAAGGGAGAAATCAACGTCCCCTTCGACCCCTTTTAACCCCCTCCTCCTCCGCTCGGATTCCCCTCTCATCCCACTCAAAACCGTGCCCCCAGGCTGCCGGAAAAGCTCGCCGGAGCTCCTCGGTACCCGCCGCCGTTTTTCCTGGTTCCCCGGTGAGGTGAGCCTCCACCGAGTCTAAGACCTCCCCCATCCTCCTCCCCTTGTCCTTGCGCTTTTCCCTGACCCCTCCTCCTTCCTTTTCCGCAGCCGAACGCCCAATCCGAGCACGGATGAAGCTCGCCGGAGTTACCATAGCTCCGCCCGCGCCTCCACGTCGCTCCAGGACGAACGAGAAGGCGACGCCGCCTCCATCGTCTTCCTCGCGACGAGCCGCACCCAAGGGCGTCATCCGCGCGT
Source organism: Poa annua (assembly GCA_026929855.1). Taxonomy (NCBI): domain Eukaryota; kingdom Viridiplantae; phylum Streptophyta; class Magnoliopsida; order Poales; family Poaceae; genus Poa; species Poa annua. The sequence continues at coordinate 54,477,623 of CM049426.1, read as the reverse complement.
CCGGGGGAGCACCGCAGCGCCGTCCTCGTCGTCGCCGAGCGCAGCGCCGCCGTCATCGCCATCTCCGGCGGAATCCCGCCGCCACCTTCTGGTAATCACTCTGAGCCATCCGATCTAGATCGTGCGGTTGAGATTAGAAGTTTTTATGCGAATCGGTACGGTGAGATTAGATCCGTTGGATCTGTATTCTACGGTCGAGATCGAATCACTTATCCACGTCAGCGCTGAGTCAGCATGCACAGTCAGCGCCACGTCGGATCCAGTCAGCGCACAGTCAACAGATCTGGCACTTTTGCAGAAAAACCCCTGCCTATTCAAATCATATCTTTTTCTCTGTTTATCCAAATTCAAATATTTTTATATATTTGGAAAGATCTTGACATGTAGATTATTTTAGATCTATTAGATTTCAAATTTGAGTTAGTTTAAAATATTCAAATTTTAAATGGATGATTTGAGTATAATTGTAATAACTTTAAATCTATAAATCCAAAAATTGTAAACAAAATTGTTAACTTTAGAATATTGTAACTTGATGCCTCTGTTATAAAATATTTTGTGTATTATTTTCATGATTTAATAGTTGTATGTGTTAATTTGAATAGTTTGACTATTTTTGACATAACTATTAATAGAAACATTAATTTTGATTAAATCCAATCGCTATAAATTTTATTAAATCCCCTCTGTCTATTAATACTAATTATAAAATTTTGTTAGAAAAATTAAATCACATAAAACTTTAATTTTATATTTATTCCTTTATTATTTTTTGTGAAAATAGAAAATAATTAAATTGCATTAGCATAATTGTTCATGTGATTAAAACTTGCATTTCATGCATATCATATTTTATTTTATAGTTATATTTCCCATAAGGAAAATCCTTCACCATTTTCTCTAAGTTAGAAATTTTTCAACTTAGCATTTTGGTAAAGTGATACACTTAGACACTTAGGATTTTCAACATGGAGCTAGAAGACCAATGAAGGACTTAGAAGAAAACATACTCTGTAAGCATTCCAAGATGTCAAGCACTTAGAAGAAAAGTGAGAAGAAGTTCAAGAAGGCCAACCTCCCTTCTATTCTCTTAGTCTTTTTGTCTGTCCTTTCTTCTTCTCTCAGACTTCATGAAGACTGAATAAATCCAAGACCAGCCCAGGTGATACAAAAATCATCAAGTGTGAAGATTATTCAAGTCTACCAAGAATTAAATCAAGACATCACCAAGGAGAATATTACAAGTCTGGAGATGAAGCCTGGAAGACCAACTACATCTTCTATCTTTTCTCTCTTTCCTAATCTTGTCTTTCACTTAAGACTTAAAAAGATTTTCATGGCATGACATGCATCTTTAGTCCTTAGAAATAATTTGCATATCATACATAACATGTTTTCCTTAGAAGTTTTATGAAACTTATTTGTTCACTATGTATGTGCATGTATGTTTGATGATTGTTGTTTGTTGATTGTTGTATTGTTGTTTGCTTATATTGTTTAGATTGAACGGAGAGCAAACGTTCGTTGTTGAAAAGAGTTTGTGAACAACGACAACATTCAAAGGCAAGTGGCACACCCCCATAAAAGTCATATTATTTTTCTATGCATGAGTAGATTATTTTCTATAAGCATGTGTAGGATAGTATTGCTATGCAAGCCATGTTTAGACTTCCTTATTCCTGTGTCTAGGTTCCTATGAAAATACTTAGTAGAATTGTGATGCTATGCAAAACTATTTTTGATGAAATGTTAAATTCTACTAAGTTATAATCAAACACCTGGGTGGAATTGGTTGCTTGGCTGTATGAGTTGAGTGTTGTCCCCAGGGGATTTACCCGTGGGACATTCACTTGTGGATGGCCACCCAGGAACAAAGGGATCTGAAGAACTCCGAGTGAAGATTGCTTCTCGTGCAACCATTGCCAATATGGGCTCTGGCTTGATCAACTAAGCTGCGTGGACTCGCCCCGGCCTGACAGGTGGAGGTAGTGGTTTGTAGGTGGAGCGCGTCAGGCCAGAGTGGGAGTGAAAATGCTTCTGAAAGATCTCGTCTCATTCTTCTCCTTTCCTTATCACAAATGGTGTGTAAAGGGTAAATTGGGTTGAATGGGTACAATGGTGAACGTGCACAACCTCTGCAGAGTGTAAAACTAAGTACTTAGCCGTGTCCCCGGTACGGCCAATTTGAGCAGCTGATCACGGACGTCAACGGAGGAGTCCATCATTCCAACTTCAGAAATAAAACTTGATGGGTGAACAAGGGAAGATGAGATTTATGGTTTTCATGCCATACTTGTCTTGAATTGAAGAAAGTGTTTTCCAAAGAGATAGGAAAAATTGGCTTTATGCAAAATAGCCTTGAACTCCACCAGCCAAATATGCATATAGGGTTTAGAGTTATTCCATTAAGTGTCCACCATTGTGTCACTTGACAGACTCCATTTTTAATGGAATCTGACCCACCCTGTTGCAAAATTTTATTCGTTACAGGTTATTCAAATGACCCACCCATAGTCTACAACCAACATGTTTTCGCCTGTGGCAACATGAAGTTGTTGGAGACCCACTGCTATTGTATTTCCGCTGTGTACTTTTTCAATGCTAGCTTTATGCTATGCAACTTGTATCGAATATTTTGTAAGTCTGGATCATCGATGTAATAAAATTGATACTTTGTTGTGATATTACATCGTAAACTGTGTGTGCAAACAAATCGATCCATGGATTTGCACTATACACGGGTATCTGCCTTATTTAAAGTGCAGGTACGCTACAATCATGTGACCCAATCCTAGTCGGTTAGGTCACATAACTTGCCATATCTATAATTGCCATCGGCACCGTTCACCCGGGACCTGGCCTACCTATAAAGGCCAGGAGGGTTGCTCGTCTCAAGGACACGCTCATAGCCGCCACCACAAACCCTAGCGAGATCGCAATCTCACCATTGTAATCGCTACTCGCCATCAATATCAGACAAGCAGGAAGTAGGGTATTATCCTCCGGGAGCCTGAACCTGGCTAAATCGCCCCGCTTGTCAGCCGTCGTGATCACCAACGCTTCTCTCTCTCCCCCTCAATCAACCCGGGGTGGACAACCCAGGGATTTGTCGAGTTACACCCTCGTCAATTGGCGCCGTCTGTGGGAAAGAACAAGCGTTGGAATCATGGTCGCACCGGCTCCATCCGCAAGGAAGATCGACATCTGCACCACCCGGGAGCCCATCCGCTTTGGCTCCTTCGAGTACGCCTTCCATCCGCCGGCCCACCGCTCGGTGTACGCCGATCTGTACGAAGGTATACACATCACCTTTGGCTCCATATACTGTTTCGTCGACAGTCGTGGAATATTCAGGTCCGCGGCGACCGCGCCACGCACGGCGGGGACAACCACATCGGCCACCCTCACGCCATACCCATCGTCGTCTACCGCGGGAGCCGCATCTGCCACAACTGTGAGGATCGCATCTACTTCGACTACATCGACTACTTCGACAGCGGCCATATATATCGAGTCTACTTCAACCACCTCGATCGCACGGCCGGCAAAACCAACATCTACCTCAACCACGACTGCATCGATTGCACACACACGTGTGACCAAGGACGCGCTGCCGGCAACCACGTCGCCCGCATCCTCATGGACTCATCAAGTCTACCCCAAGCCGATCGCACTCGCTCCGGCAACTGCGAAATCTCCTTCCACGACCCCTGTAAAGGTAGCAAGAAGACGCAACAACGGCTGCGCCGCCCGCCACGTGGCAGCAATTTTTGATCCTGAGCAAGATTCAGATGACGGAAGCAGCAGCGGCAGCGTAAACACCCCTAACCAGGTTTACCCCGCGCAAGTCTTCATGGCCGGCACAGCACCTCCAGAAGGCAACGACGAACCCGCATACCCACTGGAGGTGGTCATGCCCCACCAGACGACTCGGATCACCATCACGTGCGACATGGCGATCATGGCCATGAAGCACCTCGACGACGGCACCTTTCCACCACCCGACGCACCTCGGGAGGACCAGCTGGCAGTCCAGTACTTGATACGCAAGGAAGGCGAACGACTACGCGCCGAAAAAGCCGAACTTATCCGGCGCAAGAGGGATGCGGACGCGTCGAGCGCCAGAAGGGCTGCGTACTCGTTTACTTCCTCCACCGAGGTCAGCCAAGGAGGACGGCGACGCAGAGCCCGCGTTCCCCTCATGACGGAAGCCGATCGAGCCAGGATCACCCGCAACCTTGACTCATCCTTCGTCACCGAGGACGAAAACGGGATACCCGTCCCAAAAACGGCGAACGCCTGCATCATGGCAGTCGAAACGTACCTTCGGCTCACACAGTCACCGGAGGGAGACGCACGAGCCCTTCTCCACAAGCAACAGATCATGTCCATGAAGGAAATCGAGGAAGCCCTGACGAACAGGGTGCCAAGCAACCGGGCACGTGTAGAGCAAGAACACCAAGCCCGCGATCCGGCAGCATCAGATGTCCCTGCAGCACAACCACTGCGACAGCCACAACCAGGTGAAGACCATCGCAACGTCATCACGCAAAGGACGGTAGACCACAACCGCAGCCAGTGTTCGGCTGACACGACGAACCCAGATGAGCAGGCCGATCGCAACTTCGAGTCGTGCGGCGCCGCATGCTTCAGCTTCAACATTCGCGACACCCGCATGCCGAAGGGCTTCAAGCTAGCAGCAGGAACACCCAGGTATGACGGGAAACAAGACCCGCGCCTCTGGCTCGAAGACTACCTCATCGCTTGTACCTGTCAAGGTGGGACATCGACCACGGCGATGCAGTACATCCAGCTCATGCTCACGGATTCAGCACGCGGATGGCTCACCAGCCAACCCAAGGACTCTTTCAAGACCTGGGAAGAATTCCAAGATACCTTTATCAAAAGTTTCTCTGGAACATACGCAAGGCCGACAACCTACATCGAGTTGCAAGCCTGTAAGCAAGGAAGAGATGAGTCGCTCCGGTCATACATCCAACGGTGGACACTCCTCCGCAACACCATGGAACCCGTCTCAGAAGACCGGGTGATGGACGCGTTCATGCATGGCGTCGCTCGCCACGACCTCCGCGAAGAGTTCGGTAGGATCCAGCCAAAGACCACGATCGAGCTCATGAAGATAGCCAACCAGTGGGCCGAAGGAGAGGACAACGTCCGCGACACCTCTCCAAAGAACGAAGCCGGAACAAGTAACTGGCGAGATGGACGCCAGAAGAAAAACAACGTTTCACCAACCTCGACTCGATCGAGCTATTAGCGGCGGGATATCAATCCCCCCGTGATGATGCGCGCGATAGTAGTTGCCACTATGATGAAGGTTGCCAGTGCAGTCGAAACAGCGATAACGGGCGGCAGTCCGACCTAGGACAATACAACCGCAGCAGCGGCAGCACTGCATGGAGCATATGGAAGGAAAGGAATGATCTATGTTTCAATGGAATTCAGCCCACTGAACTCTCTTGGCTGAACAGATTCAAAAACGATTTCTCTCTTCTGGTTCATAGGACCAAACAGGACAAACATAGTTTTATTAATTCGTTTGTTGCTACTCTGTAATTAGCTCTCTTTTTTTTTCCAGTTCCGCACTTCACTCCATGTAATTATTCCTTGCCCTTGAGTTGGGTGTTTTAATATAGAGGCAGTAGAGCCTTTCCTACTGTCATAAAAGTTTTCAAAAAAAAAACTCGGATATTCCGAGTCAACCCCAGAAAATTGGCTAAGTCAAGTTTAGAAGTGGTACTGACTCCAATCGGAAATTCAGCTCGGAAATTTCAAGGACTCGGATATTCCGGTTCCCCAACTCGGATATTCCGAGTCAACCCCAGAAAGTTGGCTAAGTCAAGTTCAGAAGTGGTACTGACTCCAATCGGAAATTCAGCTCGGAAATTTCAAGGACTCGGATATTCCGAGTCAACCCCAGAAAATTGGCTAAGTCAAGTTCAGAAAGTGGTTCTGATCTCAACCGGAAATTCAGCTTGGAAATTTCAAGGACTCGGATATTCCGAGTCACCCTCAGAAAATCGGCTAAGTCAAGTTCAGAATTGGTTCTGATCTCAACCGGAAATTCAGCTCGGATATTTTCAAAGACCCGGATATTCCGGGTGACCGGAATTTCCATTGTTACTTAAACCGGAATTTTCGGGTGCCCGAGACAGCCAACGGCCAGATTTTGAGGGGGAGTATAAATACCCCCTCACTCACTCAAGAACAGTGAGCTCTCAGATTTTCTCTCTCCTACTATTCTTGAAAGCTCAAATCATCAAGATCTCCCAATCCCCCCACCCAAATTCATTGATCTTTGGAGGATTGGAGGAGAAGGCCCGGATCTACATCTTCACCGAAGGGATTTTCATTTCTCCCCCCATTCACTTGGGGATTTTGTGGCTAGGGTTTCCGGTGGGAAAACCTAGTTCACCATTGTTGTACTCTTGGTGTTACCTTGACCTTTTGTGGTCCTTGACCTTTTGTGGTCTTCTTGGGAGCCCCCAATTCAGTTGTGGGTGTGTGCCTCAAGCGTTTGTAAGGGATTCGATCTCCGCCCTAAAAGGGGATCAATAGTGGAATGTGGACTCAAAACCTTTGTGGTTGAGTTCATCGGAGAAGAAGGTGAGCCTTTGTGGTGTTGCGGCTAACCTGTTGTGGTAGCGCACACCTCTCCAAACGAGACGTACACCCTTGGGTGGAACTCGGGATTACATCTTCGTCTCCGCGTGCTTCACTCGGTTCCCTTTATCTTTGCTCCCTTACCTGCTTGTCTTGTTAGCTTGTTTATCTTGTCTTTGCTTAGATTATCATTTAGGTAAATTCACCGTAGTTGCATATCTAGAGAATTTACCTTTGTGTTGAGCCTAAATTTGAAAAGACCTAAAATTTGTAATAGCACCTATTCACCCCCCCCCCCCCCCCCCTCCTCTAGGTGTCGGATTCCCGTTCAATTGGTATCAGAGCCAGGTTCACTTTTAAGGGCTTAACCGCCTAAGTGCAACGATGACGGAATCCGATGCCGAGAGGGCTGCCCGTGAAAAATTAGAGGCGGAGAAGGAGGCGTTAGCCAAAGGGGCAACCATGGCCGATCTTATTGATATGAGATCGTCCTTGGAGGCCCAACTCCTCAAGATGAATGAGATGCTCATGGCACTCTTGAAGTCTAAGGAGCCCGAGGCTACTTCTCCCTCTCCTCCTCCTAAGGAACATGCGGGGAACTCTAAGGAGTCATCTTCGGATGGGTCCAAAGATGTTACCTCAAGTGTTCCCGGGAAGGCGGAAAAGGATGAATCACCTAGCTCCTCTAACACCCCCAAAGGAGAGGAATTTCATAATGTCAACCATAATTACTCTCCTAACCTTCCTATCCCTCACCCTCATGTAAACTTTAGAAGTGATCCTCCTAAGCTTAAACCTACTCATTTCTCTCAATGGGAATTTCTAATGAAGTCTCATCTATGTAGTGCCTCCATTGAGCTTTGGCGCATCATTGAAGAAGGATACAAGCCCCATGATCCAACCAACTTGACAAGAAGAGAGGTGGTTGATAGCCAACTCAACGCCACCGCTCTTCATCAACTCCAAATGGCCGTTGGAGAGAAGGACATGGCGCTCATTCAACAATTCTCCACCGCCAAGGAAGTTTGGAATGCTCTTTCCGACATCTTCGTCGGGAATGAGAGCATGAAGAAGAACCGGTATGATGCCTTATGCAATGAGGTGGAAGGGTTCTACAAGTTGGATGGAGAAAGCCACGAGGACATGTACCGGAGGTTGGTTTTGGTTGCCAACTCCTTCAAGAACCTCGGGGCGGAGTACATTAATGATGCTTGGATCAAGAGGAAGTTTGTGACCGCTCTCTTGCCCTTTGAGGAAACGGATTTGAAGACACTCCAAGGGAGACATGACTTTGCAAAGATGACATCCAATGAAGTTATGCAAGAGATGACCGCATACAAGGTGGCCTCCAAGATTGCACAAGATTCAAGAGCTAGAGCCATAGGGATGCACAAGCATGCCTCAATTGCTTTGAAGGCCACCGTTGAAGAAGAGGATGAAGAGGAGTGTGATGATCAAGTCGAGCTATCTAGTGAAGCTCTCTCAAGCACTCTCACTCAACACATGGGTCTTGCGGCAAGAACCTTTTGGAAGAACCCCGGAAGGGCCAAAGCAAGGATTGACAAGAAGTTTCCCCCCAACGGAGGAAAGCCATTCAACAAAGTGAGGCTTTGCTATAACTGCGATGACAAGAGCCACTTTGTTGCCGATTGCCCATGGGAGAGAAGAGAGGATCATGGTGGGAGGCTCGTGGCCAAGACGAAGGGCAAGGAGCCCATGCCCATGAAGAAGCCTTTCTTCAAGAAGAACCAAAATATTGTCTTGGTGACTCAAGAGCAATATCCCACCGATGATGAAGATAGTGACAAGGAGGATACTCCAACGCAAGTGGCCGCACTAGCCATTTCTTCCACACCTCCATCACTCTTCTCCTCACCAAACGAGAGCCCCATCGTCAAGAATGCAAGATGTCTTATGGCAAAGACATCCGAGGTAAAATTATCCCCCAACTCCATATCACATGACATTGATGATGCTATGAGCTTAGAAGTCAAGGAAGAAATCATTGCTTTTGATAAATTCATGACTAACTTGCAAGGAGAAGGAAAGAAACACTTTGGCTCAATCATGAGTCGTATAGGTGAGCTTGAGGATGAGCTTGAATTAAAAGGTGAGATTGAGAGAGAGGATGCACACGCTAAGGTGTCTCTCCAATCCTCTCTCGAAGATGAACAAGAAGCTCATGCTCTCCTTAAGGAGCAACTTGCTAAGATCACTAAGGATCGTGATCTCTACTTTGCTAAATGTAAAATTGTGCAAAATGAAAAGTCCGAGCTTGTACTTGCTCATGCTAGACTTTGCGAAGACTTCGAGTCACTTGACAATGCTCACAAGGTGTTGACAAGTGATCACGAACGTCTTCTCAAGTCTCGTGATCAACTCCAATCTCGGATATCTACTCTTGAGAAACCTAGCACCTCTACTCCTTTGAATGCTAATGCAAATGTTGTGAAGGATATTGCTAGGGTTGTATTTGTTCCTTCCATGGCAACCAAGCCCAAGACTTCTCTTGATAAAGTTAAGGGGACACTCACTACTCCTCTTCATGAGCGAGTGCCCCACAAGGGTAAGGAAGGTCTAGGCTATGTTGCTAAGGAGAAGAAGAAGATCAAGAAGAAGACCAAGTCCGCACAAGCCAAGAAGGACGACATTGCGAGTGGAAATGCCACAAGGGGCACTCCCACTCGTAATGACTTTGCGGGCATATCTAACCCCAACTATGCTTTATATGTTGATTATTATGGGGATGTCTATGCTAGATACATTGGTCCTTTTGATGGTTACATTGAATATGCTATTTGGGTTCCAAAGACCCTTGTTGCTAACCAAAAGGCACCCATTGCAAAATGGGTACCTAAACCAAAGAATTGATTGTGTGTAGGGCCTTGCTTCCGGAGGATCGAAATGGATAATTGATAGTGGGTGCACTAGTCATATGACCGGAAGCAAGGATATTGTAACGGAGTTGAAGCCCAATGATGATCAAATGACCGTTACATATGGTGATAATTCTAAGTCTAAGGTAATAGGGCTCGGCAAGGTGGTAGTGGCACCGGACATCACACTTGTGAATGTCTTGCTTGTCGAGTCCCTAGGTTTCAACTTGATCTCCGTCCATTCCTTAACTTGTTTGGGTTATACCGTTGTCTTCGAAAAGGAAATGGTCATTCTCTTGCGGAGCAAGTCTCTCAATGTGTCTTTCGTTGGGTACATTGAGAATGGGCTCTATGTGGTTGACTTCTCCGCAGTCACCACTTCCCATACAATGTGCCTATTCGCAAAGGCGGACTTGGGTTGGCTATGGCATCGCCGACTAGCCCATGTCAACATGAGGACTTTGCAAAGTCTCCACAAGGGTGGCCATATCCTAGGACTAAAAGACCATGTTTCTTTCTCGAAGGATCGAATGTGTAGGGCGTCTGTTGAAGGAAAAATGCATGACATCTACCATCCAAGCAAGACCATCATTTCTTCAAAGAGGGTTTTGGAGCTTCTCCATGTTGACCTCTTTGGTCCCATTCCGGAAGCTAGTCTTGGTGGCAAGAAATATTGATTGGTGATTGTTGATGACTATTCAAGATACACATGGGTCTTCTTCTTCAAGACGAAGATGGAGACTCAACAAACTATCATCGACTTCTCCAATGAAGCTCAACGTCAACACAATGTCCCTATCTTGGTGATAAGAAGTGATAATGGGTCCGAGTTCAAGAACTACACCTTAAACGAGTTCCTTAGTGAAGAAGGGTTTTGTCATCAATATTCCGCTGCTTATACTCCCCAACAAAATGGTGTAGCCGAAAGGAAGAACCGCACACTTATTGAGATGGCAAGGTCGATGATGGCCGAGTTCAAGTCCTCTCACAACTTTTGGGCCGAAGCCATCAACACCGCTTGCCATTCATCCAACCGGCTCTTCTTTCGCAAAGGACTCATGAAGACACCTTATGAAGTGCTTACCGGGAACAAGCCCAATATCTCCTACTTCCGAGTATTTGGTTGTAAGTGTTTTTATCTCATCAAAGGTGTTCGTTTGGGCAAGTTTGATTCTAAGTCTCTTGAAGGGACATTTGTGGGCTACGGATCCGAATCCCACACTTATAGAGTCTATGATAAGGCCTCGCGCATAATCATAGAAACTTGTAGTGTGGTGTTCGAGGAGAATGACGGCTCCCTCGTGGAGCAAAGTGGTGTTTCCGTTGTAGGAGATGATGAACCTCAAGATGCTATCCGAAAAATGGGGTTGGGAGTCCACCGCCCCGTTGAACTCTATTATGAGGTTGATCAACAAGGATCAAGTTCTTCACAAGTGGTGACCACCCCAACACAAGAAACACCCATCGACAACACCGTGCCCAATACGCCTAGCCAAGCAGAAGCACAAGATTCTACAGCTGCCCCTGGAATTTACGGAGGACCGGAAAATCCGGTTCAACCTGGAGTCAGAAATTCGGGTGGTTCGGAATTTCCGGTCCATGAACCCGGAATATCCGGTCCTGCTGACATTCCCGGTGGCAGTTCGCAAGGCCAAGATCAACCCTCTCCCTCACCAATGGCCACCACTCCAATGGTTGATCAAGGCCATCAAATCAGTCAAGGCGGAGACATGAATGATCAAGATGATCAAGCGATTCCTCCCACCACTCGGAGGGAAATCGAGATCCGCCGCTTGAATAGGGTTGGCACCTCACAAGAATTAAGAGCTCTATATCTTGACAAGGTGCTTGGTGATGTGAGAAGCAAGGTCTCTACCCGAAGAAAACTCGCAAGCTTTAGTGAACATCAAGCTCACATCTCCATGGTGGAACCCAAGAAGGTCTTTGAAGCTCTTGAAGATAAAGATTGGCTTGATGCTATGCATGAAGAGCTCAACAACTTCGAGGGCAACAAAGTGTGGAAGTTGGTGGAAAGACCCAAAGATTGCCGCAATGTTATCGGCACCAAGTGGATATTCAAGAACAAGCAAGATGAACATGGCATGGTGGTGAGGAACAAGGCAAGATTGGTGGCTCAAGGTTACTCCCAAATTGAAGGCATTGACTTTGGAGAAACCTACGCGCCCGTGGCTCGACTTGAGTCAATCCGTATTCTTCTTGCCTATGCCTCTCATCATAACTTTAAATTGCAACAAATGGATGTTAAATCCGCTTTTCTAAATGGTCCACTAAATGAACTTGTTTATGTTAAGCAACCACCAGGGTTCGAGGACCTCAAGTATCCGAACCATGTCTACAAGTTGGATAAGGCACTCTATGGCCTTAAACAAGCCCCACGAGCGTGGTACGAGCACCTTAGAGAACTACTTGTAGACCATGGATTCCAAGTTGGGGAAATCGACCCCACACTTTTCACTAAGAAAGTTAATGGAGAGCTTTTCATTTGTCAATTATATGTGGATGACATTATATTTGGATCGACTAACAAAGCATTTAACGAAGAATTCTCTAAGCTTATGACTGACAGGTTTGAGATGTCTATGATGGGCGAGATGAAGTTCTTCCTCGGATTTGAGATCAAACAATTGAGGGAAGGAACGTTCATCAACCAAGCAAAGTACATTCAAGACATGCTCAAGAAGTACGAGTTGCTTGATCTCAAGGGTGCCTCTACCCCAATGCAAACCAAATGCCACCTTGAGCTCAACCCGAAGGGTAAGGATGTGGATCAAAAGGTATACCGCTCCATGATTGGATCTCTCCTCTACCTTTGTGCATCTAGACCGGATATAGTGCTAGCCGTAGGAATGTGTGCAAGATATCAAGCGGCTCCTAAAGAAAGCCATGATGTGGCGGTCAAGAGAATCTTTATATAATTAGCTTATACCCCAACTTATGGATTGTGGTACCCCAAGGATGCAAATTTCTCATTATGTGGGTACACGGATTCCGATTGGGCGGGAGATCATGATGATAGGAAGTCAACCTCCGGCGCTTGTCAATTTATTGGGAGGTCCTTGGTGAGTTGGTCTTCTAAGAAGCAAAATTGTATATCTCTCTCCACCGCCGAAGCCGAGTATGTTGCCGCCGCAAGTTGTTGCACTCAGTTGCTATGGATGAGGCAAACTTTAAAGGAGTACGGAGTCGATTGCGACAAAGTGCCTCTTCTATGTGACAACGAAAGTGCCATCAAGATTGCCTACAACCCGGTGCAACATTCAAGAACCAAGCATATTGAGATCCGCCATCATTTCATAAGAGATCATGTGGCCCGAGGAGACATTGACTTATCATATGTGGGCACAAGGGATCAATTGGCGGATATCTTCACGAAGCCCCTTGAGGAAGGAAGGTTTTGCTTTTTGAGGAATGAGCTAAATATCATTGATTCGAGGTCCTTAGCTTGATCGCTTGCACACTCACCTAGGGCGTAATTGCATCTTATCTAGTTTAGATGTAGGCATGGAAATAGGGGGAGTGCGGTCCTAATACATTGGACCATCCCTCCCCCCATTATGCCGATAGCAAGTGTTCTTTTATCTCTATATTCATTCTTATGACTAATGAGCTAAAACGACGAGTATTGGTTATGTACCCAAGATACATCTTCGCGGTAACATGCCATACACTCATACATGGTGGCCTCGGCCACCGACCTCTTCTCCTTGAAGAGTTGATTTTATTTGGAGCTTATTGTTGCTATTTGCCCTCCTTTTCATGCATGTGGGAAACCTACTCAACTTGGCTCTTTTTGTTTCGATTTGGTTGTTGTGAGTTGAGTATGGTGTACCAATATCAGTTTGGAAATCTATCCCAAGCCTACTTACCCCCGAAAACATTTCTCTCCATTGCACACAAGTCATCCATTTGAAAACTGGGATTTTGGTTCAGCAGGTCGGAATATCCGGTTCATTTTGAACCGGAATATCCGGTGACTCGGAATATCCGGTGTAAGTTACACTCGGAATATCCGGTCTGGCGGTTTGTCCAGAAATATAAGGGCAGGCTCGGGGTGAAGGGCTCATTAGTGCCCTTCTTCCACCCCCGACCTCCCTCTCCTCCAGCCGCCGCCCCTGCTGCTCCAAGGTCCCTTCGGAGCACTCCGACCGCCGGGGAACCTCTTTCTCGGCCGGATCTGATCCTCCTCCGCCCCGGGAACTCACTCCTCCAAGCAACGGCCTCAATGGATGAGGGTAACTTCACTTTTCTTCTTCCTCATGTGCTTGCACTTGGATCTTGATGTGGAGTTATTTGTTTCAACATTGCTTGGTAGAGATTGTTCCTAGCACTATTCCCGGCCATCTACATACATTAGTTTTGCATTATGTTGGATCGATCTAGTTTTAGACCGAGTCAATCTCAGATCTGCACTGTTTCTGTCTGACTCAGAATTTCCGATTCAGACAGACTCGGAATTTCCGGTCCCCCGGAATTTCCGGTCATGTCTGAACCGGAATTTCCGAGTCAAACACTGCAGTTTTAAGATTAACTCATATTTAACTACATATGATTTATCAAATGCCTATCTAATGTGTGTATTATCTCCTGACTTGTGTGCACTTACCTTATGCTACCCTCTATGCTCAAATTCACAGGTTCAGGTGGGAGTCCGTCCGCTGGGGCATCAAGGAACACAGGTAGAGCACATGTCCACAAGAACCCAGTCAATAAGGGAAAGGGTCATGCAATTCAAAGGCAGAAGAAAGCTGTTGTCAGCAAGCCTACATCCAAGAAGAGGAAGAATGTCCCTAGTCCCCAACGTCAGGACTACTCCAAGATGAACTCAGTGGATTATTCTCAGCTGAGACAGGGGGACTGGTACCTCAGCTCAAGAGACAACTCTCTCGCTGATCGCAGCTTTTGGTGCCAAGCGCAAGAGCACATATTCGTGGATCTCTATCTCTCACTGTCGAAGCCCATTCGACCCATGCACTCGTTTGATTTTGCATCTCTTCAGAAGAAAACCGCATTTGCTGAGTCTATCCACATTGTCAAGACCATGGGTTTGGAGAGGTTGGTGCTCACCCGTTGTCCCTACAACGCCCAGCTTGTGATGCAGTTCTTCGCCACCCTAGTGATCAAGGGTGACTCGAAGAAGTCTATGAAGTGGATGACTGGGGAATCATACTGTGAGTCCAACTTCGAGGAGTTTGCCAAGGTACTGGGCTACAGTTTTGATGGTGACAATCCCCAAGGCTTTCGCATGCACACCCCCTACAAGATCAACAAGAAGGAAATTGCACACTTATATGGTGTGGGAGCCACCCCTGGAAACTCTCGTGACTAGCTTCCACTGTATGATGTTCTTGTGCGCATCCTGCGTGAGAACATTGCACCGAGTGGTGGCAACAACGACAACGTGGTTACCCCTCTCTGCAACCTGCTCCTTCACGCCAACCGCATTGTGGAGGACTCGAGTTCTGATGCTGACTGGAGTGTAGATGTGATGGATTACATCTACAATGAGATGTATGAAGCTATGACCACCAGGGTCTCTATTCCTTATGCTCCTTACATAACGAAGCTCCTCAAGTTTAAGTTCCCTGACTACAACTTCAGCAATGGTGATTTGGAGCCACATGACTTCAAGAAGCTTTATGTGAAGAAGACTGTGGTCAAGCCCCCTCCTAGGCCTTCTACTACCTCAGCTCCAGGTGGATCTTTCATGGGTGATGCTAGGAGGGCTGCCGCTGCCCCTACTCATGTTCCTGCCACTCATGCGCATGTCAAGAAGCTGAACTGGTTCCAGCGCAACATCCTTTGCATGAATGTGGACATCCGCAAAGAGCAATACAATGCCTACAAGGATCGCGTCAGCTGGAATACAAGCAAGACTTGATCCTTCACCATGCTTCTGGCTCTCCTGCTCCTGCTGCTCTGTCTGATCCCCTGACCTTTGCTCAGTGGAACCAGGGTTCCTTGGCTCCGTGGACACTGATTGACCAGGATCTTGGCGGCAGCTCTTACACCACTGGCTATGACTATGATGATGAGGAGGAAGATGATGATGAGGAGGCAGAGTCTGAGGAGTATGAAGAGGATGATGATGATGAGGATGATGGTGATGAGGATGATGAGGAGAACCCCTCGGACTGAAGACTTCCATGGGACGTAGCATCGCTCTTCTTCCTTTTTGGCGTTTCGATGCCAAAGGGGGAGAAGTTGCTCTACTAGGACTTCTTCGGGGATTTGCAAAGGGTCGGGCACAAGCTTATGCGTTTATCATTTATTTGCGCTTGTGTCCATTTATCGTGTTTTAAATTACTTGTGAACTCTTTTTATTTCATTATGTGATAACTATGTATTGAGACAATGGTTTGATGCTATCATTATCTTATGGTTGAGACTTCGAATTGATTGTGTTGGTATTCTCTTCATATTCTATATACACAAGGTATGAAAATCTATCTAGTCTCAATTGCTACCATAATCTTACATTTTGTCTCGTTTCTCCTTTGTGATATCTTGTGGTTGTTGTTATAAAATTGCTCCTATCCTTTGTCATTTTGTGTTGCTTACGTGCATTTATTTAGGGGGGGGGGCCATTTTCTTCCAAAAACATGATATGTTGCCAAAAACATGATATTGCTTTTTGTTTCTATGCAAATCTTGGTATTGTCATCTAACACCAAAAAGGGGGAGATTGAAAGAACATTTTTTAATCCCTAGTGTTTTGTGTGTTAGTTAACAATACCAATGATATACTAATTCTATTGCTAAGTGTTTCAGTTTGGGTGAAACTCATATCACAAATCATAAAGCCAAATTGTAGAGAAAAAGAGTTTCTGGAATTCTTCCCAGACTCGGATATTCCTGTTCCCCAACTCGGATATTCCGAGTCAACCCCAGAAAATTGGCTAAGTCAAGTTCAGAAGTGGTACTGACTCCAATCGGAAATTCAGCTCGGAAATTTCAAGGACTCGGATATTCCGGTTCCCCAACTCGGATATTCCGAGTCAACCCCAGAAAATTGGCTAATTCAAGTTCAGAACTGGTACTGACTCCAATCGGAAATTCAGCTCGGAAATTTCAAGGACTCGGATATTCCGAGTCAACCCCAGAAAATTGGCTAAGTCAAGTTCAGAAAGTGGTTCTGATCTCAACCGGAAATTCAGCTCGGAAATTTCAAGGACTCGGATATTCCGAGTCACCCTCAGAAAATCGGCTAAGTCAAGTTCAGAATTGGTTCTGATCTCAACCGGAAATTCAACTCGGATATTTTCAAAGACCCGGATATTCCGGGTGACCGGAATTTCCGTTGTTACTTAAACCGGAATTTCCGGGTGCCCGAGACAGCCAACGGCCAGATTTTGAGGGGGAGTATAAATACCCCCTCACTCACTCAAGAACAGTGAGCTCTCAGATTTTCTCTCTCCTACTATTCTTGAAAGCTCAAATCATCAAGATCTCCCAATCCCCCCCACCCAAATTCATTGATCTTTGGAGGATTGGAGGAGAAGGCCCGGATCTACATCTTCACCGAAGGGATTTGCATTTCTCCCCCATTCACTTGGGAATTTCGTGGCTAGGGTTTCCGGTGGAAAAACCTAGTTCACCATTGTTGTACTCTTGGTGTTACCTTGACCTTTTGTGGTCCTTGACCTTTTGTGGTCTTCTTGGGAGCCCCCAGTTCAGTTGTGGGTGTGTGCCTCAAGCGTTTGTAAGGGATTCGATCTCCGCCCTAAAAGGGGATCAATAGTGGAAGGTGGACTCGAAACCTTTGTGGTTGAGTTCATCGGAGAAGAAGGTGAGCCTTTGTGGCGTTGCGGCTAACCTGTTGTGGTAGCGCACACCTCTCCAAACGAGACGTACACCCTTGGGTGGAACTCGGGATTACATCTTCGTCTCCGCGTGCTTCACTCGGTTCCCTTTATCTTTGCTCCCTTACCTGCTTGTCTTGTTAGCTTGTTTATCTTGTCTTTGCTTAGATTATCATTTAGGTAAATTCACCGTAGTTGCATATCTAGAGAATTTACCTTTGTGTTGAGCCTAAATTTGAAAAGACCTAAAATTTGTAATAGCACCTATTCAACCCCCCCCCCCCCTCTAGGTGCCGGATTCCCGTTCAGCGCTGACCCCAGCAGAGGAGCTGATGCAACCTTGCAAGCATCACTCGTTCCGCAACCCGGAAACGGGCAAGTGGGGCGCTAACCACCTACTGAAAGATTGCCGCAAAGCACGCAAGATTTACCAGGCGATGCAAAATATCATCACCCCTGTGCCAGCGCTGCAGCCAGCCCCGCAGCTCGCCATTCAGGCAGCACCCGCGAACAACAACCCGACACAGGCAGCGGGCACCTTCCCCCAGCAGCAGCTACAAGGAACCCAGCCGATGGCACACGGCGCGTACCCAGCTGCGCGGGGGAAGCTCAACATGATACAAAAAGGACGCCCTTCAAACAGGACGCAGAAGCTCATCACCCGCCAAGTCCTACAGGCCACTACTTGCCCACCCGCAGTGCCAAACTACCTGAGAGGGTCAGAGACACCAATCACGTTCTCTAGGGCAGACCACCCGTCAGATTTACCTCGACCCGGGCATGCCGCTCTAGTCGTTGAAGTCCTGATTGGAATTACAACCTGAAGAAGGTTTTCATGGATGGAGGAAGTGGCATCAATATCATATTCGCCGACACCCTGAGAAGGATGAACAAGTCGACAGATAAGCTGCCAGAGTCCGAGACCACATTCCATGGCATAGTACCAGGGCAAGCAATCACACCCATGGGAACGATCACACTCGACGTCATACTCGGGACACCCGAGCACTTCAGGAAAGAGTCGATCGACTTTGAGGTTATCGACTGGAAGTCACAGTATCATGCTATTCTTGGGCGCCCAACTTTCGCCAGGTTCATGGCAGTACCACACTACGCCTACCTGATGATCAAGTTGCCTGGACAAAGGAGTAATCACGGTACGCGGCGACTTCGACCGCTCTAACAGCTGCGACCGCGAGTTCAGCAGGATCTCTGAGTTCTTCGGGGTCGAAGAGCACTTCCAGGCCATATCAGCCGACAACGACAAGACCATCTTTCCACCCCAAAAGAAGCTAGCCAAGGATTCCGCCTTCAATACGACCGACGACACCACAACTCATCAGGTCCATCCGAGTGACAGCAGCAAGACGGTCAAAGTGTCCTCAAGCCTGACCCCCGCATAGGAAGGCGCGCTCGTCGAGTTTCTACGTGAGAACTGGAAAATCTTTGCATGGCAACCCTCTGACATGCCAGGAATACCCATGAATCTCGCCGAGCACTCCTTAAAAGTTCACAAGGAAGCCAGACCCGTCAAACAGGCCATGAGACACTTTTCCGGACCCAAACGGGACGCGATCACCTCAGAAATCGACCGACTGTTGCACGCCAAGTTCATCCGAGAAATCAAGGACTCGGACTGGGTCGCCAACCCTGTCCTAGTAGAGAAGAAGAAGATGAAGAAGCTACGCATGTGCGCCGACTTCACCGCCATCAACAAATGCTGCCCCAAGGATCACTTTCCGCTCCCGTGGATAGATCAAACCATCGACTCGACAGCAGGCTGTGAACGCTTGTCCTTTCTGGACGCCTACTCAGGTTACCAGCAGATCAGACTGAAAGTCGAAGATGAAGAAAAAACGGCGTTCATCACACCCGATGGCGACTTTTGCTACCAGACAATGCCCTTCGGGTTGAAGAACGCTGGCGCCATGTAACAGCGCACAATGCAAGCATGCCTCAAAGGGCTTATCGGGCAAATTGTCCAAGTCTACGTCGATGGCATCGTCGTCACGACCCGAAAGGAGGACACCCTAGTCGCCGACATCCGCAAGGTCTTCGCCGCGCTCGACGCATATCAAATCAAGCTGAACCCAGAAAAATGCGTTTTCGGCGTGCCAGTCAGAGAGCTACTAGGGTACCTCGTCTCTGTAAGAGGAATCGAAGCAAATCCCGAGAAGGTGCAGAATATACTCACAATGCCAGCACCCACCAAGCTCCGTGAAGTACAACGATTAGCATGCCGAGTCGCAGCTCTCAGCCGGTTCATAAGTAAGTTGGGTGAGAAGGCCTTGCCTTTCTACCAACTGATGAAGAAGACGGACAAGTTCGAATGGTTAGAAGAAGCGCAAGAGGCATTCGACCAGCTTAAGAAGACCCTGACGACTTCCCCAGTCCTAGTAGCACCACTGGAGAACGAGCTGCTATGCCTATACGTCTCAGCAACCAACAGGGTAGTGAGCACCGTCCTTGTAGTGGAGCGAGAAGAGGAAGGGCATGGTCATCATGTCCAGAGGCCAGTCTACTACCTCAGCGAGGTCCTAACACTGTCCAAGAAAAACTACCCGCACTACCAGAGCTAGCATACGGAGTCTTCATGACTTCAAGGAAGGTCACCCACTACTTCTCCAAGCACCCGATCACGGTGGTAAGCTCCTCTGGGCTAGCAGACATCCTCACAAACCAACACACGACAGGACGAGTCGCCAAGTGGGTTGTCGAACTAGGACCCTGGGGGCTGAAGTACGCTCACCCGAAGTCCATCAAGGCCCAAGTCCTCCCGGAATTCACCACCGAGTGGATAGAAGCCCAGCTACCAAATGTCCCTGACCTGTCCAACGCATGGACAATGTACTTTGACGGCTCCAAGAAGTTCAAGTCAGCAGGGGCAGGAGTCGTACTCATCTCCCCCAAAGGCGACAAGCTAAAATATGTTCTGCAGATGGACTTCCCGACACCCTCCAACAACGAAGCACAATACGAGGCCCTGATCCATGACATGCGGATGGCCAAAAACTGCGGCGCCACGCACCTCATGATCTACGGCGACTCCTACCTCGTCGTACAGCAAACCATGAAGTCCTGCGAGGCCATCGCCGACAACATGATCGCCTATAGAGACATGTACAACCAGCTGGAGGGCACATTCGACGGTTGCGAGTTGCGGCACATCGGACGCGATAGCAACGAGGAAGCCGACGCCCTCGCCAACATGGGGTCAGACAAGGTACCAGTGC
Source organism: Poa annua (assembly GCA_026929855.1). Taxonomy (NCBI): domain Eukaryota; kingdom Viridiplantae; phylum Streptophyta; class Magnoliopsida; order Poales; family Poaceae; genus Poa; species Poa annua. The sequence goes on along the minus strand of CM049426.1, from coordinate 54,457,070 downwards.
CACCCGGCGTCTTCCTCGAGCACATCACGCAGAGGTCCATCAAGGCTCGCCCCGCAACAAAACCCTCCACACCAGCAACCCGCCAAGCCAAGAAAAAGAGCCCATGGAGGTCATGCTGGTCGAAGCTACATGGACAGGATCATACATACTGAACCAGAGGCTGCCAACTGATTCAGTCAAAGCAAAGCGCATCATCCGGCGCTCCAAAAGTTTCACCGTTGTCAACGGGGAACTCTACAAGAGAAGCATCTCAGGAATCCTGCAAAAGTGCGTAAATCCAGTCGACGGTCAGGCCATCCTACTCGACATCCATGCGGGTATCTGCGGGCATCATGCAAGCAGTCGAGCCTTGGTGGCCAAAGCGATGTGAGCCGGGTTCTACTGGCCAACAGCTATGCAAGACACAGAAGACCTAGTAAAGAAATGCCCCGGGTGCCAAGAATTCGCCAACAAGCCACACGCACCAGCGTCCGCACTCAAGACAATACCACTAGCCTGGCCCTTCGCCCAATGGGGGTTGGACATGGTAGGCCGGCTGAAGAAATCCTCACCCGGAGGGCACACTCACCTCCTGGTCGCAGTCGACAAGTTCACCAAGTGGATTAAGGTCGTGCCTATCACAAGTTCGACTGCATCGTCAGCGGTCAACTTCATCAGATCCATCATCTTCAGATTCGGGGTACCAAACGGGATCATCACGGACAACGGCTCGAACTTCACAGCCGACGAGTCCAAAGACTTCTGCTCAGAACAAGGCATCAAGCTCAACTATGCATCTGTTTCGCACCCACAGTCCAATGGGCAAGTTGAGAAAGCCAACGGCTTAGTCTGTAGCGGCATCAAAAAACGCCTGCGAGTACCGCTGAAACGTGCCGCAGGCGCTTGGGTAGAAGAACTGTCGTCAGTCCTCTGGAGTCTGCAAACCACGCCAAACAGGTCCACTCAGTACACTCCATTCTTCATGGTGTATGGTGCAGAGGCGGTTCTCCCCTGCGACATCAAATTCGACGCACCAAGAGTGGTCGCCTACGACGAGTCAGATGCAGAAGAAGCACTCGAAGACAGCATGGGCATCCTGGACGAAGCGCGCGACATCGCCCTAGCACGGTCAGCCGTGTATCAGCAAGACCTGCGCAACTACCATGGAAGGAGGTTGCGACCTAGGGCATTCGTCGCAGGCGACCTGGTCCTCCGCCTCAAGCAGAAGAAGGTGCACAAGATCGCCTCCCCATGGGAGGGCCCGTATGTCGTGACAGAGGCAATCGGCAACGGAGCTTACTGTCTGAAGGACTCGAAGACGGGAGCAGTCTGCAGCAACCCATGGAACGTCGTGCAACTTCGTCGGTTCTACGCCTAGTCGACAAAATCATTGTACCGAAGAAAGCATGTCAACGCGGCAGGTTTCAGACGCACTCTATCCCTTACCAGGGTACCTAAGGGGACTGGAAGGGTTTTAATGAGGCGGCCTGTTCGCAAGCATCAATAAAGAAGATTTACAGAAAAAGCTGTCCACTTTACCTTCTCAGTCAAGGCAATTAGAAACCTAGGCCGTCACTCGAATCACTCGGGGGATGCGCCATACAGGTTGAAACAAAAATCCTAGGCCGTCACTCGAATAACTCGGGGGCTGCGCCATACAGGTTGAAAGATAAGCCTAGGCCGCCACTCGAATCACTCGGGGGCTGCGCCATGCAGGCCCTACTCGTAAAATCCTAGGCCGCCACTCAAACCACTCGGGGGTTGCGCCATACAGTTCAAGTCCAAAAATCCTGGGCCGCCGCCCGACACACTCGGGGGCTGCGCTTCACAGGTATCACTTGAAATCCTAGGCCACCACTCGAATTACTCGGGGGCTGCGCCATGCAGGCCCTACTCGTAAAATCCTAAGCCGCCACCCGAACCACTCGGGGGCTGCGCCATGCAGGTCAAGTCCTAAAATCCTAGGCCGCCGCCCGACACACTCGGGGGCTGAGCTTTACAGGTGTCACTTGAAATCCTAGGACGCCACTCAAAACACTCGAGGGCTGCGCCATACAGGTCCACGAAACAGCCATGGCCGCTACCCAAGGAACTCGGGGGGCTGCGCCGTACAGGTCCACGACTCGCGCTCAATGTACTCGAGCCACGTCACACAAGACCTAGTCCTAAGCCGCACTAAGTCCATTCGAAGGTGCACAACAGATAGTCGTGCAGTAAAGCAAACAGTTTTAACTTGCTTACTCGGGGATTCCCCATATCTCATGCATCGATGTTTACATTTGGCAAATTTGCCTCCTATGACTAATCCTGTACAACAGAAGATTGTTGCCCCTAATCTGCAGGCTCATCCTTTGGCGCGTCGAGTGGCCCTACAAGGCGCTCACTCAGCTTTTGGACCTGCTCAACCATTTGGCGAGCAGCCGCCAAGGTGTCGGCGTAGTCATCGTCACCGGGCATGCCACCCAGCACCCTCTCCAGAGGAAGGTTCGGCCGGTGCAGCCGGACGTACGCCAGCGCCACATTCGCCCCAGCGACGAGTTGCACGTTGACTACCTCCTTCAACGTGTCACCTTCGCGGAACCTCTCCAGCAAGGCGGCTAACCCATGCGGCTGCCCATTGTGTGGGAAGTACACACGGTGGATATGCCAGAGGGTCTTCCGGCAACCTTCAAGAAGAAAGGCAGCCCGCCAAGTTTGATCGAGCATGCGCGCGAGGATTCGCCCTCCTGCCTTGTTTGACCAGAAGTGGCGAGCCTCGAAAGAATCGCCAGTCGCCTCTCGGGTGACCCTCTCTTCAACCCGAGCCTGCTCAGCCTGCCAATCTGGGTTCACATCTGCGCCCAGAAATTACAAGTTATAACCAGAAAATCTCACGGAGGAAGTCAAGCAACAAAAGGATACCAACCTTGCAGCTGCCGACTGATTAGATCAATCTCGCCAAGCAAAAATTCCTCGCGCTGGGAGAACCCCACAGTAGGACGCGATTTGGAGCGCTCTAGCTCCAACTCAGCAAGCTTCAGACTGGCTTCGAGGCCAATCACCTTATTCCTCATATAGGTGATCAACCGCTAGTCATTCGTGCTTCGCTGAGGAGCGGGTGCCGATCGACGACGACGCCCAGCTGCAGTCGAGCGAGAACCTCCCTCACCACTCGCGCCAGTCGTCGGAGCAACGGAAGTGAACTCGTGCAGGACAGTCTGTCACGAATATGCAGCGTCAATACAGAAAAGATAACTTCTCAGCCAAAGCAAGTTGAAGGGAAGGAAATTATAATTCAGCATAAAAAAGGATCTAGGGCCAGAAGATCCGACAAAATAAAGGTCATTACAAGCTGTAGAATGAAGTACATGTTCCTGCGACTAAAAGGACCTACACTACAAAAGCTCCTAAGCTACTGACTCTGACCGGGAGCGACTCTTCCGAGAAGCCGCCTCAGTCGCCTTGGCAAGAGCCCTCTCGAAGGTGGCCACAAGCTTCACAGCCAGCTGTGCAGCTTGTGCCTTCACCCCGTTAAGGGACGCGGTCCGGCCATTGGACCTTCGCGGGAAGCCGCTGACAACCTTCTCGAAGTCGCCAGGAACCTGATGGCCTAGCAGAAGCTGGAAGGTAAGCTCGGAGCCGCGTACCGTCTGCGCCCGAGTGAAGTCGACGAGGGTGGTCGCTTCGCCTCTAAACGGCGCCGTGAGTGCATCGACGGCAGCCGGCGGCGGGTCGTTGGAAAAAATGCTCTGATGCACAGTCGTGAGCGCTCCAGTCGACTTCTGCATCGCCGACGACGACTTCTGCAGCGCAGCAGATGCATACACGCAGACGCGATCAAGGAGGCCGACCACGGTCGCCAAGTCGACGTCGTCACTGGACGAGCCTTCCGGAGGGGCGCCACCGCATCTCTCTGGACAAAGGGTCAGCAGTCAACAGAAAGCAAGTCAAGCAAAGACAAAGTAGGCGTTAAGCCGAAAACTCACCTCCAAGGGCACCGGCGAGTGAGAGCAGGTGGTCGACTTGAGTCTTCTCCTGGACAGCCCGCACACGCTCATGCTACTAAGACTCGTGCAGCGCTTTTTCAAGCTCCGCCTGAGCTCGAAGCTTCAGCTCTAACTCCGCAGCTCGCTTAGTAGCCTGGTCCAGAGAGGCGCGCAGCTGGTCCCTCTCCTTGACCAGGCGAACATAGGCAGCGGCTGCCTCAAGTTGCTGGCGGTAGTACGGCTACAAAAACAACAAATTATAAAGTTGCGGGCGACTATAATAGTCACCCACACCTTCGGGGGCTACTCCCATCGGGAGCGCTGTTCGCGCACCCGATGAAATTTCAGGACTACAAGAACAAGAACAAGGACTTATGTGTTCCAGAAGGTCGACATCCTCTGAAGTCGCGGGGGGAGCACGACTCGGTGCCGTGAAGCCGCCAATCGTCGCACGCTCCTCGACCACCACCTGCGTCACCAGCTCCGTCGAGGGAGCAGAGGTATGCTCCACTTCACGACGAGGGGAGCTGACGCCGCCAGAGCGGTTGCTGGAACAAAATCAAGGCAAAACTCAACTCAAAGCTCGAAACTCCAAATGCAACTCGTCAAAGAAGGAAGAAAAGGAACTCACCTGGTGGCCTCGCCGCCATCATCACTCCCCAAGGAGACGGATGGCATCCGAGCGAACCCGCGCGGCGGCGCAGAGCTAACCGGAGGAGCAGCCAAGGGTTCGTCCCAGTTGTCCTGTGACCGCACACCCGAAGAAGACATGTCAGCCTCCTCCAAGTCAACATCGGCATCCTTCGCGGGTGACGAAGCAGTCGCAGAGTCGCCACCACTTCGTCGGTTCTGCCTCTTCCGCGCGGGTTCCTCCTCGTCGTCATCATCCTCCACCTCTTCGCTATGGGAGATAGCGGACAGGATGTCTTCATCGTCACCCTCCTCCTCCACAAACTTCGACTCATCGTGAGGTCCGTTTCTGGGAGAGGAGGAAGGCTAACCAGAACAGAGCGACCCTGAAACAAACAAAGCAGAGTCGAATCAAGAAACAGAAGATCAAGAAAGCAAGCAATGAAGAGAACAAAGCAAAAGCTCACCTCGGGAACAGGGTTCGCTCCTCCGTACGCAGCGACTGGACACTTGACATTGCAAGGGTCCGCGGTTCGGTAGCTGGTAATGCCCCTCACCTTGGTCTACACCTCCTCCTCGTCAAGCGGCTGGTCGCTGACGCCCTCGACTGCCCACATCGGGTGGGGGTGAGCGCGTAGCGGCTGGACGCGCAGCCAGAAGAAGGTGGCCATCAAGTAGACACCACTCGACTCGCGCCCCAAGGTCCGGAGGAGGTTGCGCAGCAGGCTCAGCAGAGGCCTCGCGGACTCCTTCTCCTCCTCGGCGAGCGGGTGCACCCAGGCACGAGTCTTCCGCAAGCCGCGCTCGCCGTCGAAGTGCGCCAGGCCCTCCTGGTCGCACTGGATGTAGAACCACCTCTTCCGCCACCCCTGGATGGAGTCCGAATTCTTCATCTAAGAGAACGCGGTGTCGCCGCGCACCTGGATGCCGAAGCCGCCCACTGGGTATGTCAACCCGCTCTTCCCAACATTCTTGCGAACAAGGAAGAGCGACTTCCATAGAGACCAGTGGGGTGTGATCCCCAAGAAGCACTCGCAGAGCACGATGAAGCTCGTGATGCTTAAGACGCCATTGGGGGTCCGATCATGGATCTGAACCCCATAGGCGTACAGAAGACCGCGAACGAAATCGTGGAGAGGGAACCCGAAGCCCCGTGCAAGGAAATCCACGAAGCACACGCGTTCCCCCTTGCGAGGAGCGGGGAACACCTCCTTGCCAGGAGCACGTACCGTGGCCTCATCCGTCGGGGGCAGGAAGCCTCGGATCCCTGGCCCTGACCGGGAGAGAGAGAAGAGGTTAACGAGAGGAGAAAAGAGGCTTTTTTTTGTGTTCGTCGGTAGTGGATCGTGCTCTTAATCACGGAAGAGATAAGCTCGGACAGACAGAGGTGGGGTGGGTGGTGATCACGGGAGAAAAAAAGAGAGGTGGGGTGGATGGTGGTCACGGGCCCACGGGTGAGGACTGTGCTCTGGGTCTTTGTGGAGGCCAGTGTCTGCAACACCAAGAAAATGGGACCAGTCCAACCCAAAGAGGAAATACCAAACGCTGCTTACAAGTCAGTAAATGAAAACAAGGAAAGTTTTGTTTGCGTCACACTTCGAATCACGAGGCACCATGGACGGCTCCGATTACGCTCTCTAGAATGTTGCAACATACACAGTATTTTCCCAATATATATATATATATATATATATATATATATATATATATATATATATATATATATATATATATTTATAGCTGTCAGCTATTCTACAACCGGTTATAGATTAAGCATCTACAACCAAAGTTGTACCTCCTTTCTCTTCTATTGTATCTATACATAGAGAAGTACAATTTTCTTATTTTTTACATAGTTTTCTAACCGTTTGTCGAAACTTAGCAAATGATATGTCGTTGGAAAGCTAATAAAATTTCGCAAAATTTATTCTCCTATGGATTTTCCATATTCTGTACAGATTAAAAGTAATTTTAAAAATACATACTAATCTGTAAGTGTCTTGCATTGGCGGACTGTATACGGCGTTTCTCAACCGATTGTCAGAATAATGCAAATGATATGCTGTTGGAAAGCTATTGAAATTCCGCAACTTTTATTATTTATGGATTTTCCAAATTCTGTACAGACTAAAAGATATTTTTAAAATACATTAACCTGTAAATGTAATATATCGGCGGACAGTATTTTGCCCGTCGTTTCTTAACCGTTTGTCGGAATAATGCAAATAATATGCCGTTGGAAAGCTAATGAAATTTGGCAATTTTTATACAGTTTTTCCAAATTCTGCACCGATTAAAAATAGTTTAAGAAATACGTTAATCTGAAAGTGTCATATACGGGCGACCAGTATTTTGACCAGCATATTTGAACCGCATATCGGAATGAAGCAATTGATATGCCGTTAGAAAGCTGTTAAAATTACTCAACTTTTGTTTTCTACTGTTAATGCAAATTCTTAACCGATTAAATCTAATTTAAGAAATAGACTAATCTAAACATTTTTATACAAAATTCCCGAATATATTATTTGTATTTCACAGATAATTTATATGTACTTCCCGATAGATAAGTATGTACCTTTTTTGTTATGCATGTGTACTTCTCGATATACTTTTATATCTTTGTAATATACTCTCATTGACTTTCCTTGACACTTACTTCCGTCACAAAAAGAGTAAATGCACTTCACTCAACACTTATTTGAACTTCTTGGTTTATGCGTATGTACTGTCGCGGGGTTTACTTGATTAGTGTTTACTAAAATAATGAAAATTTGCTCATAGGGTGTCGTCTTTGATATATGACCACTCAAAATGGTTATACTAAAAAGACGTATCTATTAGATTTACTTATAAATCGGTAACGAAAATTACAAAAATCGATTTCTAAGTGGATATTTTGGGCGGTCAAAGTTTGGTCAACCCATAATTACCCGTTTAATAAATTATTTGACAACTCATCCGATATCGGAATTGACTGACTCTTGTTGTGCTGAAAAAATGAAGTTAGGGACTATCTACAAAAAATAAAAATAAAAATATATTTATAGCGGAAATACGAGTATTATTTAGAAAAACATGTTTATACCACACTTGTACTTCCCGACAGTGAGTTATGTACTTGTCAAATTAGTTATGTGTACTTCTAACATGATATTTCAGTGTTTCACTAAACCTCCCGGTCGTATGTGAAATTTTCTAACAAATACCTGGACTTCTGTAGAAAAAATCTTGAACTTCTTGGTTTATCTGTGTGTACTGCCGACGGAATATTTTACTGTTTCAAACCTCTATGTGAAATTCTCTAACAAAATACATGCACTTCTCTAAAAACATTCTTGCACTTCTCTGTTTATGCGTGTGTACTACCATATATGCTCGTGTGTACTTATTTTTCATATCCTAATTGAAATTGTATGGCTCTGTACTTTCAAACATTAAATGTTGTACTGCCCTGCATTTTTGGATTATTAGTGCCATTTGCATTGTGTGCTTTCTTTGTGATGTGTTATGTGAACTTATACCCCGTTGTGCATTTGATGCAAGTAAAAGACTTCTAATCCATGACGCGTTAGCGATGGCGTTAGGGTTTGAATGGTTCGTCGTCGTCAATGCACAAACTGGAGTACTAAGAATGTTTTCTAAATCGTGTGAATTTGTGGAACTCGAACTGAATTTGTGGACTTCTCGCACAAACTGACGGTACTTCACCACAGCCACAATATTGCAATTTGAACTGATGTACTGCCGGTTGCAAATACTTATACTTCTAGCTCAGCATGTATTTACTTCCTCCAGCGCCCGTGCAATTTTCCAGAGTTTAAGCCAACCCAAAATCGATCAACAATTTATAATAGAGAGCCAAACTTGTACAAGATAAAAATATAAAGATGATGCCTCAAACTGAACATACAGCAACGCTGCAATCTGCTTCGAACATTGGGCACCTGTAGTACCTTATACTGACGTATATACTTCTGAATATATTTTCAGTTTCGACTAGTGTCTCTAGGAAGAGAGAATTGTCGTAGCACACCCTTGTACTGCCTCCCAAGCTCCAAACATATAGTTAGAGTGCAGCAGGAGCTGCTCCAAACATAGTCATTTTCTTTTACATTTCAATCAATTTCAGATTCAGACGTTCATGTGGTCACGGTAATTTTGGGTAAAAGAAAGATTAATCAAAAATGACTAACAGAGAAGAGGCTATAGTAGAGGTTATAAGGACGGACGGAGGACACATCGAGCGGGGCACTGCACGAATTCAGTCAAGAAGAAAACACAAATCAATTTGCATTCATCTAAGCACTTGTACTGCCGACTTTGATGCAACTGTACTGCATCACTATCAACAAAAGTTCCTACAAACAATTTTGCAGCAGCAAGCATGTGCAGCTGGACCTGCATATTTCTCCGTGAGGATGAGCAAATTGGGGAGGCTGGTCAAGTACTTCCACCATTGCTTGAGACGAGGAGGTGTCGGGCGTGGCATGGTCCTGAATCGGAACCACGAGCTCTCCAGCTTGTGCCTGTACTCCCATGGCCGACGTCCCCTAGCGCCCAGCAGACAGGAACGCGCCGGGCGGGGAACAATGGCACGAGGAAACGGGGTCGGGCAGTTTGAGCTTGGAGGTCGTCAAGCAGCCTCCCCGCGGCAGCGCAGCCAGCAGATGTGAGTAGTAGCTCGGGGGCAGGAATCGGCAGCGTCCCTACGGCGGAGAGGAATGGAGGGAGCATGGTCGGGGCAGAGGAGTCGAGGAGATGCAGGCGTTGACTCTGGGAGACGAGCAGCACGGGTATCCAGCGACGGCAGCTACGCGCGGACGAAGGAGGTCGCGCCGGTGGCAAGCTCCTCGGGCCAGGCCTCCCGGTGGCGGCGCGAGGAGCAGGGCGTCCGCGGAGCTGCCGACGGCGACGTGGGGAGCAGGGACTTCGCGGACCTGCCGGCGAGTACGTGGGGAGCAAGGGTGTCGCGGCCCTGCCGGAGGAGACCTTGGGAGCAGCAGGGACGCGGTCATGGCGGCGGTGCGGCGAGCATCAGGGGACCTCCTAGAGCACTGAGGCGCAGGAGGTCGGGGATGGGCTCCGCGCGCGGCGGCGCAGGAGGTCGGGGATGGGCTCGCGGCGGCGCTGGAGTTAAGGACCGGTGGTGCGCGGTGGTGCAGGAGGTCGGGATGGGCCTGCCGCGCAGTGGCTCGAGTCACTCCCGGCGCCCGCGCGCTCGCGCCGGAGACGAAGAAGGCGGAACGAGATCCTCTGACTTACACCCAACTACTGCAGAGAGACATACATTCATGTGCTCCGTTGGATAAGCATCCAAGGATAATAGCATGGCATGACATGTAGGGCAGCTGCTCCCTCCTTCGCTCGTTCTTTTGGTGCTGAGTCGTTCTCAGGGTATATTTTTTTCTTCTTTGACGGAAATAAAAGTACTCGATTGTATCCTGATTCATAATAAAATATATGCATGTTGACGACTATGTTCTATTCCTATGATTGGTTTTGTATTTCGTTAACTCGAACCTCTTAATTTTGGATTGAAATTTACATATTTTTGATAAATTTTGTCAAATTCATCGCACTCGGTCGACCGTTCCACATTTCCTTTACGAGTGGATGTATCCCACCCTTCCCTACAAATTTCATGAGATTTTTTTATTAATATAATTTTTAAATGGAAAATCGAGTAATTGTGTGTGTATTTAAAATTTTCGGAATCTAGCGTCGTCATCACCCACGCCTAAATATGTCGGGAATAAAATTGGCAAGAGAAACTGGCGCCATACATGGACTGGTGGCGAGGAAAAACACGGGTCATGCCCGACCGTCGCTTGTCGGCATGGCATTCACGCGACAGTCAGTCGCTTGGTGGCGATCATGCACTTGTCGGCATGGCCCGTGCCGAAAGACATGTTTCGGCATGGCCCTTGCCGAAAGGTCTCGATCGGCTGGAGCGTTGCCGAACCATCCAGCTTTCGGCACGCCTAATGTCGATGGCGCGCCAGAAGTCAAATTAATTTATCTTGCATGCTATTACTCAAATTTTCACATAAAAACCGTATTATTAAAATAAAAATCTCCAACTTTCACATTGTAATTTTTTTTGTGTTGATACATATATCTACTCGTAGAAGGAAATTTTAAAGGATCAATGAGTGCGATGGATTTGACAAAATTCGTCAAAAAATGTGTCCGAGGTGAAGTCGGATGACAACGAAGTCGTAATATCCGGCGTCGGATGACAGCGATTTCCTCTCGTTGTCCGAGTTGAGCGACAACTCCTACAAGAGAGATGGTGACAAGATCATCGCGCACGACTTTGTCGAAAACGATGAATTTGACAAAATTTATCAAAAACATGTGTAAATTTCAATCCAAAATCAAGAAGTTAGAGTCCACGAAACCAATCACGGGAATGGAACCTAGTCGTCAACATGCATATATGCATGTATTTCATATATATTTTATCATGAATCAGGATACAATTGAGTACTTTTATTTCTATCAAAGAAGAAGAAAAATATAGCACTTGCCGAAACAACGAACAACGAGCGGAAGGAGGAAGCAGGCTGCCGTGCATGCCATTACCGTTAGATGCTAATCCAAGGAGCACATGTATGTCCCTCTGCAGTAGTTGGCTGTAAGTCAGAGGATCTCGTTCCAAGAAGGCCGGGAGGATTTGGGAAATTTCTATTGGCATCGCTGCCCTATAGGGAGTCGACGGTTGTAGATACTTAATCTACAACCGGTTGTGGAATATATGTGTCCTATATATCTCGACTATATAATATGCACAGTACATCATCGTTATTTTGGAATTTAACCCCTCAGCTTTGAGATAATCAACCTGCAATCCTGAATAAGAAAACAGTCAGCGCCGTCGCGACCCCCGAATCCTCCAGTCTGCAACAGCGCACCATCATCGACGGCGGCAACGAGTGGATGAGTGGTACCAGAATACGAGCGATGCATCCACGCCGCAGCCTCCCGCGGCCTATCCCTCCGTGCACCTCGAGAGGGTCGCCGTCCTCTTCAACCTCGGCGCCGTCTACTCGCAGATCACGCTCGCCGCGGATCGCGGCACCGACGTCGGGATCAGGACCGCATGTGGCGCCTTCCAGGGCGTCGCCGGCGCGTTCGCCTTGCTCAGGGAGAGCGGGCTCGCAGCCAAGGCTGTCGCGGCGGGGGCGACCACCGTCGATGTCACGCCCGGTTGCGCAGGGATGCTTCGGCGGCGAGGAGGGCGGGTGCAAAGGTCCCTCGCTCATGCTCGGCGGCCACCTCCAGGCCTACGACAACATCAAGGACATCCTCCAGAAGGCCGCGGCCCAGACCAAGGATGGGCCCTGCGTCACCTTCGTCGGCCCCGGCGGCGACGACAACTTCGTCAAGGTAGTTTGACAGTTCGACTACAACCTTGGTTCGTACGTGAGCTCCCCTGCACCCTTCCCCCTTCTTGCTTGCGCGCCGCGATAGATCATGGACATCGCCGGCCGTTTCCGCCGCCGTCTCTGCTCTAAACCTGAAGCCTCACATTATTCTTCAGTTTTCTCAGAAACAACACTTACACCTCAAATTCGGTCTGACCTGCTAGAGTGTTAGTTGACACCAAACATCTATGAATTCAAAGTTCATCCACTCCCATAATGCTAATTTTGTTCACCAGCTCTGTACTAGCTGAATCGTCCTTGAAGAGGGATGCGGCCACGGATCAGTGTGGAGCCATGAAGGAGGTTGGGAGACTCGTGTGTTCTTATCCATGGACAGAATTCTGTGAAAATCATCGGTTTGTTACTAATTGATCTTAATCAGTTGCTAACATATGCATTCAGTCAAGCCAATGATTTTAGGTAAGTATTGTCTGCAGGTGTGATGATATGGTTAATCTTGATGCTGCAAGTCATACATGTCTACTAATTAACATTGAATAGAATTAATCTTGCCTATTGGGTTTACTATATAATATTGTTGTTGCTGGTGTCATTAGTAAACTAAGTGGTGTCCATTCACTACAAACTGGGAGCAATTAGGCTTCCCCAGCATAATCCAATCACCACCACCACACTAAATTGTAGCAAGCATAACATAATCAGCAAGAAGATGGGATAAAAAGTAGAGGGACACAACCTAGGTCCTACGATCATGGCTGCATATCAATGCACGCATTAACATGTTAAAGCATGGCGCCCTACGCTTTTCATCTTCTCCTAAATCACGACTTCTCAAAATCGTATAATTGTGAACAGTTTACAACTCATGTCTCCCGCTTGTGCCTTGCTTGCATGCCTTCATTGGACATATCTTTACTTTCTTTGAATCTCTGATGACTATGCATTTTTTTACGCTTGGTAAAGCACTAAAGCTCACAGTAGGCTACCAGATATTCCTTACATAGCATAGGATTCAGATGATGCCGTGAGATTTCAGCTCCAGTGCAAGGTAAGAGTACTATGCTATAGTAAAAAGAAACCTCCCAGATGGTCTGAATTTCATCATTCACAAGGTTAGTTACTAGGATTCCTATAGATTGCTTCATTGCTCACCGAGAGTGCTGCTTGGTGTTGTATGCTCACAAATATTTATTGGAAACAAAAATCTACATCAGTGTAGGTGATACATCTGGTTTGCTGTAATATTATATGTATATATTAATTGGAAAATCAGATATGCTAAATTTGTGCTTCCAGTGAGGCAGTACTATAGTTCAAAGTACAGTGCATTTGAAGCAACATCATTCTTGACGAAACTTATTGATGGTAACCCATATATTTATCATGTTTATATGTCTCCTGACGTGTGTGATGATGGTCTGGGTCCTGCCCACCGACGCCAACATGTTCCTCCGGGCAGTGGGACGGTTGCTCCTTGACGGAGTTTGGTTTTTGGGGAGAAAATTTGTGCAACATTTGGAGTACCATACATGTTCTTTTACATAATTACAGGGTAGTCTAATTGAAGAGTAGAGTTAACCACCAAACTGTTCTACTATACTTTTGTAATGTGAAATTTGGAGCCAATTTGTCCCCTTTTCTATAAATTTTCGCACACATTTTGTACGGGATTGAGCTTTAAGTTCAGTTTGGGAAGTTTAGACCAAGTTTGCATTCGGAATTTTTCTCACATTATTGTTGAAAGTTGTTTGTGATGTTTATTGACTATGTACATGAGTTAGAATTATAGAAAACCCATTATAATTACTTTGTGCACCTCAATGACATAGAAATTTCCATGCCCGTTGCAACACACGGGCATTTTACTAGTATATATATATATATATATATATATATATATATATATATATATATATATATAGGGTAGCGCTATTTGACTCCCTGTGAGTAGAATAGTTATTCTACACCCACCCCGTATCTTTTGAACCGTAAAGAATTTTTACGTCATGTAAATTTTGCCGTACTTCGTAAGTTTATAGGAACGTAAGAAAAATATTAACATGACATAAAAATTTATTTATGTGGCATATAAAAAATATTACGTAAAATACGCATTTTTACCTATTTTAGACTGTTATGACTTATATATTGCATTTCTTATGTATATTTTTTAGCTATGGGGCAAAATAAATATAATTATTTGGATCATAAACATATTTTTTTAATAAAAAATAATGTAAAAACTTTCTGGTGCAAAATAATTTATTCTGCATCTGGGTGCAGAACAGGGTTTCTCTCTCTCTCTCTCTATATATATATATATATATATATAGGTAAAATGGTTTCTACCCTCAAAGGTAACTACCCCACGTCTCATATACCAACTTACGGAAGTACTTTGTCATAATTTATCGGTTTGAGTATGTTCGTATACTATATCTAAGATACCCAAAAACAACTTTAATGAAAAAATTGCAAATGGCCTAATATTTTACACTATATACTCGAAATATCGTCATATATGTATATAAAAGAGAAGTATGTAGAAGTTTTCTACATACTACTAAAAAAAGTATCTATAGTACTGAAATAGCATTATATACTCCATACTACATGATACATACCTCATGTTATGATAGATACTCCATACATTGTGTGAAACACACGTGGGGTAGTTAACTTCGAGGGTAGTATGAATATGTCCTCTATATATATATATATATATATATATATATATATATATATATATATATATATATGCAAAATAGCTGGTTATCCATGGTGTTAGCTACACACCCACTATCTACCAATAAATCATCTTATACGATTGAGTTAACGTTGTTATGTCCATACGGAAGCACATTTTATGGAAACGAAGAAAAACCAAACCTAGAGCCCACGCCCCACTCTAAAACAAAACCGAACCCACTTCTCACCCCCCAATCCCCTACCTCACGCACCCGTTTCCCGCATCGGACCCCCGCAGGCCGCCACGGCCGGCCGCCGCGGCTCGCCTCCCGGCGAGGTCGCCGTCCTCCACGGTCGGCCGCCGCGGGTCGCCTTCCGGCTAGGTCATCGTCGGCCGGAAGCCGTCGCGCGCTTCCCGGCGAGGTCGTCGTCCTCCACGGTCGGCCGAGTCGCCTCCCGTCTAGGTCACCGTCGGCCGGCAGCCGCCGCGGCTCGCCTCCCAGCTAGGTCGGCGTCGGCCGGCAGCCGGCGCGCGCTTCCCGGCGAGGTCGCCGTCGTCCACGGCCGGCCGGCGCCACGCCCATCCCGGCCGTTGGAGTCGTTCCTCTCACCACGACGCCGCCGATCTGCCCGACCACAATCCTGACGACATCTGCATCGAGCATCAACCGCGCTGCCGACCAGGATGCCGACGCCGCCCACCACTCCGGCCGTAGCCACCACCGGCCTCCAACTCACCGCCGATATGGCCGAGCACGACGACGCCGATTCAACCCGGCAACCACTACGCCGCCGAGGTCAACGGAAGGTTGGACCTGGTTGGGACTTGGGCGACGTTGCCGAGAAGGTCTTATTTTGATCTGGATTTGGTTTGCCTCCTCCTTTTTTTCGATCTGGTTTTGCTTCGCCGTTGAGAAAATCAAGTTGATTTTGATATTTGTATGCATGGTGTGTTCCAGATCCGGATCTCAATTTTCATCCAAGTTTTTTTTTATGTTATTTTCTGATTCGTTCCTATGCTTTTGGGGCATGATAAAACACCAAAATTATGAGCATGCTTATTTACTCTGTAATTACAAAAATACCTGCATGTCGCATCATAATAATTTGTATTATGTTCGTGGGAGTTCATGTAATCAAGCAAATATTACATGGCCATCATCCAAAAATTAGTGGCAAACAACAACGGACTACAAAATTAAAGGAACTTCCTAAGAAACATTATTCGGGCACGTAGTATGAATGGAGCGGGAGTTAATTTTTCGCAAAAGAAAAACAAAATTTGACCGCACTCCATGGAGCGCAGACCTTAGGTAAAAAAAAGAAAACCACAGAGACAACAAAACAACAACGACACCAAGAAAAACCAGGATGGCCAATCATAACCGTGACATTTGGATGCACAAATCGTGAAGCACAATCCGACGATGGTTAGGGTGTGCGTAGCTACCACCATGAGCGTAAAATTCGTTTATATGTTGCATAACTGGAGTGGCTACACCGTTGATTGCTTTGAGGTCCACATTCATTTTCCCAACCGGTACCATTTTCTGGAGGTTGCTTGGTTTAAGATTACCAAAGAGGAATGGGGGCATGGCCTTTCATGCCTCGGCCTAACCAAAAAGGAAACCGGTCCAACCACTACGATCCAAATTTCTTTGACAGCAGTTGGATCATGGATTATACCTGTCGGTGTTATTTTAATTTTATATTGCACTCTGTACACGAGACGGATGCAACTTTTCCGTTTTCCATCGATACAAATTAATTACAGCGTGTCAGTATTCCGTAGACACCACGGCCGGAACCTTTGATCCTGAACTGGAACAGTTCGCATCAATTTCTCAGGCACGATTCTAACTTACAAGATTAGCCATTCACATACTCGCCAAGAAAAAAGAAAATGGTGCTTGTAAAAGAAAATGTCTAATATCAGCTAGAAGAAAACATACCAACGATGCCCATTCTTCAATCTAGTGGTACCTATCAAAATCACTATTCGGTACCAAGAGAAGATACCAACGGTGCTTCGGAACAGAAGAGAAGTAATTGCAAGAAATTAATCTGATACACCAGCTTTACAACAAAATGAGACTAAATTGCAGCAATGTCACTCCCATCGGAACGCAGTAGCCGGAGAAAAGAAAAAAGTGGCACCGAATCATTTGGCTTGGACGCTGGAATCAAAAAGCAGTGGGTGGAGAAGAGAAAACAATTTGCTTTTATCAAATGGTGCCGATCCACGTACCAATCGGTGCCTATCTAAATGGCAAACAGAGCCTTGTACAGTACCGTACGGAGCTGCGCGAGGACGGGATCCTGGGCATCGACCACTGAGCGCGGGAGGCAGTGCTGCTTCATGCGGCCTCCGGTGCGAGCCGTCGTCGACCTCCGGGGCGGTGTCCCCTGCCTCTGCGGCGTCGCCGCCGAGCCCCATCTGAACATCCGGTGCAGAGCGCTCAAAGACGGCGCCACAACAAGATCCCACGGAGACACGGCGTTGGACCACATCTAGCGCGTCGCCGGCGTCCTGCCCCAGCGCGCCACCGGCTTGGAGAGATGGAGCAGCGTCTCCTTCTATAGACATGATTGAGAAGGCACTAGCGCTAGAGCATATGTACTGTCGATATCCAAGTGAATAAATACCAGAGTTTGGATCTAGCAGGAAAAAGAAAGAACACCAGATCATAAATCCGAACCACCTACATCACGCGGAGGGACGAGCTTGATCTCCGGTGCCTTCCCTCCCCAATCTGGTTCCTCCCGTGGCCGTGGCCATGGCCGGCGAGCCCGTGGCTGTCGCCGTCCACATGGTGGCCGGCATCCCCTGCCTCCACCACAGACCAGGAGAAGTAGGGCGACCGGGCCATGGCGGGCAGCGGCGCTTCCATGCTCGAGGTGGAGGCTGGGACGGAAGGCAGCGGGTAGGGAGGCGAGGGCGAACGGTGGAGGCCGGCGTCGTGCGCCCCTCTTCCCGCCTCTGGCCTCCGGTGCCTGCCCGTGGTGGCCGCATGCGCCTGGGAGAGATGGGGCGGCATGGTGGTGCCGGCGCCGGCGTCGGGGAAGCTGGAGGTGCAGGGAGAGGGAGGGAATCCGGCGCGAGGACGGCTTTCGGTGCCTCCCCCTGTGCATCTGGTGCCTCAACGCACGCCATGGTTGGAGCAGCCCTCCATGGCCGAAGGTGGGTCATGCGAAAGGGATGAGATAAGAGATTGAGAGAGGATAAGAGAGACTGAGAGAGAGAGAGGGAAAGAGAGAGGTGTCACGGGAGAGAGGGTCACGGTACTGAAAAAAAATTGTCGTCTCCGGGACAGAGAAACAGAGAAATTGAAATTTCACAAAAATAACCCTTTGTAACCTCTTTTTAAAACTATTTTGAAATCTAACTCTTTTTGGTAGCGCCCAACGATGCGGCGCTACCCTCTGTGTGGTAACACCACAGCCTCCGTCGCTACCCTTGTGCCAGCGTGGCAACAAGCCCTTCAGCGCTACCCTTCGGAGGGTAGCGCCATGCCCCTCGGCGCTACCCTTAAGAGGGTAGCTCCAAGCCCCATGGCGCTACCCTCCGAGCACGTCGAAAACGGCTAAGTCTGGGAGGGTAGCGCCATGGGGCTTGGAGCTACCCTCTTAAGGGTAGCGCCGAGGGGCATGGCGCTACCCTCCCAGACTTAGCCGTTTCCATACGGGGCCGCGTTGCCACGCTGGCACGAGGGTAGCGACGGAGGTTGTGGCGCTACCACACAGAGGGTAGCGCCGGGCGCTACCAAAAAGGGTTAGATTTCAAAATAGTTTTGAAAATGGGTTATTTTTTGCTAAACTTTACCCAAAGGGTTATTTTTGTGAAATTTCACACAGAGAAAAGAGAGAGGCTGGGTCAGAGGCCTGGTGGGATAGGGCGCAGGGCTAGTACACAGCCTAATCAAAGAAGAAGTATCTAAAGCTGCCTACAATTCATTAAAAGGAAATAGGAAAAGTTTTATCCACCTCCGGAACCGAATCCCAAAGACATGTGTGCGGCACCGATCACCTACGCCACAATGTTGCAACATACACAGTATTTTCCATATATATATATATGTAGAAGTTTTCTACATACTACTAAAAAAAATATCTATAGTACTGAAATAGCATTATATACTCCATACTATATGATACATACCTCATGTTATGATAGATACTCCATACATTGTGTGAAACACACGGGGTAGTTACCTTCGAGAGTAGTATGAATATGTCTTATATATATATATATATATATATATATATATATATATATATATATATATATATATATATATATATATATATATGGTAGCGCTATTTGACTCCCTGGGAGTAGAATAGTTATTCTACATCCACCCCGTATCTTTTGAACCGTAAAGAATTTTTACGTCACATAAATTTTGCCGTACTTCGTAAGTTAATAGAAACGTAAGAAAATATTAACATGACGCAAAATTTTATTTATGTGGCATATAAAAAATATTGGGTAAAATACATATTTTTTACCTATTTTTACACTTTTATGACTTATATACTGCATTTTTACGTAATTTTTTAGTTATGGGGCAAAATAAATATAATTATTTGATGATAAACATATTTTCTTTTATAAAAAACAATGTAAAAACTTTCGGGTGCAAAATAATTTATTCTGCACCTGGGTGCAGAATAGGGTTTCTATATATATGTAGAATTACTATTCTGCACCCGGGTCAGCCCACTGGGCCGGAACACCACCCGGTTCCACCGAACCAGTTTGCGCCCCCGCATGTGTAATTTTCCTTTTATATTTTATTACGTTGGCGGTTTATTTTCTGGATCAGAGTAGTTCGTGGCGTTTAGGAGCTAGCCCACGACCCAGCCACTCTAAATGTTTCGTCATGGCTTTCTAATCCATCGCGTCCGGCGGCGAGCTGTCTGGAGATAGGTGGTGAGCGTGTTCACGTCCAAATCGAGCGTTGAGGCAGCTGTGGATGGCTTTGTCGGTCGGCGACAACGTCGAAGTTGGCGGCGACGCGGGAGCTATTACGACACGAGAGCTATTACGGCGCGGTGGGTAGCCTGCACCGCGATGAGTGGTCGGAGAGGGAGGGTTCACGCACTGGTCGGTGGCTTGGACCGCACCGGTGTGGTGGCGTCCCCATCACAGTGAGCGGCGGCCGCCATCCGCACTGCCCGACAGGAGTTGCCCGGGCCAGGGGTTCCGCAGGGGTGGTGGCGGAAGCCGGTCACTTTCGATCTATTCATGCAGATGTGGAGGTGGTTCCACGTACAACTCTCCCCAGTTTGACCAGGAGCATCTGATGTACTATACCCCACCGCCCGAAACACAGGAGGAGGGCGAGGAGTTGCCGCTTCAAGGCCGTGGGATGCGACAACACCGCGCTCCGACACGCTTGTCACCTTCCGGACCTCTCCAGAGAAGACATCGCAACCGTCATCAGGCCGACGAGTAGCGATACTTTTATGTACGATCTATTTCTATCTATATGTAGTACTAGACATATTTCTACCTATGTACCATTATGTAGTACACATTATGTATCGTTATGTACTAGACTTATTTCTACCTATGTAGCAATATTTGACATCTCCGTAACCGTTATACATTGATACTAAGATAAGATACAACACACCTCGAGTACATACCGATCAAACCACACAACAATAGGAAATGAAGGTACAACTACTAATGAATCTACAACATAACTCAAATTAAGATTCTACCTATCTCCCATCAATGCAGCCTACGCCATCCACAGATTTAGCACCCTTGCCCTTCAATGATGATTCAGGCTTCTTTCCCGTACCCTTGCTCGATGTTTCTGCCTTCTTCTCCTTGCCCTTACGTAGTGCTTCAACACCCCTTTCCTTTAACACCCCTTTCCTTTGACGACGGCATGAAATTGTCGTCATCATCGCTGGAGTATACCCAGAGAAAGGAACGACCGTACCTCTCACGTATGTCTTGAGTTCGATGAATCGGCTCATTGGTAACGTGCCTATCGAACTTATCTGCAAGCCTCAAGATTTCAGCACGGATTTGTTCTGTGGTCCTACACGGAAACCCATCTCGGCATTGCCTCGCCCCAAGCAAAGCGAGATGTCTCTCACTACCAATAATTTCTTCAAGTGGAACTTCCCTACCATCTACCTTCAAATAGGTGGTAATCTTAGCCAGATGTTCGGATGCGGCTATATGAAACCCGGACACACACTTCTCACAAGGTACAATACACACCAAGCTGACGCTCTTTGAGAGTACCCTGCTTAGCCTAGAGTGGTTTTTATAGGACAACTGAAGGTGAAAACGGTCGCGGGAAATGATGGCGGGAGGAATAGGCGGGAAACGGTGGCGGGAGAAACGGGTGGGAAACGGTGGCGGGAGAAATAGGCGGGAACGGCTGGTGGGAGAAACGAGCGGGAAACGACGGCGTGGGAGAAACAAGTTGGAAGGGAAAAAGTCGCCGAAAGTCTACTTTCAGTTCTGACCGGGCCGAAAGTTGCCTGCTTTCGACTCTGCCCGAGCCGAAGGTGGCTGAATGATTCTTTCGGTACCCGCTGAGACAATAGTTGGCTTTCGGTCTGACCTAAGCCGAAAGGTTCAGTTTTCGGCCCACTCGGGACCGACAAAATATTATTTAAAAAAAACTCTTCTTTATTTTCGTTGCCGAGATTGACGTGTGTATTAGTTGCTGTCACGATTGGGGGCGACGCGAATCACGGTGCCACTTGCAATCCACTACCGCGGTCGCCGAGCCGAGCTGTTCTTGCTCTGTCCTTCCTCCTACTCCAAGATTTGTTCTTTTGACGCCGCAGGTTTCTGTGCAGCTTCGCTCCTCGTGCTTACGATCTTAGTTCAGAGCTTACGATCTTTGTTGGTACGCGTCTCCGCCCCTTTTCTTGATTCCTCGTGCTTGCTCACGTATCTCATCCGCTTGAAAAGATCACGAATCGGAATTATCCCGCGTTTTGGGTTCTCTTTTTGGTAGGAGGTTAAGAATTTGATCTGACTATGAAAAGCTTGCCCCGTCTTTGGATCTGACAGTGGTGCAACAGCTTGATGTAAGCTCATTCCGCACGGGCGCTCTACTTCTGTTGCCTGTTGGGCAATCTGTTCATGTCTCCTGGCGTGCTTATGTTCTTGGATTCAGTAGATTTCTGGTACTGTTCTCTTACAGATTTGTGGAAACGATCCTGTGTGTTGTAGTTTTCTTCTTTTCCCCTGAGTGCCGCGTTGGCCACGTTGCTTTCTGTCTGTTGGCCCCTTTCTTTTGTCTCTTGCCCAATTTGCGTGTATCCTTATCTCCTCGGATTGTTGCTTCCGGTGTCACCAAAGAGACCGGCCATCTACCTTGTCCTGCAATTCTTGTGTTCGTTGCACCGGATTGGGAGGAGAAAGAGGTCAACTTTGCGTCAAAGGCAACTTCTTCTTCTTCCTTTTGAGTTCTGTCATTCTGAGTTCTGCCTCTAGATCCAGTTTTGGGTTTCTTCACTTTTTTCCTGAATGGTTTATTACTTTGTGGATTCATGGATGAGTCGTGGCTGTGTTCGTATTTGATTCAGCATAATAAACGTTTATTAATTGTTTTGCTTGAATTTTGACGGTGGCTCTTGCTTTACAGATTCAGGTTTTGATTGGTTTCGTCTGCTCGGCTAACTGGGTTCCAAATTTAGAACTGGAAGGAAGAATCTGAAAACAAATGGGGCAGTGCTGCAGCAGAGCCACTACCCCGGATTCTGTCCAAGGAGGAGGAGCCAATGGCTATGGCTACTCCCACCAGCCAAAACAAGCGCAGGCACCTCCTAGCTACAACCATGCTCAGCCACCACCACAAGCTGAGGTGAGGTACACACCGCCGGCGATGAACCCTCCGGTAGTCCCACCTGTTACCGCCCCCTCGAAGCCCATGCCAGATACGATTCTCGGCAAGCAGTACGAGGATGTGCGCTCTGTGTACACCCTTGGTAAGGAACTTGGAAGGGGGCAGTTCGGAGTGACCTACCTCTGCACTGAGATTACCACTGGCAGGCAGTATGCTTGCAAGTCCATATCCAAGCGCAAGCTCGTCAGCAAGGCCGACAAGGAGGATATTCGCAGGGAGATCCAGATCATGCAGCACCTTTCTGGACAGCCAAACATAGTAGAGTTCTGTGGAGCATATGAGGACAAAGGCAGTGTGCATGTGGTGATGGAACTCTGTGCAGGTGGGGAGCTGTTTGATCGGATCATTGCCAAGGGGCACTACTCGGAGCGCGCGGCTGCTACAATCTGCAGAGGAGTTGTGAATGTTGTCAACGTTTGCCATTTCATGGGCGTGATGCACCGTGATCTGAAGCCAGAGAACTTCTTGCTTGCCACCAAGGACGAGAATGCGGTTCTCAAGGCCACTGATTTTGGGCTCTCAGTCTTCATTGAAGAAGGTAACACACAAAAAAAAGCTGCATATGCTTGCAAATTGCATTTTCTTGTTTTTTTTCTTCGTTTTCTTGTTGGGACACCACTAATAGCAACTGAAAATATATCTTGTAGAGAGGTTCAAGTATTGTACAGTGGCAAATATAGTTGCGCCTCTAGGCTCTCCCCAAAACCAAGCTGAGAAAATTTTGACGTAGTATAGTTGGTACTGGAGTGGCATGCACTGTTCAAATCAGACCCTCAATTGTTCTTTAAGTTTCGTGTTTTTCATCTTTTGAAATCTGGAAGCACTTCACTTGGTTAATGCAGATAATGGCATAGTAGTGTGCTTAGTGAATTGATTGGTGGTGGCTGGTGATGATGTGATGGTGAACACGGTTTCTCTGGTCTCTTTTCCATACATTTTTTGCCATGTCATCTCCTATACTGAGTACCACTGGTGCCATAGTTTATCACCTGAGTCTGAAAACATAACCACCAGCATTTTAGTCGTTTTGATTGATCAATCACAGAGAATGTGATGTGACAAACTATTTAATCTTTTAAATTCCAGTTTCCAATCATTCTGTGCCTATTGTTTGACCTCTAGTTATTGTATACAATATGAAGTTTTGTTCATGTATTCTAACTGCCTTTCAAATATATCAGGAAAAATGTATAGGGACATTGTCGGAAGTGCTTATTATGTTGCTCCTGAAGTCCTTAGGCGAAACTATGGTAAAGAGATAGATGTATGGAGCGCAGGTGTTATTCTGTACATTCTTCTCAGCGGTGTTCCTCCATTCTGGGCTGGTAAGTTTACCTCTTAACTCCTAGTGTACCTCCACCTTCTGAATTCAGGTATACAATGAAGCTGCAACATGTTGTTATTCATCTTTTGTTTTGCTCTGCAGAAACTGAGAAGGGAATATTCGATGCTATTCTTCAAGGGGAGATTGACTTTGAAAGTCAGCCATGGCCATCAATTTCAGAGAGCGCTAAAGACCTTGTGAGAAAGATGTTGGCACAGGACCCAAAGAAAAGAATTACTTCAGCCCAAGTTCTTCGTAAGCTCCTTGACAGTACATTAATCTTCAAATGTTAGTTCTTTTCACCAAAATCTGATGGGTTGTATATGCTGGATCAGAACATCCATGGCTCAGGGAAGGAGAAGCATCAGATAAACCTATTGACAGTGCTGTTCTTTCTAGGATGAAGCAGTTCAGAGCAATGAATAAACTAAAAAAGATGGCTTTGAAGGTAATAATATTTATACTTATAACTGAATGCCTTTTTGTTTGGTGCTTATAAGCAAATGTGTATGCAGGTTATAGCTTCTAACCTTAACGAGGAAGAGATCAAGGGCCTGAAGCAAATGTTTAGTAACATGGACACAGACAACAGTGGGACAATCACATATGAAGAACTCAAAACGGGATTAGCCAAACTTGGATCCAAGCTGTCAGAAGCTGAAGTAAAGCAGTTGATGGATGCAGTATGCACCCGCTCTTGAACTATTGTTACAGTATCTTTTTCAACCATGATATTCTTGGCACTTCATACTTACCTTCTGATTTATTCCAGGCTGATGTGGACGGCAATGGATCGATTGACTACGTTGAGTTCATAACGGCAACAATGCACAGACACAAGCTCGAAAGAGATGAGCACCTGTTCAAGGCATTCCAGTACTTTGACAAAGACAACAGTGGGTGAGTTTTTTTTCTTCTTTTGATAAAGGGGCAATATATAAAACCGTCACCTTCTAATTGTTCACTAGTCTGGTGCCACAACCTGGCCGGAATGATAATTGTATAATTGCGCCTGAAAGCTCATGGTATTTGACAGAGGATTACCTTGGATTTTATTGCAGCTTCATCACAAGGGATGAACTGGAGACTGCTTTGATTGAGCATGAAATGGGTGAAGCGGACACCATAAAGGACATCATATCAGAAGTCGACACGGATAATGTAAGTATGTGTCTTAGCAAGCCAACACTACCCGCAAAATAAAACACCGCTGTGTTTGTTCCTTTTCGTTATTCTTGATGGGGTTTTTGTGGCGGTATTTCCAGGATGGGAGGATCAACTACGACGAGTTCTGCACTATGATGAGAGGAGGGATCCAGCAGCAGCCAGTAAGGCTCAAGTAGGATCTGCTTCCTTGTAGAAAATGATGTGCTGTTAGCGAAACTGCTCTTGGTTCTTTTGTTTCTCTGTGGTCGGTAGTAGCTGGATGGATAACAAGTTTTTTCCTTCTGCATTGTTGAGATGATTGTGTATATCTTGTGGCTTTTGGCTCGTGCACGGTGTTGCTCAAATGTTGTGGACCTACTTTTTACTGTAAGTTCGTTCTTTGCAAGAACATCTAATAAAAGAGTTTTTTTTCTGGGCATCGAATCCAAGTAAAGGAGTTCATATAGTCATTTGTAATACGTATTGTTGAAGGGAATAGCTTTTTTGGCCTTGTAGAAGGTAAATAAGACGAAAAGTGTACATTCTTATTTGGGTTGCTACACCCACGGCTTGGTAAATATGCCGGCTTATGAAAATAATGCTCGAGTGCAAAATATACCAGCACAGGAGATCATCGACTGAGTGAAGCTTTGAGCTTCTGATTGCGTTCCGGCCTGCACTGACCCCACCATAAGAAGCATCTGAAGATCCAAAAGCCATCACGATGAAAGGAGAAGAGGTCAAAACAGCCGTTCTGTTCAACACCTGAGATATCAAGTTGGCAGCAATCCTATCCGGAAAAGCCCCAAGGCGGATAGTTACATCTTTTCTTGGCTGTATATGTGATTAGGGAACCCCCAGCTTTGCCAACCTGCTTGATAGCACCAGTCTAGCCCTAATAGCTATTTGAAATACTGTATTTGCACATTTAAAAGAAAAAGGAAAGAAAACCCACTGAAGATATCTAATCCAGGGTAACTGAGCCATTTGTGTACACAGGATTGTGGATATTACAGTGCTATTAAGAACCATAATATACTTTTCTTCTTACAGGAATACAACATTTGTTTTCTTCTCTTAACAAGAGTCAAGAAACACATCATAACAAGAGTCAAGAAACACATCATAAAGGACAGTGGAACAAATCTGTCATGAGTCAATTGTCCTGCCTTAAGAACAGTAGGGTGAGGCCCCATAGGATATAACAAAACTGTCTTTCATTACGATCCAGAATCTTAAAATACAAAATACAAGTTTCTGCTGTTTTTGCTTTGTCAGTTTGGTCGGCATCTGACATCAACTACGAGGTGTCGAATGTGGGGCCCATACCATTTGACGCGTTCGACGTGCTCGAGAGACACTTTCCAAGATAATCCTGAGACAGAATGCCAAGGGCAAAGATTAGTACTTCTTATACAATAAGAGATGCTTGACAACAGCTGAAAAGTACAAGACACGGTTGTACCATGAGTTGTGGCAATACTACTGATGGATTCAACAACATTCTCCAACCAGCGTGACTCATCCGAGTCATTGACATTCCCATGTATATGCAGTATGCCTCCATCAACCCTAGTAGATGAAGCAACAGAATCAGAACTTGAGATGTTCATTGTGTTTCCAATGAACCGACCAACCAATCTAAGAAACTAGTATAAATTTGCAGAGGGTGTAATCATGCAGCGCATTAGCTGGACTGAGGCAGAAGATATGATCATGATGTCATCTAAAGGGCATTCACTTCTCCCAGTAATCCACTGTAAAAAAAAGAACACTTAAAGCGTGTTTGGTTCGACTTTTTTCTTGGCTTTTGCTTTTGGCTTATAAGCCATAAAAGCACATGAGGGTGTTTGGTTAGGCTTGTAAGTTGGCTTTTGGCTTTGGCTTATAAAGTTATAAGCCAAAAAAGCACCTAAATAGGTGCTTTTGGCTTTTGGCTTATGTTCCACTATGATATAAGTCAAAAAAGTCTAACCAAACACCCTCTTAAGATATGTGGCACATTCTCAGCTTTCCTTTTTGTCCTTGGCACAGAGAAAGAACACCCAGCAACACATTTTTATTGTGTGAAACGACCTAATACCAAGCTGCAAGTTTGCATGTAACAATTTTTGCACCTCTAAGCTGAGTTTGCGTACAAGCAGAGTTATGAAAAAAAACATTTTGCTTTTCGTTCTGATAATCTGCAGGGACTCAAGTAGTTCAAAATTTTATAAGATTGTGGCAACAACTTTTTTGAACTAATTTTTATGGCTCCAAATATAATTTCAGTTACTCCTATTGGAGTAGACTGTAGGCCCGAGCAAGCTTGCAAACCTCAGTAAACCTCAGTAGACCTCAGTAGACTTGGTCAAAACAAAAGAAGCACTGAAGCACATCATGGTATGGATCATCATAAAACTACAAAAGTAGTTCACACCATGCTGGTGGTGCAAGAAATTACCTTAAAGCCCTAACAGCTGTAGCCCAGCTACATTCACTGGAGGGGATCAGCCCAAGGCAAACGTGATCAGCAACACCCTAAGTCAAGAAAGCAAAATGGTAAGCAGCCATCCAAGTACAGGTATTTAGCTAAAATTTGAAATGTCTTCACCACATACTTTTGGTGCCGTTAGACGATTATCTCCTTCAAGTATAATACAGCGATCTGCTACATGGTTGTCCGTTGCATTCCGGTTAAGAGCCTCCAGAGCATGTGGATTCCATTCACATGCATAAACCAACTTGGCATTAGCCCTGTAAAGAAATAAGGAATAACTTCTTTAAAGATACAAGAAGTCACTTAGGATTAAGAATTTGACGAAGGGCTATTATCGAAAATATACTTCACAAGAAATGGGAGCACAAAGTATCCGATTCCGGAAAACAAGTCCACAACCACTTCATCTCTACAATCAAGCTGTCCCATGCGAAGCTTCTCAGAGCGATTACCAGAAGAAAACATGCATTTGGTTGCATCAAGTGAATAAGAGATGCCATTTTCATAATGGGTCACCCACCCATTATCACCCACAAGAAGTTCTAATGTGCTATCTCTTGTGCCATTTGGCATGATTTTTCCCTGCAAAAATGAAAGACTTAAAAGTCAATCAAATCCTCAAAAGAAGAACCAGTTTTCAACCTGGAAAGGAAACCACATTGTTGGTTCAAGTTATTCAATAAGCAGCACCTTACATCAGAAAGGATGGTTTAAAACATGGGGCACACCATACAAATAATATAGTATGATAGTATCGATCATGGCATGGCACCTGTTTTAGTTTCAGATTCGGAGTATTTTGCTGAAAGATAAAGGTAACTTACTTGGCGAGCAAGACGTTGTGCCCCAAGAGACTTGGAAACTAGTTGCCAAAGTTCTTCTCTAATTGGTTCCCACAGCGGGTCCTTAAAACAAGTCTTTGGAAGCACAGTGATATCACCCAGGGTTTCCCACCTAGTCATCAAAGAATAAAGTTCAGCAGGGAACATGCCAGAATAAAAGATACTAGTTCAATTTTATACTGCTCGTACCTAGTTGGCAGCTCCTCTAACAATTGAGAGGACATTCCTTTTCTTTCAAGTAGAGAAGATACAAGTTCTCTCATGATGGTTTGAGGAGATTTAGAAGTTTTTCGGCAGAGGACTAAATCATCTTTCAAAAAAGAACCGTGGCACAATGACAATATTTCCAATGCTTTCTGTAGAGAAACGTTAGCACCTACAAACTTCTTTCCACGACATCCCAATAGTTCTTGAGAGGTACATGAATCATCATCTAGCATCTTGGAATACTGATCAGTGATTAGGGTATGAAAGGTTCTACTAACAGGAAAAATAACATGGACATTATCGTAGCTCACTCGAACTTTTCTAGCAAGGTCCAACCATCCAAACTGTTTTAAAATATCCTTCGCTAATTTTGCATGCTTCTTTTCCAATTGGAGAACTAGAA
Source organism: Poa annua (assembly GCA_026929855.1). Classification (NCBI taxonomy): domain Eukaryota; kingdom Viridiplantae; phylum Streptophyta; class Magnoliopsida; order Poales; family Poaceae; genus Poa; species Poa annua. Next base: position 54,428,127 of record CM049426.1, on the reverse strand, counting down.
AATCTGAATCAGCAAAACCATTAGGGGCATCATCAACTTTTGACTTCACATTATGTCCCACAAAGGTGCCATTTTGCTGACATTCTTGTAAATTCATGGTAGACACTGAATCACAACTTTGTATGACCATGTCTTTTCTGTTGTAAGCAAGTTCAAATACCGAATCCAGGAAACGAAGATCAATTCTTACTGGTCCATTAAATTTTGTTCCAAATGCATAGCAAGATGCACCACCACCAATAACAACAAGATCGTCATCAGTGACAACAGGTGAGCTACGGATACAAAGGCATTGACCTAGAGATGGAATAGAGACATGGAACCAGACTTTATGCTTTAAGTTTAGCAATGCAACCTCCTGGTTATTTTCTCTAATAGGGCAACCACCAAGTATCCCGAGATAGTGTTTATGGATGAACATGCAATGTGAAAATCTAGGAGATGGAGGTCTTCCACTAGTCATTTCTTTGTTCCACCTAAATGTTGTTATATCAAAACTATAGAAGTCACCCAGTGCCCGCTGACCATCATGACCCCCAAACATGAACAGTTTTGGACAATAAGACACCAGAGAATGTGAATGGCGAGCACACGGCCATTCACTAGCAGCAGGAATCAAACTCCACTGCATGCTTTCTGTATCCAATATATTCATACAAGAATATATACCTTCATTACTGAGTCCACCAAACACATATATTTTCAAAGCTGCTGCTGCTGCAGCATGTCGATGCCTGCACACAGAACAAAAAACTTCCATGAAGTGAATGTATTTTTAGTATTAACATAAAACAAGTACTACCCTATTGTTGCGCGAGCTCAAATGTTAAAGGAAAATGCAAGATGAAGATAATCAGGAATTTCATCTCAACAGTACCTTGGATGAAAAATATTTCCACTGCACTCTACCCTGGACCATCTATTCTCAGTGCTTTGCAAAACCCAAACATCATCAAGAATTTCTGAAGGACCAGCCCTACCTCCAACAGCATAGATATGATTGTCTACTGCAGTAATTGTATGACCCATCCGTGGTGAAGGTGAATCTTTAACACTTATTTCTGTCAACAAACCAGATTTTGGATCAAGAAGAAGGGAGTAGTTTCTTCTTGAATGCCTTCCTGGTCCTCCAAAACCACCAAAAGTTAGGATCCGCTGCTCTCCTTTAACAGTCAGAGCACAAGCAGATTGGCCCGATAAGAAGAGCTTCTCAATCGGTTCACCACTAATCTTCAACTCAGTAACAGTAAGATGGCAGCTATTATTTCCTGATGATGCCGACTGTTTTTCCTCATGTATTAATCTACAGTAGACAACAGAAGGAACAAAAAGGGTTTAGTGATATAGCGGTTGTATCACGAGTCAAATAAAATAGTGGAAATGAAATTGATGCCTCTTGGTTGTATAAGGACTTGTAATAGAGTATTTTTTTTAGGAAACAATAGGATACTTCTGATTTGGTGAAGAAAAACAACTATGGTTAGTAACAACGGCTGACAGGTAACGAGCATTGACTCACTGACAGGCAAAAAACAAAAAAAGTGAAACTTGCACTGATGTTTTCCTTGATTAAGCCAATATTTACCAAAGATTGTTTTCAATAATTTTCTACTAAATAAAATGACTAAAAAACGTACAAACAAGATGGAGAAGAAGGAGAGATATAAGAACATGCCGTTCAGCATTACCAAAACCATGATTGGCACCGTTGTTGGGTACAGGGTCATGATTTTCAAAATATGATCCTTCTACTGAATTCTCAACAATTTCACCATCACCTCTGTCACCAGCATCACAATTATAGCCATCATTTCCCTTTTCTGTAACTAACAGTTCACCATGTGCCTGTACACTCTGATAGAGTGGCAACTTAACTTTATGTTGCAACCCGGATGTACCTGGCAGAACCTGGCAGTTCGGAAGGAAACAATATGTTAAACCCAGCGGTGTAATAGCCTCTGATGTTCTGAACACTTATTACACTCAAACATCAAAATATTTCTTGGGCAAGCATTCCATGATAAAGTACAGACATCATGACACCTAGAAAACACGATTGGCAAGGAATGTAAACACTGTGTCCTGTATGACTGTCCTGGATATTATAATTGCATCCGCTTCTATTGCATTTAACTCTTTTTTTTTTGTGAATCTATTGCATTTAACTCAATTGGTATAGAAGAGCTTAAGGCTGGGCAAGCTGACATAATCAGTTTTGAGAAATGATAACGTTTGCACTTTGCAGATAGTTGGGGCCTTGGGGGAGAGGGGGGATTCTAAGTCAAGATTTTTGCCCACCTTTGGTTTTGCTAGTTTTCATGCTGATATGAAACACAAGTATATTAGAGGACCTTACATTAAAGGTTTAAAGCAACAGTGCCGATTGCTATGCGGGAGGAACAGTGGCACACATTGTGGAAAAAATCAATGTGGAAAAAGAGCCTTGTGATTATTTGAAGGACTGAATAAGGAGCAGAAGACTGGAGTTCAAATTGCATGGACATGGAGCATTTCCAAACCCAATATTTTAATTCTGCTCAGTTTTTGTTAAGTATTAGTTCCATTGTTTCTAGACCTGGCTTACATTGTGGCTGTTGGTAGATTGTATCATGGCAATGGTAGTTCAGTTCTGGTCGGTTGGCCAACAGGAAGGCCACTGACATTGACGAAGTGCAGCAGCAGGAGGTCACGTGTTTTCCTTTTATTGTTTCCGTCTCTGGCTTATGTTGTGGCTGTTAGTAGATTTTATCATGGCGGTGGTAGTTCAGTTGTGGTCGGGTAGCCAACAAGAAGGCCAGTGCCATAGACGTACTGCAACACGAGGAGGTTACGTGTGGACAAGGACATGAAGGAGCATTAGCAATCAAACGGAAGGGAGAAGATAATATAGGAAACAGGGTTCTATTATGAAATTTAGGACTAAAGCAGTCTACTTCATTAGCATTTCTTGTTGTTGTAGGAACAGTCAAGGGTCTAAGCATCAACTATAACGTTGCAGAAACAGTCAAGGGTCTAAGCATCAACTATATGAGGGATTAAGGATGACATGCATCTACACTTGAGACATGTACGAAGGAAATAATCTTACTCTCCTATCTCAACCTATGTATACCCGCTCCCTCCCAGCCATGTCTGGCTATCTACAGAATGGTAGTTATCATCTTGCAAAGCTAGGTTAACAAACAGCTTAGGTACAGGCAAATGTCATATAGGTACTTTATGAGCTTTAATGATTGTTCTATGGTTCTACCTAGATACCTTTCCACGCCTCATCCTAGATACCGTTCAACTATCTGAGCATTAAACACACAATTTCACAATTTATTTCATTAGTTACCATCCTTTATCGAATGAGGAAATAGTTACATACAGTAGTATGCTTATGAGACACATTCATACTTTTGTAGCTATAATTAGGAAAGGTATCGTGTACTGTTTATTTTACTTCTTGAGTACTAAGACCATAAGCCTAGACGGCCAATACGTGAAATGTCAGATGACCACCTTGATTTTGACTTTGTCTGTCATTATTCAAGCTAAGAAAAGGTTTGGCTACTCTTACTGTTAAAATGTTCTAAATTGCTCAAACACAGCAAGCAAGCTGTAAATATGACCCAATATCGATGCTCAATACGGGCAATTAGCTTGAATAAGCCACATAACGGAATTTGTCACAGTGTGGTGGTGCAGCTTCCTAGCTATGGCGTGAGTTCTCCTGCACCAACCCAGCAAGCACGCTGTAAATATGACCTAATATTGATCTATTGTACTTTCTTTCTTGAGATATATGTGTGAGCATAACTTTTGTCTGAGGTATTGGACTTTGCTGGTCGCAAATTCCATTTATGGTAGATTTATCTGGTATAGGTGTCCTAGTAGTTGGCCAAGGATGGCAAGTTGATTGTTCAATTGCTAGTAGATCACATTTTGAGGAGCAGACTGCATTAGTGTTGGAGATACTCACTAGAAGGTGGTGTGAGTTCAAAACCATTGTGATTGCCCAAAGTGAGAAGTTCAACATGCTTGTGTTCAGCTTGCTTCAGGGCATGAGATAATAAAGAAGCCAAGGAAATAGGCTGGCTAGAAAGTGTAAGCCGAGCACCTAGCTATCTGCAGAACTGTGTGACAGTGTGAGCTTGTTCTTCTAGTGCGTCCATGTGCCTTTGATCTCGAATTGAGTTCAACACGGCTAATTAATTGAGTTTAATTGACACAAAACACCATGGCCAATTGGCTAGTCTATCTGGAAACGAAAACTGAATAACAATCTGAGCTTCCCTGATATTAATTTGATATATTCAGGAAAAACATGTTCAGACTTCATCTGATATCATTTGCTTAACATGCACAGTCCAACAAACGAGGTAGCAGCAGTGCGATAAAAAGTACAGGGAAGAGAGAATATCTTCTAGAATGCAAAATCAATCATACCTTAGACTGCAAAATATCCAGAAATCCATCCATCCGCTTTTTATTTGCCTCCATTTTACAGTTGGCTATACTAACAAGGTATCGGATGTACTCCGGAGAAACTACAAGTTCATCAGTCAGCCCAAGAGGCACCTCCATGCGAATTGAAGACCTTATTGCTACCATTGCACGTTTTTGCAAGCTTGTGATACCTAAAAAATACGCATCGGTTAAGCACCCCACATGAACTCTCTACTTAAACCCGAGAGGTGTAAACCGGCTGACCTGACTCCCGGAACCCCGCATGGATCGCGGCGGCGACAAGCGACGCGGCCGCCGAAACATCCCTGCACTCCACCGCCACGATCATCGGCTCGAACCTGAAAACCAGCTCATCCCCTGCACCCTTCTCTCCGCCTCCCGTCCCATTGAACAGGAGCTCCACAACTGCATCCGCGTCTGCGGGGTCGTGCGAGATGTACACCCAGCCGCCGCCGCGGGCCTTCTTCTTGGGCTTGGGGTCGCTCGTCTGAGACTTGGGCGAGGGCTGCGCGAGGACTGAGATGCGGCCGGAGCAGGAGGATGTCGTGAAGAGGTCCGCGTGGGAGTTGAGCACGTCGAGGAGCGGGGCGATGGGGGCATCTACGCCACCCTTCGGAGACTTGTCCGGCGCCGGCGAGGAGAGCGCGGCCAGCGCCGCCGCTTTCCGACGAGCGAAGTCCATGGTGTAGTGTTGTTTCGACGGTGAGGTTTTAGGGTTTGGGTTGGGCCTTTCCGAGCTTTAGAAGAGGTTTTGTTCAGGATGATTGGAGATTGGGCCGGCGCATCAATCGGGCCTTGTTCGAACAGGTCGAAGGCAGTGCCGGAGATTATACCCCTACAAATTTCTCAAAAAAGATTATACCCTACACAAATACACAAAGCAGCGGACCCAGGAATTTATCGAAACCTGGGCGACACAGTGAAACTAAAAAAATTCTCAGACAAATTCAGAAAATATAGAGCAAATATTGTGTTTAAAATAAATTTAACACGAATGAATATAACGGTCGCAACATATTCCAATGCTCACAAGTCACAACATAACAACATAAAAACTACCAAAATACAAATGAAATCCGACAATCCACCTAAAAATTGAAATGCCCAACATTGATAAAGAGACTCTACAAGATAAAAAGAAAGATTAAATCATATGAACATGTCTTTAATTTTTTTAAATCTTCATGTGATAAAGAAATATACCGGGTCCCTCATCTTTCTCATAGCTTGAAAATGCTGAGTGATAGCACCATGATCAAGTTGTTTAAATAACTCCCGCTTTGTGCATCATATCATTGATTACTCAGCAGTCTCTACTTCCAGTTAACTAATTCCAATTACTCAACCGGTAATTGTTGTGGTAAGTTTGTGGTATCAACCAAAAATCTCCAATTTCTAAAATTTCTGTTGAAGTCGTGCCCGACGAGCCTGCCAGAGTAGACGCCGCCAGGTTGTTTCGCCGGCGCTTGCGGCCGCGAGAGGAAGATGGACATGCTGGCCGCTGCTGCCCGAGATGCCGGCCGACGCTGGATCTGCACCTCATGGGTCTCCGTCCTCCATGATCAGCTACCGTCAGATGTTAAAGGCTAGGCACGGCTGGTCTGCTGGGGAAATCGTGGTGGCCGCCGACCGGAACGACTGGGAACTGCCTGGGAACGGAAACAGCGACTTGACTAGATAAGATTTGTGCCTTGGAACGGAAATAGCGGAACGACTGGCCTCTATTTCCTTTACCACTGCGGCTCATTTAGCCCATGGGTGCAAGGCCCACGAAGGCAAGCGAACAATTCTGCCCCTCGTAAGATTTTACTAGGTAACACGGCGCGCCGACACGCCACACCCTTGGTGTCAATTTAATTAGTCTAACCTTTAACATGATAATCTTGTCGAAAGTTTGATAACAAAAGGTTACCGTCAAAAAGTGTATTTCTATGTTTTCAAAGTGTCACCTTCATTACTTCAAAAAAAAAAAGTCACCTTCATGTTTTTGAAGTAGGTACAAAAGAACCAAAAACTGAACTATCAACAATGTTAAAAATGAGACAATAATCTTTTTGAAGTAAATGTTTATAAAAAATCATCCATTTGACAATGTTTAGTGGACATGAATTCTCTCGTTTTATGCTTCACGTGAATCTCCCTTACAATGGAGAAAGAACGAATGAAAACATATGTAAGAAATCAAATAACTTAAACTCATTGGCCGAGAAGAACTGGACAACTACAAAGTACCATCCACAATGACACACAATAAGGCATATAGAATTTCTCCTCACTTACAGCAAGGCTAATGGATCTGCCACTATGTGGAGAATAGATGGATAATCTAATAAAATCCTAGCACAACTTTGTAATGAACATAATGGCTTCACGAACTGCTCACCAAATACAAATTGTTAGACGGGAAGAAATATGTATCTTGCACAGTTTTAACAACTGCCAGAAAGATTAGCAGAAAAAAGAATAATAGTAGAGCAGCCACAGGTTGAGGGCAATATTTGGTAATACAAATGGGAGATCATGATTACCCAGCAAAGATGGGGAAGGAGAGAAGGCAGAGGAGATCACACCTCTGCCTGTGAGACCTGGAGTCGGAGCAGATACTGACAACAGCAGATCTATCGAATAGCTGCTGAATGTTATGAAAGCAAGAAAACATAGCGGAATTTCAACTCATTTGATCATGTAGTTGCTCTAATAGAATCCACATGCATTAGATAGAAACGATAATAAAGATTATTGTCTCATTTTTACCATTTGTTTGTTGTCCATGTTGCTGCTTGGCGCTTGCAATATAATTTCCATGAAGGTATCAACTATATTTCATTCATATTTTGTTTGAAATATAAATGATTTGTTAAAAATTGCATTAGTATCTCAATGCAATGACTGAGAAAGAATAAGTCAACCATTCGGAACAGAAAAATAATGAATGTTTGAAATACTTTGATATTACCCCCAAAAAATTATACGGAACAATTAAGACACATACAGATCTGCATAGTGATAACAAAAGCTATTATACCCAGTATTATGGCATGGTACTTGATCCAGAGGAATAGGTACAGTAATAGATGCTTTGCTAATCAATTGATGCACTTTATTTATTTAACAACAATTTCTTTAAGTCATGCACAATATGCAAAATGATAAAAACTACGGGTCTCGTAAAATTTATCAGGAGGAACAAACAAATCAATATGCTTGGTATGAAATTCTTATAAGAGAGAGTGTGAGACCAAGTGCTCCAACTGAACAGAAAATATGTAAGAAATTTTCCAAAATGTATGCTTAAGAGAAATGGGAATGCAGGTCGGCGGCAATTGCAAACTGAATGTGAGCAGTCTTCACGAAGTCCGCCTACCGAGTACAAAAGCATGTAAACACCTATTGCATAGATGGTAATTTCAAGCGTGCATACTTGATCATCGATAATACCCTACAGATGTTTGAAAAAGCCTATGAACTAAACACAATGAGGGATCACTACTAAAAGAAAAACAACCAAAAGAAATTGCAAGGAAGAAAGATGTTCATGAACGGAAAGGGAAAAGCACGCAGCTGAACAAATTAAGAGAGCAATTATTTATTTGATTGTTAGGCAGATATAGATGGAGAGATTTATAAAGGTTAAATACAATGCAGCAGCACAAAAAATTAACACAGAACTGCTTTCTCTATTTTTATTTGAGAGTTGAAAGATAATTGAGAATTATGGTGTTGACACATCTGAGCATGTGCAACTCGGAGGAATGACTTTCAAAAGTTAAGAATGCCACAACAGTCTATAGTATGCACAACAATATCAACATTTTTAGAAGTCTTATCTAATTATGCATGATTGCATCAACAATTTGAAGTAAGTATAGAGGACATTGGTTTTCTTTGGAAAACTTAGACTAAATATCAACATATTTAGAAGTCTATCTAATATGCATGATTGCATCAACAGCTTGAAGTAAGTACAAAGGACATTGGTTTTCTTCAGAAAACTTAGACTAAATCATCCATTTTTTGGAATAATAGTGATAATAGGGCATATAATAAGTACTGCATGGCAGTTTTGACGCATATCATTCCTGATGGACAGCATCTGCTGACTCCATGTTCACGCGCTCACAACCTTCTCCTCGGATATAACAGAAACCACCATGGTCTCGACAACCTACACAACACCGATAGGGATACAAACGTCGGTAGCAGGCCTATACATATATGGGACTATGCCATTTTGAAAATGCGCCAATACGATGATAAATTCAATAAATAAGTAAATTAGTAGCTAAAGGGGTCAGAACAGCCAACACCTTCTAGCATGGATGGAGTTGATTCTCTGATCTTTTCAGAAAATAGACCTGCACTCTGCATGATTACAGAAACTGCATCTGCATTATATTTATTTTTGCCATTGCTATTTCTTTAAAACAGGAACATGACACCATAGTGGAAGCTTAAGATTTGTAGGTTGCTGCCGTTATGCCTTTAGATTGCTACGATTTGTAGGCTGTTGCCGTTATGCCATTAGATAGCATATTATCAGGAGAAAGAGAGAGGAAGAATGCACTGTAAGGTGAGGAGGAGCTGAGGAGTCTAGCTTACAGGTAAGGAGGAGGCCGGGAACTGCTGGCCTGCTGTAGTGCTGCTCATCCGCTCGATTGCCGGCCGGCCGGAGAGGACGTAGGCTTTATCGCCGCTGGGCGCCGGCCGGTCAATCTCAGACGAATCCCCTTTACATGGAGTAGGACGAAGACCTGAGGATGCAAGATCTTGTTGTGGGCTTTGTCGTGGATCTCGTCGTTGCCTTGGCCTTTCGTTTCATGCTCTTATCCTCTCTCCTCAACATCCTCTGCACAGGGAGGGTAGCAGGAGAGGTCGTCGCGGCGATCGACCGGTTGAAGGAGACGGGCGAGGCACATGATTGGGTCCCGGGACGGCCCGATATGGCAGCGGGACGGCGTGCACGGCCGGCGCGTGAGGACGTCGGGAGCGCGGTCACTCTGGAAAAAGAAGTCGATTCGTGAGCTGGCAATCCCGCGGCGATTCTGGCCGTCCCGACACGCTTCTGCCGGCGAGGAGGTAAAGGGCGCGGCGGCAGAGCTCCCCGTGCCCGTCGATCTGACCGGGGAAAAGCGAAGCAGCGGCGGCGTGCGTTGGTGGCGGCGGCGATCTTGCCGCCGCACGGGAGAGAGAAAGGGAGAAGGGGTATTGCGCTGGTTGATTTACAGAAATGTGTATGGAGTCTGACGTATTGGCAACCAGGTCCTTCGTAGCGCTAAAATTTGGACCGCGGGGCAATGGCTCGATTGCTGAGTGGCTTTTATGCAAAATAGGTAGGGTGACCGGAGGAACTGGAGGCGACCGGCGAACTACCGGGAAACGTGGCGCGTTGGGTTTGGTGTAGATGTCCGAGCTACAGTAACTCACGTTTTGCCCCCAGAAACTTGCAATCTGAACCATCCAACAGCATGATTGGACGGCCAGCATTTAAAAGGCGACGTGGATGCTGAATCTGGGCATGAATCCCACACACTTTTATATATAGGGTATATTATGTCGCTAAATACAATCGTTCGTAGGAGCGTGCGCAGACGAAGCCCGGGCGCTGCCAGGACGCTGCGTCCGCCTATGACAGAAAGGACTATGGTTTGGGGATATGAGATTAGTTTCTGATCCGCAAATTATTTTTACATAACGAGATTGACTTGGATCCATTCTCTCGCGGACTCATTCACATAAACTTTGCGAAGGATAATATGCGGATTAAAGTTGTCAAAACTCCACGTAGCAGGTCAAAGCGGCCAGAGTAAAATAGGATCTCGAGTGAATCACTTATAAAAAAATTAGGAGCTGAATGTGCAATTTTAAAAATTTAGTACCAAACTGAAAGTACTAAAAAAGGATTAGGGCCGTCGGTGCGGTTATCTCTAAAGATAATGCTATAGTGGGGTATTTACATTAAGTATTTGATACGATCAAAGAGAATAATATGTGATGACCAAGTTTTTGTTCAAGGAGTTATCCGAATATTGGTCATGAGAGAGTTTAGCAAATTTGTCGGGAGGCTACCCCCGGTAGGGTAAAGACCCGGACAAGTTGGCCCCACTGACAATCAGATTGGCCTTTCGGCTAGTACCAAGAGTCACTTGACCTTTTGTAATATGATAAGCTGGCCCTTGGGGCAGAGTAGAGGATGACCTTTGTGATAAAGCTGGAGCTGACCCTTGAAGAAAGCAAGGGGCAGGTGGATGCACTATAAATAGAACCCCAACCCCTCATTCTCACTCAGGCAGGTGCAGTGAGTTTTCCTAAGCACCAACTTCTCGAAGATGTCTTCGGTAGTAAGACTAAGACATCTTCGAGTAGCTGGGCCTACGACTACTCTCTTGGTTGGTCCAGAGTGCATATGAGAAGCATGGCAAGAACAGGGAGTTCTCCTGAGAACCAGTTTCTCGAAGATGTCTTTAGGAGATGGCCTAAGACATTTTCGAGAAACTGGGCCCAGGATTACTCTCTCGGAGACAAAGGAGAATTAAGACAAGAGAGACAAAGGCTCGGAGGGGCTGACCCGACTTATCCGTATATCAGGACTGACCGACAGTCATCCCCAGGTAGAGGCCGGGGTGCGCCACATGAGTTGAACCGACTTGTACCTAAACCGGCAATGTCGGCACCGTTCCCTTATTTGTTGTGTGCAGGTTGGAGGCATCGGCTCACCCGTGTCCGAACTCAAAAGAGGTCCCCGACAGTACAGGTCCGGCACAACCGCGCCGGACTGCAGATGATGATCCGGCATACCCCTGCCGGATTAGGAGAGATACCCCGACATACTTTATGTTAGGAAAGAAGTCAAGAGTAAGGACAATCATATCTCTGACATAAAAGCTAAGTCACATCCCGGCTGACACGGAAGCGGAATAGAAGGCGAATTACCGCACGGACGTGACTATTCCACTGTAGCACTGACGTGCTGACAGGGGACACGGCGTGGGCAAGCCAAGTCTCGTCTCTGACACGAAGACCATCATCAACTAGCTCAGAGCTATCAGGACTAGGTCATGACAACCTGACAGAGGCTACTCGGGTAGCTCGGCGGCAAGGTCGGCTAGGCCACGTCGGCATTACCGTTAACCCGGAGTCACTGCCAAGTAGACCCGGGCAAGTTAGGGTTTCCGGTCAACCCAGCCGGAACTCTATAAATACCGCCATAACTCCTCCTGCGAGAGGGACACCCGCATTCTGTTGAGAAAGTTATTGCTCTAAGTTCTACTCCCTCCCTCCCTCTAGCATTTAGTGTTCTTGGAGGAAAACAGCTCAAGGAGCACCTTTGTAGTTCTTGATACACACATATTGAAGGAGATATGCCCTAGAGACAATTAATAAAGTGTATTTCTTTATCATATCTCGATTGTTCATAATACATTTTGTGTCATGTTGTAACTGTATTAAGCGGAAACATTAATACACATGTGATACATAAATAACCAGGTCCCTAGTAGTCTCTGCTAAGACTAGTTTCATTGCGCGATTGATGATCGAGGTTTCCCGATCATGGGGCATGGCGCCAGTCGGCAATGAAGTCATGTCGTTGGTGGAACGATATGATGGACATACCCATATTTGTAGGACGTAGTCATTACGCCTTCGACCATGAGATCAACTCTTATTGTTATTCCTGGAAGATACTTTGATCGCACCAAACGTCGTATCTTATATAGTATGACAATAACGGTTATACTTTTGGGTATCAGAAGGGGTAGTTGAGATGAGGGGTCAAGAGCGGGATTTGCCAGTCCGCATAGCAGGATAGATACTCTAGGGCCCACTCGGTGAGATTATGTCTAATGAGCCTGCAAGCATGTGACTAGGTCACAGAGACATGAAATCATAGACGAGCAGAAGATAGTGTTGTCGGTAACGAGGTCACCTAGGTATGGAGATATCTATGAACGATGCTCGGACACGCTAAGTATCGCTATGACAAAAGGTTTAAGACTTACCGTTCAGATTTGATAGATGAGAGTCATTCGTTATATCACAGGGATTAATTCATGGGGTCCAGGCCTACGAGTTAGTCATTGATCGGAGAGGAGTCTCGATCATGCCTATTATTATATCGAACCGCTAGGGTAACACACTTAAGGGATTTCGACAAGACAACCGGAAAGGAAAGAGATCACCGGGAACGTCCGGGAATGGTCCGATGGAGATCGGGCAGCGATGAAATAGTTTCCAGAGTTAGAATAAATTATATATAATATGTTTGATATTAATTAGTGTAATTAATGTTTAAATATGATTTTATATATTTATTTTCGGATTTATTTAGGCTGATTTTCCTAAATGGGCCTTCTGGTGGAAAGAAGGCCCATGGGGGGGGGATCCCTAAGGGAATTCGGTGGGGGAGCCTTGGCCGGCCTAGGTGGGCCAGATGGGGCCCACCAGGGCCGACGCACATTCTTGTGCCGCACCAGGCATGTGGGAATTGTCCCATATTGCCTGGCTGGCAAGGTTGGCTCCCCCTAGGAGCCTTTATATAGAGGTGCACCCCTGGCCTTTTAATTCACCAATTAATTCCCTAATTCTCTCTCGATTTCGTGATTCCCTTTGTCGGAGTTGCGCCGAGAACAGAGGGGGTCTCTCCACCATAGCCCGCTGCCGCGTTGCTGGTGTTTCTGTCGGGTCATGACTCCCCAGAATCGGGGGTAGTCACTTCCTAAGGAGTAGTTCGTAAACGGGGTTGAACACGGAGGTCAAGACCCTCTAGGGGCTCCGCGACGTTGCTCGTGGGACCCGAAGACGACACGCCCACGATAGAGATAGACACCAGCCTTTACCCAGGTTCACGGCCCTCGTGAGGAGGTAAGACCGCTACTCCTGCTTGTCTGTATTAGATGATGGAGTTTACAGTATAGTGGAGTTTGCCGGAGGCCCCCTTGAGGCAGTTCTTGCCTGGGGAGGGAAGCGATGGTCTTCTTCCTCCTCAGGCCAGAGGCTATCCTAACAAGAGTCGCTAGGTTCTACAAGGGTTGTAGCACGCAAAGAGCCGACCCGTGCTACGATGGATGTCTTGCCTCTTTTATAGGCCCCTCTGGCGCTCTCCTTCGGCTTGGCCTTCAAGTTGGCTCCCACACGGCAGAGGCACGGTGGAGTTGGAGTCCACCGCGGTCCCTTTGTCCATGGACGCAGTCCATTGCTGATAAAGGTGGGCGCGGTGGCCAACAGGCGGCCGACCGCGCTGTACTGCCCGCAGAGAGGGAAGTCTGTGAGGTGGAGGCCGCGATGACGTTCTCCGTTGGAGGGTTGCGCCGTCCACCTGCTTTATCGTCCGAGTAGAAGGTCCTGACAGTTGCGCAGCATGCGGAGCCGCTTTATTGACCCCTTTATCACCAAAACGGCAACGGGGGTGCTTGCGTCACCACGTGGGCGTGGCAGGGGCCATGTGCGTCTTGCCGTACTTCCTTGGCCGCGGCGTTTCCCTTCAGGCGCGGGGAGCCCTGAGGGGAGATTCCTGCGGGACTCCCTCGAGGCGAGCTGGCGCCTTGGGAGGGTCTCCTGAGGCGAGGGATCCCTTGAGGGCAACGCTTCCACTTCAGGCCCTCGAGGGGAGTTGCCTCTCGAGGGTCCCGCCAGTCGGTGATGCCTGGTCCTTAGCCGTTTCATCTGACTGGCCAGTGTGCGAGGCCTGAGGGGGAATTTGCTCTCGCCATACCCTAGTTCCCACTGGGCCGACAGTAGCCCCCGGGCCCATGATGGGCACGGTTGAGCCCATGGGCTCAGGCAAAGCGTCGTGGGCCCTTAGTGCCCAGCCGGCCCGAGCCACGCGGCACTTGGACGAATAACGGCCTCACACGATCCGGGGCGCGAGTCGTGGGGGGGGGGGGGGGTCCCACCACGTCCCGGTAACTGCTCCTCGAGGTGACTTAAAGCCTGAGCGGGACAGCAGGGAGCCGTTACCGTTTCCAATTCTTCTCGCAAAAGTTTCCGCTTCCTAGAGCTCTCCGCCTCCGCTCTCTCCTGCGATTCTGCCTTCTTTGTTTCCTTCAGCCTTCCGCGCCCCCGACGATGAGCCCACTCAAGAGCAAGGTCAAGGCCGCCGCGGGGTCTTCCTCCCAGGCGGAGGCCCCTGAGACCGTTGTGGGTGCGGCGCTGCTGGGCGTGCGTGTCAACGAGAAGGCGCTCGCCAAGGTCCGGTACATGGTGGCGGACCGGACGAACGAGCATGGCGCCACTGCCCTGAAGCCCGCGGCGCACGGGAAGCGCCCGCGCGGGTTCTTCCCGATCTTCCAGCATTGCCTTGCTGCGGGATTGGTGCCGCCCTTCTCGCCGTTCCTGGAGGCGGTGTTGGCGTTCTACCAGGTGCAGCTGCTTCACCTGCACCCCAACTCCGTCCTCATCCTCGCCGTCTTCGCCTACCTCTGCGAGGCGTACCTGGGCCTGGAGCCCACGGTGGGGCTGTTCTGGTGCTGCTACGTGCTCCGGAACACGGCGAAGAACGAGCGCTCTGGGTGCGTCTCGTTCCGCATCGTCGACGGCATGGGGAGCGTCTACATCCCCATGTCTTGGAGCGAGGGCAAGGCCATCACTTCAGTGACGAAGAAGGTAGACGACTTCCGCCAGAAGTGGTTTTTTGTTGGGGTGGAGCGTCCCTGCGCCTTCCTCGAGGTCCCCGACGAGCCCCCGGTGAAGAACTCCCACTGGGGCAAGGCCACCTTTGACGACGCCAGGAACATGAGCTTGATGGGGCGCCTGAGCTTCCTCCGCGAGGAGGGCCTCACGGGGCAGATGATTGTGCGGACTTCGTGACGCGCCGCATCGCGCCCCTCCAGGCACACTCAGTCCCCATGTGGATGTACTCGGGGCCGAGTGATAAGATGCGGCTCCACGTCAAGGACAACGACAAGGACACCATCGACAACATCCTCTCCGCGCTCTTTGTTAATCCATCGGTGCTTGCCGTGGATGAGCTCCCCGCGACGCTCAGGCCCCTTCACCAATACAACCTGACGGAGCGCATGGACCTCCTGGAGGGGATGCCTCCGTATGTCCCGACAGGCCAGGCGGACTTCGAGGTGCCGACGCCGGCCACGCGGGGAGCGGAGGGGGACGATTCTCCCTCGGCCTCAGGAGCTGGCCCAGGTGAGGAGGAGGCCACGGCAGGGGAGGTTTCTTCCTCGAGGGACGGGCCATTTACTGACGAGATTTGTGATATCTCGTCAGGCGATGAAGACGCCTTCGTGGTGGCGCCCTCTCGCCTCGTGGAGGAGGAGGCTGAGGAGGAGGAGGCCTCTGACGCGGAGGCCTCTCCGGGAGAGCGCAGGCCCCGCACCAAAGCCGCCGTGGACCGCTCGGGGGCGAGGCCGTCTGACGTTTCTTCCAAAAGGAAAGCCGAAGCGCCCCCAGCAAGGCCTGCTTCCAAGCCCTTCCCCTCATGGCGCTCGCCAGGCTTGGCGTGGGTCGATGCTGGCGCCCCCCCTTCCGGGTGAGTTTTCCTGATGTTGGATTGTTTGCCTTTTAGCTTTCTCTTTCACTTTACCCTTTACTGAAGGTCTTTTCTTGGGCTCTTGTCAGTGATCTAGTGCATGTGAAGCGACGCCGGCTTCGCAAGGCGGCTGATGTGAAGAGCGCCACGGCAGGGGTCGTGGCTGATGAGGCCGCGGCCTGTGGAGACGGCCTCCACGGGCCCCCTTGAGGGGGCGCCGCAAGCGGAGGCGGCTGCGCCCCAGGAGGGGACGGCAGGGCCTCAGGTGGAGGAGGGCGCGGCACGCCCAGAGGCACCTGCACCGCCCCCCGAGCCTCTGGTGGTGGAAGGCTCGGAGGAGACAACTTCCGCGCCGCCTCGCGCTCCTACTCCTCCTCGCGCGGCTACGCCTCCGCGTGAGGCTACCCCACCGCGCGAACCGACACCGCCACGCGTGTAGACGCCTCCGCGCGCGCCTACCCCGCCGCCTGCGGCCACTGCTCCCGTGCAGCCTGCAGGGGAAGCGCGCGAGGCAGCAGCAGGCACAGGCGGACCTGCAGGGGGAGATGCTTCCTCGCCTCCTCGTCAGGCTGTGACCGAGCAACGCCCTGTAGCTGCAGGGCCAGAAGAGGATGCCGGCACGGGCACAAGCGAGGCCCAGGCTAGCCCCCGAGATTTCCCCGAGGCCGGGCCTGCGAGACTCGGCGCCGGCGCTGGGCCCTCCTCGAGCCAGGAGCTGGTCCTCCGCGGCTGGGACTGGAGCGCGGGGCGCCGCGAGGTCCCCTTCGGCCTCGTGAGGGAATCCTTGGAGGGCTTGGAGGCGCACCTCGCCCTCGGGGACATATGGCTTGCTCGTCAGCAGGAGGAGCTGACGAGGTCGTGGACATCCTTCCACGCGGCGGTCGAGGCGCGCCGGCTGGAGAATGCGGCGCTGCAGGCCGCGCGTGAGGAGGCCACCCGCTTTGCCAAGGAGGTCTGCTAGGGGGCCACCCGCGACGCCGCGGATAAGGGTGGGCATAAAAACCGAAGACCGAAAACCGAAACCGAAAAGACCGAGACCGAAACCGAAAAGACCGAGACCAAAAAGACCGTTAGAAATTTGGGTAGCAAATTAGAAAAGACCGAAATTATGTCAGAAATTTGGTCATCACTTATAGATAACCCGAATAGACCGAAAGACCGACTTTATTTTATTTTGAGAGAATTACATACGATAGCATCCAAATTTGTGTGTCAGCCTAGTTTATGTACATATATTCTATAGTCCCAACTATAGAACCAAGCATACTATATAGTCTCTATGCCCAACAACTGAGTATCCTAGTCCCGTGTAACGTAGATTCTCCCATGCGCGAGAGACCAGTCGATCGCTTCCCACTCTCCCATTACCAGGCGCTGTTCCTCTTTTTGCGCACTAGATTTTGGTCTATTTGGTCATGACCGAAGACCGAACCGAATATACTGAAGACCGAATAACAGAAAACCAGAAAGACCGAATTTATTACGGGTATCATTTTCTAGATGACCGAAATTGTTAAAGACCGAAAAGACCAAACCGAACTAACCAAAAAGACCGAACGCCCACCCTTAGCCGCGGAGCTCCTCGAGCCCCTCCAAGCGGAACGTGACGCCGCAGCGGAGCTTCTGCGCCAGGCCAAGGCGGAGCGCGAGGCGATGGAGGGCTCGCTGGCGCAGAAGCGCCGCGAGTTGGGCCAGCTGGAGACCCAGCTGCTCTCCGCCCACCAGGCCGCGTAGGTCGCTCTGGAGGACGACCGCAAGGACTTTGCCGAGCGTGAGCGGCGGCTGGCCCTCAAGGAGAAGGAGCTGCAGCAGCGTGAGGAGCAGCGCCTTCAGGCGGAGAAGGACCTGGTCGCCCAATGCGAGGCTCTTGAGGAGCGCGAAGGAGACCTGTCCAAGGCGACCTTGAAGTACGACGAAAACGTCGTTGCCCAGAAGCTAGCTTACGAGCGCTTCGAGCGGCGTTTCGCCGAGAAGAAGAAGGAGGCCGATGACGCCCTCGTGGAGTGCGAGAAGCAATTCCGCAAGTCCACCTCTCAGAAGTACCGCGACCTGGCCCAGACGCAGGAGGACGGTCAAGCACGCCGCGGATGCTCGGCGGATCGCCGAGCTCGAGAGGGCCAACTCCAAGCTGGAGGCTCGCCTCAAGCGCGCCAAGGATGGCCGTCGCCGAGCGGAGGAGGCTCACACCGAGGTAGTCCACAACCTCAACTCCTTGGCCAAGGATGTGGAGGAGCAGGTGGCCCCGGCGATGGAGCGGGCGACGGAGGCCTCGGACTCTGCCCAGGCGGCTCGCGCGCTCTCGAAGTAGCGTGAGCGTATGTTTGAGGCGCTGGTCGCTCGAGGCAACGAGCTTGCCGCGCAGCTCGGCGCGGACGCGCCGCATACTAACGTCCGAGGCTGTGGCGACGCTGCCATGTACCTGGTCTACTTCGACCAGCTCTTCGAGGCGCTCAAGGGTCCCGTCGCCGAGCTTGGTGAGATGATCGAGGACGAGAGCCGACAGTTCCTGGGGGTGGTTGTTGACCGCATCTTCACCAACCTCAGGCTCCTCACGCCAGGTTTCGACCTCTCCTCCGTGACAGAGGCTGCTCAAGGCGAGGACGCGCGGCGGGTCTCCGGTTCCCTCCGCGAGCATGTTGACGCCTTCTGCAACCGCTTCAGGCGCGCGGAGGCTGCGGCTGAAGACAGCGAGGAGGAGGCCTGCTCTACCGAGGCTGAAGAGGGTGCCGCGGAGGAGGTCCAAGCCGGCGCTGCTTCCACCTGAGCCTCTTCTTATTGCGCCTGCGAGCGCTTGTATCTGAAACAATCGTGTGTTTAGATTTATTAAGACCTTTTGGCCTGTAATATACTCTTTATTGCTGTTTAATTCGAGCTTGTTTGCCCCCCGTGAGGTCTCTTTGGACTCATCTTCATGTCTATTTGTTCTCTGCGTCAGTAGGTCCCATCTCCTCGTGCCATGACTCCGCCACTTCGGTATGCAGGAGCAATGACTCCGCAAGGCCGGGGGGAGTTTAGGCCTAGGAGAGGTAAGAGCCCTGAGTCGCGATGCTCAGGTGCCCCCCTTAGACGTGCGAGTAGTCCATGAAGCGTAAGGGAAAGCAAAGTCGCTTGAGGGGCAAACGTGCGCTAGGGAGAGAAAATGCTCTTAAGGCGTGGGTGCGAGACTTAGCTTCTCGAGGTTTTCGCCTTGCAGAGGCTTTTCGTCCAGCGAGGTTGCCCACTTGAGGGGTCGCTCCCGGGTGCCCCTTCAGGCTCGTGGGGGATTTTTTCCCTGCAGATATTAGAGGGGCGAACCCAAACGCTGGAACACGGTTCACGGGACTCGTGCGCGCTTATAGGTCCCCTCAGGCGTTCCTTGCGAGGAGAGTAAGTACCAAAGTCCTCTGTATAGATGGCGTGTTTGTGGGATCTTGCCCTCCAGCCAGAGCTCGGACTCTTGGATTTTGTAGTGCTGCTGGTGTGTCATTTGAGGCACTGGCACCGTACTCAGCCACCGCTCGCGAGGTACGCATGTGGAGAGATATAAGCGCACACTTCGACAGAGTAATGCAAAAATAAAACTCACCAAATACATTATAAAGCGGCGCCTAGGCGCTAAGTTTACTTGGGAACGAAATTGAGTCATTATGCTTGGGGTTGCCAAGTTAATGTTTTGACCATGTCGAGGCATGGGGACCACCCTTTAGTGGCAGAGACTCTCAACGGCCTGAGGTGGCTCGTTAGATGTAGAGCTCGGAGGGTTTCCCCTCGAGAGAAGCCTTTGGAGCTTGGAGGTTTAAGCCGTGAGCTTTTAACCTCTAGAGACAAAGATGCTTGGAGGTTGAGCCGTAGGCTGCCTCTTCCGCTAGGAGTCTCGACGTGACAATGATCACGGGCGTGACAATGATCACGGTTACATTTGTTCCCTTAGGAGACAAAAAATGCTTGGGAGGTTTAAGCCGTGAGCTTTTAACCTCTAGAGACAAAAATGCTTGGAGGTTCAGCCGTAGGCTGCCTCTTCCTCTAGAAGTCTCGACGTGACAATGATCGCGGGCGTGACAATGATCACAATTGCGTTTGTTCCCTTAGGAGACAAAAAATTCTTTGGAGGTTTAAGCCGTGGGCTTTTAACCTCTAGAGACAAAAATGCTTGGAGGTTGAGCCGTGGGCTGCCTCTTCCGCTAGAAGTCTCGACGTGACAATGATCACGGGCGTGACAATGATCACAATTGTGTTTGTTCCCTTAGGAGACAAAAAAAGCTTTGGAGGTTTAAGCCAGGGGCTTTTAACCTCTAGAGACAAAAATTCTTGGAGGTTGAGCCGTGGGCTGCCTCTTCCGCTAGAAGTCTCGACGTGACAATGATCACGGGTGTGACAATAATCACGTTTTTAATTTGTTCCTTGTGGATACAAAGATTTGTGAGGTTTAAGCCTTGAGCTTTTAACCTTTAGAGACAAAAGGTGCTTGGAGGTTGAGCCGTGGGCTGCCTCTTTCGCTAAATGCCTTGACGTGACAATGATCACGGGTAGAACTTGCGTAGGTGCATGATGTTCCATGGATTCTTGACGGGGACGCCGTCTTGCGTCTCGAGGCGAGCCGCGCCAGACCTGGCGATGTGGGTGACCCTGTAGGGGCCTTCCCACATCGGGGATAGCTTGTGGAGGCCTTCCCTGGAGAGGACTCGCCTGAGGACGAGATCGCCTGCCTCCAGGGTGCGCGAGCGCACGTTGCGGCTGTGGTAGCGTCTCAGGTCCTGCTGATATTTGGCCGCCCGTAGGGCGGCGCGGCGTCGTAGCCCTTCAAGGAGCAGCAGGTCGTCGTTGTGGAGGTCCTCTTGCTGGTCCTCGTTAAAGGCAAGAACCCGTGGGGATCCATGCTTTATCTCTGTGGGGAGGACTGCTTCGGCTCCATAGACGAGGGCGAACGGTGTTTCCCCGGTGGGTTTGGGTGGCGTGGTACGGATGGACCAAAGCACCGAGGGGAGCTCGTTGATCCAGCCTTTGCCGTGGCCCTTGAGGACATCGAAGGTCCTGGTCTTTAGGCCTTTGAGGACTTCTGCATTTGCGCACTCAGCCTGTCCATTGCTTTGCGGATGGGCGACTGAGGCGACGCAGAGCTTGATGCCCATTTGTAACATCCCAACATTTTATAATGTTCAAAAATCACGAAAATTTAAAACTTTTCTTTCTATTAAAATAAAATATTAAATGCATAAGAAAACCAACTATGAAAGACCTCAACCGTATGGAAAGGGTTTAAAAATTTAAATGTCTCAGTTTAAATATTTCATTATCCATTGTATTTCTGAAAACCTCCATATGTATTTTGACAAATGTTTTACAAACTTTCAAACCCTTGCCTTGTAATAAAAGTTTCTTTATAAGTATTTGATTTAAATAACCTAGCCATAGCTATTCATAAATTAAAATAATGGTTACAAGAATTCATTTAATATATTTAAAAACAAGACCTATTTGTCAAATGGTTTTCATTCTTTTACCAGAACTCAAAACATATGTTTGTTAATTTCAAGTCTATAGTTTATAACTTTAATAACTCCATAAATTAAAATTAATGAATTATCCAAATAAACATTTCATTTGCTTAAGTAAATTTCATTTATTTTCAAAGCATGAAATGATTAATATCTTCTAAATAAGAATAGAATTAAAACAAAAATCTTTTCCAAAGTTGTTATGAAGTTTTCAAATGAATTATCATAATTTAAAATATAATAGTGCACAAATGATGTTGAATTAAAATGAATACATTATTTCCCCCTTTTTATTTTCATATAGTAAGTGTTATGTTATTTAGTATTATACTAAAGTATAAAATGAATTTAGTATTTGAAAATGAGTTTAAATAACTTAAATTCAAAACATATTTGAATGTGGGTATCCCATAGAATTTATTTTAGCCAAAAATAAAATTTATTAAACCCTAGTTTTAAATTTAACATAAAGTGTCAAAATTGTATTAAACCCATAATTCAAATTTATTAATTTTAAAAAGTTCTCAAAACATAACCACAACTGGTTTAACAGCAAGATATTATTTTTACAAATTTTTAGAAATTAATTTGACATCATTTGGAGTTATAAAACAAAAGTTATAAAGGAAATAAATAAAACAGAAAAGAAAAAAAAAATACCTGACATGTGGGACCCACCTGTCAGGGGGTCGACCTTCTTCAACCTCCAGCAAAAATCATGCCCGAGAATCCCGCCTCCGATCCTTACCCAAATTCGAGCGAGATTGTCGCGGACTTGATTCCCCCTTCGGCCTATTTAAACCCTCTGCCTCTCCTCTCCGTTTCCCCCGAAAAACCCTAGCCCAATCGCCGTAGGGCTGTTCGAGTTGAAGCCGCCACCGTCCGCCATTTCCGCCACCGTTTTTCTCCGTTTTCCGGCGAGGTGAGCAACCCCCGAGCCCGAGACCGTTTCCTTGCACTTCTATAAGTCCGTGCGCAACCTCGTGACTAGCTTGGACATTTCTTTGTGCACCAGGTCTTCGCGTTCATCCACGCCCGAAGAAAGCCGCCCGCGGGAGCAACTCCGGCGAGCGATATCCGGTGCGTCCGTGCACCCCATCATCGTAAACTTCGCCACCGAGTCCGCCACGGCCTCCTCTTCGTCTGGGTAAGATCAGTTCTTCCCTTCCTCTCCTAGAGCGTGTAGAACGCGAATGCCGAGCCGTCGCCGCCGCGCTCCGGTGACCTAGCGCTGCCACCGGTGAGCTCCTCTCTCGGTTTCACTCCTAGCCGTTCGATCGGCAACCAACGCACACGATTAGATCTTTTAAAACGAAGAGGTACGGTTAGATCTGAGCCCTTAGATCTAGATCCAACGGCCCAGATCAATTCACTTAAACACGTCAGCGCCCAGTCAGCAGTCCCAGTCAGCGCCACGTCAGATCCAATCCGATCGCGCCACGTGTCTCTGGATTTCTGTTTTATTTTCCCGAATAAAATTTAAATAGCAATTTTACAGAAAAGTCCCTGTCTATTGAAACTATCATATCTTTTTCTCTGTTTATCCAAATTCAAATATTTTTATATATTTGGAAAGCCCTCGACATGTAGAATATTTTGGATCTGCTAGAATTCAAATTTGACATAGTTTAAAATATTCAAATTTCAAATGGTAAATTTGAGTATTTTTGTCATAACTTTAAATCTGTAAATTCAAAAATTGCAAATAAAATTGTTTTAGAAACTTTACAAAAATTGTAAATTGATGGCACTGCTATAAAATATTTTGAGTGATGTTTGGATAAATTCATAGTTATATATATTTAATTTGAATAGTTTGAGTATTTTCAACATAACTATTAATGGAAATACTATTCTTGATTAAATCAATTTGCTATATATTTAATTAAATGCTCCCTGTCTATTAACACTATTAATAAAATTAAGTTATAAAAATATTAATCATAGAAAACTTTAATCTTATCCTTTTATTATTTTATCCAAAAATCAAAATTTATTTAAATTGCAATTATAGCTAAATGCATACTTTTTAAAATATCACAATTTTTGTATGATATTCTTAAGATTTAAAAGTGCATTGCATGCATGACTTATTTTCACATGTAGTTATAATTCCCAAAAGAAGACTCCTCCCTCATTTTCTCTAAGTCAGAAATATTTTCAAAACTTAGTATTTTCAACATGGAGCAAGAAGACCAATGAAGGGCTTAGCCAAAACAAGACTCCAGAAGAATATCCAAGAAGTAGAAGCACTTAGAAGAAAAATCAAAACAAGTTCATGAGAAACTTACAAGTATGGAGAAGATTTCTAGAAGACCAACTTCATCTTTCTTTCTATCTTTCCCCTCTTTCCTAATCTCATATTTCACTTTAGACATAAACGATTTTGATCATGTTATTACCATCTTGAAGTTGGTTGGATCCTAGCGGCATAGTGAGATGAAGCGGCCTGGGAACAAACCTTACATGTCCACGTACATGAGACCTGTTCCACAATTTAAGTGGCTGGCCGGGTGTCTGTCTCTCTCACTATAGTGAATATCCAATTTACAAAGAGTTGATAATAATTGTTGATCACCTCGAATAATAGAGCTAGTATTTTTTCTCTAAGTATTTTACACATCAGGACTAAGCCATTAGAGTGCTTATTCAAGATGATATAAAACAAAATATTTTATTCAACTTATGACTTTAGTCCTTAGTCATTTTGACCAACACATTTCCTTGCATTAACTTAAAAGATTTTCATGGCATGACATGCATTTCTAGTCCTTAGAAATAAATTGCATATCATACATGACATGCTTTTCTTAGAAGTTTTAAAAAACTTGTTTGTTCACTATGAATGTGCATGAATGTTTGATGATTGTTGTTTGTTGATTGCTGTATTGTTGTTTGCTTATATTGTTTAGATTGAACGGAGAGCAAACGTTCGTTGTTGAAAAGAGTTTGTGAACAACGACAACATTCAAAGGCAAGTGGCACACCCCCATAAGAGTCCTATTATTTACTATGCATGAGTAGATTATTTTCTATAAGCATGTGTAGGATAGCATTGCTATGCAAGCCATGATAGACCTCTTTATTCCCGTGTCTAGGGTCCTATGAAAATACTTAGTAGAATAGTGATGCTATGCAAAAACTATTTTGATGAAAAAGATAAAGTCTACTAAGTTTTAATCAAACACCTGGGTGGAATTTGGTTACTTGGCTGTATGAGTTGAGTGTTGTTCCCAGGGGATTTACCTGCGGAATATTCACCTGTGGATGGCCACCCAGGAGCAAAGGAATCTGAAGAACTCCAAGTGAAGATTGCTTCTCGTGCAGCCATTGCCAATATGGGCTCTGGCTTGATCAACTAAGCTGCGTGGACTCTCCCCGGCCTGACAGGTGGTGGTAGAGGATTTGTAGGTGGAGCGCGTCAGGCCAGAGTGGGAGGGAAAATGTTTCTGAAAGATCTCGTCTCATTCTTTCCTTTCCTTATCACAGATGGTGTGTAAAGGGTGAATTGGGTTGAATGGGTACAATGGTGAACGTGCACAACCTCTGCAGAGTTAAAATCTAAGTACTTAGCCGTGTCCCCGGAAACGGACAATTGAGCAGCTGAACGAGGATGTCAACGGAGGATTCCATCATTCCAACTTATAAATTAAAACTTGATGGGTGAAGAACAAGGGTAGAATGAGACAGTGGATTTCATGCCACGGATATCTCGAATAGAATAAAAGTGTTTTCAAAAAGTTAGGGAAAAACTTGCTTTTTGCAAAATAGCCTTGAGCTCCTCCAGCCAAATAAGCATATAGGTCATAGAGTTATTCCTCTAAGTGTCCACTATAGTGTCACTTGCCAGTTCCATTTTTAATTGTTCTGACCCACGTTGTTGCAATATATATCTTATTGCAGACTGTCCTGATGATGAGTGAAAGTTTTACTAAGGGTTTTTGAGTCTTCAACCAACATGCTCGCCTGTGGCACATGATGATGATTGGGGACTCCATGAAGAATACTTTTCCGCTGTTTACTCTGTTCACTGCTAGCTTTATGCTATGCAAATTTGTAATGAATATTTTCTAAGTCTGGATCAGCGTTGTAATAAATTGATACTTTGTTGTGATATTACATCGTTACTGTGTGTGCAAACGAATCGATCCAGGGATTTGCACTATACACAGGTATCTGCCTTATTTTAGGTGCATGTACACTACACCATTCTTTCACAGTAGGCTCTGAAGATGCCACTGGTGAATTGGGAGCCATTGTCGGTGATGATGCGGTTAGGCACTCCGAAGCGGCAGACCAGGCCTCTGATGAATTTCACCGCCGCGCCTGCTGTGATTGTGCGTGTCGCCTCCACTTGAGGCCACTTTGTGAACTTGTCAATGGCCACGAAGAGGTAGCGATATCCACCTTGCGTCGTTGGGAAATGTCCCAGGATGTCCAGCCCCCAGACCGCAAACGGCCACGAGAGCGGAATGGTCTGTAGTCCCAGCGCTGGTTGGTGGATTTGCTCTGCGTGGAATTGACAGGCTTCACATGCTTGAATGATTTCCATTGCATCTTGAAGTGCTTGAGGCCAGTAGAAGCCGATCCTGAAGACTTTGCCTGCAAGGGTGCGGGCGCACGAATGGTGGCCGCATTCCCCGCTGTGGATGTCCTTGATCAGCAGTTTGCCTTCTTCAGGAGGGACGCATTTGAGCGCGATGTTGTTTCGGCGCTTGCGATAGAGAATTCCTTTGAGGATTTGGTACGATTTTTCTTGGCGGGCAATTCGCTCCGCTTCAACGTCTTCCTCGGAAAGGACCCCTTTGTGAAGGTAATTTTGATCTCGTCGATCCATCCTGTTTCTTGGTGCACCGCTGTGAGCAACAGACGCTCCCCTGTAGGGGGCCCACAGCCTGGAGCCCCGCTTGCAGGTGGTGGCGGGAGCGCTTCGTCTGTGCTTGCGGGCAGGGCCTCTTGGGGCTGCTTTATGGATGCCTTGACGAGCCTTTCTTCAAAGACACCTTGTGGCTGAGCTTGCCTCTTTGATGCACGCTTGGCGATGTCATCAGCCTCTTGGTTTTCCTTTCTTGGGATGTGCATGAGCTCCATTCCCCTGAAGTGCTTCTCGAGCCTACGAACCTCTTCAAGGTATGCGGCCATGTGGTCGTCCTTAGGCTTGTAGCTCTTGTTAGAGAAGTTGACGAGCAACTGGGAGTCGCCTTTGATGAGTAGATGCTTGACGCCTAGGGCGATTGCGGCGCGTAAGCCGGCAAGAAAGCCTTCATACTCGGCAATATTGTTGGATATCTTGTCGATTCCGAAGCAAAGCTGGACTGCGTAATACAACTTGTCGCCTTTGGGTGAGACCAGGACTACGCCTGCCCCGCCGCGGCGACAAGCGAAAGCTCCGTCGAACTTCATGGTCCAGTGGCTGGGCATTGCGGCTCCAGAGGGCTCTTGCTCTTCTCCCGAAGACTCTTCAGGGGTTGGGTCAGTCCATTCGGCGACGAAGTCAGCCAATGCTCTTCCTTTGATTACCCTTGTGGTATCGAAACACAAATTGAATGGCTGTAGCTCTATGTTCCATCCTGCGACACGATCTGTGGTGTTTGGGTTGCACAGTATTTGCTCCAGGGGAAAAGAAGTGACCACTGTGATGGGGTGCCCCTGGAAGTAGTGTCGCAGCTTTCTTGAGGCGATGAGGAGTGCGAGGAGAAGCTTCTGCTGCATTGTATACCGCTCGCGAGCATCACGCAGTACTGTGTTGACGAAGTAGACTGGATGCTCGACGATGGTAGTTCCTGTAGCCTCGACGTCTTTTGCCTGAGGTGGCTCAGCTTGGCCCTCGAGGGGGTTGGCCTGGTCCCCGAGGGGGTTAGCCTCGAGGGGGTTGGCCTCGAGTGGGTTGGCCTCGAGGTGGTTGACCTCCTGAGGCTCCTTGGCAGGATTTTCTTGCAGCGGTTGGCTTCGGGCGGGCTTCTCTTGGGGCTTTGGGCCTGGCGGTGGGTTTGTGAGGGCTGCCCTTTCGTCGAGCTCCTTATCAGGAGGCTTTTTCTTTGGAGTGGCTGCACTCTTCTTGTGGGGTACTGGCTCTTCTCTTTCCACCACAAGGACAACACTGGCTGTTTGCGGAGTAGCTGACAAGTACAACTTCAGGTGCTCGCCAGGCTTTGGGGCGACCATTACTGGTGGGCTGGCCAGATACTTCTTCAAGTCCTCAAATGCTTTTTCAGCTTCAGGGGTCCACTTGAAAGTGCCCGTTCTTTTCATGATCTTGAAGAACGGCAGAGCTCTTTCACCGAACTTGGAGATGAATCGACCCAAGCTGGCCATGCAGCCTGCTAGGCGTTGCATGTCCTTGAGCCTGCGTGGAGGTTGCATGTCTTCTATGGCCTTGATTTTGTCTGGGTTTGCCTCTATGCCTCGATGAGATACGAGGAACCCAAGAAATTTGCCTGAAGGTACTCCAAAGACGCACTTGGCGGGGTTGAGCTTGATGTTCACCTTGCGCAGGCTGGCAAAAGTTTCTTCAAGATCTCCGAGGAGAGTATTTCCTTCTCGTGATTTCACGACGATGTCATCAACATATGCCTCGGCGTTCCGCCCCATTTTCCCGCCAAGGGCTATCCTCATCAACCTCTAGAAAGTGGCTCCGGCATTTTTAGGCCAAAAGGCAGGCAGACGTAGCAATACACACCGCACGGGGTGAGGAAAGCCGTCTTCTCCTCGTCATCCTTAGCCATCTTTACGAAGGGGTTACGGTGCAGAAAACAATAATTTTCTAGCGAGCGAAACCCTAACTAGCCAGGATCTATCTATCTAGTACATGCGATAACGGTGGCGGAACGGGTTACATTACCTCCATGTAGACCGATAGCGGGGATTACGCTCCCGCACAAGCGTTGACGATGAAGTCGTACGTAGCTGACCTCGAGGTCGCGGAGAACTTGCCGCGATGTCGGAGTCGATGACGCCGGGGTTGTCGACGATGATCTGCGTCGACGGGCGTCGGGCGGAAGAAGGCAGAGCGCGAGCACCGGGGCTGGCGTGCCGGCAGCAGAGGGGGAAGGCGCGGCGGCTGCAGGGGGCGAGACGACGTCGCCCAAGCTCCTCAATAGAGTAGCCTCCGAGCACTTGCAAACATACGGAGCCTAGCGACAACTCCCGGTCATTCAGATCCAGCTGAAATCGCAGGAGTAGATCTTATCTGGAATCCCGCAGAGCAACGGCGCTCTGCGGTATGGCTTAGGTGGAGAGAGACCCCCTTCCTCAGCTCGGCGCGGCTTCGACTTGGGAACCACGAGATCGAGAGAGAAAACGGGAATTAATTGAATTTCCTATGTATTAAATCAATTAATATGCCTTGCTATATAAAGGGGGAAGGGGGTGTGCAAACCCCTTGGCTCCCCCATGTGGGACTAAACAAAGGACATGGGAGGGGGGGGGGGTTCGGCCCCCACATGGGCTGGCCGAACCAGCCAATGGGGCCCACCCCCCTTTGAGGTGCGGCTCCCCCTCTTGGGCCCTCTCAGGGCCCATATAGGTGGGAGCCCCCTTTTTCCTTTATTTAATTAATATTAAATTAATATAAAAATCCCATTAATTCATAATTAATATATTTATATATAATTCAATATCCCGTGACTCCGAAAACTCTTTCGGACCACCCGAACAACTTTCGGACATTCCTGGAACCATTCCAGACCTCTCCGGAACTCCTTCCGGACCACCGGAACTCTTTCCGGATCATTTCTCTCTCTCCAACAAAAACCTATAAAATTCCAGAACCTATCTCCTAGCGTCGCTAAGACCTTAAGTTTGTTACGCTACGGTTCGGGAACACTCCAGACATGGTCGAGACACTCCGCTCACCAATGATCGTCAGGGATACCTGGAAATATATGACGACCCCTGTGCATTCCACGAATATCGTCGTTGAACCATAAGTATGATATTCATTCCCTTTGTCTCTGCGATACTACCTTGTCCGAGATATGATCGTAGACACACCGATGCCTTTGCTGTATCTCGTTACCGACGAAGGTTATTAACTCGTCTGTGATATTACACCTCCATGACCTAGACATAAGCTGCAGCTATATAGATGCAATATCACCGAGTGGGCCCAGAGTATCTTTCCATTACAAGAATGAACAAATCCCGCTCTTGATCCTTACGTCTCGATGCTCTTTCGGAATACCCAAGATGGACACCGTTATTGTCATGCTATATAAGACACAACGTTTGATGCTCTCAAAGCACTCCTACGAAGCAACAATAAGTACGGTCTCACGGTCTAAGGAATAAGCTATCATACTCTTATCTATTGCAAATGACAAACATCGTAATACGATCTTATTGCAATACTTTGCGTATGTCCACCACCTTATTCAACTAACAAGATGACCCCATTGTCAACCGACGTCATTGTCCTTGATCGGGAATCTCGATCAACTGTTGCCCAATGGACTAGCTCATATAGAGGCTTGCTAGGGACCTGGTTGGCTATGTATCACACGTGTATTAACAATTCCGATTAATACAGTTATAGCATAATACATAAACCTATTATAAACTTATGAGATAATGCAATAAATACTACTTATTTATTTGCCTCTAGGGCATATCTCCTTCAGTCTCCCACTTGCACTAGAGTACAAATAAACTAGCTGCATTTTACTTTATCAGAATCCCTTATCAAATAAGAATCATTTGATAATGCTTGCTCGTGGAAAAGTGTTACTGCATAATCCATGATTGTACATGCTTTTGCGATTCACTGGCATCAACTTGTTTGATATCACCATGTTGTCTAACAACATATATGCAAATACCGTAACTAAGTGAGACTTCTGCTTCCCAGCGCTTACTCTGATTATACTAACCAGATAACTGCCCTGAAAAACACACTCAGCCATGCAGAGCCCCTTGTAACAATTACAAACTCGCGATATCTACATACTTTCACACCAATGTAGAAAACTTGACATTCAAATGTCAATCCCTTAACTAACGCACTTCTACTTCCAGTAAATTCCAAATTTACTTTCATAACTGTTCTTTACTCCAAGAACATCGGTTATATTTTATCGAGCATATAATATGGTTTCTGTATGATGTCTAATATATACATAATAGACCCACATGTCATACAACCATTACCTTCATGCATCATTACTCTTAATGACCAATTGGATTCCAAAGGACCATCCTTTTGATTCTATTCTGACTCCTCAGATATAATCCAACACAACTGGACTAACTATTTAAAATTCCCGTTCTATTTCAAAATAGACACTAACTTTTAAATAGTTTTACAACTTCATCCTATTCTATTGGTACAGTTTCACAATGTGTTAACTACACAAGATGAATTCGACTCCCACTCAATTATGTCTCCACATATTTGATAACACGAGCTCCCACTCAAAAACATGTTATCCACATATTTGAGTTCCCAAGCTCCCACTCAAAAATATGTTCTTCACATATTTCTCCTGAGTGAACTAACTATGACTCCCACTTAAATCGACATCTTGGTTAAACCAAAATCATTGATCTACTATCAATTCGAATTTAATACAAACTACAGTATTACATTAATACAAATCCCTCAGACTTCAAGCATGTCTACATAAATGTAGTCAACAAATTTGATCTTGTCCAAGACACATTTCTCGACAAGACATGCTACCGCGTCTTTCTTATAGTCACATTTCTCATATAACACCTTATATGACGATTAAACAATCTTATTCCTCTAATAAGAATTGCAGCAACAATTACTCTCTTAATCCTTTCAAATGCAACTTTGGATTTCCAGGCTCAAAAAGCCTTTGTTCGTATTCCGATATTTTCTCATTTTTCTTTGTATTCATAAAGTGCACCTTGATCTGTCAACAAGATCTGAAATACTTAATACAGTGCTGTGACCTGACAGCAATATTAAATATAACAACACTTTATTTAGAAGTTTCTTTAATGAAAATATTATGATCTTTATGAAGAGGATTGCAAGCAGAAAACAATTTTCTAGTCTCCCTCACTCTTAATCACTAAAATTTCATTAGCAGACATATACTCTTTGGAACATCTTCCAACATAAGTCTGACACTTTATTCCAAACTTCTAATTTCAATCCATAAACCATAATTCGAAAAGTCATCTTTTCTCGGAATTACATAGACAACAAGCTGAACTTTGTTTCTAATTGATTCTGGAATACACTCTCGTCCAATGCGAGCAATCTACAAAGAACTACTCATGTATATTCCGAATTATCGCATAATCATATACACGTCGACATTACGGTCGATCCTATGAATTTTTGTTGAGAAAAATATCTATTTTCTAAAGTGGACATCGACTATAATGTTTCGAACATATTAGGAGATTCTAAGACTGATTCTGACAAACCACACTTTATTTATTTAAAATAGAGAATAATTATAATTCGCCACATATCACCATATATGACATTATAATATTGTGAAAACAAATTTCCACAAGTCTTTTGTATTGAAACCATGATTCAAAAATATTGTCCTTTGATCGAATCTTGTGAATACAATATTCACTAATCTTTCTTCTGAAAAACCCCATTTGATCTATTATCAAATTAATTTCAGACTCCATAATTTATCGGGCAAATACTACTATTTACCAAAATCATAGAAGAATTCGGATCAAGCAAAACACCATTGATTAATCATTAAAAATGACTCTCAATCATTTTCCTCTAGTATTGCAACTTCAATACTGCATTTCAAACTTAATCAATTTTGGCACTCGAAATACTTAAATGGACCAAAAATATCCTTTACTTCTTTCATTGCCTTTATGACTAAATTCGATGGTGTTTGTTCTTTGGACACACAATTTTATCATTCCCGCTATTATAAATGTATATCATACGCATAATGTAATTGAGATGTGATGCAAATTACTCATAACATGAAACAACTGCTTTGTTTCATAACATAAAACAACTGATGTGTTCTATATGAATAATTATGTCTTGTTACATTCAAGACACCAAACTAGATCACATTCTCACTATTACAAAATGTCTTATCAAAAACTATTGATGATAACTAATATGATATCTCGAGGGCGTGAGCACCACTGGCCATGAACTTGCCATCACTCGTGCACTGTCACGTCACCCTTCGCCACATACTTGTGATAATCAGGGACTGTTTCACAAACAGAACAATTATCAAAGACTTTTCATCAAGTATGAGAAGAATACATTTATATCTTCGTATATCAAATATACCCATAGCATCGAAGAACTCTTCTTCGATGAATCAACTTTTAGAGATTTGAACTTGTTCACGAACGTGAAGAAGCTCACCGTGTCTCTATAGCATATTCACGCACATGCTATTCACAGCTAGGAGGTAAAGCGCAATCTCTATTGCACTGGAGTTCGCTATCTAGAAACCGTAGATATTCGTAAGCCTGAAGTAGATGTCACACAACTTCTTCAACTGAGTCTCCAGACAGGTATGCTCCCCATGTGAATGGTCCGGAACTTTCTAAGCTGTCTGAACTTCTCAAGACTCAATTCATCTTTGAAGTGACCTTTGATCGCATCAATCACAACATATGACTCCAGGTGTTGAATACAACTTTCAACTCTGGTGCTAGGCATACGTTCATGACGACCTTCACTTCCATGAAAATATCATGATGCTTACGGAACTCATCATCTTTCTCCTTGCTATCAGAATCATCTGGTCTAATTCCTAACTAATGTTCTAGCACATATAGGATGTTTGTTGTGTTTGGAGAATGTTTCTAAAACCAATGCACCAGCTGATGAAGTTGGACCCGTCGGCTTCCAAGGTAGAATCCGAGCTCTTGAAGAAGTAACCGAAGCGTAGTTCCGCAGTCTCCAGATGTGATCGCAAAAGAGGTAAGATAAGTTTATAATATATAGGTGAGTTTTAGTTTTATAATCTCATTATCAAAAACACACCACACCAAGATTATTATACCTAAAATAATAATGGCGATTACACGACCCTCATCCACCACACTACCCCCGATCATCACGGCCGGCAGCACGGCTTCAAAGGTGGACATAAAATGTCGATCATAACAACTCTATGACTCGTGCTCGATCTTTCGATCTTCCCGTGTTCCGAGGCCATACCTCTGAGTATGCTAGGCTCGCCAATCAAACCTCGAAGACCTGCGCGTGCAACATGGCTTACACCCACTGTATGCGAACGACGAGATGTGTGACACCCGATCATCACGGCCTGCCTCATAACGTAGAACTTTCTTGGTGGTGTGCAACGAGGGAGAACACAATTTTGGTATTTGTTAGGGATCATCCTATTTATGATGCTACCGTTGTATATCTAGCATATAAGCAATCAATAGGATGCACACACAACAGCACACAATAATGATGCAATGAAGTGCGATGTGACATGGTCGATGCGCCTGGACCTTCATGGCGCCATGTGCCTGGCCCCCGGCGCCCCGGCATGGCTCTGAGTCTACAGAGCCCTCCATTGCCTCCGACAGTACGAGTAATATCAAAACTTACCGTAACCATGTCACATAAAATAACGCCTCTGCAAAACAAAGTTAGACGCCTCTAGCTTTATCTAGTTTTGCAAGTTTTACGTGGCATATAGGCTTATTCGTAGGAGAATCGCTTCCCTACCTACGAACTTTGTACCACAACGTCGATCGTATAATTGCATGTTTAAGCATCCCTTTCGGGCCCTCCATTGAAAATGCTTTGCCGACTAGAGAGAGAGAAACAGACACCCGCCAGCCACAGATACGGTGCAAGCCGTATGTCAGTAGTGGAACCAGTCTCACGTAAGCGTACGCGTAAAGTCGGTCCGGGCCGCTTCATCAACTCAATACCGAAGGCATCGCAAGTGCACGCTAGAGGGTAGCAAATATAAGAAAGACGCCCTCATTCAACATGAGTTCTAACCGTACCAGCAGTACTACGTATAGATCGGCTCTGATACCACTGAAGGGGTTACGG
The DNA here is from genome assembly GCA_026929855.1 of Poa annua. Classification (NCBI taxonomy): domain Eukaryota; kingdom Viridiplantae; phylum Streptophyta; class Magnoliopsida; order Poales; family Poaceae; genus Poa; species Poa annua. The sequence goes on along the minus strand of CM049426.1, from coordinate 54,393,722 downwards.
TGCAAAAAACAATAATTTTCTAGCGAGCGAAACCCTAACTAGCCAGGATCTATCTATCTAGTACATGCGATAACGGTGGCGGAACGGGTTACATTACCTCCATGTAGACCGATAGCGGGGATTACGCTCCCGCACAAGCGTTGACGATGAAGTCGTACGTAGCCGACCTCGAGGTTGCGGAGAACTTGCCGCGATGTCGGAGTCGATGACGCCGGGGTTGTCGACGATGATCTGCGTCGACGGGCGTCGGGCGGAAGAAGGCAGAGCGCCAGCACCGGGGCTGGCGCGCCGGCAGCAGAGGGGGAAGGCGCGGCGGCTGCAGGGGGCGAGACGACGTCGCCCAAGCTCCTCAATAGAGTAGCCTCCGAGCACTTGCAAACATACGGAGCCTAGCGACAACTCCCGGTCATTCAGATCCAGCTGAAATCGCAGGAGTAGATCTTATCTGGAATCCCGCAGAGCAACAGCGCTCTGCGGTATGGCTTAGGTGGAGAGAGACCCCCTTCCTCAGCTCGGCGCGGCTCCGACTTGGAAACCACGAGATCGAGAGAGAAAACGAGAATTAATTGAATTTCCTATGTATTAAATCAATTAATATGCCTTGCTATATAAAGGGGGAAGGGGGTGTGCAAACCCCTTGGCTCCCCCATGTGGGACTAAACAAAGGACATGGGAGGGGGGGGGGGGGGGGGGTTCGGCCCCCACATGGGCTGGCCGAACCAGCCAATGGGGCCCACCCCCCTTTGAGGTGCGGCTCCCCCTCTTGGGCCCTCTCAGGGCCCATATAGGTGGGAGCCCCCTTTTTCCTTTATTTAATTAATATTAAATTAATATAAAAATCCCATTAATTCATAATTAATATATTTATATATAATTCAATATCCCGTGACTCCGAAAACTCTTTCGGACCACCCGAACAACTTTCGGACATTCCTGGAACCATTCCAGACCTCTCCGGAACTCCTTCCGGACCACCGGAACTCTTTCCGGATCATTTCTCTCTCTCCAACAAAAACCTATAAAATTCCAGAACCTATCTCCTAGCGTCGCTAAGACCTTAAGTTTGTTACGCTACGGTTCGGGAACACTCCAGACATGGTCGAGACACTCCGCTCACCAATGATCGTCAGGGATACCTGGAAATATATGACGACCCCTGTGCATTCCACGAATATCGTCGTTGAACCATAAGTATGATATTCATTCCCTTTGTCTCTGCGATACTACCTTGTCCGAGATATGATCGTAGACACACCGATGCCTTTGCTGTATCTCGTTACCGACGAAGGTTATTAACTCGTCTGTGATATTACACCTCCATGACCTAGTCATAAGCTGCAGCTATATAGATGCAATATCACCGAGTGGGCCCAGAGTATCTTTCCATTACAAGAATGAACAAATCCCGCTCTTGATCCTTACGTCTCGATGCTCTTTCGGAATACCCAAGATGGACACCGTTATTGTCATGCTATATAAGACACAGCGTTTGATGCTCTCAAAGCACTCCTACGAAGCAACAATAAGTACGGTCTCACGGTCTAAGGAATAAGCTATCATACTCTTATCTATTGCAAATGACAATCATCGTAATACGATCTTATTGCAATACTTTGCGTATGTCCACCACCTTATTCAACTAACAAGATGACCCCATTGTCAACCGACGTCATTGTCCTTGATCGGGAATCTCGATCAACTGTTGCCCAATGGACTAGCTCATATAGAGGCTTGCTAGGGACCTGGTTGTCTATGTATCACACGTGTATTAACAATTCCGATTAATACAGTTATAGCATAATACACAAACCTATTATAAACTTATGAGATAATGCAATAAATACTACTTATTTATTTGCCTCTAGGGCATATCTCCTTCACTTTATCTGGCGATAACCAGAGAAGGCATCAAGGAAACAGAGGAGGTCACAGCCTGCTGTGGAGTCCACAATCTGGTCAATTCTGGGCATGGGATACGGGTCTTTGGGGCAGGCCTTGTTTACATCAGTGTAGTCGATGCAGAGACGGCCTCCTCCGGCGGGCTTTGGGACTACCACACCGTTGGAGAGCCAAGCGGGGTGCGCGACTTCGCGAACGAGTTTTGCCGCTTTGAGCTTCTCGACCTCCTTGACGATGAATGCTTGCTTCTCGGGGGCTTGCTTTCTTGCTTTTTGCCTGACGGGGCGCGCGTTTGGGCACACAGCCAAGTGGTGCTCGATCACCTCCCTCGGTACACCAGACATATCTGATGGTGTCCGGGCGAACATGTCAGAGTTTGCCTGGAGACAGGCGACGAGCGTGCTTTCCTATTTGGGAGGCAGCGCGGCACCAATGGTGACGCTAGCCCCCGAGCCTTCAGCCCCCGAGCTGCTGGAGCTCAGAGAGATCTTCTTTGTAGCAGCTGCCTCCTGGGAGAACAACTGCTTCTTCTTCTTGGGTCTCTCGAGAGGCTCTAGGTCCTCTTTTGCGGCGAATGCCATGGCGGCCGTCTTGTAGGCCGTCTCAGCGGCGCGCATAGCGTCCAGGACATGCCCACGGATGGTGATCGTGCCAGCGCTGCCGGGGATCTTGACCATGTTGTAGGTATGGTGCGTGACGGCCATGAACTTCGCGAGCGCGGGGTAGCCGAGGATGGCATTGTACGGCAGGCCGATGTGTGCGACATCGAAATCGATGTGCTCGGTGCGGTAATTTTCCTTGCTCCCGAAGGTGACGGCAAGCCTGACCTAGCCTAGAGGCTCGATCGAGCCGCTGGTGACCCCCGTGAAGGGCCTCGAGGGCATGAGCCACTCGTAGGGCACTTGAAGCGCTTCGAACATATCTATGGAGATAACGTTCAGGCCTGCTCCGCCATCGATGAGAGTCTTGGAGACAGCCACGTTCATCGATGGTGGGGCTGCAGACCAGCGGGAGGGTTCCAACAGTCTTGGTGGACTTGGGTTGGTCCTGAGCGTCGAAGGCGATGGTGTACTGCGACCACTTGAGGGGCCTGGAGGTTTCCGTGCTTGGGAGGGCGGCGTTGAGCTCGCGGGCGAACTGCTTGAACTGGTTGTTCGACTTCGGCGCCTGCCCCCCCCCCCCCCCCCCCCCCCGAGGATGCAGGCAATGGCGCCTCTCGGGGCTTGGTAGCCGCCATCTTCCTCGTCAGGGAGGTTGTCGTTCTTTTCTGTGGCGTTGGCCTGATTTCCAGATGGTTTCTGGTAGTCGCTCTCTCGTCCGCTCCCGCGGTAGCCACGTCCTCGGCCGCGGCTACCACTGCCCTCTGCTTGCTCGCTCTCCTTGCTCAACCTTTTAAGGTCGATGCAGGACTCTGTAGAGGCCGCGCCTGTTGTGGTAGATGCATAAAGGGCGGTGGTCATCTCTTCTCTCTCCAGGCTCGGGGGAGTCCCTGCGGGTGCCCTTCGCGTCAGGCTCTGCCGCGAGAACCGCGGTGGCCTTGCGCTTGGGCTCCTCTTTCTTGTTCTGGCTCTTGGACCCCTCGGCGTGATCGTCCCCTCTCGAGGACATCTTGACGAAGAGGAGTCCCTCTTCAGCCTTGGAGCACTTGTCCGCCAGGTCGAACAACTTTACCACAGAGGTGAGCTTGTCGTGGATGCCCAGCTTCTCGAGCATCCTGCTTTTAGTGACGCCCTCGCGGAATGCGGCGATGACTTGGGTGTCAGGGATGTTCGGGATCTTGTTGCGCACTTGGCTGAAGCGCTGGATGTACTTGTGGAGCGTCTCATCCTTCTTCTGCACTACAGCGCGCATGTCGTTGTGGGTGAGGGCGCGCTCGTATGTCCCCTTGAAGTTGGAGACGAACTGCTTGCAGAGCTCCTTCCAGGAGTTCACAGAGTCTTCAGGGAGGTTCAGGAGCCACGACAGCGCAGAATCGCGAAGCGCGTGGGAGAACCAATTGGCCATGACCTTGTCATCTCCACCCGCAGCTTGGATGGAGGTGGTGTAGAGCTGCAGGAACTCGATGGGGTTGTTGGAGCCGTCGTAGCCCTTAGGGAGAGCCGGCCTGAACTTTGGGGGCCAGACGACGCGACGCAGAGAACGGGTGAACGCCATGCAGCCTGAGGCGTACGTGGCGACCCCGTGCTGCAGCGCGCTGCGGTTCTGCTGACCCGCCTGGCCGATCTCCTCCACGAGTCTGATCTGCCAGTTTTGCTGGAGCTCCATCCCCACGCGAGCGTCGGGCGCAGTGCGCTGCACGATCAAGCAATCGTGCGGCGAGGACGCGTGCGAAGCAGCCCTCTGCGCCGCAGCCGGTGCAGGTCCCGGAGGTGGCGGAAGCGCGTTTGTCGCGACCGTGCCCGCGAGAGAGGGGTGCAGGTTGGACTGCGACAGAGCAGGGTGCGTCGTGGCGATGCCGACAAGGTGGTTGAGGCGTTGGAGCCACTGCCCGTGGGCCTCAGCGGTGGGCTGGTAGAGGAGAAGCTCCTGCGCCATGAGCAGCGCGGTGTGGGGCGCAGGGTCTGTCCTCCCCGGGCCCGAACCGCTCGGATGCTGCGTCGGGTGCGACGACTACGCGTCCTCCTGATGCTCAGAGTCGCGTTCTGGCGCCTCGGCATGAGGGCCGGAAGGGACACACTCTTCATGACGGGGTCGTCCCCGCCGTGCGCTGGTGTTCACGGTGCCAGGCGGCGCGCGCGCGCCGGTTGACGCGGGCGACGCGAGCGGCGCGGGTGTTCACCATGGCGCGGAGACGAGCTCGAAGGTTGTTGACGCGCCTCAACCCCCTACCTGGCGCTAAATGTCGGGTTATGACTCGGGGTAGTCACTTCTAGAGGAGTAGTTCGTAAAGGGGGTTGAACACGGAGGTCAAGACCCTCGAGGGGCTCCGCGACGTTGCTCGCCGGACCCGAAGACGACACGCCCACGACAGAGATAGACACCAGCCTTTACCTAGGTTCACGACCCTCGTGAGGAGGTAAGACCGCTACTCCTGCTTGTCTGTATTAGATGCTGGAGTTTACAGTACAGTGGAGTTTGCCGGAGGCCCCCTTGAGTCAGTTCTTGCCTAGAGAGGGAAGCGATGGTCTTCTTCCTCCTCAGGCCAGAGGCTATCCTAACAAGAGTCGCTAGGTTCTACAAGGGTTGTAGCACGCAAAGAGCCGACCCGTGCTACGATGGATGTCTTGCCTCTTTTATAGGCCCCTCTGGCGCTCTCCTTCGGCTTGGCCTTCAAGGTGGCTCCCACACGGCAGAGGCACGGTGGAGTTGGAGTCCACCGCGGTCCCTTTGTCCATGGACGCGGTCCATTGCTGATAAAGGTGGGCGCGGTGGCCGACAGGCGGCCGACCGCGCTGTACTGCCCGTAGAGAGGGCAATCTCTGAGGTGGAGCCCACAATGACGTTCTCTGTTGGAGGGTTGCGCCATCCATATGCTTTATCGTCCGAGTAGAAGGTCCTGCCAGTTGCGCAGCAGGCGGAGCCGCTTTATTGACCCCTTTATCACCAAAACGGCAACAGGGGTGCTTGCGTCACCATGTGGGCGTGGCAGGGGCCATGTGCGTCTTGCCGTACTTCCTTGGCCGCGACGTTTCCCTTCAGGCGCGGGGAGGCCTGAGGGGAGATTCCTGCAGGACTCCCTCGAGGCGAGCTGGCGCCTCGGGAGGGTCCCCTGAGGCGAGGGATCCCTTGAGGGCAACGCTTCCACTTCATGCCCTCGAGGGGAGTTGCCTCTCGAGGGTCCCGCTAGGCGGTGATGCCTGGTCCTTAGCCGTTTCGTCTAACTGGCCAGTGTGCGAGGCCTGAGGGGGAATGGGCTCTCGCCATACCCTAGTTCCCACTGGCCCGACAGTTTCGGTCCAAGTCTTCCGCTGCTCGTCCTGGACTGGAGCTTCGGAGGTCGTCGTCTCCACCGTACGTGTGTAACGCCCTGCGAGGTGCTGCGCTAGCGGTGCTGGGAGGTCTACTTCCACTACACGACCTTGAGGTCGGCTTCGTCGGTGTTCATCGACAACGTTTGTGCGGGAACGTAATCCCGCTTTCGGTCTACAAGGGTATGTATTCCGATCTCCGTTGTACTTCTATTTCTTCTTAGTATAGATCTTGGCTAGTTTAAGGATATCGTTGCTAGGAATTTTTTTGTTTTCTGCCTGCGATCCCCTTAAGTGGTATCAGAGCCGATCTATCTTAGATATAGCTGTACGCTGTTAGAACACGTGTTCTGCATGGGGGCACCGTTCCTGTTATTTGCTACCATCTAGCGTGCACATGTGATTCCAGCGGCATCGAGTTGATGAAGCGGACCGGACCGACTTTACGCGTACGCTTACGCGAGACTGGTTCCACTACTGACATACGGCTTGTACCGTATCTGTGGCTGGCGGGTGTCTGTCTCTCTCTCTTTAGTTGGCTTTGCATTTTCAATGGAGGGCCCGAATGGGTGAAGGGGATCGCAGGTAGAAAACAAAAAATTCCTAGCAACGATATCCTTAAACTAGCCAAGATCCACACAACGCAGATATAGAAGTACAACGGAGATCGGAATACATACCCTTGTAGACCGAAAAGCGGGATCACGCTCCCGCACAAGCGTTGACGACGAAGACGACGTAGCCGACCTCTAGGTCGCGAAGAGCTTAGAGCGACAAAGACGACAAAGATGACCTCGAGGCCGGGTGGAGGAAGTAGGCCTCCGAGCACCGCTAGCGCAGCACCCCGCTGGGCGTTACACACATACGGTGGAGACGACGACCTCCGAAGCTCCAGTCCAGAAAGAGCAGCGGAAGACTTGGACCGGAACACCAGCAACGCGGCAGCGGGCTATGGTGGAGAGATACCCTCATCCTCCTCGGCGCAAATCCGACAAAGGGAATCACGAAATCGAGGAGAAATAAGAGAATTAATTGGTGAATTAAAAGGCCACGGGTGCCCCTTCTTATATAGGCTCCCGGGGGGAGCCAACCTTGTCAGCCAGGCAATGTGGGACTACCCCATTGCCTGGTGCGGCTCTAACAGGTGCGCCGGCCCTAGGTGGGCCCCATTTGGCCCACCTAGGCCGACCTCTTTGCCCCCACCGAATTCCCTTGAGGGTTTCCCCCCCCAAGGGCCTTCTTTCCACTAGAAGGCCCATTTAGGGAAATCAGCCTAAATAAATTCGAAAATAAATACATAAAATCATATTTAAACATTAATTACACTAATTAATATAAAACATATTATATATAATTTATTCTAGCTCCGAAAACTATTTCGTCGCTGCCCGATCTCCATCGGACCATTCCCGGGACGTTCCCGGTGATCTCTTTCCTTTCCGACTGTCTTGTCGAAACCCATTAAGTGTGTTACCCTAGCGGTTCGATATAATAGCATGCATGATCAAGACTCCTCTCCGATCAATGACTAACTCGTAGGCCTGGACCCCGTGAATTAATTCATGTGATATAACGAATGCTTTTCATCTATCAAACCTGGACGTCGAGTCTTAAACCTTTTGTCGTAGCGATACTTAGTGTGTCCGAGCATCGTACATAGATATCTCAATACCTAGCATGATCTCGGTACCGACAACACTATATTCTACTCGTCTATGATATTATGTCAGCTGGTGACCTAGTCACATGTTTGCAAACTTATTTGACATAATCTCACCGAGTGGGACCTAGAGTATCTATCCGGCTATACGGACTGACAAATCCCGCTCTTGACCCCTCGCCTCAACTACTCCCTTCCGATACCCAAAAGTATCACCTATCATTGTCACACTATATAAGATATGACGTTTGGTGCGATCAAAGTATCTTCCAGGAATAACAATAAGAGTTGATCTCACTGTCGAAGGCGTAATGATTACGTCCTACAAATTATGGGTAAGTCCATCACATTGTTCCACCTAACGATATGACTCCATTGCCGACAGACGCCATGTCTCATGATCGGGAAACGTCGATCATCAATCGCGCAATGAAACTAGTCTTAGAAGAGGTTACTAGGGACCTGGTTGTTTATCTACCACACCTGTATTAATGTTTCCGCTTAATACAGTTATAGCATGGTATAAAACATATAATGAACAATTGGAATATAACCAATAAACTATGTTTATTAAGTGCCTCTATGGCATATTCCCTTCAGTCTCCCACTTGCACTAGAGTAACACTTAATCTAGTTGACAACTTGGTAAAATCTCAACACCCGTAGCATCTTGGTGCTTGGTCGTCTCGTGGAAGAGGAATACAGTCAACAAATCTCACACATTTAGACATATATGTGCTTTGCAACACTTCTATGTCACCTGGTTTGACATCATCCCGTATATTACGAGGACGGTGAAATATATTCTAGTGGATGAAGTCAGACAGTCCAATCACACTTGCTACTTCTAACGTTACCATATATTTCTATACCTACGTAGATTATGTAACAGTGCATTCATATGCGACTTCGCAAGCTAACCATGTCTTTCTTCAAAACAAAGGAATCTCCTATATGAGATTTCTGTCGTACGGGTCAGTGTCATAACTTGCATCATCATAACCGTTTTATGGCAAGTTGTCTTTCCACTCTTACCCTTTACTAGAAAACATATCTTCAGTTCTCATAGACACTAAAAAATATACTTAACGTTTCTTCATTGATCCACATAGGAATCACTCTAGAACCCGTTCTTCAACCAAAAACATTGGTCACACCAAGTCGAGCTTTCAGTCTGATAGAATCTATGTCTGATACATATAGAATGTCGAACATCATTTTCTGTCACTGAAAATGCCAAGATAAACTTAATATTTTACCTAGTCATACAAGCAAGAACCTCTTTCTTCGCTTGTTCTATTCTGAAACACTTCAAAATCTTAACTTAGAACATATTCTGACCTAATGTTATTAAACCCCTTACGATCGATACAAATATAGATTAGATGCCTAATACTCCTAACTTCATTCATAGAAAATTTAATCACTTAAATAATCCTTTACACTCTACTAGAGGATCTGTATCATTCAATATGTCGTTACATACAAAATCACGAATGACACCTAGCTCCTACTCAAATATGTCTTCCGCATATAAGATCAATAAAATCTATTTAGCTCCCACTCAAATATGCCTTCCGCATATAAGATCAAGAAAAGCTACTTTGCTCCCACTCACTTCTTTGCAAATGGATGTTTCTTCAACTATTTTGGACAACTCCAAAATCCTTTGATCACATCATCAAAGTTAAGATTCCAGCTCAGATATGCTTGCTTCATCCCATGAATGGACAATTGAAGTTTGCATACATGTTTAGCATCCTCAGGATCACCAAAACATTATTGTAATGATTAAAACTCTTTCTTAATGACACTATTAAGAAACATGGTTTCCTTATCCATCTATCAATTTCTCATTTGAAATTATAGTAATTGCTAAACGACCCAGAATAGATTTAGGCTTCACCACTTGAGACAAATTCTCATTGTGGTCAACTTTTGAATCTGTCGGAACCGTTTCACGACAAATCGGTCCTTATCAGTGGCTATTCTCTCATAAAATTCCATATTCTATTAACAGCCTAGATGCCATTAAGAAGATCTCCCAAGTCATTACCTGGTAATCGTATATGGATTTTTTAATTCGGATCATATATGACTCATAGTTATTTCTCAGACTTAGGTCTACCATTTCTTCTTCGTAGTTCGTAGGTCTATCATATTCCATTAACATGACCTTCATAACAAGATTGTCGTAACACACAGTGTGGAACACAACCTCGTACGCCTACGTTCTTAGTATGAGCTCAGAGCATCATGATCTTGTATCATCAGCTTCTTTTAAGCTGTGGAGCATGACACCGAAAACACTTTCGGTTGCGCCACTCTGATGTATGGAGAGAAAGTTCATCAACTTCGTCTTGCTCTACTTTCTTTCTCACTTATACCCTTGGACAAGAAACTATTTCTTCCGCAAGGTATATCCCGACAACGTATTTGCGTATGTGGTGAGACATGTACCCAACTAACTCTTTAGGTACGATATACTATAAAGATTAATCCATTTTAGGTTTGATCAGATCGAAACACTAAATTGTTGAAACGACAGTCTGGGCTAAAAGCCATGCCATCACTCATATGGTATTGTCTCCATGGATTTAAATGGTTTCCCTATTATCTAACGTGAATGTTACGTTTCTACCATACCACTACAATGATCACAATAATTCGATAAGAGATTTATTTACCACACACTATCCGATAGGGTGCGATTACGATGTCCTAACATACCATAACACTATGTTGTTCCATGCGACGTAATTTGTGGAACTCTTCTCACAAATCTTCCAATGATGTGCCAACATTATAAGTCAAATCTTTATTTCCTCGATCTGTATCATAGGAATTTGATTTTCTTGTTTAATTTATTCCCTACTTCATTGTGAACTTGTTTGATCGAATCAAAGTTTCCAGACTAACATTCGCTGAGTGGATATCCATATATCTACTCGGAATATTCATGAAGTCTATGAAATAAAGATTTCCACTATACTTTAAAGTACTTCATTGATTCACATACACCCATATATATGCACGATTCTCAACAAGTTATACTCAAAACATTCAGTGAAGTTTACGAAATAAAGGTCTCCACTACACGTCAAACTTCATTGTCCACATACATCTATATGCATGATTATCAATAAGTTATATGCCCGTTTTCCGAAAATGGTGTCTAAGTTATTTTGCAAGTGTCAAAAGATCAAATCTAAAAACTTGTATATCCATCCGTTATGGAGCTAATTCATTGACTATAACATTGACATGTATTAAACGGCAGTGCCACACATATGTGGTGTCTTTTAAGTTTATATCCTTTGGCATTAATATTATGAATCTGGGAGCTTCTACCATCTATATTCAAATCGGCATATGATCATTACTTCATAAATATAGGACAACGAATTTGTCACTAACATATATGAACAATTGTCTCGCTAGAGGAGACACACTTATAACGATCATACTAACAGGCGATCATAAGAGAATTTATTCAAATGGTAGATCTAGAGGTAGAGTGTCTATGGCCATCACAACAATTTGTCTGCATTATCAACCCGCAATGTCGCCTCATCCTTCCAAGCTACTCAAGTAGTAAATCAGGTTTTCATAAAACATGACTAGTGTCAAAACTTAGTCACTATTGCGAGTACTTGCTTAGAGAAAACATTCATAACATGTATATAATATATACACCATCATCATTGATGACTTCCCGGCAATCTGTTTCATCTCTTGATACTTCCAACGTAATCAAGAACCATGAAGGTGAACGATTCCCCTCGCATGACATAGTTTATGACAAAGCATTTGCACCTGAAAATGTCGTATGTCATCCAGTGATCGAGCTGAGCGAGGCGTCTCAGTGTCATCAAGTATGACCATATGTCATCAAGTATGACTAGTGTCATCAAGTATGACTGTCACGTGCTCCTTCAATGTGTATATTCTCTTCCATCTTGGTTGAGAATACAATCAGTCAACGTACTGATAAACTTCCTCAACCCAACTTTAGGGGTATCCCGAGTTTAGCGATCATCTCATATGTTCGCGATCTAATAACTCGTACCCACCGTTGATTCTCTATGGCAGAGATCATAGCATACACTGGATAATGATGATATCATCCACACAAAACCCGATAATCCAAATTATCCTTTTGTTAGAGGAATCTCCAGGTTTATCTCCTAGCGGGTATTGTATCACAAAGAGCTAACGGTTCAACCAAGGAGTATCTCCAAGCAAAAATATAAACTATGAAGTTTGGACCCAACCTTTTAAGTTTCTCAATCGTAGGATTGCGCCTAATTTTAAAGAAGCTATCACAATGGTCAATATCTACAAAGATTTTGCAAAACACGATTTTATTCATTATATTTTAAGTTCTTGTATTTTAGAAAATAACTATCAGAACTCCCGCTCAAACGAACATATCTCCTGGTCGTTTCAGCGATTACACGACCCCCATCCATTGCACAACCCCTCATCGTCAGAGACGACAACACAACTCCAAGGGTAGACAACGAATCGTCAATCACAACAACTCTGTGACTCATGCTCGACCTTTCGGCCTCCGTGTTCCGAGGCCATATCTGCATATGCTAGGCTCGCCACAATAATCTCCACGTAACGCTTGTGCAACATGGCTTACACCCACTGTATGCGAACGACGATATGTCTGACACCCGATCGTCATAGACAACCTCATAACGTACAACTTTCTTGGTGGTGCTCGTTGGAGGAAGAACACTAGTGGTATTTTTTGAAGGGATCATCTTGTATATAACTACCGCCGTGTAACTAATATATACTAGTATATATAATCACACAATATAAGATGCACTCAAAACATCAAATGTAATGCGATGTGATATAGTGCATTGCGCCTTGATCTTCTTGGCGCCCGCAGTTCATAAACAATTTAATAAACCTACCTTGACCATATCACATTGCCCCTGCAAAATAAAGTTAGACGCGTTCTACTTTATCTTTTGCATATTTTACGTGGCTTGGGGCTGTCATAAATAGAACCGTCATACCTACGAACCTGTGACCACAACAACGATCCAGTAATTGCATGTTTAAGCATCCCTTTCGGGCCCTCCATTGAAAATGCAAAACCAGCTAAAGAGAGATAGAGAGAGAGACAGACAGACACCCGCCAGAAACAGATACGGTACAAGCCGTATGTCAGCAGTGGAACCAGTCTCGCGTAAGCGTACGCGTAAAGTCGGTCTGGGACGCTTCATCAACTCAATACTACCGGAATCACAAGTGCACGCTAGAGTGTATCAAATAACAGGAACGGTGCCCCCGTGAAGAACACGGGTTCTAACAGCGTACAACTATATCTACGATAGATCGACTCTGATACCACTTAAGCGGATTGCAGGCAGAAAACAAAAAAATTCCTAGCAGCGATATCCTTATAATAGCCAAGATCTACACTATGCAGATATAGAAGTACAACGGAGATCGGAATACATACCCTTGTAGACCAAAAAGCGGGGATTACGCTCCCGCACAAGCGTTGACGACGAAGACGACGTAGCCGACCTCTAGGTCGTGAAGAGCTCGACGCGACAAATAAGACGAAGATGACCTCCAGGTCGGGTGGAGGAAGTAGGCCTCCGAGCACCGCTACCGCAGCACCTCGCAGGGCGTTACACACATACGATGGAGATGACGACCTTAGAAGTTCCAGTCCAGGACAAGCAACGGAAGACTTGGACCGGAACACCAGCAGCGCGGCAGCAGGCTATGGTGGAGAGATTATCTCATTCTCCTCGGCGCAACTCCGACAAAGGGAATCATGAAATCAAGGAGAAATAAGAGAATTAATTGGTGAATTAAAAGGCTAGGGGTGCCCCTTCTTATATAGACTCCCGGGGGGAGCCAACCTTGCCAGCCAGGCAATGTGGGACTATCCCCATTGCCTGGTGCGGCTCGAACAGGTGCGCCAGCCTTAGGTGGGCCCCATTTGGCCCACCTAGGCCGGCCTCCTTGCCCCCACCAAATTCCCTTGAGGGTTCCCCCCCTTGGGCCTTCTTTCCACCAGAAGGCCCATTTAGGCAAATCTGCCTAAATAAATTCGAAAATAAATATATAAAATCATATTTAAACATTAATTACACTAATTAATATCAAACATATTATATAATTTATTCTAGCTCCGAAAACTATTTCGTCGCTGCCCGATCTCCATTGGACCATTCCCGGGGCGTTCACGGTAATCTCTTTTGGTTCCGGTTGTCTTGTCGAAACCCCTTAAGTGTGTTACCCTAGCGGTTCGCTATAATAGCAGGCATGATCGAGACTCCTCTCCGATCAATGACTAACTCGTAGGCCTGGACCCCATGAATTAATTAATGTGATATAACGAATGACTTTCATATATCAAACCTGGACGTCGAGTCTTAAACCTTTAGTCATAGCGATACTTAGTGTGTCCGAGCATCGTACATAGATATCTCAATACCTAGCATGATATCGTTACCGACAACACTATCTTCTACTCGTCTATGATATTATGTCAGCTGGTGACCTAGTCACATGTTTGCAAACTCATTTGACATAATCTCACCGAGTGGGCCCTAGAGTATCTATCCGGCTATACGGACTGACAAATCCTGCTCTTGACCCCTCGTCTCAACTACTCCCTTCTGATACCCAAAAGTACCACCTATCATTGTCACACTAAATAAGATATGTTGTTTGGTGCGATCAAAGTATCTTCCAGGAATAACAATAAGAGTTGATCTCACGGTCGAAGGTGTAATGACTACGCCCTACAAATTATGGGTAAGTCCATCACATCGTTCCACCTAATGATATGACTCCATTGCCGACAGAAGCCATGTCTCATGATCGGGAAACCTCGATCATCAATAGTGCAATGAAACTAGTCTTAGTAAGTCTACTAGGGACCTGGTTGTTTATCTACCACACCTGCATTAATATTTCCTCTTAATACAGTTATAGCATGGTATAAAACATAATAAACAATTGGAATATAACCAATAAACTATGTTTATTAAGTGCCTCTAGGGCATATTCCCTTCAAAGGGATGCTTAAACATGCAATTATTGGATCGTTGTTGTGGTCATAAGTTCGTAGGTAAGAAGCGGTTCTTTTTACGAAAGCCCCAGCCACGTAAAATATGCAAAAGATAAAGTAGAAGCGTCTAACTTTATTTTGCAGGGGCAATGTGATATGGTCAAGGTAGGTTTATTAAATTGTTTATGAACTGCGGGCGCCAAGAAGACCATGACGCAATGGACTATATCACATGGCATTACATTTGATGTTTTGTGTGCATCTTATATTGTACGATTATATATTAGTTACACAGCGGTAGTCATATATAAGATGATCCCTTAAAAAATACCACTAGTGTTCTTCCTCCAACGAGCACCACCAAGAAAGTTCTACGTTATGAGGCAGGCCGTGACGATCGGGTGTCTGACATATCGTCGTTCGCATACAGTGGGTGTAAGCCATGTTGCACAAGCGTTACGTGGAGGTTATTGTGGCGAGCCTAGCATATGCAGATGTGGCCTCAGAACACGGAGGCCGAAAGGTCGAGCATGAGTCACATAGTTGTTGTGATCGACAATTCGTTGTCTACCCTTGAAGTTGTGTTGCCGGCTCTGACGATGAGGGGTTGTGCAATGGATGGGGGTTGTGTAATCGTTGAAACAACTAGGAGGGATGTTCGTTTGAGTGGGAGTTATGTTAGTTAATTTCTAAAATACTATAACTCAAATTATTATGAACAAAGTCTTATGTTGTTGCAAATTCCATTGTAGATGTCTCACCCCTCCTTTAACCTAGCCCTGTTCCTTGAGAAATAGAAGCTTAAGACCAATGGGTCTAACTTCATGTCTTGAATCCGCGATCTGAAGTCCCTTCTTGAAACCCATAAGGTGGCTTACATCCTTGTAGCCCCCTTAGATGATCTGCCAAACACCGCCTCAGAAACTGATACGATTGTCCATGAAGTTAAGGTGGAGATTTCTTTTTATGTCCAGAGTGTCATGCTCTTTGCCATGGAGGCTGACCTGCAAAACCATTTCGAGAACAAGAGTGCTTATGAGATAATCATTGAACTCATTGTTATTTTTGCACGACAAGTCATGCCTGAGAGGTTTGAAGCTACCAAGCTTTTCTTCTTAGCCCAGATGGAAGATCACGGCAATATAAGTGAGCACTTAGCCAAAATATTTGGCAGCGTTCAGCTCCTGAGTGCTCTGAGAAATGTGATCCCAGAAGAGCTGGTTATTGATAGGGTGCTGATTTCTCTGCCCCTAACTATAAAAACGCCATCGTGGACTACGACATGAAAGGGACGTCAAAATCCTTGTCAAAAATCCTTAAGATGCTCGAAGTGGCTGAATTAGAAATCAAGATGGAGAAGATGGTGGTGACCATCGGATCACCTAAGCGCAACTGCCCCAAGTACCTGGAGGACAAGAAAGCTGGCAAGATAGTCGCCAAAGAGCAAGGTATATTGGATATACATGTTATAGATGTGTACCTTACATCCGCCCGTAGCAACACTTGGGTATTTGATACTGATTCTGTTGCTCATATTTGTAACTCTCAGGAGGAGTTGCGGAATAAGAGGCGCCTGGCTAAGGACGAGGTGACGATGCGCGTCGGCAACGGATCGAGAGTCGACATGGTGGCTGTCGGCACACTCCCTCTACATCTACCATCGGGATTAGTTTTGGTTTTAAATAAGTGTTATTTTGTACCGTCCTTGAGTGTAAACATTATCAGTGGGTCTTGTTTGTTACAAGACGGTTATTCATTTAAATCAGTATCAAGTGGTTGTGCTATTTCAATGAATGATATCTTTTATGTTGATACCCCCGAGAGTAATGGTTTATTCTTGTTAAATCTCGATCGTAGTACTCACATCCATAACATAGATGCCAAAATGATTAAGTGTAGTGATGATACCACCATGTATATGTGGCATTGCCGTCTCGGTCATATTGGTGTAAAGCGCATGAAGAAACTCGATGCAGATGGACTTTTAGACTCGTTGGATTTTGGATCCCTCGATATGTGCGAACCATGCCTTATGGGTAAAATGACCAAGACACCGTTCAAAGGTTTCGTTGAACGGGCATCAGACTTGTTGGGAGTCATACATACAGATATGTGTGGACCAATGAGCCTGTCGACATGCAATGGTTATCGTTACTTTGTCACCTTCACCGATAACTTGAGTCGATACAGTTATATCTACTGGATGAAACACAAGTCAGAAACATTTGAAAAGTTCAAAGAATTTCAAAGTGAAGTTGAAAATCAGCTTAACAAGAAAATCAAGCACCTCCGATCCGATCGTGGTGGCGGGTATTTGAGTTTTGAGTTTGGCACACATCTGAAGGCCTGTGGCATCGTGCCGCAACTTACGCCTGCCGGAACACCGCAACATAACGGCGTGTCCGAGCGACGTAATCGTACTCTATCGGATAGCGTCCGGTCTATGATGTCTCTTACCGATTTGCCCGTATCCTTATGGGGTTATGCGTTAGAAACAACCGCATTCATTTTAAATAGGGCTCCGTCCAAATCCGTAGAAATGACACCGTATGAATTATGGTATGGCAAGAAGCCTAAGTTATCGTTTCTGAAGGTTTGGGGTTGTGAGGCGTATGTTAAGAAACTACCGCGCGACAAACTCGAACCAAAGTCGGAGAAAGTTGTCTTTGTAGGATATCTGCGGGAAACCGTAGGATACATCTTCTACAACCAAGCTGAGGGCAAAACGTTGAAGGGGATCGAAGGCAGAAAAAAAAATTCCTATCGGCGATAACCTTAAACTAGCCTGAATCTACACTATGCAGATATAGAAGTACGACGGATATCGGAATACATACCCTTGTAGACCGAAAAGCGGGAATTACGCTCCCGCACAAGCGTTGACGACGAAGACGACATAGCCGACCTCTAGGTTGCGAAGAACTCGGCGCGACGAAGACGGCGAAGATGACCTTGAGGTCGGGTGGAGGAAGTAGGTCTCCGAGCACCGCTAGCGCAGCACCTCTCAGGGCGTTACACACATACGGTGGAGACGACGACCTCTGAAGCTCCAGTCCAGGACGAGCAGCGGAAGACTTGAACCGGAATACCAGCAGCGCGACAGCGGGCTATGGTGGAGAGACCCCCTCTCTTCTCGG
This sequence comes from Poa annua, assembly GCA_026929855.1. Taxonomy (NCBI): domain Eukaryota; kingdom Viridiplantae; phylum Streptophyta; class Magnoliopsida; order Poales; family Poaceae; genus Poa; species Poa annua. Next base: position 54,376,061 of record CM049426.1, on the reverse strand, counting down.
CGCTACTCCGACAAAGGGAATCACGTTATCGAGGAGAGAAAGAGAAATTAATTGGTTAATCAAAAAGCTAGGGGTGCCCCTTATAAAGGCTCCCGGGAGAGCCAACCTTGCCAGCCAGGCAATGTGGAACAATCCCACATGCCTGGTGCGACTAGCCTTGATACGCCGGCCCTAGGTGGGCCCCATTTGGCCCACCTAGGCCGGCCAGGCCCCTCCCCCCCCCCCCCCCCCGAATTCCCTTGAGGGTTTTCCCCCCCATGGGCCTTCTTTCCACAAGAAGGCCCATTTAGGGAAATCAGCCTAAATAAATTCGAAAATAAATATATAAAATCATATTTAAACATTAATTACACTAATTAATATAAAACATATTATATATAATTTATTCTAGCTCCGAAAACTATTTCGTCGCTGCCCGATCTCCATCGGACCATTCCCGGGACGTTCCCGGTGATCTCTTTCCTTTCCGGTTGTCTTATCGAAACCCCTTAAGTGTGTTACCCAAGCGGTTCGATATAATTACAGACATGATCGAGACTCCTCTCCGATCAATGATTAACTCGTAGGCCTGGACCCCTTGAATTAACCCCTGTGATATAACGAATGACTTTCATCTATCAAACCTCCACGGTAAGTCTTAAACCTTTTGCCATAGCGATACTTAGCGTGTCCGAGCATCGTTCATAGATATTTCTATACCTAGCATGATCTCGTTATGGACAACACTATCTTCCACTAGTCTATGATATTATGTTAGCTGGTGACCTAGTCACATGTTTGCAAACTCATTTGACATGATCTCACCGTGTGGGCCCTAGAGTATCTATTCGGCTATACGGACTGACAAATCCTGCTCTTGACCCCTCGTTTCAACTACCCCCTTCCGATACCCAAAAATATCACGTATCATTATCACACTATATAAGATATGCCGTTTGGTGCGATCAAAGTACCTTCCATGAGTAACAATAAGAGTTGATCTCACGGTCGAAGGCGTAATGACTACGTCCTACAAATTATGGGTAAGTCCATCACATCGTTCTACCTAACGATATGACTCAATTGCCAACAGACGCCATGTCTCATGATCGGGAAACCTCGATCATCAATTGCACAATGAACTAGTATTAGCAGAGGCTACTAGGGACCTGGTTGTTTATCTAACACACGTGTATTAATGTTTCCATTTAATACAGTTATAGCATGGAATAAAACATATAATGAACAATTGGAATATCCTATATTCATTAAGTGCCTCTAGGGCATATTCCCTTCCGTCTCCCACTTGCACTACAATAAGGTTTAATCTAGTTTACAACTTGGTAAAAGCTCAACACCCATAACATCTTGGTGCATTCTTGTCTTGTGGAAGAGGAATAGTCAACAGATCTCACTCTTTGAGACCTATATGTGCTTTGCAATACTTCTATGTCACCTAGTTTGACATCACCCTGTTCTTACGATGACGATGAAATATATTCTAGTGGATGGAGTCAGACAGTCCAATCACACTTGCTACTTCTGAAGTTGCCATATATTTCTATACGTACGTAGATTATGAAACAGTGCATTCATATGCGACTTCGCAAGCTAACTATGTATTTCTTCAAAACAAAGGACATCTCCTATATGATATTTCTATTCATATGGGTCAGTGTCACAACTTGCATCATCGTAACCGCTTTACGGCAAGTTGTCTTTCCACTCTTACCCTTTACTAGAAAACATATTTTCAGTTCTCATAGACACTGAAGAATATACTTAACGTTTGTTCATTGATCCAAACAAGGATCACTCTAGAACCCGTTCTTCAACCTAGAACTTGGGTCACACCAAAGTCGAGCTTTCAGTCTGATAGAATCTATGTCTGATACATAGAGAATGGCGAACATCATTTTCTATCGATGAAAATGCCAAGATAAACTTAATATTTTACCTAGTCATACAAGTAAGAACAATCTTCTTCGCTTGTTCTATTCTGAAACACTTCAGATTCTTAACTTAGGAAATATTCCGACCTAATGTTATTAAGCCCCTTACAATCTATACAATTATAGATTGCATGCCTAATACTCCTAACTTCATTCATAGAAAATTTAATCACTTAAATAATTCTTTACACTCTACTAGAGGATCTGTGTCATTCAATATGTCGTTACATACAAAATCACGAATGACACCTAGCTCCCACTCAAATATGCCTTCCGCATATAAGATCAAGGAAAGCTACTTACCTCCCACTCAAATATGCCTTCTGCATATAAGATCAAGAAAAACTACTTTGCTCCCACTCACTTCTTTGCAAATGCAAGTTTCTTCAACTATTTTGGACAACTCCAAAATCCTTTGATCACATCATAAAAGTGAAGATTCCAGCTCCGATATGCTTGCTTCAGCCCATGAATGGACAACTGAAGTTTGCATACATGTTTAGCATCCCTAGGATGACCAAACCATTTTTGTACTGATTACAACTCTTTCTTAATGACACTATTAAGAAACATGGTTTCCTTATCCATCTATCAATTTCTCATTCGAAATTATAGTAATTGCTAAACGACCCAAAATAGATTTAGGCTTCGCCACTTGAGACAAAATCTTGTTGTGGTCAACTTTTGAATCTGTCGGAACTGTTTTACGACAAATCGTTCCTTACCTGTATCTACTCTCTCATAAAATTTCATATTCTATTAACAGCCTATATGCCATCAAGAAGATCTCCCAAGTCATTACCTGGTAATCGTACATGGATTTTATCTCGGATCATATATGACTCATTGCCATTTCTCGGACTTAGGTCTACCATCTCTTCTTTGTAGTTCGTAGGTCTGTCATATTCCATTAACATGACCTTCATAACAAGATTGTCGTAACATATAGCGTGGAACACAACCTCGTACGCCTACGTTCTTAGTATGAGCTCAGAGCATCATGATCTTGTATCATCAGCTTCTTTCAAGCTGTGGAGCATGACACCGAAAACACTTTCGGTTGCGCCACTCTGATGTCTGGAGAGAAAGTTCATCAACTTCGTCTTGCTCTACTTTCCTTCTCACTTATACCCTTAGACAAGAAACTATTTCTTTCACAAGGTATATCCCGACAACAATTTTGCCTATGTCGTGAGACATGTACCCAACTAACTCTTTAGGTACGGTACACTACACAGATTAATCCCTTTTAGGTTTGATCACATCGAAACACTAAATTGCTGAAATGACAATCTAGGCTAAAAGCCATGCCATCACTCATATGGTATTGTCTCCATGGATTTAAATGGTTTCCTTATTATCTAACGTAAAAATGTTACGTTTCTACAATATGACTCTAATGATCACAATAATTCGATAAGAGATTTATTTAGCACACACTATCCGATAGGGTGCGATTACGACGTCCTAACATACCATAACTCTATGGTGTTCCATGTGACGTAATATGTGGAACTCTTCTCACAAGTCTTCCAATGATGTGCCAACATTATAACTCAAATCTTTATTTCTTTGATCTGTACCGCAGGAATTTGATTTTCTTGTTAAATTTATTTCCTACTTCATTCTGAACTTGTTTGATCGAATCAAAATTTCCATACTAACAATTCCTGAGTCGATATTCATATATCTACTCGGAATATTCATGAAGTCTATGAAATAAAGACTTCCAGTTAAAGTACTTCATTGATTCACATACACCCATATGCACGATTCTCAACAAGTTATACTCAAAACGTTCAGTGAAGTTCATGAAATAAAGGTCTCCACTACCCGTCAATTACTTCATTGATCCACATACATTTATATGCATGACTATAAATAAGTTATATGCCCGTTTTCCGAAAACAGTGTCTTAGTTATCTTGCAAGTGTCAAAAGATCAAATCTAAGGACTTGTAGATCCATCCATTATGGAGCTAATTCATTGACTATAACATTGACATGAATTAAATGGTAGTGCCACACATATGTGGTGTATTTATTAAGTTTGTATCCTTTTGGCATTAATATTATGAATGTGTGAGCTTCTACCATCTAAATTCAAATCGGCATATGATCATTACTTCATAAATATAGGACAACGAATTTATCACTAACATTTATGAACAATTGTCTTGCTAGAGGATACACACTTATAACGATCATACTACCAGGCGATCATAAAAGAATTCATTCAAATGGTAGATCTAGGTGGAGTGTCTATGGACATCACAACAATTTGTCTGCCATTATCAACACGCAATGTCGCCTCATCCTTCCAAGCTACTCAAGTAGTAAATCTAGTTTTCATAAAACATGACTAGTATCAAAAACTTAGTCACTACTGCGAGTACTTGTTTAGGTAAAACATTCATAACGTATATATCATATATACACCATCATCATTGATGACTTTCGGCGATCTGTTTCATCTTCTTGATACTTCCAACGTAATCAAGAATCATGAAGGTGAACGATTCCCCTTGCATGACATAGTCTATGACCAAGCATTTGCACTTGGCAACGATGTCTGTCATCCAATGATCAAGCTGAGCGAGGCGTCTCAATGTTCATCAAGTATGACCATATGTCATCAAGTATGACCAATGTCATCAAGTATGACTAGTGTCATCAAGTATGACTGCCCGTGCTCCTTTAATGTGTGTATTCTCTTCCATCTTGGTTGAGAAGAAGAATAGTCAACATACTGATAATCTTCATCAACCCAACTTTAGGGGTATCCCGAGTTTAGCGATCATCTCATATGTTCGCCATCTAATAACTCGTACCCACCATTGATTCTCTATGGCAGAGATCATAGAATACACTGGACTATCATGATATCATCCGCACAAAACCTGATAATCCAAATTATCCTTTTGTTAGCGGAATCTCCGGGTTTATCTCCTAGCGGGTATTGTACCACAAAGAGCTAACGGTTCAAACAAGAAGTATACTCAAGCTAAAGTATAAAACTATGAAGTTTGGACCCAACCTTTTAAGTTTCTCAATCGTAGGATTGCGCCTAATTTTAAAGAAGCTATCACAATAGTCAATATCTACAAGGTTTTGCAAAACATGACTTTGTTCATTATATTTTTATGTCTAGTATTTTAGAAAATAACTATCAGAACTCCCACTCAAACGAACATCCCTCCTGGTCGTTTCAGCGATTACACGACCCTCATCCATGAAGGAGATATGCCCTAGAGGCAAATCAATAAGTAGTATTTATTGCATTATCTCATAAGTTTATAATAGGTTTGTGTATTATGCTATAACTGTATTAATCGGAATTATTAATACACGTGTGATACATAGACAACCAGGTCCCTAGCAAGCCTCTATATGAGCTAGTCCATTGGGCAACAGTTGATCGAGATTCCCGATCAAGGACAATGACGTCGGTTGACAATGGGGTCATCTTGTTAGTAGAATAAGGTGATGGACATACGCAAAGTATTGCAATAAGATCGTATTACGATGTTTGTCATTTGCAATAGATAAGAGTATGATAGCTTATTCCTTAGACCGTGAGACCGTACTTATTGTTGCTTCGTAGGAGTGCTTTGAGAGCATCAAACGTTGTGTCTTATATAGCATGACAATAACGGTGTCCATCTTGGGTATTCCGAAAGAGCATCGAGACGTAAGGATCAAGAGCGGGATTTGTTCATTCTTGTAATGGAAAGATACTCTAGGCCCACTCGGTGATATTGCATCTATATAGCTGCGCAGCTTGTGACTAGGTCATGGAGATGGTAATATCACAGACGAGTTAATAACCTTCGTGGGTAACGAGATACAGCAAAGTCATCGGTGTGTCTACGATCATATCTCGGACAAGGTAGTATCGCAGAGACAAAGGGAATGAATATCATATTTATGGTTCAACGACGATATTCGTGGAATGCACAGGGGTCGTCATATATTTCCAGGTATCCCTGACGATCATTGGTGAGCGGAGTGTCTCGACCATGTCTGGAGTGTTCCCGAACCGTAGCGTAACAAACTTAAGGTCTTAGCGACGCTAGGAGATAGGTTCTGGAATTTTATAGGTTTTTTATTGGAGAGAGAGAAATGATCCGGAAAGAGTTCCGGTGGTCCGGAAGGAGTTCCGGAGAGGTCTGGAATGGTTCCAGGAATGTCCGAAAGTTGTTCGGGTGGTCCGAAAGAGTTTTCGGAGTCACGGGATATTGAATTATATATAAATATATTAATTATGAATTAATGGGATTTTTATATTAATTTAATATTAATTAAATAAAGAAAAAAGGGGGCTCCCACCTATATGGGCCCTAAGAGGGCCCAAGAGGGGGAGCCGCACCACCAAGGGGGGTGGGCCCCATTGGCTGGTTCGGCCAGCCCATGTGGGGGCCGAACCCCCCTCCCTTGTCCTTTGTTTAGTCCCACATGGGGGAGCCAAGGGGTTTGCACACCCCCTTCCCCCTTTATATAGCAAGGCATATTAATTGATTTAATTCATAGGAAAATCCAATTAATTCCCGATTTCTCTCTCGATCTCGTGGTTCCCAAGTTGGAGCCGCGCCGAGCTGAGGAAGGGGGTCTCTTTCCACCTAAGCCATACCGCAGAGCGCCGTTGCTCTGCGGGATTCCAGATAAGATCTACTCCTGCGATTTCAGCTGGATCTGAATGACCGGGAGTTGTCGCTAGGCTCCGTATGTTTGCGAGTGCTCGGAGGCTACTCTATTGAGGAGCTTGGGCGACGTCGTCTCGCCCCCTGCAGCCGCCGCGCCTCCCCCTGCTGCCGGCGCACCAGCCCCGGTGCTGGCGCTCTGCCTTCTTCCGCCCGACGCCCGTCGACGGAGATCATCATCGACACCCCGGCGTCATCGACTCAGACATCACGGCAAGTTCTCCGCGACCTCGAGGTCGGCTACGTACGACTTCATCGTCAACGCTTGTGCGGGAGCGTAATCCCCGCTATCGGTCTACATGGAGGTAATGTAACCCGTTCCGCCACCGTTATCGCATGTACTAGATAGATAGATCCTGGCTAGTTAGGGTTTCGATCGCTAGAAAAATTATTGTTTTCTGCACCGTAACCCCTTCAGTGGTATCAGAGCCGATCTATGCGTAGTACTGCTGGTACGGTTAGAACTCATGTTGAATGAGGGCGTCTTTCTTATATTTGCTACCCTCTAGCGTGCACTTGCGATGCCTTCGGCATTGAGTTGATGAAGCGGCCCGGACCGACTTTACGCGTACGCTTACGCGAGACTGGTTCCACTACTGACATACGGCTTGCACCGTATCTGTGGCTGGCGGGTGTCTGTTTCTCTCTCTCTAGTCGGCAAAGCATTTTCAATGGAGGGCCCGAAAGGGATGCTTAAACATGCAATTATACGATCGACGTTGTGGTACAAAGTTCGTAGGTAGGGAAGCGATTCTCTTACGAATAAGCCTATATGCCACGTAAAACTTGCAAAACTAAATAAAGCTAGAGGCGTCTAACTTTGTTTTGCAGAGGCGTTATTTTATGTGACATGGTTACGGTAAGTTTTGATATTACTCGTACTGTCGGAGGCAAAGGAGGGCTCTGTAGACTCGGAACCGTGCCGGGGCGCCGGGGGGCCAGGCACATGGCGCCATGAAGGTCCAGGCGCATCGACCATGTCACATCGCACTTCATTGCATCATTATTGTGTGCTGTTGTGTGTGCATCCTATTGATTGCTTATATGCTAGATATACAACGGTAGCATCATAAATAGGATGATCCCTAACAAATACCAAAATTGTGTTCTCCCTCGTTGCGCACCACCAAGAAAGTTCTACGTTATGAGGCAGGCCGTGATGATCGGGTGTCACACATCTCGTCGTTCGCATACAGTGGGTGTAAGCCATGTTGCACGCGCAGGGTCTTCGAGGTTTGATTGGCGAGCCTAGCATACTCAGAGGTATGGCCTCGGAACACGGGAAGATCGAAAGATCGAGCACGAGTCATAGAGTTGTTATGATCGACATTTTATGTCCACCTTTGAAGCTGTGCTGCCGGCCGTGATGATCGGGGGTAGTATGGTGGATGAGGGTCGTGTCTTCGCCATTATTATTTTAGGGATAATAATCTTGGTGAGGTGTGTTTTTGATAATGAGATTATAAACTAAAACTCACCTATATATTATAAACTTATCTTACCTCTTTTGCGATCACATCTGGAGACTACGGAACTACGCTTCGGTTACTTCTTCAAGAGCTCGGATTCTACCTTGGAAGCTGACGGGTCCAACTTCATCAGCTGGTGCATTGGTTTTAGAAACATTCTCCAAACACAACAAACATCCTATATGTGCTAGAACATTAGTTAGGAGTTTGACCAGATGATTCTGATATCAAGGAGCAAGATGATGAGTTCCGTAAGCATCATGACATGTTCATGGAAGTGACGATCGTCATGAGCGTATGCCTAGCACCTGAGTTGAAAGTTGTTTCAACACATGGAGCCATATGTCGTGATTGATACGATCAGAGGTCACTTCAAAGATGAATTGAGTCTTGAGCAGTTCAGACAGCTTAGAAAGTTCCGGACCATTCACATGGGGAGCATACCTGTCTGGAGACTCAGTTGAAGAAGTGGTGTGACATCTACTTCAGGCTTACGAATATCTACGATTTCTAGATAGCGAACTTCAGTGCAATAGAGATTGTGCTTTACCTCCTAGCTGTGAATAGCATGTGCGTGAATATGCTATAGAGACACGGTGAGCTTCTTCACGTTCGTGAACAAGTTCAAATCTCTAAAAGTTGATTCATCGAAGAAGAGTTCTTCGACGCTATGGATATATTTGATATACGAAGATATAAATGTATTCTTCTCATACTTGATGAAAAGTGTTTGATAATTGTTCTGTTTGTGAAACAGTCCCTGATTATCACAAGTATGTGGCGAAGGGTGACGTGACAGTGCACAAGTGATGGCAAGTCAATGGCCAGTAGTGCTCACGCCCTCGAGATATCATATTAGTTATCATCAATAGTTTTTGATAAGACATTTTGTAATAGTGAGAATGTGGTCTAGTTTGGTGTCTTGAATGTTACAAGACATAATTATTCATATAGAACACATCAGTTGTTTTATGTTATGGAACAAAGCAGTTGTTTCATGTTATGAGTAATTTTCATCACATCTCAATTACATTATGGGTATGATATACATTTATAATAGCGGGAATGATAAAATTATGTGTCCAAAGAACAAACACCATCGAATTTAGTCACAGAGGCAATGAAAGAAGTAATGGATATTTTTTGGTCCATTTAAGTATTTAGAGTGCCAAAATTGATTAAGTTTGAAATGCAGTATTGAAGTTGCAATACTAGAGGAAATTGATTGAGGGTCATTTTTAATGATTAATCAATGGTGTTATTGCATGATCCGAATTCTTCCATGATTTTGGTAAATAGGAGTATTTGCCCGATAGATTATGGAGTCTGAAATTAATTTGATAATAGATCAAATGGGGTTTTTCAGAAGAAAGATTAGTGAATATTGTATTCACAAGATTCGATCAAAGGACAATATTTTTGAATTATGTTTTCAACACAAGAGACTTGTGGAAATTCGCTTCACAAAATTATAATGTCATATATAGTGATATGTGGGGAATTATAATCATGCTCTATTTTAAATAAAGTGTGGCTTGTCAGAATCAGTCTTAGAATCTCCTAATACGTTCGAAACATTATAGTCGATGTCCACTTTAGAAAATAGATATTTTTCTCAACAAGAATTCGTAGGATCGACATTAGTGTCGACATGTATATGATTATGCGATAATTCGGAATATACATGAGTGGTTCTTTGTAGATTGCTCGCTTTGGACGAGAGTGTATTCCAGAATCAATTAGAAACAAAGTTCAGTTTGTTGTCTATGTAATTCCGAGAAAAGATGACTTTTCGAATTATGGTTTATGGATTGAAATTAGAAGTTTGGAATAAAGTGTCAGACTTATGTTGGAAGATGTTCCAAAGAGTATATGTCTGCTAATGAAAAGTTCAGTGATTAAGAGTGAGGGAGACTAGAAAATTGTTTTCTGCTTGCAATCCTCTTCATAAAGATCATAATATTTTCATGAAAGAAACTTCTAAATAAAGTGTTGTTATATTTAATATTGCTGTCAGGTCACAACACTGTATTAAGTATTTCAGATCTTGTTGACAGATCAAGGTGCACTTTATGAATACAAAGAAAGTTGAGAAAATATCGGAATACGAACAAAGGTTTTTGAGCCTGGAAATCCAAAATTGCATTTGAAAGGATTAAGAGAGTAATTGTTGCTGCAATTCTTATTAGAGGAATAAGATTGTTTAATCGTCATATAAGGTGTTATATGAGAAATGTGACTATAAGAAAGACGCGGTAGCATGTCTTGTCAAGAAATGTGTCTTGGACAAGATCAAATTTGTTGACTACATTTATGTAGACATGCTTGAAGTCTGAGGGATTTGTATTAATGTAATACTGTAGTTTGTATTAAATTCGAATTGATAGTAGATCAATGATTTTGGTTTAACCAAGATGTCGATTTAAGTGGGAGTCATAGTTAGTTCACTCAGGAGAAATATGTGAAGAACATATTTTTGAGTGGGAGCTTAGGAACTCAAATATGTGGATAACATGTTTTTGAGTGGGAGCTCGTGTTATCAAATATGTGGATACATAATTTGAGTGGGAGTCGAATTCATTTTGTGTAGGTAACACATTGTGAAACTATACCAATAGAATAGGATGACGTTGTGAAACTATTTTAAATAGTTAGTCGAGTTGGGTTGGATTATATCTGAGGAGTCAGAATAGAAGCGAAAGGATGGTCCTTTGGAATCCAATTGATCATTAAAAGTAATGATGCATTAAAGTAATGGTTGTATGACATGTGGGTCTATTATGTATATATTAGACATCATACAGAAACCATATTATCTGCTCGATGAAATATAACCGATGTTCTTGGAATAAGAGCAGTTATGAAAGTAAATTTGGAATTTACTGGAAGTAGATGTGCGTTAGTTAAGGGATTGACATTTGAATGTCAAGTTTTCTACATTGATGTGAAAGTATGTAGATATCGCGAGTTTGTAATTGTTACAAGGGGCTCTGCATGACTGAGTGTGTTTTTCAGGGCAGTTATCTGGTTAGTATAATCAGAGTAAGCGCTGGGAAGCAGAAGTCCCACTTAGTTACGGTATTTGCATATATGTTGTTAAACAACATGATGATATCAAACAAGTTGATGCCAGTGAATCGTAAAAGCATGTACAATCATGGATTGTGCAGTAACACTTTTCCACGAGCAAGCATTATCAAATTATTCTTATTTGATAAGGGATTCTGATAAAAGTAAAATGCAGCTAGTTTATTTGTACTCTAGTGCAAGTGGGAGACTGAAGGAGATATGCCCTAGAGGAAAATAAATAAGTAGTATTTATTGCATTATCTCATAAGTTTAGAATAGGTTTGTGTATTATGCTATAACTGTATTAATCGGAATTATTAATACACGTGTGATACATAGACAACCAGGTCCCTAGCAAGCCTCTATATGAGCTAGTCCATTGGGCAACAGTTGATCGAGATTCCCGATCAAGGACAATGACGTCGGTTGACAATGGGGTCATCTTGTTAGTAGAATAAGGTGATGGACATACGCAAAGTATTGCAATAAGATCGTATCACGATGTTTGTCATTTGCAATAGATAAGAGTATGATACCTTATTCCTTGATCGTGAGACCGTACTTATTGTTGCTTCGTAGGAGTGCTTTGAGAGCATCAAACGTTGTGTCTTATATAGCATGACAATAACGGTGTCCATCTTGGGTATTCCGAAAGAGCATCGAGACGTAAGGATCAAGAGCGGGATTTGTTCATTCTTGTAATGGAAAGATACTCTGGGCCCACTCGGTGATATTGCATCTATATAGCTGCGCAGCTTGTGACTAGGTCATGGAGATGGTAATATCACAGACGAGTTAATAACCTTCGTCGGTAACGAGATACAGCAAAGGCATCGGTGTGTCTACGATCATATCTCGGACAAGGTAGTATCGCAGAGACAAAGGGAATGAATATCATATTTATGGTTCAACGACGATATTCGTGGAATGCACAGGGGTCGTCATATATTTCCAGGTATCCCTGACGATCATTGGTGAGCGGAGTGTCTCGACCATGTCTGGAGTGTTCCCGAACCGTAGCGTAACAAACTTAAGGTCTTAGCGACGCTAGGAGATAGGTTCTGGAATTTTATAGGTTTTTTATTGGAGAGAGAGAAATGATCCGGAAAGAGTTCCGGTGGTCCGGAAGGAGTTCCGGAGAGGTCTGGAATGGTTCCAGGAATGTCCGAAAGTTGTTCGAGTGGTCCGAAAGAGTTTTCGGAGTCACGGGATATTGAATTATATATGAATATATTAATTATGAATTAATGGGATTTTTATATTAATTTAATATTAATTAAATAAAGGAAAAAGGGGGCTCCCACCTATATGGGCCCTAAGAGGGCCCAAGAGGGGGAGCCGCACCACCAAGGGGGGTGGGCCCCATTGGCTGGTTCGGCCAGCCCATGTGGGGGCCGCACCCCCCTCCCTTGTCCTTTGTTTAGTCCCACATGGGGGAGCCAAGGGGTTTGCACACCCCCTTCCCCCTTTATATAGCAAGGCATATTAATTGATTTAATTCATAGGAAAATCCAATTAATTCCCGATTTCTCTCTCGATCTCGTGGTTCCCAAGTTGGAGCCGCGCCGAGCTGAGGAAGGGGGTCTCTCTCCACCTAAGCCATACCGCAGAGCGCCGTTGCTCTGCGGGATTCCAGATAAGATCTACTCCTGCGATTTCAGCTGGATCTGAATGACCGGGAGTTGTCGCTAGGCTCCGAATGTTTGCGAGTGCTCGGAGGCTACTCTATTGAGGAGCTTGGGCGACGTCGTCTCGCCCCCTGCAGCCGCCGCGCCTCCCCCCTGCTGCCGGCGCACCAGCCCCGGTGCTGGCGCTCTGCCTTCTTCCGCCCGACGCCCGTCGACGCAGATCATCATCGACACCCCGGCGTCATCGACTCCGACATTGCGGCAAGTTCTCCGCGACCTCGAGGTCGGCTACGTACGACTTCATCGTCAACGCTTGTGCGGGAGCGTAATCCCCGCTATCGGTCTACATGGAGGTAATGTAACCCGTTCCGCCACCGTTATCGCATGTACTAGATAGATAGATCCTGGCTAGTTAGGGTTTCGATCACTAGAAAAATTATTGTTTTCTGCACCGTAACCCCTTCAATCCATTGCGCAACGCCTCATCGTCCGAGTCGGTAACACAACTTCAAGGGCGGACAACGAATTGTCGATCACAAAAACTCTGTGACTCATGCTCGAACTTTCGGCCTCCGTGTTCCGATGCCATATCTGCATATGCTAGGCTTGCCACAATAACCTTCAACGAGCGCGCGTGCAACATGGCTTACACCCACTGTATGCGATCGACGATATGTCTAACACCCGATCGTCACGACCTGCCTCATAACGTATAACTTTCTTGGTGGTGCACGTCGAAGGAAGAACACTAGTGGTATTTTGAAGGGATCATCTTATATATAACTACCGCCGTGTAACTAATACATAATCACACAATATAAGATGCACACAATAACATCAAATGTAATGCGACGTGATATGGTGCATGCGCCATGGTCTTCTTGGCGCCCACAGTTCATAAACAATTTAATAAACCTACCTTGACCATATCTCATTGCCCCTGCAAAATAAAGTTAGACGCGTTCTACTTTATCTTTTGCATATTTATTTTGCTTGGGGCTGTCGTAAATAGAACCGCTTCATACCTACGAACCTGTGACCACAACTTCGATCCAATAATTGCATATTTAAGCATCCCTTTCGGGCCCTCCATTGAAAATGCAAAGCCAACTAAACAGAGAGAAACTGACACCCGCCAGCCACAGATACGGTACAAGCCGTATGTCAGTAGTGGAACCAGTCTCGTGTAAGCGTACACGTAAAGTCGTTCTGGGTCGCCTCATCAACTCGATGCCGCTGGAATCACAAGTGCACGCTAGAGGGTAGCAAATAACAGGAACGGTGCCCCCGTGTAGAACACGGGTTCTAACAACGTTCAACTATATCTATGATAGATCGGCTCTGATACCACTGAAGGGGATCACAGGAAGAAAACAATTTTTTTCCTATCGACGATAACCTTAAACTAGTTTGAATCTACACTATGCAGATATAGAAGTATGGCGGATATCGGAATACATACCCTTGTAGACCGAAAAGCGGGAATTACGCTACCGCACAAGCGTTGATGACAAAGACGACGTAGCCGACCTCTAGGTCACGAAGAACTCAGCGCGACGAAGACGGCAAAGATGACCTCGAGGTTAAGTGGAGGAAGTAGGTCTCCGAGCACCGCTAGTGCAGCACCTCGCAGGGCGTTACACATACGGTGGGGACGACGACCTCCGAAGCTCCTATCCAGGACGAGCAGCGGAAGACTTGGACCGGAACACCAGCAGCGCGGCAGCGGGCTATGGTGGAGAGACCTCCTCTCTTCTCTGCGCAACTCTGTAGCGTATCTGCACTTAAAATATGGCAAGGTACCTGTGTATAGTGCAAATCCCTGGATCGATTCGTTTGCACACACAGTTTACGATGTAATATCACAAGAAAGTATCAATATTATTACATCGACGATCCAGACTTAGAAAATAGTGTTTACAACTTGCATAGCATAAAGCTAGCACTAAAAGAGTAAACAGCAGAAATACAATAGCAGTGAGTCTCCACCATCTTCATGTTGGCCACAGGCGAAAACATGTTGGTTGTAGACTCGAAACTCTTAAACGAGACCTCACTCGTCATCTAAACAATCTGCAATAAGAAAAATATTGCAACAACGTGGGTCAGATCCCATTAAAAATGGAGTCTGGCAAGTGACACTATGGTGGACACTTAGAGGAATAACTCTAATAACCTACATGCATATTTGGCTGGTGGAGTTCAAGGCTATTTTGCATAAAGCCAGTTTTTCTTAACTCTTTGGAAAACACTTTTCTTCTATTCGAGACATTTGTGGCATGAAAACCACTGTCTCATTCTACCCTTGTTCACCCATCAAGTTTTAATTTTGAAGTTGGAATGGTGGAATCCTCCGTTGACGTCCGTGATCAGCTGCTCAAATTGTCCGTACCGGGGACACGACTAAGTACTTAGTTTTACACTCTGCAGAGGTTGTGCACGTTCACCATTGTACCCATTCAACCCAAACTATCCTTTACACACTTATAGTGATAAGGAAAAGGAGAAGAATGAGACGAGATCTTTCAGAAGCATTTTCCCTCCCACTCTGGCTTGACCCGTTCCACCTAACACCATCTACATCTGCTTGTCAGACCGGGGCGAGTCCATGCAACTTAATTGATCAAGCCAGAGCCCATATGGCAATGGCTGCACTGGAAGCAATCGTCACTCGAAGTTCTTCATATTCCTCTGTTCCCTGGGTGGCCATCCACAAGTGCACTTTTGGGAGAAAACCAGCATGCTCATAGCCCTAAGTAGAATAGTAATTCATCCTAGGCTACGAAAACCACAAGCATAGTCCCAAATAGCCACTCAACATAAACCATTCAACCATTCCACCCAGGTGATTCATTAACTTAGTGGATGTGTACTCTCAGATGAAAACCACCATGCTCATGGCCCTAAGTAGAATAGACATTCATCCTAGCGACGACAACCATGAGCACAACCCTGAGTAGTCACTTAACATTTTGTAAAAACTTTTCATCAATTGCATAGCATCAATATTTCTACTAAGTATTGTATAGGAACCTAGACACAGGAGTAAGGGATATCTACACAGGTCTAGCATAGCAATACTATCCTACACATGCTTATATAAAAATACACTAAGTAATGCATATACAAAATAGTAGGAAGTTTATGAGGTGTGCCACTTGCCTTTGAATGATGTCTTTGCTCACAAACTCTTATCAAGGTAACTCGAGTCTCTCCGTTCAATCTAAACAATATAGACAAGAAGCAATACAACAATCAACATAAAACACAACTACACAATGCATACAAATGCATACAAAATGAACAAACAAGTTTTATAAAAGTTCTTAGGAAAATATGTTTATGCATGACGTGCAAAATATTTCTAAGGACTAGAGATGCATGTCTTGCCATGAAAATCTTTTAAGTATTGCAAGGCAAATAGGTTGGATAAAATACTTTGCTATAAATCTTCTTGAATAAGCTTTCTAATGGCTTAGTCATGATGTACATAACTACTTAGAGAAAATACTAAATTTATTCTTCAAGGTGATCAACAATTATTATCAACTCTTTGTAAATTGGGTATTCACTATAGTGAGAGAGACAGACACTCGACCAACCACTTAAGTTGTGGAACAGGTCTCATGTACGTGGACATGTAAGGTTAGTCTCCAGGCGGCTTCATCTCACTATGCCGCTAGGATCCAACAAACTTCAAAGATGATAATATCATGATCAAAAATTGTTTATGTCTAAAGTGAAAGACAAGATTAGGAAAGAGGGAAAAGATAGAAAGAAGAATGTAGAATCTTCTCCTTGCTTCCTTTTCTTCTTGCTGTGATTACTTCATTGCAACTTTGTAGACTTGATGGCTTTGAAGACTTGATGGTGTTGATAGCATCCAAGTTGGTCTTGAATATAACTTAGTCATCAAAAGGTCTAAGAGAAGAAGGGAGAAAAGAGAGAGAGATGAAGCAGGACTTAGAAAATATTGCTGGTTGGTCTTCATGAACATCTTCTTGATTTTCTTCTAAGTGCTTCTACTCCTTGAAGATACTTCTGAAGTCTTGTTTTGGCTAAGTCCTTCATTGGTCTTCTAGCTCCATGTTGAAAATCCTAAGTGTATAAGTGCATAACACTTTATCTAAATACTAAGTTGAAAATAATCCTAACATAGAAAAAAAATGGAGGAGGAGTTTTCCTATGAGAAGTATATCTATAGGAGAAAATATCTTATGCATGCATTGTACTTTATAATCATAATAAACATCATACTAAAATTTTGTGATATTTATAAAGTATGCATGAGGCTTATAAATGCAATTTAATTAATTTCTATTTTTGCAAAATATAAAGAGGAATAAATATAAATATAAGATTAAAGTTTTGTGTGATTAAATTTTTATAATAAGATTTTATAAATAGTGTTAATAGTCAGAGGGCATTTAATTAAATTTATAGCAATTTGATTTAATCAAAAATAATGTTTCTATTAATAGTTATGTCAAAAATAGTCAAACTACTCAAATTAAACATACAACTATTAAATCATGAAAATAATACTCAAAAATATTTTTTAACAGAGGCATCATATTACAAATATTCCAAAGTTTCTAAAACAATTTTATTGGGGATTTTTGAATTTGTAGATTTAAAGTTATGACAGATATACTCAAATTCTCCATTTGAAATTGGAATATTTTAAACTAAGTCAAATTTTAATTATAACAGATAGAAAATATTCTACATGTCAAGGTCTTTCCAAATATATAAAAATATTTGAATTTGGATAAACAGAGAAAAAGATATGATAAAACTAAGGTGCATGGTCTTTTCTGCAAAAATGCCAGATCTGTCGACTGTGTTGTTGACTCAGCGCCTTACGCGGCTGCCACCCAGGCGCTGACTTGGAGCTGAGTGGATCTGATCTGGATCGTCAGATCCAGATCTGACGGCCAGAAAAGATTCGTACCGATTCGTTTTATAAGATCTAATCGCGAGCGTACATACTAGATCGGACGGACCAGATCACTAGGTTCTTACCTCGCCGGTGCAGGGGTCGCCGGAGACGGAGGTGCCGGCGGCGCTGCGTCGGGCGTTGATGTTCCGTTCGTCACGGCCTCTTCCCGGACTCGAGGAGGTTACAGCGAGGTGCGCCGAGACGAGGCAGAGGCGATGGGCATCGTGTCGGCGCCGATTTGTTCCCGGAATGGCATGGAGGCGTGGACGGAGTGGCGGTGGCGGCGGTGACTATCGGGTCGTGCACGGGATCGACGATTTCGTCACAGAAAAACTCGGAGGGGGCGCTGGGGTGGTGCGTAATGTGGTGGGGAGTAGGATGAGCGTGGTCTCGGGGAGGGAGGTTGCTTCCTTTCACCGGGATTGAAGAAACATGGCGACGGCGGTGTGCGGCTCCGGCGAGTGATTTTGCCGGCCTGGGGGCACGGTTTTGAGCGGGATGAGAGGGGAAAGACAGAGGGGAGAGAGGGCTACTTATAGGCTGGATCGGCTGAAAGAAACCACACAATTTGCGCATGGATTATAGCCAGAATTGGAGAGCAAGTTTCGGGAGTGATTATAGGGATGGAGGTTGAAGACGACTCGGGCTGACAGGTGGGTCCCGCTGTCAGGGATTTTTCCTTTTTCTTTTCTGATTTTCAATTTCTTAATAACTTTTGATTTAAGATTCCAAATGAAGTCAAACAAATTTCTATAAATTTGTAATATTCATATCTATGTTTTAAAACATTAGTGGGTATGTTTTGAAAACTTTTTAAAATTAATAATTTTGAAATATTCATTAAATACAAATTTGACACTTTATGTTAAATTTTAAAATAGGGCTTAAATAATTTTATTTTTGCCTAGATAAATTTTATAAAAATACAACACTTATATAAGTTTGAAATTAAGTTAATTAAACTCATTTTCCAATATTAAATCATTTTTAGCTTTAGTAGAATATTAAATAACATATTACACTATTGGAAATGAACAGGGAAATATGGAGTATTCATTTTTAAATTCAAAACAATTTGCGCATCATTAAGTTTTATATTATGCCAATTCATTTGAAACCTTCATAACACAACTTTAGAAAGTATTTTAGATTTTAATTCATTTCTTATATAGAACATATTCTTGAGAATCATTTTATGTTTTGTAAAGTAAATGAAAATAATTTAAGTTAATGAAATGCTTATTTGTATAATTAATTATTTATAAAATCTATGAAGTTTTAAGGTTATAAACTGAAGACTTGGAATTTCCAAAACTATGTTTTGAACTCAGGTAAAAGAATGAAAACCATTTGGCAAATATACCATGTTTTCAATAGTTATAAATATTATTTTAATTTATGATTAGCTATGGCTAAGTGGTTGAATTCAAATACTTAAAAGAAACTTCTTATTACATGAAAATGGTTTGAAAGTTTGTAAAACATTTGTCAAATAATATATTGAGGTTTAAGAAATACAATGGATAATAATTTTTTTTAACTTGAAACAACTTTTGAAAATATTGATAAACTGAGATATTTGAAACTGAGATAAACTGTGATTTTCAAACATTATAAAATGTTGGGATGTTACAAACTCTGACAAAGGGAATTACGTTATCGAGGATAGAAAGAGAAATTAATTGATTAATCAAAAGGCCAGGGGTGCCCCTTCTTACATAGGCTCCCGGGGGGAGCCAACCTTGCCAGCCAGGCAATTTGGGACAATCCCACATGCCTGGTGCGGCTAGCCTTGATGCGCCGGCCCTAGGTGGGTCCCATTTGGCCCACCTAGGCTGGCCAAGCCCCCCCCCCCCCCGCACCGAATTCGCTTGAGGGTTTTCCCCATGGGCCTTCTTTCCACCAGAAGGCCCATTTAGGGAAATCAGCCAAAATAAATTCGGAAATAAATATATAAAATCATATTTAAACATTGGGTTAATTGGTTCTGTGCCATACCTAGTTGAGTTCTATCGGTCTGTGCCATAGCCGCGCTGTCGGAGGAAGAAATCGAGCAGTTGGACGAAGAGATCAGCGACCCCAGCGAAGAGATCGACAAGTGGGTTGACGAGATGATGTCCGGCTTTGACGACGTCAAAGAAAGACTCATTAATATTACTAACAGTTATATTTTGGTCGGATGTAATTTGGTCGAACACCTTATGGGCTCTGGGCATGAACTGCGCGCGTTCGGTTTCGATAAAATAAAAAAAATCACGAAAATCACAAAAACTTCATTTCATTGTTACTAAGAAGCATCTGCACTTTGTTTTTCATTTTCCTACTTGAAACTTCTTTTGCAGACGCTCAAAGTGTGTTTGACCAGGTTTGACCAGACATTCAAATGATCATAAATGATTAAAAAAATCGAAAAAATGTGAAACCAGCGGACATTGTCTTATTATGTGACATAGTTATGATAAAAAAAAAAACCTGGGTTTGGTTCATTTCATGAAAAATGGTATGCACAATTGAGCTATCACGTACAAAGAGTTATAGAGTTCTAGAAGAGTGAGAGGGTTTAGTTTTCGATAAAATAAAATAAATCACCAAAATCACAAAAGCTTCATTTCATTGTTACTAAGAAGCATCTGCACTTCGTTTTTCATTTTTATATTTTAAAATTCTTTTGGAGACGCCAAATTTTGTTTGACCAGGACCAGACATTCAAATGATCATAAATGATTAAAAAAATCGAAAAAATGTGAAACCAGCGAACATTGTCTTATTATGTGACAAAGTTATGATAAAAAAAATAGAAACATGGGTTTGGTCCATTTTATGAAAAATGGTATCCACAATTGAGCTATCACGTATAAAGAGTTATAGAGTTCGAAGAAGAGTGAGAGGGTTTAGGTTTCGATAAAATAAAAAAAAATCACAAAAATCACAAAAGCTTCATTTCATTGTTACTAAGAAGCATCTGCACTTCGTTTTTCATTTTCATATTTTAAAATTCTTTTAGACGAGTTAATTTCATGAAAAATGGTACGCACAAATGAGCTATCACGTATAAAGAGTTCGTAGACGAGTGAGAGAGGGTTTCGGTTTCGATAAAAATGCCTTCTTAGCCACTTCAAAATGAAACTTGGACACTTTATCAAACTTTTCAAAACCCCGTTGAGTACCTCCAAACCCCATTTGAACAATGACCGTCGATCTAACCCTACCCCTGAACTACAGCCGTTTGATCGTCCTCTAGAAGAAATCTGGCAGAGTCGGGGCACATTCTGCGATCTGATTGGCGGTGTTCATTCTGCACAACCCGTTCGATGTGTTTCAAATGAGTCCCAAAGGTAGGGTAAACGGCCACATTTCTAAGCAAAAAGGGTTGGTGGACTTGCAACAGCCGCACCGCCGCATGTGACCGTTACACGCTCACCGTGGACCCACCATTTGCCTCCTCTTCATAGACAGAGCACCCATACTCCTCCTTCCTCCTGTTCCTCTTCTTCTTCCTCGCATCGACAAAGCATCCATTCTTGCTCGCATAGACAGAGCATCCATTCACCTTTTTGTACCATCTCCTTCCTCGCATAGATAGAGCACCCATCCTTGCTCGCATAGACAGAGCATCCATCCTCCTCTTTGGACCATCTTCTTCTTCTTCCTATTCCTTCCTCTTCTTCCTCTCCGGTGACAAAGGGCAGCAGCAATGTCGAGCTCCTCCACTTCATCCGTTCGCCACAATTGGCTAAAGCAGCCCGAGGTGACGTTGCCGCCATGTCCTAAATGCTCACGCAAGAGACCACTGCTCCGTAAGACTACTAAGCAAGGAAAGAACATGGGGAGCGAGTATTTGACATGCGAGAGCCTACCACAAGATGTAAAGATCTTTCTCTCGCATCCTTTTGCTTTGATTTTTTCAGTGTTTTCAATTTCTTGCTCAGATATGGGATTTAGGGTTTAGGTTGACTTTTTAGGGTTTAGATTCATGCAACTATTTCAAGTGGGTGGATGAATACGTTGCACAACTTAGACAGGAGAGGCGCGCGCACAACGACCTTCCTCTGCCATCCGATGTGGAGATTACACCCTCTACTCCGCCGATGGGCATCGTTGCTCCGCCGATGGGGCTTGTGGAAGCGTAAGTGAGAGGGGAATTGAAGAAGTTGAACAACCACTTAAGGCAGATGAATGATCTGAAGAAGCATGCTAATTTGATAGCTGCAGGATTTTATCTCTGTATAGTTGCTCTAGGATTTGTTTATCTGATGATTGTCAGTCGTAGTTAATTAATGCGATGTAAGCATAATTAATGAAATGTAACCTCTATGTAACCAACCGATTATGATAAGCCAGTCGTCTCATTTGGACCAACCGCTTCCCTATTACTAATCATTCGTACCGAAACTATCTACTCCAGAAATTAGAGGCAGATCTATACACGAACACGTTCAATGCTAACGACAGCTTTGGAATATTGTGATATACTCCCTCTTCTGTTTTTTTTTAATTTACTCCCTCTTCTGATTTAATTGACACAAATTTATACAATTTGCACTAAATCTGAATCAATTTAGAACGGAGGGAGTATAATATAAAGAGGTCGCGGACACACCCAACTAGCGGTGGTGATTCTATGTAGGTTCCACATCCGGTGGGTCTGGCCCCACCAAGTCAATACCCCACCAGGTCAGACTTGTGCCCCAGCCCCACCAGTCAGACTTGTGCCACAGCCCCACCAGTCAGACTAGTGCCACAGCCCCACCAGTCAGACTAGTGCCACAACCCCACCAGTCAGACTAGTGCCCCGGCCCCACGCGCCGACCCCAGGAAATCCCAACCGAGCCGACAAATGAGCCGAGCCGCGCCAGGCCTACCCCACCAGTCAGGCCAAGTGCAGGTCAAAAGAGGTTGACCAGAGGGAAACGAGCGTTTGGGCGATATGCGAGCAAACATGGGCACAGACCAGAGAAACAGCGTGGGTATGACACAGACCGATAAAACTCAGCCAGGTATGGCACAAAACCAATTAACCCTTAAACATTAATTACACTAATTAATATCAAACATATTATATATAATTTATTCTAGCTCCGAAAACTATTTCGTCGCTGCCCGATCTCCATCGGACCATTCCCGGGACGTTCCCGGTGATCTCTTTCCTCTCCGGTTGTCTTGTTGAAACTCCTGAAGTGTGTTACCCTAGCGGTTCGATATAATAACATACCTGATCGAGAATCCTCTACGATCAAGGACTAACTCGTAGGCCTGGACCCCGTGAATTAATCCATGTGATATAACGAATGCTTTTCATCTATCAAACCTGGACGTCGAGTCTTAAACCTTTTGTCGTAGCGATACTTAGTGTGTCCGAGCATCGTACATAGATATCTCAATACCTAGCATGATCTCGGTACCGACAACACTATATTCTACTCGTCTATGATATTATGTCAGCTGGTGACCTAGTCACATGTTTGCAAACTCATTTGACATTATCTCACTGAGTGGGCCCTAGAGTATCTATCCGACTATATGGACTGACAAATCCCGCTCTTGACCCGTCGTCTCAACTACCCCCTTCCGATACCCAAAGTATCACCTATCTTATCACACTATATAAGATATGATGTTTGGTGCGACCAAAGTATCTTCCAGGAGTAACAATAAGAGTTGATCTCACGGTCGAAGGCGTAATGACTACGTCCTACAAATTATGGGTAAGTCCATCACATCGTTCTACCTAATGATATGACTCCATTGCCAACAGACGCCATGTCTCATGATCGGGAAACCTCGATCATCAATCTCACAATGAACTAGTATTAGGAGAGGCTACTAGGGACCTGGTTGTTTATCTACCACACGTGTATTAATGTTTCCGCTTAATACAGTTATAGCATAGTATGAAACATATAATGAACAATTGGAATATCCAATCTTTATTAAGTGCCCCTAGGGCATATTCCCTTCAAACATTTGTCGCGAAGACCGATACCTTTATTGAGAAGGAGTTTCTCGTGAAAGGAGTAAGTGGGAGGAAGTGTAACGCCCCGGGATTTCCCAAAATTATAATTGTTTGTTTTTTCTTTTGCATCAACATGACATCATCATGCATCATTTGTATTTGTCAAACTTGAAATTTAAATTGTTGCATTTAAATTCAAACCACTTTTATTCAAATGCATTTCAAATAAATTAAAATTATGATATTTCATATCTTTTCAAATATTCAGCTAGTGAAATAAAATTGTCTACTTTGAAACAAAAAATATTTTGCTAAAAGTTTTATATTACTTTTCTTTTCTTCAAAACACATCAAACAAACAAGAAAAAAAATAAATAAAACAAAAGGAAATAAAAAACAGAAAAAGGAGAAAGGGCTTACCTGGGCCGAACCCCCACTTTGGCCCAAAGTCCAGCCCACCTTCCCCTCCTTCGCATCTTCTTCGTACGGACAGTCAACACAGGAGAAAAAGGCAGCGAGCACCTCCCACCTCCACCCACTCCCCCTCCTTTAGCCGGCCCCTCCTCTCTGCCCAAACCCTAGCCGCCCCCCTTTCCCTCTTCCCCTCCTCGCGCTGCCGCCCCTCTCCTTTCCTCTCTGTTTCTTCTCCACAACCGAGACTCCCACCACCAAATCGCCGTTGCGCCACCCTCCATTGCAGTCGAAAACCAGTAGAGTACCCTTGGTCAGCGCCTCGACGTCCTCGTCGTCCTCTCCGATCGAATCAAACAGTGGTGTCCCCCGCGCGTCAACACCGACCTCGTCTTCCCCGCGGCCGGCGGGCCTCCGCCGCACAATTCCGGCCACCGTGTCTTCCCCGAGCCGAACAATTATGCCGACGACCCTAACCGTGAGCTCCTCTCCCAATTCCCCTCTCCACTGACTCGTTTTATTCTGGTATGCGTCGAATCCGTCCACGACCTCCTCCGTTGCCGCCATGGCCGAACCTCCAAGCTCCGGTTTTTCTCCGTTCCTCGCCCCTACGCGCAAATCCGCAAAACCCCGCACCAGCACAGCATCCCACACACTGCACGCGCACGCCCAGCACTGCGCCGCCCTCCCTTGGTCTCCGCCGGCGCTCTTTCCGCCGTGCGCTGCTCTCGGTTGTTCATCCGTCGTTCAGTTTCGTCAGAATTCAGTTTTGACAGGAGCACTGCTTCGGTTGTCTGTTTAAAACCAAACACACTTCAATCACAACAACAACACACCACCCTGCCCTACCGGTCAGCACAACGCTCGATCCGTGCGCTTCGCATCGCGGGTTCGATCCCTCCCGGCGCATGGTGAATAAAATGCCTTTTTTTAGTTTGTTGAGCGCACTGACATGTGGGACCCACCTGTCATAGACTGATATGTCTAGTAATTTGCCCCGAGCCCCCTGCTCTCTGGTTTTCACACCTAAGTCCCCAGAGACTTTGTTTCCATCACAAACAGGTCCCTGTAAATTGCAGAAACACCCTAAACTTAATATGCTAATAACTTAAATTCTACAACTCCAAATTAAATAATCTTTATATGTTTATTTATCAGAAAAATGCAATGAACATTATTATGCCATTCTTATGCCATTTTGCATCTTTTATTTTAATTGCTTAGTGTAATTTATTTGTTGCACCTAAATAATTAAATATGAAATGTGTTGGGCTTTATTTAATTATTTCCCTATTCCATTTAATTTAATTAGATCACCCATGCCATGTGTTACCATGTTAACCAACATTTAATATTGTTGAGTAAATAAATAACTTGCACCTAAATATTAATTGTCGGGGTTGCTTTCCCACTTAATTTGGATTAACTGTATTTGTTTTGCATATTGCCATGTCATGCATCATTCTCGTATGATCATGTTGGATCTTTTGTCGTAGTTGTAAAATGCATCGTTTACCCTTTCCAGTGTTTGTTGCTTCTTCGCGGATAAGAGGTTGAGATGAGTGAGCAACGACAAGATCTGCTTCCATGCGGGATTCCAGGCAAGCAAAGTTTGCTTGTTTACCTATACATTGCCTTTCATTCCTGCCGTTGATCTCTACTACCCTAGTATTCGATTCTTTATCGTGATCCCATCACATGTTTATCCTGCAGCCTATACAGCTTTATCCCCACATCCCATCACCTGTTGTATGTTTATCTGTTAGCCTTGCGAGTCGTAGTGCATGCTTAGAGTTGGTTGTGCGAGTCGTTCGTTGGTCTTTTACTTCATATGCTTAGTATGATAGGTTATTCTACCTTAATAAAATGTTGTCTTATATTGGGGTATTATAATTAATAGATAAGGCACCGGCGGAAGGCCTATCCGGGGAAGCCCTACGCAAGCAGCAGGAGCGAGTCAACGAGTTAGTCGTTGAGGCTAACCGGCAGAACAAGGCCTTTAAGAAGAAGAACCCCAGAGCAGGGTCCCAGGTGTACCCGGCTAGAGCCGAGAGCAACAGGTCGGGAGGAGAGGCTTCCTCTCCTCATTCGAGTAGGAGCAAGAGCCAGAGTCGAAGCCGCGGCTCCGGGAAAAACAAGCAACTGCAGACATACGACCTGGCTTTTGCCGGAATCCAGCAAGCCAGACAGAACAATCCCGGTCAGGCGGAGAGTAGCCAGGATGGTGGTAACCGGGGTGTAGGAAATAACAACCCAGCTAGCCGTGGTAATCCACCCCGGAATCCACCACATAATCAAGGAAACAGACAAAGGGATGCCGCCTCTGTGCCACAACAAGCTGCAGTTCCTGTTGTTGACAGGCATGACGATGGCAATTCGAGGTTGCAGCAGCTTGGATACCAGCCTAACGAGAATCCTCTAGGATCTCGGATAGGAACTCGGCAGCTAGATCCAGCTGGCGCCAGGTTTAGGCTCGACCGGATTCACTAGTCCGAGTTGGTAGAAGTGCAAGGCCCTCCGGGACCTGCCTGCTTCGGACCTCAGATCAGGCGGGAGCCGGCTGTGCGGAATTTTCAGCTCAACCGGGCTGCCAAGACCTATGACGGCAGCTCGAAGCCGGAGGATTGGTTGACCGACTATGTAACTGCAGTAAGCATAGCCGGAGGAAACAGACGCTGGGCGGTGCGATATGTGCCACAAATGTTGGAAGGACCTGCCAGGATCTGGCTGAACAACTTGAGGACTGACAGCATAGACTGCTGGTTAGATTTCGAGGAGGCCTTCATCAACAACTTTACCAGCACCTACAAGAGGCCCAACCGACCTCAGCATCTTGCCATTTGCAAGCAGAGGGACAATGAGACTGAACGAGAATACCTTACACGGTGGAGCAACATTCACAACTGTTGCGAAGGAGTTGTCGAGGCACATGCCATATCATGGTTTGCGCAAGGATGCCGGCATGGCTCCATGCTATGGCAGAAGTTGCAGAGGAAGATGCCGGCTACCTTTGCCGAGACCATGCGCATTGCCGACACCTACACGCTCGGTGACCCCATGCAACCACTGGTGGATGTCGGAGACTCAAACAGGAGGAATTCGGGAACCAGCGCTCGGGGCCGAGCAGGAACCATGACCGCCAGGATTTCGGTCAGAAGAGAAACCATCCCGACTTCCACTATGCCTCACAACATGTTGCGGCAGTGGGTCAAGATCAAGGGGATGTCGGCAATAATCAGCGGCAGAAAGTGGCTGGCCCGGCTTGGGGGCAGAACCAAGAGGTGCAGAAGACTTGGGTGGACCAGAAGAAGCCACTGACATATGAGGAGATGCTGAACAAACCATGTTGCTATCATACTCTGGAATCCAGCAAGCCTGCGAATCACTCTACCCGGCAGTGCAGCTGGTACCAGCACACATTACATGAAGGTAGTGCTGGGGCTACTCGGCCAAATGCACCGGCGGCACGACCAAACATTCCGAGACCTCCTCCACCATTGTCTGGAGCTAATGCAATTCGGGTCAACCAGCCCAATTAAAGACCCCCTCTCCCACGGCCAGTGAACGTGGTTAATGTCAGAAATTAAAATGATGCTGGTCCGAGTAACCAATCCGGACATCAGCAGGGCAACTACCGGGAGGCACATTAGAGCTACGTAGTCTTCGTGACCGAGCCCACTGACCGGAAGAGCGTGCGACAACGTGCTCTGGAGGTAAATGCTGTGATCTCGGCCGTGCCAAAGTTCCTGCACTGGTCCGAGATGGAGATCACCTGGAGTCGGAAAGATCATCCCCGGGTTATGCCCAAGCCAGGTGGTTATGCTTTGGTGGTAGATCCAACCTTTGTCGGGCCAAGCCTCAACATCCGTTTCAGCCGGGTTCTGATTGACAATGGCAGCGCCATTAACATAATGTACAAGGATACCATGCTGAAGCTGGGGGTGTCCATGAACACGCTGCTCCCAATCGAGACGACTTTCCATGGCATTGTGCCTGGAGTCTCTTGCTCGCATATGGGCAAAATTTAGGTGGAAGTTCTGTTTGGAACCCGAGAGAATTGCCGGACTGAGAGCTTGGAATTCGAGGTCGTGGATCTCGAAAGCCCCTACCATGCACTGATTGTCAGGCCAGCATTGACCAAGTTCATGATGTCCACTCACATGGGCTACCTGAAGATGAAGATGTCGGGGCCAAACGGAGTGATCACCATCTCGGGAGACCACAAGCGCTCCATGGACTGTGCATCTACCGGTTCGTCTCTAGCCGAGTCCCTGGTCATAACTGAGGAAAAGAAGAGGATCCAGCAAGTGGTGGCACTGGCCAAGATAACTCAGCTTGGCATGCCCGGGATGGTGAACCCGGAGCAGAGTGCCTCATTCCAGGCGCTAAGGGAGACCAAGAAGGTGGGAGTTGACCCGAGCAACCCGGAGCGCCAAGTTATCATTGGCAGCAACCTGGACAGCAAATAGAAAGGCGAACTCGTCGACTTCCTCCGTGAGAATCGTGACGCTTTTGCGTGGTCGAATGACGATCTGCAAGGTGTTCCGAGGGAGTTGGGCGAGCACTCATTATTCGTCAGGCCTAACGCGAAGCCGGTGAAGCAACCGACTAGGCGCCTCTAAAATGAGAGAAGAGGTGCCATCATGGAGCATCTCGCAGTACTTCTGGCTGCCGGGTTCGTAATGGAGGTGTTGCATCCGGATTGGATATCAAATCCGGTCCTTGTTGAGAAGAAGAAAGATGATCCCGTCCTACTCTAGGTGTGGCGCATGTGCATCGACTTCACCAACCTCAACAAGGCCTGCCCGAAGATCCGTTCCCACTCCCCCGGATAGATCAAGTGATCGATTCCACTGCCGGGTGTGAGCTTTTGACTTTTTAGATGCTTATTCTGGTTTCCACCAGATACCTTTGAAGCCGGATGATCAATTGAAAACTGCTTTCATTACCCCATATGGGGCTTATTGCTATCGAGTCATGACCTTTGGCTTAAGAAATGCTGGTGCTACATACAAGAGATGCATGCAGAAATGTTTACATGACCAGATAGGCCGGAATGCCGAGGTCTATGTTGACGACATAGTCATACAAACAAAAGAAAAATCTTCTCTGATCGATGATCTGAGGGAAACATTCAAGAACTTAAGAAAATTTCAGATGAAATTGAACCCGGATAAATGTACATTCGGTGTCCCGGCAGGCAAGTTACTCGGTTTCCTAATTTCAAGTCGGGGAATTGAGGTCAATCCGGGTAAGATACGTGCGATAGAGAGCATGAAACTACCGGCACGTCTCAAATATGTGCAGAAATTCACTGGTTGCTTGGCATCCCTAAGTCGGTTTGTGAGTCGGCTAGGAGAGAAAGCTTTGCCCTTGTACCAATTGATGAAAAAGAGCAAAACCTTTGTATGGACCCCGCAAGCTGATGCGGCGTTCAATGATTTAAAAAAGATGCTCTCAACAGCATCAGTGTGGGCATCCTCATTGCCCAAGGAACTATGTTGCTCTACATCGCTGCCACTAACCGGGTAGTAAGTGTGGCCATAGTGGTGGAGAGAGAAGAAGGGGACAAGCTGATA
This sequence comes from Poa annua, assembly GCA_026929855.1. Taxonomy (NCBI): domain Eukaryota; kingdom Viridiplantae; phylum Streptophyta; class Magnoliopsida; order Poales; family Poaceae; genus Poa; species Poa annua. The sequence goes on along the minus strand of CM049426.1, from coordinate 54,346,380 downwards.
CAGAGACCAGTGTATTACCTGAGCGAGGTGATCTCGACCTCCAAGCAGAACTATCCGCACTACCAGAAGATGGCATATGGGGTGTACTTGGCGGTTACTAAGCTCAAACATTACTTCCAAGAACACCCGGTCACGGTAGTATGCGAAGCTCCTCTGGCCAAGATCATCGGCTGCAAAGATGCAAGCGGCCGAGTTGCCAAATGGGTCATCCAGTTGTCTCCGTATGCTCCGACATACGAGAGACGAGATGCCATTAAGTCGCAGGCGCTACCAGACTTCCTGGTAGACTGGGCCGAGATGCAGTATGAACCTCCACTTACTGACTTCAATTTTTGGAAGATGCATTTCGATGGTTCCAAGGCCAAGATCGGATTGGGTGCCGGGGTGGTCCTCACCTCGCCAAAGCAAGATGTGCTGAAATATGTGCTGCAAATTCACTTCCGGGCATCTAACAATGTGGCCGAGTACGAAGCATTGGTACATGGGCTCAATGTCGCCAAGGAGATTGGTATCCGCCGGATAGAGTGCTTTGGTGATTTCGACCTGGTGGTGCAGCAAGTGTCGGGAAACTGGGATGCGATTGACGCCAACATGGCCTCATATCGGTTCTATGTGCAAAAAATATCCGGATTTTTGAAGGCTGCGAGTTCAAGCACATACCAAGAGGGGAAAATGAAGAAGACGATGTGTTATCTAAGCTGGGATCATCTCGGGATGCCATTCCACCCAGCATCGCTTTGGAGCATCTGAGGAAGCCATCTATTCAGCCCTCACCCAAGTCGGAATCCATCTTCATCCCCAAGGAACCTGGATCAGAAGCCGTGCCTATGGAGGTGGAAGTGGAGAGTACTGCACGGGACCCGGGGACTGCACCGCAGAACTCGGAGACTTGACATGGCATGTATGCGAAGGTCATGTCAGCTGAGCCAATGGATATAGATGCTCCCGTGTTCCCGGTACGGCCTGTCCCGGGTTGGGCGCAACCCATCATGGCATACATATCGGATGGCACCCTTCCAGAGAACGAAGTAGAAGCCCGGCAGATACTATGAAGATCCAAGGCCTACACCATCATCAATCAAGAGCTGTACAAGAGAAGTGTCACCGAGGGGCTTCAGAGGTGCGTAGAGCCAGAAGAAGGCCAAGAGATGCTGCTGGAGATACATCAGGGAGAATGTGGGCACCATGCCTCATCACGGGCACTAGTGGGAAAAGTATTCCGGCATGGGTTCTACTGGCTCACAGCCTTGCAACAAGCAGAAGACATTGTCCGGAAGTGTGGAGGGTACCAGAGATTTGCCCACAAGATACATATGCCGGCATCAGCACTGAAAACCATCCCTATCACTTGGCTATTTGTTGTATGGTGCTTGGACATGGTGGGGCAATTTAAACCGGTAAGAGGCAACATGACACACTTGTTGGTGATGGTGGACAAGTTCACCAAGTGGATAGAAGTCAAGCCGATCCGGAAATGCGACGGGCACACCTCGGTCCAATTCTTGAAGGATATCATCCTGAGATATGGCTACCCGCACAACATCATCACGGACAATGGCACCAACTTTGCCGTGGGGGGAGTTTGCACGGTTCTGTGCGGAGAAAAGAATCCGGTTGGATGTAGCATCGGTCGCTCATCCAGAGGCAAATGGGAAAGTCGAGAGGGCAAATGCCTTGGTGTTAGCCGGCATCAAGGCTCGCCTAATCAAGCCGCTGTTGAGAACTCCGGGATGTTGGATAGAGGAAATACCAGCAGTACTGTGGGGTCTCCGGACCACACCCAATAGATCTACAGGGTATACGCCATTCTTCATGGTGTATGGTGCCGAGGCAGTGCTGCCAACCGACATCCAGTATGATGCACCGAGAGTAACAATGTTCACCGAGACCGAAGCAAAAGAAGCCTGGGAGAATGATGTCGACTTGCTCGAAGAGGCAAGAGAACTGGCATTGTCTCGGTCCACAATTTATCAGCAAAACCTCCGTCGCTATCATAGCCGGAGGGTGCATCCCCGAGTATTCCGGGAAGGAGATCTGGTGCTAAGGCTAATACAGCGCACCGCCGGAATGCATAAGCTTTCACCTCCTTAGGAGGGGCCTTTTGTTGTAAGCAAAGCGTTGCACAACGATTCTTATTACCTTGTAGATGCGCAGGAGGCTAGAAAGGGTGTAATGGACAAAGCCGGGGAGGAAACCAAACGGCCATGGAATGTAGCTCTACTCCGTCCCTTTTACACATAAAGGGCATAGTGTATGTATCTCGGTCTCTATCAATGAAAGATCAGCACCCCGAGAAGTTACTCGGGGACTGCCTCCCGCAAGTTGGTTGTTTGTTCAGTATTGCATGTCGGTGTCCTCGGGAGAAACCCGGGGATTACCTGTTTTCATTTCAGTATTGTCTTGTCATTTACTGGTTATATGCATGTCGGCAACCCAGAGAGGATCTCGGGGACTGCCTCGTATTTATTTATGTTTAGTATATGCCGGAAACACTCTGAACTCGGTTTCAAAGCTAAAGTAATGTATGCCATGTGAAATAGTCTTGTGACTCGACTGGCAAACGCCGAAATGGTAGTCAAGAGCAAAGAGCATCAAGTATGGTGAACACGAAAACAAACTCGGGGACTTGATTTAGGAGTTGTTTCGGCATATGCGTCTTACTAACTCGGTTTCTGTTTGTACTTCCTATGTCGGAAAATTTCCAACTAGAACTCGGATATTTATAAGTAGTGTCTACCGTGAATGGGGTTTCGTGACTCGACTGTCGAACGCCTATATGGTAGACAAGAGCAGACATCACCTAATTGTGGTAAACACGAAAATGAACCCGGGGACTCGTGGCGGAATAAACCAACATAGCTTGTAGTTCGTTAAAAGCAAAAGTCAACCGACATAGCATATGACTTAAATGTATATTACATCTGCACCCGGCATCCCGGGGATTTAATGTTTAAATGGTTAAGTGTTTTCAGGCAAAGCATAAAAAATATGTCGGGCTAGGCCCGAGAGGTTCAGGACACAACAGGAGAAGCCGACTTCTCAGCTTGGTCGGTAACAAGAGGCTCAGTGACGAGTTCCTCCGTAGCAGCGGCGGTACTCAGCACGGAGACACCCATCTCGGGTAGCGGGACCTTGGCTGGTGGAAGATCGACATCGTCTTTGTCGGTGGCGGTCTCGTTGGCCGCGGTTGTCTCGCCGACTTCCTCCCCGACACCGACATCTGGCATCTCGACATCCACGCCCTCGGCATCGTTCGCCCCGACATTATCATCATAATCTGACTCAAAGTCAGATTCAACAAGGCTCGTGATGAACAAGTCGGGATCGGCCCAACTCGCGAGGCAGTGCGCGGTCTCCTGGCGTAGCCGGATCTTTGCCGGATCGGTATACCACTCTGAGATGGTGCGCAAGCTCTTGATCACCTCAAGGTCGAGCTTCTCGTACCAGCTCAGGACGTGTTGCAGGACTTTGTCGGCACCAGCGCGGGCGGTAGATCGTTTCCAAGCAGTAAGCCGATTTCCGGCATCCTAGAGCGAGGCGGCCAACTCGGTGACTGAGAGCTTGCCGGTAGCACCTGGCCACAGCGCACCATGCGCGTGAACCGCTGCACTAAGGAGTCCGGTGCCGATAGTCCGGAGGGGAACTATCCGGGCCTTCAGGGCAATGAGATGATCATCGATGTCCCATGCGTCCGAGACCGGACCCTTCCCGACCCTCTTCTCCTGTTTGGCGGTGATCGCGAGGTTGGCGGCTTCCCGGGAATGCTCGAAGTGCCCTTGAGAAAGAAGAATTGTCACACAGACAAGCCATGAGGCAATGTCGGCAATGTAGGCAAACGGAGAAAGAGAACTCGCAATACTTACTATTCATGTCCCGGTTGAGACCGGACAGCTCGCTAAGCCAGGCGTCTTGCTTCGACCGAAGAAGGTCCACTTCGGTCTCGGCAGCATGGGAGCGCTCCTCGGACTGATCCAAGATCTCCTTCTGTTTCTTGGTTGCATCCAAGAAGCGCGTTTTCAAGTCCGCAGCGGTGGTCCTGGCCTTCTCTAGCTCGGCGCTCAGCCGTGCGACCTCGGACTGCGCATCGGTTAGCGCTGCCTTTTGGTCCACCGAGATCTTGCGCATGGCATCTCGCTCCTCCCGAAGCCGCTCCTCCGATTTATTGGCCTGGCCGAAGTCGGCAAGAAGGGTGTAGAAGATGCTGCTGCGCCTCTTGCCGCAGCCCTATGAACAGAGTATACCCGACATCAGTCGCGGGGACTTCGGTCAATCAAGAGGGAGGATCTCGGGGACTGGAGGTTAAAGTTTTACAAGATCCACACGTGAGAAACAACTACTCGGTGAGGTTTTGGTACCCAAGGGAGGATCTCGGGGACTGGAAGATTAGCACTTAGAGATCTGCGACTCGGTCGAATCTAGATCTCTGAGCACCAATCTCGGGGACTAGAGATAGTGGAAGGTAGATGACTTACATCCACTACGTGAGTAGCGTCCAGGACAGCCACCTGAAGGGCGTGCAGGGCTTGCGCGCTGCGGCTTGGGCCAGCAGCATGTAAGTCTCCCACGATCTCGGAGGCGTCGGCGGCAATCCAGGCCAGATTGTATTCGTCAACCGTGCGTAAGCCGGTGACGGTGGGCGCGCTCAGTGCTCCAGCTTCTCGGGATCCTGAGGGCACAACTCCACTTACGGAGGCTCGTTGAGCTTGCAGAGCAGCAGTGGAGATGTCGACAGGAGGCGGTGGCAGGCCGGAGTGCTTAACCAGAGCGGAGGAACATGCACCTCGGGCGTGTCGAGATCAGACCTCGGTGGACCGGCATCCTCCGTCCGACGACGTGGTGGTGAAGGTGCAGCCTTAGTTGGGCTGGGAGACCTGGAGCCCGGCTGGCGGGAACCGGCAGACTGTGGGATGTCGAGCGTCGCCCTTCATAGTTTGAGGGCAAATCAGAAGAGACCTCGGATAGGGTCTGAGTAGGACAACTTGGTTGAAAAAATGACATAGCCGGTGGCCACAGTGGGAGGGCCTCTTCTCTGCCGAGGAGGCTTGTCGCCCGTGCGCTTGGTGGTCTTAGTCCTCTTGGTAGCCGCGCCCGAGCTACCGTCATGCGCGGTCTCGGATACGGCACGCTTGTGGCTCTCGGCACGCTTCGTTGCAGCGGCAGGCCCCAGAACCACTGGCAGGGCGTAGTTGAGAGGACGGGCGTCAATTACATCAAGTATTTACAATCATCATCGTCATCCGCATCAGATTCAACTCAGATAGCATCTGGAGCTGAGGGCTTACCCGGACCGGCACCACGGGCAAGGGGGATAGAAAGATGATCCTCGCCGTCGGGATCCTCCGAGGGCATTTCCGGAGGTATCAGGAAATCGGACGCAAACTTGTCCCCGGCGTGCATCCCGTCCTCTTCAATTTGTCGTTCGAACAACTGCAATAAGAAAGGGAAATCAGAAAATAGCAAGGTTGTCAGTGGAATATAGCAGCCGGCATAGCACGGATGTCGGTTAAGGCACGCGCGCGCACCTCCTCCAGCCGTTTCTTCCGGGTGGACGGGGCCAATCCCCACTTCTAGTTCTCGGTCATCTTTGTCCGAGCGATAGCTCGGACACGGCGATAAACTGTGGGTTTGTCCAACCCGAAGATGCTTGTTCGGGTTGGGTCGTACAACCCGCTCATGAAGCACATCTTGTGTACCCGGGTCTGAAGGGGACAAACCCGGCGGATGATAAAGGTGCGCAGGAGGTCATCCGCCGTCAGATCTTCCGTGTGGACGGTCAAGACGTCATGCATTTTCTCGACCTCCTCGGAATCCGGAAGTTGGCTCCAGAGCTCGAAGTCGGTTGGAGGGCCCATTACGAACTCCGGGAGGTTGAGGAAGTCCGGGGCGGAGGAAATCGGTTCATCCTCTGATGTGACCGGATTCCGCACGTAGAAGAAGCTCTGTTGCCACTTCCGGCAAGACTCCAAGACCTGGATCTTGGGGAATCCAAAGTCAGCACGGGGGATAATGGTCGCCGCTCCGCAGGCGACGAGGTCCTTGACCTTCTCGTCAGGGTTAGGGATGACTTGTCAGCGAAGGAGGAAGTACTTGGCCCATAAATCCACAAAGGGCCAGATGCCGAGATACCCCTCCGAGTAGGAGGCGAAACAAGAGAGCGTCATGATGGCGTTGGCAGGGAGATGGTGTGGTTGGAGGCTGTATGTATCGAGGAAGTCGCGGAAGAACCGGCTAGCCGGAAGGCCGAACCCGTGCTTGAAATGTGTGACGAACACTACTCGTTCGCCGGGTTGGGGTTCCGGCTCGACTTCGTCGGTCGGAAGTCGGCTTTCCACTTAAGGTGGAATCCGGTGCGTTCGATACAGCCAGTCGAGGTCCCACTGGCTGGCCTCGGAACCGTCCCAACATCCTCTAACGCTCTCATCGCCCATCTCGGCGGCCTCAGATGTCATGTCGGAGCTAGTCTGCAGTCGGAGTGGCTATGTTAGTCGGGTTAGAATGTCGGTAATGAAGGAACTCGAACCAGAAACTATCTCTATTAACCGACATCCTACCGAATAGATCTACCGGAGCAAAACAAATAGAAGTTAATGGAAGCAATATCAAGGTTCGAGGCCGTTCAAAAGCAATTGAGCACGCGCAAAGGCGGTACAGGAAGAGACATGTGCAAAGCAGTCCTGTGCGCTAGCCAACTACAGCAACAACAACGCAATACGAACTATGCAAGATCGGTCGAGCAGTCCCGTGATGAACTCGTGGAGCTTCGAGACGAGTTCTCGAAGAACACGAAACGTAACGGCCATGGGGGAATCTTTCGGAGAAGATCGGAGAACTCACCAGAGAAGAGGAAGGTGCCGAGGCACGAGAGTGGCGCAGACCAATCGCGAAGGCGGTGCGCTGGATCGATGGCGTTCGACGCTCGGGCATTGCGCGATGGCAACGGCAGAGCGCTCGATGCGAATGTGGCAGGGGGAGGCGAAGTGGGGAGGAAGGAGAAGCGACCCCTCCGTTCCCCCCTATTTATGGGGAACACTAGGAGCGGTTTCCAAATCTCCTGCCCACGATCCCCCGAATCGTGGGTGGGATCGCGATGCGCCGTGGCGTGCACGTGGCAGCACCCGGAGATGCGCAATGGGCCACACCGGAGGCCACAGGGTGCCAACGGTTGGCGCGCGGATCATGTGCGGATCCCGGCGCGCGAACCCAAGTGGCATGCTCACAAGTCAAGGGCACTCGAGTGCTACCCTAACCTGACAAGACCCCGAGTGGGCCCGCCTAGCAGATAGGGTTTGTCCGGCATGTGGCGCAAGATGCGGGTCGACGTTTCGACTTTCGAATATACCCAAAGGTACCAAGTCTGGTTCTTCGGGATAGACCATCACGGCGGATGGATCTCGGGAGGGCGATGTCGGAAAAGGGCATCTCGGTCACAGGAGTAAGGGCTGGTTCGAAGTTCTTGGTTGATTTTCTTCTTGAACCTGGTGCCGCACTTCGTCTTACGTCGCTGCACAACACCAGCTTCGGGGACTAGTGTCGGGGGCCCCGGGGTAGGGCAGAACCCGGTTCAGATCAGCGGTATGGCTACATGAATTGACCTTTGGGAAGCGCTAAGGGTTGACATGTAGTGTTGTGAGGGGGCAACTTGACCTTTCGGGAGTTGTCAGGGCCAGAGTTGACCTGTGGAGACTATAAATAGACCCCTAGACACCCAGAGCGGCACGAGTATCAGCAGAGAGTTCCTCTAAGAACTAGTTTCTCGTTGATGTCTTTGGTGAGAGCCTAAGACATCTTCGGGAAACTAGGCCTAGAGATACTTCTCTTGAGTCGCTAACCGGGCTCTAGGTGGAACTCGGTGCTGACCGGAAGGATCGTCCGGCTTGGCAGCATGTCGGGATCCTCCGGCATGGTCTCGGGTAGGGGCGAACCCGGGTTGCCCGGGTAGCCAACCTAGTATAAGCCTAACCGGCTAACCTACTTTAGTTCTTGGTTGTATCCGATGTGCAGGAAGGCTCTCTGGAGGTACCGGAGTGAGAAACCGACATGGGGCATGTCGGACGGGAGACAAGGAGCAGGTAAAGGTTTTCCGCCTGACACGGGGGAAATCATATCGCTCCTGGCACGGAAGCATAGTCACCTCCCGCCTGGCACGGGAGCGTGTCAGCCGGTACGACGACGCTGCGAGAAGACCAGACATGCCTAGACCGCCAATCCGGAAAAGGCTTCTAAGAATGGGCAAAGACATGTCTTGTCTCTGACAAGAGAACAATGATGATCCAGGACGGTGCCTGCAGTCCTTGCCGGGATGATGACGGCAGGGCTATGCCGGATAGCTCGGCGGCTTGGTCGCACTAGCCGGTGTCGACATAACCGTTAGTCTGACCGGTGGGCCCACCGGATTAGGGTTTCCGGCCCTCCCGACCAGAGCTCTATAAAAGGTGCCATAACTCCTCCTGTGGAGGGACGACCAACCTTTGTGCCAAAACTATAGTCTCATTTACTCCTATAGCATTTACTTCTTATTTCTCTCTAGTTCATCTAGTTCATCACCGAAACCGCTGAAGGAGCAAGTTGTAGATCTTGTGACATACATATAGTGAGAGGAAAGGCATGAGTAGGGGTCTTACCTCCTCACGAGGGCCCCGGACCTGGGTATATCGTGTCTCGTGTCTTGCCTTGGTGCATTTGTTTGGGTTTTGGAGATGTTTGTGTGTGTTCTTCGGTGTTCTTGAGTGTGTCGGCATATCTTACTGTGTGAGCTTCTTAGCTCGCTAGCCCTCCCCGGATCCACCAGCGTCCATCGGCCCCACACATTAGCCATCCTATGGCATCTGCCGTGATACCACCACGACGTAAGTGTCGACCTAGGAACTGAGATTTTGTCCTCGGATCCAATTTTGAGCGCACTAACCGCTTGTGGGAGGCCCTATGGAGCCCCCCCGGCCGCTTCGATCTAATCCGCTTCTTATCCAGGGCGCCAGAAGTTGTTCGGGCTTTCCATTTGATGCATGCATATGGTTACATAACGATCTCACGATGATGGAGTAGTTGATTCTCATATAGGGTGGCACGTTCTTAGAGTGCTATGAAGGTTGATCCCGCGGGCACTTGACCTGATTAGCCGTGTACACAATCATGTGGTTCCCTGGATGGGTTGTAGAGAAGAGATTTGCCGTGTTGAGATGCCCTACCTTCTGGCTTTGCTTTTTGGGGTTGATCGAACGAGTACGGGTCCAGTAGTGCACCCCTGCAGGGTATAATTTTATCGATGAGCCGTGTCCACGGTTCTGGACGACTTGGTGATGATGCTGGCTAACAAGATCTAGACAACTTGCACCTAATTAATGTTAATTAACTTGACTAGTAATATAGAATTACTTTCACAATAACAGGTAACTAAAACTGTTCAATGTGTGAGTTTCCCGAATTGCTTCCTCATACTTGGTTGAGGGGGTTAATCCGAGAATGGGTTATGTTTGGTGTTAGTGGTAGTTGGTTACTTATGCGCTCTCTTATTAGACGGAAGTTGTAGCGTGTCTCTATTAGGTTGCTGGTGCTGCTGCCGCTAAGTCCATCTACCCCATATTTTGGGAGATGGTGTAGAAAGTAGGCAGGTTGGTTTTGCTTGCCAGGGAGTGCCCTGACCCTCTTTTTGGCTGTGCTTTATGTGCAGTCAATAGGTTTGAAGTCTGACGACGTTAGCTTGGGAATCCCTCCGGCTTGGCTGGGCACGGATATGGCGCCATTTCTTATCTTCAGGACTCTTAGTCCAATTTGTATCTTATCCATAGTTGGATACTATTTTGCTTCCGCTGTCCTTTGTATCTTTGTATTGTAACATCTGTATCTTGACTCATCCGAGTCATTGTTGTATATATCTTTTGTTGTATTTGTGGATGTATCGAAACTGTTGTAATGTTATCACAATTCCACCCACATAATGTGCAAAGGCCCACAGAAGGCCCACTCGGGGTACCACGTATCCTAGTCCAACTCGGTTAGGTCTTGTAACCTGCCATATCTGTACCACCCGCCCGAGACCTGGCTACCTATAAAGCCAGGAGGGTTGCCCGTCCCAGAGGACATGCTCATAGCCATCACCACAAACCCTAGCGAGATCGCAATCTCGCCATTGTAATCGCTACTCGTATCAATAATCAGACAAGCAGGAGTAGGGTGTTATCCTCCGGGAGCCTGAACCTGGGTAAATCCTTGCTTGTCAGCCGTCGTGATCACCAACACCTCTCTCTCTCCCCATCAATCAACCCGGGGTGCACAACCCTGGGATTTGCCGAGTTACCACCTCGTCAATTGGCGCCGTCTGTGGGAAGTCAAAAAAAGTGTTGGAATCATGGTCGCTCCGGCTCCATCCGCAATGAAGATCGACCTCCGCGTCGCCAGGGAGTCGATCCGCTTCGGCTCCTTCGAGTACGTCCTCCACCCTCCGGCTCACCGCTCGGTGTACGCCGATCTGGACAAAGGTATACGCATCACCTTCGGCTCCGTGTGCTGCTTCGCCGACAATCGCGGAATACTCAGGTCCGCGGCAACCGCGCCATGCGCGGCGGCACCCGCATCGGCGAATCTACCGCCGCCCTCATCAAGACCCGCGAAGATCGCATCTGTCGCACCCGCGAAGATCGCATCTACCGCGCCCGCAAAGATCGCATCTGCCGCATCCGCGGAGATCGCTCCTATCGCGCCTGGGAAGATCGCATCTGCGACGACTGCCTCGACAACCTCAGCAACGGCTGCGCGGATCGAGTCTACTACACCAATCTCGGTCGCACGGTCGGTCAAATCAAGATCTGCCTCAACTACTGCACCCGCGAGCAAGACCAAGGGTTTACGGCTGACAGCCACGTCGCGCGCGTCTTCGTCTTCGTGGGGCTGCCAAGTCTACCCCAAGCCAATCGCACTCGCTCTGGCGGCTGCGAAACCTCAGAGCACGTGGAGGATCGCAAGGAGGCGAAACAACGACTGTGCCGCGTGTCACGTTGCAACCATTTTCGATCCCGAGCAAGGCTCGGATGACGGAAGCAGCAGCGGCAGCACGAACACACCGACCCAAGTCTACCCCAAGCAATGCTTCATGGCAGGCACATCACCACCCGATGACAACGAAGAACCCGCATACCCACTAGAGGTGACCATGCCGGACCAGACTAAAATCGTCATCACGCGGGACATGGGAATCCAAGCCATGAAGCATGTCGACGAGGGCACGTTCCCTCCACCCGACGCACCTTGAGAGGATCACCTGGCGGTCCAGTACTCTTCGGCCGCGACAACAACAAAGAAGCCGACTGTAACGCCCCGGGATTTATTCCCAATTAGATTTTTGTTGTTTTTCTTTTTTTGCATCATCATGACATCACATCATCATGCATTTGTCACTTCTTTTATTTTATTGCATTTAAAAATTGAATCACACCCTTCAAATTCAAATTCCACTTTTAAATCTAAATGCAAATCAATTTAATTTAAATATGATATTTAAATTCTTTTCAAATATTCAAATTAATATATTAAATTGTGTATTGGAAACAATAATTAAATTGCCTATTTAAATCAAAACTATTTTGTAAAGTTTCTCTATACAAATTATTTTTCTATTTTGTTTCAAAATACAAAAACAGAATAGAATTAAATAAAAGAAATAAAAACCAGAGAAGAAAAAGAAAACCTTACCTGGTTTTTACCTAGGCCGAAAGCCCACTTACCTGGTCCCTCTTCCTCTCCTTCCTGGCCTAGCCCATCCCCTCCTTTCCTTCTCCTTCGTACGGGCAATCAGAGGAGACGCACATGGCGTGACGCCATGGAGCCCCCTCCTCCCAACCACCCCTCCCCTCCTTTTAGCCGCACCACCTGCTCCCCCCAAAGCCTAGCTTCCCTCCCTCTTTTTTCCTCGCCGCCGCCACCTCCCCTCGGTCCCGCTCCCCTCTGTTCTTCTTCCACGAAATTACCACCGGAGACCACCTCACCACCCCCGCCATGGCGCCGCTGCTTGGGGGCCGGCGAAGGGACGTAGAGGATCCCAGGCGCACCGCGTCGACGACGGCGTCCTCCCCGTGCAAGGGATGGGTCCGGGAGTCCCTGCAACCGAAGAGCTCGTCCCCGCCTTCCTCAACTCCGGCGGGCCTCCGCCGCGCAATTCCGGCCACCCCTGCCTCCCCGAGACAAACGGTTCCTCCGACGACCCCCACAGTGAGCCACTGTCTCATTCCCGCCGTCCCCCTCTCTCTTTTCTGGCTAGAAGCGCTAAATCCGTCCACTTCTTCCTCCTCCGGTCCGCCATGGCCATGGCCGAGCTCCAAAGCTCGCGGCTTGGGCCTCCTCTCTTCTTCCCCGGCCCCGTTTTACTCGCCCCTAGCTCCCATACACAAATCCGCACGCACGCACGCCTCCAGCGCCGCCCGAACGGGTCGCCGCCGTGGAATCCATCGCTCCGCCGTGCTCTGTCTCCGTGTTTTTCTTCAGTTCGTCAGTTTCTGCTCTTGTCTCACGTTAAAACAGATTAGTTTCCTCTATTGTCGCCAACACCCACCAGCCCGAGTGGCTAGCAGCGCCCACCCGCGCGCCGCGCGAGCGCGCGAGTTCGATTCCTGGGCGCGGCGATAATCCCCCTTTTTTTTTACGTTTTTCGCACACACTGACATATGGGTCCCCCGGGTCAGTGACCAACCAAGCCAGCACAACGCGCCCACGCCGCGTGGCGTCTCGGGTCCCACGGTCAGCCTCACGGGTAGAGTTCCCCTGGGTGAGAAAATCCCGAGGAGAAATCTGGATCTGGATCTTTACACCGAGCCCGCTGCCTTTCTGGTTTAAACACAGAAGTCCCTAGAATCATTGTTTCCATCACAGACAAGTCCCTGACAATTACAGAAAACACCCTAAATATAAATTGTTAATAACTTTAATTCTATAACTCCAATTAAAATAATCTTTATATGTTTTTATATCAGAAAAATGCAAGGAATATTAATATGCCATTTGTATGCCATTTTGTATCTGTTATTTTAATTTCTTAGTGTAATTTGTTAATTACAACTAAATAATAAAATATGGAATGTTAGGGGTAATAAATATATAATGCCCTATTTCCATTTAATTTAAGTAGATCACCCATGCCATGTATTACCATGTTAACCAACATTTAATATTGCTGGTAAATAAATAACTTGCACCCAAATATTAATTGCCGGGGTTGCTTTTCCCGCTTAACTTGGATTAATTGCATTGTAATGCATCTTGCCATGTCATGCATCATTCTCGTATGATCATGCTGAATCTTTTGCCGTAGTTGTAAAATGCATCTTTTACGCTTTCTAGTGTTTGTTGCTTCTTCACCGATAAGACGTTGAGATGTGTGAGCAACGACAAGATCTGCTTCCATGCGGGATTCCAGGCAAGCAAAGTTTGCTTGTTTACCTATACATTGTCTTTCATTCCTGCCGTTGATCTCTGCTACCCTAGTATTCGATTCTTATCGTGATCCCATCACATGTTTATCCTGCAGCCTATGCAGCTTTATCCCCACATCCTAATACCTGTTGCATGTTTATCTGTTGGCCTTGCGAGTCGTAGCGCATGCTTGGAGTTGTTTGTGCGAGTCGTCTGTTGGTCTTATGTTTCATCTGCTTAGTATGATAGATTATTCTACCTTAATAAAATGTTGTCTTATATTGGGGTATTACAATTAAAAGATAAGGCACCGGTGGAAGGCCTTGCTAGGTGCTTTGTTCTGCTAAGTGTTGACCTAGGAACTCAGTTCTTGTCCTCGGATCCAATTTTGAGCGCACTAACCGCTTGTGGGAGGCCCTATGGAGCCCCCCGCGGCTTTGATCTAATCCGCTTCTTATCCAGGGCGCCGCAAGTAGTTCGGGCTTTCCATTTGATGCATGTATATGTTACCTAACGATCTCATGATGATGGAGTAGTCGATTCTCATATAGGATGGCACGTTCTTAGAGTGCTATGAAGGTCGATCCCGCGGGCACTGGACCTGATTAGCCGTGCACACAATCATGCGGTTCCCTGGATGGGTTGTAGAGAAGAGATTTGCCGTGTTGAGAAGCCCTACCTTGTGGCTTTGCTTTTGGGGTTGATCGAACGAGTACGGGTCCAGTAGTGCACCCCTGCAGGGTATAATCTTATCGATGAGCCGTGTCCACGGTTATGGACGACTTGGTGATGATGCTGGCTAACAAGATCATAGACAACTTACACCTAATCATTGTTAATTAACCTGACTAGTAATATAGAATTACTTTCACAATAACTGGTAACTAAAATTTGTTCATTGTGTGAGTTTTCCCGAATTGCTTCCTCATACTTGGTTGAGGTGGTTAATCCGAGAATGGGTTATGTTTGGTGTTAGTTGTAGATGTTTATCTTATGCGCTCTCTTATCCCTCTCTGATTAGACGAAAGTTGTAGCGTGTCTCTTTAGGTTGATAGTGCTGCTGCCGCTAAGTCCACCTCCCCTATATTTTGGGAAATGGTGTAGAAAGTAGGCAAGTCGGTTTTGCTTGCCAGGGAGTGCCCTGACCCTCTTTTGGGATGTGCTTTATGTGCAGTCAACAAGTTTGAAGTCTGACGACGTTAGCTTGGGAACCCCTCCGGCTTGGCTGGGCAGGGATATGGCGCCATTGCTTATCTTCAGGACTCTTAGTGCAATTTGTATCTTATCCGTAGTCGGATACTATTTTGCTTCCGCTGTCAATTGAATCTTTGTATTGTATCATTTGTATCTTGACTCGTTAGAGTCGTTGTTGTAATTTTATCTTCTGTTGTATTTGTGGATGTATCGGAACTGTTGTAATGTTATCACAATTCCACCCACATAATGTGCATGTTTCGGCGTGCACATTATGTCTGGTGGGCGACCTAAAATCGTTATTATGCAGATTTCGGCGGGATCGCTTAAATCTACATAGTACCGATTTTCGGGCGTCACACCGACGTCCTCGCTAACATGGGAACAGACATAGTTCCAGTTCCACCCGGCGTCTTCCTCGAGCGCATCACGCAGAGATCTATCAAGACTCAATGTAGCGTACCTGCACTTTAAATAAGGCAGATACCTGTGTATAGTGCAAATCCCTGGATCGTTTCATTTGCACACACAGTTTACGATGTAATATCACAACAAAGGTCAATTTTATTACATCGATGATCCAGAATTACAAAATATTCTTTACAAATTGCATAGCATAAAGCTAGCTTTGAAAAGTACACAGCGGAATACAATAGCAGTGAGTCTCTAATAACTTTCATGCTGCCACAGGCGAAAACATGTTGGTTGTAGACTCGAAACCTTTCAACGAAACCTCACTCGTCATCTGATCAAATCTGCAATAAGAAAAATATTGCAACAACGTGGGTCAGATTCCATTAAAAATGGAGTCTGGCAAGTGACACTATGGTGGACACTTAAGACAGTAACTCTAAGCCTATATGAATATTTGGCTGGTGGAGCTCAAGGCTAATTTGCATAAAGCCAATTTTTCCTACTCTTTGGAAAACACTTTTCTTCTATTCGAGACATCCGTGGCATGAAATCCACTGCCTCATTCTACCCTTGTTCACCCATCAAGTTTTACTTTTGAAGTTGGAATGGTGGAATCCTCCGTTGACGTCCTTGATCTGCTGCTCAAAATTGTCCGTAACCGGGGACACGGCTAAGTACTTAGTTTTACACTCTGCAGAGGTTGTGCACTTTCACCATTGTACCCATTCAACCCAAGTATCCTTTACACACCATTAGTGATAAGGAAAGGAGAGAATGAGACGAGATCTTTCAGAAGCATTTTTCCCTCCCCATACTGGCTTGACCCGTTCCACCTATCATCCCCCTACATCTGCTTGTCAAGCCGGAGAGAGTCCACGCAACATAATTGATCAAGCCAGAGCCCATATGGCAATGGCTGCACTGGAAGCAATCGTCACTTGGAGTTCTTCAGATTCCTCTGTTCCTGGGTGGCCGTCCACAAGTGCACTTCTGGGTGAAAACCACCATACTCATGGCCCTAAGTAGAATAGAAATTCATCCTAGGCGAAGACAACCACAAGCATAGTCCCAAAAGCCACTCAACATAAACCAACAACCAATTCCACCCAGGTGTTTCATTTAACTTAGTGGATGTGCACTCTCAGGTGAAAATCACCATGCTCACAGCCCTAAGTAGAATAGAAATTCATCCTAGGCGAAGACAGCCATGAGCACAGCCCTGAGTAGTGACTTAACATTTTGTAAAACCTTTCATCAATTGCATAGCATCAATATTTCTGTTAAGTATGATATAGGAACCTAGACACAGGAATAAGGAATTCTACAGGTTTAGCATAGCAACACATGCATATAAAAATACACTAAGTAATGCATAAAAATAGGAAGTTTATGAGGTGTGCCACTTGCCTTTGAATGTTGTCGTTGTTCACAACTCTTTTCAACAACGAACGTTTGCTCTCCGTTTAATCTAACAGTAGAGACAAGCAACAATACAACAATCAACAGCAAGCACAAGTCCACCATGCAAACAAACACATACTAGATGATTAAATAAGTTTTATAAAACTTTCTAAGGAAAATATGTTTATGCATGATGTGCAAAATATTCCTAAGGACTAGAAATACTTTTCCATGCCATGGAAAATATTTTAAGTTAATGTAAGGCAAATGTGTTGGTCCAAAAGGACTAAGGACTAAAGTCTTAAGTTGGATAAATGCACTTTGTTCTATTTCTTAAGGAAACAAGCACTCTAATGGCTTAGCCATGATGTGCAAAATACTTAGAGAAATTACTAAGTCATTTGTTCAAGATGATCACCATTATTATCAACTCTCTGTAAGTTGGACATTCACTATAGTGAGAGAGACAGACACCCGGCCAGCCACTTAAATTGTGGAACAGGTCTCATGTACGTGGACATGTAAGGTTTGTTTCCAGGCCGCTTCATCTCACTATGCTGCTAGGATCCAACAACATCAAGATGATAACATCATGATCAAAATTTGATTAAGTCTAAAAGACAAGATTAGGCAAGAGGGAAGGATAGAAAGGAAGATGTAGTTCTCCTCCAGGCTTTGTCTCCAGACTTGTAGTTTTCTTCTGGATGAGGTATTGGTTGAAGTCCTGGTTGTCCTGATGAATCTTCAGACTTGATGGTTCTTGTATCCTCGAGGCTGGTCTTGGATTTACTTAGTCTTGATGAAATCTCAGAGGAGAGGGAAAGGACAGAGAGAGAGACTTAGAGAATAAAAGGGAGTTGGCCTTCTTGAAATTCTTCTCTCTTTTCTTCTAAGTGCTTGACATCTTGAGGATGCTTCCAGAGTTTGTTTTCTTCTAAGTCCTTCATGAAGTCTCAGAGAAAAGAAAGAGAGGGAGAGAGCAAGACTTGGAGATCTTCTTCTTGATTTTCTTCTAAGTGTTTCTTCTCCTTGAAGATACTTCTGAAGTCTTGTTTTTGGCTAAGTCCTTCAATGGTCTTCTAGCTCCATCTTGAAAACTACTAAGTGTCTAGTGCATAGCACTTTTCACAAAATACTAAGATTGAAAATAATCCTAACTTAGAGAAAACTATTGAAGAGGGGTTTTCCTATGAGAATTATACCTACAATATAAAATATGCTATGAATGAAATGCAATTTAATTCACAGAAAACATAAAAATAACTTTTGTGATTCCTTTAAATATATGCATGAATTTATAGATGCAATTTAAATAAATTCCTAGTTTTTGGAAAATAAAATAAAAGAAATCATTTATAAGATTAAAGTTTCCTATGACTAAATTTTTATAACAAAATCTTATAATTAATGTTAATGGACAGAGAGCATTTAATTAAATCTAGTGCAATTGGATTTAATCAAAAATAATGTTTTTATTAAAAGTTATTTCAAAATTAGTCAAACTATTCAATTTAAACACACAACCATGAAATCATTCATAATTTACTCCAAACTATTTTATATCAGTGGTATTAATTTACGTATATTCCAAGGTTGCTAAAACATATTTATTGGCAATTTTTGGATTTACAGATTTAAAGTTATTGCAAATATACTCAAATTCACCATTTGAAATTTGAATATTTTATACTAAGTCAAATTTGAATTTTGTCTGATCCAAATTATTCTACACATCCAGAGCTTTCCAAATATATAAAAATTATTAAATTTGGAGTTGTGGTTGAAAAGTTGTGAGAGATCTAAGTGACAGGGGTGTTTCTGCAAAATTGCCAATTAAAATTAATTAGGGAAATTGTTTTCCACGTGGCAGCTGACTGGGCAGTGACGTGGCTGTCCACGTGGAGCTGACGTGGTTAAGTGGATGAATCTGGATCGTTAGATCCAAATCCGATGGATCTAATCTATCTGTACCGTTTCGTTTAACACCTTCTAATCCTGGCCTTAGATCACAGATCGGACGGACGAGGATGGATGACCGTACCGTGGCGGCGCGGTTCGCCGGAGATGGCGCGGATGACGACGGCGCGGCTTCGGCGTGGATGTTCCGGGCGTTTCCGTGCCTCCCCGGATGCGTGGAGAGCGTCCCCGAGCGCGGCGCGGCTCGGTGAAGGCGAAGGGGAGATCGGTTGGTGGCGGGGAAGCTCCGGTGCTCGATTACTCCTCGCCGGAGTTGCGGGTTGCGGTGGCCAGCTCCGGGCGTGGACGAACTACTCGTTCTGGTGCACCAACAACTGCGGAACCAAGTCAAAACGAAGCGCAGCAGAAGGGCAGGAGAGTAGAGGGAGTAGGAGGGCTCGGGGTCGACGGAACTGACCGAGGGGCGAGCTTTTTCGCCGGCGGCAATGGAGATGCGACCGAGCTCGATTTCCGCGGCCTGGAGGCGAGATTAAACTAGGGTTTCGAGGGGGAAAAGGTGCGGCGGTGTCCGGGGTATAAATAGGAGGCATCGGAGTCCAGTTCCCGCACGAATCGGAGAGGAATCCGTCCACGATTCGATCTCCAAAATCTGCGTTCGTTCTGTTAGAGGAGGAAGACGATCTGCTGACGTCACTGCTGACGTCAGCGTCTATTTTCTTTTTCTGATTTTATTTCTTTAATTCATAATCTTTGGTTTATAACTCCAAATGATGTCAAATTAATTTCTAAAAATTTGTAAAATGTTTATCTTTCTGTTAAACCAATTGTAAGTGTGTTTTAAACATTTTTGAAAATTAATATTTTGAAATATTGCTAAATTACAAATTTGACACTTAAAGTCAAATTTGGATATATTTCTTATTTAAATTTTCCTTTGGCTAAAATAAGTTTGTAAAAATATCCACATTCCAATATGTTTGAAATTAAGTTATTTAAACTTGTTTTGCTGAAATCATTCATCTTTATCTTCATATTATTAAACATACAAATAATGTTTTTAGGAAAAATGTGAAAGATGAGGTATTCATTTTTAATTTAAAATAATTTGTGCACATTATATTTTTGATTTATGATAATTCATTTGAAAACTTTATAACAACTTTGGAAAAGGTTTCTGTTTTGATTTTTATTCTTATTTAAATTCCATTAATCATTCCATGTTCTGAAATTAACAGATGGAATTCATTTAATCCAATGAAATGTTTTGTAGTTTGTAAAATAATTATCAAATTGTATTTTAAGGTTTTTGAAATACATGAGATAATAAAATGTTTTAAACTATGACGTTTGAAATATTAAACTTTGAAATCTTTTATATTTGGTTTCTTTATGAATTGAATATTTTATTTTATTAAAAAGAAAAGTTTTAAATTTTAGTGATTTTTGAACATTCCAAAAAGTTGGGATGTTACAGACTACCACCCTTAAAAGGAATCTCGTCCCCGAGATTCGGAGAAGCTAGAAAAGAAAGCACGGCTTGAATGATTTTAATAACTCGAGAAGTTTTGAGAAATGGATTTTCTGACATGGAAATTTGAAAACTTGACAGGGAATTGGTTTTTCTGATTAGGAAGATGGAGAGAAGATGGTTTGAGATTTCTGGGTTTAAGAGACTGGGTTTGAATTTTTTTTAGGTGGCTACCACCCTTAAAAGAAAAATTTTGTTGATCATCAAACATTCTAATGCACAACCAACAATCAAAGATAAACTATTACAAACATCATCTAACAAACATCAAGCAACAAAGTTCAAAACAAACAATCAATCTAGTATGGTCATATAGCCAAGTTGATATGATCAATACACTAACACGATATCGTCATTCTATTTTTGGTGGTGGTCAAATCTACCTCCTTCATGAGTGCTCCAAGTTCTTGTTCAACTTTCTTGGATATCTTAGAAGTGTTGGTCGAATCCTGGTTCTTCAGTGGTCTTCCATATATGCAGAACTTCATGATTAATCATAGCTTTTCCATATGAGGCAGCAGAATTCAGACTTAGTCTATAAGAACATGGTCATCTAGAAAAAAAAAAAAAAAAAAGATAAGAGGTTTTCAGAAGGTTGATAGTAGATGAGAATACGAGAATGACATAGTGAAAAGATTTGTTTTTAGAAAAGTGAAGAAAAATAGATTTTCAATCCTATGGTCAAACCTATTTCTATCCAAACCTAGGGTTTCGAACCTACAGGCAACCTGGCTCTGATACCATCTGTAGCGTACCTGCACTTTAAATAAGGCAGATACCTGTGTATAGTGCAAATCCCTGGATCGTTTCACTTGCACACACAGTTTACGATGTAATATCACAACAAAGGTCAATTTTATTACATCGATGATCCAGAATTACAAAATATTCTTTACAAATTGCATAGCATAAAGCTAGCTTTGAAAAGTACACAGCGGAATACAATAGCAGTGAGTCTCTAATAACTTTCATGCTGCCACAGGCGAAAACATGTTGGTTGTAGACTCGAAACCTTTCAACGAAACCTCACTCGTCAGCTGATCAAATCTGCAATAAGAAAAATATTGCAACAACGTGGGTCAGATTCCATTAAAAATGGAGTCTGGCAAGTGACACTATGGTGGACACTTAAGACAGTAACTCTAAGCCTATATGAATATTTGGCTGGTGGAGCTCAAGGCTAATTTGCATAAAGCCAATTTTTCCTACTCTTTGGAAAACACTTTTCTTCTATTCGAGACATCCGTGGCATGAAATCCACTGCCTCATTCTACCCTTGTTCACCCATCAAGTTTTACTTTTGAAGTTGGAATGGTGGAATCCTCCGTTGACGTCCTTGATCTGCTGCTCAAAATTGTCCGTAACCGGGGACACGGCTAAGTACTTAGTTTTACACTCTGCAGAGGTTGTGCACTTTCACCATTGTACCCATTCAACCCAAGTATCCTTTACACACCATTAGTGATAAGGAAAGGAGAGAATGAGACGAGATCTTTCAGAAGCATTTTCCCTCCCCATACTGGCTTGACCCGTTCCACCTATCATCCCCCTACATCTGCTTGTCAAGCCGGAGAGAGTCCACGCAACATAATTGATCAAGCCAGAGCCCATATGGCAATGGCTGCACTGGAAGCAATCGTCACTTGGAGTTCTTCAGATTCCTCTGTTCCTGGGTGGCCGTCCACAAGTGCACTTCTGGGTGAAAACCACCATACTCATGGCCCTAAGTAGAATAGAAATTCATCCTAGGCGAAGACAACCACAAGCATAGTCCCAAAAGCCACTCAACATAAACCAACAACCAATTCCACCCAGGTGTTTCATTTAACTTAGTGGATGTGCACTCTCAGGTGAAAATCACCATGCTCACAGCCCTAAGTAGAATAGAAATTCATCCTAGGCGAAGACAGCCATGAGCACAGCCCTGAGTAGTGACTTAACATTTTGTAAAACCTTTCATCAATTGCATAGCATCAATATTTCTGTTAAGTATGATATAGGAACCTAGACACAGGAATAAGGAATTCTACAGGTTTAGCATAGCAACACATGCATATAAAAATACACTAAGTAATGCATAAAAATAGGAAGTTTATGAGGTGTGCCACTTGCCTTTGAATGTTGTCGTTGTTCACAACTCTTTTCAACAACGAACGTTTGCTCTCCGTTTAATCTAACAGTAGAGACAAGCAACAATACAACAATCAACAGCAAGCACAAGTCCACCATGCAAACAAACACATACTAGATGATTAAATAAGTTTTATAAAACTTTCTAAGGAAAATATGTTTATGCATGATGTGCAAAATATTCCTAAGGACTAGAAATACTTTTCCATGCCATGGAAAATATTTTAAGTTAATGTAAGGCAAATGTGTTGGTCCAAAAGGACTAAGGACTAAAGTCTTAAGTTGGATAAATGCACTTTGTTCTATTTCTTAAGGAAACAAGCACTCTAATGGCTTAGCCATGATGTGCAAAATACTTAGAGAAATTACTAAGTCATTTGTTCAAGATGATCACCATTATTATCAACTCTCTGTAAGTTGGACATTCACTATAGTGAGAGAGACAGACACCCGGCCAGCCACTTAAATTGTGGAACAGGTCTCATGTACGTGGACATGTAAGGTTTGTTTCCAGGCCGCTTCATCTCACTATGCTGCTAGGATCCAACAACATCAAGATGATAACATCATGATCAAAATTTGATTAAGTCTAAAAGACAAGATTAGGCAAGAGGGAAGGATAGAAAGGAAGATGTAGTTCTCCTCCAGGCTTTGTCTCCAGACTTGTAGTTTTCTTCTGGATGAGGTATTGGTTGAAGTCCTGGTTGTCCTGATGAATCTTCAGACTTGATGGTTCTTGTATCCTCGAGGCTGGTCTTGGATTTACTTAGTCTTGATGAAATCTCAGAGGAGAGGGAAAGGACAGAGAGAGAGACTTAGAGAATAAAAGGGAGTTGGCCTTCTTGAAATTCTTCTCTCTTTTCTTCTAAGTGCTTGACATCTTGAGGATGCTTCCAGAGTTTGTTTTCTTCTAAGTCCTTCATGAAGTCTCAGAGAAAAGAGAGAGAGGGAGAGAGCAAGACTTGGAGATCTTCTTCTTGATTTTCTTCTAAGTGTTTCTTCTCCTTGAAGATACTTCTGAAGTCTTGTTTTTGGCTAAGTCCTTCAATGGTCTTCTAGCTCCATCTTGAAAACTACTAAGTGTCTAGTGCATAGCACTTTTCACAAAATACTAAGATTGAAAATAATCCTAACTTAGAAAAAACTATTGAAGAGGGGTTTTCCTATGAGAATTATACCTACAATATAAAATATGCTATGAATGAAATGCAATTTAATTCACAGAAAACATAAAAATAACTTTTGTGATTCCTTTAAATATATGCATGAATTTATAGATGCAATTTAAATAAATTCCTAGTTTTTGGAAAATAAAATAAAAGAAATCATTTATAAGATTAAAGTTTCCTATGACTAAATTTTTATAACAAAATCTTATAATTAATGTTAATGGACAGAGAGCATTTAATTAAATCTAGTGCAATTGGATTTAATCAAAAATAATGTTTTTATTAAAAGTTATTTCAAAATTAGTCAAACTATTCAATTTAAACACACAACCATGAAATCATTCATAATTTACTCCAAACTATTTTATATCAGTGGTATTAATTTACATATATTCCAAGGTTGCTAAAACATATTTATTGGCAATTTTTGGATTTACAGATTTAAAGTTATTGCAAATATACTCAAATTCACCATTTGAAATTTGAATATTTTATACTAAGTCAAATTTGAATTTTGTCTGATCCAAATTATTCTACACATCCAGAGCTTTCCAAATATATAAAAATTATTAAATTTGGAGTTGTGGTTGAAAAGTTGTGAGAGATCTAAGTGACAGGGGTGTTTCTGCAAAATTGCCAATTAAAATTAATTAGGGAAATTGTTTTCCACGTGGCAGCTGACTGGGCAGTGACGTGGCTGTCCACGTGGAGCTGACGTGGTTAAGTGGATGAATCTGGATCGTTAGATCCAAATCCGATGGATCTAATCTATCTGTACCGTTTCGTTTAACACCTTCTAATCCTGGCCTTAGATCACAGATCGGACGGACGAGGATGGATGACCGTACCGTGGCGGCGCGGTTCGCCGGAGATGGCGCGGATGACGACGGCGCGGCTTCGGCGTGGATGTTCCGGGCGTTTCCGTGCCTCCCCGGATGCGTGGAGAGCGTCCCCGAGCGCGGCGCGGCTCGGTGAAGGCGAAGGGGAGATCGGTTGGTGGCGGGGAAGCTCCGGTGCTCGATTACTCCTCGCCGGAGTTGCGGGTTGCGGTGGCCAGCTCCGGGCGTGGACGAACTACTCGTTCTGGTGCACCAACAACTGCGGAACCAAGTCAAAACGAAGCGCAGCAGAAGGGCAGGAGAGTAGAGGGAGTAGGAGGGCTCGGGGTCGACGGAACTGACCGAGGGGCGAGCTTTTTCGCCGGCGGCAATGGAGATGCGACCGAGCTCGATTTCCGCGGCCTGGAGGCGAGATTAAACTAGGGTTTCGAGGGGGAAAAGGTGCGGCGGTGTCCGGGGTATAAATAGGAGGCATCGGAGTCCAGTTCCCGCACGAATCGGAGAGGAATCCGTCCACGATTCGATCTCCAAAATCTGCGTTCGTTCTGTTAGAGGAGGAAGACGATCTGCTGACGTCACTGCTGACGTCAGCGTCTATTTTCTTTTTCTGATTTTATTTCTTTAATTCATAATCTTTGGTTTATAACTCCAAATGATGTCAAATTAATTTCTAAAAATTTGTAAAATGTTTATCTTTCTGTTAAACCAATTGTAAGTGTGTTTTAAACATTTTTGAAAATTAATATTTTGAAATATTGCTAAATTACAAATTTGACACTTAAAGTCAAATTTGGATATATTTCTTATTTAAATTTTCCTTTGGCTAAAATAAGTTTGTAAAAATATCCACATTCCAATATGTTTGAAATTAAGTTATTTAAACTTGTTTTGCTGAAATCATTCATCTTTATCTTCATATTATTAAACATACAAATAATGTTTTTAGGAAAAATGTGAAAGATGAGGTATTCATTTTTAATTTAAAATAATTTGTGCACATTATATTTTTGATTTATGATAATTCATTTGAAAACTTTATAACAACTTTGGAAAAGGTTTCTGTTTTGATTTTTATTCTTATTTAAATTCCATTAATCATTCCATGTTCTGAAATTAACAGATGGAATTCATTTAATCCAATGAAATGTTTTGTAGTTTGTAAAATAATTATCAAATTGTATTTTAAGGTTTTTGAAATACATGAGATAATAAAATGTTTTAAACTATGACGTTTGAAATATTAAACTTTGAAATCTTTTATATTTGGTTTCTTTATGAATTGAATATTTTATTTTATTAAAAAGAAAAGTTTTAAATTTTAGTGATTTTTGAACATTCCAAAAAGTTGGGATGTTACACTCAAGCCGCAGCAAGCACCGCAGCAAAAGCAAAAGGCGATGCAAACGTGCCAAGCCAAGAGAAGGTCCCCATGGAAGTCATGCTAATCGAAGCCACATGGACAAGACCGTACCTGGCGTACATACTGCATCAGAAGCTGCCAGCAGACCAAGTCAAAGCAAAGCGCATCATCAGGCGCTCCAAAAGTTTTACCGTCATCAACGGGGAGCTCTAGAAGAGAAGCATCTCGGGAATCCTGCAGAGGTGTGTAGACCCAGTCGACGGCCAAGCCATCCTTCTCGACATCCACGCGGGTATCTGCGGGCATCATGCCAGCAGTCGAGCACTGGTGGCCAAAGCACTACGAGCCGGGTTCTACTGGTTGACAGCCATGCAGGACGCCGAAGATCTAGTAAGGAAATGCACAGGGTGCCAAGAGTTTGCCAACAAGCCGCGCGCGCCAGCATCAGAGCTCAAGACAATACCACTAGCCCGGCCCTTCGCCCAATGGGGGCTAGACATGGTGGGCCCGCTGAAGAAATCCTCACCCGGAGGGCATACTCACCTCCTGGTTGCAGTCGACAAGTTCACCAAGTGGATCGAAGCCGTGCCCATCACAAGCTCGACCGCATCATCAGCAGTCAACTTCATCAGATCGATCATCTCCAGGTTCGGAGTACCAAACGGGATCATCACAGACAACGGCTCGAACTTCACAGCCGAAGAATTCCAAGACTTCTGCTCAGAACAAGGTATCAAACTCAGTTATGCATCTGTCTCGCACCTGCAGTCCAATGGGCAGGTGGAGAAAGCCAATGGCCTCGTCTGCAGTGGCATCAAGAAGCGACTGCGCGTACCACTAAGACGCGCAGCGGGCGCATGGGTGGAAGAACTACCGTCAGTCCTTTGGAGTCCGCGGACCACGCCCAACAGATCCACCCAGTACACGCCATTCTTCATGGTGTACGGTGCAGAAGCAGTCCTACCCTACGACATCAAGTTTGACGCACCATGGGTGGTCGCCTACGACGAGTCAGATGCAGAAGAGGCACTTGAAGACAGCATGGACATATTGGACGAAGCACGCGACATCGCTCTGGCACGATTGGCCGTATACCAGCAAGACCTGCGCAACTATCACGAACGAAGATTGCGACCAAGAGCTTTCGTCGCAGGTGACTTGGTCCTTCGCCTCAAGCAGAAAAAAGTGCACAAGCTCACCTCTCCATGGGAGGGTCCGTACATCGTCACAGAGGTGATTGGCAACAGAGCATATCGCGTAAAGGACTCGAAGACAGGAGCAGCCTGCAGCAACCCGTGGAACATTGCACAACTCCGGCGATTCTATGCTTAGTCGAATCAACCATTGTAACAAGGATAGCATGTCAAAGCGACAGGTTTCAGACGCACTCTTTCCCTTACCAGGGTACCCGTGGAACATTGCACAAAATTAGAATTGTTTGTTTTTTCTTTTGCATCAGCATGACATCATCATGCATCATTTGTATTTGTCAAACTTGAAATTCAAATTGTTGCATTTAAAGTCAAACTCCACTTTTATTCAAATGCATTTCAAATAAATTAAAATTGTGAAAGTTCATATCTTTTCAAATATTCAACTACTAAAATAAAATTGTCTACTTTGAAACTATAAATATTTTGCTAAAAGTTTTATATAACTTTTCTTTTCTTCAAAACACATCAAACAAACCAGAAAAAAATAAATAAAACATAAGGAAATAAAAAACAGAAAAAAGGAGAGAGGGCTTACCTGGGCCGAACCCCCACTTTGGCCCAAAGTCCAGCCCACCTTTCCCTCCTTCGCATCTTCTTCTTCGTACGGACAGTCAACACAGGAGAAAAAGGCAGCGAGCACCTCCCCCACCATGTGCACCTCCACCCACTCCCCCTCCTTTTAGCCGGGCCCCTCCTCTGTGCCCAAACCCTAGCCGCCCCCCTTTCCCTTCTCCCCTCCTCGCGCCGCCACCCCCTCTCCTTTCCTCTCAGTTTCTTCTCCACAAACGAGACCCCCACCACCAACTCGCCGCTGCGCCGCCCTCCATTGCAGTCGAAGACCAGGAGAGGACCCTAGGTGCAGCGCCTCGACGTCCTCGTCGTCCTCATCGATCGAATGAAACAGTGGTGTCCCCAGCGCGTCGACGCCGACCTCGTCTTCCCCGCGGCAAGCAAGCCTCCGCCGCGCAAATCCGGCCACCGTGTCGTCCCCGAGCCGAACAACTACGCCGACGACCCTCACCGTGAGATCCTCTCCCCATTCCCCTCTCCCCCGGCTCATTTTAGTCTGGTATGCGTCGAATCCGTCCTCGACCTCCTCCGTTGCCGCCATGGCCGAACCTCCAAGCTCCGCTTTTTCTCTGTTCCTCGCCCCTGCATGCAAACCCACAACAGCCCGCACCAGCACAACATCCTGCACACTGCACGCGCACGCCCAGCACTGCGCCGTCCTCCCTTGGTCGCCGCCGGCGCTCTTTACGCCGCGCGCTGCTCTCGGTTGTTCATCCGTCGTTCAGTTTCGTCAGAATTCAGTTTCGACAGGAGCACTGCTTCGGTTGTCTGTTTAAAACCAAACGCGCTTCAATCACAACAACAACACGCCACCCCGCCCTACTGGTCGGCGCAGCGCTTGATCCGTCGCTTCACATCGCAGGTTCGATCCCTCCCGGCGCATGGTGAATAAAATGCTTGTTTTTAGTTTGTTCAGCGCATTCGCATGTGGGACCCTCTTGTCATAGACTCACAGAGACATATCAGATCTGGTAATTTGCCCCGAGCCCCCTGCTCTCTGGTTTTCACACCTCAGTCCCAGAGACTTTGTTTCCATCACGAACAGGTCCCTGTAAATTGCAGAAACACCCCTAAACTTAATATGCTAATAACTTTAATTGTACAACTCCAAATTAAATAATCTTTATATGTTTAATTATCAGAAAAATAAAATGAATAACATTATGCCATTCTTATGCCATTTTGCATATCTTATTTTAATTGCTTAGTGTAATTTATTTGTTGCACCTAAATAATTAAATATGGAATGTGTTTGGCTTTATATAATTATTGCCCTATTCCATTTAATTTAATTAGATCACCCATGCCATGTGTTACCATGTTATCCAACATTTAATATTGTTGAGTAAATAAATAACTTGCACCTAAATATTAATTGTCGGGGTTGCTTTCCCGCTTAATTTGGATTAATTGCATTTGTTTTGCATCTTGCCATGTCATGCCACATTCTCGGATGATCATGCTGAATCTTTTGCCGTAGTTGTAAAATGCATCTTTTACACTTTCCAGTGTTTGTTGCTTCTTCGCAGATACGATGTTGAGATGTGTGAGCAACGACAAGATTTGCTTCCATGCGGGATTCCAGGCAAGCAAAGTTTGCTTGTTTACCTATACATTGTCTTTCATTCATGCCGTTGATCTCTGCTACCCTAGTATTCGATTCTTTATCGCGATTCCATCACATGTTTATCCTGCAACCTATAAATCTTTATCCCCACATCCCATCCCATGTTGTATGTTTATTTGTTAGCCTTGCGAGTCGTAGTGCATGCTTAGAGTTGGTTGTGCGAGTCGTTCGTTGGTTTTTTACTTCATATGCTTAGTATGATAGCTTATTCTACCTTAATAAAATGTTGTCTTATATTGGGGTGTTATAATTAACAGATAAGGCACCGGCGGAAGGCCTTGGGAGGTGTTTTGTTCTGCTAAGTGTCGACCTAGGAACTGAGATTTTATCCTCGGATCCAATTTTGAGCGCACTAACCGCTTGTGGGAGGCCCTATGAAGCCCCCCCCCCCACGCGGCTTCGATCTAATCCGCTTCTTATCCAGGGCGCCGCAAGTAGTTCAGTCTTTTCATTTGATGCATGCATATGGTTACATAACGATCTCATGATGATGGAGAAGTCTATTCTCATATAGGGTGGCACGTTCTTAGAGTGCTATGAAGGTTGATCCCGCGGGCACTTGACCTGATTAGCCGTGCACACAATCATGCGGTTCCCGGGATGGGTTGTAGAGAAGAGATTTGCCGTGTTGAGCTGCCCTACCTTTTGGCTTTGCTTTTTGGGGTTGATCGAACGAGTACGGGTCCAGTAGTGCACCCCTGCAGGGTATAATCTTATCTATTAGCCGTGTCCACGGTTATGGACGACTTCGTGATGATGCTGGCTAACAAGATCTAAACAACTTGCACCTAATTAATGTTAATTAACTTGACTAGTAAAGGCCAGTGTATTGTTTGAGTGAGGTGTGTATCTGGCGGTCAAAAAAATTGAAGCATTACTTTCAAGAGCACCCAATAGTTGTAGTGTGTGAAGCTCTACTCTCGGAGATTCTCGGTTGCAAAGATGGTAGCGACAGGTCAAATCTTATTTCTATCCAAACCTAGGGTTTCGAACCTACAGGAAACACAGTGCTCTGACACCATCTGTAGCGTACCTGCACTTAAAATAAGGCAGATATCTGTGTATAGTGCAAATCCCTGGATCGTTTCGTTTGCACACACAGTTTACGATGTAATATCACAACAAAGTATCAATTTTATTACATCGATGATCCAGACTTACAGAATATTCAATACAATTTGCATAGCATAAAGCTAGCTTTGAAAGAGTAAACAACGGAAATACAATAGTGAGTCTCCATCACATTCATGTTGCCACAGGCGAAAACATGTTGGTTGCAGACTCGAAACCTCTAAACGAAACCTCACTCGTCATCTGAACAATCTGCAAGAAGAAAAATATTGCAACAATATGGGTCATATTCCATTAAAAATGGAGTCTGGCAAGTGACACCATGGTGGACACTTAGTGGAATAACTCTAATAAGCTATATCCATATTTGGCTGGTGGAGTTCAAGGCTATTTTGCATAAAGCCAATTTTTCGTAACTCTTTGGAAAACATTTTTCTTCTATTTGAGACATTCGTGGTATGACAACCACGGTCTCATTCTACCCTTGTTCACCCATCAAGTTTTAATTTTGAAGTTGGAATGGTGGAATCCTCCGTTGACGTCCGTGATCAGCTGCTCAAATTGTCCGTACCGGGGACACGGCTAAGTACTAAGTTTTACACTCTGCAGAGGCTGTGCACTTTCACCATTGTACGCATTCAACCAAACTATCCTTTACACACTTATAGTGATAAGGAAAATGAGAAGAATGAGACGATATCTTTCAGAAGCATTTTCCCTCCCACCTGGCTTGACCCGTTCCACCTAACACCCTCTACATCTGCTTGTCAAGCCGGAGAGAGTCCACGCAACATAGTTGATCAAGCCAGAGCCCATTGGCAATGGCTGCACTGGAAGCAATCGTCACTCGGAGTTCTTCAGATTCCTCTGTTCCTGGGTGGCCGTTCACAAGTGCACGTACTCCAGGAACCATAGACATGGGCTTGAGTAGCCACTCAACTCGACTCCATACAACCTTTTACCACCCAGGTGTTTCATTCTTAACTTAGCATAATTTAGATTTTCACAAAACAACATTTGCATAGCATCAATAATTCTACTAAGTATTGCATAGGAACCTAGACACAGGAATAAGGAATTTGTACTAAGTATTACTAAGTATTACTGGGTTGGGATATGGGAACCATACCTCTGAACAGATGTCCATCATTTGAGCCACTTCTTGTTGGGATATGGGCACTAGCAGCCAGTGGTCCTTGTTCATCAGCAAAATGTCCTTTTTGATCAACAATCTTCAAGTACTCGTAGTAGTCTGGGTCGACAGTACCTTCTTCCTTCCCCTTCTTGATGGTTTCCATCAAGTCAGGATGTATAACATCCTTGTTGCACAGAGGACAGTGATAGTTTACATCATCACTGTCTGCCGAGTCAATGCTCACCATCTTTGCTGCTAGTGCAAACACAGTGTAATACATATTATTAGTACAGATGAAACATTGCTGATTACTGGAGTTGGTGCATATTGCTACTGCAAACATTGAAGATTATTAGTACAGATGAAACATTGTTGATTGCTTGTGTAAAGACAGTATAAGACAGTAAACTATGTTACTACAAATTACTGGAGTTATTGCAGATTACTACAGACAATAAAAGACAGCAAACAATGTTACTACAGATTATTAGTACAGATGAATCAACAGTAATAAGCAGTCAAAGACAGTAATATGCAGTAAAAGACAGTAAATTATGCACTACATAAGGGAACAATGACATCTTCAATCCGACAGAAGACAAATCTAGAACAATAAGGGGGTCTATTCATAAAAATCGCCACTGCGTGTAGTAGAAGTAGGGTGGGAACTTACTGCTGGTGGGCACTCCTCGCGGCGTGCCCGCGGTGAGACCGACGGCGGCGTGTCCGTGAGACCGACGGCGGCGTGTCCGTGAGACTGACGGCGGCGTATAGGCGAAGAGGGTAACCCTATTCGGCGCGTGTAGGCAATTGATATGAAACCCTAACACAACGTCACTTAATAGTTCCACAGTTTGCATTTTAGTCCCCAATGTATTATGTATCTAAACCACATCCTTCCGCAGTGTAAAATTTCCTTTTATTACCCAGTTTGCTAATTTCCAGTTTAGGATGGACATGCTTGTGTAATCTACTACAGAAAAAACATGTAACGCCCCGGGAATTTTCCCAATTAGAAAATTGTTTGTTTTCTTTTTGCATCATCATATCATCATGCATTTTATCACATCATTTATTTTATTGCATTTAAATTTAAATCACACCCTTCAAATTTAAATTCCACTTTTAAATTTAAATGCAAATCAAATTAATTTAAATGTGATATTTAAATTCTTTTCAAATATTCAAACTAATATATTAAATTGGGTATTTTTTAAAACTATAAATATTTGCCAAAAGTTATAAATCTTTTCTTGTTCTATTTTTGTTTTAAAACATGAAAAATAGGAAAAGAATAAAAGAAGAAAATAGTAAAATAGCAGGAAAAAAAACCTTCCTGGACCGAAATCCCTACTCTGGCCCATGTCCCCTCTCCCTTGTAGCCCACTCCCCCTTTCTCCCTCCTCCGTACACATCAGAGAAGAAAGCGACATATCGTTCCCCACCATGTGCCCCTCCTCACCTGCTCCCCCTCCTCTTAAGCCGCCCCCTCCTCTCTGCCCGAAACCCTAGCCTTCCTCCTCTCCCCAACGCCGCCGCCTCCTTTCTTCTTCCCCTCCGATCTCCTCTATTCCTCTTCCCCACCGAGAGGCCGCCGGAGACCAGTACGTTGCGCCGCCCCCTCCGGTGCCGTCGAAGCCCCTCGGAGGATCCCAGGAGCTGCGCGGCGTCGTCGTCCACCTCTCTACGCAAGGAATCATCCCGGGAGCCTCCGAGTCCGACGACCTTCTCTTCTTCTTCACCGCGGCCGGCGGAGCGCCGCCGCCAATTCCCTCCTCTCCGGTCTTCCCCGGCAAGCGCAACTCCACCGGCACCCTCACCATGAGCCCCTGGTTCCTTTTCCCCTCTCCCCCCACTCGTTTTTCTACCCCATCGACTCGGCCGTCCTTGCCACCGTCCGCCATGGCCATGGCCGAAGCGGTGAGCTCCGTTTTCCTCTCTGTCACTCGCCCCCTATGCGCAAACCGCACCCCCTGCACTCCCACACGCCTCCACACACACCCCGCACCTGCAGCACGCGCTCGCACGCGAAAGGCGCCGCCAAATCGTGGTCTTCGGCGTCGAATATCTCCGCCGTTCGCCGGTTTTCGTTTCAGTTTCGTCAGGCAGTTTGTGTTCCTTTGCGTGTTAAAAAGATCGAGTTGGCTAGTGTATCACAAACACCCCAAGGACCTACTGGCTAGCCCAACGCTCCATCCCGCTCGTCTGTGTGTCGCGAGTTCGATCCCTTCCTCCCGATCGAGACGAATAAAAGCGCTCGTTTTTGTTTCTTTTTCCCCCTCTGACACCCCGGCCCCATAGGTCAGCGACCGTGGCGCCACACACGCGTTGAATCAGCGCCAGGGTGGCCTAGGACCCGCGCGTCAGCGACCCTGGCTAGCGTCCACTCGGTGAGAAAAGTCACTGGCGCCAGGAATTTTTACACGGAGCCCCCTGCTCTCTGGTTTTCCCACCTGTCCCCAGAATTTATGTTTCCATCATGAATAGGCCCCTGCCTTTTGTAGTTTAGTCCAGAAACTTAAAATGCTAATAACTTTTAATGTATAACTCCAAATTAAATAATCATTATATGTTTATTTATCAGAAAAATGCAATAAATATTAATATATCATTTGTATGCCATTTTGCATCTGTTATTTTAATTGCTTAGTATAATTAACTAATTGCAACTAAATAATTAAATATGGAAGGTTAGGGGTAATAAATATATATAATGCCCTATTCCATTTAATTTAATTAGGTCACCCATGCCATGTGTTGACATGTTAACCAACATTTAATTGCTAGTAAATAAATAACTTGCACCTAAATATTAATTGTCGGAATCCCGGTTCCGCTTAATTTGGATTAAGAGCATCTCGCATTGCATCTTGCCATGCATCATTCTCATATGGTCATGCTGGATCTTTTGCCGTAGTTATAAGATGGACCTTTTACGCTTTCCAGTGTTTGTTGCTTCTTCGCGGATACGACGTTGAGATGTGTGAGCAATGACAAGATCTGCTACCATGCGGGATTCCAGGCAAGCAAAGTTTGCTTGTTTACCTATACATTGTCTTTCATCGCCTTTTGATCTCTGCTACCCTAGTATTCGATTCTTTATCGCGATCCCACCACATGTTATCCTGCAGCCCATACAGCTTTATCCCCACATCCTAATACTTGTTGCATGTTTATCTGTTGGCCTTGCGAGTCGTAGCGCATGCTTAGAGTTGTTTGTGCGAGTCGTCTGTATGTCTTATTTAATTTCACCTGCTTAGCATGATAGGTTATTCTACCTTAAAAAAATGTTGTCTTATATTGGGATATTATAATTAAAAGATAAGGCACCGGCGGAAGGCCTTGCGAGGTGCTTTGTTCTGCTAAGTGTCGACCTAGGAACTCAGTTCTTGTCCTCGGATCCAATTTTGAGAGCACTAACCGCTTGTGGGAGGCCCTATGGAGCCCCCCGTGGATTCGATCTAATCCGCTTCTTATCCAGGGCGCCACAAGTAGTTCGGGCTTTCCATTTGATGCATGCATATGGTTACCTAACGATCTCATGATGATGGAGTAGTCGATTCTCATATAGGATGGCACGTTCTTAGAGTGCTATGAAGGTCGATCCCGCGGGCACTGGACCTGATTAGCCGTTGTAGCGTACCTGCACTTTAAATAAGGCAGATACCTGTGTATAGTGCAAATCCCTGGATCGATTCATTTGCACACACAGTTTACGATGTAATATCACAACAAAGCGTCAATTTTATTACATCGATGATCCAGAATTACAAAATATTTGTTACAAGTTGCATAGCATAAAGCTAGCATTGAAACAAGTACACAGCGGAAACACAATAGCAGTGAGTCTCTATAACTTTCATGCTGCCACAGGCGAAAACATGTTGGTTGTAGACTCGAAACCTTTAAACGAAACCTCACTCGTCATCTGATCAAATCTGCAATAAGAAAAATATTGCAACAACGTGGGTCAGATTTCATTAAAAATGGAGTCTGGCAAGTGACACTATGGTGGACACTTAATGGAATAATTCTAAAGCCTATATGCATATTTGGCTGGTGGAGTTCAAGGCTAATTTGCATAAAGCCAATTTTTCCTACTCTTTTGAAAACACTTTTCTTGAAATCAAGACGAGTATGGCATGAAAACCATAAATCTCATCTTCCCTTGTTCACCCATCAAGTTTTATTTCTGAAGTTGGAATGATGGAATCCTCTGTTTACGTCCGTGATCAGCTGCTCAAATTGTCCGTACCGGGGACACGGCTAAGTACTTAGTTTTACACTCTGCAGAGGTTGTGCACGTTCACCATTGTACCCATTCAACCCAAACTATCCTTTACACACCATTTGTGAATAGGAAAGGAGAAGAATGAGACGAGATCTTTCAGAAGCATTTTCCCTCCCACTCTGGCTTGACCCGTTCCACCTAACATCCCACTACATCTGCTTGTCAAGCCGGAGAGAGTCCACGCAACATAATTGATCAAGCCAGAGCCCATATGGCAATGGCTGCACTGGAAGCAATCATCACTCGGAGTTCTTCAGATTCCTCGGTTCCTGGGTGGCCATTCACAAGTGTACATACTCCAGGAACCATATACATGGACCTGAGTAGCCACTCAACATAAACCATGCAACCACTTACCACCCAGGTGTTTCATTCTTAACTTAGTAGAATTTAGATTTTCACAAAACAACATTTGCATAGCATCAATAATTCTACTAAGTATCGTATAGGAACCTAGACACAGGAATAATGAATTCTACACAGGTTTAGCATAGCAATACTATCCTACACATGCATATAAAAATACACTAAGTAATGCATATAGAAATAATAGGAAGTTTATGAGGTGTGCCACTTGCCTTTAAATGTTGTCGTTGTTCACAACTCTTTTCAACGATACTCGGGACTCTCCGTTCAATCTAACAGTATAGACAAGC
This sequence comes from Poa annua, assembly GCA_026929855.1. NCBI lineage: Eukaryota > Viridiplantae > Streptophyta > Magnoliopsida > Poales > Poaceae > Poa > Poa annua. The sequence continues at coordinate 54,310,466 of CM049426.1, read as the reverse complement.
AACAATACAACAATCAACAGCAAGCACAACTTCACAATGCATGCAAACACATACTAGATGAATACATAAGTTTTATAAAACTTTCTAAGGAAAATATGTTTATGCATGATGTGCAAAATATTCCTAAGGATAGAAATGCTTTTTCATGCCATGGAAATCTTTTAAGTTTATGCAAGGCAATTAGGTTGGTCCAAAAGGACTAAGGGCTAAGGTCATAAGTTGAATAAAATATTTTGTTTTATATCATCTTGAATAAGCACTCTAATGGCCTAGTCTTGATGTGTAGAAATATTTAGAGTAAATACTAAGTTATTTGTTCAAGATGATCAACAATTATTTTCAACTCTTTGTAAATTGGACATTCACTATAGTGAGAGAGACAGACACCCGGCCAGCCACTTAAATTGTGGAACAGGTCTCATGTACGTGGACATGTAAGGTTTGTTTCCAGGCCGCTTCATCCCACTATGCCGCTAGGATCCAACAACTTCAAGATGATAACATCATGATCAAAATTTGTTTAAGTCAAATGTGAAAGACAAGATTAGAAAAGAGGGAAAGATAGAAAGAAATATGTAGTTGTCCTCCAGGCTTCATCTCCAGATTTGTAATATTCTCCTTGGTGATGTCTTGATTGAATTCTTGGTAGACTTGAATAATCTTCAGACTTGATGATTCTTGTATCCTCGAGGCTGGTCTTGGATTTTGAGTTCTCAGAGAAGAAGAAAAGGCAGAGAGAAAGACTTAGAGGATATAAGGGAGGTTGGCCTTCTTGAACTTCTTCTCACTTTTCTTCTAAGTGCTTGACATCTTGAGGATGCTTCCAGAGTCTGTTTTCTTCTAAGTCCTTCATGAAGTCTCAGAGAAAAGAAAGAGAGAGAGAGAGCAAGACTTGGAAAATATTTCTGGTTGGTCTTTATGAACTTCCTCTTGATTTTTCTTCTAAGTGCTTCTACTTCTTGGAGATACTTCTGAAGTCTTGTTTTGGCTAAGTCCTTCAATGGCCTTCTAGCTCCATCTTGGAAATCCTAAGTGTCTAAGTGCATAGCACTTTACCAAAACACTAGCTTGAAAATAATCCTAACTTAGGGAAAATAAGGAAGGAGTTTTCCTATAAGGAGTATAACTATACAATAGATATGTCATGCATGCAATGCAATTTATTTCTAAGGACAACACTTAACAAAATAAAACAACTAAGTTTTCTAGATGCTAAAATTTTATAAGGAAAAGATTTAGCATCTTTAAGATGTTGAAATTTTTCTAAGGAAGAGTGTTGTCGAAAAATAGTAATCAAATATTTTCTAAGGAAGAATTTATTTTGTTTAAAGAGACAAAATATTTCTAAGTACCTTTTAATACCAAAGTGGTCATAATATGACTAAGTAATTTATAATTCGAATAGATGATGAAATTAATTTTAATATATTTTTAATAAGTTTTTTTATTCATTAAAATATCATTTAAAGTATTAAATCAATATTATTTACAAAATCATAGAAAAATTATTCTACAAAATTAGTAGAAAAATACTACTGTCAATACTTAGACATTCAAAGTTATAGCAAAAGAGTTTGATAAATTTTAAATTTCAAATTTGAAGTTATGTTCAAATTACCATTAATTCCACTTTTTAATTTCAACAAATTTTAATTTGACAAAACATAAAAGTAATGATGCCAAAAGTTTCTACGTGTCATAAGCTTTCCAAAAATATTTTATTTGTAAAATTTGACCAAACCAATAAAAAGTAGTGATAGATTTAAATTTTAGGGTTTTTCTGTAAAACTGTCGGTCTTCGGTTGACTGTTGACTTTGACTGCTGACTTGCGAATTAACTTGCTGACGTGGCAGGCTGACTGAGATTTGACTACGAATTTGACCTAAAATAAAGTTGCTCGGATGGAAAACACTCTTAACGAAAGTTGTAGAGAATTATGTGCTCTTTCTAATTATCACAATTATAACATAAGTGGATGAATAGATTGGTCACAAATCTCAAAATACCTTTCTGGTCCGAAACTTTAAACGCGAATATCTCTCAGCTCGCTGAATCAAAAGAGGTGAGGCATGGGGCAAAAGAAAGGTCTTGATCAGTGGAACAACTTTCGTATTGTCGTCCCAAACTTTTGAGATGGTTTGGTTACTCGAATAACATCAAACACGATCTGTATTATACAGAAAATTACGTACGTTAAAATAAAAAGTTGTCAACAGGAAAGTTGTAGATATAGAGTAGATCTACCTTTGCACCGAAGGAATTTCGATTTGGCGCAACAAGCGCGAAGAGATCTGAGAAATACGACTTCAGATCTGATGGATGACGATTCGAAATTCTTCCTCCACGCTTGATAAACAAAGTTGAGGTTTATTGGGATGGAAAGGTATCGACGAGATTTACAACAATGATTAAGGCCACGCCGCGATTGGAGATGGTTTGGTTCGTCGAACGAACAAAATACTATTTAGCTGATTAAGGTTTCGGTGGAACGAAAAAAGTAAAAGAGATGCCGGCGACTACAGGGGTTTATATAGGCGGAGGGATGGTGGAATAGATAGGGCTCGGAGTTGTGAACGCGTAGGATTAAGCGGATCCGGATTTGGAGTTATATTTCTTGAGATATACGTGTTTGAATAAAAGGTTGCTGGAAAAACGAATTTCAGGGTTTGAGTTGGATACGATAGCTCGGTTCGGTTCGTTCGTGGGCCGGTCGGCTGGCCCGATTTGTTTTTTTTTCTTTTTTTCATAACTTTTATTTTAGAACTCCGAATTAAGTGAAATTAATTTCTAAAAATTTCTAAAAATCATATCTTTATTTTAAAACATTTATGGACATGTTTTGACCACTTTTAAAAATATTAATTTTGAATATTTGATTTAATGCAAATTTGACACTTTTGTCAAATTTGGAAATAGAAATTTAATTAATTTATTTATGGCTAAATAAAATTTGGTACCACAATTGTTAACATATGAAAATAATTATTTCTAATAATTACAATCAAAATATTAAAGTAAAATAAGATAAATAGCATAATCGTTATTTTATTTTTAATATTTTCTCAAATAGGTTTTCAAGTGGAAATAATATTTCCACCATTGTAATTTCAAATATGAATAATGCAAGAAAATGATGAATGCATGCATGAATTTTGTTTTCAAATCGACATACAAATAGTTTTCAAAAAAGTTTTTAATTTTTCTGATTTTTCAGAATTTGAAAAATCTTAGGATGTTACAGACTACCACCCTTAAAAGGAATCTCGTCCCCGAGATTCGGAGAGGCTAGAAAGACAAAGAAAATGATTGAATGATTCTGATAGCTCGAGATGTTTTGAGAAATGAAATTTCTGACATGGAAACTTGAAAACTTGGCAGCGAATGATTTTTTTGATTAGGAGCGTAGAAAGAAAGATGGTTCGAGATCTCTGGGTTTAAGCGACTGGGTTTGAATTATCTAGGTGACTACCACCCTTAAAAGAAATTTTTGTGGTCAGTATAGAAACTTTGTTTAATCTTGTTTATTTCTCTGATGTAGAGCGTACAAGTATTCAAAATACAATGGCATGTGGTGGATACAGAAAGTTTTTAGCACTCACGTTTTCCACTCGGTCCTTGGAGAGATTTATCCTTCTTCCACTCAGGGCAGCCACTGACATAGTGTCCTATTGCTCCGCATCTGCGACATGTCACGGGACTGATGATTTTCTTATGCGAGCGGGTAAGGCATTTCTCCTTCATCTTTTCTGGGCACTTATCAGCATAATGTCCCTTGCCCTTACATTTGAAGCAAATTACGTCACTTAAGTTCTTCTTCTTCTTTGGTGTTTTCAGGGCTAACGGTTCTTCCAAATCTTGTTTGCTATATTCTATCTCAATTAAAGAAGTCCAGTCTCGTTTGATGTGACAACTTCGAGCCAGGTGATCTCCCTTACACTTATAGCAACACTTGGAGTTACTTTTGGATATCATCGGGTGTGACTTTACTCCCACTTCATTATCCATCTGGGCAGGAGCTTCAATCGTCCTTGGACAATGATTTGGTTCAGTGTCCTTACCAATCTTCTCCTTTATGCAGTTCGATGAACAATGTCCTTGTTCCTCCAGGGTCTTCATGAGATACTGTTGCATTCCTTCCTTGGTTTGCTGGGTAGCTTGTTGCACTAAGGGATAAAGTTGACACTAGGTTGGGACATGGTTTGTTCCTTCACACAGGAAGCAAGTAACCCGTCTTGTGCGGCATCCTTTAACTGGGCGTCTGGTATGACCATGAGGCCACTCATCAGAACATTCTTTGGACGTATGTCCTATCTCTCCACAAGTTTTGCATGCCTTTAGTTTGGTCATAAGGTTCTCTTCAAAATCACTATGGTTTTGATCAATCTTAGTCAGTTGGTCATTGATCAACTTCCACAGCTGACTCTGGTTCTCTAATAGTAGTCGCATAGTTGTATGCAATTCATTGGTGTTGGTATTGGGGTGAGACATCTGTTTGGTTTAGAAAGCAATGAGTTGAATTATTTGTACTTATGGAGGAATCCTAGTTCAATAAAACAAAACAAGGCAACCAATCTATAACATAATCAATCAACATCTAACAAACATCAAGCAACAAGGTTCACAACAAACAATCAATCTAGTATTGTCATATAGCTAAGTTGATATGATCAATACACTAACACGATATCGTCGTTCTATTTAAGTGGTGGTCAAATCTACCTCCTTCGTGGGTGCTTCAAGTTCTAGTTCAACTTTCTTGAATATCTTCGAGGTGTTGGTCGTATCCTGGTTCTTCAGTGGTCTTTCATGCATATAGAACTTTATGTTGCATCGTAGCTTTTCCATATGAAGCAGCGGAATCAGACTTAGACTATAAGAACATGGTCATCTAAAAAAAAGATAAGATGTTTTCAGAAGGTTGATAGTAGATGAGAGTATGAGAGAGGATAAAATGAAAAGTTTTGTTTTTAGATAACTGAATAGAAATAGATTTTCAATCCTATGGCCAAATCCTATTTCTATCCAGACTTAGGGTTTTCGAACCTACAGGCAACACAGTGCTCTGATACCATCTGTAGCGTACCTGCACTTTAAATAAGGCAGATACTTGTGTATAATGCAAATCCCTGGATCGATTCATTTGCACACACAGTTTACGATGTAATATCACAACAAAGCGTCAATTTTATTACATCGATGATCCAGAATTACAAAATATTTGTTACAAGTTGCATAGCATAAAGCTAGCATTGAAACAAGTACACAGCGGAAACACAATAGCAGTGAGTCTCTATAACTTTCATGCTGCCACAGGCGAAAACATGTTGGTTGTAGACTCGAAACCTTTAAACGAAACCTCACTCGTCATCTGATCAAATCTGCAATAAGAAAAATATTGCAACAACGTGGGTCAGATTCCATTAAAAATGGAGTCTGGCAAGTGACACTATGGTGGACACTTAATGGAATAATTCTAAAGCCTATATGCATATTTGGCTGGTGGAGTTCAAGGCTAATTTGCATAAAGCCAATTTTTCCTACTCTTTTGAAAACACTTTTCTTGAAATCAAGACGAGTATGGCATGAAAACCATAAATCTCATCTTCCCTTGTTCACCCATCAAGTTTTATTTCTGAAGTTGGAATGATCGAATCCTCCGTTTACGCTCGTGATCAGCTGCTCAAATTGTCCGTACCGGGGACACGGCTAAGTACTTAGTTTTACACTCTGCAGAGGTTGTGCACGTTCACCATTGTACCCATTCAACCCAAACTATCCTTTACACACCATTTGTGAATAGGAAAGGAGAAGAATGAGACGAGATCTTTCAGAAGCATTTTCCCTCCCACTCTGGCTTGACCCGTTCCACCTAACATCCCCCTACATCTGCTTGTCAAGCCGGAGAGAGTCCACACAACATAATTGATAAAGCCAGAGCCCATATGGCAATGGCTGCACTGGAAGCAATCGTCACTCGGAGTTCTTCAGATTCCTCGGTTCCTGGGTGGCCATTCACAAGTGTACATACTCCAGGAACCATAGACATGGACCTGAGTAGCCACTCAACATAAACCATGCAACCACTTACCACCCAGGTGTTTCATTCTTAACTTAGTAGAATTTAGATTTTCACAAAACAACATTTGCATAGCATCAATTATTCTACTAAGTATCGTATAGGAACCTAGACACAGGAATAAGGAATTCTACACAGGTTTAGCATAGCAATATTATCCTACACATGCATATAAAAATACACTAAGTAATGCATATATAAATAATAGGAAGTTTATGAGGTGTGCCACTTGCCTTTGAATGTTGTCGTTGTTCACAACTCATTTCAACGATACTCGGGACTCTCCGTTCAATCTAACAGTATAGACAAACAACAATACAACAATCAACAGCACGCACAACTTCACAATGCATGCAAACACATACTAGATGAATACATAAGTTTTATAAAACTTTCTAAGGAAAATATGTTTATGCATGATGTGCAAAATATTCCTAAGGCTAGAAATGCTTTTTCATGCCATGGAAATCTTTTAAGTTTATGCAAGGCAATTAGGTTGGTCCAAAAGGACTAAGGGCTAAGGTCATAAGTTGAATAAAATATTTTGTTTTATATCATCTTGAATAAGCACTCTAATGGCCTAGTCTTGATGTGTAGAAATATTTAGAGTAAATACTAAGTTATTTGTTCAAGATGATCAACAATTATTATCAACTCTTTGTAAATTGGACATTCACTATAGTGAGAGAGACAGACACCCGGCCAGCCACTTAAATTGTGGAACAGGTCTCATGTACGTGGACATGTAAGGTTTGTTTCCAGGCCGCTTCATCCCACTATGCCGCTAGGATCCAACAACTTCAAGATGATAACATCATGATCAAAATTTGCTTAAGTCAAATGTGAAAGACAAGATTAGAAAAGAGGGAAAGATAGAAAGAAATATGTAGTTGTCCTCCAGGCTTCATCTCCAGATTTGTAATATTCTCCTTGGTGATGTCTTGATTGAATTCTTGGTAGACTTGAATAATCTTACAGACTTGATGATTCTTGTATCCTCGAGGCTGGTCTTGGATTTTGAGTTCTCAGAGAAGAAGAAAAGGCAGAGAGAAAGACTTAGAGGATATAAGGGAGGTTGGCCTTCCTGAACTTCTTCTCACTTTTCTTCTAAGTGCTTGACATCTTGAGGATGCTTCCAGAGTCTGTTTTCTTCTAAGTCCTTCATGAAGTCTCAGAGAAAAGAAAGAGAGAGAGAGAGCAAGACTTGGAAAATATTTCTGGTTGGTCTTCATGAACTTCCTCTTGATTTTTCTTCTAAGTGCTTCTACTTCTTGGAGATACTTCTGAAGTCTTGTTTTGGCTAAGTCCTTCAATGGCCTTCTAGCTCCATCTTGGAAATCCTAAGTGTCTAAGTGCATAGCACTTTACCAAAACACTAGCTTGAAAATAATCCTAACTTAGGGAAAATAAGGAAGGAGTTTTCCTATAACGAGTATAACTATACAATAGATATGTCATGCATGCAATGCAATTTATTTCTAAGGACAACACTTAACAAAATAAAACAACTAAGTTTTCTAGATGCTAAAATTTTCTAAGGAAAAGATTTAGCATCTTTAAGATGTTGAAATTTTTCTAAGGAAGAGTGTTGTCGAAAAATAGTTATCAAATATTTTCTAAGGAAGAATTTATTTTTTTAAAGAGGCAAAATATTTCTAAGTACCTTTTAATACCAAAGTGGTCATAATATGACTAAGTAATTTATAATTCGAATAGATGATGAAATTAATTTTAATATATTTTTAATAAGTTTTTTTATTCATTAAAATATCATTTAAAGTATTAAATCAATATTATTTACAAAATCATAGAAAAATTATTCTACAAAATTAGTAGAAAAATACTACTGTCAATACTTAGACATTCAAAGTTATAGCAAAAGAGTTTGATAAATTTTAAATTTCAAATTTGAAGTTATGTTCAAATTACCATTAATTCCACTTTTGAATTTCAACAAATTTTAATTTGACAAAACATAAAAATAATGATGCCAAAAGTTTCTACGTGTCATAAGCTTTCCAAAAATATTTTATTTGTAAAATTTGACCAAACCAATAAAAAGTAGTGATAGATTTAAATTCTAGGGTTTTTCTGTAAAACTGTCGGTCTTCGGTTGACTGTTGACTTTGACTGCTGACGTGGGAATTAACTTGCTGACGTGGCAGGCTGACTAGGATTTGACTACGAATTTGACCTAAAATAAAGTTGCTCGGATGGAAAAACACTCTTAACAAAAGTTGTAGAGAATTACGTGCTCTTTCTAATTATCACAATTATAACATAAGTGGATGAATAGATTGGTCACAAATCTCAAAATAACTTTCTGGTCCGAAACTTTAAACGCGAATATCTCTCAGCTCGCTGAACCAAAAGAGGTGAGGCTTGGGGCAATATAAAGGTCTTGATCAGAGGAACAACTTTCGTATTGTCGTCCCAAACTTTTGAGATGATTTGGTTACTCGAATAACATCAAACACGATCTGTATTATACAGAAAATTACGTACGTTAAAATAAAAAGTTTTGAACAGGAAAGTTGTAGATATAGAGTAGATCTACCTTTGCACCGAAGGAATTTCGATTTGGCGCAACAAGCGCGAAGAGATGTGAGAAATACGACTTCAGATCTGATGGATGACGATTCGAAATTCTTCCTCCACGCTTGATAAACAAAGTTGAGGCTTATTGGGATGGAAAGGTATCGACGAGATCTACAACAATGATTAAGGCCACGCCGCGATTGGAGATGGTTTGGTTCGTTGAACGAACGAAATACTATTTAGCTGATTAGGGTTTCGGTGGAACGAAAAAAGTAAAAGAGATGCCGGCGGCTACAGGGGTTTATATAGGCGGAGGGATGGTGGAATAGATAGGGCTCGGAGTTGTGAACGCGTAGGATCAAGCGGATCCGGATTTGGAGTTATATTTCTTGAGATATACGTGTTTGAATGAAAGGTTGTTGGAAAAACGAATTTCAGGGTTTGGGTTGGATACGATAGCTCGGTTCGGTTCGTTCGTGGGCCGGCCGGCTGGCCCGATTCGTTTTTTTTTTCATAACTTTTATTTTAGAACTCCGAATTAAGTGAAATTAATTTCTAAAAATTTCTAAAAATCATATCTTTATTTTAAAACATTTATGGACATGTTTTGATTACTTTTTAAAAATATTAATTTTGAATATTTGATTTAATGCAAATTTGACACTTTTGTCAAATTTGGAAATAGAAATTTAATTAATTTATTTATGGCTAAATAAAATTTGGTACCACAATTGTGAACATATGAAAATAATTATTTCTAATAATTACAATCAAAATATTAAAGTAAAATAAGATAAATAGCATAATCGTTATTTTATTTTTAATATTTTCTCAAATAGGTTTTCAAGTGGAAATAATATTTCAACCATTGTAATTTCAAATATAAATAATGCAAGAAAATGATGAATGCATGCATGAATTTTGTTTTCAAATCGACATACAAATAGTTTTCAAAAAAGTTTTTAATTTTTCTGATTTTTCAGAATTTGAAAAATCCTAGGATGTTACAGCCGTGCACACAATCATGCGGTTCCCTGGATGGGTTGTAGAGAAGAGATTTGCCGTGTTGAGATGCCCTACCTTCTGGCTTTGCTTTTGGGGTTGATCGAACGAGTACGGGTCCAGTAGTGCACCCCTGCAGGGTTTAATCTTATCGATGAGCCGTGTCCACGGTTATGGACGACTTGGTGATGATGCTGGCTAACAAGATCATAGACAACTTACACCTAATCATTGTTATTTAACTTAACTAGTAATATAGAATTACTCTCACAATAACTGGTAACTAAAAATGTTCAATGTGTGAGTATTCCCGAATTGCTTCCTCATATTTGGTTGAGGGGGTTAATCCGAGAATGGGTTATGATTGGTGTTAGTTGTAGATGTTTACTTATGCGCTCTCTTATCCCTCTCTGATTAGACGGAAGTTGTAGCGTGTCTCTCTAGGTTGCTAGTGCTGCTGCCGCTAAGTCCACCTCCCCTATATTTTGGGAGATGGTGTAGAAAGTAGGCAAGTCGGTTTTGCTTGCCAGTGAGTGCCCTGACCCTCTTTTGGGTTGTGCTTTATGTGCAGTTACCAGGTTTCAAGTTCGACGACGTTAGCTTGGGAATCCCTCCGGTTTGGCTGGGCAGGGATATGGCGCCATTGCTTATCTTCAGGACTCTTAGTCCAATTTGCATCTTATCCGTAGTCGGATACTATTTTTGCTTCCGCTGTCATTTGAATCTTTGTATTGTATCATTTGTATCTTGACTCGTTCGAGTCGTTGTTGTAATTATATCTTCTGTTGTATTTGTGGATGTACCGGAACTGTTGTAATGTTATCACAATTCACCCACATAATGCGCATGTTTCGGCGTGCACATTATGTCTAGTGGGCGACCAAAAATCGCTATTATTCGGATTTCGGCGGGATCGCTTAAATCTACATAGTGTCGATTTTCGGGCGTCACAAAACACATGTAATAGAGTACCCGTTTATTTATCTCAGTACATACTACTAAAACTACATAGTTTTCTAGTGAAGATGAAAACTTGTCTTTTTAAACTCGCAAAAACAAAATCGTGGCCGTGGCTAAATCCAGGCTGCGATATAATATGGGCCCTGGCTAAATATTGCGTCCTGCTCCAGGCAGCAGCCCGTTACGCAACGATTGGCCTAACACCGGGATCCCAGTTCCAGATAAACATCATGGCCGCAACCCTAGAAGACAGTTGCATTGCTTCCTCGCCGCCTGACGCAACGACCGACCGACCGTTTAGGACGCCGCAGTCCGTAGCTCCTCGCGACTACGGCGCCAGATTATCGTCTCTGCACCGTCCTGGTGAACAATCATCCGAACCCGCCCATCTCATCCGAGGTAAAGGCATAGCGCTTTTTTGCTCTTTGAGTGCGGCTTGAGAAGCGGATCGAAGTAGCTATTGGATAAATTAATTTGTTGCATGCGTTGAAACGCATTGATATTAAATTTTCATGTTTCTCTTGACAACACATGCCGCCGTGCCGACCTACGTGCAAAGTTTGCAAGAGTGATTGTGAGCACAACTTTCCAAGAGGAGGCATCTTATTTCATGTCTATATGAGTGGAGAGTTCAATAGTTCGGTGGTAATTATAGACCTTGTATTTTATGTTTGTTGTAACTGTTATTCGGTGGGGCTTTTAACGTGTGTTTTCTTTTATTTTGGTCAATATGGATTGTCCCATGCTATTCAAGGTTAATGTTCAACATATCAGTAGAAGACTTCTTCAAAAAGAATGTAGTAGTAGAAGAGACTATGTCCTTTAAGGCGCATGACCACACATATAACATTGATGTGAAAATAGAAGAGTCAAAATCTAGCTTGGGAGGCGAAGGGTGGAAGAATTTCATGACAGAAAACAACTTGAAAGGTGGAGAAATGGTATGCTTCTCTCTGAACAAAAATGAGCCACGGATAACTATTGTCTATGTCCGCGGTGACACAGAGGAAGGGCCACCATGCATACTTACCGCAGATGAGGAAGATCGCCTCTTGAGAAACTTGTCGGACATCAAAAGCTTCATCGGGGTCCCATATGTGACCCGCTTGACAAGGAAAAATCTTGTTAAGCACAATATGGTATTTTCTTGACACTATCACTTAGCCCGTGTTCGTTCCCATAACTGTTGTGTGGCCGTAATCTGACATCATTGCTTTTTAGAAATTGCCTTTGGATATGATTTCCTCTATTACAATCCCGGATGATTGCTTTGTTGGACTACGCCTTGAACCTTACACCTTCAGAACCGTTGCATACAAGATCAAGACGGATGTGGATAATGTTGTGGATATATTGTTCAGAAACAACATATGCTTGAATGAAGAGGGGTGGAAGGACTTCCATGTAGGCGAAGATCTACAGTTTGAACATGTGGTTCTAATCATCGCCAAGTCCACCAATCGTCAGAACCTGAACATGATGTTTGTAATGAATATCATCTAGAGTGTTTTCTTAGAGTATCAACATCATCTAGTAGTTCGATAAGCAATTTTGTTTTCTATTTTTGACGAAACTAGAAAAGACTGCGTGCATGGTGGTCCGGAAATTTACTTTTTGTTGCTTTTTAAATTCAAAGACCCGAAATTGTTTTGCTAGAAAGTTATTAAAGTACTCCCTGCTCCGTTTTTTAATATATAAGATGTTTTAGCTATTGCACATATTGTCTAGATACACACAAAAATGAGTGAATATGGAACATACATGTCTAGATACAAGGTTAGACATGTGAATGTGGAAAGAGTATTAAAAAAATGGAGTGAGTGATATTTTACAATGAACTCATGAATTTTCTCGAAACAAGAAAATTTGAACTAGCCACCAAATTTAAACTAATCAACCGAAATTTGAACTCATTAAGCTAACAACACCGTACGTGCAGAAACAATCTACACACGAAAACCTAATTATCTAATGAGAGTTTTTTTTATGGTCATGAATTAACTTTGAAATATTTAATCCAAAATGATATTAAAATGGTAAATACTATCGGGCTGTCGGCCCAACATAACATTTGGAGAGGCCGGGGCCGACAGCGCACGTCCAAATATATATATAACCCTACTTCGTCCGGTTAAGCAGATCCTATTTCTATGCGAGCCGCCGCACCATCTCCTCAGTCCACCGCCAACGCCACCGAGCAACATGGAGAAGAGGCGTGTACAGAACATACATGCTGGTCCATTCTCTAGGAGGGTCGATGTTGACGTCAGCGCCGCCGCGGCTGTGAAGGTGGCGGAGATAGACGTACCCGATGCTGCACCGAGTGAGAAAATACCGTTGGACCTGAACGACCGGATCTCTCCGTACGACTTCATCTTTGACGAAGATGAGGATGATTCGGTATGACTTTATTTTTGCAGTTAGACTAACCCTAGACCCGCCTCATATTAAAAAAAATATAGACCCGCGACTCAGTCTAGAGTTATACAAGTCCGGTTAGATTGCCTGAGGAACTTAATTGCCTTTTATTGCTCAAGTCTCTGTGTCTGGGAAATGTGCAACTATGATTTCCTTTCCAATGTTGACATAAATTTTATATATTTCACTTTATAGTGTTTATTTCCATTGTAATTAATCATGCGTTATTTTTCCTTTAGGATGGATCTGATACCAACCTGAACACTGCACGCGATGAGGATGCGTCATACATAAAAATAATATTGTTAGAACTGAACAATGGTACCCACGAGGTTTTTGTCAACGGGACATTCAAATGCCCTTTTGATGATAAGCTGCAGAACGGCGAAAAGGATAGCCTTATAGAGCATGCTGTAGCCACATCGAATTATGCTCGAACATGTCGCACTAGGGCAAGACATGTGGCCCTCAGGACATACTTGTTACACGGCGAGGCAGATCCTTCAATGAAGAATTACAAGAGGACGAAGAAGCATTAGATTGATGTTACTTAATGATAAGCTATCTGAAATGTTAGAGAACTATATTATGTTTGGTATTTCGTGTGTTGAACTATGTTATATGGTGTTGTTTCATGCGTATGGCAACATAGAAATATTATGTTTTGCAATGAAAGGAAGTGTGTTAGTGCCTAGAGATTCTACTGATTATATTTTCACTGCTACGTTATGAACTACTCCCTCCATTCTAAATTAATTGACTCAGATTTAGCACAACTTGTACTAAATCTGAGTCAATTAATTCAGAACGGAGGGGGTACAATATGTTGTATCCTTTGTTTCTGAGTATTCAATTTATGTATTTATACTTGAACAATTTAATTTTATGAATAAATTTATGCCGAATAACTATGTTATATATATTCCATGTTGGAATGAGGTTATGATATGTTTTATGGTGTTATTTCATGTGTTGAACTATGTTATATTGCGTGATTAAAGCGTTGTGTTTGATATTATTTAATGTGTTCAAGTACGTTATACTCTGTTGAATATACATTATATCATGAATGTTGAAACAATCATGTTTTTTTAAAAAAAATAGGCCATCAACTCATGCACCGAGGCCAAGTAGATCGGTGTTTTCACAATTTAAATATACGGAGTATACTATTTTTAATTAATAAATCTTTAGACAAAGGGCCAGCTTAATTGAGAAGTGTAAAATTCGCTTTATAAAATAGGCAGACACTAAAACGTGTGGGCGTACGATGCATGGTACTGGGTCAAATCATTTGGTCTACTAGCGTAATACGTGGGCAGTGGAATCCTTGGAACGTGGCGTCCAAACTGCTGCAACACGGATCGAGGGCGGCGAAACTTAAAAAAAAAGATCGAGGGCGGCGAGACTCTTTCGTGTGTGCGGCTAGGGCTTGGAAAACCCGGCGGATGCGTGTTGCCCCGTCCGACCGCCGTCAACCAGGTGCAGCAAGAATCCACAACACTGACGCCGCCGGCAGGTTCCGCAAGAATCCCCGACACTGCCGACGGCAAGGCGGTGAAAAGCCCCTCCTAAGCAGATGGATCGTCCCCTCTCCCTGTAACTAACAACATTATACACCTTTCTATCTTCTTATATTGATTTCATTAAAATTTCATATTTCGTGATTAGTTGACATCTTGCCAGATTGATGACGAGTCCGGGCGGAGGAAAGGTCGTGGATGTATGGTGCATGGATCCCACAAATGAATCAAACATGGAGTCGCTTCATGTTGATAAAGTAAAATTTACAAACAGATTCCCATTGTTTACAAACATATCCGTGTGTTTGCTGCGCAATATCAGTATATATATATATATATATATATATATATATATATATATATATATATATATATATGTGTGTGTGTGTGTGTGTGTGTGTGTGTGTGTGTATCATTAACATAAGAATCCTACATATTCTCATTGTTGCAGCCTGATGTTCAGAATGTATCATCTAAGCAGATTGTTCCATTAACAGGGATGACTTTCAAATCTGAAGATGAGGCATATACATTTTATAACTCATATGCTATAATTAAAGGATTCAGTTTAAATAAAATCCAGAAAAAACATCGGAGTGATGGGACTTTACGTAGTAGATACATGGTTTGCTCATCTGCTCCAAGGAAATGTTGTCCAGCTCGTGTTCAATTCAGCATCATCCGAGAGGGTATATGGAATATTCAGAAAGCTGTGCTTGATCATAATCATGATCTAGTAACTCCGGATGAATCTGCACCAGAAACTGAACCAACATTCCAAGCGGGCCAGAAGGACGTCGTGACCATCCAGCATCCACCAATGAAGACTGAGGGCGTAGATGTACACCAGGATGCTGACCGCGTCACCGTTGTGGCCTTACAGAAGGAGGAGCATAACCCAGCCACCACTGAGCAGCAAAGAGTGAATGTCACTGATGAGGAGGTAGTAGCCGATGGAGATGGGTGCCAGGATGCTGACTGCCTAACTGATGCGGCCTCACAAAAGAAGGATCAACACCTCGTATCCACAAAACAACAGCCGCTGAAGGCCACTGGTGGGGATGTGGTAGTCAATGGTGAGGGCAACCGCGCTGCCGTCCTTAAGGAGCCAGAGACATACGTGCCTGCATCTAGCCATATATTGATCCCAACTGCTTGTACGATCAGGAGGTTAGCCTGTTAAACCCTATTAATTTCATCTAGTGTATGTAACTGTATATAGATTAAGCCATGCTGATTGTACTGTCACCACCTAGAGGCGCCACTGAAAAACGAGGGCCGAGATGGACGCCAGGATGCTGACCGCGTGACCAACAAGGCCTTACAAAAGGAACAACACCTCGTATCCTCCACAGAACAACAGCCGTTGACGGCCACTGATGGGGAGGGACTGGCCGATGGTGAGGGCAACGCCGCTGCCGTTCTTGAGGAGCACGAGCCACTGAAGAACGAGGGCGGAGATGGACGCATGGATGCTGACCTAGTCACCGATGCGACCTTACAAAAGGAGCAAGACCTCCCATCCACCAACACTGTGGTTAAAGAGTGGGAGACAGACTCCGAACAAGAGGTGATCTAGGCGAGGAGGTCACCAATTTTTACTCTCGGATAATTATTCTCGTCCGACCAGGAGGTGAGCCAGTAAAAAACTATTTGATCTAGTATGTAGAGTAGGTCATGCTGGATAGAGCATACTTGTTTTACACCAATTATGTTTCTGATTGTTTCTTTCACACATGCAGTACGAGTCTGATGATACAGTGGAGAATATAAATATGTTTTCTTACACACGGAAGGTTTTCGAGAAGCTGCAGAACTCTACTATCAATATAGTTAAGCTTTGGAAAGTCACATGTCCCTTTGATGGTTTTTGTGGGTACTGGAAAATTACGATAGACCATGCTATACATGAATCGAAACATGGGAAGGGGAATCGAACCAGGGCAAACCATACGGCCTTGTTAAAGCACATGCGCTATAAGGAGCCAGAGACAGATGTGTCCGATGTCAAGTCAAGGAAGGAGGTGAGTCATAAAAACCCTAATTCTTCTAGAGTTTATATTATGCTATTTTAGAAAGGGCATGCTACTTGTTTTCCACCAATTATGTTTCTGATTGTTTCTTTCACACATGTAGTACAATACAAATAAGGATTCTTACATATCGAAGGTTGTGGAGGCACTAGATGAGGGAACACACATTGATTTGTTTGCAGAAATTACTCACACATGTCCATTTGATGATGAGGAATATCAGAAATGGGAAAGCTTTAAAGATCATGTCAGATATGAAGCGCAAAACGGGTGTATGATTCAGATCAGGGCAGACTATAAGGTCTTTTTAATGGACATCCAGCTTAAAGCGGAAAGACGATGACTGACTGGATCCTTTAAGAACTTCTGCCAAGAAGAAGGCGAGGAAGGCATTAATCTTTTTTAATTTCATCATATGTCAATGTTTGACTCTATTTGTTCACGCCAGATAAACTATATGTGAATACGTCGTGTAAAATCAATATGTATGATCAAGTGCTACCAAGTGCGCTCCTTTTAGGTAGTCTGCTAGATATTTATGTAATATTGCTACCTATTGTGCTCCCTTGAGACTTCCAGATGTATGATCAAGTGATACCAAGTGTGCTCCTTTTAGACCTCCAGCTATTTATGTAATAGTGCTACATGTTTCTATCTAATAATGCTACCTATTTGTGTTTGATGAATGTGTGCATAACTTTAGCATCATGAATACTCATCTGTGTAAAATAAGTTCACAACAGAATAAAAGCTCCAGAAAATACCAGTTACTAGATGAGAGGTTTCACATCAACATTAATATTGAGGAATACAACATACAGTGACACACATGCGTATTCACACATGCAGTACGAGTCTGGTGATACAGTGGAGAATATAAAACAAACACATCAACACATAACATAGTTTAAAACAAACACCACAAACAGATGGTCAACACTTTAAGCATACCAAATGGCTTCGGCTGCCTAGTTTTCATGGCTCTCAGCCTCAAAGTAATGTTCTTGGTAAAGCTTCTGGTCCTACCTGGCCATCTTGGCCTTCTTCCTTCTTTCATGCTGGGCAGCATTTTTCCCTGGACGAGAAGGGTCGACATCCTCATATTTATCCTTCATGTACTCAAGTACGGCCTTGTGCAGTCCCTTAACCCTGGCGGTTTTCCCATGCATGCTAGCTTCCATAGCATGCTGGGCAAGTGCAAACTTGTTCCCGTCTCTAGGCTTGTCATCAAAAGGACACTTGAAACCTTTAGTAGTGAATATCGTCAAGACTCCATTCTTGGTCAGGACAGCATCCTCCAGTTTCTTCAGAGCTTTGTCGGTGAAAGAACGCAAATTATAGTTATGCACCGAGTCCCCAGGGTTGTACTGCATTTGAGAAAAAAACAAAAGAGTCTAGACTGGTATGAGATAGTTAAATAAACTATTGAGCATAGCCTAGAACATTAACAACACTGAAATCTACCTTAAATTGTGCACTAAACTCACTAAGTAAATTAGTTTTTTTGCTCACCTCTGACTGGTCGCAACTGTCGATGTCATCTGGGTCGATTAGAGGGCCGGATTCATCACTGGAGTTTTCATAATCCGTCTCCATGGCCCTCTTCTTGGGATATCTTGATACAGGGACGCAGACGACGGCGGCACTGGGCACAGCTTTCAGAATTGACCCCCCTTTCATTATCTCCGCCAAGCAATACATGTTGGTTAGTAAACCAAATGAAATTCATATGCAAGCAAAATTATGCATGTAGTAGACACAAAAAATATCTATATAATGGAAGAAAAAATGATCCATTTATTGAACATAATAAGTATCTATATAATGCAAGCAAGCAAAATGATCCATTTCTTTTTAGGTAAATTAGCAAAATTGACTTGACCTTGCACCAGTCATGGAAGTGGGCTGAACCGACCCCTTGACCTCATCCAAGCCGCACCACACACCTCACATTCCATCAAAAACACCAAGAGCAGTGTGAAACGTGGATTCATTGGAAGCACTAGGAGTATGTCAATTTATTCTTATCAGTTTAGTAGCAAATATATCCAATAAAACATTTCAAAATTGTTCCAACACTAGAAGGATATTACGATACATGTATACAATCCTAGGAAGATTCACATGTATTTGTATACCCTAATTACACAAATGAACATAGGATGTATAAGCAACTAATAAAATTGCATGGCACACCATATGTTGCTCGACTGAACCAGAAACCTTAAACCACTCCAATTTATATATAAATATATCTTCCAGTTATCTACAGCTAAGAACAGAAGCCAACAAGCTAAAGTATAAATTACAGCAATTATTAAATGATTAAATCATCCAATAGTTCATTTGAAGTAAATAAGTGTAGTGCCTAATATTACGGTACACTACTACGAGACTGCTTCACATGTCTTTGTATACCCTAATTACACTAAAATGCAAGTTAATTAAAAAGCAATCAAGAAAAATAACAAACAAGGCCTCATATGGAATTGCTTCAGAGATGGTGTGAGCGAACAACGTGGAATGAACACTACGTAGTAGTCCATTTGAAGCAAACAAGTAGTGCCTAGTTTTTAAATTTGCACTTCCACAAAACCACATAGAAGAATAAAGCATCTATAATTCTATCTGAAAGAAGCACAATAATTCCACAACATTAATATACTAGCATTTGATAGTAAGAAGAAAAGCACTAGTACTCATCGATCAGTTCATCATCCGGGTGAACTTAAGCAGCAAACCAGGATTAGTGATCTAGATAGAAATCAAATGGAATCATTTCAACACACGGGGCACGAAGCCACGAACACCGCAGCACGGTGTGTCAGTGCTTACGCTGCCACATCGGAGATACCAACGCGTGGGGATCGATTTCCATTACTAGCGCAACGGAAAACAACCGCCACACACACACCAGCAGCGTATGTTCGCTTTTACAGACCCACATGCCACCACCCAGAACAAAAACAAGCGTACATTTGCTTAATTACATGCCCACATGCAACCAAACCTGGCCAAACCGGCACCAAGCGAGAGGAACTAATCTACAACGGAAGAGGAAAAGGAACTAAAGGCTGCCAAACTTCCAGCAACAGCACCGCAGGAGCTTTTTGAACAAACTCATAAAAGCAGCAACTAGTAGACATCAAACCAGGGAGTAGAAGAGCACCGCTAGGAGTAGCAACACTGTATCGACGCACATTAAAGAAAACTGTAAATCCACGCAGAGCAACGAAACACCATAGATCTATTTTATAGCAACATTGAATCGAACAAATCGTGCAAACACTTAACAATCTATTTAATAGCACGAACTAATCTACACAGATCTTGCACACGCTAGGGTTTTTTAAAAGCTCACCTGAATGTCCATATCGGAGTAATAAGGCGGGTCGTTTGGACCGGCACCGCTCATCCTTCTGGATGCAGCATCACCGCCTCCAGTTCTGCTTCAGAGCATCACCGGCGGCTGCTCCTGCTCCCTGGTTACGTCGTCGAGCCCGTCTCTATGCACGGCCGCAACGGCGCCGTAGTCCACACCCTCTCCTCCATCTCCGGTGCCGGCGTTCACCATCGTATTCTCGTTGCGCATGGAAGAACATGGGTGGGGGAATGCGACGCCTGATGCGTTTGGGCGGTGGTTCCAGAATGTCGTGGGAGCGGAGGAGACGAGGGGGAGAAGGCAGATTTAATAGACAATATTTCCTCCCAAATAAAAGGAAATTCCAACCGTCCCGCGTTGTACTTTTTAGAGTCCGTTCACACCGGTGATTCCGATTTCACGACCGCTTCGTGGGCCGGCCCGTATATTTCTACCTTCAGTTTTATAGTTTCTTGATTTTTCTCATTTTTTCCGTTTTGTTTTCTTTACATTTTTCCGTGGGAAGAAGTAGCAGTCCGAGAGTGTTGCATGTGGGTCCACATGACCCAAAGGTGATAGAATAACCATCTACATACAAAATAATAAACTGTATACCTATGATATCACGACATGATGCCCTAATGAACTAGATATCCCACAACAAGCACCTGAACAAGAAATGTTCCTTGGGTGTCCACATGTCCGAAACGTGGTTGATGAACATGTAGAGGCTCAGAGTGTTGCATACACCCCCTAGACAACGAGGAGTTCTCGTAGACCCTTGGATGCATGTGGTACAATCCACATCTGAGATATATGTATGGACCCACATGCACCACTCCTATCTAGCGACGGTTAGTTCCCTCTAGCCATACAGGTCGACTGACCTAACTGTCTAGGAGGATTGCTTGTGGCCCACGTTTCTCAAAGGTGGTGGTGGTTAGAAGTACCTGAGAGTGTTGCATGTGGGTCCACATGACCCAAAGGTGATAGATTAACTATCTATAGAGAGAACATTAAACTGTATACCTATTCTATCACAACATGATGCCCAATGAATTGGATGTCCCACAACAAGCACCTGAACAAGAAGTGTTCCATGTTGGTCCACATGTTCCAAATGTGGTAGATGAACATGTAGACGGCTCAGAGTGTTGCATACATCACCCTAGACAACTAGGTATGCTCCTAGACCCTTTGATGCATGTGGAACCACCCACACCTGAGATGTATGTACGGATCCACATGCACAACTCCTATCTAGCCACGTCTAGTTCCCGCTAGCCATCCAGGTCTACTGACCTAACTGTCTAGGAGGGTTGCTTATGACCCACATGTCTTTAAGGTGGTGGTGGGTAGAAGTAGCTGTCCGAGAGTGTTGCATGTGGGTCTACATGACCCAAAGGTGATAGAATAACCATTTATAGAGAGAACATTAAACTGTATACCTGTTATATCACAACATGATACCCAAATGAACTAGATGTCCCATAACAAGCAGCTGAGCAAGAAGTGTTGTATGTGGGTCCACATATCCCAAACGTGGTTGATGAACATATAGACGACTCAGAGTGTTGCATTCACCCCCTAGACAACTAGGTGTGCTCATAGATCCTATGATGCATGTGGTACCATGCACAACTGAGATATATGTATGGACCCACGTGCACTGTCGGGTTATGACTTCCAGGAATCGGGGGTAGTCACTTCCTGAAGTGTAGTTCGAGAGGGGATTGAACGCAGAGGTCTAAACCCTCAAGTGGCTCCGCGACGTTGCTCGCCGGACCCGAAGAAGAGGCACACCCGACCAAGGAAGACACCGTCCTTTACCCAGGTTCACGGCCCTCGTGAGGAGGTAAGACCGCTACTCCTGCCTGTCTGTATTATATGTGGAGGATTACAGTACAATTGAGCTTGCCGGAAGCCCCCTTGAGGCAGTTCTTGCCTGGGGAGGGAAGCGATGATCTTCTTCCTCCTCCGGCCAGTGGCTAACCTCACCAGTGTTGCTAGGGTTTACAAGGGTGCTTTGCACGCAAAGGGCTGACCCTTTCTATGATGGATGTGTTCTTTCTTTTATAGGCGCCTCGGTGCTTCTCCTTCGGCTTGGCCTTCAAGGTGGCTCCCACTTACTAGTGGCAGGGTGGAGCACAAGTCCACCGCGCTCCATTCGTCGATGGACTCGGTCCATTGTTGATAAAGGTGGCGCCGTGGCCGACAGGCGGCCGACCGCGCGGTACTATCAGCAGAGCGGGCAGTCTCTGAGGTGGAGCCCGCGATGACGATCTTCGTTGGAGGGTTGCGCCGTCCACCTGCTTTATCGTCAGAGTAGAAGGTGCTTACATCTGTGCCGCAGGCGGAGCAGCTTTGTTGACCGCTTTATCGCCATGGACAGCGACGGGGTTGTGCGCCACAACATGATCATGGCAGAGGTCACGTGCGCCTTGCTGTGCTTCCTTGGCCGCGACGTTTCCCTTCAGGCCTGAGGGGAGATTCCTGTTGGACTCTCCTCAGGCGGGTTGGTTCCTCGGGGGGAGGGTCCCCTGAGGCGAGGGGTCCCTTGAGGCCCTCGTTTCATCTTCAGGCCCTCAAGGGGGAATTGTCTTCCGAGGGTCCCGCCAGGCGGTGACGCCTGGTCCTTAGTTGTTTCATCTGACTGGCCCGCGTGCAAGGTCTAGGGGGAATGGGCTCTTGATACCCCAGTTCCCACTGGGCCGACAGTAGCCCCCGGGCCCATGATGGGCACGACTGAGCCCATGGGCTTAGGCGAAGCGTCGTGGGCCCTTAGTGGCCAGTCGGCCCGAGCCACGCGGCACTTGGACGATTAACGGCCTCGCACAATCTGGGGCGTGAGTCGTGAGGGGTCCCACCACGCCCCGGTAACTGCTCTTGGAGGGGACATAAAGCCCGAGCACTGCGGCAGGGAGCCGTTACCATTTCCAATCCTTCGCAGAAAATTCCGCTCCACAGAGCTCTCCGCCTCCACGCTCTCCTGCGAGTTTCTGTTCTCCGACTCCTTCCAACCTCCGCGCCCGTGACAATGAGTCCTCTCAAGGGCAAGGGCAAGGCCGCCGCGGGGTCCTCTTGCCAGGCGGAAGCCACGGAGACCGTGATGGACGGGGCGCTCCTCGGCGTGCGCGTCAACGAGAAAGCACTCTCCAAGGTCCGTTACCTGGTGGCCGACCGGACGAACGAGCACGGCGCCACCGCCCTGAAGCCTGTGGCGCACGGGAAGCGCCCGAGAGGGTTTTTCCCAGTCTTCCAGCACTGCCTGGCCGCGGGACTGGTGTCACCCTTCTCGCCGTTCCTTGAGGCGGTGCTGGCGTTCTACCAGGTGCAACTGCTGCACCTGCACCCCAACTCCGTCCTCATCCTCGCCGTCTTCGCCTACCTCTGCGAGGCGTACCTGGGCCTAAAGCCCACGGTGGCGCTGTTCCGGTGCTTCTACGCGCTCCGGAACACGGCGAAGAACGAGCGCTCCGGGTGCGTCTCGTTCTGCATCGTCGATGGCATGGGGGGTGTCTTCATCCCCATGTCCTGGAGCGAGGGCAAGGCCATCACGTTCGTGACGAAGAAAGTAGACGACTTCCGCCAGAAGTGGTTCTTCATCGGGGTGGAGCGTCCATGCGCCTTCCTCGAGGTCCCCGACGAGCCTCCGGTGAAGAACTCCCATTGGGGTAAGGCTACCTTCAACGGTGCCATGAATGTTAGCCTGATGGGGCGCCAGAGCTTCCTTCGTGAGGAGGGCCTCACGGGGCAGATGGTCGTGGCGGACTTCGTGACTCGCCGCATCGCGCCCCTGCAAGCTCACTCGGTCCCCATGTGGATGTACTCGGGGCCGAACGACAAGATGCGGCTCCACGTTGAGGACAACGACAAGGACGTCGTCGACAACATCCTCTCCGCGCTCTTCGTCAACCCCTCTGTGCTTCCCGTGGATGAGCTCCGCGCGGCGCTCCGGCCCCTTCATCAGTACAACCTGACGGAGCGCATGGCCCTCCTGGAAGGGATGCATCCGTTCACCCCGACAGGCCCGGCGGACTCCGATGTGCCGATGCCGGCCCCGCGGGGAGCGGAGGGGGCCGATTCTCCTTCGGCTTCAGGAGCTGGCCTAGGTGAGGAGGAAGCCCCAGCTGGGGAGGTCTCATCTTCTAGAGATGGGCCGCTTACTGACGAGATTTGTGATATCTCGTCAGGCGACGAAAACGCCTTCGTGGTGGCGCCCTCGCGCCCCGTGGAGGAGGAAGCTGAGGAAGGGGAGGCCACGGACGCGGGGGGCTCTCCAGGAAGGTGCTGCGCCTGCTAAGCGCCACGGCAGGAGCCGTGGCTGACGAGGCCGCGAGGCCTGTGGAGACAGCCCCAGCGGTCCCCCTTGAGGAGGCGCCTCAAGTAGAGGTGACTGCGCACCTCACGGGGGCGGCTGGCCCTCATGTAAAGGAGAGCGCCGTAGGCCTGGATGCTCCTGCAGCGTCGCGCGAGCCTCCGGCGGTGGAGGGCTCAGAGGCGAGAACTTTTGTGCCACCTCGTGCTGCTACTCCACCTCGTGCGGCTATGCCTCCGCGCGAGGCTACTCCGCCACGTGCGGCTACGTCTCCGCGCGAGGCCACTCCGCCATGCGAGCCAACGCCGCCGCGCGCGTCGACGCCTCCGAGTGTGCCTGCTGCGTCGCCTGCGCCCACCGCTTCTGCACAGCCCGCGACGGAGACCTGCGAGGCACCAGCAAGCGCGGGCGCGTCTGCCGGGGACCGTTCTTCCTCTCCTCCCCGCCAACCTGGAGGTGAGGAGTGCCTCGCGGCTGCAGAGCCTGAAGGGGGCACGGGCTCCGGCGGGGCTCAAGCTAGCCCCCTTGTTCTTCCCGAGGCCGGACCTGCGGGACTCGACGCCGAGGCCGGGCCTTCTATGAGCCGAGACCTGGTGCTCCGCGGCTGGGAGTGGAGCGCGGGGCGTAGCGAGGCCGCCTTTGGCCTCGTGAGGGAGTCCCTGGAGGGCATGGAGGCGCACCTCACCCTTGGGGACATATGGCTCGCTCGGCAGCAGGAGGAGCTGGCGAAGTCGTGGGCGTCCTTCCACACGGCGGTCGAGGCGTGCCGGCTGGAAGATTTGGCGCTGCAGGCCGCCCGCGAGGAGGCCATCAGCTTCGCCAAGGAGACCCGCGAGGGGGCCATCCGCGACGCTGCAGAGGTGCTCCACCCCCTCCAGGCGGAACGCGACGCTGCGGCGGAGCTCCTGCGCGAGGTCAGGGCGGAGTGCGAGGCGATGGAAGGCTCGTTGGCGCCGAAACGCCGCGAGCTGCGCCAGCTGGAGTCCCAGCTGCTCTCCACCCACCAGGACGCATCGGCTGCTCTGGAGAAAGAGTGCAAGGCCTTCGCCGAGCGCGAGCAGCAGCTGGTCCTCAAGGAGGAGGAGCTGCAGCAGCGCGAGGAGCAGCGCCTCACGGCGGAGAAGGACCTGGTTGCTCAGCGTGAGGCCCTCGAGGAGCGAGAGGGCGAGTTGGCCCAGGCGACCCTGAAGTATGAAGACAACGTCGCTGCCCAGAAGGTGGCTTACGAGCGCTTCGAGCGGCGCTTCGCAGAGAAGAAGAAAGAGGCCGAAGACGCCCTCGCGGAGCGCGAGAAGCAGTTCTGCAAGTCCACTTCTCGGAAGTACCGCGACATGGCCCAGTCGCAGGAGGACCGCTTCAAGGCCAAGCATGCCGCGGACGCTCGGAAGATCGCCGAGCTCGAGAAGGCCAACTCCAAGCTGGAGGCCCGCCTCACTCGCGCTAAGGATGGCCGCCGCCGAGCGGAGGAGGCTCGCACCGAGGCTGTCCACAACCTCAACTCCCTGGCCAAGGACGTGGAGGAGCAGGTGGCCCCGACGATGCAGCGGGCGGCGGAGGCCTCGGACTCTGCCAACGCAGCGCAGGCGCTCACGAAGCAGCGCGAGCGCATGTTCGAGGCGCTGGTTGCTCGTGGCAACGAGCTGGCCTCGCAGCTGGGAGCAGACGCGCCGCACACCGACGTTCGGGGCCGCGGCGATGTTACCATGTACTTGGTCTACTTCAACTAGCTCTTCGCAGCGCTCGAGGGTCCCGTCGCCGAGCTTCGGGAGATGATCGAGGACGAGAGTCGGCAGCTTTTGGGGGTGGTGGTGGATCGCATCTTCACCAACCTCAAGCTCCTCACGCCAGACTTCGACCTGGGTTTCGTGACCGAAACCGCCCAGGGAGAGGACGCACAACGAGTCTCAAGCTCCCTCCGCGAGCAGGTGGACGCCTTCTGCAACCGCTTCAAGCGCACGGAGGCTGCGCCGGAGGACAGCGAGGAGGAGGCCTGCTCTGCCGAGGCCGACAAGGGCGCCGCGGAAGAGGTCCAAGGCGGTGCTGCTTCCCATTAATTCATCCTCTATTGCGCCGAGCGCTTGTATCTGCACCAGCTGTGTGCTTTAGACATCTTAAGACCTTTGGCTTGTAATATACTTTTAATTGCTGTTTTAATTTGAGCTTGTCTGCCCCTCGTGAGGTCTCTTTGGACTCATCTTCATGTCTATTTGTTCTCTGCGTCGTTAGGTCCCATCTCTTCGTGCCATGACTCCACCACCTCGGTATGCGGGAGCAATGACTCCGCAAGGCCGGGGGGAGTTTAGGCCTAGGAGAGGTAAGAGCCTTGAGTCGCGGTGCTCAAGTGCCCCCCTTAGACGTGCGAGTAGTCCATGAAGCGTAAGGGAAAGGGAAGTCGCTCGAGGGGCGAAGACGCGCTTCTCGAGGTTTACCCTTGAGTGAAGCCTTTGGGGCTTTGGAGGTTTAAGCCGTTGGTGTTTTAACCTCCAGAGACAAGAATGCTTGGAGGTTGAGCCGTAGGCTGCCTCGTCCGCTAGGAGTCTCGACGTGACAATGATCACGTGCGTGGCAATGACCACGGTTGCGTTTGTTCCCTTAGGAGACAAAGCATGTGTTTGAGGTTTAAGCCTTTTGGCGTTTTAACCTCTAGAGACGACATTGCTTGGAGGTTGAGCCGTAGGCTGCCTCTTCCGCTTGTCTTCTCGACGTGACAATGATCACAGGTGTGGCAATGACCACTTTGGTATTTGTTCCTTTAGGAGACAAAGCTATGTTTTTGGAGGTTTAAGCCTTTTGGCGTTTTAACCTCTAGAGACGAAAAATGCTTAGAGGTTGAGCCGTAGGCTGCCTCGTCCGCTTGACGTCTCGACGTGACAATGATCACGGGCGTGACAATAATCACTTTTTTAACTTGTTCCTTGCGGATACAAAAGTTTGCGAGGTTTAAGCCTTGAGCTTTTAACCTTGAGGGACAAAAAGGTGCTTGGAGGTTGAGCCGTGCAGGGCTGCCTCTTTCGCTAAGTTCCCTGACGTGATAATGATCACGGGTAGAACTTGTGCAGATGCATGATGTTCCATGGATTCTTGACGGGGACGCCGTCTTGCGTCTCGAGGCGAGCCGCGCCAGGCCTGGCGATGTGGGTGACCCTGTAGGGACCTTCCCACATCGGGGACAACTTGTGGAGGCCTTCTCTGGAGAGGATTTGCCTGAGGACGAGATCGCCTGCCTCCAGGGTGCGCGAGCGCACGTTGAGGCTGTGGTAGCGCCTCAGGGACTGCTGGTACTTGGCCGCCCGGAGGGCGGCGCGGCGTCTTAGCCCTTCAAGGAGCAGCAGGTCGTCGTTGTGGAGGTCCTCTTGTTGGTCCTCATTAAAGGCAAGGACCCGTGGGGATCCATGCTTTATATCTGCGGGGAGGACTGCTTCGGCTCCATAGATGAGTGCGAACGGCGTTTCCGTGGTGGGCTTGGGTGGCGTGGTACGGATGGACCAGAGCACCGAGGGTAGCTCATTGATCCAGCCCTTGCCGTGGCCCTTGAGGATATCGAAGGTCCTGGTCTTTAAGCCTTTGAGGACCTCTGCATTTGCGCGCTCGGCCTGTCCGTTGCTTTGCAGATGGGCGACTGAGGCGAAGCAGAGCTTGATGCCCATCTTCTGACAGTAGGCTCTGAAGATGCCACTTGTGAATTGCGAGCCATTGTCGGTGATGATGCAGTTAGGCACTCCGAAGCGGCAGACCAGGCCTCTGATGAATTTCACCGTCGCGCCTGCTGTGATTGTGCGCGTCGCCTCCACTTCAGGCCATTTTGTGAACTTGTCAATGGCCACGAAGAGGTAGCGATATCCACCTTGCGCCGTTGGGAAATGTCCCAGGATGTCCAGCCCCCAGACCACAAACGGCCACGAGAGCGGAATGGTTTGTAGCCCCAGCGCTGGTTGGTGGATTTGCTTGGCGTGGAATTGGCAGGCTTCACAAGCTTGAATGATGTCTGTTGCATCTTGAAGCGCTTGAGGCCAGTAGAAGCCGCTCCTGAATACTTTTCTTGCGAGGGTGCCGGCGCATGAATGGTGGCCGCATTCCCCGCAGTGAATGTCCTTAATCAGCAGTTTTCTTTCTTCAGGAGGGACGCACTTGAGCGCGATGCCGTTTGGGCGCTTGCGGTAGAGAATTCCTTCGAGGATTTGGTACGATTTTGCTTGGCGGGCAATTCGCTCCGCTTCAGCATCTTCCTCGGGAAGGATCCCTTTGTGGAGGTAGTCTTTGATCTCGTCGATCCATCCTGCCTCTTGGTGCACCGTTGTGAGCAACAGACGCTCCCCTGTAGGGGGCCCGCAGCCTGGAGCTCCGCTTGCAGGTGGTGGCGGGAGCGCTTCGTCTGTGCTTGCGGGCAGGGCCTCTAGGGGCTGCTTTATGGATGCCTTGAAGAGCCTCTCTTCAAAGACACCTGGCGGCTGAGCCTGCCGCTTTGATGCACGCTTGGCGATGTCATCAGCCTCTTGATTTTCCTTTCTTGGGATATGCATGAGCTCCATTCCCCTGAAGTTCTTCTCCAGCCTACGGACCTCTTCAAGGTATGCGGCCATGTGGTCATCCTTGGGCTTGTAGCTTTTGTTGGAGAAGTTGACGAGCAGCTGGGAGTCGCCCTTGATGAGTATATGCTTGACGCCTAGGGCGATTGCGGCGCGTAGGCCAGCAAGCAGCCCTTCATACTCGGCGATGTTGTTGGATATCTTGTCGATTCCGAAGCACAGCTGGACTGCGTAATACAACTTGTCGCCTTTGGGTGAGGTCAGGACTACGCCTGCCCCACCGCGGCGACAAGAGAAAGCTCCGTCGAACTTCATGGTCCAGAGGCTGGGCATTGCGGCTCCAGAGGACTCGTGCTCTTCTTTCCAGGGCTCTTCAGGGGTTGGATCAGTCCATTCGGCGAGGAAGTCTGCCAGCGCTCTTCCTTTGATTACCCTTGTGGTATCGAAGCGCAAATTGAATGGTTGTAGCTTGATGTTCCATCCTGCGACACGATCTGTTGCATTTGGGTTGCGCAGAATTTGCTCCAGGGGGAAAGAGGTTACCAAAGTGATGGGGTGCCCCTGGAAGTAGTGTCGCAGCTTTCTTGAGGCGATGAGGAGTGCGAGGAGAAGCTTCTGCTGCATCAGGTACCGCTCGCGAGCATCACGCAGTACTGTGCTGACGAAGTAAACTGGATGCTCGACGAGAGTAGTTACCGTTTCCTTGGCGTCTTTCTCCTGAGGTGGCCCAGCTTGGCCCTCGATGGGGTTGGCTTCAAGGGGTTTGTCCTGGGCCTCGAGGGTGTTGGCCTCGCGGGACTTAGTCTCGAAGGAATCGGCCTCGAGGGGCTTTGCCTCGAGGGACATGGCCTCGAGGGACGTGGCATCGAGGGACTTTGCCTCGAGGGACGTGGCCACGAGGGACGTGGCCTCGAGGGACTTGGCCTCACGACGCTCCTCCTGGGCCTCAAGTGTGTTAGCCTCTTGAGGCTCCTCAGTCCCTTCGGCATGAACCTCTTGCAGCGGTTGACTCGGGGCGGTCCCCTCTTGAGGCTTTGGGCCTGGCGGTGGCTTTGTGAGGACTGCCCTTTCGTCGAGCTCTTTATCAGGAGGCTTTCTCTTTGGAGTGGTTGCACTCTCCTTGTGAAGTACAGACTCCTCTCTTTCCACCACAAGGACAGCACTGGCTGTTTGTGGAGTAGCTGACAAGTACAGCTTCAGGTGCTCGCCAAGCCTTTGGGCGACCATTACAGATGGGCTGGCCAAGTACTTCTTCAGGTGGACTTCGCGAACGACTTTTGCCGCTTTGAGCTTCTCGACCTCCTTGACGATGAATGCTTGCTTCTCGGGGGCTTGCTTTCTTGCTTTTTGCTTGACGAGACGCTCGTTTGGGCACACGGCCAAGTGGTGCTCGATCACCTCCCTCGGTACACCAGACATATCTGACGGTGTCCATGCGAACATGTCAGAGTTTGCCTGGAGGAAGGCGACGAGCGCGCTTTCCTATTTTGGAGGCAGCGCGGCGCCAATGGTGACGCTAGCCCCCGAGCTCCCTGAGCTCAGAGAGATCTTCTTGGTAGCAGCTGCCTCCTGGGAGAACAACTGCTTCTTCTTCTTGGGCCTCTCGAGAGGCTCTTGGTCCTCGTCTGCGGGGAAGGCCATGGCGGCCGTCTTGTAGGCCGTCTTAACAGCGCGCGTAGCGTCCAAGACATGCCCACATATGGTGATCGTGCCGGAGCTGCCGGGGATTTTGACCATGTTGTACGCATGGTGCGTGACGGCCATGAAATTCGCGAGCGCGGGGTAGCCGAGGATGGCGTTGTACGGCAGGCCGATGTGCGCAACATCGAAATCGATGTGCTCGGTGCGGTAATTTTCCTCGCTCCCGAAGGTGACGGCAAGCCTGACCTGGCCTAGAGGCTCGATCGAGCCGCTGGTGACCCCCGTGAAGGGCCTCGAGGGCATAAGCCGCTCATAGGGCACTTGAAGCGCTTCGAACGTATCTATGGAGATAACGTTCAGGCCTGCTCCGCCATCGATGAGCGTCTTGGAGACAGCCACATTGTCGATGGTGGGGGTGCAGACCAGTGGGAGGGTTCCAACAGTCTTGGTGGTCTTGGGGTGGTCCTGAGCGTCGAAGGTGATTGTGTACTGCGACCACTTGAGGGGCCTGGAGATTTCCGTGCTTGGGAGGGCGGCGTCGAGCTCGCGGGCGAACTGCTTGAACTGGTTGTTCGACTTTGGCGCCTGCGCCCCCCCCCCCCCAAGGATGCAGGCAATGGCGCCCCTCGGGGCTTGGTAGCCGCCATCTTCCTCGTCAGGGAGGTTGCCGTTCTTTTCTGTGGCGTTGGCTCGATTTCCAGATGGTTTCTGGTAGCCGCCCTTGCGTCCGTTTCCGCGGTAGCCACGGCCTCGACCCCGGCTGTCGCTGTCTTCTGCTTGCTCGCGCTCCTTGCTCAACCTTTTGAGGTCGTAGCAGGACTCCGTAGAGTGGCCGCACCTGTTG
This sequence comes from Poa annua, assembly GCA_026929855.1. Taxonomy (NCBI): domain Eukaryota; kingdom Viridiplantae; phylum Streptophyta; class Magnoliopsida; order Poales; family Poaceae; genus Poa; species Poa annua. The sequence continues at coordinate 54,279,225 of CM049426.1, read as the reverse complement.
TGGTAGATGCAGAAAGGGCGGTGATCAGCTTTCCTCTCTCCAGCCTCGGGGGAGTCCCTGCGGGTGCCTTTTGTGTCAGGCTCTGCCGCGAGAACTGCGGTGGCCTTGCGCTTGGGCTCCTCCTTCTTCTTCTGGCTCCTGGACCCCTCAGCATGATCGTCCCCTCTCGAGGACATTTTCACGAAGAGGAGTCCCTCTTCAGCCTTGGCGCACTTGTCCGCCATGTCGAACAGCTTGACCACAGAGGTGAGCTTGTCGTGGATGCCCAGTTTCTTGAGCATCCTGCTTTTGTGACGCCCTCGCGGAAAGCGGCGATGACTTGAGTGTCGGGGTTGTTCGGGATCTTGGTGCGCACTTGGCTGAAGCGCTGGATATACTTGCAGAGCGTTTCATCCTTCCTCTGCACCACAGCGCGTAGATCGTTGTGGGTGAGGGCGCGCTCGTACGTCCCCTTGAAGTTGGAGACGAACTGCTTGCAGAGCTCCTCCCAGGAGTTCACACAGTCCTCTGGGAGGTTCAGGAGCCACGACAACGCAGAGTCGCGTAGCGCGTGGGAGAACCAGTTGGCCATGACCTTGTCGTCTCCCCCCCCTCCCCCCGCAGTTTGGATGGAGGTGGTGTAGAGCTGCAGGAACTCGACGGGGTTACTGGAGCCGTCGTAGCCCTTGGGAAGAGCTGGCCTGAACTTCTGCGGCCAGACCACGCGACGCAGAGAGCGAGTGAACGCCATGCAGCTAGAGGTGTACGTAGCAACCCCGTGCTGAAGCGCGCCGCTGTTCTGCTGTCCCGCCTGGCCGAGCTCCTCCACGAGCCTGTTTTGGCGGTCTCGCTGGAGCTCCATCCCCACACGAGCGTCGGGCGCGGTGCGCTGCACGATTAAGCAATCGTGTGGCGAGGACGCGTGCGAAGCAGCCCTTTGTGCCGCAGCCGGTGCAGGCCCCGGGGGTGACGGAGGCGCATTTGTTGCGACCGTGCCCGCGAGAGAGGGTGCATGTTGGACTGCGGCGGAGCGGGGCGCGTCGTGGTGATGCCGACGAGGTGGTTGAGGCATTGGAGCCACTGCTCATGGGCCTCAGCGGTGGGCTGGTAGCGGAGCAGCTCCTGCGCCATGAGCAGCGCGGTGTGGGGCGCAGGGTATGTCCTCCCCGGGCCCGAGCCGCTCGGGCGCTGCGTCGGGTGCGACGACTGCGCGTCCTCCTGGTGCTCGGCGTCGTGCTCGGGTGCCTCCGCGTGAGGGCCAGAAGGGACATGCTCCTCGTGGCGGGGTCAGCCCCGCCGTGCGCGGGTGGTCGCGGCACCTGGGGGCGCGCGTGCTCCCACGGGCGCACGTCGTTTGACTCGAGCGGCGCGGGTGGCGCGCGTGTTCACCATGGCGCGGAGACGAACTCGAAGGTTGTTGACGCGCCTCAATCCCCTACCTGGCGTGCCAAATGTCGGGTTATGACTCCCCGGAATCGTGGGTAGTCACTTCCTGAAGTGTAGTTCTAGAGGGGATTGAACGCGGAGGTCTAAACCCTCAAGTGGCTCCATGACGTTGCTCGCCAGACCCGAAGAAGATGTACACCCGACCAAGGAAGACACCGTCCTTTACCCAGGTTCACGGCCCTCGTGAGGAGGTAAGACCGCTACTCCTGCCTGTCTGTATTATATGTGGAGGATTACAGTACAATTGAGATTGCCGGAAGCCCCCTTGAGGCATTTCTTGCCTGGGGTGGGAAGCGATGATCTTCTTCCTCCTCCGGCCAGTGGCTAACCTCACCAGTGTTGCTAGGGTTTACAAGGGTGCTTTGCACCCAAAGGGCCGACCCTTGCTACGATGGATGTCTTCTCTCTTTTATAGGCGCCTCGGGGCTTCTCCTTCGGCTTGGCCTTCAAGGTGGCTCCCACTTGCCAGTGGCAGGGTGGAGCGCGAGTCCACCGCGCTCCATTCGTCCATGGAATCGGTCCATTGTTGATGAAGGTGGCGCCGTGGCCGACAGACGGCCGACCGCGCGGTACTATCAGCAGAGCGGGCAGTCTCTGAGGTGGAGCCCGCGATGACGATCTCCGTTGGAGGGTTGCGCCGTCCACCTGCTTTATCGTCAGAGTAGAAGGTACGTACAGCTGTGCCGCAGGCGGAGCAGCTTTGTTGACCGCTTTATCGCCAGGGACAGCGACGGGGGTGTGCGCCACTGCATGAGCATGGCAGAGGTCACGTGCGCCTTGCTGTCCTTCCTTGGCCGCGACGTTTCCCTTCAGGCCTGAGGGGAGATTCCTGTTGGACTCTCCTGAGGCGGGTTCAATCCTTGGGGGGAGGGTCCCCTGAGGCGAGGGGTCCCTTGAGGCCCTCGTTTCCTCTTCAGGCCCTCGAGGGGGAATTGTCTCCCGAGGGTCCCACCAGGCGGTGACGCCTGGTCCTTAGTTGTTTCGTCTGACTGGCCCGCGTGTGAGGTCTGGGGGGAATGGGCTCTTGATAACCCAATTCCCACTGGGCCGACATGCACCACTCCTATCTAGCCACGTCTAGTTCCCGCTAGCCATCCAGGTCTACGGACATAACTGTCTAGGAGGGTTGTGTGTGGCCCACATGTATCAAATGTGGTGGTGGGTAAAAGGAGCTGTATGAGAGTGTTGCATGTGGGTCCACATGACCCAAAGGTGATAGAATGACTAACTATAGAAAGAACATGAAACTATATACCTATTATATCACAACATGATGCACTAATGAACTAGATGTCCCACAACAACCACCTAAACTAGAAGTGGTCCTTGGGGGTCCACATGTCCCAAACGTGGTTGATGAACATGTAGACGGCTCAGAGTGTTGCATACACCCCCTAGACAGCATGTGGTACCATCCACATCTGAGATATATGTATGGACCCACATGCACCACTCCTATCTAGCGACGGTTAGTTCCCTCTAGCCATTCAGGTCTACTGACCTAACTTGCTAGGATTTTTTTGTGGCCCACGTGTCTCAAAGGTGGTGGTGGGTAGAAGTACCTTAGAGTGTTGCATGTGGGTCCACATGACCCAAAGGTGATAGAATAACCATCTATAGAGAGAATATTAAACTATATACCTAGATCCTTTGATGCTTGTGGAACAACCCGCACCTGAGATATATGTATGGATCCACATGCACAACTCCTATCTAGCCACGTCTAGTCCCCGCTAGCCATCCAGGTCTACAGACCTAACTGGCTAGGACGGTTGCTTATGACCCACATGTCTTTAAGGTGGTGGTGGGTAGAAGTAGCTGTCCGAGAGTGTTTCATGTGAGTCTACATGACCCAAAGGTGATAGAATAACCATTTATAGAGAGAACATTAAACTGTATACCTGTTATATCACAACATGATGCCCAAATGAACTAGATGTCCCACAACAAGCAGCTGAACAAGAAGTGTTCTATGTGGGTCCACATGTCCCAAACGTGGTTGATGAATATATAGACGACTAAGAGTGTTGCATTCGCCCCCTAGACAACTAGGTGTGCTCATAGATCCTATAATGCATGTGGTACCATGCACAACTGAGATATATGTATGGACCCACGTGCACCACTCCTATCTAGCCACGTCTAGTTCCCGCTAGCCATCCAGGTCTATTGACATAACTGGCTCGGAGGGTTCTGTGTGGCCCACATGTATCAAATGTGGTGGTGGTAGAAGGAGCTGTATGAGAGTGTTGCATGTGGGTCCACATGACCCAAAGGTGATAGAATAACCAACTATAGAAAGAACATGAAACTGTATACCTATTATATCACAACATGATGCACTAATGAACTAGATGTCCCACAAAAACCACCTAAACAAGAAGTGTTCCTTGGGGGTCCACATGTCCCAAACGTGGTTGGTGAACACGTAGATGCCTCAGAGTGTTGCATACACCCCCTAGATAACTAGGTGTGCTCATAGACCCTTGGATACATGTGGTACCATGCACATCTGAGATATATGTATGGACCCACATGCACCACTCCTATCTAGCGATGGTTAGTTCCCTCTAGCCATTCAGGTCTACTGACCTAACTGGCTAGGAGGATTGCTTGTGGCCCACGTGTCTCAAAGGTGGTGGTGGGTAGGAGCTGTCCGAGAGTGTTGCATGTGGGTCCACATGACCCAAAGGTGATAGAATAACCATCTATAGAGAGAACATTAAACTGTATACCTATTCTATCACAACATGATGCCCAATGAATTGGATGTCCCACAAAAGGCACCTGGACAAGAAGTGTTCCATGTGGGTCCACATGTTCCAAACGTGGTTGATGAACATGTAGACGGCTCAGAGTGTTGCATACATCATCCTAGACAACTAGGTATGCTCTTGGACCCTTTGATGCATGTGGAACCACCCACACCTGAGATATATGTATGGACCCACATGCATAAACTCCTATCTAGTCACGTCTAGTTCTTGCTAGCCATCCAGGTCTACTGATCTAACTGGCTAGGAGGATTGCTTATGACCCACATGTCTTTAAGGTGGTGGTGGGTAGAAGTAGCTGTCGGAGAGTGTTGCATGTGGGTCTACATGACCCAAAGGTGATAGAATAACCATTTATAGAGAGAACATTAAACTGTATACCTGTTATATCACAACATGATGCCCAAATGAACTAGATGTCCCACAACAAGCAGCTGAACAAGAAGTGTTCTATGTGGGTCCACATGTCCCAAACGTGCTTGATGAACATATAGACGACTCAGAGTGTTGCATTCACCCCCTATACAACTAGGTGTGCTTATAGATCCTTGGATGCATGTGGTACCATGCACAACTGAGATATATGTATGGACCCACGTGCACCACTCCTATATGGCCACGTCTAGTTCCCGCTAGCCATTCAGGTCTCCTGACATAACTGGGTAGGAGGGTTGTTTGTGGCCCACATGTATCAAATGTGGTGGTGGGTAGAAGGAGCTGTATGAGAGTGTTGCATGTGGGTCCACATGACCCAAAGGTGATAGAATAACCAACTATAGAAAGAACATGAAACTTTATACCTATTATATCACAACATGATGCCCTAATGAACTAGATGTCCCACAACAAGCACCTGGACAAGAAGTGTTCCTTGGGGGTCCACATGTCCCAAACGTTGTTGGTGAACATGTAGACGGCTCAGAGTGTTGCATACACCCCCTAGATAACTAGGTGTGCTCGTAGACCCTTGGATACATGCGGTACCATTCACATCTGAGATATATGTATGGACCCACATGCACCACTCCTATCTAGCGATGGTTAGTTCCCTCTAGCCATTCAGGTCTACTGACCTAACTGGCTAGGAGGATTGCTTGTGGCCCACATGTCTCAAATTTTGTGGTTGGTAGAAGGAGTTGTCCGAGAGTGTTGCATGTGGGTCCACATGACCCAAAGGTGGTAGAATATCCAATTATAGGAAAAACCTGTAACTATACCTATTATATCACAACATGATGTTCTAATGAACTAGATGTTCCACAACAAGTAACTAAACAAGAAATGTTCCATGTGGGTGCACATGTCCCAAATGTGGTTGATGAACATATAGACGGCTGAGAGTGTTGCATACACCCCCTAGACAACTAGGTGTGCTCGTAGACCCTTGGATGCATGTGGTACCATGCACAACTGAGATATATGTATGGACCCACGTGCACCACTCCTATCTATCCACTATTTGTAATTCCAGTGCTAATACCTGTTTTTTTACATGTCCAAGTACCGTATAATTCGAAGCTCAAGTTGCATCTGGTGTACCATAAACCCTAGGTTTAGGGTTTTCCATTCATATTGGTAATGATACCTCATATCAGGGAAGCAAAATAATAAAAATCACATAAACAAATAGACAAATACAAATATGAGGTCGGCTGCCTAGCCCAAAACGCTTAGGCGGCCCAAACCTCGCGCTCGTGTGGTGCCAGTGGCCCCAGATAAACCCGAACCGATCCTTATCCTTGAGGTAGTGGGGTGCCTACTTATTAGGTCGTGCGCCGTCTCCTTGACCTAGCTTTAATCTCTCCATATCCAATCGTGAACACGGCGGCGTTGACCCCATTGCCATCTGTCCTAGATTGATCCGATCTTCTTCCGTGAACGACGACGATGGGGGACTACAACGAGGTACGGCAATGTTTGATATACTACTACTATTGCTGTGGAATCTAAAATTGATATATAATGATAGGTGTCGATTATTCCAATCTGAGTACTGATATGTGTCGTTATCTCGATTGCAATGTCTATTTTGTTTTGACACCAAGGGGTTGTGCTATGCCGATGATGTGAAGAACAAAGTGTATTCAGTTACCCTGAAAGAGGGATTCACTAACAAAGTGGTAATAATTAATCTTCCATCCCCTCTTAATCACTTAACATTCAAAGTAATATGTTGTTTTTGTTAGCCTACGATATGATTTCAAAGTTTATATGCTTTTAGGGCATTAAATATTTCATGTTTCTTGTCACATGTGTTGATATTCATTACAACCCCATGGTAATGCATGTGTGTGAGTAATATTGTACGTATTACTTTAAGAATGATCTCTCTATATCATAAATTTTGAACCTTTTTTCCCAGGTGTTGCCGTGCTACACCAGAGCACTTTTCCTTCGGAAGAACAAAGCAACCGTACACGAGCAGAGTTCTTTCTTTGCGTTTTTCGTGACCGAGGATACCGAGCATTGCATTCAGATCGTCAACGAAAGTACTGAAACCTGCATTCTAGGTAAAACATGGAAAAATATTGTAGGATGTACCAGCTAAAAGTTGGCCAGGAGATATTTTTCAATTTTGACCCCCCTGGTCTCACGATAAACGTCAACTGCGGAAACCCCCCATTGATCCACAATGAGGTACGGCGATGTTTGATATAATACTACTACTGCTGTGGAATGTAATTTTAATATATAATAATAGATATCGATTATTCCGATCTGAGTACTGATATGTGTCGTTATATTATCTCGATCGCAGTGTCCATGGTGTTTTTACACCTAGGGGTTGTGCTATGTTGATGTAAAGACCAAAGTGTTTTCTGTTACCCTGAAAGAGGGTTTCCCTGACAAAGTGGTAATAATCTACCATCGCCACTTATTCAATTAACATTCAAAGTAAACTGATGTTCTGTTAGCCTACGATTTTATTTTAAAGTATATATAGGGCATTAAATATTGCGTGTTTCTTGTCACATGTGATGATATTCATTTAACCCCATGATAATGCATGTGTGCGAGTAAACTTGTACCTATTACTTAAAGATTGATCTCTATAGCATAAATTTTGATTTTTTTGCCAGGTGTTGCCGTGCTACACCAGAACACGTTTCCTTCAGAAGAAAAGTGTGGCCATTTACCAGAAGAGTTCCTTCTTTGCGTTTCTCGTGACCGATGAGGATTTCGAGTATTGCATTCAGATCGACAACAAAGTTACTGAAACCTGCATTCGAGGAAAGAATTGGAAAGAATATTGTAGGATGTACCGGCTCAAAGTTGGTCAGGAGATATATTTCAATTTTGACCGCCCTCATCTCGCGATAAACTTCAACTGCGGAAACCCCCCATTTACCCATCGATGTAATGTACTATTGTGCTTTTACATATGCAAGTATTATATTTATTATAATCCATGCTACTTATTGAACCAAATTTCATTGCTACTTTTTTACAGCAAATTACGATGTAACCGATGGTGTTCGTTCCATTCTTGACTCTGTCACTATCACTGATGGATCGTGGCAGCACATTTGCAAGAAGATGATCAATACACATTTACAATCACTTCCAAATAATATGAAGGAACATGAAGCTGGAGAGTTGATTGAAGGCCAGGCTGCAGCAGTGCTGCATACCCTTACCAGGATAAACATTGTTGGTAATAGCAAGCAACTGGTAATATTCAAAATACTTTATTATTATTCCTGATGTTTTTCTGCCATCAAATAATATTAAATCTATATATCATTTTCCCGTTGCAAGAAACTCTCGAAAGACGTTGTCCCAACTTTCATGAAAGAACATGGTGACATCACCATTATTTTTGATGTGAAGAAGACTAGGGTTATGGGTGATTACACCATCTCAGCCTTAGATGGAAGTCTCTGCATTAATGGTGCGTGGAACGAGTTGTTGAATAAGCTGGACGATTATCTTGAAACTGGTTACACTGTGGTGCTCACTCTATTTCACGGATGTGAGGGGACTTTCATGTTTGGTAGCCTCATTGGTATGGTATGAATGAGTAATTTGATATTGTTCCTACATAGGCGGAAGTTTGTAATGAACTTAGTGTGAGTTTATTTTCATATCAAAATATTTTGTATGGATCGTTAGTATGTCACTCCAAGAGTGGTTTTTATCGGAGATATTTGTTTGTTGTCGGAGGTAAATTTGTTTGACTCATGCATGTATTCCCTTAAATGTCTCCATTAATTTTTAAATGTTTCCATAAACCCTAGGTGGTGCATCATAAACCCTACGTCTTGGGTCTACCACTCTAATTGGTCATCATCAAAGTAGTTTTTTAAATGCATGCGAGTTCATGCATTTGCATGCCAGGATACACCGTGGTGCCATTCATGGTTAACTCACAAACATATAAAAATGACAAAAGAAATATCGCTGATGGAAACTTTGAATATCTGCCTGAGATATATGGATCCACATGCACCACTCCTATCTAGCCATGTCTAGTTCCCGCTAGCCATCCAGGTCTACTCCTCCTATCTAGCCATGTCCCGCAACAAGCAGCTGAACAGGAAGTGTTCTATGTGGGTCCACATGTCCTAAATATGGTTGATGAACATATAGACGGATAAGAGGGTCTAATTGATCTTAAACGGCCTAATTAAATCAGCAATTAACGCTAATACGGCTTAATATCGTGTAGTTGTGAGACTGCATGGAAATGGATCCAACAGATCACGAGCAGCCTTCAGTGTGGACACTTGGTAATCTGCATGCAGTGCGGGTGGCGGTGTGAACACGGTTGGTAATCTACACGTACGTGCTATAGGGCATGACGCGGTTGCTCGCATTCACTGCGCACCGCCAAGTCACCATTATGACAAGGACCAGAGGCAAACGCTAGCCGCACACCTCCTTTTACCCCTCCTCGTACGGATCCAACCAGCTCCGGCCGGCACCATGCCTCGCCGCCTTCCAACCACACATACAAAGCTCGCCCCGCAGAAGTACGTGGAGGTCCACGAGGAAGCATGCTCAGCGGCTAGGGCTCTTGTTGACGCCGACGCGTCGTCGACGACGGCCTTAGAGGCGTCGGTGCAGCTCGCCACGGAGGCGCCGGTCGGCGTAGTGCTGGTCGATGCGCTTACGCCCATTATCGGCACAATGACGGGTGCAGAGCTCCTTCGACGCATGTATGTTGAGCGCAGCGCGGCCGAGGAGCAGTTCAAGGCGGATGCACTGGAGCGCCGCGCTGTCGAGGAGCAGTTAAAGGAAAAGGGGGCGGAGGATAAGGCGGCGCATGGTGCCCGCGAGGAGGAGATCGACGCGATCCTCCTCCGGTAGGGGTTCGAAGCAGATGCCGCCGCCTCCGAGAAGAAGGCGTACTAGGCGGCCTACGCGGAGGAGGTCGTTGACCTCGTCTCCGACGAGGAGTGAAGCTCAACGCCGCCGCCTCGACATCGTCGCCGACGCGCCTGGGCTCCGGTGAGCCAAATTTTGGTACTACGGTGGGCTCCGGCGATGATTTAGGACTAGTTTTAGCTTTTGGATCCGTTTTGTTTTATGTAAATCGGGTATGAACTCGTGAATCGAATGTATCGGTGACGAACACACTTTCGTTCCCGCCAAATCTATGAATTATGCAGTTTCATTTAAGGTTTCTGCTTTGCGCGGCGAGCAGCACCACGCAGATTTGTTAAAAAACGTGAAATTTAAAGGCGGCGCGGGCTGCCCGCGAGATTTGTTAAAAAACGTGAACTTTGTTTGAGGTTCTCAGTATAAGTGCTCTGTTAGAGATGCTCTTAGAAGGTTTACATCATGTAGTTGCCCAGTCACAGGCTTCGGCATCAGTTCAGGGCAACATCAGTACACATAGTCTAGATACATTGTTTATAGTCTTTAACTACACGTTTGCTATACTAAAACACCATATTCTCAATTTCAAGGACTAATCTGAATTCTCTAGACTCGATTTTCACAAGAAGGAGAGTTCTACGAACAATTCCTTTGTCGTCGCAGAATCCCATAAACCCATACCAGAATTCATAATCTTTGCCATTCACTTCTGAATATAGCCCTTCTCGTGGTACATCCAACGAACTATGCCAATAGAGAACTTTTCCCTTCGAAGGAATCTTGTATCCAAGAAGAGAACTCTTTGAGATAGTCTAAAAAATGATAAACAGAGAAATATGATCATTAAAATAGGCAAAATCAACAACCTACTGGACTCGGAGTAAAGGAACATATGTACAATATTAAGACAATGGAGTGTACCAAGGATCCTTGAAAGAAATCCTCATTGGTCATCCTATGTACAAAGAACTTAAGGTCCACAACATGGTTGAACTCATCGTTAGAGACCACGTGAGCTCTTTTATACATCTCCCACAGTAATTCAGCCATGTTGTCCATCCTTACAAGGGAAATGTCTGAGAAAATGGTCTTGTGAAGAGTTCTTCTAATGCTTGGTGGAACTTCAAACAGAGGGTAATCAAGAAAGGGGTATAAATATGAATTTGGTGTGAAGGGTAAAAAATGTAGAATGTCTTATTCATGTACAAAATGAAAGAATATTTTTTGTACCATCTATGTGGACATGAGGTTTCAGTTCCTGATTCGCATCTGAGACTGTGATAAAAACTGGAGCCAAGTTCCTATCAGGTTCATCATCCTCAAATTGCAAATCATCATCCAATAGTTCAATGGTCAGGATATCGCCCATCATGACATCGTGCTAACGCATAAGAGAGTGCTAATAGGGGCCACAGAGATAAGATCTCAATTCAATCTTCCGAATATACAGATCATACAAACGATTTCCTGAAGCCTCAGCGACCAACCAGTTCTCGGAAAGAGCATTTATGCGATCTTTCATATAACAAGGGATAATCTGCATTTCACAGAGAATTTAAACACTTATTAGGCTACTACTATTTGCAGAACAGTCTACGACAAGTACTTCAAAAATAATTTACCGCGTAGCAATCAAAATCCTTCATCATCTTTATATGACATGAAACTGCTTGACGATCATATCGACGACAGTACTCGGCACTCTGTCCACAAACAACACATTCATTGTTGTCCATCTATGTAGAACATGAAAAATGCAAAAAACAAAGCAAATATGTTAGGTCAAAAACATTATGAGAGGAGGTCAATTTAAAGTATTTTTTTTCGTTTTAAGAGGTGGGGAAAATACGAGCCCAGTCTCAATATTCACTTATTCCAAAATGGCCATTTCCGTGTGATGGTGGGGGATTGCAACCATACGAAATTCTCATGGATCTAACATAGGTCTTAGCTAGGCGTGGTTTCGGACTACGAAACTACGGGATTTAACCAAGATTTAGGTACATCAACATGTGGAGGCAAAGGAAAGTAATCGCTTCGTCTTACCAGTCAGGGGTTAAGGAAGGGATGTCGATCTGTGGACGACGTTACGGCTTTGCGGAGAACGGGGAGGTTGTCGGTGAGGAAGACGCCGCCGCCGCTGGGGAATAGGTGGCCTGGTTTTTTTTGGGAATGGCTGAACTGGGGAAGAGGGTGAGGTAGACGAGGACTAAGGTGATTCCATCTGTGCGTTTGTAGATTCTAAATGGACGGACCAGATTTCTCGGTGAATGCGAGGAGACGGTTGCCACGTATTAAAGTACCGAAGGCAGTAGAAGTCTCGGTCACTTCACTATTCACCTTCTTCCTCACGCGCCACCAGTCGGCGGAGAAATCCCCACTCCGCATACCACCCCAGGCCCCAGCCATGTCTACGCGTCGTGGAGCTCCAAGCTGGAAGAAACAGTTCAGTGCGACGAGGGCTGAAGAGGCACGCGAGGCATATCGCCGTAAGAAGATAGCGGCTCAAGTAGATGGAGACGAACAAGACTGTCATTTGACGGAGGCGGAAACCCTCTTAAATCTGAGCGAGAACCGGTATGTTTTAAAATCCATGAAGCATTATTTTTTTAAGATAAAGTGAAGCATATTTTGTACATATCTCAGAGCGAGCAGCTCTTCCATCGGCAATCCATCGAACTCAAGGAATGTCGTAGCGTCGGGAGAGAAAGAATCATTCGATAACCTCGTCCATGCTCTCCGACAGAGTGAGGTATGAACTTTCCACTTTTTGATTCTAATCCTCAATTTCATAGTAGTCTCACTACAAATTAATAACTACCTGCAGGAAGCCAGGACTAGGATCGAACTGAAGGAGGCTCAGACGAATGACTGGTGTGCCACCCTTCTGAACAATATAAAGCTGCTGAAAAAAGAGTGTGCACGGCTTGGTGAAGATTTGGAGCTGCAGAGGACGGCGACTCAAAAAATTGCGACCGAAGCAGCAAATCTTCATGCGGACCGCAACAAACTTCGGATTGAGGTAGCAACCTTGTACAGGGTAAAAAAATATGAGTTATGAATCGAACAACAAGGCGATAGGCCTGATCAAGGAGCTTCTGGTAGAGAAGAAGAACCTCAAGATGAAGAATGAAGACCTTATTCGTGAGAAAATCAAGGCCATAGATGAACGCCACAAAGAACTCAAATATGCCATCGCCACCAGAGAGGCTAAACTGACGGCTCAGGGAGAACTAAAGAAGTTGAAAGATGACAACGCATGATTAAGCATTGTAATTGAGAACCTGAAGAAAGAAGTCTAGCATTTCCGCGCCGAGGGTAATGCATGAGTAGAGGCCAATGTCAAAAGCTAGTAGAATCTACGTGTTTATGAGTTTTGTTATATATTCGGAGAAAGTTTGGTCTCGTTTTAGACTACTTGTTTATGAGTTAAAAATATATTTATAAGTTTAGAACGTAACATTTGATTTTTTAAACTTCACTCCTTTTTTCCCCACAATACTCTATATTAACTAAATGGAAGCACACACACAAAATTTGGGGTGATTTGGAGATGGTCGAAAAAATCACATGCTTAGCGACAGACCGTCTGGTCTCACTTTAGCCAGTTTTTCTAGCAAGGTGGTTTTTTCAACCTCCTCCAAATCATCTCTAATTTTTTACACATGATCTATGACACAACCCAAGATGTCTTGTGAAGATTTTACATGTTTTTGAAATTTATATAATTTATAATATTGTCGAACCTCAGGTCCCGGAATACCGTTCTATACCTTTCTACCCCAATATGAAACTACTTATTTGGATTTTTTATTGCAATACTCTATATTAACTAAATGGAAGCACGCACACAAAATTTGGGTTGATTTAGAGATGGGCGAAAAAATCACATGCTTAGCGACATATGGTTTGGTCTCACTTTAGCGGGTTTTTCTAGCAAGGTGATTTTTTCGACCACCTCCAAATCATCTCTAATTTTTTACACATGATATATTACACAAACCAAGATGTATTGTGAAGATTTTACATGTTTTTGAATTTTATATAATTTATAATATATTGTCGAACCTCAGGTCCCAGAATACCGTTCTATACCTATTTTACCCCAATATGAAACTATTTTTTTTATTTTGTTTCACAATACTCTATATTGACTAAATGGAAGCACACACACATAATTTGGGGTGATTCAGAGATACCTTAAATTATGTACTCTGCATTTTGTGTCTCCTGGGTGACTGAGATGTTTTCATTGCAATGTGTGAGAAACTGTTTGAAACGCATCATTTTACTAAAAGGAAACCACACAAACTCATACGTTATCTGATCAATCTAGTGCACTCACAAATCACAGAACAGTTGCCACTTAACACATTCCAAACTACTGCACTACCAATTTCCCTAACACTAAACCTAGCAGAAACAAAAACCCAACACCCAACATAGTCTTGTACTTGTACTTCATTGCATCCATCTCAGACTGCTTTTTCTTCACCTCATCTTCCAGAGAGCATATCAGCAGATCTGTAGCTGCATGTTTTTCATTGCCTACACCATTTCCTGAACCATTCAACCTCCACACTTCATCGTGCAAATCTCCTATCAACTCTTTGAAGAACTTGGGGAGTGGATCATCATGCCATTTCACAAATCCACAACCACCGTGCTAACATAGTTTTGCAAATCAAATCAATTATAAGATGCAAATCGAAGAACAGAAGCTGCAGATCGTGATTCGTGAAAACGAGGATCATAGGGAAATGTGAGTGTGCTCACCATTGCATCCACGCAGGCGTAGTACCTCCGGCCTGGGTTCATACGGCTCCAGGAAATCCACCTCGGAGCCTTCCTTGGCGGATTGCAGCGGCAGAAGCATGGCGGCTCGTACGCCATGGCTCTCTTACGATAACGAACATGAGACCGCGCTTCAGAGTCACCCCTCCCGCTGGCTCGACGGAATCCTGTAGCGGAAGAAGCATCTGAGAACCAAGACATTGCCGCCGACGTGCCCTACGCCGCGTCGCCTAAGCCGTCACCGCTCCCCTAGGGTTTGGACTGGAATCGGAATATCGTGGAATTCATTGGGGACTGGTTCATGCTGATTCTGAAGTCTCAGGGGTTTTAAGTCATATTCCAGCACACAGGTGCCCACGCCATTTCCACCCTGCCGGAGACGTGTCGCATCCACAGCTCGTTTGTATGCGTATTTTGTATGAGTTTGTTCAGTTTGACAAGTAGTTGTATGAATTTGCTCCCACCTTGCAAGTATTTGTACCCCCAGTGCTAAAACCTCTTTTTTTACATGTCCAAGTACCGTATAACTCTCTTTCCATAAAACCATTTTTTTTTCTTACATGTCACTCTCTGTTCATGCTTTGGGGCCTCAAAGTAGCAGTACGGCCTGTTTCCAAAGTAGTATATATTTCAGGACATATCATATAGATAGATGATAGCATATATACAACGAGGAGGAGTAAAAAATCAAACACTAACACTTACTAAAAGTCTTCCAACATTCATACATGGAAATGAGGCAAGCAGCTCAACAGTACCAACAAAAGTAACATCATCCTTATAGATGACGTGGAAACATGCCCATTATTTTTGCAATCACTCCTCAGGTTTGTCCCCCTCAGGGATGACCTTCTTCTCTAAATCCATCTCCTTTACGTCCTTGTTGTGTAGCGTACCTGCACTTTAAATAAGGCAGATACCCGTGTATAGTGAAAATCTCTGGGTCGATTCGTTTGCACACACAGTTTACGATGTAATATCACAACAAATTATCAATTTTATTACATCGCTGATCCAGACTTCCAAAATAGTCATTACAAGTTGCATAGCATAAAGCTAGCTTTGAAATAGTAGACAACGGAAATACAATAGCAGTGAGTCTCTATCACTTTCATGCTGCCACAGGCGAAAACATGTTGGTTGTAGACTCGAAACCTATAAACGAAACCTCACTCGTCATCTGATCAAATCTGCAATAAGAAAAATATTGCAACAACGTGGGTCAGATTCCATTAAAAATGGAGTCTGGCAAGTGACACTATGGTGGACACTGAATGGAATAACTCTATAGCCTATATGCATATTTGGCTGGTGGAGTTCAAGGCTATTTTGCATAAAGCCAATTTTTCCTATCTCTTTGGAAAACACTTTCTTCAAATTAAGACAAGTATGGCATGAAAACCATAAATCTCATCTTCCCTTGTTCACCCATCAAGTTTTATTTTGAAGTTGGAATGATGGAATCCTCCATTGACGTCCGTGATCAGCTGCTCAAATTGTCCGTATCGGGGACACGGCTAAATACTTAGTTTTACACTCTGTAGGGTTGTGCACGTTCACCATTGTACCCATTCAACCCAAATTATCCTTTACACACCATTTGTGATAAGGAAAGGAGAAGAATGAGACGAGATCTTTCAGAAGCATTTTCCCTCCCACCTGCCTCGACCCGTTCCACCTAACACCCCCTACATCTGCTTGTCAAGTCGGAGAGACTCCACGCATCATAATTGATCAAGCCAGAGCCCATATGGCAATGGCTACACTGGAAGCAATCGTCACTCGGAGTTCTTCAGATTCCTCTGTTCCTGGGTGGCCGTTCACAAGTGCACGTACTCCAGGAACCATAGACATGGGCCTGAGTAGCCACTCAACTTCGCCACCATACAACCTTTTACCACCCAGGTGTTTCATTCTTAACTTAGTAGAATTTAGATTTTCACAAAACATCATTTGCATAGCATCAATAATTCTACTAAGTATTGCATAGGAACCTAGACACAGGAATAAGGAATTCTACACAGGTTTAGCATAGTAATACTATCCTACACATTCTTATATAAAAATACACTAAGTAGTGCATATAGAAAATAGTAGGAAGTTTATTAGGTGTGCCACTTGCCTTTGAATGTTGTCGTTGTTCACAAAACCTTTTCAAGAACGAACGTTTGCTCTCCGTTTAATCTAAACAATATAAGCAAACAACAATACAACAATCAACAGACAACAATCATCAAACATACATGCACATACATAATGAACAAACAAGTTCCATAAACTTCTAAGGAAAACATGTCATGCATGATATGCAAAATATTCCTAAGAGCTAGGGATGCTCTTCATGCCATGAAAATCTTTTAAGTTAATGCAGGGCAAATAGGTTGGTCCAAAAGGACTAAGGGCTAAAATCAAAATTACTTTGTTATAAATCTATCTTGAATAAGCACTTTAATGACTTAGTCATGAAGTGTATAACTACTTAGAGAAAATACTAACTCTATTCTTCGAAGTGATCAACAATTATTATCAACTCTTTGTAAATTGGATATTCACTATAGTGAGAGAGACAGACACCCGGCCAGCCACTTTAGTTGTGGGACAGGTCTCATGTACGTGGACATGTAAGGTTTGTCTCCAGGCCGCTTCATCTCACTTTGCCGCTAGGATCCAACAAACTTCAAGATGATAATATCATGATCAAAAATTGTTTAAGTCAAATGTGAAAGACAAGATTAGGAAAGAGGGAAAAGATAGAAAGAAAGATGTAGTTGATCTTCCAGGCTTCATCTCCAGACTTGTAATATTCTCCTTGGTGATGTCTTGGTTGAATTCTTGGTAGACTTGAACAATCTTCAGACTTGATGATTTTTGTATCACCTAGGCTGGTCTTGGATTTACTTAGTCTTCATGAAGTCTCAGAGAAGAAGGACGGAGAAACGAAAGAAAGAGGGATCAAGACTTAGAAAATATTTCTGGTTGGTCTTCATGAACTTCTTGATCTTTCTTCTAAGTGCTTCTACTCCTTGGAGATACTTCTTAAGTCTTGTTTTGGCTAAGTCCTTCATTGGTCTTCTAGCTCCATGTTGAAAATTACTAAATGTCTAAGTGTAGCACTTTACCAAAATGCTAAGTTTGAAAATAATCCTAACTTAGAGAAAATAATGGAGGAGTTTTCCTATGGGGAGTATAACTATATAATAAAATAAGTTATGCATGAAATGCACTTTTAATCACAAGAAAGTATCAAAATAACTTTTGTGATTTCTTTATAAATATGCATGAATTTATACATGCAATTTAATTAATTTCTATTTTTGGAAAATATAATAAAAGGAATAATTATAAGATTAAAGTTTTCTATGATTAAATTTGTATAAAATAATTTTATAAATATAGTTAATAGACAGGGGGCATTTAATTAAATTTATAGCAATTTGATTTAATCAAAAATAATATTTTTATTAATAGTTATGTTGAAAATACTCAAACTATTCAAATTAAATATATAACTATGAATTCATTCAAATTTTACTCAAAAATATTTTATAACAGAGTCATCACACTACAAATATTCTAAAGTTTCTAAAACAATTTTATTTGCAATTTTTGAAATTACAGATTTAAAGTTATGACAAATATACTCAAATCTTCCATTTGAAATTTGAATATTTTAAACTAAGTCAAATTCGAATTTGTTCAGATCCAAACTATTCTACATGTCAAGGGCTTTCCAAATATATAAAAATATTTGAATTTGGATAAACAAAGAAAAAGATATGATAGTTTGAATAGACAGGGGCTTTTCTGCAAAACTACCAATTAATTAAATCGTGAAAATGATTTTACACGTCAGCGCTGACTGGGCGCTGACTGTGCGCTGACTGGGCTGCTGACTGGGATAAGTGAAATGATCTGATCCGTTGGATCTAGATCGGAGGGCTGAGATCAAATCGTACCGATTCGGTTTAGCCGTTCTAATCCTAACCGTAGGATCCAGATCGGGCGGCTCACCGAGGTTTGACCGCGAGGTGGCGGCGCTGCGGCCGGAGTTGCTCCGACGAGCTTACCCGTGGCGGCGCGTGGATGTCCGCGACGGAGGAGGAGGTGAGGGGGTGCACATCGCGTACCTAGAGGACCGTGGGGTCGAGGCGAGGACGTTGGTGAAAGGAAAGACGTCGCCTAGAGGGGGGGGTGAATAGGCGAGGAGCACTTTTTACAATTTAGGCTTAATAAATGCGGAATAAAACTTAGTGTTTAACTTATCAATGACACAACCTAAATATACTAGGTTCACCTATGTGCACCAACAACTTAAGCTATGCAAGACAAACATCAAAGGAATCGCAAGGTAAAGGACTTCAAGCACGATGACTATCACAAAGTAAAGTGCATAAGTAAAGAGCTCGGGTATAGGGATAACCGAGGCAAGTGGAGACGATGATGTATTCCCGAGTTCCACCACAAAAGGTGTACGTCTCGTTGGAGAGGTGTGAGCAACCACAACAGGTTTGCTCAACGCCACAAAGGCCTCACCTTCTTCTCCGATGAACTCGACCACAAAGGTCCGAGTCCACCTTCCACGATGAACTCCTTGGGGGCGGAGAACAATCCCGTACAACAACCTTGGGGCACACACCCACAACCGAATTGGGGGCTCCCAAATGACCACTAGAGGTCTTGACCACAAAGGTCCCAACTAGCCACAAAGGCCTTGACCACAAAAGGTCCTATGCCACAAAGGCGGCCACTAAGGCGTCTAGGGTCCAAGACCCAAGAGTAACAAGCTCACGAATTTCACCACCACGAATCCTCGTGGAGGGCTCAAACCGATGCAAGATGCAATGGCAAGAACACACAAAGTGCTCAAGTTCTTCACTCTCAAATTCCAACAAAGCAACAAATGCTTATGGGGGAATAAGAGAGGAAGAACCAAGAAACCACAAAGGAGACAAAACCTACACTCCCAAATCCCACCACAAGTTACTAATGCTTATGGGGGGATAAGAGAGAGCAAGAACAAAGGGGGAGAACCACAAAGGAACTCAAAGATCTAGATCCACTAAGTTCCCCTCACCTAGAGGAGAGATGGATTGGTAGAATTATAGATCTAGATCTCCTCTCACTTTTCCCTCAAAGATATGCAAGAATCATGGGAGGATTTGAGAGGGGGCAAGCTTTCCCAAGGTCAACAATGGCAAGAGAGAGAGGGGAAAGTCGTCAATCTGAGGAAGAAGAAGGGGAGGGGTATTTATAGCCCCTCCCTGATTTCTAGCCGTTGGGAATCTCCAGTCCGGAAATTTCCGAACTGAGGACCGGAGATTTCCGGGGGTCCGGAAATCTCCGGTAGGAATTCCGACGCGAGCTGAGAAAAGATCAGTGCTGAAGGCAAATAAGACTTGGCGAAAAACTGCAACTTGTTGTCCGGAAATATCCGAACCAGGGCCGGAGATTTCCGGACCCCGGACATCTCCGATAGAAAATCCGAAGGAAATCTGAAATGAGTTAGTACGCAACTGAGATCTGGACTTGGTAAAAATCTTCTGCCACTCGGAGATCTCCGGACTGGGGCTCGGAAATCTCCGAGCGTCGGAAATCTCCGAGCAAGGTCCGGACATTTCCGCCCCTTTGAAAAACTGCAGAAACAACAGAACTGAAAGAACTTTTGCAAATATACTCCGAATGATTTGAGACCAACTCCGTTGGAAATATTGCAAACCATAAATAGAGCAAAGTCTCCACACATGTGAAGGTGTGGAACTTTCCTCAAGGTTGAACCGTTAATATTTTCACACCGAAAACGTAACGAGTTTTCCAAACTAAAACCGTTTTCGAAGAACTTGGTCTTGTCATGAAGATCACGACAAGCACCAAAAACCAACAAGGAGAAAAGCCAAATAAGAACCAAGAAAGATGATATGCCAAGCATGCAAAGGTTTGAGCTCTCCACAAAGATACGATCAAGTTACTCACTCGAGAGCCCCTTTGATAGTACGCCTATCTATCCTATAGCCCTATCAAGATCAGACCTTTGCCTTGAGCAATCCACTTGAGCTAGATGATGACGATCTTGATCTCTTCAAGTGGACCACCTTTCTTGATTGCGCTTGCTAGCACATGCTCGATGAAGACTCCTCCATATACTCCCCCATACTCCATCATGGGAGAGTCTCGCTTAGCTTCATCTTCATGTCTCCGGCAGCTTCCCTTGGTCTAGCACTAGTCAACCTTGACGATGATCATGGCATGACATCATCCTCCATGAGCTATATAAATTGATCTTCTTGTTGAAGGCACATGGAAGATACCATCTTTCTTCATATAGGTGATGCCTTGACAACATCAAGCCATACTTGCAATATGCTCAAAACACACATTAGTCCTTAGGGATTGTCATTAATTACCAAAACCATACATGAGGGCACATGCCCTTTCAGTTGGTGGCCTCAGAACGGAGGGGAGGAGTCCGGTTCATCCGGGATCCTTCGCCGGAGTTGACGGGGCGGCGGTGGACTTCGGTCGACCACGAGCTCGTCAATCTGGCGCGTTAAAAATCACAGGAAAAATCACACAGACGCACCCGGACGTAAGAAAGGAGATGGGGCAAGAGAGAGAGCTCGGGGTTTCCGAGATTCACCGGAACCGAAGGTTTTTGCCGACGGCAATGGCGACAATGGCGGCACGAATCCGAGCAGCCTGGGGGCTCTCGGGCTAGGGTTCGTTGGGGGTTCGAGAGAGGGGTTCACGGGGGTTTATATGGGGGCGGAGGAGGGAACCAATTCCGCAAGAATCGCTTGGATTTTGGAAGGAAATCGGAGTTGACTCCGGAGAAAAATCCGGTGAGAAGTTGAAGACGACCCTCCCCTGACAGGTGGGTCCCACTGTCAGGGATTTTTCTTTTTCCTTTTCTGATTTTCTATTTTCTTAATAACTTTTGATTTATAACTCCAAATGAAGTCAAATCAATTCCTAAAAATTTGTAAAAACAATATCTTTGTGTTAAACCAGTTGTGGGCATGTTTTGAAAACTTTTTAAAATTAATAATTTTGAAATATTGGTTTAAGACTAATTTGATACTTAATCTCAAATTTTAAATTAAAGCCTAATTAAATTTTCTCTTGGCTAAATAAAATTGGTAAAAATACCCACATTCAAATATGTTTGAATTCAAGTTATTTAAAGTCATTTTTAATTTCTAAAATCATTTTGGCTTTAGTATATTATTAAATAGTATAACACAACTATATGGAAATGGAAAAGGGAAATATAATGTATTCATTTTTAATTGAAAATAGTTTGTGCACCATTATATTTTATATTAAGATAATTCATTTGAAAACTATATAAAATACCTTTGGAAAATATTCTAGTTTTAATTCATTGCTCATACTGAATATATTCAGGAAAATCATTAAATGTTTTGAAAATACATGAAAATCATTTAAGCTAATGAAAAGATTATTTGGATAATTAATTAATAAAAAAAACATATGAAGTTATTTTAGTTATAAACTATAGACTTGTAATTTATAAAACTATGTTTTGAACTCAGGTGAAAGAGTGAAACTATTTGGCAATTATACCATGTTTTAAATAGTTGTAATATTATTTTAATTTATGATTAGCTATGGCAAAGTGGTTGAAATCAAATTCTTACAAAGAAACTTTCTATTACATGAAAATGATTTGAAATTTTGTAAGACATTTGTCAAATTACATATTGAGGTTTTAAGAAATACAATGGATAATAAATTGTTTAACTTGAAACCACTTTTGAAAATAATGTTTACTTGAGATATTCAAATTATTAAATTATTTCAATATGTTTGAAGTCTTTCATAGTTGGTTTTCTTATGCATTTAATGTTTTATTTTAATCAAAAACAAAAGTTTTAAATTTTGGTGATTTTTGAACATTATAAAAATGTTGGGATGTTACATGTTGTCCCCCACAGCCACCTGCTACTCCATAGCCATCTCAACGAATTCCTGGTACTTTCTCTTCTTGGGCACCTAAACAATGTTTAGCACAAATGAATTTATTATAACTTGAAAAAAAGAAAACTGTTTTAGTAACCTCCTTAGCACTAGAATGAAGTTAACTATAGCAAATTCCTCAGCACACCAATTTACTTAACTAGCATATTAGTCCCTGGAAACCATCTGGTGAACATCAATGAACTGAACTAACCATTTTTGTACTTGCAAACAGTTGGTGAACATGAATGTATGTGCAAATTAAGTACAAAAGAAGGTTGCACACCAATACTCAGTCAGGCGTGGATCATAAAATACTTGGCATACAAGCCTGATTAAATACAATGGCTGGAGCACTAAATATACCAGTAAAACATCTGATGATAGTTTTTTTCCTAAATTTGATTAGCATAGCCTAGCTATGCCAGGTTTAGTTTACCTCCTCCTCCACAGTGATAACCTTCTGCTCCAAATCCATCTCCTTCACCTCCTTGTTGTCCCCCACAGCCAACTCCTTCTCCATAGCCATCTCCTTGACTACCTTCAGCTCCAAAACCACCTCCTTCACTACAAGAAAAAGGGCACGTAGAGTCTTTAACATTAGACGGCTTTGGTGACGTCTCTATGCGCTGAACCCTCTGGTTCGTGGGGACGTTTTTTGAGACGTTGACTATGCCGTCTCAAAATTAGGAATATAAAAAAGCATGTAATTATAAACTAATATTATTTTCTCTATTTTATGGAATATAAAAACGTTTTCCTGAGGCGTTTTGCATCACGTCTCAATGCTTGAAGCCTAGCCCATAAGAGAACGTCCCACAACCCTATCCCGTAATCATCGTTAGGTCACCCAGATCGTACGAACCACGCGCCGCACTACCTTTGAATCCCCATTGGATCCCAGCCCTTCTATTCCCCAATATCTCAGATCTAGCGCCGCAATACACATGTAGACCCAACTCCATGACTCTATGGTATGAGACGAGAAGACATCAACGTGCGCCGACACCCATGGGCGATTGTGTTAGACACATACCACACAGCAGGGATGGCCTCTGGTCATCTAGGTCGTCAGGGAGCGTGTGGACGGCAATGACGTGAGCCTTATTGGGGAAGATATCCAGGGATTGCGTGTGGACGTTGTACCAGACACTGTCCATTCAGCGCCACTTGCTTGGGTGTATGTGTGTGATCTGCCGAGGTTATTGTTCTCTAGTACGTTGATTATCTTCTTGCTCTGAATACATTCTCACTTATTTGTCTGATGGTTGGTGTAGATCTCATTCAATGGCGGTCTCAGTATCCTCCCTGATATATCCAATGGCGATCTAAATATCCTCCCAGGCTGATATTTTTTTCTCAGTTTCAAGTAAGTACTCTAGACGTTCCAAGGTGGTGAGGTTGTTCGAGCGGCAAGATCCATAGCCCCTACAGCTCTAAATGTCGGCGCGCCATGCCAGATCACTCGACGGGGTTGAGGATGTGAGAGACCCAGTCTCACGGTATAGCCCCTGGATAATGCCTAACTCTGAATCAAATATCAGTTGGTATCTTGGAGACAACAAGTGCCAGTGTGCACATTGTAGTCATTTTATTTGTACATCTCAATTATTCATAAGCGTATAATGTTCTTCTAGGAGGACATGATTTTATTTTGTCAAACAATGCCCAATTCATACTGTTATATCGTCACTGCTCGATTTATTTGATTCCCATGATGTCTGTAAATTCTAATTTGTCATTACCATGTTTTTCATTTATGTTTACATTTTACAGGTTTAGGCAGATGCAAACCGCACCTCTGTTAATGATGATACAAGCATTCAAAGTTTGAAGACGACTTTACCATTTGGCACACCTCGTTGCCTTTATGTAAGCAGTACTAAGTTAGTACTAAGTTAGTTATATCGTATCTTTTTTAACAAATCTATCTTTGGAGAAATATAGAAAATTGGAATCATCTTGGTGTGGTACATTTTTATGAATGACACGTGTTTCGTTAACTTACATAATTTTCAATGACTGGAGTGTATTGGATGATGGTAAAGGACGAGTACAAATGTAACATACATGTGAAATATGGTCTATGCACTAGGTGAAGCTTTGGTCACTCGGCGGGGGTGTATTTTCCAGTAATGATGCCAATATTTAGAAAATTCATAAGTAGTTTCTACGACTCGACGCTTTACAAGAGCGTGTCGATGACCATGTAGAGGTGATATATAATGTCTCAAGGCCTTAAGTTAGGCGTCTCTATGTGCCTTTTTTTGTTGTAGTGTTTGTCATCCTCCACAACCATATCTTTCACCACCTTCTGCTCCACAGCCACCTCCTTGTCATCCTCCACCGCCATCTCCTTCTCCCCCAGAGTCACCGCTTTCTCCTCCACCGCCTGTTCTCGGACATGATTAAATATTACACATTTATCTTATTAGCCTAGTTGAGCCTGACAATGTTTAAAGCACGCCATGTGTAGTGTTGAACATCATTGTAATTTAATATAGCATATTTTCCCTAAACCCTAAACCAATTGGTGCCCTACAATGAAGTTAACAAGCAAATTATTCCCTGCAAGCATTTGGTACACACCAATGAACTTAACTTGGATATGGTCCCTGGAAACCATCTGGTGCACATCAATGAACTAAACTAAAGCATTTTTGTACTCGCAAACAGTTGGCGAACATGAATTTATGTGCAAATTAAGTACAAAACACGGTTGCACACCAATACTCAGCCAGGTGTGGATCATAAAATACAGGGCATACAAGCCTGATTAAATACAATGGCTGGAGCACTAAATATACCAGTAAAACATACGATGATAGTTTTTTTCCTAAATTTGATTAGCATAGCCTAGCTATGCCAGGTTTAGTTTACCTCCTCTTCCACAGTGATAACCTTCTGCTCCAAATCCATCTCCTTCACCTCCTTCTCCCCCACAGCCAACTCCTTCTCCATAGCCATCTCCTTGACTACCTTCAGCTCTACAACCACCTCCTTGTCATCCTCCACAACCATATATTTCACCACCTTCTGCTCCACAGCCACCTCCTTGTCATCCTCCACTGCCATCTCCTCCTCCCCCACAGTCACCGCTTTCTCCTCCACCTCCTGCAGCTGTCGGATAGGGTTAAATTTGAAATCTTAATATCAACTAAATTGAAAAACTAGTTGCTAATTAAGTTATTATATAAGGGTATCAGCTTACTAAAAAACACAGATGTGTTGTTATTATGTTACTATAAATGAGGTTTTCATTATCCCTAAACCCTGAACCAATTGGTGCCCTACATTGAAATTAACTTTCAAATTGTTCCCTGCAAGAATTTGGTACACACCAATGAACTTAACTAGCATATTAGTTCATGGAAAACCATCTGGTGCACATCAATGAACTTAACTAAAGCATATTTGTAATTACAAACATATGGTGAACATGAATTTATGTACAAATTAAGTACAATAGAAGGTACCACACCAATACTTGGCATACGAAGGCAATTGTGTTCAATCACTGAAACAAACCCTAGTTTTCAACATGTAGATTTTTCCTAAATAAATTGTTTGTATGCCGGATTTATAACTAAATATAAACTCTGCGTTGTTCTATTTAACAAGATTGAGACATAAAAAAACCATATCTTTAGCGGAACACTACTCCTACCTCTTCTTCTTCCTCATGGCCGACCTGGTACAGGAAGCAAGTTTGTTCCGAATCAGAGGAATAGTAGCCAGGATCGTAGGGAGTGAGGTAATCGGAAGGATTGAAATTCCATGGCGTTGGAGCTGTGGCCGCGCCGGATACCGGCGATGGAGATTCCAAATCAGAGGAATAGTAGACAGGATCGTAGGGGGAGATGTAATTAGAAGGATTGAAGGTCACCGATGATGGAGCTGTGGCCGCACCGGGCACGGGCGATGGAGATGCGTCCGCACCGGCCACAGAGGCGTCAAAGGTCTCCTCTGGTTTGCATCCTCTATTCATAGCCGGTGGATATTGGGGCGGATTTGGGAAAGCTAGACGAAGGCCGGGGTTTTTTGTTGCTACTGATTGGGGATTAATGGAGGTGCGTGGGGTAGACGATGATGACCGAAAAGTTTTTACAGGGGGCGTCGCTTCGTGCCATGCGCGTACGTATACCGTATTCTACGTAGACGTCTTTTGTGGGACTGGGTTATGCGGACAAATTAGTGGGATATGCCGAAGCGCCGAACCAAACGTGGACAACGAAACGTAGACATGGGCCTGTTCGGCCTGCTTCAGCCTCCGATCATTTTTTCGGTGCCAGGGGGTTTGTACCGAAGCAGAAACGTAGACAGGTTTTCGACAAGTTCATGGGATTGACTACGATGAAACTTTTTCACCGGTAGCGATGCTATAGTCCATTCGGATTTTGTTAGCAGTTGCTGCATATTACGATTATGAAATATGGCAGATGGATGTCAAAACAACGTTCCTAAATGGTAACATTGAGGAAGAGTTGCATATGGTACAACCGGAAGGTTTTGTCGATACAGAAAATGCTGAAAAGGTATGCAAGCTTCAACGCTCCATCTATGGATTGAAGCAAACATCTCGGAGCTGGAATCTTTGCTTTGATGAGGCGATCAAAGGTTTTGGCAATGTCCAAATTTTGGAAGAGACCTGCATTAACAAGAAAATGAGAGGGAGCTCGGTTGTGTTCTTAGCACTATATATAGATGATATATTGCTGATTGGGAATGATGTGAAACTCCTGAATAGCGTGAAGAAATATTTAAACAGTAAATTTTCCATGAAGGACTTAGGAGAAGCTGCATTCGTCTTAGGCATTAAAATCTATCGTGATAGATCAAGACGTCTATTAGCGTTGAGTCATAGTACTTATGTTTATAAGATACTAAAGCGTTTTGGTATGGAGAGGGCAAAGGAGGGTTCTCTGCCTGTTATCTAGAATAAAACATTACGAAAGGCACAGTGTCCCGTAACGGAACTGGGTAAGGCCGAAATGACTAAACATCCTGATGCTTCAGCCATAGGATCAATTATGTATGCAATGTTGAGTACTCGACCTGATATAGCATTGGCTCTTAGTTTGACGAGCCGTTTCCAGAGTAATCCATGAATGGAACATTGGATCACTGTTAAGAGCATTCTTAAGTATCTCAAGAAGACAAAGGAAACGTTCCTTGTCTATGGTGGTTGTGATGAAGAACTTGGCATAAGGGTTACGTTGATGCAAGTTTCTGCTCAGACCACGATGACTCTAAGTCACAGACAGGTTATGTGTTCAAGGGTAATGGAGGCGCCGTATGCTGGAGAAGTGGGAAGGAACCCATCGTCGCGCAATCTACAATGAAGTCGGAGTACATTGCTGCTTGCGAAGCTGTGAATGAAGCTGTATGGATGAGGAAGTTCATCATTGAACTTGGAGTGTTCCCAGGCGCGCAAGACTCCGTGATTCTCTTCTGTGACAATACGGGCGCTATTGCTAACACGAAGGAAGCAAGGTCTCACTCCACCGCCAAACATATTCTCCGACGCTTCCATGTGATACGACAGTACGCAGAAGGAGGCGATGTGAAGATTTGCAGAGTGCATACGGATCTGAATGTGGCAGATCCCCTGACAAAGCCTCTTCCGCTTGACAAGCATGAAAAACACCAAGAAGCTATGGGTGTTAAGCTTTTACCAAGTTGTAATCCAGATTAATTTGTACTCTAGTGCAAGTGGGAGACTGAAGGAGATATGCCCTAGAGGCAACTAATAAAGTGTATTTCTTTATCATATCTCGATTGTTCATCATACGTTTTGTGTCATGCTATAACTGTATTAAGCGGAAACATTAATACACGTGTGATACATAAACAACCAGGTCCCTAGTAGCCTCTACTAAAACTAGTTTTGTTGCGCGATTGATGATCGAGGTTTCCCGATCATAGGGCATGGCGCCAGTCGGCAATGAAGTCATGTCATTGGTAGAACGATATGATGGACATACCCCATATTTGTAGGATGTAGTCATTACGCCTTCGACTATGAGATCAACTCTTATTGTTATTCCTGAAAGATACTTTGATGGCACCAAACGTCGTATCTTATATAGTATGACAATAACGGTGATACTTTTGGGTATCGGAAGGGGGTAGTTGAGACGAGGGGTCAAGAGCGGGATTTGCCAGTCCGCATAGCAGGATAGATACTCTAGGGCCCACTCGATGAGATTATGTCTCATGAGATTACAAGGATGTGACTAGGTCACGGAGACATGAAATCATAGACGAGTAGAAGATAGTGTTGTCGGTAACGAGGTCAGCTAGGTATGGAGATATCTATGAACGATGCTCGGACACTCTAAGTATCGCTATGGCAAAAGGTTTAAGACTTAACGTTCAGGTTTGATAGATGAGAGTCATTCGTTATATCACAGAGATTAATTCATGGGGTCCAGGCCTACGAGTTAGTCATTGATCGGAGAGGAGTCTCGATCATGCCTGTTATTATATCGAACCGCTAGGGTAACACACTTAAGGGGTTTCGACAAGACAACCGGAAAGGAAAGAGATCACCGGGAACGTCCCGGGAATGGTCCGATGGAGATCGGGCAGCGACGAAATAGTTTTCGGAGCTAGAATAAATTATATTTAATATGTTTGATATTAATTAGTGTAATTAATGTTTAAATATGATTTTATATATTTATTTTCGAATTTATTTAGGCTGATTTTCCTTAATGGGCCTTCTGGTGGAAAGAAGGCCCATGGGGGAAAAATCCCCAAGGGAATTCGGTGGGGGAGCCTTGGCCGGCCTAGGTGGGCCAGATGGGGCCCACCAGGACCAGCGCACCTTCTTGTGTCGCACCAGGCATGTGGTAATTGTCCCACATTCACTGGCTGGCAAGGTTGGCTCCCCCCCGGGAGCCTTTATATAGAGGTGCACGCCTGGCCTTTTAATTCACCAATCAATTCCCTAATTCTCTCTTGATTTCGTGTTTCCCTTTGTCGGAGTTGCGCCGAGAAGAGAGGGGGTCTCTCCACCATAGCCCGCTGCCGCGCTGCTGGTGTTCCGGTCCAAGTCTTTTGCTGCTCGTTCTGGACTGGAGCTTCGGAGGTCGTCGTCTCCACCATACGTGTGTAACGCCCTGCGAGGTGCTGCGCTAACGGTGCTGGGAGGTCTACTTCCACTACACGAACTTGAGGTCGGCTTCGTCGGTCTTCATCGTCAACATTTGTGCGGGAACGTAATCCCGCTTTCGGTCTACAAGGGTATGCATTCCGATCTCCGTTGTACTTCTATATCTGCATAGTATAGATCTTGGCTAGTTTAAGGGTATCATTGCTAGGAATTTTTTTGTTTTCTGCCTGCGATCCCCTTCACATATAAGAGAGAGATAGAGGCAGGAGTAGGTGTTTTACCTCCTCACGAGGGCCCCGAACCTGGGTACATCGTGTTGTTCATGTGTGTTGGTTTGCGTCTGTTCGGTGTTGAGTGTTTCATCTTCATCCTTGTGAGTTCTTGAGCTCGCCCGCGCATGTCTTGCAACATGCAAGCCCTCCCCGGATCCCCCAGCGTATGTCCGGCCCCCAAGATTAGCCACCCCGTGGCATATGCCGTGACACCACCACGACATTTGGTGCCCACCGTGGGGCTAGAAGCGCTGGCTGGGGTTTCCATCCGGACGGGTTCCGTCACCGACTCGGGAGAGAAGGTGCTGTGCGGCCTCGTCTGCAACATTGGCTCCTTCCACTTGATCTCTGACAACGCCGGCTGCTTCGCCGGCAGACCGTTTCCGACGAACGGTTACCTCGTCATGTTCGGGAGCTTCGTCACCTATGTCGCTACCGATGTGGTCTGCGAGTACCCGATGCAGGTGCTCGTGGCCGCCGACCCACCCGCTATTGCCGCAGTTCGCGGTTGGCGTAGCGCTCGCCCTGAGAGCCGCGGGGTCATGATGGCTAGGACGACCGAGATCCCCGCCGAGGAAGAGTTTCTGCACCACCCGAGCCCGAGAGAAGGGGCCAACACGCCAAGCAAAGACTGGAGCGTGAGGTTCCAGAGTCATCGCACAGGCCGGTAAGACCCGAGCCTCTGACAGAGATAACACAGAGGTTAGCAATGCCGGTAGCGGAAGTGTCGGATGCAGCACAGGCCGTAGCCGAGTTAGAGGCTCAGAGGCAGTTTTTTCTTAAGGAAGCCAATACTATGGCAGAGTTGAAGGCTCAGCTAGATAGAACTCTCCGAGTGTATAACATTGCACATGGATTTACACCGCTAGTAGATCGTAGAGCTCGGATTAATAACTTACGCAGGAGAGGTAGAGCCCTCAATGTCGGGTTAGGAGGAGAAGAAAGGGACGGCGTCACCACACTAGTGGAAATTGGGGCTCTAGTCCCGGTTCCAGAGGGCCTGTAGTCCCGGTGTAGCAACCGGGACTACCAAGGCGGGACTAGAGCCCCCCCCCTTTCGTCCCGGCTCAGCACAAACCGGGACCGGAGCCCCCCCCCCCACCAATTAGAGCTCCGCACGTGGAGGGGGCAGGGGCGCGCAAGGGCGAACCCTTTAGTCCCGGTTCGTGTTACGAACCGGGACTAGGGTTTTTTTTTTTTTTACATTTCAGGGTTTTGTTTTTATTTTCATTTCAGTGCTTTGCTTTTTTTTATTTCGACCGGTTTTCTGGGTAGGGGTTTCGGATGGTACCATGTCGATGCGTCGGGGGTAGGGGTTTCGGATGCTACGGCTTCGAGTGCGAAAAACACGTATAAATTATTATACGAACCTAGATAAAATTGCATCATGCATATATACAATTACATGAAGATCATGTGTTGATAACACATACACATTTAAGTACGCGTGGTACATGAATATCACGTTTCCCGGTTCCAGAGACTTAGAAATATTTTGTTACATGGAGATCACTATATATTACATGTCCGCACTAGTCAAAATAGTGGTACTCTCCGGTCTCCGGTATGACATCGGTGAGGTAAAATCCTGTCAACTCCTCTGCAATTGCCCTGAAGCGGGTCTTTATTGGTAACTCGTTGCGCTTTCTTGCCAACTGTAAAAAAATGATATCACAATGAATACATGAGATATGAAATGAATAAAACTCATCACGATTGATGATACAAAAATAATGTTGTGATTAGAGCTTTACGTACTTGGATACTTCTTTTGCTCTTCAAACTCTCGTTGACCACAGTGTGCATGTACTCGCAAACGAAGAATCCACATAGATCAGTCCCGGTTGGCTGTTTAAGACAAGTCTATAGAAGAATAAAATTTAATCAAATAATAATAAAGTATGATAATGGTGCATGGGCCTAGTTATAGTACTACTTACATCGTTAGTACGCCAGCGCAGTTTCTCTGGCCATCCACTGTTCGGATGTTCCGCGAGGAACATTTTCCAAACGCTGCATGACAAGAAACTGAATGAATGAGTCATAAATTCCTTGATATTAGGAAATGAACGACAGAGGCGATAAGAAAAGAAAGTACTTTGACACCAAATCAAAACAGGTCTTGTATTGTTTAGGGCATCTTCTTAACGAGTCAAGGACAACAATTTCTCCTTTCCGCAAGTCAATAACGATAAGAATGTAGTGGTAGCTGCGCACGTTTCTAAATAGTCATGCATAACTAATCAATTAAACTTAACATCGGGTGAGAAAAATAGAATGTGTAATAAGCAGTAACACTCGCTTGAAGTTGTAAGGCCATAATATATATTTTTTGTAAGCTTGTCGCTTGAAAAACATTAGCAAATTCCCCGGTGTACCCTTGTTAACTAGTGGATCAATTATGTTTTCTTCATGCATTATAGAGGGGTCAATGAACCCAATGTGGTTGATTTTCTTCTTCTTGCATTCGAGCATCTTCATTCTGCGTAATAAAGCACACAAAATATTATAGAGAGGATTATCACAGACAATGAACGAGTAGAGCTAATTAAAACATTAAATTACAGGAATAGATGACTTACAGACAATAGGAACTCATGATGCCTTTGTCGAGGGCCCGGAGATTGTATAACTGAAAGATTTCGGCGAAGTAAAGGACAACAGATTATTCTTGGAAATAATGCTCTTCCTTAACTGCCATCATGAGAGCGACATTATTCGTCTCCTTTACGGTATCCTTGTACCAGGCTTGAAATTGACGCATTCTTGTGGGTAAGTCGCCGTCAACAAAATTCTCCCCGTGAACATAAGTATGAACAACATCCGCGAAGGGGATATCATCTCCCGAATATAACAGCTCCCGCACATTGATGTTTTTGAGAACTCTGTCATCAAGCACCTTGAGCGGGGGGGGCCGACTGTGCGTCTTGTTCTCCGAGTTGGGCAACTTGTTTCCCTTTTTTCAACCGATCATCCATCTCTTCGTCATATGAATTACCAATGTTGCGATCATAGTCTGTTGGCGGCGATGGTGGGGGGTTGTATAGGGCATCGATGCAACGGTCAATTTTTTCCTGAGGAATTCCGGCAGTAAATTTTGCAGGAGGCAATTGTTTCGCTAACGCTTTCTGTTTCACGCCAGCAAGCCAGGCATCCGTATGTTCTTTGCATGCGATATCGTTTTCCTCGACGGTTCTCTCCCAAGGTAACTTTGGAGTAGGCGGCGGTGTTTTCTGCTTTCTAGGTTTCTTCCTAACAGGAGAACCAGACTGGCGCCTACTCGAGAGCGACTTAACATTCTAGCGGACTGGCACAGACTGCGATGGCCTCGCGCTAGGAACCCTCTCGGGGGGCGGTTGGCTTTGCTGTTGAGCTGGAGATGGACTCGGGCTGGGGTCCCTATCGTGGAGGTGTGGGCTTTGCTGATGGGGTGGAGATGGACTCCGTCTTTGATCCCTCTCGAGGAAGAGTGGACTTGGCTGGTGAGCTGGACTCCTAGAACGAGGAGTGGACTTTGCTTGTTCTGGAAGGACGATGTATTTCTTGGGCCATAGGGCGAAGGCATGCTTGACGTCTGCCAACGTTTTCTCCTCGTCACCTCCAGGTAACTCAAGTTCCAAGGATTCAAATCCCGGCATAATTTCGTCCACCCCGACACGAGCGTAGCCATCTGGAATTTGACCACAATGGTAGAGTTCTCCAGGTTGAATTACTAAAGCTTGCCCCACCGCCACCTTCAAAGTTATGTTTCGCATTGCTATATGTAGCTCACAACCTGTAGGCTCTGTGATGTCATCCACTGGGTAGGCACCAACGTCGACCTGACGCGTGGAACCAACGCTGCTTCTACGCTGAGATGAGGCGGCATGCGCTTCATGGTCTAATTGGTGCCGCTCCTGAGGTTCCGTTCTTTGCTCCTTCAATGCTTTTATTTCCGCCCGTTGCTCCTTCATTTCACGTTCCAATTGTAATATCCGGTCGGCCTCCTTCTTCTTACCTCTGCTACGGCTTCTATAAGTGTGAGCGGATTCCGGCCACGCAGTCTTAAACGTAGCACCGCCAGGAAAGCCTCGAGCTCGTCCAACATGTTCAGGATTCCCCAGTGCCCGTGTCAGCTCGTCATCCTCTCTATCGGGTTTGAACACACCATTGCGAACATCATTAATTGCTTCTTCAAGCTTCTTTTATACGATTAACGAGAACCTTCCATTTTCCCCTTCCAACAATCTCTCCGGTTTTAGGGTCCAACATTGCCACATGCGCGAACAACCAGAATTTCGACCTCTCGGGCCAGTCAAGTGTTTGTGGACGGACCCCAGATTGAAGCAGTTTTTCTTCATAGGCTAACCACTTAGGAATGGCGCTCTTGTAGCCACCTGTCCCCAATGTATGGTGGTGTTCCTTCAGCCCAGCATTCAATTTATTTATCGTCGATCGGGCCACAGCCATAGGTGATTCCCTATACGCCTTAAACGCCACCCATTCAGATTCTAACTTCTTCCCTTGTGCTCCACTGAAATCTGGCACTTCTTTTGTTTCTACATATTGATTCCATAACTTTTTCTTCCAGTTCCGGAATTTTTCCGCCATCTTAATAAGAGTCCACTTCTTGAGGTTGTCCTTCTTCACTTTAGAGAGATCTGGCGGGAGGGTGAAATGTGACAACAGCGTGTTATTGACCAAATCCTTAAGAACTTGGTGGACATAACATGGGTCGTCCACATCATGTCCCTAACAATAACTCCAGCTTGACTTATAAATTTGTTGCGGTTCTGTTTTGGTTCGAGTGGTTCGCCGGAATCAGCAATTTCCTCAATCGGTAACTTTGGATCCCCGCTCGTCATTCTTTTTGCCTTGCCTCGAGGAGCACATGGTGGCTGCTTTTTTGCAGATTTGCTCGATCCGGATGGCTAAAAGAAAAATAAGTCGTTAAGAAATGCAACATAAATCAATTAATGCATGTAGTTAACAACAACATATCTCCATATTTATTATAAACACATATACACCTCTCCGCCGGAGTTTGCTATCACCACATCAAAGTCTTGTGACTCGATTCCAAAGTCGTTCAAAAATTGGTCGAAATCATAATCATCTACATCTCCTCCAGCTCGGTCATCATTAAAAATAAGTTGTTCCATTTGGTCTTCCATCTCTTCGTCTCGTTGAAATTGTGCTTCTTCTATCTATTCGTCTCGCAAGTGCTCCATAGCTCTACCTGCAATCCATAGCTCGGGCATTATAATCAAGTTTACATTTATTCATCTGAAAAACATATACAAGTACAATAATTGCAACAAGTATGGATCATATAGCACAACAAGGTGGCAGCCAAGAAAACAGTGTGTGCTCATCTTGCATACCTAACACAAAACTATATATATGGATCATATTTTAGAATTGTGCATATCTAACACAAAATCATTTTTTTCGTACACATTTACAATCATCTCAATTTGCATATCCAACACACCATAATATATATACGGATCATATATTACAATTTCATATCTAACACATTTACAATCATCTCAATTTACAAAACAAAGATAGCCACTGAAGCAAGACCTCCTGAAAAGCCGTGGACATAAGGACCCGAGCAGCAGACCTCCTGCAAGTTGTATAATGAATTGTATATCAATCAAAACAACAAAAGATGTAGCCAATGATGCATGTAGACAATAATTGCAAGTCATAGCATCCATAAAACAGAACACTGAGAGAACTACAATTATGTAACAAGAAATAGCATCTCATAAAACAGAAAAGACTGGTTTCTCAATAGCCGTAGCCAAAATTCATCTAACAAGCATGCATTGATTCTAAGTGTCTCAGTTTCAGACTTGATAGTAGAAAAGCACAACCCACAGTGTTCTGGTAATATACCACAGTAGGAGAGGCTCCTACTGTTTTTGATTCAATAAATAATCTTTCTAGTAAAAATAATATTAGTTTGCAATATAAATGGCTGCCAAAATTTTTGTGCTGCAGAAAAGAGGGATGTATAGATTTATTATGTTTAATTATATTTTACTTTCATAAAAAGGTTAAAGAATTCATATATAAATTTGTAGCCTCCAATGCAAGCAAACAAATCATTCTTTCAGTAAAATTACTCCAGGAAGTTACAGTAGCAATGTTAGTACACCAAGCATCTGTAGCAATGTTAGTACACCAATGCAGGAGTGTAAGAACCTCTCGCACCATTACATAGCAAGCAAGCAAGCAGTAAAAATGCAGTACATATAGCAAGCAAGCAAGCATTTGTAGTACTGATATTTCACCAAATGACCATCTAATGCACCTAAACTTGATATTTCACCAAATGACCATCTAATGCATACACCATTCATCTCATCCTTAAAATCCCTATTGACGTTTTCAGCTCTATGCATAGAATTGTACGGAAGTCAATCCGATGTCCATAAAAAACTAGCTTTGTTGCATCTCTGATCGAAAGGATTGAGCCGGCGGGCAGCAGAGGCGCGACGGTGGGCAGCACGGGCGCGACGGCGGGCAGCACGAGAGAGAGAGGAAGGGTACCCTTACCGTGGAGGAGAAGCGGAGGAGGTCGGGAAGACGACGAGGATGACGCGCGCGGGCCATGGACGAGGACGATGCGCGCGGGCCGTGGAGGAGGCCGGGTCGCGGGCACGGCGTTGCGGAGGACGGCGGCGAGAGGCGGGCGCCGGAGCGGAGCAGTGCTTCGCCGAGGGAGGAGGCGGGCACCGGAGCGGAGCAGGGCTTCGCCAAGGGAGGAGGAGGGCGCCGGAGCGGAGAAGCCGGAGAGGAGGAGGAGGATTTTGGGGAAAAAATTGCAAAACATTTCGGCCGTGACAACCCTAAACGGCGCGGAAGGACCTTTAGTCTCGGTTCTAGCCACGAACCGAGACTAAAGGGTCTTTAGTCGCGGTTGGAGTTACCAACCGCGACTAAAGGGTTCTGGCTGGAGCCCAGAGCACCTCTTTAGCTCTTTAGTCTCGGTTGGTGTTACCAACCGAGACTAAAGGGTTCTTTTTTTCCTTATTTCTTTTTACTTATTTTTGTTTCTGTTTTCTTTTAAATTGTTTGAATTGCTTACTTTTCTATTTCTTATTTTGGTTTACTTATTTTTTGAATTGTTTTGGTTTCTAGTTTATTTTTATGTTTTGTTTTATATTTTCTAACATTTTAAGATGCCAAGGTGATTTCTTCAAATTATATCATAAATATCATTTTCTATGTTTTAAGGTTTTTTGTGAAGTAAGTACATAAAATATGATTCCAAATGGCACCCAATTATTTTTCACTAAGAGTGGTGCACATATGATGGATGATCCCCAAGTTTGAGTTTTTTCTTAGAATTATAGCTAATTTTCCCTAGTTAATTGAGTTTATGTTGATTTATCGAAAGTAATTCAAATTTGAACTACAACTATTTGATAGTTTGGTCTGAAACTTTTGGAAAAATCATTTTAAGGTACACAACTAGTGGTTATATCACAGAAACATTGATAGTTCTAGAAAATATCACCTCTTCCGATGATTAGTCGTAGCGACCGTTTTGATCGTTTTTAAGAAAAAATGTAATAAAGTGATAAACACCTAAAAAAAATCAAATCCTTTGGCATGGGCTCCTTATATGTGTACTAGTTTCTAGAAAAATGATAAACTTGATTTTTGCCTACATTTGCAAAAAAAGTCTTCACAAAAAGGTCTATCATGTATGAACATCTAGAAGTTTCAAGCCAAATGACCAAGTTATGGTCATTTCGACGACATAGTTTGTGATAAAGATCTCATACTACACACATAGGTGCATATTGGTATATTAAACAACCATGCCAAAGGGATTCTTCAAATTATTTTCATAAATATCATTTTCCTTTTTTTGAGTGCAAAAAATGAGATTTTTGTGAAGTGAGTACAGAAAATATGATTCCAAATGGCACCCAACTATTTTTCACTAAGAGTGGTGCACATATGATGGATGATCCCCAAGTATGAGTTTTTTCTTACAATTCTAACTAATTTCCCCTAGTTAATTGAGTTTATGTTGATTTATCGAAAGTAATTCAAATTTGAACTACAACTATTTGATAGTTTGGTCTGAAACTTTTGGAAAAATCATTTTAAGGTACACAACTAGTGGTTATATCACAGAAACATTGATAGTTCTAGAAAATATCACCTCTTCCGATGATTAGTCGTAGCGACCGTTTTGATCGTTTTTAAGAACAAATGTAATAAAGTGATAAACACCTCAAAAAATCAAATCCTTTGGCATGGGCTCCTTATATGTGTACTAGTTGCTAGGAAAAATGATAAACTTGATTTTTGCCTACATTTGCAAAAAAAGTCTTCACAAAAAGGTATATCGTGTATGAACATCTAGAAGTTCAAGCCAAATGACCAAGTTATGGTCATTTCGACGACATAGTTTGTGATAAAGATCTCATACTCCACACATAGGTGCATATTGGTATATTAAACAACCATGCCAAAGGGATTCTTCAAATTATTTTCATAAATTTCATTTTCCTTTTTTTGAGTGCAAAAAATGAGGTTTTTTGTGAAGTGAGTACAGAAAATATGATTCCAAATGGCACCCAACTATTTTTCACTAAGAGTGGTGCATATATGATGGATGATCCCCAAGTATGAGTTTTTTCTTACAATTCTAACTAATTTCCCCTAGTTAATTGAGTTTATGTTGATTTATCGAAAGTAATTCAAATTTGAACTACAACTATTTGATAGTTTGGTCTGAAACTTTTGGAAAAATCATTTTAAGGTACACAACTAGTGGTTATATCACAGAAACATTGATAGTTCTAGAAAATATCACCTCTTCCGATGATTAGTCGTAGCGACCGTTTTGATCGTTTTTAAGAACAAATGTAATAAAGTGATAAACACCTCAAAAAATCAAATCCTTTGGCATGGGCTCCTTATATGTGTACTAGTTGCTAGGAAAAATGATAAACACCTCAAAAAATCAAATCCTTGAACATCTAGAAGTTTCAAGCCAAATGACCAAGTTATGGTCATTTCAAGCCAAGCCAAATGACCGTGGGAAGACATCTCTGATGATCTACAACCGTCCGACAAGACATCTCTGATGATATGCAACCGTTTGAAACGGTCGCAGATCATCAGAGACGTCTTGCCGCTGGTTGCCCAGAGATGCCTCTGCCGAGGGGAGGGTTCACCTTCAGCCTTCACTGAGTGCTCTCTACTACCCGTGTGCTGCCAAAATGAACTACAATGAGTAGACACTGAGTGCTGAACATGTCCGGGAGGGGGGATATATAAAAGGTACGTGTGCTTCTTTAGTCCCGGTTGGTAACAACAACCGAGTCATGTGGGTCACGAAGTGGTCGTCATACTGCTGATCCAACAGCTCAGAATCTCTCAAAAGAAACACACCTCAGATCCAACGTCTCACAAGCACTAGAAAGAAACACACGATCCATGTGCTTCTTTAGTCTCGGTTGGTAACACCAACCGGGACTAAAGAAGCACATGGATCGTGTGTTTCTTTAAAGCACTTGTGAGCCGTTGGATGAAGAGATGTGTTTCTTTTGAGAGATTCTGAGTTGTTGGATGGGCACTATCATGACCAGTTCGTGAGTCACATGACCCTATATATAGCCCCCTCTTGAACATGTTCGGCAGTCATTGTCTCCTCATTCTACTTCATCGACAGAATACAAAGCAGTCGGATTCCCTGCATACGTCCAACGGTGCATTTCATATGCAGGCACTCACGAGCCACCGTTGGGCTGTATGCAGGTGAAATCGTGTGTTTTGTTTCATGCATCTACAAAATACTTCAGTTCACTTGTTCTTCTGATACAAAGCATTCGGATATTACACATCAACAATAATATCCCTCTCTAGTGTTTACTTGTTCTTCCGATTGCGCCGTAACCACGGACAATCTTCTTCATTTAACTTGATACTTGGATCAGTGTTGACTTTAAAGGGCGGAATGTCATGAAACTTATCGTAATCTTCTGACATGTCTGTCTTGTCCTCCACTCCCACAATGACTCTTTTCCCTGAAAGAACTATGTGGCGCTTTGGCTCATCGTATGATGTACTCGCTTGCTTATCTTTTCTTTTTTTCGGTAGGGTAGACATGTCTTTCACATAGAAAACCTGAGCAACTTCACTGGCTAGGACGAATGGTTCATTCTCGTACGAAAGATTGTTGAGATCCACTGTAGTCATTCCGTATCGTGGGTCCACCTCTACCCCGCCTCGTTGGTTGAACCATTTGCACTTGAACAAAGGGACCTTAAAAGTAGGTCCATAGTCAAGTTCCCATATCTCCTCTATGTAACCATAATATGTGTCCTTTGTCCCGTTGCAGTTTGTTGCATCAAAGCGTACTCCACTGTTTTGGTTGGCGCTCTTTTTATCTTGTTTGGCTGTGTAAAATATATTTCCATTTATCTCGTACCCTTGAAAAGTCAATATAGTTGAAGCTGGTGATGTGGTGTGACGCCCTAAAATCGGTACTATGTTGATTTAAGCGTTCCCGCCGAAATCCGCATAATAACGATTTTAGGTCGCCCACCAGACATAATGTGCACGCCGAAACATGCGCATTATGTGGGTGGAATTGTGATAACATTACAACAGTTCCGATACATCCACAAATACAACAGAAGATAAAATACAACAACGACTCGAACGAGTCAAGATACAAATATACAATACAAAGATACAAATGACAGCGGAAGCAAAATAGTATCCGACTACGGATAAGATGCAAATTGGACTAAGAGTCCTGAATATAAGCAATGGCGCCATATCCCTGCCCAGCCAAGCCAGAGGGATTCCCAAGCTAACGTCGTCTGACTTCAAACCTGTTGACTGCACATAAAGCACATCCCAAAATAGGGTCAGGGCACTCCCTGGCAAGCAAAACCGACTTGCCTACTTTCTACACCATCTCCCAAAATATAGGGGAGGTGGACTTAGCGGCAGCAGCACTAGCAACCTAAAGAGACACGCTACAACTTCCGTCTAATCAGAGGGGGATAAGAGAGCGCATAAGTAAACAACTACAACTAACACCAAACATAACCCATTCTCGAATTAACCCCCTCAACCAAATATGAGGAAGCAATTCGGGAAACTCACACGTTGAACAATTTTAATTATAATTTATTGTGAAAGTAATTCTATATTACTAGTCGATTTAATTAACATTAATTAGGTGTAAGTTGTCTAGATCTTGTTAGCCAGCATCATCACCAAAGTCGTCCATAACCGTGGACACGGCTCATCGATAAGATTATACCCTGCAGGGGTGCACTACTGTACCCATACTCGCATGATCAACCCAAGCAAGCATCAGGGCTTCTCAACACGACTTATTCCTTCACTACAGCAAGTCCAAGTGCCACCCATATGAGTTGTTACCCGCGTCAGGAGTCCGGCCGAATCTCAGTTGCGGACTCATTAGTTTGCGACTACGCCACCATGCGGCTCAAACCACAGTAGGAACTGTCCGCTTCGTGTCGTACCGCACCTATATGACCCCCCGTATCACATAACCTCTCATCATCATCATCATCATCATGCACATGCATATGAGCAAATGGAAAACCCGAACTACTGACGACACATGGACAAGCTGTAGATCCGTTCAAAGTCGAGGGGGGCTCCATAGGGCCTCCCACAAGTGGTTAGTGCGCTCAAAATTGGATCCGAGGACAAAATCTCAGTTCCTAGGTCGACACTGAGCAGAACAAAGCACCTCGCAAGGCCTTCCGCCTGGTTCCTTATCTTTTAATTATAATACCCCAATATAATACAACATTTTATTAAGGTAGAAAAATATATCATACTAAGCAGATGAAACATAAGACCAACAGACGACTCGCACAAACAACTCTAAGCATGCGCTACGACTCGCAAGGACAACAGATAAACAAACAACAGGTGATGGGATGTGGGGATAAAGCTTTATGGGCTGCAGGATAAACATGTGATGGGATCACGATAAAGAATCGAATACTAGGGTAGCAGAGATCAACGTCAGGAATGAAAGACAATGTATAGGTAAACAAGCAAACTTTGTTTGCCTGGAATCCCGCATGGAAGCAGATCTTGTCGTTGCTCACACATCTCAACGTCGTATCCGTGAAGAAGCAACAAACACTGGAAAGCGTAAAAGATGCATTTTACAACTACGGCAAAAGATCCAGCATGATCATATGAGAATGATGTATGGCATGGCAAGATGCATTGCGAGATGCACTTAATCCGAATTAAGCGGAACCGGGATTCCGACAATTAATAATAATGTTAAAGTTATTTATCTACCCACAAATTAAATGTTCATTAACAAGGCAAGACATGACAAAGGTGTTCTAGTCAAGTTAAATGGAATTGGGCAATACAGATATTGATTTGCCCCACACATTCCATATTTATTATTTAGGTGATTTGCTACACCACCAAACCCCAGAGATGCAACACATGTAATTATGATGCGATATGCACAAGATAGATGACATTTAATAAAAATAGGTATAGGGTTAGGGTTTGGGTCCGTACGTCGGATCGGGTGAGATAGGGTTCGAAACCGACGTATTTGGTTCGTAGAGGAAGTAGTCGTTGTCGTGGAAGTAGTCGTCGCGGGACCGGGGCGTCGTCGTTTGTCGATGTCGTGGAAGTGGTCGGGTACTCGTACTCGGTCATCCCCGTAGACGGGCGCGGGCACGGAGGAGCACGGCAAACGGACACCGGAAGGAAAGCGCGCACGGGCGGCACCGCAACACGGACACGGTGGTCACGACAACGCGGCGCCGGAAGAGGACACGCACGCGCATGTAGCAACACCTCGAAGGGTGGACAACTCGGACACAAAAAGGGGACGCCGGGGTCTTGCGGGCATTTTGTCGAACACCCGGCGTGCGATGGACGGAAGGAGGAGCTCGGGGTGGCGCAGCTGCGGGCTCTGCTGCGGATGCGGTGGAGCTGGCCGTGGCGACGCCGGTGGCCGGGAAGGAGGAAGCGCAGGGCCGGCGAGGTCGGGGACGGGCGACGAGGCAGAGCGGGTCGCGGCGGCGAGCGGACGGAGTCGGGCGGCGAGCGGAGCAAGGGCCGACGGGGGGAGCTCGGGCCGGCCGGTGCGGCGGGGACGGCAGGCCGGCGAACGGCGCGCGGAGCAGAGCGGCGCGCGGCGGCTGGGGGAGACCGGGGCGACGGCAGGGGGCCGGGGAGGTGGCTCGGTGCGGAGCACTGCTCCGGCGGTGCAGGGGCGGCGCGCTGGAGGGAGCAGGGGGCGGCGGAGGAGCACGGGGCGCGTCTTGCGCAGGCGC
Organism: Poa annua; assembly: GCA_026929855.1. Classification (NCBI taxonomy): domain Eukaryota; kingdom Viridiplantae; phylum Streptophyta; class Magnoliopsida; order Poales; family Poaceae; genus Poa; species Poa annua. The sequence continues at coordinate 54,236,225 of CM049426.1, read as the reverse complement.
TGGCGTGGGGAGCGGCGGCGGGGAGCGGCGACCCGGGGGCGCGGCGGCGCGGGGGTGGTGGATGGCGGCGGCGCCGCGGCGAGGGGAGGCGCGCGCGGAGGCGGCCGGGAGCGTGGCGGCGCGGCCGGAGGCAGGGCCGGGCGCGGGGAGCGGGGAAGGAGGCGCGAGGGGTCGCTCGGCTCGGGAGGTTGGGGCTGCGGGATGAGGTTCTCCCGTGCGCAAGGAGGAAGAAAGAGAAAAAAAAGAAAAGAGGAAAAAGAAAAAGGAAAAGAAAGAAAAAGGAGGGGGAAAGTGGAAAAAGGAAAAAGAAAAGAGTGGAGGGGGGCGGCTGTAAAATTTCCAAGGGGTGGGAAGAAATTTCTGGGGGGAAAAACCTAGGGTTTGGCTTAGGTGGGCTTTGGGCCTTATTTCTCTCCCTTTTTATTCTTTTCAGTTTTATATTTTTAAAACAAAATAGAAAAGGAAAAATAATACAAAACCTATACAAAATATTTTTAGTTTTAAATAGACAATTTAATAAACTAGTTTTTAACATTTTTAAAAGATTTGAAAATAACACATTTTTAATTAATTTGAAATGCATTTGAATTTAATTGTGGAAAATTAATTTAAATGCAACAAATTAAATTAATGAGATGCAATGCGATGCCATGTTGATGCAAGAAGAAAACCACACCAAATTAAAAGGGGATAAATCCCGGGGCGTTACAATCGACACCACTAACAAGGGATCGCGTCCCGAGATCCACGCCGAGACCACAAGAAGAGAGGGGAACTATCGAGTCTTCACGCTCCGGGATGAACTTCTCGACACCTCTAACAAGGGATTGTTGCTCCACCTTGAAATTCTCGACACCACTAACAAGGGATTGTTGCTCACGACAAAGACGACTACGATAGATCGAAACTAACAGGGTAAAAGGCAAGAAATCGTCCACCCACACGTAGGATCCTAAAACTTTGAAAGTTTGGATAAGAGAAGAGACTCCAAAACAAGTAAGATAAGAGGAGAATTAGAATTGAGGTAAGGAGTAAAAAGAAACCTATTGAGACCATTTCAAAAATAATTTTAGTCAAATAGTTTTCGACACTCTAGAAACAACGACCGTTAGCGAGGTTATCCTACAGGCTTTTGCGGACCCGCTGCTTCGATAACCATTCGTATCGAAACAACAAGGAGATTGAAACCAAGGCTCTGATACCACTTTGTGACGCCCTAAAATCGGTACTATGTTGATTTAAGCGTTCCCGCCGAAATCCGCATAATAACGATTTTAGGTCGCCCACCAGACATAATGTGCACGCCGAAACATGCGCATTATGTGGGTGGAATTGTGATAACATTACAACAGTTCCGATACATCCACAAATACAACAGAAGATAAAATACAACAACGACTCGAACGAGTCAAGATACAAATATACAATACAAAGATACAAATGACAGCGGAAGCAAAATAGTATCCGACTACGGATAAGATGCAAATTGGACTAAGAGTCCTGAATATAAGCAATGGCGCCATATCCCTGCCCAGCCAAGCCGGAGGGATTCCCAAGCTAACGTCGTCTGACTTCAAACCTGTTGACTGCACATAAAGCACATCCCAAAAGAGGGTCAGGGCACTCCCTGGCAAGCAAAACCGACTTGCCTACTTTCTACACCATCTCCCAAAATATAGGGGAGGTGGACTTAGCGGCAGCAGCACTAGCAACCTAAAGAGACACGCTACAACTTCCGTCTAATCAGAGGGGGATAAGAGAGCGCATAAGTAAACAACTACAACTAACACCAAACATAACCCATTCTCGACTTAACCCCCTCAACCAAATATGAGTAAGCAATTCGGGAAACTCACACGTTGAACAATTTTAATTATAATTTATTGTGAAAGTAATTCTATATTACTAGTCGATTTAATTAACATTAATTAGGTGTAAGTTGTCTAGATCTTGTTAGCCAGCATCATCACCAAAGTCGTCCATAACCGTGGACACGGCTCATCGATAAGATTATACCTTGCAGGGGTGCACTACTGTACCCATACTCGCATGATCAACCCAAGCAAGCATCAGGGCTTCTCAACACGACTTATTCCTTCACTACAGCAAGTCCAAGTGCCACCCATATGAGTTGTTACCCGCGTCAGGAGTCCGACCGAATCTCAATTGCGGACTCATTAGTTTGCGACTACGCCACCATGCGGCTCAAACCACAGTAGGAACTGTCCGCTTCGTGTCGTACCGCACCTATATGACCCCCCGTATCACATAACCTCTCATCATCATCATCATCATCATGCACATGCATATGAGCAAATGAAAAACCCGGACTACTTACGGCACATGGACAAGCTGTAGATCCGTTCAAAGTCGAGGGGGGCTCCATAGGGCCTCCCACAAGTGGTTAGTGCGCTCAAAATTGGATCCGAGGACAAAATCTCAGTTCCTAGGTCAACACTGAGCAGAACAAAGCACCTCGCAAGGCCTTCCGCCTGGTGCCTTATCTTTTAATTATAATACCCCAATATAATACAACATTTTATTAAGGTAGAAAAATATATCATACTAAGCAGATGAAACATAAGACCAACAGACGACTCGCACAAACAACTCTAAGCATGCGCTACGACTCGCAAGGCCAACAGATAAACAAACAACAGGTGATGGGATGTGGGGATAAAGCTTTATGGGCTGCAGGATAAACATGTGATGGGATCGCGATAAAGAATCGAATACTAGGGTAGCAGAGATCAACGGCCGGAATGAAAGACAATGTATAGGTAAACAAGCAAACTTTGCTTGCCTGGAATCCCGCATGGAAGCAGATCTTGTCGTTGCTCACACATCTCAACGTCGTATCCGTGAAGAAGCAACAAACACTGGAAAGCGTAAAAGATGCATTTTACAACTACGGCAAAAGATCCAGCATGATCATATGAGAATGATGTATGGCATGGCAAGATGCATTGCGAGATGCACTTAATCCGAATTAAGCGGAACCGGGATTCCGACAATTAATAATAATGTTAAAGTTATTTATCTACCCACAAATTAAATGTTCATTAACAAGGCAAGACATGACAAAGGTGTTCTAGTCAAGTTAAATGGAATTGGGCAATACAGATATTGATTTGCCCCACACATTCCATATTTATTATTTAGGTGATTTGCTACACCACCAAACCCCAGAGATGCAACACATGTAATTATGATGCGATATGCACAAGATAGATGACATTTAATAAAAATAGGTATAGGGTTAGGGTTTGGGTCCGTACGTCGGATCGGGTGAGATAGGGTTCGAAACCGACGTCTTTGGTTCGTAGAGGAAGTAGTCGTTGTCGTGGAAGTAGTCGTCGCGGGACCGGGGCGTCGTCGTTTGTCGATGTCGTGTAAGTGGTCGGGTAGTCGTACTCGGTCATCCCCGTAGACGGGCGCGGGCACGGAGGAGCACGGCAAACGGACACCGGAAGGAAAGCGCGCACGGGCGGCACCGCAACACGGACACGGTGGTCACGACAACGCGGCGCCGGAAGAGGACACGCACGCGCATGTAGCAACACCTCGAAGGGTGGACAACTCGGACACAAAAAGGGGACGCCGGGGTCTTGCGGGCATTTAGTCGAACACCCGGCGTGCGATGGACGGAAGGAGGAGCTCGGGGTGGCGCAGCTGCGGGCTCTGCTGCGGATGCGGAGGAGCTGGCCGTGGCGACGCCGGTGGCCGGGAAGGAGGAAGCGCAGGGCCGGCGAGGTCGGGGACGGGCGACGAGGCGGAGCGTGTCGCGGCGGCGAGCGGACGGAGTCGGGCGGCGAGCGGAGCAAGGGCCGACGGGGGGAGCTCGGGCCGGCCGGTGCGGCGGGGACGGCAGGACGGCGAACGGCGCGCGGAGCAGAGCGGCGCGCGGCGGCTGGGGGAGACCGGGGCGACGGCAGGGGGCCGGGGAGGTGGCTCGGTGCGGAGCACTGCTCCGACGGTGCAGGGGCGGCGCGCTGGAGGGAGCAGGGGGCGGCGGAGGAGCACGGCGCGCGTCTTGCGCAGGCGCTGGCGGCGCTGGCGTGGGGAGCGGCGGCGGGGAGCGGCGACCCGGGGGCGCGGCGGCGCGGGCGTGGTGGATGGCGGCGGCGCCGCGGCGAGGGGAGGCGCGCGCGGAGGCGGCCGGGAGCGTGGCGGCGCGGCCGGAGGCAGGGCCGGGCGCGGGGAACGGGGAAGGAGGCGCGAGGGGTCGCTCGGCTCGGGAGGTTGGGGCTGCGGGATGAGGTCCTCCCGTGCGCAAGGAGGAAGAAAGAGAAAAAAAAGAAAAGAGGAAAAAGAAAAAGGAAAAGAAAGAAAAAGGAGGGGGAAAGTAGAAAAAGGAAAAAGAAAAGAGTGGAGGGGGGCGGCTGCAAAATTTCCAGGGGGTGGGAAGAAATTTCTGGGGGGAAAAACCTAGGGTTTGGCTTAGGTGGGCTTTGGGCCTTATTTCTCTCCCTTTTTATTCTTTTCAGTTTTATATTTTTAAAACAAAATAGAAAAGGAAAAAGAATACAAAACCTATACAAAATATTTTTAGTTTTAAATAGACAATTTAATAAACTAGTTTTTAACATTTTTAAAAGATTTGAAAATAACACATTTTTAATTAATTTGAAATGCATTTGAATTTAATTGTGGAAAATTAATTTAAATGCAACAAATTAAATTAATGAGATGCAATGCGATGCCATGTTGATGCAAGAAGAAAACCACACCAAATTAAAAGGGGATAAATCCCGGGGCGTTACATGTGGCCAACAAGTATAGCTGTTCTTCAACATTGGTGTCATTAATGAGACGTCTTTTTAACCAACTGCTGAAAGTCTTCATGTGTTCTCCATCAATACAATCTTCAGATTTCTCCGGGTACTTGGAGCGTAAAACATTCTTGTGTTCCTCGACATACGGACCCACCAAACTGGAATTATGTAGAACGGTGTCGTGTGCTTGAGTGAAAGAATCCCCGTCTTGACATATTGTTGCTTTCTTTCCAAGGGTGCCTTTTCCATGCAGTCTCCCCTCATGACGTGATTCAGGAACACCGATCGGCTTCAGATCAGGAATAAAATCTACACAAAACTCAATGACCTCCTCTGTGCATAACCCTTGACGATGCTTCCTTCTGGCCTAGCCCGGTTATGCACATATTTTGGCATAATATTAAAGAACTAATTATAAATAATGTTTAGGAAATGTGAAATATAAGGTATTCATTTTTAATTGAAAATAGTTTGTGCACCAATATATTTTATATTATGATAATTCATTTTGAAAACTTCATAAAAACTTTGGAAAAGGTTTTTGTTTTAATTCTATTCTTATTTAGAATATATTTATCATGAAATTCATTTAAGCAAAAGAGATGTTTATTTGGTTAATTCATTAATTTAAAATCTATGAAGTTTATAGTTATAGATTACAGAATTGAATTTTTAACACCATGTTTTGAACTTAGTTGAGAGAATGAAAACCATTTGGTAACTAACACCATTTTTAAATAATTTGTGAATTTATGAATAGATATGACTAAGTGGTTGAAATCAATTTCTTATAAGTAAACTATTTAGTTAAAATAAAATGGATTGTAGTTTGTAAAATATTTGTCACATTACATTTTAAGGTTTTTGAAATACAGTGGATAATAAAATGTTTAAACTGTGACATTTGAAATATTAAACTCAAGTTTGAAGTCTTTCATAGTTGGTTTCCTTATGCATTTAATATTTTATTTTAATAAAAAGAAAAGTTTTAAATTTTAGTGATTTTTGAATATTATAAAATGTTGGGATGTTACAGACTACCACCCTTAAAAGGAATCTCGTCCCCGAGATTCGGAGAAGCTAGAAAGACAAAGCAAATGCTTGAGTGATTCTGATAGCTCGAGATGTTTTGAGAAATGAAATTTCTGACATGGAAACTTGAAAACTAGGCGGCGGATGATTTTTCTGATTAGGAGGATGGAAAGAAGATAGTTTGAGATCTCTAGGTTTAAGTGACTGGGTTTGAATTATCTAGGTGGCTACCACCCTTAAAAGAAAAGTTTTGTTGATAATTAAACATTCTAATGCACAACCGAAAATCAAGGTAATCCATTACAAACATCATCTAACCAACATCAAGCAACAAGGTTCAAACACAAGCAAATGCATACCTAAAATTTCAAACTTATTTTGAGAAATCGAACAATTCGTTTATCAAACGATACACACCAAAGTCGTGGAAATACGAAAGCAACAGTACTGCCATACCACAATTTGATAGGTCAATACACTAAATCCATACGATAAGCTAAATAAGATAAATGGTGGTCCCTCTAACGTGGTTTTGATTGCTACACTTATCCCTCCTAAATATTACGCTTGCGTTTTATTGCGTGGTTATTTGCCACAGGCGTGACTTCTCCCTCAGTTGAGTCTTCAAACAGCACCTCTTCGGGGTCTTGTTCCTCTGGTCCTTCCTCCTTCGTAGCTGCAGATACAGTCACATCTCCAGTGCCTTGGTCACCTCCTTCTTCAGCTACTAGCGGTGGTGGAGGTGGAATGAGTTGCGCCTCAAGCATGGCAATTTGCTCATCCTTGCCAAGGTTCTCCAAATGTAGGTCATGGATGAGTTCCTCCAACTGACCAATAAGATTTTCAGAAGCCTGGAGTTCTTGGGTTTTTGCGTGTATGACGGCTTGTGCATGATCCGCGACGTCATAAGCCTGCTGGACCCTCCTGGTCAGACTGTTGATGAGATAATCCAAGTCTTCAAACGTCTTGTTAACGAGGGGCAGGTCCAGGCGATATCCCGTGTGAGCCATCGAGAGACCATGTGCATTCCTCTTCCCAAAGGCACGGAAGGGCGATCCTGGTGCTAGCTTGAATCGATACTTGTAACACAAACGAGCCATTAAGTCCACCATAGCTATGTTCACTCCCTCAATCCACTCTGGGTAGTAGGTGACATAGTCCACGGGCTCGAAGTCTGGCATCGTAGGATCTGGGGTCATGATGGTGCGGATTTCCCAACGTGTACCATGGGGTATGTGGGTCTCCTCCTTCCTTCCTCGGAAATAGGGTGGTGGTAGCTTCAATACACTTGTCAACCTAGACAGCTGCCTCCCAAAGATGAAACCCGACAAAACTCCAGCATACGCAGTCTCAGTGTACTCTCCCATCTAAAATTTTGAACAGGTAAGAGTATTAGAATTTAAAATGAAAGGAAAAGATGCAAGACAAGATCAATAATGTAAAACAATATTAAAGGAATTTTCAAAATTTACTCATGTTTTGGAAACCTAGGTTAGTTAACTATTTAACCTTTGGGGTCTCAGTCCAATCCTAGGGGTTTCGAACCTACAGGCAACACAGTGCTCTGATACCATCTGTAGCGTACCTGCACTTTAAATAAGGCAGATACCTGTGTATAGTGCAAATCCCTGGATCGATTCATTTGCACACACATTTTACGATGTAATATCACAACAAAGCATCAATTTTATTACATCGATGATCCAGAATTACAAAATATTCGATACAAGTTGCATAGCATAAAGCTAGCATTGAAAAAGTACACAGTGGAAATACAATAGCAGTGGGTCTCCAACAACTTCATGTTGCCACACGCGAAAACATGTTGGTTGTAGACTCGAAACCTATAAACAAAACCTCACTCGTCATCTGAACAATCTGCAATAAGAAAAATATTGCAACAACGTGGGTCAGATTCCATTAAAAATGGAGTCTGGCAAGTGACACTATGGTGGACACTTAATGGAATAACTCTATAGCCTATATGCATATTTGGCTGGTGGAGTTCAAGGCTATTTTGCATAAAGCCAATTTTTCCTATCTTTTTGGAAAACACTTTCTTCAATTCAAGACAAGTATGGCATGAAAACCATAAATCTCATCTTCCCTTGTTCACCCATCAAGTTTTATTTCTGAAGTTGGAATGGTGGAATCCTCCATTGACGTCCGTGATCAGCTGCTCAAATTGTCCGTACCGAGGACACGGCTAAGTACTTAGTTTTACACTCTGCAGAGGTTGTGCACGTTCACCATTGTACCCATTCAACCCAAACTATCCTTTACACACCATTTGTGAATAGGAAAGGAGGAGAATGAGACGAGATCTTTCAGAAGCATTTTCCCTCCCACTCTGGCTTGACCCGTTCCACCTAACATCCCCCTACATCTGCTTGTCAAGCCGGAGAGAGTCCATGCAACATAATTGATCAAGCCAGAGCGCATATGGCAATGGCTGCACTGGAAGCAATCGTCACTCGGAGTTCTTCAGATTCCTCTGTTCCCTGGGTGGCTATCCACAAGTGCACGTACTCCAGGAACCATAGACATGGACCTGAGCAGCCACTCAACCTCGCCGCCATACAACCAATCCACCCAGGAGTTTCATTAACTTAGTGGATGTGCACTCTCAGGTAAAAATCACCATGCTCACGGCCCTAAGTAGAATAGACATTCATCCTAGGCGACGACAACCATGAGCACAGCCCTGAGTAGTCACTTAACATTTTGTAAAACTTTTCATCAATTGCATAGCATCAATACATCTACTAAGTATGATATAGGAACCTAGACACAGGAGTAACGGAATTCTACACAGGTTTAGCATAGCAATACTATCCTACTCATGCATATAAAAATACTAAGTAATGCATATAGAAATAATAGGAAGTTTATGAGGTGTGCCACTTGCCTTTGAATGTTGTCGTTGTTCACAACTCTTTTCAACGCTACTCGGGACTCTCCGTTCAATCTAACAGTGTAGACAAGCAACAATACAACAATCAACAGCAAGCACAACTCCACAATGCATACAAACACATACTAGATGAATAAATAAGTTTTAAAAAATTATCTAATGAAAATATGTTTATGTATGATGTGCAAAATATTCCTAAGGGCTAGAAATACTTTTTCATGCCATGAAAATCTTTTAAGTTAATGCAAGGCAAATAGGGTGGTCCAAAAGGACTAAGGCTAGGGTCATAAGTTGAGTAAAATATTTTTGTTTTATATCAACTTGAATAAGCCCTCTAATGGCTTAGTCTTGATGTGTTGAAATATTTAGAGTAAAATACTAAGTCTATAAGGTGATCAGCAATTACTATCAACTCTTTGTAAATTGGATATTCGGTAAAGTGAGAGAGACAGACACCCGGCCAGCCACTTAAATTGTGGAACAGGTCTCATGTACGTGGACATGTAAGGTTTGTTTCCAGGCCGCTTCATCCCACTATGCCGCTAGGATCCAACAACTTCAAGATGATAACATCATGATCAAAATTTATTTAAGTCTAAAGGGCAAGATTAGGAAAGAGGGAAAAGATAGAAACAAAGATGTAGTTGTCCTCCAGGCTTCATCTCCAGACTTGTAACTTTCTTCTGGATGATGTCTTGATTGAGTTCTTGGTAGTCTTGATGAATCTTCAGACTTGATGATTCTTGTATCCTCGAGGCTGGTCTTGGATTTACTTAGTCTTCATGAAGTCTAACAGAAGAAGAAGGGAGAAAGAAGAAAGAGGAAGAAAGACTTAGAAAATATTTCTGGTTGGTCTTCATGAACTTCTTCTTGATCTTTCTTCTAAGTGCTTCCACTCCTTGGAGATTCTTCTGGAGTCTTGTTTGGCTAAGTCCTTCCTTGGTCTTCCAGCTCCATGTTGAAAATTACTAAGTGTCTAAGTGTAGCACTTCACAAAAATGCTAAGTTGAAATTATTTTCTAACTTAGAGAAACTAATGAAGAGGGGTTTCCTATGAGAATTATATCTACAATATAAAATATGCTATGAATGAAATGAAATTTTAAATCACAAGAAACATCAAAAATAAGTTTTGTGATTTCTTTATAAATATGCATGAATTTATAAATGCAATTTAATTCATTTCTAATTTTGGAAAACATAACCAAAAGGAATAATTATAAGATTAAAGTTTTCTATGATTAAATTTTTATAATATAATTTAATAAATAGTGTTAATAGACAGAGGTATTTTAATTAAATTTATAGGAATTTACTTTAATCAAGAATAATATTTTTATTAATAGTTATGTTGAAAATAGTCAAACTATTCAAATCAAATATATAACTATGAATTCATTCAAAAATTACTCAAAAATATTTTATAGCAGTGGCATTAATTTAAAAATATTCTAAAGTTTCTAAAACATATTTATTTGCAATTTTTGGATTTATAGATTTAAATTTATTACAAAAATACTCCAATTCACCATTTGAAATTTGAATATTTTATACTAAGTCAAATTTGAATTTTGGCCGTTCTAAAGTAATCTACATGTCAAGAGCTTTCCAAAAATATAAAATTTGTTAAATTTGGATAAGTGGTTAAAAAGTTGTGACAGATCTAAGTGGCAGGGGTGTTTCTGTAAAACTGCCAATTAAATTTAATTAAGAAAATCGTTTTCCACGTGGCAGCTGACTGGGCAGTGACGTGGCGCTGACGTGGCTGCCACGCGGGCGCTGACTGGATAACTCAACAGATCTGGGCCGTCAGATCTGGATCTGACGGTCCAGATCGGATCGTACCGATTCGTCTGCGACATCTAATCTAAGCCGTTGGATCACGAATGAACGGCTCACCTTGCTTTGACCGGTAGATGGCGGCGCCGGTGGCCGGAGACGAGGAAGACGCGGCGCAGCAGCTCGGACGTGGACGCCGGCGACGTTGCAGCGCTCGCCCGACCTCCCGAAGACGACGGAGAGATGCGGCGCTCCAAGGTAGAGGTGATGGACGCCACCTAGTCACCTCGCGCGTCCTCACACGGCGACACGGAGCGACCGAGTGGTGCGGCTCCGGCGAGCTTCGGATTGCGCTCTCCCCGCTTGATTGCTGCACGGGAGAAGCGGGCAGGGGTCACGGGGTGCGTACGGTCCAGGGAAGGAGAAGGAGGGGTCTCGGGTGCAAGGGGGTGGCTCACCTCGCCGGTGGTTGAAGAAAAACAGCGGCGGATGGTGCGGACTCCGGCGAGCTTTTCCGGCGGCCTGGGGGCACGATTTAATTAGGGTTTGAGGGGGAAAGACGCGGCACGGGCTGGGGTTTATATGGACGCATCTACGGAAACTACTCCCGCAAGAAACGGAGAGGATTTGACTCCGATTCGAATCAATCTTCGGGCGCATTATTCGGACAGAGGTTGAAGACGATCTCCTGACGTCACCGGTGACGTCAGCAGGTATTTTCCTTTTCTGATTTTTCTCCAATTAATCCATAACTTTTGATTTGAATGTCCAAATGAGGTCAAATAAAATTCTAAAATTTTGTAAAATTATTACCTTTCTGTTAAACCAATTGTGGGCATGTTTTGAATATTTTTGAAAAATAATATTTTGAAATATTGATTAAATACAAATTTGACACTTAAAAGTCAAATTTGAATTTCAATCTTAATTAAATTTTCTTTTGGCTAAATAAAATTTGTAAAAATACCCACATTTCAATATGTTTTAATTTAAGCTATTTAAACTTATTTTGCTGAACCATTCATCCTTATTTTGGCATAATATTAAAGAACTAATTATAAATAATGTTTAGGAAATGTGAAATATAAGGTATTCATTTTTAATTGAAAATAGTTTGTGCACCAATATATTTTACATTATGATAATTCATTTTGAAAACTTCATAACAACTTTGGAAAAGGTTTTTGTTTTAATTCTATTCTTATTTAGAATATATTTATCATGAAATTCATTTAAGCAAAAGAGATGTTTATTTGGTTAATTCATTAATTTAAAATCTATGAAGTTTATAGTTATAGATTACAGAATTGAAATTTTAACACCATGTTTTGAACTTAGTTGAGAGAATGAAAACCATTTGGTAACTGACACCATTTTTAAATAATTTGTGAATTTATGAATAGATATGACTAAGTGGTTGAAATCAATTTCTTATAAGTAAACTATTTACTTAAAATAAAATGGATTGTAGTTTGTAAAATATTTGTCACATTACATTTTAAGGTTTTTGAAATACAGTGGATAATAAAATGTTTAAACTGTGACATTTGAAATATTAAACTCAAGTTTGAAGTCTTTCATAGTTGGTTTCCTTATGCATTTAATATTTTATTTTAATAAAAAGAAAAGTTTTAAATTTTAGTGATTTTTGAATATTATAAAATGTTGGGATGTTACAATGAGAGTTTTGAATTCTTCTTTATATGGGCAATCAATACTTCATACTCTAATAGACCCCAAATTGGTAACTGTATTAACTCCATGCATTCTATCAACTTTCTTGGGAAATAAACAGTATGCTCCTTGTAATGAACATTAAAAGTAACGTTTCCTTTACTGCAATCAATAACAGCCCCTGCAGTTTTTAGAAAAGGTCTTCCAAGAATAATAGATATATTATCATCTTCAGGCATTTCAAGAACAACAAATTCAGTCATAATTGAACAATTGGTAGTTATTTGGACAGGAACATCCTCACAAATTCCAACAGGAACACCAGTAGATTTTGTAGCAATTTGCAAAGAAATATCAGTAGGTATCTATTTATCAAGGTTAAGTCTCTTGTAAAGAGAGAAAGGCATAACACTAACTCCAGCTCCCAAATCACATAGAGAGCAGTTTTAACATAATTATTTTTGATAGAGTAAAGAATAGTCGGTATACCTGGATCACCAAGCTTCTTTGGAACCTTACCATTAGAAGAGTAATTAGCAAGCGTAGTAGATATTTTCTCATTTTCCTTTTGTTAGTCACAATATTTTTCATATATTTAGAATAAGGAGGCAACTTAATAGCATCAGTCAAACGAATTTGCAAGAACAATGGTTTCATCCAATCACAAAATCTATTATAATAATCTTCCTCTTTAGATTTAAGTTTCTTAGCAGGAAAAGGCATTGGTTTTTGGACCCAAGGTTCTCTTTCATTACCATCTTTCTTAGCAATAAAATCTTCTTTAGTGTACTTTTTATTTTTAGCATGTTTTTCAGGTTCTTCCTCTATTTCTTCTTGATCCAAATTAACATTTTTATCCTTATCATTGTTATTAGAATTATCATGTCCTTCAGGACTCAAAGGATCCTGAGTTTATTTACCACCTCTAGTTGTTACTTCACAAAAAAGTTTTTCTTAGCAATAGAGTTGTTTACTAGCAATTTTTTTGCACTTTAGTGAGTTGATCTATTTGAGTTTGAACCATATGAAAGTGTTTAATTAGTACTTTAACATCATTAGCAGTTCTATCAACAATATCATGTAAATCACTAATAGCATGAGAATTTTTCATTAAATGATTCTCTATTCTCGTATTAAAATTGCATTGCTTAACAATAAAATCATCAAATTCATCAAAGCATTGAGCAGGAGGTTTAGAGTAAGGAATATCTCTATCATCAAACCTTTGGAGAGAGTGTAGCTCAATAATGGTTGGAGGAGGAATAGGCTTACATAATTCTTCAATAGGAGGTAAATGCTTCACATCTTCAGATTTAATACCACTTCCTTGAAGAGATCTTTTAACTTCCCTCATTGTTTCTTTATTTAATTCAATCATACCTCTCTTCTTCGGTGTTGGTGGAGGTATTGGAGTAGGTCCAGAAATATCCCTATCATCATTATTCTTGTATATAGTAGCCAATAATTATTCAGTTTCTTCAGGAGTCCTTTTCCTTAAAACAGAACTAGCAAAACTATCCAGGTATGTCCCAGATTCAGCAGTTAGTCCACTATAAAATATGTCAAGTAGATCATTTTTCTCCAAATCATGGTTCGGCTCCCCCTCAAGATGCAACAAAAGTGTGTCCAAGCTTTGGGCAATTTCTCACCCTCTTCTTGATTAAAATTATAGATTTTCAACAAAGCATCATGTTGAGCACTAGCAGGGAAATATTTTCTAAAGAAAACATCAAGCAAACCCTTAGGACTAGTGATGGAACCAGCAGATAAATAATTATACCAAGTTTTCGCTTCTCCTTATAATGAGAAAGGAAATATTTTAGCAACAAAGTAAGTGCGCATTTAATGTCTTCAGCAAATATTCCACTCAAATCAGACAATACACTCATGTGTTCTACAACACTTTCATATTCAGTTCCACAGAAAGTTTCTCTTTCAACTATAGCTATATGAGCCAAATTAATAGAGAAATCATAATCTTTCTCTGTTATGTTTACAAGAGATGTAGCAAATTTAGAATCATAAGATAATTTATATTTAACAGCACGTTTTCAACAAGTTTTCACAGGCACTAGCATCTTTCATAGCATTAATTTCTTGAACAAGAGCATCATCAAGATTCACATACATATCATCACACTCATCATCAGTATCACAAGTAAATTCAGGTGAATTAACAGGTGTTTCAGCATTTTCATCAGGAATTTCAGCATTTTCAATTTGTTTAGATTTAGAAATAGTAGCATTTAAAAAGGGACCTAATGAACCAGTTTCATCAAGAACAGTAGAAGCATCATCATAAGTAACTTCAGATTCAACCTTAGTAATAGATCGTGTAGGTTGTGGTGGTGTAACAAGCTTACTAAACACAGATGGAGAGTTAAGCACAACAACAGAGTTCAGAGTTGTTCCTTTCCTTGTAGTGGAAGGCACAATGGGAAACTTCTTATCCGCATTTCTTCCCATGATGAATACATTCCAGCGAACAATATCACACTTAGGTGGGCTTGCAAATAAAGCTATGTTCCCCGGAAACGGCGCCAAAAAATAGTCTTGATGACCCACAAGTTTTAGGGGATCGCAACAGTCTTCGAGAGAAGTAAAACCCAAATTTATTAATTGGACACAAGGGGAGCCAAAGAATATTTGTAAGCTTTAATGGATGATTTGTCAGATCAGCTGCACCTGTGAATAGACTTGCTCGGGGAAGATTATCAGTAGCAACAGTTTTATAGCAGAGACAGTAGTGAAATAACAGTAGCAGGAGAATTAAGACATCGATTGTGATTTAAGTAGACATCAGGATTAAAATAATGTAGGCACATGAACGGATGTACGGGCGTTGCATGGACCAGATAATTCATGTAATAACATAGCGTAGGCATTTCTAGATAAATAATATTAAGCATCCAAGTATTAACTAATCATAAGCATGTATTCCAATTTAGTTATGCGTGCTCGCAATGAGAAACTTGCACATCATATGTTGTCCTGCCAGCCCGTTTGTAGCGGGGCCTCAAGAGAAACTACTAGCAATTAATGCACTCCTTTTAATAAAGTACCGGAGCAAAGCATTAACACTCTGTGAATACATGGGATCCTCACATCATAGCCATTCCCTCCGGTTATCCCAATTGCTGTCACTTTGGGGCCATCGGTTCCGGACAATAACATGTGTATACAACTCATAGATATGATCCAAAACAATAATTATTATCATAATTCAATAACATATTCAGATATGATATCATGGCAGTCGGGCCCTAGTGTCAAACATTAAGCATAACAAGTTGCAACAATGACGTAAAACACCGATAACAGATACTAGGTACTATGCCCTAACAATCTTACAGCTATTACATGAGTTATTTCATCCAATCCCTACCATCCCCTCAAGCCTACATCGGTGAATTACTCACTTATGGATGGGGGAAACATGGATGGTTGATGGAGATGACGATGGTGATGATCCCCTTCGATTCCCCGTCCTGGCAGGGTGCCGGAACAGAGACTTCTGGTCCCCGAACTAGGGTTCGCGATGGCGGCGGCGCACGGGTGCGTTCTCTGGAAAAGTGTCTATCCCCCAAGCGTTTTTAGGTCAGAGGGGTCTTGTAGCCGCGAGGGGGTCACGAGGAGGTGGCTGAGGTGGCCGCACCACCTCCTGGCGTGGCAGAATAGGCCCCACGCCACGGGGTGGTGTGCGCCCCTCAGGCCTCTTCTGCGTTTGGTCATCGTGGTTCTAAGTTCCCCTCGGATGAAAAATAACTTCTGTTTGGATTTTGGGGTTTTTCTCCGAAGTTGATATTTCTGCATATAAACAAGACACCCGGGTAATTCTGCTGAAAACAGCGTTAGTCCGTGTTAGTTGCATCCAAAATACACAAATTAGAGGTAAAACAATAGCAAAAGTGTTCGGGAAAGTAGATATGTTTTGGACGTATCACTGCATTACTTCACACCTTCCTCTTGGGGTCTCCCAACAACACACCCACCATGTGCATCACCATATTGGAGACAGCTTGTGGAGGCCTTCCCTGGAGAGGATTCGCCTGAGGTCGAGATCGCCTGCCTCCAGGGTGTGCGAGCGCACATGGAGGCTGTTGTAGCGTTGCAGGTCCTGCTGGTACTTTGTCGCCCAGAGGGCGGCACGATGATGTAGTCCCTCGAGAAGCAGTATGTCGTCGTTGTGGAGGTCCTCTTGCTCGTCCTCATTGAAGGCAAGGACCCGTGGGGATCCATGCTTGATTTCTATGGGGAGGACTGCTTCGGCTCCATAGACGAGGGCAAACAGTCTTTCCCCCGTGGGCTTGTGCGGCGTGGTGCGGATGGACCAGAGCACCGAAGTGAGCTCGCCGATCCAGCCCTTGCCGTGGCCCTTGAGGATGTCGAAGTCCTGGTCTTTAAGTCCTTGAGGACTTCTGCATTTGCTCGCTTAGCTTGGCCATTGCTCTGCAGGTGAGCCACTGAGGCGAAGCAGAGCTTAATGCCAAGTTTCTCGCAGTAAGCCCTGAAGATGCCGCTTGTGAATTGCGAGTTGTTGTCGGTGATTATGCGGTTAGGCACCCCGAAGTGGCAGACCAGGCCTCTGATGAATTTCACCGTTGCGCCTACTGGAATTGTGCGTGTCGCCTCGAACTCGGGCCACTTGGTGAACTTGTCGATGGCCACGAAGAGGTAGCGGTAGCCCCCTTGAGAATTGGGAAATGGGTACAAGATGTCCAGCCCCCAGACCGCGAACTGCCAGGAGAGCGGGATGGTCTGCAGCCCCAGCGTCGGCTGGTGGATTTGCTTGGCGTGGAATTGGCAGGCCTCACACGTTTGGACGATGTTTACTGCATCTTGAAGTGCTTGTGGCCAGTAGAAGCCGCTCCTGAAGACTTTGCCTGCGAGGGTGCGGGCGCATGAATGGTGGACGCATTCCCCGCTGTGGATGTCCTTGATCAACCTTTTTCTTTCTTTGGGAGGGACGCATTTGAGTGCGATGCCATTTGGGCGCTTGCGGTAGAGATCTCCCTCGAGGATATAGTAGGATTTCGCCTGGCGAGCGATTCGCTCTACTTCGACATCTTCCTCGGGGAGGATTCCCTTGACGAGGTAGTCCTTGAGCTCGTTGAGCCAACCTATTTTTTGATGCACCACTGTGAGCAAAAGACGCTCCCCTGTCTGGGGGCCGTAGTCGGGAGCCCCAGATGTAGGCGGTGGTGGGAGCACTTCATTTGTGCTTGCGGCTGCGGCCTCTTGAGACTGTTTTATGGATGCCTTGACGAGACTCTCTTCAAAGATGCCTGCCTACTGAGCTTGCCTTCTTGATGCGCGCTTGGCGATATCATCAGCCTCTTGGTTTTCCTTCCTCGGGATGTGCATGAGCTCCATGCCCCTAAAGTGCTTCTCAAGCTTGCGGACCTCTTCAAGGTATGCGGACATGTGGTCGTCCTTAGGCTTGTAGCTCTTGTTGGAGAAGTTGACGAGCAGCTGGGAGTCGCCCTTGATGAGCGGGTGCTTGACACCTAGAGCGATGGCGGCCCGTAGACCGGCGAGCAGGTCCTCGTACTCAGCGATGTTGTTGGAGATCTTGTCGATCACGAAGCACAGCTAGATCGCGTAGTAGAGCTTGCCATCCTTGGGCGAGATCAGGACGACGCCAGCCCCGCCATTCCGGCAAGCGAAGGCTCCGTCAAACTTCATGGTCCAGTGGCTGGGCATCTTCTCTCCAGAGGGCTCTAGCTCTTCTCCTAGAGGCTCTTCAGGGGTTGGGTCAGTCCATTCGGCAACAAAGTCTGGCAGCGCTCTTCCTTTGATGACCCTTGTGGCATCGAAACGCAAGTTGAATGGCTGTAGCTCTATGTTCCATCCCGCGACACGATCCGTGGCGTTAGAGTGCGCATGATGTGCTCCAGGGGAAATTAGGTGACCACCGTGATGGAGTGTCCCTGGAAGTAGTGTCGCAGCTTCCTTGAGGCGATGAGGAGCGCAATGTGGAGCTTCTGCTGCATTGTGTACCGTTCCCGAGCATCCCGCAGTACCGTACTGACGAAGTAGATGGGGTGCTCGACCAGGGTTGTCAGTTTTGGCGCAGCGTTGTCTGCCTGAGGAGGCTCTTCAGGACCCTTGAGGGGATCGGCATGTGGAGGCTCTTCAGGCCTCTTGGCGAGACAGCCTGTGGAGGCTCTTCAGGACCCTTGCCGAGATCAGCCTATGGAGGTGCCTCGGCAAGGGTGCATGGGGCAGACTCAGCTTGTGGCTCTGGGCCGGGCGGTGGGTTTGTGGTGTCTGTCCCTTTTTCGAGCTCTTCGTCTGTCGGCTTTGGCTTTGAAGTGGTTGCACTCTTTTTGTGGAGGACTGACTCTTCTCTTTCAACCACCAGGACGACACTGGCGGTTTGTGTAGTGGCTTATAGATACAGCTTCAGATGTTCGCCTGTCCTTGGGCAGCCATGACTGGTGGGCTGGCCAAGTACCTCTTCAAGTCCTCAAAGGCTTTCTCCGCTTCAGGCGTCCACTTGAAGGTGCCAGATCTCTTCATGATCTTGAAGAAAGGCAGGGCTCTCTCACCGAACTTGGAGATGAAGCGGCCCAAGTTGGCCATGCAGCCTGCCAGGCGTTGCATGACCTTGAGCCGGTGAGGAGGGTGCATTTCCTCTATGGCCTTTATCTTGTCAGGGTTTGCCTCTATGCCATGGTGGGACACGAGGAAACTAAGCAATTTGCCTGAAGTCACTCCGAAGACGCACTTGGTGGGGTTGAGCTTGATGTTCACCTTTCGCAGGCTGGCGAAGGTCTCTTCAAGGTCCCTGAGGAGAGTATCTCCCTCTCGAGACTTGATGAAGATGTCGTCGACGTATGCCTCTGCATTTCTGTCCATTTGCTCGCCAAGGGCTATCCTCATGATCCTCTGGAAGGTGGCACCAGCGTTCTTCAGGCCGAAGGGCATGCAGACACAACAGTACGCACCAAAAGGGGTGAGGAATGCCGTTTTCTCCTCGTCCTCCTTAGCCATCTTGATCTGGTGATAACTAGAGAAGGTGTCGAGGAAGCAGATGAGGTTGCAGCCTGCCGTGGAGTCCAGAATCTGGTCGATCCTTGGCATGGGATATGGGTCCTTGGGGCAGGCGTTGTTCACATCAGTGTAGTCGATGCAGAGGCGGCCTCCTCCGGTGGGCTTTGGGACAACCACGCCGTTGGAGAGCCAAGTGGGGTGCGCAACTTCGCGGACAACATTTGCCGCTTTGAGCTTCCCGACCTCTTTGACGATGAATGCTTGCTTCTCGGGGGCATGCTTTCTTGCCTTTTGCTTGACGGGGCGTGCGTTTGGATACACGGCTAAGTGGTCCTCGTTCACCTCCCTCAGTACACCGGACATGTCTGACGGAGTCCATGCAAACATGTCAGAGTTTGCCCGGAGGAAGGCGACGAGCGCGCCTTCCTATTTGGGAGGCAGAGCAGTGCCAATGGTGATGCTAGCCCCCGAGCCCTCAGCCCCTGAGCTGCTGGTGCTCAGGGAGACCTTCTTCGTGGAAGCTGGCTCCTGAGAGAACAACTGTTCTTCTTCTTGGGCCTCTCGAGAGGCTCCATGTCCTCTACAGCCAGAAATGCCGTGGCGGCTGCCTTGTAGGTTGTCTCGACAGCGCGTGTGGCGTCCAGGACGTGGTCGTGGATGGAGATGGTGCCAGCGCTGCCGGGGATCTTGACCATGTTGTAGGCATGGTGGGTGACGGCCATTAATTTCGCGAGGGAGGGGTAGCCGAGGATGGCGTTGTATCGCAAGCCGATTTGCGCAACATCGAAGTCGATGAGCTTGGTGCGATAGTTCTTTTGCATGCCAAAGGTGACAACGAGTCGGACCTGCCCTAGAGGCTCGATGGAGCCGCTGGTGACACCCGTGAAGGGCCTGGAGGGCATGAGCCACTCGTAGGGCACTTGAAGCGTATTGAAGCTCTCGATGGAGATGACGTTCAGGCCTGCACCCCCATCAATGAACGTCTTGGAGACGGCGATGTTGTTGATGGTGGGGGAGCAGACCAGCGGGAGGGTTCCAACAGTCTTGGTGGACTTGGGGTGGTCTTGCGCGTCAAAAGCGATGTTGTACTGCGACCCCTTGAGGGGCCTGGAGGTCTCGACGCTGGGGAGCGCGACATTGAGCTCACGGGCGAACTGCTTGAACTGGTTGTTCGACTTGGGCGCCTGAGCCCCGCCGAGGATGCAGGCCATGGTGCCTCTTGGGGCTTGATAGCCTCCATCTTCCTCGTTAAGGAGATTGCTGTTCTTCTCGGCGGCGTTGGCCTGAGTGCCAGGTGGCTTTTGGTAGCCGCCCTAACGTCCGCCTCCATGGTAGTCGCAGCCTCGGTCGCGGCCGCCGTTGCCCTCAGCTTGCTCGTGCTCGTTGCTTAGCCTCTTGAGGTCGAAGCAGGTCTCCATGGAGTGGCCGCGCCTGTTGTGGTTGACGTAGAACAGACGGGTGTCCTCCTTCTTCTCGCCAGGTTCGGGGGAGTACCTGCGGGAGCCCTTGGCGTCAGGCTCTGCCGCGAGGACCGCGGTGGCCTTGCGCTTGGTCTCCTCCTTATTCTTGTGGTTCTTGGACCCCTCGCTAGGGTCGTCTCCACGCGAGCTCATCTTGACAATGAGGAGTCCCTCTTCAGCCTTGGCGCACTTGTCCGCCAGGTCGAACAACTTCACCACAGAGGTGAGCTTGTCGTGGATGCCCAGCTTTTCGAGCATCCTGCTGTTCGTGATGCCCTCGCGGAAGGCAGCGATGACTTGGATGTCAAGGATGTTTGGAATCTTGTTCCGCACCTGGCTGAAGCGCTGGATGTACTTGCGGAGAGTCTCATCCTTCTTCTGCACCACAGCGCGCAGGTCATTGTGGGTGAGCGCGCGCTCGTACATGCCCTTGAAGTTGGCGACGAACTGCAGAGCTCTTCCCACGAGCCCACGAAGTCCTCGGGGAGGTTCAGGAGCCACGACAGAACGGAGTCGCGAAGCGCGTGGGAGAACCAGTTGGCCATGACTTTGTCGTATCGTCCTGCAGCTTGGATGGAGGTGGTGTAGAACTGCAGAAACTCGACAGGGTTGTCGGATCCGTCGTAGCCCTTCGAGAGGGCTGGCCTGAACTTCTGAATCCACACCACGCGACGCAGGGAGCGGGTGAACGCCATGCAGCCCGTGGCGTACGTGGCGACCCCATTCTGTAGAGACACACGGTTTTGCTGGCCCGCCTGGCCAATCTCCTCCAGGAGGCGGTTATGGCGGTCTCACTGGCGCTCCATCCCCACGTGCGCGTCCGGCGTGGTGCTCTGCACGATTTGGCAGTCGCGCAGCGAGGATGCATGCGAGGTAGCTCTTTGTGTCGCGGCCGGAGCGGGTCCCGGAGGTGACGGAGGCGCGTCAGGCGCTGCCGTGCCCACGAGGGAGTGGTGCATAATCGACCGTGACGAAGCGAGGCGAGTGGTGGCGATGTCGACGAGGTGGTTGAGGCGTTCCAGCCACTACTCGTGTGCCTCTGGAGTAGCCCGGTAGCGGAGAAGTTCTTGCGCCATGAGAAAAGCCGTGTGTGGACCGGGCTCCGTGCGTCCTTGGGAGGAGGCGCTCGGGTGCTGCGTCCTGTGCGAGGACTTTGCGTCGGTGTGTTGCTCGGGGTGCTCCTCCCCGTCACGCTCGGGCTCCTCCATGCGTGGGCCGGTGTTGGCGCGCTCCTCACGGCGGGGGTGACCCCGTCGTCCACGAGTGGCGGTGGCACCCGGCGCGGTGTTGGTTCCTTCGAGTGCGCGCCTGCTGGCGTGGGCGGCGCGAGTGGCGCGAGTGTCCGTCATGTCGCGGAAGAGGCTCAAAGGTCGTTTATGCGCCTCAATCCCCTACCTGGCGCACTGTAACGCCCCGGAGATTTCTCCAATTAAATTGTTTGTTTTATCTTTGCATAATCATGTCATTGCATTTGTCATCTCGTTAATTTAACTTGTTGCATTTAATTAAAATTATTGCTTCGAATTCAAATTTCAAACTTAAGTTTTCATATTTAAATTCAAATGCTTTTCAAATAAATTGAAATGAAGTTGCAAATTATTTATAAATAATCAAACCAGATATTAATATGACTATTTTGAGACTATTAAAAATTGTTTAAAAGTTTTTATTATGTTTCTTTTCTGATTGTGTTTAAAATACAAAAATCAGAAAGATTTTTAAAAAGAAAAATAAGCAAAAGAGAAAAAATAGGAGCCTGGCCGAGCTGGGCCATTTTTCTGGCCCATCTCAACCAACTGCTAGCCCAAGCCCAGTCCCCATCTCCTTCTTCGGACGGAGACAGAGAGGAGAGCGACCTTTACACCTAGCCATGGCGCTCTCCCCCACTGCCTCCTCGCCCCCGCCTGCTCGCTCCACTCCTCCCTCCTCCTTTTAGCAAGCCACATCACGCCCCCCAAACCCTAACCTTCCTCCTCTCTTCTTCGCCGCCACCTCGGTCCCCTCTTCATTCTCCTTTTACTCCTCCACCACCGAGAAGACCTCGCCGTCCCCGCGGTTACGGCGCTGTCAAGGACAAGCAGGGGAGCCCCGGAGCCGCATCTCTTCCTTCTCAGTCCGCGACGCACAGGTGACTGGCCCGGAAGCCCCGCACGTAGCCGCGCGAGCTCGACGCCCCGACGCCGGCTGCGGACCCGCTCGCCGCCCGCGACACCGTCCCCTCTCCTCTGTCGCCCCCCGAGCGGGCTCGCCTCGCCATCGAGTTCCTCACGGTGAGCCGCACCAATCCCCCGTTTTTCCCCTTCGTTTCATCTCTGTATCGCCCCAATCGTGTCCACGCCGGAGTTGCCGATGTCGGCATCGCACCCGGCCGCACGAACAACCGCACGAACACGCTCGGCTTTCCCTCCTCCTCTGCTCCCCACGCGCAACTCACGCAATACACTCCCCGCACTGCACGCGTTCGCCCGAGCAGCGCCTCCTTTCCTTGGTCATCGCCGGCGTCGGTTTTCTCCTCCGTCGATGCGCTCGGTCGGAAGTTCAGTATCGTCAGGTTTTTCATACTGTTTACTGCTTTAAAACCAATTGAACCATAAGCAGTCAACAAACCGCACACACCGGAGTGGATATCAGCGCCTTGTGTTCCGTCCGCGCGCGCGCGGTTCGAACCCTGGCCAGTGGAATAAAAGACCTCCTTTTTAATATTTGTAGCTCGCTGACGAGTGGGTCCCAGTCGTCAGAGACAGAGGCATTGGAAATTTACCCCAAGCCCCCTGCATTGTCGTTCTTGTGGTTAAGCCCTCACCAGAAACTTTTTCTATCACGGATAAGTCCCTTGAAATTTCAGAAACAACCCTAGACTTGTAAATGCAATAACTTTTTATTCTATAACTCCAAATTTAATAATCTTTATATGTTTTATTATCAGAAAAATGCAATGAATATTAATATGCCATTTGTATGCCATTTTGAATTTTTTATTTTAATTGCTTAGTGTAATTTGTTAATTGCAATTAAATGATTAAATGTGGAATGTGTGGGGTAATGAATATATAATACCCTATTCCATTTAATTTAATTAGATCACCCATGCAATGTGTTACCATGTTAACCAACATTTAATATTGTTGAGTAGATAAATAACTTGCACCTAAATATTAATTATCGGGATCCCGGTTCCCGCTTAATTTGGATTAATGCATCTCGTATTGCATCTTGCAGTGCCGTGCATCATTCTCATATGATCATGCTGAATCTTTTGCCGTAGTTTTAAAATGCATATTTTACGCTTTCCAGCGTTTGTTGCTTCTTCGCGGATAAGACGTTGAGATGTGTGAGCAACGACAAGATCTGCTTCCATGCGGGATTCCTGGCAAGCAAAGTTTGCTTGTTTACCTATACATTGTCTTTCATTCCTGCCGTTGATCTCTGCTACCCTAGTATTCGATTCTTTATCGCGATCCCATCACATGTTTACCCTGCAGCCTATACAGCTTTATCCCCACAACCCATAACCCCTTGCATGTTTATCTGTTGGCCTTTGCGAGTCGTAGCGCATGCTTAGCGTTGTTTGTGCGAGTCGTCGGTATGTCTTATTTATTTCACCTGCTTAGCATGAGAGATTGTCTACCTTAATAAAATGTTGTTTTATATTGGGGTATTATAATTAAATGTTAAGGCACCAGGCGGAAGGCCTTGCGAGGTGCTTTGTTCTGCTCAGTGTCGACCTAGAAACTAAGATTTTATCCTCGGATCCAATTTTGAGCGCACTAACCACTTGTGGGAGGCCCTATGGAGCCCCCCTCGACTTTTAACGGATCTTCAGCTTGTCCATGTGTCGTAAGTAGTTCGGGTTTTCCATTTGCTCATATGCATGTGCATGATGATGATGATGATGATGATGATGATGATGAGAGGTTATGTGATACGGGGGGTCATATAGGTGCGGTACGACACGAAGCGGACAGTTCCTACTGTGGTTTGAGCCGCATGGTGGCGTAGTCGCAAACTAATGAGTCCGCAACTGAGATTCGGCCGGACTCCTGACGCGGGTAACAACTCATATGGGTGGCACTTGGACTTGCTGCAGTGAAGGAATAAGTCGTGTTGAGAAGCCCTGATGCTTGCTTGGGTTGATCATGCGAGTATGGGTACAGTAGTGCACCCCTGCAGGGTATAATCTTATCGATGAGCCGTGTCCACGGTTATGGACGACTTTGGTGATGATGCTGGCTAACAAGATCTAGACAACTTACACCTAATTAATGTTAATTAAATCGACTAGTAATATAGAATTACTTTCACAATAAATTATAATTAAAATTGTTCAACGTGTGAGTTTCCCGAATTGCTTCCTCATATTTGGTTGAGGGGGTTAATTCGAGAATGGGTTATGTTTGGTGTTAGTTGTAGTTGTTTACTTATGCGCTCTCTTATCCCCCTCTGATTAGAAGGAAGTTGTAGCGTGTCTCTTTAGGTTGCTAGTGCTGCTGCCGCTAAGTCCACCTCCCCTATATTTTGGGAGATGGTGTAGAAAGTAGGCAAGTCGGTTTTGCTTGCCAGGGAGGGCCCTGACCCTCTTTTGGGATGTGCTTTATGTGCAGTCAACAGGTTTGAAGTCAGACGACGTTAGCTTGGGAATCCCTCTGGCTTGGCTGGGCAGGGATATGGCGCCATTGCTTATATTCAGGACTCTTAGTCCAATTTGCATCTTATCCGTAGTCGGATACTATTTTGCTTCCGCTGTCATTTGTATCTTTGTATTGTATATTTGTATCTTGACTCGTTCGAGTCGTTGTTGTATTTTATCTTCTGTTGTATTTGTGGATGTATCGGAACTGTTGTAATGTTATCACAATTCCACACACGTAATGCGCATGTTTCGGCGTGCACATAATGTCTGGTGGGCGACCTAAAATCGTTATTATGCGGATTTCGGCGGGAACGCTTAAATCAACATAGTACCGATTTTAGGGCGTCACACCACATCACCAGCTTCAAATAGGCACTAGGCGGAAGGCCTTACGAGGTGCTTTGTTCTGCTCAGTGTCGACCTAGGAACTGAGATTTTGTCCTCGAATCCAATTTTGAGTGCACTAACCACTTGTGGGAGGCCCTATAGAGCCCCCCTCGACTTTGAACGGATCTTCAGCTTGCCCATGTGCTGCAACTAGTTCAGGTTTTCCATTTGCTCATATCCATGTGCATGATGATGATGATTGATGAGAGGTTACATGATACGTGGGGTCATATAGGGGTAGTGCGCGCGAAGCGGACAGTTTCTACTGTGGTTTGAGCCGCATGGCTCATGGACACAAACTAATGAGTCCGCAATTGAGATTCGGCCGGACTCTTGACGCGGGTAACAACTCATATGGGTGACACTTGGACTTGCTGTAGTGAAGGAATGAGTCGTGTTGAGATGCCCTGATGCTTGCTTGGGTTGATCATACGAGTATGGGTACAGTAGTGCACCCCTGCAGGGTATAATCTTATCGGTGAGCCGTGTCCACGGTTATGGATGACTTGGTGATGATGCTGGCTAACAGGATCTAGACAACTTACACCTAATCATTGTTAATTAACCTGACTAGAAATATAGCATTACTTTCACAATAAATGGAAACTAAAACTATTCAACGTGTGAGTTTCCCGAATTGCTTCCTCATACTTGGTTGAGGGGGTTAATCCGAGAATGGGTTATGTTTGGTTTTATATGTAGATGTTTTATTTTAAGCGCTCTCTTATCCTCCTCTGCTTAGACGGAAGTTGTAGCGTGTCTCTCTAGGTTGCTAGTGTTGCTGCCGCTAAGTCCACCTCCCCTATATTTTGGGACATGGCGTAGAAAGTAGGCAAGTCGGTTTTGCTTGCCAGGGAGTGCCCTGACCCTCTTCTGGGTTGTGCTTTATGTGCAGTTAACAGGTTTGAAGTCTGACGACGTTAGCTTGGGAATCCCTCCGGCTTGGCTGGGCAGGGATATGGCGCCATTTCTTATCTTCAGGACTCTTAGTTCAATTTGTATCTTATCCCTAGTCGGATACTATTTTGCTTCCGCTGTCAGTTGTATATGTGTATTGTATCATTTGTATCTTGACTCGTTCGAGTCGTTGTTGTATTATATATCTTGTGTTGTATTTATGGATATATCGGAACTGTTGTAATGTTATCACAATTCCACGCACATAATGCGCATGTTTCGGCGTGCACATTATGTCTGGTGGGCGACCTAAAATCGTTATTATGCGGATTTCGGCGGGATCGCTAAAATCTACATAGTACCAACTTTAGGGCGTCACAAAGTGGTATCAGAGCCTTGGTTTCGATCATCTTGTTGTTTCGATACGATTGGTTATTTAAGCAGCGGGTCCGCAAAAGCCTGTAGGATAACCTCGCTAACGGTCGTTGTTTCTACAGTGTCGAAAATATTTGACTTAAATTATTTTTGAAAAATATCTCATTAGGTTTATTTTTACTCATTTCAATTCTATTTCTCCTCTTATCTTATTTGTTTTGGATTCTCTTCTCTTATCCAAACTTTCAAAGTTTTAGGATCATACGGTGTGTGGACGATTTCTTAACTTTTATCCTATTAGGGTTCGATCTTCCCGAATCTTCATCGACATGACGAACTCCTCTTGTTAGTGGTGTCGACAACTTGAAGGTGGAGTCAGAACTTCTTATTAGTGGTGTCGAGAATTTCAAGGTGGAGCAACAATCCCTTGTTAGTGGTGTCGAGAAGTTCTTCACAGAGTCGGAAGATTCGGTAGTTACCCCTCTCTTCTTGTGGTCTCGGCGTGGATCGCGGGACGCGATCCCTTGTTAGTGGTGTTGATTGTAACGCCCCGGAGATTTCTCCAATTAAATTGTTTGTTTTATCTT
Source organism: Poa annua (assembly GCA_026929855.1). Taxonomy (NCBI): domain Eukaryota; kingdom Viridiplantae; phylum Streptophyta; class Magnoliopsida; order Poales; family Poaceae; genus Poa; species Poa annua. The sequence continues at coordinate 54,208,719 of CM049426.1, read as the reverse complement.
TGCATAATAATGTCATTGTATTGGTCGTCTCGTTAATTTAACTTGTTGCATTTAATTAAAATTATTGCTTCAAATTCAAATTTCAAATTTAAGTTTTCATATTTAAATTCAATTGCTTTTCAAATAAATCCAAATGAAGTTTCAAATTATTTATAAATAATCAAACCAGATATTAATATAACTATTTTGAAACTATTAAAAATTGTTTAAAAGTTTTTATTATGTTTCTTTTCTGATTGTGTTTAAAATACAAAAATCAGAAAGGTTTTTAAAAAGAAAAATAAGCAAAAGAGAAAAAATAGGAGCCTGGCCGAGCTGGGCCATTTTTCTAGCCCATCTCAGCCCACTGCTAGCCCAAGCCACTCCCCATCTCCTTCTTCGTACGAAGATAGAGAGGAGAGCGACCTTTACACCTGGCCATGGCGCTCTCCCCCACTGCCTCCTCGCCCCCACCTGCTCGCTCCACTCCTCCCTCCTCCTTTTAGCAAGCCGCATCGCGCCCCCCAAACCCTAACCTTCCTCCTCTTCTTGCGCCGCCACCTCGGTCCCCTCTTCCCTCTCCGTTTATTCCTCACCACCGAGAAGACCTCGCCGTCCCCGCGGTTCGTGCGCTATCGAGGACAAGCAGGGGAGCCCCGGAGCCGCATCTCTTCCTTCTCCGTCCGCGGCGCATAGGAGGCTAGCCCGGAAGCCCCGCACGCAGTCGCGCGAGCTCGACGCCCCGACACCGGCTGCGGACCCCCTCGCCGCCCGCGATAACGTCCCCTCTCCTCCGTCGACCCCCGAGCGGCCTCGCCTCGCCATCGAATTCCTCACGGTGAGCCGCACCAATCCCCCGTTTTCCCCCTTCGTTTCATCTCTGTATCGCCCCAATCGTGTCCACGCCGGAGTTGCCGATGTCTGCATCGCACCCGGCCGCACGAACAACCGCACGGACACGCTTTGCTTGCCCTCCTCCTCTGATCCCGAGCACGCGCAACTCACGCAGCACACTCCCCGCACTGCACGGGTTCACCCGAGCAGCGCCACCTTTCCTTGGTCATCGCCGGCGACGATTTTGTCCTCCGTCGCTGCGCTCGATCGCAAGTTCAGTTTCGTCAGGTTTTTCATACCGTTTACTGCTTTAAAACCAATTGAACCATAAGCTGTCAACAAACCGCACACACCCGAATGGCTATCAGCGCCTTGCGTTCCGTCCGCGCGCGCAGTTCGTACCCCGGCCAATGGAATAAAAGGCCTCCTTTTTAATTTCTTGTAGCTCGCTGACGTGTGGGTCCCAGTCGTCAGAGACAGAGGCACTGGAAATTTACCCCAAGCCCCCTGCACTCTCGGTCTTGCCATTAAGCCCTCACCAGAATCTTTTTCTATCACGGATAAGTCCCTAGAAATTTTAGAAACAACCCTAGACTTGTAAATGCAATAACTTTTATTCTATAACTCCAAATTTAATAATCTTTATATGTTTTATTATCAGAAAAATGCAATGAATATTAAGATGCCATTTGTATGCCATTTTGCATTTGTTATTTTAATTGCTTAGTGTAATTTGTTAATTGCAACTAAATAATTAAATGTGGAATGTGTGGGGTAATAAATATATAATGCCCTATTCCATTTAATTTAATTAGATCACCATGCCATGTGTTACCATGTTAACCAACATTTAATATTGTTGAGTAGATAAATAACTTCCACCTAAATATTAATTATCTGGATCCCGGTTCCCGCTTAATTTGGATTAATGCATCTCGTATTGCACCTTGCCATGCCATGCATCATTCTCATATGATGATGCTGAATCTTTTGCCGAAGTTGTAAAATGCATATTTTATGCTTTCCAGTGTTTGTTGCTTCTTCGCAGATAAGACGTTGAGATGTGTGAGCAACCACAAGATGTGCTTCCATGCGGGTTTCCAGGCAAGCAAAGTTTGCTTGTTAACCTATACATTGTCTTTCATTCCTGCCGTTGATCTCTGCTACCCTAGTATTTGATTCTTTATCGCGATCCCATCACATGTTTACCCTGCAGCCTATACAGCTTTATCCCCACAACCCATAACCCCTTGCATGTTTATCTGTTGGCCTTTGCGAGTCGTAGCGCATGCTTAGCGTTGTTTGTGCGAGTCGTCTGTATGTCTTATTTATTTCACCTACTTAGCAAGAGAGATTGTCTACCTTAATAAAATGTTGTTTTATATTGGGTATTATAATTAAATGTTAAGGCACTAGGCGGAAGGCCTTGCGAGGTGCTTTGTTCTGCTCAGTGTCGACCTGGGAACTGAGATTTTGTCCTCGGATCCAATTTTGAGTGCACTAACCACTTGTGGGAGGCCCTATAGAGCCCCCCTCGACTTTGAACGGATCTTCAGCTTGCCCATGCGCTGCAACTAGTTCGGGTTTTCCATTTGCTCATATCCATGTGCATGATGATGATGATTGATGAGAGGTTACATGATACGGGGGGTCATATAGGGGTGGTGCGCGCGAAGCGGACAGTTCCTACTGTGGTTTGAGCCGCATGGCGCGTGGACACAAACTAATGAGTCCGCAATTGAGATTCGGCCGGACTCTTGACGCGGTTAACAACTCATATGGGTGGCACTTGGACTTGCTGTAGTGAAGGAATGAGTCGTGTTGAGAGGCCCTGATGCTTGCTTGGGTTGATCATACGAGTATGGGAACAGTAGTGCACCCCTGAAGGGTATAATCTTATCGATGAGCCGTGTCCACGGTTATGGACGACTTGGTGATGATGCTGGCTAACAAGATCAAGACAACTTACACCTAATCATTGTTAATTAACCTGGCTAGTAATATAGAATTACTTTCACAATAAATGGTAACTAAAACTATTCAATGTGTGAGTTTCCCGAATTTCTTCCTCATACTTGGTTGAGGGGGTTAATCCGAGAATGGGTTATGTTTGGTGTTAGTTGTAGATGTTTTATCTTAAGCGCTCTCTTATCCTCCTCTGCTTAGACAGAACTTTTAGCGTGTCTCTCTAGGTTGCTAGTGTTGCTGTCGCTAAGTCCACCTCCCCTATATTTTGGGAGATGGTGTAGAAAGTAGGAGAGTCGGTTTTGCTTGCCAGGGAGTGCCCTGACCCTCTTTTGGGTTGTGCTTTATGTGCAGTAACAAGTTTGAAGGCTGACGACGTTAGCTTGGGAATCCCTCCGGCTTGGCTGGGCAGGGATATGGCGCCATTGCTTATTTTTAGGACTCTTAGTCCAATTTGTATCTTATCCGTAGTCGGATACTATTTTGCTTCCGATGTTAGTTATATCTGCGTATTGTATCATTTGTATCTTGACGCGTTCGAGTCGTTGTTGTATTATATATCTTGTGTTGTATATGTGGATATATCGGAACTTTTGTAATGTTATAACAATTCCACGCACATAATGCGCATGTTTTGGCGTGCACATTATGTCTGGTGGGCGACGTAAAATCGTTATTATGCGGATATTGGCGGGATCGCTTAACTCTACATAGAACCGATTTTAGGGCGTCACAAAGTGGTATCAGAGCCTTGGTTTCGATCATCTTGTTGTTTCGATACGATTGGTTATCGAAGCAGCGGGTCCGCAAAAGCCTGTAGAATAACCTCGCTAACGGTCGTTGTTTCTAGAGTGTCGAAAATATTTGATTCAAATTATTTTTGAAAAATATCTCATTAGGTTTATTTTTACTCCTTAACTCAAAAATATTTCTCCTCTTATCTTATTTGTTTTGGAGTCTCTTCTCTTATCCAAACGTTCAAAGTTTTAGGATCATACGTGTGGGTGGACGATCTCTTACCTTTTATCCTATTAGGGTTCGATCTTCCCGAATCTTCATCGACATGACAAACTCCTCTTGTTAGTGGTGTCGACAACTTGAAGGTGGAGTCAGAACTTCTTGTTAGTGGTGTCGAGAATTTCAAGGTGGAGCAACAATCCCTTGTTAGTGGTGTCGAGAAGTTCTTTATAGAGCCGGAAGATTCGGTAGTTACCCCTCTCTTCTTTTGGTCTCGGTGTGGATCGCGGGACGCGATCCCTTGTTAGTGGTGTCGACTGTAACGCCCCGGAGATTTCTCCAATTAAATTGTTTGTTTTATCTTTGCATAATCATGTCATTGCATTTGTCATCTCATTAATTTAACTTGTTGCATTTAATTAAAACTATTGCTGCAAATTCAAATTTCAAATTTAAGTTTTCATATTTAAATTCAAATGTTTTTCAAATAAATTCAAATGAAGTTTCAAATTATTTATAAATAGTCAAACCAGATATTAATATGACTATTTTGAAACTATTAAAAATGGTTAATTTTTTTATTATGTTTCTTTTCTGATTGTTTTTAAATACAAAAATCAGAAAAGTTTTTTAAAAGAAAAATAAGCAAAAGAGAAAAAAAGGAGCCTGGCCGAGCTGGGCCATTTTTCTGGCCCGTCTTAGCCCACTGCTAGGCCAAGCCCACTCCCCATCTCCTTCTTCGTACGGAGACAGAGAGGAGAGCGACCTTTACACCTGGCCATGGCGCTCTCCCCCACCTGCTCGCTCCACTCCTCCCTCCTCCTTTTAGCAAGCCGCATCGCGCCCCCCAAACCCTAACCTTCCTCCTCTTCTTGCGCCGCCACCTCGGTCCCCTCCTCCCTCTCCGTTTTCTCCTCCACCACCGAGAAGACCTCGCCATCCCCGCGGTTCCGGCCCTGTCGAGGACAACCAGGGGAGCCCCGGAGCCGCATCTCTTCCTTCTCCGTCCGCGACACACAGGAGACTGGCCCGGAAGCCACGCACGCAGCCGCGCGAGCTCGACGCCACGACGCCGGCTGCGGACCCGCTCGCCGCCCGCGACACCGTCCTCTCTCCTCTGACGCCCCCCGAGCGGCCTCGCCTCGTCATCGAGTTCCTCACGGTTAGCCGCACGAATCCCCCGTTTTCCCCCTTTGTTTCATCTTTGCATCACCCCAATCGTGTCCACGCCGGAGTTGCCGATGTCGGCATCGCACCCGGCCGCACGAACCACCGCACGGAAATGCTCGGCTTGCGCTCCTCACGCAGCACACTCCCCGCACTGCACGCGTTCGCCCGAGCAGCGCCGCCTTTCCTTGGTCATCGCCGGTGACGATTTTCTCCTCCGTCGCTGCGCTCGGTCGCAAGTTAAGTTTCGTCACGTTTTGCATTCCGTTTACTGCTTTAAAACCAATTGAACCATAAGATGTCAATAAACCGCACACACTCGAGTAGCTATAAGCGCCTTGCGTTCTGTCCGCGTGCGCGGTTGGAACCTGTAACATCCCAATTTTTCAGAAAAATTTAAAACTTTGCATCCATGCATCATCATCATTAAACTTGTCATTTAAATCACATAGAATTTAAATTAAATCATTATATATGTTTTTAATTGATTTTATGTCCATAAAATTGTTATTTGAATTTATAATAATATTCCTTTTTATTCTATTTTTACTTTAGACAAAAATAATATCAAAAGGGTCTATTTTTAATAAGCTTTTCAAATTATATTTTTATGAATTTTTCTGAGAAGTTTTTGATATAGTTTTGAAAGTGTTTTATACTCAAAAGATTTAAAAACAGAAAAATGAATTATAAAAAGAAAAAATCGAGCCAGTCCAGCAAGTGGGCCGAAGCCTACAAGCTATCTACCGCGCGCGCAGCACCGCAGCCCGCCAGCAGCCCGTCCCGCCCGCGCGCGCGCGCTCTCTCTCTCTCTGGCAGGTGGGCCCCACCTGTCATCCCTTCCACGGCAACGACGCGCCCCCAAATCACGCCCGCGACGATGCCGAGAAACTGCCGAATAAATTTGATTCATTGCGGAGGATTCATTGCTCCATTTACGTCGCCGATTCTCGCTATAAGAACCACTCGATCACCTCTCCCATTTGCCCCAAACCCTAGCACCCGAGAGCCATGAGGTTGCCCGCACGAGACCTCAACTTTCCGCCGCTACTGCCGGTAAAACTCGCACCGTGTGCTCAACTCCGACCACCCCGGACCTTCTCTCCTCTCCCCTTCGTTTTGTTTCATCCTTGCGCATCATTGTGACACGATTTCACATTCTGTGTCGCAGCGTGTCGTCGTAACGGTGCACTACCGAAGCAACCCGCCGCCACGCACAACTCCGGCGAGCAATCCCAGGAAGCAAAGGACGCCCCAGCCCCCACGACCTCGCCATCGTCTCCGTGTCGACCTCCTCTGCGTTCTGGTATGCTCCGTTCGTCCCATAGCGCACTAGATCTTGTAGAACGTCCGTCGCCGGCGCGCCGCCGCCGCGGGAGTCACCTCCGGCTAGGTTTCCGGCGACAGCGCCGCTCGTTTCTAGTCGATTGGATCTGGACCGTTAGATCTCCCATGCACGGTTAGGATTAGATCACTTAAAAACGAAGCGGTACGCTTGCGTGGCACGCACAGTCATCACCGCGTCAGCGCACAGTCAGCGCCACGTCAGATATTATTTTCTACGAATTTCTTAAAATCATTTTATTTGGCAGTTTTGCAGAAAACACCCTGCATACTGTTTTTATCATACTTTTTATCTGTATATGCAAATTTAAATAATTTTATATATTTGAAATCCTTAGAACCAGTAGAATCTTTTGGCTTCATTAGTTTTCTGGTTTGACACATTCAAAATTTTCAAATATGTTTGAGAGTAGTTTAAATGTTTTTGACATAACTTTATTTAGAAAAATTATTTTTGAGTAAATCAATTTGCTAAAAACTTGTTTAGATGCCCTCTGCCCAAATGTCATTTTTACAAATTTTGATTTTGAAATTTTATCTAAGTAAGCTAAAACTCTTGATGTCACCCTTTATTCATGTCCAAATAAATGAAAACAAATTAAAAAGAATTTATTCATGCATACATCACAAACATTCAAATAGATACATATATTCGTTTCTTGACAATTAAATAAATTATTGCATCTCATGCATAGCATATATTTTTCTTTGTATGAACATATTGCTTGTGTGTTTATGTGTGGCTCGTTATTTCTTTTGTTAGACTATTCGGAGGGAAACGAAATCCTTGCAACTGTAACTGCTGCACTCTCGGTTGCCAAGGCAAGTGGCACACCCCCATAAAAGTCCTATTATTTTCTATGCATGAGTAGATTATTTTTCTATAAGCATGTGTAGGATAGTATTGCTATGCAAGCCACGTTTAGACCTCATTATTCATGTGTCTAGGTTCCTATGAAAATACTTAGTAGAATTGTGATGCTATGCAAAACTATTTTTGATGAAATGATAAATTCTACTAAGCTATAATCAAAAACCTGGGTGGAATTGGTTGCTTGGCTGTATGAGTTGAGTGTTGTCCCCAGGGGATTTACCTGTGGGATATTCACTTGTGGATGGCCAGCCAGGAACAGAGGAATCTGAAGAACTCCGAGTGAAGATTGCTTCTCGTGCGGCCATTGCCAATATGGGCTCTGGCTTGATCAACTAAGTTGCGTGGACTCGCCCCGGCCTGACAGGTGGAGGTAGTGGTTTGTAGGTGGAGTGCGTCAGGCCAGAGTGGGAGGGAAAATGCTTCTGAAAGATCTCGTCTCATTCTTCTCCTTTCCTTATCACTATAAGCGTGTAAAGGATATTTGGGTTGAATGGGTACAATGGTGAACGTGCACAATCTCTGCAGAGTTAAAAATCTAAGTACTTAGCCGTGTCCCTGGAAACGGACAATTGAGCAGCTGAACGAGGACGTCAACGGAGGACTCCACCATTCCAACTTTTAAATTAAAACTTGAAGGGAGAACCAGGGTAGAATGAGACTATGGCTTTCATACTATATTTGTCTCAACAAGGTAAAGTTGTTTCAAAAAGTTAAGGAAAAACTTGCTTTCTGCAAAATAGCCTTGAGCTCCACCAGCCAAATATGCATATAGGTCATAGAGTTATTACTCTAAGTGTCCACCATAGTGTCACTTGCCAATTCCATTTTTAATGGTTCTGACCCACGTTGTTGCAATATATATCTTATTGCAGACTATTCTGATGATGAGTGAGAATTTTACTAAGGGTTTCGAGTCTTCAACCAACATGCTCGCCTGTGGCACATGATGATGATTGGGGACTCCATGAAGAATAATTTTCCGCTGTTTACTCTGTTCACTGCTAGCTTGATGTTATGCAAATTGTAATGAATATTTTCTAAGTCTGGATCAGCGTTGTAATAAATTGATACTTTGTTGTGATATTACATCGTAACTGTGTGTGCAAACGAATCGATCCAGGGATTTGCACTATACACAGGTATCTGCCATATTTTAAGTGCAGGTACACTACAGATGGTACCAGAGCACTGTGTTGCCTGTAGGTTCGAGCCCTTAGGATTGGAAAAACCTTTTGATCATAGTATTATCTACTTAAGTATTTTGGATCCTAGCGGCATAGTGAGATGAAGCGGCCTAGAAACAAACCTTACATGTCCGCGTACATGAGACCTGTTCCACAATTAAGTGGCTGGCCGGGTGTCTGTCTCTCTCACTATAATGAATTTCCAATTTACAAAGAGTTGTAATATTTGTTGATCACATTGAGATTTGACTAAGTATTGTTTCTAAATTAATAATGCACATATGACTAGTACTTCTTTACCTTATACATTTCCTGTTTTAAATCCTTTTCTTTTTTACCTAAAGGATGACGAGCTTCCACTTCACCACTGCGGAGGACTTCGAGGACACCCATTTTGGCTGCTACCTTCTCGACATCGGCGAGAAGATAGGTTTACCGCTACCTCAAGTTAAGGGTTTCATTCTGAAGAAGTTTAACAAAGAGGGCTCTTGGGGAATAAAAGCAACTCAGCCAGGACGTGGAGAAGAGCCCCCATTGGAAATCAAAATTGTTAGTGACTCCAAAGATAAAGGACTCAATCTAGTCATGCAATACTTGATTGGGTGTATCTGTGGACGCTACAGCACAGAGTTGAGGGGCCACTATTCCATTTTCTTTGGAAGGAGAAACGAGGATGGAGAACCTTACCTATTTGATGTCGGAGATAGAGGCAAAGCAAAGCCCCTTAGTCTTTATTTCCAGGAGCTGGAGATCCTCGTCACATAACTTTATGAGGATAGACGCACTGAGCTCCTGAAAAACGATGAGCTATGTGCCTTACTCAAGGAGAACGAGCAAAAGATGAAGGCTCAGGAGGAAGTGACTAAGGCCCAAGAAGAGAGGTTTCTGCACAAGAGAGAAGTACAAGAGACAGGAGAAAAGGGTTCAAGAGAAGAACAAGACTATCAGAGAACAGAAGGCAGAACTCGAGAGCAATGAAGTCGAGTTTGAGGCTGATAGTGACTTGATCAAGCGGCTTCGTAGTGAGAAGAGGGAGCTGCAAGAGAAGAACCTTGCCATGGAGAAAGAAGTGAAGGAATTAAAGGAAGTACTCGACAATGAAGGAATCGAGATTCAGGAGATTGAAGAAGAAGAAGATGACATGGTCGAGTAGTTAGTTAGTGAGACTACCATTTACTTTACACCCCATCGTTATCTTAGTCTTGTATTGACTTACCGACTTGTGGTAAGGCAGTACTTTCCCTTGTATCCCCGGAACCTCGCGAGTTTTATTTTCCAAAATTTCATGTCTTTTTAATCCAAAGGTTGAGTTGTGTGATTGTTGTTCTTATAATATGTTTGCTTGTTGGGGGTATTTTCTCTTTAGACCTTCCCGTCTAAAAACTCATCTATGCAAAAACCGCAGATGCCTCCCCGTCGTGTGCCTGATAACAACAACAACAACAACGACCACGACAACAACGATGTTATACAACAGTTGATGGCCGCTCAACCTTAGCTAATGACTATGATGACCCAGTTCAATGCGGCGACCAACAACAATAACAACAACCATAACCACAACCCACCACCGCCACCACCCCCCCCAAGTGGATAGACTTACCAGATTTCTGAGGCTCTGGCCTAACAAGTTCTCCACTGCAACTGAGCCAGTTGTGGCAGATGACTGGCTGCGTTCCGTGGACAGAGATCTAGTGACTTGTGAATGTACCGACGCTGAGAAGGTAAGGTTCACTACTCATCTGTTGGAAGGACCAGCAATTCAGTGGTGGGAAACTTATCAAATCACTCACCCACTAGAAACCTTGACTTGGGAAAACTTCAGGGAAGGTTTGCGTAATGCTCATATCTCCTCGGGTATAATGAACTTGAAGCAAGAGGAATTCAGAAACCTAAGACAAGGAAACAGGAGCCTTAAGGAGTACATGGCTGATTTCCATGCCCTTTCTCGATATGCCCCTGAGGACATCAACACGGAGGCTAAGAGGAAGGCAAAATTCCTAAATGGGTTGAGTGACGAGCTGAAGATTCCTTTAACAGTAGCATATGCCCCAAATTATCAAATCCTCCTAGATCAGGCTATCATACTGGAGGATAACATCAAGAAGGCTGAAAACAGGAAGAGAAAGTTGAATGTTCACAAACACCATTCTGAAACTTCTTTAAAGAGGCCTTTCCCTCAAGATACAAACCAGGGTCATAAGCCTGGGCACTATCCTAGTGGAGCAAGCAACCACAAACATCATGGTCACAACCATAGTGGTGGTTTCAAGGGAAACAATGGGAATCACAAGGGAAATGGAAATGCTGGCCACAACAATGGACATCATCGCCCAAATCCTGAATATAAGAAAGATATCAGCCAAGTCCTATGCTTCAAGTGCAATAACAAGGGCCACTATGGCACTGACTGCCCCGAAAAGAAGGCCGCAGAAGCTGCCAACCCCAATCCCTTCCAGAAAGGACAGGTGAACCACATCAATGTGGAAGAAGTGTACGATGAACCTGATGCTGTCATTGGTACGTTCTTGCTCAATTCATGCCCAGCATTAGTTTTATTTGATACTGGAGCATCGCATTCATTCATTTCAAGAGCTTTTGTAAACAAACATGGGTTAGTAGTGGAAAATATAGGAAGCCCCATTAGAGTAAGCTCTCCGGGAGGAGAGATGCTAGTAACCTATGGCTGTAGACAGTTAAGTCTGAAGATTGGAAAGCATCAGTTTCCTACGGACTTGATCATCCTGGTAACACAAGGCCTGGATGTTATCATAGGGATGGATTGGATGTCCCGTTATGCAGGAATCATAGACTGCGCAAATAGAACCATCACTCTCACCACTCCAGAAGGCTCGAAGATCAACTTTAGATCAAAGTTCGAACTAAAGAAGGTTAGGCTTAATTCTCTTAAGGGGGTTAGTCTCGGTGAGGTCCTTATAGTCAAGGAATACACTGATGTGTTTCCGGAAGAACTACCAGGAATGCCACCCGATAGAGATGTAGAGTTCCTCATTGAACTAAAGCCTGGTACAGGACCAATAGCTAAAAGGCCCTACCCAATGGCAACGGATGAACTGAAAGAACTCAAGAAGCAATTGGAAGAGTTTATGTAGAAAGGCTTTATCCGTCCAAGCTCATCACCCTGGGGAGCCCCAATCCTTTTCGTCAAGAAGAAGGATAGTACCCAGAGATTAGTCACCGATTACCGTGACATAAATGAGCATACAATCAAGAACAAGTATCCGCTACCCAAAATCAATGAGATTTTCGATCAACTAGAAGGGGTTGTCGTGTTCTCCAAGATTGATCTCAGATCAGGGTACTTTCAGATGAAAGTTAGAGAGATGGATATACCCAAGACTGCCTTTGTTACAAGATATGGTTCGTATGAGTACACAGTAATGCCTTTTGGGTTAACCAATGATCCAGCCTATTTCATGAATATGATGAATAAGGTATTTATGGATTTTCTGGACAAGTTTGTTGTTGTCTTCATCGATGACATCCTAGTCTACTCCAAATGTCACAAAGAACATGAAGAACATTTACGTCTAGTGTTGAAAAGACTCCGAGAGCATAAGTTATATGCTAAGTTCAACAAGTTTGAATTTTGGTTAAAACAAGTAGGATTCCTAGGACACCTGGTGTCTAAAGATGGGATAGCAGTGGATCCTGAAAAAGTTGCTGCTGTGACGAATTGGGAATCACCCAAGAATGTAGGAGAAATCCGCAGTTTTCTAGGACTGGCAGGATACTATCGGAGATTCATTGAAAATTTCTCCAAGATTGCCAAAGCCTTGACTGAACTACTGAAGAAGGGAAAGAAATTTGAGTGGACAGAAGCTTGTGAGACCAGTTTTCAAGAATTAAAGAAGCGCTTGGTGTCGGCACCAGTATTATGCTTACCAGATGTAGAGAAAGACTTCCAAGTTTATTGCGACGCTTCATATCGTGGCCTAGGAAGCGTATTGATGCAAGAAGGCAAAGTAGTGTCTTACGCCTCAAGACAACTTAAAAATCATGAAGTAAACTACCCCACTCATGATCTAGTGTTAGCTTCTGTGGTACATGCGCTAAAGATATGGAGACCATATTTATGGGGAAAGCGATGTGAAGTATTTATAGATCATAAAAGCCTCAAGTACTTCTTTACCCAGAAGAAATTAAACATGCGACAAAGGAGATGGTTAGAATTGATCAAAGACTATGATTTAAGTCTACAGTACCACTCAGGGAAAGCCAACGGAGTGGCTGATGCCTTGAGCCGTAAGACTTATGTAAACGGACTCACGACAGGAGAATTGCCTGAAGATCTATGTAAAGGATTTAAGGACCTTCGATTGGAAGTGGTACCTGAAGGATTCATAGCATCCTTAGAAGTTCAACCTCTTCTATTTAACAAAAGCAAGGCAGCTCAGTTAGAAGATAAAGCCGTAAAGGAAATAAAAAAGGATCTAAGTGAAGGAAAAGCCAGGGACTTTAGAGAAGATGAAGAAGGAACCGTATGGTATAAAGAACGCATATGTGTCCCTGACAATGCCAACCTTAGAAAGTTAATACTTCAAGAAGCTCATGACTCAACTTATTCCATACATCCGGTTAACACCAAGATGTATATGGATGTAAAAGAGAGGTATTGGTGGATCAATTTGAAGCGGGATATTGCTGAATACATTCCAAAGTGTGACGTCTGCAGTCGTGTGAAAGCAGAACACCAAAAACCAGAAGGGTTGCTGCAACCCTTACCAGTACCAGATTGGAAATGGGAACAGATTGGTATGGATTTCATCACGGGTCTGCCCAGGACTAAATCAGGGTATGACTCTATATGGGTTATAGTCGATCGTTTGACGAAAGTATCTCACTTTATACCCGTGAAGACTACTTACACTAGCGCCAAACTAGCTAACATCTATATGAAGAGGATTGTGTGTCTACATGGTGTTCCCAAGAAAATTGTGTCGGATAGGGGTACTCAGTTTACTTCTCATTTCTGGAATCAATTACATGAGTCTCTGGGAACCAGATTAGAATTCAGCACAGCGTTCCATCCGCAGACGGATGGACAGACAGAAAGAGTAAACCAAATCCTAGAAGATATGCTGAGAGCATGCGCTCTAGATTATAAGTCAAGCTGGGATGATAATCTCCCATATGACGAGTTCTCCTACAACAACATCTATCAAGCGAGCATAGAGATGTCGCCATTTGAAGCACTGTATGGAAGAAAGTGCACTACCCCACTACTATGGAGTGGCGTAGGAGAATGTAGTTTGTTTGGACCAGACATAATCAAGGAGGCTGAGGAAAAAGTCAGACTGATTAAAGACCGTTTAAAGATAGCACAATCCAGACAGAAGAGTTATGCGGACTCCAAAAGGAGGGAAGTCACGTATGAAGCAGGAGATCGAGCCTATCTCAAAGTTTCACCTATGCGGGGAGTTAAGAGATTTGGAATCAAAGGAAAATTGGCACCTAGATTTATTGGACCTTTCAAGGTATTATCCCGCAAAGGAGAGGTTGCCTATGAATTGGAACTCCCGGAAGCACTTTCCGCAGTTCACAGTGTGTTTCATGTCAGCCAGCTGAAGAAATGTCACCCAGAAATGGCAGAAACGCTGCTAAGAGATACGGTGCCACTAGAGGAAGTACAACTAGAAAGTGATCTCACTTATGAAGAAAAACCCATAAAGATTTTGGAGACAGCAGAACGTGTCACCCGAACAAAGACCATCAAATTCTGTAAAGTAAAGTGGAATCACCATTCAGAAGAGGAAGCAACTTGCGAAAGAGAAGATGACCTGAAAGAAGACCACCCTCACCTATTTGCTAGCCAATCCGAATCTCGAGGGTGAGATTCATCTTAAGGGGGTTAGGTTTGTAACATCCCAATTTTTCAGCAAAATTTAAAACTTTGCATCCATGCATCATCATCATTAAACTTGTCATTTAAATCGCATAGAATTTAAATTAAATCATTATATATGTTTTAATTGATTTTATGTCCATAAAATTGTTATTTGAATTTATAATAATATTCCTTTTGATTCTATTTTTACTTTAGACAAAAATAATATCAAAAGGATCTATTTTTAATAAGCTTTTCAAATTATATTTTAATGAATTTTTCTGAGAAGTTTTTGATATAGTTTTGAAAGTGTTTTATATTCAAAAGATTTAATAACAGAAAAATGAATTATAAAAAGAAAAAATCGAGCCGAGCCAGCAAGTGGGCCGAAGCCCACAAGCTATCTACCGCGCGCGCAGCACCGCAGCCCGCCAGCAGTCCGTCCCGCGCGCGCGCGCGCTCTCTCTGTGGCAGGTGGGCCCGACCTGTCATCCCTTCCACGACAACGACGCGCCCCCAAATCACGCCCGCGACGACGCCGAGAAACGGCCGAATAATTTTGATTCATTGCGGAGGATTCATTGCTCCATTTACGTCGCCGATTATTGCTATAAGAACCCCTCGATCACCTCTCCCATTTGCCCCAAACCCTAACACCCGAGAGCCACGAGGCTGCCCGCACGAGACCTCGACTTTCCGCCGCTACCGCCGGTAAAACTCGCACCGTGTGCTCAACTCCGGCCACCCCGGACCTTCTCTCCTCTCCCCTTTGTTTTGTTTCATCCTTGCGCATCATTGTGACACGATTTCACATTCTGTCTCACAGCGTATCGTCGTAACGGTGCACTACCGAAGCAACCCGCCGCCGCGCACAACTCCGGCGAGCAATCCCAGGAAGCAAAGGACGCCCCAGCCCCCACGACCTCGCCATCGTCTCCGCGTCGACCTCCTCTGCGTTCGGGTATGCTCTGTTCGTCCCATAGCGCACTAGATCTTGTAGAACGTCCGTCGCCGGCGCGCCGCCGCCGCGGGAGTCACCTCCGGCTAGGTTTCCGGCGACAGCGCCGCTCGTTTCTGGTCGATTGGATCTGGACCGTTAGATCTCCCGTGCACGGTTAGGATTAGATCACTTAAAAACGAAGTGGTACGCTTGCGTGGCACGCACATTCAGCGCCGCGTTAGCGCACAGTCAACACCACGTCAGCGCCACGTCAGATATTATTTTCTACGAATTTCTTAAAATCATTTTATTTGGCAGTGTTGCAGAAAATACCGTGCATACTGTTTTTATCATTACTTTTTAAGTTTATCCAAATTTAAATATTTTTATATATTTTAAATCCTTATAACCAATAGAATCTTTTGGCTTCATTAGTTTTCTGGTTTGACACATTCAAAATTTTCAAATATTTATGAGAGTAGTTTAAATGTTTTTGACATAACTTTATTTAGAAAAATTATTTTTGAGTAAATCAAATTGCAAAAAACTTGTTTAGATGCCCTCTGCCCAAATGTCATTTTTACAAAATTTGATTTTGAAATTTTATCTAAGGAAGCTAAAACTCTTGATGTCACCCTTTATTCATGTCCAAATAAATGAAAACAAATTAAAAAGAATTTATTCATGCAGACATCACAAACATTCAAATAGATACATATATTTGTTTCTTGACAATTACATAAATTATTGCATCTCATGGATAGCATATATTTTTCTTTGTATGAACATATTGCTTGTGTGTTTATGTGTGGCTCTTTATTTCTTTTGTTAGACTATTCGGAGGGAAACATAAATCCTTGCAACTGTAACTGTTGCACTCCCGGTTGCCAAGGCAAGTGGCACACCCCCATAAAAGTCCTATTATTTTCTATGCATGAGTAGATTATTTTTCTATAAGCATGTGTAGGATAGTATTGCTATGCAAGCCATGTTTAGACCTCCTTATTCCTTTGTCTAGATTCCTATGAAAATACTTAGTAGAATTGTGATGCTATGCAAAACTATTTTTGATGAAATGATAAATTCTACTAAGTTATAATCAAAAACCTTGGTGGAATTGGTTGCTTGGCTGTATGAGTTGACTGTTGTCCCCAGGGGATTTACCTGTGGGATATTCACTTGTGGATGGCCACCCAGGAACAGAGGAATCTGAAGAACAGAGGAATCTGAGGAATCTGAAGATCAACTAAGCTGCATGGACTCGCCCCGGCCTGACAGGTGGAGGTAGTGGTTTGTAGGTGGAGCGCGTCAGGCCAGAGTGGGAGGGAAAATGCTTCTGAAAGATCTCGTCTCATTCTTCTCCTTTCCTTATCACTATAAGCGTGTAAAGGATATTCGGGTTGAATGGGTACAATGGTGAACGTGCACAACCTCTGCAGAGTTAAAAATCTAAGTACTTAGCCGTGTCCCCGAAAACGGACATTTGAGCAGCTGAACGAGGACGTCAACAGAGGATTCCACCATTCCAACTTTTAAATTAAAACTTGAAGGGACAACCAGGGTAGAATGAGACTATGGCTTTCATACTATATTTGTCTCAACGAGGTATAGTTGTTTCAAGAAGTTAAGGAAAAACTTGCTTTCTACAATATAGCCTTGAGCTCCACCAGCCAAATAAGCATATAGGTCATAGAGTTATTCCTCTAAGTGTCCACCATAGTGTCACTAGCTAGTTCCATTTTTAATGGTTCTGACCCACGTTGTTGCAATATATATCTTATTGCAGACTGTTCTGATGACGAGTGAGAATTTTACTAAGGGTTTCTAGTCTTCAACCAACATGCTCGCCTGTGGCACATGATGATGATTGGGGACTCCATGAAGAATAATTTTCCGCTGTTTACTCTGTTCACTGCTAGCTTGATGCTATGCAAATTGTAATGAATATTTTCTAAGTCTGGATCAGCGTTGTAATAAATTGATACTTTGTTGTGATATTACATCGTAACTGTGTGTGCAAACGTATCGATCCAGGGATTTGCACTATACACAGGTATCTGCCATATTTTAAGTGCAGCTACACTACAGAACCCCGACAAGTGGAATAAAAGGCCTCCTTTTTAATTTCTTGTAGCTCGCTGACGAGTGGGTCCCAGTCATCAGAGACAGAGGCACTTGAAATTTACCCGAAGCCCCCTGCACTCTCGGTCTTGCGGTTAAGCCCTCACCAGAAACTTTTTCTATCACGGATAAGTCCCTGAAAATTTCAGAAACAACCCTCGACTTGTAAATGCAATAGCTTTTATTCTATAACTCCAAATTTAATAATCTTTATATGTTTTATTATCATAAAAATGCAATGAATATTAATATGCCATTTGTATGACATTTTGCATTTTTTATTTTATTTGCTTAGTGTAATTTGTTAATTGCAACTAAATAATTAAATGTGGAATGTGTGTGGTAATAAATATATAATGCCCTTTTCCATTTAATTTAATTAGATCACCCATGCCATGTGTTACCATGTTAACCAATATTTAATATTGTTGGGTAGATAAATAACTTGCACCTAAATATTAATTATCGGGATCCCGGTTCCGCTTAATTTGGATTAATGCATCTCGTATTGCATCTTTCCATGCCATGCATCATTCTCATATGATCATGCTGAATCTTTTGGCGTAGTTGTAAAATGCATCTTTTACGCTTTCCAGTGTTTGTTGCTTCTTCGCGGATAAGACGTTGATATGTGTGAGCAACGACAAGATCTGCTTCCATGCGGAATTCCGGGCAAGCAAAGTTTGCTTGTTTACCTATACATTGTCTTTCATTCTTGTCGTTGATCTCTGCTACCCTAGTATTCGATTCTTTATCGCGATCCCATCACATGTTTACCCTGCAGCCTATACAGCTTTATCCCCACAACCCATAACCCCTTGCATGTTTATCTGTTGGCCTTCGCGAGTCGTAGCGCATGATTAGCGTTGTTTGTGCGAGTCTTCTATATGTCTTATTTATTTCACCTTCTTAGCATGATAGATTGTCTACCTTAATAAAATGTTGTTTTATATTGGGTATTATAATTAAATGTTAAGGCACCAGGCGGAAGGCCTTGCGAGGTGCTTTGTTCTGCTCAGTGTCGACCTAGGAACTGAGATTTTGTCCTCGGATCCAATTTTGAGTACACTAACCACTTGTGGGAGGCCCTATGGAGCCCCCCTCGACTTTGAACGGATCTTCAGCTTGCCCATGTGCTGCAACTAGTTCGGGTTTTCCATTTGCTCATATCCATGTGCATGATGATGATGATTGATGAGAGGTTACATGATACGGGGGGTCATATAGGGGTGGTGCGCGCGAAGCGGACAGTTCCTACTGTGGTTTGAGCCGCATGGCGCGTGGACACAAACTAATGAGTCCGCAACTGAGATTCGGCCGGACTCTTGACGCGGGTAACAACTCATATGGGTGGAACTTGGACTTGCTGTAGTGAAGGAATGAGTCGTGTTGAGAGGCCCTGATGCTTGCTTGGGTTGATCATACGAGTATGGGTACTGTAGTGCACCCCTGCAGTGTATAATCTTATCGATGAGCCGTGTCCACGGTTATGGACGACCTTGTGATGCTGGCTAACAAGATCTAGAAAACTTACACCTAATCATTGTTAATTAACCTAACTAGTAATATATAATTACTTTCACAATAAATGGTAACTAGAACTATTCAATGTGTGAGTTTCCCGAATTGCTTCCTCATACTTGGTTGAGGGGGTTAATCCGAGAATGGGTTATGTTTGGTGTTAGTTCTAGATGTTTTATCTTAAGCGCTCTCTTATCCTCCTCTGCTTAGACGGAAGTTGTAGTGTGTCTCTCTAGGTTGCTAGTACTGTTGCCGCTAAGTCCACCTCCTCTATATTTTGGGAGATGGTGTAGAAAGTAGGCAAGTCGGTTTTTCTTGCCAGGGAGAGCCCTGACCCTCTTTTGGGCTGTGCTTTATGTGCAGTTAACAGGTTTGAAGTCTGACGACGTTAGCTTGCAAATCCCTCCAGCTTGGCTGGGCAGGGATATGGCTCCATTGCTTATCTTCAGGACTCTTAGTCCAATTTGTATCTTTTCCATAGTCGGATACTATTTTGCTTGCGCTGTCATTTGTATCTGTGTATTGTATCATTTGTATCTTGACTTGTTCGAGTCGTTGTTGTATTATATATCTTGTGTTGTATTTGTGGATATATCGGAACTGTTTTAATTTTATCACAATTCCACCCACATAATGCGCATGTTTCGGCATGCCCATTATGTCTGGTGGGCGACCTAAAATCATTATTATGCGGATTTTGGCGGGATCACTTAAATCTACATAGTATCGATTTTAGGGAGTCACACGCGCCAAATGTCGGAGAGTGACTCCCACGGAACAGGGATAGTCACACCCTGAAGAGTAGTTCGAAGGGGGATTGAACACGGAGTTCAGACAACCCTCGAGAGGCTCGATGACGGTGCTCGCCGAGCTTGGAGAGGGACAACACGACAAAGATGAAACGCCAGCCCGTACCCAGGTTCATGGCCCTCAGGAGGAGGTAACACCGCTACTGCTGCTTGTCTGTATTGCACTGCGAAGGCTACAATACAATGAGCTTGCTGAGAGCTCTCTTGAGGCATTTTTGTGCTTGAAGAGGGAAGCTATGGTCTTCTTCCTCCTCGAGCAGTTGTCTATCCTACATGCTTGGCTAGGGTTCCAAGGGTTTAGAATGCGATCCCTTGCTACCGTGGTGCTCCTGCTCCTTTTATAGGCGCCCCGGGCCTCATCCTTGCACTTTATGCAGCGGATGGGTTCCCTCATGACAGTGGCGCGAAGTTTTGTTCACCCCACAGAATTGTCCATGGACATGGTCCATCCATGCTAAAGTTAGCAGCAGTGGCCGACAACCTGCAGTCCGCACAGAACGGCCAACAGGCGTTGCGGGGGTCGTGGCGGAGCCCACGATGACGATCTTCTTGGAGCGTTGCGCCGTCCTTCCGCTTTATCACAAAAGAGGAAAGTCCTTGCTGTCGAGAAACGTGCGGTGCAACTTTGTTGACTCTTTTATCACCAGAATGGCAACTGCGATGCTCGCGTCACTCTGCGGCTGCTGCAGAGGCCATGTGCGCCCTGCAGCGGTTGCTTAGCCGCGAAGTGTCCCCACAGGGTCGCGGTGGCCTGTGGAGAGATTCATGTTGACTTCTCTCTAGGCGAGTAGAGCCTTGGGCAGTCTCTTGAAGCGGAGGGTCCTCTTCAGTCCCTCGCTTCCCCTTCAGGCCCTCAAGAGGAGTTGCCTCTCGAGGGTCTCTCCAAGCGGTTGTTTGGTCCTTAGTCGTTTCGTCAAATCTGTCGCGTGCGAGGCCTGTGGAGAGTTGGCTCTGCACACCCTGGTCCTCACTGGGCCAACAGAATCGTACCGGAGAAGAGGTGGGCGCGACGAAATCACACGGAGGAGGAGGCAGAGAAGATGCACGACCTCCAATCGAGAGCGACGACGACGTTCTTCGGCGGTCGCGGGTGTGAGCTCGTTCGCTGGCGTGGCGGCGGAGAAGAGGAGGAAGGCAAGAAGGCAAGAGTGCGGAGTAAGGAGGAAGAAGAGGTACGCGTGCCCATATTTAAGAGGGAAGGGGGAACGGGGGTTTCCGTTTTTCCCGTCGTGGGCAGTTTCAAGTGCATCGTGGGATTGTGTGTGGCAAGTAGAGCGGTTGGGATTTGTGCGCATTGCACGATCGGCCACACAGCCGGTGATGACCCACAAGTATAGGGGGTGTATCTCAGTACTTTCGATAAATAAGAGTGTCGAACCCAACGAGGAGAAGAAGGTGTTGACAAGTGGTTTTGATGAGGATTTCACTATAAACACTAGCAGACAAGTTTTTAGCAGACTTTGATATAACAGAGAAATAAAGTGCGAGGAAATAGAGCGCAGCAATTATAATTGCAGCGAGTGTCCCAATCCTTTTTAGAGAAAAGGACAAGCCGGTTTTTTTTCTTATGATGACCAAACGTTCTTGAGGACACACGGGATTTCTTTCTAGTGCTTTCGCTTCATATTGATGAATAATCTTTAGTGTTTAGATAAGTGTCTTGTGGGTGAACCAATGCTAATGCACCGCCCTTCCTAGGACTAATACATACTTATGATTATACCCCTTGCAAGAATCCACAAATACAAGAATGTAATTAAGATAAATCTAACCATAACCTTAAACTCTGAGATCCTGCGATCCCTCGCGCATCGGAATACCAACTGTGGTTTAGGTTTCTGTCACTCCGGCAACCCCACAAATGATAACCGAGTACACGATGCATTCCCCTAAGTCCATAAAGGCGAAGTATCATGTAGTCGACGTTCACATGACACCACTAGAAGAATGGCACCACAACTTAAATATCAAAACATCAAATATTAATCAACATAGTTCACTACTAACATCTAGACTTCTCCCATGTCCTGAAGAACACAACGAACTACTCACAACGCACCATAATGAACATGATCAGAGGTGATATAATGATGGATAACAATCTGAACATAAACCCTAGTTCAACGGTTTCACTCAATAGCATCAATAACAAGAGTAATCAACACTGGGAGAGTTTCCCCTGTCAAATACATAGAGTTTAGCGCTAGATGTTACAACGGGAAAGTGGATGGATGGAGATGACGACGTCGGCGGTGGAGATGGTGGTGTTGGCGATGGTGATGGAGTGCAGCTCGACGACGGTAACGATGGCGACGTTTTCCCCCCTCCGGGAGGGAATTTCCCCAGCGGCAACGCGGCCTGCCGGAGAGCTTTTCTCTCTCTGTCTTCTCCGCCTCGTGGTGGCGGTGGAGATGGTTTCTGTCCAACGTAATAATTCTAGGTCTTCGGGGGGAACAAGTACGCGAAGGGGTGCGCCAAGTGGTGGGCCAGGGCGGCCTCATCACCTGCTCGCACGGCCAGGGGGTCTGTCGCATCGGGAGGTGATGTGGGCCCCCTGGGCCCCACCTCGGGCTCCCCTTTTGGCCTCCTTCGTGAAATAATTCAGAAATAATTCCCAGTTAGCCACTTTGTTCTTCTGGTCTTCGCAAATATTGTATCTTGACGGTGCTTTTTCCAGCAGAATTCAGGCTCCGGAGTTCCATCCCCCAATGATCATCAATCATGCAAAATAGGTGAAATAACATAAGTATGATCGCTAAATATGAAATATATCAATGAATAGCAATAAATTATTATATAAAATAGTGATGCAAAATGGACATTTCAACCCTCCCCCAAGCTTAGACCTCGCTTATCCCCAAGCGAAAGCTTAACTCAGTAAACATGACCACAGGTTTATGGAGTGAAGTGTCGATATAAAATATACGGACAAGAAGCATCACATGTATAAATACACAAGTCATCTTGGATATTAACTCCGTTCATGTATAAATCAACTTGTAACAAGTAGAGGTAAACCACAGTAAAGTACATAGAGAAAACCATAGTTGGTGTTGGCAAACTTAGTCCTTGGTCAGAGAACAATGAGCAATTGAGCTTAGTTTATAAAACAACCCTGTTTATAGGTTGATAGCTCCAAAAATCAAATTAATTAGATACCAACAATGTGCTAAGCAAGAAAGAATTAAATTTATGATTAACAATACTAATGTATGAATGGTTGAATCACAATCAACTCAAATGCTTGCTTAAGATAGAAGGATATAGGTTTACTGACTCAACATAAAGTAAATGATAGGCCCTTCGCAGAGGCAAGCAGAGATACACGCATGTGCTAGAGCTTTTGTTTTATAGCTTTTTGAAATCATATAGAGAGCATAAAAGTAATTTTTTGAGCGGTGGTTGTTGTTGTGAACGATTTTTAACCGAGTTCTTGTCATCTTCCATACTAAGCAAGTTAAGGGTGGTTCCGATTTTTTTTCAACAAGCCTTTATCATATTCATCTTCTCTTTCTCTTTACTTTCACACCCATGACACTCCTCCCCACCTTTCTAACATAACCATGGCTAGCCGAATTCACGGGTGCCCACCAATAAATCTCAAACCATGGAGGAGTGCCTATATTTTTGAAAAACTCAGCCGTTGATATTATAGTGGTATGACCACCCCTTTGCAATATTAATGACGAGCAGATGTAGCATGCAAGTCATGGGTTACTTAATTAGTACGGAAGATGACAAACCCAACTATTATTTCCTCATGAGCTAGTGAATATTGACACAAATAAGGGATAGTTATTTTGAATAAAGATAGCACAAGAAGTATTTACTTGGAGTGACGCAAAATACCACATAGTAGGTAGGTATATGGTGGACACAGATGGCAAGGATTTTGGTTCAAGGTTTGGATGTATGAGAAGCATTCCGTCTCGATACATGTCTTTGTCTAGCAAGGTTTGGTAGCAAGCATAAGAGTTGAAGGATACAAACAAACATACATGTAGTAAAAGACAATCATGCAATTTTTACTTGAAAGCACACGCAATTTTAAGTTGTGAGTACTAAGCTTGTCATATACAAGTGAGAAAGATCAATGAATGCTATATTCTACATGTAATTGTTTTTCCTCTTAAGTCTCAAAGTATTGTAGCTACTGACCAATGCTAAGTTTGCCAAATCCAAAAGATTTTACTATATGTTCCTAAAGTGATCACGAATACTAAATGACAAGGTAAATCATACATGATAAAAGTTGCAACCTTAATTAAAGTGTGCAGAAAATAAATGATAACACTTCTCATTAATATTCCATAATGGCAACTCGCACCAAGGGATATATAGATAACCAACTAAGATACTTCCACATTGCAAACCATAATATAAGATAACTTCCCTACTCATGATATGTCACTACTAAAACGTAAAAGAAGAAAGATAATGGTGATACCGCGACACTCCTTCCAAGCTTGGACCAGTTGGTATCGCTCCATGCATGTTATGAGAAAAAGCACGCTGGGGGTTAATTGATCCCACGAAGATGGGCTTGCTGGTTCCCGTCCTTGCGCGATCCTTCTTTGTCGCTTGCGTCTTCTTCACCTCCTTCATGACGCTCTCGTCCATGACCTTGCGCCTAGCCTTCGCCTTCTCATTGTCCGCCCATCCAACAAAAGACCCTTGATCAAGATCTTGAAGGAGTTCACGTTGGCGACTAAGTGCGTAGTCTTCGGAGCAAGATCCTTGAGACGACATTTGGACAGCAACAGCTCGAAACAAAAACGTGTCGAA